>PUFA01000217.1:0-2720337 GCA_003508835.1 Eonycteris spelaea
GGGCTACGGCTTGTTACAACCGCGTGTGAACTGAACTTGGTGCTGGGAAAATTCAGCTCGAAAGCCTCTAAACTGTTGGAGCAGGAGTGAAATGCTGACAGAAGTGAGATGTGATAACGGCTCAGACGCCTGAGTGCCGTGCTGGCAAACGTGCCACGGCCAGCTCTCTGAGGGAAAATAAACACCCGGATGTGTAGCACGGCCGATTCCTGCGGTGTAAATAGTTCCATTGCAACTGATTCCAGCTACCAAGGCGAAGTTGCTAAATGTGGAGTTGGACAGAGACGTGATGGGACGTCCGCCTGTCCAGAACCGGCGTGAGCAGGCCCAGCACTGCACTGGACTCAGACCCCGGCCCCCACCCCCGACCCGACACAGAAGGAGCCTGCGGGGTGGAGGCTCTGGCCCCATTCTCCTCTTTCCCCCTAGTCACCTGTGGGGCCTCTCGCAGGCTGAGCCCACCTGGAAACCAGAAGGTAAGGGTGTTACCGATCCTATGCATTGCTGTGCGCGTAGTTAGCCTCCGGGACTCAAGGCAGGCGGGGAGGGGGAGAAGGGAGACCGAACGGCAGTCACGAGACGGGGGCTCAGCTACGGGGAGTTCATCGCGGTAGCGTTGACTCCCACAGTCACTGATGGCGTCGGGCTGACTGAAGGAAGGCCGGGCACAAGGGGACTGTGCCCTCCCGCGCAGTCCCCTGGCAGGGACCAGGGAGGTGACATGCAACGGGAGACTCCAGTCCTGAGGAACTCGCAGATGGGTAGGCACATGGCAGTGTTCTAAAATAAGAATCATGCCATTCCACCTTTCTGACAAAAGTCAGTGGCCTACATCGCCCAGTCACAAGCTCTGCGCTCCCTCCTGTGGCCCACGGTGCTCGGTGAGGCTGGCCACCCTCCCTCTCTGACTTCATCTCCGGCTCCTGTCCCCTCACTCACTGAGCAGGGCCCTGTGTCCTGAGGGCGTTCACTGGGATGCTCCAACCTGGGTCCGTGCTGTGCCCTCCTCCATGCGTGAGTGCCGGCCCCCTGAACCCTCGGCGTGCCTGGCGCCTCCTCAGCACTTGGGTCTCAGCTCAGTGTCAGCTTCCTGGGCAGGTCCCTCCTGCCTGCCACTCGTCCTCCAGGGAATAACCTCCATCTCGTGCGGGGGTTGTGCTGAAGCTGAGCTCTTGGCAATCTCGTGATCCGAGGATCCTTCCTGAGCAGCGGCCACCTGCCCTGAGTTCTCCCTCACTTTGGGTGGGTCCAACTGCAGCATCACCAGACCCCCGACAGGGGTGCAAACCCCTGCTCTCACAGCCCTCGTAGGTGAGTGAGCTGAGTACACAGCAGTGGGAAGGCTCAGTGACAGAGTGCATATGATCTATTTGATTGTGTTGCGATGTATGAATCTAACACTAAAATGTAAGTCCCAAGACACCAGGGGTACTTTTTATCTTTAGCTCATCATAGGTGGGCCTAATGGGTGTTCAATTAAGCTTGGATGGATGGATGGATGGATGGATGGATGGATGGATGGATGGGTGGGTGGATAGATGGGCGGATGGATGGATGGACGGATGGATGAATGGATGGATGAAGGACGAGTGAGAGCTGTCCACTTCCAGCACCCAGAGGAACACAGTCACCACCCTGACCTTAAAGCTGAGGACAGAGGTCTTGGGGCAGGAGAGGAGGCTGCGATGGCCGGGAGGCATCTCGGGGTGTGAATGGGGGTGTCCCTCCCGTTCAGCATTCCTTGGTGGGAATACACCCCACACCGTTGCAGGCACCTAGCAGGAAACGATCACCTGGAACGTGGCGATCGGATCAGAGACGGGACTGGGGGGCTGAGAGCGATGGTTCAGACTCAGCTACTCCTTCCACATGTGTTAGTCTGAGGAACAGGACACTCCCCATCAGGTTCCCAGCAAATGGGATGAGGCTTCCAAGGCCTCTGGGCTTCGACTCACGCCCCTCCCCCCGCCGAGACGCCCTCCCTCTTTCTACGGGTCTGATGAACTCTTGGCAGGGACGTCTGGGAGCCAGGGACCCTGCCACAGCGCTCGGCTCCACCCTCCATGCACCTCCGCTCATTTGTATGCAGCTAGTGCGCTGCAGATCCCCCGGCAGAGGGCTTGTGTCCCTATCTGTGGTCCTGATTTTCCGTCCCTGAGGGCAAGGACCCTCTGCCTTCCTCAGCGCTGTCCCTCACCCAGGAACCCGACACGGAGCCCTGCACACAGCAGACGGATGTTCACAGACATCCACAGACCGACACGTGGACAAAGCGCCCAGACAGACTAACGAACGGGCGGCAGAGGGGCCATACGAAAAGTCCGGACGCCAGCCCACAGAACCCGCCTGGAACGGGAAACGAGCCAGTGTGTGTGAAGGAAGGAACGAGGCCGTGCAGGGACGCCCTCAGGACACGGACCCCCGCCCGCCAGGCCAAGGGCACAAGGAGGAACCTGCAGGCCCAGACTTACCCTTTCGCCGTCCAAGAGCAAATGTGCTCGGAAGATGGCGGCATCGCTTATGGGCACCTCTTCGTTCCTGTACAGGATCTGGAAGACCCGGCTGTGCACGGTGCCCTCGTGGACGCAGGCCGAGTGCAGGCTGCTGCCGTCTGCAAAACACGAGCCGGGGGAGCCCGTGAACTCCAGATGCCTCGCCTGCGGCTCCCTCAGGTGTCTGCAGGTGTCTGAAAGCAGCCGCCCCAAGCCGCACCGCAGTGCCCGGAGATCAAAACCGCAGGACGAGATCCCCCCGCGTAAGGACTCCTGCCCACTGGATTGGGCCGGCGTCTCAGAATGAACCTCGTTCGACCCCCTCGTTCGAGCCATGCGACCTTGGCCGAATCCCTTATCATATTGCGGCCGTGCTCCTCGGCTGGAAATCAGCACCTGCTAAATTCCTCCCCTGCTCACACATCCCTGCTCTGCGGAGCCTCCCATAATCCTCCTCCCCCGGAAAGGACGGAAAGGACGAGAAGAACAGGGAGCTGAGGACAGAAACTGCCCCTCCCTGGGCAAGGGCCTCCCGATGCCCACAGAACTGCCATCTCCTGGAAGTGGCGTCTGCGGAACATGATGAATATTCTGTCCTGAGTGTGGGTAAATGTGCTAATTCCAATTGCATTAGACGCCTCGCTGTTTAAAAGACTTTGCTCATCTCTGCGTCCCCCAGCGCATTCCAAATCCATCCCGATTCCTCATCACCGTCTGGGCGTCGTGCCGCACTTCAGCACGACGAATCCGTCCGACGAGGTTACGGACTTGACTGCATCCACTGAGCAGGGTTTTTGGGAGGCAAATGGGTGGATTCCTTTAAACGCTCCACACGTAAACCACAAGTTGGAAAACTACAGAGGTATTCTGAGATAAATCACGCTGATGTTCACATGAGGCAATGGTTACCTACTCTTAATACTGACACTTTACAGCTTCCGAAATGCTCTTCACATGTGTTAACATCTCGTAGCCAGTCAGAAGAAACGGCTGGGGTCTGTCTGGGGACAGACAGGGAGGCCGAGGCTCGAAGAGGCAGGTGCCTCGCTCTGCCCTAGGGACAAGGCGCTGCACGAATTCATCCTCACAGCTATTCAGCAACTGAGAAAACTGTCTCAAATAAACAAAAAAAAATAAGTAAGGTAAAGAGAGAAGCGCACGCGGCGTGGCAGAAGGCGGCACTGTGCACGGCGCTGCTCAGAGGAAAAGCAGGGCAGCAATGCGAGCCAAGAAAAACGGCAAGAAAAATCAGCCCGACCAGCAGAGAAAAACGGCTCGGGTCCCCTGTGCACCATCCCTAGAGGGACCAAGGGTCACTGTCACCTCCCGACGCCCGGTGCCACCTCACCACAGCTGCCTCGTAGCTGCGGAGCAGGGAGCGGAAACGTGTAAACGTCTGGTCGGTCCCAGAGCTGCTCAGTGAGCCCGTTCCAATCCGCGCTTCGTCACGAAGGAAATGAAGGAACCGCCCTAACGCAGCCCCGGTTAGAGCCACCGGAGGCAACGTGATGCGGCTTTTAAACGGACGTGGCCCCTGTGCGCAGCCACCTTTCTGTGTCCACCTGCTGCACCCGCCCCTTCTCTGTCACTGCCGAGGCCTGGCCCACCCATCAGCCAGACTGACAGGGCGGCGGCGGACGGACGGGGTAGACACGCTGAAGGTCAGAGAGGCAGGAGCTGTCCAGCACCTGGAGGGACAGACGGCTAAACAGTTCGATCACTTGCCTCCTTGGGCAAGTGACGTCGCCTCTTGCAACAGCAGCTCCCTGTGTGAAGAGTGGACAGACCCGTCCTCACAGGGCGAGGGTAACCGAAATCAGGATCCTAAGACCCGGCACACAGTGGGCACGCAACATGCAGCAGGACGACTTTTTCATTCGGTTTAGAGAAGGGTCCGAGCACTTTCTGCGAATAGGTTTCCGCTGGCCACGTTTTTATAGAGTAACTCAGCAGACTGGGGCACCAGCCACAGGACGCAACCGCATTTGCAGAAGATGGGCGAACCCCAAGGAGCCCCAGTAAGCCTAGGACGCAGCACTGGTGACGCCCCGGAGGGCTTTCCCATCGCAGTTAAGTAGGACGTCAAAAACGGGGATCTTCGTACGAGAAGCTCCCTGGTCACAAGGTGCTCTGAGGGCCATGGGCATCACGGACAGCGCCTGCTCACTTTGTCCCCGCTGGATGTGCCCTTTCTCAACGATGACAATCCCCACCCCACCCCCGCCCCTGCAGTCCTCCAGGCCTGAGGACACCTACCTGGGTGAGCTCCGGGCGATTACAAAAGAAGACACTGAGAAGCCATCACTGAGTTTCTTCAAACCCAGGCCACACTGACGTGGATGACCCTCCCACCCTTCAGAGCTTGCAGAAGTGGAAAAGCCAAGTTAGATCCTGCGTGGGTCAAGGTCAGGGCCTTGGCTTTCTCATGGTTTAGAGCTGGACCTTCTTCGGGAAGACGGGCGTACACCCTGGACTCACCCCGTCACTCTTTCCCTGTGTGGCCTTGGACGGGCCATTAAATCGGAGCTTAAATGAGGCAGGACTCATGTTCTGCCTTTGCCTAATCTCCATGACACCCGTGAGGCTCAGACGAGACGAGGAGCCAAAAAACAAAAACAAAAAAGTGTGTGTAACGGTACAATTCTCAAAACCCGAGCAGATTCCTGGTAAGCCGAAGGTGGCAGCGAGGATGACTTTGTACCAGATCTTCTTATCGCTATTTCTAGGAACAGCAAGGACAGAGAGTCACCTTGAAGCCACGTTTCACGGGTTTTCTAACCACCTCTGAGAACGGCAGAAGAGAAGGCAGCCTTCAATCAGACGTCCGGTTCTTCCCAAGTAAAACCGGGAGGGCTCCGTGACCCTGCACACGTCTTCGCTGGTCGGGCCACTGAGCCGTCCTTGCCAGGGCAGAGAGGCGCGACACGACCTTCCGTGACCCCGCCACAGGCTGAGCCTAGTCGCTGGCCTGGACTTCACACACAGCAACTGCAGAGACACTGCATGCCCCGGCCCAGCTCTGGGGACTTCGTGATCTGCCCTTTGCACTTATCACCTTGGACCAGTCCCGGGCACAGCGGGAGTGTCCGGTAACCGCCCACGTGGGTGGGAGTCGGACCTCGAGGAATCGGTGCAGGATCTGACCCCTTCCCATTCTGCCGGCCTACTCCGAACACCCTTTCAGCAAGCTCCCCCTGACTGTCCCAGCACTGCCATGAGGACCGGTTGTTAGCTTTCCCGTTTACAGGTGCAAGACTGAGACCGAGAGAGGAAAGGTGACTGGCCTAAGATGCCGCTAACCTCCGTTCCTATGGCGTCCAAAATCGAGGACAGAGAGCCAACGCGCACAGCCCCAGGACTGAGCCATGAGTCACACTCTTTGCCGCCTCTAAGCCCATTTCCCATCATGCAGTGCTGCCTGGACTAGGGACCGGGGGGCTCAGAGGTCCAGGTACTCGCCAGCTGGACTCTGTGCACCTTGACCCCCTGCCCCATGTTCTCACGACCTGCAAAACGCACCAGCTACCAGCTGCTTGCCCCTTGGAGCTTTTCATAAAATGCCACGTGCATGTGCTGATATTCGCCGGTCGGAGGCAGCTGGTATTAGCCTGAATCTGAACAAACAAGTTGGCTGCAAAGTGTCTGGATCGAGGTCGCTATATTTAGACTCCGAGAGCAGCAGGCTTAATGAAAGATTGGGACCTCCAAAGGTCATCTACGTGCATACTCATTAGCTAGGCATTTCCGAGGCAACAAAGGCACCGACCAAACTTAGGCAGAAAATATTCATCACATCATCACTGACAAGAAACGGCACTGAATGCGAACTTTTCAACTTCGTGGGTGAAAATGGTTAAACAAATCGCACCGTATTCTTCAAATGAAAATGTACGAGGGAATCAGCTCCTGGTGTAATGAACTAAATATCAACATATTTATGATAGATGAAAATAAAAGATATATAAGCTGCTGAAATGTCTCAATTTTCTTCACATGCCTAATAGAAGGACTGGAAAGAGAGGTGTTTCTAGAAAGAAAAACAGAAGGAGAGGGGAGAGGGAGAGAGGGAGGGAGGAAGGGAGGGAGAGAGGGGAGATGGGGGAAGAAAGAGAGAGGGAGGGAGAGAAAGAGAGACAGAGAGAGAAGAGAAGAGAAGAGAAGAGGTTAAAAAAAAGAAAGAGAAAACAACTTGAAAAAAAGAAGATCACACACCAAATGTCGGTGGCGGCATTATGGGACTATTTTCATTCCTACAGCTTTGGGTTTAAGTATATTCTCAATGAGCATGCATGCCTCTTGCCATCAGAAGAAACCCACCCGAAGGATCTACCTGCCGAGCAGGGATGCTGAAGGCCTGAGGGGGACGGTGCCGTATTTCCCATCCACGCCGCCTTCTTCTGGTCGCTGTTTCCAAGCCTTGAAGGCGTGATCGCCAGAGTCTTTTCTCAATGAAAGGTAACTAACCGGGCAGGAGAGCTGGGTCCTCACGTTTCCCCGCGCTCCCGATTCACCCCTGTGGGTGTCTCCCTGTGTTAGGCGGTGACCCCTGGGCCCAAGGAGGGCTGACGCCCAGCACAGGAAGGGCTCCTCCGGGGAGGGACCGCCAGACTGAGATCCGGGGGACAGGGCAGTCAAGCCTGGCAGCAAGGGCACTGGCCGGGGCCCCCCATGCAGTTCCACGGTGGCTTCCACACTGATTCTTTCGACCTACAGCCCTGCAGAGAGAGTCTCCTTGTCTGTCGAACACGGCTCCTGGCCCTGAGGGACGCCGGCGGCGGGGACTGTGCTGAGAACAGAGATCAGCAGGCACGGCACGGCTGGCCTTTGCCTTCACTGAGCCCCGAGCTGCGGGGGGCCTCGGGGTGTATTTCTCACACCCGTGGTGATGGAGGCCACAGAGCAAAGGCACCCACGGCACAGCCAGGCTGGGGAGGCTTCCTGGAGGAAGTGGCCTGCGGGCAAGGTGCTGAAGTGGGAGTGAGGGTAAGGGGTGGGGGGGGGGACACAGGGAGACGCATGCACACATCTGGGCTTCGGGGTGCCTGCATGTTCGTGGGGACCCTGGTCCACACGCAGCGCTGAGGCACGGTATGGCAAGCAGTGAGCATCCTAAGGGACGTGCAGATGAAACGTTACGGAATGGTTATAAGAGGCTGGGCTAGTCCTGTGCGGAGGATAAAGGGCTTTGTGTAAGCTGGAAGAGACGTTCCCGCCCGGGGGCAGGGTGGGGGGGGCCATGACGTGGTAGAAGGACTTAAACAAGGAGAGGCGCAGGGGTCACCGAGCGAGCAAAGGCAATCGCTTCCTGAGGGAAATGGGAAGTAATCCAGGCTGAGCCCGGGCACGTGTCCGGGGAGAACATGTACGTTTTGTTTCAAAGGCCTTGTTCAAACCGCTGGGCCTCTGGGGGAGAACTCGGCTCTGTGCAGCTGCCTCAAGCAAGAGTTTCCTCATTTTTTTTTTGCTGGGCACACAATAATAGGGCACTGAATCCAAGGCCCTCTTACAAGCCAGGAGAGCCTCTGATGCCTGACCTTTCGGGACAGGGAAACGGCTGGCAGCCCGGCGGGGCCGCCCGGACGCGGCCCCGGGAGTGTACGGCTCCGCGTGGATCCGATGCGGCCGCTTCCCCCCCAATTCCACTTGTTTCCATAAAACCCTCGTGAGCTCCTGCTGTTCCCTCACGCCACCTCTACCAGCGTCACTCCACGCTCCCTTTCGAAGCAGCGTGCATCGTTTTAAAATTTGCTGGAAAGGGAAACGTGACATCATTCTCTCCAGTAAAAGCGAACCCAAACGGAGGCGCTGCGAGCGAAAACCAAGCCCACACTCTTAAAGTCTGGCCCGACGCTCCTGACGGCGAAGGGGCCGATCCTGCTCTTTGTCAAACAGAGCGGCCACGGGTAACGTAAAGATCTATTAGCCTAAAGCACGTTTTCCTTTGACTGAACCGAAGACCTGAAAGAAAACAGAAGAGGAAGGAACTTCGAATTGATTTCCAGGGAGAGGGAGTGCCCCAGGCTGAGGACAGAGGCCGCTCTTCCCAGCACGGCCTTCCCCCGCGGGCCCTATGAGCAAACCCTAGCAGACGTGAGGTGGAGGAACAGCTGAGTGGGAGCCAGGACGACTTCGGGGGGAGGGCTTCATGCTCCCCCACTCTCCTGGCCTCGGCCTCTCCCCTCCGGCCTGCAGCTCTGCAGCTCGGTGCCCTGGACAAAGGTGCCGAAGGTGGCCGGGGCTCTGAGCCCCCGAGCCCTCCCTGCCCCCGGAGCCCTGTCACACTCACCGGGACTGTCACCCAGTCCCCGAGGTCCTTCCCCCGGTCGGTGAGCTCCACGGCACACTCAGTGTCCACTGAGTCTGTGGCAGCCCGCTTCCAGGAAGTGGGGCCCGGTGCTGACACAGTGCCTGCACAATGCCCGGCACACGCGGGGTGACACAGAGGTGACTCCTGCCCGAGGCAGTGGGAGGGATGTCGTGTGCGTGTGCGTGAGCGTGTGCGTGTGTGTGTGTTGCACACGCACACAACGGATTCCCAGCGTGACAGGGAGTCTATTCAATGCCCATGTTCACCACCCTACCCGATCCCCCAAACAGCCCTATAGGGCCATCTCTGTCACAAGCAACCTATTTACGGAGGGTGAAACACAGGGACCCGGGCCGGGGGAGGGGGCCCGGGGCTGGCTACCGTCACACCCTCCTTTCCCGATCATGACGAAGTGCCCTACGACTTCCAGTGCTTTCCGGAGTCAGATGACAAAGCGGCCGGCCAAAGGTGGGGGCGCTCCCCTGAGCCCGGCACGAGGCAGCGCGGGGGGCACGGGGTGGGCGAGGGAGACGGGCATGCACACACTTCGGCCAAGGTCCCCGGGAAGAGGGCGCCTGACGCTGCCAGAGGCTCGGCTTGCCGGCTCCGGGGACCGGCGCCGGGCACCGGCCTCCCACACCCCGCGCTCAGGATCTCAGGGCACTGCAGGGGTCGGGGGTGCAGGCGGGGACGTCAGGGAAGTTGCGGTCTGGGACAAAGTGCTTCCAGGAGCCTGGGCCGGTCCTCCAAAGCGAGCCCAGGTGCCAGGGACTGTGAGGGCAGGGGGGGGGGCAGGAGCACAGCCACGGGGGGTCCGGGAGGGGTCGTGTCTCCACCGGCCACGAGAGGGAGAACCCACGGACGTCCTTCGGCTGGTCCAGGCCCAGTGGGGCGGCCGGTGAGGGCAGCAGCTGGGGCAGAGGAGGAGAGGGTGAAAGCGCCTGATGGTACGGGTGCCTGAAGGAAGCTTCCAGAAGGGGTCAAGAGGGCTTAAAGTTTCCATCTCCAGGACAAAGGTTGCTGACCGGTCTAGCCTGGAGCCTGAGGAGCTGGGTCACCGCTGGCTGCCGGGGCAGAGTCCTGGCCCGTTCGGGGAAGTGACGGGGGGACTCGGGGCCTCAATGCTTTCGAGATGATGCTGACACCCAGCAGACAGGAAAGGGCACCCCTCAGCTGGGGCGCACCCCATCCCCACCCCGTCAGCCCTGAGCACGCCCTCCCTGGGCCCCGGGTGGGTGCTCAGAGCCTGGGAGCTGGAGTGTTTCACCCGCTTAATACTCTCCGTGAAAACAGGCATTTGGGGTATTAGTGCACTTTAATGGACCCAGAAAAGAAATCAGATTGATTCATTTGAAGAGAACAGGTTGCTCCCCCCGCCCCTACCCGGTGAAACTCTTAAATGCTTCCACTTAATGGAATTGGGAATTACCTCTCAAAACATTACTGAAGCTAATCATGGTAATTTTTATGCATTCCCACAGTTTACCCTGCCATCTCTTCCCTTGCTTTGATGAGCACTGACTAGCAGATGCCAGCTTTGTGCCTAATCATTTAATACAGTCCCAATAAGCCTGAATAATTTCTCTCCCCCACTCTGACTTCACTGCTCACGCCCCGAAGGCAAAATACTAAGGTTTTACTATCTCCAGGTAGGAGGAGCCTGCAAAGATCTATTGAGCGGCCTGGTCTGGGTGGAAAGAAACAGCCAAGGCTAAGCACACGCCACACATACTCAAGGACATGGACCTGTTGGCGACGTGTGACTCTGAACTCAGAAGAAAAACGGACACAGACCCGTGGGACCCTTAAAATGGAAGCAAGCCCCTGAGGCAAGCAGAAGCGCATTTTCAAAGCTCTTCCTTCGGGTCTCCCTTCCGGCAAAACCGTAACCCTCATCCGTCTCTGCATCTCTGTGCCTGTGCGATGTCCTGACTTCCAGGAAGGAACACATCTCCGCTTCTGTTCTAGTTCAAGGCACAGAGGCCGCCCAAGAAAACCCTGGGAATTCCCTAAGTGAGGAGGGAGGAAAAGGTGTCCTCTGTCATGCTAATTAGGTGACTTTGCAGATGCCCCCAGGGTGAGGTCTGGTTGCCAGGGGAACCAACCCTGTGGCTGCAGGGTCAGTCCCACCTCCCGACCTCCGGGTTAGGGGGGAGGGGCTGGAGGTTGAGTTCAATCACCAATGAAGGGTGATTTAATTGACAGTGGCTAGCAGGGGCTCTGGAGTTTCTGGGTCAGGAACACGTAAAGACTGGGGAATGGTGCACCCCGACAGGACATGGAAGCCCCGTGCCTGCCCCCGACACCTTGCCATGAACAGCTCTTCCACCTGCCCGTTCCTGAGTTCCATCCTCTGGTAAAACACTGGTGACCTGGTAAGTCGACTGTTTCTCTGAGCGCCCTGCCTCAGCTTTCCCACAGCTGGTCTGTTCAGTGTCGGGGTTCGGATCCCGTGCTCTCTGTCACCTCTGAACCTCCTTCCGGCAGACAGGGGGATGGGACGGGGACGCGACGCGGGCGGTCGCAGGCGGGGAGACCGCAGGCCTCCTGAACGAGCACGGGCACAGGAGAGCGGGTGACCACCGGTCGCAGACGCCTGGTTCCTTCCCCAGAGAGAGGAGCAGAGCGGAAGGGAAGGAACACCTCGGAGTCAGTCCATCAACACCGAACCCTCCCAGAGACGCCGGAGGGGCAGGGTGCGCCCAGTGCCTTTCTCTCTCCAGGTCGAGGCTGGAGCCAACCTGCCCCTCCCCTTGCGTGACCCAAGGAGGCTCCTCTGCCTTGCACCTCCCGCCCCTCCGGCTCGGCTCAGCACCACACCCTGTCCTCTCAGTGGGAGCCGTTTGATGCAGCTCGTTCCCACCCACCACAAGGCACCGCCAGGAACGGGCCGGCCTCAGGGCCACGCCGCTTCCAAATGAAGTTCCCGCAGGGCAGCCACGACCAGGACTCTCGTCCCGACGGGGTTTAACTTCTGTAGTGTTCTTGGCCACCTTTGCTCGCACAGTGAAAGTTAAGCAGCCTTCCACCGTCCTGTCCTTCTCGCCCCTGACCTTAGCCCTCCTCCTCCAGCCCTCAGTCAGACCCCTTCCCCTATGGTCCCCTCGCTCGGGGCGATCTGCACACGCTTTCTCCTCAACTGACTAATGTGAATGTTTCCGCTAGAATGTAATCTTGATGCCTGATCCTTATCCCTTATGGCATAAGTTCTATAGTTCGGACTCAAAAACTCCATTACGTTAGGACCTGCTGGCAGCTCTGGACGCCCCCCAAGCCTCCAGCCTCCCCAAGACTCGAACCTGGATTGTCCTTCGCCATCCCTCTCCCCAAGCCGGAGTGGCTTTTGCCTCCTCACGATCACCGCCTACTTCTTCAGTCTTCCATACCCAAGGATTACCAAATTCTCGTTGACGACAGGCTTCCCCTTAACCTACCCGCTGGATACCAATTCCCGTCCTCTTCCCCTCGACTTGACTTCACCCCCCCCCCTCCACAGCCAGGCATATCCCCAAATGCCAGCGTCTCCTCCTGGGAGAGGGTCTCCCTCAGCCGGGCGTCCCTGTAACCATGCACACACGCGGCCACAGCCACGGTGGGTCTCCGTTTCCAAGTTCACTGGTTCAGCATTCAGCGCTGAGTGTCTCTGTGTAGCTGACAGTCTGCTACGCCCTGGCACACAGTGATGATGAAGGTTCACCGCTGCCATCCTCCTGCTCACCTGTCTGCCCAGCGACGGAGGCGCTCAGTCTGTGGGGGACCCTCGAGGACGCCTTCAAGGTCATTCGGATCTGGTAATACCTACGAAAAGAGCAGAGAGAGGACAAGCTGCTGAAGACCACACGGCTTACTGCCGGCATCTTCTAAAGACACCTGACTCGATCCTCAAGGTCACAGGGAGCCACGGGAGCCTCCAGGCGGCCCGTGCCATCACCTGGCATCAAAGAGAGGTCTGCCCCATCAGCACGGCGGGAGCGGGAAGGGCTGGGGCCAAACCGGAGACAGGAAGCTGAGTTCGCTTCAGACACGCACAAGGCTGGTGGGGACGGGAACGGAAAAAGGTGCGTTAAGGGCTGTGATTCTTCTTCAGTCAGAAATGTCAACCTTTTTGCGTGAAGCTTTAATGCACCGTGGGAAATCCACACACGAATCAGTTGCCATCACATTGCAACAGAGACAAACACATTCCTTTAGAAGCCCAGCGGCTGAGCCGCTAGCCCCGGGGGTGACCGCCAAACACCGTCGCCGGTGTGCCCCCGCGTCCTCACCGCCAGCGTATCGGTCCCATCTCCGAATTCCGTCATTTCACGACGTCGCGCAGGTTCCCGCGTGGCCAGTGCAGACCCCGGCCGGCCGGTCCCCTCCGCCCCCGGCGCGGGGGCCCTCTGCAGTTCTGCTCCCTGCAGCGAGGCCGTGCTCCGTGCACGCTCTGGGGCACAGGTCTGGCCTCATGGCCGTCCCCCCTGCCGCTGACGGCAAAGCCGTCGCCCAGTGGGAGGCGAAGCCCACGAAGCGAGGGAGACGGGGGCGGACGGCGGAGACGAGGGCCTCCCGCGGCCGAGACCGCGGCCGGGGCGGTCATGCCCACGGCGTCCCGCGCCGCACGGACGCCCAGACGCCCCCGCTGACACCCCGCGTCTGTGTGAGGGTGGCCTGAGCAGGCGGAGCGCGAAGGGCCCTGGCCGGGATTCGCGCAGGCGGGCGATGGCATCGGAGAGCCGTGTGGCTCTGAGCGCGTCACGCGGCTTCTCGGAACTCGCTCTTTTTTATCTGTCGGATGAGAATTCTTGTGAGAAGTTAAGTGTCATAACTGCTTCCAGGGAGGACGGAGTGGCCACAGTTTCCCTCATTTTCCCATTTGGCATTTTTCCCTGGACAGCGTGGGTAAAGCAAAGGAGTGGAGTTTCTTACAGGTGGAAAAGTGAGCAAACGGTCCAGGGCCTTCGACGTCTGAGGAAAGGCTGGATCTGAGTTTCTGCATCTCCTTTTTACCTCGTACAGTCCAGAGAGAAGCCAGCCACCCGAAACGCTACAGCTGCCTTCTCCGCCTGCCAAGGGAGGCTCTCGAGAAGGGAAACAGATTTTCGCCACTAATGGACAATGGTGAGAAGCCCACCCACCCCGGTTAAGGGGAGGCCAGGCGGGAAGCCTGGGTCTCGAGCCCCATCCAGCGTATCAAGAGCACAAATACGATTTTTGACAAAGGTTCAGAAGTGAATCGGTGGAGGAAAAACAGCCTTTTCAATAAGTGGTCGTGAAGGAACAGGACATCCCTGGGCAGAACCAAAACCAAACCCAGCTAAACCGGACACCTGACTTACATCTCACGTCCTGAGCACAAAAGTCAACTCCGAGACAGCTGTAGGCAGAGATGCAAAATGCAAAAGTGTCAGGAAAAAGAAAAGGAGGCGGCGGCTTTGGAATCTAACGCTGAGCAACGAGTTCGTACACTTGACCCGAAAAGCATGATCCGTAAATTAAAAAATTGAAAAATTCAACTTCGTCAAAATTAAAAACTTTTTTTCTGAAAAATGCTCCATGAAGAGGATGGGAAGACAAACCACAGGGTGAGAGAAAATATTTGCAGAGCACCGGCAGTCGATGCTCGGTATTTACGACTCCTGTGTTTGTGAAGTCCCCTCCCCACAGGGCCTCTGAGGTCACTCATGGACACGTTCACGGTGACAAAAAGCTGGAATTCTGGTGCCGGACAAGACAACGCTCCACCTTCTCTCTTCGGCCCTCACACTGTAAGAAGCGTCTCTTGCAGGCTGGCTTAAGGTGGCAATGTTCTTCCTCTGGACCTCTCCTCATGGGTGACAGCATCTGCCCTGGCCTCACGGAACAGTCACAAGGGATGCACAGGACAGTTCGGATAAACCCACTGCCTTGGCGCTCACCCCCATGCTTCATTAAAGATAACATGCAATTACTCTCAGCTAAGACGGGCGTGAGACAGACATCCTCCCCTGCCCATAGTCCAGACCTTTCCTCCGATCTGACCTCACGGGTGGGGTGTGGTGAGGCTGGGGGTGGGGTGACCATCTGGGTGGGACGAGGTTCAGAGACGTGGTGACACGAGATGTCACGTTCAGCCACGAGGTGGCTGTGCCCACGGGCCAGGGGAAACTCCTTCTCTGAGTGTCCTAAGGCACAGAGCAGAGCGGTTAAGAGCGGGAACTCTGAAACTCCACCTGTTGCTGGCCGTGCGCCCCAGCTTGACAGAGGAAGACCAGCGGGTCTGGGGTGGAACCTGTGGCCTGGCAGGGAAGCTGGGGTGTCCTGCCAGCAAGAGAGGTCTCGGTACTCCAAAACCTCGGGAAAGAAAAGACCAGAACAATGACCGATACACGTTTGTTACTATCCTCTCAAGGATCGATCCGTCCGCCCTGACGGTCTCCACCCAGGACCACAGAACGGAGCATGTGTGGGTCTCTATTGGCCTCGATGGCAAATGCTGGAATCCGTTTTCCAGAGAAGGTCACTCTTAGATTTCAGTAAAACTTGTCTGGACCCTTCGATACGGGCAAAGCGCAATGGTTAGAACACTTCGCTCAGCTTCCGCTGGCGCGTGCCGTGATGACACCGTCACCCTTCATCCCTGCCTCCACGCTGGTCTGGAAAAGTCTGTGTGGCTCGCACCGGGAACCGTCTGCACAAAACCCAGAGCCCCCTCCTTCCTTCCTGACAAAGCAAAGACAGGTTTTGTCCAGGAAAGCAGCGTGCCTACCCCAAAACACTCCCTCCCTCACAGACCTGAGAGTGAGTGTGTGACGACGGTGTGTGACAACCACACACAGAGTCACTGTGTCTTTAAGTGGCATCTCCCCGGCCACGCCCTGGTGTACCAGTAGTGCTCAAGTTCACGGTAGCTTTGACTCGGTCATGGTGGGGGTCTTCGCAGCGGGAAAATCAACGAGCGTTACCATTCTGTTCTCCTTTGAGCCACCTTTTAAACACCTGTCAGCTGCCGCCCTCTCTGCCCATTGGGACCTCCCCTTCCTCTAACCCAACGAAATATGCCGCCTACACAGAGTCCATCAGTGGGCCTTCCGGAACAACGCCGAGCAAGTCACGGCTGAGCCTTCAGGAAAAATCTATTGTACTTGGGAGAGAGGCAGCTCACGGCGGCGCGCGGCACTAATTAGGCTCCTGGGATAATTCTCCTATGCATCGAAGGGGAAAATGACCTTTACAAGATACGCGCCCTTTTCACAGAAACTTGGAAGTCTGAACAAAAAGTCTACCGTCTCCCCTGTTCTCCCTCTTCTCATTCACTGAAAACCAAAACGAAACCACAACGGCAAGAGCAGCGACAGTGATTTTTTTTGTGGCGCCTGAAGACGACGTCAACTCTCGAACCTCGGTTTTCCCGTTTGCCTCTGGGGTGTCAGGTCCTACCTGGAGATGGTATCGACGGAAATAAACCGGCTTCCATAAACGATGGCTCTCGCTGCCGCTGTTGTTATTCTTACCTCTCGACCCCAAACTAGCCGTAGGCAAAGGTCCCCGGTCATACAGGCAGCCCCTTAAGGAACGGGACTCAGCCCCCCGAGGAGCCTCGCTGGAGACGCTGTGAAGGCGCTGCCGCCCCCGACGCAGACTCTCAGGCTCCTGCATCCGCACTGCCTGCCGGGCCTGCTGCTCCCGCCTGCTGAGCCGGCCCAGCTGTGCCGTCTGATCGGCCCAGCAGCCACAACGTGTCTGTGTTGCTGGAGCCGGCCTCTGCTCACGCAGACAAAGGGCCGCGTGCAGGCGACACGAAGGCCCCCTCTCTTCCCCAGAGCCGGCGGGGAGCGGGGTTCATCGCGGGCCGCGTGGTGCGCGTGCCCAGCAGGCGCCGCTCGCCTCCCGCTGGTTTCCAGCGGCGCTTGGTTCTGCGCACCACGCCCGCTGCTGGCGTCCACGCGTCCGCACAGCTGGACGCGACACAGGTGACTTAAAACCTCGGACCCGGCCGCCTGCGTGCCCACGCCGCCCTGCCACAGGGGGCTCCGCAGAGGGGCTTCCTCTAATTGGCAGGCCGGATCCAGCAGCCAGCTCCGAGCAGTCGGAGGGCGAGGGCAGGACCGGGGAGCAAACGCGACTCACAGGCCTTTCGTGCAACGGGGGCAAAGGCGCGGCTGGAGACATGGGGGCACCCCGAGTGCTGGCCTTCACCCCAAACAGACCAGCGGCTAAACACTGGCTCTGCCCCCGGCGGTGCCGTGTGACCCTGAGCGATTCTTTTCCCTCTCCGGACGCCGCTTTTCTCGTCTTCGAAATCGATCATCGTGACTAACGACCGGGAAGCTACCGGTGGACCGCCTGGCGCGGCGCGTGAGGGACTGTCAGCGCCAGGCCCTTTCCAAGCTGCCGCCGCACGTCTTATCATAATTGTGGCTGGTCGGGATGCCCCTCATGGGAAGCTGACACGGATGCGGGAGGAGGTCCCGAAAGCCACCGAGACATTTCGCAGAGGCCAAGCCCGAACGTAAGATTGCTCGCTTCGGCCCTGCCCGCAATCCAGGGCACCGAGGACCGTGCGCAGCCTCTGTCTACAGCTCAGTCCTCATTCTCAGTAAGTACAGCTCAGCCAGCGGGCCCGGGGCCTCTCCAGGGACCGAGGCGTCTGTCTATTCATCCTCCCTCCTTCCCGTCTCCCTCTCTCTCTGTCTCTAAACACTTGAGTCTAAAGACTCATCTCAGTGGGGTAGAGAGAGGCAGGAAGAAACCCCCCTCCGGGGCCATGCCTACGCCTGATCCGTACTGTTCAATCTGCTCTTGACACCCAGCTCTAGGACAGCATCAGGACCCGATTCCTCACTGCTGCTGTCTCTCACGGTTCCCGCTCGCCACGCCACAGGAAGAGCGGAATCAGCGGTGGGGTCCGAGCTTTATACGCACCTCGGAAACTGCCAAGCCACAGGGTGTGGAGAGCAGTGGGGACACCTCGTTGTCACACTGCTCAGGAAACGTCTCCATCGTCATCACCGGCCGGTGCGGGTGAGCCGCCGCACCCGGCACACGTGAGCTCCAGCGTGCGCCTTGCCAACGTCTTCTAAGCAGGCCCTGCCCCTCCCTGCGGCTCTCCCCTCCTCACTCCAGCCCAGTCTGAGCCTCCCCTCCTTAAAGCTCCCCACCCCACGCCCCCTGCCAGGCCCTGGAGGAGGAAGTTCAAAACCCCATGATGGAATTCTGTGCGTCTATTAAACACGTTATAGAGAAACACATAGGGTTATGGAAAATGTTGAGATGGAACGAGGTAAAATAGAGAACAAACTAGCATCTTATATGTTACATAAATAACAAAACATATGTGCGTATAAAATAGTGTTTTGCTTAGTGAAAGGGGAGAGAGACAGTGAGCCCCGACTAGAAAATATGTATATTGCAGAAAATAAGGAAAATTTATAAACGCATGTTTAGGTACAATTGAAAGTTTAAAATGAGGAAATTTGATCAAATACATTTAAGATTGCTTTTGAGCAATATTTAACAACTGATGGAAACAAGATAAGAACAGTTAAGGACCTCGCTCTATCACACATTCTGCTCTGACTTAAGATCCCCTCAAAGAACCTTCTAGAAAAGAAACATCTGTGGTTTCACATACCTCTATGACTATATCCCACTAGTGTCCCCCAAGCACTCATTTCTCTAGAAATGCACGGTGCCCTCGGAAGCTGCTAGGAGGACAGAGCTTAAGTCCCCCGCACACACGCAGGGTAGCTGATGGCTGTGCTGACTGACTTTCGCTGTGATCCTCTCGTGATACATACGCAGACCGAATCATGCTTCACACCTCGACACGCACGACGTTACGTGTCGATTACATCTCGGTCAAGCGGGGGAAACAGGAAGCAGAATGCTTGCCCCACTGAGGCCAGCGAGAGCGAGCGCGGAGTCCACAGGTATTCCACAGGCACGGAGACACCTTCCCGGGGGACCAGTGAGGGCAGAGCAGCCGCTCCCAATGCAGAAAGGACTGCCCCCGGTTCCGTCGGCCCAGCTCGGCGGTCGGCCCGGCCCCGGCACGAGCCAGCTGAGGAGGAAGCAGGGGACGGACGGGCTCCCGCGGGCTGGGCCGTCACAGCCGCACTGCGAGGCCTGCGCCCCCATTCACGGGCGCTTTATAAATGTCACCTCGTGGACTCGCACGGTTCCTGCGGAACAAGAACTTTCTTTGGGGAAGGCCGGGAACTGGCCCACAAGGGCCTGGCGGTAAGAGAAGCGCAGTGAGCACCGAGATGCCTGCGTCTTAGGTGACAGACCGGGCCTGGTCCCCCCACGGCCCCTCCACGCTCCTGGATGCGTCTTAGGTGACAGACCGGGGCCTGGTCCCCCCCACGGCCCTCCACGCTCCTGGAGAGGCCCGGGCAAGGACCCCTTTGAGAGCAGAACTAGGGAAGACCACCCTTCCGGGGCCTTGCCCTGGGCCTCGGTTCCGCCCGAGGTGACCGGGCCCGGTGGGCGGCTCAGACCTCGGCAGAGGCTTTCCCGTCTCTGCAGGGCTGTGCTCAGCCCTCTGGAAGGCTCTCGGCTTCACAGACCTGCTGAGCGTGCCCTCAGCCTCAGTCCCCGGCTAAGGGGATAAAAGGCTTAAAGCGGCAGCAGGCTCACAGAGTCACAGATTCAGAGGTAAAAGGGGAAGAAACAGGAATGTGGATTGGCCAGAAAGGCACGATCCAGACGGTCCATCTCCCTCACTAACCTCTGTTCCCTCTCCAGGGAGGTAATTGCAATGATGCCATTTAACGAGGAAGGGAAGATCCAACCTTAATTAAGTAACGATTGCGGAGTTGAGAGAAAGAAAGACTCCCAGAGGTCAGCGACTCTACCTATTGGATAGAAACGGCAAGAGACGGGACCCCGAGCGAACCGACTGGCACAAACATAGAATGACGTGCGTGCTCGGCACACGTGGGGAGCCACGGCATCGACATGGATTCCTGGCGTCCGTGGGCGAGGACCGCACCCACAGACCGCCCCCGGGGAGGGAGGGCACCGTCTTCACACACGCGTCCCCATCGGAGCCGCCGCGATGCTGACCTCCGCCCTGACCGCCCAGCTCCTTCGCTCCGCAAAGCCGGGCTCTCGGGGGGCTGGGGGGACGGGGTGGGGTCGACCACGTGTCCTCCCCGCTCCTTCGCGGAAGTGTGGGAAGGGATGGAGAGGATTGCAACACGTTTTCATAAGAGAAGTGGAAAAACGAAAGGGCTGTTTCTGACAGAGCCAGACGAATCACTCAATTGATCTCCGGCAAGCAAAGCTCATCGTATTTCTGAGTCTATTAAGGCACATCGGGCCGGTCGGCTAATTTCACAGGGAGCCGCTGTCCTCGGACATGAGGCTGGGGAACGGCGGGGCGTAAACGCAAGACGGCATTTTCTTTCGGGAATCGCTCGACTTCTGACTCCTCCGCGTCCCTCTAGGACAGGAAAGGCAGGCGAGTCTGTTCAAGGAGCGTCTCAGGGCCACTGTCTCTACCAGTGTCCGACCTACCTTATAAAGCTGATAAAGCTGACTGCGGGTCCTTTTCCCATGACTCTCCCGAAGGCAGGACCGAATCACCCGGGAAATCACCTCACACCTCTGGGCAGAGAATCCTCCCCGTGATTTTGAAGGAGAAGACGTGGAGGGAAGACAGGAGATGACTCTGAACATCGATCAGTAAAAAACGTCCCTCGGAAAGAAAGTCGGTTGATGTAGAGCCTCGTCCGGATTAAAATTTAAAATGAAGTTTAAATGCATTTTCGAGCAGAAGTCATAGCTCCCTTTCAGCTAACGATATCAGAAATGGGGGTTCGCCGTCTCATAAATAGGTATAAATGAGTTATGCATATACTGGTGACTTACAAATATGCACATGATGGGTTTCCAATTAGTTGTTCGCGTAAACATTTCCTTATGAGAAAATCATCGTAAAAGGAAGAGGGTCTGCCTTCTGCTTTGCGGCTCCCAGGAGCCAGGCTGGGAAGCTAACGCAGGCTCCATGGGCTCCGGGGCAGAAGGCGTTGCCGGCGGGCTGAGACCCACTGTCCTGTGGGGCCAGAGGAGAGCTCATAGCCCCACGAGGAAAGAAGAGGCCGGGGTAGCTGACATTCCGGGGACCTCAGGTCTGACAGAGCCAGGCTGGGGCCGACTCCATCATCCCCTCCCCCCCCCCACCCCCGTTCTCACTCTTCACCTGCCTTTGGCCTTCCAGGTGGGCTCCGCCTCCTGAGGCCAGGGAGCCACCCTGCCCCTGCCTCCCGGGTCCTCTGCACCCAGACTCCCACCCATCACGTGACGGCTCTGTTATCACCTCCCCCCAGGACATTTCTCCGATGCTGCCCGCAGACCGGCCCCCCACCTGCTGCGCTGCACGGAACTCCTAGCCTAACCTGGTTACAGCTCCGAGGCCCTTTCCCGCAGGTGCATCTGTCTCCCTGCCAGCTGGTCAGCGCATTGAGGTCACAGCATCTGTCTCTGATTGTCACGTTTATAGAGCCTAATACAGTAACATGCGCTTACTAGTGTTTGCAGTGACGGACGTGTGAGCGGAGGGCACGATAAGACACGGACAGGCTTTGGAACGGGGAAGGCGGGGCCCCAGGGCCGGCGGAACACAGCGGGCAAGGACCAGCATCAGGCCTGGTTTGGGGCGCACGTCTGCGTGGGACTCTGCACAGGGCCGATTTTGACGGCGGATCAGGAGGGGAGGGACGAGACTGATCTGAGCACGGACAACGAGATGGGAGGAAGTTTCGGGTCCCACCACCCAGGCTTTGAACTTGAGGCTGAGGCGAGAGCCGAGGAAAGCTGGGGGGGGAGCGGTGTTTAAACAGAAAAGCTTTTTGGGCAGTAACTCCACGAACGACGTCACTGCAGACGGCATCTTCTAGATGCTCTGCACGTCTCAGTGGATGCAGTTCGCGCCTTAACCTTTCCGATTGCCCCACGAGAAAGGCTTTGCCGTCGCCACTTCACAGGCGAGTAAGCGGCGGCTCGGAATGTTTAAAGAGGCGTCTCCGCATTCTCGGAGCTTTTCCGTGGCAGAGCCTGACTTTGAATTCAGGGCTGACCGTCCCCCTGTCCCCTAAGCCACGCTCCTCAGCGCCTCCCCACCCCGCCTCCTCACCAAGCGTAAAGGTGACAACTCATGGTGCTTGGTGACGGGTTTGAAGAGAGATTTTTTCCCTTTGAGAATCCACCTCGGTCCCTATAGACTTTAGATAAATGCCAGTGGACTGTGGACTCGAAGCAAACACCACCGAGAGGCGCTGTGCACTCTGGGACGAGGAAGGCCATCCGCACACACAGGAATGTGCCCGAAGCAGGTCACCCCTGATCGGGGCGAAGTCGCACGCAAAATTCTGAGTTCCGAATCCGCGAGGCTCCAACACGGCAAATCAGGAGGCAGCGTCTGACTGGCCAGACGGGGGCACATGAGCTGGGACACCTGGATGGAGGGTCACGTGGGCATTTCCCATCGAGCAGAGCAACCGAGAGTCAAACTCGGTCTGAGGAAGGGTGCCCCTCCTTTCGCAGCCCCGACTCCAATCCCTACCGCCCCCAAAACCCCGCGGAGCACACACTCGATTACGCGTGCTCACGCCCCCCACGGGCCGGCTTCTCCAGGTCCTGCCTTCCTTCCTTTAATGCCATCGGGTGGTCCTCCTGTTCTGCCCAGGCCCCACCCTGCCCTCCAGCCTGGACGGTGGCCAGCACTTGCCCACGGAGTGCTTGCCGGGCAACATGATCACACGGTGCCATAAGCATGGCCCCCGAGGGACTCGGAGAGGACAAGTCTTCAGCTCCCGAGCACCAGGGTTGTGCCCGTCGGGAATGCCCTGGCAGCGGCAGAATCCTGGCTGGCATCTGCTCGCCAGGGTCCTGGGAACCATCAACCTCCAGCTCTTGCCCCGATGGGGCCCGAGAGAGCCCAGAACTCCCTCCACCTCCCGCGAGAGGTCGAAGTGCCTTCACCCAAATGACGTCCCGGCCCGTTCGAAGCCGTGCGTGCTATGAATCCCACCCCGAGCATTTCTGAGCATGAGAGCACGCCCCGTCCACTTCGAAACAAGGTCCCCAGTGTCCACTCTCAACCCCGGAAACACTAGCACTAAACCAGAAGGCGTTGGCGACAGGGCCCCTGTTCTCCTCGTGGTCTCTGGCTGCAAACGAAACTCGGTTCTCTCTTGCGTGTGGTGAAGGCAGTTGTAGACAGAAGTCCTAATATCTTCTTCCCACTTCCTGATGGATGTTTTGTGCCCGCTTCGGGGGAGTACAGCCCAGTGGGGACCGACCTTACACAACAGGAAACAGAAGAAGAGTTGGAGCGAGAAGCCCCTAGCACCCCACTCTGCTGGGTGAAGGCTGTGTCCTGCTCTACCCCTGATCCCAAGTTACCTGTCTGGCGAGATACGGATGACGCCACTTACGTCTGTGGTCGGTGACAAGGATTCAGGAGATCATGAACAATAAGAAAGCGCCTAACGCTACGACAGACACATGACATTATCAAGAATGCTTCCTTTCCTTGTAAACGTGGAAAAGCAGCGTGTAGCGAGCTGCTGAAGTTGCCCGCGGCGCGCGCCCAAGTCGCGTCCGGCGAGGACAGCGGTGACAGGCTCTCCGAGGATGCACGGCGCTTCGCTTCGCCAGGGTCCAGCTCCAGACCCTAACCAGAAGCCCTGGCGGGCCCCTTCCCTAGAGCCCGGGGCTGGTCCCAGAACCCTTTCCTGTTGATTCAGGTCACCTAGCCAAATGACGCGGCCGCAGTAAACCTCTTCGGTCAGAAAGCGCCACAACGTAGGAGAGCACTTGAAGCATTCATTCCACAGCTCTCCTTGTGAAACCGTAAGAGTCAGATCGTGAAAAGGTGCACAGATCTTCCCCTTCCATCGAGAGGCGGTATCTACCCTCCACCTGAATCGGGCTGGCTTGGCCTTGGCCAAGAGAAGGCCGTGAAAACGTTACGCGGCGTCTGAGGCCGGGCAGCGGGAGGTTCTGTGCGTCTCCACTCTCGCTCTTGGGACCTTGTGGCCAGGTAGATAAGCCAGGTGAGCCAGCTGAGGCCACAACAGGAGAGCCACCCCACCCCCCACGCCCAGCCGAGAGCCCTCGACCTGACTCTCGAGTCCAGCTGTGACCAGCCGGCCCGGCCCCAAGCAGGAAACCGCCTGCCTGAGCCCAGCTCACGCCGCCCGCTCGGAAGCATGAGTTGCATCCAAAGGTGTGTCTGGAGCCCCTGTGGCTTAGAGCCGTCTGTCACGGATGCAGGTGCTACGGACTTCGGTTTCCTCGTCTGCAACGTGGGGAGAGCCTGGGCGGCCCCCACAGACACACAGCGCCCGGCCCGCGTCTAGAGGCTGCAGAGAACCGCTGCACGTCGTCGGCACTGTTTGCAATGGCGCCGGCAGGTAAGCCTGCCGGAGGACTGGGACCCTTCACGTTCGACGCCAGATTCAGAGCACGGCCTCCCAGACAGGCGGCGAGCGCACTTCCGTTACGGACCTGAAGAGGACGGTGTGCGCGCTCCCCGGTTCTGAGGGCGTGAGGCACAGGTCTGGCACGCGAACACACCTGTTCGTCCACCCCCCGAGCTTCGTCTCCAAAAACTTCCCTTTCCTTTAACACTCATGGATGGATTTACAGAAAATCAACCGAGAAGGAGGAAGGTAGAAGAAGTGCAAGAGGAAGAAAGAAATCAGCGTTTTCTAATCTCTGTCCATATACGGTTTATTTTTAAACGCACCGAAGGTTTGGATTTTCCACTTGGCAGGAAAAATAACAGGGACCCTCTCCTCATGAACCCAAAATTTCCTATGGCCTGTCCTCGCCACCTCCACCCTCTGCCAGGAGGGAAAAAACCCAAAAAACAAACCATTTACATATATGCATAGAAAACAAGCAGGGAAGCATACTCACCCCCTCTGAAAGAGATCCACATTATAAAATTTGTGTAGCTCTACAGAAAACTCAACCGTTCCTTGGACTTCCGACATGATCTTTTTGGTTCATTACCTGAAAAAAAAAAAAAAAAGAGAGAGAGAGAGAGACATGAACGGCTTGAGATCGCGTCAGGCAGACACAGAGCGTCTGCGCTTCTACGACAGGAATCCGAACGGCGCTCGCTCAGGTGGACGAGAGCATCTGACACACGGGCTCGATGTGTCCCCTGGACGTCGCTGTCCTCATTCGTCGCTCCTTTCATAGGGAAAGACACAGAGAGACGAGGGGACTCGCTCCACGTCACACGGCGCACACCTGGAGGGCCCAGGTACCCTAATTCTAACGCGGGCCGGTCCCCGCCGCCCTTCCCTGTCAGTACCATGCAGGTGACAGCATCCCAGCTGTGAGCACCTGCTTCATGGCCATCGGAGCAAATGGAGCTCTTTGCTTTCCACCTGTGACTTGAGCGAGTCACCATAGAAGCCACCCGGGAGGCTTCCCCGGGGGATGGGACAGGAGGCGATGACGGAGCAGGCCCCCAGGGAACCAGCAGCTCCTCCACAGGTGGTGGCCAGCCCCGTCGCCGGGAGGCGGTGAACGAATGAGTGAGTCAGTCGCTCTTCCTTCCGGCCAGTGGTGGCGTTGGCCCCGGCACTGGAGCCGACCCACCTGCGAGGCTGGAGCGTCTACACGGCTCCTATTTTTAGCGCAAGGCTGAGCATCTTTTGTCATCTGCAGGGGAGAAGGCAGGTGGGTGTCATCCATCATGCCCGAGGGGACCCCGTGGAGGCCCCTGGATCTGTGTGTGTTGGGGGGGTGCAGTAAGTGATGGTGTCTCCGCCACCGAGAAGCACTGTTTATCCTTCCCGAAGCCACAGCAAACAGGAAAGGAGGTGACGGCAAGCCGCCAAGCCGCCACGGAGTGAGTCAGGGATGGCATTTCAGGCGTGGTATGTGCTGGTGCCCTGGCCACCGTCTCCGGTCCCACTTCACCCGCTGCTGTCATTAGCTTCCCAAGTGTGACGATGACTCAGCCTTCGTGGGCGGGCCCACTCGGACCACCCGGCTCTCCGAGCTCCCACCTCGACCGTGTCCCACGTGCGGACACTGTCCTCCCACAGCCCCTCCCGGCCAAGACAGAAAGCCCGTGGGGACCAGGCAGGCAGGGCCTGAGTGACCACGGGAAGCCCCAGGCGGTCGGCCCTGTCACTGTCCCCACGCCCACCGGGGTTGTTAGGGCCTCGGCCAGCCCCCGCTCGCCTCAGTCTGTGTGTGAAGCTGGCCCCAGAGCCGGCCTCGCCCTCCCCCTGGCTCGCCTCCCGCCTCGCCGGCCTCCTGGCCTCTGCTCAGGTGTCTCTTCCACAGCGAGCCTCTCGGCTCCTTCCCAGCTCATCACCTTCACTTCTTTTTGGAGCATCGACCATGCGACGGAGTTCTCTGCCTGCTCCGTTTCTGCCCCCGCCACCGAAGGCCACCCCCAGGAGGTGGGCTCTCGCCGACTCCTGGGTCGCTGGGCCCCCCGGGGGGCAGCGAAGGCCTGACCCGCCGTTAGCAGCCCACGCTTAACCGGTCAATGAACGGAAAGCAACCGTCAAGCCGAGTCCTGAAGAAAGGCCAGGACTCAGGAGTTGGGTCGAGAAAGGCCGAGCCAGAGTCGAGGGGACGAAACTCTGGGCACAGCTATGACACTGGATGCATGACCACGCCATCCCATTTCACCTTCAAAACCCGGCCTCACACATCCCCATAGAAGTGCTCACGCTTTTGGGGACGGACACATTGCTAGAGAAGGTGGCCGTGGCTCCGACGGCCGCCCAGCTGATAAACGACGTGTGGCCCCACAACGGCCCGGATCGAGCTGCGAGCCCTCAGCCAGTGAGGCGAGGGGTGCTGCACTTTTGGAAATGGGAGCCGGGCTGGCTGGGTCTCGGAGAGGCTGCCAGGCTGAAGGGGACTGAAGGGCTGGGGGAAGAGGCCGGCGCAGGCGCGGCGGGGTGCGGCATCTGGGTGGCTGCCCTCCGGTGCCGCTTGGACAGTCGTCTTTACAAAGTGACAGCGAACAAAGCTTTTTGGGGGCGGGCGGGGCATGACTTAATCATGAGCATATGCTTTTCATTATGAAAAGCCGTCTTCCCTCTATAAACGTCTTGGCGAAGGCTGCCCGGACCCTTGTCATGGCTGTCGGTGACCACCGGCCCGTGCCATCTTCCCTCAAACACCGGCCCAGACCGAGACCCAGGACGTGTCCGTGATGGCACTGGGCGTCACGAGGCAGGAACGAGTCAGACGGGAGCTCGAGGAGGCAGGGCTCCAGGTGCTGATCACGCGTGACAGGAGGCACTGTAGGGGCCTGGGGTAGCCCGTCACCGGCCACACGGGTGGCCCCGTCATCCCTGCCACACGGCACCCGCCCCCGAAGGCCGAGCACGTGCGAGAGGCAGTCGCGACCACTCAGCCTGTGGCCCACGCGCAGAGCGGTACCTGACCCTGGGAACAAAGTGGTGACCGGCTCCTATAAACACCACGTCCGGGGGCGGCGGGGGCGGGGGGGGGGAGCGGGAGCGCAGCCCCGCCTTTCTCAGAGGCTGAGCCGGGGCCTGGCCGTGCAGGTCCATGCTCTGCTCCCCACTCCCGCCGCACCCCGCTGCCCACAGCCCCGATCTCTGCACCGCACACACCGGAGGCTGGTCATGCTCTGCGGCCAGGGACAAGGGAGTCTGTCCAGGGACAGAGCTGGACAGGAGGCGGGAGAGAGAGGAGGCTCAGTCTCCCCTTGTCTGTCTCAGCCCCACCCCCACTCTTCTTCCCCTGCTCCCCCGGCCCGCGGCCCCACCCAGGGAGGACGTGGTGGGGGGGTGAGGTGACAAGGCTGTCAAGACAGCAGCTCCTTAGGGCCCGTGACACTGTGGGTCCTGTCCCCCGAGGTCCTGCCACACACCAGACCCGACGGGCTCACCGAGGCCAGGCTCCGCGTCATCCTGAACGAGACGCACTCACATGTGCCCGTGTAAATATCTGTGTGTGTGTGTGTGTGTGTGTGTGCACGCGCAAGTGTTGGGACAACTGTGATCCTGGACACTTTGTCACTTTAATCTTCACATAATGTGTCTGTAGATCTCAAACTATTTATATACATATGTGTCACACACACACACACACGGAGGCACTATATATATAGTGTGTGTGTGTGTGTGTGTGTGTGTGTGTGTGTGTGTGACAGAGAGAGAGAGAGAGAGAGAGAGAGAGAGAGAACTGTGAGACTCCAGTGTTCGGACGCCGTGAGGAGAAGGGGAGGAAGGTGTGGACGTGACCGCCCCCTCTGAGCAGGGGTCCAGGGGGCAGCAGGAGACGGCTCCAAAGCCAGAGCCACCGCTCCCAGCGGAAGGTCCGCCCTTCCCGCCCCCTGCTGGCTGACCACCCTGACGCTCTTGCATCCACTGGGGATGATGAGACGCTGGTGGACCAGGCCCCTTCCAGCGAGCGTCTGGCTGCCTGGGGGTGTCCGGGGGGGTTCCAGAGCGCCCAACTCCTCCAGGACGGGCCTGTCCCACATCCACCTCTGGCACCAGCTCCCTCGTCCTGCCCATCGAGCTCCCGCCCCCCCCGCCCCCGCCAGCATCATAGACGTCCCCTGGGTCTCCAGAATCCTCCAGCCGTTCGGAGACTCCCGCCGGCCCCCCCCCCCCCACCCTGCGCGCTTGCACGGACTGTTCCTGGGTCTTGCCCCAGCGTGTCCCACCCAGCGACCTCCCAAAGCCCCCGCCAGACGAACCCGCAGGCCCACTGCCCTCTGAAGGCACGCCGGCCAGCCCGCTCCGGGCCCGGCTTCTCCCCGGCCCGCCGTGCGGTACTAACCACACGGGCCGACGCCTGCTGAGCTTTCCCCGTGTGTCGGGCCCTTCCTGAGGATTTCTTCATATCACGGCCTTAACCCTGACCATGACCCCATGCGGGACGTACTACGAGGACCACCCCCGCGTGACAGATGGGGCGCAGGTGAGGCACACACAGGGGCCACGCAGCTGCATGAGCAGCGAGCCCTCGCCGTGTCCGTGGCAGTCCGGCTGTGGCCCCTGCCCTCGCCCCAAGCCGCGCCTCCGGTGGGGTGGGACGAGGATCGTCCGTCTCCCTGGCCCCGCACAGGGAGCTGGCAAACAGGACCGAACGCTGACTCATTAACCAAGCGGGACGGCTTCGCCTAGGGAAAACACCTCTCACACGGAGTGTCGCCCATCCAGATAAGGTCGGGAGTTTAACCGTCGCGTTTGGATAAACGTGTGCTTTTCCGCCTCTTGTACAGTCTCTGCAGACTGTTCTTCCATCTTCTGGCCCCTGGCCCAGGAGCCCTGCCGCCCAAACCCAGCTTCCACTCCGGGCTCCATGGACCTCTGGGCCCGCTTCAGGGAACGCCCTAGGCCAGAAGGCGACTTAGCGCTCTGCTGTGTGTGAAGACATTAGCTAATGAGAGTAATTCACGCTAAAGTGTGAATGACGCCAACAGTTGGAAGAAAACAGGGAGGGAATGGAGTTGAATAAATGCTACATTTGTTGTACATGCCTGGTCTTTCTGAAACTCGGGGTACCGGGAATACTCCCAGTCGGCTTATCCACCTCCCTCGCCCTCTCCTTGAAGTCACGGACCCAAGCTACTCTGTGAGGACGCGTCTGCGGACACGTTCACACACAGCTGCTTGGAGCAGAGCAGCCATGGACGGCGGGCCGCCGCTGAGCAGGACAGGGCCCCGTCCAGTGGTCTGTCCCCAGGCAGCACCTGCTTCTGCTCCAAAGGACACACGTGCCCATCGCGTTTACCCACAGGACAGGTGCGGCTCCTTCAGTCACATGACTAGAGGATCCAAGGAAACCACCTGAACAGGTGTAAGAAGAGGTTTCCTTGGCTAACCTGCCCCAGGTCCCGGCTGAGGCTAGAGCTGGAGCACCCCCAACCTCGCCAAAGACCCCCGCTCGGACGGGGTGGGAGAATGCTAACGTCTCAGACCGAGAGGCGTATGGTGAACCGCTCCAGCACATGCCCGGTGTCCTGCCGAGAATGACAGACTGTGACCTTGAGTTCTGGGACGGCTGGGGAGCAGGGGGGTGCAGGGCCGGGATCGGGGCCTGGGTGGCGGACCAGCGACCCGGCCATTCCCGTAGGCCGTAGGCGAGCGCCCAGGGCCTCCCCAGCTTTATCCTGGTCTCACCCCCCGCCCCCCACCGCTGCACGGGAGTGGGAGGAATGGGAAGAATGAGAGGAGGAGGCCGGGGGGATGAGTCAGGGAAAGTAGGTCAGCCGCCTCCTCTCCTGCAGAGCCCCAAACGTGGAAGGCGCTGCTGGAGGCACCTAAGGAACCCCCTCTCTCAGCCTTGAACCCCGTCCAGAGTGGGACTCGCTCCCTCCCGAGGCCAGACCTTCCGTCCGTCCTGGGCCACCCACCTGCAGGCTCGCTCCCGTCACGGGCGGAACCTCCCCGATTTTAGGCCCTCCCAACCCCAGGCCCCACAGGAACGTTCGAACATTCGAGAAGCGCCGTCTGGGGCTGGGACGGCAGGCTGGAACCCCGCGGACCGTCGGCAGCTCGGTGTCTCCAGTTCGGTGACTTAGCGGAAACCGAAGCTCCGTCGGTTTCGGTTCCTCCGACCGGGTGTCGCAGTGGGTGCCCGCCTTCGACGCGCAACTTGGAAATTCAGAAAACCCACAGGGCGGCGGGGGGGGGTCCAAAAGGAGACCCCTGGGGGGGTTCACGTGACCGCGCATTCACAGACAGACGTCGGAGCCCGGGCGCCCCGGCGATTCGGCGGAGCGGTGCTCACGCTCACCCAGCCCTGGGACGAAGTCAGGACTGCAGGACTTCCCCGGGCCTTCGATGGGACCGTCCTTCTGCGGCACCCCACGCAGACCCCGAGAGCGTCTCCCCGCCGTCCCTGGTCAGATCTGTCCGAGCCTTGGTGCCCCTGGGCGAGTCCCACCTGCGGCGGGAGGCGGGAGCGCCATGACCGTGACCCACATGCGGGGGGCACACGGCACGTGCACACGGCGCCGGCCCCAGGCCTGTCCGCTTACCAGCCCGCGCTCCGAGCCACACGTTGGCCTCGGGGACGTTTGCACAGCTATTGCCTTAGCTTCCGGCAGAAAGAAAGAAAAATGGCCTCTTAAGACCAGCGGATCTAATGACGAGCCTGTCTAATGAAATAGCTTCCCACGGAGACAGTGACCGGTGGTGTGTCCTTTCTCAAGAGCCTGGCGATGAACGTGACGGGCAGGCAAGGACGTCACCTCCGGGGGACATGTTGAGGGTAAAGCTGTGGGCGCAACCAGCGCCGCCAGCCTCTGAGCACCGTCTGCAGAGGGGGGACCTTCAGCCACAGTGTCCGCGCCGGGGGACCGAGGCAGAGGGCCTGGGCAAGGCCTGACCGCCGCGGACATTTACACTGTTCAGCAGGAAGGGGGCTTACAGATGGTTCCCGAGTGCCGCTAGGTGTCTGTCCCTGGGGTGGTGTGTGTGTGTGTGTGTGTGTGTGTGTGTGTGAGAGAGGAAGAGAGAGAGAGAGAGAGAGAGATCATGAGACTATGTTGTCGCAGAAACTCTCCAAGCCCCGGCTCCCGGGCAGGGAAAACAAGACGAGCAGTGAGTGAACCACAGGGGCCTCAGAAAGTTGGGCTCCAAAGTCCTGGGACGGGTTCTCCCAGGCCACCCTGCCCTCGGCGTGACGCCCACGGCTGCTTCAGGCACGGCACTGGGTCCCACGCAGCCAGGACACTCCCAGACAAGGGGCCTCCTTGCTCTTGGGAAACAGAACGCAGCACGCTCCAGAAGCCAACGGGGTGGGAAGGAGCCGGGTGCGGCCGCGTGGAGACAGCGTGGCCGTCCCTCACGTGCCCGAACGCAGAGCCGCCGCAGGTCCTCGTCCCCAGGAACGGGACTCAGGACCTGGAGGAGACACCTGCGCCCCGGCTCACCGCAGCACTGATCGCAACGGCCAGGGCGGGACCCTGCCCGTGCCCAGCGGGTGACGGACACGGAGGAAGCGGTGCAGACACACGACGGAACGTTATCCGTCGTACAAAGAAGACGGTCCTGCCGCCTGCAGCCCCACGGGGGGCCGGAGGGCGCCAGGCACGGAGCCACGAACCGTGCCGTCTCCCCGTGTGGAACCCTGAAACGTCCAACCCGCAGCAGCAGGGAGCAGAGCCGGATCCCGGGGCAGGGAGCGGGGACACCAGGGAGGCGAGGCCCGAAGGCACAACGCTTCCGTTACGCCAGACGAGTGGCCTCTGGAGACCCGCCACAGCGCGGCACACCTGCCCGCCAGGCCAGGCCAGGCCGAGGGCGGACCCACGCTGAGTGCCCCGCGCCACGGCAAAACAATGGCGGTGACAGCCGCCGAGACACGTGGAGGCTTCAGGGGGCGGTGCACGCCACGGGTTCCCAGGTGTGTGCTGATAGCTGGTCGCGCCTCGTGCATTCAGCAAGCACAGCTCCTCACACGTCAACCCCACTTCAATGAAGAGCTTTCAAAAAGCAACTCAACGGGGACCGTGTTCCCACTGCGAGAGAAGGAATAGTAAATAAACAGGTAATAGAGGGAACCAGGGAGAGGGAGGGAGGGAGATGGAGGGGGGGGGAAGTGGTAGGGAAGCCTGGCCAGCGCTGGACGCCCCCGACCCGGGTAGGAGAGGACTGGGTGGCTTCGGCCCCGCCATGCCCACCACCAGGACCGACAACTTCGTCACAGCTCCGCCCTCAAACAACAGGGACACGCACAGAGCAGAGCGTCGTCCTGGGCCAGGCGCTGCCCAGTGACGCCCGTCGCCAGCTCGCCTTGACCCGCGGTGGGAGGTGCTCTCGACTGACGGGTTCAGCTCCAGGACCACGGCGACGTGTCTTGCAAATCTGGGCTGCTGAGCCATGTCGCCGAATGACGTCCACCGCCCCACGGTCCCGCCGAGGCCGGGTGCCTGGCGAGGGAAGGTCACGCCGACTGCAAACTCCACGGACCTTTTCCACGACCACTCCACCCGTCCGCTGGCAGCCTCGCCCTCCCCCCCCCCCGCCCGCCCCAGCTGCACATCTCGCTCAGCTCCTGGGGTCTCCTCTTCCGTCTGTGTGACCGATCGCCTACTCTGAGCCACCCCGGTCAGGCATGGAGCATCGCCACGTCTAAGGCTCGGGACGCTGCACAGGACACTGAGTGTGTGGGCATCGACCGGTCACAACAGAGTCACCCTGACGCTCAGCACTGAAGCCCTGGCCATCTTGTTGGCTCCCGATTCAGCGGCTCGGGAATGTCAGCGGAACGCGGCTGGGGAGCCCTCGGCTGCGTCTGCACTGTGTCAAATGGTGTCTCGGAGCCTTCCGCTGAGATCGTGCCTGTTCGGCAACAGCTCCCCGCCTCGCCGTCCTCCTCCTCGAAGTCTCTGATCGCATCCTCCAGACCAGAGGCGCTCGCTTCCCACGCGAGCCCTCTGCCCCGACCTGTCCTGGTCCCTTCTGCATTCTCCCTGGAGAGCGGGAGATGTCAGGCTGGCACCCCCGTCGTCGGGGTCCGGGACACCATGAGGAGCTGCAGCAATAAGCAGAACGGGGAGGAGGCAGCCAGGCTGTCGGCACCGCTACCAGACGGCGGTCACTCTTGGAAGCTCGGTGGGTGAGGACGAGGGGAGCAGATGGCAGGGGAGCACCCCCGGGCGGGCGGGCCGCCATGGACGACCGACTGTCCCTAGTGTGCCCCATCGCCCAATCAACACCGCGGCCGGACTGCCCTTGGGAGTCTCTGCGCTCCGGGCGCACGGTCTAAGCTTAGACACGCTTGAGTCACAAGGACGAAATATTATTAGTTTAGCTGTGTTTTAGCTCCAGCTTTCGCGCTGAATCATGTGTGCATGAATCATAATCACCACTCTCCATATTTCAGAGGCGAGTGTATAATTTTTCTTACCCAGGGAAAGAAATTAATTGCTGCCTAAATACGAATCTGACTTCGTGTCTGAAGCTCTTGGGTTGACTCAGTTCTGAACCTGCATTTTCTCTGGGCGTGAGAATAAGCAGAAAAGCTGGAATAAATAAATAAATGGAGCGGCCGGTAGCGAGCCCCTGCCCTGGCCGTGACTCTGCTCTACGCGTCCCCGAGGCAAGGTAGATGTAATCACGCCCATTTTACAGGTGAGGAGCCTGAAGCTGGTGTAAGCAACGCCTGGGCCCGTGAGCACACAGCTCGTAAGCAGCAGGACGGAGGCCCCAGTCCTCACGCTCTACCCGGGGAGACGGGCGGAGACGTCGGAAGTGCGGGACCTGGCAGCACGAAGGAAGGATTAGAGGAGAGCACAGGCAAGTCCTTCAATGAACAGGAATCGCCACCGTGGACGGTCACGGTCATGATCGCTCGGGGGCGACCCTGGCCCGGCGGCGGTGGGTTTTGGCCCGTCTGGAGCCGTCTGGGTGGCGTCGCCTCATCTGCAGGCTCCCCCTTCGCGTCGTGTGATTCCAGAGCTGGGAACCTGCGGGTGGCAGCGCCCGGACTCCCGCGGGCTGCCTTCCTGTCGGGTGCTGCTGCTGCTGCCGCGGGTGGGAGCAGCAGAGGGAGGCGGGGCCGCCGCGTGGGCGCGTGGGCTTCCTGCCGCGTCCCAGGGCCCCCGCCTGTGCCATCCCCCGGCCCGGGCACTTTCCTGCACTTCCATCCCCTCGAAGCCGCCAGCAACGAACATGACCTGTTCCCACGTCCGCCCTAACCCGCCCGCAGAGAGAGCCACACGCTCTCGCTTTGCGCCATGCCCTCCTCGAAGTCCCAGCCCTGCTGCCTGACGCTCTCCCCGGAGGTCTCGGCTCTGAAATTCCGGCGACTTCCGTTCCTCCTTCGCACGCCCTCGGCTCAGCGCGCATTACCTCTTCTCGCACGCAATCGAATATCAATGATCATTAATCGGTTAAGCCACGAGCGCATCATTAATACTGAGCATTAGTCATCACGCCATCTCGATGCCCTTTCCTTGGCTCTGTCAACCTTCCGACACGTATAGAATCGATCCCCAATACCGAGTGCCCTCTGTCGGAAGAAGTCCTGATGGCTTTGGTTTTCTGATCAGGCTGGGAGGGCTCCTTTGCTTGGCACCGGAAGTACGCCAGGAAGGTCAGCCTCAAAGACAGAGTCCAGAGACTGGGTTCCTTCCGTCTGTGAGCCGAACGCGGGGCCGAGCTCTTGGACAGTGAAACGGGAGATGCTAATTAATAACCCACGGCAAGAAGGGCAGAGCCATTCATTTATTGCCTGCGGCTTCCGGGGAGGAAGCGCCAATGCCAGCGCGCACCTTGAGGACCAGGAGGGTGCCGAACTGGGCTGCAGGGTTCGTGACGACTATGAGGGTCCCTGCGTGGCACGGACACCTCTCGCGGTGGGAGGGAATGAGGACAGAGCGGTGACATTGGCCCTCGTCGTCTAAGCAGAAACTCTTCAGTCTCTTTTCCACGTCCTGAAGCAAGCGGCACCGTGTCAGTTACCAACACAGTGCGACAGGTCAAGGCGAGCCTCTTTAAAACAACAGAGTCTCCTTCCCGCTTAGGGTCCGTGGCTGGGGGTTTAGGAAGAGCCCGGCGAGCTCGCGCTGCCGCAGAGCCTCTGAGGAGACAGGCGTCCACACGTCCACCATCAGGGCTGCGGCGTCTCGAGGCTCCTCTGGGGTCCGGGGTCGAGGGGTGGCGGCCGCCTGCCCGGGGCGCCGGTGCTGGTTGTCGGTGGGGCCTTCGCGTTTGCCCGCCTGCCTCTCCCCACAGCGCTGCTTCAGCTGGTCCTTCCCAGAGCAACGACCCGAGAGAACAGGGGGCACTCCAGCGCCTCTGTGACCCGCCCTGAAAAGCTGAGCCTGTCGTTTCGGCCACATCCGACCGGCTCCACGGGTCAGTGCGGGAGAAGACGTGACGAGGACATCAGGACGCGGGGACCACTGGGGCCCCCTGGGAAGCTGGACCCCATTCGGAACTTCGAACGAGGCAGAGGACAGGTGCGAGTCTGCGGGACAGGAAGCCAAGGAACTCCCGGCCCTGTCTCGTCGTCACCCACCGCGGGGACAAGGCCACCCACACGCGGAATCCGACCCGTGAGAAGGGCCACGTTGGGGACACCGCTGCTCCAGGATGCGCTGAGAGGTGCTCAGCGAAGACCCGGCCATGCGCGCAGGGGACTTTCCCGCAGGCGCCCTCATTCGTTCTTGCCCCTGCCCCTTGCTTCTCCCACTTAGGTCCAAGGGGCAAAAGGGGGAAAAAAAAATAAGATAAAAGTATGACAGACAAAAGGCGGCTCTCCATCTCTCCCTCAGTCTCTGATGTCCCCAGACCCCTCAGCTCCACCAACCGAAGTTCCTCCCTGCACCTTGGGATTGACGCACAGAGCCAGAATGGTGACGACCGTTCGGAGAATGAGCAGAAGCTAGCGGACACCTGAGGCTCCACGTGTTGACCGCAGGCGAGCCCCTCCTCGGGCGGGCAGGACCGCGTGCCGTGGAGTGTGGGCTCTGGGGCCCGACGGCCTGGGTCCGACTGTCAGCACTCGGCGCCCTTACTCCCTTGGGACACCTGCCAAGTGACCTAAGCTCTAGGGGCGTCCTCGTAGCACCCGTCCCGTGGAGAAAGCCACGCACCGACTCCATCCAGAGAAGGACAGAGTGAACCCGACGCCCCGCAGACAACACGGGGGGCTTCACTGCGCTCCTGGCAACCCCACGTGCTCCTTGTTTCGCTACCGAAGAGCCTGACGCCCAGGGGGGAAGCGGCCGTGCCCAGGGCCGCGCAGAGGCGAGAGCCAGGCCCGGGAACCAGGTGGCCCAGCTCCGAGGCCTGCGGAGGGGCTGAGTTAGTCCGGACAGGTAGTGGATGGGAATAATTCACTCAGGCTCCTTTTAAATGACACGAGCTCCTTTTACACCACTGCTCTAAAAAAGGAAAAATATAATTTTGCGACTGTCTCTACGACCAGCTGCCTGAGTGTTTAAGCCATCGCACCGGCCAAGGGCCTCTCCAAGGGCCAATCCTCTGGGCCGAGAAATGGGCCGTTAGAGCGCAGGTGGATTACTGGGATGGAGCCATGTCTCGGTGGCCCATTTCTTCCCTTCATTCATCAAATGGAAAATAACTGTGCTTAAGTGATGGCTTTTGAGGGATTTACAGTTGAGTGCTGCTGACAGGGGTTACGAAACGGCTGTCAGATCCCAGCATCTTCCCCTGGGGGACCAGGGAGTTTATCTGTCTGAGCCACCTCGTTAAGCGAGGGAGAATCTGAAGTCAAGCATACTACAAAACTGTCCTGAGGTGACCGTGCACAGAGGCACCGCCGTGGCGGGAACCAGGGTCTGACTCTGCACGCTTCCTCCCAATTTTGCTCGGCACTTAACAAGATCAACCACCACAAAAAATCTTTATGGCCACAGATGTAGTCGACTTCCTCGGAGAAGGCGGCTGTGCCTTCACAGACAGAGAGTGCCACAGAACTCGAGTCAGGAGGGATGAAACAACTCATTGCTGTGGACCTACTCTGTGCCAGGGGCTCCGCTCCTCGTCCCATGGATAGCCTGCTCCCCGCAAGGCTGCAGACTCCACGAGAACAAACACCCTGCTCCGGTCTCTCACCTTCGTGGCCCTGGCCCTCAGCCCAGGCTTTGGCGTGTGGAAGACACTCAATGCACGGGCTCAGGAAGGAATGAGCTCACGTAAAATCCTAAGACACCCGAGGAGTGCGAGCTATACATGACGACAGAAGTGAGGCTCGGCTTCCTTGAGTGATGGAATCACCCTGATGGACTCTCAGGGTATCAATCTGGGAACTAGGAGCAGTCAATCACGTGACCCCGGGAAGAGGGAGTCCTCGGGGAGTCTTATTTTAACGTGGAAGTAAGATTGCTCTGAATCCAAAATGCGGTGCTATTGATACACAGTCCTTTCAAGCGCTCTGGAGATTAATATGTCCCTGGGGAAGGCTGGCTGCGCACCTGTTTGCTGGGCAAATTCTCAGACCATTGCTCGGAGAAAAGAAGCCTGCAGTGGGGACGTGGTCCTCACACCTGTCACAGGTTTCAAAGCCACTGAAGTCCAAAGTAACCGGGGTCTCCTATTCTACAAATTCCAAGCAGTTGGTCTGATAGCATCTTTTAAGAAGCTCTAGCCAATTATGTGAAATTAAGCATAATATAGTTGAACTAACAATAATACATAATTACGACATAATAATCATTACAAATTGTCAGAGCTTCCAGTCTACGAACTGGAAATGTATCACCTCATTAACTCCCACAACACACCTACGAAATAGGTTATTATGATTGCTGTAATAATCCGCATTTCATGGACGAGGCAACTGAAGAAGACAGAAACATGTAAGTCCATAGATGATCCACTTCTAAATCGTGACCCTGTTTCTTCCCGCCTGGCATTGCACTCCTTGTGAATGGATGCAGAGGTGGGTGGGTGGGTAAGTGCGTGGATGGACTGATGGGTGGGGGATGGATGGAAGGACAGATGGATGGATGGATGGGTGAATGGGTGACGGATGGGCGGATGGATGTGCACGGAGTATCGGTGCCACGGGTGCCCAGTCTCTACGCGCCCGCTCTGATCTATAATGCACAGTGTGACTCGCTGTGGGTGCGTGGTGCTGGCATTCTCGAGGAGGCCCAGAAAGGGGGACATGTGTGCTGACTCTGAAACCAGACACACCCATCCACATGCCGGCCCCATAACTGACCAGCGGCTTGCGCTTGCAAGTGACTTCTCTGAGCCTCGATCTCTCTCTCCGGGAAACGGGGGAAGTAAATCACCTACTCAGAAGAGTGTGTGAGGACCGAAATTTTACTCTGGGGTTGGCGAGACTGACCGCCCACCGTGCTCAGTGGGTACATGTTCGGTGCAGGAACGAGTCAAGGACATCCCTCCCACGAAGGGATGTGAATAAAGCCAGTGGGTCTCCCTTATGCTCTGGTCCGAGCTACGATATCTCCCAAAGGCTACAGAACTGTGAAAAGCTCCAGGTGTATACGTTGAACCCTCACACACACCACTGGACGTGTAGTCGAAAGGCTTGACTCCACTCACACGCAAGTCATCACAACACACTCGTTGCGATCCAGAAAGCCAGGTTACCTGCCTAGTCCTTTGCATCTTGGGACTGCGGGTTGATACTTTGCCCCAAACAAGGGCATTTCTAAAGGGCGACAGGACTCTGCAGAAAGCACTTTCCCTGAGAGGCCGCACAGTGAGGACAAGGCGCCGGGTCCCCGCTTTGAGCCACGCGCCCCGCCCGGGGAGAAGGCGTCCCCGCGCGCTTCGGTGGGCAGCCCTGTCCTCAGGGTCACGGTGCTTCCAGGTGGTGGGTTTATCTGAGTTTCCCATGAGCTGACCCACCGACTCCTAGGGAAGAATTAGGGCCCAGCTGGAAAGGCAAGATCGTCTTCAGTCTTCAGCACCTTCGTTGTCGCTGGAATATTCCCAGAAAGGGGCTTTCCCGTAGTCCCCTGCCACCCGGGAGAAGCACTTTTTTTTTTTTTCTATCAAAGACAAGATGAAAGGACATTCGTGTGAGAATGAAAGGGAAGGGCTGGGCGCTGCGCGGCGGTGGCCGATCCGTGCTCAGCCGCACGAAGGGCTCGCCGGAGGGGGAGGACACAGCCACGCTCCCCGCCGCATCGCCTCCAGCCTCTCCCCTCCGGCACGGAGGATGAAGCAGGCGAGGGGCCAGGACAACCACTCGGGAGCTTTGGGGAGAAAAGAACTGGGACATGACGAAGATCTAAGGAGAAAAGCAAACAGTGCCGAGAGCTTTCCTCTGGAACGCAAAATCCGGAGCAATGAAGGACGGGCCGGAACGACTCTGGAGAGGGGCCTGCCACCCAGCGTCCCTGCCGGAGCCCGGAAGGTGACTTAGACGCGGGAGGAGGTGGACAGGCCCAGAGAGTCCCACGCTTCCTTCCTGGCCCGGGGCCGAGCACGAATCTGGCCGCGGCCTGTCTGTGTCCACAGAGCTCTCGTGGGGCACGGTCACGGCCATCCGTTTCTTCTGTATCGCCTAGGGCGGCTTCTTCGCTCGGAGAGCAGAGTTGAGGGCCCGTGACAGACACCGTAAGGCCTGAAAACCCTAAACTACGTCCTAGCTCTTGACAGATGCTTGCTGACCCCTGACTGGGGAGCTCGCTGGATTCTCTGCTGTTTTTAGGACTTGCACGGAGCTCAGAGAGAGCAGCACGTGATGGTTTTCCTGTTGGTGCACGGCTAACTTAGGCAGAGGAAGAGGGGATCGTGGAGTTCCTCCCTTGCAAAATTGCCAGCATGTGCTGTGGCCGCACGGAGCACGGGTGTGCAAATTCCTCACGGACAGCAGCCAGGCAAAGACAAACGCCGCCCACACAGCTCCCCCTGCCCCCCCCCAAAGCCGCCTGAAGAATGACAGGGATTCCGCAGAACTAGCCACCGAGGATCAAAGGCGGACAGACTCGACAGGATCTGGCGACTTCGGCCATGGGCGTCGGCAGGCTCGAAGCCCCGGAGCCCGGGCGAGAGGGGCATCTGTCCACACGGTCCGGGGACCGCGCCTCGCGATTGCCAGAAACAACAGGAGAACAAACGGATACAGGCAGCCGCGCTGCGGGGCCGCAGGAAGGCAGGCCCGGCGCCCGTGACGCTCCCGGACGCGGGTTTGTAAAACGGAAAGTTGAAGAGATACTTCGAAACGCCAATCTCTAGAGCCAGAGGGGAGGCCCTCAGCTATCAGAGCCAGGAAACCCTATAGCGCTGTGGGCTGGGAACCATCTTCCTGAGGCCAGGGGACGGGGGGCAGGGTGACAGCCAGGGCGGGTGAGGGCTCAGACCCCAACCCATGAGTCGACCCAAGCAGCAATCTTTCTGCCCATTTTCTATACGGGGATGTTGTTTTTGTTTCGACTTCACCTGAAATGGGAAGTTGGTGCCCATTTCATGCGTATGGGAGTTACCACGTAGCAAGGACCGTACGGCCGCAGCAACCCAAGAACGGAAAAGCCAGCCGGAAGGGTTGCAGAGATTCGGCCACCGTGCCATCGGCCACCGTGCCCGCGGGGGTCCTCGGGGCTGCCGCCCAGAATGTCAGGAAAACGGGCACCGAGGGGAAATGCGTCCGACATCCTGCAACACGGCACGAGGCGCCTCGGCTGCACCACGCCCCGTCCTGGGCCCCGGACCCAGGCGCTTAGAGTGACGGGGACGTCCCTTTCTGTACCTTGGCACTTGGGACTTCCCTGGCCGCGGGGAAGCCGGGAAAACCTAGGGGCTGTACTCATTGTTTAAAGAACAATTAATGAGGAAAACAGCAACAAGCTGGAATCACAGGCTTGAGGGCAATTATGCAATTAAGAAAATTAGAGGCTGCAGATCCAGGAGGCGAGCTGTCAGGTTGGAAGCCGGAGCAGGCGAGGGCAGGCGCCCACGGCGCCCACGTGGAGCCGGGGCACAGGGCGGGCAGCCCGACCGGGGAGGCAGGGCAGCCGGGCCACGGAGCCGGGTCCCTCCCTGCCCGTGTGGCCTGCCCCTCCCCCGCAGGACCCCTGCCCGGTGGACGTGGGGGGCGTGCCGGCTCCGTGCTGGCCCTACCCTCAGACACTTCCCCCCGCGGAGTTCTCGCCTTCCCGTGAGGGGCCATTGTACCCCGATTCGCAGACGGGGTGAAGGGGGCTACGCTAGGTCAGTGCCTGTGTCACATGACCGCAAGGTGAGGGGCAGGGAAGTCCGGGCCGCCCGCGCCCGGGTGCTCCGTTCTCTTCCCCGAGGCCTGTTCCTCTCCAACCGGCCTCGCTCCTCGCCTGCACTCGGCCCACGGAGGAGACCGCGTGGCCCCCGCCCTGGACGCGCCGAGACGAAGACAGTTCAGGACAAGCACGCAGGCTGCACCGTGACCCAGTTAGAGAGAGCGGCCAGGATCTCGGTCAGGAGAAACAGGTCGGCGGCCGGCTGAGCGGGAAGCGAGCCCGAAGAAGCGGTCAGGAGAGGCCTGGGCACGGGAACAGATACACGCACGACCGAGGGAGCCGCGACCGGACGGGAAAGGGGGGTGCGGTCGAGGCTCGTGTGAGCGCAGAGTGGAGAGGGGGGACCCCAGAACGCCGGCTGGACGATGCCACCAATGTCCGCTCGAGACATTACCGCGCGAACGACCGAACGGAGACGCTCAGAAAACAAACAAGGCTGCAGGTCTCTCAGGACGGAAGGTCGTGCTGAGGGATCCGGCCCGGCCCATGCGGGGGGGGGCGGCTCGCCCGGGGCCGCCCGCCGTGGAAGCTCCGCGTTGCACACGTGCAGGGCCGCGAGGCTCTGCTTAACGCACGGCCAGCTCCGGAGCTGAGAGCGCGTCATTTCGCCTCCATCCGTGTCGTTGGCTCTCTCTCTCTCTCTCCTTGACAGGATGGTGCGCCGCGTGCCCACGCGCCTGGCTTTGACGATGCGGGGTCAGGCAGGCGTGGCGTCAGCTGTGCATTATCCCACGGGAAGCAGGTGTGACAAAGGGCGGGGCAGGGGGGGGCGGGAGCAGACCCAGAACAATGATGGCGACCAAAGTGCTCTTCCTGCCTGTCCCCCAACAACGCGTCTCCTCGCCCCACAGGCAAACTCCAGGGAGGTCTCTGGGCACCACAGGTACATAACCCTTTTCCTCCCCAAAGGCTGAGCAGAAGACGCCCCGGGCCCGTGCTGGAAACCTGCAGATTCGTCACACGTCCGCACGCCGGTGGCTGATCCGTTTAACCTGAGTGTCGCCTCAGGGTGATAGAAGGAAAACCTTTAAAACTGCAAAGCACGTTTAAAGCATCCCAGCGGCGATCTCGCTGCAATACGCATCCAGAATTTGCTCGAGCCCCTCCATCCACGCCGTCCCACAGCCGAGCCATAGACCCGCGTGACGACTTAAGTTTAAGTTCTTTAGATAAAAGAGAAAGCCCAAGTCCGGAGCTGTGCCGGCCGCTTCCAAGGGCTCAGTAACCACACGTGGCTTACGGTCTCCCCAGCGGACAACGTATGCAGAACGTCTCACTGTCACAGAAGGTTCTATTGGCCAGGACGACCTTAGACCGAACTTCGGTGCCCCTGGAACGCAGGGCACAGGGAACCAAGGTACGTGACAGGATGAGACGCCCACGCGAAAACCCCAGCACGTGGGGATGATTTTTACAGGCCACGTGGTCCATATTCTCACCCAGTCCGTGTCCCGCGTGGAGGGCTGGGGCCAGGAGATGCGAGGGGCCAGGCCGGACCGCGTCACGCGGCTGCACAAACCCAGGTGCAAACCGCGTGGCAGGGCTGGCGCGGTCTGCTGCTGCTGAGAGATGCCACTCTCCGATCTAAGTCCTTACCCTTTAACCGAAACGGCCAGGCGGGCGATGTCTAGCACACGTCTATCTACACGTCCTATGGGGCCTCGACGTTTACTCTCTGTTACCCTGAAACCACTTTCCTTATTTCAAATTTCGACCTCCACCCAGCCGTTCATCTCCGCCTGCCAGGCGGTTTGTTTGCGTTCCATAAAACAACAGCACCCCCCCCCCCAAAATGAAATACGTACGTATAAACCTCACAACAGAGGTGTAAGATCTACGTGAGGAAAACCACGAAACTCTGATGGGGGAAATCAGAGGAGAACTAAATCAATGGAGAGACGTTTCACGTTCACAGAGAGGAAGACTCAAGATTGCCAGGACGTCGGTTCTTCCCGACTTGATCTTCAGAGTCGATGCAACCCCAGTCAAGATCCAGGGAATTATTTTATGGATAGTGAAAGCTGATCCTAAACGCTGCCCAGATAGGGGGAAAAGACAGAGCAGCCCACACGATGTCACGGAAGCGCAAAGCCGCGGAAGGACACCGCCCGGTTCTGAGATTCACTATAAAGCCGAAGCCAGTGTGGTTGGGATTGGCGAGGAAACAGACAAATGGATCAGCGGACCAGAACACAGAGCCCCGAAAGAAACCCACCGCAGCAGACTCCACTTATTTTTGACAAAAAGCAGAGGCAAGAAAGTGGAGAAAAGTAACCTTTTCAACAAATGGTGTTGGAACGAGACATCCACGTGTCCAAAACAAAACAAAACAAACAAACAAACAAAAACACTGAACAAAAAAAAGCTAGGCACAGTGCCGGGGAAAGGAGAAATAGGAAGATGTAGGCCGACAAAGGGAACAGGCTTTCAGTTCTTAGAAGAACAGCGTGTGCTGTACATTTAAACATACACAATACATTGGTCACTCATTCCTAATAAGATGGAAAAAACCCACTCAGAATGGATCACAGGCCTAGATGTAATGTACACAACTCCAAAGCTCGGAGGACGTAGGACGAAATCTAGACGACCTTAGGCTTGGTGGTGACTTTTTAGATACAACGCAATGGCATCGTCCACGAAAGAAAGAACTGATTCGTGAGGCTTCATTAAAATGAAAGATTTCTGCCGTAAAACAGCCACGGTCCAGAAAATGAAAGGACGAGCCGCAGACCAGGATACAATATTTTCAAAAGACATATCCGATACAGGACTAATCCAAAACGTACCAAAAAAGTTCTTGAAACTCAATGATAAGGCAGCAAACAACCCAATTTAAAAACGGGCCAACGACCTTAACAGAGCTGTCGCCGAGGAGAACACACGGAGGGCATATGAGCATCGCCTGTCGTCGGAGACATGCAACGTACACCAGCAGGACAGCACAGCGCGCCGGTCAGGACGGCCGACGTCCAGGACGCTGCCACCAGCAGACGCCGGCGGGGACGTGGAGCCCCGGGAGCCCCCGTCCTCCGTGGGGGACGCAGAAGGGCGCAGCCACTGTGGGGGACAGTCCGGCGGCTCCTTACAAAACTAAACACAGCCGTACCACACGCGCCGTGTTTAGCCAAAGGAGTTAACACGCGTGGTCACACGAAACCCTGCGCGTAGATGTTTACGGCAGCTTCATTTGTCCCTGCCTTTAAGCCACCAAGGCGTCCTTCAGTAGGCGGACTTCGGTGCACCCCATGGGTAGTTCAGTGCTAAAACGAAATGAACTACCAAACCACAAAACGACATGGCGGAGCTCAAAACTGGCACACTGGTGACGGTGGACGAGCCTGCGTGGACACGCCGTTGTCACCCAAGGTCCACAGCTGACACCGTGCTCGTCATTACACGTGTCCAAACCCACGGGACGTGCGACACCCAGAGGGAGCACGCTGCCAGTCTGCTGGGGGACATTACCGGCGAGGCTAACCCTGGGGTGGGGGGAGGGGGAGACAGGAGGTGCATGCGAAATCTCTGCACCTTCTCTAGATTTTGCTGTGAATCTGAAACGGCTCTAAAAAATTAAGCCTATTAAATGTTTTTAAGGACATGTATACACTTTGGATTCTGTTTAAAAAACAAAACAACAACGGCTATCAGCAACTTCCTTGAGCCACTGGGGAAGCAGGAATGTGGCCCACTCACTGAACGGCACGGCGGGGTACCACTGATGTTCTGCAGTGCGATGCTGTCCCTGGAGCTGCATTTAAGAGCATCTCTTCCTAGCTGAAGCATTTGGGTTGCCGAAGTTTGGGGGTCCCAGTGTCTTACACTCCACAACTTGCTTTCAAATGATCTAGAAAAATATGCATATGTCCATACGCGGATCAAGCACATATTCCCAGATGTGACCGATTGTTAAATCTACAGAGAGGAAATGTGTGCGTGCATCACACCTTTTCCTCCAACTTCTCTGGGCGACTGGAAATTCTCGTCATAAAATTCTTGTTAAACGACATTGCCATGGGGTACACGGAACTGACAGGTGTCACAACTCTAAGGCAGTCAGTATCTGAAAACCCTTTCTGCTTTCCTTCCCCGACTAATGGAAAATTTCCATTCCTCTAACACTGTTTTATTTACATGTGTCAGGGAGATAAAACGAGAGGAATACTTGATTGTGCCTTCTGACTCATCGGCTTTTAAAGCTTTTCATGACTCATTATCCGTGGACAAAAGGCAGCACATTTTACTAACATGAAATATTCAACAAAATTCTCCCACCTCAGTCATTACGATCCCACCTCAATTACTTCCTTTCTTCTCCTCTCCTTTTTCTTTTGGAATAAGGCATGGAAATTTATATGCAATATTTAGGTTTGCCCACTTAACATAAGGGACCTCATTTCTGCCACATATATTACAACGATGTGCTTTTGACTCAGCCAGAGCTAACAAGAAAGCCTTTTCTTAAACGCCAAAACTTAAAAAATATATATAGGATAAGACAATAACCGAATAAAAAAGTGGCATAGTTGCCTCATGTCAGGGAGAGCAAATAAACACAGAAAGTAGTCACGTTGTTGGAATCATGGAACTGAACGAGTGAGGGTTGAAGGGGACTCAGGAATTCTGTACAGGACCGCTAGTGATGAGGCCCTTTCTCTGAACGGACCCAGGTAGCTCAGGTGGCCGCTAATTTCCCATTAAACCTGGGCACCGACTGGAGAGCTTGGAAAGGGGGCATGTGTTTTTTTCACGCACACAAGCGGCTGCACACCTTAAGGACGGGGCAGGCAGGCAGGAAAAGGGGGATCGGGGACATGAGAAGGGCAGTAAGGCCCCCGCTGTGACTGGACCGCGGGCTCACCGTGAGGCCAGGGGTGGACACGGAGCCCAGAACGCCCGCCCTGGAAGTGCAAGCGTCAGAGGCGCCTCCGTGAACCACGGGACTTCATACCTGGAGGTGCGGTGGCCCAGCGTGACACGCCGGGGCTCGGCGCGCACACCCGGAACGCTCTGCCTCTTCACGGCGAAGCGGCTGAGGGAGGGAGGGTGCGGGCTGTACCCACCGGCCCTCGTCAGCCTTGGGTGACAGTCTCTAACGCGGCGCGCCTGGCGTGGGCTACAGGTGACAGCATTAAGCGGGAAAATATAACCCTAACTGCGCGCACAGAGCGAGCCGTTCACGCACTAGTTATTAATTCGATGCCAGTGCAGCAGGCCGGCTACGGGTCAGCAAAAGCCGATCTCTTCCCATCCACGTGGGGCAAGGGGCTGTTTTATTAACGAAGGGGTTGACAGAAGCGCCACAGACTCAGAGGAGGGATTTACGACGCCCGCCGGGAAGGGTGCGACTGACGCTTGAGCTGAAACCTGCCAGACAAGCACGAGAAGATGCCGCTGTCTCCCAGGCAGGAGCCCGAAGGGAGGAGAAGCCACACGGCTTCCTGCACTGTTCTGTGAAGGTTCCGGGACACAGGCAAGCAGAGGACACACCCGCACACGCACACGCACTCACACACGCATATGCACACGCACACGCACTCACACACACACATGCACACGCACACGCACTCACACGCACACACATATACACATGCACACGCACTCACACACACATGTGCACACGCACACGCACTCACACACACACGCACATGCACACGCACACGTACATGCACTCACATGCACATGCACTTGCACATGCACATGCACACACACATGCACACACACGCACACGCACACTGCCAGCGTGGTCCACGTGCATTTCGTATCCACACACTAAATAATAACAGTCGCCGTGTGTTCAGAGGGGGCAAGTGTGAGTCTCTGCTTCGAATGGCCTTCTCGGCAGCGTTTTAAAAAAATGTGCTATGGTATTATTTAAGTAGATCGGCTTTGCTTTTCAGCTTGTGAAGTGGCTGGGAAAAGCCTCTACTCGGTTTTCATTCATATTGTAATTGCCAGCATTGTCTTCAATCTGTGGCTTCGTTGCAGACATGTTTAAAACTCACTTGCTCATTTTGCAAGGGCTGTTTTTATTCAAACTAACTATTGTAACCCACGAGCGTACACGAAATGAAAGGACAAGGAGACCACGCTGGTCTGCCTTGCCAAGGCTTTGCCCCCTTCTGCCTGGACGCCTGTCCTGCTGCACGTGACCTCCCGACAGGTGGACAGGTGAGGCGACTAAAATCTGCGGAATATTAGGTAATAAAAAGCCCCATTTCTTCCTTTAAAAATTACGAAAATGGCATAAGTAAAAGTGCTGGTCTGTGCTCCTACGAACTCTCTCTAGCCTTCCCGGGGTGCATGCCTCGCCCTCCGGAAACCCCCGCTTCGGGACGCTAAAGGGAGGGTGTGGGGCTGCGGGGGGCGGGTGTTACGGTCCCTCTCGGCTGACTGGTGCGTTGCAGCTGAGGGACTGATTCGTGCCGCCTGGTGGCTTCGGCGAAGACAAAGCACCACCTCGGGCCACGACAGCGCACGGCCGCCCGGTGAGTCACCGCGGCGCAGAAAAGGAAGAGCCCCGGCAACGAGTTACACGCTCCTCAGCTCGACCCGTGTCCGGCTTTCGGCCCCCACGAGACTGCGATCACGTGATCGGCCCTTCTCGCAAGGTCCAGAAGAATCCAGTGGCGTCGGCGACAAGCGCCGCCCGCCCGCCCGGCCTGACGCAGCCTCGGTGCCGCGGACGACCCACAACGCGGCCAAAACCTCTGCATGCCGTTCCCGGCTCCGCACTCCCGGTTCCGGACCCTGCGGGATGAAGTCCCTGCTCCTTCCCGCCACGGGGGCCACGTTCCACACGGCCACGGTGGCCGGCGTTCTCACCGCAGGGCCATTTCCTCCCTGATCGCGTCTAGAGATGGGCGTGGTGCCGCCTCGGGGCCAGGGCGCGAACCGGAGTCAGCCTCACGTCCTCCAGGGCCGCGCCCCGAAAACGCTGGGTGCTGCAGGCGGCTGTGTGAGCCGACGAGAACCGGACACGGGTAACTCCCAGGCGTCCGGCCACCTCCAGGGACATCGAATAGCACCAGCGAAGACCAACGAGAACAGGATTGTTCTTGACCAATTGGCAGTTATTTTTAGATTTTTTTTTTTTTACCTACCAATAACAGGGAGAGTTCACAGAGAGGGAAAGACACAGAGAGAGAGAGAGAGAGAGAGAGAGAGAAAGGGAAGAGAGACAGAGAGAGAGAGAAGACAGAGACAGAGACAGAGAGAGAGAGAGAGAGAGAGAGAGAGAGAGAGAGAGCCCTTTCTGGCCAATCGTAACGTGAGCGTTTTAATTCAGTCGAAGCCTGCGTAAATGTACACAACACCGTGAACAGAAAATGCAGGCAGCCTGGGGTTTGGGGGGGCTACAGAGAGCCTTGGGATGGATGACTTTATCGGCTTATCTCAGGCAAAACTTGAGACAGACCAAGCGACTCTGAGGGCTCGAGACCCTCGGCCAGTCATCGGAAGACGAAAGCCCCGGCGTCCTGTCTCCGGGGAGGGAGTGCCACCTGCACCAGGGGTGGGACCGGCGAGGGCTCTGAAGCCAGACGGACCCCGGACCCTGGCTCCCCCGGCTCCCCCTTCATCGCAGCGTGACCACCCCCCCACCCCCAGCCTCAGTTCCCCTTCTGCCAGAGGAAACCGGCAATGTCCCTCTCTCACACGGCGCCAGGGACAAATGGCAGAAGGTCGGGTGGCCAGTGCAGACACCAGGACCCAGCGGGACTTAATCACAGCTCCCTCTTTGTCCGCGAGTTTGAGTTCCACGATGTGCGAGGGTCGGGGGAGCACTGAAGACGTCGCCTTCTGCGTCCCGGCCCCCCTTCCGAGCGGCGCATCCTTCACACAGCCAGCCACGCGGCCGGCCTCCCAGCTTCGCCCGGGTCTGTCCCGACGTCCCCACCAGCCCCCGTAAACCACGCCTTCCTGCCCATTGCCAGGCTTTACTTGGCCGGGTTACATCCTGTCACCACCTTTATTTTGCTTCCTGTATTTTTCCCCCGGTATTGTTTGACTCCCTGGAGCCCCGAGCCCCGTGAGAGGAAGGGCCTGGTCTGCTTTGCTCGCTCCCTGTCCCCGTGTGCTGAGCAGCAGCCAGAGTTCGTGCGATGAGGAGCATGGAGAAGACATAAATGCTCATTTGTAGGGGAAGGGAGCCCATCTGAGAGGCCTACGTACTGTGTGCCTCCAGCTGTATGACATTCTGGAGAAGGCAAAGCCACGGATTCCGTAAAAAGACGGGCGGTTGTCATGGATTGGGGCACAGAGGCGTTTGGGGACGGTGGAGATAGGCTGTGTGAACCTATAATGGCAGGGACATGTCGCCGCACACTGGTCCAAACCCACAGGACGTGCAACACCGAGCAGGGACCCCGACGTCAACTACGGACTTCGGTGACGACGACGTGTCCACGTAGGTCTGTCAGGTGTGACAGAGGTACCACTGTGGCACAGGACGAGAATGCTCTCTGTACTGTGCGCTCAATTTTTTGCTATGAACCGAAAAGTGCTCTAAAAATAAACCTATTAAAAATAAAAATAAAGAAAAAACAAAACAAAACCAGTCTCCCTGCTAGTCATGTGGGCTCATCATCGTCCTGTCTGATCAATCACCGCGGAGCCCAGGAACCATTTCTAAAGAAAAACCCTGATCCAGGTAACCCACTCCCCCAAAAACGAAATCCTTCCGTGCCTTTCAGTCGCCTACAAATTAAAGGGCTCTCAGCAAAGAGTTAGCAAACATCTCTCCCCTCTGCATGACAAATCTGACCGCTGGATAATCTTTCTAGGTCACGCATGCAGCGTGTTTAAGGGTTAGACCTGCCACCTCTACCCACCCATCCGTCCACCCACCCATCCATCCAATGACCCCATAAACTGCATTTTCCTATAGTTTGCAGTTTCCTGCAAAACCTGTGCCAAGATAGTACCTGCACGCAATGGATTTTGGCCCAATGCATGAATGAAACTGTGTTTCAGTCGTCATGGACAGTAAGTTGAAAACGACCTTACTGTCCAAGAAAGAGACTGCAGGACTCAAATCAGTGCTTCAAAGTGCTTAAAGTATTTGTTGAGTCTGCTACGTCCCAGCCGGTTTTCTTGCTTTTGTTCTTTAACCCCCACGAAAACCTGAAGGAGGTACCATTGTTTTCATCCCAGTGTTAAAAACGAAGGTGAACTGAAGAGAGCCGAGCACTCTGTGCACGGGCACACGCACTGCGGGCCAGGCGCAGAGCGAGGCTTTGGGAGAGCGTCGCCTCCCCACTCGACGGGCTCCCCGTGGTTTGATGCTGTGGACCGGCCAAGCCCGGCTGCCACAGGGGGCGAGGGGAAGAGACGCAAGCAGCCATCAAAGGGGCTGGGGATGCTGGCCAAAGAAATGACCACTGCGGGGAATCAATGAAAAAGTCGCTCAGATGAAGGTGGGGGGTGTGTGTGTCAGGGGCAACTATACATTATGCTAAAATTACGAATGGATCAACCAACCCCCCCTTTGGGGTCACCGCATGCTCCACCTTCCCGACAGCCACAAGCAGGACCCTGACAGTCCCACAAAGGAAACTCCCAGCCTCGTGCGCCTTCTCCGCTCCTGCTGTGACTCTGGACGAGCCTCGCATTACGTGGCACTGGCTGCCCGTCCGGCCTCAGGTTTAACTTAAAAGGAGATGCTTCTTCAAGCAGCGTGTTGACTGTACTTTTAGTCTACAATGCAGTACGTTAACACCCCGGAAGTTCCGACACACACGGGAATCACTGAATTTTGAATAAACATATCCAGGGGCACACTCAAACCACACAGAGGAGAAAAGACAGAACTTCAAGTTTAGTAAATGCATTTTTCTTTCATTTTGGTTCGAGATAGTCAATAAAGTATGAAGTGTAAAGGTAAATGTCTAAAATTTTGATTATTTACTTCCCCGAACAAGTAGGACGGACACAGATTACCTTGGATTTTCCTCCCTTCCTCCCTCCCTCCCTCGCCTCAGCAAGCCCCAAATTCTATAAAGTCTCTCTACGTGAACATGCTTGCAGTCTCTCATGCACATTTCAGAATCCGAAGATGCTGGAAGTGGACCTGACATTAAGGACCATCCCTGGGGTGCCCCTACACCCCGTTCTATTCCAAGCCAAGCAGGAGCTCAATCACTTTCCCAAATCCACACACAGCTGTGTGGCTAAAAGGCACACATTTTGACAGAAGAGTTTTTGAGTTTTGGGGTTTTTTTGAGGGGGGGAGGATTTTTTTGTTTTGTTTTGATCATCTATCGCTGAATTTTAAATGCCCTCACAAATGACACCGACAGGGTGGCTGGGAAGGAACATGCCCTGGATCAGACCAGTTTGGGGTCAGCTTTAGGCTTTCTCTCCCGCTGGTTGTGGGACTGACTGTGAGCGAACTATTTCCCCTCTCTGTGCCTCGGTCCCCTCAGCTTTCAATAGGGCCAGTGAGAACGCCCACGGGGAGAAGAAACAAAGTTCCACCAGGGAGAGGGCTTGTCACGGTCACTAGCACATAGTAGGTGCTTTAAAGGAGCTTGCTTCCCCCTCTCGTCTGCACAGCTAAACCATTCAACCCTAACCTGTTGCATAAAGAGGACTTTTTATCTCGTTTCATCTCCAGTATCCATGTGCTTTTGAAGAGGGAAAAAAAAGGAAAGAAAATCAAGGAAATCTCATTCTATTTGGGAAAAAAAAAAGCACATTAATATTCATTTTATTGTCTCAAATGGCCAACACAAGCTGGCACGTTTTTAAAACACCCAGCTTGATATGTTCTACCTCGGGCAGAAGATTCCAGAGATAATCTTATCTTTAAAGACTTTCTTTAAACAAACTAAAAACAGGCAGTTTATCCTTCGGTGCGTTTTCTATTCTGGTTTAAAATCAACAGGGTTTCACAAAAACCACCAATTCTGTCATCTGCTCTCTTCCCTGCAACACCTTGGCCATGACGATGTGCCCAGAAATTAATCTTCCAGAAAACCGATACCGAATCTTTAAAACACCAAACACTTTTCCATTTAATTTTAGCAATTTCTGATGTAACTTATTTTAGGAATTACACCCCCGGCCTTGTTTCGGCAGAGTTTACAGGCTGGAATGTGGATTCTCCTTGATGACTCACTGTCACCCTTCTGCACGTGAGGTACTGCTGAGCGCTCTCAGGGCCTGGTACCCCAAACGCTCCTCAGGCATGGGCACCTCCAAGGTGGCTTCTTTCCAGACCCCAAAGTTCTACCTGTGACTGTCGCTTGGTCAGCCTCACCTGAGCTCCTCAGTCCTCATAATGCACGTCGATGTCACCATCCTCTTAGACGACACTGAGGTGTGCAGAGGAGCCTTTCCTCAGAAGGAATGCTTATCAACCCCTCCCGTGGGCCAAGTACTAGCACAGACTTTTAAAACTTGATTTTTTTCATTTGATTTTCATTAAAGGCGCCTCATGGGTTGCCGATTATCACTGTCTGAGAGTGAAGGAAACCCAGGCCATCAGAGGCAATCACGCACGACGTCCCAGAGAGCGGCTCAGATCACGACCAGGTTATCACGACGAGGACCGCGTGGCTCGGGCGCCACGTGGCGTCGGAGGGGGAGTCACAAAGAAGGGCTGACCGAGTCGGAGCGAGCTCCTCGGCCAGAGGTTCCCACCAAATCCAAGGATGACAGCGATGGGCAGCTTCACAGGGAGGCGGGGCGGCCGAGCTCACAGGCGAGGGAGGAGCAAGGCACCGCCTCGCCGGCTGGGAAGGCCTGGCCCGGTGTTCCGGGGGCGTTGGCTCCACTCGGAAGCCGTCCACCCACGAAGACGGCGGGAGCTCCATCGCCGTCCCAAATCCACACGGCTCGTGGGGTGGCGAGAAGCACCAAGATCCGGGAACTGGGATGCTCGGGGGCTAGAGAGCAGCATGTCCGTTCTGCCCCAAAGTACCTGGATGGGTGCGTCTGCCGGAGCCAGATCCCCGGCAAGGACCTGGTTGCAGGGTGGACAGCACAGTGGGGCCACGCACGCCCCCAGCTGCCACGTGACCAGGCTGAGCCACATCTATGCCCAACTCCTTCTGTCTCCTCCCACCTCCCTCGCGCCCTCTGAGAGTTAGCCGAGAGCCAGCCCTCGGCCCCCTGTACAGAGGCCCCGTCACACTCTACGCCCCAGGGGTACAATGTGGGTCTCCATCCCAGAGCTCAGGACAGGGAACAGGTAAGACGACTCCACTGTGGCCGAGGAAGTCCCCAAGGTCACCCGGATAACAAACGTCAGAACTGGGGTGACCAGCCAACCCGGGATCGAGGAGGGGTTCCCTGGATGCAAGAGTTTCCGTTTTCCAGCTGGAAGGATCCCAAGAAAAAAGAGACAAGTCGGTGGCCGCAGTCAGAACGGGGATGCGAGCCCACGCCTGTCCCCGCCCCCCGAATGGCGTCTCGCTCCACGGTGCTGTCCTTTACAGGAGTGTTGCCTCGTGTCAGCCTGGACGCCTGCAACCTCGGACTCGCCGACGGATCCTCCGCCCTGTGGAGCTGGCGCTGGGGCATCTGCAGGCTCGGGGGCCGCCCCCCCCCTCTGCTGGGACAGGGAGTGTCCTCAGCCAGGGTCCACGAGAGGACCTCGGCAGAGCCATAACCCCCTGACAGCATTTTCTGGAAAGAATGAACGTAGATTGCATCAGATGCTCAAAGCAATCCTTGAAACGATTAGGGTCTGGGATGCCTGGCCCAGAACGTGCCGCTTCCCTCTCGGGATGAAGCGGGATGGTGGGGGCCGCATGTAGGCCTCCTCCTCGCGGTCTTAGGCGAAGCTGTTTCCCTGGGAAGAACCCAACGCCAGCTCTGTTCTCCCAGGGCCCGGGCCGAGGTCACCCACGGCCTCCTTCAGGCTGTCCTCAGCCTAGTCCTGGGGGCGGGGGACGGGAGGAATTTCTCTTTTATTTAACCGAAAGACATTCGTCAGGGTTGACTCAGGAGACAGGACCGTCAGACGGATCCGGGAAGGAGGCGTGGCAGCGGCTCGGGGGCTGGCTTCAGTGTGTCCCTCATCTGGGCTCCTGCCTCCTGCCTGACCAGGAGGTCTAAATGGTACTTACACAGGGCTGTGGTGGTTTTTCCTTTATTTGAAATAGTGTTATTCCATTATGGAAGGATCCTGGTATTAATGGGTCCATAAGTGCTTGGAGAAATACTGTTTGCTCACTGGGTGCCAGGAACTGTCCTAAGTGTTTGGTGCAGCTATAAGCAGGGCACAGTCTTTGCATGGTGGAGCCTACAGCTTGCAGAGAAGACAGTCCAAAAAAAAAAAAAAAAAAAGGCAACGGCAAACAAGCACTTCTGCCACAGTTCAAACAGCGATCTAGCGGCCCACGCTCTGGAGAAAAACGAAGCAGGCTCTGTGGCTGGAGACCGGAGGGGCTATTTGAGTAGGGGGGGTCAAGGAGACCCCCACAAGGAGGAGGCTAGGACGAGGGGAGGGGGCGAGCCCTGGAGCCATCAGGGGCCAACGTGCCCAGGTGCAGAAACACAGCGGGAGCCCGTAAGGCCAGAGGAAGCCCAGAGTGTGTGCTTTTCGGTTACTCTTCTGGATGGGCCGTGATACACACCTTGGGAGTCCAAAGAACCTGGATTTCTTCGTTCTACACACTTCCCTTCAGTGATGACGACGTCTACCCCAGGTTCTCCATCAGCATCCGTGTGCCGCTGGCCTCCTCAGCCTATATCTTTAGCCAAAAACCCTCTTCTGGGCTTGACCGGTATCTCTAATTCCCTAAGATGTACATGGACCTAAAAATCTATTTATCAAAACTGAACTCATCATTTCCCCCTCAAAATCTGTTCTTTCTCCCTGGGCCCCCAGGCCGGTGAACAGCAACGAGGCCAATCCATCAGAGCACGTCAGGAAGCTAAGAGTCATCGCTGATACTGCTCCCTTTCAGACACTGCGTGTTGAGTCAGGCAGAGCTACCCAGAGTCCTACTGCCGTGATATTTCCCAAGTTTGCTCTCCTGTCTGCGCCCCCATCGCCTTCCCCTGGGTCGGGGCTGTCCTCATCTCTCGTCTACACGGGATGCCTTGCAATTGTCTCCCACCAAATCCCCACGCCCCTCATCTGACCTCCCTCCAATGCACTCTGCTCTCTGCACTGCAGCCTGATTCCAAAACGCATGCCTGCGTCTGGCACGCCCCAGGTTAAACGCCTTCCTTCCGCCGGTGGACAGAGCCGGCGGCGTCACGTGTCCTGGTGCCACGGTATGCCACAAAGCTACAGCGACACAGCGTGGCGTGAAAACGGGACACACAGAAGGTGGCGGAGCGGAAGCGAGGGCCGGCAATGAACTCGTGCCTCTGTGGTCGACGGACCTCTGAGGAGGAGACCAAGCTGAGGCAAGGGAAAGCCAGTTTCCCCAGTGAATGGTGCTGGGGAGACCGGATACCCCCACGCGAAGGGCTAACATCGAATCCCTTATCGCTCGTCCCACACAGAAGTCGGCTCAAAATGGATTACAGGCTTAGACATAAGATCTGAAATGGAAAAACGCCTAGGAGAAGACGGGAAAAGCCCCTTGACATTGCCTCAGCGATACATTGTTTTCGTTTTGTTTTGTTTTGTTTTGTTTTTGGATACGACACTGTAAGCACAGGCTACAAAAGCAAACCATAAACCAGTGGCGCGTCATCAAACTAAAAACCTTCCGCACAGCAAAGGAAACAGTCAGCAGTGCGAAAAGGAACTGAGACCGGGAACTCGAACAGACACCTGCAGCTTGTGTCCCTGACCCCAAGGTGGGGAAACAAGCTAAGCGTCCCTCGAGGGGTGAATGCATAACAAAAGTGGCATACGCCCATAGCGGGCCCTTACTCGGTCTTAAGAAATAAGAAAAGCCTGCTGCCATTGTGACAACGGGAATGGGCCTTTCACAGGCGACTGTCGGGGTCTGGCATGCTGAGCGACACATGGCAGCCTATTGACTCGGATTTCCTGTCCTGGGCACACCACAGTGCCACTCCGTCACACCAGGGGTGGCGGGCCATGGGAAGATCCCTGGCCCGCGGGGCCGATCTCCTCTGTGATGCTGAAATCCCCGTCGGCAATCACCCGAGACTGGCCTGCAGGCCCCTGGGGATGACTGTCAAGCGATCTTCGATCTTCGGCCCCGGTGAGCACCGAGCCTGCAAAGCTCAGAGGATGTTAGAGACGCCCCTGAACGCCCTCCAGCTCTCTCACGTAACTGCAGGCTGCGTCCATCCAGTTCTCGTCCCTTGAGTGAAGGAGATCTTCCAGGATGGACAGGGCAGTGGGACAGCTTACCTGGGCTCAGGTAAGAACCGGCTGGGACCAGGACAGGTGTCATGGGGTATTCGACAGCTTCCTCAAGTCCCGGGATCATCTTGAGCACTCTGGCCTTCTAGCCTGGGGACAATTCTAACAGGAGAGAAATACGAGGAGGGGATGCGGGTGGGTAGTGAGTGGGTGAAGATGGAAAGTCTGGGCAGGTGGTGAGTTCTGAGCGAAAGAACAGCCCGAGGGCCACAGGTGGAACCTTGGTGAGGAGAAATCTTGATTAGTGCACGAAAGCACGAGGAACAGGCTGCCCAGGGCCACCGAAGTCCCCCAGGCCACTCACAGATGAAGAAACTGAGGCCCAGAAAGGTGAGGAGGCCAGGTCATTGGACCTGTGAGCCGTCAGCCTCAGGGCGCGAGTGACTTCCGGATGGAAATCTCCAGCTTACTCTGCTCCCCCACGAGAAGGGGCTGTCAGCAAGGGGATCTGCCACTGCCACAGTCTCTCAATCTCTCCGTTTGGGACGTTTCAAAACATTCTGGAATCTTCTATCATTGGCAATTAATATGTGTCACTTGGAAATGTCAGCTATTCCGTGTTGAGTGCCAGGCGTGACACTTAATGTACGTCCTTCCTAACCCACCTCGAGAGGTAGCTGTCACTGTCACAGTCTGCAGATAAGGCAAATGGCTGAGGGGGGCAAAAAGATTTACTGACGCTCATGCGGAGCTCGGAAGTGGGGGAGCCGGGGCTCACAGCCCATCTTGTCTGATGCGGTGTAATTAGACAGAGACTTTGCTCATTTTCAAGACAAAAAATAATAATAACAAGAGAAATAAATGACGTATTGGGCAGAGTGTTTTACAGTCTGCGAATGGCTTTCGCTGCCCAGCTGTACGTTCACTCCAAGCACTAGGCCTCTCTGGGAGATGGCATTTATCATCCACAGTTTACAAATGAAGAAACTGAGGCACGCAGAAATCACGCGTCTTGGTTCCAGGCCCCCGTAGGCCCGGGATCCAAATCTAGCTTCTCCTGATCCAATCTGCGTCCCTTCCCAGTACCCTGGAGCTGAAATCAAGGAAAGAAGCTGGAGGGACAGAAATATATTTTAAGTTTAAAATATTCCATCAGATGTGTTCAGCAAATGTTAGGCGAAGGCCATTCGACACAGATTACAGTTATTCTAAAGCACCCACTTGAAAAAGAAAAGGAGCATTTTAAGGCAAACTATGTATTTTTGATCTCCTTCACGCTGCTTCAGGAGGTCAGCCCTAAGAATGCACAGCAACCCAGTGAGCATCCTTCAGGCTCGCTGCGCGGACCGAGACTGGGGGGAAGGCAGCTGTGACAGCCTCTGAGCACGCGGGCCCGCGCAGGTGGTCATGGCGCAGGTAGGGCTCATGGGACAACCACTCAGCATGGCGGTCGCTACGCCAGAGCTGGGCCACAGCCCAGGTGGCACAGGGCAGGGTCCCTGCCCTGGGGGCGGGGGGAGGGGTTTCATGCATGAGTGCAGGCAATGCCAACAGGACCCCGCCCGGGCTGTCACAGAGCGGGTCCGGAGCGCTATGGGAGCAGAGGGGAGAGAGGCCAGGGAGGCTCCCACGGGAAGGGGCATGTCAGCTGGTTTGTGAAGAAAAGAGAGAAGTGAGCAACGGTCATCGTAGGCAGAGACCAGCATGAGCAAAAGCAGGGGCGTCACGGAGCGGGACGTCACGAGCGGACGGTCCTGGCTCCTCCCAGCCATCACGGTCCCCTTGCCCATTGCATCGAGCTGCAAGTGTCCCATCCAGCCGGCAAACATTTGGTAAACACATGGCATTAGAGAGCAGGATTGGCTGAAGGTGACCCTGGCCCACACGGAGCTCACAGGGCGTCCAGCATACCCATCGAACCTAAATTTAAACGAATCCCTACTCATTTAATTGCATAAATCCTGTTTCCACTATTAAATGCTTAGCCCAGCCCTGTGGTGACTTCCCATGATGGCAAAGCCCTTGACCTTCAACATCTGTAAGCAAAGATGGCGACTTGCTGGCTTTCCCCTGATAAGGACCTCTCTACATGTCTCTGAGTGTATCTCGGACCAGATAACGGCATTCCAACTGTGAGTCACTGACTGATACTTCTCCCTTGTCATAGCCGATGTCTGCTAAGGATGTGCTGAGCTGGGGAAGGAGTTTCTTCAGAAAAGAATGATCAGCCCTTTCATTTGCACCTATTTAGGTTTTGAAAAGCCCTTCTCCATCCATCATTGTCACCCTGTCCACCGTCACAGGAGCCCGGTAAGCTGCAAGCACTGTTCACCTCTCCATTCTACAGGTGAGGGAAAGGCAGGCGTCTCAGCCAGGTGGAGCCACCCAAGGCCACGCAGCAGGTATGCGGCGAGCTCAGAACTCTGACCCATGTTTTCTGACTCCCAGATCTCAGCCTTTCTCTACACCTTACCATCTGCCTGGAACACAATGATATTATCCTCGTAATGACATGAATCCCAGAGGAAACACCGGTCAAATCACATCCCCTCAGGCAACATAACTACAGCATAAATTAATAGCCCAATTAAAGAACACAGCCTTTTAACTGGGACTCGCCACTGTCCCCCCGAGGCCAGGGTACAAAGAGAGAGCCTGACCAAAGTCAATGGCTGCCTGTCCTGGAAGTCACCCAGAGACCCACCTCCCTACGTGCAAAAGTCCTTAGCTCCAAATTCTTCACCTGACTGTTATGTCCCTCTCTGGGGCCCCGGCCACCGCTGAGCTGGGTCTGGAACTGAGCCCAAACCTCTGCCCCGATCTCTGGCCTGCAAACGAGGTTAATAGTCCACCACTTCGTGTGGACACTCGAGTGCCTGCCCGCGCTCACACACCTCTTAAGATCAAGAGCAGCAGAACCCGAGGGAAAGCAATGCGCCCCCAGTTCAAATGGAGCAGTGAAGCGGATTCTCTAGCTGTCTGAGTGGGATAGTTTGCCAATGGCTGGAGTCCTGGGGGTGGGTGGCCCAGGGGACGAACGGTGTCATTATGCTCAGGGTCATCTTGTTCTGTTGGTAACAGTGGAGTGGGGGCATGGCTAAAAATGAGGTGAGGAGGAGGGGGGGCACTGGACTGCTCCTTCATAGTGTTATTTCTATTCCCACCCCACCCCCAACAGCCACAGGCAGGAACGTGATATAAAGTCCAGAAATGGCCCTGGGTCCCAAAATGGCAATAGTTACCTGCTCCCTGTCTGAACCGCCCCTCCGGCGGCCGGCTTTGAGGCTGACTTCCATGTCATAGCTGAGCTGCAGTGTGCCCCCCCCCACACACACACGCACTCCGCCAACACACACACACACTGTCCCCAGGAAGAATGGGTCTCTGGGTCAGCCCTGATCACGGAGAACGGTTACTACTGTCCCCTTCTGCCCAACATGGTCTTCCCGGAAACCTGGCCCTGGTTCAAGGGCTCGAGGACCTGGGTGCCCGGGTCTGGGTGAGCTCCCTCAGCCTCCATCTGGGACTCGCGGGGACCCCCCGCATTAACCCTTCGTCCCAGCGCCTGTCACACCGGATTTCCCCTCTTGCCCTCTGAAGACCCGCCCAGATGTGCCGCTGGACTAGAGGGCAGAGAGCCTGGGGGAGCAAGAAGGCGATCAGCCACATTTCGCGGTGGAGTCCCTGTTAAGTAATAGAAAAGCCATCCAACTAGCAACCACGCTTCCAGAAACGTCACTGCCACAGAGGACAGAGTTTTGCAGCAGCCGACCCCGGATTGCTGTCGCCTACCTGTCTCCCGCTGCAGGGCGCCCCTCCGTCACCTCCTCAGGCCACCGCTCGCGCGGGTCCCTCGTTCTCCTCGCGTCACCTTCTGCAGCCGCCAGCTCTCGCGGCGGCGGCGGGAGGACCGCGGAGTCCGGGCACCTGCGAGCTGGGTCTCGCTCGGGGCCCCGCGGGCGGCGCGGCTGCGGGAGGAGGAGCGAGAGGCGGCTGCCCTCGCCGCCGCGGTGCTGATGCGGTTGCTATGGTTATGGAACTCCGCGGCCGCCGGCGCCCGGCGCAACAGCTGCCCGGCCGCGGCCTCCGGCAGCGCCAGCGACCGGGCCGGGAGGCAGGGCCGCAGACGCGGCGACGGCGACGCGCGCCTCCGCCGCGCAGGGAAACGGGCGGCCGCGCGCGCCCGCCGCCCGCGGGCCCGGCTCCCCGCGGCGCCCTCGCGCCTCCTCCTCCCGCCCGCGCCGGGGCCGGCGCAGGCACGGCGCGCCCTGGCGGCCCGGAGCGCGCCCCGCCGCCCGCGCCCCGCGCCCCGCGCCCCGCTCAGCGACGCCGCCTCGGGCGGGCGGGCTGCCCCGCGCCCCGCGCCCGCGCCCCTTCCGGCCTGTGGGGGGCGCAGCGGCCGCCCCGACGCCCGCCGGGCGGTGAGCATGCTCAGTCTCCGCGCCCTCGGGGGCTGGAGGGCCGGGGTGCTGCGGGGTGGTGGGGGGGGCGGTCCTTCAGGACCCCGGGGAGGGGAGGGGGCCCCTGCGCCGTGACTGGGTGCGTAGGGCCTTCAAGTTTTAAGAGGGGCCCAGGGGCAACCCAGTGGGTGCCTGAGAAGAGCCAAAACCCTAAGCACCTCCACCTCCGTAGGGTCGCCCACCGCCGACCAGCCGGTCCTGGGCCGCTCGCGCACTTCGTGCTGGGCCCGGGGAGTCCGGGCCGGTGAGATTCGGTCCCCAGCGGAGGGGAGCCTGGGGAAGGTCAGGACGACCCCGGCCGCTGCACGGAGGCGCTCGCCTGCACCGGCACCGTGGCGGGGAGCTCGCCTGGCCCTTGTGTTACAAATGAATAAACAGCCCCAGAGGGGGAGCGGGACCAGCGCTCGCTGCAGGAACTCGCAGCCCAGCAAGAGGCGCAGCCTGTGCAGAGCAGTTGCAATGGGTGTGAAGAGCGGTTCGTGTAATCGCGGAGGGCAGGGCGAGGAGGACACTCACACTCATGAGAAAGGAGGCACGTGAAGGGGGGGCTTCCTTCCAGAAGGAGAGGACGAGTAAGCAAAGGCCCCGGGGCCAAAGCGCCAGGACTGGTCTGGATCAGGCTGCATCAGGGGCTTTGGGAGCCAAGCGAGGGTCTTGGAACGTAACCCCAGGGACAACAGGGGGTCGTTGGAAGTTTCGGCTTACGCAAGGCTGGGTCCACATTTTGGGAAGGTGACCCTAGTGGAAGTGTGTGGCGGGTCGGGTGGGTGTGAGGGCCATGAAGGGGCCGGCGAAGTGGCTGTGGCTGCAGTGAGGGGGGAGGGGGCTGCCTGCCTTGCTCATCCCCCTCCACGCAGCACCCAGCCAAACCCCGGACTAGGCATGTGCTCAGTAAATGTTCAGTGAATGCAAATAAATGAATATTTCTGCATTGAGAAAACGGATGCTTTTCTTTCGCATTTTTTGTCCTTAAACTGTGATCGAAATCAGCACATTTATTTTGCTATCAACACTGCATTTGCATATAACCTTATTTTTGAAAGTCAGTGCAAGTGCCCAACATTTTTCTCTGCACGTCTAGTGCCTAGCAGGCAGGCCCGTGGCACAGGTTTTGCCCGTTTTCGGATGGGCTCCAATTGCCCAGATAAAAGATCTCCAGGAATATACTGTTAAGTGAGAAACCCAACTGCAGAATAGGATTTATAATAAGAGAACTTGAGAAAGAAGGAGCCCCTTCCTCGGGATTTCCGCATATCGGCATAAACATATTCTGGGAAGCTATGGAAGAAACTCGTGAAGTGGACATTAGCTGTGACGATGGGCTGGGGGAGAACCGGGGGGACCTCGTCTGGGTAGGAGTGAGACTTTCAATGTACACATTTATGAAACTTGATTGTTGAACCAAAACTAAATTATACACACATACACATGGACAACGTATTGCTATGTGTGTCTAGAATCTTAATGAACTCCCTCTCAGATGAAACACGCAACATGTCCCAAACGGACGTGTCCCAAGACCTATTCCTATTCCACTCGTAATTCCTGTGTGGCAAAGTAGTGTTGTGACATTATTGTGGGGTTTTCCTCCCCGTCCCTGCTGTGCTCATGGGCTGCAGGTAGGTGAGCGATGGGGGGGGGAGGGGGCACAGAGGGGCCAGGAGGCCAGGAGGCCGGTTGGCACGAAGGAGCCATGCAGACGTGACTTATGCGGCAGGACCCAGGTCCTCCCCATGGTGACAATCACCTGTCCGTGACGGCCATCAATGGTCCAGCTGGAGCGATGCCCTCTGGGGCCCGAGGTTCCCTCCCCCATGCCCTCCTGGTGGACAGACTCCCCGCTTCAAACTGGTACATTCTCGGCCCACAGAGGGGAGCTCTGCCCCGCCGGGGGGCTGCAGGTCTGGAAGGGAATGCCCCTGTCACTGCCCAGGTCTGTGGGACCCACTGGAAGGCAGAAACCCTCCCAGAAAATGACCCACCATCCATGGAATCACACGAGTCAGACCCCCAACGTCACCCGAGCATTCCTGGTCCCTCTTGTCTCGTTTCCTCTCCCTCAGCGGCTTCTGCCAATTAAACCGTGTAAGCAGCTCTGGCAGAGTCGCCGCCGACAGGGGCCCCACAAGAGAGGCAGTGAGTAACGGTGCCTAGAGAAATGAGTGCAAACTTACCTGTGATCCCGAGGTGAGAAGCTGGGAGAAGACAACGCTGGTCCCGAGACAGATGGGTGCGGACTCTGATCCAGTCAGGGATCCAGTGCAGCTGGAAGGTGACGCGACACCTCAATTAAAATTGCCGAGCACCCCGCTATCCAGCTAAGTGCGGGGCGCCCCTGGCCGAGACACATTCTCGGGCCACGGGGGTGGAGTCTGCTCAGGCCGGGCAAAGAATCTCGGCAAAGTGGACCAGCACTTCCTTGCATCATTAAAGGAGGCAGGTTTTCAGTGGTGACATCCTGTGGCAACAAGAAGCAACTGTCACGAAATGCTCATCAGATCCTGCATGCTCCCTGCGGCGAGGGGGTGGGGGGGATGCTGGACTCACACCCCTTGGCTGCGTCAGCCCCTGACATTTCAGGCCAACGGGGGCGGGGGGGGGAGCGAGGAGGAGAGAGACACAGAAACCGGGCTTTGCTGCCCCCACCCTGGGGGCCCGTTCAGATGTGGCTTGACCTAACTGTATCTCGTGTTCCCCTCCTGTCATCCAGGACGGATAATAAAATATCTCGTTGGTTTGTAGTGAAGATTAAATGGATTAAAGCTCCTATGGATTTAAATGGATTAAAACTTGGAGCTGGGCCTCATGCGGAGTGGGGGCTGCGTGTGTGGGAGCCAGTGTTTCTTAAACGCTGGAATGGGCTGGAGAATTAGAGACGGTGCTTGGGATGCTCTGTTTATCCATTAAACTTTCTACCCAAGTTGCTTCTGAAGCTCCTCATAACTACCTGACCCACGGCAGCCTGTGGTGGGGCAAAAAAAAAAAAAAAAAAAAAAAAGGTCTCATCAATGGCACTGGATTTTAGAGTTTATGTTTACAGATCACCGAGCAGCCCAGTCTGTCTAATATAAGTAGAGAGAGAGAGTTCCAGACCACTAGGTAATCACCCCAAATCCACACCAGCAGTTCACATGGCCACACCAGGAGACTGGAACTATTATTGTCTGATTTCTTTCCCGGCTTTGGAAACTGAGGCACAGATGTCTAAGGGGGCTTCTCTGAGCTGGGAGGAGGCAGAGCTGGGCTGTGGCCACCAGCAGTGGTTCTGGGGTCCAGGGTCAGTGCACGAACTTGGGAGCTTCCGGGTGCAATCGGAGGCTGGGCAGCCAAGATGGAAGAGGGAGGTGGCCGCTCCAGGTCGGGGAGGCAGGCTTAACAAGCAGGGGGGCCTGCGCACAAGGCCTGTCTTGGGGTGTCGCCGGGTGAGTAGATCTCTGCATCTGTCTGCCGAAATCCTAACGGTAACACAGAGGCCTCACGGGGTTCGGTCACGTACCCAGTCCAGACGGTCTCGGCGCCCACCGCATCACTCTCCCAAGGCCGCGTCCTTGAACTCAGCACCCACTGTGGGAACGGCAGGCAGAGTGGACAGTCCAAGGGGGGGGCCTCCGATGGGCCGGGTCCAGCTCAAAGATCCCCACTGGTCACATGCTCTCAGTGACCTCCTTTCACACACTCCGAGAAGTGTCAGGAGAGGTCGGCGTAAGGGATGACTGATGGGATTCCAGACCCAGGATTTACATTTACTCATCGTCCTTAATGATGTTCATTACTTCACTGCTGAGAAAAAAAGAGTCACTGCTGAAAAAAGAAGTTAGGTGGTCACAAATAAATCATTTGTATCTTTTAGAATGTCAGCAACTTTGGGAAAAAAGGGGGGAGACTATTGAGTTGACAATATAATGCCATTAACAAATAAACGCCCTCACTAAGTTGTAAAATAATAATCAATTTTCACCTCAAAAAGAATATATACATATATATATATAGTATATATAGTATATATAATTTATCTCCATCATTTTCAGTTGGTGAATCATTAAATTAAGTGACTACAGCAGAGCCACTTTGGGGACAAACTCTTCCTTTTGTAAAGGACACAGCCTTGGGACTTGGCCAGGGCATTCTCACTTGTCCTAATCGAAGTGTTTGGGACTTCGATACTCTTCCTGTCCGCAGAACATCAGGCCCTGCTCCCAAGCCTTCCCTCGGTGAATTCTAAAGAGGAAGAATTTGTCTTGAGCATGGGCCATGCCCCTTTCCTCCAAGACACGTTTCCTCCTCCGTGTAGCAGGATGTGAACACTGCCCCTCTGGGGAATGCTCTGGGGAGTCAAATGACCCCAGAGCCTGTGGGGGCCCAGCCGGGACCAGGCACTTGACGGGCACCGTTCCTGGCAGACTCCTGCAGTCTTGTATTGCCTGCTGGGACACAAGTACCTTGTAGCTGGCCTTCGCTCCCAGGCTCCCTGGAGCGGATGTAGACAACTCAGTGGCCAGGTGACAACCTCCTGAGAATAATAAAGCCGGCACCACGAGCCTTGCTTCCAGGACTGCGCCTGCTGGCAAGATGCTCACTGGCCTTGGGAAAATCACCTCGGCCCTCTGAGCCTCCATTTCCTCGTCCCCACAATGGACATGACTAACAGGAAGAGCACGAAGATCCCTTCTGACTCTGACGGTTTCGGGGCGACCAGACCTGCACTCCACTCCCTCCACGCCTTTGTGTCTCCATGAAACAGTTCAGGTCCAACGCGAAACTCAGCTCAGATAGACTTCTCCTATTTGGTATCAGGCTTCCTCTCTTCATTGAATGCATTTTCTATTTTAAGCGTACTTTCCATCATGAAATAAATAGATCGAAATGGCTACCAGTACATGTATGATACACATAAATGTCACTCACACGGAGCAGGCACACATGCTCACGAAGTAACAGTAACACAAAGCTCAACCGGGCAAACCCAACGTAGCTGACGGAAAAGGGCGCTGCCCACACCCAACGTGCCAGTGCGTCCTCTCGCGACCCTGACCCTCGCCGTTTGTCCCGCGGGATGCCATCACTCCGAACTCTGTGTGGTTAAGTCCCACGCTTTCTTCGTATTTCGCCACGTATGTGGGTCTCTTAGAATGCATGAGTTATTTTAGCAACAGGAATTAAGTTATAGATTTTCTTCTGGGGCCTGTTTTTCATTCCCATGTTGTCGAGAGTCAGTCAGACGGGTGCAGGTAGCCGTAGATTCATTCAGTTCCGTTGCTGCATAATATTTAAGAATAAAGTGGAACTCGCCTAAAGAAGTCTGTTATGGAGGGATATGTGGGTCGTTTCCTCTCTGTGCGTGCTTGCGCACTATTTCCAATGAGGACGTTATGAATATTCATGGCTCATGCATATTCATGAATATCCATGTGTGCATCACCTGTGCCAGTTTTTCTCTCTATTCAGGAGGACAATTGCTGAGTTATGGCGTACACACATGTTCCAATTCACTGTAGTAGTAGCACATTATTTTACAAAATGACTGCACCATCTTACACTCCGTCAACGGAAGACACAACTTCCCGTGGCCACACGTCTTCCCAACAGCTGGCGAGGGCAGACTCTGATTTCGCCCATCTGATGGACTGGAAACGGCATCTCACTCAGAACTGGTCTGAATTTGCCCTTTTCTGATTACTAATAATGTGCGGATCTCTATAGACGCATCCTGGCCATTCACGTTTCCCGTTCTCCGAAATGCTTGTCATTTCGCTGATTTTTATTGGGTCGTTCCCTTTTCCTTACAGGTCTGTGCCCCTTCTTTGTCTATTTGTAGCATTTCCCAGGTTGTGTGTGTTCAAATATCTTCCCACAACGTGTGGCTCTCATTTAGGCAGATTTCCTTGGTGTCCCTGATGCGTAGAACTTCCTTGTATTAATGTCAAGTTTACCTGTTTTTCAACTTTGTTCTCTTTTGATGCTCTTTAGGACACTTTTCTATCTTGAGGCCATTAAGATCCTCTCCCACATTATTATTTCTTAAACCATAAGTCTTTGCTTTTGACCTTTAAATCTTCCATCTAACACACCAGCAATAGTCACTGTCCCAGCCATTCTTCTGGGGGTCTGCCATGCCCACTCTGCTGCGGGCGAGCTCTCTCGCACGGAAGGGACTGGCTTGGGCTCCCTATTTGCTCCCTTGATATAGCTTTTTCTCTCTCTTATCAACAATACCCCACTGTTTAAAATACTATAGTTTTACAATAAACTCTGCCATCTTGTAGGATAACTCCACATGCCCAGTTCTCTTCCAGAGTATATCAGCTGTTCTTGACAACACAGGACAGTAAGAGCCTGGAAGGCGTGGGACTAAGATCTCTTTCCTCATTTAATTTTAGAGTAGGTTTTTATCAGGTCCCATGACAACACCACTCAGGGTTCTAATTGGCCTTGCACTGAATTCGCAGAATAGTTTGGAAGTAACTGACATGTTTCTGAAAATGACTATCCATTTATTGTCTTCTAATATGAATAAATTTTTATAATTTTTTTATTTAAGCCACTTACAAATATTATGTTAGTTTTATATACGTAGGTACCATTTATATACCTGTTACCAGCTGAAATGTATCCCTTTGAAAATCACATTTTCTAACCCTTAGTAGGCAGAAATGCAATTGACTGTCACATGGGTTTTTGTTGGCCATGTCCCTGTAATCTCCTACTCATTCAAGTGCTTTACTATAGAGTCTTTTGGTTTCTTATGCAGAAGGTTGTGTTATCTGTGAATAGCAGTAGTTGTGATGCTTCCCTTTCAAATTTGATACAAATTATTTACCTTTCGTGTCATAGATTTGGCCGAGCTAGAGAAAAGAACGGTAAGCTTGATCTTTAGTTTAGAGAGAATGCTTTTTAACAATTTAATATATGTATGCCGTCCCATTAGTTTACCTGTGGATATTTATTAACTACCAATTTAAGGAAGTTTTCTCTTATGCTTAGATTATTAAAGTTTTTAAATAAAAAATGATATTTATCCAATTTTTTTTCTCTATTAAGGTAAGGGAGTGACTTTTCACTTCTGTTAATAGAACAAATTACATTACTGCATTCCATAAGGTTGATGAAAAGATGCATTCCTGGAATAAATCCCAGTTGGTCACAATGTACCATCTTTTTGTATATACTGTTCTCTTCGGACTGCCAACGTTTTATTCAGAATTGTTTCATTCTGTTCATTAACGAGAACTGAATATAAATTTTCTTTACCAACCTTGTTTGGTCACAGAATCAAGGTTATATCTCCCTCTGAAAAGTCTCCAAGTCGCCCTGGATGTCCCTGGGTGCTAAACTCCCAACCTTCTGGATGAACCTTGAGTCGGAGAGGTCCGGTTTTGTGCCTGCTAGCCCCAGAGTCGGGGACTCAGTCACATTTTCCCCCCTCTGCTCCCTCCATCTCTTTTGAAAGTGCAAAACAAAATCAAAACGAGGCAGGACAGCTCGGGCGCCTGCCCTGCCACGGGCTCCGAGAACGCAGGAGGGCCCCAGAGGGCCTTGGCAGCGTCACCCATCCCTGGACAGGTAATTGGCGACCACAGGAAGCCACCAGGCGGCAGGTCGCTCGGGCGCCCGATGCCTGAAGGGGTGTCAGGGGAGGGGGCTTGGGTCATCAATCGGCTGTGTGTGACACTTGGCACGTCCCTCACACAGCACAACAGGGAGAATCATGAGTTATGGAGACACTGTACGAACGGCGGTTTGCACACAGACGCTAATTGTTATTAGGAAGGTGAATGTTCTGGGATGCGATGACGTTCAAACTGCTTACGCTGACGGCCAACGCGGCTGAGACTGCGACTCGCGCTAGGCCAGCTCCGCAACGCGGTCCGCACGGGGGACACCGGGCACTGTGCTCGCCCCGCCCACTTGCGCCCCGTCAGCCTCCATGCCCCTCCTCCCGTCCCGCTTTCAGTCATCAGAGCTTAATGATCAGAACTGAGTTCACGGTGCAAATTATTTGCCAACACTTTTATTTATCAGAGTTTATCAGATTGTATTCATCAGAACAAAACTGCTATCATCACACACACGCGTGCGCACAGAGACACGAACTAGGAGCCATTAGCTGGTCTGCCCTGGGCAAACGGTTTGATCTCAGGATAAGCCAGGACCGACCAAATTCACTCAACGACCCCCAGTCACCTCCAAATGTCCCCTGGGTCTGATAACCCAGCAGTCCTTAAAGCGCTTCAGCTGACGTTTTCCCGATTCGACCCGCACATTCTGGGGGGCAGTGAACTCACAGATAACCTTTCTCCTGCAGCACAGGGGTACGCATCACCACCCACTTCCTGCAACAGCCTCGGGGAACTGTCCCATGCGTGACAACAGAGGAGGCCGACTGAATAAAATCAGGATAATAAGCCAGAGTCACCAGTTACTAAAGTCATGCTTCAAATGTGGCTTAAAATAAGAGAAACTTTTTTAAACAGCATCACCGATTTTGTGAGAGTTTTATGGTGCTGTCCATTTTTATATAAAACTAATAGAAAAAAAATAATAACACCCTGAAAGCAGACAAAAGCAAGCTGGGCTCTGGGAGTTGCAGGAACAGGTAATCCTATTCACTGTGTCTTGCTACATTTCCTAAATATCATACTGGAAACTATTCTTTATGTCATCAGGCAAAAACAAATGTGCTTTGACTTTTTAAAAATCACCTTGATTCAAACAACCCCAAATTCTGAGTTCTAGACTTTTGTATATTTTCAGTCAACCATCCACCTGTCCATCTATCCATCTATCCATCCATCCGTCCATCCATCCATCCGTCCATCCATCCATCCGTCCATCCATCCACCCACGCACCCTAGGCAAATAATTGGCCTCACACTCTGAGGTCCCCGGAGCACAACGCAAGCCAGATGTTCGCGCGCAGAGAGAGGAGAGGCTGGGACCGCGGTGTGGCCCTTCCTTCACGCGAGCTCTGCTTTACACTGAGCCCCGTAGGCACGTCACAGGGTAAGTAGGAAGCGGCGATGCTCACTGCAGCAGACCGGGCAGCAGCGTTCACAGAAGCCCGAGGCCCCGGGGGCCACGCTGGGCGATGCCAGCTAGGACTTCTGAGTCAGACGCGGCGCTGGTGTTCGGAGAACAGTGGACGCAGTGGACAGGTTGCCGGAGCAGCGCCCCGGGAGCGGGGGCGGTGGTGACAGGGATAGCTCACCTGTGTTGAGCCGGAGCCTGTTACAAGCCTCAGACCCCGTGCTTCCCCAGGACGCTGGGAGGCGGAGCCCTGACAGGGGACCCCCCAACGCCCGCCTCTCCCCCCAGGTCCCTACTCGGACCGCTCGCTGGCCATCTCGCGAGCCCTGTCCTCCGTCAGCGGGACCACGACCTCGGCACTGCTTGCCTTTCAGGGTCTTTTAGGCAACAAAAGGACCGACAGATGTGGAAGCCACTTGGGAAGGTGCCCAGTCCCTTGCGTGTGACCCGTGATTTTCCTTATTTAAGCCGGTTTCATGCTCACCCGCTTCATTCTGCAGAAACTCGAACCACCCCACAGATGACAGTTTCACAGAAATGCTTCTTCGGAAGCCATAAAGGCGCCAATTAAGACTTCGATGTCCAAAAGAAAATGCACGCCATCTCCTCTGATGTAAAAGTAATTTACTAACTTCCCACATAAAGGATCCTTTTCATTTACATGGAGAAGAACTCTTAATAATAGATGATTGCTTTATGAATATGAAAATTATATATCCGCGGCATAATCAACCGTTTAAATTGACACGTCGTCCAGCTCTGCGGAGTGTGTGGGACAGATCTGAAATCATGGGACCGACTGTTCCAACACTTCTTTTAGAAAACGAGAGTCCTGCTCGCCAGCTGAGGATATAGGGAATTTCAAATCCGAATCCTCCATTTCTTGTTAGGCACCTGCTGTAGGCAGAGAGATTGTTACAGAGTTTACCCTCTCGGAGAAGATATTCCCCCAACTACGAAGCCCAGACCCCATGAGACTCAGGCGCAGTTGTTGGAATACGATCTACATGAAAATCTCTAGAGGAGAAGGCTGCTCGTGGTGATGAGAAAGGGAAAAATACATACGAGTTTGAGACTCAGCCACGGGCGAGAACGCGGTCCTCGCTGCCTCGCAGCGCAGCGCGGGCGGGCGCGGGCGCCACTTCCAGGTGGGACCCTGCGCCAGGGCGAGGGGGCGCAGCCGCGCCTGCGCAGACGTCACCGAAGCAAGGTCCGACTCTCTGGGTTCAGATGCCCCCCAGCTGCGTATCACGCTGCCTGTCACACGAGTTACCAAGAAGACAGGCTCGCAAGGTTCCATGTAGAAACCGCCTCGGAGTGACAGGGGGACCGAGGGGGTGGGCGGGGTTCGGGCTGAGCACGCGGGCACCGGGGTCGGGGGCAGCCCCCACGGAGGCGGGGAGCACGGCGTGCCTGCCTCGCGTGGGCGGGCTGGCGGTACAGGCGTGTGCGCCTGGCCGCGGGTGGGAGGCGGGTCCAGGGGCCAAGCGCGCACGTGTTTGGGGCAGGGAGCGCCGAGCCTCTGAGCGAGATGGACGCGCTGAGCTCACGCCCTGTGACCCCGAGGGGCAGCAAGCTCAGGGGAGACACTGGAGGCCCCTCAGCGGGCGGTTCCACTCGAGGACACAACAGCTGGCAAGGGCCCTGTCCCCCAAGGCCGGAGCCAAGGGGCCGGTTGGGTCACCTCGGGAGGACGGGCAGGGCTGGGCAGCGGCTGGGTGTGCGGGGCCGCAGGTCCAGGCCGGAGTCGGCGGGACTCTGGGGAACCCCGGGAGCTGCCTTCTCGCGGGTCAGGCTGCTCGACGCAGAGACAAAAAACAGGGCCACCGGCTACGTCCGCATTTCAGGTAAACAAGAAGCGCCGTTTCAGGCCTCAAAGAGCACGACACACACTGAAACTGAAAAGGAGTCTGAAATTCACGTGGGGCGGGGCCGCCTGGATTTCCCCTGGTGATGGCCCCAGAGGGACACGGACGCGACGTGTCCCCGTGAGTTCCCTGCAGAACGGGCGCTGAGCGCTGGGGGACCACGGCCCCCACCACCCGGCTGGCCGCGCCTGCGTGCAGGGCAGCGGGGGTGCAGCGCGGGCCCCCAGAACTGTTCCCGGAATCAACAAGTGCTCGGCCCGGAATCTGCGTCTGCCATGGACCGGGACATGGACCGGGGAGGGGGACAGCAGTGAGAGGGCAGGAGGGGACAGCAGCAGGAGCCAAGGAAGGGCCGCAAACGCCATGCCATCGCCAGGACTGCATTCAGGAAGGGAGCAGATGGAAGGCTCTGGAAAATCACCTTCCTCTTACCTCCGTGGGGGGTGGGTGTGGTCTTTCCTTCCTCCCACTCAGTGAACACTGCTGTCCTCTGCGCGCTGGGCACCGGGACCGTGGTGACGGAGGTGAGGAGGCTCAGCCCCCAGGAGGCAGCCCTGGGTGCTGGGTTTCCGACACTGGCTTTGCCACTCACAAGCGTCCCAGCGTTTACTGACTCCCAGTTCCTTCATCTAGAAAGTGGGTGTGTTGCCGCCTCCACCCAAAATGGTTTGGAGCATTCATTTAAATGAGGCAAACACAAACTGATGCTTACCGAAAGCTGGCTGCCCCCTCTGACCCCACGCTCGTCTTCTGTTCACGGAGAAAGATTGACGACCTCACAGTCACAGAGCAGCGGGCAGCTCACACGGTGTCTTAGGGGTGCAGAGGAAAGGCTGGGTCCTTAGCAGAAGACGGCACTGAGCCACGGCTTGTAGAAGGAGTCAGGTCTGCCAGACATAGCCCTGAAAGCTTTAAATCCACCCACGTGACTTGCTCTCACCTCCCTCTCCATCCTTAAAAACCCCGATGGGTCCATGAGGGTTGCTGGAGTTCTCCAGGTCCGAGGAGGGCACAAGCCTGAAGCCCCCGGGGACATTCCACAGCCACCCAGAGAAATCACACCTGAGAATGGACTCAGGCCTGGTGACACCCCAACCCCCTGGCCTGTGTCTGAAGCTAGATCCAGCCCTGGGCTTCGCCATTACATCACCAAGACAGGCTGTTGTTTGCAGAAGCTGTTTGGGTTCAGGGCTTTGTCACCAGAAATTATGCAGCTCCCACACTAGGTGCCATTCTGCATTAATGTCTCAAACTCTCGGTGTTGCCTATACTACCTGATAAATAAAAGATACAGTTCAGTGGAAAGTATTAATCAATCCCTATTAAAATTTAAGCAATCTTTTCCTCAAGAAGTGGTTAGCTGTCTCCTGGGATCTGCGTCTCAGATGAGGCACTGCCGTTTAAATTTCATTTTTAAAGTGGAAACTTAGTCAGATGTTGGTCAATAATGAAACAGCAGATACTATTGTTACTTGAAATAAAAATCAATTTCCATTAATTTCCTTTAAAAAATCATTGATATTCCTGCAGAAGATTGATAAATTCTAGACTGTGGCAAAATCATATGGCGATACTCTGGTCTGAATATGTGGAGATTCAAACTGAACTCAAATGCAGTTTGCAATTTTTAGTAAACTGTATCTTTCCTTGTATTTTTAAAATATTTACGAGTTAGTATCATCAGTAAGACTTATTTTATAAATTCTAGCTCACAAAGGATTATTAGTTCAACTTTCTTATTTTCTGGGAATTTTAGGAATATCCAATATTTGTATTTATATAAACACCTGTTTACCTCAATAAACCAATCAGAACAGAGTATCTTTGATTTAAGGGACTTTACAATCTAATTTATTAGCAGCCTCAAGACATAAGAAGGCACCGCCCACTCACATGATAATAATCACGGGCCTTTTGGTATTGCAGACACAGAGACAGAGACATTCGAGCTCTGAGCTTGAATTCTGGCCACAGGCCAAGAGGTACGCAACCATGAACTCACAGATCCAGATACCCCCATCGGTTCCTCTTCCCAGTGGGCACGAAACTCTAGATTTGATCTGAGTAAGTAAACACATAGACACACAAAACAACAGACTCAAAGGGGGATTCCCTGTCATCTCTCCCCCAACAGAGAACAGATCTCTAGTCCTCATGAAGCCATTTACCGAGATCACCAAACGGTCAAATCCTAAAACCAAATCCCAATCGTGGCCGCCGTCACCAACAGGAAGCCACTTTGTCAGCGTCGGTGAATCAAAAGCAAACAAAACACACAAGCAGAAGAGAGGAAAATAAAACAAAGGATCAGCACATTCTGTCGCTGCCGGGTGGTCTCCCGTGGAAGCCAAGAAAAGGTGCAGCCGGGATGAGATGTTCTTTCTGGAAACACAGTTCACCTGGCTCTGTCGGGAGACTCCGCGGGGCAGCTCCGCAGACATCCCCCAGACCGAAAAAAAGTATCATTTTCACAAAGATGAAAGCTTGGCCCTCCTACGGAAGCATTATATCCACTACGCGATGCAGTTTGTTAATAATAAATATCCCAGTAACGCACCGCTATTGGTTCTGTTAATAGTTTTAACCTTAACATACACTCGGAAGGTACTTTGACAAATAGTCGCAACTTGGTGACGTCGGTCCAGGTGTGGCATGTGGAAGTGGCTTCAGGCATCCCCGCACTACATGATTTTATGTCACTCATTTTATGGAAAAGCCTAAGTGTGCAGATGTGTGTAAGCATATGGGAGGTGTGAGCGTGGATGTGAATGTGTGTGTGTGGATGTGTGTGTGTGTGTGTGGGCACAAGGGGCCAAGACAGCAGACCAGAGGTGGCACCTCACTGTACCAGCTTTGACAGTTTTGCACAATAAGTAGATATTAAACGGTTTTGTGAGAGTCTGGCATTGAAGTGTGAAATGCCTTGAGGTCAGGCAGAGTGTTGGAAATCCAAATAATCCATTTGTAGGGGAGAAGAGCATTTATTCTCTGCTGTCTCCATACCAGGTAATCAGGCAGGTGGATCCCTGTCTTCAAATTTTACCTCAGGAGTTTCCTGGCCCTTCCCTGCACTGCCACTGATTGGGCCCCCTTTACCTGTGCTCCCCTACAGGTAAGCACACCCCTTCCTAGTGATCAGCCCTGTACGTCTTCCACCTGCCCCAAGGAGCTCGCTGGTGTGCATTTCTATGACTAAAAGAGATTCAAGTGATTCTTTGCAGAACAATGAAGATTTGACTCAAGGTGATTGTTCTGACGATGGTTGAGAAGTAGCTGATGACTTGTCTTTCTTAAAAAGCAAAACAGTAAAATTTCCTGCCACACTTGACATCTTCTTCACAGTCATAAGTCATTATGATAAGTGCCCAACTTGAAATCCTTGGAGAAAAAATTTTAACTAATAATACGAATAAATAAACTGGACCATACTAGCCGTGTAGAGCAGAAGTCCCATGATGAAGCCGACCCCAGGCAAGACTTAATCCTGGTCCCTTTCCGTGGCTGCCTGAAATAAATTGTCCACGTTAACAATAAAACTAGTTAGTGTCCTGCAGGGTAAGGGTGTCGTAACTCTTGGGGTTCTTTTTTACTGGACAGAAATTATTTGCATCTTCACGAGGGGAAATCGACAAGTAGACAGGAGACGCCACATGGAAATATCAAATTTCAAAATGAAACAGGTCATTTCCCCCAGGGAATTAACAACCTTCGGGCGCACCTGTTATAAACGATGGCCCATGGGGACACCGTCAGGCTTTGCTCTTAGCCTTATGTGCAAGTTTTGGGTATGTTTTTCTTATCAGAAATAATGTTACAACAGAGAAGTCTTAGAACAATGAAAGGTGATGATAGAGGAAATTATTCAGTGGAAACAATAATGTGTGACCTCTACTTTTCACTAGCTAGTTCTAATAGCAGAAATGACACTTTCGAACACTGTTCATATGTTCACGGAAAGTGAGAGATTCTATGTCCTGTAGTTTGTTACAACATCAGTGAGTTTCTGGTACGGGCTCATTATCATAAGGACAAACGGCAAACAATCTGGTTTGACAATTGTATCTTATATGAAATAAATAAGTTCTCTACAACACAAATTCTGACAACTGTGGTTTCATAAAACAAAGTCTTATAGCTTAAAATTGACAAGTCAATAAATAGACCTGAAGAAAATGTCAAAACTGATCTCGGGATATTACAGAAAGTTCTCTGTCCTCTTAGAACACAAGCGGAAATTCGATTTTAAGATGATAAGACGTGCCGACCAGTGCCCTGCATTTTCGCCCTTTGGGATTTTCTGGGGAATGTCTGATGTAAACTCTGGGTTTCTGTTGGGACTCGAATGTCGAACGAGCTGTGGGGCCTCGTGTGTTTGTTGCTACACTGAGTACAGAAGCCTCGGCAAAGGGAGAGACTGTTTCATTGAGGTCCACACCGTGGGTGGGAACTAACTCGGTAAGGAAGGGAATTGCAGGCCGGGGGTGGTTCGTGCCACGTTCCAGGCACATGGAGACAGGGGGCACACATCCGGGGCACGAAAGGGCAATGTGCAGGGACGCTGGGGAAGGGCTGCCCCTCCAAGGCCAGGGTAAGAGATCTGTCCTTTACCCTACAAGGAATGGGATGGCGCGGAGGATTTAATGGTGAGCTGGAGAGAGGAACATCATTAGATTTGCTTTTTGAAGATGAGAGGCAACAGAATACTTGACCCCAAAATAGTGTCACTTGGGCATGTGGATCATTTAGAGCTGAAGGCAATCAAGACCCAGCAGATTCCAGAAAAACTTTTACCTCTCCCTGAACTACCTAAAAGTGTTTAGATAGGGAGCCTGGCCCCAAAAGAGAGCTATTACCCAGGGTAACCTTGATTTGAGTCACCTATCCGTATGACAGGACAAACATGCGAATCACCCTTCTCCCCCGGGAAGCCCCAGGTCCCTGTCCCATGCCTTAGCTCAGACGCCATGAAGACCTCGACTGACCTGTGCTTGCATCTGCTGTTCTTCTGGGGCCCCCAGACATACGTAATCAAATCTGCTTTCCTTCTGTTACTGTCTTACGTTAATTTATTAGACTATCCCAAGAACTAAGATTGTAGAAGGAAAATGTTTCTTCCCCGAAAATAACAAGAGTTCGAGCATCACAGAGAAAGGATTGGAGGGGTCCCAGCCTGGCTGGGGGTTCCCCAGTTAGGAAGCAATGCAGAGGGCCAGGTGAGCCTGGTGGGCTAGGTCAGTGCGGTGGCGATGAAGACGGAGGTAAGCGAGCCACCTGAGGATGGAGATGAGGCCAGGGAAAGTACTGTGTAGACAGGGTGGCACTGGGTGAGGGGCTTCAAACTGGTGAGTCACGGGAAGAAGTCAGTCAAGTGACAGGTTGTTTTGGATTGCAAGGGAAATTCCACATACTGACTCAGATTTTTGTCTTCTCTTGAAAAATCAGATGTTTATATCTGGATGACAACCTTCCTTGGCAACTGCCTGCTGGAGCTGAGCGGTGGCTAAGTGCTGGCTTAGAAATACCCCCGGTACCATCACCCAGCGGCACCCCACTCTCTGCACTGCATTGCCCTAGGTCTGTAGTAACCCCTTGCCCAGCCCTAAAAAGTAACGGGTCTCGTCTATCTGTTAAAATACATTTCGAAAAGTTCAAAATCAGCTCTTATGCAAATATAAAACAAATATGTGTCAAAGATGTATTTAACTCATTAATATGGAAACCAGCAACATAGTAAGGTTACTTCAAAGGAGAATTCAAGAAGCAGAGGAAAAATACATATATACTTAGACATCTCCTAACAATCTTATTTCACGTGTGTGTGCATGTGTGTGCGGGAGCTTCACATCTGGAAGAACAATGAATTTCATATGAAGCAAATTTGTTAGAGACCAAACCACTTAACAACATATAGGTCAATAAAACTTTACGCATTGCGGCTTCCTTACCAGGAAGAAATCATTTACATTTCTTGTGGCAAAACCCTCCAAATTAACATTCAACGTCAGAGTCTGGACCCTAATCAATAGTGGCTGGTACGTCAACGAAAACGTTCCCACACAGGCCAAGATGGTGGCCCTTGGCTCATCCCCTGGCACCACACTCCTGCTCAGTCTCCCCGTCTGGATTGTATCGCACACTCGCGTCCCGACGGGATCCACCCTTCTCCCCCGGGACGGGCTGGTGGCCTGGCTCTGCCACCAAAGTCTCCCGGAACACGGCAACGCGCGCTCACGACCGCACCCCCACGGTGCCTTCGCTACAAGGACAGAGACTGTGTGGCCCGCAGGGCCTTACACGGTCACCCTCTGGCTCTCTGCAGAAAGAAAAACCCTGCCAGCCCCTCACACTGCAGAAGACAGAGAGGAAGGCCCCTGGGGGACCCCTTCCCAGGGCTCCAGGACAAGTCACCAGAGGGGAGAGTGAGACTTAGAGGAGGAAGCTTTGACCTGGGCAGCGAGGAGGTCGCTGGACCACAGGGAGGGCCCCACGCGGGACGCCCACCTGCCTCTCGGAGCCACCGTGTCCTCACCTACGGGAACGCGTGCTAAAAGCATCTTTCACTGCAGGTCGTGAGGATGGTATGAGCTGAGGACCGTGAGAGGGAGAGAATGTGTGTGCAGCTCCGTGTGGGTGTGAATGCATGTGAGTCGGTTGTACGGATGAGTGTGTGTGAGAGTGCGTATGTACCGTTACGTGTGTGAGTGTGAATTGGTTGTGTGTACAGTTGTGTGTGTGAGTGTGAGTCAGTTGGATGTGAGTTGTGTATTTGAAAGAGTGTGTGAATGTGTAGAGTTATGAGTTTGTGTAAGTGTGAGCCGTATGTATGTGTACAGCTATGTGTGTGCATGAGTGACTCAGCTGGGTGTGAGTTGTGTTTGTGAGTTGTCTGTGTGAGTGTGAGCGTGTGTATGGATTGACCTACATTCCACAGTGTGTAAAACAATAATTAATGGAGTAATTATACTGAAGAGTTTTGGACTAATCCGTGTTGAATTACTCGATGTTTTAACGGCACTAGCCTCAGGCTTGGGATACCAGCAGAGACATTAAACTTTTTTTTTTTTTTTAAAAAAAGCTCTTTGGGAAAGATTTTATATTTGAACACTCTAAAATAGCAGCAGAATTAGAACACATGGGACTTCTCCCCATTCGCTTCATGGTTTATTACTGTTTCTATTTCCATGCCATGTGGAGCGCTGTGATATTTTCAGCATCCGGATCCTTCCGAGGTCTTCGTCCAGGGCTGCGGTAAGGACGAATGTCACCGTGGAGAGGCCCATGGTGACGTGCGGTATAACGGACTCAGTTCTTGACAGAGACGGGCAAAGACCCCAACCACACACAGCCAAGACTAAATCGAGAAGCTTCGCGGGGAAGAACCTGCAGTCACGTCCCCTCACGCAGCAAACAGACAGCAACCATGACAGCCACGGTGACCAGCACAGGACAGAGGCGCGGCGCCCTCAGCACGCGCCAGGGCTGAGTCTCGGAAGCCCGGAAACGCGGACTCAGAGTGAAGGCTGTCACAGCGGCCCTGAGGACGCGCCGCGTCCTTGGACCCCAGTGGCCACGGGGCCCCAGGGCAGTGAGTGCGGAGGGGACCGGCTGGCATGTGCAGGGCGGTGGCTTTGCCACCAGCAGCGTTGGACGCTGGTACCAAGTCTGCCTCTGACGCTTCACGTGACCCTGCACGGGTCACTTCGCCTCGCTCAGCCTTGGCGTCCTCATCTACAAAACGGGGATGCTGCCTGCTTGGCAGGCTGTCGAATTTAGTCAGGGTGGGCGCCAGGTGCGAGCTCAGGGGCCAACCTAAAGAGACGCGGGGAGGACCTGGTCACGGAGCATACGGACAGCCTGCCAAGTGGACCCAGGTCCCGGCATTAAGGAAGCGCCTGGATGCCCAAGGGACGCAGACCCCTGAGATCGGGTTACGCTGACTCTGACGTTCACAGTGGGGGCTCTAAAGGTACGGACCACCATGTCATTAGCCCTGCACTGCTCCTCGTGGAAGGGGGACACTCACAGCTCACGTCACTCCCGGGCAGGGTACGCTTCACCGAGCACTCTCTCCTGACTGCGTCACACAGTCACACAGCTGTCAACATGCTAAGCATGCCCCCCTTTAAAACAAGGCACGATGCATCGGCTGTACTGGGAAAAAATGGATAAAGAAAGGAAGGAAGGGATGGAAAAATGACTAAGACATTAGTGTGGACTCACATCCTTGCGCTTGCAATTAGATCAGTGGCTTTGTCCCTTACCTTCTGTGAGCATCGGTGGCCACCTGTCCCCCATGCACGTCTGCTGCAGAGAGCGAACGAAGCCCTTATAAACACTTCTTGGCACAGAGCTTGGGATGTGAGCGAGACTCAAAATCAGGTAGTTTCTAGGGCATTAAAAGGTTAACCCCACAGGAATGCAGTGATGCAAACGAGGTGATATGTAGAACAGGTTTGAGTGGACAGGGACCAATGCTGGTGGCTGTGGTCTGGCTCTGAGCGCTGAGGAGCCCACAGCCGGAGGCGGGTTTGTTTTCCTGGTGAAGGAGCTACGGATTTCAATGAGTCAGCATGAGGACGCCAAGTCAGAGGACCGTGAAGAAAATGTTCACTGCACACATCATAATGAGAAACATCGCTGGGGTTCTAATGTGGTTTTTATTTGTTCCAACCCCAAAGTAACACATCCTCATTTAAAAGGATTTGGAAATTATATCAAAGCAGGAAGAAGAAAATAAAATTACTCACCAACCAGCCAGAGCCACGTTCTGTTAACACTGTAATACGTTTTCCTTCACGCTCTGATTTTTCTCTTTATGGGTTTTAACAAGAAACTATGTATTTACCCGGCAGCGAAAATATGATATATAAGACTTAGCATTGTCTATTTCGTTCTCTCTTCTTTATAAGATCAACATTTTCTCCTCCTTCGCTTAGGCTTGTGAACAGAGTTGGTGTTGCCTGCAAAACGCCTCGCCATCTCCAGTGCGAGGGCCTGTTCTACTCGATCACACTATTCGGTTGTTTCCACGTTTTATTGCTCTCCGTAAGGACAGGGCGGCCATCTTTTTACCCACGAGCCGAGGCCCCCCCCCCAAAGTTTAGAAAACCCTTTGCATTAGGTCAGCATTTCACTGTTTGCAAAGTGGGCTCGTTCCGCCCCATCGTGTGAGAACTTGCTGAGTGTCCACCGCGAGGAGCCAGCACTGCTCTTGGCCGCAGATTCAGCAGAGAATAAGGCAGAGAAGGTCCGGCGAGGTGGCAGCGACGTCTCGTCAGCCATTACCCGTCCCCAAGGGCATGGGGACTTGCTGCTGTGACCCGCTTAGGAAGGAGCAGTGTGGAGAGCCAGGTGACATGACCTGTCTGTGGCGGAAGGGGGCTGAAATGAGCTGTTCTGGACACAGGTCCCGTGTGCTCTGCCCCTTCCCATGCCCCGCCCCCTACCTAAACGAGGACGGTCCCTCTTGCCTGTGCCGCAGGCGTCCTTTGACGTGGAAGTGGCAGAGAAAGAGGCGTCACCATGGAGACGAGGTCAGAGCGATGTGCTGGACCCGGGACCCCTGCAGTTTCTGGCTTTGAAGATGCTGGCAGGGGCCGTGAGCCAAAGGATGCTGGCAGCCTCTGAGGGCTGGAAGAGACAAGGGAAGAGATTGTCCTGTAGATTGTCCAGAAAGAAGGAAAAAAAACAAAAAAGCCTGCAGACAGCTTGCTTTCGCCCCTTGAGACCTGGGTATGACTCTAACCTACAACAAGGTACGGTAATAAATACATCTCAAGCCACTAAATTTGAGGCACTTTGTTTCAAAGCCATAGAAACCGATACAGTGTTATTTTTCCTTTTCCTTTCTGTTTAGAACAGATGAAGAAATGGAGAGTCAAAAAAATCAAATGTCTTTTCCACGGTCCGTCAGCTCTAACTAAACAAAACCTTGTCCTCTCACACGGGGCTCTGACCACCGGAGTGAGCACGGCACGGCCCCAGCTCCTCTCTGCGGCCCAGCCGGCTGCGGGGACGACCCCGCAGCTGACCTTCTCGGGTCTGACGGACTGAGCGGCGGCCGCTCCTGAGGCAGGCAGGGCCCTGGGGGATGTTTATAGACCCGCTAACTCATTTCAGAGCCAAATTAAGCAGACGCGTAACAGGGAGGGAGATATTTTTCATTTCTCAAGTTCATGAACAAATGGATTTCCTATTCATTATTCATTGGCTTTTGAAGTTTAATGAATAGCTCAGGGACAATCACTAAATTTTGGTATTTATGGAAAATCAGCGCCAGCCAGAATCCTTATGCATCAAGTATTCAAGTATCGGTTTATGATATGTAATGAATTCCCTTGCTACTCGATCTGGTATTTATCAACTTTAAATTGTTAATGAGCCCCAAGCATGCAGTCATTAAGGGTGCCCCCCTCTTCCCACTCCTTTGGTTTCATTCTTTCACAGAAACAGACGGAAGTGCCCGGGAGCCTGCTCTGCCCATACCCTGCGTCTGTGCTCTGTGCGCGAGACTTTTGTTGTTAGTTTCTGGGAGGACTGATCTTCCCCTTGACATTCATCAACTTTCTCCCGTTCGTTTGTTCCTCTGCTGACCATGAATACCTTTCCTCCAGCCACGTCCTCTGCAGTAAGGCCTGGCAGCTAACGCCATCCACCAGGAGGTGGCGCCTGCTCCCCCCCTCCCCGATGTGGGGTCTCTGCAACCTGCTTTGACCGACAGAATGAGGTGGAAGTGATGAGTTACTTCGGAACCTGGAAGTAACTGGAGGGGTTGTGTGCTCTCTTGCTCACTCTTGGAATTCTCCCCAGCACTTAAATGACAGTGTGCCATTGTATTGTTGTTTATGTAAATTTGTATCTGTCCCTGATGATGCATTGTAAATTTCTCGAGAAACGGAAACTTGCCTCTTTTGTTCTTCACCGGATTCTCAGCTCCTAGTATAGGGTCTGGTCCTTAGTGGCACCAAAAACATTTCTTCTGGCGGAAGGATGGACCAAATTGGAATTTCTGGATGAAAGGTACTCAAAGGTAATATTTTAGAACTGAAACATCACTATGACTTTTTATGACATATTGAACAACGTCAACACTTCCTGTCACCACGATGGACTTCCCGCCCCGGGCTCTTCTGATAAAGTGTATTGTCTTTGAATTGTGTGTAGTTTTGTTTCTTTGAGGAGACAGAGGAAGGGACTGGAGTCGCATCTGAATCGATACGGGGGAGAACCAGAGCCGAATGCAAGAAAGCACCCCCCCCGGGGAAGAGGGATGCGAGAAATGAACGCCTTTCGAGCATCTGTTGGAATGCAGGGGATATTTTTGGACTTCCACGGGCTGTGGAATTTGGAACTCCAAGTCCATCTTACCTAAAAATCTGCAGTGACTCTCCATCTCATCTCCGGGCTACAAAAAGTGGATGAGCCGTGATTCCTGACCTTGAAGGATTTATGTTCTGGCCATATCTGACCCTATGTGTACATTGACGTTTCATGGTCGCGCGCCTCCAAGACTGAGGTCCTCCAAATGCCATGCCACGCACACTGCGAGGGGCAGCTCGGGCGCAGGAACCCCTGGACTAGACGTCAGAGGGCCTGAACGTTGACCTGGGTCTCTGAGTGTGCCCGGACGAGGGCCCTCCCTCTCTGGGGCTCGTTTTGGTGGGTTAAGCAAATACATGGAGAACACCCTCTCTCCGAGGTCGAGAAATTGTGGAGTCATGGCTTCCTCGGTTTCTCCGCCTGGTGTACTTAGTCATTCTTCCCCGGGGCCCTCGATGGGGGGGGGGGGTTTGGGGGTCACTAGGAGCCACCAAATAATCGATACAGGAAGAACACACGCATCAGAGAGATGAAACTTATCCAGAGAGACACCTGCTGATCAACAATGTCAGCTGCGGTGCGATTTGCTTCCTCAGCGGAAGGTGAGAGTCATGAACCACGGAATGTTCTTTTTCTTTTTTCATTTTTTAAGACTTTTTTTTGAGATTTTATGGTTAGACATTCATATACTTATGCGGTGATCTCCCTGATTACTCTAGCATCTGTCTGGCTCTGTGCACAACCATTACGGCAATATTGACTATGTCCCCATGCTGTACTCGGAGTCCCCGTGACCGTGCCGTAACTACTAATGTCTGTCCTTCTTCCCTTCACCTTCTTTTCCCTCAAGCAGGATGGAACGTGTGTTTTCACGACTGGTTTAACATTTGAGGGGAAAAAAAAAGGACAGAAACTTCACTGGTTGCTAGGCAGCCCGAAGACTTTGCAAAATAAATATATGAAGGCCTGATGGTCTATCTTCCTTAATGCATTTCTCTCCGGCCTGGCAGGGCCGTGGCTCAGGGGGATGCCGGGGCTGAGTTATTAGCGATTACAGATTATGGTCATTTGGAAAAGATCGGGAGTGAACGGATTTTTAAATGCCGTTTCAAGAGTTCCCCTCATTACGCCACCGGGAGGCTCCCGACTGGACGCAGCCATCCGGGTGAGCGTCGGTGAACAGCCGTCGAGCGCTCTGTGCCAGGCTGGGGGCTGGACACTTGAACTTGCGTTGTATTGCTGTCCCGTGCGCCCGCCTCCTTTGAGAAAGAAGGTAGCAGGCCGTTTACAGATGAGGCAACTGAGGCCCAGAGAGACAGAGCCGCCTGCCGAGGGGCAGAATTGGGGCTGGAACCCCATTCTCCCAGCTCCAGGGCCCCATGTTTGCCAGAAGTACCTGCCTCTGACAGTCCAGCTTTGTGCCCGAGACGCAGCCGGATCGAGACGGGCGTCTCTTCGAGCTCCAGTCGCCGTGGCGCGTTTCTCTGGTTTGGTTCTCACTCTGCACAGACCGCCGTCCTTGCTGCTCGGTTGCCTCATTTCATTTAACCCTCGTCCACATCCTCGCCTCTGATGAGCTTTTCGGGCGTCAGGCCGCACGCCCCGCTGCAGGGGACGGTGCGCGAGAGTTCCTCTCCTGGCAAGACCACGCTCCGTCACCCTATTGCCGGACACTTGCTGCAAAGTCTGTCTCCCAGAGTCTCTCCTGCTTCCCTCGTCCCAAGCAGCCCCCGTACGTCCCCGTGTGGCGTGCGGTGGCCTCATGCCCTGGGCTGTGAGTACGCGTAGCTGAGAACCGTCGAAGTCGTCGGCCAGCGTCACGTGGCATGTGGTGGCACCCCTCAGTGCTGGGACGGGGCTCCTCCTCCCCCCCGGTGGGCTGAAGGGGAGGCCACTCAACACCGGAAACGTCACCCCTGAGTGACTCAGGTTAACCTCGTTCGTATTTCTTGGACCATAGAGAATCGGATGGCACTAACTTCTCGGAACTGAGGGAAGTAACAGCACATCCCGCGTTCAAGAAGAAGGACGGGGGAGTCTTTGGCGAAGCTCCGTGACCCCTGCCACGGCGACGGGTCGACCAGGTCGGACTCCGTTTACCAGTGTGTGGTTTGGAGCACGGTGCTTAATTTTTCTGGACCTTTTTGCTTATTCTTTAATGCATTAGTAACAGAAAACAACCATAGTAATAGTGAAACCTACCTCAGACGTCTGTCGTGAGCGTCAGGTGGACGGGAGCACGTCAGGTTGTCGGTGTTTGGAAGAGCAGCGGCCCTCGCTACCGCCCACACCACGAAGAATCCCTGACTCTGTGGCCACACCTCCAGACTCACGGAGAACCTGTCGATCCGCACGCACAGCATCGCTGAGTTGTGTTTCATCCTATAGATGTCTGCGGAGCCCACGTAAGCTCCGGAAACTAGCACCACCCTGGGAGGCCGGGCAGGATGCCGAAGACCTGCCCCACGGGTCCGCATGCTAGAGGGGGAGACAGACCGCAGGCGTGCGTGCTAGTGGTGATCACCGTGACGGGACCGAAATCAAGGCAGACAGGGATCTGCTCTCAGGAAGGAGGGTGACTGGCAGGAGGTTCTCTGGGCGGGCACGGAGACAAAGCAAACTGCACGTGGAAGGCCCTGGGGCGGCGTTTCGAGTCATGGGTTTGGGGCCGTCAAGGAACCAGTGTGGAGACAGAGAGGGCCAGGGGTGGGGGAGGAGCAGAGAAAGTTGGGGAGGCGGGGAGGGGCAGGAAGTGAAGGTGCAGTGGGGCTGGTGCAGAGAGCGCAGGGTTCCTAACTCCTACGGAGCTGGGCCTTGACCTTGACCCAGATGGGAAGGCGGGGGTGACTGGGTGCAGCCGCCACATGATCTGACATTTTTAAAGGCTCTCGCAGGGCTTGGGGTTGTCCTGAGTCTAGATCTACCTATGGCTCTTGTCCCTCCTGTCCGCCTCCTGCTCCGCATTTCTGCCCCACCCCGGGGCCCTGGTCCAGACGTCCTCGGACTGTTTCCGAACCCAGAGCTCTGGATGCCCAGGGTGCCATGTCCTTGGCTAACCTCTCCTTGCTCACCCTGTGCAGAGAGGGTCCCCTAGGCTGGGCCAAAGACAGCTCCAGGTCAAGGTTCTCAGCAGGGACTAATAAAACACAACCCCGCCACGCACGTGGGCGTGAAATGGCACTGGGCCCTTACACCTGGGGCCGGCCTAGCCGCTGAGTGCGTTTCCGGAGCGAAAGGCGCAGGTTGTAATGAGCGCTCGGGGAAGGAAAGAGGCGCTGACCGTGATTCACTCGGCCATTGGAGGCAGGACGAGGGTTCTTGAACATCCTGTTGCGGTTTGAATCTTGTTTTCGCAGCAGCAGCTCAGGTTCACGTTTGCTCCGCGCGGTGACGTCAAGTGGATTGACTCGTAGGTGATTCTGCTATTTATCTTCTTTCAAAAGACTCTCGACGGGGGACATGTGCTTATTCGGTGCTTGGGAAGGCTGGGGACAAAAGTCACACTGGCAAGAGGAGAGCAAAGCGTCCAGGACTCGGCGGGGCCGGCGCGAAGCCCGCGGGACGCCCCGCCGCGGGGCGGGCAGCCGTCTCTGGGCTTGTCCCCCCGCACGGCGCTGTCACGGTCTCAGGCTCGTCCCCGCTCAAGCACATCCTGGCTGGCTTGCCTCCCCGCTCCGTCCGCCTCCAGGCTGCGGTCAGAATGGCCTTTGGCTCTCCTTTGGTCTCCCTCAGTCAAAGACGCTCCCTCGGTCTCTCCCGCCCACTTACTCAGCGGCTCACTTCCTGAGGCGCGGCCTTGCCGGGCACCGCGGACCTGCTCGCAAACCTGCCCCTGGCTTCTCAGCGCCCGCGGAGCAAACCCCGTCGGCCTCACACCGAGACGCTCTGTCATCGGCCGCCACTTAGGCTGCAAGACCCTTTGCTGCCCCATCACGTGAGAGACCCCGGCTCCGTCCGGTGCACTCACACGTCGTGCACCGAGGCGCAGAGGGGCGGCGGGTGCTACAAAGGCAGGACGCCCAGGGCGGCAGGAGCCACAGGGAGGGCAGGGCCGCGCCCCGGGAGCGGCTGGAGGTGAGGCTGGGGGCACCGCAGGGGGCGGATCTGTGCTGCTGGAGCCTCGACCTACATGTGTGTTTAGCTGTGACTGTCACGCAGACGGTATAATCTAGATGCGGACATACGATTCACACATCTATCTCTGTCCGTAATTTCGATAGGTGTGTCTGGATGTACGTTTATGTGCAGAGGTAGAGACAGAGGTAGATACAGATATGTCGCTACCGACATACAGATACACCTGTAATCCACCCTGCACCCCTCTCTAGGGAGTTCTCCGCACGGATGCTTCTATGCTCACTTCTGATGTGCCCGCAACCAGCTCTGTTAGGGACTCAGACCCTTCTGCAATCGACCTTGACGCTATGGGTCACTGCCACTGGTTCCAGCCAAGAGCCACCTCTCTGTCCCGCCTCACCTGGCCTCTCGGCAGCAGCTGGCACGGCTGGCCCCAGTGCCACATGGACACCTCTGTCCCCTGGGCTCGCTCGATGCTGTCTCCTTTGCCTGCCAAACGCTCAGACCGAACTGTGGGAGCCTCTGCACCCTGCCCCGGTCACAGCCTTCGGCACACCCCGCAACAGCTGCTACCCCAGTCCCGGCCCATCCTCCTCGCCTGGACAGCTGTGACACCTTCCACCTGGCCCCTGCCCCCCTGCTCTCCCACACCGCCAGAGGCGGGGGCGGGGAGGGGGAGACGGGGAGGACAGAGGGCCCTCGGGGATGGCCAGGCCAGTGGTGTGAACTATGCGAAGCTGCAAACCTGTGAGAGGGGTCGGAAAACAGAGGGGAGAGAAGGCGAAGGGCAGGGACCCCGGGCGGGGAGATCGGGAGCCACGGCCCCGGGCGGGGAGGGGCAGCGCTTGTCAGAGACGTGGGACCTGGACAGAGGGGGGAGCAGACAGTGGGGAGGGGGTCAGAGAGGGGGAGAGGTGCTTATGTCACCGGGGGCAGCCCTTGGGCTTGGGATTGCTGCTGCTCTAAAGAGACCCCAGAGCCCCCCCCCACCCCTTCCTCCACACCACAATGCAGCCGGGAACAGTGAGTGGAAGGGGCCCTCACCTGACCAGCCACACCCTGGCCTCGGGCTCCCCGCCACCAGACAGGTCTACTGTGTTCAAGCCGCCCAGCAGGAGGCGTTCGCTAGTTCAGCCCCGATGGACTGAGACACCCCTGTTCCAGAGCCCCGACACCCTCCGCCCCTCACGCCCAGGAGCCAGGAGAGGCACCGCTCCGGGGCTGGGCCTTCGCCCCGCCACTCACCTGTCCCGGGACCGTGGCTCAGCCGCGTCACCTGCCCAGGCCCTGGGTGCTCCATCTTCCAGATGAGGGTGGGGTCACGCTGCCTGGCCCGCCGGCCGTGAGGGCCCCGGGTGACAGCGTCCGCACGGTGTCTCGGCCGTATTTGCCATTTAGAAGGTGGCGTGCAACTGTCAGCTGTGTCCCTGCCCGACCCCAGTCCTACCCAGCTCCGACCTACAGGTTTCTTTTTGACATGATCCTGTGACCTACTTCTTCACAGTGTTTCTCCTCCAACCCGTGTGCCACCTGCATCCTGTCCTCCCTGACCCCCGGAGTGAAGCCCATTCCCGAAGCCCAAACCAGGCTCCCGCAATGCTGCCAGCGTCCCCGCTTGACCAGCTGCGGGGGTGCGGGGGTGTCCTGAGCCCCCCAGGCCGTTCTCCGCTGCAAGCCCCTCAGGGCAGGGCTCACAGTCCGCAGGGAGCGTGCTCCCTCTCTTGGGGCAGCTGTGTTGGAATGCTGTCCTTGAAGCCACGTGACAGCTGTCACTACCTCGCTTCACTCATTCCTTCCCTTCTCGAGCTCTGCCTGGGGAGTCTGCGTTCAGCCGTGAGGCCCGCGGCCGCCTCTCCGGGCGAGCCATCGCTGGTACTTCACGTCAGGGCTCAGGTCCAGGCCCGCATTGCCTGTCGTGTGGGCCGAAACTCCTCCTAAGTGGCCCCGACCCCTCGCGAGGGTCTGGCATGCGGGGCAGGTGGGGCTGTGCGTCCCAGTGGCACTCTGCAGGGCCTGTCCTCGGGCGAGCCCAGGGAGGAGGCCCTGCCACGTGTCCTGGAGCGGCCACGGGTTCCCAGAAACTCGCTCCCCGACGCACGCTGGACGACGGCCCGGGCGCTGTCTGGCGTCAGAGGAGAGCTGTCTTAGACGCGGCCCAGGCGGCCATGTCTGGCTGCCGGGCAGGGGGAGGCTGGGCACCACGGGGTGGCAGGGCCGACGGCTCGCCGCGGTGTGACTTCGCCTCTCCGGCTGCTGGGCTCTGACCTATAAAAACGAGGCTAGAAACACCGGCCCCATGGCGGCTGGGAGACAAAGCGGCCAGCGACGGGCAGGTGAACGGGCAGGTGACGTCATTTTCCATGCTGATGTAGAGTCCTCCACACCTCGTGTAGGTCTGATCCTTCGGAGCACTAACGAAATTGGATCGCAAGGCTCTGCTCCGTGTGTGTCTGTCCCCGGGGTGATGCCGGGGGCAGCGTTTGGAGTGCGTCACCCGCCCGAGTCTCCAGACTGTGACCTCCACGCATCCTGTTCACCTTGCCGACCCCGGCACCTGGTGCCATGTCTGCGGAGCTGAAAGGCGCGAACACCCATCCGGGGATGGGCACCCGCCCTCCGCCTCGCTCTGCCACACCCGTGTCCACTGTGGCCCCACCGGCTCAGACCTCTGGGGAAGAGGCTGCTCTGCGTGGCAGGCAGCTCGGAATTCCTGCCAATTCTCCACTCCTCCCAGACTGCAGGGAACATCCAGAACCAAGGTGAGACTGGGCCGAGAGCCTCACAAACGTCTCCATAGCAACCGCTCGCCCGTCGTGCGCAGAGGATTTGGTTTGAGCAGCCAGAGTCAACTGTCGGGCAGAGCCCCCGTGCAAGTGCACCTCTCGCAGGCGGCAGCCCCACTTCCCCCCGCCACCCCCGCTTCCCCCCACTTCCCAGGCTCAGGTCAGAGGAGGGACGACGCCTGACAACCCCTCGGAGGAGCCGTCATAGAAACGGGAAACGGGTCTGGAAACCGTCTGGGTCAGCATCGCTTCGTTCCCGGCACCTTCTCAAGTCCCGCACCCACGCCCTCTCCCTCCCGCGAGGAGCCGTGCCGAAGCCGAGGTAAGAAAGGGATCGGCGCCGGAGCTGAGGGGGAATCAGGTTTATTGAGCACCCGCTCGTGCTGGAGCCGAGACAGAGAGCACCTGGAGGCACGCCAGCCCCGCCACGGCCCGCGTCACAGCACAGGGCGCTCGCTGGCAGGGCCCCCAACAATTACAGTGAGTGGAAGCACCATGAGGGGCGCCCAGGGGTCCGCGTGGCTGAGAAGCCAAATCAGCACCCACGGCGGCCGCCTTCACCCGCCTCACATCCGAGGTCCAGACGCTCAGGACACCGCGAAAGCCACGCACCCCCGCGTCAGCGTTCGCCTCGGCGGCCCGAGCTCCGCGGCTCCAAGTGCTCCAGGGCCGTCTGTGAGGGGGGGGGCGTGCCCGCGCCCCCAAACCCTTCCTGCCTCGCGGTCGCCTGGGAAGGGCGGCTTTCTGATAGGTCTCCCTCTCCAGGGCCACCTCTGGCCCGGCCGAGGACTGAAGCCGCTGACTCGTTTCCTCAAGGGCTCCTTGTGAGGGGAGAGGTCATGTCGGCCAGTGTCCGGTCTGCGTTTCACGGCACCGTGGTCCCGTCCAATGGGCCCACGTGCCACGTGGGCTGTCAGCAGAGCCAGGAAGCAGTCACTGCCCCACAGATGGAGCGTCCCCAACCTCAGAGCAGAGGGAAAAGACTCGAAGCATTCCCACGTGAAATAATATAATAATGATAATAATAATATTAAAAACACTCTGACCGACCGGCAGCACCTGTTGAGGTCTCTCAAGAAAATGAAACAAAACGAACGATAAAAGAAAAAGAAAGGAAGAAAATGAAACGACGGGGCTGAAACGTCTCAGACCTCGGCTTCCTCGGGCTCTGGTTCCAGTTTCAGAAAGGCACTGCAGCGTCCTGGCATTCCAGAACCTTCTAGGGGCCCTTCACGTTCCCGGCGGGCAGCGAAGCTGGCGAAGTAGGCGCACTGGGACGGGTCGCACTGGCCAGGCGGGGCCGGGCGGGCCTGGGGCCCGGGATGTCCAGCTGGTCCGGTCTCCCCTTGCGGGCCGGGGGTCCCAGGGAGCCCGTCTTTAGCATAGCCCGGTTCCCCGGGCGGCCCTGGCCGAGAAGCAAGAGAAACAGGAGGTTCAGGCTCCTGCTGCGCACGAGCCCTGGCCTCACTGCTCCCACCCAGCACGCGCCGAGGGCTCACGGTGTCCTCAGAGAGAATGGCCCTGGCCGGGTGCATGGGCCCGGGGAGTGGGCCCTCAAAACGCAGGAGGAGGGCCTGCCTTGGCCGTCTGGATGAGACAGTAATCGGGACGCCGTCCAGAGGCGCAAACAAAGCTAGGCCAAGGCCAGTTGGGGAGCACGCGCCCCATCGCGAAATGGACAGAGACCAGGCCCTCCGGGCTCAGACGTGGCTCTGGGAGACGCGTCTGCATCGGGAGTGGGGTGCCGAGTCCTCACCACCGACCCCAGCCCCAGCTCCCGTGCGGGCAGAGATCCCTGGCGACCCGCCACCCTCCAGCATCCAACCTTCCCAAACAGCCCGCGATCCCTAACATCCATCAGACGTCAAACGAACTGCATTCTTGGGCTACATGAGCCTATTCTGCACATCATGGTCAAGGACGGCGGAAAGAGAATGCGAGCCGCTGGCAGGCCAGACCGACCCAGGAAACACGGAGCGCACTCCCACGCCTCCCCATGCCTCACTGACTGAGCGTTGTCGCGCCCTTGATCACCACGCTGGCTCCCCTTGGTGCCCTGGCAACCAGGCAGCTCGGGGCTAAGTGATGCGGCCAACCCCAACCACGATGCTGCTTCTTAAGTCTTAATAATCATGCTGGAAAATCTGAGCCCCCCTACGAGATTATAAAAAAAAAAAAGGTAGATTTTTCCATTAAAAAGCTCGCTAGACATTTCACGAGCTCTAGAGGCCACGCACGCTGGGGAGGCCGGCGTCTAACCTCGGCCCCTGCCCGGACCGCGTCTGGAGATCAGCTGCGGGGCGCATTCCTTCAGCTGGGGACCAACGAAGCACAGGCGTTACCCCAACCTCGTGTCGGAACGATTACTTCCCCCTTCCGCACAGTTTCTGGGAGGCCTTTTCACCTTTATTGGAATTGCCTTATTTTAAAATATCAACATTATAAGCTAGTGGGCAAGTAGGCAAGATGTCAAAAATAAATATTCGTAATATGTCTCTAGTCATCATCCTCCGCGAGAAGAGCGATCCCATGCCCACTGTGGACATTCGGAAAATCAAGAGGAAATAAGTACTAAAGCTACAATTACGTCTAGGTCTAATATTCGGTTTAAACTCAGAAATGCCCAGCCCATGGCAAAAAAACAACAACAACAAAACAAAAAACAAAAACAAAGAAACCCGAAAACCTTCGGTGAGGTAAATCCAGGCTTCCGCCTGTGAGAGCCAGGTCTCAGGTTCGGAAAGGACCTCGGGCAGTCACCTCAACCAGAAGTAAATAAAAATGGACACCTCGAGAAGGAGTTTGATAACTCAGTCTGATTCCTTCCGCCTTCCACTTCCGCGCCTCATCCTGGGACATGGCACCTGCGGTCCCGTACAGCCACGAGGCGGGATGACCGACTTGTCCGGGTTTTAAACAGCCAGCCCTGGACAAGCCAGGACTGCTGGCCACCCTGCACCTGGCTGGCACTCCCCAAACCACCTTCTGAGAACCAGTGAGGGGGCACGAACGAACGGAGTGCCCAAAAAGCATTCCACGTCCACGGGAGTGTGGAAAAGCCTGGCTTAAAGGAAATGAACGCTGTGTTCTCCTGCAGGGGTCCGAGCACGTGTCAGACATGGGTGGGCATGAGGCATGACCGAGAGGGCACGGGGTTCCCAGCGCTGCCCAGACTTATCCAAGTCCAGGCTCATTTTCTTCAAGACCATTTCGTAGGAGTTTTAATTCATGGGCTGTACCTCAGGACTCGTGGAATGTACCACAGTTTCCTTAGTAAGTCTAGAAAGGTGTAACAAAGTCCAAGCCACACTGCAGCCTCCCTGTGTTCCCCGGAACCCTCTGTCCCCAGCCTTCCCTGAAGGCCGAGGGGACACGGGTGGGAGAGCAGCCGGGTGCTGCTCGTTCTGGGGGATGCCACCCCACCCGAGACTCCAGTCGCCCTTCCTACCTGGGATTCCGGGGGGCCCACGTCGCCTCGGAGGCCAACACCAGGCGTGCCTGGGTCACCTTTGGCTCCTCGCTCACCTGTGAGAAGAACACACACCTTCGCCGGTGGCGACCCACGATGCGGGCAGAGACGGGCCCACGCTTCCACTCCAAGCCACCCTGGCTCCCACGCACTCCACACCTGGGACCCGAATTCCTGCTTACACACTCATTCTCACTTAAGAACACACTCACATGCAGAAATACACACGTGAACACCATGCTCCAACGCTGTATTCACACCTCAACATTTACGCACGCACGTAACGACCTGATCGCGCGCACATGCATGCACATTCACACACGTTTTAGCAGACACACACACACACTCATGTCCACGTATGGACCGCAACACGACAGCCAAACGCGCACCCCCGCACGCAGGCCTGCACCGCCCGGCTCTCACGGGGTTCCGCCTGAACCTCCGAGAAGGACCTGGGTGGTGACGAAACATTCAGCCCCCTAGGTCGTGCATGTTCCGGGGGGAGGGTCCGCCCCCCCCCCCAGGAGGGCAGCCGTGATCGCGTCTGATTAATACTGCACAGATTTCATTAACTGTCTCTCTCAACTTGTCTTCCTCATTCCCATCTGTTGGCGATGTCGTTTCCTGCCTGCAATACACGTCTCTTTGTAACCCCAGCTGCAGTTCTGAGGCTTCGTGGAGACGTGAGGCCTGTGCTGTTGTACTACTACTACGTTCCGTCAGTCTTGGTCCTGGCCTGATGGCTTCTATTCCTTATGCTTTCTTAACACATTTATTGCATGTCTTTGTTTTATAAACCAGAAGCAGAGAGCCTTGGACACCAATTTAACAAAAAGCCCTTTCGGTAGGAAAAACGTTCCAGGGCCTGAACTCGGACAGGGAAAGGGGGCGTTTTGCATCCTTCCCTGAAATTTCAGCTGTGGAGACGGAGAGGGAGCAAGAAAGCAGACGGGAAGTGATTCAAGCCCTTGGCAGAAGCATCATTTTCCGAAAATGTCAACTACGAAAACCCCTTATACATATGAAAAAGTTACACGGTGCCAAAACTCAGGGTGCTACCAAGCTGCGGGGGGTGAGAACGGAATACATTATGTGTAAATTGCGCTGGGCGCGCCTCACCGAGCCCCCTCAGCCCTCCTGGAGGCGTGAAGCGCACCTCCGGGTCCTCACTCACCTTTGGGACCTGCTGGTCCAGAGGGCCCTTCCAGACCCCCGTGCCCAGGCCGTCCTGGCTCCCCCACGGGGCCTGCCCGGCCCGGAAGCCCATCTTTCCCGGGGGGCCCCGGGGGCCCGGGTCTGCCTTGAGATGCCTTCATGTGCGCCGGGGGCATCTGGGCCAGGAGGTAGGCAAGTTTGGCTATGGAGAAAGAGAACCAGACCATGAAGGAGGGATCAGGGACAAAGCACAGGATGGTGACTCACTGCAAATCCCAGAGCCGAGGTGACAGTAACCAGCACGACGACAATAAAGCCTCGGCACGGCACCCGCACCGCAGCCCCGAGCGTGCGCCCTGCCCAGAGCGGGCCACGCCACTGCCTCGGGAGCCGGGCCACCCACTGCTGCTGGCGTGGCCTCGGGCAAGCCCCGGGCCTCTCCGGGCCCTGCTTCCCCTCCCGGCAGGCGGAGGCATCGAAATGACACGCGTCGCGTCGGGCGGGTGTCGGGTGCCCGGGTTGCGTCTGGCACGCGGTGAGCGTGCAGTGGCTGCCACAAAGCTACGTAAGGGCGGGTCGGAGCGCCAACGTTCTCATCTCTAGAGGGTGGGCTGGGTGCGATGGGCACTGGTGGTCCCTGGACGTCTACAACGCTGAGGTTACAGAATCGATTTAACGCCCGGATGCCCCATCGCTGGCCGCCGTGTCTACTGCACTTGGAGCACAGTGTCCACCTGATGGCCGCCACGGGCCACCTTCGTTTGCCACGCAGCCACAGAGAGCAAGGCCAAGGCCCTCATTCTGCAGACTGCGTGACAGCCCAGAGAAGCTGGGGGGCTGGCCGAAGGCCCCCCTCCAGGACACCTCCCCTCATCTGTCCCTGCCCTCTGAGCCACCCTCGGTATTTTCCCGTCCTCTTTCAGCGCCCTCTGTGCCACATTAAACCGCGGAACCTCCCTTATTGCACCGCGCCACCCCCTGCCTCCTGAGCCACCCTGCCCTGGGCTGGGGGTTCCCTCAGCCGTGACTTGCTGAGCAGACAGACGGTGGCACGCGCAGGGCAAGGGCCGATCGATCGATCGATCGTGGCACTGCCGGTGCTGTAGGTGGTGAGCCCCCCACGAGAGGTCAGCGAGCCGGGGTGACGCACACACACAGGGGGAGCTCTGGAGAGGCGTCTGCGAGGCTGGGGAGCCCCGCCAGGTGCGCCCCAATCCTGGAGTCCAGGCGACCGCTCTGAGGGGGCCCCTCCCAGATGGACGCACTAGGATGAAGCAAGGGCCGCTTCCCGGGTCGGGAGAGCGTCCGGCCTCATCCGCCCAGGGCCTGCTACTCACTCTCCAGCTGTTTCTCCAGTTCTTATGAGCCGCCGCAGGGTGTCCAGGGAGGGAGGCTCCCCCTGGAGGACAGAAGCTGGGGTTACCAACCTTCCCAGGAAGCCCTGCCACGGAGACCCCGCTGGGCCGGGACACCGATGGGGTCACGCAGCACACGTCACGCGCCTCCCTGGTCCGAGCCTTTTACGTGAGCGTCCCCTCCCCGCCCCACCGTGCGGGAGGTGTCACCCATTCTGCACGATCTGGACTCGGCTCTCCGCCCTGCCGCCCGCTCCTCAGCTGGCCTCCCCCTGCCCAACCGCGTGGCCAGCACTGGACCCGGGAGGGCCGGCCTCCTCGCGTGGCTCCCTGCCAAGGTCCCCTCCACCTCGCAGGCCACGCCCCACATCGAAGCACGTCGATGTCCTCCAAACGGCCCCCTGGCCACACTGGACCCCGGGACTGTCTTCCCTGCTGGGTCGCCTTGGCCCCACAGGGGTCCCACACAGCCCTGGAGCCCGGCATGCGGAAGCCGGGCGCTGCCTCTGGGCTCACACGGGGACGCGTGATGCCCAGAAGGCCCCACGAGCGCCCTCACGCCACCGACTCCCTCAGGGCCATGTCCAGCCCTCGAGGCACGGGCCTCCCCCGGCTCGTGGCCGTGGCCCATACCGGGCGTGAGGCATGGCGTGAGATGGAGTCCACTTCCTTAGTCCCGTTTTCTTTTTGGTCCATGGTCGTTTAAGATGCCCCAGGACGTCCTCTGCCACCACAGCAGCAGGGCGAGGCCCCGGCAGGACCCAGGGGCCTCTGGAGCCCCCCCCCCAGCCCTCCAGCACCTCTGCACCTGGCAGAGAGGGTGGCCGAAACTCAGGTGATGGGGCCACCGAGAAGCGCCAGAGCCACAGAGTGTCAGACAGGGACACGAGACCAGCCAAGCCTGTGCTCTGGGGAAAGTGAGGGTGGACCAGGTGGGCTGCGGACGACCAGCTCACACACACTCCTGCCTGGCAGCTCTGCTCATCTCTCTCTGCAGCCGAAGTGCACCCACCTGACGAGTGTGCCCACGTGTGCCCACGTGACGAGTGTGCCCACGTGACGAGGGTGAGCAGAATGAGAGTTCTGCCACCAGAACAAAATATCGTCAAAGGGAAAAATCTGCTCTAAATAAGCCTTTCCTTTCACGTTTGGGGGAAGTGAGCCCCAGAGAAAGACGGAGCCCCCAGAACTCCCACCCCGGGAGGCACGGCCAGGCGCAGAACTGATGGCGAGCCACCGAGGGGGGCTCAGGCCACTCGGGCCGGCTGCATCTCCACCACGGCCTTTGGCACAGGGTCCCCCAGCAGGACAGTGCTGCCGCCCACAGAGGGAAGCTCTGAGGGCTCACCGGGGAGGGTCACCCCTCCGGGGCGTGTCCTGAGCTACGCATACCATCCCACTGGCCGTCACGGCGAGCCTGCCAGGAGAGGACCGCCCCTCCCAGACATGAGGGGCCCATGCAAAGAAGGGGACCAGCCTGGCCCAGGGCACGCGGGTCACCGGGCTCTGTAGCCCGGTGCCCTTGACGGCCACAGCCCTCCCTGGCATCCCTCAGGCCCCACTGCAATGCCAGCGTCCTTACCCTCAGGCCCGGAAATCCTGGCTGGCCCGGAGGCCCCGGGGGCCCAGCCGGCCCGCTCTCCCCAGGTGGGCCTTGGGGCCCATCAGGCCCGTGTAGCCTTTGTGGCCTGGGATTCCAGGGTCCCCAGGCTGGCCGTTCCCACCAGGAGGTCCTTTGTCACCTTTGACCCCGGGATCTCCCTAGAGGAGGAAAGAAGCGTGTCAGCAAAGGACCGGAAGGTGTGCCCAGCACAGAAGGGGCCGCTCGGCTGCGGGTCCCTGTCCTCTGCCTCCCGGAGCCCTGCGGAGGAGACCTCAGTCCCGGCACAGACGAGGACACCTGCCCAGGTCACCCAGGGGTCTGCAGGGGACAAGACGAGGACGCTGATTTCCAAATCCCAAACCGGTGCTCCCGCAACAGTGCGGCTCCACCTGCCCGCCTCGAGAGGGCCGGCCTTCCCCTGAGTGCTCTGTGTGGCTGCCCACGCGAACAGCCTCAGGGCGCAACAGGACTCCATGCCGAGGTCACGGAGAGCGGGAGCAATGGGGAAAGAAGACAGATAGGTGGGACCTGAAACAGGGCCTGGTGGCGGGCAGGCCCCAGAGCCACGGGGAAGGCTGGCCACGCGGCGGCGAGACGTCACCGCCGTCCACAGGCAGATGAAGCACGAAAGGGGCCAAGGGGTGGACCAAGTCTGCTCCGTCCCAGGGTTGAGGAAAAGGAGCCTTTGTGTCACATGCCCACGTGCTCCCGTGGACACAGACTTGGGAGATGATCGGACGGTGCGGGACGGACCGGGAGGGGACGGGGTCGCAGCCCCGGGGGGAGGGCCTGGCGCTCACTGCCTTCGGCTCTCTGCGGCTCACATCGTTCACCTGTGTGTCTGCATCACCCGAACTTAAACGGGGCTTTAGCGTAACTGAAGTGGTCACTTAGACGTCTCAGGCATGACGCGTCCTATGGGGACGGTGCCAGCTGTCGGTGACCCGGAGCGCAGGGGTCCCTGAGGGTCCCTGAGAGCACCCGACTGCCCAATCCTCTCGCCTCGGAGGTGAAGCTCGTCCTGTTCACTAAACGGCTCAGGCATATCGCCTGCTCATCTCAGGATGGTCCCCAGTGCAGGGATGGGAGGCTGGCCCCCCTGGCCCTGTTCCATGAAACCACTTAACGGGGCAGGGCGGCTCTCCACTTATTGATTAGGTATGAGAGAAGAGTCACAGTTGTCGTCTAAAGTCCCTGGCTCCCAACCAAAACTCAAGCCACCCCCGCAGCAAGAGCCCCCGGGGGCGGCTGTGTGACCCTGGCGGGGGGGGGCCTGCAACGTCTCCCAGCCAGTCCCCTTCCCTGGCTGCATCCCCAGGGACCTCCGGCCACAGGACAGAGAGACCAGAGGGCGTGAGAGCCCCTCGCTCTCTGCTCCCACTCTTCCGTCCCCTCTGGCCAGCTCCGCACTCCCCCACAACGCGCGAGGAAAGCTGATACATTCTCTGCAGGACCAGGGAAAACACGCCGGGGGCGGGTGTGGGGGCGGGGACGCCGTGTGGTGCAACAGTGTGACAGTGTGACGGCTGACCACATGGAGGGCTGTGGGCACGCGAGGTGTTTACCTCTGAAGGAAGGGACAGCTGTCGCCTGTGAGAACGCCCCCTCCCCTCCACTGGCATTGCTGAAAAAAAAAATGACTTCGCCCTGTTGCTTTTTGGAGGAATGACATGTAAAGAAAGGCTCTCCGAGCGTAGCGCCAGAACGATTCATTATGGAAAAATCTGTTCCCTTGTCACCTCCAGTGACAAATCTGGCTCCTGGCAAGCCGGCACCCTGGGAGCCGAGCACGGCGCACACAGGCACCCACACGCAGAGGGATCTGTCCAAGTCTCAGATCCCTTGCTTTTGCATTTGTAATTGTGATCATGTTACTTCTTAAAATACTAACCAAATAAAACACACACACACACCACCGATGACAACAATGTCAGGGGAAGCCGCCCCCTTCCTGGGGTTCGTGATCTTCCAGGGAAGGGTGACCGGCCAGAGAAGCCACCGCGAGCCAGGTCCCCGGCTCTCCTGGCCCTAACGCCGTGGGCGAAGTCCCCTTGCGCGGGGAGCTCACACCGCGAGGCCGTGCCCCGCACTCACCCTCTCTCCTTTGGGTCCTGGTTCTCCCGGCTTCCCCGGGGCGCCCTGCAACGAAACCCAAGGCGGGGCGGTCACGGAACCGGGGCGTCCCGTCTGCACCGGCGCCTCTGCCCGTCTCGGCTTCTCCACAGGATGCCGTGGGCGGCGGGCCGGGGCCCCGCTCCCCGGCTCGGCCCCCTCCGGAGTGGTCCTCCGCCTTTTCCTGGGTGAATCCCACTGCCCCGCACACCCCCGGGACCCGGCACCCACGGGCCTCCAATAGCTCGCCTCGCCCCTGCCACTCTGGCTGCCCGCTCCTGCCGAACCCGGTGACGAGTGCCTTCCCGAAGCGGGAACAGGCGGTCCTGCTGCTAAGGGCCTCGCTGGCCTCCCCCGCCCGGCCCGCCACACACTGCATGTCTGTGACCCCGGAACTCGTACGCGCTGGCATGAGGAGGCGGGTCTGTGCGAGGTGACTAGGTTTAGGGAGGTCGTGAGGTGGGGCCCGTGATGGGACTGGGGACAGTGGGCCTGGAGACCAGGGGAAACGGAGAGAGGGAGCCGGAGCCTCCAGCACCTTGATCTTGGACTTCCCAGCCCCCAGGACCCTGAGAAGCAAACGTCTGTTGTCTCAGGCTCCACTACGGCGACTTGAGCTCCGAGCTAAGACGTGGTCCATCCCTCTGGGAGATGAGAACTGGAGAGGGCACAGGGCACGCGGCCTGCCTGGGGCGGGAGCCCCCTGGGAAATGGGGTGGGGTCAGGTCGGGGAGGGGCTCGGTGTGCGCTCAGTCTGGACTTCAGCCGACAGGAGACAGGGAGCCGGAGAGAGGCCGTGTAGACAGCAGTGCAGGCAGCAGCCATGAGAAGTGGGCCAGTGCCGCCCCCTCCACTCGCTGAGGACCGGGGAGCGACCACTGAGTGAGCCGCGCACATGGGGGGTGGCAGGAGACAAGTGCTTCCCACGCAGAGAGCCACCCCTGCTCCATCTCCATCCACCCCTGCTCCATCCCAACGGTCAGGGTGGGAAGGGACCTTCTCATTCAAGCGGGGGTGCGCGGGCTTTGAAATGGACAAGCCGCTCTCCACCCGACTCGCAGAGACCGCCCCGGGAGACGGGGCCGCCGAGGGGGGTGAGCCGGGCCATACTTGCCTCCTGTCCTGGGGCTCCCTTCTCTCCGGGCTCACCCTGCAAGACAGAGCAGAGCGTCAGCTGGACACGACCGTCTTCACGACAGACGTTTCCCTCCAGCCACGTCTCAGCAAAGACGACGATCGATGGTCCAGGCAAACGAGAAGGCCCCAGGCGGGGCCCAGCCAGCCTGCGGCGCCCGGGGCAGCTGCAGGGACTGCGCGCCCAGACGGGGCGCCTCGCAGAGGAGCAGGCTCGCGGCGGGGAAGCCGCCAGCGGGACCCCGGGCTCTGCCGCGCCTGGCAGGTTGGAACCCCAGCTCCACTGCTCACTGGCCCTGGCCTCTGAACCACCCGCTGCCACGTCTTTAAGCTCTCTGCGCCCTGGTAACGTGGGAATCGGAGCTGAACCTCGTCCACAAAGACGTGCTCTACGGCGAGTCAGGGAACAACGGGGCGACGTGTGAGAAGAGTGGGTGCCCGCTGCCCCGTGCGGCAGCTTAGCCACGAGGGGAGGGGGGCCCCTGACCTCTAACGGTCAGCCACCTGAGCGAACGGCTCCAGCAAAAATTGGACAGACCCGTGTGGGGCTTGGGCTGCGTGGCAGAGGAGGGCAAAGGCCGGTCGCCAGCGCGAGTGGCTGGGCTGGGCGGCGGCGGGGTGCCCTGGGGTCGGGCTCACCGCAGGGGGGAGGGACAGGATCAGGGCGAGCTTTCTACACCTGTGCGTCACCCACAACCCGCACCCACAGGTGTGGACGCAGCACGCAGGAGGCACCGGGGACTCGGAAACGCTGACCCCTGGCATCCCCCTGCCCACACCGGGCAGCGGTCACCCCGTAGCCTCCCTGCACCCACCTGCCAAGTCAGGCCTGGACTCGAGCGCCCACTGGAGCACAAACCGACCAGGTGGCCTTGAATGAACCACCTGCGCGTGCTGACCCTACCGCCCATACTTGCTGCCCCGCAAACGAAGTCCGAGGGCCTGGAGGGCCAGGCCCGCCACCCGCAGGGGACTGGACGCCGTCCCAACCCCCTTACACGAATCTCCCCATCTACCCCGCAACCGCGGCCGGTGCTGTGAGCGCCCGACGTGAGCAGGAGGCCACAGGGGTCACGAGACCTTCCCAAGTCCTCGCGGTCAGGGCGCTCGGGGTGGAGCGGAGCCTCCGGCACAGAGCGACGTCTGAGCGCGTTTTCGCCAGTGCGCTCCACTGTCCCCCAGTCACCAAACGACATGGCCAGGCCCGGGTCATTGTGACCCGAGGAGGCGGGAGGCCAGGTACTGAACGCGAGCCTCACGCCTATCGCCAGGCCTGCCAGCCCCAGCGGGGCTCTCTGCTTACCGGAGCTCCGCGAGGACCCAGGAAGCCGGGGGGCCCCGGGCTGCCACTTTCTCCTCTGTTTCCCTTCTGGCCCTGCAGAGGGAACACGGGACTCGTTCAAGGTCAAGTGCCAACTCAAGCAGACGCGGAACCCTGTGACCCCTCTGCGCCCTGAAGGCCTGAGACATGGACAAGGCGGAAGGCTGGACCCCTCCCTGCAACGAGGGGAGGCCTCAGCAGCGGCGTGGGGTGCTGTGGACCCTGACCACGCGGTCCCGGGTGGGGAACACAGAGACAAGCGTCTCTGCGGAGGGTCAGTGGTCTTTCCACTCAAAGCGCCAGGGATAAAACAGGGCGAATGTGCCGTGGCAGCACCCTGCCGTGGGCCCCCGCGAGGGCCGTGGTCACGGCCTGGCAGGGTCCACCTTGGGGAAAAGCCTAGGGGACTGTTTCCGTCTCAGCTGGGAAGCCACCAGGCGTGGGTCAGCTCTTCGGGGCCAGCTCTGCCCTGGGTCTGGATCGGCACCACCACCCAATCCCACCCCCCGCAAGTCGCCAGCAGCGACGAGCCCGTCCACGGCACCAAGGGAGGCCCTGATGCTGCCTAAGGGCTGGGACCCCTTTAGAGCCGCTGTCCCTGGGCCAACAGGAAGACGGGTCTGCACCAGGGCGACCCCGTGCCCAGCCTGCCTGGGAGTGATGGATTTCCCAGGAGGAAGGTCCCTGGCAAACCAAGGTTGGCTGGGGACCCTATTTCTGGAGTGGCACCAGTGAGCTAGCCACACTGCCTGGCCAGCGTCAGGGCAAGTGTTGCTTGACTCACCAAGTCCCGAGCATGGCCTTCTCAACAGCACCGCCAATGACAGCCAACGGAAGTACAAGGCTGGGCTGGGAGGGGCCCAGTGGGCAGGCTCCGACTCGTCCGACCCGAGATTCCATCAAGGACCCATCTTCCCCAGCCTGTCTCCCCACCTACCAGACTGAACCCCAAATCCCAATCCTCTACCCAGTGACCAGGATTCTCTGACCATTACTGGATCCGCTTCCTATGACCTACCCATCATTCCCTCTTGCTCTCCCACCCCACCTCCTAACCCGCAGGAGGACGCCCTCCGGCCGAATGCATCACACGTCCACCCCCACGAGGCACGCTCACCCTCTCTCTGAGACGGGGGACTGGGTGGCCTGACCCTGTCCCTCCATCCTCTAAAACCATCGACGTTGTTGGTGATGATCAGTTCTCCACTACTGATGACGACCATCAACCACTCTGCAACCTTACTACACGTTTTTTGACTCTTCACGCGCTCTGAACCCTGGGAGAGGTCCTCGCGGGGCCTCAGCGCCCCCGCACTTCTGCCACTGAACCTCATGTGCTCCCGCCTCTAGGGATGGAGACCAGACGACGTGTGACGTGAGCCACGTCCCGAGCCCACCGCGCAGCAGGGCGAGGGTACTCACCGGGTTTCCTGGAGGCCCAAGGTCGCCCGGAGATCCAGGTGATCCGTTCTTACCCTGGAGGAAGAGACAGGGGATTAACTCTGCCAGCCCGCCGCCGGCGCCCCGGAGCGGAACCGCGACGGAGAGGCCGCCGGACGGGGAGGGCCTGATGGCACGCCTCCGGCTGTGACGCGGGCCAGCGTGGCTCCCTGTAAACCACCTCCTCACTCGGAGGAGCTTGTCAAAGGAGCCCGTGGCACCTGACTCACGATACTGTGGTAAATTAAGTGAGTCTGTGTGCACGAAAAGGCTTGGGCCAGTGATCGTGCCCCAGCTCCGCACGGCGGATGAGCACGGCCACTGTCATCTATCCGTCCGCATCCTCCAGCTCAGACGCAGACTGTCTTGGGAGCGAGCCCGCCGCCCAGCACAGACGTGCTTACTTACATCACAGCCGCGCTGCCCTCCACTGAGGTTCCCTGCCCCCCCACTGTGGGCTTCGCTTCCCTGCCCCCCCACGGGCTTCGCTTCCCTGCCCCCCCACTGTGGGCTTCGCTTCCCTGCCCCCCACTGTGGGCTTCGCTTCCCTGCCCCCCCACTGTGGGCTTCGCTTCCCTGCCCCCCCCTGTGGGCTTCGAGTGTCCCCATCCAACAGGTGCAGAGGCAGCGGCAGAGAAGACAAGCGGCCGCTGCAGATTGGTGCCGCGCTAAGCAGAAGGTCCCTGCCCTCCGGATTCGAGGACCGACTCACATTCTCCAACCTGACGGGTGTTCTGTGCACATCTGCACTTCTGATGGACACGTTTAACCAGTAAGACCCCAGCAGCATGGACTCAGATGCATGAGCTGCCTGGACACGCGTCATGGCAGAAGCAGCTAAGGCCCCGGCTCGCCCTGCACGCGGGCTTCCCGTGCTCTGACTCACGGCTACAACGGACGCCAACGCCGCTGCACACGGGACCCGCCTGCGAGGGGCCTGGGGCGGCGTGGACCGCGGGCGGCGCGGACCCGTCCCGCCGCCTGATCCTCCCGAAGGATGTGGCTGGTCCGTTCGTGACCACCAACGGGGTTCCACCTTGTGCTAACGCGTGCACACGTGAGGGTGAGTGGCTCACCAGGGGCCGCCCAATCATGCAGCGCAGATGTCACAGACGAGGAAACCGAGCTACAAAGCGCAGACCTGCCTGGGACCTCGGCCGCCTGCATGTGTGACAGCTCCCTGCTCACACCCCCCGGGGAGTGCTGTGCGGTGGCACCTCCCCCGCCCCCACCAACCCTCTGTGTGCCTCTAAAAGCACGCGCTCCGGCTCATCCCTGCGATAATGCTCTCTCTCCTCCTCTCCCTCTGGTCCTCTCCGCTGCAGGGAGGACGAGGGCCACGGCCCCTCACACACGGCGCCGGCACCAGCGGACGTGCACAGGAGGGGGACTCTGGGTGGCCACTGTCACCCGTGTGCCCGCGGCTGAGGGGGCTGAGACCTGGCTCCCCGCTGGGCCTCCACCACTCCTCATGTCCCACTTATCCACACGGAGCCCCCTGGTCTCTGCACCTGGCAGTAATGGGGTCCACAGGCCCCCCAACAGCTCTGAGCTCCCACTTCCTGCTCCGAGGCCCTCCTTCCGGGCGGGCTTCCTGAGAAGGAACTCGCGGCCACCCAGGCCTGGGGAGGGCGACTTAAGCTGCAGACCCCCGAGCCAGGCTGCTGAAGTCTGAACCCTGGCCCTGCTACTCACTCGCTCTGTGACCTTGGGCAAGTCACCTGCCTCTCTGTGCCTCCACCTGTCGTGTGAACAGGGACGGTGCCGCGGGCGCGTTCTGCGTGCTGGGCTCTCACTGCTTTATCTGTCCACTGGACTAAGTGGCCGGGTGCTCACAACTCCCCCACTTTACAGATGAGGAAACTGAGGCCCAGGAGAGGTGAAGAAACTCACGCCGTGCACATGACGAGCAGGATGAGGCACAGGGACCAGGCCGGGCGGCTAACCCCGGAGCGCGGGCGAGGAAGCCAACGCCGGCCGGGGGGTCCCCGGCGGGTGCCGCCCAGGCCTCGGGGGCCCCTGAGTGGTGCTCCCCCGTTTTTCATCGCACGCCCTCCCTACTTACTGCGCGGTTTTCCCAAGGTGCCCCTCGTGAAACTTTGACATCACAGTTACACTCTGTGTGTTTTTGCTGTGTTTGATATGTGAAGAATAAAAGCTTGGGCACCCCAAAAACCAGCGTATGCCCTCTTGGGGTGAGAGCACCCCCACTGGCAATGCCTGCCTCGGAAGGCCTGGGCCCCTGACGTGCTGGGTGGCCCGCTGGGAATTTCCGGGTGGAGGGCCGGTGGCTCCGGAAAACAGCGTGGGCTGGGCGGTGGGTGGTGGGTGGGGCCCGGGGGCCCAGGCAGTGGCCGCTCCCAGCTGCAGGCCCTACTGCCTTTGTAACAACGCAGAGGGCTGCACCAGGACCCCCAACTACGGATCACCGTGGGAACAGGTCCTGACGGACCACGAAGCAAACTTGTCCCCAAGCAAAACTCACCGGCAGGCCCCTCAGTCCCTGGGGACCCTGCGGCCCTGTGGGTCCACCGTCACCCTGGAACAGAGAGAGTCACGTTATCAGAGTCACCGCGTGGAGACGGTGCAGGCACAAATTAGACGTGGACCAGAGTTCACCAAGTCACCCAAGAGACCAGCAAACTCGCGCCCGGAGCGTCTCACTGTCAACAGCCAGCTACTCCAAATCCCCGAACTCCCCCAGAGACAGCACACGCGTGAACGCCCTCGCCGTGCGTCCCTTCCTCTGCCCCCTCGCCTAGACCTCCTCTTCCTGGTCCTCGGGGATTCCAGGCTGCTTCTTGGAGACGGGGAAGGAAGCCCAGAGGGAATTCCTCCCGGAGGTCTGTTCCTGCCGCAGGGACAGCCCCCGGGAACGGCCCCGCCTCAGGAGCCACAGTAAGAACAATGTCGCCCGTGTGCACAGCACCTCCCAGGGGCAGCAGGACGGCGATGCTCCACTGCCCCTCACGAGGTCTCCAAGCGCTTCGTGACCTGATGTCAGACCCCTGGCCACGCTCCACGCGGAGCAGACCATGAAACAGTCTAGAAGGTGGCTGTCTACACTAAAAGAGTCAGACAGCTAGGAGGAGGGAAGGAAGCACCTGTCCCGCCCTCTAGCATCCAAGGCTCCTGTCCCAGCTGCCCCAGACCTGCGGTGACCTGACCCCAGTCACACTCCTACCTGGGGAGCGGCTGTCACGGCCTTTTCTGTAAACTGAGGTGAGTGGGGCTGGCTAGACCGGGATGTCCCAGCCGCCCAGCTTCCCTTTGCATGGCCTTTGGGGGCAGGGCCGGGGGGCGGGGCCAGAGGACGGCCCCACCGGGGTCCAGGCAACTGCTCCAGGCTGCACGCATGGGGCCCCCGCCGCCCAGACGGGATTTGTGGAGTGGATCCCACTGCTGAGGACGGAGCATGTGCACAGCGGGTTTCTTCTAAGACCCTTTCCGGCTCCACCGCCTCATGATGGTGGATCAGCCGAGACGGCGACCCACTTCAGTGTATGAAGAGCCCCAGGGACTTCCCCGGGGTTAAAGGCAGGTTCCGAAGGACGCCAAGGGCAGACATAGGGCCCTGTGCCCACGCTCCTGAGCAAGCTCCCCCTGCCCCATCCCCGGGGGCCGTGTCCACACGCCCGACCGCCCCGCAGGGCGTCAGGTTCGATGGCGGGTCCCCCGTTGGCAGGTGGAGCCGGCAGATCCGGGCTCTGTGCTGCCCCGGCCCCCTGTGTGACCACGAGCAAGTGCCCTGGCTTCTCTGGGTCTCGGTTTCTCAATCCGTAGAAACGACCGGGACAAACGACAGCGCGTCCTGCCCTGGTCTCCAGACCACAGCTCAGGGAGAGCGGGCGGAGTGGGCTGCGTGCCACGCGGCACGTGGCAGTGGCGGGGACGGGCTCACGAGGCTGCGGACGTGGCGGTGGAGACATGGCCTGGGAATGCCGCTCGAGTGCACCCTGCCCGGGTCCCCCGGCACATCGCCGACACCATCGGGTCAGCGAGGCCCCTCATCGGCCACGGCTCCCTCTGGTCTCCGCAGGACGGGGCTGCGCGGTGGGCAGGCCAGACGCCACCAACCGATTCCGGGAACCCGCCAGTGAGCGCCTCCGCAGCCCGCCCAGCCCCGGGACAGTGAAGCCCTTCCCTTTTCCTGCGCCCGCCTCCCACAGACCCAGCCAGGCCCCCAGGACCGCCTCACTTACATCTTTTCCTGGTGACCCGTCCCGGCCAGGGGGCCCCACCGCACCAGGCTCTCCTGGAGGAAGGAAGCAGAAGCGAGACACCTGCCGTCAGGGGCGCAGAGAGCGCCGGCCACCTCGAGCTCCGTGTGGCTGAGCATCGGGGGACGGCGAGGACCAGGAGGACGGCCCCCCAGAGAGCACCCCACTGGTACTGGCCCTGGGCGGGGTCTACAGTGTCCCCAAGGCCGGCCGTCAGTCCTGGGCCGTGTGCACCTCTCTGAGTGGCAGGAAATAGCGGCTGAAGGGTCAGCCACCCGCCTGGAACCCTGCCCCACCTGCTGCTGACCTACCTGGGCTCCCACACCTCGGCTCTCTCACGGCTACACAGAGCACGGCAGGGGTCTACCCCGGCACTCCCGAGCTCCCTTTGTTTGGGGCATTGGGAAGGGTTGGAAGACGCTGACGGATAAGAAGACAGGCATCTGGGAGGAACGGATGCCGTCACACGTCAGCTCTGGGACCCTGGGGAAACCACCCCAGTCTCTGGCCCTCGGGAGCCTGGGGTCACACAGCTGACAGTGACTCCAGGTGGACTTGGCCAAATTGGCTGTAAGTCAGTGTCCGGCCCCCAGGAGTCACGTCTAGAAACACTAGACCAAGAGAGGGAGGGTGCTTTCATTTTCTCGCGGGTGACAAGGCACGGGCCTGGCCGGCAGGGCCCAGGAGCCCAGGGTCTGCAAGCGCCAGCTCAGGCCCGTCTGGGACGACCTCCGCGGTGAGACAGCCACTCACCCGGGGGCCAGGCGCGCCGGAGTCGCCCGTGTGTCCCTTGAAGCCCTAGAGGAAAGAGAGTGAAGTCGGGCAGGCTGTCGGGGGTGGCCCGGCCCCGGTGAGACAGTCGGGGACCCCGGCCCCTCCTGCGGGGCCCTTCCGACCCCCCTCACTCTCCACCCGCTGGAGGGGCTGACCCCACTCTGCGCCAGGCCCGGCCACATCCTCGGTGCCCGGTGCCCGGCTGGCTGGGCCCCTCTCCCCAGCTCAGTGTGGGCAGGGCCGCAGCGGCGGGTCCCACGGATGCCTCCGAGCGTTGGGGCGTCAGCCCACATGTCCCCTGGACTCCCTCTTTCCTCACCCTTCTCGTCTCGCACCACTGGCCTGCGATCCCCTCCGCCCGGCTCCTGGGAGAGGCGTGGGGTGACGGGGCGGGATGGGCAGGGCTCAGACCCCGCTAAGCCCGGCTGAGTGGCCGCCCCTCGCCCCTGACCTCAGGGCCCTTCTCTGTGACACGGGACGTCTCTGTGCCCCATCGGGCTGTGGTGGGGGCCCGGTGAGATGACGCACACGTACACATGCCTGTCACCTCGTGAGCTGTCAGCAAGCGTCACTGACTGACGAGGAAGGGGGCGGAGCAAAGGGAAGCCACTTCAGGTGTGACTCCAGAGTCAACGCCCGAGGCCTGGGAAAAGCCAGCTTAGCCCTGGGCGTCCTCACGTCACCGGCCATACAATGGGGCAGTTAAAACGCCCGCCTGGCTTAGCTTTGCCAGATCCACCTGTGGGAAGGGGCCTGACATGCCGCCATGTCTGAAGGAGCAGGGCTGACCCTGGAGTCAGGGAGTGGGGAGCTGACCGTGGCCCCCGCTTCCTAGCTGAGGCTCTCGGTGCCTTCCTTCCGTCCACCTCGGCCAAACGCAGACGAACCTGCTTCGGCGGAGTCCCCGTGAGGACCGAGCAGGAGACAGGGCTCCCCTCTCCGCAGCTCAACATGGGCCATAGGTCCCTGTCCCTGGAGAGCGAGGGGCCTGCCTGGGTCCCAGCATCTTCCTCAGAGACACTGGAACCCCGGACCCGGGCAGCGGGAGACAGGCGCCCTGCCGTGCTCTCCTATGCCATAACCGCGAACAAAAACCAGCCCCCGAGGCAGCCGCGCGAGGCGCCCGGCTGGCAACGTCACGTGGGTCATCTTCTCCTTCAGGGCCCACGACCATCCTCAGCAGCGGGAGCTATGCGGATCCCGCTTCACAGAAGAAAAAACGGAGGTGCAGAGAGGTCCCACACCAGGGTCACAGAGTGAATAAACAAAAGCGTAAGAGCTGTGCCCGGGCTTGTCCACCTCGAGGCCCACGCCATCTCCCAGGTGGTGCTCGGACGTGGGCCAGGCCAGCCCGGGCCGGCGGGTCATCTGCCTGCTGGGTCTCTGACCGTGGCCCCTACACACGGGCGGGATTCCTCTCAGCTCCGGGGCGGGGCCAGGCGGGTCCTACCCAGCCTTGGTCCCCGAAAACAGGGTCTCCCAGCTGAAAGGAAGCCCTGCCCCCCGGCAAGCCAGAGCCCCGTTAAGGACACGCGCCAGGTCTGTGTTCCGCTTCCCTCAGAAGGCGCATTCTCCAGTCTCACGTTTCTGTGCCCGGCACCATCGGGTGAAAAGCAGGGAGATGTAGCAAGAAGGACATCGACTTTGCGTTTTATTTCCTCCGTGTTGAGCGCTAGCCAGGTGCGTTACTGGTTCCCCCCCGGCAGACGCATCGAGGACAGAGAACGAGCACTTTGATCTTCCCCTCCTTGCCAGATGACTGGATTTTAGGATTTTCATTAAAAATCATAATTTCTCCAGAAATGAATTTAAGGAAATGTGTATAAACAATTTTAAAATTATAAAGGAGTAAAGCATTTAGAAAAACAAATAAAAACATCAACAAGCCCAAAATACAGAGATGGCTTTCATTTCTATAGAAGAAGTACCTATGCACATGTCTGTAATAGCCTGACAGCCAGAGTTAGGTACACGAATGTCATTTAGATATACAAATATCGCAGTGCATGCATGGGAAAAAAGACTAGGAAAAACACAGCAGAGTGTTAAAGCTTAACCGCTGTTCTGCAGAATTATAAGTAACTCTTACTTTCTTCTCCATCGCATTATTTTTCATTCTTTTTCCTATTATTACCATCGCCATGGTTATTGTTTTGCAATGAGAATGGGCTACTTTAGAATAGGGGGAAAACCTTTAGCTATGGAAAATGTTCAAAATTAAAATTAAGACTCATTCTTAGGCTCTATCATCCAGAGAAAGTTCACTAAAATTATACTAAATAGGCTAAAAACAAAACAAAACAAAACAAAAGTTAGAACAACAACATGGTAACAATGGTTGCAGTTTTGAAAGTTAAGTTTAAGGCCATGGTATGTGAAAGAAGTGAATTTATCAAAAGGGGCCCCAGTGTTTTGGAGGAGAGAAACTTCTGGAAACTCACAGTCTGGCAGTCTCTGCAAACCCTGCCCACCATGTCAGAGCCATGTGGCTGATGGCTTTATTCCACTACAGACCACACACATGTGTGTACACACACACACACGCGCGCGCGCGCACGGCACTTACTGGGGGGCCTCGGGCGCCCTCTGGTCCTGGCAGACCGGGCTCTCCTGTTTTTCCCTGGGAGTAGAGAAGAAGAGAAGAGTTTGAGTCACATGTTAAGGACATTCCTATTCGTGGTGCCTGGCCTGCCCCGTATCACAGGCCCATAGCCGGGCACCAGTTCCCTGGCCTGCCCGTATCACACAGGTCCACAGCCAGTCACCGGCCCTCTGCCCGCCCTTCCCTGGCACTGCAGTCCAGATCACCAGCCTAGAGCTGGGCCCGCTGAGTCCTGGTCCTCCTGGGACCACGCCGGTTACACGGGGCTCACCTTGACTGTGGTCACTCATGGCACCCTGATCATGCTCAGAAATGTTCTGGTCTGACTGAGAAATTAGGTTGACATCCTCATTCTAAATGACTTTATAGCTACCCACAAAACCTCTTAAAGGCCGCCAGTATCCACTGCATCTTACAAATATTGACACTGAGGCTCAAAGAAGTTACTACCTTGCCGAGCTGATGAAGGCAAAGCAGCCTGACTCCCAGCTTCAGGCAACGCCCAAAGGTGCGCCTCCCCCGCCCCACCCCCACACCAACTCCGCTGGCGGGGTTGCCGTCTGCACTTCCCTCCCCCCTGCCCTCTCTCAGCTACGAAGTCACGGGGGCACCTCTGCTCACTGCACTTCTTCACTCCCGGCAGCTCGCTGGGGTCCTGGACTAAGCGAGTCAGTGAGAGGTGGGTGCTAAAGTCCAGATAGGGTGGCCAGAGGTGGGGGTGGGCGGAGGGCAAGGAAAGGGGGTGGAAGGGCACGTCTGATGGATTGGCTCGCCCGGTCCCCGAACGGAGCCCTCGTGTGCACAGCTTGCGCATTCTGAGGATCAGATGGGGTCCATTCGGGGCGGGGGGTGGGCGAAGGGAGCACCCTGGGATGTGGAGTAAAATTACAGAGGAGGAGGGGGGGCACGGAGCTGCGACACCTAGGTGGGTGGGTTGGTTTCTCCTGCCCCGGCTCATCCGAGTCCCGCGGGCGTGACCCGGGGTGCCCCTCCCTTTCCCCATCATAAATCCAGGACAACTGCCCTCGCGGGTCTTTGTGGCTGAGGAGGGAGGTGCCAGCCTGGCTCCTGCCCCGCGGTCAGGAGGGCGGCCACCCCGTGGCCGGCCCAGGTCACCAGCTGAAACCAACAGCCGGCAAGTGCCGAGGGCCCTCCGCATGGCCAGCACAGGGGCGGGTGATCTGCTCCAGGTCACACAGCTGGGGTTCCGATCGGGGCATTTCGGCTCCAGAGTCTCCGTACTTAATCCTACACTAGAAATAATGCTCAGACACCTCTCAACAAAAATTATGCAACAGGCAACTCGAAAAGCTGCCTATCTGTCCACCTATCTGTGTATCTATCCGTTTCTCCACCCATCACCTACCTATCCACCCATCTATCCACGGTCTATCCATCCAACAGGAACTTGAAGGAAGAACTCAAGGTGCAGAGTGACCGCCCGCCTCATGTGGCAGATGCTGCAGTTTCCCAGCCCCTCCCCCGCTCAGCCAGGAGGGCGCCTCCCCCTCCCTAACAAAGGGTCCCTGCCAGCTGAAGGCTGCAGGCTGCTCCGGAATGGCCTCGGGGCTGCCCGGCTGAGGCACGGAGGCCCAAGGGCACGGAGTCGCAGCACAGGCTGAAGGACAAACAGCCCGGGTGCCCGAGCCCGGCCTGGCGTGGGCAGGACAGCGGCCGTGCCCCTCGCGAGTGCTCAGAGGGCCCCCGCGAGCCCGGGTGCGGGCTGCCCACGCAGTGGCTCGCTCGCTGCCGCAGTGGCTTCCGTCTTCCCCTGTTCCAGCTCCTCACGAGCTGGGACCGCGCCCACGAGGCCACCCCTCCGCAGCCCTGTCTCCGGTCTGCTCTTAGGGGATCTCCGACACCCCTGTTCTGCACCAGTCTCCTCCACAGCAGCTCAGAGTGATAACCGCCAGGATGGGGGTGCTGGCTGGTGAGCCCAACGCCCCCCGGGGTCACCAAGTGTCCCCTCTCCCCGGAGGACCAGCCCTGCCCCTGCACACTGACCGACCTGGGAGAGGCCTGGTCTCACACCGGTCTGTGCTCAGCACGCGGCCCGACCTGTCGGGGCTACACCTTCCTTCCATCAACAGAGACCAAGGGCCTCAGCTCCCGCACGCAGGGCGAGCCGCAGCCCTCTCAGACAGCAGCCCATGGAGGAGCCGACTCCCTGTTCCGGGGCGCTGAGCTCTGGGCTCCCCCTGGGGTGGGGGTCCTACAGGGCCCGTCTCCCAGCTATGGGGCCTTGGCTGGCGACCTGACCTCTCCGCGCCCTGGTTTCCTCGCCGGGGGCAGCGCCGGGGTTTCTCTGGGGAGTTACAGTGGAAACGCCAGGTGGTGCTCAGCGCCCTGGCCCTGGGGGAGCACGCGCCACCAGCCGCCGTGCAGCGTGTCCTCCCTCCCTCCCTGCGCCTCGCCCTGGCTGACTGCCATGTGCCCACCCGGGCCGCTCTGCTGGCCTCAGCCCTCGGCCGCTCTGCTCTGCTCGCCGCTGTGAGCTCCCGCTCTCCCCCCTCAGCAGTGAGTTCTGGTTCCAGCATCTGGCCGGCAGGGGAAAATGACAGAGGAGGCGCTTCGGGCCAGTTGTGTAAGATGTGGAATGAGTCACCGCAGTTGATGAGCAAACAAATTAAACGGGACGGACACCTCGCTGTGGAAACTCCACATGCTTGTGTTCGGTGGTTCCGCGGGCTGCGCTGCCCTGGCCTGGCCAGGAGTTCAGGCCGGGGCAAGAAGGAGCTCACTGAAGTGACAAGCCTGACGCGGGCGGCACATCTCCCGCCTCCCCTGACTCTCTGGCAACTCCGGCAGGTTGCCACTGCTGTCCTCGCTCTGTTTAAAAAGAGGCTGAAGCTCAGAGACGCGTTTCAACCCGTCCCCGGTCACAGAGCCTGTGTGGACTGGAGCCAGCATCCGAAGCCGGTCTCTTCGTCTTGTTGTGGTTTTAAGGTTGGTATAAAACTTGTTAGCTTCTGTTTGATTTGATTTTATCAGTAAGGAACACACGCCTATGGCTCCAAAAAATTTTAAAAAGTAACAAAAATATAACATACTACTACTGAGTACAAATTTGTCTCCTTCGGCTCAAAATCACCCTCCTGAGGGTGGGGGGGAACTAATTGTATTTGTGTTTTTAGAGTCTCTCGGAGTTCTTTTATGTAAATAGTAGAAAAATATATACACAGACCCATTTTTATACAAAATCGGGCATGCTACATGCCCAAGGTCTATTACGTAACGCTACAGCGCAGAGAAGTCCCTTGCTGATATGTGAAGAATGTCCTCATGCTGCCTCACACTGCCCGGGGTCTGCTGGGTGGCCCCGTGTTACTGGTCCCCTACAGGTGGGCATCTGGCCAACATGGGTTTCTAAGCTCCACCTGCCACCTTCCTCCGGGCCAGCGCTCACCCGCCCCAGTGCCCTCTCCCGCAGCAGCAGGGCTGAGCCTTCACGGGGGCATTAAAAACGCAGAGGAAGGACGGGAGCCGGGCTCAGGTTCTGATTCTGTCACCAGCCCATCACGCGACTCTGGTCCATCATTCCACCTCCCTGAGACTCAGTTTCCTGTGCTACAAAATGGGGAGCGGTGTTTACCTGGTGGGGTCGGCGGGAAGGGAAGTGACGCTCAGACAGCAGCTCTGTGTGCCCGGCTCAGGGCGGCCCCCGGGCGCGTGCAGCTGCTGCTGAGCAGGCGCTAACCTGGCCTGTAGGCGGGGGCGGGGGGGGGGCGGCCGCTTACCGGCTCTCCGGGGGCGCCTGGCTTTCCACCTCTGCCCTCTTTGCCTTCTGCGCCTGCAAGAGAAACTCAGATCAGTTATCCGGCCGAAGACGCCTGGAGCGGGGGAGGGTACGCGTGGGGTCAGCGCGCCTTCCCCTCGGGCACAGCCACGCTCACGCGCAGCCGCCAGGGGCTCAGCCGGCAGAGCTGCTCTGCTTCCCCGGTTTCCCCTCACACGAGGTTCTGGCTTGACTGTCTGATCCCAGTGTCTGGCGCGGGAGGAAAGCCATAAATGACAACAGCTTCTTTTTATCGCTGCTGGACACTTTCGTGAAGTCGCAGGGGGGTGGCGGGGCCTCCTGGTGGGCCCGGGGCCTGGGGCTGCTGCAGGGGACGACGCTGCTGAGTGACGTGTGGGACAGCACGATGCGCAGCCCCGGAGCGCGTGAGGGGTGGGAACGGCAACGGGGGTCGCGGCTGGGTCCGGAGAGGCCACGGGCTTCTTACGCTTCCCCCGCGACATCAGGCTGCTGCGACCCCCGTCCGTCCCCACCTGCCGCCAGCTGCCTCCTTCTCCAAAAAGGATGTCGTCAGCCTGTGCTTATCACAAAGGTCGTTCTCTCTCCAGGAGTCTCCGAAGATGGACACGACAGTCCAGCAGGGTGATCGTGCCATCACACAGACTCGGGTTCCCGTCCCGGGCCGCGTGGACCCGGAGCCGGGGAAAGAAAACGAGAAGGCAGCGAAGCAGAGGAAACCGAGTCCGACCAAGCGAGGGCCGAGTCCCTCGCACCTAAGAGGCATGTGATCTTGGGCAAGTTACGGAGCTCCTCGGAGCCACCGCTCCTAAACAAAGTGACGATCCTGGCCTGTGGCCACCACGTGGCTCAGCGGCAATGCTTCCGCGTGCGACACTTAACAGAAAAGGCTGCTGCGGGCATCCGTTCACGGTTCCTCACCAGGGCCTCCGCCGTCAGGGGGACGCCACGCAGACAGTAACCCCACCGGGGTGCTGTCCCAGTGCTCACCATGCACCTGCAACTCTTTATGAACGCTGCTCCTGGCCCAGCCAAGGGAAGGGAAGGAGCGAGGGTGGGAGGGCGGAAGGGATATTATGACAGAGTCAAGCTAAGGGCATTTCTCCCTTCTTCAGCTCTCCAGGACTGCATGGTAAAGGGCTGGCTCAAAATCCAACCGGGTCAGCTGCACTGTTGCTAGAATAAGACCAACAACTATTTCCTAGCTGCTGTAACTGCCCAGGCTGTAGGGTTGCGGTTTACAGCAGAGGGGTTTCACATCCCCACATGTCGCTTAAGGTCTGTGCACCCTGGATGGGCTACTTAACCTCCTGGGTCATGTGGCTGCAGCAAGGGCCACCCACGATGCCCAGGAAAAGGGTCCTCTCTCAGGGTGGCGCTAATTGGATGCCCTGGGAAGAGGCTCAGGTAGCGGCTCGTTCATCCACATAGCCCTTTAGCTAATCTCTGCTGTGTGCTCACTCCGTGTGGGCGAAAAAGCAGATATGGTTCCTGCCCTCACAGAGCCCGCAGCCCAGAACATGGCCCATGCTCACCGGGCACCCTCCTCTGACGACCCCAGATAGCAAACCACGGGTGGGTCTAATTAGAGTTTGCTGAACGAGCACATCAGTTAATATAGAGGAGGAGGGGGTCACTACTAAAGCCATTCCACAGATAAAAGTGTGGTCGTCGGCAGGGACAGGCACTCAAGGAAAGGCAGAGGGAGCCTGTCCGAGCCTGGGGCAGAGGGCACTTCTGGGGAGCGATGCCTGGGAGGCAGGGGAAGGGTCCAAGGCAACAGCCAGTGAAGGGGTGGCAAGGGGCTTCTCTGGGCAGGCAGAGCTGCACGTGCAAAGGCCCCGTGGCCTGGAGAGGAGAGGACGGAGTGTCCAGGAAAGGAAGGCGGTGTGGCCGGAGCAGGAGCATGCGCCTGGAGGGCACGGAGGGCTCTGTGGCCAGGAGAGACGCCAGCAGCCAGCACGGCAGGACGGGGACGGCAGCTCCTGGCCTCCCGGGACCAGCCCGACTGCGACCAGAGCACTCCAGCCCACTGCAGAGCGAGTCGCACTAACCCGCCCGGGGAAACGCGGTGGACAGCAATCGTGCAGCATGTATCCAGAACCTCGGGCACGGCTCTGCTCGTGGGTGCACCCCACTTCCGCGGACCGTCCTCTAGAAACTGGGGGCGTGCCGCACACACGACTCGAGTGCAGACTTTAAGAATGACCGTGAGGTTTGTGCGGCAGCAGAGGAATGACCGTGTCTGTGACGGGGCATTCACTGGATAGGGCGTATGTCAAATTCACGAGCATTTAAGACCAGTGTGGAAACAGAAAGTGTTGTCACAAATAATGATCTCGCTTACGTACGCATGTGCGTGCACATGCGGTGACTGTCTTACCTGTGTGTGTGTGTGTGTGTGTGTGTGTGTGTACCTACATATATACACACCACAGGGGAGAGAGAGAAATGAAATGCTATTTAAATAAGTAAATGGTATATTCGCAAACGAAGACTGACATTAGAATTGACTCCACCAAAAACCTAAAATTTAGACGGGTTTAAGTCAGTAATTACTTTCTTCTCACCTTCTGTAACGCACAGAATCCCCTAGTGATCACGTTCGCCTTAACAATAAGGAAATATACTATTGTTTGCTTATTTGTGTAGCAGAGAAATTAGATTTTTTAAAATGACACTTACTGGGGTTCCAGGTGATCCAGACGGGCCTGGGGGGCCGGGAGGACCTTCTTTCCCCTAAGAGATCCAAGACACAAAAGCACCAAGACATTAAATCTTTAGGACTGGCTTTCTGGGAAATAAGTGACATCACAGGGAACTGCCTTCAGGGGGTGGAAGGGGTCTTGGGAGAGAAACAATGGGTGCTCCTGCACCCACCTCCCCCAGGGCAGGGAGGTGCCCTGGGTGGAGCGTAGGTGCACAGCGGGGCATGCAGGCCTGGTCCCCTGTGGCCCTGTCACCCAGACTCGGGAGGAGCCAGAGTGGAAGCCCGGTGGGAAAAAGATGTTGGGACTTTGAAGTTCACAGACCTGGGTCCAGCCCCAAATCTGCACTTTTCCCCAAAACTGCCTGAGACTCAGGTCCCCACCCACCACACGGCTGCACCTGGGCATGTCAGCGCCAGTGGAGAGCTGACCAGGGGCGCAGAAAAGAGGTGGTTTGTTTCTGCCATCCTTCCGTTCAGCGGTTCCCAAACGTTTTACCACCAACGGCCACTTAGTATCTCCTCACCCCAGGCAATAGACCTTGTGTTTGAAAGGTGGTGTGTACCAAACTACAGTGACTAATACTTCATTTCCCTTTTTATTCACCAGAGATACACAGAGCGTGTGAATCAGTGTGGGGTGATCAGTGTCACCGCTGCCTTCCTAATGAACACTTTCCTGTCACCCTGCGTGATCGGAGGTCTTGACAACTTTATCGTCCCCCCAGCATTTCTTCTGTGATTAGATGCTGATGCCAGGTTTTACATTCTAATCCTCACGCCACACAAAATGATGTATTCTTAAGGGTCGTGATTTTAGCTCTTGAAGAAAGTAAAAGCAAAAACATTTTAAGATTATTTCAGATTTACACAGATTTCATATATTGTCATATATAAAGTGTCTAATCAGGGGACCTAAAACACACTTCCTTTATTAAGTACTAGTTAAACTCAACAAAAGCTACTCAATAACCGAGTTTTATTTCCGTGCCTGAAGAACAAAAATGTGAGTGATGTATCAGAAAATGCCAAGAATATTTTTCGTAGACCCCTGGGAGCCGATGAAGGACGGACGATGTTTCAGGTTTACTATTGGTTTCTTAGAGTCTTTTCTCAAAAGGATTTACACTCTACAAATTCAGGTTGAATGGTTCTTTTTTTAAAAAAAATTGCTGTTTATCCATTTGCACTGATAATACTTGGGCATAACCTGCATCTCTGTAAATTATGTGGAATGATATTTAAGACTGTCCAGATACAGTGCCACTTGGACCAAAGCAAAATAATAACAATAAAACAGAAACATTCACCCTCTTCCCACATCACATTTGTCAACTAGAGATGAATACTTTGTCAACATTAGGGATTTTTTAATTGATAATAAAGGTTTCTGAGACTCGAATCATTTTTTAAAAAAGCAACAAATGGGAGATGGGTGGCTTCCTTTTCACAACAACAGTGACAAGACGCCCCATTCATGGGACCCGAAATCAAAGTAAAGGCCTCTGCTCCAGGGGAAAAAACAGGTGGCAAATCGTTCATGTAATTCAAAATACGATGAAAATTTAAGTTTTTATGTCTTTTTTTAAACTATGTCTCATTGTACTTATTCATTGTTAAATTGCTGTTTTTTAACTGCCAACACTCACTGTGAGCGCTAAGAAAACTTTCACGTGTGTTCTGGTTTGATGTCCAGGGTGAGACATCAGGACCACGGACAGCTCCAAGCACCGCCATAAGGGGCCTGTGGTCCTCTGTCAGCATCCGTGTTTGATTTAACATGGTTTAATTCCTAGGATGGAATGATGTCCTTCTGGTCCCCACATCCTATTCTTCTTGGGCAAACAGTCCATTAGTTTTTATTGGGCAAATCTTTTGCTGTCTGAGAATCAATAAAAAGCTGCCTGCAGTTATGTTTTCTATTTTATTCATCCTGGGACTTCTAGGTGGCAGCTGCTAAAGGATTAGCCAGATGATGGTCATAAAAAAAAAATTAAAAAAAAAAAGCCCCCGTGGTGACTGTCTCCAGTCTCAGCATCGCTCCAGTCCCCAGCCCGGACCACCCCACATGGTGGATCGCTGTGGAGTAGAGAAAGGACAACGGATTGACTTGCACTTCCAACTTCGATGCCGCTTCCTGTGTGACCTTGACACGTGACCTGCCCCTCTGCCTCTGACCTCCTCATCTGAGAGCAGGAAGTTGTCTAAAGTGCTCCTGGCACTCGGGTCCAGACATACCAGGGCCTTGAGCTCCCCGGCAGCCAGACTGGAAAGTGATGCTGCGGCTCCTGGAGACTGGCGTGTGCGCCCGCCTCTGACATGTCCTCGCTGAGGGACCTGCACCCAGCAGTTCCACGTCTCTGATCCCCACTGTCCTTATGTGTAAATGGGGGTAATGACTCCGAACCCGTCTAAGGCACGGGCAGTCAGCGAGATAAGGGACATCCCGTTCCCTGTGCGGTCCTGCCAGGGACCACGCACACAGCGGCTGCTCGCACAGCGCCTGCTGCCCTGAGCTTCACCCTGTGCTTGTGGCCTTGAAACCAAGAGAGGTTCTGGCAGCTTCGGGCCATGACTAAATTACGGTTTCTGCGCTAAATGGTGTGGGTGCAGATGCCATTTCCGCCAGTTGTGGCTTCAAGACCACAACCCACGAACCCCTTTCCTAACCACACGCCGCTTCCGGAACAAGCTGATGCGGCTCCCTCCCACCCGGCACTCCGCTGGGTGCACACCACAGGCGCAGGGTGGGCTCGCCCCAGGCCCTTCCACGCCCCCAGCCTGTTCAGAAAGAAACCGCACTGAGAAGGAATGGAAAGAGAGCGCTAAACCTTGGGCCTGTTTGAGGTGGTTGGGAACTGAATTCTGGAATCGATTGCCAAGTCTTTTCCTCCTCACTTTTATTTTAGAGGCGAGGCAACTGGAGCTCTAATAGAAAGTGATCCCTCCTGAGGTCGACTGGCGTGCACAGACCCTGTGGATGGGTAGGACACAGGGGGCAGGGAGGACCAGGGCAGGGTGGGCACCCGCGTGGGCTCCTGGGGGGCCAGACCCAGGCTGAAGGCAGACCTGCCCACCGCGGAGCTTACCGGGGGTCCTTGGGTTCCTGGTGGCCCAGCGGCTCCTGCGATCCCATCAGCTCCCTAAGGGTGAGAAAGCAGAAAGCTGGGCTGCTGTGCGTCTGGATGGACATGGTCAGCACGTCCTCTCTGTGCGTAAAGCAATGCACAGATCTTATATCCTGTGCCCGGTCCTGGCTTCCTGAACCATGAACACTTCAAAGGTGCCTCTGCCTCCCCGTCGGACTGGGCTGGTCTCTGGGAAGATAAAGGTGCTGGGCGGGCAGCGGCCATGCCTCAGGAAGGACCGAAGCATGCGCCGGGCAGTCATCCCTGAGAGAGCGGTAAATGGTCTCACTTCAAAGCGGGCATTGTCAGCGAATGTCAGGAATTTCGGGATAGAAGGCGAGAAATGAACAACTGGCCTCAGGGAGATACGAAAAGAACTGCTGTGTCAGCTCGGGGACGAAGAGGTGCACAGGTGGGTGAGGGGAAGGGAAGCTCTACACAGGTGGGAGGTGCACAGGGAGCCCCGGACACGCTGCTGCCTCAGGGCTCCGCGCGTCCGCCCCTTCTGCCCGCAGTCACGCCCCCCAGGTTCCTGTCCTGCCCTCTGCGTCCTGCCTCAGCTATCAGCGTCTCAGCGGGACACATCTGCCTGCCAGGTCCGGGAGAGCAAGTCCCTGGCCCCTCGTGATGCCTTTCTTGTTGGCTGTTGACTTAGTTAGTGGGAACTAAGACAGTGTCTTGGAGATGGTGGGCAGGAAATATTTCTTGAACACAGGAATGGTTTAGGAGCTGGGCTGGCTGGGCGAGGAAGACGGGGAGGGGTCCTTTAGACTAATCACTGTGCTGCTCCTCACTGGCTTCGCTCGAGTGGTGCAAGGTCTCCAGCTTCAGTCTCGTCACCTAGAAAGCGACGCTGCCCACCCATCATGAGGGGCCGTGCTCCCGGTGTGCTCGGCCTGGAGGGGAGGGCGTCGTTAGGTGTGCCTCCCCTCAGGGCCAAAGAGCCTGGGCCCGTGTCCCGGTTCTCTGGGGACCAGCCGTGTGGTCTCAGGCAACTTACTTTACTCCCCTGCACTCAGTCCCTTCACACAATGGAGAAGGAGGTGCCGCCTACTTCACTTGAATCACTGAGTGAGTTAACGCACACGAAGAGCCGGCCAGCACCAGGCACGCGCCACGTCTCCCAACTACCGGACGCACTGGCGGCAGGTCCTCCTCCGTGGGTGCCCACTGGCCAGCCCGGGACCAGGCGCGCAGACCGCGGTGACGCGGGTGGTCACCAGCGAGCCAGCTCTCAGGGCGCACCCCCGGGACTCTCCGGCCACCCTCGTGCCGCTGTGTTACATGCATTTACCGAGTGCTGAGGTTGGACCAGGTGCTGGAAAAGGCTTCAGGACAGAAATGGCCACGTCAAGAAAAGGTGACGCGGCGGGAGAAGAGGTGCGAAGCTCCCACGCAGGACGCGTCCTGGGAACCGGGCGCAGTCTGATCGCACCCCACCTCTTCCACTGGTAAAGGCCCAGTAAATGCGCATGCAGTAAAGGGGGAATGAAGATACTTAACCAAACAACCTACGTTTCCTGCACCTGGGATGCTGCAGGGGACGATGACACATCTCGTCCAAACCTAACCAAACACTTTCTACTCCAAACCTGAGTTCTTCTACGTAAATCTGCCGGTAGCTCCTGGCATCCTGGACTCCAGAATCTAGCTAAGCTGGAATTAAATTCCCTGCTGCGGACTAGGTAACTAACGGTTTTATCTGGAAGAAGGATGTCACTGAACGCCAGAAAGTCAACTCTGAGAGAAGCCTCGTCTGCTTGGTATCTATTTCCCTTGGTACCTTGGACAGGGCCTGGAATAGTCTAAGCACTCAAAAAGAGACAAATGACCCTAAGGGTTAATGTCGTGGTCTTGAGCTGCTTTTGCGGGACTGACTGTTGGACCTGAATGGGCGGCCACTCAGCATCTGCCCCCAAGGGCAACCACAGTGCAACGCAGGACACGAAGCAGCCGCTCAGGGAACACGAGCCGGGGAACCGCACGCATTCGGTGGCTGCAGAGGACAAGCTGGCTTCTGATGGTAACTGCTCTCAGTCCCAGGCCCATCATCCAGCCGGAGAACAAAAAGCCAGGGGCCAACTCCCCCAGCTGTCACAGGGGTCTAAGTTACAGCGGTTTCCAGCAAGAAGGAAACAAGGATCCATTTTCACTGGAGATGCCCTTCAGGCTTTGGAACTACAGAGGTCTAGAGGGGGTGGGGTATGAGGTTCAACGACAACCGTGGTCAGAGTCCTTCAGGTGTTGGGGTGCACGGGGAAGCGGAAGTCACCCTGATGTGAAAGTATTCACGAATAGACCGTTTTTAAATAAAATTAGAGGAGGGGTTAAAGATTATTACTTACAGGTGGCCCAGGGCTCCCTGGGGCCCCATGAAACCTGGAAGTCCGGGATGGCCCTGGAAAACACGAGAGGCCGTTCTTTAAAAGGCCCCTGAAAAGCTTCCCAAGTCGGTGCAACCGCCGTATTTCAGACGACGATCCAGAATCTAGTTCCCAACTCAAAGAACAGATTTGGATGAAGACACAACAAACGGAATCAATCTCTCTCTCTCTCTCTCTCTCTCTCTCTCTCGTGCTTCAACAGGTTGAGAAAGTATCTGACGATATTTACAAAAACTAATCTATCTGTAGGTGGATTTGCTTCAAAAGAATGTGAGCGAAGGAGGTGCGGGGAGGCGGCTGAGGGTCTAACGGGAAGGAGCGCGGCCAGCATGGCTGACACACGTCGCAGCTGGGGGACAGGTCCCAGGGGGTTCTCTTTATTACTCGCTCTACTTTTATGTATGTTTGGAGTGTCCCTCGGTAAAATCGTAGAAACAAGTGCAGACACACACCGCGTAAGCCCTGATGGGAGACTGTCGGCTAACTGAACTGTGGGACCACACGGCGGCTCTGCTGGTACGTAAAGGGGAGCTCTGTCTCCCTGCGCGGAGGAGCCCACGTGTTTTTAAAAAGAGCCGAACAAGTTATTGTGTAAAACGTATAAAAACGACATCTGGATGAGTACAGCAATGTTAAAAAACTAAGCCGAGCACCATGGAAGATGTGCCTTCCCTGCCCTGGTGCCGCGCTCTGTCCGGGGACTGACCCTCCGGTGAGGGAGGGCGAGGACTTGCTCCTCACCATCCCCTATCTCATCTTGGAGCCTGGGGCGGCACGCGCGGGGCACAGAGTCACTCAGGAGGGGGACTGAGAGACTGCATGGACGGGTGAGGCTACAGGGGAGGGCGGGCGGGAGAGAGAGAAGGAAAAACACGGGGAAAGACCAGGGCGGCAAAGCACATGCCACCTGGACGGCAGACGCCAGACCCCGGCTAGAGGCTGAGGGGCCGAGCGGACAGCCTCGGCTGCAGATGCCGGGGAGGCGGTGGCCAGACCCGCGACAAAGCGGCGTGCCATCCCCAGCACCGTCCTCCGGCGCCTGCAGACGCGGCCCAGCAAGGGCCACCAGCACCGCGAGGCCTGCGATGGTATTTCAGAAATAACGGCAGGGCGGGAAGAAAGAAGGGGACGCTTGGCAGTGGATGACTACCATTTTAGTGGACAAAAAGCACGAAAAGCAGAAGACTCCAAAAGAAAAACACAGAGAAGAAAAGGCAGGCTCCACGGATAACTGCGATGGGACCGTGATAATGAACCAGGGGCATCGAGATGGGGACCAGGAAACGGTGACTGAGAAACACACAAGCGCAAAGCGGCGACAGGGCCCGGGGCTCCTTTGGGGCGAGGGCCCCGCAGACACATTACCTGCTCGCCCTTGCGTCCGGCCTCTCCGCCTGCACCGGGCTCCCTCTGCTTCCCTTGGGAGAAGAAAGCAAGCGAGTGAGTGGGGATTCAGGCAGAGCTCCGCTGCCAGAGGAGAAAGCGTGTGCCCGCTCCTCCACCTGCCACTCGCTCCTGCACCCTTTCTCTCCTCCTCCCCCAATCCCTCCTCGAGTTCGCGCTGCAGGCCAGGCATGGAGTCAACGAGAGCAGCCGTTCCTGGTTGAGGAGCTGCTGGTGGAGGGGCTCAACCTGGTTGTGCGGCCCCGGGGACAGGCAGGGAAAACAGGGCTGGGGAGACGGGAGCTGCCCGCCTCACGGAGAGCCTGGCACGCCCACCCTTGGACACGGACTGAGCCACGGGCTCTGGAAACCACTGGAAGGATCTGTGACCCCAGATATCAGAAGGGCCCCTCTGGACACACTGTGGGGGGACCAGGAGGTTCGGGGTGAAGAGAGGGCCTCGGTTAGGAGAAAGCAGGGCAGCACAGGGTGAGGAAGGAGCTGCTTCCACGGCGTCCGGCGTCCAGGGGCACTGCAGGGCGGCTGCGGACGGGGCAGGGGCTGAGCAGCGGCGGGCGGCGCACCGCGCCGCGGACTGAGCAGGAAGATGGTCTCTGTCCACGGGCTCCTCGCTGCCAACCTTTCTAGCTGTGGGACCTTGGGCAGGTCGCTTAAACTCTGAGTTGTAGTTTTTTTAATATACAAAATAGAAAAACAATGATTGCCTACCTTGTAAAGTGTTGAGAGACTAACATCAAATAATACATGGAAAACACTTAGCATGGAACTCAAAACACAGTAAGAGCTCAATAAATATTGGTTACCAAAATTATTTTACATTATTTTGTACATAAACCCTAATTTTTTCATTCACTAACTACGTGTCACCAGGCAAGGTGCTTCAACTCTGTGTCCTTACTTGGAAAATAGAAATAATAGTAATAGGGTCTTTATCATGGGGTTGTCGTAAAGATTAAGCGACTCAAAATCTATATAGTGCTTAGGCTGGTGACGAGTTCATTGTCAGCTCTCAATGAACATGAGCTACCATTCTCATCGTCACTATAATTGTCACCATCACCATCACCACCATCATCGTCATCCTCACCACCACCGTCGTCACCGTCACCATCACCATCACTGTCATTATCGAGGTCATGAAAACACTCATCACATGCAACGTACAAAAAATGCCTTTTACGGGCTAACCCCGAAGGTAACGTTCAAAGGTTTCAATCTCTCTTAACTGTCACCTATCTTTGGCTCTGCATTTACTGTGCTAACAAATGCATTTCAGTAAAATGTTATTAAACAAAGAACATTTCGGTTCCTCTAAAATGCATTATGCGGCGCGATACGTCTTTGGCGGTCAGTCAGCCTTGGCTCTGCTTCTGGCCTGTCGTCTGGGTCTCTCGTCTCTGCCGCCGATCAGGCCTCCTCCGCTCCCAGCGTGTTCATCCGGGAAGCGAAGGATGGGGGAGTCGACCTTCGAGGGTCTTCCAGGCCCAGACCCCAAACCCTGTCACTGGGGCATCCAGCCCCGCTCCCTCCTCATCCAGACGGCAGGTGTCTGGTGAGGGGGGCCACCTAACAACACTCCTGGCTGCCTTCCCAGGGTGTGACGGGATTGGGTGGGGGTGGGGGTGGGTAGACGGTGAGCTGATGCCTCTGAACAGCCACATGTCACTGTAGAGCAGAAAAAAATAGGTTCGGAGGAGAAGAGCATTTGTTCCAATATTTTTTGCATGTCATTACTTCGACTGCTTTTAAATCGATAAAGCCGGCACACTGTCTGCAGGCCACAGTATGATCTCAATGAAAAGAAGTGACGTGGAACAGCTCACTACCTCTGTGACATAAGTGACAACCGCCTTAAAAGTGAACGGCCTCCTTCAGGTCCCGGCCCTGGGCCTGAGCGTGGAGGGATTTCAATCCTCGTCTCTTCACAACGAAAATGTCAGCAGCTCCAGGATCCCTGGGCATCCTCGTCCCCCTCCACTGCAGGAGGGGCTCAAGCCAGCGCGGCCACCCCCAAGCCTGACTCACGTCCTGCCGGAAGAGAGGACTGCCATTCGCAGAGCCCCTGCCTTGCCAGGCACGCTGCCGGGGCTCCCCGAATGCGGCCCCACCCTTTCGTGCATTTCTGTGTTTACACCTGAGCCGATGTAAAAAAAAAAACACAAACAAAATTTATTTACCATGCCTACTTATCTAACTCAGCCAGTAGGACAACCCCGTGAGGAGGGGTTGTTATCAGAGTGCAGACAAGAAATCCAAAGCCACTTGTCACAAACGGAGCGACCACGAGGGCCCTGGCGCTGGCACGCAGCCCGCGCTCCCTACGGCTGGGCCACACCTGGGCTCTGCGGACGCTTCCTGCTTCGCCCTCCCGTCTCCGTGAGGTAGGCCATATGGTCGTTCTTTTACCGATGAGGCACCTGGGGTTCGGAGGAGCCACATAAACTGCCTGAGGCCTGTGACTTGTAAGCAAAGCGCATTGGGTTAATAAGAGGCAGCGCCGGGCTGGGGAACCAGCTGACCTCCTCGGTGGCCGCCAGCCCGTCTGACTTCATCTGAGTCACCGACTTGCAGATCCTTCTTCTCCAGCATGACGCCAGGCCCTGGATGTCACGGCTGCTCTGACGGATCCCTGCTGACTTGGAGGGAAGCACTCACGGAGCTGCTTGGAGAGACTCTCAGGGCTGAGGCGGCCGTGGGGGAGACTTCTGCGCGCGGAGTGACCTTCACCGGTGGCTCTGGGCTTCCTCTGGGCAGGGCGGAGTTCCAGGTCTCCTTCTGCTCGTCCGTGAGCAGCAAGGGGTGTATCGCCTCTGCTCTTCAGAGCCGTGCAGAACACCGGGAAGCGGGCCGTTTGTTCACCTGGCATCTCCGGTCCCCCAGTTCCCACAGCCAGGCTGGTAGACGCGAGGATGGGAAGGAAGCCCAACGCTTTCCACGGAGGACAGAATGTTCCGCATTTCCGACCCGGGGGAGGTTTGCAGGGCCGGCTCTGCAGAAACTCACGTTCCCAGAGCCGTGGCTCTGCCTGCCATCTTGCTCCTCCCTCCTCCCCGTGGATCGCAGCCGGAACCAGCAGCCACAGTCTCCAGACCCGGCCCTGCCCGGTGTTCTCTGCAGTCTGACGGCTCTAGAAGGGAGCTCTGTAACCGACCGCCCAGGCCTTGAGCCCCGCAGCCCCGGCCGCCCGAGAGGGCAGCTGCACCCCGCGCGTAAAGCTCGGGGACGCTGACGTGCCAGATGCCGAATCGCAGCTGCACACAAACCCGCGAGCCAATCCCGTGACCGCCGGCTTCCCAGGGCCTCGGCCGCGAGGCACCCACGTGACGACCACAGCGGTGACCACAGCGCTTTGTCGCCAGCGGCGTGTTCGGCTGACAGACTCCGCTTCGCGTCCGCGGGCCTAGCGGAGGCCTTGTCTGGAAGTGTTCAACACAGAGGGAACGAACCGCCCTCCATCCGTTCCCGGGGGAGGCGACACGGGACGAATGAAGAAGGCAGAGACCGGCTCGGGCTGGAAGCCAGGGAGCCAGGGAGCCTGTGCGTCCTCAGTGAGGCACCCGACTCGCTGCCGTCTCCCTGGCGACAGGTAAGGGGCGCGGACGCAGGGGCAGCGCAGAGGCGGTGGAGCCGGCCAGCGGCTGCCAGCGGGAGCCGTCCTCGGTGCTGGTGCTGCGGGCTCGTTCCTAGCATAGCGGGATACTGAGGGCTGGGATCCTGGAGCCGCACCTGGAGATGCACCTCTGCTGCATCACCCACGAGTGTCAGACTGGCATTTACGCTTGCTGAGCCTCGGTTTCCTCTTCCGCAAAGTGGGACGATATCTCTGCCTCCTGGGATGATGCTGACCGTTGCAGGAGATGGTATAAAACAGGCAGCCTGGCCCTTGGCCCTCAGAACACTGGGTATATTTGTCCACTGCAACCCTCCCCCCCCCAGGGGGGCTCACCGAGCCCTGAGAACTTCTCAAGGTCACTGCGGACTCCCAGGAGGGGAAGTTAGAACTCTCTTTCAGATAAAGCACTAATTTTGCTTCTTTTTCTGGAAGGAACAAACCCTCTTCTGAATCGAATTATAAAAGAACAAAGCAGAGCCATTATCCCAAGACTCCAGCCTTTCAAGCTGCTTGGGCTGACAGGCAACCACTCCCATTTAGCCGGGGATCGCCTTGTCTATTTAAGTGGCTGGCTTCCCTGTCCCTGAATAAAGGCCATTCCTCTGCAGAGGCTGAGCCCCGAAGCCAGCAAGCTGACAGCAAAGGTTACTTAGAGGTCATCTGAAATGACGGGCCTGCAGAATTTCCAGGGGAAAAGCTTAGCTCCCGACGATGACCCCAGAGAGGACGATACGCAGTCGATCACTTGGCGGATGCTGCACTTTGCTGGCGTCTCAACCCAGCACTGCCCAGTAGACTCTCCTGTCCCATCCACACTGAGACCTGGTATCTGTGGCTCCTGAGGCAGGAGCCGTGGGTGACAAGACACCACAAGGCCTCCCAAAATCCACGGATAACAAGCGCTAGACCCTTAACCTGCCGACCAGGCGTGGAAGGTGTGGGTGCTTTCAGTAACGGCATCCCGCAGGCCTGCCGTTTCTGCTCGCTCGCTTGCCTTTTAACAGTAACAGTAATGGCCCAACCTGCTTTCCAGTGGGGCACTTGCCCTGGGTAAAATGTGTGGGTCTCCTGAGATGCAGAATATTCCAACACCATGTTTTCCAAAGTCAAAGCCAATGTAAAATAATCCAAGAAGAACAAAATGTCAGAATGTAAATAAACACATGGCTCCGATGGGCTGGGATGGGGGTGGGGGCTGTGAGAGGCGAGTCATTCAAGTGCAGGGTTGGGTCCCGTCTTTACTTGAAATGTCGGTATTTTGTTTCTCGTGAATCAGCTGCATTACTTTGAAAGTTACCGAAGTGCTGCATTAGAGTTTTACTGATCTTGGTTACTGAGGCTTTGGGCTACGCCTCACATTTCCCACCCTGGTCCTTCCTGACCCCAACGCTGACTGTGACCCCAGGGCTGAAAGGACAATCGTGCTGAGGCAGACAGGGCCTGCCGTGTCCCAGGTGCCCGTGCATCTCGCGAGCCCCAGTCGTGGCCAGCGGCCTGCAAGGTCACTGCTCTTACGCTCCCTCGTCGCCGCGGGAAGGGCAAGGACAGAGAGGCAAGAACGACCCCGCACCCCGAAGGTCTGGTCCCTGCACGAGCTCTCCCAGTGACAATTTCATGCTGCATAAAACTGGGACACAGGGAGACACGGGGGCACTTCTGAATGTTAAGGTGGGCCGTGACAGCCTGCAGCAGTGCGGAGGCCACCGGGGGGTCGGGGGAAGGGTGCTTCAGGGGGGTCCCGGCATCGGGCAAAAGGAACGAGGTCTGAGGTCGGCCCGACTCCCTGCCTGGCCCCGCAGCAGCATCATGCAGTCTCTCAGAGCGAAACACTGTCCCCAGCAAGAGCCCAAACAGCCAGCCATGACCTTCGGCAGGCAGAGCTCCACACGGAGCACCCGCCTGTCTCAGACGCTGCCTGATTCACACGGAGGGGACGACATGCACACACGCTTGCACGAGCTGAGCACTCGCAGCCTAGCAATACCTCCCACTGAGCGCCAGCTCCTCTGCATCATTGTATCGGCCCGTCTCAGAGCTGTTTTTGTTATCGTGAAGCAGCGGTGACGCTGAGGCCCAGAGGTCAAGGGTTTTGCCTAAGGACGCAGAGCCCAGCGGCTCATGTCTTAACCGGGAAGCCCTGCACAGTCCAGCCACGAGCTCGTTGCACACCTTTGACCTCGGGTGTTTTGGATGAACAACCTGAGATTCCACGAGTTGCAGCGACCCCGCCGCCCAGGGTCACTGAGACAGTCAGAGCCATGGGCAGGCCCTGACCGCGGGTTTTCTGATTTTAAAACCGTTATTCCTCCGGGATGTCACCGTCCTCTGACTTGGGTCACTCAGCGAGGGGAGCAGAAAGGGATGCACGTGACGCTGTGAAGGCTCACTGACCTGTGCCCCAGCCACTCCTGGGGGCCCGGGGAGGCCTCTGGACCCAGCGTCTCCCTGTAGTAGGGGCAAAAGAAAAAAGAACACAGGAATGAGTGTCCGGAGTCCATGGCCAGGATCCCCGGCAAGGTCGCCCTGACACACCTCTTCGCTGATTCCCCACTGGGAATTACTGTTCCCCCCTCATCCCCCCAAAGGCCTGAGCAAAGTGCACAGGCAACTGGTGGTGGGGGTGTGGCTACACATTCAAGGGCACAACCCACACCTAATGTGGCTAGTGGTGTGGCAGCCCGGCCCCGCAGGCCCCACGACCCCGCCTCCCGTTCCCAGCTCCAGCAGGCCCTCCCGCGGGCAGTGGTGCTGGTCTCCAAGATGGTGCGTTATCTGTCTCCCTTCGCTCCTCACCTTTTTCCCTTCTGCGCCATCTCGCCCTGGCTTTCCCGGGAGACCTTTGTCCCCTTTGAAGCCCGGCAGACCAGGAGGCCTGGGGGCCCTGGAGGACAGTCACTGCACACATCCTGAGGGAGAGAATGAGTTACACGGTTACCAGCCGGGCAAAAGGTGGCCACAGCCCCCTCCTCTCCAGACGGAGGACGCCAGCAAATGACGACGACGTCAGCAGGTGGATTCAGCCTCACGCTGCGCGGAGCTCTGCATTTTCCTCTGTCTGAACCTCAGTTTCGGGCGCCCATACACCTGATTTATGACCTCATTTCTCCCTACTTCCGAGCCGTCAGACTGCTGGCAGAACAGCTCAAACCACAGTGTCAAAAGTGCACTAACTGTGTCCGTGAGCACCTAAAAATACCAACGATGCGGGTGTAACACAAACAGTCAGCGTTGTTAAGAACAGCACGTCTGTCCCTAGGGCTAGAGACGCACACGGTGGAAAGCCGGGTCCTCCGTGGCAGGGGCGCCGGGGTGGTCTCCAGACGAAGGAGCGGAGGGAAGGAGGCGGCAGACGCACCACCGCAGGCCTTTCCTGCTGTGACACTCACCCGGCCTGGCCCTGGACTTCCCCCATGGCCTCGTGACTACACAGGGCTCTGCCTCCAACCAGAAGACACAGATGCTTCTGGCCACCTGGGGTCACGGCTTCACCTCCCTGGGCCTCGACCGCCTTGTCTGTGAACTGGGGCCTCAAAGCCCAGTGGGAAATACATGAGACAGTCACTGGAAACCCCCCGTGCTGAGCCTCACGCACGGTGGGAGCGTGATGGATTTTAGCTGCTACACGTGCCGCTGTGTTTCGGTTATTTATTCTTTTCCATCCTAAATCTGTTGTCTGGCCACATCCACAGATTAGAAGACCTCGATCATCAACTCCTGGCTCTCAGCTCCTGCGCTCAGCCAGTGTCTCAGGCAAGTGACCTTCCCGGAGTCCATTCCCGTATCTGGGGCCATTCCCTACTTTGGACTAATGCAGAATGTAAACAATGCACACGGGCGCCTGGCACGCTGCAGCCTCCTCGGGGACAATGCATAAACGCTGGCTCTCCGGTCTTGGGCCCCTCCTGCGGTCTGAGGCATTTGCAGCACACGCAGCTCGCCATGTCCTTGTGCTCGATGTCCCACCTCCGACCGAGGAAGTACTCAATAAATTCCTGCAAAGGGAGCAAAACTGCATTCTTTGCTGCGTGGAAAAAAGCAATTGTTGCTGCCCAGGTGCACGTGCGCACACACGGGGGTCTTGGCAAGGGTCGGATCAATCCTATTAATCCAAGGGAGTCACCCAGTGGCGCTGTCCTGAGCATGACCTCCCTGGACGCAGAGCGACGACGAGAGTTCATTTAACAGGGGTTTTCAGAAGATGCACTTGGCACCCAGGCTGTTTTCCCACGATCGGAATGAGGTATACGGTGCTATAAAATTCTCTGGCAGATGTAAATATTCTGGAATGAAAGATGCCTTCTCAGCGCAGGAGAGTCATGCCACCGCCGCAGGGACCGGACCACTGAGCTCCGACCCACGTCATTGAGATGGCAGCAGCCGATCGTCGAAGGTTGTGATGGCCGACTCAGCAGACCCGGGGGCCCACGGCGCCCGGGCTCGTGTCCACAGGGCTTGCGGGACCCAGGAGTCTCGGGCACCACCCTGGATGTGGGTGCTCACGTCCCTGTGGGGTTCTGCGCTGCTCCCATGAACACGGCCGCACACCCAGCCGTGGAGAAAGGCTGGTTTGACAAAGCGCCCGGCCCAACGCCGTGGCGGGCAGCATGATGCTGAGCCCTCGCCAAACCCGCTGCCGCTATTATCGGCGTCAGGACGGGGCCATGTCGAGGATGAAAGGCAGCGGCGCTGCAAACTCAGCTCCTTCCAGAGTGACAAAAGTTATGAGAAATGATCAGGCTGATAAAAGCCTGAATAAACAAGGGACTGAATCAATAGATGATGATTTCTTGTCATGTCCTTGACCGTGGGAAAAAAAAAATCAACTCTCTTTCTTGTCAATAAAAACCAGGGAAGACTGTGATACCACTCCTCAAGTTTTAATAAAACGTAGAATTGTCCGTCATGGCCCCGACGTGGGCGGTGAAAAGTCTCAGCTCCCGAGGTTTTTCCTCCTCTCCTGTTTTCCTCCCTTGCCCTCATGCACAGACTAGGTGTTTTCCAACATCACTCAAGAAAGTGTTGAATTAACACGAGAAGTGAGCGAGGGGCCAATCATGCAAAACCCAGTGCCAGGCTGCACCCGAAATTAAGACACGGGCTTTAGGCGCCGGCGGCAAAGGGCCCCCCACACTCATGGCAGCGAGGCAGTGCCTCCTGAACCGTGAACCCACCCCGCCTCCATGCCGCTCACAACCTGTCCCAGCGCTCTGCCACGTAAGTAAGACCTGAGGTTTCGGCCAGGCTCCCCGGCATCCAGCATTCACTGCCCTACATCAGCGGAGTCATGCGGAACTCATCAGGGCCTTTGCCATTCACGGAGAAGATGCACATGGTTCTGAAAACCAGCTAAGTCCACACGGAGATCTTGACTCATCCTGGCCACAGGGCCACCAGCCCGTGCCTGCGTCCTGGTCCTTGCACCAATAGGACCCACCCCTGACCTGTCTGACTTGGTCCAGAATGTGAGGAGGTTAAAGGTCAGTGTCCAGGATCAGCGAGGACAGGAGTGTGTTCCCAGGAAGTCGCTGACCCTCAGCCTGTCTCAGGTCCCTTGCATGCAAAACGACCATAAACGCTACCCGAGCTCACACGGGAGCTGTGAGAACTAAACCAGGGACGCGCATCGCTCTCGCAGACAGCTCTGCCTGAAGCCCTCTGCGGAAACGGGAACGGCCGACGCCTGCCTGGCCCAGCAGGGCCGCCGCGAGCGACCGTGGGGCCACTAAGAACTCAGAACGTGGCGAGCGTAGCCGAGGACCCGAATTTTAAGTGCACCTCAGTTTAACGAAGTGGACACAGTGGCCAGGGGCTGCCATATCCGCCAGTAGCCTTATCACATCGCAGGCGCAGAGTGCTCAACAAATGCCAATACTGTGAGCCCCATGACGCAGCTGCTCAGACAAAAATCACTTATTGTTGAGACCTCCAACCCCCATCACCATTTTCAAAACACATGCACATTTATTGTTTTTACCTTCACCAGGAGATTTATGTCCCCCGGAGACAGCAGTGAAGAGAGGCCCTGCAGAGCAGAGGTGAGTAAGGACGGGCACACAGGCACGCGACAGTCCATCCCACCTGTCTTCGGACGGTGAAAGGCCTTCGGAACGTCAGCTGTCACTCTAATGTGGGCATCCGTGCTGTGCACAGGATGCGAATGGCCCAGTCTGTACCCCGAGCCTGGGGGCCAGAGAGAAGGCGTGCCTCGGAGGCACCGAATGTACAGGCCGCCGGTCCTAGCCAAGTCTGGCTGACACTGGCCTGTCTGGTCCCCAGTGTCCTGCGGCTTCTCCTCTTCTCCTGGCGGTCCCTCCCCCCACTCCCATCAAAACCCTGCAGGTCACACAGGTACTGCAGGCGGCAAAGGGGTGGACTGTCACAGACTCCCCAGACCAGTAATGCAATTGCTATCGGTCATTCACGAGCTGGAATGAATTTGATGCACTTTCTTCAGCCCTCCCGGCTGAGGTAGCACTTGAACCTCATCTGTCGTGATGGGTTGAAAGTCTCTAACTCCGGGAAGGAGGTTTCAGAATCCAGCAATTGCGAAGTCCCTGAGCTACGCGGAGTCTGCAGGGCCCCGGTTCATCCTCAAACGCAGGGAGTGGGCCTGTGGCCAGTCCAGAGCCGAGATGGGTAGAGGCTGGCTTCACATTAGGGGACAAGGGACACAGAGCTGGGAGGGGATATGAAATGGGACGGTCACTGAAGCGCTAAGAACTGGGGACTGCGTGCTACTCTGCCAGCTTCTACATTCGTGATGGAGGAGGAGAGCCGGAGAACCGTGTCTCCGGGGGGGAGGCGGGAGAGTGTCCCGTAGAACACGGGGGGCCCGAGGCCGCCACCGAGCTTGTGGCAGCTGATTTCTCCCAGTGCAGCCTGACTCCAGGTTCCTGAGTTATGGATGCCGTCTGCCATCCGGACCCCAGGGCGTTTCTGCCATAGCCTGTGGCTATCGAAACCACGTGACCGTGGCATCGAACACGTTAGCAGAGGGTAACGTAACCTCGGGTGTGTCGAGTGTTTGGTCAGCTCTCGGGGCTACCGCAAGAGGAGGCACCCGAAAGAGCCTGGGGTGGGACTGGCTCAATTTGGAGGCGCTGAGGGAGCCGCCTGCCCTGGGCGGGAACCCACCGGCTGCAGCTGCCTGAGGCCAAGCCGAGGCTGCCCCAGGCCTTGTGCGCCAGGGCTCGCTTGGCAGTGTTACCTACCGACACCGAATTTAACGGGCGGGGGGTGGGGGGCGGGGGCGCATTTTGAAGCCATACGTTTTCCCCTGGGAAGTCTATAACAGCAGAGAGCTCACATTGTTCAAATCGGGACATTTTTATGCTGCTGGCATTGTGTTCTTTGGGATATTTTTACGCTGTCGTTAGAGCCCTTTGTACAATTACAGTGAGCAACGTTACCCGTCGGGACGGGGCATCGGTTACAATGGCAGAGAACAAGGAGCGAATATTCAGTCTAGGTACAGTGAGGCCTGGGGCATTTTAGTTAATGCCTTTGTTCTGATCCATTTCTGCAAAACTCCCAAGATTGGTGTCAAGAAGACACACGGGCACAGGGTCTACGAGGGCCAGTGGCCTGCCAAAGGGGGCCGCAGGGTACGCAATGGACTGCCGTGCCCGCCTCGGAGGGCTCAGTCAGCACCCGAGCTGCCGCGGGCTCAGGCCACGGCTGGGTCCAGCTGGACCCACAGCCCTGACTGGCCGGTGCCCACCGGGGGCAGCTCCCCTCAGCCCTCGTGGGTCTCACCTGAAGGCGCTCCCTCAATCCACCGCCTGCTCGAGATCCCCCTGGAGGCTCCGCCTTAGGAACCCAACTGCAGACCGGGGCCCCCTGGCACAGGAACTCTGGGCGCCACATGGGAAAAACACTCCAGGCCCCAGCGTGCACCCCCCGAGGGACGACGACGGTGCGGTAAAGGGTGACCTCGGCAGGCCTGGGCTGTCCGGGCCCTGCACAGTGTGGAGAAAGGTCTGGCCCGTGCCAGGTCCCAGGGGACAACATCAATGCCCCTGGACACCCCACCTGGCAGCATCTTTGTTCACCTGATGCAGCCCGAGCGGAGTCCGTGCACATGCGGGATGTGGGGTGGGGGCTCGCACATGCATCGCTGTGACCTCTCCTGGCCGGCGGCCGAGCGCCAAAGCTCAGCCGCCCCAGCACGACCAGCCCCGATGGAGCCCCGGACGCCGAGGCTCAGGCGGGCATCCCTCCTGGGCACTCATGGTCACGGGTACTCTTCCACCCGCCTCCTGGGGCCTCGCACTTGGGGGATGAGGTGTGTCTGGCCGCTGTGACACTGACCCCACAGAGGAGGAGGGGTGAGTGAATAAACCCTCACTGTTCACCCCGCAGGGAGGTCTTCGGTGAGAAGCTTCAGGGCCCTTCTCGACTAAGCAGGGTCCCTGCCCAGGTCTCTGCTGAGGCCAGCAGCCTGGACTAGAAGGGGACAACTGTCTAAGCCCACAGGGGCCTGTGTGCCTTTGGCCTGTGTCTGAAACTCGTGGCAGGCCAGGCCTGCCAAGGACACAGGTGGCCTCTCCCATCCGCCTTGAGGCGCAGCTTCTCTGCCCAGGGGAGCCCACTGGTCTCTGAAACCAGACTCCATGCTCCGCGTCCCCAGGCCTGAGGTCCCCGGTCGCGACGGCCACCGTCTCCTCCACCTCAGGTAACATCTCTTGACGGACTAACTTATCCCACATGTACACAGACCTGCCCAGCCTCACTGTCCCCTCCCTGGGGGCCCGGCCGGGGCCGGCTACGTGGCTAAACGCTGTGGGGTCCCCGGGCACTGCTGAATTCCCAGAAAGCGAGGGCGCCGCACCTCAGGGAAGTGTGGCTGGACGTGTGGCCACGCCAGCACGACCACACGCTCAGCCTGTCCCCTCCTGCTCAACCTGTCGCAGCTTCCACCACGAGAGAGCAAAAGGAAGTCCCTGCTGCCGTACCAGGAGGGCCCCAGGGAGGGGCTGCCGGGCCTGAATAAAGGCAGGGAGGACTTGGCAGTGGACGCTGAGGCTGTCCACCTGCTCGCCCAGGTCTGCATGTACGCCTCTCTGCCCTGCTCCACGTCCCTGGAGGCCGCACCCCCGGGAACCCGTCACCGGCTGACTCGCCTGCAGGCCTGCCCTTGGGCCGGGCTGATGCAGCTCCCGCAGTCCCTTCCCCGCCACTGTCCCTGTCGCCTGGCCCTGGAAGCAGACGCACGGTGGCATCGGCCTCCCACTGCCGTCTGTCTCTGGGCACTACCGCGTCTTGGATTAGTTCTCTCTGCCCACGGCTTTAAAACAACCCCCTTTTAAAAGTCTCTCAGACCGTCTGAGCAGGCATTTCATCCCCGCTGGAGCCCTGACTGACAGCCAACACCCGTCTGGAGCAGCTGGAGACGTACTGGCTTGCCGGGCGGCCCTCTTTCTCCCGGACTGCCTGGAGCTCCCTGAGAGAAGAAGGAAAGAAACCGTCAGCGGCGCTCAGCATGTGACCCTGACCCGCTCTACCCACGCCTCGCCCAGCCCGAGTCTGCTGAGCGTAAGTCAGCGGGAAACGTCAGCCAGCCGTGGAGATGGGCCGCAGCAGAAAGCCGTGGTCTGATCTCGGCTGAATATCGAAGGCTTCCCAGGAAAGGCCAACTGCACACATGTTTAGAACAGTGAGCGACCCCTCCCGCAACTCCTATCCAAGCCAGGAATCGGAACACCGCACGCACGCACACACGCACACACGCACACGCACACACACGCACGCCCATCTCAAACCCGCACCGCCCTGTGCCAGACACAGCTGGAAGGACCGGCTCCGACAAGGAGGCGCCTCTCCTGCTGCACTGGCTGCGAGAGCCGGGTGCTGTGAGCGGAGCAGGGGATGCAACCCGAGCAGGGGATGCAACGGGGGGGGGGGCGTGCTGTGCCTGCGGACGGGGAACCGAGGCTGCGCAGACGGGCAGCTGCGAGCCTAGCCGGTGAGGGCCGCCGCTCGGGGCCAGAACAACTCACGCCTGCCGCCTCCCCACCCGCTCAGGGAGCAGCATCCCGTGAGCGCTACGCCCCTGGCTGCTGCTAGCCTTCAAGGAGCTGGGGGTGCAGGAGACACGCGTCCCTATCTTCCCGGGGCTCAGGTCTGTCCGAGAGAAAGCCAGATTGTGGAGATGAGTGGGAAGGGATGAGTGAGGGGTAATGAGCACCGGATAAGTCTGTGGAAGTCCCTTGAAGGAGAAAGCCATTCCAGGCTGAGGTCAGGAACAAGTCCACGGAGAAGGGGACCTCACGAGCGGAACCGTATGGGATAGCCGGGAGCCGGCAGGGTCCTCCACGTGTACCCCAAAAGCATACAACATGAAACCAGACCACACAAACTTAGAGGCCACAATCACAGAAGAGCAGACACCCGAGAACGTTCGTGAGCAGGGTTAGTGGAGGAAACAGGTCCTCGGGGGTTTCCTCGCCGAGGGAGGCTGGGCTTCTGGGGGGTCTGTGAGAACCTCGGCCGAGCCCGCACTATCTCTTTACTTACATCGTGGCCAGCTGGTCCCTGGGGGCCGGGGAAGCCAGGTAAGCCTCGCGATCCCTGAGGGAAGAGAAGAGAAGACGCCCCCAAAACAGGTTAAGCAAAATCAGGCCCCTTTCCTTGGCACGCGCTGTCCCCCGTATGAGCGCCTGTTGCTATGAGTCTGATGCGAAGCACGGTGCTCGCTTACTCGTCTCACTAGCTTCGTGGGGTGGGCGTGCAACACGCACAGAGAACGTGCCGGAAAACCTGCACGGTGAGCCTTGCTGCCCGGGCCACATCCGCAGGGCCCTTTTGTGAGTGGAAAGGACAGCTCCTGCAGGGACACGGGCCTGGGCTCGAACCCTGGCTCACCCCCACCCCTGCGTCCCAGGAATAACTGGGCTCAGGGGCTGCTGACCAGCTCAGCAAGAAAACCTGGGGTGACCCAGCACAGGGCCCGACCCTTCAGTGGCAGTTTTACTTTTACGAGAGACTCATCCTGTTGAAAATTTCTGGACACTATCAGGAATTGGCACGAATCTCTCCCATGATGGCCCTCACTTCCTGTAGGAATTTTCCTTAAACAGATCTGCAGGTGGCCAAGGCTCTGTGTCCTGGCAGAATCCTGCCAGGCGGCTGCTCGGGGACTGACCCTGCCTCTCCTGGGGCCTTCGCGCACCTCCGCTTCACCTCGACCCCTCCAGCGGGGGTCTGTCTACTCCACCTCGGCTCTCATGCCTATCAGGCGGCCGCTCTGAGCCTCAGTTTTCTCATCTACAACATGGGTGTGAAAATCTCCTCTTTAGTTCAGGAATCGCACGCGTGAGCAGAATTAAGCGTGCAACACGGCACCAGGCACGGCATCGCCGGCTGCCACCAGGCGGCCCCTGCACGGGTGCGTTGACAGGGTTCGCGCTCTGCTGATGAACGGGCGCACGTGTCTGCCTCCGGGGGCCGCTGGGCCGGAGAACGAGAGTCCACGCGCACGCGCCCCGGGCGTCCCCGCTCTCAGTCCCAGCTCCACCCGAGCCCGCCTCACCAGGTCCCGCATTTGCTTGTGGTGACTGGGGGTGATAAGGCCAGGACTCAAAACTAGTACTTCTGGCAACGTGATAAAGTCATGAAGCCTTCTGTCCTTCCGTGATGCGGAGAGGCCACGAAGCAAAGCCAGGCTGTCTGGCCGAGGACGACATGGGCGTGCTGGGTTAGAGGACCCCACCCCTTCCCAGTCTCTCACTGGACAGGTCAATGCTGCACGGGGGAGCGGCCCATCCTTAATGTCAGGGCTTTTCTGAAATGACTTTCATTCCGGCCACTCCAATTTAAAACTGATTTGATTACGGCAGAATTTCTCTCATCGAAACCCAGCCCTTCCAATCATACTGTACCGGGGGCCCTTTATCTCCTGCTGGTCCAGATGGGCCCTAAAGAACAAGCAAACAATAAGTAAGCAAAGAAGGAATGAAACATTCATGTAAACATGATGAGGTGTTTATTTCTAAGCCAGGTCTGTCTGTTCTGTCTGTCCTTCCTGCCTTCCTGTCTTCCTGCCCTCTTTCTTTCCTTCCTTTCTTTTTTAAAAAATTTGTTAAGAGTTTATTTGAGCCATAGTGACGTGAAGCAAATCTCAAATGCTCTGCCCAAGCCAGGTCTCTAATTGTCCTCAAAGGAGCAGCTAACTTCCTCCCGTCTTAAGCCAGACCTGTCTCACCCTCTCACCACCCACCTGCTCTGGCGTATCACGTGGCAATCCGCTTGGAACCTGCTCCATTTGCCCTTGAGCTGGTCCCACCCCATCTTGGCATCTGCTTGGTTCCTGACACCTGGGTCCTTCCCTGGTCTGTAGCTCTGGGGAGAGGGTGCCAGCCCAGCATCCCAGCGCTGTACCCACCGCCTTCCCAGGGCAGGCTGGGGACACACTCAGGCCCAGACTCCCCGGCGTGCCTCTCCTCACTCCGATGAGGGGTGTGCACTCGTGGACACACGCACGCATGCATGCACGCACGGTCTGCACTCCCGCGAGAGCGTCCAGCCTAGACACACTCGGCTCCGAGACACGGCCCTGCAGACGAGCTCCCCGATCGGGGCTTCGTGCGGTGTGGGCCCTGCAGGGAGCGGGACCGTCCTCGTCCCCAAGTCTCCGCACTGTGGTGCTCCCGCGTAGAAGGCTCCGCCCTGCCTTCTTCCACGGACACGTTCTTGTCACACCATGGTTGTCACCACCCGCAGAAAGCCATCCTGGCTGCTCCGGATGCTTGTCAGAGACGGTGCCCCGGCCCCTCTGTGCACCCCGTCCAGGACGTGACGCCTGGTGCGGCCATTGCTCCTCGGCCACCTGTCCTCTCTACTGACTGGACCGCACGCTGCGTGGGACAGGGCACCGAGCTCCTCGCTCGGCGGTCGCTGCGTGCTCAGCACGGTGCCCGCGCGTGGACAGCGGGGCACAGCCAACGGCGCTGCATCAAAACTTACATTTTAGAGTGCGAGGGGAACCGGGGTCATCGTACTCATCCTTCCCTTTCACTGAGGATCAAACCAGGGCCCGGAGGAAACAAGTCACCTGCCCAAGCCGCACCAGGGGTCACTGGCCAGCACAAAGCTGCCCGGGAGCAGAGCCCACGAGACCGTCCTTAGAAAGCCCCGACCGGGAGATGTCACGCACGTGCACAGGTCCTGGCAGAATGACGCGCCAGGTAACCTACATGCCTGCCCATTAAATGCCCTGGACCTGCCCGATACGCTTCATCCTAAGTGCAGAGCTGAGCACTAAAACAAGCATTGGGATCTCCAGAGGCCTGAAGCCAGCAGGTAAGTCGAGCGGGTAGGACAATGGCCTCAGAATTCCATCTGGGGTCCATTCGACTCAGAAGTCACCGCTCCCTCCACTAGTCTCACTGCCTCCATCCAGGTGTGAGTCAAGGGCACACGTGAACCGATATCTGCACATCCAAACGTTGCTCCTTGCAAAGACCATATTTATTCCTCAAGGAAAGGAACTCAGGGACGGTTTCTTACTGGCGCGGGGAACGCTGCCATGTCATCTTAGTCAGTCACCCCTTGTTCCCAAATTAACTTCCACACATTTATCAGACTAAGCTCCAAATTCCTCTGTGATGTCCTTTGACATAAAACCCACATGCAAAGGGTGGATTTTATTACCAAAAATGTCTTCATTTCAAATCTGAGCTTTATCGATGATTAGCTGCTTCAGCCTGAGCCAGTCACTTAGTCTCTCTGAGCTTCAGTTTCCTCAATGGAAGTACAAACACGGAGGCCACCTTGCCTCATGCCATCAGAAATAAAAGATGCTCTAAGCAGAGGCGGGCCGGGGCCTGGCCTGCGGAAGGCACCCCACAGCGACGCTGTCGACTTTTAAGAAAACACACAAGTGTGTCGAGTCGCAGGGTGAACCATGACTTCCTAGGGTCACGCCTAAATCTGACGCCCACACCTTTTCAACCACCACCCCCTCTTTTCCAAGATCACACCGCAGATGTGTTTACGCAGGAGTCACTGTACCCTCCCGAGCAGATTCTGACCTCTGATGCCACTCTCCCTAAGAGGAACTACAACTCCTTGGAGAAGTGACTGATTATGGACAAGGACCGTGCACACAACTAGAACATCTTGTCATTCCAAAGAGCAGGAGGCCATGGGGGACTGCCAGGCTGGTTCTCAGGGTCGATGAGGACAGGGTCCTATGGGCACCTGACGAGACAATCTGAGCATCGAAAGGAAGAAAATAACTGCGCTATGTGAAAACACAGCCAGCGTGTTTAAACTGACTTCACAATTATTCATACACAACAAAAACACCTCGTCATCTTTCTAAGTTGCCGGAAAACCAAGTCACTACTTGAAAATAACTAAAGGGAAAGACTGGCATGTCTACGACTTGCCTTCTGTGTGGCTTGTGCCACTGGCTGTCCCGACTGCTAAGAGAAGGGCTATTTTCTGCATGTAGAAGCATTCCAGCTAATACCTTTAAAACAAAACAAAACACAATAGAACAGGAATAGCACCAGCTGCCTCTCTTGATGTGCTAATTGATCTAAGCTTCGGACATCAAAGGCCGGGAGCATCACAGGAGAGACCAGCAGTCCTCACGTGTCCCCCGATGGAGGCACACGGTTCCTGTGAAGTCTCGCCAGAAACTTCACACCTGAGCTGATGGGGCCTCTGGGCCCACGTACTGGTCTACAGGACACCGACACAGTGGCATGTAAATTATTAAGCTAGCCCACTCCACACTGTGGAGAGCTTCGTGAGCCCAAAACACCATCTTGTTTCATCAGGTAAAAAACTGAGAAATGAAAAAAATAAAGAATGAAGGAAAAATCCCTAGAGTGAAAAAAAAAAACCACAAAAAACTGTTTATTTTTGGTTGGAGCTTGATCCCAACACAAGAAAACTGCAGAGCTTGATGCTCATGGGGTAAATGGGAACTTGAACGCCGACTGGCTGCGTGATGGTCTCGGAATTATTCCGGGACGGATGTGATGATGAAACTGTGGTTACATTTAAAAACAAACCCTTATCTTTTAGAAATGCATGCTGAAACATTTATAGCTAAAGGGCTGCATGCCTAGGGCTGTCTTCAAAATAACGGGGGCGGCGGAGGGCGAGACGGGGGCAGCGGCCGCCCGGGCCCCTTCGCCGTTCTGCCAGCTCTCGGTGTATCTGAAATCCTCCACGATCCACGCATACCGTGTTATATGTTCGTGAGATGTACATTATAGACATGGTGCTCACACGCATGTATCACGCGTACACACACACACACACACGCACCGCACACCCAGGCACGGCAACACTTCTGCTATTTGCTGATAATTGCAGTTAGTGGAAACTTACAAAACTGAAAGCCCAAGGGGTTTCGAATGTGCTAAACGCTTTTTCTCCGCTGTGAAGCTCGGCTGAGGCCCACCACCCCTTGTCACCCCTTCTGCAGAACAGCTCTCGACCCACCATGGGGCCCGGGGGGCCTGTGGGGGCAAGCTAAGCCCCCAGCACCCACAGCGGAACACACTCACTGACACGCCTCCCCTCATGCTGCCACCCCAAGGGGTGACATCAAGAGCATTTTCCAGACAAGCTTGCCCTTGAATCCTGTCAGATGCTCTGCCGAACCCCAGCCCTCAGTGACGAGCCGCCCCTCACGGGGCTGAAGGAGGGGACGGGGGCCCTGCAGACCACAGCAGACGGCAGCATCCCACAGGGGGTGACCGCATCCTTGACGAACCCACAGCCCCTGTGGTCACCCCTCTTTCACACGCCTCCCCTCGCACACCCCGAGCCCTCGGCTCAGACTCCCAGCCCACTCCGAGCCAGCGCTAGAGGCCACAGACAGGGTTTATGAAAATTCAATAAGGTTTCCTCTACCACGGAAGCTTTTAATACGTCAGCGTGAAGGGAGGACGCCAGACCGCTGATGTACAGCCTCTGGGCTGGAATCTGCCAATTAGTCCTCAGGGGGAGCCATGCAGGTGGGCATGCGCATCGGGGGCGAAGTCAGCCGTCCCCAACGGGGGCGGTGGGGAGACCTGTGTCCACCTCTGCCACCTGGCTCTCTGACTGAGGGCCGAGCCGTTGAACCCTTAGGGACTGTCACTTACAGTCAGCCCGCTATTCTGGGGGGGATTCCGGCTTCGGAACCCGACTCCAGCAGCCCTGGAGAAGGGTGGGGTGCGGGAGGGACATGGCCCAAGGGGCAGACCCGGGAGCATGGGGAGGAAGATGCGGCCGTGGCCTGCTCTCTGCGTGGAGAGGCCCTCCTCGTGAATGTCTGTTCTCTACACAGATAACTGTCTCATTTCAAATCTGGGGGGACCAGCACGGGAAGCAGTGTGTCTTCCATTTCTAGGTGCGTGCAGGAGATTCTGACAGCGGCCTTCACCTTGGATGCGGCCTGGACGTTGCTGATCCTCACAGGCCTCACTGCTCGAAGGCTTCATGACTGCTCAAGTCGTAAACTGACCTCCAGCAGACCGGCGCGAACTGTTCTTCGAAACTACCGATCTGAAGACCACGTCCTAGATTTCACTCCGGAGACTGTATTCGAACCTTCCTCGAGCCCATTTTGTTCCCACCTATATACTAATGGGGGGGGTTGGGGGTGGAAACGAACTCGTTTTGCCTGCAAACTGAGAAAGCCTACCATTTCTCCCAAGTCACACCACCTCCCCGACCAAGTCACTGTCACTGCTACAACTCGGTTTATGCTAAAGTTGTCCAGAACCTTTGTTTAAGTGAGACAGTCATGGTCTCCTCAAAAGCCTCACACTCTTAAGAAATACAACCAGCTTTAGTAACCCTGTCGGTCCACAGTGGACAGACCCGGGGGCCAGCGACCCAGCCCCACGTTAGCTGAGTTTCTGTGCATAGGCCCAGGGCACACTCGGGGGCCCAGGGAGTGCTGGATGAGTGAGGACTCACCGGAGGGCCTGGAGGGCCAGCCGCCCCGACGCCTGGGTCCCCGCGGGTGCCAGGCAAGCCAGGGACCCCAGGTGCGCCTCGGTCCCCCTAGAGAGAGAAAAAAGGAGACAGAGGTCAGTTCTGGGATGGAGGGGGCCACGGTTCCAATCCCAATGTCACTCTCCACCCGGCTCTCCACCACCTGGACTCTGTGCCCGCCACCCCCCCGGTCCACCACCCACCGACCACGGCCACCAGGGGTGATGATGCGTCTTTCAAGGCTGACCATGCCCCAGCCTGGACCACAGCTCCAAACGTGACTGCAACAATACAACCCCCCGTGTGACACTGGGCGCTCCTCCAGACGTCATCATGCCCGTCCTGACCACACCCCAGATTACTCGGTACCCACATTTCAACTCAGTTCCCGAATCACCAGTAAATTGATTTGTCACTTTACCAGCAATCTGTCAAGTCCCTACATTTCGTGGGTCACTTTTCCAGGGGGGGAGAGGCGATGGTGACTGAGATACAACCTTGCCTTCGAGCACAGTGGGTTTAAGTTACGGCTTCGACACTGATTAACTGTTGACTTAAAAAGCCACAACTCCCCAAGCCTTAGTTCTTTATTTACAAGGAATACATGATATGGGGCGGCCACAGCGGCGGATGCTCCGTAAAGGAAGGGTGCCTCCCCAGTGCCCGGCGTGGCCCTTGACCTCGACGCCAGCTAGCTGCTGAGGTCACTGTGGTTTCACATACTTGTCATGCTGGACTTTGATGGGAAGAGAAAAAGGGGAAAGAAAGAAAAAATGGGAAGGAATTCTGTTTGCCATTTCTTGTAAAGAGAAGCTGAGACAGAATCATACCTTCGTATCGACAAGTTCAAAATCCTCAGCCTCTGAAAACAAGTGCTTGTTACAGCTCCACGGGCAGAAAATCCTGGCTTGTACTGACACGGGCTATTTACAGTCTGCAGTTACCCTGTGTTTGTTTACGTTTTTGTTTTTTATGGAAATCTACACAGTTCTGCTGCATCAATATTAACGAGTCTGATTAGGGATGCTGCCCGACACGCCACAGTAAATGTTATGCAATTTGCAAATTACTACCTTTCCAAATTCCGGAAGAAATTCAATCCACAAACACACATGGCCCCGGCAGTTTTGTGTGAGACTGTGTCCATGTGTCGGATGAGCTGAAAGGCAGCCAAGCCTAACAACGAAGTGGCAGGTGACCTTGTGCCAGCCGCGTCATGTCTCCGGGACGCGTCACCTCGTATGACAGATGGAAAGAGCCTGAGAAGGCTGTGGACACAGGGGTGCGTCTATCTTTCCAAATTAGTGTTCGGGTTTTCTTCAGATCCACACCGCGCAGTGGACTTGCTGGGTCATACGGGAGGGTAGCTCTATTTTTAATTTTTGGGGGAACCTCCCAGCCATTTTCCATAGTGGCTGTGCTCGTTTGCAATCCCAACCGCGGGGCATGGGGGTTCCCTTTTCTGCACATCTTTGTCCACACGTCTTGTCTGTGAAGTTACTGATGACGGCCATTCTAACAAACAACTGATGACTGGATAAAGAAGAAGCGGCACGTACAAACCATAAAAAAGAATGCAATGGTACCACTCGCGACAACACGGATGAACCGAGAGGGTATCACGCTAAGCGAAATGAGGCAGACAAAGAAGCGCGAATACCACGGGACCCCACTTTCATGCGAAATCTGAAGAAGCACATAAAACAGAAACAGACTCGTAGATACAGAGAAGCTGACGGTTGCCAGGTGGGAGGGCGCGAGGTGAAAAGGCGAAGGGGAATGAGCACGAATCGGCAGTTGTGAAATAGTCCGGGCGATGTAAAGTGCAGCAGGGAAAGCAGCCGGCAATTCTGTGTCCACGCTACACAGTGCCAGGTGGGCGCCGGACTAGCCAGCGAGGTCGCTTGGGAAGGCGTGTAACGTCTAACCACTGTGATGTTTACCTGAAACTAATATCATGTTAAGTGTCAACTGTAATTGAAAAATAAAAGTTAAAAAAAAATTGTTATGAGGATCCGATGAGATAATGTGCAGAAAATTGATTTCAGGTAGATCCTGACATCGCTAGGCAAAACACTGCTTTATTACATTTTATGTTCTTAATAATCAGTTTATCCTCCAGGCCCACAGGGGGCCATGCCTCCCGAGGGCCACCCTGGCCTCTGTCAACAGCGCCCTCCCAAATTCTCTTTTACGTCCTAGACGGCGTCCTCTGTCTCTTTAGAATAACACGGTACGAGCAATTCTGGGAAACAGGAGATGCTCCGGGCTGCTGGGAAATCTCATTCGTGTGCGTGGGGAGGGTGGGGAGGGGAGGCAGTCCAGAAACTGCAGCATGTGGACAAAAGTGGAACGAAGTCCAGATGACCGCGGCCCGGGCCGCGGCCGTCACCGGCACACTGCAGCGGTGGGAGGGCAGGGAGGCAGACTTCACGCTGGCAGCCAGGTGACTGCAGGTCCAGTGTTAGGACAATGCCAACCTGGCCTGTCGCCCTGGGGGAGCACCACACCCTCTGAGCACCTCTGGACCCTCACCCGTTAGAAGAAAGAACACTCTACCAAATTCCCATGGACCTTACAAACTCATTCCAAAGGTAGGAGACAAGATGACATCGAGTATGACAGGTATATCAACGTGGTCAGAGGAAGCAGAGGACAGAACACACGCTAAACACGCAGCCATGTCAGAGCAATCCGTATCCTCCTGCATCGCGGTGCCTCTTTAACACACTCGGTGCAGGTTCCTCATGCCGTCTGCAGGCTCAGCTTGCCGCTGCTCCTCTCCCCGAGGCTGTTCCACGCGCACGGGAAGCCCTGGCTCCTGCACGCGAAGCCACTCCAGCACCGGATGCGTGTTCCCCTGCGCCATCGCCAACACCACTGCTTCCGGCCGAGGCCATCCCCTTGCGGGGTGTCCTCCCACCCACGTCCCAGGCTTCCGGGCGCCCGCCTGTCATTAAAACTCGGCCCGGTTGCTCCATTTCCATAAGCCTCGTCCGCCCCGCTCTGCTGCACGCGCACGCATCGCCATTCATCTCAGCGCACTGCCCTCCTGCCTGTCTGTCTGACCCCCGACTTCGACGTAAGTGCCCTAAAAGTAGAAAGCATCCATGTACTCATTTATCCATTCATTCAACAAGCACCTGTCAAGCACCCAAAACGAGTCAGACCCCGCATTGGGTGCACTGTCGGTACACTCTGGCGTTCATGGTGCCCAGCGTGGGGCCTGGCACCGTGGCCTTCAATGACCTGAATGCCAGAATGAATGAATCCAGCACCACTCACATTTCGTCCGGTACTAAATTCTGCTTCTAACCCAAACCAACTTTTTACGGAGGAGGGAATGTGCAGAAAGCCCTCTCCCGGCCCAGCCTGGAACCTGAGTCACTCCCCGAGTGTTTTCTGCAGGGCAGCCAGGCCTGCCTCTGCCTGGATGTTTATGGCCCACTGTGACACTAACGTTTTCCCCAAGCAACTACACTTCATAGTTTAATGGACTGAAAAGGTTAGAAATGGCCCCAAGAAAAGAGCACAAGACTTAATGCTGCATCAGCAAAGGCCAAAAGGCTCACGATTAAGAAAAACGGGGCAGAGGAGGCAGAGTCTGTAATCCCGCCTTCGGGGTCTGCTCTGACTGCAGGGTGGCCAGCCCGTTCACTGTGCCGGGAACCAGCAGGCCAGGAAGGGCGGGGCGGGGCGGGCGGGGCGGGCAGCTGCATAGGGCGGCTTTACTGAGCGACGCCTGTGTGCCCTCCGACCCTCTCTCTCTGCAGCAGCCCTTTGCGGGTTCACGCCTTTGTACTGAAAAGGAACAGCGTCTCAGGAAGCATGAGCCACGTCACGTGCCTTTCAGTCAGCTAGCTTGCAGGCAGCTGGGCTAGAAACATAACCCAGTTCCGTACGAAAGCAAAGCCTGTTTTTTTTGCTAGACATGGTGTCATGAGAGAAAGAAGGCGTCTTCGAGAGTCTTCCTGCCATCACAGTCGTCAGGATGGGCTAAGAGCGTGCCCATGGAAACCTTCTGTACAGCTCTCTTTAACCCCCCACCGGCTTTCAAGTCAGCACCAGGGACAGCACCCGGGCCAGCACCAGGGACAGCACCCGGGCCCGGCCCACAGCAGGCCTGGTCTCTGGCATCTCCGGCCATCTCTCCCGCCCCATTCTCCCGCCCTTCCCTCCCTCGTGCCTCCCCGACTGCCTCTCTCTCCAGCTAAACACCTCTCTGAATACCAACCCACCTTCCTTCCCAATGCCAATCGACTACGAAACAAACTTTACTTCCAAACCACATTCTAACTCACAAACAAAACAGCCATCTGTTCCCACAACTTGTGTTTTAAATGGGAGGAAGTACTCGGCCCAAGAAAGAGCGTGACTCGCCTGGGTAGTCTGGAATGAAACCGGCTGGTCAGCTGGACCCTGGGTCAAGGCTGTCCGCGCTCCCCCACCCAGGGTCTGGCCTGCCTCTCCATCCTGCAGCGCTGACTGCACCGGCCACCGTCACTGTGCTAACCTCCCGAAACGTGGGGCCCACCTTCCACCACAGTCAGACTAACGATGCAAGGAGCCGGTTCAAAGCGTCGTCTGCAACTTCATTGCATCAGCTCCACCTGTGTGGTGAGGACATCGTGGAGCCTCGAGCCGAGAGGGATGTGACGCACGGAGAACGTGGAAGTGGGTGAGGTGACCAGGGGGGCTTAAGGACGATTTCCCAAGCTCCCTTCTAAGTGCAGCCGTGGCACCCGCGCTTGGCCTGGGGAAACACCTACCTTGACTCCAAGAGGTCCGGGTAAGCCGGGGGGCCCACGGAGTCCCTGGGGAGGTAGAGAGCACAGGCACGATCATGGAACCGCAAGTGCGTCTGTCTGGGGGCACCCGTGTTGTTGTGGGGACACAGATGCACGGGCACCTCCCTGTGGCCCTGTGTGACGGAAACCTGTCCTGGGGCCCCGAGGCCCAGGGTGTAAATCCTGACTGCCACCCACCGCCTCTGTGCGGCCTTGAGCAATCCCTGTCCCTCCTTCGCTCGCCCGCTTGCCCGGCTGAGACCCATGTCACCGGCTCCCGCAGCAGGCGCGGCCAGGTCCATGGCTGGGCCTCACCCGCCCGCAAGGCGCAGGGCTGCCTCGCTCCCCGGGCGCCCAGGCCGTGCGGTTTCGCCAGCCCTGACTCATCTTCTGCAGAGCTCGGCCGGCGAGTCTTTTCTGCTCCCCCCTTTTCTAAGTCAGGCCTGGCTGTCACAGGTACAGACCCCCCGACCCAATGCTTACCGGCTCTCCGTCCTTCCCTGCTCCAGGGGTCCCGGGGGTCCCGGGGGCACCAGGATCACCTCTGGGGCCGGCTGGCCCCGGGCTCCCCTCTTCGCCCTGCAAAGAAAAGCGGGTGGCTTCTGGGATCGAGCACGGGCAGAGGGTCAGCCTTCCGATGTGAACCAGCCCGCGGGGGTGGTAGGCGTCCTGGTGACGCACCGTTTCAGAGTGTCACCCCTTCAGAGGCCCAGAAAGATGGACTCTGTGGTGTTAATGGGCTGGGCTGTGCTCCCCAAATTCCTCACCCCAATACCTCTATTTAGAAACAGGCTCAGTGCAGATATAATTAAGTTAGTCTAGCCGAGGTCACGCCGGAGTAGAGTGGCCCCTAATCCCATGTGAACCGGTGGCCTCGCAAGAAGGGGAAACGTGGCACAGAAGAGGGACAACGGGAGAAACGCGGGAGAAGATGGCCGACGATCAGCCAAGGAGGGGGCGACCCTCCCGGCTCTCGGGAAGTCAGCCCCGCTGACGCCTGGTCCAGGACTCACAGACAAGGCGCGGCTGGTGGGGCAGTTCAAACGCGTCTGCTGGGCAAAGCCCCAGCCCGCCCCTCGGCCAGGGCGGCTTCGCAGACCAGTACACGGGGACGCGGGCGGAAAGGGCACTAGTGGCTTCCCAGCCCCCGCTCCCACCCCGGCAGGACACCGAACGACGCGCCTCTTACAGGCAGTCCTCCACTTCTGCCCAACCCCCCTCAAGGACAGGGCTCGGCACCTCCCCAGACTGGTCCCCCCTTTCCCGGGCGGCCCCACCCCGTAGTGCCTCTTCACGGTCAGCCGAGACGGCCCTCTGTGAAACCCCCCACACATGCCACCCGCACCTGTGCTGCTCCACAGACGAAATCTCCTCCCTCCTGACGGGACAGGCCTTCCGCCATAAGAGCACAGCCCGAGGCCGCAGAGTGGAGGGCGGAGGGACAGGGACGGACAGAGAGACGACCGGCGCGTGCATGCTGGGACCTGCCGAGGCAGCTGGGCTTCCCCAGCCCAGGCCAGTGCATCGTGTCCGAGCACAGAGCCGCGTGCCCGTAGGGCAGCCCTGGCTGTGGGCGCCGGGTGGAGCCACATGTGCCCAGGCAGGGCTCCCTTGGCCCTAAGCGGCCACCTGGGTGTGTCCAGCAGTCCCTGGCGCAAGGAGGAGAGGTGAGAGGCACTGAGGATGGGCGAGGTAGGGGCAGGGCCCGCTTCCCCAAGCCTCAGGCCAGCCACTGACGCGGGAGCGCGGGCCTGAGCGGTGGCAGGGCCTGGGCCACTGCAGGCACTCGGGTCCCGCCCAGCACCTGGACCTCGGCCTGCGCTGCGCTCAGCCAAGGAGAGGCGTCTGGCGCCCCCTAGGGGCTGATGTGCCGACAGCGCACGGATTTGCTCATCTGCTCTCCAGTCCTCAGAAAACGCCTAATTCCTCAGTGGCCCCCGCCGGGGTGTCAGCACCCCACTTATACACGTCCAGTTCGAGCCCAACCTTCAGACCCCCGTGGCATAATCGAGGCAGAGCGGACGGGCCAGGGTTTTTCTCCCTCGCTTAACCTGGGTGCTCTACAGCCATGACTGCCATCTAAGATTTTTTTTTTTCAAAAAAAAAAAAAAAAAAACATATATATATATATATACACGCACAGTACCTGCACCATAAGGAGCGATCATTTTATCTTTTCTGTTTCAGCAAAACGTAACAAGAATAGATGGCAGGAAGGCACCATTTTAAAACACTCATGTCAGTAAATGGTTAACTGAGGAGGAAGGTGATCAGCCACCCTGCGGGACGCAGGCTGGAGTCTGAGTGTCGGCTGACCGCAAGCTCAGTGGCGACACTTAATCCTCACACCCTGTGCCCAGCACGCCATCGTCCCCACTTGACGTATGAGAAAACCCAGGTGAGCAGAGAGCACCTGTGACCACGGTTCTCACCGTGACATTCAGGCAGCTCATCCGTGCTGGGGGGGGGGGGGGGCGCTGCCCTGCGACTCTGAGGTTTTCAGCAGAGTCCCCAGCCCACCCTGCCAAATGCCAGACGGGGCACTCTGTCACGAGCAGACGTCAGAGACACTTCCTAAAATGTGAGGTCGGAGAACCGGAAATGGGTCCTCAAAAGCCTGTGGCCTCTCCTCTGCCCCGGGGTGCTGGTGTTCAGGGGGCACCGTGTCTCTCTTCCTCATAAGTTAGGCTCTCCCTCGTAGCTTGGGAAACTCTAAGCACGTGCTCGCAGGTGTGGGATGGTCACGCGGGAGCACTGAGCAGCGGGGACGTGGGACCTGGCGTCCGACAGGCCCAGCTGTGCGGCCCCCGGGCTGTGAGATGGAGGGCGAGTCAGTTCACCTCAGAGCCTCGGTCTCCACACGGCAGCGGGGACCCACTGGTGACGGGGCTGCCGTGAGGCAGGCGGATGGTTGCAGGGCCGTCGCGCCCCCTTCCCCTCACACAGCCCCTGCCCGGGCAGCCCGGCTCCTCCGTCCCTGCTGCTCAGAAGTGGAGACGGCATGCCGCATGTCGAGAAGGTGGCTGCTTGCCTCTCTTACCTTCGCGCCGCGCTCCCCATCTTTCCCAGGGGGCCTCTGACGCCAGGGAGGCCCTGGAGGAAAAAAGGGCATTGACAGGGTCACGATCAAGATGGTTTGCGGCCCCAGAGAAGGGTGACCAGGTCAGCGACTACAGCTCTGTCCTACTCTGTCCCTACTCGGCACATCCACACTGCCTGCCCGCCCCTCCGTTGGTGAGAAGCCCAGGCCTCAACCGGAGGCCCGCACGGGCCGCACGGCCAGCTGCAGGCAGAGCTGTGACTCAAGTCCGGCCCCCCAGTGGCCAGCCAAACTTCTTCAGGTTCATTTGCGCCTTCTAAGGCAAACTCAGATGCTGACTCCAGCATCAGTGATTCACAGACTGTGGGCAGTTACGACACGTCATTTACCACAGGGGAGCACCTAAGGCCTCAGGTTGCTACCTGTCCAGGTGGCTTTGCTGGGACATGTTTCCCCGTCTGTGAGACGGGAGTGAGGGCGCCCACATGCCTGCGTTTCAGGGGGACCAAAGAGCTAATGCGCTGGGCGCGCATCGTAGATCCACAAGTGTCGGTGCCCCTGCCCCCGCCGCCACCCAGACTACTCACCACGCTTCCGGGGGCCGCTGGGGCCGAGGGGGCCTACGGGTCAGGAGCGCCCTGTTCGGAGGCAGCAGGAGTTTTAGAGAGGCCCGTGGTCCTGACCGCACACCCCCGTCTCTCTCCGAACCTGCCTTCCGCTCCATCCCATGACTTGCAGGAGACAAGATGAACCCCTCTCACTCGAGTGCGCAGCGCCCAAGCAGCCAAGCCCAAAGGAGTGGGAGCTGGCACAGAGGCGGGGGGAGGAGGGCAGAGGGACTCTGGGAGGTTCCTTAGGGCGCAGAGGGGGCAGGGGTGGGGTGTGCGTGTGAGCGACATGCGTGTGCGCGTGTGTCTGTATCGTGGCTTTGACTGTGGAATCGGGGAACGCTTCCTGCAAGGAGTGGATGTGAATGACACTGATGGGTGGGCAAAGGTTCCAGGGGCGGAGGTGTGGTGAGGGTTTTCCAGGGTCGACTCTCAGAGTCCTGGCGGCCACGCGTTCCTCACGCTTCTTCCAGGCCTCCGGCCTGCGCTGGGCCTCCACGGGCTCCAGGTGCATCGGCCGGGCTGTGCCCACTAACAGGGAGGAGCTCCCATCTGCCCCTGCCCTGTGATGCCGCACTGGTCCTGCCCTGGGCTGACCTGTTCCGCTCGGACGGGCATGGCCGGCCTGGTCATGCAAGCGCATTCGGCCAGCAAGTGGAACTGTCTGCTGCTGCCCTCTAATCAGCACCCGCTCCAGGAGGCGAGGGAGGTGGCCACGAGACAGCGCTCCAGTCAGCCCCAGGACGAGGACCAGCCCTGCTGAGGCTCTGCGGGTGAGGCGGCAGGCGGGACAGCATGAGCGCCGGGGACGCGTGTGTGACAGGACGTGTCTGTGTCCTCCTGGCTGCATCTGCGTGTTGGGAGCACACACGTGTGACTATCACAGGCACACACGTGTGAGTATCCAGCGCAGGTGGACCTGTGCTCTGTGTGTGCGTGTGTGTGTGTGTGTGTGTGTGTGTGTGTGGTGTACACACGAGCGCGCTTCCCGGAGCCACAACCGTGGTGCGAGCGGGCCGATGTGGGCTTGTGTGTACGGTGTGGAAGGCGTGTGGGCACGTGGGCGAGGCCCTGCCAGGCTCGGACTGGTCTCTGAAGGGACCTCTCGGTCTTCGGGGCTCAAAGGGCCCCCAGCACTCGCCAGCGACTCGAGTGTGGGCTGCACCTTCTCAGCCCTTCCCCACTCAGCCCGGAGCTGTGAGCTGAGGGTCCCCCCCACCGTGGGGCATCCCCCCTCCAGAAGGCGAGCAGGGAAGAACTCACAGGGTGTCCAGCGGCGCCGGGCTCCCCCCGTGCACCTTCTTGTCCCTTGGGACCCTGCACGGAAAATGACAGAGGTGAGACATCATCGGTGACGCTGTCTACATCCCCACGCAGGGTGCCTTGGGGACACCGTGTTCATGAGAATGAGGTGATCCGAACCGAGAGCCCAGGGAGTGGGGACCACAGGTGCGGACATCACACCTCCCGGCCACCCACTGCTGCCTGGCATTTTCCTCCAGCCTCACCACCCCCGGGACAGGACGACTCGGACACACACAGCTGGCCTGTGGCTCTGGGATCTGAGCCCAGACAGGTCACTGCAGAGCAACTCCCCAGGGAACCGAACACCTGTCCAAGGAGGAGCCGGCTAAGCAGCCACAGCCCAAAGGGAGAACAGCAGCAAAATCGAAAAGCTAACACACACTGGGCGTTGTTTAGACCAGAGCTGCCTCAGGGCCGGGCGGGGGAAGGGCCCCTCCCACCCCCCATCTGAGAAGCTGCTGCAGGGCGCCTGGCCCCGCCCCGCACCCCACCGCTGAGGGACAGCAGGGAGGGGAGAAGGCAGAGCTTGGCGGGCACGGAGTTCTCCTAAACCGATGGCAGGGGTCCAGAGGCGGGGCCCCAGGCTGCATTTCAGGGTGCTTTGGGAGGGCCTCTGTGCCCCTGGGTGTTGGGCGGACCTCAGCCAGCACCAGGGCAGTGCCCGTGAGGGGCAAAGGGGCCGGCGGGCATTTCCGGGTCTGGGGCCCACAGGTGCAGGCAGGGTTTTCTTACCGGCAGCCCCGGGGCTCCAGGAGGCCCCGGGTCTCCAGGACGGCCCTGTGACCCCTGCAATGAGATGAGCCAGCGGTGAACAGGGCCATCGCCCTCGTCCCGAGCAGATGGGGTGGGGGTGGACGCACGCCCTGGGTATCAGTGGGAATCCATGGCTGGGGGGGCACCTCTGGGAGCCCCAAGGGAGGAGCGGGCCACATTTGGTTCAGTGAGCTCTTGAGGGTGGGCGATGCAGCCACTCGGCCCTCAGACATCCCATCTCCGGTAACCAGCCACGCAGGGGGCTGGGCGTGGGCATGGGAGGCGGGGCACGGGGCACTCACCTGTTCCCCTGGCGGGCCGCGGTCTCCCTGCTCTCCCTTTGGACCTTGCTCCCCTGTTGGTGGAGAAGCAGAATGCAGCAGACGTGCCGGCGCCCACACACCCGCCCTCACCAAAGACTGTGCCCTCCGGGGGTTCGTCCCTCCCAGTCCGCTGGGACTCTGACCCATTCTTACTCATCCTTCAGGTCTAAGGTCAAGAATCGCTTCTTAGGGAAACTGAACCCCGGACTAGGCCGAGCCCCCTCTCAGGGACGCGCAGGGAGTGTCATTGCTCCCCTGTGGCGTACGCTGGCAGCACTTTCACACTTATTTGCACGTTTCGATTCCTGGCCCCTCCGGCCCAGAGCCTGGCAAGCAGCAGACCAGCAACGAAAAACGATGTAAGGAGGCAGTGGGGACCCTGGAGGCATCTAGAAGGCAGGTCCAGACGTCGGAGTTGGGGAGCCTGGGGTGGGCTGGTCAGCCTTCAGGGGGCGCAGAAGGCAGCTCCGACAGGCGGGACCGTGCCCGAGGCTCCTGCCTGCTGTCCTCGCCGGGCCCGCTCGCTGACCCCAGTGAGTGTCGCGGCCCGGCCCGGCTCCTCGGCTCCGCGTGCTGCGCATCATCCGGCGAGGGGCGCGGCAGGGCACAGCGCGGACGCGCCCGGCTCCAGACGGCTGCTGCGCGGAGCCGGCACCCAGCGCTCCCACGGACGCGAGGTCATTCCTTCTAGGACTGTCGTCTGCAGCCAGCTCAGAAGAACACGCGCTGACTCCCCCGGGGACGACACCTTCATTCCTAGCATGGCTTCCTCCTCGAAAACTTCCCCTGCTGGGGACCCATGAAATGCTTTGGTCCTGAAGTCGCCAGCAACATGCTTCGTCAAGACAGAGGGCTCGCGGGGTCAGTTCAAGTGATGCACTCAGAAGCCTGCAAGGGACTGAAGGTGGCAGGAGGACAGGCCAGAGGAGGGGCCCTGGGGACACACAGGCAAATGCTCCAGCCAGGTCCCGTGCCAGGCCTCGGGGTCAGAGGCAGCACCCGCCGGCCGGGCACACTGCGCACTCCGCACCCGCTACTGAAGGCAGGCGCCCGGCTGGTCCCGCCCCCCTCTGACTGCCCTGCCGGCCACGTCGGCCAGCAGGTCCTGCAAACCCGGCACTGGCCGGGGCCCCGGAAGACGCCTTTGCAAGCAGAGCGGTGGCGGAACCAGGCTGCCCGGAGCCTTGGGGATGGCGGCTTCTGAAACACCCGCTGGCCAGCAGCTTGCAGGGCCGGCTTGAGTTCTCAGGTGTAACTTCCCCCAGGCCAGGGCCACCTGTCGCTCCTTCCTCCAGCTGAGGAGTGTGTGCCACCTGACTTCTCCAGACCTGCACACCATCGTACGGCCGAGCTGAGCTCTCCACAGACCAGCAGCCACCACCACGCGCCCGGAGGCCTCCCGGCTGTAATTTCCGTCACAGACGGGGCTCTTTTCCTAAGCTGCCTCGCCTGGACACAGGACACAGGAGAGGGCACCCTCTGCACCACGTCTCCATTCAGGCCTCTCAGCGGCAGGTCCCCGGGCGGCCAGTCACGTCCCCGTCATAGAACCGCGTCCATCCGTGAGCACGAACGTTGACACGAGGGCATTTTCTGGCCTCCACGTGGCAGGGCCCATAGCAACCGAGGACACTTATTCCAGGAGAGCCACCCGCGAGACGTTGTAGTGAGGGCGAGCCTCCCTTCCTGCCCAGCGTTTCCGTCTTGACGAGGGGCCACGAGACCCCTACACCTGAAGCAGGCCTGTGTCCACTGTCCTCTGAACAGCCCCTCTTGGACCGGGGTCCCCTCAGGGTACTCCACTCCAGGACCTTTCATTTATCTTCTGCCATCTCACGGGCTAATTCTGTTCTCCTCGAAACCACAGTGCCTGTGTGTGCACTGAATTACATTTGCCCGGGGAGAGGTCTGCCCTCGGCCCTGGTGTTACTAGGAGGTGACGCCCAGGCCCCTGCCTGACACCGTAGCCTTATAGGGCCCATCCCTGCCAGCCGCCAGGACAGGGTCTAGAAGCCCAGGTACCCGGCGGGGGCTCCCGGAGCACCCAGGGATTCATGAGCTGAGGGCAGCGGGCAGCACCAAGCGGCCACTACTTACTGGCATTCTCGGGAGCGGGGTGAACAGAGACGGCTGAAAGGGAACCAGAGAGGAGAGAGGTGAGTCGGCTTCACAGACCCGCCTCCCAGAGAGCTACCAGGTGGGATGGCCTCGGCCTCCCCTCTCCGCTGATTACTAGTTTTAACTATTAGAATCACGTATTTCTTTGAAGTGCCTGAGCACTGATCACAACAGGAAAGCAGAGCTTGGATGTGGGAACCCCGGAGTCACACGGCCTGAGCTCCAGCCCCGTCCTTCCCACCTAAACGCTGTGTGACCTTGGAAAGCCATCAGCTTGTGCACCCTCATCTGTAAAATGGGGATGAGACGTTCTCCACTCGGGGTGCGGGGCGTGGGAACCCATGCCTGTCCTGGAGCTGTGCCCGGGACCTGGGGGCCATCAGTGTCTCAATTTCAGAATCAGGGTCTCTGGCAATGACGCAGGTGACATGGACCAGGATGAGGGGGGCACACAGAGCCCAGCTTGCGTGAACTCTGTCCCGGCACACAGAGACCCCTGACCGGCCCGTGGGGCCTCGGGCGCACCCTGGCCCAGCTGCGCTAGGTGCCTCCCAGGGTGATGTTCTCCCCAGCCTCAAAGCTGCACGGCCCCCCGCCCCCGGACTCCCTTTCCTTTCCCTTCCCTGACTGCAGCCCAGCCAACTGGGCTATTTTGAATGTCCTGTCTTCAAAGATCCCACCTCCCCCTCCACCGGCCACTCACATATAAATGAAGCCCCTTGACCTTCTCCCTAACGCACCCTGTTCTTGGTAACGTTCACTATAATTTGTAATGTACACTCATCTGAGCTGCCACGTGACTGGAGTTTATCTCCCTGATGAAGCTGGAAACTCCATCAGGTTCAGGCCTTACCGACACCTGGCCCACAGCAGGTGCTCAGAAAAACAAAACAAAATAAAACAAAACAGAGGACAGGAGGACATTGTGGATTCTAGGCCCAAACACAATGAATTCAGAACAGAAGGAAAAAATGAAATCTCTCGTACCGTGTCCTCCACGGTCTAATCCCAATCTCTCCCCTGGAAGAAACCACTGTTTGCAGTTTAACAACTTTAGGACTCTTTTCTACATATTTCTGCACAATTATGAATGTATAGAAAAATGACTTTGCACAAGAGTTACACAAAGAGTAACGGCAAACGCACAGTTTTTTAGGGTTGTTTGTAAGTGCTAACTCATGTATTCTTCACAGGACTCTTAGAGGCGGAGGATCTGTCTTTGTCCTGCTTTATGGATAAGAAAATCAGAGGGTGGAGGGGCTGCTTAGCGAGGGGATCCTGGGGCAGGAACCGGCCACACGCAGCGGCCCATGCGCTTCACCCTCGCACACGCGCGCTCACGAGCTGGGCGTTCCACTCAATTTCCTTGAGTGTTGGTATTTTCTCAAGGCCATATAAACAGTGCGTGTGTGCACGTGTGTGTGTGTGTGTGCGCGCACGCGCGCGTTGGTGTGTGTATTTTCCTAAAACAGGATTCCACAACATGGACAGTCTGTGGCTTACCTAATTCTCTGCTTGTGGTCGTGCAGGCTGCCCGTTAACTTTTCACTATACCCGACTTCAGCGTACACCCTTGTTTAGGCTTTTTTAAGTGCACATCATGCAAATTACTGCTCTGGGGGAGATGCCCAGAAGCGGGATTTCTAAGCTCACAGGCAGACACTTTTAGGTATATTGACACCGAGTTACTTCCCAAACGAGCATCCTCCACCTGCCCTCCCACCCCGCAGCGATGTCATCAGCCTTAAACGAAAGTTATGTGGCCAGTTCTGACTCTAAAGCTGCTTCCGAGATTCTTTTGACGTCCGTGTAGGACGGCTAAGTCCCATTCCGACGGGCATTGGGGGGAGCCTGAGCCATGGAACAAGGAATGAAAATCAGAGTGAGACCTGGAGTCACAGCGTGTGTCCAGGCCCCCTCCTCTGCTGGCCTCCATGCTGCGGCCGCTCCCTGCTTTGGTGAACAAGTGACCAATCCCTAGTCCCCAGGGAGGGCCGGCACTGGAAGCCATGCTCAACCGCCCTGAAAACAACTGCTCAAAGCACAGAACGTCAAGGCTGGGAAGAAACATTGAGAAGTAAAAGAAAATAAATAATCCAAAACATGCTCCCCACTTTATACAGCAGTTGTTTGATATTTAGTGTTACTAACGCCCCAGAAATGGTGCTATGTGCTTGTATCGCTTCAGTTAGCTTTTACTACAAGTGTACAAAATACTTGGGTACAATGTGCACCTTAGAAGTTGAGAAAACCGAGTCTTTTCAAAATTAAGTAACACACCTGAGACAGTGCAGCTGAGTGGCACAGCGGGCACTCAGACTCACTTTCGTCGGACTCTGACGCCTACGTTCTCGGTCACTGCTCGCTGCCTGGAATTGAGGCTCAGGGCTGTATGTCCACACGCAGTCTAACCCTGGACTAACTGCCTCTCGCCCCTGGGCCTCAGTGTCCCCAGCGTGATGGCTGGGCACGTGTCCTCTGCGTCCAGCCAGTGTTCCGATAAGCAGCGATGAGCTCGCTGGATGCAGTAAGCCGACAGCACAAGCTGTTCCCAGAGGGGCTATGTGCTCGGGGTTATGAAGCCGAGGAATAGCCACAGGCTGCTGGCCGACTATTAAAGAGGTGTTTATAACTAAATGGCATGTCTGTGGGCAGTGGGGCCTCCCAGGGTGCTCGGATTCAGAAGCAGAGTAACTTACGGTTCCGGGTGCTCCAGGCGGGCCCACGGGGCCGGCTTCGCCCTGGATGGAGGAAAGAGAGAAGCATGACCAGCAGTCCTACTAACTGCCTGACTCTCCCGGGACACCTGTCCCCAGACAACAGAGCCACCTACCCTGCGTCTACCTGGATAGATGGATGGACAGCTGGATGGATGGATGGATGGATGGATGGATGGATGGATGGATAAGACAGATGATAGACAGATGATAGATACATAGATAGATACAGACAGAGAGTCAGACAGATTCCAGCTATAAAACGGCGCGGACCTCCGGCACCCTCGTGCCCGAGCAGCGGCCCTGCGGCTCTGCGCAGCGCGGGGCGTCTGCGTCGCCTCACCCCCACGAGCGGGCCGCGGCACCATCCCGGCCCTGGGCCCCGTCCGCCCCGCGCTGAAGGGAACGGGCTGTTCTCGGGGCCTGACGAGACACTACTCACCCCGTAAGCAACACAGGCTTGGGAGTCGAACCTCCTAAGCGTGAAGCCTAACTCTACCGTCTTATGCATCATTTTACCTCTCTGGGCTTGTTTTCCTCTTTGCAAGATGATGATAATAGGACACGCGGCTCACAGCACCCCATGGGACTGAGTGAGAGCCTTGTCAGCAGGACCCGACGAGGGGGAAGCTGCTGTCACGTCTGCCCTCAGGAAAGGAGGCCACGGCTGCTCCACGCGGCGGGGACCACGGCGCAGGAACCTGGTCCCCGAGACCCGCCGCGGCCACAGGGCTGGCGCCTCCGGCCAGTGTGCCCCGCAGCGCGGGCTGGGTCTGCTGCAGCCTCCCGCACGCGGAGCTCAGAGGACCGGGGAGCGGCGCTGGCTCAGGGAGGGACGAGGCTGCTCGGTAAAAAGCCACGCGATGACCAGCAGCAGTTCCTACACTGCTTCCACCATCAGCCCCACCGCTGCGGGCGGGGAGGGGCGGGGGCTGGGGCAGGGCAGGCCACGGGCAACTGACTTCGGTGGGAGAAGAGGTTCGGCGGGAGAAGGGTCTGTGGGGTCTGGGCTCAGTGCACCGGCTTCTCTTCCCAGCTCCTCCTGCTTCACTCTCAGCAGCCCTTGCTGAGCAGGGCGCATCGCCACACCCACTTCCCAAGACGCCCTGCGGCCCAAATGCCCCGTGGGTGGTGGGGAGGACGTGCACTGGGAGGCAGAGGTGGGGATGGGCCAGGCCCAGTCAGGAGCCCTGATGTGGCTTTAAAGTCTCATTTTGGATGTTTGACCGAAAGTGTCTATTGTTACGCGTTTCTCTGGAGGGAAAGGAAAGTGGGCCAGGTTCTTTGGGAGCGCGAATGTGATTGTGCTGTGACCCCGGCAACTCTGCCAAGGCAGTAAAAGGAGTTTTACGGTCCCGCTGAGCCTTTTGCAGTCTGGAAATGAGCTTCCCACAGAACAACTGCATTTCCGAGAATGCACGAGAGCAGCGGCCTCAGTGGCTGACACAGGGCCCTCTCTGTCCCCGACTCTCCATTGTACAGGCCGCAGGTCTGTCCTGAGCAAAGCCCGCAGCCTCCGGCCAGAGAGCGAGGAGGGAGGGAGGCCCTCCCGGAGCCAGAGAGGCCGAGGGCAAAGGAGAGCGGGCGCGCGGGCGGGGAAGGACGTGCGGGGGACGCGAGGCCCCTCGGTGTGTGTTGCCGCTCCTGGCCAGCGAGCCCGGGCCCAGGGGCGTCGGAGGAGACGCTCAGAACGGCACGGCAGGTGGAACCGGGACTGTAACCCAGGCCTCCGCCCCGGCCGCACACAGTCCTCTCCCCTCCACCGCGGGCCACTCAGGTCAGCGCCAGAGGGAGGATCTGCCACTCATGTGACTGATGGCCGCGTGACAGCAGCAGCTCCTACCTTGTCACCTCGGTCACCTTTCTGTCCCGGAAGGCCCAGGTCACCTTTCTCTCCCTGCAGCAAAGGATGACGGCAGGAAACGTTAGCAGCCGGCTGAGCGTGACGCCTGCCTCGTCCCCGAGAACAGTGGGACCCTGGACGAACCCCTTTGCTCTGCGACCTGCTCTTGCCTCAGCAGCGGATGCTCTGGGAAGCCCAACTCCAGGGGACTCAGTTAAGGTGAAGCACCTGGTTCTCCACTTGGCACCAACAGATGCCGCCCCCCCTCACGCCCGTCTGAAGATGCCTTCACCCCGAGATCTCTCAGCCACCTCTCGCCCCAGCTCACAGACCACAGCAGCCTGCCCCCCCCCGATGCCCTGTTCTTGTCCATGAACTCTGGGGAAATGCCCTCGAACCCTGGCCCGAATCCCACCCATCCCCAAGGGACTGGGCTCCAAAGGCGGCTGCTGTCCAAGGGCGCGGGCGAGGTGGCCCCGGCAGGAAGGCGCCACCCCCACTCACCCGTTCTCCCCTCTCTCCACGCAGGCCCGGGAATCCTGGGCGCCCGGGAGCCCCGCCTGCCCCTGTGGAGACAACACGGCCTGTTGGTCAGCTCGGCCCAGGAAGGCTGTGCCCAGCCAGGCCACGGGACGCCTGCCTCTGATACCCTGCGCTCCAGCCCCCCAGAGCGCCTGGCTTAGTGGAGGGGGCGCAGAACGCACAGCAGCAGAAGGGGGCTCTGGAGGGCGTGCTCACGGGGCTGTCCCCGCTCCCAGACCCGCCTGGCCTCTCGTGTCTGCTCCTCGCCCTTCAGGGCTCAAACACAATGTCGCCTCCCGGACACCTTTCCCGGCACTCCCCAAGTCTCAGCGAGGGGGGCCTCCTGTGCCCTCCGACCCTCACCTGCATGTCACCACTCACTGCACCCGCTCGATGGCTCGTGGTTCATGGTTGTGACCCATGCCCAACACAGTGACGGATGCCCAGGACATGCTGAGAGTTACCAGGCAAGTATATAAAAGCATGGAATGAATTTACTGAACCCCCAGAAGGCAACTGACACAGGCCTAGTGTGTATGAATGAATGAATGAATGAGTGAGTGAGTCAGTGAGTGAAGCATGGAGGGAAAACGACGGATGAGTGACAGTATGAACACACAGACCTTGTCTCCAGGTCGGCCTGCCAGGCCCTGCTCCCCAACGTCACCCTGGAGAGAGTAAAGACACCCCATTATTTTCCGCTCACACTTGCAGAGATGCCGCGATCCCCGGGTGTCCCCACACCCTCGCAGCCCCTGCCGGCCACAGCCCTGGACTCTCAAACCCGGGGCACACGAGCCACAGGCCATGGAAATGAGGGTCTCACGTTTCTGCAGAGGGGGCTCCACAGTCCCTCGCATCGTGTTCCGCTTCCCCCAAAGGAAAGAACTTCTAGAACCGCCCTGGACAGAGTCTACGGGTTGGATCCTGTCATCCTGAATCCAACTGCTCACAACTCGGAACAGTGAGGGGCCCAAATCCACGCCTCCTGCGCCCACCCGGCCCTGGGCTTTATTGCACGTAGGGTCACCCAGACCCCGCTCGGTCCGGTGACGAAGGAGACGCGGCTGGGAACGCGTCCCAGCCGACCCCTGGCCGCGGAGGTCCTGCAGACCTTGTGCGCACAGGCAGCCGGGCGGCAGTCGCACAGAGCTGGCTTTCCCCTCCCCGCGCGTGCCGCGACACAGGCCGGTCTTGGGTCAAGGCTGGTGAAGTCCAAAGGGGCCCGGGACGGCAAGCCCCAGGCAGGGCTGTCTCGGTTCCGGGAGGCTGGCGGAAGCCTCGTGCTCAGCCCGGAGGGGCCTGACCCGCGTTCTGTGGACAGGCAGAAGTGGGGGCGCGGGGCCGAAGTGGCCTGTTCCCCGCCCCATGCTGCTGGGCTTACCGGGTCCCTACAAATACAGCACTGATGCAAGGAGGGGTGCGGAGGGGGAGGGGTGCAGATTCTGGCCGGCGCTGTGCCCGGAGACTCTCCAACTTCTTGAATGAGAGTTAATTTCTAACGCCCACCATGCTGGTTAGCAAAACCTCTGTGCAGATTCCATGAGCAAAGGTGCACGTGTGAGCGCGTGCAGGAGCGCCACGCGCGCACGTGGGGCTGTTCCTGCGGCCACGCCGACTCGGCAGGCCGCGGAGCCGGCGCCGCCACCGTCCCCCGCGAGGACGACGGTCACGCCAAGCGCCCGTTAAGCCGCTGGGCACACGGTCCACCCCGCAGCGCCGGTGCCGCCGGCGCACGGGCGTCTGAGGTCGGCGCACGCAGATGCCGACGCCCTCCTGCTCCGTCGGTCCCCAGGGGTCCGAGCTCGGGAAGAACCACCCGAACCGGGACTGGGCAGGCGCCTGCCACGCGAACGGCCACGTGAAGCCTGCTGGTGTGGCCGCACCCGGCGTGGGCACCGCGGCCACGGGCACCGAGGGGCTGTTAGGTCAGGCGTCCGAGAGCCTCCTGAACAGCGTGCTGTGATCCGCGGCCGGAGGCGCAGTGGACGGAAACTGGGCGGTAGCACAGCCTCTCGACTGGAGCCCATGAGGCCGACGCACCTGTCCGGACAGCAGCTCCGGCTGCACGTGTAGCGGCCTCTGCCTCCCCTCGGGTACCCTGTGACGCTGTCCCCGCTGGGAACCCCAGGCGGCTGCATCCACGGACTGAGGCAGCTGGCCCCTGCCTTCAGGCTCCCTACAGGAGCCACCAGCCTTAGGGACAGTGGCAGAGGGCCAAGCTCCAGGGGAGAGACGAGGGGGGACACGGGTGAGGGGACTAAGGGAGAGAAAGGGGGAGAGGAGGGGGCACGGGCCCTCCTCCATTCAAAAGCCCACGCGTCCCCGTGCTCCCCTGCCCCAGAGGTGCTGTGACTCTCCAGGGCCATTCCCGCGATGTGGCACCATCCCTGCCCGGGCCCCTCACCCTTCCAGGCTGCCCCTTCCCGAGGACCCACTTGTCCCCTGCCAGACTCCAGCTGACACCGACCGCCCCGCAGCTGGGGCTCACACACCGCCCCAAACACACCCCGAACAAAGACGTGCGATGGGGGGAGGCGGGTCCCTACCCGAAGGCCAGGCTTCCCGGCGGCCCGTCGTCCCTCTGCCTCCCGGCTCTCCCTGTAAGGAAGAAGAGTCAGGTCAGCGGGGCACAGGCGGGAGGGAGGGCCGCGTGGCCTCGGGCGGCCTGGGCGCCTATCATTCCGCGTGACCACGGCGACCAAATCGGCATCCCGTACCGCCTCCGAGGCTCCGTGTTGGACAATGCTTCCTTTGACTTATTTGATAAAAACACAACTGAGTAGAAATGACGCCCCTCTCTGCTGAGCGGTGTGAGTACGGCAGACAGTCCACAACGTCTGCAGACTGCAGAGGGCCCGGTCAGCGCTAACCCTGTGTCGGGAAAGGTAAGGGCGAAGGCAGTTCAACCCACACACAGTCTGCATTTCGCCATTAACAACTGAGTTTCTAAGTCTGCTTGTTGAAGAGGATGATGCATTTTCCTGTAATTTGAAAAGCTCCTTTCGGGACAGCTGGCCTGGGTACGTGGACTTAACATCTGCTATAAAACAATCAAGTCTGCTTGTTAAAACACGTTGTGTCCCGTGCAGTTGTTATGTGTAAACTGGGAACCTGCTCCCAAATTTGACTTTCAACCTCTGATTCTTTGCTTAATGATTCTACTAGAAGCCGCCCCAGCAGAATATTTCTAACATTAAAGTCTCTTATTATGTAAGAGTCACTGAAAGTTTTTCCTCCTTGCGAATAAAATAAACACGTTTCTAACATTGATTTTAAAGGCCAAGGCCCCCAAACCCTTCCCAGCTACCGAAGACGAGACCTGGCCGCGCCTGTAACCCAAACTCTGCTACGTCCTGATCCAGGGCTTTGCAGGCAACTTCTTCTAGAGCTCCCCGACAGCCGGAACCCCTCCTTTCCTGTGTTTTGGGTTCCCAAGCCTGCGCAGCCCACGCAGGATACCAACCCTTGGGTCCCGGCAGGCCTGGGGGTCCGTACAGCCCGTCCTTCCCAGGTGGGCCCTGGGCCAAGAGAGAGAAGCACAGACAGGGAATGAGCGCACTGCGGGCAGCGCCGCGCCCGGGGCCTCCCCGCCGGGAGCCCCTGGTTCAGCCGCGGCCGCCTCCCCGCAGCCTCGGGGGTCCTCTGTGGGCCGGGGCTCTCTCGGCGCCCCCTCTGGGCGACGCCCAGTTCCGGCGCCCCTGGACACGCGCGTGGCAGCAGGGCCCTGGCTCCACTGCTACCTCATCCCCGCCAGGCCCTGGGAGCCACCTGACCCCCCCCCACCCCCACCTCTCCGCTGCCACTTCCTCCTTCCCCTCCGCCGCCCTCCACAGCCGCACGCGGCAGCCTGTCCGCCCCTCGCTCCAGCGATGGCTCTGACCAGCTGCGCGTCCCACGCCGTCCCAATCCCAGCCTCCGGACGTGGACAGATGTCACTGCAGCCGTGTGCACGTGACGGGACATGAGCCGAGTGACTCGCTCGTCCCCGCGGCCAGTAATGGGGACCCCGCAGGTCGAAACGCAGGGGTCTCGGCTGCACCTCTGCTCCTTCACTCCCCCAGAGCCACCTCTCTTCTGCTCCTCTGTGCCTTAAGTGACAGCCTCCCCGTGACAGACTCAAGGGAAATCCTTGCCCCGCAAACAGCAGCTCACACGTTACTGCTTTGGCAGATGTGAGTGCTCTTCGAAAGTTGTGATCTTCTTTAACAAACCCAGTAATTCTGTGCAGAGAGCTTCTGCCACCAGTGTAGGACGCATATCACCCTGTGCCCCTGGCCGGGCTTGGCCAGGAGAAGGAGCATCCCCTCACCCAGCAGGGGTCTGGGCGGTCTGGGTCATGGTCACGGTCACAGTCAGGGCAGCACACTAAAGCCAGGGCAGTGCCTCAGACCCTCGGGCCATGACCCCCTGCAGCCCTGGCTGGAAGGGCCTGGCCATGTGGACACAGAGCAATGGGTGACAGGGGACAGAGGAGGGACAGACCCAGGACACTCACCGCCTGCCCGGGTGGCCCCGGCTTTCCGGGAAGCCGATCTCTCCAGGCAAACCCTGCAAAGGGATCAGGCAGGACTGTCAGTGTGACCTCCTCACAGGTCCTTCCTCCCACCGCTTCCCCCGGCCCAGGCCCGGCCTCTGGCTCTGCCGAGGACTCCCGGGGCCGGGGGACGTACCCTGGGACATCTGGCTGGTTCAGCGCAGGCCACCGCGCGAGTGGAGCTGTCTGTCACACCTCTGAAGCTGCGCGTCCAGGCTTATCCAGGCTACAGTCAGGGCCACCGTCACACTCCTCCCTGGCGGGCCAGTGGACCCCTCCCTCTGGGGAATGACTGCCCCTCTCCCTGCGCCTCCCCCTCAGCCTCGGGCAGAACGTGTCCAGCTGCCCCTGAGGTGGGGGAGGCCTACCCTGGCCCCTCTGCTGCCTCAGAGCTAATCACGAACCCCTAAAAGGCGCTGGAATGGACAACCCCAGACTAACATGCGCCCCACCCCCCCACCACATGTCTTAGAGCAGCCGACCAACATGCCACGTGAGCCCAGCAGCCCGGTGGCTGCGGCTGGGGCCCTCGTTTATGCTCTGGCCTTGGACAAAGAGCAAACAGCTGGTGACACGAAGATGTTCCCACAGGCCACGCGAAGGTCACCTAAGTCCCAGTAAGGAGAGCAAAGCCATCTACTTACCGGGGGACCTCCGGGGTCCAGGGGGCCTGGCACGCCAGGTGGTCCGGGGGGCCCTGCAAAGAAAGCACAGAGCGGGTCACAAACGCGCATTAACAGCCTCCCGGTGGCACTGTCCCTCCGGAAAGGAGGGGAGGGGACAGTGACCGGCGGGGCTTCAGCTTTAGTTGTGATGCCTTATTTTTTAAGCAGGAAGAGAACAAAAGGGAAAAGATCCGAAGGGCAATTTATAAAGTGTTAACATGTATCACATTTGGGTGATGGGAACATAACTGTTACGTTGTCTATTCTGCTGTGTCTTTAACTAGTTGAGCCTCTAAAATGAATTCAGGTTTGTGTATGTGTGTGCGTGTGTGGGTATGTCAGCACGCACACACACAAAGGTCTTCGAGAACAGCGCGCCCAAACATTAGTTGGGGCGGGGGGGGGGGGACCTCGCTCCTCCCCCGCCCCGCCCCGCCCCGTGGCCAGGCAAGACCTCCTCTGCACCTCCAGCCCCAGTCTGCTCAGCTCTCTCCCGGATACGCCCCCTCCCTCCCTCCTCAGACGTCTCCACCTCTGAAATTGTCCCCAGCTCCCAGAAGGCACAGACCCACCCTCCGCCATGCTCGAGGCCCGTGGCATTGTGATCCTCTGCATCTCAGCCAGCGACAACCCCAGGGCTCCGCACACATCGGCTCCCCATGAACGGGACTGAACCGAGCAGAGAGCCCTGCACGCAGAGATCACCACCACATCGCCACCGGAGGGCGACAGACTCCGGGAAATGCTGAGGCTGCCGTGTGCGCGGACAGTTCCCCCTTCTCCCTCCAGGGGCCCCTGTGAGTCGACACTCGGCGCAGAGGGGGGCCATTCGCTGAACCTGACTTTTTGGTGGGATCTGGACCCAGCTTTCTCTGCAGCTCGCTCAGCCCTGGTGGGTCTACGGGGGCAGCATCTACCTTTGTTGGGAGGAATCTGCTTGGGGCTGGAGCACTGAGGAGCCAGGCAGAGCTGGACGGTGGCCTGGGCTGGTCCCCCACAATGTGAGGGCAGGGGGTGCCCACAGAAGCCCTGGCCTCGCCTCTGCTGTCACTCAGCCGTCTCCCACCCCCGTGCTGCTCCCGCTTAGCTCTGTTCACCTCTCGGGGCAAAGCAACAGCCACGCGGGTGACACAGGACCTGCCCTCACAGAGGGTGAGTCTGAGAGACCCGCGTGTACTTCACGGTGACCTTGGAGGTCCTCACGGCACCCTCAACCCCAGAGCTCACCTGCGGCCCCCTCCACATGGGCAGCACACTCCTCACTAGGGACTTGGGTACAGTTCCTCATCCTCCCTCCTTACATTTCCGGGGATGCCCATGGCCCCTGAATGTCCTGTGCTGTTGCAAAGTGGTTGTTGTCGGGAGCCAGCCCCCTGGCCAGCTCATCACCTTGACCTTGCCTCCCCTTCCTCCTTCTTGTCTTGCAAACACCCCTGCAGGCCGCTGCTGCTGTTCGCTTGTTCCAGCAGACAGATCCAAGTCATCACCTACCGCAAATGAAACCTCCTGACAATAATGGAAACTGAGGCCCAGACAGTGTCAGGGCCCCTCCTGAGGTCACAGAGCCATCATATCCAGTGTATCCTGGTCAACTGGGCTCCTGCAGAATCACCTGGAGAGTGTGTAGTAAATACAGGCACACAGGCCCCTTGTTTGGTCTCTGAGACACAGTTTGGGACAAGTCCGAGGGGTCGGTGACTTAGGAAACACTCCCCGGGTAATTCTGGAGGGCCGCCTGGTCTGGGACCACCCGCCTTGACCATCTCCGTGCACCAGCCTCACTGCCACCGGCGCGGCTAATGCGGCAAGCACAGGATACAAGGGACCCACGAAGGAAGCAGCAGAAAACAGACGCAGAAGGTGAGGAGCGCGGCCCCTCCGTCCAGCGTCCGCGCTGACCCTGTGACGGGGGGGGGGTCCACCCATTTTACAGGCGAGGAGCTGGAGCTTGGAGGAAAATGAACCGACACTCGTCGAAGCTGGCGTGCACGCGCAGTGTCCCCGAGCCCCCACCTTCCCGTCCCGCCCTACGACTCCGCCCTGTGCAGCATCTGCACAGATGGGGACCCGGGACGCACCTGCTCCTGCCACAGCCCGTCCCCCTGAACAGCACTCTCCTTGGAGACCGTGTGTGTCTTAAGTGGGACGAGACCCCGGGGCTCCGTGGGGCTGGAGCATGTCGGGGTCCCCCTCCAGGGCCCGCAACACCTGGCTGGGTGCTCTGCACACAGTTGGGGGTTAATAACTGTCCGCCAGTCTGCGGCTGCACGCTCAGGGAGGAGAGCGAAACCCCACAGGGCAATTAAACCCACGCGCAGCACCCACGTCGTCCGAACAGCGGGAGAAGCTGGGAGCACGTGGCCCCAGCACTCAGCGCTCTGGACACTGTTTCCGGTGGGGGCCACACAGAGGGGGCGAGCCAGTCGCCTCCAGCCTGCTGTCCAGCACACGGGGAGCTTCTTGCAAATCCCAGTAAGAAACCCACGGAGGGGGACAGCAGTCAGGACGCGCCTGCAGCCAGTCTGCGCTCGGGTGCTCCCCGGACCCTGACAGCCACGCGGAACACGGAGGTGACAGAGGCTCTGCCTGGGGTGTCCGCTTGGCCTCACAAGGTTCTGACGGTCACCTCCCGGAAGGCTGCGACCAGCCCCCCACCCCAGGCGACCAGACGCCTCGCACAGAGCGGGCCCCGTTCCGGTGGCGCTCGGTGCTCTGGCACGGCCTCGGCAGCCACGGGACGGGAGCAGCGCCCGAGGGGACCGGGACACCCCGGCTCGGGCTGCGACACTCCCCGGAGGTGACGGGGAAATCTACACTTTCAGGCATATTCCATTTTTAAAAAAATCCAACCTGGCAACTATTTTGAGAATTAAAACACAACAGAAAACAACTGCACGTCTGTGGACAATTAAGGTTTCCGGTTTGCAGTCCCCGACAGTCTCGACCTCGCACGTGGACAAACTGCCAGCAGAAGCCACCCTCAGAGGGCGACGACCAGAGAGGCACAGGGTCTGGGTGTGCCGCACGTCGACGCTGGATGGAGCAGGAGGACGCGCTGACCACGGGGCCCACACGGGCCGTGTCCAGGGCCCCGGTGACTCCCAGCGAGGCCCGGACTGGCATCGTGAGTCTCGCCTCCAGGCCTCAGCTGTGCACGGTGCTCCCTGGGCCACAGGGGTGTCTGCCTGAAGGGGTCGGGGCGCTCTGTCCTGCTTCCCAGGGAAAGGAGCTGCGGGAGAAGCCCCGTGAGCTGCACCCCAACTGTCCCGGGTGACACAGCCTCCTCCGTCCTTCCGGCCTGCGCGTGAGAATGCTCCAGGCCCCAGGGAGGCCTCAGGGGATCACGGCCGAGGCACGTGTCTGTCTGTCACAAACGTGCAGCGTGTTCACAAGTGAGAAGCACAGGAGCCTCAGATGCAAAACGAGGTGGCAGGACATGACAGGACATTGGTGGCACCACGGAGACCTTCAAGGGGGGTGGGGACAGTGAGGAGACATGGCCTTCGGTCCCTACAGCGAAAGTCCCTGCAATGTCCCGGGCTCCCTGGAGAAGTGGCGCCCGGAGACCCAGGACGTGGGAGAGAGATCCCTCCTCCAGACGATGCTCACCGGCACCTCCTGGGTGCCGCGGGGATGCTGGCTTCTGGGTGGGGACCACAGCAGGAGGAGCCCACCTGGAGGAGATGCGCACACCAGTGGTCCCTCTGGGGAGTGCCGTGTTGGGTGGGTGAGCTGCGAGCTGCGGGGGTCTGTGCTGGGGGCCGAGGTCTGCGCATCACAGCCCACGGAGGACGCCTGGCCAGGGCCCTGCGTGAGCCCACGAGACAGGCCCGTGGGAGCCCTTGCGTCCTGCCCTGAATAACGTACGGGGCGGACGGTGTAAGAACTTGGCCCAGGACCGGGAGTGCGAAGCCTGGCCTCCTGTGGGGTTCAGTTCATGTCCTGCAGGCCACGGGCTCCGTGAGGGCAGGTACCACGGCCGACTGAGCGTTATGGAACCCCAGCCCAGGCCGGGCCCGCAGGACGCCCTCCAGACCGGTGCTGAGTCATGAAGTGCCACTTCCAAGAGACTAGTCACTTCATTTCTTCAGGGAGCTACTGTAGCAGCTTATGCCTTTGCGCTTCACAGGGTTCTGAGCAAGGACAAAATTCCCTGTCTGCTCTTTTAGCATCTGAATGAAAGATGGTCAATCAGAAGGTTACCTTAGACTACAGCTATCTGACCGTTAACTGCATTAGTGGTAGGAATGACGCCTTTGGTTTAAGGTGGCCTGGGTCAAGTGCTGCGTCACCTCATGCCACCGAAGGGACTTGGGCTATGGGCGTCACCTCTCAGCGCCTCAGTCTGCCCAACTGTAGTGAAAGGTGGGGGCCCCTCCCCCATCACTGCAGCTGGCATTGGTGAAGGGGTGTAAACCAGCCACACAGGCCGCTTCCACAAGTGTGACTTCACGCTCTCCTCTTCCTATCATGAATACACATATCTAAGTAACCAATTAATCTAGTTGTTGAGTGACGACTTAGTCAATAGTCTAAATGTTAGCAACAAAAAACTGACTGTTTCATCACTAATGAAAACGGCTAAGTAACGGCTTTACTTGTTAACGACCCAGTCTAGTTATTCATGAAATGACATTTGATCCAGTTCGGCACTAACCAAACCGCTCTTCACTGTGATTAGTGATTACAACGATGCGTGAATAACTAATCAAAATAATCATCGTTAATACAGGCGGAGATTCATTCCCAGCAGCCACCTCGCTCCAACCGGGGTAGACTTAGAAAGCCGCGCAGAGCGTGGAGATGCAGCAAACGACCTGCAGAGACAGACGTGGCGGTCGCCGTCCCTGTGTGGCTCCTGCCGTGTTTTGGGGGGAGCTGCTTCTGACCTGCGAGCCCCCCCCTCGGACTGTGGCTCCGGGGCAGAACCGTGATGGCCTGCCCCCTCAGCCGGCTTCTGCGGAGAGGCCCACGCCCGCCCAGCCTCGGGGCCGGCCCCTCGCCTGCCCGCGGTGCCACCAACGCAAGTGGCTTCCGTCCATCCGGACGCAGCCCCCGGCGGCCCCGCCTCTGCCAACGCTCGACCACCGAGGCTCGGATTCCCACGCTCCCTAAAAGGACGCGGGAGCCCCTCCCACGACACCCGCGTGCGCACCTTCACCCTCAAACACCCCGCCGGGTGCAATTCTGCATCTGCAGGAAGAGGCGCGCGGAGCCCCCGCAGGAGGCCAGCTGCCCCGGGGCTTCTCGCACGCGGACAGCAGACACCGCTGCGCCGGCTCGTCCCGCACACCGCAGCCAATTAAATGCCGAGCCCGGCCTCCCTACGTGTGAAATGGGCTGCGCGCTCGTTTTTCTCAGGCGGCTACAAAGAATAGTCACGGTCACACGTGAACGCTCAAGGGAGCGTCCGACAGTAGCAGAAAGAGGCTGTGTCCCCCTCCCTGTTCCCGTCAGGGCGGAAGGCGCTGTGACTTACTCTGCTGGCACGGTCAACCTGACCCCCCGATCAGCGTGGGCACGGCCCTCTGCGCCCCGAGAGGCTGCCGACCCCTCTCCCAGAACTCAGCTCTCCCCGCGTCTCCCCCAGGCACGGCCGGGGCCCGCCTGGCTGCCACGTCGCGGGGCCGAGGCACGTAACACGATTCGCGGACTCACTGAACAAATGCACAAGCGCGTGGAAGGCGAGCAGAACACCGCGGCCAGGCCCAGGGAAGGTGGGCGCGCAGGTGTGTCGGGAAGGGTGCCTTAGAGGAGGCGGGCAGAGAGCCGCCTCACGACGCTGCCTCTCGGTGTGGGCGTGGCTCGCTCCAACGCAGCGCCGTGCCCGTCGGGGAGGGATCCGACCCAGGGTGGCGGGCAGGACGCACGACAAACCGCGTATCGCCTGGTTCGGAACCACTGAGACCCTGAACGTGTCGGGGTGCCCTGTTTCTGGCCGGATCCCCGCCACTGCGAGCCTGAGCATATACTTATATTTACAGCGTCCAGCTCAGTGTCTGGCCTTCGGTGAGGATTTGCTGAATGAAAATGATTTCAACATTTTAAATGAAAAAAGGAAATGTCTTTTCCAAGGTAGCAAACAAAGAGTTCTGGGGGAAAAAAGCAGAACAGGACAAAACTGTAGCTTAAGGTGATTTGACGGAGCTGCCTGTATGGTGAAGTTAAAAAAAAAAAAAAAAAAACCCACAAGCTTAGCTCACTGGAAAGCAAAGTAATAAAACAAATGCGAAAAGCATTCTATTTTTCACTATTGCCATCAAAATGCCGCAGTGAACACGGACTCTTCAGAGGGCCGTGCCTGACGACGGATGCTCTGTCGCCGCGTTCCCCGCTCCCTCCTGACCCAACGGGGAGGTGTGGAAATGAAGTCTGAGCCGCGTGCCAAGTGCTCACGCACGCACGTCGTGTGCAGCCGGCCTGGAAACTGGGCTGGCAGCGTCTCCTGGGTGGGCCGACGCCAGGCAGCAAGGCCACCACACACGACCTGGGCGTGGGGACAGGTGTCCAGCAGCAGGTGGCGCTAAAGCCGGTGGCCTGGCTGCGGCTGGGGAGCCAGACTGAGGCGCCCACCTGCTTGTCACTCCCTCTGGAGAACAGGACGGCCAGCCCGCCGTGCTCACTGTGCTGGGGGCTCAGCGCCTGGCCCTACCCCTGCTCTTTCTTTGATGGGTACTATTGCCTCCTTCCCCATTTTTATTATCATTTTAAACAAGTGATGAGATCGAAGTTCGGAAGATTAAGCATCAAGTTCGAGGTGCGCCAGCCTGCAGGTGGGGGCTGGGCAGGGCTGCGCACTGCTCCCCTCACCCGCGTCACGCCCCAGGGGCCCACTGGTCCCCAGAGGCTGGGGCCGGGGGGTGGGGTGAGCTGCGATGCAGGAGGAGGGGAGAACGACAGAAAGGCTGATGGCCAGGCCCCCACTAAGGTGGGGGGCTCACAGACACAGCACTCACAGTGGCCATCCGCGACTCTGCCAACCTGAGAAGTGCCACTGACCCCTCCTTCTGCAGAGGAAGCTGTGTCGCTGCGGAGCAGGTAAAGGCAGCACTCACCTGCGGCCCGGGCGGCCCAGCAGCTCCAGACGCACCCGCCTCTCCCTTCTTCCCCTGAGGGCAGAGAAGGAGCACAGTTAGCAGGTGGCAGCGCCCGGGGCATCCGAACGCACGTCCCCGTCCACGTTCTGACCCCATTTCTCACCGCAGTGCACTCACTGTCCCCTGGGGTGCCCTACAGGGGCAGCGTGGGACCGGGGGCAGGGCAAGCTTTGGGGTTGCGGAGGTTCACCTTTGGATCCTAGCCCTGTTACGGCATGGTTTTGGTCACACGTGACCCCAAATGCAAGAGGACCAGAAAAGTACGCCTGAGAAGAATCTTCACGTCCTGTCCTCGGCCACTCCGCTCCTTGCCTTGAAGGCAGCTCGGCCCCCCAGAGGCCGGTGAGCCTTTCCGGAGGCATTTTATGTGTAGGCAAGCACGGGCGCATGTGTCCCCAGCCCCTCCCTCCACGGTTCGGTAAGGGAAGGCGTCCTAGACCGAAGGCAGATGGGGGTGGGGAGGGGGCAAGCTGCTTAACCTGCTGGGTCCTAAGTTTCCTCACGTGGAAAATTACAATCATTGTAATTATCTGAAAAGACAATGGTAGGAGAAATAACTTGACGTATCATTAATTTTCATTTTTATTTTTCAGTTAGAGTTCCTCAAGTCAATAGTTGAGGAAGCGCCGCAAAGCACGGTAACGCATCCTGCACACGTAACAGACAACTACGCGAATGAGGAAGACGATGCCAGTGACGACCACGAGGAAGAAATGGTAACGGCAGGGTGCGAGCCACTTGGGGTCCCCGGAGTGCGCGCGAGACCCCGTGCCAGACAGACCTGGTTTCACAACTGCTCCCTCCCAGCAGTGCCGTGGAGCTTAAACGAGATAATGCCCACGGAGTGCAGGACGTGACGCTAGGGAGCGTCCAGTAGCAATGGCGGTGGCGGTGGCGGTAGTAGTGATGGTGAGGGTGAGGGTGGCGTGGTGGTGACAGTAGTAGTGATGGTGAGGGTGGCGGTGGCGGTGGCGGTGGCGAAGGCGGCCGCCCCAGCTGTAGAGGATGCAGCTGGCAGTGGTTCTGTAACCTCTGCGTTTTGGACCTATGGTTGGTTGTGAGGATTTGAGAAGTGCTGGCCAGGGCGAGTTTTAAAGTAATGAAGAATGATTTTACTACCAATCACCCTTTCTGTCATTTTTCTTTTCTTCTCTTATAAACTGCTACCCAACACAGTATCTGGGGAAGTGTCGGTAATGTATCATGAGGGCAGATAATTCAAGCCGTTCTCAGTGCCAGGATGCTGAGTGGGACGGATATTTCCAACACTGCCTGCCGCCCATGCAGAAGCGGAAAGGCTGTAAATTCACAGCGGCATTCCTCCCCAGCCAGGATGAGTGAACGGCCACGTGAGGGGCCATTAACAGATAAAAGGATTGCTGGTGCAAGTGATTCTAATACGTGCCGTATGGTCTTTTGCTCAGTTCCTGTTCTCCATGCCTCCAAATGTCAAACATGATTATTTTCTACTGGGTAGAGCCGAAACCAGGTGCTGTCCTCATATAAACCCTGGCTCCACGCCACGGAATGAATCAAACAGTAGCCTGTGATCCAAACGATGCTATTACCATCTGCTGGGGCAGGGAAAGGCGAGGGAAAAGGCTCTGCAAGTTGTCAAATAAAACAAACGCGACCCGGGCTGCCGCTGATAAGAGACCACCCGTGCTCCTCTCCTCGCCTCTACGAGGTGTCGCAGCCGATGGGCCCGAAACCTTTCGGCAGCAGGACACCTCCAATCAAGGGCAGCAGCCGGAGGGGAGAAGCCTCGGGGCCCCGTGCGTCCCACAGCGCCGCACTGCCACTGACGAAGGGGCCCACACCCCGCCGCGGCGCCCGCCGCAAGGGCTGCTCCTGTCCAGCTTAGAATTCGTGGGTGCGTGTGGACACGTGCCCAGGCGTGCACGCACGCACACACGCACACCATGCTAAAGCAAAGACAGTGACGGGTGTGGAACCAGGCAGACCTTGGGGTTAATCCTCGCCCCACCATGCATGATCTGTGTGACGCCGGGTGATTCGATTTATACCGTTAGGTCCTGCTTTCCTCATTTGTAGAAGGGGCTTAAAACTGCCACCCCTCGTAGGATCCAGTGACGATTCCATGAGAAGCATGTCCCAGCGAAGAGCCTGCTCGGCACTGACCGTTCGAATGCATGTCAGTTGTACAGACAGATGCTATTCTACAAAGGCTAAAGCAACGGACACGATCAGTTACCCCTGGGACATTTGGGGGTCGCTCTATTTTTAGGAAGAAGGGGAGCGTCATATTCAACAGGGACACTTCTCCAGTTCTCAACTGATGAGAAAGAGAAATCAGAAGATGTTGAGAAATGGTCAAAGGAACCAAAGAGAGTGTCACCTTGTGGGAAGGCCTGAGTGGCCTGGGGCGGGCAGGTCATTCAGCCTTTCTGGGCATTAAATTTCTCACTGCCAAACGCAGGGACCCCCTTCCATCCTGACGATGGCATAGTTCAGAACTCCAAATTTTATGCTAAGTTTAAATGCCGGACAACATGCACAGGGATATGAAGTGTAGCATAGGTAACAGCACTGATGCTATTATAACAAGAACTATGTATGGTGCCAGGCGGGCATTAGACTAATTGCGGGGATGATTTCATAAATGACACAAATGTCTAACCACCATGCTGTACACCTGAAATTCATCTGATACTAAATAATGTCGACTGCCATTAAAAAATTTAAAAAATTAAAAAAATAAATGCCTGACAACACAGAATTCTCTTCAAGAAATACTTTTCACTCTTTTTTGTCCAGAGGAGGAAAAAAACATCAGGCTGCGGATCTAGGGCCAGGCCGAGGCGAAGGAAAGCAGTGACGCAGGAGGGACCATGCTCCCTTCTTTACACGCGGACGCCCCGTCAGGCTCAGACCCCAGGCGCCCGGGTGCCCGAGCCTGTCTCCTCGCACCACCCGACGCGTCCGCCGCCCCGTGCGGAGTCATTCGCTCTCCCACCCTGACCCTGTCAGACGCTCACTGATGCCGTTGTGCGGGGTGCGTTTCATACGCGCGCGTTTGTGTGTAAGTCTTATGCGTGAGTAGAACATCTATGTTTGACAAGTGTGAGGCACTCTTCCAGACGCTGCTGGTACCGAAGTAAAGGACGTGCTCACAGACGTAGATTCTAGCGGAGAAAACGAAACAAACTCTCAGAGGAGGAGACCGTCAGCTAAGTCCCCTACAGCATGTTAAAACAGGCCATGTCAGGGTGACAGGCCGTCTGCTTTGGACGCGAGGGATGACCAGACGTTTTTGGAGAAATCAACCTCCTGGCGGCTTCTGGGTGTCCAGGTGCCTCAGTGGCCTCGAGCAGAGGTTGGTTCCACCTTGCGACATTCTGGGCTCCAACGACACGGCTGAGCATCCCCTGCTTTAGCTAAGTGACATTGTGCTCTCATCAAACTCTGCCCACCACACTCAAGCTCAGGCAGCAGCAGGAGGACGCGAGATCCTCAGCCAGCTGCACCCAGCGCCTGCCCTACGTCGCCTGCCCTACCGCGCCTCAGGCAGGGAGCCCACAGGCCCCCTCGGCCTGACGTCCTCCAGCGGGGGGCTGCCTGGCCTCCGAGGCTCGGCGGGCGGGCACAGAGGGCGCCTGGCTCCCCGTCCTCCCCTTTCACCACCCCGCTGTGGGAAAGTACAGCTTTCCAGATGAACATATTCACCTTGCTGGGGGTCACGCTGTCTGCCTGTCGCTAAGCTCTAAAATAAAGGGCCCCGGTCCCTTTCCCCACCCAGCATTTTGGCCTCAACCCTCAATTCCCAGGTCCCTGGGGCCTGCCACTGTCTCGCCTCTTCTGTCGTTACAGCCTGTGTGTGTGCAGTGACTTTAAGGAGCACTTCAGAGTGATGTTTCAATTGAAATTGATGAGGAGGAAATCAGAGGTCACCGCGAGGAAAGGAGAGATGCAATTTTCTGAGTAAGTCATTCTGTCTTGTTTTCCCTGACTCAGCCAGAGGCTGACTGAACAGGAAGCTGCTTCCAGCCCACGCCAACACCAGATCTGTCTCTGCCGCTTCCACAGGCACAGCCACTCAGCCAGCAGCACCCGTGGGACGGAGCACGGCCCAGACAGGGAGCCTCAGCGACCCCTGGAGGGCCAGAGGCCCCCGCAGACACGCTTGGTCATTGTCCTCCATTCTCGAGAGTGAGCAGGACAAGATCGGCTCCCTCCGTGCCCCGGTGCACCTCGATTAATACTCTCACCGCCTGCCCAGTGACCCCCGGCTCACTGTCCCCTGCTGGACGCTGGGTCTGAGGTGGGCATGAGCCCTGCCTTTTCCTCGGTGTCCCGACTGCCTGCCACACCACCTGGCCCGAGAGGGGTGCTCCCCCAGCCCCCGCTCTGGGCCACACCCTACCCTTTTCCGTCCCTGTGGTCACTGCCTAATCGGTCTCCTTCCCCTGCAGTGTATCCTCAGCGCAGTGGCCAGATGGATGCATCTAGAATGTGAGCCAGGCCAGGCTGCTTCTGCGCCCAAAATCGCGCAGTGAGCAAACGGCACCCAGAAATGCATGAGGCGGGGGCCATGTGAACACGAGAGGAACGCAGCCTGGAACTCTTTCGTAGAGTTGGGTCGGATGACAGTGCTAACACTTCCTTTCGTATTTCCTTATTTTTAGAAAGACATATTGAAATATCTGGAGACACGATTATGTGATAACGTTTGGGATTGCTCCAAACTGACCCAGGGGCGGGTGGAGGTGGGCGCTGGTGTAAATCACACCGACTGGCCAATGACTTGATACGCGATGAGACAAACTTGGGGTGTGTGGGAGTCCATCTCACTCTTCGTTCCACTTATATTTATGTTTAATTTTTTCATCTTAACACAAACTTCATCTCCTGTTGGCCGCTCGCTGGCTCCAGCCGCGAGGTCTCTGCTCAAACATGTGCAGCGCGCATCTGCCCAGGACCCCAGCTGGCGCTGCTTCCTCTGCCTGTCAGACGCCCCCCAACCACCAGTGTGGGCAAGGCCCTCACCTCCCGAGGGCCCGCGCAAGCAGGACTTCCTCAGTGGGGTCATCCTGCATCGCCTATTCCAAAGCTGACTAATTATGCTGCTGCTTTCCCCTCGTCTGACAGAAAGCAAACATCCGAGATCTTTAGTCTTCTCCCTGAAGATCCCACTGGCCTAGAACAACGCTCAGCACCCTGAGGACGCTGAAGAAATAGTTGTCGAATGGAAGAATTTGTGGACAGAAGGAAAGAGGAGAAGAGAAGGGGCAAGGATAGGAAAAACGAAGGGAGAAGAAAAATGGCAAAGGTAAGAGAGGAAAAGAGAAGCAGAAAAGGAACAAGAAACATGACGTCGGCGGAGCTGACGCCAGAAACCACGCCCACAGCCCTTGGCGTGGACGGGACGCGCTTCCAGCTGAGACACACGGGCAGGGGCGTGGATGGAGGGGCGTCCTCCCCCGGGGGCACTTTCCGAACGACTGTTCAGCATGATGCCCATCGATTCCTGCCAAAAGCTACTCCTGCCCCAGTTAAGGCAAGATGAAACCCAGGTCACGCACACATCGATGACCCGACACATAAAGATTGCCGTCATTGTTCAAGACCGTGCATGATGACAGTCGTGATGGCTGCCTCATCTTGCTGCCCAGCGAGGCCACGCCCCACCCTGGGCACTGTCCCCCACAACAGCTCGGCTGGTGCCTCCCCACTGCGACAAAGTCGACATCTCACAGAGGCCGGGTGACTGGAAGGGTCACACAGCTGCTCACAGGTGGACTCAGCTCCCCACCCAGGCGCACCTGGCTCGAAGCCAGGATCCTTGCGCTGGAGAAGGCGACCTGCCTTGACCCATCTCGCCCATAGGGAAACTGAGGCCAGGGCTGGTGACACTGAGTGGGAGGTGACAGATCCATAGGACTTCCCACCCTCCCACCCAACCCTCCTCCATGACAGCTCCCTCGTCTCACCCAACCTTCAAAATCAGGTCCTTTCACAATCTGGAGGGTTCAAGATGGTTACAGGATGCAGAGAGGGTTGAAAACCAAAGAAGGAAGTCCGCCGGTGGGTAAGGACCGGCTGGAGTATGTGCTGAGTCAGCAAAGCAGGTCCTGATTCAGAACTGAGGACATAAAGCATGCTCGGGGGCAGGGGGGCTCCAATCTGCAGGCAGCGTGAATCCGCAGCAAGTCCCTAACGCCACCCACGTCCCTGAGCTACACAATCTCCAGGCTGAGAGAGGCCACAAATGGGACCAGGGCAGCCTCTGTCAGAAGCCAGGGCGCCCACTTCCATTCGTCTGTCTGTAGTCACCTGGCCTCTGAACCGAACCCCGCAGGGGCAGTGAGCGCACTACCTCCAGGGGCTGCCTAACCCACCAGCTCTTGCTGCGCCCTAAGCAGGCCTCTGCGGGAACTAGCAAAAGGTGCTACAGGCGGAAGGGCTAGAGGTCAGCGAAGGCGACGCCGAGTCTCTGCTCTGTGCTAGGTGCCCAGCTGAGACCTGGGGACACAGAGCCATGGGTCAGTCCCAGTCTGCTGTGGGACACTAACCCAGGTGTGCCTCTACACCCCTCTATCACATGACCCTGTAAACCACATGACCTTAAACCATAACACCCCTCACAACACATGGTTCTGTATCAACGGCTGTGCTTACTGGTGAACTGACACCCACAAGGTATGTACGATCTGGATACAGAGACAGGTGATAAGTTACATTAAGTTAAATGGAATGCAGGAGATGCTGTGATATTCCAGAATCATACAGTTGTTAGATTGAAGAGCTAACTGCTTACTGACAGGTCTCTACCCCCTCACCACTATTTTTTCTTATTCTTTCCTTAAGATGTAGCTCAAACATCACCTCTTTCAAGAAGCCCCGGCTGCCACCAGGTTGGGTCAGGTGCTGAGTGTCTATGTCCCCTCAGCACTGGGCTCCTTTCTGCCAGAGGGTGTGAGTTCTGTGTACACGGCTCGTGGCACACAACAGACTCGTCCCCATGTCCCCAGCTCAAGTCTGCAGACATGGGAGGTCCTCAGCCATGTGGGATGAACTAAATCTAACCTTCTGACCTATTCGTTTCCAGCTCACGAGGCTGGCATCGGCTCCTCTGTCTGGGCCGCTAAAACGGGGCTGGTGGGTGAGCGGGGCATGAGGCAGGAAAGAGTTCACTTACCCGGAGACCTTGCAAACCAGGAGGTCCGCCTTCGCCCTCTGGACCCATCGGACCCTTGAGGAGGGAGAGAAAGGAAAAACACACCACGGTAAGCACAGGGTTCAACACGACAGGTTGCGGTTTGTCCTCGCCCTCTCGCTGGAAAGGGAAATCCTGCCCGCCCCAGAGCGGAAACCGGAAGGTCGCAAATCTCTACACTTTAAACCACGTGCACCAATCCGATTGCATCAAGGTTGTTTAACAGCCAAGACGTAGGCAACGTCGCCCACACTTTAGAGTAGGAGAAGGATCGACGCCCTGCACTCGCGCTCTGTCTAACGCGCGTGCAGAAGCAGTGTCCGGAAGCCAAGCGTCTCAGGTCTCAGGCCCGCGCTCTCCCCCCCACCATCTTGCTGTTTCAGCAAAACCAGCCGGACTTATCTGACTCCCGGTCAACAGCAATATGCAACATATGACGGTCTGGATAAACAAAATCGTCTAGGAAAGATCAGTTTCAAGCAAGCAATGAACATTGCTCGGCACAGGAAGAGGTCATACTGACCTAATTCAAATCTTTCTCCTAAACCCCCAACCACGTATCTGCTGCATGAGCTCAGACAAGTCCTTTGGCGTCCTCGGACTTCAGCTGGCTCATCCCCGAAGTGAGGATAACATGTTATACCTACCCACTGAGTGGCTGTGAGGACCATGAAGAATGGATACGAAAGCCCTGACACAGCACCCAGACCTCCTGACAGCACCCTGATTCATACCCAAATGTCGACGCCCAATGCGAGTGGCAAATGAAACCCTCGGCTCTAGCTGCGAGTCTATCGCCCACTTTCCGGGTGAATTTTGGCCAGAAGCTCCCTCTCTGCACTTCGGTGTCCTAATTTCCATAAAAATCATCATACAAACAGCGGCTATTGCCAAATTCTGCATAACGAATAAGTGACTGCGTGTGGATCCAAAGTCTTTCCTCTTAACAACGTCATGGAGATGGATACACAAGTGGACAATTGCGCTAAAGGTTTAAATCCCCTTTCCTCACAAGGGTCACTCTGTTGGGCTCAGGGCACATAGCAGGGGAGGTCCTCGCAGAAGTGAGTTTTCTTTAAGCCTCAAGAAATGCCTTGCACTTGATCTGGCCAGCTGGTCCTTCTTCATTACGCTCCACCAGACATGGATAAAACTACCCAAGCCCACGCGTCCTGGAGAAAGGATGGGAGAGGCGGGCCTCCCAGAGAGCCCCAGCATGCGGACGTGGACGGATGCACACCGCTTCCGCGTAGAGAATGGGAGACGCCTCCCTTCCACGGGATTGCTGAACACAAGCTCAAAATTTTCCACTCTCGACAGAAGTCACTGAAGCCAGCTTCACGATCTGATTCAATCCCATGAATATTTAGGGAGAAGCTGTTCTGTGCAAGGCCCTGGGCTGGGTGCTGCAGGGATTCAAGACAGACATGGCAGCTGATACCGGTGCTGGGTTAATAAGGGTTCGCAGCGTACTGCTTCATACACCAGCTCGTTGAAGCCTCACAGCACATTTATGTAGGAGATCATGAAGGTGACAATGACGGTGATAATGGTGATGACAGTGATAATGATGATGATAATGACAGTGATGATGGTGAGGATGATAGTGGTGATGATGGTGATGACAGTGACGGTGATGGTGGTGGTGGTGATGTGGTGATGGTGATGACGGTTCCCAAGTAAGTCGTGGAGCAAAAGAGGATCGGAGAGATTAAGAAACGTTCTCAAAGATACAAAGCTACTTGGCGGGAGAAATGGGACGTGGAGCCAGACGTTCAGGCTCCAAATTCCAAGTGCCCTTCACAGCCAGATTGCGCCTTATGAGATCACACTGCAACCAGGTCCCCCTCTGATGTCCCCCTGAATACCTCCTGTGGGGCCACTCCCCTTTAAGCAGTAAGTAGTAAGCTCCCACCATGTGATATGCTCTTTGGGCTAGAGATGGGAGAGGTATTGGCCCTGGCCTTAAGAAACTTGAAGTCCTGGTCTCTCATCACCGTCCCTTTCCCCTGTTAACAGGGGATTTCGGGTAGGCTGTTGGGGTTTTGAAATACGTCCACAGGAATTTCAGCAGCAGCACGTATTGTACCAAACCTCATCTGAGCAAGAGCATCTAGCCTGCAGGACCTCTTCAGAACCCTGGACAGCTCCGCCAGGCAGTAGGTTGAGACATTCTGGTGTTTGAATGTCCTGAGGGTTGGGGACCTTCTCTTTGCCCCCACTATGGGCTATGTGAATGGCACACACAGAGAATCTTCATTACCATCTGAAGATTACAAAGTTCGCTCCCAAATTACTTTTTTCACACCTCCTCCATTAAACCGAGATTATCAGCCCCTATGTTTTTGTCCCTGTATCGCCAGCCTTAATATTTTGCTTTATATAAAACCTAGGTGGCCGCAGACGTTTGAGGTTTCTTCCTTCTCTCCCTCCCTCATTTATCACAAAATTTGCATTTATGAGGAGGACCACCCATTACTTCATCCCAGATCTCGGGGTGAGAGGTCGAGGATTCAGCTGGGCTCCAGCTTCTTATTCCTCAGAGGGAGCCATGGAGCACACCCCGGGGAGGGTCGCTGCACCGCACGCTCGGGGCTGGAGAGAGCGAAGGCTGGCCGGACCCGGACTCAGAGCTCAGCGCTGCTGCTTACTAGCTGCGTGACTGTGCAGGCCACCGGGCACTCTGCACCAACATCCTTGTTGGTAAAACAAGAAAACAACACGTCCACCCCTGTAGGCTGAACGTGCACAGATCTGCATATAAAATATACTGGAGGAATTTGGTATTGGCCAGTTATAATCTGAACTACATAAGCGCACATGCATGCATACATGCACACATGCGAACACTGAGAGCATACTCCTTTACTGCGTTATCTGCTTTAAATCTAACACGGTAGAACAATGGTGGAGAACTCTGGAAACTGAGCCTCAGGAGGTAAGCAACACATCCAACGCTACAGAGACAGAAGGTAGTTTTTCTAACCCACACTCTTTGATGTGATGTTCCTCTGATTATACTGGAACTAAACATCTTCTAAGTTTCCTCCAGCTTTACCCCAGCAAGACCATTCACATGTACCCTCATGAGGAATGGGTCTTGACGGCATAATGGAAATCTGACTTAGAGACACTTCTGAATAAGAACTGCATTACTTCCTTCACTAAAACCCCGTAACTTGAAAGAGGGAGCCCCATGTTGCCAGGAAGAGCACAGTTAAGTCACCGGCCCATGGAGCTTGCTGTGTTCTTATTAATTATCCTTTGTATCTGAAGTCACATCACAAAGTGATCACAGAGTCCCTTTGAATGGCCTCCTCCCAAATGGTTATTCGCGCATCATTAATCTGGACAGAGGCAGAAGCCAAAGGCTGAAGAGTTCCAAGCCCCTGCAAAGCCGTATCAGCCCGAAACGTGGGCAAAGCCGATGGGCACTGGAAGGGATTCAACTGGCGGTGAAGTGCCTAATGTTCTGATTCCGTCTTGTCCGAAAGGAAACTGAAACGCCAGACTGGACACCAGGGCCCCAGTCACGGCCTGTCCGGGACGGTGGGGTCTGAAGACAGGCTGCGGGGAGCCAGCTCCAGCGCCATACTGGGAGCCGAACTTCACGGCTTTGGCCAGTGATTTCATCCTCCAGAGCTCAGTTTCCTCCTGTGCGACATGTGCCGACACCATGGCCTATCACCCGGGGTGACGGGACGGGCTTCCGAAACACGGTGCTCGGCGACAGGAAGGACTATTATCTCCCAGACCCAGAGGCGCTCAGAGCAGACGGGCTGGGGCGGGGGGACTCACCGGAGCTCCCGGAGGCCCAGGGGGGCCCTGGTGACCTCGTGGTCCCGGAGCTCCCTGGTAACAAAAGCCAAACACGCGTTAGCCACGACTCCCCTTCCATGTAACCAGGCCGCCATCGGGACCCCCCGCCCATTCCCCTCCCCTTTCCCCTCCCCGCCCGCCGTGGCCCTCTGCTGACTCAGCATTCACTTCCCAAGCTCCCACCGGGGCCCAGAGGTACGGGTGGGCATCTGCACTCCTTGGCCCATCTCTGAAAGGCTCCATCTGAGCTCGACAAGCAGCTTCAAGCCTGTGCCATGACCTTCAACTCTGCTACCACCTCCCACCCCACAGCGGGGAGGCCCGTGTCCTTCTCACCTGCTCGCCCTTCAGGCCCTCCGTCTGCACCTGCGGGACAAACCAGGTGTTAGCAAAGATGGTGGCATTTTCTCCATAATCAATCTCTCTCGGCTCCATTAAGGGCATTCAGACGGCATGCTTGCCACTTCTGACTTTTCTCTGATTTTTCCCATTTTCATTGTTGAAAGCCTTGTAACCAACTTCTTTTGTCAGAAGTGTCTGCCTTATCCTTAGAGGCAGGAACTCCTTTCCCTCCCCAACCGTTAACAGTCTGTGAGTCCCTGGTTCCAGCTGCTGGGCCATGCCACTTACCACGGAGCCCGGCACCCCGGGTGGTCCTGCAGGCCCCACGTCGCCCTGCGAAGAGATGACAAGCATTTCAACAGAGTGCGCATTCCGCCACGTCCTTCCACTGTTCCCCACCCTCGGAGGCTCTTGCTTCTTCACGCCGGCCCACAGGGCCACCTCCCTTCCTGCGCTCAGCCACGGGTGCTGGCGTCATGCCTGGCCTCACTCCCTTCTTGCAACCTCACGAATATTTTGTGTCTCGTTCTTATCTCGCCATCGAGACGGGAGGAGACTGGTCCTGCCCTCCGAGCGCATCCAGTCCGGAGCCTAGATCCGGTGGGGCTGTCAGGACCACTTCTGTGCTCGAGAACGGCCCCTCGGTCCACTCCTCGGGAGTCCCTGGCTGCACTGGGCGCGGTGCCAGGGGCTCCAGGAATGGCGAGGACACCGCGTGGCGGTGCGGCCCTCCCTCCAGGGCCACAGTGCACAGGGTCAGCGTCCGATAAACGCGCGCCAAGCAAGCACGGACACAAACTCTGTGGCGGCTCCCGGCCATTTCCAACAAGCGGTGATACGCAAGCCTGGTCTGCGTGCCCCTCTCCGCCACCTCCCGGCCACCGGGGCAAGGGCGACCGGCCGTGCCAGACCACTCAGGCTGTGAGCGACATCCAGGTTCTACACAGGCCATGTCTGCCAACTGGGGCAACCTTTCTGGTCTCCACTGCTAGTGTTGCACTGACCCATAGCTAAACCGAGGACACTGCCTGTAGCCAGCGTCCCCACACACGGCTTGAGGACATCACTTCTCATTTCCGCGGGGAGCCAGCTTGACAAGCACGGGGAGCAGTCACAGGCCACGACTGACGCCTGGCAAGAATGAGCGCATTGCTGAAGAGACACGAAAGTGTCCGCCAGACGCTGCGAAGCGAGGGGGCTTAAAGGGGTCAGCGCCCCGGTTCCAGGGACGTCCTCGAACTGTGCCACAGCGGAGACGCCTCCACGGTGTCTCCCACAGGACAGAATGAGCTGACAGGCATCCCGCCAGCCAAGATCACCGCTTCTTGACGACGCCAATGAGCATCCCAAACGATTCCATGACCCGTGGCCTTGTCTCCCCACTTCTGCTGCATTCATCCTCATAAGCAATAACTCGGCTCTTTCCCAAATGGCAGGGGCCCCCAGAAATCTAAACAGGTGGAAATTTAGAATTGATAATAATCTCTCTCTCTCATACACACATAGGCATGCACGTGCTCACAGGCAGCAGCAGGAGAGAGTCACCGCCAGATCCACACCCCAATGATCCTTCCCTCTTAGCAACTTGAAATAAACGACTTCTTTTAGGATTTAGCATCCCATCGGGGAACTGCTAGAATATATCAGAATCCTCATGCCAGGATCATGTAACAACGTACATCTCAACCCTAAAGGTACTCAGAGAACAATGAACTCTGCTGCAGCCTGAGTGAGAAGGAATGACGCAGACACCTTCACCACCAGCCCTCGCCGGGGGGCTTTCAGCCTGTGATGCTGTTTATTTAAGCCATGTGCCCTGTCTGTTTCTAAGGAGTCAGAGCGGCCTCTTCCTCTTCCTCAGCTGGGAGCTGGTCTGAGTCGGCCTGTGACCTTCGCCTGGGCTCTGCAGTGTGATGCTGAGCAGACGGACGCGCCTCGGCCACAGCCGCCCTGATGCAGCTGGGTTCCTCCTGCTCTCGCTGGCCTCTCCCGGCTATTCCCAGACCCGTGTCTGGTGTCCCGAAGGGCCTGCCCAAGATCTGGAAGACAGCCCTTCTCTCATCCTCGAACGCAGGCTGCACCTCGTCTCCCTTCTCACCGCAATCCGGGACATGTCACACCTGCTACGTGCCCGCTGCCTGAACGCTCAGGAAGATTGCTAGGTGCCCGTTCACCTGCACAGACCTCACGATGTGCCAAGAATTACGACCTGCGGTTTACTCAGCTGAGATGCAGAGATTTGAAGCAGTGCATTGACTGAGTTAAGTCTCGCCACTTCTAAAATGGAGGACAAGCGTGACAAGAAACACTATTTTGTTTATGAAAGATGTAGTACATTTTCAGAACTATTATTTTGGTAAAAAAAAATGTTTTAATGTTGCAGAGGAGAGAAGAGAAAAGGAGAAAAAGGAAAAAAGCTTGTAAGATTGTTTTTGGCACTCATTCCTACCCTGCCTTAGTCCAAAAAGCAATTATATGTCATAATATTTTAATATGGCTGGATATAATACAATAGAGATTTTTTGTTTATTAAATGGATTTTTATTCCTGAAAGTAGAAAAAAGTTTAAATACCAGAAATCACGTGTTAGCTGTGAACCTGCTGCCCGACTCACCACCTCTGTCCGCTCTTGGTTCCCAGAACAGCCCCCCGCCCACCCCGGCCCCCGTGGGTCCAGATTTGTTTGGGTGGGCAGCTCGCACACCTGCCTGCCCAGAGCCCAGGGCCACCTCCCACCTGAGGGCCCAGCTTACCTTCTCCCCGTGCGGTCCTGCCGGGCCTGGAGGGCCAGGCGTCCCCTGGAGGAAAGAAAGGTGACAGTCAGCGGCAGTGAGAGGAGAAGAAAGAGGTAGAGGGGCAGCGCCTTCCCCCAGACAGCACGGTCCCAGCAGACCAGACTTCCTGCACTGCGCCTACTGCTAGAACGTTCTAGGCTGACCCAAACACCACGTCGCTGGGTAGGCCCCTCAACTCATGCTGCTCCTGCAGCATGGAGTGCACATTCTGAGCAAGCACAGCACCTTTTCCTGAGGGACATGAGGGACAAGAGGCAGAAATCTAGCAGCAAGGCCTGTCTGGGCCCAGGGGTCACAGTGTGGAGCCTCGGGGTACTGGGCACGGGCGAAGTCTCCAGGCCCAGGGGAGGGAAAGGGCTGCCCAGACCCTGAACCAGGATCGGCTAAAGCGACAGGGCAGGCCGGGGCCCAGAGGGTTGGCCAGCGGGTGCAGAAGATGTGCCCGCCGCCTCCTCAAGGCTCCTGCGAGGAAGCCCTCCAGGCGACCAGCTGAGGGGGCGCATACAGCACCGGAGCGGGAAGTGAGGCGGGCCCAGCAGCCACCCCACCCTGGTGATGAGGACGCATCCGGAAGGTGGCTGTGCAATCCACGTTCGCCCCGCTGAGGAGAGAGTTTGCAGGAATTGCTCCCGGGGTGTGATCAGAGATGCACACAAAGATGCACGTGCATCTCGCTTCCTTTTTACGGCAAAGAGCAGAGATCGGAGCGGAAGCTAAGCGTCCGTGACCGGGGCAGATCCTCGGAGCCTCCAGACCCGCCCGGCGCCCTCCTACCACCAGGACCTCCACGGCTCGCAGGCGCCTTATGTGCTGCCACCCTCCCTGCCCCTCTCTCAGCCGTCGCCACGTGGCGACGCCCAGTGAGAGGGGTCAGGCCGGGCACACGGGTGGCACACGACGCACATTTTTAAGCAGGAAAGACAAATGCTGGCACAGTCACACCACAGAATGCCAAGAGGTCCTCTGCGCCCTTGGTGAATGTTTAAGAAAATGGTCACGTGTTTAGGACGTGACGGCGAGGGAAAGGGGACGAGATAAAGTGAAAGGTGTGATTCCAATCTGTCAAGTGCCAATCGGCAGAAATGAAGACATTTCAGGGTGACAAGACTGGCTACAATTTTAATGTGGTAACATAGTATATTAAAACACATTTACTGTAAAAAAGTTATAGATCAGATACGATTAACTTATTCATCTTTAAGTTAACAATACAAATGTAATATCTGGCTGATATACTGATGTGCTAAATTATATTATACAAGTATTTTCCTTCGAGCTGATGTAGGATTTTAGGTTTTATCTAGTTTTAACCAATTAATCATCTGATATTCCCATTTAAGTACTTTTTGAATAGTTTAAACTCATTAAACGTCTCCATCCCGTCCGCCAGCCACGGAGGGCTGACTTCCGGGACAAACCAAGGAAGCCAGTTGTCAGTTTCCTGCGTATCCTTGCAAAGGCAATGACGCCTACACAAGTCGTCGATGCATTTCCCCACCCCATCCCACGCTGTCTTTTATTTTCCACTTAAGGGTGTGTGTGAGGGAGCCCACGGCAGGAGTGCCATGTTCTCTCTCCACCCTGCTGCTCACGGAGGGAGGGGCACGGGGTTGGGGGCAGCCGTTTACTCTTGTGGCCGTAACTGCAGTGAAGACGTCACTTTGAACCTGTGCGCGCTGCCCAAGGCCTCGATACTCATGGTCACATGTCCCGTCACCGAGTTAGGATGTACGGAACGCGCTGTGTTCCCTAGGACCTCTCCCCTCTGGGGCCGGAAGAGCCCACGTGACACTGGAAGCTGGGCCTGGAGCCTCCGGCTGAGCAGGGCAGAAGGGAGGCCCCCAGGCCTGCCAGAGCCTTGTGCCAGGCCCCAGTCGTCCTCCTCCGCCAGTACCCGGCCCTCCCACACGGACTCCACCTACCTGCTCTCCAGTCTCCCCGCGCTTCCCGGGAGCCCATCCAGGCCTCGCTCCCCTGGCAAGAGAAGGAAGTGAAGAAATAAAGAACAGATGGACAAGCCCGTGGTCGGTGTCATAAAAGGCGAGGCAGGCAAAGGCCCTCGGCGTCTGACGGGGCTCAGCCCCCCTCCACCAGGCACCTTTGGGGATAGGACAGCCATGCACACACGTGCATGTCCCCGCACGCACACGCACACATGCGCACACGCACACACGTGCATGCCCCTGCACGCACACGCACACATGCACACGCACACACGTATGTATGCACACATGTGCACACGCACACACGCACATACATATGCACACGCGCGCACATGCACACACATGCACGTGCACACACGTGCATGCCCCGCACGCACACGCACACACGCACACATACACACGCACACACGCACGCGCGCGCACACGCGCCCAGGCACGCAATCCCAACCTGGAGTTTAAGTGTATTTTGAACTTTGCTTCTATTTCTCTATGGCTTCATCGAGTGTCATTTCTGCCTGGCATTTTAAGCTGGCGTGTTACGATGTCGTCTGTGAACGACGGATTCCTGGTTCTCTGCTCGTTTTTGCTGCGCTAGCTTGGGCCACCTGCCTGCACATGTCGATTCCACTCACTGCAGCCCGCCCCTGGTGGCCGCGGGCTCAGGTCGCGTTTCCCGACCGCTGGGAGGCTGCGGCAGGTGCTCTGGGTGTGGCCGCCCCGCGCCTTCGGGGATGGCTGGCCACCTGCGGAAGGTTCTTGGTCTCGGTCTCGGGGGAGAACTGACGCTTCCGCTGGCCGTTCAAGCAGAAATCGGGGAGGAGCTGCCAAGTCAGCTGCCTGAGTGCGCGGCACCAGGCACCGCCGCTGCCCCGGGACCCCCGCTGCCCAGCTCCAGGGCTTCGAGCCGGGGCATGGTCCACACTCCCCCACTCTGCAGCTGGTCCTAGTTCCCTCTGTCTTCCTCGAAACTGAATCGCACACACCCGCTGTCCTTCCGAAATGACTTACAAACACTGGGACAATGACGTGCACTTGTTTTCAAGCACGACTGCATAGAATTCTTTTTTAAAAAGTCTTCTCATCACACGAGCCTTGGGGGAACAGCGGATGCCAGGGAGAGGGCCGCAGTGTGCGCTCGGGGCCAGAGCGACGAGGCACGTGAGCGACGAGCCAGGGGTCAGCAGGCCCGAGTCCTGATCCCGGCCCCACCACGGCCAGGAGAGCCTCGACCTCTCTGGGATCCGGTTTCCTCTTTGGGTCAAAATAACGAAGGACAAAAAGAAAAGTTCCGCATTACGGGAACTAGGGTCTCTTCCGACTCCCGCCCCCTTCCCTGAGAGGACCCCGCAGGTGCAGACTAAAGGACACCGGTCCTCGTCTGCGGCATCCTCTGGCACCCGGTGCAGAGACGGGCACCGTCTCGTTTAAAATTCACACCAGTCCTGCGACAGATCGCCCCGGTTTCATTTCAGGACGCCGAGGCTCAGAGATGAGTGCCTCGCCCTGGGTCACACCGCCCGGAGGAGGAAGACCAGGGTGCCAGTCCCGATCCCCCGCCAGGTCCACTGGCTGCGGTTCTGCGTCTCGGACAGCAGAGGGAGCGTGCGCCCCACTCACAGCAGAAACGCCCAAGCCCAAGCCCATCTGGGCTGCGGGGTCATGGCCGTCCTGCACTCCGGGCGCTGGCGAGCTCACGTCACGCGGAGGCGCGTGGACTGTTTGCTCCACTGGCGCTGGCTCCGAAGGGTTTTCCAGAGGGGGCGTGGCTGTGCCTCTGCACACGGGCACATGGACGGCTTCCAGCCAGTGCTCAGGCCCCCAGAGCTGGTGGGCAACTCTGCCACCCTTCCAGAGCCACATGGACTGAGGGCGACGGTCTCGCTGGCGGCTCTTCAGAAAGCAGGGCCGGGGGCCGGTGTGGGCTGGACGGATCAGTTCCGGCCCCTCCGATGTTAGATGGTCAGGGGGCCTGCCAGTGCCACGTACTCACAACAAATGGATCCTCAGAGCCACTTCCTGGGACGGCTTGTGTTACACCTGCATGCTACGCAGGGACACAGGGTCCGAGAGGCGGGTGCTGTTACAGGGTCCCGCAGCGGGAACAGGCAGCGCCCTGGTGAGACTCGCTCTTCTGGTTCCAAAGCCTGCGCTCCTGCTGTGATACAGGGGCCGCCCGCCCTGGGTTGCCCTGACCCCAAGCCAGGGCGGGACCCGGGGAGAATGCATGACTGTCACATCCACTCAGAGCTGTCCCAGGAGCACAGTTCTCCAGACAGAGCAAGGCCATGCATCCACCTTTGCCTCCGTAGTGAGGGGACTCCCCTTTGTGACTAACTTGATCCGCCTTACAACTGGCCCACAGTCCCAAGCTCAGGAGTCCCTGGACGGTCCATTCGGGCCTCGCTGCCCCGGCACCAGGATGTCCTAGTGCCTAGCGCCTCCACACCTTGCTGTGCCTGCAGAGGCACCTGCTGGAAAGTGCCCAGAGCAAGGGCTGCTGCCCGCCTTACACAGAAGGCCCTGCCATGCAGGCATCGGGCTGCGAGCGGCCTCCGTGACGGATGGGTGGCGGCTCTCTCCGGCCCAGCTCCAGCTCCATGCTGGGCGAGGCCAGGCAGCTGGATGGGTCTGTCTCGAGGGGAGATGGAAACTTCCTTCTTGCTGATAGAAGACATCAGAGAGGTTTGCAAGAAAATAAACTGTTGTAAGGACCCATCAGAAACAAAGCTGGAGAGGAGCCTAGAGGATCACGCAGTCCAGGCTCCTCGCTTGACAGATGGGCAAGTGGAGGTGCAGAGAGGGGACCAGCTGTGCTCAGTCACCCAGAAAGTTAGTGCCAGAGTCAGGAGGCGGCCAAGGCTGAGCTAGCGGAGTCCAGGCCGCGGCTCTCGCTCCGCCTCGCTGTCTCCCATCTCCTTCTCTGGCTGTCCGTCTGTCTCCGTCTCTCCATCTCCATCTCCGCATCACTCGGCCTCGGCCTCGGCCCCTCTTCCCTGTGTTCTCACCCTCCAGATGCATCTGCCTAGCTCTGTCCTGAGGGCTTCACAAGCGTTAACTCATCTCATTCTCATAGTAGCCTTATGTGAGACACGGTTCTCCTTCCTGCCGCTGAGGAAATCTGAGACCCAGAGGTTAAACTGCTCTCCAAAGGCCACCCTGCCCGCAGAGCCCACCCCGGGATCAGACGCAGGCAGGAGCCCGCGTCAGGCTCCCCCACACCACGAGGCTGCTGCCTGGGAGACGGAGGGGCACAGGCCCGGCACCCTCTCCTGGACCTCGCCTGGCGGAGCAGATGCACGGGCCACACCCATGCATGTGCACGCACACACACACGTACATACCAGCACACACACGCACGCACAGAGCTCGGGCACACACCCATGCGTGTGCACGCACACGCACACGTACATACCAGCACACGCACGCACGCACAGAGCTCGGGCACACACCCATGCGTGTGCACGCACACGTACACGTACATACCAGCACACACATGCATGCACAGAGCATGGGCCCAGGCGCCCTCTGCCTCCTTCCTGCAGAGAGCTGCATTGGTGATGGAAGCAACAGTAAATACCTTTTCTCCTCGTGCTCCCCTGTCCCCTCGTTCTCCTTGGAGGCCCTGGGGGAGAGGGGCAGGTTAGTAACCATGTCGCAGCCCAGCTTCTTGGCCCGGAAGTCTGAGGCCGCAGGCAGGCCTCCCCACCCCAGGCAGGCTCGCTGCTCCCGGAAGCCTCTCTCTCCCTGGTAACCAGATCACCAGGCTAGGCCCTGGCAGGGTGACAGGTGAGCTCTGGGGCATGGCCTCTGGGCCTGGATTACCCGGGGCCACCTGGTTATAGACTGGAACACACCCTGGTCCCTGAATTTGGCCAGCCAAGGGCAGGGATGTGCCATCCAAGCTGGTGCCCACTGCCACCCAGAGCCTGCACCTCCGTCAGCAGCATGATATCCAGGACCGGCCCTCAATAGTGACCCTGAGACTCTGAGCCCCTTTAAGCCACATTCATCCACCTCCCCCTGGGAGAGGGTCCCGGTCTGTCCTGCACCAACCCCTAGCATCCTCAGGAGCTGTGAGCTCCCCCTGCTCCGAGCAGGTTCCACCTGGGCTTCTCCGGCCACAGGGTCTAAAACACAACCAGTGCCCCCACCCCGCCCACAGCTGCTCTCTGGTTACTTGTCACAGCGCTTAGGCCCCTGGGACACAGCTTCTGCCTCCCCCAAGCGGAATGCGCGCCCCAGGAGGGCAGCGCCTACATTCCTTCAACACTGTGTCCTCAGCGCCTGACACCTGACATTCACAAACACTTGTTAAGAGGAGAAATGATTCAGTGAGTGACTGGGTCAGTCGCTGCCCCGCACCGAAGTGCAGAGGACTGAAAGGGCGTGTGTGTACCCCTCCGAGGGGCCAGGCGGCTGCTCGGCTGAGCTGAGCTGGGGACGCCTGGCCTCTCCCCGGGCAGAGGGCGCAGGCCAGGGGTGCACGACGGCTTGGTGCACGGCCCTGCCGGAGAGGCTGACGATGCTCGCGTAACTCTGAGAACTCCCATGTGGCCCCCTGCCCTGTCCTTTCCTGACATTGTGTGGAGAAGACATTACAGAAAGCAGGGTGGCCCACACCCACTTGTTGATTCTGGGAACCATACAGACATCTCTGGTGCCCGGAGAGGAAGGACCGGGCCAAGCCATAGGAAGCTGTCCCAGAGGGCAGACGGGGTGCGGGCCACCCGGGCCTGTGGAGGGAGCTGGACGAGCAGGCTGTTTAAATTCCATCCAAATATTCTGGCCGCACACACAGAGGTCAGAGGCCTTGAATGCCCCGAGGCAGTGCAGGCTGCCTCCTTTGGAAACGGCTAGGACTCGGCTCCAATCCTTCTTAATGAGAACCAAGTATAGGCTGACACCCGAGGAGCCCCTTTGCTCCCCATGTGCCACATCTATCTGTCAATGACTTCATTCTTGGGGCACACGGTCAGTGCATCCATCATGTGTCTGGCACTGCTTCCGAGGCTGGGGACAAATAAAGGCACCGCTCCCTCTCAGAGCAGTGAGCTAGACAGCCTGGTAAATGGCTTCCTGAGGTCCAGCGTCAGAAACGGGATGCGGTCAATATGCCGACTCCTGGGCTCCACCCAAACCCACTGCTTCGCCATCTGGAACGGGGTCCCGGGGAGGTGCATTTGAACTTGTTCCCCAGGAGATTCTTAGGTACCACAATGTTCAAGCATCTCTGGTCTAAGAACAGAGCCAACACTCCATTGCCATTGGCGCGTACAAGGCGACAGGGCCTCTGTGTACAGACGCAGGAGGGGGCCCTGTCAGAGAGCCTGGGTCCCCATCACTGGAGAAGCAGACAGAAGCCCTGCCAGACCAGCGCCCTTACTTACGGGAGTTCCGACGTGGCCCGGAGGTCCGGGAAGTCCAGGGGGTCCTTGCGGTCCCTGCAGACGTGCGTTCCCAGAGAGATTAGGAAAGGGAAGAAGAGGCAGAAACAGAGGCGACACCCGCCCACACTGTCTGGGGACGAGGTCCTCTGCCCCGCGCCACCTGCCGCCAGCGGCTCGCAGGGCATCTCACCGAGGGACCCCCGCCTCCATGCCCTCCTGTTCAGCGCTCAGGCCACCCCTGCCTGCAGCCAGGGTTCACGCCCGATCTGCTCAACTTCCAGGGACAGCTAGCAACATGGTGGCCAGTGCAACAATTCCCAGATCCCATGCCCTGTGTCCCTTGTCCTACAATCCAGCCAGGACATGTGCAGCGCTTCTGATTGACAGGACGGCTCCCTGCAGCTCAGCGTGCACATTGCCCTGTGGCCAGGGCACCCCAGACGAGTCCCGACAAAGCCCGACGGGAATCTGCAGAGCCCACAGGCTCCTTTGGCAGCCGGGCCATGAACTGTTATAGCTTTTCAGCAACTAATTTGGCAATGCCTATGAAAATTATAATGTGCTTTTTCTCATCTAGAGATATCCCAATTTTTGTAATCTATCCTACTAAAATGAAAATGTGGTACATAAGGAGGAACATACACACACATACTCACACACACGTGCATTCGTGCATAAATAGGAGAACAGTTATACAAATCATGATGCGCCCATATGATGGAATAAAAGCATCGATTAAGATAATGGGTGGTGCTCATTGGTGTGAAAAGGTGTCTCTGATCTTTTGTTAAATGCAAAAAACTCAAGGCAGAGTACAGTATGACTCATTATTTGTAAGAATTTAGAAAAAATCATGTGTGTGCGGGCAGACACACACCAGCATGCACACGGTTGCGTGAGGATAGGTGGGCGTCTCCCCTGCACCCGAAGTGGTCTTTCATCAAGATTTGTCCACGGCTCCAAGCGACACTTACCCGCATGCCCACCTCGCCAGGCAGCCCCGGGTCTCCAGGCTCCCCCTGCACACAAAGCAACACGTGGTCATAACCAGGGGGACCCAGGCCCTGCCACACGGGCAGCCCGAAGCCTCTGGGCGCACCCCTTCCTGGAACTCGGCACCCGGCACAGATGCCACGTGGGTGGCAGCTGTGGGACGTCCCGGCTGCATCGGGGCCTCTATGAGCAAAGGCACTGGCTGTAGCTGAGTGCTGGCATCTCGCCCCGCCGGGCTCCCGTGCCGAGGGTAACAGACCGCATCCAGCTGGACGGGGACAGAGCACGGTGGCGGGAGGGGCGGGGCAGGCCTTCTTGACTGAGAGGAGTCTGGCCACCTGGAGGGGATCTGGGGCGTCTGGAGATGCGTGGAACTCCCCTTTCTCTCCTAGCCCTCCCCCGCCCCCGACCCCTTGTCCGGGAGCCTACAGGCTGCGGGCGTGGGAGGCTCCCCTGAGCCAGGCTCCCCTCTGAGGCCTGCTCGGATGTGGCTCCACATCTCAAAAAGGCAGAGGCGGGGGGCGTGACATCCCGGGGGGTCTTGATGGGGGCGAGCGTCCCTTTTCCCGAGGCAGACTGACCAGGCTCAGGTCGCCTCTGACTGGGTTTCTGCACAGGTGGAGGGGGTGCTGACAGGCAGGCGGCTGGCTGGCCGTGCAGGGCCCGGGGTACTGCTCAGGCCCCACCCAACATCTCTGGCTAGGAACTGGGGCCTTGGGCGAATCCCTCACCTCGGACGTGGACGTGATTCCAGGTCTGAGCACGGGGGACAACGAGCCCTCCGGGCGAACTGCTTGTCAACTAAGTGAGAAAACGGCTCCCAAGGACACCTGGCGATGCCTGGTGGCAGCAGCTGCTGCGGGTACTGTCCTCATTACTAGGCTGACCCCCGGGGACCCGGGAAGTCGCCGGTACAAATGAGCCCCAGCTCAGGCCTGGCCCTGGCGAAGGCTGCCCCACCGGAGGACGGGGCTCTGGCCAGGGGATCCCTGGCCCGGTGCTGCCTGGAGAAAGGGGGGCAGGAACAGACGTACCCGCATGCCTTTGCTGCCGTCTCTCCCGGGGGGGCCGGGCAGGCCCAGGGAACCCTAGGGTGACAGAAGAGAAGAGGGGTCAGTGCAGGGTGAGGACGACGCTGGCGACAGTCTCCCGGAAGGCCAGCACAGTGGAGCCAGTGCCAGGCGGGGCTGTGCCCGACTCGGCTGCCCCGAGGGGGGTCCACCACGGCAGCAGGGGCGCCCCCGGGAGAGCGCGGGAAACGCCGGTCCTGGGGCTTCGCGCACGGCCTCGCGTGCCAGCGCTGGCCCTTCACACGGTGCTCTCGCCTGCCTCGCAGAAGACGGTCTCCACGTCAGGGCAGAACGCCGGGGCCGGGGGCAGGCGCTCAGCGAGCGGAGGCCCTGTCCGTCTCCGAGGCCTGGTTTTCATCCCCTGCCCACGCTGCGCTGGTCTGCGCAAACGGGATGGCGGAGACGCCGGGCTGAGCGCCGCTCCCTACAACCCCGGGCTAAACTCCTGACTTCCCCAAAGCGGGAGCATCGCAGGAGGGGAAGGACTCCCGCCAGAACCGCCCTCCAGAAGCAGGCCTGTTGGCGTGATCTGGCGCAGAGTTTACCCCAGTATCGGTTACACAGTCACGATGGCAGGTCCTTGACGGGCCCGGCTGCTGCAGCGGGGCACCCTGCTGCTGAGGGCAGGGGAGGGTGTCTTGTCAGAGACACAGGGAGCTGGGAGCCGCGCACTGAAGCCCCCAGGAGCACCTAACGAAGGGGCCGGGAGCAGCCCAGAGACGACGCCGGAGGAGTCCCGGGACCCTCCCTCTGCCTACAGTGGTCACGTCTGGCCTTGCTGGCACTTTCCAGCAGACGTCCAACAAGTAATGGGAATCTGTCCCATGGCCAGAAGGGAGCTGAGCGGTGAAAGCTCAGGACTCCATCCCTGCATGCCCCCAACCCCCTGGGCACAGGGCCCCACAGCACCTCGCTGAACTTCCTGGGCCCCGAGGGCTCTCGGGGAGGCAATGAGGAGACAGGCCCGCTTTAAAGGAGCCCTGGGGGCGTGAAACCCCAGGGACAGAGTGAACAGCAGGGCGTTGGGGAAACACAATGATCCCGAGAACCAGGGGCTTCAAATCCGGCTGCCAACGCTTAGTACTAACGGTCTTGGCCAAGTGAGCGAAGCGCCCGAGTCTGCCCTCGTCTGTGAACGGGGATTATACACGTGGCTGCAGGATTTGCGCTTCCCCAGGATACGGGCGGCTGGGCAGACCGGTTTCCTGTGAGCGACGTCACAGCACCAGCCACCTCCGCTTTGTGGCAGGGGATGGGAGGATGGGCTACCCTTGCTGTGTGTTCTAGCTGACCACGCCTCGTCGAGGTGCGCGCTTTCTCTGTCCGAGAGGGTAACGTCTCTGTCTGGACCTTACTTTGCGTGGTTAGGGTAACCGAGCCGGAATGCCAACAGACACCTGCCGAGAAACTCCCACATCGGAGTCCTCGCGAGATGCGGCGTTTCCTTAGCTGGGTTCCTGCTCTTACGAAAACTGTGTCCCCCAAAGACGTCAACCTGACCTGCGTATTTCCTGTGTTCGTGTCAGCTAACTTTACATCGCAGACCAGGCCGGATGCTCAGTGAAGCCTAGAGCCACTTCTCAGTGCTGACGAATGCGGCCTGCAGACTCAGACTGCACACGCTCGGCTTGCACTTGGCCACCTAGAGAGAGAAACTCGCTTGCTCCTCGTCACACGGGTAACAGAATTGTAAATGAGGACAAGGATATCTACCCCACAACAAAGGGCATGGCATGTGACCTGGCAGACGGCAGCGCTATGAATACTGGGCACCGTTATGTTCTTAGATGTTCTCTGAGTTATTTGGACGAACAGGAGAAAGAAAAGGAGACCCTCCGCCCGCCTCCGAGTCTGCCCACCTGGGACAGGCTCTCTCATAACAGCCCAGGCCTCCCGAGGCTCTGGGAGGCACACGAGCCGTCTCGGGGACGGGGAGCTCAGACACTGCGCAGCTGCTGGCTGTCCCGGGAGACGAGACCTCGCTGACGGGGAGGGCGTCATCTGGCACAGAGACACGGGGCGCGGGCTGCTGCAGCGGGGATCACGCTCAACGTCTGTGAGCGCGTTTTACACACGTGACTCGCTTGTTTTCGTTAGCTCGCTTCGTCTGGGTAGCAGCCCTGCGAGGCGACTAAGACACAGTCCCCAGCTTACCGACGAGGGAGGCGGGGCTTCCGGGGGCGGAGGAAGGCCACGCGTCACTCAGCGGCAGAGGGCCGAGCAGGGTCGGCCCAGCGTCTGTGTTTACGGGCCACGCCCTTCGCCTCCCATGCGCGCCCGGTCCAGCCGTCCAGCAGCCCAGCATTTGCCCTCCCTACAAATGCTCTCGCCCTCCCGTGTGCAGCCCTGGGTCCTGTGACCGGTCCATGAGACGAGGCGCGCGCCGGAGTGCCAGACGGAGCTGCAGCAAGTGCAGACTCTGCCTGGGGCGGTGAGATCCTGCCATCGCAGGGCGGCTCCGACGCGTCCTTCAGCACCACGGACAGGGGCGGCGGCGCCCCCATCCTGAGCCGTCTGCCGGCAACCTCCAAGGCCCTCTGAGGGCGCAGAGCAGCTAAACTTATTTTCCCCTAAACCCTCTAATTATTGTAAAAATAGAAGGCCCTCAACCACAGTCATCCAACTCGATAACCATGAATAATGCACATGAACGCACGGGCTAAGAATAGGAGAGGGTGCCGATGAAGCCAGCCGTGAACGAAGAGAAAGGGACCCACAGCTGGAGGTGGAGGACATAAACAGACCTCAGAAGTTCCACACACACACACACACACACAACCACACACACACACTTGTATTTTGTGACTCAGATGCTCTACAGTGCGGTCCCCACACAGAATAAGGTGGCTCCCACAGGGGCATGGCTCCTGAAGGTCAAGGTTCTCAGACATGAGCATCTTTTTCCAGGGAAGGGCAGAAGCCAACCCTGACCTTGGTGCTGAAGGGTCTAGAGTCAGACAGACAGCATGGCCTCTGCCCTTCACCCCACCAGTTCTGTGACCTTGAACAAGCCCCCAGACTCCTTGAAGGCTGCAGGAGGCTGACCCTCAAGGTTGAATCGCCTGGCAATCTAGAGGTTAATGACAAGCTGACGTCATCATTCTTTCCACTGCGTGGCACTTCTTTTGAGACAAAGTCACTACACCACTCCAGATAAGATACCCAGTGCCGCTGACTTTGATGGCTGATATGCTAATGCCCCCACCCTATCCTTTCAGAAAGAAACTGGAAAAATAAAAGTGTGCCATTGCGCCTTGCTGTGACGTCCTTCGCCCCTGGAGACCCTCCTTGGCCACTGCTCTGGAGAGGAGACGCCAGGAAGAGCGGCCACGGTAGCACAGCCCCCTCTTCACCCTTCTGGCCACCTCAGCAGCCCAAGCCACCCCAGAAAACCTTCTCCTCTCACAGTTTCAAACACGACCCCCTATGACAGGCGCCAAAGAAGAACAGGCTTGGGGGGGGAGGACGTATCCGCTCACGCCGTGGACAGCACAATGCGATGCTGTCATGCGGATCACAGCAGCGTCAGCAGGCAGCAGATCGAACCCCGGGCGCTACGGTGGCCGCTTCACAGACGGGGCGGCGTTCTAGGCGGGGCTGGGCAGGACCACCACTTTCGAACCACCAGCTCTGCTCTACCCGCTGGGCGGTGGCCAGCGATTTTTTTCTAGACTCATCGCCCCCTTAGCCCCCCCACTTACTTTCAGGTGCAGATTGTTAAATCAGTCACACTCCAGAGTTTATGACCCTCGTTGCTGTTGTTGTCTCTCCAGTCCTCCAGGCTGGCCCCAAATGGTCATTGGCAGGTTTTTGAACAGCAGAGTATAAACAACTTCATCTCCTGACAGCGTTTAAAATGAAAAACATCGACGTGTGTGTGTGTCTTCCTAAGTCTCAGTGGCCTTCTCCATGACATGCAGATAATGCTGCCACCTGCATTCACCTGCACTCCTGGAGAAAACGAGTAAGAAGGTGCCCACGGAACCAGCTGCTCTGTGTTTGATGCTCGAAGGTTTGAGTCAGAGGCGTCCCAAGACTTTCAAAGGCGGAGGGATGGTGGACGTGTGAGGTGTGATGGTGGACTGAGGAGGAGGAAGCAAGGATGGGAAACAGGAACATCTAGAGCGCTGGGGGAGACGCACCCCAAATCCACAGGGGAGGTCTCGGGGCCCTGTCATGGCAGATGGAAGTGCACTCCAACACGTGGACTTTTGTCTGCCAATGACACGGAGCGCTGAGCAGTGGCTGCAGGGGATGATGTGACAACCACAGTATTTTCAAATCGAAACCGAATCACATGTGCTTTTACGTTTCAAGTGGGACAGTGTGTTTAAGCCAAAGGGAGACCTTTGAAGCTGAGAAATTTCCAGGCACCCTTGACAGGAGTCACGTTTGCGGTAGTGGTTTCCAATGCCCCTCAAGCCGGGTGCCTCCCTGAGAGGCCGATTTTTATGTCGACAGCATTGTGGAAAGGCCTGCTTTGACCGACCTCAAGTCCTCGAGAACAGAAAGCACCTGGCTCCCGGGCTTAGAATAAACAGGTGCAGAATCGTCCTCACCAGACCTGAGCCACAGTGGCGGCTACAACCTGGCCTCTGACATCCCTCCTCAAGTTCATCATGGTGGCCTTGGCCTCTTTTCCACGGTTTTCCCATCAGCGCTTATGTATGTTTAGCTTCGTGGGGAGCCGGCCTACCATGACCCTCCTGCACGACAACTTAGCACACTCGCTGCCTGCACACTCTGGCAGTGCCCTCAGGACACTCAGGTGAAGTCTGAGAAGCCAGTTGCCCTGGAAGCCCAAGCGGCCTTGGCTTCTGTCCCTTTCAACCAAGCTCATCCCTGTCAGGTTTATGGTCCCACTAAAAAATTAAGAAAACCATAAAAGACAAGGAACCAATGCTCATGTGACCTAAAATTCTGTCTGTTACCGAGTCGACCAACCCAGAAATTCAGCTGAGTTTCTGATATTGCTCACATATTTTTTCTGGACAGCGCTCTGTGAAATCTGAGCACAAAATCCATACGAAGTTTTATTTATTGCATATGGATTTCTGTGAAAATGCTAAGAAAGGATTTTTAGTGGTTGTTTTGGGTTATTCCCCCTCCTCTAGAAAGTGCTGAATAAGCAGCTGCTGACTAATCGTGGCTCCTTGGGACACTGTGCCCCAGTTTCAAGCTCACTGTCCACAGGGTGTCATGCAGACCCGATGAGGGACCGTAAGGTCCTCTCCCCACTCTGTCCTACTACCCTATGCCACCTCCATGCCCTGGTCCGGGCCAGTCCCTGACTAAAGGCCTCCACTTGCATGTCACCAACCCCAGCTGTAATATTAGCTCTGCTTCCTGTACCTGAGCCCTACAGACTCTGGCTTAGGTGACCTTGACCCTGCTCAGTAATGTCACTTACAAGGGTCCCTTTCAGGCCGAACTTCTGAGTGTCACCTTCATCCTGCGCCAACGGGCTCATCGCATGGCAGAACAGCAGGGCCTTCCAGGTGCTCACCCGCCAGGAAAGGAGGCGAACCCCAGAGCTGCCTGCAGAGAGCACCCCGAGGCCTCGTGTGCAGGACCTGCAGCGCAAACCTGGAGCAGACTCTCTGGCTTCCCGACACCAGAGGGCACTGTGGGTCCGGGACAGGGGACTGCAGCAGCTGCGGGGTTCCCCTCTGTGGGCTCTGGTCCCCCAGAGCAAGCCAGACCCATGGGCGCCCCACAGGGAGGCTCCCTGGACACTGCACGCTTGGGCCTTTGTCGTCACTGCTGCTGCTTCTAAATCTCTTTCTACCCGCGGGGCTCGCGGTCCAGCTGAATCAGCAGACGGTGTCTCCGTGCGACGCCCCTGACTCGGCGCCCACGCGAGACACCCTATGCCGCGCCTTGCTGCGCTTGCCTGTTCTCTCCCCGTGGGAGAGCCCAGGGCAGGAGACGCACGGAGGCCACCCCCACCCGCCCCCCGCTGCCCCTGCACGCTCCACACCAGCCCAGGGCAGTGGCTGCACGCCTCCCTCACCGCCGAGACGGCGCCGAGACCACGGCAGAGCAGCCGGGGCCCCGTGTGGCAGGAGCCACTCCTGTCAGCAACAACCCCCCCCCCCGCCCCGGGACTCCTGCAGGAAAGGAAACTGAGGCTCAGAGCAGCCCGAGGACAGACATGGTCGACGTGGCGTGGAGCCCAGAGCCGGCGCTGGCTCTGCCCCGCGCGGCCCGGGGCCCTCGAGCGAGTCGAGCTGCTCCTCGGCCTGGGCGGGGGAGGCTGCAGACCGTCCGCCCGTCCCTCGCCCAGCAAGCATTTGTTCGATGCCAGCTGCCTCCCAGACACCTTCCCGTCTCGCCCTCCATGCCCCCAGCACCGGGGCTGTGGGCAGCCCACTGGGGCACCCCCGAAAGGCTATCTCCCCCCTTTTCCCTAGCCCGACTTCATGTGAACTAAAACACGAGGCACGCTTGCCCCGGGGACATCGCGGTGAGTGTGGGGCGGGAGGGGTGCAGAGCGGGGCCAGCTTCCGAAATGAGAGGCGGAGGCAGCCCAGGAAGACGGCGCCACTCAACGGTCACGGGCGTGTGCGGGGGCCCCCGGGGAGGCTGCACCGCGGTCTGGCAGAGCCAGGAGGCCCTGTCCTCCGGCAGCTTTCTAGCCGCGTGACCTCGGGCCGCTCAGCGTCTCCGAGCCTCAGTTTCCTCTGCCGCTGGGGAAGGGGTGATTCAATCGCCTCCCCGGCTCTCATTCATCTGAGTAGCAGCGGGGACTGTGTTTCCTCATCAACTTACTGCATGCCCTTGGGCAGGTCACTCGACCTCTGAGTGCTGTCCTTGTCTGTGAAGTGCTGTGTCGTGACGAGACATAAAACATGGAATACACCCTGCACAGTGCCCAGGTGTGCACCATCACAACTCCAAAAATGCGAAAACACACAGCCAGAGCTGAGCAGCCTGATGCCTGATGCCCGAAGCCACAGGGCTCTGGCCGTCTAACCCCCCAGCCCCCCACCCTGGCACTCTGCATTTGTCTGAAGAGAATATTCTAGCAAGAAAGCCAGTTTGCTCAGCCTTGCCCACGTGCCTTTGTCACCAGCAGCCTTCTCCTGTCTTAGGACCCTACTGGCCCCCCTGAGCCACCTGGCCTCGCCTCATCCTTGGGGGAAGGCAGAAGCCCCGTTGGGGTGAGCACTCAGGCCGGGCGCTCAGGACCACACTCAGAGCTGTGCCTGCAAGGGCCTGTGAGGGCCTGTATGCGTCATCTCAGCCCGCCCCCTCGCTTTACACGAGAGGAAGCAGAGGCTCAGAGAGGGGGTGACTCACCCCGAATCACACAGCCAGTTTGTGGCAGGATCTAGAGTCAGACTGTGCTAAAAATGCTCAACTGCAGAGAATGTCAACTGAGGACAGAGCCGAAAGGGCCAGAGCCTCGTGGGCTGGCCCGTCCACCCCGCCAGCACTGACGTGTAAGGACGGCCCCCTGGGCGTAACTGTGACCCTGCGACTTCAGGTCCTGAATGTGGTGTCGCAGGGGGGGCCTTGGGGTGCCGGAGAGGGGCCTCCAGGCATCAGGAGAGTCAGGCTACCCGACCGGAGCTCGGCAGAATCCAGGAGACTGAGATGCACCTGCTGCTCCTGCCTGGCGACAGCACCATGTCGGTCAGAGGACAGGCCCAGGGCGCACACACCGCTCCGGCCCGGCCAGCACGGCCCAGCCCGAGCGCCTGCCTCAAGGGCGCCGGCAGCCTGAGCCCTGCCCCGGGGGGCTTCTGGGGTCCTGTGAATGCCCTGGGCCCCCGTCCGGGCACACGGGAACCGAGGGCGCGTGCCTCCACCAAAGCAGCTGCTGAATCTGAGCACGGGGTCCCCGGGGCGGTGCTTTAACCCGCACAGGGCCACACACGAGGGGTGGCTGCCACCGGCCCCACGGCCACGGCAGGAGCCCGGACGTGCCAACCGATGGCAAAGGCACCGGACGAGGGCTGCCTGGTGCAGAGCTCACGCCACGCCGTGCCACGCTCACTCTCAACCTGCTTTGTAGTCTTGTGCACTAGTCACTGTGTGTGCGAGCGTGCATGCGCACGCCTGTGCTCTGAAGAGGGGTAAAATTTACTGCGGAACAAATGAAGACACAAAGAAATATACGGGAGAAAATAAACAGCGCCACAGCCAGCAGTTAACAATGCGGGCTTGCCTCCAGAATCACTCTCCCCGTGCCCCCGTCTGTGTGTCTGTCTCGCTCACTCGCTCACACACACACACACACACACACACACACACACACACACACACACACACGGGGCATCGCGTACAGGCACTTCGCAGTGCGCGTCCGGGTTACTCATTCCCCCTCTCCGGCTCTGCCTCCCTGACCGCCACGCGCCACTCGGCTGCAGTGAGGCGCTCCACCCGCCGCCCGCCGCGGAGCACCGCGGGCCCGTCTTGCTCACGGGCTGCTCTGAATGCAACAGGTACGTAGCTGCGCACCCCTGACTTACCTCCGGAGGGTAAGTCTAGATCAAAGCACCGGGCACCGACGGGGGGAGAGCGGCTGGCCACGCGACCGGGGTGCCTCGCGCACTCCGCCAGCCTCATGCAGGGCTTGCCGTGCGCGCCCCCGGTAGTGACACCCTCCCAGGGTCAAGGGCAGCGCAGGCTGAGCCTGCCAGCGTGGACGCCAGCGCTGGCATCCGCGTAAACGCGCGTGACCGAGCCCGGTGGCTGCCTCTGCCGGGAGGGAGCTGTGTGTTTCAGAGCTGGTGTGACTGGGAAATGGCGTCGTCAGTGACCCTGCTTTTCATTTGTCCTTGTAGGTGCACGCCCTAAGAAATCTGGCGTCTCCGGAAGGAACCCCTGTGCCCAGCTCCGTGGAGCTTGTGCAGGTTACGATGAAGGTAAAGAAGGGGCACCATTCAGGTCTGGGGGACACTTACCGGCCTGCCTCGTCCTGCTGCCACATGTGGCTGTCATCGTCTTCCCTTTAAACTTCTCCGACAATCTCCGACTATCCCCCAAACCCCTCTGGAACCTGCCACTGCAACACCCTCTGCTCGCCCGCCCACGCACAGACCCTCCGATGCCTTCCTGCCACGGCGAAGGCTTCGATACTGAACGCCACGCGGGCGGGTCCCCAAAGTGCTTCTGCAGCTCTGCCCCGTCCCCAGGAGTGCCCCAAAGCAGCTCCGCTCGGAGCACCGTGACCCCCCGCCACCCTGCACGAGCACGCCCCTCCCCCACGCGTTGGGCCCAGCCCTTCACACCACCGGAAGCCCCGGCCCCTGCACAGCGCCACCCCTCCGGGATGGGGGACACCTGTGCGCCCCCTCCCACACCCAAGGCCTCGCCCCGCTTCGCAGCCCCCGCCGCAGCCCTCGGAGGTGTGTGATACAGGGGGATGCTCACCTTTTCACCCTTCTCTCCCTGGAAGAACGGTCCTTGGCCCTGGAGAAGGGAAGCAGAAGGCAAAGGTGACGCCAAGGCCCACGGCACGACGCGGCGCGTGGAGCCGCGCCGCCAGGGCCCTCGAAAAGACGGCGGCCCTTATTTCGCGCTGGTGCCGCCTCGTTTAAATTCTCCAACGACTCAATAGCGTGGCACTATTCCTTATTTTCACATCAGCATAACTGAGATCCAGTGCACAGGCCACGTAATTATTCCCCTGCTTAGAGTGTGGGAGGCAATGGTTTTTAGTGTGCTTACGGGGTTGTGCAACAATCCCCATCACCAACTTCAGGACACTTTCGTCGCCTTAGAAAAGACTCTATACCCTCTGCGGGTTCCCCACATCCCCGCCCCCCACATCCCCGCCCTAGGCAAACGCTGATCTGTTCCCTGTCCCTACAGATTTGCCTGTTCCAGACGCCGCGGAGGGGTCGGGTCGGCAGGGAGGAGGGCCGCGACGGGCTTCGCAGCCAGCGTTCTCTCAGGAGCGTGCTTTCCAGGTTCATCCACGCTGCTGTGTGTGTGTGTGTGTGTGTGTGTGTGTGTGTGTGTGTGTGAGCCCCTCACTTTGCTGCATGGCCACTGCATGCCACTGCACGCATAAACACGTTTTATTTACTCATTCATCACGGGGTGTACGTTTGCACTGTCTACTTTTTAGTTATTATGCACAAAAATGCTGCTGTGAACATTTGTGCACAAGTGCTTGTATGAACATGTTTTCACTGCTTTTCGACACCCACCTAGGGGAGGAACTGCCGAGTCCTACGGTGATCCTGTTTCACCTCTCGGGGACCGACAGGCTGATTTGCAAAGCCGCGGCACCACTGGACACCAGCAACAGACGAGGGCCCCGGCTGCCCCGTGCCCACCTGTCCCAGCCCCCGGAAGTGAGGCGTCACCGTCCCTAACCGCTGCTGTCGAACCACCCATCAGCCCTTTCGGTCCTGTGGGAGATGCTCCGTGTGTTGGGGGGGCTCTGTTTTTAGGTGCACATGTAATCGTATGGATTTGTGAAGGACTCACACTTGCCTCATCATAAAATGCCCTTCTTTATGTCTATTAATTTTCTGTTTGTTTTAAGTTGTTTTGTCTGATGTCAGTATAACACTCCAACTTTTTGTTTTTTATTTTCAGAGTTCATATTTTTCATCCTTTACTTTCAACTTCTTTCTATCTTTGTATCTAATGCGTCTCCTGTAGACCCAGTTCAATTGGATCTTTTTTTACAGCCAATCTGAAAATCTCATTGTAACTGGCCTATGTGCCGTGTTGTTATTCACACAGTCACTTCACACGTATCATTTCACTCTTGGTTTCCTAGGTCCCCTGGTCTCTTTTTGTTGTTCCTTTGTTCCTCCTTTACTGCTCTTTTTTACATTATTTTTTAGAGCAACATTTTAATCCTTTAATAGCATTTTCACTCCATATTTTGGATTCCTTTCTTTGAGGCTGCTCTGGGGTTTCCCATGTGCATCTCCCTATTTCGGGATCTATTTCGGGTCTGCCCCAACTCGCTTCCAGGGAGATTTACAAGCGTACTCCTACACAGCTCGATCCCCTCCTCCTCCCTGTTCACGAATGCGGTAAACACCCACTAACACACTGTCGTAATTATCACTTTGAACTTGTCATCCCACTGCAATCTAGCCTCAGTTACTTCTGATGATAATCTGAAAAGTGAGCCGATAATCTTACTGAGGTTTCCTTACTCATGGTGAGCCGTTTTTTCCCTCGCTGCTTTCAGATTTTCCTGTCTTTTAGGATTTTTATTATGTTTTTTTTGGAGTGGATCTCTTTGTGTTTATCTTGACCAGAGTTCACTGAGCTTCTGGAATTTGCAGATGACTGATTTTCTTCACGTTCAGGACGTCTTTAGCCTCATGTCCTCTACACGTTTTCTGCTCCTTCCTCCCCTCCCCTTCTGGAATCCCGTCATGTGCGCGTTGGTGCAAGACATGAGCTGGCACATTTCTCTGAGGCTCTGTTCATTTTTCTTCATTGTTTTTCCTCCTTGAACTTGAGATTACATAATCCCTATTGATCTGTTTTCAAGGATGCTGGCTCTTTAGCCAGCATCAAACCCACGTTGAGCCTCTTCAGTGACTTTCATTTCAGGGATAATTTTAAACTCCAGAATTTCCATTTGGTTCTTTTAACAAATTCTATCTCTCCATTTATATTCTGTACGTGATGAGGCACTGCCATAATACCTTCCTTTACTTCTTCAGGAATGGTTTACAGTTCTCTGAATATACTTATGATGGCTGCTTGGAAGGCTTTGTCTATTGAATTTGACACCTGTGCCCTCACAGACAGGGTCTGCTGCCGGCCTTCTCTCCTCCCCGTGAAGACAGGCGTTTCACCAGACCCCACCTCACCAAGTGGATATTAGGTTTAAATGAGCCTGAAATCTGTAAAGCATGCCCCAGAGAACCAGGCACATAGTAGGTGCTATAAGCATGTGACACAGAGCCCGGCACCGAGCAGGTGCTGTTAAGTGTCAGCAGCTTTTTTCTTCGCATGTTCTTTGTCAGAGAGCAGGTGCTTTCTACGTCTGCCAGCCGGGGCGTGCAGAATCCCAGGGGCGGGGTGTGGTGGTGGCGGCCGGGGCCAGACTGGCCGGCTGCAGCCAAGTGTGTAGGCCTCCCGAGCCCAGGGAGAGAGGCCATCCTGAGGGGGTGGGGCTCAGCGCCCGGCACCCTCCAGGGGGTCAGCGCATGCCAGGCGACATGCACGCTTGGGGAACGCCTTGTGTCTCCCGCCCCGGCCACACAGAGAGGCGGCCCTGTCACTTACCGAGTCCCCTTTCTCGCCCTTGGGTCCGGGAGCTCCAACGGGCCCGGTGGCTCCCACGTCTCCCTGAGGAGTCGAAACCGAAGATGAACGCTGGGCTGCCCGCGGCCCGCTCTGCCCCACTCCCGATGAGCAGCTGACCCTGCCACTGCCGACCACAACGTGAGGCCGCACGTCCCCCCGGAAAAGGAAGACGCATCTGAATCATCTCCCCAACCTTCTAATCCCGGTGCTAGGGCCGTCTTGGGAAACTGAGCGGATGACAGTGTCGTGCTCTCAGCCCTGGGAGTGGCCTGGCCACTGCCGTGAGGCCAGGGCCCAGACGGGGGGCCAGAAGCCCCCGGTTCAAACTCCAGTTCTGCCACTTAATGGGAGCCATCACGACTCTCCGGGCTTCGGGCGCCGTCTCCGGGGAACGGGCCCGCCACCATGAGCACGCACAGGACGAAGGGCCTGAAGGTGCTTTGAAAACTGCCGGAGGCCAAACGGGGTCCCCGACGGTGCCATTTGCAAGACAAGTCTGTGCCCGGGAGGGCCCTGGACCCTCACGACTGGCCACGAAGAGAGGGGGCAGGGCGCGTCAGGGCCCAGGCAGCCCTGACGCGCCCCGCTGCACCCGGCTCGGGCCGGGCCTCCCTCAGAGTGGCGTCCTGAAGCCTCCCCAGGGCGCTCCCCGCTCGGTGCCCACGCCTCTCAGTCATGTCCCTCTTCCCGTGGGCCTGCAAGGCCTGAGGACAGGGCTCTCTGTCACCCTCTGTTACATCCCCACATCTACACTGGGCCCCGGCACCCAGGGGACACCAGGCCATGCTTGCTGACTCAACCCGAGCTGCATCTGGGTAAATGGGGCCGCCGGGGACCACGGCCACTGACCCGGAGTCCATCCACGGGGACACGACTGAGTGGGGGCTACAGGGCCAGGATGTGACTGGCCACGGGGGGCCGGGCTGGCCTCCCGGTGGCTACAACGCACCGGCTCAGAACGCCACCCCCCGCCCTCCCTCTTGGCGTCCGGCCGGGCTCTGCGGTGCAGCCCTGCACCCCTGACAGCTCGGCTCCAGGTCACGCCGCGGACAACGCTGCCTCAGGCAGACTGCTCTACTTATGGGCCGCAAACCCCGGAGCCTTTGCTCCGTTCTGCCCTCTGACAGCCGAAGGGCTGAGGTGACAGCCCGGGGGCGCTCAGTGAGGCAGAGCGCCCCACTCCTCTGCTCAGTGACCACCTGGCCGCCAGGGCCACCCAGGCTGTCCTCCGTCACAGCGGGGGAGGGGAGCTGAGCCAGCCGCGTGAGTCAGTCCATGTGTGCCTGTGTGTGGCGTGGCGTGCGATGGCGTATGTGATGGTGTGTGTGTGTGTGATGGGTCGTATGATGCATAGTGTGTGTGACTGTGTGTGTGTGTCTGTCCCCCCCATCCCTGCAGATGGGGTAGAGGGGAGAAGCGTGAGGAAAGAGGGAGGGAGACGGGAGTGCACGCAGGGGCAGGGAGGGGGAAGGACAGAGCCAAAGGGACCTTGGCAGGTGCTCGACAGGGTGCAGTGAATAAACGCAACAAGAAGTAACGTGCGGGAGTGAAGGAGCGAGAGAGGAAATCAGAGAGGGAGGGAGGGAGGAGGACAGGGGCAGGAACGGGAGAGGGCGGGGGCCGGAGGGCGTGCTCTCTGGGCATTTCCACCAGCCCCATCAGCCCCTTTCAAACAGCCCCTGGACCCTGCGGACCTCTCCCACCAGCCCCTATGTGACCACGGGCAACACACGCAGCTTTCCGAGACCCCAATGATGACACGAGAGGACGGCCCCGCCCAGCTCCGCAGCACTCCAGCCGGGGACGAGGAGAGAAGGGGCTGCCTGTGGCTGAGGGAGGCGCGCCCCAGAAGCTGCGCCCGGCTGGCTCAGGGCAATTCGTAGTTTGGAAAATCCGTGGGAAAAGAATTTCATGGAATTTACACACACGGAACCTGCAGTCTGAACAAAGAGACTCTTACAAGCCCAACACCCCGAGTGTCTGAACGCAGAGCCTGAGGGGACGGGGCGGAAGCAGCTCCACCGAGCGCGAAGCCTGGAGGAGCACGCGGGCCCCGAGCCAGGGCTGGCGGATCCCGTCACTTTCTCGCTCACATTTTCAGACTGAGAAATGGAGGTTCTGAGCAAAGAGACTCAGACGCTCCAACTGCTGTGCTGCTTGCTCCATCCTTCCATCCCAACAAGCTCAGAAGCAAAATCCTGCGGGAAGTGATCTAACACACGGACCGCTCTTCCTGACGTAGAGGGCAGAGCGGAGGATTGCCCGGCCCCTAACTGTGCCTCTGCCAGCTCCAGTACTGACCTTCAAGCCGGGGAGTCCCACGGGGCCATCGGAGCCCCTGTCGCCCTAAAGGGAGAAAGAAAAAGAAAGGAGTGAGGCTCTGTTTCCATTCCTCCCCCTTCTCTCCTCACTGGCTGGTTAGCCGCCCGCACGCCCAGAAGCCAGTCTCTTCGTAAGCCGCGGGACAACCAACAGGCCGGATGGGGCTCCCTGAACGGCAGCCCCTGCTCCCGCACCGCAAACCTGGCAGGGAACTTGGGCATCACCTAACGCAGCCACTGGCGGGACAAAGATAGAGACGAACAGGATAGGCACCCTAGGGGCTATTTTTACCCGAATGTGCCACCCTTTCAGTTAAAAAAATAATCATCACATGGCCTGCTGAAGGTTCGTATACTTACTATTCACTAAAATACAGAACAGGACAGGTCTACGGGCTAGTTCTAAATAGAAACATTGTTCACTTTTTAAAAACATGTGCTATTTGTATAAAAGCTCTAATTACTGGATGTGAAATTGTGACTTATGGTGGATGCGTGTAAATATCGCCACCCTAAAAACAAATGCGACGTGATCCTTCCAATCGTACACGTGTAAATCCCCGCACGCCAGGGAAGAGCGACACCACCCGTCACGACCGAGCGCGAGCACCCTTCTCGCGGCTGCGTGCTCCGCTTCTCCAAGAACGCGGCTGTAAGAACGCATGCGTACACGGCGCTTGCACATGCAAAGAGAGGGGTGCCTTCTGCGTGCTCAGCCTCAAGTGGCACCCCCAGAAGGCCTCGCGCCCACCACGAGGCTGGTTTGGGGAATGGCACCGACGCAGGCCTCGTGACCGCCCAGGCACTGCGCTGAGGAAAGCACTGGAAGCCACGTCTGCCAGTGAGTGGCCAGAGTTATCCCCCAGGACTCCCGGGTCCCTCACGTCACATCTCCTGTGTAAGTGAGGATGGAGGAGGGAGCTGCAGCCCATCTAATGAAGGGGCTGCTGAAGCTCTTCCACGTGGCCTCTTCTTGGTGCGGGGGAGGCCCCTGCCCACCCACCTGAGCCTGGGAGGGTCTCGGCGGGCCTGGTGGTCAGCTTTGACCATAGGACTTTTTAAGACACACAGCCTATGTGTCTTAAAACCTCTGTGCTCAGCACACAATGGATGTTTGATGTTTACTGTCAAAAATAAGGGATGACTGAATGAATAAAGGAATGGCTTATTGGGTGACGCCACCCAGAGGCTGAGGCTCAGCATTTGTAAATTGCATAATCTTGAAGAGTAAGACCTTGTCCTGCCAGTGAGGAAGGGAGGTGTGTTCCTTTACCCCTCCTCCCACCCATCCATCCGTCCTTCATACCCTGATCCACGTATATCCATCAAGTCAACCATTCGTTAATACTGTCAGGCCATAACCATTAGCTGAAAACACACACAGGCCCATGCTTAGTCTCTGCCGTCCAGAACTCATCTCACGGAAGTAAAGACACAGACACGCTTAGTCCAATGTGATGATCATCACAGCAGACGGAAGCACAGGCAGAGAGAGAAGGTCACATGGCTCTTGCTAACTAGAGAGTTATTGAACGGATAGATGGTGAATAGTGGGAGGGAAGAAAGGAAGCAGGGGAGAGGCCGGGAGGGAAATCACACAGCCAGCACCGGCTCGGGAAGGGTCCCTGGCTTGTGCTGGAAGAAGGGCAGGCATGAGCCAGACAGAGGGCGGCGTGGGGGAGACACTCAGGCAGAAGCAAAGAAAGATCAGAGCCCTCGAGGAAGCGGGCGGTCGTGCCTGGCGTGGGAGTGGGGAGGGAAATGGAGCGAGGTGAGGCTACAGAGGCGATGGGGACCCACCACGGGGCTGCCGGAGAGCGGCCATGGGTGCAGGGCTGCTCTCTCCCAGACGCCCCTCCCCGGTCATGCCAGGAACCCCAGGAGCCTCGGCAGGGAACAGCCAGGGCACGGGCCTGCACTGCGGACAGGTGCGGCCTGGACGGGCTGTGCACACACTGGCTAGGGACCCAAACCTCACAACACTGTTACACCTCTCCTCTGGGGTTCTCCACCGAAAACGAGGATTCGAAAGGATTTGGGCTGTTTCTGTTATGAACGGGTGAACTGGGTCAGCAGACTGTGGCCACCCTGAGCCTGCCGGGGTGCGGGAGGAGCCGCTGCCCAGCGCTGCGTGTGCCCAAGTGGGCTCCACCCCGCAGCTCCCATTCCTCACCCACCTGGCACCAGGCTCGCGGTGCCTTCATTCCCCCCAGGGCCTGGCACTCTGGGTGGAAATAAGAGAGGGAAGGTGTGAAGGAGGGGAGGGGAAAAGAGAGGACGGAGGGAGGCAGAGAGCAGACGGCCTGCCAGGACAGGTTTACTGGAAGAAACCTGTTCCTGAAATTCCTCAAGCATGTCCCCTCCAATCACCGTCAGCCACGACTTCACAGTTCTGTCTGTCTCCTCGCTCCTTGCCGTCGCTGGGCAGCCCCTACGTGCTGGCCCAAGCTGGGAGGTGCAAGCACAGTGATGGACAGACAGGACCACAGGCTGGAGGCCAAGGCTCTGGGTCTGTGGGTCCAGCGGAACGTCCTGGAGACCCGCCCTGGCACGGTGCTACCTCTGTCAAGCTTGTGCACGTGTTTAATTTGTTCCGCTCCAATAGTGGACAGTACGTTGTTTTCTTAAAGAAAGGCCACTGGCCCCCAAAGACACAGAACAGATGAAGGGCCCAGGCCCTCACTGAGACACTTAGTCTAGGTAATAGGTGGGTGGTGGTGTTCACAGAAACACACTCAATTTCAAAACTAGAGACAAGATGCATAAAAACCTACTCACATGTGCATTGAGGTTATAGACCGTGGCCGGTTAAAGGGAGCATGGAGGGCGGGCTCCACAGGGCACATCTAACCCCGTTCGCAGCGCGCTCCGAGTCTGTTCCCAAACCAAACCCTACTTGAGTTAGTGGCATGTGAGTGGAAGGGATAAAACAGGAGGCAGGAAAACCTCGGGAATGCCTTATTAACTTCGGGAAGTGTTAATTAGTGCCAATTGGAGCTGCTCCGCTCTGGTGTGCATAAAAGCCAGGAAACGGGAGGTCCAAGGAGCAAGAACACTTCCCTGACCTGAGCATGGCCAGAGCCTGGAGCATCCTGCCCTGGCAGACCACATGCATGATGGGAAACTCCCACCTCCACCACCGACCCTGCGACCAGCCTGCCCCTCTCAGCTCTGGGGCTCTGGGCAGCGGGCTGAGGGTGGACCACAAAGGGTACCTTTTCTCCAGCTGGGCAGGAGCAGTTGATCGTCTTCAAAAACCCGATTTGTTCACTGCCAGAAGTAGGAGGCTTTGGGGGCGGGGGCGAAGGCTCTGTCAGCACCGTCACCTGGCACTGGAAGGAAAGGCCAGGTGTCAGCACCTGGCTTCTCACCCGGTGCTGCTCCCAGGCCCAGCACACTGCAGCCCCTCCCCCCATCCTCTGAGCACTGGAGGCGCAGCCACTTGGCCCCTCCTGGGGACGAGCTGCCAGCCCCTGCCTCATCACTTGGCCAGTAGCCCCAGGGTGGTGCCGACTGAGGCAGGGGCCACAGTCTGACCTGCGTGACCCTGTTGGACCAGGAAAGAGACCCCTAGCGATGATCACGGGCTCCCTCTAGGTCACATCCTGATAATGGACGTTCCCTTAACCCCCAAGTGCCAGTTCCGAGGCCCTGAGAAACCCCTCCCTCCTGGAGGCCGAGGACGGAGAAACTCTCCTCCGCTGCCAGCCTCGCTGTGTGAGAGTCTCTGCTCACCGGGCCCGAGGGGATGTCGCAACAGGTCTCCAGCTCTGCGTGGCGGGAGTCACAGTAAATCACAATCCGCTGGAGGTCAAACTGGAAAGAGAGATGAGGACAGAGGGTGAGCCTCTGCAACCCAGACCCTTCCACAGCCTCAGACCGGCTCTGCTAGCGGGTGGCACTGCCCCCCAGGTCGCCCCCGGGCTGACCCGCAGTCACTGCCTTCCCTGAGCTGTGTGTCAGAGGACATCTAAAAGTCGTGTACCCACACGCCTTCTAAAAGTGGGGCCCCAAGTGCAAGCAGGTGAGCTGGCACAGGTCCGAGTCCACTTTCGTTCCACCTGAGCCAGCCACAGGCCGCCCCCGACGCCCCCGCCACTGCATTTGCAGGCCCTTCCACGATGCCGTCGCAACCGCTTCTGAAAGTTCTGTGTGTCATTTTCAACCTCCCCAGGCATCTCCACTCAGGGTTTAAGCAAACTTTTTAAAATAACAATGTGCTTCTATCACCTCCTGTAATGCCACGACCTCTTAAAATAATTTACATGCACACACATATGCATAAACACACACACACGTGCACATGTACACACACACACATGCCCAGGCTTCCTCTTAGGATAGTCAAGGCCTCCAGGACCAGCTCCTCCCACCTCCCCAGGGGCCTGCCCCTCACTCCAGGCGCACCCTACAACATCGGACCTCAGGGGTGCCCACACCCTGCCTTCACATGTGGACCCTCCTCTGGGAAAGTCCCTGACAAACTAGCAAATGCCTAGGCACCCCAAAACCACGCTCGGGCATTCCCTCGGTGTCCACAGATTCTCTGATGCAAGGTGAGGCTCCATTCCACGCCTGGGGTGTAGGAGGGGCTTAGCCACCTGCTGCTAATGAACAGAACGTGGCAAAAGTGATGGTGGGTCCCTTCCCAGATTAGGCGATACAAAGACCAGCTTCTGTCCTGGGGGTCCCATCTAGAGATCTCAGCATCCCCCGTGGGACACCGGCTGCCACGCTGTGAGCTGCCCTAAGGCTAAGCTCAGGTCGAGAATCCAGGGCCGCTTCCAGGGGCCACCAGCGAGGAACTGAGGACTCCGCTCAACACCCTGCAGGAGGCTGCCGGCACCACCTGAGCGAGCTCGCGGGCCGACCGCTCAGCCCCTTCGCGCGTTCGAATGACCAAACCAACAGCCAGCAGCGGGCCGGCCAGTCGTGAGATCTGAGCGGGAGAGCCAGACAGCGGGAGACAGGCGATGCCTGGCGTTTTCACTGTTCTGGACGAGCCACGTCTGCCACGCCCCCGCTAGCTCACCGGGCAGGTGCTCAGCCCCTGACCTCGTCCTGCCTTCATGAGGCCCCTGTAGGCGTAAGCCCTCACTCCACTGACTTGGCTTAGTAGAAACATGACAATTCCAGGAGTTTGTCTGTTTTATTTCCTGTAAAGGCACCAGCCCACAGATGAAAGAAAATGCCAAACACAGAATCATTCTTTTGAATAAGACCTATTTTGCAGAGACGGTCCTGCTTTCCGCATCAGCAGGCCTACACACTGCGGCTGGGCCCGTCTGGCGAGGCTGCAGAGACAGGGACGGAGAGGGAAGGCGCAGAGGCTCGGGGTCGGGGACCAGGAGCACAGAGGCGGCCCGGCCTAGGCAGAGGCGCTCTGGGTGGGCGGGGGAGCGGCCGATTCCCAGCTGCCTGAGACCTCGCCACTCCTGGCTGCCCTGACCCTCCCGCCCTCTCCCTCGCTGCGCCACACTAGGATCTCTCCTCCTCACACCCCTCCGGCCCTCACCCGCTGAGACCCCTGCTCACGCTCAGGTGGCAGTTCTGGGCTGAGCTGCCACGTGGCCCTCCCTTCGGCTTTCCTCCTGCTCCAGCCACTGGCAGCTTGGCGACCCTCCTCTGGCGACAATGTGGAAACCAACTAGAGGGTCCGAGGGCTTGGAATCTGGGATTGGTCAGGCCCAGACGTGAGTCACAGGCCTGCTGTCCCCTCGGGGCCGCCGCCAAGGCACATCAACCTCGAGCCTTGGGCTCCTCTCCTGGGAGGTATGGTGAGGAGCAGCCCACAGGGCCGGGTGAGGGCCAAGCGAGGCCAGGAAGCTGCGCCCCTCCCGGGGGAGCCGCAGGCTGTTGTGGTCTCTCCGCTGTGTCTGAGGCCCCAAGCCACGAGGTGACGAGTAGCCCGGCCAGTGCTCTCAGAAGATTCCCTAAGAGGCAAGGCACTTATTGGCTCCTCCTCCACCTATTCACTGGGTTTTTTCAAATCTAGAAACCCAGAATCAAACCGTAAGCGGGAGCAGTATTCTCACTGACAAATGTCAGAGGCTCTGGGATTCCCCAGGACCGGGTGCAAAGTAGGCACTCAGCTGGTCAGTGGGCAAGAGGAGGAGAGAGAAGAACCCACCTGGCCCCCAGATGCCACACGGGGCTCAAAGGGCCCGATTAAGGGCCTGGCGTGATCATGAATTCAGGAGTCAGGGCAGGATGGGACCCAGATTCCAGACTCACAGCAAACGCCAAGTTCACACGGCACTGAGGCCTGAGCTCCCACTCACTGGCCCTGGGACTTTGCAGGAGGGATTCAGTCTCTCTCTGTCTGGTTTTCCTGATGAAATAGGGCACCGTGGCGAGTGCGCCCACGTGGCTGAGTGTGGAAGAACTGACTCAGCACGGTGGCCCCTGCACCCTGAGCGGCACTCAGGAAATGCCACCAGGTGTCTGCTGCTCCTCTGCAAGGGCTCAGTGCCCGAGTCCAGGTGGGGCCGCACCTGCCCCAGGCCAGCACCGGCCCTGCCCCACCCAGGCCCTCGGCCTCTCTCCTTATTCCACCTGGGCTCTCCCCTCCTCCTTCCCATCGGCCCTGCTCTCTGCAGCCCCAAGGACCTCACCAGACCCAGCCACGACTCTCGCTGCCCTGCCTCAAGCCTTCCGGCCCGTGCATGGACAGCCTGGCCCCTGCCCTGCACCCTGCCCCACCCGCACATGCTTCAACCCCTGCCACCTCAGCAGGTTGCCCACGAGATGCCTGGCCTACCACATGGCCTCAGGCTCCTCTGACAGACAAAGCCTATTCATCCTTCGAGACTCACCCCAGGAATCACCTCCTCCAGGAAGCCATCCGTCTGCCCCACCCACCTACCCTGCTCACCTAGGTCGCACGTCTCTTCTCTGGGTCCTGTCATATCTGATGCTTATTGCTATCACGAGTTTTATTTGATTAGACCAAAGTGACCTCGGCGCAAGTCGCTCTTCTCTGAGAACGTGAGTGTCTTAAAGTCAGAGGGAGCCCGCTGTGCATCGGATGAAGTGACAGACAGGACAGAAACTGCAGCCAGCACCATAGAGCGCGGATTTTCCCAAGGCAGAAGGACAGCGGCAGCTTGACCACACCAACCCCACTGCACGGCGCCCGCACGGCTGCCACGAAGGGCCAGACGGGACGCAGAGAACACGGGTGGGGGCACCGGGGTGTGGATCAGCAGCCCCTCCCCGACCCGCAACAGCTGGACGACTTGGGGCAACGTAAAACAATTTCATACATATTTTTTTTTGGTTACACAGGTGCATACATTTGCTAGAACTCATCAAAGCGCACATTTAAGACCTGGGCAGCTTGCTGTATAGGGTAACAACACCTCAATAAAGAACATAAACTATGTATTTATTGAGCAAATTAATCTAGCCTTACTGAGCCAAAGCTTCCTTATTTTAAACGCAGAAATGGTCTAGAAATTTCACGGGTGTCATGAGAATCGAATTAGACTCTATATTTAGTACCTGAACCAAAGTAGGTACCCAAATAATTAGTGCGATGACGAGTGGTATTCTATAATGCTTTAAATACGTATAACTAAATTATAACAACACTATTAGCTACTGTTAAGTACTTACCACGCACGCGGGCTATGCGCATAGATAGCTAAGCAGGAACACACAGCTTCCTGCATTGTTAAACACTGACAGAGCTTTACAGATCAACGTGCCACGTCCCCGGTGCTGGCCCAGTGCCTGGCACACGTGGTAACTGACTGACTGGAGGGCTGAGCGAGAGAGTGAGAGGGAGAGAGTGCTGGTGGCTCTGGGCTCCCACGTGGCAGCTGAGGCAGGGGCCGCCCCAAGCCGGTCCCAGGAGACGACCAGCAAAGGACACGGCGGCGCAGAGCGGCGGGGACGGGGCGCGGCACTCACGTCGATGGGCACGCTGTCGTAGAGGCGCTTGCCGATCACAGCCTTGCCCTGGATGTCGATGTTCTCCCGCTCCTCGATGGGCAGCGTCTGCACCAGCGCGCAGTCGACGTACAGGGACACGTTGGGCGCCTGGACGCTCAGCGCGAGCTTGTGCCAGTCCCGGTCAAAGAGGTCGCTGACCCGGGGGCCGCGGAACACCACCCTGACGGCATCCTCGATGGCGCCCACGGCGTTGTACTCGACCGCCCTGTTCTCGCCGTCCAGCCGGATGGAGACCTGGGGAGGAGAGCGCAGAGGTGCACGGGCCTAAGGAGGGCCGTGGGGAGGGGGCACTGCAGAGTCAGACCCGCGAACCTGGGGTGGCTGCTGCTGGGACCCTGGCCAGCTGGCCCACCGCGGCAGGCCACCACACACGCCAGCCTCGGCTTCCTCCTCCGGGTGACGGTGTGAACGTGCACCACGCGGGCTGTTCCAAGCCCGGTGCTAAGTGGGACGACTGGACTCACACGTGACTCCAGGGCCCCCGTGCCAGCTGCCCAGAGGGACTCTGCACGTCAGAGCGCGTCTGGGACACGAGACGACTGGTATGGGGGGGCTCGAGTCATGAGACCAACCAGGACCCTCCCCGCACCCCGAATGGTTTCAGTGGCTCTTAACACCCCAGGCAAAGCAGAGCACACCCTCCGGCCAGGGGCCAGTCTGAGACGCGTCCGTTAACCCACCCGAGGACAGAGCTGGGGCTCCAGCACAACCAAGCCCCTGGACGGCAGACACTCGCCTGCTTTGTTCACCGTCAGCCCTTTGAAAAATGTGTGGGAAACTCCAGAAGAAAGTTTCACTCTTGCTTCTCATAGAATGAATGAGTGAGTGAATGAGGGAACAAACGAATGTGTTCTCATTGATGTGCTCATTTCTGCATCCCTTGTGCAATACTCGCTGAGCACCCTGAGAGAGGCGAGCACCATGCCGGGGGTCAGGAATGCAACAGTGAGCAGAATCGACTCGCCCCCCAGCGCATGAAGGCGGCCCCAAGGCCGACGAGGCCGAACCGCCGGGCGCCTCTCAGAAAAGGAGCCTGAAGCCCTCGAAGGCAGGCTCGGCCTCCCGTCGGCTCGGCAGCGCCTCAGCCCACGGCGGGGGGAGGGGCGGCGTGGCAGACGGAGAGCATGCCCGGCTCTGCAAACGTGGCGGAGGAAAAGCGCCCAGACCAGGTGGTGAGGGCGCCCGGCCCCACGGCCCGGGCCCTGAGACGTAGGGGCAGCAGCACCGCACGCCTGGGGCGGGTTCGGGTCGCCAGGAGCAAAGGCCTCTGGAGGGGCCTCTCGTCCTGCCCGCACCGTGCAGCCTCCCGCGCTTACGAAATCAGGCCACTCAGCAGTCAGGCCTGCCAGTGCCCACGCCGCTGAGTCTGGCCAGGGCTGCCGCAGAACGATTGTTCTCGGGGCCAACTGATGGAGACAGGAGCCCGCACAGGAAGCCGCCAGGGCTCGCGGCCCGTGGCCGGCGCAGGAAACCGCCAGGGCTTGCGGCCCGTGGCCTGTGCAGGAAGCCACCAGGGCTCGCGGCCCGCGGCCCGCACAGGAAGCCACCAGGGCTCGCGGCCCGTGGCCCACGGAGGAACCCACCAGGGCTCGCGGCTCGCACCTGTGGGATGCCGTACTGGTCGATGACCTGCCAGATGTACCAGTCTTCCTTCCGCGACGACTTCCTGAACCGGAAGGTGGTGGCGAAGGCGTACTCGTCAGGCAGCCCCTGCGGGAACACGTCCCTGGGGAGAGGCGGAGACAGCAGGCACCGGGCTTAGCGAGGAGAGCAGCAGACAGGACAGGAAGGCCACAGCCCCGGGGTCACTAAGTCCTGCCAGCCGTACCATGTCTAAAAAGCCGGCCTGTCCTCACAGCCATCCCTTTCGCCCACGACCCTATGCAGACTCTGCTGTCGTGCTACCACGAGGCCCCCGCCCCCGCCCTCACGCTGCTCCGGGCTCCTCCGCTCCACCATCACCTGGGACAGAAGCAACAATAAATGCTAAACTGCCACTCCCCCCGGTCAAACGCAGCTGAGCATCCTGGGACCCACCCTTCCCCCTCCCGAGAAGCTCCGATCCGATCCTGTGCAGCCTGGCACAGCCAGGCCCTGAGGGTTAACGCCGCGTGACCTGACGGGTGAGCTCCTCGCTGAGCAGGGAGGCCACCTGTAAGTGACTCGCTGCACAGCGACGAGTCAGGGTCTACCCTGCCCCGTTTCATGCAGAAGTGCGGTCTGTGAGGACAGAAGAGGGCGTGAGGCCTGCCTCGTCGGGGGGCCTCTCTGAGGCACCGCGGTCAGGCTGTTCTTTGAAAGACGAACAGGTGTCCCAGGCAGAGAGGAGAGAGCATGACCAAAGGTGGGGGCAGGCAGGCTCCAGGAGAGACAGAGGAGCCAGACGAGGGAGGGCCGGTGACAAGCCAGAGGCCAAAACGGTTGGACGGGGCCAGGCCACACGCAGGCCTTTCCGGCCCTTTAGCTTCAATTCAATTCAAGAAATTAAAGGGTTTTAAGATGGAGAAAGAGGGCCAGGACAAATGTCATGTTTACTCTCAAAAGATCTACCTGAGAGAAGAGGAACGGAAACGCTTATTTGGGTGTCGTCATCAGCCCTCGGCTGGAGACCCTGAACAACTGTCACGTCATAATCCTCTCGACAATGGTTCAAGGCAGAAACATTTGCGTCAGCCGAACGACATGACATCACTGAGAAACGGGGGCCCCTGAGGACGCGGAGGCCGGGCACCCAGTGAGAACTGAAGGTGGGTGGGTCCCCACGGGCCAAAACGCCCTCGCGCCTCGGAGCCGCTGGGCCCGCCGCACGACGCAGTGCGCGTCCAGGGGAGGCGCCACGGCCCTGCACGAACAAGGAGGTGCCCCTCCGCCCGGGACACCGCCCTGCGAAGTGGCTGTTTGATGAACTGATAGAAAAATGCATGCGTGAGTGAAAGGCAACGCCCAATCTGTACGGAGAAGTGGGTGCGGAAGAACCCAGGAGCCAAGGACGTCGACGGCAGTGGGTCTGCTGAGGTACGGGTCGCATTTCCAGGGCAGCGGCTCGGCTGCCTCACTCCAGGGTGGCCCTCGCAGACACTGAGCAGCGAAAGCCCTGCTCGGCCCCTTCCCCCCACCCTGACTCCCCCGACACCCCCAGGTCTGGAAGGGGAGCTGCGCACTCACTCAGTCCTCTGCACCACGGGAAGGACCCCATCCGCACGTAGGAACTCTGCGCCCCGTTCTCTCGCCTCCCCAGTATCTCCTTCACTCTGAACAAAATCCATCAGGTCGAAACCTGTGCGAAGAGAAGAGCTGGGTGAGCCTGCTGAGAGGCAAGGAGAGCCCACGCGCAGAGGCGGCTCGCCCGCCTGCCCTGGGGTGCGGCTGGGGGCTCAAGCGGAGAACTGTCCAAACGCACGCTCGGGAGCAGACGTGAACAACAGGAAGTCCAGAGGGGCTTCCTGCTTCCGTTTCCAACCCCGACTCCAGGAAAGGGTGCAGGAGACGCGGGGCTTTCCAAGGAAACGTGACCGCTGCCAAAGTCCGGGGTCATGATCAGGCAAAGGCACGTGGGAGGTGCCCCACTGCGACGCTGGGGGTGTCCTGAGGAGACGCCCTCAAGTTGTGACAGGCCAGGGGCACCAGCTGATGGGAAATGTCACTGAATGAACGAGCAGAGAAGCCCTCATTCCCTCTGCTGGTACAGACCCAGCCTGCTTTGAGCAGACACTGGGTGCCAGCCTTTACAGGTCCTGGGGGGACAAAGGGCAAAAGGGGCCCCTGCTGCTCTGGACTCAACACCTCACCGGTCCAATGGCCCCAGCCGGAATCAGCTGGCGGGACGGATGGGCCACGCAAGGGGCTTTCTAAAGGTCAAAAGGGCTGGCGCCCCACACCTGGGAGCGGCCTGGGGGCCGGAAGCTCCTGACAGTGGAGGGGCAGGCGCCTGGAAACGCGCCGACTGGCCGGAAGGCCCCGCGCAGCCCCACAGTGCCAGGCTCCGTGGAATGGACACCGGCGGGTAGAGGACACAGGCTGTCGAGGGCTCAGGTTCTGTTCCCGGAAGACGGGCAGAAGCAGGTCCTGGAGCCTCTGTCCTGGCTCTGAAAGCCGGTGAGCACTGGCCAGGGGTGTGGCCAGTGTCCTCGAGCCTTCGTCGGCAATGAGCAGAGACGCACGCCAAGCAGAGCTGCGCGTAGTAGGCGCCTGCACCTGCCATCCCCGCAGCCCGGTGCAGGGGGTTGATCGTGAATCTCTGACTCTCCGGCCTGCCTGGAGGGGCTGCTGCCCGGCTGCTGCCAGGGTCGGGGGCATTGCAGGTGGGAGGCGGTGACCAGAGAAGCTGCCAGTTTGATTTAGAGAGTGAAGGGGGGTCGGAGAGAGCCCCTCGCTCAGACCCGCCAGGGCCCGGGCCCACCCCTGTTCATGGACTCGCAGCTCAGTGACTTCAGCACAGTCACTCACGTCCCTAGAGCTCCATTCCTCAGCCGTACCGAGCAGGGCCGGGGGCCACTTCGCAGGGCTGCTCGCGGCCTCACACGGGTGCTCAGGGTGGCTCTTACTCGGAATCCGGTGGACACATGCCCAAGGCCAGCTGTGCAAGGTCGGGGAGAGAACCCAGAGGGCCTGTTCCCCCACTTCACAGCTTCATCAACTGTCACCAGAAACGGCCACTTGAAACGGTTTCCCTCTAGCAGTTTCCACGTGGGAGAAGGAAACAGTGTCCTGACAGCAAACATGTGCTCTACTTTCTGGCTCCACTGCTACTTGCTTCAATGAACAAGAACAAAGACTTAAACACAACAAAACTTTGGACAACAGGCAATTAACTCGGTGGCAGCAAAGGGCACCAGAGATGAACTGCCTGCAATGAGCACGGGCCAGGAAAGAAGATGAAGAACATTCCCGAGGTAAACAGACTCAGGTGCAAGGCCCGCGAGATGAAGAAGCAACTCGTCCCGCGGCAGCTGGAGGGGCACTGCCCTGCAGTCCGCGGCTGAGCCGGCAGGGAGGCCGCGAGCCGGCCCTGTGCCAGGCGCCTGCTGCGCGTGCACCTCGTCTTTCAAAGGTCTGCAAGGGACAAAGCCTTGCCGGACTCCCCGAGGGCGCCAGGTGCTGTGGTGCGTGTGGCAAGGCGCACACACAGCTTAGCCATCACAGGACTGTCTCACCCACAAGACGGGGAGCAGTTTGAGGGGACCTGGTCTGACTCACGTGTCCTTCCCCAAGCAAGTCAGGAGTTCCTGTAGTTGTTCGTGCTTGTGGCACCATTTGTGGAAAGAGGGAAGGAGAGGAAAGGAATTCACCAGACGTTGGGCCTCCCTTGGCTGCTCAGATGCCAGTAACGAACCAGACAAAACCCCCACCCCTCAAAGTTTAGTGTCTGCTGGGAAACAGACACACAAACGAGCAGGGTTAGTCAACGAAAAGGAGGGGGAATGGATGGACTTGACCTTGCCAACCCAATGGGCTATCAGGGAGGGCTTCCCCAAGGTGACGAGGCATGGCCTGAATTTGAAGAACAAATAAGATTTGGGCAGAGAAGAAAAGGCCATACATGGTAGCTAGGGGAGGGCACAGGTCACTGGACCCAAGTCAGCCAGGTTCTTCTGGGAATCCTAGTGATTTCAGAGTGTCAGGAGCCACTGTGAGTGGCACGCTGGCCAGGAGCAAGGCGGGCGGCAGCAGGTCGTCCTGGGTTCTGCCAGCCACGTGGGAGATCTGCGTTTGGTTCTATGGGCAACAGCGAGCCATGGACGGTTTTGCAGCAGGAGAGAAACAGAGCCGCTTCTGTGTGCAGGGACGGTCCTGGCAGCTGCGGATGGGGAGGTGGGAGGCCAGGGAGGACGAGACTGGGCAGGGCTTCTCCAGGGAGGAGGGCTGGGGGAAGCTGCCGGCCTGGAGGCTGTTTGGGATTGGTGGTTATCTGGATATGGGAGCCTATGTGGGAGGAGAGAACTCTAGGATTTCAGACCTGCACTGGCCCTAGGACGTTCTGTAAGCGCTGAATGGCTAGCTTCCCAGGAAAACTGTAGGACGCCTTCGTTCGCTCCCATTTGCAGAACCTTCGGTAACCACGGCCGAGGCGGAACAGGGTCGGCGAGGCCACCCCCGAGCCCAGGGGGTCACGGCCAGGGCCAGCAAGCAGCGCAGCAGAGCACGTGTGCAGGGCGGCTGGCCCTCTCACCTGTGATTTCCTTGGTCCCACCGCCGGTGTGCTTGAAGCGGTCCCCTCCCACACGGACGCTGGGGCAGAGCACGTCTGAGAAAAGCAAGAGGAAATGGATGGATGAGCAAATGTGACCCGCAGCCCCTCCGTGCGATGTGGCCGCACACAGACACCCCCACATCTCATAGCACGCTGCATGTCCAGTGCGGGAAGCAGATGCAGACGTGAACAAGACATTGTCCCTACCTCGAAGGAGCTCAGAGTCACCTCCGTGAGAGGGAGCCAGACACCAAAATCCACATGAGCAACAGTGCGATAAGTGACAGAAATGGGCAGTGGTTGCTGGGGGGTTCGGGGCACAGATCCAACACCCGGCCTGCCTTGGGGAGGGGAGTTTCCTGGAAATGCGACACTTGAGGTGCTCTTAAAGAAACAGTAAGACTTCGCCAGACAGACAAAAGACAAAAGGGGACACAGGCTGAGGAAGCCTCACTTAAAAAGGCACAAACTCATACACGAAAGTTCCAAGTCAGCAGGAAGTCACTGAAGCGGGAAACACGTGCTGGGGACCCGCCAGAAAAGTGTCCCCTATGCCACCCCGAGGCGCTTCGAGTGCACTTCCGGAAGGATGCAGATTCCAGAGGAAGCAAAACTGCTCAGTTACACGAAGACAACGGAGTGCGGTGCCTGTGAAAAAACACTCGATACAGGTGCTACAGGAACGTCTACCTAACGGCTTCGTGATTCCTCACTGAGAGGCGGCTGGAAGAAAGGGGGCCTCTTTCAGTTGCCCTAAAAATCCCAAGAGCGCCAACTTTGAATCTTAAATTCCTAGGTCTACCATAAGTCTCTAAACCTCTGTCTGGGTGTGAGCGCCTGTGACATGGGAGGCCTTACAAAGTCCACACTGTCACAGGGCTGCTCCGAGGCTAAGCCCATGGCAGGACCGGAACTGGAGAGGAGGCCCTCTCCTCAATGGAGCACCTGAGGCAACTCGGTGTAGACTCCGCCCAGCCCACGAAGCAATGTGGTTACACACATTACTATAGCCACGTGGTCACGCACGTCATCACCGTAACCACGTGGTCATGCACATTATCACTGTAGCCACGTGGTCACGCACATCATCACTGTAGCCACATGATCATGCACATTATTACTATAGCCACGTGGTCATGCACGTCATCACCGTAACCATGTGGTCACAAACATCGTCACTGTAGCCACGTGGTCATGCACATTATCACTGTAACCACGTGGTTATGCACATTATTACTGTAGCCAAGTGGTTATGCACGTCATCACTGTAGCCACGTGGTCATGCACATTATCACTGTAACCACGTGGTCATGCACGTCGTCACTGTAGCCACGTGGTTATGCACGTCATCATTGTAGCCACGTGGTCATGCACATTATCACTGTAACCACATGGTTATGCACATTATTACTGTAGCCACGTGGTTATGCACGTCATCACTGTAACCACATGGTCATGCACGTCGTCACTGTAACCACGTGGTCATGCACATTATTACTGTAGCCACGTGGTCATGCACGTCGTCACTGTAACCACGTGGTCATGCACATTATTACTGTAGCCACGTGGTCATGCACGTCGTCACTGTAGCCACGTGGTCATGCACGTCGTCACTGTAGCCACGTGGTCATGCACGTCGTCACTGTAGCCACGTGGTCATGCACGTCGTCACTGTAGCCACGTGGTCATGCACGTCGTCACTGTAGCCACGTGGTCATGCACGTCGTCACTGTAGCCACGTGGTCATGCACGTCGTCACTGTAACCACGTGGTCATGCACGTCGTCACTGTAACCACGTGGTCATGCACATTATTACTGTAGCCACGTGGTCATGCACATTATTACTGTAGCCACGTGGTCATGCACGTCACCACTGTAGCCACGTGGTTATGCACATTATTACTGTAGCCACGTGGTCATGCACATTATCACTGTAACCATGCGTCATTAAGCATTTCTGCCATCCCAGCAGTTCCACACGCAATGACCTCTTTTCATACTTGGGGCATAAATGTCCAAGGGATAGGACAGGTGTGGGGCCTCTTTGCAATCAGCAGTGAGAAGGAATGAATGAGATCTTTCCTGATTCGGGAAGAGCTATTTTTAATGTTTGTCCGAAGAGGCACCAGGAGGTCTGACCAGCCCCATGGAGGAGGTTATTTTGGAAGCAGCACCAAGCTGTCTGGGACCAAACAGGAGAGAGGACACAGGCAACGTGTAAAATTTAGACGGCTCCACCCAGGACAACGGCAGCTGCGCGGTGATGATCAATTCCTTTCGCTCTGGCCGCCCGCCAGAGAGATTGGCTGGGGATCATGCGTCACTGAAAATGAGTTGACTCAGAGGTTCTATCTTTGCTGATGAGCAAACCCCTAGGGGCTGATGGCTGGAGCTCAGGCGCAGAGCCGCTGAGCCGCTGAGCCTCGTCTCTGCAAACATCCTCAGGGGAGAAGCTAATTCCTGATCCCAGGCAAGGACAGTCCAAAGACCATGAACACAAAGACAGAGATTCTTTCTCAAGATGCTAGAACTTGCCCAAACTGCTTTAAGGAGTCACTCCCAGACCTGCTGCCAATGCCCGTTTGGGGCCATCACTAAGCCTCATGCATTCAGGGGCAATTTATAGCAGACTTGGTAAACTCAGGACAAATACCTCCCAAAATACCCACTCCAGCCAGGCCCCGGCGTCCACCTGCTTGGCAGGGAGGCAGCGTGAGCATCCAAAGTCCCTCTCGACCCGTAACTATATCTCTTTGGCTAAGATATTTCCACATCTTGATAATGATCTATTTATTTCTGCATTAACTCATTTATTCAAGCTAAAATATTTACAGAGCTCCAGACATGCTCCAGGCACTGAGTGAGTTCTAGGGACACACAAAGGGGATAACAGATGTATCACGGTCCCTGCCTTCAGGGCACTTGTGAGCTGACTGGTGATAGACTCTGAACATGTCAAGCACGAGAAAGTGTCAGCTCTGTCACGACACCCCCATGTCTCCTTGCTTCACAGACTCCTCCTTCTCAACCTTGAGCCCCCGCCCCCCAGGGCCTTGCTCTCAGTCACCCCAACCGGAGTAAGGAGCCCCCGGCCCCCCGTGTCCTACGGCTGACGGTGCTACGCTGAAGGCACTGACTGGCACGCCTGCCTCCCGGCGCGTGGGAGTCTGCAGACGGGGCTGCATTGGGCCGGACTGGGTCTCAGTTCAGCTCTGCACCTGCACCGCCCTCACGGCACCAGGCACAGGACAGGCCCTGCGTTCACCCAGGACAGAAACGCCAGAGGCGCCTGAGCTGAGACGCGAAGGCCGACGGGTGGACCAGACGGCCTTACAGGCGCGGGCCCGGCGTGATGCTGGTGAGCTGGGGGAAGAGTCCGCCGACAGCTGGTGTCCTTCCACGGCCATGTGCGGTGCAGACGCCATCAATTGCCAGCCTGACATCATGTCCCTGCTCCTTCCCAGCTAAAAGAATGCCGTTTCTGTTCAGAATGGCAGAGTTTGGGGCCCCAAAGCTGCAGCTGGCTGGTCTAAGCCACTTACAGCTGCTCTGGCCCTATCTTCCCAGTCTCCCTTGCAGCTGAATGAACATGTGACTCAGTTCTGGGCCAGGAAACAGATAACAGAAGTTTGCTGTAGTTGGGAGAGGGGTGCTTTCTTAGAAGGCTTTTGCTTGTCCTGATGTAAGGGGACAGATATGTAGATGGGTTTGGCAAGTTTCCTTTCCTTTCTCCCTCTTTCGAAGGTGAGACGTAGTATCTGGGGGACTATCTAGAAGAATCAAGGAGCAAGAGACTCTAACCCTCGGCCAAAGGGTCTGAAGGTCCAGCTTCTCTCTCCAGATGCCCAAGGACAGTCGATGAGGGTGGTGAACACTGTTTCGCCATTTTTCTGGCTAAGGAGCTACTGACAGACTGGGTTACTTTTACTAGCCCAGTAAGGACAGAATTATCAGGTGATCACTCAGGACCAACAGAAGTGGTGGCTCTGGGATTAGAGACAGGAACAAGCTTTCAGGAATTGAAACATACAAACAGTTAGGTCTTGGTTAGTCAGTTGATCTCCCTTTTTGAAAACATGAGGACACAAAAAAGGACATGGCTGATGACCAAGGCCCTGCTCCCGGAGCTCACTCATTGTCCCCCACGACATTTGTGCTTCCCTCAGGCTTGAGAAAAGGCAGAAGATCCGGGACTCCTGGGGAGAGAGGTCTCTCCCCCACAGCACAGGCTCCGCTCCACCTGAGGCCTCAGCAGAGGCCGGGCACTGGCGCCCCGCGGGGAAAGCTCACCCTCAGTTTAGCAAATGGCGAAAAGGGAGCATGTGTTTGCTTATCAGGAGAGGAGGAAGGTTGTACACGATAATCTCTGATGTCCTTCTGCTTTTCAGTGACACGCCCACGGTCCTGTCTGGAAAACACATGGCCATGCCATCCCGTGACTCTCAGCCAAGAGGGTCCCCAGCTGGGAAAAGAGGGTGCTGGCAACTACTGAGTTCCTACTGTGTGCCCATCTGCTGGCTGGGGATCTTACCGGCAACAACCATTCTAGGGAGTAGATTCTGTTCCCATTACACAAATGTAAAAGCAGAAACTAAGGAAGTTAAGAAACTCATGAGACAACAAGAGTATCTGGATTTGAATAAAGGTCCTGCATCTGGAATCTAGGGGTAGAGATGGTGGCCCCAGTCTAGGGGACCAGGAGGTCCCATGGAAGCAGGGAGCAGAGCCCAAGGAGGGCTCAGTAAGCAGGACAGGAAGCAATCACTGCCCATCCATCACCTCACGGCGGCTGCTGCCGAGGGCAGCCGACCGCAGACGAGATGCTGACATTCCAAGTGGGCAGGGGCGAGGCGGACAAGGGAAGCGATGAATCAGACACCAGCAGCTCTGTGGCTCCGAGGCCAACCGGTCAGGAAACAGTCCAAAAATGTCCACTTCAGAGAGCCAGCAGACACCGAGCCAGGTCCCAGGGCCCCAGGGACGACAGGACTAATAACCACACTCCTAGCAACTCTGGGACGGAGCACCCCCAGGTCCGGTCCTACGCCGGACTGTGTCTGCCCCACTCCAGGACAGAGTCAGAGCTGAGACTGGCAGACACGTGGAGATGGCTCGCTCAGCACCAGATACCATTCCACCCTGTTGAATATGTTGACACTTCTAACCGAATCCTCCCTAGGGCCCCACAGGACAGGTGCTATCAGGGTACAGACATGGAAGGAAAGGCACAGGCATAGAGAAGTTAGGAAACTGACTGCCCGAGGCCACTGACTAGCGAATGGGACAGTCGGCACATTAGCTCCAGCACAGGCCCCTGGCCAGTACCCCAATCGGCCTCTCCACGGTCAGCCAGCCCATAGGGCCAAGGCTGCTTGGCTCCAGAGCCCACAGGGACAGCCGGCCAGCTGGCTGCCCACCGATGAGCCCCTGCTGCCACGGGTGGCCCCGGCCTGAGGAGGGGCTCCTCACTCACGTGCTCTCCCCAGGTTAGGCCCACAGGTGCCCGCGTACACACGGAGGGGCCTGGACCGCGGCAGGCCACAAACACTGCGGCCTGCCCTCTGCGGGCCCCCAACCCCAAACAGGTCCCAGCTCTTCCCCACGAAAGCCAGCTGGGTGTTCCAAGGCGGCGTGCCCCTCCCTCAGCCCCTGCTGCGGCTGTGCCGCCCTCGCACGCCTCTCCGCACGACACCAGGAGGGACGGAGAGAGCGAGGCCGCACGAGCAGGGAGCGCCCACGGCACAGTGCCGGGCTCGCCGCCCGCGGGCACTGCCCCGCATCCTGCGCCACGTCCCGGTGCTGCCCTCGCCCTGCAGGGGAGAAGCGGGGCTGAGGGGACACAGAGGGTCTGCTCAATCACACCTCCAGCTATTGGTGGAGACAGGATTCAAACTCGGTACGACTCCGGCAGGCTCCCACTTGCCACCTCAAACCCGCATGGAAGTGGGCGTCTGGAAGCACCCGCACGGCATTTCAGCTGCGCTCACCTCTGGGGCCGGACTCGGAGGGGTTTTTACCCCCTTTAGTTTCTGTACAGGTGAGCCTTGAACAGGTGAGCCTTGAGCAAGGCCGCGATTAGGAGAGCCGACGCCTACGCAGTGGAAAACCCTCCCGTGACTTTGACCCTCCAGTCGACCCTTTGCATCCGGGGAGTCAAATGGAGCGTGGAAAACAGTATTTTCGCATTCCCAACCATACATTCCCAAATGCGGATAGAAAATGCTGCTTCCTGTCTGTGGCTGGCTGAGTCCACGGATGTGAAATTGCAGGTACAGGAGCCGACTGTGTCAACTGACAAAAATCCAGGCGTGAGTGACCCCCACAGTTCAAACCCTGTAGTTCAAGGATCACCTCTATTTTCAAATTTGCTTTAGAGATTTGCATGTGACTAGCACGGTTATTTACACTACAGTGTAAATAACAGGGTCTGAGCCTTGCCGGGACAGACGAGGCTGCAGGGGGAGGGAGGCTGGCCGCAGGGCTGTTTCTAGAGGTGAACTCGGAGTCCTGGCGGCCTGCACCAGCTGCCCACGTTCCCCAGGAGGCCCGGAGAATGACAGCGGGCCCTGTGGTGATCAATGTGCACTTCTGTACCCAGCGGCCACCAGCACGTGGCCAGGCCCATGGCTTTAAGGGAGCCGCCATGGAGACGGATGGCAAGGCGGACTGATGGGGCAGTGGTCTGCACACTGGCCAGTAAACACCTGCCTCGCTGGGACGGTCAGTGGTGGGGGCTGGGGAGACGGCCCAGCAAGGAACAAGCACCTTCTCTGGACCCCAAGGAACTAGAACTACAACCCGGGCCCTGGGCCAGGAGCTCACGGCACCCCTGGGGGCCTTTCTACGCCCTCCGTGCAACGGTGGGAAAAGAAGGGAGCACCTGGACCCCCACGGAGCGCCGGCTACTGGTAAAGCAGCTTTAGATGGCAGCCCCAGGAAAGAGGCATGCTGACGTGTGGGGAAGCCGAAGCTCGGAGAAGCTGAGTGACTCATCCAGCATCACACAGCTAGCGAGTGGTACAGGCAGGAGCCGAGCCCAGGCAACGAGGCTTGGGCGGTGAGCACTGGACCACTATTCCGTCCACACGTCTCAGCACTGGAAAGCACCCTACACGCAAACATGGCCAGCAGCCAGTCCCTGGGCCACACGCTGCTCACGTTCAGTCCTCCCCCAACTCTGCAGGGCAGACGTTAGCATCTGCGTGTTCACAGGAGAATATGGAACTTCCCCAGTGGTGAAAAACCAAAGACTTGTTAACCACATCCCAGGGTCACGGTACGGACCACCTCCACTTCCCTTCCTAGAACTTTCTGGAGCTTCCTGGCCTGCCTTTCCCTTTCGGGTCAAAGTGCATTGGCACTGGCCGCCTCCCCAGAGGCCTCAGATCCTGGCTGATCAATCTCCATCTTCCAAGTTCGTTAGGCTGGAGGGAGGATGTGGTCAGGCTGCCAAGTATTTGGCGGGAACGTTTATGTAAGTGTTTTAGAGACAGCCGGGTGGAAAATGACAAAATACTGCAAAAGAAAGAAAAAAGAAAAAGAAAAAGCCCCCTGGACCTGCTCGCAGGAGAGCAAGGCGGCACGGCCCGTCTCAGGAGCGGCCGGCCCCGCACGAGGCGTGAGGGCTGGGCTGACACAGCTGGGCCTTCCCTGACGCTGAGTCGGAGTCTGCCGATTTCGGTTTGCAGCCAGAACAAAGGAAACAGTGACAGGAGCGGCCCATCAGAGCCACCTCTCGTCTCCCAGCCGCAGCACACGCCCACTGCCCGGTGTAAGGTGAGAGGGAAACGAGGCGGCGGGAGAACCCCGATGATGCCCAGGTAGAGGGGACGTCCACGCCCTGACCCGCCACGCCAGTTTCTCCTTCTGTTTCCGAACCCAGAGATAGGTGTGAAAATGCGCAGGGTTTTTTTGCCATCCAAGGTTATCCTGAAGATTGAGTGGGACGGCGGGCGGGGAGTTGCTGGCATGACACCCAGCATGTAATATGTGCTCGTTCACTCATTCGTTCAGCCAAAACATATTTGCCGAGCACTGGCACGTGCGTCCTTGCATAAGAAACAAACACGCAAACTCACAGGCCAGGTAGCTCTGCCCTGCTGGTGGCCACATGCCAAAAGAGGAGGCAGAGACAGACATGGAAAGGCCAGCTGGGCATCACGCGCGGTCAGTGCCACAGACAGAGTACGCTGGTGAGGTGGCGGATGCTGGGTGGCAGATGCGGGGTGTGGGGCCAGGACGCGCACCACACATGCTGGCCTGGACAAACCTCTTGGCTGAGTGACGTCAGAGCTGAAAGCTAAGAAGGTGTGACCCAGCCAGGGGGAGCAAACAGGCAAAGGGTTCCCGCAAGTGCGGGGACCTGCAGGGGAAGGGGCTGGCTTGCCCTGGGGGCTGGGAGTGCAGGTCCCCTGTAGCTCAAGGAGAGAGAGGACAGAGCGGGCAGAGGGGAGGGTGGGAAGATGCTGGTCGAGGGAAGCCTAGTGTCAGCCGCGGGCAGGGTCTGGAATTCAGGGCGATGCAGGGATGCTCTGCCCGCAGAACGAGGGTGGAGCTACCAGGCCGCAGGCACAGGCAGTTACTGTATGAGCGTGACCTGGCCGTGACCTGGCAGTGACCTGGCCGTGACGTGGCCGTGACCTGACCGTGACCTGCCCAAGGAGGAGGGTGCAGTCTCAAATGTCTGGGTTCCACCTCCTTTTCCTTCAGGGAATGTCCAGTGGGCCCAGCACCAGTAGGTGTCACCAGAGACTGCCAGGACCTCCTCTGAGAGGGGCTCCTGGCTGTGAGTTGACAGTTGCTGGAGGGATCTAAAGGGACTGACTGCTGAGGAGAGAGAGGGAGGGAGGGAGAGCAAAGACGTCTCCAAGCCAGGGCCCAGGCCTCTGACACTGAAGTGCGGAAGAAGAAATGGCGAAGGAGGGGAGGCCGGAGAGGGAGGAGAACCAGGGAGACAGGTCTGGGGATCGCGCAGAGGGCGCGTCTCGGGCAGCGGGGAGCGGCTCGCAAGTCAACTCCTGCACACGTGTCACATGAGAACTGGGCAGCACGTACCACGGGGTTAGACACTGGTGCCCGGGTCATCACTCACCTGAGTGAGGGTCAGGGTGACGGCCTGAGTGGAAGGGGTTCAGAGGAGAGTGGCAGGGCAGCAACTGGAGATGCCAGGGCCAGACTCTGCTTTCCCTGACCTCTGCTTTTAGGGGTGCTCCCGTCCACTCTCACCACGGGACCTGGGTGCCGAGCAAATCATCACCCGAACCCCGGTTACCCGCACACCCAGCGCTTCCACAGGACCGGAGAGCAGGGGACATCCCCAAGGACTTCATCATGGGTGGGGGGCCTAGCAGAGAGGGCTGCTGAGCGGAAGTAAACCACCCTCCTTCCTAGTGGATTCTGAGATGTGGAGAATGACAAAAACTCAGGAGCGGCAAGATGCAAAATTATCCCGGGGACCCAGGGGGCAGGCGCTTTGCTCTGGCCCACGGAGAGGCAACGAGACTTTCCGTTGGCACAGTGGCAGAGAGAAGGTGACACAGGGTGTGAAGAAGGCGCGGGGGTCTGGTGACAGCACACCAGCGCTGGCCCTGAGTCTTATAAAAACATCGAATTGGCAGAACGAGCTCCGAAGGCCTCCCTGGGGGACACTGCTGCCTCCCCCCGCCCCCCGCCATGGTCTGTGGTTCTCAGGGGAGATGGGCAAACAAGATAAGGTGCTATTTGGTTTTTTCTGGTCGTGGCCACATTCTCGCCATTAGCACGTGGTCTGGGATCAGACAAATCTGTATTCAGACTCAGGGACACGTCCTCAGAATCAGAACATCGGTGACAAGGGCAGGCCGCAGGGGTGAAGGGCCAGAGCCCCCAGGAGAGGGTAGGGGCCAGGCTCAGCCCTTTCCCTCATGCCTTGTGGGAGCAGACGGCAAGGCCTGGACCCCTTCGCTGGGTCCCAGGTCACTGGGCGGGGGGACCGAGCCCGCCCTGCCCTTCTCCCGGGGGCTGGTGGAGGTGGGCTCCTGGCCCGGCCACTGGCTGCATTCCTGCGGGGACTCTGGTGGGGCTGGTGGACTCACAGCCAGAAGTCAGTGAGGAACAGCGGGGGCAGCCTTGCTCCTTCTCCCAGACAAATGCAGCTGCTGAAGGCACAGCTGTAGCTGAAGGGGCCAAGGCCTGGGGCAGGGGTGAGGGCACACGCACCGGGGAGGGGGCGGCCACCGCCATGAGCTCCCCTTCTATCCAGAGCATCGCCGGGGCTGCCACCACCCCCTGCAGACTGCCACCATCTGAGGCTCTGCAGCCAAAGGGACAGCCTGCAGTGGGCGCAGGACGGAGGGTCACCTGCCACTGTGCCCGCCCACAGCTGGCATTTCCCCACCTGCAGCCAGGCTCCGGCGCCTGCAGCCCCCGCACCTGGAGAGTGAAGCCGTGGGCTCTGAGCTTCCTCAGCCGCAGCAGCCCCCAGTCCTCCTCTCGGGCTCACCAGGAGCCAGCTCCCCGGTCTTCCCGGCCTTGGCTCCCTCGTGAGGTCATGACCGGCGGGGTTCTCCGCTCAATCCTGGACCCGCATTTCCCGACCTCAGCCAACCTGCTCCCACGCTGCACACCCACTCACTCCACTCTCTACCAGGATCCGAGCGGGCCCAGGGCCCACGGTCTGCAGAGTCCTCACCCAGCTGCCCACCCTGACGCTGCAGGGCCCGAGGGTGAGCACCTCGTAAAGTCGGGAGCCTGCCAGCCCCACCCTCCCCACTGGTCCTCTGACAAGCGAGACACAAGTTCAGCCAGCACCAGCGGAGTTGCAGGGTGTGAGAGACACTCAGAAACGCAGAATTTCTCCATGGGTTTAATTACAGGGATGCATTTTTAAATACAGACAGCTGTTTATATATAGATTGTCTGTATATGTGTATACATATGCTTGCAAGTGCCAATTTAGTTGTGGCCACTGTATTTTATCGCCTTGTCGACTCAAAACTAAAGCCACCGTGTGAAACGCACAAACCTCCCTGGAAGGCTCGGCAGGATGCAATCCAAGCAGCAGAGTGAATGGCGCCCAGCTTGGGAGAATCAAAGAGGTGACGGCACATGCCTCCTGACAGTCAAGCGGGACACCTTTGCTGTCAAGAGTGAGAGGGTGCCACGTGCCCTGGTCCAGCAGAGGCTGACGGCAGACCCCGTCCGGCTTTGATGTGTGGTCATACAGTCTTAGGCGGAGACAGAAGTCAGGCATGGACAGGCACCAAAGGGCTCCCAGGGGCATCTCCAGGCTCGGCCTGGCTGCGCAAAGCCTTCCATGACGTACACAAATTGAAAATGATGAGTGGTTTTGGTTTTTCATCAGTTTCAGTTATTTTTCTAATAAAATTTCTCAACACATGATGGTGTTTAAGTAATCCAATCACGATTTTTAGGGGGGTGACCTCCATCATAACAAGTTTATCCAGGAGGAACTCCCGGTGACCTTTAGGTCAAGGGTGGGGCCCCGGCCGGAATTGCTCATTGAGGCTGACTCAGTCCCCAGGGCCAAGCCACAGACAGCCACGTGGCAGCTCCAAACCCACAGCTGATGCTGCCGCCGGTTCCCCCAGAGGTTCTGGGTCCACCCAGAGGACTAGGGGGCGGTACGCCTTGTGGCCACATGTGTATTCCCAGATGTGTGTGTGTGTGTCTGTTTGGGGGGACAGCTGTATGTGTGCTGTGGGGTGAGAGTGTGTGTGTGTGTGGTGTGTGTGATGCGTACATATATGTGGGTATGATGTGTGTGTAGGTGGTGTGTGTGTCTGCCTGCCTGTCTGTCCTGAGTCTCCCACTGAGTCTCTGGGCCAGGCAAAGGGACGTGGGGATAGAGGCAAGAGCGTGGTCGGGAGAAGACAGTGTGGTCACTGGGGACAATGCCACCAGCAAGGCTGTGCCCTCTTTGGTGACTGTGAAGAGTCAGCCGCAGAGAGACTCTGGACCCAAAGAAACTCCCAAGCTGGACGTGCCCCCCGGACCTGCCAACAGCCAGCCCCAAAGCCCTTCCTGTGGGGGCAACCGCTCAGTTGGCAAGGGGGCAGAGCATCACAGGAGGGCTGAGGCGGACTCTACTTCTGGCTGGGGAAGACGCGTGGCTGGACGCGGGACCGGCTGCAGAGCTGTGTGAACTTGGGAAAGTCAAGGCACAGAGCTAAGCCTTGATTTCTGCCTCCTAAAATGGGGATAATCACACTTTCTCCTAAGGACTATCAGCTGCTGCCCCTCACCCTGCGCACTTCCCCCCGGCACAGAAGCCCCTGTGCCGCCCGGCACAGAGTCCACACCTGCCCCAGGCGCTTTGCTTCCGCGCCCGCCTCGGCCCGGATGGCTGTGTCATGTCATTCTCTTTTCAAAGAGGCCTTTCTGAAATATCCCCTCTGAAACACTCTGTCACATGACCCTGCTTCATGTTCTTCAAAGCGCTTATCACTATTTGAAACTACCTTGCCCACTGACTTTTGTTTTGTTACCTATCTTCCTTGCTTTCTGAGAACTATCACACTACACGTAGGATCACAGCTGTCACATCCGCCATGGTGATCCACGTGCCTCAGCACCGTATCCAGGAGATAACAAGGATCAACCAATACAGGCTGAAAAGACCACCCGGCAGTGCGCGTGAGGAATCCTGAAACTGTCTGCTGCTGCGAGGCCCCTCTGGCCTCGTTCCGACGATGGGACACGTCCCGTCAGTTACTGAAAATGCTCTGCACTACGAAAAGCAAAAAGGTGTAGAACAAACTTTCCGGTGAACCTCGTCACTCTCTCATTTGGAAGGCAAAGCGGCCTGTCTCTGTAGCCAGGAAACAGCCAGGGAGAGACTCAGGGGCTCAAGAACACCAGCGCCACCCGCCAGGCCAACCTCCCTCGGTCCCTCTGGCAGGGGCTGGGAGGGCACGAACCCTCCTGCAGGGGGCTGAGACTCCTCGGGGCTGAGCACATGCAGTCGCAGCTAATCCAAACGCAGAGCGGGGAGCAGATGCTGACATTCTGCCAGTGAGGACTGCAGGACGATAAATTAACCTCCCGCCACCCCGTCACAGTGGTAAGTACGAGGTCCAGGAGTCGAAACTCACTGGAACAGCAGTGTGGCCAGTCGTGACCACATCAATGAGAAGAGGAGACATGAGGTGACCATGTGACAAGGCACCATGGAAGCAAGAGAAACCCCCTCCCTGGAATCCACACGAGCATCTCAGCCCAGCTGTCCGAGAGCTAAAAGACAGGGTCCAGGAAAGTGCTCCCTGCCCTCGGGAGAGAGGACCCCCACAATGTCCCCAAAATAGAAGTAGGCGGAGGCTCTCCCAACGCGGTGGCTGGCATTCCACAGGCTCACTTACGGCGACCCGATAAGCTATATAAAGGTTATTTTGTGGGCATGACAGAGCCCGGGGTGGAGAAAGCTCTCCTAATTACAGCCAGTGCTCTGGGGTTGGCCCGTCCGCGGCCTCCGCCCCACACACTGCAGGAAGCCAGGCTGAGACCGAGTCCCCTGGGGATCTCGTTGGGCCCAGAGAGGCAGGAGTCGATGCTGCGACTCGGAGGTGCCACCCTGGATGAACCCGAGGCCAGGGGACGAGGGAGCCCTGCACCAGAGCAGACCGCGGGGGTGGCCCCTGGCAGAGGCCCTGGAGGGTGTGACGCCAGAAGTCCACCTAATGACACTGGCTGTTCCTGCTGGGGCTGATGTTCTGCTCAGAGGTCTGCAGATGTGTTCTCACATATAACATGGGGCGATGGCTTCTTCAAGCACTGCCAGCTTCATTCATTCAATAAACAGTCACTGGTCACCGAGGATGAGCCAGGCCTGTGCCGGGCACCGGGAGGGGGTCCATGACGAGATACCCAATGAGATTACAGAAGGGGAGCTCGAAAGGACTCGGACTCTCAGGCTTGGATTCTGAACGGGATGAGACTAATGCCAGCACGCGGGACCCCGGACGACCCAGACCGCCCCTCGGCGCCTGCCCACCATCAAGGACAGGACAGGAAGGACTGGAACCTCGATTAGGGGATGGCGGTGAGACTTCAATGACCAGGCGGAGTTAAAGATGCCTCTCCATGTCACAGCTTTCCGACAAGAACTCGGGATGCCCGGTTCTGCCCACCGCCTGCGGGGCCACCTGGGGAGTAACACTGATCACTAGTAATCACAGTGCAAACTCCAATACAGGGCGCTGCACACAGTAACTGACCACGGCTGTAGGCGCGGGGTCGTCAGAGAAGTAAATCAGCAGAACTAAGTCATCCCATTTACAACCAAGACTCCGGCGGCAGCCCACACAGCTGGAATTACAATGAAGCTCTCAGCAGAGTGTTGAACGAAAGCGCCTTGAGGTCCTGAGAAGCAGGACAGGTCAGCTCCACAGGTGGCCCAGGAGCGTTTGGACAGAGAGGCTTCCGCAGCAGCCGCCTGTGCCTGTCCCCCTCCTCGGTCACTCTCAGTGGAGCTGCCAGGCCAGGGCAGCCCCTGCCCACACGTCCTAGCCCCTGCTGCCACAGGCCCAGCACTGCTGCACCCACCCCAGACACGGGCCCCTCCCGTCCTGCGCCCTGACTTGGGGCTCGGCGCCCCCCTGAAGGGCAGCCCCGGGAGCCTGCTGTCCCTCAGAGCCACCCTCCTCCCTTCCATAGCCAAGCTGGAAGGGAGGCAGGGGCTCTGGAAGCCACGGGACCCCAGCCCGCCATCGCATCAACATCACAGGAGACAGGAAGAGGAGAAGGAGACCATCACGTGTGGGCCTCGTAAAGTTACACTTCTGGTAGTCAAATAAAAATGTAAAAAGAACCAGATGAGATAATTTTACGAATACACTGTATTTAACCCTAAATTTCCAAAATATTATCATGTAGATATATAACCAATATAAAAAACATTCATGAGAAGCTTTTCTCTTTTTCCTACTAAATCTCTAGTTCGGTGTCTGTGTATACGACTCGTGGTCCCTCTCAGCCTGGACCAGGCCCCAAGCGGTCAGTGGCCACACATGTGAGCCGGCTCAGGTCCAGAGCATCGGGCTCCCCACCTGCGAACGTCCAGGCCAACGCCCGGCTCGCAGGGCTGGGTGAGTGTGATGCAAAGTGCTGTCAAGGTCTGGTGCTCGGCGAATGGCTCTTAGTTCCACTCGCCTCCAGGGTGCTGGGGCCAATGGGAGCAGGTGATGTCTCCGGCACGTGTCAGCCTATGCCACACGGCCTGCCTTTTCCAGACCTTTGCCAACTTTAAAAGTCTAACCGTTTGTCTCTGCTCACCTATATATGCATGAGTTAAATATTCCAGTTATTGTTGGCTGTAATTTCAGATCTGCTGAATAGCCTCAAGCTTTGCATTTGGGAGGAGGCAGATCACGGCACAGGTGCTTCTACGAGCACACGACAACAGCAAGCACAGAACCAATCGCCAGGGCACTGTCCTCGACGGCCTTTAGACACTACTCAGGCAGCGCCTCCAACACACTGAGCTCTGTTCCAGGCCCTGGCACATCACAAGGCACACACTCTGCCCTCGTGACGCTTGTGTTCTTGAGTGGATGACAGACCCCGGGCAGATAAACCCCAGTCCACACACTCCACAGTATGAGGAGGATCTGCCACTTTCCTGCCGCACCAGCCAGACACAGGCTTCTCACAGGACAAAAGGCGTGTCAGACCCATCACTGCATCCTGGGCAGAGGGATCGTTAAATGTGCAGTTGCTGAATGAATGAAAACACAAATAGATGAATGAGTGAGTGCATGAATGAATGCACGGTTGGGTTGTTGAAGACTGAATGAACAGATCAGACTGAATCCAGTGACTGCTACAATGCATGCCTACTGAATGAATGAATAGGATGAAGCAAACTGATTTCGACCCAAAAAACCCGCTGTTGGCCTTGTGCTTCTCCAGGTGGTCCACGTGACGGCCCCATCAGGACAGCTCCTATGCGGCTGCGCGGAGTGACCCACAGGTGTCCCCTATGTGCCATGCGATTTCCGGTTGTTTAGATTATTGTGACACCCCTTGGTTTAATCTTACCAGACGCGTTTCAAAATGTTACTGTTAGCTGTTATTTTGTTTTGCTTTGTTTCTAATTGAAGTGATTGTGAGGGGATTTTGTATCATCTGTCACCAGAATAGAGCAGGCCCTTGTCAGCTTACAGCTGTATTTACCAAGACGGATTCCCTCGAGAGGACGCGCGTAACTTAAATCTCACATCTACGAGGCGGCTGCAGAAGCCTGGCCAGAGCAAGTCGTAAGCTTTTCTAATGCTCTTCTGGAGGACAGGCGCTGGGCGGGGCTGGCCTGCACCCGCTGCCCATTCTGTTGCTACAGCCCCCAGTTTTCCCGCATGGATCGAACCCCTTTCCTTGAGGGAGCAGGGGGTAACTAACTTCCCTCCCAAATGTTGGTCAAGGTCCAGTGGTTTAGGACCTTGTCTCCACTCCTAGGCCGGTGATAAGTCTGGGAAGTCACCGGGCCCATGCCTGTCCCTCAGGCTGAATCCAGGCTGCTGGGTCCCAGGCGCCTCCCCTGGGTCTGAAGGCTCGCGGAGCTGAGGCTCGCTGAGAGCGGCCTTCTGTCAGCAGCCCCAGTTTGCCCTACCTCCCTTCTCTCCCTGCCTGCCCTGCTCTGAGCCCTCGGAGGCTGGCTGCGGGTGGGCCCCTTTGCTGGCTGGCGTTCGACAGGGTCGGGCCAGCGGAGGGGAAGGGAGAGAAAGCAGCGTGTCTTCCCGCTCCCTCCAGGCCGCCGCCATGTGTCTCCACGAGGAGGCAGGCCCCTGCCCACGTCCCCCGCACGCCGCTCCCGCAGCTCTCCAACCCTTCGAGCAGCTGGCATCCCTGCCTGCCGGTTCCTGGTGACTCGTACCCCTTCTTGACCTCACCCTTCTCTAAACAGACCTTCACCAACATCTTCAGTGAAAACTGCTTCCGGCCAGGACCGGGGCACACAATTCTGCCAAGAACAGGGTTAAGCCCAAGAAAGAAGAATCTAGAAATGGAGAGAGTGGAGCGAGCTAGCCTCATTGCCTGAGGCGGCCTGGCCTCTGGCCTTTTCATCGAGTCGCTTTGCTCTACTCTTTAAGGCAGTTAGAAGGGCGTTTCCTATTGCTGGGGACGGAAAGCATCAGCCTCACTCAGAAGCAAGGCCGGTCCGGGGCACAGTGGGGTGAAGCCGCTGGCAGAGGCTGAGCACCTGGAGGCTGTCCTCAGCCCCACCCTCGTGTTAACTGAGCAGCATGCTCCAGTGACCTCACCTCTTGTGGTATCCCTGCCACTCCCAGAACATCCCCTGGCATGAAGTTCTTCGAAATCTAGATTCAGTCTATGCCGAGCCTGGCAGTGGGGGACGCGCTGGCAGGTGGGGCCTAGAAGGGGTCCTGCTTCCCGGGGCCTGGCATCAAGGCTGCTGGCATGGCAGCTAGGAGCTCATCAACCCTGAGCCACCACGATGGTTTTCTGCTTCTTGGCTGGGCCCGGGACCGTGTGTCTGGCTCTGGTCAGCCCAGGTTTCTGGTCAGAATGGACGAGGTCAATCATGAGCCCTGGCCCTGCCTGCGCTGTCTCCTTCCTCAGCCCCGGCCCCGCCACCTCAGATCCTCAGGTGTTAGATTCTCATAGGAGCACTGGTCCCTGGTGCCAGAAAGGTTGAGGGCCACCATCTAAATGCACCATCTAAGTGCCACCTCCTCCAGGAAGCCCTCCCTCATTCTCAGGGTCACCTTCCATCAAAACCACAGTAGGACCCTGCCATGCGACTCTGTGACACCTTAATTAAAGTCACCCCACAGTATCACATTCCTTTTCTTAGGGTCATTTTTGTTTTTGCTAACTAGACCATGGGCATTCTCAGGGCACAGACTGTATCTTATCTTTTTCTATAAGGCCAGAAATCAGCACAAGGCCACACAAACGGCGGATCCTAGAAAGTTTCTGTGAATACGTGGAGGCTGAGTGAGCCAGCACAGGCAAGAGGGTCAGAGTGGTAAAGAAACCAAAGAAACCGGGCTTCCGGGCTGTGTCTCACCAGGCTGCATGCCGGGCCCACCCCAGGAACCAGGCGCCAGGCCCAGCTGCTCCCTCCACCGGCCTCCTTCTCCAACACCTCAGCACCAGGCCTCCCTGCCCCGCTGAGGTGGGGGCACGCCAGGCCTTGCCGAACTGGGAATCTCAGTAACGCCCCCGCAAGTCCAGCCCCCATCCCCTCCCCCAAGCCAGTCACATTGCCCTGCAGACAAACAGCTCAGAGAGTGGGGGTCATCTCAGGGCTCCGGCTCAACAGCCTTGGCCTGTGGGATAGCAGCACCCCGATCGCGTCGAAATGGCTGGCTCGGGGTCTCCGGGTGCAGCCCCTGAGCTGTTCCTGCCCATGCTCTCTCACCAGGACAAGGACCCCTCTTTCGCCTGCTGTGAGCAAGTGCTTCAGCGAGCCCTCTGCGGGCACCGGCTCTCACTTCAACAGCCCTGGGGTGAGCGGATGTTTCCCAGTTACGGAAATGAAGATGGGACTCACACTTAACCAGTCCCCACGACTCTCAGGGCAGCGCGGGGAGAGTCGGAACCCAGCCCTCTAACTTCCTCTCTGCCTCGGCGGCCTCCAGACACCAGACAGGACACAGCTCTGGTGACAGGCACATGCTGGTGTAAGTGCAACCGGGTTTATGTTCCTGAACCCGGGAATGGGGAACTCAGGCCACCACTGCCACCCCCAGTCCCGCAGCCGGGGCCTCCCCTGACCTGGCCCCTTCTCTGGAAGGCGGCCCCCGCCCCCACCCCGGACAGCGCGCAGACTCACTCTCACACAGGCGGCGCCTCAGCTTGCCCCGGATCTTGTCGATGGCGTCGAAGTCGGACACGTGGAAGACGTGAGCGGACGTGGGCTCCGAGGCGATCTCCTCCAGCTCCTCGCGCAGCGCCTCGCCCACGCCCACCGCGAAGATGCGGATGCCCGCCCGGCGCGCGGCCGCCGCGGCCTCCAGCACCAGGTCCTGGCTGCGGCCATCCGTCAGGAGGATGGCCACCTGCTTGAAGGCGCGGTCCCCGGGGCGGCCGCCGGCCTGTCGGGAGAAGCTGTGGCGGGTGATGTAGCGCAGCGCGTCGCCTGTGTTGGTGTGGCCGCCGTGGTAGGTCAGGGTCCCTGCGGCCGCCTTGACCGCCTCCCTCGAGTCAAAGCGGCCCAGCTCGAAGGCCGTGGTGGGGTGGTCGCTGTAGCGCACGACCCCCACTCGGGTGTGCTCGGGGCCCACTTCGAAGGTGTCCACCAGGTTGGCCACCCACTGCTGGACCTTCTCAAAGTCCTCCTTGCCCACGCTGGAGGAGGTGTCCAGCAGGAAGACCAGGTCGTAGTGGACGCTTTTGCAACCTGCAGGGGCAAAAGGAAGTCAGGTAAGGCGATGGTAGTGGAAAGCCTGCTAGCCTTGAGAGACCCGGAGGCCTGCAACCCCCCACCGCGCCCCCCGGAGGCCTCGTCCAGCTGCCTGAGAGCTCAAACCGTTTCCTGTCACACGACGATGAGTGTCCCCAAGATGCTGTGAGTTTCAGCTGACAATATGTAATCTTACATGAAAGCGATTAACATTCATGGAACACCACTGGGTCAATTTCTTTAAATACTTGGTTACTAAGTGACCTCATTATTTTTTAAACCTGCTACAAAAAACGCAGGCCCATTTCAGAAAGCTCAGGAAAGGCAATCAAAAAATGTTTGAAATGCTGATATTCCCATCTACACAAAGTTAACCACTGTTAACCACGGTGCATGTATTTGATTATTTTCCATTTCCATATAGTTATTGATGGAAGTGGGACTGTACCAGACACACCGATGTATAAGCTGTTTTCCCCACATCCAGCAACGTGCTGGGAACCCATTTCCAGTGTGATAATACCGGTTTCCATGGCTACAGAGAGCCCACTGAAAGGATGAACATAATTTATTTCGCCAGTGCTCTCTTGTTGGGTAAACAGCTTTCTGTATTCCACTATTAGAAACTATATAAAATATTTTGCACTCATTTTTTAAATACAAATTTATAGACTTCTATAAAGCTTTATAAAACAATTTATAAATATAAATTTTATGTTAAATATACAATGCTTTTGATTAAATAAAAAATGGCACTATACAATTTATTTCTGATCCTCAGAACAAACCAGTGCAGAGAGCTTGCTCATCCCCATTTTACAATGAGATAATATAAAGCATTTTCTAAACTCCAAGGGCCACACAAACACAAGGGGGCTATCATGAGGCCCTGTTATTGACTTTTCCAGAATCTGGGGCTTGGTCACGCCAACAGCAGCAGCTGACCAGGCCTCTGGGAACGGCCAGCATAGACCTTTGCCTAGTAAAAACAAAATGAAAACAACCCCCCTCCCAAAAGCCCCATTTTGTTCAACTATCAACTTGGCAAAAGTCTCAAAGACCACGGTAGGCAGAGTGAAGGTGAGGAGAATGCTTTTGCCCTCTGGACAAGTGGCTGTGGGATTTGTCACACCCATTCTCAGGATCTTAAAAGCCTTATAAAGAAGAGTATCCTTTGATCCACCAATTCCAAATTTAGTGATTTACCCTAAGGAAGCAATCAGATGAATAAAAAGGCAAAAGCAAGATGCATAAGCAAGTTCACAGCAGCATTGCCGAGCAGAATCCTGGAGACAACCTGCTTGATCACCCACGTGAAACTACTTAAGTAAAAAATCATCTTGTGTTCATATAGTGGCATACCAGGCAGCCATGACATCCTTTTACGGTCAGGGACAACTGTAAAGCAATCCTTATGACCAACAGGGATGCACTTTTACAATACACCGTTGGGTGTGAAAACCTATTTGCTTCTGTGCGGGACTGTGTGTGTGGGCCTGAGACCCCGCAAACAGAAGCACAGCTTACCTCTGGCAAGCAGAACCATTAGTGAATTTTACTATTTTGTATTTCTAATTTTATATTTACAAGCAATGAATTAAGTTAAAAACACAGAAAAATAATAAAGCTATATATATTTACATGCACACACGTGCACACATATACTCGCAGATACTTCCTTATCCTGCCCTGAGCCAGTACCACTCTCGAATTTTCCACACATACCTTTCCCTCTCGTTTTCAAAATCCAAGTAGTTACAGCCAGACCGTGGGGAGCCCAGGTAAGCCCCTCCTTCCAGGACTGAGCCCTAACAGGACTAGCGCTTTGGGAGAGCTTGCCCACATGGTGGACTCGGATAATGCCTGGGAGTTTTTCTCTTTGACATAAAAGGCCATCCTTTTGTCTTTGGGACAATAATGTCCCAGTGCGTTTAGGGTAATTGCCGCTGTGGGCCAGGCAGGGCCCCGCTTTCGGGCTGTCATCCTTGAGCAAATTTGTTTGAAGTCTGCAGAGAGTTCATTTGTTCCAAAGGCCCACCGAGGGGCCCCTGGGAGCTCTGGGTACATGGTCTCTTGGAGACCAGAAAGCAGACTGGCCCACGGGCACGTGAGAATGAAGTGTGATGCCTGAGGGCCCTGCTCCCGGGGTCGTGGCCCTGGTTTCTGGCCTCAGCAGTGCCACTGGCACCGGCCATGGGACGCCCGGCAGGTGACCGCTTCCCTCCGAGCAGTCTTCTACTCCAGGCAATGAGAGCACGGAAGAGACGGCCATCGGCCTTCCCGCTTCTGAACTGGCTGATCCTGTGTGTCAACGACACACCTGGGGTCGGCTGGATGGACACCAGAACCATCAGGTCTCGCAGGGAACCCAGGACGTGCACAGCCATCGCCGCCTTCCCAGCGAGCCAGGCTTTGAGAGGCTCAGGCAAAGCAAAACACGTGAGGAAACTCCGGGACAATGAGAGCGAAACGCAGACCTCCAGGATTTCTTTCTTTTTTTTTTCGCTTCTTCGGAGGGTCAGGGAACAGCCGCTTGGGCTCCGCCTCAGGACTCCGCCTCAGGACTTCTCCGGCGTCCCCCAGCCCCGCCTGCAGCCGACGTCCAGCCCCCTTTGCCGAGGTTCCGCATCTGCAAAATGGGCGCGGCTTGCGGCGCTTTACGTGCCTGCGGCGCTTTACGTGAGGCGGGGCTTTACGTGAGGGCGGGGCTTTAATTAAGGGCGGGGCTTTACGTCCAGTGGTCTGGTGTGGATGCTCTCCGAGCCCGCTGGGTGGCGATCCTGGCCTTCGCCGGCTTCTGCCCTGCTCACGTCTCCGCACCGACTGTGCTTTCTCCCCGGAGGCCCCCAGGCAGGTGAGCGGAACCTCCCTGTCGGGTTTGGGCTCCTGCCTGGACCTGCTCTTGTCCCCTAAACTTTGCCACGTTCTCCATCTACCGCAGAGGCTGCCCTATGTTACCTCTTCTGGTGGGACCCAGAGTGTCCATTTCCCCCGGGATGACCCCAGAGCCTTCATAGGACAGGTCAACACAATAGGGCCCCAACCCCTGCCCATCGTCCCCAAACCCGACAGGCATTTGGTAGGGACAGGCTCATGACTCACTATGTGACGACTCAAGCTGGGTATTCCAACAGCTCATTCTATTCCGTCTCTCACACACCCTGGCACACTCACACATACTCACACTTACATACTCACACATACTCACTCTCACATAGCCTCACATGCTCTTATACTTTCTCACATGCGTGCTCTCACACACACACACGCCCCTGCTGGATAACTGAATTTTACACACGTCAGTTGGAGGACAGCTGACACTCACGTGCTCTCTCTCACACACGGTCACTAGCACACTCACAGGCACACACCTGCACCTCACACTCACACACGCATGGATGTGCACCGACTGCTGTGTCTTCAGCCTGGCACAGCCTATGGCAGCCCCACCTGCCCTCTGGGCCTGACAGCCGCCGTTCCCACTCCACAGCAGCAGCATCCAGAGAAGGCAGGCCGCAGGGTTCCCTCGCAGGCTGGCCGTGGCTCTCTCGTGCTTGGGGACAGGCATCTCTTGGCCAGGAAAAGACGCTTAATAGATTTTACTGGAGCATTTCCTGTGTGGAGAAAGACACGGTTTTTTAGAGAAGGCCCTTGAGCTGAGAAGTCCCAAGAAGCAACCTTCAGGCCACATGTAGGAGGAATCCACCCAGACCCAGCCTCCCAGCTTGTTTTCATCCCTCAGACCCTACACGTCTCACAGCCAACAGTATGACCTCTAAAGAGGACAGCCCAGTGTTACCTCCCCCTCCACTGACCCCCTGTATCCCCTATCCATCCATTAGCAAATGTGTAATTAGGACCTGCCCAGCCCCATTGGTATTGACGACCTAAGACTATGATTGTGGCACTATGACGGATCATGTTTTCTACTTTTGGACACTTAATAGGCTGTCTTATTAGTTTACTGTGTTACAAAAGGACATCTTTGTACCCGTCTTTACCCATACTTAGTTATTTTCTTAGGGCAGGTTTGTGGGGAAATACTTCGGGTGTCATGAGTTTTGAAAGCATCCTGATGTAAACTGTCAAACTGCTTTAAAAAAAAGTCACATTGGTTTCCGCTGCCTCCAGCAGGTGGGATGTGTACGGGTGCCCCTCTCAGCACACACCTGGCAGCATCGAGTCTTCTCATTCCTTCGGCCTTTGCCACCGCCACGGGAGAGACGTCGTTTCTCGCTCCCTATGCGTTTCTGTCATCCCTGAGGTTTAGTAGCTTGTGTATTTCCCCTTGTGTATTTAATTTTCATATGGATGTCCATTTTAAAAAGTATTTATCATTATTAATGCCAAGATCCAGGAAAGGGAAAACAGTATGTAGATTTCACCCTTGCTTTATTCATTTAACAAATATTTACCAGCGGCCCTCATGTGCCAGGTGCTGAGGGCAGGTAGACAAATGACACCAAATCTACCCTCGGGGGCACTCGCTGACACCTGGGAGACAAGAGCAGGATGGGTTAAAATGGATGCAGATGCCTTCCTGGGCCAGCAGCAGCCCCGCTGCGTTTAGAAGGCATTCCTTAGTCCCTGGCTCCTCCCTCCATCCTTAAAGCCAGTAGTGGCCTATCACGTCTTTCCCAGGTGGCCATCTCTCCGGTTCTCACCAGTAAGGACCCTTGTGATTACACGGAGCCCACTCAGATACCCTGGGATAGTCTCCATATTTTAAAGTTGGATGGTTAGCAACCCTCATTCCACTTATAACCTTAATTCTCCCTTGCCATGTAACATAACGTATTCACAGAGATTAAGTATGAACATCTTTTGTGTGTGCGATGACAAATATATAGATACATTTTGCAATTATAACCGTTTTTAGTGTGCAGTTCAGTGGCATTAATTATATTCACACATTATGCAGCCATCATCACTCTCTATTTCCAGAACTTTTTCATCAGTCCAGACTGAAACTCTAAGCATTAAGCAGTAACAGAAGATATCTTTCCATTTATTTAGGTTGTCTTTAATTTCTTTCAGCAACGATTAGTAGTTTTCAGTGTATAGGTCTTGTGTCTCCTTGATTAAATTTTTCCTATGTATTTTATGCTACTTTTTTGTTACTATTGTAAACAGAATTATTTTCTTAATTTCCCTTTTTGATTATTTGTTGCGAGTGCTCAGAAATGCAACAGATTTTTGCATGATGACTTTGTATCCTGAAACCTCGCTGAATTTGTGTATTACTTTTAATAGCTCTTGGTGGTTCTTTAAGGTTTTCTACATATAGGATTGTGTCATCTGCAAATAGAGATAATTTTACTTTTTCATTTCCAAGTTGGATGCCCTGACTTCTTTTTCTTGCCTGATTGCTCCAGCCAGGCCTTCTTCTCTACAATCTCTAGGTTGTGGTGTGTGATTCTTTTTATACATTGCATTTGATTTGCTAATAGCACATTGAGAATTTTTACATTTATGGTGATAAGAGATGTTGGTTTGTCCTTTGCTTTTTCTCAGCATGTCTTTGGTTTGGGGATTAAGGTAATGCTGGCTTCATAGAATGAATTAGAAAATGTTCCCTGTACTTCTGTGTTCCAGAAAAGATTGTAAAGAAGAGAGTGGTCTTCTACCCGGGCATAAATGGAGTGATCATAATCAAAGTCCAGAGTGCGGCCGGCCTGGTATGGAATCCTTATGGTCCTTAGCAGTACGAACGAACATGTCATCTCCATAAAACGAGGGCGATCACTGTGCCATTGGGAGGGGGAAGGCATGCAGTGAGGGTCGCACAGAATAATTTGTGCAGGGCATGAAGCACGGATCCTGGCACAGGATCACATTTCCCAGGTACCCAGTAAAGGTAAGATTTTTGGCAGCCCGTCTTCCCACCCCCTCCAGCCCATCTCAGGCTGCAGCCCCTGCAAGCATGGGCACCATGTTTTCATCTCGCTCACCAGGCCCAGAGCTCTTTCCGGGGCATGGCTGTCCAGCTGGCATGACGTAGGCCACACCCTGTCCCTGGGAGGCAGAGCCGTGCCATTAGTGTCCAAAAGTCCAGCAATTAATTTACTGAACTGAGTTCCTTCCACAAACCAGCCCATCACCATAGTAACCAGCATTCCCTATTCAGGGACCCAGAGGTGGGGGAAGAAAGACACTGAGCAGAAAGCAATTTAGAGGGAGAAAATGAGATTTGGCACACTGCTAGGGCAGCCTGGGCAGAGTGCGAGCTCTGGCCGCTGCCCGTTGTGGGAGGGGGCTGGGCGGAATGAGGCGCCGCTGATGTGTTCCTGGGGTGATGGGCGACGCTCTGGGCAGGAATCTGGGTGGGACATGAAAGCATGGAGTGCCGGGGTCCAGACCACTGAGCCAGGTCTTTCCCCCACCAGCCCAGCCCTGACCCCTGGTGCATGGCTGCTGAGCTGTCTGGGATGCAAACTGCACCTGCTGGTCAGACAGGGGAAGAGGGAGCTGGGTGGCTTCTGTCTCTACAGGGCTGCCCGGGAGCCCAGCTGCCTGGGAAGCGCTAGAGGCCTGAGTCCTAGGTTCAAAACTCAGCCCCGCGTGGCCTGGAGCGAGTCCTCTTCGGTCACCAAATTCATACTGCGTGCTTTCTGTGTGCCAGGCACTGTCTAAGGCATTGACTCCTCCTGGGCCAGTTAGCATGACGATGAAGCTCCTCAGCCAGAATCCCCGTGTTCAGATTCTAACTCTGCCTCTGACTAGCTGTGCGAGCGAGGGAAGTCACTTCACCTCTCTGGCCCTCAGCCCTGTCATGCCATGGGGATAACGACACCTGTCACAGGCCATTGGGAAAATCAAATGAGTCGCTCTATGTCAGACGCTGAGAACAATACCTAACTAGTGAGTGCTTGAAGCTTAGTATTTTTGTCATTTTCCAATCCTTGTTTCTTCCCTCATCAAATGGGAACAGCGCCCCTATTTTATAGATCTGCGGGGGAGATACGTGAGGCAGTGGGCATGATAGCCCTTTAGAAAGTACAACGTTGACCACTACTGCCACCATGGCTGTGAAGGGGAGACTCAGCTGACGCTGACTGTGTAGGGGTCCTGGTAACGTCGTTGCTGTCACCTCTGACTCAGCCATGCCTTAAACGCGTATCAGGCACTTACGAAGTGCCAGGCACGCATTCGGGTCCTGTGTCCGAGGAGCTTTCAGCCTAATGTTGCAGACAGACGAGCAAGCAGATGCTTGCACGTTCACGTAGTCGGTGCTCTGACAGAGGGAAGGACAAGCACGTCACTCAGGCCCAAGAGGTCAGGGAAGGCTTCCTGGAGGAGATGATGCCTGAGATGGGTGGGGAGTAGGCAGGAGGACAAGGGCAGTCTGCCTCCCTCCCAGTATCATCCATGGCGTGAGCGAGAAGTACAGTATTTTGGAGGAGGGGACAAAAGGAATGGTGAAAGTTCGGGCTGGAGGGGGAGGCATTCAGGTTTAAGGACAGCTGTTTAAAAAGGCCGTCCAGAGAGCCGTGCAGTGACCCAGAGAAAGGGGTCGGACTTGGGCCCTGCGACCAGTGGATATTCTCCTCAGGACTGGCACCTACTGCTGTGATTCAGGAAACCATGTTGAGAAAATTGGATGGAGTGGAGGGACCAATGAAGAGGGTAGTGCGGTGTCCAAGAACAGCTGCTGCTGACCTCCCCTAGGACAGCAGCAGGCCTGACGCTCCAGCTGCAGGTTCCGTACCAAGCGCCTGGCAGAGTGGAGGAGAGAGAGAGCGGGGAGGAGGCTCAAAGGAAGCCCGGATTCCAGTGCGAGCATCTGGAAGCCAGTCCCCGAGGGAGCTGGAGATGATAAGTTCAGGCTGAACATACGGAGTGAGTTTGAGGCACCTGGAACACAGCCAGGTGGAGAAGACAAAGGTAGACATTCGAGTCCGGAGCTCAGGAGAGAGTTGGGGCCGGACATGCTCCCAGAAAGTGCGAGGGGGAGGAGGCGACAGAGCTCTCAGGACGCGGGCGAGCACAGAAAACAGCTCCAGCTGCCGGGGGCGCTGGTCCCGCAAACGAGCAGGCACACCCGTCGGAACACCCATCCAGGCCTGAGGTCTCCTCCACGCAAACATTCCAGGATTCAAATGGAATCCATTTAAGCCCTATACTGCCCGAATGCAGGCTCATCTGATTGAAAGAAATGGAAATAGAGTGGGCAATGTGTTTTCCTAAGCAGCTTCTTTATGCTGTGGAATTCAACAATATTTCCTACTGGTTATTCTTTTCCCTAAGAAGAGGCCAGATGTCAGTTATGGTTCCACCCCCGCTGCTAAAAATTGTGAATGAAATTCAAGGCACATCCGTCTATTCTGGGAAACAATGAAGATGTCTTAAAGTGGCTCCCGAGGGGCTTGAAAGACACATCTTCATCCTAACGCCACCGCCCACTCCTTTGCTGTCCTGCAGTCTGCGGACTCACTGATTAACAACCTCAGTGAATGCCTGTTGAGTCCCAGACTAGGCGCTGGTGTTGTTTTAATCATGGTGCATAGCAGATCCCTGCCTCCAGCTTACATTCTAGGGAGAGAAGAGAAAACTGAAGAAGGAAACAAATAAACAACAATATGGTTTCCAAGAGTAGTAATTGATTTAAACAAAACAGGGTCATGTGATAGAAGGCGACTTCACAGGACAGTTTTTACATTCTGGAAAGGAAAGCCTCCTCCGAGTTAGGGACATTTGAACTGAGATCTGACAAATGGGAAGGAGCCTGCCCGCCATAAGAGGGATGGGGTGGGTGGACGTTAAAGGCCTCCACCGTTCTTGATTCCTGCAGCCAGCAGGCTCGGGAGTGGCCTCAGCCCTCAGACTCGCCTCCTTCCTCGCTGTCCGCACATCCTCACTGGAACCAGGTAAGGCTTCTGATGCACAGACAGGACCTTTCGACCCGTGGATGAATCCTGCCGGGACCCTCATGGCCTTTGGATAGAGCTCAGAGCCTCCTCCTCATAGACCTTCATGGACCAGCTTGGACCCACCTCTCCAGCTTCACCTTTGTCACCTGGTGCAGCTGAGCTTGGCAACAGGAGAGGAGAGTGGCCATGCAAGGGCAGGGGAGGGGCGGCCTGCACTCCCCTGATTCCACATGGCAAGGATGAGCGCGTTTGCATTGAGGCAAGTGAACACCACAGGAGGAAGCCAGGCTCGGGTGGTTTGGTTGGCGCCCAACCACTAGAGCTCTTTGTACCACGAGGCGATCTCGGCTGTAAGAAGCCATAAAGGAGGGGAGGCTAAGTTTGGAGGTGCCAAAGGCCACTTGCCATGACATTGAAGGGAACGAGACAGATTCATCACTGGAGCATCTTAACGAAGTGTTGCCAAAGGCCAGAGGCATGCAGAGCTCCTGCTCCGTGAGGCAAACATCCCACCCTGTTTCATTATTTTGTTTGTGTTTTCGCTTTAGGGACCAAAGTAAATATTTATGTGGAAGGAAAAAAAGTAGTGACAACAAACTACAAGTTTTAAAAAGCTGACAAATACCACAAACATCAAAAAATCTAATGAAGTCGTTTTCATTGACTGCCTGACTACTGCCATATTTTCCCTATTTTTTTTTTTGGCTTTATACTTTAAGATACCCTCTTCATTTGACGATATGTGTAGTACACTTTCCCCGTTGAGAATGAATAAACTGCCCATTCATTTGAACGTGAGCCACTTTGAGCTGGGGTGCTTTCACTGCAAACCACAGGGCACGCCCAGCAGATAGGTCCCCCTCATCTCTGGGCTCCACCGCGCCTCTCCTACATGGCATCTCCTATTGTTCCTTGAACCCCTTCCTTAATCTAAATCTTGTCTTCTCTTCCTCTCCTTTCATCTTTCATTGGCAACTCAGTTTAGATGGGCTTTCCCAGAATTCCCCTGTTCAGCCTCCCCCTCCAAGGGCTGACTTCCATATCCATCCAGAGACCCCTCCACTGCTGCATCCTGCCAGGCCGATGGCGGGGGCGCAGGCGGGAGGCACCGGGCCAATGGCGGGGGGCACGGGCGGGAGGCACCGGGCCGATGGCAGGGGGGCAGGGGGCACAGTCGGGAGGGTGCCTCCCTTCAGCCAGCCCCCCGGCAGCGCGGGAGAGCGCTAACCGCTCTTTATTGTTTTGTCTATTCACACATCATAGAGCCCTCATGACCCCATTCTTATGTCTTTCACATTTTCCGTATTGATTTCTTCCCAATCCTTTTTTCTTTGCTTTTCTTCCCCTGCCAAATACACTGTCTCGATTCATTTCACAAGAGACCGTCTCAGATTACAGGGTCCTGAGGACACAGATATTTCTGTTTAACTTATTTCGAGCAGCGTCTGGTCTGATGAAGCAGGGCACATAAATAGCGCGGCGGCCCCCACACTGACTTGGGAGGTGCTGGTCCAGCAGGGTCCCCTTTTTCTGGAAAAGAGGAGCAGGAAGCCGCAAGCAGCGTTTTCCCTGTGAGATGCGAGACGGAATGAGGGCAGACGAGCCATGGACATAGGGCCAGATGGGTCTCCGTCTCCATCGCTCACTGGCTGTGCACTCTCAGCGAGTCTCTCTCTCTCTCTCAGCTTCAGTCGCCTTGTCTGTGAAAAGGGGGATCAACCCACCTCCCCGGTTGATTGGAGGGATTGGTGTCCCTAGCACGGGGCCGCGCTGTCAGTCAATGGTGGCCATAATGAATTTGTAAAAAGCTCCGCGCTCAGTTCAAGAAGCTGTTACTACCAGGAACCCTCTTCAGCACGTGCTTCACACCGACAGCGCGTCTGCACCACGTGTCACCCCGCTCGGCGACCGCTGTCTGAGGGCACACACTCCACACGACGTCCGGGACACCTCTGGAAACCCAGAGTGGGACTTCCACATCCGCCCCAGATGGCAGGTGCCCTGTTCCGTCCGCTCCGTGAGGCCGCACAGGGCCGTGCCCACCCTCGGCACAGATGTCGGATGAGACGGGTCTGTCAATGTCATTTCCCGGGTGAAAGCCGCCTCTTTCGGGCCTTTCTCGTCTGATCCCAACTGCCTTTTTCAGGTTCACGTTCACCCCCACCTCACGAACCTGGTTCTCCAACCTCAGAGACTCTCCTCCCTTGCTCCCACACCCCAGCGTCTTATTTTCCTAACGCTCTGACGTTGCTTCTGCTGTTACCCCAAGATGACGTCTTTCACTTGCCAGGCAGATTCCCACTCATCCTTCAAAACCCAGTCTGGGCACACTCCTTCCGTGAAGCCTTCCCTGATCTCCCAGGCGGGGAGGGTGTCCCTATCTTATTTAGGCTCCCACAGTCTCCTGGTTTTTATCACTCCACAAGTGGTATTGAAATCGATCTCTTTATTGATCCGTCTTTTCCACCGAACTCCTTAGAATTAGAGATTATTCTCTGGTCTCTCCCTCGTTGCCGGGAATAGTGACAGGCTCAGAGCACGTGCCCCAGGAATCAGTGTAACAGAGAGAAATGAATCAGCAGTGAGCGTCTGAGCTACATTTAACTCTAACTTAGATAGTAAGGGGGAGTTCTCTTTTATTTAAAATTTTTTTAATCTTGAAACGTCTACTTCCTGTGAGCAGAGCAAGCACATGGATTAGCGTAGGAGTTACTATGTTTGTCTCGTCACCAGGGGTGAAATTGCCTCAGTTCCCCCCCAGGACCCTGTCGGTCTGCAGGCTGAGCACACAGAGGTCAGGGAGGGACCAGCGATGCACGCTCTGCAAGGTGCGTTTTCTTCCTAGAGAATCGACTCACGCGTGTGCCCAGCGCGGTGGGACAAGAGGCCTCTGCGCTGTCACGATATGGGTTCTCCGGCTCATTTCCTAAGGGAGCCTGTGGCTTTGGCGTCACTTGCTCAGACCCTAGGACTGAGGCTGAGGGGCAGGTCCTGGAACTTCTCCCCTCAAGGGGAGCCTGGGGAGGCAGCTCTGCTCATTACCTCTGTGCTCTGCTGTCTGGCAAAGTCGGCTTTTAAAACACAGTCCGAGCATTTACAGGTGGGAGAATTCAGCAGGAGGGACAGAAAAAAAGCCTGTTGATAAGCTTTGTCTGAGCAAAGGCCCACCGCAAGCCCATCCTCTTCCCACCTGAAGAAGCATCCAGGCATGGCTGATCGAAATGCGACGATGCCACTCAATCCTCTCTCACTCATTCACTTCTCCGTTTCGTGTATTTGCTTTCTCATTCACCGTTTCATTCATGTGCTCACTCGCCCATCATCCACGCGGTCGTGTGTCTCTGCACTCCCGTCTCTCGCTCACCCCCTAACCCACCCACTCGCCCACGCAGATGCTCGCTCAGGCCACACGTTCTTCCTCCTCCCCTTTCCGAGGCCCGTGCGGAGCGGTGGAGTTGGAGATGAACAAGGAAGAGCCGTCGCCGGGACCATCCGTCATAGCGGGCCGGGGAGAAGGAACAGATACTTAAAAATAGGTGGGGAATTCTCCTCTTTCCCCACCACTCGGCTTAGGCGTTCCTGCTCCACGAAACCTTATGTGAAACTGTAGCCCTAGCACGCATCGCCCAGGCGCTGAACAGGAAAGCGAAGAGTGAAGCGGAGGAGGCCGGAGCAGCACAGAGCGGAGTAGCGCGTGTACAGTCGAGCAGCACCGGATGGAGGGCGTCGAGGAGCACAGAGTAGGGAGTAGAGCCGTGTAGAGCAAAGAGGCTCTTATCTGGCCGTTCGTCCTGGCACAGGTTACGTCGCCTGTCTAGGTGTCTCCTCAGACGTCAGGTGATGACTGGATACCTCTAAGGCTGTTACATGGGGGCCGTGGAGTCGAAGACGCAGGCCAGTGTCTGTGTTCCCGTGAGCCCGGGGTGCGCGGTCAGCGTCGCGGGGGTGCAGGCTCTTCTTTGTCTTCCATGGCACGAGCTCTGAGCTCTCTCTCACCCTTAACACGGTGCGCGCAGCATGGGCGGCCTTTGATGTGCCCCTTTGTCCCCCTAAGCACACCGGACATGCAGCAGGCGCTCAGAGCGTGGTCCGTGAATGAGGGGACCGCCCCTGTAGGGAGCGCTGTCGTGCAGTGACCAAAGCGGAGCGGGACGATGGACCTGACGTGCGTATGTACAGTCGGCACTCGCTACGTCACTGCAGGGAGTCGGTGATCAAGCGGGTTGCTTCCCCGTGGACGAGCAGGCGAGTGTGGCTGAAGGGGGACATGGGGCCCGTGGGCCTTTAAATTAAAGGGCACAGAAGTTGAGCGACCAGGAGCTCACGACGTCAGACCCGCTCATGCACCAGAGGCCCCAGGGCCCGAGGCCGCTCACCATGTTTCTGAGCCGCAGGGCTCCGGCACACGTGCTGGAAGGTGCTGGGACCGCACAGCTGGACACAGAAGGGCCAGCTTCAGACCCAAGCCAGACCCGCCCCACCAGCATGGCGAGCCCTGGGCCCCTCGTGCTCAGGGTGCCAGAGCTGCCTGGCCGTGAGACCGAGCCCTCCCTGAGCCAGTGTGCATGGCAGGGTGCACTTCCGTCATGCACACCTGCCGTGAGGCTCACGGCTGGGCACGTTGCTGGAACGTTTCCAATTCCGATGTTTCCGTCACTTATTTAATTCTGATTTCAGTTAAATGGTAGTTTCATTCATCCGATATTTATGTGCCAGGCACTTGATTATTAGCATGTCGAGGTTACTGTGCTTCACAAAGATTTGTCGAGTTCCTACTGTGTCTAGCATTGTGTGGACACTCGTAGTTCATAGGTAGGTAACACAAAGCCCGTGAACCAGAGAGACTCACTGCCGAGTGGCAAAAACAGACACGCCTTGGTGGATTACAGCCCGCCATGACGTGGCGCTGTCAGCGGCACGGGTTGCTGGGGGTTCGGCAGGGCAGAAAACGGAGAGGCAGGGACCATCCCGAGCCGGCTTGCCCACAGCAGTTCGGGGCAAGGGGAAAAGTTGGGTCACCATTCAGTGTTTTCAGAGGCTGGAAACACCTCATCCAGGGCCTCATTCTGTCCATCAGTGTCACTAAAGACACAGGGGGACCATCGCACCCTTGCCCAGGAGTCCGGCAGCAAGGCTCAGACCAGGCAAGGCACAGGGACTTACAGTGACTCGGCCTTTGAATTATTAAGAGGCTTTCTGTGAGCCGGACAGCTGTGCTACATAAATACGTTTTCCTATTTGTCCTGTTATTCTCCGATTGTTCAAATGCTGGATTTTGATGAATGTGTGTATTTAATACAAAGTTGTGAAAGAGTATTTGCCAGAATGCTACTGTGGCCGGGTTGGGGGATGAGACGGCAGGGCGTTGCTGATATTGTTACTCATGTAACAATACACTTCTTTCTATTGCTTTCAAAATTTAAAACATTCTAATGAGAAAGATTTTTAATAGACAAAGTATTCCAAATGGTGTATTTGACTCTCTGTGTGAACTCTGTATACTTACGGCAGTCTGGGATTTTGGTTAAGGTCATGGGCTTCACACTGAGATATGGGTTAGAATCCCAGTTCTGCCACGTACGAGCGGTGGGACTCAATGGCTGTAAGCCTCAGTTCGTCCCTCCGTGCAGAGGGTGATAGCATCGCCAGCTCACGGGAGTACACGATGCACGTGAGAAGGGACCACATTCCGCCCGATGCCACCTGGCGCTCAATCTCACGCAGGTCAGGGGAGACATTATTTTTGTTTTCACAGAGCTCAAAAGATGTCACAGGAAAAGGGACTTAATGTAATTTACTCCAAGTGCATCCAAAAAGGTGAAATAAGCGGCAGAGACATAGCTCTCATTTCAGTAAAAAGGAAGACTTTTTAACCAGATAGTCAGCAGTGCACCACAGGCTGCTCTGCGAGGCGGTGGCTTCTCTGTCACAGCAGGTGGGCCAGGAGAAGGTGGACAGGTGCCTGGAGAGCTGTGATTTCGTCAGTGAGAAGCCTGGACGGCTGAGATGGACATTTCACAGCCTGCAGAGGACAGAGCTCTAAAAGAAAGGACTATTCGGCAAAACCCTACATGGTCGCTCTGAGTCTATAAGCACAAAGAAGTTTGCAGTTCTGTTTTATTTTTAAGTGAGATTTTGTTTGATTTCCTGTCGAGGTTAGTTTGCTTTCTTTTGTCTTATGGAACCAGGATCGTCCTGTCCCCAGCAACTTGGCCTCCTGACAGGCAAAGAGGGCTCCAACTGGCCTTGATCTGCCAGTGTTTACTTAAAGGAAAGCTGCTTCTTAGAGGTAGTTTCAACCAAAGAGTGATGTACATTTTTTTTCAAACAGTATTATGAACCAAACTTAAAAAAAAAAAATTAAAATGATACTCTCGTCTCTCTCAGAACATAGCCAGAGTTAGCTAGGAGTGAGCTTCCAGGAAGTGGGAGTGTACAAGCCAAGGAGGTGGACAGAAGGAGGAACTGAGTCGTCAGATGGGCTCTGTCACAGTCGGTTGCTGACATCTTCATGACCACGGGGACTGGCAGGTCCACCCACCACACATTCTGTGGGTGTCTGCCAAGGCTGTTTTTGTGCCGTGATGTTCCTGGCTTTCAGCCTCTCGTGAACGCTTTGTCCTCCTACCCCTGAGAACCATCAAAATGCCCATGCCCTTTGACCCAGAAATCCTGTTCCTTGGGAATAATCTAAGGGACACCATTGCAGTGGCAGAAGTCACGTGCACCAAGATGCTCAGTGCAGTAACAGGTGGGGACGGTTAGCATGTGTCTTGTCCACTGGAAGGAATTTTAAGAAGCCATGCAAAACGGCACTCACTAAAACCACCAAGAAAATGATCGGTTTGGGTACATAATAGAGCTGAGGAAAGATCGTGTCGTAGCATTCACTCATTTGACTTTGCATTCATGTTCTCATTTACTCGCTCATTCAACAAACCCCGTGCTGGCCCCAGGCAAAGTGCAAAGAAGGAGCTGTCAGCCTGGCACCTGGCTGTGGTTGCGTGGTCTCGGACACCAACCCCACCCCCAGGACACAGCACACACGCACGCAATGCCGAGTCCCAGGTGGGACGATCAGAGAACCAACCCCTCTGTCCTGGTAAGTACTGAGACCTGTGTCTGAGACCCACCTGTCTCTGAATGCAAGCAGGCAAACCACTCATATTCTCCTGGACTCTGTTTTCTCACCGTGACACAGGAGATGGCACTTGCCCCATCTCACCAGGTCTTGCTCCTGCTCGATTTTGTAGTTATGTTTGTTGGACCATCTGGCATGTGTTCAATTCTTGAGTAGGGGCTTGGCCAGAATATCCTCGGGAACTTCCCCACCCTGGAGAATGGGGCCCTTTCTTATTTTCTGCTGCTCCCTGGTGGGCCTGCATCAAGAGTGATGCCCTCTTTCCAGGGGACGCTTGCCCAGCGTGAGGCGGAAGGCCTTCGTTGACATGAAAATGGGCTTTCATCTCTCAGGTGTGGCTTTGAGTCCCCCTTCCTTGTAGTCTGTCTGCCTGTCCTCAGGTAAGTCAGTCAGACTCCCTGATCACCCCTTACTGTTCGTAAAACCAAGAGATGAACAACACACACACATAGGCCACGCTCCTGGCCTTCAGTGACCACACAACCTGCGCCAGCCTCTGTCAGCAGCAGCAGCTGCACAGGAGGAAGAGGCGGGGGCAGGACAGGCCCGGCGGAACGCTCAGGCTGCAGCGGGAGCCCTTGCGCAGTGCGGGATCGCAGGCTGGGAGACCTTCAGTGTCCGCCGGGTCTGAGCGGCTGCGATCCGGGTCCGCCCACCGTCAGCCCTGTGACAGGGCCATCCCGCCTCCGGCACAAGCGTCCGCGGAATGGGACTGGCACCCAGCGCCCAGCCGGTTCCTCCCACTAGTCCTGCGTCCACCCTCTGGGGACCAAGAGAACAGACCCGCTGCCCCTTCTCCGCGGCAGCCCTCCAGGCCACGAGACCACACCACAGGCTCTTTCCCATGGGGGCTGTTCCCGTTCCACGTGAGCCACGGCCCGTGTTCCCAGACGGCCTGGCGTGCGTGCCCGCCGTGTGCAGCCCTCTCACAGTGGGGTCAGAGGGAGGGACAGCCCAGCCCTTCCGGTCCAGAGCGGCCAACGCCCATGCCTGGGAGACCCCGCCGGTCGTGCAGACGGCCCCGGGTGATCGCGGGGCACCCAGCTGGCCAAAGCGGGCAGCTACTCCGACGGCCTTGCGAGGATTCAAGCCAAAAGTCGTCACATCTTCTTGTTTTTCCCCGAGACTGTGATTTGTACAGGACCTCCCCTGCACGTTTGGTGCTGACAAGTCACTAAAACACTTAAAACCACCTGTGAAGCGTTACAACCGTCTACGGGCTGGGTCGGCCTGTGGGCCCCGTACTTAACCATTTTGTGGGTGTGAAAAACGTTTGAGACTCTGATGAAACTTTGAAGAAGCCCCAGAAAAACCAGTTACAAATTCCTGCTCCCAACGTTTTAAAGGGCTCCTGGATCCGCACTATAGCAAACCCTCGTCTACCCGGCCTCTCGCCTAATGGGAGAGGCCCACCAGTGAGTGACCGTTTCCCACAGTCACACAGAAGGCCCCTGAGCAGCAGAGACCTCTAGGATGGGGTGGGGTGCTCCTCCCACAGACACACCGATGCCGCTCCCCCCGGGTCTGCGGAGCAGGCGCAGACACGGTGGTGCACGCCGACCACGCGCCGGGCACACCGGGGTCACCGCACGCTGCCCCTTCCGTCACCTCCACTGCAGCTGAGGCCCACTGGACACAGTCCCCAAGCTCAGGGCATCCGACAAGGTGACGGGTAGGACTGGAAGGCGAGCCTAGCAGTGGGTCTCGCCCTCCACCTGCTCCAGCAGCTCCGGCCCCGCTCAGCAGGCTGCGGACGGCGCAGCGGCCCTGCGGTCAGCCCTCCCCACTGAGCTACGCTAGAGGGTCCCGAGATGCGGCCCAAAGCCAGGTGGTTCTCCAGGACTAAGTGCCGTCACCCTTCAGAACCAGGACGCAAGCTCTGGTCTGCTTTAGAACAGGCCATGCGGAAGGAAGGACGGAAGGACGGACAGAGGTCCCTGCACGGGAGGGGCGGGGAGCTGGGGGGGCGCGGCAGGCAGGTAGGGGAGAGGAGTAAGCTTACTGCTCACTAAACTTAGACGCAGAGGGCCGGGCTGCGCTAGGCAGTGACCGCACAGCTAAGAGAGGCTGCTTGTCCTTGTCCGCTGATTTTGCTTGTTCTTTCTTTTTTTTTTTTTTTCCCCCATCTTTCTGGCTCTTACTCCAAATTTGTTACCGGAAAGTTGGAAGAGCCCGGGATATCTCTACGACCTTCCAGCCGGAAACAAGCCCCACACCCCGCAGCCCGCGGTCGGTCGTCAGGGCCTGGGAAGCGACTCTCACAGCCAGCGCCCCATCCCCCCCTCCCCCGAAGCTTAGGCAAGGCGCAGACCCCTCGGCTCAGGGCTGGTCACTTCCCTGAGAGCACCAGGTGTCCGCGCAGGGACGGACCTGAGTCTGCAGAGGGCACTCCCCCGCTCCCCGCAGGTGGAGCCGGCAGCCCGAGCCCTCCCACAGCCGCAGAGAAGAGAACCCGGCCTCACCTGGCGGGGAGATGCCAGCTGGGCTTCCGGGCCTGCGCTGGGTCCACTGGAAGCAGTCAGTCCCGGAGAAGATGCCAGCCGCAGACAGCCCCCTCCCGGGGGTGCCCTGCCAGCAACCCCACCTCCAACTCCAAAAACTCGGGCTCTAGCCAACAGTTGTAAGTAGTCGGTGGGCTCCCCCAAGCCAGGGGTCCTGAGACGGAGATGCGTTTAATGCAAAAAAACTAAGTAAAAAGGTAAGGCTTGAACTTAGAGAATAAAATACAAAATGTGGGAGAAACAGAAAAATAGGGAAAGGGGGACACTTCCTGAGGAGAAATGCAGCAGCGGGCAGCCAGCGCAGCCTCTGCCGAGAACAAAGCTGTTCAGTCCCCCCCAGGGGCAAAGTGACCAGAGCCTTGGGATCCAGAGCCCAGAGTGTGGAGGGAGGAGCCAGGCGGTGGGCAGGCCAGGGGAGGGTCAGGGGGGCCGGCCAGCGAGAGGAGCCCGAGGGAGGGGCAAGTGCTGAGGCAGAGGGAGACAGATCTGTCCCTTCAGGGTGGGAGGGTCTGGAAAGATGGGAGGAGGCCCAGCAGCAGAGGGCAGGACCCCAGAAGAAAGGGGGCAGGGGCTTGGGGAGGGCAGGGATGGCGTCTGGCTCGGCTCCGGGCAGCAGAGACGCATCCCTAGGAAGCCCAACAAGGGCTGACAACTCTGCCCAATTATAGACTTCCCCGGGTATTTTGGTCCCTGTTACAGCTGGGTCTGAAATAGCCCCCACTAGACAGCAGCTGCAGGCCAGGGTAGAAGGCAGGGGGACGAGGGAGGGGGTGGCTCTGCTCTCTGTCTCATGCCCACCGAGAGGCCCACTTCTGTCCCAGCGCCTACCTGCCTCTTCCACAGGTGGCCATGTCTCCTGGCTCTCATCACACCTGGGGCAGGGGTGGATGGATGTCCTTATTTTCAGATGGGAACTGTGAAGGCTCAGAGAGGGCCCTTGTCGCCTGTTGGGGTCCCCAGCAGAGCCAGGCTGGGGCCCAGGTAGGTCTGATGAGAACACTTCCTTTCCAAGGGTGCCCGGCCCCCGACAAAACGGGGACCCAGGGGGCCTCCACTTTTCCTTCCTGACCTAAGAGTGGCCCAGACAGGGGTGCTTTAAAGTAGATGAGAACATGGCTTGATTTGCGTGGCCTCCCTCTTCCTCACCCGCCTCCCCATTCAGGCTCCTAAACGCGGGGGCATCTTTATAAGGCTGCCTGCTGGGCCGCCAGGATGTCCTAGACAGGCAGCATGGGCCTCCTCCGTGACCGGGAGACTCCTGAGCAGCTGGCCCGTTTCTCCCTTGCCTGCCTGTGGCGGTTCGGCACGTGCGTGGTCGTTGAGCACCCATTCGGTGCCAGGCAGCGCTGGGTGCCGCTGCATGGAGCAGAGGGAGGTGCTGGTGAGGGCAGGCCCTGGCGTGGGGTGCTGAGGGGCTGCGATGGGCGCCCTGCTTATCAGAGCCAGGGAGGGTGGGAGGCAGAGAGGCGAGCGGTCGCACCCGCGTGAGAAGGCCACGTGGCCCACTCGGTAGCCATCGGGAGCCCCGAGGGCACCGGGACAGCCGGGCGCAGGGGTGGAGTGGCGGGCTGCGACCCCGAGCATCCTGGTCGCGGACAGGCAGGTGGCCACTGCAGTGAATGACCGCGTCCTCCGTGAGAAGCGAGCGAGACCGGCGGGAGACGTGGGGAAGGCCGGGAGAGAGCGTGCCAGGCGGGGGAGCAAGTGCCGACGCCCGCACTGTGACCACGAGCTCGGCGCGTTTGGGGGGCAGCCCCCGTGGGGTCCCCAGAACAGCCTATCGGGTCTGGCTCCCGAGGACAAGGGCGGACCTTCCCCCCGGCGCTGGGGACCCTCGGGGAAGCCCTGTCGCCCGGCCTTCTACCCCTTACGGCAGGCGGACTGGGACGAAAGCCACCGGGGAGAAAGCGGAGCGCCCGTGTGACCAGGGGCCACCTGCAGCTCCCGGCTCACCTGCGAGCACCCGGCAGGCGGGCGCCCGGCGCCGTCTCCCCCCAGCCCCCTGCTCTTCGGAGCCAAATCGCGTCGTGAAAATGGACCCGTGGCTTCAAACACGTCAGGCTCTGCCTCGGAGAAGATCTCTGAGGTTCGCTTTGTTCTCCCATCTCCGCCGCGAGAGGCCACAGGCTGGAGGCCGTGGGCAGAGGGTTCTGGAAAGACATTGCGAGGGGCTCTGCCTCACTTCCTGCCCCTCTGGGCTGCTTCTCTGCCAGGATGGCGAATCGTTCAGATTTCTGAGATGTATTAAACAGACAGAAAACATCCACGCGTATCATTACAGACACCGCAAAACGTGTGGGCACGCATTCAACAGAGAGGCAGCGAAGAGCCCCCGTGTGACTTAATTTCTTCCTATTTCAGTCAGTCTGTCGCTGTGAGAGTTGATGCCGTTTCCGGTCACAGTCCCCCTCCGTGTGGAGAGAGGCCCGTCTGCTCCGCCTGCCCAGGGTCTCAGGGCCGCGGTCAGGCCTGGCAGGGCCACACTGCCTCCCGACGGCTCCGAGCTCACGTGGGTGGTGGGCCGACTCCGTCCATTCCGGGGTCGAGCACTAGTCCCTGTTTTCTCGATCCCCGTGAGCTCCAAGGAGGTCATCAGCCCGCAGAGGCCGCCCCCTCCGTCAACGGCTCACAGGGTGGCCATCTGCTGCTGGCTCGTCCCGGCGGCTAGGGGACGCCTCTGTCCTTTCTCTGCCTCCTGCGGCCACAGCCAGAGGAAATGCCCTGACTTCTCGGGCTCATGTGGTTACACTAGGCTCACTGTCAGGGTCAGAGGGGCCACATAATGACATGGTCACAGGAGTGGTGTCTCGTCATCTAACATTCTGGGGGTCAGGGTGGGACGGTATCCAGAGGGTCATAATTCTGAGCCAACGTGTTCTTGTTTCAAAATTCTGTGCTTAGTGAAATTTGTAATTCTCTTTTTTTCCTCTTAAAAACCTTGTATATTTCCCACATTTCTTTGACCTCTGTGAGGGCGGCAAGTCCTGTCTTTCTGGTCACTGCTGTCCGAGTCTAGTACAGCGTGCGGCATGGGCAGGTATCACAGCCTTTGTGAAATGTATGCATAAATGAGGGAAAGAAGGAACGAATGATGGAGAGACAGCTCCACTCTACGTGATCTGTACAGGGCCCCCGTGGGTTTCACATCAGGTATGACTGGCATGTTAAGATGCACAAGACTCAGTGGCTAAAAAAAGGAAAGTCACAGAACCGTGATGGCGCCAGGTCGATGGGGTTGGAAGGGCAGGTGGGGTGGTATTGGGAATGGACGGTCCCCACGGCACTGTGCTGCCTTGGTTTCTTTGTGGGAGGTCAGCTGACTGCAGGCCTGTGGCTGATTCCGGGGCTCCCCCTCCCGTTCCGCTGACCTGCGTGCTCTGCCAGCCCCACGCTGTCTCGATCACTGTGGCTTTGTAGTAAGCCTTGAGGTCGGCTAATGTGGATCCTCTGGCCCTTTCCTTCTCCGTCAGCATCACGTGGCTCTCCTGGGTCTTCAGTCTCTCTGCTTACACTTTAGATCTGTTCGTTTTGATAACTTTAAAATTTTTACTTGTGGGTGTGTCTTACACTATTCAAAGTGCATTAGCAAAGACAGACACAGCCACACATACTTTAAAATAAAACATTCATCGAGATAGATGTTCCCCTTTTTTTTTCTTTTTTACTAAAGGAGTGTCTTGAAAACATCATTCTGTAACATTAGAGAAAGAAAAGGCCTTGCCAGCTTTGGGCAACTCGCTTTCCACCTTCGGTGGGTCTCAGACGTGGCTGAGACGCACCGGGGCCGTGGCTCGGAGGTCTGGGGAGAGCCCAGCCATCTGCTCTTTGACTTTGTCTGCACATGATCATGACGCGTTAGTCTTTGACAGAGTTGGAGGGGCGTGCACCACTGCCCTTCGCCTTTCCAGATGCAGAAGCCGATGCTGGAAAGGGCAGGTGCAGAAGCCGATGCTGGAAAGGGCAGGTGCAGAAGCTGATGCTGGAAAGGGCGGTGCCCGTGCGAGGTCCCAGGGCTAGAAAGCAGCAGCTGACATTGGCCCCAGGGCTTGGACGCCGGTTTGCAGAGATGCCCCGGGGTCCTCCATCCTGCTCATAGCTCTGTGGCCCTGGGACATCCTGTGGCTGCCTCCCCACCCACCCTCACTGCCATTCGCCCTCTGCAGTTTCTTCTTTACTTACACCATTGGTGGTTCGTAGAAGATCAGATGGCTTTTCCTCCTGCGTGTTACTGTTTTTGTAAAAGAAGCCTTCTGAGAACCAAAGATCTAGCCATAAAGGATCATCCCCCACCCCTGAGCCACCGTGGAGCATCTTTGCTGTTTGTCTGTGGATCTCTTCTACAAGTGGCCCCAGAATTCACGGGTCCTTGGAGTCACCTGAGGCAGATTAGAGGGGATTTACAGTCTCCAGCCCCCACAATTCCGATTAAGAAGGTCCTATTTGCTTAATTGTCACAACAGCTGACAGTTATGAGAAGTCGGAGGCTCAGAGAGGGTAGGCCATTCACCCAAGTCCCCACAGCTGGAGACTGGCAGGTCCAGCATCTAAGCCTGGACCTGCGTTCCCTCACACATCAGGAGGCCAGCACACGCAGTGAGGAAGGAATTTCATTTTTTCAAAAAAGTGACTGCAAGACGGGTATCAGAGGTAAGGCCCAGTGTCAGCACGGGAATGGCCCATAAGACCGGGTCACAGCCGCACGTGCAGGCTGAGGGCCAGGGGACGGGAGAGGTGTGGGGACTAGAGCCCGGCCGGCCAGGCATGGGGGTGGTGACCCTTCCTTGCCATCCCGACCTAACCAGGAGCAGGGGGGCCGTCAGATGGGGAGAGGGAAGGAGGAAGGAGGAGGCATTTTAAGGGGTGACCAGGCAGGTTTGGTTGGGGGGAGAGCAAAGGAGGTGCTTCCGACCTGGGAGGAAGACGCTGCTAGGAGAAGCCTTTCTTGGGGTGGGGGGAGGGCGGTGGCAGCCCCAAACGCAGGCCTGGCAGAGTGCGGCCCAGGCCCGCTGCCTCCCTGCTGCCTCTGAGGCCTGGCCCAGCCCAGCCTTCTGCACCCGCAGCCTGGCCCCCCGCCCCACAAGCACCTTTCATTTCCACTGATCCCAGATGCGGTGAGCAGGGCGACCTTGGAAATGACCCCCAGATTCAGAGCCAGTAGCACGGGGCCAGAGCTGAGGGGAGGAGCCGTGGAAAGCCGGGGCCCTGTGAACCAGAGGGTGGGCACCCCCTTCCATGCTAGACGTGCCCCCCTTTTCTCTATGCTTGAAAGTGCCCTTCCTTCTCCGGGGACAACACAGTGAATAAGGCCGAGATTCCAGGGCTGGGATTCAGGCCGCCGGGACATTCATGCATTGTGTCGGCCATAATGAGGGGTGTTTGGTGGGCCACGGGCCTCACAGCATGGGCGTTCACGTGGCCAAAGACACTTTGTTGGGGAGGGCAGGGGTTTTGGGGACTTTCTCAGAACACAGTTAGACTGACGGCCTCTGCCCTCTGCCTCAGAACTGGCCCTTAGAGGACGCCGGCCTGGCTGGGGCCCTGCAGCCGTGGCCCCTGAGCAGAGCCCCTGGCGGCCTTGTGAGGTCTGCAGCCTGCGGCGGGGCCCGCGGGGGCCCGCCCAGGGCCAGGCAGGCAGGCCACCTGATCGGCTTCTCTGACTTCACGCCGACTCAGGGCTCCGGCCTCCGTTTCCACATCCGCACATGAGACGGTTCACGCAAAATCCCCCACATCCCTTTTCTACTGCGAAAACCTTCTGTTGGGAATTGGCCCGGTGACCTTCGGGGTCCAGTCTACAAGGGAAACGCACGGTGCCTTTGCGGGAGAAAGCGCTGTCAAAGACGGCGAGGTCGTTGTCCCCTTTTTCCCCCCACAGTATCTCTCCAGTTATCCTCTTGTTTCTCTTTGCTATTGAATGCCGTGCCACGTAGAGAAAACTTGAAATCCAGACGGGACCTCGCCGGCATGAATTTTACCAGCCGAGTTCATGTGGCGCGATGTCAGTTTGAAACGCGAAGAATGTGAGCGCTTGTCGCACACGCGCGTGTGCGGGATTCCCGGAGCTGCAGGGCGCGCGCTGCGGGGCGTGTCACGTGCGTGTGCATGTCGATGTCGCACCGGAGTAACTCGGCTGGCTTCCTGTCCCACACCCGTCCGTGTTCGCACACTTCACGGCCTCTTCCTTCTGCTCGCTGCCGGGCGAAGGAGGACTGAGGAGAAAAGGAGCCGTGCGGGGTGCCGTTCCTGTCCTCTGCCTTCTGCTCCATGGCTTCGGCACACGCGATGGCTCAGGGAAGCAACAGGAGTGAGAAAGGACAGGACGGGATTGCCGGGTTGCTTGTTTTTTTCAGAATGCCAGCCCTTCCTTTCGTGTTCGAAGCACATCAGTGCCTCCCCTAACCCAGCCTGGACGAGGCACGCTGCCCTGTGGTCCCTCGAGTCTCGTTGAGCACTGAAGCCATGTGCAGAAGGGATGGGACATCGTGTGTGCTTTCTGCTTTCGCTCTCCTGTTCCGTTGTTCCCTCAGACGTCACGAAACACGAGTTCAGCATGAGATTGCTGGGAATTTCAAGACGGCGACAGCGGAGCCAAACCAAGTGTGAGGCCGTACTAGGCAGGGGTTCTCCGGAGAAGCAGAGCCGGTGAGGTCGTGTGTCTGCTGCAGAGCTGGCTTGCCGATCGTGCAGGCCGAGGGGCCTCAGGGTCTGGCACGTGAAGCTGGAGGCCGACCTGTTCAAAGTCAAGTGCCTGGTGCGACGTGACGGATCCCGAGCCTTGATTCACGTTACTTCTAGAGGGACAGGGCAGCTTCTAGATGTGGTGAGCGAGCTGCCCAGAGAAAGCCGGAGGCAGAGGAGTGACTCCCACATCAGGCCGGTCCTCCTTACAGGCCCTCTGCTGGTCACCCAGGGACTGTGACCCATCCTGTAGTCCCCCCACCCAGAGTGGAACCCTTCCTAGAAGCCAGGCCAGCGCAGAAGGGGCGGACAGGCTGGGGGCAGCAGGAGAGGCATCTGGGGGAGGCAGCTGCAATCGGTGGGCCGTGAGCAGGGTGCCCCAGCAGCTTGTGCTAGGGCTGATTCCCAGCGGAAGTGGGCCCCCTGCTGGGCTGCGGGGTAATGACCCCCGCCCAGGGCGACGGCCCCCGGGAGCAGCCCCTTCCCAGCTGTCAGGCGCCTTTGAGGTCTGAAACACCAAAGCACAGCCATTAGGACTGGTGGGGAAGTCACAAGGGGAGTGGAGCATGAAGTGGGGAAGGTCGATCTGCTCCACGTGGGGACCCAAACGCACTCCCACCCAAAGGCCTGTGAGTGGGCTCTTCCCAGAAAGCCAGCCTCCTCTCCTGTGCCACCTGTCTCCTCCCTGTGGCTCACGTGGAGGGCTCGCTGTCCCCCGCTCTGGGCTCCGAGTTCAGATGCCCACGACTGAGTCGTGCATGGGCTCAGGAGTCTTGCCGGGCCCAGGCCTGGGGATGGCCCGCGGCCGGCTCACCGACGTGCGCGTGACCGTGGAGCGTGCCATTCCTGGTGCTGGACGCGGTGTTCTAGAGAGACAAGGCGAGCAGTGAGCGGCGGCCTCAGGAGTGGGCGGTTAATTTCTTTCTGAGCATTCCACTGCACCCTGGTTCCCTCGCACTTGTCCCTGTCCCCTTCGGTTTCTGCTCATGATCCCTGACGTGGGGGTACTCCCCACCGTAACCAGCACCCCAACCCCCGCCGATCAGCCTGAAACTGCTCTAATAATGAAGTCTCGATATTTTAAAAATTAAAAAACTGTATTGCAGATTTGAGTGTTGCTGAGAGAGAGAGTAGGTCTTAACAAGAAAAATAATGTATAACCATGCGCGGGAACGAACGTTAACCAGACTTCCTGTGGTGATCATTTTGCTATATATACAAATATGGAATCACGCTGCACACCTGTAACTCATATGTTATAAATCAATTTTACTTCAATTTTAAAAAAAGAAGTACTAAAACCAGTTCTTCAGCTTGAAGAAAAAGGATGCCTGAAGGAAGCTTAGCAATTAGTGCAATAAGGAAAATGAGGAAAAGCAAATATATGGATATATGTAAAGTACCTTCTTTATTATTATCGATGTATGTAAGTGACAGGTATTATAAATGGAATATTTTTATAAAGCTCTTGCATTATTCTAAAAGTTATTTGAAGGGAGACTCTCGTGTCATAGATATAGCTTTGTGTATTTTATCTCTAGAGCAACCACTTCAAAATAACACAAAGTAATAGGAAAAAAAAGGCACTACGAAGTAAACTGGATTTTTTAAAATAGAAAGTTCTGTCTTCAAAGTTTATTATTTAAGATGAAGGGGAAAAACAAAACTTCCTCCTGGGATCGTTTTATCTTTTATCCAAGATTCTTATTAAGTCTTGATCCCCTGCTCTGACAGTTTTTTAATGAACATTTGATAAAATGCTTTTTAACAATTTTTTTGGTATCGGCTTTTTTAAAGCTATGTTTTATTTATACACAGTAATACTCACTCTTCGGGGTGTTCAGTTCCTTTAAACAAATGCACATGAACAGCAAAAACATTGACCTTTTTAACGAGACATAATCCATAGACCATAAAATTCATCCTTTTCAAGTATATTGTCAGCGTTGTTATAGATTAGCAGAGCTGAACAACATCACCCCTATCTAGGTCCAGACATTTTCATCATCCCAGAAAGAGACCCCGCGCCCGCTCGCAGCAACCCTCGTCTGTCCCTCTGTCTGGCCCCCAGCAATTGCTAGTGTCCTTTCGGTCTTAGATTTGCCTCCTCTGGACGTTTCTCCTAAATGGCGTGGTTCAGCATGCTGCCTTCTGTGTGTGGTTTCTTGCACTTTGTGCAGTGTTTCCCGGGTTCATCCGGGCTTAGCGCGCGCCAGTGTTGCGTCCGACGTGGGGATGGAATTCACCATGATAACCATGCTAAGCAGATGCTACTGTGCCCACCTTGGACATGGGAGCCCTAGGGCGTGAGCTGGCTCGCTCCAGGTCACCATGAAGAGTGCAGCGGCCTCTCCAGTTCCCGGCCTGGACCCTGGCCCGGGCCGGCGCTGCTCCCGCGGTGTGCCTTGGCCACCCCCCCCGCCCCTTGCCCTCCACGTCCCCAGTCTGCACTCTGCCCCCGGACTTCCTGGTGGCCATTTGGAGTGACATCGAGGCAGATGCGGGTTCCGGCCCAGCTGACAGGTTGGACGGTGCGCAGACACCGAGAGCCCCGCCCTCGGCTCCCCACCCTGGGAGGTGCCTGTCGCAGGAGCACTCTCCCAGGAAGTCACCGTGCTAAATGAAGCGGCACGTGTCTGCTGCTCGTGCAGCGGCCACGGATGGTTAGTCACCCACAGGCATCGGTGGTGCCGTCGTCTGTAAAGTGGGCCGAGCAGAACTCAGCTCGCAGCTGTGGCTGGGGAGACGCGGGAGGCCTTCGTGCCCGCAGGGCTGGTGCGGGGCTGGCCGTGCGCTGGCTGCTCTGATGCGTCCTCGTCGTCATTACTTTTCTCCAAAGCTCTAGCTGTGAGTCTGCCTCCCCTCCCCCGCCCCCAAAGACATCTGAGCCATCTTCAGACCATCGCGTAAATCCAGTGTCATCGGCAAGGTTGACGCTCCTCCGGCGAAGTTTGAAATGAGTTCCAGAGACTGGCGGTCGGCATGGGCGGAGAGGGGGAGACAGCAGTCCAGGGTGGTGAGCGGTTCATGCTGGGACGAGATGGTGCACGTCGGGGCCAGCTAAGATGAAGAATGACAGAGCAGGTGCCCAGAAAGCCCCAGCCACAGGGAACAGGAGCTGTTCTCCTACGTGAGAAATAATGATTCATACAAAAAAAAATAGAAACCAAATTAATGACAGGCCCGGAAAAGATTCTTCCACCTTCTAAAACAGACACATGATTTATGTCAGTAATAAAAAAAATAAATAAAATTCCTGAAAATAAAAAATAAGTGACACTAAATGGAGCAGAAATGTGAGCTGAGGCTATAAATACCCTCCTGACAGACGGGGGAGTCTAAATCACGAACGCGTTTATTAAAAATGTTCAAACTCGGCAATTAAAAAGTGCTAATTTAAAATTAAAGGTACAGCTTTTTACCCTGACAAAAATTACAAGGGCGTACCGTTTCGAATCTGGCAGGGACGCGAGGACGGGGGACCCTGACGAGCCGCCGGTGTGGTTCGGCGGGCTGGGCTGATGTAGCGATTATCCCAGAGGGAGGACAGGTAGACTCGGTGAACGAGGAAAGCTGCTCAGCCGATGACCCAGCAGAGAAGCTGCCGTGCAGGGAGCCGGTAGAAGGAGGCTCATTTAAGCTTCGTTCATAATGGCAGGTGATGGACGAATCCAGGTGTCTGTCAGTGGGGTCACAGGTGGGAAAAATGGGCTGCACACACTGTGGGTAGTGGAGCAGGTAGAAACAGGCAACCGGATGAGCATACAGCAACCACGCTATTTCTTAGAGGTGTGGAGTGAAATATCGGAGTGAAATCATTCATGTACATTCAAATTACATACAGAAAACTACGTAACCATTTTACAAGGAATAATTTCAGCACCTTATAGCAGTTAGGGAACCTTCACATCAGCATGTGTGCTGGGGGTAGGGGTCACAGTGTGCCACCTTACAGGCAGCCTGTCACTGGTGCATGTGTGTGTGAGAGAGAGGGAGAGAGAAAGAGGGAAAGACATGGTGTCAAATACGGCTGCCCAAGCTCAGGTGAGGAGAGACTGTGCCAGGGATTCCTACAGGAGCGGGAGGACCCGCTTCAGTATCTTGGTTGGGCGCGGGAGGGGGTTCTTGCAGTGAGCCGGGTCCTGGGGTGCAGAGGTGGAAGGGGTGGCTTCTGTAATGGCCTCTGTCCTCCAGGATCACAGGCTGAAGTGAAAGCCACCACTGTCGGTGACGGAGCTGGAGTATGATCTCTCACAAAAGCCGAGGCGTGAAAGTGGCCTGGACCTTGACAGATGGCTGGGCTTCAGCAGACGCAGGGCGGCCGAGGTCAGCGTGGCTCGGATGTGCTCAGCGGCTGGTCGCAGAACACCCAGTCGATGGGGAGTGCGCAGACGGCTGGTGCCAGGCGGCGCCAGGGCTCCAGGCCAGCCTCTTCTGTCTCCTGATGTCACAGAAGGTCATCGCCGCTGCAAGCACCTGCCTTCGCACAAAAGCTTCTCGAGAAAGAAGGAGGCACATCAGGCCGGAAAGGGGGCTTTGCTCTGTCGAGGGGGAAAAGCTGTCTCACGAGGGACATCACAGGCTTCCTCGCCACCAATGGCCACAGAGTGTGAGTTTCAAGGTAGGTGAGCATCACCTACAATTGGCCTAAGCGCATGATGACCCATCCCCAGGGACTAGGGAGAAACCACCCCCCACAAATGGAGGTCGCTGCCACCTGAGAGACGTGAGGATTGTGTTGGGAGGAACAAAGGGGCGAGGATGGTTACGAGTGGCCAAGTAAAACCAAAGTCCACCCGGGGCCCTTCAGACAGAGCCCTCTGTGTGCCTCAGCCCCCGAGCGGCCCTCGAAACACACAGCGTAGGCCCCAGTGGCAGGGTGGCAGGCTCGGGGACTCCGAGGTGGGCCGTGTCCCCGCCTCGGCGGTTCTGAGATCGTCCCGGGAGATGCTGATGCCGCTGTCCCGGAACGGGTCTTTGAGAACCACTGCCGTCAGCCAGGCTCAGGCCCGAAAGTCTGTTTTGGGTGCGGGGAGCAGGGAGTGGTGAGAAGTTAAGCGTGTGGCGGGCTCCATGCTCCCTGCTCCCTGCGAAGAGGCGGGTCTGGATGGCCACCTGAGGGGTTCAGAATGTACACCTGCCATGGCCTAAAACACCCCGTGCAACTAAGACATAACGTGAGTCACAGAGTGATTGAAGATGTTTTTGTAGCCATATTTAAAAAAATGAAAAGAAATAGGGTGAAAAATATTTTTAATCATATATGCTATCGAACCTATTTAAACATGTAATTAATATAGCATTATTATTAAGACTTTTTAAAATTAAATCTTTTAAATCTGATGCATAATTTACAACACATTTTAATTCCTACTAACCGTGTTTCAAGCACGATGTAGTCACACATGACTTAAGGCTACCATGGTAAACGGTGGTTTACGCGGAGGCTTCCCTCGAACACCATCACCGCCACCTCAGGGGAGAGGCAGGGAGGGTGACGCGCACCAGGCTTTGGCTAGAGGGGCCGAGGCCCTGGGAGTAACGGCCTGGGTGTGCCAGACATAGCTGGTTCCATGAGGTGAGTTCGCACCATCTCAGTTACCTGATTTTTCATATTAGTCTGGCCCTGTTAAGATTGTTCTTGGTCTCAAATATGCAGAAATAAACAAAGACCACCCAAATGGGAACACCAGGCTACCTACTGAGCGCTTTCCAGAGTAATTGATTCCGCCACTGTCACTTGCTTTGGGCAGAGAGTCACGGACAGGCAGAGGGCGGGAAGGCTTCCTGTGTCCTGATTGGCAGTTGTTGGCACCCAGAAGTTGGCTGGTAACTAGAAACGGGTGTCTGTGTGGTTGGTTTAGGTGCGTATTTGGCTTCTGATGGTTGGTGCCGAGGGAGAAGTCAGGCACCGGCAGGTGTTGACCGAGTCCCGGCTGCTCTGGTCAGCTTGCCGCCGAGGTGGTGTGGCTTCCTGGCTGGAGGCCGCAGAGATTGTGGCAGCATTCTACTGTCGTATATGGTTTGGCAATTCTCTGTTGCTATATTCTGTCTCTCTGCTGGAAAACAAATCCTTGATTCGTGCAGCTAATTATCACTGATAATCGTCAAGAACCTTCTTGCTGGAAGTTTTAGGGCCTCAGGCTTTCTTCCTGTTGTTTTCTTAAGCCTCTGCCTGAGGGGCACCCGGTTGAATGACGGGGGCCTTCATGCTGGACCCAGCTCTGCTGTATGTAACTGTGGACTTTGGGGAAGGTAGCTCACCCCCTGGTCCTCAATTTCTTCATCTGGAAAATGGGACAACATTATAGTAGCTCTGCATCCTATAAAATGAGACATTTTTTTTCTACATGGATGGACGTAAATGAAACATAGGCCTGCTTTCAAGGAGTTCCCAGAACTAAGAAGTGAACAGACTTGGGAACACGGAGGATGACACTGGTGATATTGGTCCTGATGATGACGGAGATGACGACCATCATGGGAATGATGACAGTGTTGATGACGATGATGATGGTTTGATGGTGATGATAATTATGATGATGATGGTATTGGCAATTATGGGGGAAATGAGGATGCTGATCGGATGGTGATAATGATGTCGATGGGGATGATGATGGGCACATCGATGAGGATGATGATGAGTATGTCAATGGGGCTGTTGACAAAGATGATGGGCATGTCGGCGGGGATGATGATGGAGATGACAGTGGACTTGTCAATGGCATGATGATGCGGATGATGATGGGCACATTGATGGGGATGATGATGTGAGTGATGAAATTGAGCATAGAGCTTGCTCCAGGCACTGTTCTTAGATATTTCCATGCTTTCCACCTTTACTGCATTCAATCTTCATAACTCTTAGCGCAGCTACTCTGATTATCTTCGTGTTTACGAAGAAGAAACTGAATTTTAGAGATATTAAGTAAGTTACATGAAATCAGATTGTTAGCCAGTTGTGAAATCTAGATTTTAACGTTAGCACTTTTGCTCCAGAGCGGGTGCCAATAACCCTTTGCTCACCTGACTCATGCTGTTTTCTAAAAGATATATATTGTTACAAAAGTGAGAAATGTAGGAACAAAAGGAGGCATGTGATTCTACAGGGCAGGATGAGTCTGAAAAAACTTCACAGACATGCATGTTTGTTTTAACCTTTTAATGACCAAGGGAAATAGGGAATATACTACAGCGAGGGCTCACATCCCCAACTAGGGCACATTATGAGTTAGATTTAAGGTTAGGTCTAATGCGTGAGATAAAAAATTTAAATGCTTTCTAGTCAATAATATGGTAATAACTACTTATAGTGCCAGGTGGGTACTAAACTAATCAGGGGTCACTTTGTAAATTATATAAACATCTAACCCCTATGCTGTACACCTGAAACTAATATAAAATAATATCGAATGTCAACTGTACTTGAAAAAATAAAATTAAAATTAAAAACCAAAACAAACACAAATTTTAAATGCCTTTATCTGACTGGAAAAAGCCCTGTACAGCTTCGTCGTGTGGCTTCGCCTCATCTCCCTCCAGCAGGAGGTGACTCTTAAGTGTCCTGATTTTTTTTCCTGGTCCGTCGGATCCCACGGTAGCTTTTGCGAGCGGCCGTGCCACTCTGTGAGAGCACGAGGCGAAGGCCTTTGGCAGCCCAGCCCCACGCGGAGAGAGGTGGCATTTCCACAGCGGAGGAACAAGGTCTGTGGACGTTCTTCTGTATCCGTCTGCTACGCCCCGCTCACTCCTGGGCTAAGCAGGACTCGTCCCTTCTCTTTTGCCTCAGAGAACTCATGTGGGGTATTCTGCTGAGTTAAATTTTTTTCCCCCAAAACACGGGGTAGAAATTCTTTACCAAGTAGTAGATATTGCAGAAAATTTAGTCTGCTCTAAAATTGGTTAAGTATGTGTATTTTTAGGGTTCAGAGTTAACTTCCATCTTTTAAAAGATGATTGTCTTTTACCTTCCAAATTGTATAATCCAGTCTAAGTCAGGGCACCTTGTTATTTTAAGAACCGTAGCAATGCTTTAGAAAAACATAAAGTCTTGTATTACACGCATAGGGGCTGTATTCTCGGTGTCTGGGTCTGAGTTGGGGGGCAGGGGGAAGCGTCACCCCAGGAACTGTCAGTTATTCACTGTGGCTGGGGCAGAGGCTGGGCCGTCTCTGGGAGTGACCATGTGCCGCTGCCTCTCCTGATTATTTCACCGTGAGGCGACGGTGCCCTGGCCGCATTCCCGCATGTGGCCTCGTGTGGCACAAGGATGAGAACAAAAGAAAAAAAAAAGAAGGAATGGAAGTGAGGGCGAGAAGGGGGCGAAAGCAGTGGTCGCACGCGGGGGCATCGTCTGTGTCCCCCAGCAGGTGTCTCTGAAATCCACGGTCCCATCGCAAAGGTGACCCTGAACCAGTCTGTGTTCCCTCCTGCAATGTTCTGCATTAACTCTCCCTTCATCCTCGAAGCCTCACTGTTGTACAAACCCACGATTGTCCAAAAATGATGATCATAAATAACCTCCGACATAGGCCTGTGAACCCATGTGTGCAACAATACAGTCCTTTTTAAAGAGAAGCTCTCGGTGGCCAGCGGGGGGCAGCAGAGAGCTTCCAGGCGTCGCCGTGGCTGCAGCACCACCGGGCAGGAAGCCCTGGGGGTGCAGACAGCGCGTCAGCGGCGCCGTGCGGGTGGAGCTGGTCCGCAGGTGGGTGCAGATGTGGAAGGGTGACACACGCACCTGCAGACGGTGGGAGGTCCGGAGCCGTTCCGCGAGGGAAGCGGCAGCTCCCGTGTGTTCCGGGAAGCGCGTTCCGGGGGCCGCGGTGCAGGTGCCGCTGCAGGGTCTTCTCTTCCCGCACGTGCGGCGCTCGGCGAGCCACGCGCCCTCTGAGGCAGCTTCCCGCGCGGAGCGGGAAGGAATGATAGTATCCACCTTCAGGGCTTGTTACTGAATGAATTAATTAATCCGCCCACAGTGCTTAGTGTGGTGTCTGCCAAATCCTCAACTGTTTTTAAATGTTAACTATTAGTAATATCTTCGCTGTGATTACAGAGACATTTGCAGTCTCATTAACAGGATGCGATGGGCTGGATGAAGGTGAGGCAGAGGACCTCCCCTCCCTGAGGGGGGGCAGGCAGACAGGCCTGCCCGCCTTGCCCTGTCCAGGCGAGGGTGGAGATATTGGGGGGGGTCTGTGAACTGACAGTTAATGGGAGGGACTGTGGACAGAGGAGTATACAACCCTTCCGGAATCCTACAAACAATTGATTGACAGGTTAGAATAAACAGGGAAGAGGAGAGACTGCAAGGGGCGTGGCTTAGGGCAGGAGAAGATCTCTTGGCAGGTGCGTGGGGGGCGGGGGAGGGCCCGGCAGGAGTGAGGGGACCAGGGAACCAGGAGAAGGGGGTTTCAAGAAGAAAGTAGCCAGCAAGGCGCAGGTGTCGGGCAGAATGGAGCTGGGCAAGGGGCGTGATGGAACACCCTTAGTGAGGGCAGAGGCCTGATCGCAGCGAGCCCAGGAGCTGGCGCGGGAGGGGGGGGTCACAGCCCAGGGAGACGTGGGAGGGAAGGTGGGAGGCCAGGCTGAGGCCATATTCTGAAAGGTCTCAGATGCCAACTATGGAATTAAGTAATAATAATAATAATGGCATCTAGCATCCATCAACTGCTAACCCACCTGTCACTGTTCTGAGAGCTTTACCTGCATTATCTTTTACCTTTGCAAAGTCTGTAAACATGTCCATTAAATTACTGTTCTGTGAACTCATATTTTATAACTCAGACGAGTTGGGGAAGTTCATTTTACTCGAAGACTTTGCCATCCGACAGTGTGCCTCCCCCGTATACTCCCGTTTTAGAGAGAGCTGTTACACATGAATACTTGGTAAAGCTTGTTAATCCTTTTGTTTTGCATTTTGCTTGCTCCTTTCTTCTCTGTTAGTATGTAAATATGTTGAATTTCATTACTAGATTATCTGGCATCGAGCCATCTTCTTTTTGCAGAAATACGTTGCCATCCAAACAGATCACTTGTGAAGCCCAGTGACCTTGGAGCACTGGGTGGATCCATGGCAGGGGAGGTACATTGCAGGAGCTGTCACGTATCTTTAGGATAACACAACATTCTTAACTATCTAAGTCTCCTGCTTATCATTCTTCGGTGGCTCTCTTTCGTTCTCTGAAGTTCAAGTTCCTCTGAGTATACCCAGGACCTTCACACTTTAAGATCTTATTGGGGAGGAAGAAATTTTTCTCTACCCTTTGAGGTTCTTCTGACTGGTCTAAGAATTTAGTTGACATGAGACAGATTTACAGGAGAAAATACCGTATTTAATCACGTACATACAGAACAGGGATTCCGTCAGAATGTGGGGCCTGTGGACAGATCAGGCAGTTGAGGTTTACATGCCATCTTGAGCTCAGGGTGGTGGTTTGGGGTTTCAGAGGGGAATAGGGCAATTCACGTGGAGATGGGGAAGCAAATGTTTTGGTAAACAAATGTTTGCTGGGTCATCTTTAACAAGGGGACACAGAGGTATCCAAGACCTGCCACAGGGCCCCTAGCATCCTGGGTCCCCCGTCCAGGGAGCCTGATTCCAGGGCAGCGGCTCTCACCATTGTCCCTGTCACCACAGCGCTGGCTCAAGGTGCTGGGGGCTCATACCCCAATGGTTTCTTACTGTCTTCATGGAGAGAGCACAGTCACAAAGCACCTAAGCAAGTGGCACCCAACTCACCGAAATCCCATGTAAGCCTCCTTGTGCCACCTACATTGTACCAGGGATGTCCCCGCGTTCTGGCTTCTGAATGCTTGTCATCGTCCAGAACAGTGTTCAGATAGTTAAGCAACAAAGTGTTGCTGTCAAGCCCAACCTCTTCAATCCCCAGTCCTGTGTGAGTGTTCCTGTCTTAGTCCGTTCGGTGCTGTCACAAAGTTCCGCACCGGGTGGCTTTTGCGCATCAGAAATGCTTCTCTGACTGTCCTGGCGGCTGAAGTCCAAGGTCAGGCGCCAGGCTGGTCGGGTGAGGGTCCTTTTCTGGGTAGCAGACTTCTCGCTACGTCTTTATGTGGTCGGAGGGGAAAAGGAGCTCCCTGGGGTCTCCTTTATGAGGTCACTAATCCCACTCATCGAGGCCCCACCCTCCTGTCCTCATCCCCTCCCGGAGGTCCTGCCCCTAACGCCATCACACTGGGGATTAGGTTCTGACATATGGATTTGGGGGAACATTAAATTCCGACCACAGCCCACGTCAGATTTGGCACAGCCCAACACCGTGTCATCTCCCGTGGTCTGACGCCCTTCGCACACCTTTCCGGTCAGGTGTCTCAGACTATGTTAGCAAGAACAGCAAGTGTCTGCAGTAACTTGGGGGACAGGCGCCTCCCCCAGCAGCAAGGCCGCCATCTCCCCATCTCGGCTTTGCTGGAGTAAAACCTGTCCTCAGTCCAGGGGTGAAGCGTGGCAGGTCCTATCAGGAGGAAAGTTGGCAGTCCCCTGCGAATCACCCATCCTTTGTGAAGTCATCAAATGTTCTACACATCTGTAAATACAGGTCGCAGTGCAGGCAGCGGCTGGCTCCTTCACACAGGAGAGAGGATGCCGTCAGCACAGGGAGCTGTCGGAGGGACTGAGGGTTCAGGGTCTCGGCCTTGTACGTGACTGCCCAGCGCCCCACCCCTCAGGGTCCCCCTCCCTCCTCAGCATTCCAGTCCCCTGACTCGGCACCGGAGAACAGACAGACTCATCAGCCCGTGACTGCTCCGGTTCAGCGGCCCTCACACACTCTGGCTCCACCCACGTCCGTGTCATAGGGGCGTCTGAGTTTCCACCTGTAGCCCGAGTTGAGGACTAAAGCTTTCACTGTGCCCTTCCCTTCAGAGAGGCCATCCAGGCCAGTCGGAACCTGCCAGCCCGCGTTTCAGCTCCGCTACTGATCGGTAGCACGAGTGATCGGATCGGCACCTCGCCCTCCACCTGCACGCACCATGTGTGTGCGTTGAGCGGTACCCCCAGGCGGAGCAGGACCTCAGCAGATACTTGATGGCTGAACAGAGAAGTCCTGGCAAACCATTTATGGAGGAGCCTAAGCATCAGAAGCCTCCCTGAGTTGGAAATACCATGAAACCCTTTATGATCACACACTTACTAACTAAAGAATAGTTTCAAAATAATCTTTTCTGTTATTGGAGCATAACATCAAACCCCCAAAGTGCCCACATCAAAACTGTACAGCTGGGAGAGTTCTGACAAAATAAAGCATTTCCTGTATAACTGCCACCTAGGTCAAGGGAAAATATCAGAACAGTGCCAGGACCCCTCAGGAACCCTCACGGTCCCTTCCAGCCCCGACACCCATTTCCAAAGATAAATGCAACCCCGATTTTTACCACCAAAGATGAATTTTCCCTGCATTTGAAGCATACATGCACACACACGCACACATACACACCATGCACAGACACACACGTGCACATCCTCAGTACGTGTGCACACGCACCCGTGCACGTCCACCACACTGCACGCCACACGGTGTGTGCCTCACCGTGTCTGGGTTTGCTCCCAAGCTCAGTGTAGTGGTTCCCTTCTGAGATTTCGTCTATGCCGCTCTGTGTGGCTGTATTTAGTTCTTTTCCTTTGTTTCCTGTGCCACTGTGTGACTATGCCCTGTGTTCATCCATCTCACCGCACATGAACGTTGGGTGGTGTCCAGTTTGGTTACAAATGGTGCTACTATGAAAATGCTTACACATGGCTCAGCAAGGCGAGTGAGTGTTCTCCTTATTACCTAGGAAGGCGTTTCTGGGCAACAAAGTATTCCTTTGTTCAGCTTTTACAGATCTTGCCAACCGGTTTGACAAAATGGTTGTAACGATTCGCTCCTCCCAGCCTAGGGCGAGCTCGGCAGCTGACAGATACTCACCAGCACTTAGTACTGTCAGTCATTTTCGTTTTAGCTTCTTGGCAGTATGGGGGCATACACTGGGATCTCATTATAATTTAAATTTGCATTTGAAAAAAGAGGTTGCACCCTTTCATATCAATGCGGGTTTCTTGGATAAAATTTTTTTTGCAAAGTGCTTGATCAGTCTCTTGCCCATTCTTCTATCAAGGTTTTTTTCTGTAGCAATTTAGAGTATTTCTTTATTTATTTTGGATATAAGTCCTTCGTTATATGTAATCATCTCCTCCCTGTGGCTTGCACAATTCGTCTCTTCACAGTGTGTTTTGATGAATAGAAATTCTTAACTATATCCTAGACGAGTGATCTTTTTAAAAAATACTTTATGGTTAGTGCATGTTTTTCCTGTTTGAAAAAATCTTCGCCTGCACCATGCCATTAAGCCATCCTCCAGTGTTACTTCTTAGAATGTAGAACAATTTTCCTTTTACATGTAGACCTATAATCTATCTAGAATGAGTTTTATGTATACAATGACAAGGAATCAATATAGGTATTTTAAAAATATGGATGTCCAGTTGATCCCGAATAATTCATATATATATTGCATTTGTGTTTGCTTGTGTGTGTGTGTGTGTGAAGCAGAAATTGTATTCTATTCCATTTCTCCATTTGCCTATTTTTGCACCCATTATTATACTGTCTTAATTATGCAACTTTATATAAATCTTAATATCTGGTAATAGAAATCCCCCACGTTTATTCCACTTCAAGGTTGTCTTGGCTATTCTTGGTCATTTGTACTTACATAAAAATGACTCACGTAAGAGAAGCAATTGGAGACAACATGGATGGATCTTGAGATTATCGTGCTAAGTGAATCAAGTCAGCAAAAGTCAGGCATCATATAATTCCACTTATGTGTGGAATATAAAACGGAAAGGAACAAACAAGACAAACAGACGAAAACCCATAGACACAGACAACAGTATGGTGGTTACCAGAGGGAGGGGCAGGCAGGTCAGGGTGAAGGTGGTCACTATGTGGTGACAGAAGAGATGTGACTTTGGGTGGGGAACACAAGCCAGATGATGTGTTCTAGAACTGTGCACTTGAAACCCTTATAATTTTATTAACCAGTGTCGCCCCGATACACTTCATGAAATTTTTTAAAGTCCGTACGTTTTCCGTCTACCACTGTCCCCATCTCTGTGTCCCTTCCCGCCCGGCTCTAAGCTCAGGCCTGCAGACCTGACGGGAACGTGCCGACAGTCTCTCCGTGACGGGCTGGGCTGACGGGGGGTGCTGGCAAGAGACCTGAAGGCGCGTGACCTCTCCCTGCAAGCGACAGGTCTCGAAGCCTCTTGACAAGACTCCCTCAAAAGGCCTTAGCCGCCAAACATCCCGTGAACCGATGTCCCTCACTCTGGCCCTGGCCAGCGTCGAACGCAACCTTCTGCAGGTCACCTCTGCTGGTACTTTCCGACTCCCGGCTCCGGCAGGGCCTCGGCAGGTTGTGTGGGGTGCCTCGTCTCCCGCCCCCGAGCCATAATCTAATTATCACAGCAACCAGATGTGACAGGCTCCCTCTCAAACCCGTTTAAACGTCTCGGAGGGCACCGCTCGGGACCCAGGCCTTTTATCATTTGCCAGCCGGACCCCGGGAGCCTGGAAGATGTCCTTATGCTACTGAGCAATGACATGTTCTCCTGCCAGGTTAATCCGATTGTCAGGCCCCAGAGCCACTGCGGACTGTCACAATCGAATCCACACCGAGAGCACGCACCTCAGGGTCAGCCCTGCCACGCAGAGACCTTGTCCTACCGCGCCCTGTCTCCAGACACTGATCCATGTCTGGACCTCTCTCTGTATTTTGGGAAATGTGATGAACGTCAAAGTGTCTTTCCCCAGGGTATGGGAAGCTGGTGTGCAAACTGGTTCGCCCCGCTCCCCGGGGCTTGTGGGTCACCTGCGGTCCACTGGTGCCCCTGCCCCATGGTGCCTGTGCTGTGCTTCGATTCTAGACACATGGGTTGATAGTCTGTGTAGTTCCTTATTCGAATGGATGGATGAAGATCGGGAGAGCCCGGGGTCCGAGAGGGAGGACCTGAACTTCAACTCCGGCTCTACTTACAACTATCAGATATGACTCTTGGAGATCCAGGACCCGCCAATGGCCCCGGGGGAAATGGACATTGTACCACAGAGCTCCTGGCCGCAAATAAAATTGGTTCATGGGAAAGTTTTTCTGTAATCATGCAGTGCTGGCCCCTACAGCGATGGCAAATGGGGTGACGGCAGCTGACATTTGTTGAGTAGATACTATATTTCCGATGATGTGCTACTGGCTTAAAATGCATTAATTAATAAGATCTCAAAATACCTCTGGAAGGTAGTTAAAAAACGCAAAGATTCTGTAAGTCATTTGGTAGAAAAACCTGGCTAGAAACGGCATGACATTATTTATAGTTTTCATTTACTTCATTCTTATGAATATTCATGAATCCTTGCAAAAAAACGGTAATGAGTTTTATTCGAGTCCTCTCCTTGAACCTTTCTGGGCATTTCGCAACGTTAGAAACATGCAGTGCATTATAATTAAACTGCTAGAACTTGAAAACATTCCGGATTCTGCAACATTTCTGAGGCCAGAAGTTCTGAATGAGGATTTCGGAGCTGCCTGTACTACACTCATTTTCAAGCTGATAAAACTTCGACGACGAGGTTTGAGCACTGGCCCAGGATCTGGACAGTAGGTGGGCTGGGCGTTGAACCCAGCAGGCCCTTCGCTTCCACTAGAACATTGCAAAAATGTATTAAAAGTGATGAGAGGCGCTAACGGGGAAGATCAGCCGCAGGAGCCCCGCCCCGGGGCCTGGGTCCCTGCCCCCGCGTTCTGGGTCCCCGCGTCTCACTCACAGGCGGCGTCTCCCGCGCTGCCGCGTTCCAGCCCAGCTCTTATTCCACAAGCATGTCGCTCCCTTCAGGATCCCGGAACAAGGCGTCGTGACATTTTTCTAACACGCTGTGTTTGGGTGAGGTGTCCGTCAGGGCCAGCATTGCGTTTAGGGAGCTGAATTACACTGAGGTAGTCCGACTACAAAGCCTGCGAAGAGGGAAATATTTGCAGAAGCGCGAGGCGCGTGGCAGCCTGACACAGGGCGGGGAGGCGCCCCGATGGGGGGCCCCCCGACAGGGCCAGCTCCGGGGGGCCGCGGGCGCCCTGAGCTGTGAAGTGGCGAGGAGAGGATGCAAGACCAGAAAGAGCTGCATCTGGCAGAAGAGCCACCAGGCAAGGGCCGTGGGCAGCCACGGCCAGGCTGTGGCCCAGTCCGTTCTTTGCCTGCCCCCCATCTTCGCGGGTGCTGCCCGCGGGCCACACACCCCACAACGTGAGAGAGCCAGGGACCCCGCAGAGGCAACCGGTCAGGATTCAGCCTCACAGAGCACAGCGAATGGCAATGAAGCCTGGACAGGGACTCTTTGGGCACAGCGGGCAGAGGGGAACCAGTGCGGGAGAGGTCCAGGGTCCCCGGGAGCTGTGAGAAGGTGATGCTTGGTGGCCGGGTGTGTGAGCTCTGGACCTAGAATGCGTTCGTCAGCCGGGCCGCCATGACGAGCCCCCGCACGCTGGTGAGCTTAGACGGCTGACCCGTAACGCTCACGGTTCTGGAGGTGGAAAGGCCACGGTGTAGCACGGCCAGCTTCCGGGGAGACCCTCCTCCTGGACTGCAGGTGGCCAGCGTTGTCCCCACATGGCAGAGAGAACGAGAGAGCACGCATGTGCTTCGGTGGCCCTCCACTTCTCCTGAGGGCGCCGATGCCACCGTGGGCCCGCCCCACCCTCATGACTCATCTAAACCTAATCACGCCCCTCACCCCGCCACACTGCAGGCCAGGCCTTCATCACACGGACCCGGGGGTTGGCACGATTCGGTTCATTGCAGCTCAGTTGACCTTGAAATTCTCTTATGGCATTCATCAACTCATTCATTCATTTGGAAATTCTCTGGAAATTTATAATTGTTTACATCCTCTTTTTTTAAAAAAAATTCTTTTTCCTAAGCAGCGTGAGGATGGCTGCTGCACATTCTGCATCATCAGATCGTAATAACGAATCGTTGTGCGAGAGGCGACGGAGGCATGTTACTATTTGTTAACCCTTTGAATCAAGACTGGAAAACCTTCCTCATGAGGAGAGCCTCACACCTATCTGTGGGCGCTCGCTGAGCGGACTGTCCCGTATAAAGCCTTGCGAGGAGGGGCCCGCTGTGCACACCTGATGCTCTGAGACAGGAACCGGGGAGAGGGCGGGTCGAAGTGGGGTCACATCCTCCTGCACCTGAGGAGGGCGAGGGCGGAGGGTTGGGGCCAGAATCTGGAAGGAAAGGGGAGCCCCCGGGGGCAGTGCGGGGGTGGGTGGCAGGTGGGAAGGAAGACAGAAAAGTGAAGACAACAAGCCAGCCCGGGCAGGGACTCGGGTGACGGGGGGCGCTAGGGAATGGTTTGTTGCGCTTGTGCTTACGAAGGCGGAGCCGGAGTCGAGCTGAACACGTCTGACTTCAGAGGCTGAATTCTTCACGCTCTTCCGCAGTGTCTCCGACGTGGTCGCGATGCTGTAATTATTGCCGTAAGGTGGGAAAACATGAATCACAAACAGAGGCTTTCCTCAGAGGGTTTCGCGGTGACCGTCCATTCCTGCTCGAACACCGGAGGGGACAGAAAGCACGCTGCCTCCCAAGGAGTTAGGTCAACTGTTTAAATCCCTTGGGGTAAAAAGTATCCCATAAAATGGAAAGAAACATCACATTCAGTGTTCGAATCTCTTGGTCCTAATTCAAAATGTCGAGGTAGCATCAAGAAGGTATTTCCACCAAATTATCAACGTCTCCCCAGCTCCCAGAGGGGGAGTCACAGCTGCAGTGACCCTGTCTCCTCAAGGCTAAGCCACCAAAATGTGATTGAATATTTACGTGACAATAATTCCTCGTTCCTTCTCCAAAGGTTGCCTGGTCCGGTTAGGGATCAGCCTTAGAGATCGGATAAGCAATATTTGAAAGTACAACATTTTTTTAAAACCTACATGTACGCATAGGATATAATCACCAATGACTTGCCCTCTGCGGAGCCAAAGACATGTAGGGACAGACCTGGGAAGGAACTTGGGTGCCACCTTACAGACATGGAGGGGGATGGGAACCACCGTCCGCTGAGTGGGAACTGCACACCTGAGAGCGAGGTGCCTGCAGGAAGCGCTCCTGGCAGGGGACAGCCGGGCTGGCTCCACGGTTCCCAGAGAGGACCCGGCAAGCGGGAGAGGCGTCCGCGGAAGGCGCAGGCTCCCTGTGGGACACGGCAGCGTGCCACGCGGTGTTAGGATTCCTGGGCTTGTGGACCTCGATGGGCATGTCCAGCCGGGGGAGGCGCTGTCACCCCCTTTTCCATTCCCTGGCCGTGGTCCTGTCACTGCCCAGGCCCGAGTCATACCGAGTCATCGTCAAGGTGCTTTTAGGTCTCCTGCCAAGGAGCATGAGGAAAGGCTGAGGCCAAGGGCCACGTGGGAGTCAGGGAGGGACCGTGACAGAGTTGCAGAGGGACAGCAGAAGAGCCAGGCGGTGCAGCCTGCACTCCGGGGCCACCTGCGAAGGGTTCGCGTTTCCAAGCACGGAAGACGGGGTGGGGGGGGGCATCGGGTCATCGAAGCGCTGGCATTCGAGGACAGTGGGGCGAGTCGTGACGATTTCGTCATGGAGTCATTGAGTCAAAGTCCTGGGTTTTCCGATGCGCTCAGGAACGTTCCTGTCCACCACGTTCGGTTGGGTACGAAGGCGGGCACGTGTGGAGGGCGCCTCCGGGAGGGTGCGGCCGGAATCACACGCTCTCACCAGCGTGTCCGCCTCGAAGGTGTCTCGGTGTTTTTCCTTGACGCCGTTACAGCTTTATCTCACACGAGCAACAACGAGCACGGAACCCCTGCTGAGAAACTTCGAAAGGCACGCCCGTTTGAAAACAAATGCATTTTTAAACGAGTAGAGGGCTGTGCTTTGCTCCTGGGCAGGATCCCTCAAGTTTATGAAAATTATCCTTTGTCCCAACTTCATTTATAACAACGATAGTTCCACCTAAATCTTAATGTGATGTTAATACTGGTCGGCAAAGTAACTCTAAAGGAAATTTGGAACAAATATAGATGTAGGATAATATCCAAGGCAGATTTCAAAAAGCAGACCCTTGGAGGGTCCTAACCTGCCGTACAGCCATTCACTGAAAACGTGGAATAATTAGTTCCTACGGTGCTGGGAGAGGAGAGAGAACATATAATAGGAGGAAACACAATCTGCTGTTTAAACCTTAATGACTGAAAGGGCGGTGGTTCAGGTTGAAAGTTCGAATAATCATTTGATCGTAAATAGTATTTTGCCATTCGGCAGTTACTCATCTAACATCCAGAAAAAGAGTAAAGCTTTACTATAAAAGGTGTAAAAATGATGAGAAAGCATAAGCCTACATAAAAACGGGTTTAAATAAGACTAAAGATACATGTTTAATACCAGGAATAAAAAGACGGCTGGATTTCCTAAACGAAATGCGATTCATATATGTGTGCATAGTTGTGTGTGAAGGATTAGCAAATGACACAGAGCCACTGCATGGCATGAAAAAAAATACCCTGAGTGGTAATGAACAGTCAGAGGTAGAATACTCCATTGGAAAAGGAATGAACAGGACAGTTTTTTATTTCATGTGCAATAAGCATAGTTAATGACTTTAGAGGATGACATAATAGGATATTGAGCGATATTGTAGTGCTGATTGAAAAATGGTCCTTCTTGCTTGTTAGATGATAGACCAGGAAATAGACACTTGGTAGATTAAAAGTACATTTCAATGAGATGCTTGAAGTCTCCATTGTGTTTCATTATGAGAAGCTGACCTTAAAAATCTTCATTTAGTCAAACCAGAGATCAGAAGACAATCAATCACCTGGTTAACACAGAGAAACGTCTGGTCTACCCCATAAACGCAGAGGTAAAAACAAAGCATGGTGATTTTTTGATTGTACTTATCTCCCAAGAAATCATAAAATGTTCGTTTTATATGGTCAAACTTGGCATTTCTATAATGACAGTTTGCCCAACCTGTCCACAGTCCTGGCGTTCTACATGAAAGTGGGTGTGTGTGTGTGTGTGTGTGTGTGTGTGTGTGTGTGTGTGTGAATTCATTGCAATAATTATATAAGCATTCTAGAGCATTTTATATCCTGAACAACATCACGATTAGGCCCAGCTCTATGTTTGTGTTTACGACTCCACTGGCATGAGGTGACTGAATTCTGTCAGGTTAATGAGAACATTAAAAAGGAAGGTTGAATATATAAGTGGTGGTTGTGTCTTGTCAGGAAAGCAAAACCGTTATCATGGTGAACCGTGTCGTCAACGCGTGTTTACTCTTCCGCGTCGGCAAGGCAGCGAGGAGATGGGTCACATGGCACAAAGAAGTAAAACATGTCAAAATCGAAATAACCCTCCCGCTCAGAGGTCGTTATGACGTCCATGTAATGTTTCAAGGGGCTTCTCTTTAATTTCAGCTAAACGATTTTTGGGTGTCTCATTATTGTTTTTCTTTATATTTTATTTGCTTGATGGTTTTGTTTCTATTTCTATCATGAATTTTATTCGTTTTCTGTAACTGACTCAAGAAGTCCACGCTTAATTTTCTGCACAAAGGGTAAGAATAGAGCTTTCAGATTTTCTGCCCCCTTTGCACGTATCCCATTGGAATGAACACTGGGTTCTCTCTCAGGATACCTGGGAGAGACCCCTCGCCCTGGCTGGTATCTTAGGTCAGTTCCTCCCACTTTGGGGTCTCAGTTTCCCACATATAAAAGTGCGAGGTTTGAACATGAACCATGGTTCTCGAACTTGGGGGAGGGGATGTCGATGAACACACGGTCAGCCTCGGAGACACTGAGCGAGCAGCTCGGTGGCCCCGGGGACACTCGGGGCCATCCAGATGTAGGCGTGCTGTGGCCACACCCTGGGAAGTGTGACACCACCCTTAGACCACAGTTCTCGTGCTGGGTGCACATCAGAGTCACCCAAGAGCTTTGAAGTCCACCGATGTCTAAGCCTTAACCGAGACCAGTGTAGACCTGCTGGTGTGTGGGTTTTGCTTATAAACCTGCCTCGGGCAAACGCCCACATAGGAAGTCACGTGGTCATGTGACAGTTCTATTTTCAGTACTTCAAGGAACCTCCAGACAGTTTTCATAGTGGCTGCACCAATTTACATTCTCACCAACAGTGTACGAGGGTTGCTTTCTCCACATCTTTGCCGGCACTGGTTGTTGCTGACTTTGTGAAGTGATATCTGATTTGGTTTTGATTCATGTCTGCCCGATGATTAGTGATGTTGAATATCTTTTCGTATGTCCATTGATAGATGAATGGGTTAAAAAAGATGCAGTACACATATACAGTGGAATATTATTCATCAAGGAGAAAGGTAAAGTCTTACCATTTGTGATAACACGGATGGATTTAGAGGGTATATGCTAAGTGAGATACAAGTCAGACAGAGAAAAACAAATACCATGTTATTTCATTTATATGTGGGATCTAAAGAAAAAACAAAACAGAAACAGACTCATAGAAACAGAGGCCACAGTGACGGTCTCTGGAGGGAAGAGGGTTTGGGGATGGGTGAAAAAGGTGAAGGGGAATAAGACGTACAAAGTCCAGTTATATAAATAGTCATGGGGATGTAACGTCCAGCACAGGGGACTGTAATCAGTAACATCGTAAAAACCTTAGATGGTGACAGATGGTTACTAGACATAGCATGGTGACCACTCTAAATGTAGAATCACTATGTTGTGCGCCCGACGCTAATATTTGACATCGCACGTCAACTATACTTGGATGGAAGAACAAAAGCAGAATCTCCATCGGTCACTCCGGACACAGTCGGCGTTGAACCGCTGCTCTCGCTAGACGTGCTGGGCGCTTCACGCTTTACCCCAGTGCTTAGACGGGCCGTCTGGGTCTGAGGATAAGCAGACGCGTGGGTGGCGGGGGTCCCAGCGGGAACGGGAGGGAGGTGCCGGGAAGGGTGGAGGGAAACCGAGTCCTCGTGGCTGCGTCATCTCAGTCAATCCTGCGTTAATCAGCACTTTGTTTTCTTATCCTATTACCAACGGGGGGACGTTTTTGTGGAGGTGACCTGGGTTATCCCAGGTCCGACGAGAGCCGGCAGAGCTAGGACGCAAAGCCACGTCTGTGTGACCCAGCACCCACCAGCCTCGCTCCGCGGGGCGTGAGAAGCATGAGGGAGGCTCCCGCCGCCCTTCCCGGCTCGCGTGGCCACCACGCCTGGGAGGCAGGTCTCGTCCTAGCAGCTTCCTCGCCCGCCTCTGGGACGGAGAAGGCACACCCCACGGCACACACTGAACACGAGGTAACAGAGCTGGGGAAAGGGTCCCGCTTTGGAAAATCAGTTGTTTCAATGGCCACATAACCCCTGCTTGACGCGCAGGCGCCGCGGGCGCGCAGTAGGTCCAGGAAAGAACCCACATCCACGAACCTGTGCCGGGCCCGGGAGGGACGCCGTCGCCAGCGCCCCGCCAAGGACCCGCCGAACTGCTGCACGAACCCGAGGTTTCTAGAACGAAGCGGTGTTCCACAGACTTTCCTTCTCCCCGCTGATTATCTAGAAAACTGCTCGCCAGCACGTAGGTTCGCTGAGAATCCGAGGTCACACGTCGGTGTTTGAGGCAGTGGGATCCCGGCAGTTTCCCGTTAGACACGCACGGAAAAACGTCTCCTACGCACACAGCATGCGGAGAGCCCTGGGGTGCGGGGTGCCCCGAGCATGCTCGGACCCGCCCGTGTGCTTGTGGGCAGAGGTGAGCTGTGTGTGCGTGCGTGTGTGTGTGTTGTGTGTGCGTGTGTATATGTGTGTGTGTGGTGCGCGTGTGCATGTGCGTGTATGCTTTACCCGTACTGGGAGTAAGTTACCCTCTACACGTCACACTGAACGTCTCAACGACACAGCTGAGAAGGGGCCGCTGTTGTCAGTTGTCACATAGGGTCCCCCAGGCCCCTCAGGGATTGCACTGGGGCCGTCAGACCTTTCTGCTTGGTGTCAGATGTATAACATAGCACGTAAGGTACAGTTCCTTGGCAAGAGTTAACCAAACCTGTGTTCGTGTAAGAGCATCGTGTACGTTAGTCCTATATTTGCACGCGGAGCGGCTGGGAGAACAGAATCTGAATTGCTCGGCGGCGGTCTCCCTGCGCTGGGCCTTCGGTTAAACATGGCTGCTTTTCCTCCACCTCTCCCTCCTCCTCAGGGCCGCCCTTTCTTTGCTGACCTGGGTTTCAGGCAGCCGCCCAGGGCGATTGCTCACCTGGCTCGTTCCTGCTTAATTCCAGGGCCCGCATCTCCCCGGGAGGCAAGGCCGTCTTCCTGCTTTGCCTTCCCATCCCCCCCCCCCAGACCCCTTTCCGTAAGCGTCACCCAGATGATGGTTAAACGGTCTCTGTATCCCACTAGAACGTCAGTTCCTCGAGGGCAGACACCCTGCCGTCGTCCCCGAGCCTGTGCTGTGCGTGACCCCGTCTCAGCGCCCGGCTGTGGACTCACGCCCACGACACAAGCCGCTGCAGCCCTGCACGCGCCTGGCCCGGCGTGACACGGATGTCCTGTACGCCTGTCTCCAGCACAGAGCCCGAGCTCTGTGCCTGATGGTGCACAGTGTCCCATGCGACGCCTTCTCAGGCTGCCGGACGTGGAACTCGCCGCCCCGCCGCACACGTGGCAGGCCACCCTCAGCCTGAAACCCTCTGCTAGAGTCAGCCTCACACCCGTGGGGCCTCTGACGTCCTCACTCTGCCTGTTCTTCTCCTGGAAACTTCCGGCCAGCGCGTCCTGTGGCGGCCGCCTGTCCTCGGGAAATGTAGTCATGGCGTTTTTGTGTTTCTGCTTGGAACCTAACACCAAGCAGAAGCAACAGAGCCTGGAATTCGAGTCTTCCCAGAGGCTTAGCTGACGACATCATGAGAACACACACAATAATTGCGTGCAGCAAGTCTCGCATCTTCCCTTCGGAATAAGAGCAAGTGACTGTTGGCGTGTTCAAAGCGATCTATTCTTCAAGTCCTTAACTGGAATTCGGGTGACTCTTTTGATGTACATATTTTCCAAGTTAATTTGGCGACCGTCATTAGAGACTGTTTGGAAGCCAGGTCTCTCTCCTCTAAAACAGCCACAAAATGCTTGCTGAAAACACATGGTCACAGGAGAGAACGGGGAATCGGCGGCAGCCTGAAAGGTTTTCTGAGGAATCTAATCTTCCGTGACAAGGCAATGGTGCTTAGAGACGGGCAGATACCGATGGGCGGGATATATCTGGACCTGAGCGAAGTTATGGGATTCTTTATTGCACAAGACATCTGTTTCACATTAACAAGATATACTAAATGACAGCTGCTAGGGACCTACCCAGTTATGTTTTCCTGGATCATATTTTGTGGATGAAAGTTGTCTAAGCCACATACAAAGGATTATCTTTAAAAATAGACTGAAAAGGTAGAATTCTAGAAATCAGAAGCCATCTTTCACCTCCTCTGCCACGCTGACCTGTCTCGTGCATTTGGCCCTCATACCCTGTCCTTTCTACCTCAGAGACTCTCACCGAACCCGATGTTCTGTAGAGAGTGGCTTCATGGCAACAAAGTCAGAAAAACAGGCTCTGACCTGAATGCCCTATAAATGTGTCTCTAACTATGGTGCCAGGAGGAAACATTCATGAGACTTCGTAAAGATTTGTATTTGCAGAGTAACAGAGAAGGCAGAATTCCTAGCTATTTTACCTGACCGCCGATTCCTCCTCCTCCCAGCTACCACTGGTTCCGTGTAGAATAGTTCTAGGAATGTCGTAGTAGGTTCTCAGCCGCGGGTCAAGTCCAGTTGCCCCCCCTTCGCCCCTCCGGCAGCGCCCCTCGCCCGCACTGCGGTGGGCATCCCCCGCAACCCCACACTACCCCGCTCAAGCATCTCCATCCAAGTTTCCACTTCTTACCATTCCGATCACGTCCTTTCTGTGTGGAATGCGATTGCTGTGGTTCCCTATCGCCCATCGAAACTCGTCTAGAATATTTTGCATGCCCTTCTGTGGTCCGGCTTAAATCTTTCTGTTCCCCTCTCCTGGTAAAGCATTCATCGGCCACAGTCGTTTCCTTAAAAAACTGACGAATGCTGTGGTTCTTCATGCGTCTGTCGGTACTGTTTCCTCCCCGCCGAATGCTCTTATTTTCCAATATCTGCCTCGTGCTCCAAACCTACCACTACGAAGACAAGCCACGTCCTCCCGTTTTATATGAACCCTTCCTCAACTTTCCCAGTTGGAAAAATTCTTCTCGCCGGAACTTGAAAAAACTCACTTTCGCCTCTGACGATCTTAAACCATCGAAGGAACTTGGGTTTTCGCTCAGAACGTTTGCAGGTTTGAACAGAGGAATAACATGGTCGTTCGCGTTTCACCAGGGCGCCATGGCGATGGCGTAGGGAGCAGACGGCGCCGCCTGCACGGGGCGAGCGGCCGCTGAGGTGGCAATCAGCCCGCAGGTTCGGGATACATTTTGAAGGGAGCGCCGACTGGATGTCTGATCTAAGAGACGTGGGGCGTGCGGGAAAGAAAATAACTTAGAATGATTTTCAGGCCATTGGTCCCAGCAACGAGAAAAGTGGAGGGGCTCGTAACCGAGGTGGCGAATACATGGAAAGCCGGCATTTAGGGTGGAGATTGGGCGGCCGGATTCAGACTGTGAGGCATGAGGAACCTACGAAACGTGCATTGGAAATTTTGAGTGGGTCGTGCATAGAAGTCTGGCATTCGAGAGAGAGAGGTCTGGTCTAGAAATAAAATGGCCCGGAAATACCGTGCCGGCGAGCACGAAGCGTGGGGTGTGGGAAGAAACGGTCCCGGGGTACTCTGTGTATTTTGAGTGGAGAAACGAAATAAACGGCAGGGGAAACGTGAGCGCTAACCTTTGCGGAGCAGAAGGTAGGTCTGGGAGCCTCGGGCTGGGGAGAGAGGGCGCATGTGACCAGAAGCAGTGTGACTATGGCGTGCTCCTCTGAGCCGGGCCTGGAAGGCCGGGTAAGATCTGAATACACACTTCCCTTTTTCCCCCCAGCTCCCTCCCTCCTTTCCTGCCTCCCTCAGTTAATTAGTCCAAAATTCATTAAGACCAAAATGAATCAGCAACAACAGCCTTTAGGATGGGATCGGAACTAGGCAGCGCTCCAGCCCCGGGGTGACTGGAATGGCATCCGAGGTCCAGGAGCCGAGCAGGGTGACGGGTGCAGGCGGGCGTGGGGCGCAGACTGGCTTCTGAGGCTTTCGACACCTGTCCTCCGACTCAGGTCTGGCTCAGTAGAATGCCTGGCGTGCTTGCTGTCACCTGCTCAGGCAGGGACACTTAGAACAGTGTCATCGACTGAAATGACCAGTGGCTCTTCTGCGGAACATTCAATGAGCATCTTCGTGCAGAGTGTGAAGAGGTAAATCCCAGGCAGGAAATCGCGGGCGGAAGTTTTCCCAGGAGGTCTTCCCGGCACGTACAGCTGCAAGAACCGAGAAGGCACAACGCGGCAGAGGACGAAGCCAGCTGGCCGCGCGGTGCGGCCGCCGGTCCTGTGGGGAGCTCTGGATTCGGGGCGGCCCCTCAGCTGGGCATCTGCTTCCCTCCATCAGTCAGCCATTGCCCTTGGTCACCTCCTGGAAGGTGTGTTAGTCTGGGTTCTCCAGAGACATAGCATCAACAGTACTGTGTACTGATATGTAAGAGGAGCTTTGTCAGGGAAATCGGCTCACGTGATGATGGAAGTGGAGAAGCACCCCGATGTGCTGTTTGCAAGCTGGAGACCCAGGACAGCTGGCGTGTAATTCAGTCCTCCCAGGGGCAGGGGAGGGGGAGAAATCCTGGTGATAAGTTCTAGGGTCCTGAGGCCCGAGAACCAGGAGCTCCAGGGTCTGACGGGAGACGATAGATGTCCCAGCCAAGAGGAGAGAATTCACTCTTCCTCTGCCTTTTCGTTCTGTGGGGTCCTCAGGGAGTGGGGTGACACCCGCCACGTGGGGAGGACAGGTCTTTCTCACTCAGTCTACTGCCTCAAACGCTGGTCCCTTCCCAAAACACCCTCCCTCACAGACACACCCAGAAACAGCATTTTACCAGCCGTGGGCCTATCTCAGCCGGTCAAGTTGGACTCATGAAATCAACCATCGCAGGGGACATCGCCTTAGGCGGGGCAGTTCTCTGCCGCTGAGGACAGTTTCAGAGGGACAGACACTTCTCGGAGACTCCTGCAGCCGCATTCCTCACAGCGATGGATGGCGACCTCAGCCTTGAAGAAAGAATCTGAGTGGAGTTCCACTCGGTCCCCTGCAGAGAATGCTGCGGAACCAAATCGTTAGATAATGTTATTAAAATATAGTGACGTCGGAAACATAACTGATATATACAGAAGAAGCCGATAGAGCGAGAGAAGAAAACATAACAAGAAAGTGAAATTTCATGTATATAGTACAATTTTTACTTGTTTCCCGCCATATGATTCCCTTCGAATATTGTACCAGCGCTACATTAAACTCTTATACATAAGATAAAACAGTGCAATCGCATAAAAACGTAAGTTTTATGACCAGCGTGAGCCCGCTCTGGAAAGTGGAACCCTCTCGCTAGTTTCATCGTCCCCCCAATGTGTGCGATCGTGGGGTTCTACTGCGTTCACAAAAGCTTTCGTTTACTGAGCGTCTGCCGGGGGGCAGACCTTGTGTCTGCTTTCCATGATTAATCGTCTTATTTCATTCTTTATCAGATTTATCAGCCCCATGTTTACGTCGGCAGAACCTAATTCAAGGAACGATTAATTCACATGCCCAAGGTTATGCACCTTGGAAATAGAGATAGAGATTTGATCCCAGGAATTTTAATACCAACACCATGATTGAAATGTCTGATTTGTCCAGTAAAGTTATAAAGGAGACACAGTGACCTATCCTAGAGGACAAAAATAAACAAAACTGCTTATAGCAGGTGGAGTTATTGATGGCGACATCATTTGAAAGGCACTAGGAGTTTGGTGAGAGGGCCATGAGCAGGCAAAGCCGGCTCTTACCGCCAGTGGCCAAAGTCCAGTGCAAGTGCCCCAGTCTCCTTAGTGGACCTCAGCCAGCTGTGGCCCTCGTGCATCTGCAGTTGGCCAATTTGCTGCAGAAATTCTGCCCCAAAAGTCAGAAAACCCTCCTCAGAATGAAGTGGAAGACTTTTCCCCACACTGTGCAGGACTGAGCAGATGGCAGAGGTGTTCAGGGGCCCATTTGTTCACGGCTTTGTCGTCCAGGGATAGTCAGGCTTATTTTAAAAAACATGCCAGTCCTTTCGGGCTTGCCTCGTTCCTCTGATCACGCTCTTCGGTAATCGGCTTTTAACCTCGTGTAGCCGCACAAGGGACGTAAGTGCATGAGGGTCTGGGAAGAGTCCAGGATTTAGAGAAGTTATTGCAACACAAAAACGTCTCGTATGATTGTCCAGAAGCGAACTTAAGTAAATGGCGTAAGCAATGGGAGCCCTTCCAACAGCTGGAAGGATAAAAAGCCACTCTTGTTTCTCTCCTTCATACCCAGACCCCAGAAAACAAACCTTATTCCCTTCTTATCCACGAACCTCAAGGGCATGACCAGTCTGGAGATGTCGGTTCTGTTTTCAAACGCCAGCTGAGCAGGTGATCGCTCCACAAGGACATTGTCCGGTGCCACGGCGTTTGTTTGTCCACCGAGGGGGCGGCCTGTGCGACGTGCCCTTGTCCGCTGCTCCTCGGATGCCGTTTGGGGTTGCAGCGTGTGCCCCCCCAAAAAAAAGGTATGTAGAAGTCCTGACCCCTGGTGACCTTATTTGGGAACGAGATCTCTGCAGATGCGATCACGTTAAAATGAGGTCGTCCTGAATCAGGGCGGGTTGTGATACCAACGGAGGGGTTTTCCTCCAGGGAGAGGAGGAAAGACCCCCGGACGCGAGGGGGAGGGCCACACGTGACGACGGAGGCAGATCGAGGCGGATCGAGGCGATGCACGTCCCAGCCAAGGAGGACTGTGGACTGCCGACGACACCGGAAGGCAGGCGAAGAGCAGGGGGCAGGCCCTTCCCGGACCGCGGAGCGGGCCGGGCTCTGCCGACGACGTCTCGGCCGCAGGCGCGCGGCCTCCGGAGTGGAGAGAACAGCGTTCTGTCGCTGTAAGCCGCCCCCGCCGCCTGCCACGAGAACTCTGACTCGGGCGTCTGACCGTTCCTATCCAGCCCGGGCTGAACCCGGGGTCCTTCTGTTTTTGTGTTGGTTTCCGTTTACGGCGAAGATAATGCAGCGTCACACGGGGCATGTCCCTGCGTCCTCGAGCTACTGGGCCGGTTAGTTTATACTCAACACTCTTAACCACCCTCCCTCCCCCCAAAAAAGCCCTTCCAGGGCCGGACGCGGGGAGCTGGGTTAGTATGAGGCGAGGATGGAGAAGGGGGTCTCCTCCCGTGACAGGGGGATCCTGGTACGTGCCGGGGTCAGAGCGGCCCCCCGTGCATCTCGGTACCAGCGTGGTCCACAGCCCCGAGCTCAGGCGTGTGCAGTCACCGGGGCTGCCGGGTGAGCTCCTGCCCCCAGGCCTGGCCTCCGGCCCCCGGAACTGCTGAGCCCTGCCCCGTGGGTGACTCACGCCGACTGTCCAGGGGACGCACTCGGCATGACCATCCTCTCGGCTTTGTCGGCCCGGTTTGCTCGCACAGACTTCCTCTCCCCGCCCCGTTCGTCCTTGGCGAGCCAGCGTCCGCCGGGCGTCGGCCACGCGGCCTCTCGCTAGCGGGGTGCACACCTTCGTCGTCCCAGGGGCTGAGGACAGCGCGTGGCAGCACATGCGGCGGGCATCGGCCATCTCGAGGGAGGGGACACACTTCTCCAAGCCAGGGGGATGAAAAAGCAAAGGCGGTGTGTCCTCGGTTTTAAAAACTAGGCGATCCGCGCCTACAGTGTGGCGGTGTGTGATCCGCGTTTCTGTGAGCCGGCCTGTGCTTTTTGCTACCTAAAACCGAGAGTCTTGGTTTCTGGCCAGAACCACATGTTTGATGAGCAGCGAGAGGTGTCACTCTACGATGGGGCAGAAACAGTGGTCCCAGGATGCCCGCAGCCGGTAACTCCTGGGGGCAAACGTCCACCTAAATATCCATCTCCATCACACTTCTTCGTAAATGAGTCTGGATTAGTCATTGCAACCAGCTGTTTTCCTCCATGGCGAGAAAGGGCGTCTACACTGCTCTGTACTCACGGTTGAGCCTTCGACTGGCACTGGTGAAGATAGATGGTTCTGGACGTCAGCTCTTGGCAGGAAAAGCCGAAAACGTTTGTGCTTTGTCTGCAGCAGGCTGCACCCTCCACAATGTTACAGAAAGCAGGCCGGGACACCTGACATAACATAAATGCCTCACCTCCACGTATCCACAAAACGCACCGTGAAAAGGCACAAGAAGGCCTGAGAACAGGGTCCGTTTCTGTCACCACGCAGCAGAGACACAGAGAAAGCCTTGAGGCGTGGTCGTATGTGAACGTCGTCTTGAGGGGTGATTGTGCTGAGGACGGGATGTTTGCTATTCCAGCAGAGGGAGGGCGGCGGGAAGGAGCGTGTGGGTGGGCAGGGGACGATGACTCACGAGCCGTGGCGCAGTCGTAGCCTGGAAGTGGAGGAGGGAGGTAGGCGAGACGCGGAGGGAGGGAAGCCAATGACGAAGAGCCTCCTGCGCCCACGGGGAGTTGGGTTTGTGTGCGGAAGCGAGTGCTGAGCCAGGAGGGGAGAAACGGCGCCATCGGCACAGCGTCGAGAAGGCACCCGGAAAGTTCTATGTCCTAGGAGGATGAGGACGTAGAAATAGCACGAGCCACGAGGATGCTGGGGCACACTGGTCCTCGGACGTGAGGAGGAGATGCTGAGCCAGCACCGCAGGGGGAGGGAATGGAGAAGGGGAGATGCGTGAGGAAAGAACTAGAAAAGTCCATTTCCAACAATACGGTCACATCAACCCCTTGGTGACTGTCTCTTCCAGACCAGGCAGTAGAACCAAAGGACATAAACAGTAGATGAGGATGTATGGACGATGCGCGTTCACAAGAATATTTTAACGCCGGGATTAAATGACAATCCTAGGGTTGGAGAACCGACTCGGAGTGCGATTAGAGCTTCTACACGAAGCATCGTGTCCCATGGCTGGACTTGCGAGATGGTCCCAGTGATGGTGCGGGCGGTGGTCCAGGGGTGTGTGAGTGTCAGGGACACATCAGGCATTTGGAATGTACCCTCCAGGACAAGGCCCCGGTACTGCCAAGCACCGCGCCAGACGCTTGAAATACGTCAGGAAACAAACAGAAAACCTGCCGTCTTCAAGTAGTTATCTGCCAGTGCCGGTCACCGTCCTTCCTAAGAACGTGTCCCACGCGTCCTAGGGCTGAGACAGAGAGGTGAATGTCTCACCCTTACTACCAAGAAGAGGGGCTGGGACATGGCCCTGTAAAATCGTGACGCTTGCTTATTGTAACTCTGTTAGGTAGGGGCAGCTCCGCCCCTGACGGCGGGAAGGTGGGGGACACTGGTAAGAGGAGCTGAGGCTGAGCGGGCACCAGCTGGTGCTGCACAGATGCTGAAGGACCAGGTCACGTGCCTCAACAGGCCGTGCGCATGCACGCGCCCCACCGAGACATCCTGCTTCTCTGCTCCCCGTCGACGGAGCTGGATGTGCCACCCGGGTCAGCAATTTAGAATATTAATAACCATACGATTATCCCGTCATCAATAGACGCCATGAAAGCAAAGTCATCAAAGGGGAATTTTCCACGTATGATGGCAGAGCGGGGAGGCTGACTGCCGGCTCACACAGGCCCCGGGCGAGACTCATGACCTCAGATCCGGTCCACCGCTTGACAGCTCTAACGGACAGAGCTCACAGGTCCTCCAAGAGTTTCTCTCACTCTGCAGAATGACTCATATTTCCCAAGCTAATGACACGAAATTGGTCCCAGTTTATTCATTTTCATGGGGAGATCTGGCTGGCAAAATAATCAGTTCGTGCTCTCGTGCTGGGAAAATCCATTCAGGAGGCCAAATCATGAAGCATTAAGGGGCGAGAGTTGATTTAACGTGAAGAGAGCATCTGTGATGCATCGGGCGCTAGCCACGGCGTTCACGTCACCGCACTTCATTCGAGCGAAGGCTGTGAGCACACGTACCTGACGCTCTCTGAGTCTCTGTGCCTTTCTGGGGGCTGGTGCGTGGCGGAAGCGGAATTTGGACCCACCTCCGTCTGTCCCCCAATGCAACCTCGTAACCGTCCGCTTCGGAGCATTTTCGATCTCCCTGGAATGCGTTAAGATGCTGCCTCTTATGAAAGGACAGTTTCCCTCCTGCCAGGCTCGGGGACAACAGCGTGGCGTCCTGGATACGGCGTTTAAAGGCGGGCGGCTGCGGTCTGATCCCGGACAGCTCCCTGCGTGGTCGCCCCGGGCAAGCGAGTTCAGCCCCTGAGCGGCAGCGCTTCCGCTGTGGAGATGGGAGAAACGCTGGCGAAGGGCCCGGCGGGCCGCGGCAGCCGCCGTTGCTTGTTCCCCCCGCCCAGACGAGCTGCCCCGCGCACCCGCGGTGTGGCCACGAGAGCCGGCTTCCGCCGTGCTGCACGAGATGCCCCTTCCTCAGCAGGGGCGCTGCACACGCTGGCTCCTAGTCCACTCGTCATTCACTTGCACGCTGCTCGCAAGGTTTGACACGCCCTGTCATTTTCCCTCCGTATCTGTATTTCAGAAAGTTAGGTTATGCATGACACGATTCCAGGCAGCGGATTCTGTTTCCTGGAACTTGGCTCCAGGTCAGGCCGCCGCCGTCGGATTCGGGTGTTCCCTGTGCCTCTTCAGCCGCTAGCGAGCCCAGTCCCCTCCCAGGACGGTCACCTCCCAGGACAATCACCTCTGACTCTTACTGGTTACACCGTGAACGTGGTTTAACAGGCCCCAGAATTACGTGGACCTTCTCACACACGGAAACTACACGGGAAGTTACAGGTGCCGGGGCTTCACGAGCCGCCTTTGACGGGTGGAGACGCCGCTTCTCACGTGGAGGTGGCGGGCTGTTTGTCAGCAGCTTGCCCCGGGTTGGCTCTCGACGGATCTGAGAGCGCTTCCCCGCACGTGGCCTGAGCGGGCTTCCAGAACGGCCTCACGACACAGGGCACGTCGGCGGCGTCCGCCCCGCTGGAAGACGGACCACTCAGCTCCCGGACCGGGAGTCCCTGCGCGAGCCCGCTCTCCAGCCTGGCTCTGCGGCCCGGCCACTGCCTGCCCGGCCCAGGGGTGACGGGGACGTCACAGTGGCGACACAGCGACTCGGCGGAGTCATCAAGGGCCAGCGAGTCGTTTTTTCTCTCTCTCACGTCACCCTGTGGCGTCGCTCTTAGCCCCGGAGAACATTTGCGGCGATAATTCGCGGGTCCCGGGCGAGGAGAAGATCCAGGGGGAGAAGAAGGAACGCATCGTAGGAGGTCTCTCCCCCGGAAGCGTCCGTCAGCTGCACCAACAGTCAGGAGCGCCCTGAAGTCCAGCAGAAGCTGGGGCGCTCTGCTCTTAGCACAGAACGGGCACTCGCGGGGCGGGTTACCCCCAAACCAAGTCTCAGCACGTGCGTTAGTGAGGTCGTGCAGGGCAGGGCGGGGCCGGGGGGTTATCTACATAAGGTTTCACTTGAAAAAAACAAAGTTTTATTTTAAAATAATAATAAGTTGGGAAACTCCTGGCTTTCACCATCTCGAAGCCTGTGCGCCATGGTCGGTCTGCAAGGCTGACCGTACGGCCCCGGCGGCCGTGTGAGACGGTATATTTAAAGCTGCATCCTAAAGCCTAGGGCTGGCACTAGGTAAAGGGGGTGATTCTCCTTCTGTTTCCGGTCCCTGCTGGCTCTGGTGGAACCGTAGCTGTGCCCTGTGCCTTTACCTCCGCGGTTCTTGGCCGAAGAGAGCATTTCCCTCTCCACACAGAGAAGCTGCAGGCCAATAGGACGACGGGAGTGACCACGGGGGTGAGTCAGGAGGACGGCGAGCAGGCGGGCCCAGATGGCCAGGAGAAAGGCAAGGTGGCCGTCCCAGCAAGAGTCGGGGCACGGCTGGGTTTAGTGGGCCACATCCAAGGCCGTGTGGCACTCAGCCACGTTTGGGATGCTTGCACTGGAATGGCTATAAATAAAGTCCGTGCCTCGAGCCAGCTGCCCGTCCACAAGGGCGTCTGACCTTCTCCTCCGAGAAACAAGTGCGTCGTTTTCCACAGCATATGGTCTGCGTTGTGCACCCCTCCACCCTAGGGCCTCGAGTTCAGAACAAGATTAGCCTCAGCACCCCAATGAAAGCAAATCAAAACAAAATGTTACGTTAAACTGTTTTATACAAAGTCGCAGTACACCCACCAGAGCTCTCGAGGGAAACAGTTATAATTCAGTTTCCTGGGTACATTTCTTTTGCTAACAAGGTAAACATGACATGAATTGAAAAGGGTTGAACTCTGTTCATCTCTGAAGAATTACAGCATATTTTAAAGGTGATTCTCCAATGGCAATAGACATTTTAGGAAAGCTCACGAGGATGTAACCACTGTATAGCATGATCACGTAACACCATCAAATCCTATCCGCTCAGTGAGGCCAAGCTCACACACGACTCCACGATTCAAGGTTTTTCTGATGAAGACGAGGCGCCATTCTGTGCCCCTTTAACCCCGGCCCACACGTTGAACGTGAACCTCGCGTCATTGATGGCATCCCTGAGCCGCAGGTTCCCCTGAGGAGTGATGCTGTTACCTAGACGAGCCGCATGCGTGCTGTGCCCACAGGTGGACCGGACGTCAGAGCGTTGTCCGCGGAGCATCTGCAGGCCCCGGGGCCCCGCACGGGAGGCCCGGGAGAGCGCCAGGCCCCGGCAGTCACCGCTGATTGTGGGGGAGGCGTGAGAGGTATAAAGGAGGGACTGGGCCGCCCTCCCGTCTCGGTGGGTGCGCTGAGGGCGGGGCGGCGGGTGCTGTGCTGCGGGAACTGGGTTGGCGTGGGGTGGGCTTCTGAGAGGCCTGAGGGGGTTTGTTTTTCGTTAGGGCAGAGCCGCTGCTTTCTCTTCCTAAACTCTCTGTCTGGCTGTCCCGTCCCGAGCTGGCCCTGACCGGGGCTCTCTCCTGTCCTCCTGAGCCGCGGAGGGGAGGCGCAGCCCTCCTGGCCTCTCGGGGGTCCAGGTGTCTGCGGGGCCTGCCGCTGGCTCCTCTTCCTGACGCCTTCCTCCTCCTTCCGAAGCCCCTTTCTCCTCAGTAAAAGGGCCCTGAGAACGGCCATTCTTTAGCCCAGTGGGCGGGCAGCTTTCGGGTCCCCTTGTTCCCAAGAGTCAGGCAGAGAACCTAACCCCTGACGGGCCTCAGCAGCCTCAACTCCCTGGGGGTGGGAGTGGGGTGGGAGTGAGGGCAGGGGCGGCGAGGCCACCCCAGAGCGGGTGCACCAGGACGTGGGCGCTCCCGGGAGGGAGCCTGGGCAGAGGCAGCAGACCTGGCAGCCGAGGGTCCCCTCACATCCTCCCCTGCGTTTGGGGGAGCAGTGGGCAGGGCTGCCGTCTCCGAAGGAGCCGGAGGCAGTGGGAGGGCACTGAAGCCTTGTGGGACGGGGCAGCCCCTTCCCCGGGAACTCTGCCCTGCTCTGCTCCCCTCCCGGGGCCCGGGAGCCCCTGGGGTCACGCCTGGCTTCTTTGGATGACGCCCGTTGTAGCTGAGGACAGATGGCCGAGTGCTCAGGCCTCGGGTCTGGGCGCCCAGGTCCAGCCATCGCAGTGTGATGGCCAGGTGGCCTTTAGCGCGGCGGCCGCAGGCCCCGTCGGGAACTTCAGTCCTGGCTTACGGGGCCGCAGCCGTGACTCCTCCGCTGTGACTGTGAGCGTGCCACCCGCGGGGCGAAGCCAGGCAGGGGCCCCTGTGCGCACGCAGGTGGCCGTGAGCAGGATGGCTCTGCCCCCGCGCTGCCACCGCCGAGACCCGCCGCGGGTGACGCCCTCACCCTCCCGTGTGAGGAGAGTTTCCTAGCGACAAGCCGAGGCAGGGTGCGTCTGTCAGGTGGGGGGAGACGCGGGAGGGCTTTACTCATTTACTTAACACTCTGTTCTCTCCCCGATGCTTCTCTCAATCCGGGTCCTCATTGTCCCTGTCGTCTGCAATTCACAGCCTTGTTTCAGGTTTCCTTACCTTCTTCCCAAATCCGCTCCCCGCACCCCCGCAAGCTGGCGGCAGAGGTGCCCCTCCGGCCCGAGGGGGCCGAGCCCGGCCCCACAACACTGCCCCTACGGAGGGCTTTCTCGCCCCACAGCATGTCTGCCGAAAACGAGCGACGCCAGAAACACAGCACGAAGCAGCCAGAGCTGCTAGTTCGTTTTCCTGCCGAGAAGCTGTAGTTAATCTTGACGGGACAGGCACTCCCCCGGCTGACGGAATGTGTGGCCACCCTCTTATTTCTCCCTCCTGCATCCTCCCCGAGGCAGGGGGGTGGGAGATGGATGATGATGAGGGGTGGAAGAGAGGGGAATGCGTCATCTCCACGGCGCGCCCTGGCCCCCAGCGCCGCCTCCACTGCCAGGTCCTGGCTCCGCCGGCGAGACCAGGCCAGCAGGTGTTTGCAGGACACCCTGGCTCGCGTCCAGCCACGGGACCGATTCAGCTTCTCTCGGCTGCCGTCTGCTCGTCTCTGCACCGCCGTGCTCTGTGGTGGGGTGGGGCCCTCGGCACCGCCTTCCACGCGGCTGGCCCACCCACCGGGTCCGTGTGCTTCGAAGCTCTCTTCTCGGTCTGGGCTTAACAGGTCTGCCAGACTGGGGCTCGCCTTTTGAAGGGGTCTGAATGTCCTTGTCTGCTTTGGCTGATGCAGTGTCTGAGTAGAGTATGGCGGAAGTGTACGCCCTCCCTGGAACGGCCCCCGTGGTTAGTCACGCCTGCGGGAGCGGGGGTGTCGCTTCCGCCTGGGGTGCACGCTGAGCGCGAAGTGGGGTACAGTCCCCGCTCCGTGCCCTACTAGTGTCCCTTCGGGAAAGCCACTCAGATTGTCTGAGATCGCGGCCTCCTTCGTTCAAGATGGATAATGACACACTCCCTCACGCACCCGAGAGGATGACATGAGGTGGCATGTGAGAAGGTGCTCGCGACAGGACGGGTGCCAACGTGTCACCTGCAGACCTGAGACCTACAGCGACTCTCTGCCCACGTGGATAGGTCGATCGATCTGTGGCTCGGCAAAGCCACATGTCGACAACGTACCGCTTTTCCGGCACCGTGGAGCATACGTTTCGCAATCAAGGTGTCGCTGGTGACCACTGGGTAGCTTTCAGTGAGGGAGCAGCGTCAGGGAGGGGTAGTAACGTCCTCTGCCAGGGGCTCTCAGTGCCCCGTTCTGCTGTCGCTTGGTTCGCTGCCGGTCACAGTGCCTTGAGAGACCACTCATGCCGACGACAGTGCCCAATGCTGGGTGCTGCCCGTGGGCCCTGTCGCTGTCTGCCTCAGGGCCTTTTCGGGGTGGCGGGGCCCCCTAGGCCTGCAAGCACACACATCCTGGGGGTGTAGGAGGGTTAAACGCCCTTGGCCAACCCTGAAACAATGCTAAACAGTAGGCTTTGGATGCATGCCAAGCCTTCAGACCTTCTGGGGCCCTCATGCGTCTGTCCAGGTGGGCACAGCAGAACCCGCCCTGTGGCCCATGGCAGCGGCGTTACCCACAAGCTTGCCATGTTTGCCTCCCTCCCGCCCCACCGTTGGCCGCCGACCCCGGTCTGTCGTTTCTGCCCTTGGGTGGGACAGCCCACGACACGTGCACAGACTCGCCTGCTCCGAGTGAGACGGCCTTGTGGCTCCATTGCAGAGAAGGGCAAACGGGGACGGGAAAGCCGGGTGACTTGCTCAAAGCCGCATGGCTGCTCAGCTCTGAGGTCAGCACGTTTCCTCGAACACTTTCGTTCCCGTTATCTAGGAGATGAGTTTTCAAAGTGATCCCTTAGCTGTGGGGGTCACCGCTTAACACTGCACGAAATCGCAGACAGTCCAGCGCTTGGACAGGCGCTCGCCCACCCGCCTCGTGTGCAGGTGGCCCGACCCCTGTGCCCTTTTGACGTCATCCGCTGGGTAGCCTTGGGTAAGTCCCCTTGACCCTCTCTGCCCAGTCTCCTCACCTGCTAAACGAAGGGATTGGACTAGACCAGATGTAAGGCCACTGTTATTCTATATTTCGTGAGCGTTAAGATTTGTCCATTCTTCAAGTTAATGAGGGCCTTTCTAATACTTATTGGAATGCCTGTCCCAGAAAAGTCATAGTCCCACCCACCTCCCACTCCCATCTGCCCATTCGTTATGACGCCTTCATGCACTTGTTCCCTGAGGAGCCGGAGCAATGGTCGTCAACACACGGGGGAGGCTGGTTAGGATCGTGCTTAAACACCGATACGCCGAGTGCACACCAGCACACACGTGCACACGCAGCGGCAGTGGCAGAAGTCCACACGGCTTCATGGGAAACCTGTTCTTGGGTCTGCCACCACCCTCCCCCGTCCGTTACAGAACAGAGGATGTTAAAATCGGGACACGAGTTTGCAGATGCATCACACATCTTCAGGGTTAAGAGCTCTTCTAGAACCTAATGTAAATGCATCGCCGCAGCGTGCTTGGCGCGGAAGAGGAGTGGGCAAGTCCTGGGTGCGGCTTCGCCTGCCCACGAGGTTTAGCCGGCATTCCCGTCCAGGGCTCTGCTGAGCATTCGATCCACTGGCCTGGCGTCCTGGGTATCTCATTAATAAGGCGCCCGCTTTACACAACAGGAGGATCGGTGAGCGTAAGCCACAGATTTGCGAAACACCGCGATAGCCAGGTGCTCCCCCCGGCCAGGTGGTCAAGCATGAACCAGCCGGCTGCACGGGCACCTGAGGGCCTCCCGGGCCCAGCATGCGCCTCCCGCTTCTCCTCTCACACCACGGTCAAATCCCAGCGCCTGTCAATCACACACGTCCTGCCTTTCCCACCTCCCCATGTGGCCCACGCCCACGTTCTGTTTTAACATCAGCCAATCAGAACCAGGAGGCAGCACCGTGTGTGGGGGAGCCTCTATGTTTGTGCTGGGGACAGACAGGCCTTGTTTCACATCCTATCCTGACACATACTAGTGCCCCAATGAAGACGGGCGAGTCACCTAACATCTGAGCTACATCTACGCACTGGTAAAACGGGAGTCGTCTATGTAGCGACTTGGCTGTGGGGTCAGAATTTGTAAGGCACCATAAGGAAATTGCCAGGCCTGTCGTAGAAAACAAGGCCTAGTGTATATCACAACCCAGTTCCCCTGCCACCATGAGGCGGGCTCCCATCTATTCCACCTCGTGCCTCATCCGCAGTGATCTCTTAAAACCTAACCTTGCCAGTTCTCCCGAGCTGCTCCATTTTCTCCACCCTGTGCTTGGCACGTCTTGCCCTCTTACTAGACCGTGAGCATAATCTTCATCTGATTCAACTTTACGTCTCCCAGAGGGCTTGGCAGACAAGAAAGGTTCAATAAACACTTAAGAAATGAACAAATAAGTAATTGCTCAGGCCGATTCCCGCACAGCTGAGGGATCGGTGTGCCGCCGGCGTCCTGAGCAAGGCTCTGCTCCAAGTTTCATGAAATTTGCTGCATTTGCAATAAGGCCTGAGAGGCAGCTCTCTCCGTGGAATCCACTCAAGCCTGACTGAACCCCACGCACGCACAACGAACCTGCGCCCTCACCAGGCGGCCTGAGGGTTAATCCAAAGCGTCCCTTAAAGAAGTCGTCGTATCACCTAAGGTTCCCTCGGTTGGCCTGGCTCTCTCCAGATGTCACCAAGCAAACTGTGTCCATGGCCAGCAAGTTCCAAACAATGCTGTGGTCTCATGAGAAAAGCTTCGTCATCCTCAGCTGGAATGGTGCCAGCCAGTCAGAAGGGCGATCTTTCCTAAAAACACGGCCGGAATCCCACAATCCCGCGTTCAGAACCTCGGGGTCGCGGACATCTCAGCTCTCGGGATGAGCGTCCCCAGCCAGGGAGACGGGATCTCATCAGACTCGGTCCTCAGTGCTTGGGACAGGAAGTTCTTGGCTTAAAAGTATTTCCAGGATCCACTCGCTCACTGTCTGCTGGAGCATCCAGTGCACCACCACATCGGACAGGTGGAAACGCTGTTTCAAGGGGCGGTGGGGAGGGGGCGGGTCTCCAGCACACGCGCTCACAGAGCCCAGGGGCCAGGGCTCCTTCTCTGAGCTGCTGCAGCACGTCCCGGCCTCCAGCGTGCAGACGGGCCCTGAGCCAGACCCCCCTTCGGCAGCCCGTGAATAAACGTGGCTTCTCTCTGCCCCCGGAGGCGGATCTGGTTCCCAGGGCCACTGAATTCTGAGTCTGAACGTAGACAGCAAATGTTCTGGACCACCCAAGCACACCCAGGGTCAGAGGTGGCAGGGGCGTGCAGGCACCCGAGTCTGGTGAGCACAGAGGTGACCATGGCAGATCGAGCCACTCACACCCTAACGGGCCATCGAAGGACACGTCCAGGGCTAGAGATGGGGGGCGTGGGGGTGCTCGAGGCTGGTTCTCACTGTAGCTCACGACGGGGCACTGAGCGACAGGACGTCCCGTGCCTCGGCTTCTCCATCTCTACAATCCGGGGGTTTAACCGAGCTATCTTTCGCATCCCTACCAGCTCTATCACGCTCAGAGTTGTGACTTCCCAGGTGATGCTTTGGCTTTGCCAGTTAAATAGATGTGCATCGAATCGACTCCTGCTGGAAGACAGGAGGGGGCGGAGGGAATGTTTATCAAACTGTCATGTACTAGACACCGGGAGCTGCCACCAGCTCTTCCTTCTGTGACTGACTCGTGGCCTCAGCTCCTGGAAATCCTGCCAGCAGCAGCCTTCGTCTGTCTTCTCCTTCGGGGCTTCCTGAGCCGCCGAAATCTGCCTTGCCTGTCATGACGGGACCTCTGAGCCAATCCCAACACTCTTGGTTCCTTCTCATCCCTGACATATGGGTCTGATTTCGGGATAAACATCTCACGTGTTAGCCATCCTCCTACCTGCTACCCGCTACCTATGACGAATGCTCGGGGTTTGCATGTGACAAGACTCCAGACATGGCCCCGACGACAATTCGTGGCATTTCTCAGTGGGCGTCGTCATCGCACTGAGTTATGGGGCCCTGATGGCCAGGCCCCGTCTCAAGGACGTCGACAGCATCCGTGGCCCAGGATCGAGATGGGGCCAGATGCTCGGCAGACGCACCCCGGACTGAGTGACCCCCACATGCCGCGTTCCAGGTGCGGGGGTGGGCTGCACCTTGCACGGTGGCTGCGACCAACTCCTCCGCCCCACGCCCGCTTTCCCACTCGGATGTGAGCCACGAGGAGCACACCACACTCTAAACTCTCCACTTGCCCTTCTGTGGCTGGTCAGTCCCCCAAACTCTGCTCACCACAGAGCACGAGGCTCGAATCCCCGCCGCCCCCACCACCTGGACCCCCATCTGTGCAGTCGCCCAAAGCTGCCTGTGTGGGAATCAGCAGGGAAACCAAATACCCCACTTGTCAAGAAGAACTTAGGATCTACGGAAATGACAACTAGGAACAAAGAAATCCAAATTCAAAGAATGAGTTTTTGCTCGTTAACGTATCCATGGCTATTTAAAAAAAAAAATAAAAATCCATGGCTGAAGGAGAAGACGCACCCACCGTCGCTGGGGGCGCTGGGGTGAAACTCTCCCTGCCTCGCTACCGTAATGGCTGTGTCGGAAGGCAACCTGGCAACAGAAGTCCCAGAGCCATGGAAATATTTATATTCTTTGACCCAATAATTCACTTCTGGGAACCGAGCCTAAGGGTATAATTCTGTCTGAGGAAGAAAAGCAACATCTATGTATAACTACACCCCTGACGCACGATTTTTAATGGAGGAAAACGAGAAAGAGCCGTAAGTAATCAATAGGAGGGGAACAGGTGTATAAACTGTAGCACATACACTCGCTGGACTGGCAGCGCTTTAAATGGGTTCAGGAAACTTGGTCCCCAGGCGTGAGCAGGAGGAAAGCAGGATGTGACGTCACATGCATCGTCCAGGCCCAGAGCAGAGTCGTGGCGGGAAGTGCCCTGCCACCCTTGCTGAGGCTGTCAGGACTGGCTCAGTGCCCTCCACGTTTCCAGACGTTTCCAGAAATCGCTGCGGACCGCCACCCCAGGGCCCTCCCAGCGCTCCTTCACTCCTTCCTGCCGGTCTGTGCTCAGGTGCGCCCCGACTCGCCTCTCCAAAACAGCCTTGAGCCGCTCCGCCTGGAGCCGCCGCCCCACACCCAGGTCCCGGGCCAGGGCGTCTCCATCCCTTCTGGCCCGTGATGCAGAAGCGCACGGAAGGGCTCTGGCAAGCAGGCGCCCCGGCAGGGCTCACGAGTAGGCGCGTCCAGGCAGGCGCCACAGGCCAGGCTGCCGGTGGGGTGACCCAGCATCAGCGCTGTCAACGGCACCGGCGCTGAGCTCCCTGCGGCCTCGTACTCCTGCTCCCTGTGTTGGGAGAGGGTGTTAAAGGAGGCCGGGCCTGTGCAGGGCTGCTCGCTGGTTCCAGGAGACGAGGCCTGCATTTCTCAGGCTTCCGAGTGCTCCCATCACTCCCCGGTGCCGCTCTGCTCAGCTGGACGCCTTTTCAAACAGCCGGATGCAGCACAAGGGCCAGGAGACCCGAGCGGGCAGCTGCCCCGTGGTAGACGCTCTCCACAGCAAACAGCATCTTCTGCTCATGGCCCCGCTGTAGTATTGCTCTACGACCTGATGTGGGACAAAGGAACCTGGAATAAACGAGTTACCCAAGTACAAGTGGTTCCTCTGTTTACTCAGTCATTCAACAAATATCTAAGCACGTGCTGAGTGCTAAGCACTGTTATGTGTTGGCATTTGGGGCAGTTTAGCTCAAAAACTTCAGGCTTTGGAATCAGATCCTGCTGCATTCAAGTCCAGACTTAGCCCATCTCTTCCTAGCTGGGATGCCTTGCTCTTCCCAAGCCTCACTCACCCCATCTGTTGACTGAGGATTCTGAAGCCCGTCTTCTTGGGCAATCATTGCGGTACCCGGATGCGGTTAAGGGGACAGACCATCTCACGACGGGCACATGTTAATGGCGCCGTAAATACTGAGAAGTTATCAAGTCGCATGAAGGACAAAGGTTCTCCTGAAAGTCGTTGCCTGGAGAGGGAGTTGAAAGAGGTGGGAAAACATTCGAGAGAGAAGCACACGCCCCAACGCGGTGTGTTTGCGTGGAAGGGCGCAACGGCACCGATGGCTTCCCAGGATGAAGCGTGCGTGAAGAGGGCCGGCGAGCTCTCTAAAAGCAGGTCTCGGGCCTCAACCCAGAGATCTGGCTTAAGGATCATCTTGTCCAAACCCACGCATGAGGACTTTAAAAAGCACCTGAAACCATTCTTTTGCAGCTGATCGGCTTGTGGACTGTCCTCTGAGAAGCTCTGGTGTAGACACGTGGGTTCGGGTCAACTCTGTGCTCAGGCTGGAGCTCTGATCTACCTTTGGGCCCTTGGCGGAGTCACTTAAGCTCTCTGAGTTTGACTCATAAGTAATAAAATGTGATTTACCATTGTTTTCAAATGACCGTGAGTGTGGACACTATTGGGGGCTGTAAAGTGCTATAGAAAAAAAAAATGTTATTTGTTTTCCACAGAGGATGGGGCACGGCTCAGTCTGGCAATTGGAGACAAGTCTGAACAGATGCCATCGGCTTAGGGCCTCGTGGGGTTACTGGACCAAGCTGGTCATTGCTAATAAAAAGCATTGTGGCTCAAATACCTGGAAAGCAAACCTTTGTTTAAGGTGTTGTCCAACTGACTCAGGTGTGGTTCATTTAAAAAGTATGTGCCTTCTCTGAATCCGAAGACATCAGCCAGGTGGAACAGGTCCCTTGGCCTCCCAAATCTCAGGTTCACATGCGTAACAAGGGAGCTGGTGATGCTTTCAGACCCTGAAAATGTTTTGGTTACTGACCCTGCAGACGACATTGGGCAGCATTAAGGGGAGGGGGGTGATGGCCCCATGTTCTCTGCTGTCAAGCAGCTCATCATTTCTAACTCACCATACTCGTGAGGTCGCTAAGCTATGGAAGCAGATAATGAGTAGGAAATGCTCTGAGAACCAGGAGCCGAGTAAGAGTAAGGGAAGAGGCTCACATTTACCCAGAGGCAGCGGGCTCACGCAGCCTCTTCGCCGGGATCACCCAGCCAGCTACGACTCACGTGTACAACTTTGCTTCTTTCCTCTGTCCATACCCGTGACCTTCCCAGCACCCTCTGGTTCCGAGGTCCCCACCTCCTTCCCCTTGTGAAGGGCTTGCATCAGAAAGAAACTCAGCACCTACCCCGCTGCTCAGCACCTCGGGAACTGCGGACCATCTGTACCCTCAGGAGACAAGACCTAGAAACAGTCACCGGGTGAAAAGGAAGTTCGGCAGCAGCTTCCATTACTGAATTTTCACAAAGAAATTATTTCATTGTCAGTACGCACTGACACGATGCTGGGATTTGGATCATCTCTTTGGAGGAAGACACAAAGCAGGCCATGTGGGTAGCACTTTGTGCAGATGCAAATGTCCCTCGCCTGGTCACTGCTGGGCAGCAGAGCATTAAAGCCCGTCATTGACGGTGAGAAGGATCTGGGGTCGGGTCCTGGCCCCGCCGTTTGAAGAGAAACGCTCCTTGCCTAAGGTCACAGTTGTGCTTCCCAGCTTGCCCATCCGTAGAATGCAATCTTGCCTCACAGAGGATTAAAGTCATGAAAATACATAATCTGACAGTAAGTGCTAAGAAATAGTCTTATTAGATGTAGAGGAAACGATGCTAGAGGAAAGAGGATTAGACAATGAGTCAAGGAGTGGTCCTCTAAACCCCACGTCTCCTAACAACAGTCTCTGAGCCAGAGCTCCTGAGGGTTTAGTGCGCATGCAAATCACCCAGGGGAGCTAGTCAAAGGCAGATCCTGACTGGGTAGGTCTGAGGTGGATCCCAAGGTTCTACAGTTCTGACAAGCCCCCCAGCGATGCCAAGGCTCCTAGTCCATGGGCCACAGCTTGTTTTACTGTGCTTAGCTTTATCGTGCTTCACAGGTGTTGCTTTTTTGTTTGTTTGTTTGTTTTTTACAAACTGAAAGCAAGACCATCCACCAGCAAAAAGATGATGTCTCACTTTCTTGTGGCCATCTGGACCTGAACCTGCAACGTCTCCCAGGCACACCTGTGCTCGGAATGGTGAGGGCATGTTAACGAGATGCCCCTGCGAGCTGTGTGCACATGGGAGTCTGAGAAGCTCTGTGCTGCGTCTGGCATTTTTAGCTCACATCAGCGCTCTCGAGGTGGTGACTCTTAAAATTGCCAGTTGATAGATGAGGAAACCAGGGCTTGTGAGGCTGTGGTCTCACAGTAGGAACACAGAAGGTCTGGAGAAACCTACTGTGTTCAGAGCCCACAGGTGCAGGCGGGCTCAGCACTCTGACAACCATGAGAGGAGCAGCGGGAACTGCCAAAAGTGGGGTGTGACGGCCGGCGACCTCGTGCTGGCCTCAGTGGTGGGCGTCTGGGTCATCTCCCTGTCCTCTGCACTTGGAGCTGAACAGTTGAGCCCCACTGCCCGCAGGGGTATGGGCTTAATCCCTTTCCTGCTTCCCTCCCTGGTCCATTAGACATGGTGAGTGCCTGAGCATCAGACGACGGAGCTGCCCCAAGCGCAGACTCTCCTGCCCCGGGGCTCCGACGCGTCCTTCAGCACCACGGACAGGGGCGGCGGCGCCCCCATCCTGAGCCGTCTGCCGGCAACCTCCAAGGCCCTCTGAGGGCGCAGAGCAGCTAAACTTATTTTCCCCTAAACCCTCTAATTATTGTAAAAATAGAAGGCCCTCAACCACAGTCATCCAACTCGATAACCATGAATAATGCACATTAACGCACGGGCTAAGAATAGGAGAGGGGGGTGCCGATGAAGCCAGCCGTGAGCAGCCAGGATGGGGTGAACTGCGTGTGTGGGACTCCTAAGAGACGTTTATCCAAACACACTCATCACCCATGTCTTCAGATGCAGATGCCAAATAATGCGCCAAGCAGGCTGCCTGACCTCCCTGCAGCAGCAGCCGCAGCATCCCTGACTGAGATTCTGGCGCTGGAGCCCAGCACCCCGTTTTAGCAAATCCTCTCGGTGATTCGGATGTTTTCTCTAAGAATCGCAGTTTCATTTCAAAATGACTTTCAATGTCAGTGATTTCACCAACCCTCGCAAAGATGTCTGAGGAGAAGGGGAGGAGCCGGCACCGGCCCGCACGAGGGTCGAGTCTCTGTTGCCACCCACGCCCCTGCTCGCTGTGTAACCTTGGGCAAGTTATCTTTCTAGAAGGGTGGGAGCTGATACACAGAGAGGCGACTGGAACGGCTCATGGTAACAGCCCAGCGAAAGGCAGCGAGGCCTTCTTTTAAGCAAGGAATCACTATCCTGGAGCACGGCAAATCGAGGTCCCGGCCAACCAGTTTTTCACAGTCCAACAAATCTTCGTCCGCTGATGCCAGTACCCCATGTGTCCACTAAGAAAGAAGGAAGGAAATGGACTGTGTATCAGTTGTCTGTTCCACGCCTGTTTCACCTGTAGCATTTCCCAAGAGGAGTACAAATCCCCGCCAGTGTTTGGAGCCCACACTTGCTTCCGGCTGAAGGACAGGACTTCTGAGGAAAAGGTCTCTTATCTGAGCCCCTCCCTTCTCTTCACAGACCCCCCACATAATAAGGGACCCAGTGACCTCTGCTGTCTACTTTTGGCTCCGAAACGTCTTTGAATCTCAGAATTTCAAACAGACTCTCACTTTGAAAAACATCAGAGAATGATCCAGGTTCAAAGTCCCTCTGCTCATGTGCTGCTCATACTGTAAGAGGGTGCCCGCGTCCCTCTGAAGTCGGGCCGCGACATCGCAGAGTGCGCCGAGCAGAGTGGGCCCGCGGGGAGACCTGAGGCTTTGCCGGGGCTGTCTGTAGGTAAGCCGTGGGGCAGGGTCGGGCCACTGGCTGGCTCAAGCTCTCCTCTCTGATGAGAAGTTGAGTTCGCTGGGGACATCACCACTAGCTACTGCCTCTGCTCTGTGAGCCACACAGCAAAAGGATGACCTCTCTACAACAACCTTTTTGCCTGTGAAAAACTTCATAAGGACTCCCTGCTGCCCACAAATAAAGCTGAAGTCTTTAGGTTTTCCAGACCCTTTCCCACCTGCCTTCCTGTAGCTGGATCAGTGGTTCTCAGTGGGAGGGGATTTTGCCCCCTCCTCCAGGGGACATTAGGCAATATCTGAAGACATCTGTGGTGTTCACGAGTGGGTAGAGTCTGGAGATGCTGCTGAACCTTCTACAATGCACGGTACGGCCCCGCACAGCAAAGGTTTATCTAGCTGAGAAACCCTGAGCTCAATCCTGCTGAGCTCAAATGCCTCTCCCAAGAAGCAATCTGGGGCCGCGTCTTCTTCCCCAAGAGGATGTAGGGGCCTCAGTTCTGGGCTCCCACAGAAGTAACAAAGAGGGACCGAGGAGCACTCACCCCACTGAATTTATTAACTAGCAAATCCCGGTCACCGTCTGTCTCCTCCAGGGGAAAGCGGGGGTCGGCTCACTTTTGCTTTGTTTTTTAACCTTGAGGAGCGCAGTGTTGAGTTCATCCTACCAACCCATTAATAGAACTTATCTTCCTTGATCTACGCAGCATCTCCCGAAGTCGTGGCTCACACAGCAGACTCTATAAATAGTTGTCCGATCGGTGACGCATAGGGAGGTTATTACTCACCGTCGCTACAACCGCTTGGTCTGAAAAATCAGACTCAAAGAGGCATCTGGGGCCGTGCCCAGTGCAGGACGCTCACCCGCTGTGCGGGGCGGACGCAGGGCAGGGCTCAGCCAGGTGGGCGTGAGTGCCCCTCGGTCACTACCTTGTGTGCGTGCCAGTGTCCGAACTGGGTCACGGGACCTCTGAAATGTTGCCTGTCCCAAGCCGTGGCGGAGTGGGAAGGATCCTTCTTCGCTTCCAGCGACTGGAAGATTGTGAAGGGTCCCTTGGGGATTGGACAAAGGAGCTTTAGGGACCCTGGGGGACCTGGAATTGGAAAAGGCCGAGAACAAGGTTGTCCGAGGCTCTGCTGGTGGCACCCCATACCCTCAGCTGACAGACACGAACCTACATCGCATGCGACCTTCCTAGTGTGCGCGCTGGGTCTTCCCCTCTGGTCTGAGCAGCCGACCCCACGTGGTGAGCTACTGCGGAGCCTGGCGCTCCGCTCACGCTCCACACCCCCAGAGCAGCCATCGCGGGAAGGCAGGACCCCCGCACACAGGACGGCCAGGCCGTGCTTTCAGCTCGGACGACTCCTCACGCGCTGATCCCCTGTCCAGTGCACGCCCCAGTAAAAATGGAAGACAACCAAAAACCCCACGAACTTACTGTCGCGCAGTCCAAAACCCTGTCTGCTGCTGAGTCAACGGACTCAATAAAATTCCGCCGAATCTCTCTTTTTGCTTGCTGGGCTCCTTCCAGGCCACAGGCGTGAAATCGGGACATACAATCCATAGAGGGTTTTATTGATGGCCATCAGCAATTCAGCGAAGATGCTGAAGAAACGTCACCCTGCTCACGCTGTGTCCGGCCAGCTCCCAAGGTTTCCATCACTGACATAAGCTCGTCTTCGCGGGACGCGTTGCCTGCTCAGCCCCACGTCTTCCCGGCGACCCTGTAAGGCCCTCGTGGGTACATCCCAGAGCCCACTCGGGCACTCACACCCCTGCACAGCCTGCCCCTAGCGATACAGTGACCGAAAGAGGAAACGGCGTGATTCCACTCATCCGAGGAGTCTCGAACAGTCATAGCAGCGGAGGGCACGGCGGTGGCCGCCCGGGGCGGGGGGCGGGGACACGGGCAGCCGCTCGATGGGGAGAGCTTCCGGGCGCTAAGACACGCAGTCCATCCCTGCAGGAAACATCGCTGTGCCGCGCCTTCACAGCGCAGAGCGCGGCCCCCGGCAACGCGCGCTGCGTGCGCTTGCGCAGAAAGTCCAACGGGGACAGGCGGGCAGCCCCGAGGCGCGGGACGCGTGTCGCCGTGGGCGTCTGCGGCTGTGCACACGCACCCAGCTGCACATCGGGCACGCACACACGCCCGTGTGTGTCAGCTGTGCCTCAGCACAGCTACGAGAAAGAAAGAAAACGAATGTGTTCAAAAGCGCGTTCGTTCGGTGCGAAAACAAACAGCTCTGTAAGAAGACGCGGCGTTTCCGTTTTTCTGCAGGGGGCAGCGAGGCGAGGTGCCGACGGCGCTTTCTGACTAATTTAGAGCAGCAGTCGGGGTCAGGGTCAGGGTCAAGGCCATGCTCCTGTGGCGCCAGGTCTCCCGTTTGCACAGAAGAGTTGTCCCTCTGAGCAGAATGACAATCTGCGCTTGTCCTTACGACCATCACTTGCCTTATTATTATTATTATTATTTTTCCTTCATTTGGATTTTTCTCTCATTTTTCAGCAGAGTTTAAGGTCATGACTTTGTACTAAGCAGGGGAGAAAGAACCGTGCTCTGGCAGTTCTGCACAAAATGGAAGCTCCCGGGACGGCGCAGGGGGAGGCTGGTGAAAGCGAATAGGTGGGTGCCGAGGAGGTCGGCAGAGTTTGTTTGGATGCAAGCACCGTCCGCCACCGGCTGGGTGCCGTGGCCTTGTCACATAACGTCCCAGAGCTCGCCGGGCCACTCCTCCCCAGGGCTGTCATGAGAATGAATTGAAACGGAACAGAGAAAGCTCTTCACGGGATGTAAGTCACATCTGCATCACTGTCATCGTCACTGTGCCTCACTGTCTTCCTCGTGACTGCCCCTCGGATGTGCTGATGTACGAAACTTGCCTACCCGGTCAGAACGCCCAGGGTGGCCCTTGAGAGAGCTGAAGTCCAGCTTTGTCTCCTGAGAGCCCCTCCCCACCCCCTTCCGGGAGGGGAGTTGATGGAGGCCAGGCAGACAGATTATTCCACGGGAAACGCGCCCTGTGTAACAGTTTGGCCTTGGGGCTTGTTGGGGTTGCCCAGAGGCACAGAGCTCAGGGTACCGCTGTGTGGGGGACACAGGAAGCAGCTGGGGTTACCGTTGGGAGGAGGGTCAGGGCTCTGGGGTCAGGCTTGGGTCCACCACTGTCTATCCAGGTTAACTCAGGCGTTCTCTTTCTAAGCCTCAGTTTCCTCATCTGCAAAATGGGAATGATAGTGACATGAAGCTCAGGGGATTGTTATGACGCTTAAGTCACTCGACACCCAAATCCCTAATCCCTTTCTCTGATACCCGAGACTTAGTTCATAGCCAGTAAAGCAGTTTTTTAAAAGACCATTATTTTGCTAACATCAATATCACTGTCGTTTTCACATAAAGAAGCTTTTTCTCATACTAAACTCTGCCCAAGACGTCATTCTGCTACGGTCTTATTCACCAGATATGTCTGCGTGCCTGCTGTGCTGACGAAGTGGCAGCAAAGGCTGTCCATGGAGTTTCTAGAATTTACTTGGTGGGTGGCGGGACCAGAAATAAGCACAGTGTAGCAAATGTGTGTGACAGGCAGGGGTCAGAGCTGCGGGGTGCCTCTCAGCAGGACTGGGGTTTCGAGGGTGCTCCAGGGGAGGACGGTCAGGGCGGACCTCGGGGGAGCCTGGGAGGCAAGCGATCGTCTCAGGGTCCGAGGATGGGGAGGGTCCAGGCAGAGTGAGGTCGAAGTTTCTGGTGGGGTGGTGGCCTGGCGTCTGCAGGGCCCCCCACTGCCAGCCTCAGGTTATCTGATTCTCGAAAATGACCATGAGGCATCTTTTCAAATTGTCTTTTTTCCAGATTGTTCCACTTTCAAATTAAACTCATTACATCATGTTAAATAATTTAGGAACTCAAATACCCCACATGAAACCAATCGAGCTGAGTTTACTTCCTCCCAGAGGTGGGTGTAAATGCACCCCAAGTGCGGGGCCCCAGGCAGCGGGGGACACCCACGACCCTCCATATGGCACAGGGGTCCTGCCTTACTCTCCTTTCCACTTCCGCTTGTTCGGGTGGGGGGGGGGCGGGATGGGGGAATAAACAGTAAGAACAGCTGCGTTTCTGGTATGTTTCACCACAACTTGAAGAAAGCCGTGCCTCCCGGGTATTGAACAAAGGAGAAAACTTGAACATGAAAACCTTTGAACAACAAGCAATTAACTAGGTGGCAGCCAAGGGCACCGAGAGAAAAGATGAATTGCCTGCAATAAATAAGGGACTCGGTGGAAAGTGAAAAATGTTCCCGAGGTAAATGGACGCGCAAGATGAAGGCGCGCTGGTCAACGCAGAAACCTCCCAGGGCGCCTCACGCAAGCCACGTCGGCAGCCACACCGCGTGGCCTCGAGGGCCCACCGAGGGGTCTTAACTCCTTGTCGAAGGGTCGTACCCAGTCTGTATCACATGCCTGTGTGAGGGTCTCAGCTCCCCAAGGAAGGTCTGTGCAGGAAGCTGTCCTCCCTGCCCCCACCCCCAGCCCGCCCCACCCCATCCCCATCGCCCATCGCCCATCCCCCACCCCCACCCCCAGCCCCACCCCCACTCCTGGCAGCTCACTTGCTCCAGGTGTCCAATGGCTCAGGATAAAGTGCACAGGAAGCAGCCAGCCTGTTTCTCCCTCTCGGCAGATGGAGCGGGCCCAGGGCATCCATTCATCAATAAAAGTGTCTGTACATTTTGGTTCTTATTTGATGAAGGTGCTCTTGTTAAAAGAAACAGAAGAGAAAGCAGGTGCAGACCGGAGAAAGAAATCCAACGGGCATTCATCTACTAAGGCCTCCTACTGTTAGCTCAGATCCCAATAATTAACGAGACAAAAATCTCTGTTCTCCACGAGTTCAATGTCTAGAGGGAGAAGCGGATGCATAAACCTGTCTTGTCAGTGTAATGGTGAAATGATTAGCCAGGGTGTCCAAGATGCTATAGGAGAACAGGGGTTATTTTTGTCGCCCAGCCGAGAAGTCAGAGGGGCGGAGGCAGGGTGGGGTGGGGGGACACACATCTTGCATGAGTCTCCTCCGCTAACGCACGTGCTCCTGTGTCTCGTCAGACTTCAGTTACAGACACAAGTTCAAAGAGAAGCATTTCAGGAAGACAGTAGGGCATTAAACCAGGCAGGGCCCTCTGAGCACGAGAAAGCTTGTATGCGCATGAGGTCGGCCCCGGCGGTAGGGAAAACTGAGGCTCACGTGATGAGGGAAAGGCCTCAGACTGGGTCCGCTGCTCCCAGCTACGCGGCCTGAATTCCAGGTCCCCGGGTCTAGGATGTTTCTCCTGCGGCAGGCAGACTCCCACCTGCGTCTTGGCCACATAAATTCTAATGGCCCCAGTTCTTGACCGGAACCGAGCAAATGCAAATGCTTCCCGAGACCAAGTTTCATCGCGTGCTTAAAAGCTGCACCTATTTCTCGTTGTATTTGAATTGCCAGCAAGAGGCTTTCTTCCCTCGCTCCAGCCCCAACCTGGATGGCACTTTCTCTGGCGGGATCAGAGTAGAGGGTAGATAAGGCGGGCCCTGTGGGGGCCCTGGGCCTAACAGACAGGGCGCCCTTCCCACCTGCCGCTGGATGCCCATGAAGGGCACGGTGGCCGCAGGGTTCGCCCCGTCCCTCCGCGATCCGAATACCAGAGTCGGCTCTAGGCGCCCCCCCCCCTCAGCTCCTGGTGGCCTGAGCGGCTCCCCGTGTCTCTCACATCGTCACCCCCACCACCCCCTGTGTGTGCGTCTCTCTGTCGAGCTTCCCCGTTGCATAAGGACACTGGGTCCTGTTGGATTAGGGCCCACGGGGCTGATCGCATTTTAACTTGATCACGTCTGCGAAAAGGTCACGTCCTGAGGTCCTGGGGTGAGGACGTCAACATATCTCTCTGGATGGAGGGGATCACGATTCCACCGGTAACAGGAGGGATCCCTCAAAGTAAACCGAAGATAAGGCCACATGACCTTGAGCCCCGATTGACCGCTAAGAAGAATGCAAGCAGGGACACGGGAAGCCCCGACCCTGCCCGGGTAAAGCAGGGAGTCCTCCCTGGAGGAGGTAATGCTGGACGTTTGTTTTAAAGGACAGATGGTTGTTGGATATGAGCTAAAGGATGTTCCACTATAGGAAAAGGTATAGACAGAATTTCTAGTAACTTGAAGGTTATCGATGAGACTAAAGTGACAAGAAGTCAGATTATGAAACTGCCCGATGCCATGAGGAGCTCTGTGTACAGTTCTGAGTGAGTGAAACAACCCTTAGACATCACGAAATAGTTAGAATTGATATTAGACTCTTGGAAAGAGCTGAGACAGCTTTATGCTTTTAATACTGTTACTCTCAGCATAGATGAGATTCTTGTTTATGGTAACTGTCTTCCCAAGAAAAAAAATACTGTAAGTGAAATGGATTGAGATTTCTCATCAGATAAAACGGTTTTATAGTAAATCATGCTCTTGTTTGAGAACTAATAACAAAAGTTGCAGACAGAGGGCCACAAGTGACAGTCGAATCCACCAGAACTCCGATGCTCATGTTATATATGGTGTAAAAGTTTCTAAAGATCGCAAAGACCGATGGACAAGTCAAACAATAGCCAAGCACACTAAATTTACCGTGACAGAATCCTGCCTCCTCGTGAATCTTTCCCTATAAAAAAAAGAGAAAAGCAATAATAAGTGGAAGCTGTAGAGTTCTCTTCAAGGGGCACATAGAACTCAGAAAATGCCACCTCTGTGACTCAGTCCTGAGTTCAGGTCCTTCCTCCTATCGGTGAGCAGCCAGGGTGAGTCTGAGTCCCTTGGATTTCATATCCATGAAATGATTATTTTAGAAACTGAAAAAGGTAATCCCGTGAGATGGACATTTGCTTCGTTTGGAGAACTGGGCAAGATGATGCGACAGAAGTGATTTGGGTTCTTTCACTGTGGTCATCTTTGGGCAGTTTGGTCCTTCAGGGAACGCCTTCGTACTTCAATCTCTTGGGGTGCCATTTCATTGGGGATCTGTTTGGGGCCTCGTTACATACATGCAGAAGTGGACCAGAGCCGGTGGTTCCTGTTTGGGGAATGGCTTCTTACGCCTCGCCCCTAAAAGTCACCGCTGGGTGTGGCAAACCCAAGAAACGGGGCTGATTTCGTATTTGGGGCTGAGTTGCGCCTCCCAACATTCACATTGAAGCCCTGACCCCCCAGGACCTCAGAACGTGCCCTCATTTGGGCACAGGGTCACGGCAGATGTCACTGGTCAAGAGTAGATGTGGCCATCCTGGAGCAGGCTGGCCCCCTCACAGTGCGACTGGCATGAGCCGATGGCAGTGACCGCCTGTCCCTGGGCTTCTCGTTCTGAGAAACACAAACCAGTCCTTGTTTGTTTAAATCGCTGACACCTGCCACTGGCAGCTGAATCCATCTAGAGCGTGTGTCCCCTCGCTTCTAAGACAGTGGCATGGACCCGGGCGCTGGGGTTCCCCCCGCACTTCTGAATTCAGCTGCTGAGAGTCCGGTGAAGGGAAACACCTCGTTTTCTGGTAAGAGGCAAGATGACTGCCTAGAGCATTGTCATCCCGACAGCCGCCGAAAGTCCAGCTGCCAGTCATTCGGGGTCAATCGGAGGAATAACCCTTTCCCCAGGAGAAACAGGAGTTGTCAGGGTTCAGTGTCTAACTGGTTCTTGGTGGGTCGGTCTCCTTTGAATGTGAGGGATCAAAGGGAAGGACCTGCTTACGATGCCCCCGGCCACTGGGCAGCGTCCTTTTCTAGGCCATATTTGTCTCTACCCACTTACGCTAATCCCCTTCGGGCGCCAGGTGACAAAAGCCCTCCCAGAATCCCACGGGGGAGGAAGACGCCTCCGCGCGGGGATGAGCTCCCTGTCACTGCAGGCAACCAAGCCGATGCTGGATGCATGTTCGTTTGGGGAAGAAATAAATAGTTGAGCAAATGAACGTGAACTCTGAGAGCAGCGTCAGGCTAAACCCACCCAAAGGAGTGGAGGACGCGCAGTCAAGCTCCGTGAGTCCTGCATCCGCCGAACGGCCGGCGGGTGAACCTGTGTCCAGGTCCTGCCCGGTGTCCAGGTGCCTCGGAGCCTCTGCTCCCCCATCTGCGCGTCCCCTTCAGGACTGCTCCGGCGGCCTCTCTGGGCTCGGTCCCTGGTGGCCGTGTGGTTTTAACCACTTCTGACCCTCCTGCCGGGCGCAGCGGTGGCCGGCCGACCTCGGAGCCGCAGAGCTGCGCCCCGCGTCTGCTGGTGTCTGAGTCATCGCTTCCCTCGTCCGCCTCGCCCCTGCCCGCTTGGAATGTCAGCACCTCGTCTGCGGTCAGCTGCCCTCGGCGGCGGCCACCGTGAGGTGATGGATGGGCAGCGATTGCTTCCTGTGTGGTACCGGGCGAGGCCATCCGGGCACCCATCCCTCGCTCCTGCTGGTCCCACCCATCCCCTGCCCGGTCTCCACCCTGGGTTTTGAAATGCATCTGAGTTTTAAAATATGACTCCCCACGCCCTGTGGCTGCCTCAGGTTTCCTCTGACCTACGGACCAGGTGCCAGTAGGTGTCACCAGAGACTGAGCGAAGCTTTCGCCATGGGGGCCGATGGTGGAGAGGGGCTCGAGGACTCCTCGCATCCCCCAGGGATTTCTGTTGGCTCCGGCAAATGTGCAGCAAATGAGAAGCAGCTCCGTTATTCTGACAAAGAGCCTGAGGCCCGGTGAGGTTTCACGGGTCCCCCGGTGGGGACCGGGCTCGTACTTGGTGGACTCCGAATTCAAGCTGACCTTTGGACTGGTGGCCACACCCCCTGCACGGGAGCCTTTGGGTGCAGGAGAGGGGCTCGCAGCCGAATGTCCACACCAGCGTGGCCAGCTGGGGCTGTCTCCTGAGAGGGGGCACACTCAGATGGTGGCTTCTGGGGCATATCAGGCTCTGTGGGACGTGATTACAGGCGGGTGGCAGTAACCACGTGCCGTCCCAGGCCAGTGACCAGCGGGACCTTAGACACGATGTCCCTGTCGGACCGACAGGATGAGCAGTCATGTTTGTGCTCATTCACGCGGGACGTGACGATCAGCAAGCCTCCAGACGGACAGCGGGCCGTTGAAGGGACGTTTGCTGAGAACCACAGTCCACGCCGGCCCACGCTTCGCGGGGCCCTGTGTTCCCAAACCATCTGTGAGTGTCCGCTGTACGGGGCCCTTCTCCCCGCTGCTAAGAAGAGAACAGAGGACAAAAAGGACGGTGACATCTCCTCTCTTGCCGTTCGCTTTCCGCCCGCTGATTTAGTGGAGACCCGTCTGGAAGGGCTTTGAAAAACCACCGATCACCTCAGTTTCCAGATGGCAAACTGAGGCTGAGGGGTGGACGAGGCTCACCCAAGGCACACAGCTAGGACGTGGCGAACGCGGGATTCGGATGATGCAGGCCTGGCCGACTCTCGGGGGCTGGTTGTCCCCCCTCGGGGTGATGTCCCCTGAAGGGGACGGCGATGAGGGGGGAGCCTGAGCTTCCGGGGGCCACTGGGAACAGATCGTGACGGGGATCTGATTAAAACAAAGGCGACTTCCGCCTATGGCCAGGATGGAGCAAAAAGGACCAAACTCTCTTTCCACCTGAAACAATGTGAGCATTTCGTTCAAATACATACGTGTTCCATATAGAATTGCTACATCCGTGTAACGACTTGTACACATTGGAAATGCGCAGCCCTGAGTTTTCTGAGGTCAGGGAGCGAAGCGGGCTGCGCCCGCACCCCCTCCCACCCGGAGCTGGCGAGCGCCGGCCACCCGCACCCACCCGCCGTGTGCCGTGTTCGGAAGCGCCACGCAGCTCTTAACGAAGCACCTTTGGTGTGAGTTCTGTTTCGTTTAAAGACCCGTGTCCGCCCAATTGGCTGACTGGTGCATCGAGTGGCTAATGGATTGACACTCAGGGCCTCCGTGATCCCACACCCCGTCTGGACGGCAGCTCCGGACGTCCGATGGCTGAACTCGACCCGCGAGGAAACCCTTCTCCTCTCCTGCATCCTCGGTAGCTCCTGCGGGGTTGGCGCCGTATGCTCTGGGCTCGACAGGAAACACTACAGGTTTATCCTTCATGTCCCCTTACAAATGGGCGTCGAAACCCATTGCGAATGGTCATTCGAGACTTGAATCCCTTACGGGGTTTATGTGTGTCCGGAAGGGTCACCTGCACTGATGGAGGCCTCTGTCGGAATGTGGTCCACCCACGTTTCCGTCACCCCTCCTGACCCCTGGTCTCCCTGAGGGCAGGGATGGGGCCCACTGCCCTGTGTGTCCCAGAACCAACACCGAGCACGTGCGCAGCTGACGCGTGACAGGGAGAGGGACGGAGGAAACAGGAAGGAAGGTGAGAGGGAGGAGTGGACGATTCTGAGAAATAGAGGGAAAACTGGGGGTGTCTCGGGCATCGGCTCTTCCAGCCTCCAGGTACCCCAGTCTGCACTGCTCAACCTTTTCCTCTTAGTAGAAATGATTAGTCGTTACTGACTGTATTGCCAGAAGCCAGACTGTGCATTTCACTTTGTCTGATTGACGTGGATCACCCGAGTCCCATTCCAGAGTCCCCTCCCTGAGGCAGCCGAGGAGGACGCAGCAGGGCACGGCGCTGCGTCGGGCCAGGAAACACAGCCAGCAGCAGAGGTGACCGGAAGCTGGCGAGCAAAGCCCGCGCCTGGTCTCAGACGGCCGCCCGGCAAGTCTTCTTACCTGGCCGTTAGGGTTCAAGAAAAAAAAATTCGTCCACAGCAGTGTGTCCCTCCAGACTGCTGCGTCTGGGGCGGTTTGCACGCCACGACCCTGACAGACTCCCGCCTCTGGGGACAAGGAACGGACGTGCTTTTTCCTCTGTCCGCCTCTGAGTGCAGCCGAAAACCCTCAACGTCGTGTGTAAGGCAGAGGCGGGAGGCGGGGTGGGGGTGCCGGGACCCCAGGAGCAACGGGCGGTGAGTTTCTGGTGTTCCCGTTCACTCTTAAAACCCTGGACTTGAAGCCAGGAAAACTGGCTCCCCAGAAACGCCCCCAAGGAAAAGCCGCAGAAAGCCCCAGTCAGCCCCTCCCTAGACAAAAGACAAGACGGGAAACTCTGGCATGATGACTGCTCTGTTCTGGGGGAGGGGGGACCAGAAAACACTGGGGCCCTCGACTCCACCCCGCCAGCAAAGGCCACTCTCGCCAGGCTGTAAGGAGACCCACGGTCTTCCTCCTCCTCTCTGACTCCCCGCCAGAAGGGGTCAGAGGTAGAACAGGAAGCCAAGACTCTGACCCCCGTTGGGCCATAAGGAGCCCCCCGGTGTCAGTAGGGGCCACATGGGGACCCTGGGCTTCCCCCACTCAGCAGTGGCGGGGTCCCTCCCCTTGGAGTGAGGAGTGTTTAATTACAACACCGAAGGCAGAATCTATATAAAAGGAAGAATCGATACATTAGATTTCATCAAAATTAAAAACTTTAGCTCTGCAGAAGACTTGTCGAAAGGCTTAAAAGACCAGCTATGCTGGGAGGAAACGCTCACCAAGCACATCTGCCAGCAGACGCCTACCTCCCGCGTGTAAAGAGCTCTCAAAGCTCGACTGGACAGACAGACAGTTCGGTTAGAAAACGTGCGAAAGACACAGGGAAATCGCAAAAGGCCATGTGCACACTCACACTCATCACACTCTTCATAGCAGCCAAGGTCGGGGCGGGGGGAGACAGTCTAAATGCCTCCACAGATGGATAAAGGCAACCTGGGACACACAGACAACGGAATGTCACTCACCCAGGAAAACACGGGCCTCCTGCCCCTGGTGGCAGTGTGGATGGGCCCTGAGACTATCACGCTGCATGCAACAGCCAGTCTCAGGAGACAAGTCTTGGAGGATATTCCCCCCATGGGTGAACGAGGAGCAGAGGGAAGAGGGCCTGTTGCCAGGGGCTGCAGGGAGCCGATCGATGGCTATAAAGTTTCACTTACACAGGACGGATACATTCTAAGGAGATGCTCTACCAAAAAAAAAAAGACATTCAATAATAAATAGTGTATTTATATCCGCTCTGGCCGCCTGGGGGCCGGTCACAGGCCAGCTCCTTAGCGACATGATTTCGTGTGTTTTGAGCCCCCGTTTCTTTATCTGAAAACTGGGGCCATGTAGCGACTCCAGCGCAGGGATAGGTCAGTGGTAAATGGGATCCTGGCCGTGAAGCCTGCAGAGAAGTCCAGGCGCAGAGAACGGGCTCGGCCAACGCGGTTTGTCGTCGGCCCCTGGGGTGCCACGATCCGCTCCCTCGCGGCCAGGCCCCGTGCGCTCCCGACGGAAAGGCCTTGGACTGCTGGAAGGCAGAGTTCTGGGTCCAGTCCTCTGAAGGCAGAGCCTTGCCAGAGTCCCTTCTAGATGTCAGCCATCACCATAGCAACCAGCAGTCGCTGCTCTGGGAGCGGGGAGGGAGCTGAGCAGAGCGCGTTGGAGAGGGAGACGGTGAGGCGGCCTGGGCCGGACAGGGGCACAGTCCAACTGGGAGGGTCTGGTTGGCCCCTCGCATGGGGGGGCGGGTGGAATGAGGCGCCGCCGACATGTTGCTGGGGTGACAGGCGACACTCAGGGTAAGCATTGGGTTGTGACGTAAAAGTGTGATGCATGTGTCAAAGCCCCTGCGCTGTGTCTTCCCATCCCAGACCGGGCTCCGAGCTCTGCCCCGGCCCAGCTGAGCCACTGTGATGCAGCTGTCCCCGCCAGGTCTGGTGGGGGGACAGGGCCCGGCTGGCCGCTCAGCAATCTGCACGGGAAGAGCTGGAGAGTCGGCCCCGCAGGCCGGATCTGCGAGCCGGCGCCACGAGACAAGGCCCGGTCACGCCACGGACTCGCACAGGGCCTCCGGGCGGTGTTCCAGGCGCTTGCCGTCTCCCCGGGCCGGCTGACCGGCGGTCTGGAAGCGGGAGGGGGCGTGTGCGAAGCCAGGTTCCAGCAGTACCGGCCGTGCGACCTCGGCACGCCGCCGGACCTCTCCGGGCCTCAGCTCCCTGGGCACTGAGCGACATACTCACGGGGTGGTTGGAAGGGGTACGTGGGGGGTCGTGACGAGAGCTCGGACAGCGCCCGGCTCATGTGGAATCCGGCCCGGCAAGCTCCTCCCAGCACCACGGTCAGTGCCGGCCCGTTCGCCGCTCCGCCGGGGCCACGGGAAATGGCAAATGCTACCAACCAGGCCTTCTCTCTGAAGAGTCAGCAGAAGCATTGGCTTCCGGTGCAGGCCCCACGGGGGCCTCTGCCGGCACCTCCTCGGCTGCCCTTCTGCCCGAGACCGGACGACGGTGCTGGAAGGCGCCTGGCCCCATCGGCGCGGTGTGGGGGCATCCACCCGGGGCTTGTCCTGCTACGACCTGTGTGGCCGGCCGACCCGGAAGTCTTTACTTGCTTGCCGTGTAATGTGGCCGCCAGACCCCCCATTCATAGATGAGAAAACTGAGGCGCGGGGAGAGAGGCCCTAGCCGAAGGCCTGCTTCTTTAACTAGCACTGGGTGCCTGCTCTGCGTAGGCGCCGTCTGCCTCTCTGGGGTCACCCCTTTGCACTCCGTCCCTCAGACCCCTTCAAGCACTCACCTCCGGCTTTGCACGCAGCTCTTCCCCGATCCTTTTAGCTGATGCTCAAACCGACCCACAGACGTGGACACATCCAGAGGCAGCTCAGTGACCAGGCTCGGGTCAGGCAGCTGTGTATGTGCCTTCCAGACTTTTCCCTGTGTTCATATAATCACACGGGATCTAGAATCGGTACATTATGATGCATATTTTTTTCTTTTACAAATCTGCAGCTTCTTTCTATCAAGAGAAATAAGCAAATGACAGCATAATAAGTATCCCGTAATTGCATTTTTGTACTTTTGCTCCCCCGCCAAAAAGAGGACGGCGAAGCTATCATTGCGCATCTATTTTTACAGGCTCGTCATGTAGGATACAGTCTCCAAAGTGGATTATCGGGTCAAAAGTCAGATGCGTTTTTAATTGTAATAGAACAGATCAGCTTCTGAAATGACTGTAATCATTTATAATCCCGTCAGCAATACGCGAAAAGTCCTTTTTCTCTAATCCCTTGCCAGCCATGAATTTTATAAATCCCATTCATTTCTGTCACTTCGACGATCAGAAGTTGTGTCTCAGGGGTAATCATAGTCTCGTTTCCCCGAGTGAGCAAGGTCGGGAATGCGGTCGCTGCTGGCTGTTTGAGTCGGCAGCTGGAGGGGCCCTCGTCACATGAGAGGCGGCGGAGGGCCTGTCAGTCAGTCTCCTCACACCCCTGCGAGTGTGCACGGTCCCGCCCCCGGGTCTGCGGCAGATGGTGCCAGTCACCTACGGCTTCGTCTGCTTTCAAAATACGCAGGAGAAACTGGGGCCCTCGTGTGATGCCGGTGGGAACGTGAAATGGTGCAGCGGCTGTGGAAAACGGTAGGGAGGGTCCTCAAAATAATTAAAATAGACCTATATATGCCAGCGGTCCCGCGTCTGGGTGCGTACCCCAAAAACTGAAAGCAGGGACTCGAGGAGATATCTGCATGTCCACGTTTATGGCAGCAGGATCCACGGCAGCCAAGAGGAAGAAGGACCCACTTCACGGTCCATTGACAGGGATGGCTCAACAAAGTGTGGCCTGTGCCTACCCTGGAGCGTCCCTCAGCCTTCAAAAGGAAGGACAGGCTGCCACAGGCGGCCACGGGGTGACCCTCGAGGACGTTACGCTAAGTGGAATAGGCCGGTCACAGCAGGACAAATACTGCGACTCCAGTCACATGGGGGATCTGAAATAGTCCAATTCGTAGAAGCGGAGCACGGAGTGCTGGTGGCCGGGGGCTGGGCAGGCGGGGAGGGGGCGTGCGTGGTGAACGGGGGCGGAGGATCAGCTTTGGAAGATGAAGGCCGTTTCAGGGCTGGGCGTGGGCGATGCCCGCACAGCCACGTGACTGTACGGCTGCCACGGAACTGTGCACTTAGAAATGATTAAAAGGGTACGTTTAATGTCGAGTCGGCAGCTGGCGGGTCCCTCGTGGCCCTAGAGGCGGGGGGAAAAACATACGTGATCTGGCTGCAATTAAAAAATATATGAAACGGTATGGAGCACGGGGGAGGGCGTACGTATGCAGATCCCCGACCCGCAGAGCACGAGGATGCACGAGCCCACCACCCGAAACGGAGCCGGAGCACGGCCAAGGCCGAGTCGACTCCCTGGGACTCCGACGCTCCTGCGAATTCCGGATTCCGGAGCGTCATCTCTGCCACGCCCGAGGCAGAGAGGTGCACGAAGACATGGCGACCCAGGGCGTCTCTGCACCTGCCTCCAGGGTCGATTGAGAAGGTGTGTGGCTGGGGTCTGGAAACTTCTGCTAAATTCGTTGGGCCGTTTCACCTTAATTTTATTGATTGTTCTGTTTGTTATATATTACTTCCCAACTGGAAGGCTTGTTCACATTTCTCCATATTTTTAATCTTTAGAGGTTGTCCTTGACATTTTACTATTAAAAATACACATGCTAAAATTAATCGAAAATATCTTTATTTTCTAAATAATACACGTTAATTATATCAGCGTGATCCTTATAAACCCGTACTAACTTGACTTGTAATTATGTTGGTGGTTTATTATGTTTTCTTAACCACAAATATTTTAATCACTGTTATTAAATACCAAGAATGTTTGTTAGGAGTTATCTACACAGTTACACATCTATTTACTAAGACTTTTTCTTGCATCTTCAACCTTCCTTTGGGACTTATTTTTCCTTCTCTCTAAAACATATTCTTTAGCAGTTCCTTTGGAAAATTCGGCTAGAGAGAAACTGTCAGGTTTCCTTTATCTGAGATTGTCTATATTTTATGCTTGTTCCCAAGAGACAGGCTTGCTAGCACCCAGTTCCCAGGGGAAAGCACATTTTATCAGTCGTCTTTTTTTTTTTTTTTTTTTTGCTTCCAATTTTGCTTTTAAGAAAACTTCAGTAATCTTAACTGAAATCTACTTGCAAATGATATTCCTTGTCTCTAGAGATTTGAAAATCTCCTCTTTGTTTTTCTGTCGCTTTAATGCAATATGCCCAGGTATGCGTTTATTCGTGATGCATGGTATAAAATTATGCTTCTGTGTATGTAGGTCAGTGTCTTTCAAGTTTAGACAGTTTTCAGTCATTTTATATTCAGATTGCTATTTCTCTTATATTTTCTTTCTCTCAGACAAGCTGATTAGCTCTGTTAGGATTTTTAACTCTAAGTCATGGCTTCTTTCTCCTGCTGTACCAGTTTCTACTCCGCTGATTTCCGTGTTTTAGAAATTCCTCACTTATGATACTTGCCAAGTTTATTTTTCCTTGTAGGTGTAGAGCGTTTGGTAACTTGACTGTCTGTTTACAGACATCGCCCTTCACCGAAGAGCTGAACGAGTGTGTCTGTTTTGCCATACTCGGTCCTAGATCCACACACACCCGTTGGAGCGTCCGGTCTGTTTTCATGCGGAATTCCTTAGCGCTCCACCTCATCTCAGCCGTCTTTTCCTGCCGTCTCTCCGTGACAGCGCTCTGCGCTTAACGACTGCAGGGATTTATTAATATTGTAAGAAACGGAGGCGGCTGCATCGCGTCCGGATATCCGTTCGTGGTCCCCTCTGAACTTCCGTACTCACGCGTATGTGACAAGCGAATCGCTCACATTCCTCAGATCTTGGCTGCGATGCCGGCTCCGTTAGGGACGTTGTGACCTCTCAGGTGAGGGAAGGTGTCATCGCCTCTCCCAGAGCACCTAGCACTGCCCCGTGTCGTCGTGGTTACCACATGCCTTGTGACTGACTTCCTTGTCACCTCTTTGTGCAGCCGCTAGACCACAAGGTCACAAGAGGCAGTGACTTTGGAAGTTTTGCTTCTATACCATCAGTTCCAAGCCAGGTGCCTGGCTCACAACAGGAGCTAAGATAATATCTGGTGAAAACTAACGAAAAGCTGAATATGTGGATATAACAGATACTCCTTTGGAATTATTCATGTTTTCCTCCTCTCTGGGGACGGCCTTCAGTCTCGGATTAGCATTTGCTTTTACCTGGAAGAAAGGATTATAGAGCCTAGCAATAGCCTTACAAGTCAGACTTTTACCTTCGGAAAGCAGTGTTTGAAATATTTATATGGCCTTCAGCTGAGGATGCAGTACTTAACTCTTAAAAGTTCTTTTAAAATTTCTTAAAATTTCATCTCCTTCCCACCATTCAGATTCAGTGAGAATTTTTAAGCTCTCTTGTGCTCCATGGTTTATGACATGATGTCATCAAACCCTCACAATGACCCCACGAGATAGATATCGTGACCCTATTCTCTGATTCTTACAGAAATGAAAGTCTCTTGAACAAGGTCACACAGCCACCAAGCAGTAGCGTCGAGGAGGAACTTCTGGTGGTCTCTTGATATTGCAGCTGCAATTAAGAAGCAGAATGTTGAATAAAGTTCCACCGGCAGCCTGGAGGGTCATGTGGTTCAGACTGCAGACTGGGTCTGTCCTTGTCCCTTGTCATCATGTGTTTCATTCATTGATTCGCCCACTCATTTGGGGTAGTTGATTAGGTAGCAAAACAACAAAACAAAACAAAACAAAAAAGAAACGTTGTAATGGCACGTGCCCTGCTGGCCAGAAGACCCCTACTCCGTGCCCTGCCATCCCTCAACCTGGTCCACCCAAGGGGCAGGTCTGTTTCTAGGTCTGGGCCCCCATTGGCCCAGTCCTGGTGCCCGTGGGTGACAACTTCTAGGCACACCATTGGCCCCACCCCCTAAAACATCACAACGGGGTCCGGCGTTCACCGCACGCATGACATTCACCCACGTGTTCAAGTCCGTAGTGAGGTGAGGTGTGCTCCGAGATGCGGGTGCTCTGAGGTACACCAACCTGCTTTCTCATTCTCCACATGAAAACGAAGTCAGCAGGACGGAAAGCGCCAGCCAGGAAGGACCTCACGCAGCCGGCCCGAGCCCGGCGACGTCCCTCAGCTCCCGTGAGCCGCGGCACGCTGGTTCCTTTGGACCCGCTGATGGGGGAGCAAAGTGGCCGCCTCCTGGTTTCTAGATGGCCATTTCCTGCCGTGTCCTCACACGGCAGAGAGAGGGAGACAGAGGGAGAGAGGAGGCTCGTTCTCTTCTTTTTACAAGGACTCTACCTTTGTGTCTTCATCACTCCCCCCCCCGAAGGCCCCACCTCCTAAAACATCACGGGGGGGGCGGGTTTCACCGCATGCCTTCGAGGTGGGGGCACAAGCATGTGGCATCTCAAGAGAACCTCATTTCTTACCCCCCAGGACGGAAGTTGGAAACCGGCAGCTTGAAGGGCAAACCGGCCTCCCAGATTGAATGTCTCATTTGACCTGAGTGTTTAAAGCTAAATTGATTTAGTGGCTAAGATTTCACGGTGAGAATATTTCTCCTGAGCATTTCGGTCCCGAGCTTGTCCTTAGAAGCAAGACTCTCTGGGAACACCCTGTACTCGGCCTCTTGGCTGCCGTGGGGGACCGGGCACGGGACCCCGATTTGCCCCAGCCCGTGACCCTCCCCACCCCGAGTGCCACGTGATGTTTGACACCTGTATTCAGAACCGCTTCTCTCATATTTGTTTGAAACCCAACAAACCTCTTTATCATGTGACCTCGAAGACAACCCCTTGTTGTAATAGACGAGAGGAAACCAAAGCCCAGGAAGCAGAAACGGGCTGGCCCGAGCGCCTGACACACAAGCTTGGAAAACACCAGCTTCGCAGACGCTGTTCCCTCCCCCAAGGCCCGGCTGCAAATCCACCCTGCGCGTCCGGGAACGAGCAGGCACACGAAACTTGCTCCCTCCTCCGAACGTCCAGCCACCGCAGTGGAGAGGACGCCGCGCTCTGTGGAAGGCCAGATGAGGGACCGCACAGGCGAGGACACGGGGCGTGGGTGTCCTGTGCCTGTCCTTTCGTCCCTTCTCCCCGTGGAATGAGTTTTGAAGTGCCGTCCAGGCGAGGGGTCCGGGCGGGATGGACGCCCCCCGCCTGTGAGAACTCTGATGCTGGCAATCTGGCAGGAAACTGTTTGGTTAGTGAACAGCTGGAGGTGGAGACCCTGGATCTGCACCCTGTCCCCTGGCACGGGTCCCTCGCTTCCCCGCCCGTGGGCCGCGGTGGGTGAGAACGTCTTCACTCACGAGACAGGCGTTCTGACACCCACTCCTGGCTCTCGGGCTGGTCCTGCTCCCCGTGACCACCGTCCTGAGACACATCAGTGGTGCCAGCAGCCGCTGCCACCAGATGCTATCGTCCTTGTAACTACTTCCCCGTCTCAGAAGACGGCGATGTGCTACGCCCAGCACAGCCCCTCCCAACCCACTGCCGGTGACAATGGGTGCACGTTGGGTCTTACAGAATAAGCTACTAGACGGCGCTTCCAAGAAAAAAAAAAAAAAAACATTGCTTTGTTTGATATTTGTTTTCTAAGTCACACACTCTAGTCTTACGTTGAGACATTTATTCTGTATTGGGAGAGGGCCGGGGAGAGTCGTCCTTTTTCCAGACTTCTTGACGCTTAACTCGTCCCTTGCCAGGCTTTCTCTCTTTCCCAGGGTAAAACGCCCTGGTTTGGTGGATGACATTTGCATTATTAGCGACGTACAAAATACGGACATCACGATGCCTTCCTTGAACCTCGAGTCGTTTCGTACTTGGTGCGATTCCAGATTCTTCGGAGGATGTGAAGGACGTCGGCTGTCAGCCCTTTGGGCCCCATTCTCTGTTCTTCCTCTGCCCTGTTCTGTGTCCAACGTGCGACAGTTGTGAGCCGGAGAACGGGCTCCGTGAGCCCCTGGCCGCTCACTCACCGAGCGGCTGAGGGGGACCAAGGAGTGTGAGGCCATGAATATTCTCTGGGCTTTTCATCCATCCGTTTCGTTCAGCACTCCCACCCCTCCTGACAGCGTGTGTTCACGTTCACGCACCTCCTCCCGCCGAGGTTCCATGAGAGCGAAACTCCCAGCATCGAGCCAGGGCCTGGCACGGTTTAAGATGCCCCCCGGAGCCTGGTTCCGGAAGGTGGGAGTGGGAAGAAACTGGCAGATCATGGAGCCCAACTCCCTCCTGGGAAACTGAGGAAACCAAGGCCAGAAGCCTTGTCGAGGGCCACGCGTCCCATAAGAGGCAGAGCCCGGACCCCCTGCCAGCCCCTGCCGGGCGCTTTCCGAGGCAGGGTTCTCGGAGGAAGGCGAGAAGGAAGGGGGAGGAGGGACAGCCCGCACCTGGACGCAGAGCGAAAGCACAGGTGCCGCCATCCCCCGAGAAAAGGAGCAGAAAGCACCCGCGGATCTGAGTCACTGGCTCCTGTTCTTCTCAGTCCCACACATCGCTTCCGACTGCTGCGCCTTCCGCATCGAACCTGCACAGACGGGCGGGCAACTGGCCGCGCCCACAGCAGCCAAATGGCCCCGGGCGGCGTTCGCTCCCACTGCCAAACCTTTCTCCGCGGCTGGGATTTTGAAAACGGAGTAAACAAAGTTTCCCAAGAAACTGAGGGGAAGCGATTTCCCTGAGGGCAGATGAAATATGAATCCCGGCCGGGGACGACGCCCGGTCGTGACCTCCACGCAGCCAGGACCCGCAGACGAGCATCCCGGAGGCCAACCCTCCGGGGCCCTTCACCAAAGCGCAGAAGTGACATGTGGACATTTTGAAAGAAGCCACTGTGGGCGTGGGAGGGCGCGAAGACAGGGAACATCATTGCAGTGCTGACGGGGTGCGCTTTTAAAAATATTTGAGACTTCCCAGGGAGGAGGCCTCTCTGGCAAGGAGATTGTTTTGAAACCTCGTAATTTGTTTTTAATGGTGATCTTTAAAGGACCGAACGCACTTGACCTTGGACCGAAAGCGTGCCCGAATCCCACCTCTCTGTATTCTCACGCACCATGCGGGCGGCCAGTTCACTGCGTGCTGAGCGCCATCTTTGTTCCTGGCACCTACTGTCCCGTACCCCGCATCCGCGAAACAGACCTGCAGGCAACTTCCAACCCTGGGGGGCCCCCCACGGTTTTGCGAAACCCTCCCACGAGTTTATTTCATCCCGTCTCCCTACGCAAGTGCGGCAGTTACCAGGCTCCCGGGGGTGGCGTCACCTTCTCCAAGTCCGTCCGGCCACGCATCGAGCCTCTGCACCTGGACCTCGCTGTCCTGCGTGTGGCCCCAGGGCCTGTCGCGCTGTGTTGTCAGAGCCGAGCGTGTTTATCGGACCCGTATGTCCCTAAGTTGCCCGGTGTAATGTCTCGTTCGCTTGGCCATTATTGGCCACCTCTCCCTGTCCGTTACACAATGCAGGTGCCTCGCGGTCATGTGCTTAAAAGGTCCGCATGCTTGTTTGAGTGAAAGAACGGAAATTCATCCTGATGGCAAGCCTGAACGGCGGGGACCTTGTCCTCGCTCTGCCGTGTGACTCTGGACAACGCACGTCTCCTGTCTGGTCCCCCGTCTTTCCACCTGTAACGTGTTCTTTGAATCCCGTAATCGCTCATCCTCCCCTTTGTGCTGAATGTCTTGGTGAGATGTGACGGCAACGCGGCCGCCTATTCTTCTCTCAGTCAAAGGAACCACGTGCCGAGGAAGTGAGCCCATGAACGGAAGCACTCGCTGGTTCGAAACTCACCCCCTGAGCTATTTGTCCCGTGTCTGTCTTGGCGGAAGTCAGATAAAGTGACACCTCGATTCCAATGCAGGCTTTTCGGTGACCTTGGGCAAATCGCTCACCCTCTCTGGCTTTGTGTCTCGAAGATGTCGTGGCTTGAATAGATGGACTCAATCTTTTCTAAGACTCCTTCTAGCTCGTAGAGGCCAATTTCTGACCTTACGGATGAGGGAAGTACGTTTCAAGGAGGAAAAGGGGCTATCCTTCCGATTCCAGAAGCCTTTGGACTCTAAATTCTAAGCAGCACGTGCAGCACTGCAGAGAGGGCCGTTGTCAGCCACGCAGAGACAGCCCGGCCCGGCTGGCTGAGACGCACTCGCCCCTAACGAAGGGGCAGCTTGGACCAAGTGCTGCCTCAGAAGCCCGTTCGTTTCCCTGAACGTGTCTCTGTCAGGCCACGTGGGGTGGAAAGGAGAGATGGCGGAGGAGCACCCAGTCCCTACCGGCCGATCACCGAGAGGCGGGTGGCAGAGGTCGGCCACCGGCTCGGCAGGTGCGTGGACAGAAAGCGTCCCCACGCCCGCGGGCCAGGCAGCTCTGCGCCTGCCGAGGGCTGAGACGCGTTCCCTTCCGGGTTATGCAGCAGGGGTGGCTTCGACTCTACCTCCTGAAATGGCTCTTGAAGGTGAGTTGGGAAAGAGGAAAGAAGGAAGGTCAAGCGAGAGAACCCTGGCATCGGGAGTCTGGGACCCATCAGACAAAGAGAATTGTGGCGCTGGGAGGGATAAGAATGTCCACATGTCCACCTCGTTTCGTACATAGAAAGAGCTTAATAAATAAATACCTTCAGGGTCGAGCGCATTTTTCAGTGCCATGCATGCCCCACCTGATCCTTCAATGCTGACGTCCCCCAAGCGTCCAGATTTTGCACTTTTCTCTCCCAATTGGGGTCATGGGTCCCCCTGGAGGACCTGATAAGAATTGCTGATTTCCTCACCAGGAAAATCCATACCAGCGACAGGGGTTTACTGGCCTGTGCTCCCCAGTGGCTTCCACTTACTCCAGCAGCTTCTACGCCCGATTTGCTTGCAAACCTGTTCCCTTTAACTCAGATGTTTTCCTTAAACATCATCCATCTGAAACACATCAATACATTGCGGAGAATAATTACATTAGTTCCTAAAAGCGAGAGCGGTGGAGGAACAGAGGCTTGCTGAGCCAACGCAGGAGAAAGAGGAAGTGTTTTATCTCCACGGTGACGTTTGCAAGCTGTCACCACTGACCTTTCTTCAGCGGCGAGTGTGCCAGGTACCGATCTGTTTACTGTAACTTTTTTCAAGATCCTTGGAGGTGTTTAATTTGATTGACTTTTTATCCGTCCCTGATGGCTGTGTTGCTCCATTTACCGAGATTAATAAAACCGGGTCTCTGTGAAAACAGTGAATGATGGAAAAGGTTGAGGGTTTTAGAGGCATCTCTCAGGAGGGGCCGGGACCATGGGGTTTGGGGAAAGAGGGAGCTGGGCTGAAAACTTGAAATGTATTTAGACTTCACTGTCCACCTTTGCATCCATAAAACTATATTAACTACCTGCTTTTCGGATTGTGTTGAAGATCACGTGCAATCGTGTATTCGAAGTGCTTAGTCTGTTTACCTGGCAATGGTAATATGGCTAATAAATGCTGGTTATTCCTAGTTAGTGTCGCTAACTTTAAGTTTATTGTTTAAGCGAGACGAGTTGTCCCTAAAGTTATAGGGGAGAGCAAAGGACCTAAAACAGCCAAATGAACTGAAGGCAAATCCGAAGCCCTCACCCTACCTGATGTGAAGACTGAGCTACAGTGTCCAAGAGCGTGGTAACGGGGAACAACAGACAAGTAGACGAGGGTTAGAAGAACAGACCAAGTCATGCATGTGATTTGTTACTTGGACATTTCGACGGGTAAAAGAATAACTTTTCAACAAATGGGGTGAGAAGAACTAGATAAATAGAAGAGGAAAAAAAATCGCACGACTGGAAAATGGCAGGGCCAGGATCTAACGCAGGATTTTTACCTTCGGCATCTGTGTTCAAATATTTTCCTACACTGCCGTTTTAACACGGCGACCTACAAAGGGTCCTGGTAAAATACCCAGCCAAGTGTGTCAAGCCACTTCCCGAATCGTCACTTACAGAAATTAAAAGGCTAAAAGTGACGATTTCTAGGGTAGCCTCAGAGATGCACACTCTGTCCGTGAGCGGGCAGACCACAGAGCAAAGCCCAGCCCTCCCTGGGCACAGCTGGGTCCACACTTCCTCCCCTGCTGTTCGGCCCGCCTCCCCACTGCGGGCAGGGGGTGAGAACTACCTCAGGGGCCTCAGAGGCCTGGTCATTGCAGGACACAGGACAGATCTGCAAACATCTCAAGGGCTTGGCGATCAGCTTTAATGCGATCTCTCGCCTGCCCAAGAATCCATCAGACTTGTATTATTAACCGCAGAAGTTGTGTACAGGCCGCAAGCCTTTCTTCAAAGCCACCAGAACATGTAAACGTGATTCTGGCAATCTGCTAAACTCCAAGCACCCCGGCTTGGTCCTTCTGCCGTTCTCAGAAGAAATACCCTTGTGTCTCTCCACGGCAGGTCCCAATGCCAGTCAGAGGCCACCTGGCTTTGGATGGCACGTCTTATTGTGAGAGGCCCGAAAGAGTTAACTAAAGAGGCTGGCCTGGCAAGGGCTGACCTCTGACCCTGCATATGTCCACGAAAGGACTGCTGGCAGCTCAGTCTAGGAGAAGGAAATAATAATTAACTCCCTTCTACAAAAATAATGCCTACGATATATTAGGTGCTGCCCGAAAAAAAGTTGAGGAAGCAAAGCAGACCTGCCATTGACCGGATGGCTGTTCCAGGGCATTCCCCTGGGCTTAAGAAGCCACCAAGACACCCGGTGATAGGCAAGTGATTGTCCTAGAGACTGGGCCTCCTGGTACAGGAGAGGCCAGAGCAGGCGGCATTCAGACAGGTGTCAGGCCGTGTGTCAGCAGGGAAAACGGGAATGAGGTCCAGGGCTGCGGTGACAGTGGGTGGGGTTCCAGAAAGCAAAGGGCACGTGTGCTCAGGATGCGGACATCAGGGCACGACCGGGGGAAGTGGTCCCTCGTCCGGGACTTAAGGATGTGCACAATTAAAGGCGGGAAGGTGTGGAAGAGGAAGGTCATTCAGGCACGGGAAACACAGGTGTGAAAGCCTTGTGTGGGGAAGGACCTCCCAAGGTGCTCCCAAGGGACCGAGGGACCACCGGTGGGGCTGGCGCCAAGCGAGGGAGTGGGCAGGTGGAGCGGGGAGGCTGGGGAGTGGCCACGGGCCTCAGGGAGAGCCTTTCTTCACCCCAAAGAGATGGGAAGGCTCTGGGGGTTTTAGGCAAGGGTACCGACAACACACTCTGAGCTGTGAAAGGTGACAAATCTGACTCCCAGGACAGGAAACCAGCAAATCCTTGTCAAGCGTATAAATACGTGTGGACGTGAATGTAAACAGCCACACCTGCCGATGAGGGCATCACACCTGCGAGACGCGGTTTCCAGAGGACTTCGCTTTTCCTGCAACACATTTCTGCATCTTCCAGATATTTTTTACATCGGCCCTTTCTGCCTTTTCTGAGAGGAAAATAAAGTTTGTTTTTCTTTCTTTCTTCTTCTTTTTTAAAGCAAAATCTCTGCCGACAATGCCTTCTCTGGACAATAGGAATAAATTGCAAAGCAAGCAAGTTGCCCTAACGTGACCCAGTCTGGGACTGGGCAGACTTGCCACATAAATAGAAAGGTCTTTTGATGATGTCATTCTAGAGTGTCCTTGACATTCGTGAAGGTTTTAGCAGGCCCAAAGAAAAGAAAAAATAGAATTATGGTGCTGAGAGGGACCTTACAGTTCAAACGATCCAACCAGCATATTTCACCACTGCAAGAAAGGAAGCTCTAAGAAGCCTGACACTTCAAAAAAAAAAAAAGCCACTCAATAATCAAGACCATTTTGAACAACAATACTAACCAAGTACGCATTTACATTTTAAAAAGGATTCAATCATTCATCGCAGGAAACTCAGGTTGACCAAGAGTAAATCTAACCGAACGTGTGAAAGTTCATCACAAAGAATATGAAGAAAAAAATATTTTAAATATAAAACGAGACCAGAACAAAGGGAGGTCGGGGTGCCACGGCCGGCCGAGGGTGGGGAGGTTTGCCATCAGGACCTGCAGGATGCACTGATGGGCTGTGAGTCGGTGCTTCACGTATCGTAGTTGGCGTGAACTCATGAGAAACACGTCATTCCTCCCCATACGTCAAGCACACGTTCATTGCCTTCCCGGTAAACACCCTGACGACGTTGCGTGGCTGGTTTACTTTTCATTTGAAATCCACTTTCGAGCTATAAAGTTACATTTAATAAAACGTGCCAATTTTCAAGTGCATAGTTTATGAGTTGTGACAGACAATACGCCCCCCACCAAGACTCAAGACATTCTCATCACCCCGAAAGGTCCTACGAGGCTTTTCAGGAACTTGGCAAACTGGTCTTAAAACACACACTGTAGAGCGAAGTTCAGGGATAGCTTAGAACAACAGGGGAGGATTTTATCTCGCAGACAAAAAGATTCATTCTGAAACCACAGCCAAGACGTAAATACATAGTTCAAAGGCCTAGCTACGAATTCCAGAAATAGACACACTCGGTTACGAGCTCGGTCTATATTTTCCGAACCGTCTGTACCAAAACCGGCATCTCGGGGCCGCTTTATCGGGATCCTGTCACGTCGAGGCATTTACACATTGCCTGTGGCTGTGTTTCTGCTGGAGCGCAGAACGGGGCAAAGCCAAGCGGCCCACACGACCCAAATAAAGGATTTACTATCTTTACAGGACGATTTGGCCAGCCCCGGCTCAAGACGTTTGTTGAGCTCTGCAGCTGCGTGGCATGGGAGGCTAAAATGCTCAAGTATCCGTATTCCATTTTCTCATGATCAGGGAAATTTAAAATATCTAACTTTTTTATGCTCTCTCTGTGAATTTCACTTCTACGTATATAGGAAACGTCGGCCCTTCGTTTTACCCCACATTTCCTTATTTTCCTATGAAATCATTCTCTTCTGCCTGCAGAACACCCTTCGGGATTTAGTGCAGTCATGCTGGTGTTAAATGATCTCATTTCCTTCTACACTAGTTCTGTTTTGCCTTCATTTTCGAAGTTGCTTTTGCTAGGCGTGGAATCGCAGCATGGCATTTGTTTCCGGCCAGTATTCTACTGCTTGCCCCACGCGCCCCTGACTTATTAGAAACCAAATAGAGAGCATCACTTCTGCCGGTTTCCTCAGAATGCTAGGGCCTTGAAATACTAATTCTTACCTTCATGTTCTCCTGTTGCTTAAGATAACGGTAGAGCGAGGATCCACGTCCTGATCGCTGGGTAACCACTAATAAACCAGGGATAAAGGGAACAATATATATTTTTTTAATCTGTAAGAAGGCAGTGACCAGGGTGGAAAGGGGGTGGGGGAGGGACAGAGAGTAAAGGGGGGTCAAACACCAGGTGACAGACGGAGACTAGATTTGAGGTGGTGAGCACACGTAGAGCAACCAGATTCCTTATTGTAAAGTTGTGCACCTGAAATTTGTATAATGTCATCAACCCATGTTACCCCAATAATTCAAAACAAAATAAGGCCAAACAACAACAACAACAACAGAAACAGAAACATACAATGAAAAGCTCAAATAGAAAACATGGTCCCACAGCGGGGTGTCACTCAGCTGTCCACTGGCAGAGACAGTGATCTAGCCAAGCGTTCTGAATCCACACCAGACTGTGCCCTGAAATCCCAAAGTCATCGTGCCCCCAAGATCTGCCCCTCATTTATCAAGTGTGATATGAGAAATTAAACTCATAATGTGCGTAGGAATCATTTCTATTCTAATCACTGAAAAACCGGTCTGCCGAAGCCACCATTTCAAAAATCTTTTGTGATTCTTTAATTAGTTTTCTGTTGTGTTGGGTTATGTTTTTACTTTGCTCATCTCTCCTTCATTGATTTATGACTGGAAAGCGCAAAGGTAAGAAAAAAAGAAAAGACAAGAAAAAAGAAACCACTTTACTGGCTTCCCACCGCCGTCAGAATAAAATGCAAGAACCACCTTGGGAGACCATACAGAACCCCGGGCACCTGAGCGGTTTCTCTTCTCTCTCTCACCCATGCATCTCCGTTTCTGTTTTGTTTCTTCCCTGTCAACCCCCTGAGAAACAGACACTTCAAAGAAAAAGCCAACTCGATAATCAAGACCATTTTTGAATAACAATACTAACCAATTGCTTATTTGCATTTAAAACAAGATTCCATCGTTAATCGGGAGACACTCAGGTTGACGAAATCTAACCAAACTGTGCGCAAATTCATTACAAAGAATATGAGGGAAAAAATATTTTACATTTAAAACGAAGACCTGCACCCCGCATCTCAGAGTACTTGTACTTGCTCGCCAGGGTGCCCGCCTGTAAAAAAAAAAAAAAAAAAAATAGACCATTCTGAGGTCCCTTCCCTCCCTTCCCCACGTCCCTGCGAGGAGAGAGAGCCTCCCTGACCAAGCAGGCCGTCAAGAGCCAGTCCCATCATCACTCTCTGCCCAGCCACGGTGTGTGTCTCCTCCGGGCTCTTAGGTCAGCCCCCAAGGGGCACAAGACCAGCGCAGGGGATGCAGACGGAGGCCTGCGTGACTCTTCACCAGGTTCAGGTCCAGCTGGCCAGCTGCAAGACGTTTCCTGCTCTCTGCATCGACTCATATGCGGCTATGACTACCAACCCGGCTAAGTTTGAATCTAGAATTTTCAGATTCCTCCGAGTCGGTACGAGAAAGCCTGGGCAGTTGGAGGGACAGGATTGGGGTAGAGCAAGGGCCTCACTCCCGACTTCCCCTCCCCTCATTTCCTGAAGAGTGACATCAGGGGCGCCCCAGGACTTGTGTTTGGAAAAGGCAGTTGAAGAGCATGGTGAATTTTCTCTCTCAGAATGCAAGCCAGGAACAAGACCTAATGCTCAGCCGTAATGTGTACACATGGATATGCAGACATGGACATATGTACACACGTATGATTAGTATATAGGATCTGACTAAATAATACATGTTTGTACAGGCACTTGTATGTATACCTGCACATGCAGGCCCGTTGCTGCCCGTGTGACGTTTGCTCTCAGTTTACCCAGCGTATTAGCACATTCCAACAGCTCCCTCTTCTACGCGGGACCTCGGGGTCGGGGGGTGTGGAGACGCAACCTCGGGATCGAAACGAGAACCGGGTGGACTTACCACCGAGCGGGGGGCTGCTGCCCGCGCCCCTTTCCGGCTCCGCTTCCATTTCAAGGTGATGATGATACCTGGGCACTGAAGTCATTTTGTCCAAACTGAATCTGGACCGCAGGGTCTCTGGGGACGACTGGGTCAGGAGTCAGGAGGCGTGGAGAGGGGAAGAGTTCCCAAAAAGTCCTGGCCAGGTGCTCTGAGGACCAGGAACCGAGAGAGCAGGTGTAGCACCTCACTTACAGGTGTTCGTCTTGACTCCGGCCACAGCGTTCCCCGGGACCCAGCACAATGAAGAGTCCTCGGCTCCCCCAAGCTCAGCGCCTTGGGTCTCAGTCCCCCTCGAACCAGCCCTGGAAGTGAGTCTGACGAACACAGCTGTGGCCTCGCTACACAGACTTTCAAAAGTTCCAGGGACTTTTTGCATGATGATTGAACCCACCCAGAGAGCAACCGCGTGGTGACAGGGTGGAATGCAATGCCTTGAGCCAAAGAAAAGAATTGCAAGCAGTCTGAGCCCAGATCTTAAGGGGCAGAGGCCTTCAGCGGGTCCTGTTTTGCTTCCTCTGATCGTGATTTGTATCCACCCACCTCTCCCTACCTCTCGAGAGTGCAAGCGTCTACTGTCTGCCGGTTACGCCTATGGCCTTCACTCAGCTTTTAAACATCCGTGATGAGCAAGCATTGTCTTATCCAAACTTCACGACAGTCCTCTGAGGCACACATAAAAGAATCTGTTTTTTGTTTTTGTTTTTGTTTTTGTTGTAAGCTGCGTGTGGGTAGTTAAGGGTGACAGAGCACTGGCAGAACTGGGATCGGGACCAGGCCTGGCTGATATCGGCCTCAGGCTTTCCTCTCACTGGACTTTGATGAAACTTGCCGAAGAATCACCCGAGATGAACAGGAAAAAGGCAGGCTCTGGAGGCACCCCCACTGGCGTCTGACTCGCGTCTGGGGGTGATGCCACAAGGCTTCTGCCCAGGCCCGGCACCCCAGAAACAGCTCCGAGCGGGAATAAGGAGCCGGATATTTACTGGGCAGAGGGCTCAGGGGCCTCGCCCGTGGGAGAAGGAAAGAATATAGCGATGGTGAGACTCTAGGGGTACCAACTGGGACCGCTGATGGCAGGACACCCCTTCGAACTGGCCTGGGTCAGGAGGGGCAGCCAGACCACTCCTCAGCCACCACTGGGTGCATGGGGTCTCCTGAAAGGTGGGGGCGGGGGGGGTAGGACATAGGGCCGGGTTCTCCAAAGACGTCGGGATTGGAGAACGCTTCGCCGGCAGCCTCTGCACAGGTGAGACAGACAGGTCAGGGTGTCGGGCAGCTCACTCAGCCTCCACAGCAGGAGGCACGGCATAGAACCCACAGAAATCATGGCGGAGCCCCCGGGTCAGCGCCCAGCAAGCTCGGGGACATTCTCATCCTCACCAATAGTCGCCGAGGGCCAGTAGGGGGCAGCAAAGAGCTTTCCAGGTGCTGCCCAGGCATCCGGAGGTGGAGGAGGGGCCGGGCGGGAGGCATCACCTGGGAACCCACACAAGGGGCTTCAAACTGCATTTCCCAATTCACCCCACGTTTATCTCCGGTCCCTTTGCTTCGCTCACCGCATCTAACTGTCTCCTTAAACACATGTGTACAGTATCCTTTATCGTGTACTTATAGAAACACACTTCTAGTATGTATGGTTTAATGGGGCCCCGAGAATCTCTCGTCCGGATGGCCGCACTGGGCTCCTACGCGGTTACCCAGAGCGGCGGCGTCAAGCATCGGTGGGCTCATGTCCCTGCAGAATCCTGCGCCTGACCCAGGGGTGTGATAGATTCTGCTCCTGCCGCTCCCCAGGGCCCGGTGTTCACACGCAGGCGTTTTGCGAGCCAGTTGCTAAGCTGTTGTTAGCTTGAAACTGACCGTGGTAGAACTATTTACACCAGGGAGGAAAAAAAAATGACAGATTCTACAAACCGGTGCGTTTTCGTGAAAGCCAGTGCTGCAGGACACGGCCGAGTGGCCCTTTCCCACGAGATGAAGCCCTGGCCCGTGACCACGTGGCTCTCTGCTCTGCGTCCTGGTCAAAGCTGGAGTCCCCAGAGCTTGCACGCTTCCTCGAGGTTGCACTGTCTTCCCCTGGTTGTGAGGCCCCCCCGTCCCCCAGCCTGCCTGCGCCCCCGCCTGGACATGGGGCCGTGCCTCTCTCCTGCGGAAGCACTTCCAGGGTCTCTTTCCCGCGCCGTACGAAAAGCAGGTGTCACATGATGCCGGCTGCCCGGATCTGGGTCTGTGTACTCCTCGCCCTGCACGGTCCCGAAGGGCCTGCAGTCTTCGGTTTTCGTCCACCTGGCCCCGTGGTTAGTGCGCTGTCCAGCGTGTGACAGCTCGTGCATAAATGTCGGCTGACGAAGAGCGGAGTAAGTAAAAGGTCTTCCCGCCTTCTTTTTGGTACCCGCGTTGCCTTCGCGCTCACCTTCTTGCCAAGCCTGAGCCCCCTGCCACCTCCCCCAGGCCTGTCCCGTCAAAAGAACTACAGCCAAGACACCACTTCCGATCCCTCGCTCAGCCATCGAGCAGAGCTGGACCCTCAACCAACCCCAGACCCACAGAGACACCAAACTGAGTGGCAATTCTCATCTTCTTCCCCGCTGGGCTTCTCACAGCGCAGTGCCCTCAGGAGAGGTATCCTCCTTCTACAGCACCGCCTTCCAGAAAGACAAGGCAGAAGTCGCCCAGAGCAAGCGTCAGATCACCGCCAGGGACTCCATTGCCAATAGCCGTCCCAGGCCGGCCCAGATTCCAGGGGAGGGGAAATAAACCCCATTTTCCGTGAGAAGAGTATCAGGTACTTCGTGCCAACCTTTAACCTGCCATAGCAGTGACTCACTCTCTCCTCTCTCCGATGGAGACAGGACAGCAGAGCTACCCGGGAGGAAGGTATGAAGCCCAGAGGTGTCCCCAGGGAAGTCGTCACTGTCCCCCACCAGGTGAGGGAAACCTGGCACCAGACATTTCATCGAATCCCCAAAAGAAGCGCTGAACTCGGTCCTGCTGACATGGACCCCCATTCCGTCTCGGCTGACTGGACACCCGTTCGGCTAACCTCTAGCAACGCTCTGAGTTGGAGGATAGATAGGGTCCGTCCTCCAGCCGTAGCTGCTGGAGAGAAGCGCTCTCTGCCCCGCACAGGATGAGCAGTGAGTCAGGAAGCCGCCCTCACTCCAGCAGAGCGCCGGAGACGCCTGTGCCATCTAGAGACGATCCCGCGCAGAGAACTGGCCCCGAAACCCCTCGGGCAGGCTACAGAGAGTCGGAGCAGCAAAAGTGTGCGCGTTTCCCCCAGGTATCTGGATTCGAAGGCTCGAATGTATTTCCGGAGGAATATACGCTTTCATCGCCAGAGGGTTTTTATGCTCGTAGATTGATTTATCGGTCAAGGTTAAACAGGAAACAGATGGCAAACTCAAAAGGGGCGGGGTGCGTGAAAACGGCGGAGCAGAGTCTGCTAACGAAGGCCAGGGAGGCGTTCAGGAAAATCAGCTCGAGAGGGGGAAGCACAGTGGTGCCAGCGTAGGAGAAGACCCCGAGCCGAGGCGACAAGGGCAATGAGCTAACACGGGAAGCCAGCAAGGGCGGAAGCTGTAGGGAGCGGCGGCCTGAGGCCCCACGGCCAAGGCAGAGGGACCCGGACGCGGCCCGGCAGCGGCCCGGCAGGGAGCAAGTGCCCTGACCGCTCTCTGCTCCTTTCTTCTCACCCCCTGCCCAGGCCTCTCTTGGCTGAATGCACCTGGGAGCCTGCGTGACCACTCGGGCCGTGGACATCCCCCGGCTGGAACACACAGAGGGGACGAGACAGGGTGGGGACTGGACCCGGAGGATGAACGCAGGTCCCGCGGCTGAGCTGGCCTGCGGACAACATTCGACTTAATGCCCGTCCTGGGCAAGTCTACGTCAACAGCTGTTTCTCTTTCGAAGGATCCTGGGATTCTCCTTGTCACGCCCCCTCTGTGCAGAGATGTAAAACTCACGAATCCGTTTCATTCCTCATCCAGTGTGCATGGAAGATTTATCACATTGAAATTTAGAACTACTAATAAGCTTATGAAGCAGAACAAGCAGAGTTGACTAAGGGGTGATCTACAGAGAGAAGAGGTTTTAGAAATGTCTGAGGAAAAGGAGAGATACTCAAGCAATTAAAGATAAAGTAAGATATATGTAGGGCAAAACCAAGCCAAACCAAGTATAATCGGTGGTTCAAAGCAGAAAACCCAACAAAATGTACAGGAGACACATTTAAAGGTAAAATGCAAAGAAAGTTCTCCAAAATCTAGAAATTATGACAAATGAAGATTGACATAAATATATAACTCAGGGAAATTTGTTTCAAACTCCTCAGCTCCACAGGATGTCCAAGCTGATACCTTGACCCCAACAATAAAAAAGTTTTCAGGCCAAAAAAATAAACTGCGTACGAGGCAAGACAAAACACCAGGCAGGATTCAAACGTCTTTCGATCAATAGGGAATGTCCTAAAACGAACAGAGGAATGGCTCCGAAATTCCAAAATTAAAAAGCGCAAGCCGAGAACGTGATTAAAGAGAAGGTTGCCAAGCTAACAGCCATTCCGCTTCTCCCTGGCACGAGGGATCTCAGGTTTGTTTCCGGGGCCGTGTGCCCAGCAGGCGAGGAAATGAATCACAACTGGTCTAGGGTAGCGATGGTCACAGAAGACGCCGATGCCCTAGGGGTATGTGGCTCACTTCTGGCTCCTGGGACCTGGGAAGGAGTCTGAGTGAACCAGCCTTTTCCCCAAAGACTGGTAAGGCGAACGCCCCTTTGCCGCCCGCCCCCTCCAAGGCTCCCCTTGGCAGCTGCGATGCGGAGACAGACAGTCCGGAGCCACGGCAACCACCTTGCAGTCATGAGGGAAGGCACTGCTGCACGAGGGTGGCGGAGCCCAAGGGTCGGGAAAGCCTCGGGGTTTAAGGACACCCTCTGACCACTAGAAGCAACCCTGGCCCCGCGCGCTTCTGGGATTCCTGGTAAGGACCTCATAAAAGTCTTTTCATCTCAAGCTGCTATTGGTCAAATACCGACTTACTTGCCACGGAAATTATTCTAAGCGTACTCTTCCCGTGGACAAAATCCTTTGCATCAAAGTGAAATCTAGGCTTCTCAGGGGCAGGATTTTTTTATTGTTTTTTTTTTTTTTTGTCTGTGTCTCCAACGCCTAGGAGGGCTCCACAGTAGGTACAAAAATAAATATTTGCTACATGAATGAATTCTAGTAAAAAGCAAAACCAAAACCAACCAACATGCTCTATCTAGGAATTTAAACATTAGAAGCGTCCCAACAGTGGGATTGTTCTTAAAACTTATTTAGAAGGATATTCGGAAAAAAAGGCTTCCTAATTCAAGATCCATTGTCAGTATAGTCCGCGGCACATGGCGGGGACGCGTCAAGGAACCGTGGCTGTTGAATAATGTCCCTTCCGTGCAATGCCCCTGCGCGGGTCGGACCACACGGAACCGACAGCTCTGTGATGCTCTTGAATGTTTCACAAGAGTTGTGACTGTTCAAAATCACTTCCACGTTTGAGTAGATAGGTAACAACCATCCCGAGACACTCAATTGTAGTCGTTGATGTAGAAGATCAATAATATCCCATTTCTAACATCCGGTAGCAGAAGAAACCCCTTTCCAGCGAATACCCCGAGAGGATGGGGTCTGTCCTACCAAGCTAATTAATTTTTAGACAACTTAACCCTCTTGGAATGGATAGGTCTAACCCCCAGAAATACATTTTTTTTCCAAAACAGAGCAGGACACAAGAATTCTGGGGAAAATCGTCCTCCTTTGCCCCTTCTCGGATGTTGCCCCTGCGGTAGAAGGGACAGTTCTTAAATGCGGCGCGACTCTCTGGGATCTGTGTGAGCTAGGAGAGGCATCCCAAATAATTGAGCTTAATGACCATTAAATAACTGATGTTCTTCAAATGATGTACTTTATAAATAACTCGGGGAAAATTCAAGGTTACATTTCTGGAAGCAACCCTCTGGCTTGCAGTCTAATGTCTTCTTAAAGTGTCATGCTGGGTGTCACCCACTTCCCGGGCCCCGTTGCGTGCCCCAGAGCCCTGGCCTGGATTTCATACTTCAGTGGACTCTGTAGGAGATTGCAAGCAGCAGCCACCAATTCCTCCCTCCCCCCTACCCAGGCCCTCCTTGTGATGTGTCTTCGCTGTTCTTCTCGTTAAAAGACAGAGACTGTTTTCCCACCTATTCGTCGTCTATGGGCCCCCAGAGACTGCGCCGGTTTGTGATTTTGACCTTCAGAATGGAGCAAAGGTGGCGAGGCAAGACGTCTGAGTGTGCGCCTGAGGAGGCCTCGAACTTCTGCGCTCTCTCAAACCCCGAGGCCCCCATACAAGAGAGCCCAGCTGCCACGTCCCCTGAGGATGGGACACTAAATGGAGACAGAGCCCGACCGCCGGACATGTGGGTGACACTGTCCGTGACCCCCCACCCAGGTGACCACAGCACATGTGCGAACTCAGGCAAAACCAGCCGGACTGCCCAGCTGGGCCGCTCCGAATTGCTCACCGGCAGAATCTTCAGTCCCCAGGAAGTTCGGTGAAGGGTCTCGGGGCCCAGCAGTCTGGGTCATGTCACTATATCCCTTCCCAGGTGAACCCCAGCTGCTCCATCTGGTCTCTCCCACCGCTACACAAGGCCACGGGCCTCATGGGTCCCTCAGGATTGGAGAGGCAACATATTTCATTCGGTCAAGCTACTCTGACTCGTTCTCCAGGAAACACTGCTTGTTTTGATTAAGAATCCAAGGAGAAAAGGCACTGGATCGAGTCAAAGCTGTCACTCGAGGGGCCCCGGGCCTCAGGCCATGTGCCCGCAGGTCCGGTGGGATTTCCGGTCTTCGCAGTGGGTAGAGATGCTCCGTGGAGCCCTTGGCGGCCCCAGAGAAGGAGCCCAGCACACACCTGAGGAACTTAGAGTGACGCTTCGCCGTCCTCTCCACATACTATCCTCTCGAGAGTTTCGGGCGCGCTCCAGGCCCTCGTCCACAGCGAATGCTCGACCGTGGTCCAGCCACCTGCTCAGCAACCTGAGGTCCCAAGTGAGCCGGATGTCGCCTGACCCGGCACGCAGAGTTCCGCACCCCTCCGTCACCAGGCACACACGGCACACGCAAGATCGGCTACGGGGGTCTGAGGCTCGCGTAGGCGCAGGGCAGGCGGCTCAGGTCCTCACAGTGCCCCTCCTGCCACGCCGCCTCAGCCCTCTGCAGCAGCACCTCCGCCTCGGGGACTCGCTGGGCCCCGCTGACTGAGGGAGAAAAGGTGCAAGCTCGTTGACGGAGTTCTGCTCCCGATTCTGGCCCTGTCCCAAAATAGAGGGAGCCAGCGAGACAGCCACACTCAGGAGCAGACTGAGGGCCAGAGAGGCGATGGAGCCGAGTCCCCACGATGGCTGGAACTGTGAGCAATGCACCTGTGCTCCGCTCAAGGAGCGATTACCAGAGGTGTCTGCCCGCCCCGGTTCATGAGCGCGGACAGCAGCCGAAGCCGCAGAGTCGGGACTAGACAGTACGTGGCCGGAAGCGGACGACGAGGTCTGGGGCGGGGGCTGTGGACGGGGCTCTCTGGGCAGGCACCGCTGGGAATGGGTTCGTCACATGCAAACGAATGTTCCCAAAGAGCAGCTGCTGTCGAGGACCCTAACCACCGCGGGGATCAAATGGCCAGCCGTGTGGGTGGCAGCTCGTCTCTTCCCCCAGCCCCCCCACCGTCCTCACCCAGCGGGCCCACGAGCAGGGGGCACGGCGGCAAGGACAGAGGCCGTGCCCGGGCTCTTCGTCAAAGCCAGCCTGCCTGCCTCCCCGCTCGTGGCCTCTGCTGTGGGCGGGTTTTCGCAGAGGACCGCTTGCATCTGGGAAGGGCCAGCGCTTTGTCTTCTCTGGGAGAGAGCGGCCCCTCGATGTGAGGCTGCCCTTTCCGGCCCCAGCGCGCCTGCCCCACACCGGCGTCTTCACGCGTATCAGGCGCCTCACGCACCGTCACGGCATCCGCACTCCGTTACTCCCCGCCGGCAAAGCCACGGGCTCATGCTCCCGTGCCCGACGACGCGGCCCGGTCTCGCGAACCGGCCGGCTCTGCGGTGGCCGGGTGGCCTGTGGAAGACCCCACTGGGGCCCCAGAGGGGGCACCACTTTGAAAGCATAAAGTCCGTGCTCGGAACCAGCAGCCGACACCCTGCAGCTTCTCCGTTGCTGGGATTCCCAGGCCCAGGCGGGGAGGCGGGCTGGGATTTTCCCTCAGATGACCCCGCAGCGGCCCACGAGCAACACTGTAACCCGTCCCTGTATCTTCCACCGTCCGGCCTGGAGAGCTTCGTTCCCAGCAAGGGGCACAGCAACCGGTGCGTCACACCGGGGCCTGGGTTGGCGCGTGGCCCTCCTTCGTCCCTGAACCAGAGGCACAGCCAGGGCTCCTGCCCTGACGGTCACGGGGCTTTGGAGTGGCTGCTAAGTAAGCACGGGGACAAGGGCAGGTACACCTGGAACGCAAGAGACATTCCAGGTTCCTCTCAGCATCGCCGCTCCCGCCGCAAACGTGGGAAAGGAATTCGAAACCACGACACAGGCGGGGCTGAAGCGGCCCAGACAGTTCAAAAACTGGGGTTTGGGTCGTCTCCCCCGTCAGGGAGCCTCTGCCCTGAGGCGCTCGCTGAGGGCAAAGGGGATGCGTAATGGGTCGTGGGTGACTCAAGACTGTGAATGTGGCAAACAACCTGAGGCCAGTTGCACAGATGAGGACTATTGTAGTTCTGAGTATTTTTTTCTTGCTCTTATATAAGTATGTTTGTGTAATATTAACCAGGTCATCTCTCTCTCTCTCTCTCTCTCTCTCTCTCTCTCTCTCTCCTCTCTCTCTCTCTCTCTCTCTCTCTCTCTCTCTCTCTCTCCTCTCTCCCTCTCTCCCTCTCTCTCTCTCTCTCTCTCTCTCTCTCTCTCTCTGTCTTCCTCATCCCCATTTTCAAGCTCTTTAGCTTGAGATGTAGTGTTCATGCTTAGCCTTGACCCTCAGGCAGGCATCTGCCGGGGGACGTGGCTCCGCTGACAGGGCGGTGAGCCCCACCGGGCCAGCAGAGGGAACACGCAGAATCGTGTGTTCTCTTTGCGGGGAGGGCTAACGGGTTCTCGCTCATGCCGGGATCGTTGCCTTGTGCTGGGCGGAAGCGTGATTTGCTCGTTTTCACGTGGACGGTAAGTGTGCTTAGAGAGCCACGTGTGGCTGTCACGGGGACAAGGAGTGGACGGTGCTGACTTGTGCCGTCGCGACCTGGCTGAGCCGGGGACAGAGTTCCCGACTTCCTTCTCTGGCCTCCAGGGTGGAGCTGTGCGAAAGAGGAACATACCCAAGTCTGGAAGGAGCCGTGCGTGAGCGCCCTCGCTGCGGGGCGTGTGGGCGTGACCGGGCGATGCACAGGTGCCTTCGGGGCTCCGGACCATGCACTCGCCTCTGTCCTGTGTCCGCCCTCTTCCTGGCTGCCGCGTGCTGACTGACCCCCAGTGGTTCCGGTCCTTGGGCTGCGGTACGGAGCCCAGATGACAAGGGCCTGCGGGGTCCTGCAAGGCAGCAGTGTGGCCTTCTGTTCATCACTCACTGGCTATGTGATTTGGGGCAAGTCTCAGGTCCTCTGAGAACCTCGGTATCCTTTTCTGTCCACCACGGTGACCATTGCAGGACCGCCCGGAAGATGAAATGAGGCATATAACCCAGGGCAGGTGCCCGGCACGGTGTGGGGGCTGCTGTGCTCACGACGCGATTCCAGGCCCGGCTCCGCGCCCCATTTCTGGGTCTCTCAGATGCTGACGTTCAGAGACTAGAAACCAGGTCAGGGATACAGAACTGAACTTGCATCAGCATCACCCTCGCTTAGAACAGAGACCCCAGGGGCCAAGCCCAGGCCACCGCGGGGGAGACGCAGGGGCAGAAGGCGGGACCCTGCACCGGCAGACGAGTGCACCGGCGGGGTCGAACGCCCGCCGTGCCAGGCCCGGGCTGGGAGCCACCGCACGAGGTGCCTCCCAGGGCCCGCGCCCCGGGCCGTCGCATCCTCGGCGGGTCACCTCTGCAGGCCATCTATTTTCAGATCCTCCTCCGGGCCGCTGGCAGAGTCTGTGCAGATTACGCTGGATGTCTCCTCTCTCCTTCTCTCTGCTTCCTAATCTAATTGTCACAACAACCAGATGTGACAGGCTCCCGCGCGAACCTATTTAAACGGCTCCAAAGGCACCTCTGAGCATTCGGGCCGTCTCTAATTTTCTCCTCCCTCTTCGAGCTGGACGCTTTGGCTCCCAGCACTCACCCTATGCCAATTAACAGGGACGTATCCTCCTGCCGCAATAATCTGATTATGGGGCACCGAAGAGCAGCCACAGACTGTCACAATCAAATCCTCGTCCCCAGAGAAAAGACAATCCACTCTCTTAGCATCCTGAAGGGCCAGCCTCCTGGAGTATGATGGCATCTTCCTCGGATGGCCCTACTTCTGAGCCCTTTTGACTCTGTGCCTCTCTCGGTATCTTTGAAAACGGGACGGATATAAAGGTGTCTTTCCCAGAAAAAGGCACATGCGTGTTCTTGGCTCACATCCAATTTCCAGAGTTCATGGCCCTGGGGAGACCACCCCCGGACCGCTGGTCCCTACCGCGTCCCCTCGGTGGCTGACATGACCAGTTCAGGCCCTGCCACTCGCCAGGACAGTTTCTACGTCCCTTTTCATACCGTTCTCTATTCTGGAATTTTCTTTCTGGAATAGTAAAGGGGACCCATCACTATGGCCACCGCAGCTCACTGGCTCTTTGCTCCACACCCGTCCATCTCCCCACATTCGTAACACCTTCTGTCTCTCATTTTCAGTGCTGTGCTGATCCCATGGTGTGGTTTTTCTTAATCAAACGCAGATGGACATTTACGCGATTCCCCTCCACTCGAAGGCAAATCATGCCCCACTGGAACACAGAGGATTAAGAAATCAGCACCAACAAGATTGACCATGGACGTTTCCAGGGAAGAGAAAACAACATTTAAAACACCACCGACCACAAATCAAATCCTGTAACCCTCAGAACTGCCCTTGCAGTCAGAGCACAGTCCCTGGAATGTCCTGATGAAAGCCAGGCCCCTCCAGGCCGCCCAACAGGTCCCAGCCCCACCCCTAGTACCTCCAGCCCTGGCCCCTGCCCGTACTGAGGGCTCAGACTTCCTCTGGGCGTGTCCCAGACATATTTACATGTTAAGGGCATAAAGAGGAGCTGCAGGAAGGGGACAGATTTCACTTCCGTTCTTCTTTGCATCCTTGGACACCTGCCCTCTCTCTGTGTCTGCTCAGGGGCAGGAGGGGGACCAGGCAGGCCTGGCTCTCGCCTTCCTGGGAGTTGCAGACCACGCTCTGGCACACAGGCCACGGTTCAAAGTCTCTGAATGAGGAACAGTCTTTCATGGCTGCTCGGATGTCCTCGGGCCTGTAGTGTCCCGAACTGTAACAGCCAAAAAAAAAAAAAAAAGGTCTATTTGTCCAACAAGCTTGATCCTCGTCATTTTCTGAGGACAAACGTTACCTCCTTCCTCCCCCACTTTCTCCACCAATAGGCACATGACCCAAGGAGCAAGTGAGAATTCATCCCCAGGGTGGGTCTGTTGGGCGCTGGACGAGTTCCAAGCAGGGACTCGCCATGTAGAGAGGTGGGGGACACTGAGGCCACTGTGCAGAGAGGACAGCAGGCCAGGCGAGTGTGGCAACGGCTTGACTCTGTCGTGCATTTACCCCTCACCGTGGCTATCGGGCAGGGTTACTACACCAGCATTCACGATGAGACGGTGAAGCTGAAGGTTAGAGATCTCAGTAGTGTCCTGAGGTCAAGAACGTGCAGAAGTGGCCCGAGTGGCTGGTGGGATGGTTGGCCTAAGCGGCTGCAGGGTCCCCTTCAATGCCGACGTTCTGTGGACATCATTGCCTTCAGCATCCATTTGTAATCTATTTCTCCAGTGCAACTGGGCTTCCCCTTGGCCACTATTTAATCAGTTGGGACTCAAGACACCCCTGATTTGGGACCTTTGGTTGACTTCAGGACATGCCATTTGGGAGGGAATTTGGTGCAGGGCTTACCCTGTGGTCTTACCTTCTGTGGGCTCTGGGCCTAGAATACCTGAACTTGAACCAACGGTGCCTCTAGCTAACTCTACGACCTTGGGCAGGTCATTAACCTCTTTTTGCTTCAGTTTCCCTGGGATAAAAAGGACACTAGCCAAAGCCTCTCCCCACAGGGAGTTTGTGAGGATTACATGAGTCAGCGTAACTAAGGTACTTGGACCAGTTTCTGGCCCATTGTCAACATACAATAAACGTTCACTGGTAAAAATAGGACTGTAGAAAAGGATTAGCAATTCTGAATTATACAACACCCTTTGGGGGAAAGAAAATCGAAGTAACCTCAGGGCCAAATCACATGATATAAATACCCTTTTGAATCTGAATTTGTTTTATTTTATAGCGTTCATCTCTACTTACCCATCATTTAGGGGGAAAAAAAAAGGCTTACCGAGCATTTAACACACCCGTCCGTCCATCTGCCCACCTGAGACTCATGCAATTATCAGCCTGCTGAATAGAGAGGGAGAAACTTATTCAGCAGAATTCCACCAGGTGTGTAGTCAGGAGAAATCCTCAGGTGAGCCTCCTACGCAGGGGACAAGTCTCTAAGGTCTTATACATCACCTTCTAAGAAGGGGGTGACCTGCTGAGAGGTGGCGCCTTCGTTCGCAGAAGGGCGGGTCTGCACAGGTGAGGATGGGGAGACATGCTCACCTCTGCCTAGTGGAGGAGGGAGACTTAGATAATGGAATAGGGGGTGGAATCTACAAAGGGAGAGGAATGTGGAAGCTTGATGTTCTCGAGGGCCTGGCGAGATTAAGTGATTTGCCCCCAGGTAAATAAAAGAAGAGGATTTCAACCAGGTGCGTTTGATCTCAGTGCCTGTATTATTTCTGCTCTTCTACACTCCCTCTTCAATGCAGAATATCCGCTCAACACTGTGGGAAATAGTAGTAGTTGATGAGTGAATCCTAAGCAAGCTATTGTCTCAGCCAGCATCCCGTCCCTGCTTAAATACCTCCATTACTAGAGAACTCACTACCTCTTAAGTAAGCCACTTCTGTTTTTGAACATCTGAGTTTGTAAAAATAAATCTTGCTAATATGGAAAAGAGATGTCAGAATATTCACTCAGTTCGAATAGTCCTCTCTTTGGAGCAGCATGGAGAAGTATGTCTTTGTATCCCCAGGACGTCCTTGGAGTCCTGTTAGAGGACAGTCATGTCCATAATGCACCTTCTCGTCACAAGACAAAACAACTATAGTACTGCGGCAGCATCTCCCTCTGACAATTATTCCAAATTGCCTCCTTATTCCACTAAAATTAGGTTAACCGAGACGTGCCTTGTCCCACTAGGAAAACCATCCTTCAGGAATGGACAAGCGTGGTTCGAAATAAGCATAATTTTGGCATCTTTACTGATTCATAGGTACAGGAAATTATTCGCCCACCGTTCGCCTCCTCCCTGAGCCAAAGACATATTGGAATGACCTGGAGCATGGACTTGGGCTGCCAACGTGTGAAGCAATGGCGTGAAAACCACCATCTGGTAAATGGAAATGAGAGCCCCTGAGAGGTGCCCGGGAAACGCATCTCGTCTCAAAGCAGAGCCGCGAGACTGGTGCCCACTGACCCAGCGGGAGGGCCAGTGCGGCAGGAAGCGCCGTCGCGGTGTGGACGGGGGCCGTGAGCGACGTGGTGCTGGGACTTCCTGGGGAAGCTGGCTCCGGAGGGCACGTTGGAACTGTGAGCGGGGACATGTGGCACCCGCCGCGTCTCTCCCGCGCCCTGGCTGTCGTCCCCTCGGCCCCAAGATCCAAGTCATTTCGAATCATTGTCAAGGCCGCGTCAGGGCCCCCAGCAGGGAGAGGGCGCGAAGGTGGTCCCCTCGAGCCAAGTTGGAACTCCAAGAGAGACCAGGGACCACGGGGTTATGTAAAAGTCACAGAAGAGTTTTCAGTGGATTCAGCAAAAGACCAGAAGGCGCAACCTGGGACGACAGGAGATGTTGAGAATGGCTCACGGTGCCAAGCGGAGAATTTTGGATGACGGCCGTGCAGGCGTTTAAGGAGAGTGACATTGGCTGTGGCCGTGTGCGGCCGAGACGCGCGGAAGGCCCACGTTTTTAAACATGTTTAAGAAGTATATAATGTTCTACTCCCAAATGCATGCAAATACGCAAAGAAAGCTAATAAAGGGATGTATAGGAAAGAGTCTCGGAGAACTGGCTTTAATTAAATTAGCCCATTAAGTATTTCTTAACGGCTCCTTCTAATGTGCCTGAACGTTTACCATTAAGTACATTAAAACATTTTTCTCTCATAAGAGCAATAAAAAGGATGAAGTACCTCGACGAGCTTGAACTGAATTAACACTGCTTCTTTGAAAGCAACCCACATCATGGAGACTAGGACGACCACCCCCCCACACACTAAAATCTGGCAAAAGTTGATTGATGGGCCTACAGCAGATCCGCATACACAGAGAAGTAGACCAGGTTTCCACGCACGCGCGGTGATAGAATTCTCGGTTCTTTGCAAATCAACCGCAGCACAGTGCGATGTCATGAACTTTCACAAAGAAACGTCTGGGAGACAGTAAACACGCAATTCTCGCCAAGATGCTTCGGAGAAGACGACCACGGGGCAGGACTCGCCCTGCCAGGCGGAAGTGTAAGGGATCCGAAGTAATTCCTGTGGGATGCCACGCGCTATGGCCAGCCGCTCGGTGCCAGTATGATCGTGAACAAAAATGCAAAAGGGCCCCACTGTTGCTCGATGGTTTAGAACAGCGGCAAGCAAGCTGTTCCAAAGCAGGGGCCCCACCCCCGGGCCGCCGACCAGCACCGGTCCACGGTCTGTTAGGAACCGGGCCGCACAGCAGGAGGTGAGCAGGGAGGGCGCGAAGCTTCGTCTGCATTTGCAGCCGCTCCCTGGCACTGCCATCAGCACCTCGGCCCCGGCTCAGACCCTCGGGCATCAGAATCTCAGAGGAGCCCCGGTCCCTGGGGCCAAACGGGTTGGGAGCCGCTGCTGTCAAGGGCCAGATGATAAGTATTGAGAGCTGGCGGGCTGTCCGGTCTCAGTGGCGATCCTTAAACCCTGCGCTGGCGTCAAAACCTCCTCGGACAATGTGAAGCAAGCGCCTGTGTCCCGACACAACTCTGATCACGGAGACGGGCAGCAGGCCCCAGTGGCTCACGGGCTGTGGGTGGCCAGCCCGGGTTTTCAACAGAAGGCATTTGTCCAGAATCTAGAGGAAACCATACGTGCACAGATCGCCGTGGGACTCAGAACTTTTCAGACTTCTTACGTCAACCTCCACGGGAGATGGAAAGGAAAAAAGCCACAACCCTCTGCAGCCTCTCCCATCAGGAGTGCGGTCGGTATTCCCACCTTCGGCCTTGCGCTGGCCAGTAGAATGCTGTGAGGTCACAGCATTTGCCACCTGGGCCCCCCAAGAGAAGTCATAAGCGTCCCTCTCTCACACTTGGAACCTGGTTTCCATGGCAACGGCTCTGGCTGGGTTTTTTAGCTAGAGGATGGGATTCTCTGTGGAAGAGAACCCTGGAGCCCCATCTGAGCGTCTGCTGGTCCCCAGCTACTCTCTGGGGACTCACACACGCCCCGTCCGGATTGGCTAAGCCTGGATGGACAAGCGGAGATGCCCGGCTGAGCCCCGTTCACGTCACTGACCCACGGACTCCTACAGTCAACGGACGACACATCACGTTAAGCCACCGCATTCGGAGATGGTCCGTGTGTAAGGACATAATGAAAACCATTCTGCCTTCGAATGCGTGAAACAAACTTATTGTGTAACGTAGACTTTCCAAGGGGAGAACAATGAGGAAATCAACTGTGCTTTCATTCATCCGTTTGTCTTCAAAACCTCTCTGTTTAAGGAGATTCCCATGTTCCGATATCTGATTTGATCGCATGAATATATTTAAGACGGTTGACTCTGCCCACGAAAGGCTATGGGGATACAGATATTCTTTTGAAATACCTAATCTACCAGAACCAAGGCATAATCTTTTCTTTTTTTTTTTTCCATTGTGGACCATTCTGACACCAAGCGGCTTGTAATATTGCATTAACTGTCTCAGATTAACGAGAAGAAAGCGGACAGACATGTAAATGATGTATCTGTGTCTAGACAAATAAAAGACAATGACATTCCAGTGAGCCGGGTGCTTGAATGCTTTTCGATAGTGTGGAATGAGGCACGTGGGAGGAGAGTGAGTCTGCACGTGAACGTAGAAGCGAAGGCAGGAACCGATCACCCGAGCTCGTCCTGGGGCGCCACGATCACCACGTCGCCATCAGCCCTTGCCTTGAGCCCATCACCGAGCGAACGGACAGACACAGTTTCGCATGGCTGTGCAGCGACGCACCACTGAGAACGAGGAGCGAGGCACTGCTGTGTTGTTACGTGCGACACCGTGGGTGCGTCGCGAAATAAGTGCGGAGTGAGGAAAGTCTATCGCGAGCAGGACGTACTGCAGGATCCCGATTCCAAAAGTCACTGTAATGACAGAGAGCGGATGAGTGGTTGCCTGGGAACCTGAGACTATGAGGAAGGATGTGAGGGGGAGATGAGTACGGAGACACAGGAAACGCAGTGAGGGAGGTGTTCCTCATCATCACTCCCTGAGTGCACCCTTACTGACTAGAGTCGGGGGCAGGGGCTGGAACATTCATAAATCAAGTTGGATGCCTCCATTAGTTAAAAAAAAAAAAGAAATGAAGACGAGGAGGCAGCGTTGACTGGAGGAGGAGTGGAAGAAGGAGAAATCAATCGAGGCAAGTTCGGGGCACAGTATAAAATGTCGTTGCACGGCTCGCTACTTGACAAGCTCTGCGGGGGAGCAGACCACGTCGGCAGGTCACGTGTCCACGAGCCGGATCCTGCTGATACAGGTTTCAGTTCAGAAGCAGCGGGCTGAACGCTGGAGCCGACGGAGCTGAAATTCTCTGACTCCCAGAAAACCAATTAGCACCTTTGCACGCCATAAACTGGAGTGCGTAATGGATCATGACTTGAAATTTACTTTTAAAAAATGCTCCAATAATTTGAAGTTAAAATAAAGGATTCCTCTTCCTTTCTCCCTCGGTCCTACCGCTCGGAAGACATGTAATAAGCTGAGATCATGGTGCAATCTTCAGCGGGTCCTCTTACTGAATTTCAGTCTTGAAGGCCTGTCGAGCATGATTGCTAATAACTAGCAGGTCCCTGGACTCTCGTATTTGCCGAATGAATGGGTAAGAATAGATTTGTGGAATTGCAGTGGCCCAGAGGTGCCAATTGAAGCTGTCTATTCCCGCTACCTCTTGCCTTCCCTCCTTGGGGACCTGCCCGGGTCATGGCTCTTGGAAACCTTGCCATGTGGCGAGATCCATCACTCACGCATCTGTAACTAGGACACCTCCCTTTCCAGGAACTCAGCCCAAATGCATCCAAAAGTGGGACGAAAACATCTCAAGCTGTGTGTTCGCAACGCCTAGGAAAGCAAATCAGAGCGCGTCTTCATCCTGGGCACGGAAACATCCAGCCTCCTGAGCGCTCCCTCTTGAAAAGAAACGATTTGTTTATTAGCTCCTGCCTGAGTTAACGAAATCCGTGAAAGAAAAACATGTTTCAAACACCGCTGTTTTTTTAAAGAGAGAGAGAAAAAAAAAAACCCTTCTTAACTAGGGGCAAACGAATCGTCTTTCATTAACAAAATACATATCCAGCTCCTAACACACTCATTCTACAAACGTTTGTTGACCACCTACTATGCGCAGGTCACTTTTTCAGCACCGATGATACAGTATGAAAACAGAGGCAGAAAAATGCCTGTCCTAAGGACATTCTAGAGTCCGGGAAAATGGGGCCGGGTCACCAATGGCCTCGACTGTAGGACTTTGACCTTGCTGTGAGGGTCCGGGAACCACAGAGAAGTGTTGAGCAGGGGACATGATCCAGCTTATTCTTGTTTTGTTTTAGTTGCGATAAAATGCACGTAACATAAATTTACCATCTTAGCCATTTTTAAGCGTCCAGTCTGGTCATAGTGAATACATTCTGGTTCCACCAATCACCAGAACCTTCTCGCTCGCTGAACCAGAACGCTATCCTACTCATCAAGCGATTCCCACTTTCCCCTCCCCGGCCCCTGGCACCCACATCCTACGTTGCCTCTGGCACTCTGACGGCTCTCGGTCCCTCGTGCTAGTGAAAATTAGTGAACTCGTACAGTATCTGTGTTTCCGTCACCGGCTCGTTTCGCTCAGAACAACGTCCTCCAGGCTCATCCGGGTCCCAGCGTGTGTCGGAACAGCCCCCTTTTAAGGCTGCGTTAGACTCCGTCCTGTGGTTGCCCCACACTTCGCCGTCCACTCACGCGTCCGTAGACACTTGGGTCATTTCCACTTTCTGGACGTCGTGGCCATGCTGCCGTGAACGTTGCTCTGCGGATCTCTCTTCAGGGCCCTGTTTTCAATGCTTTCGGGAACATGCCCAGACGTGGCATGGTTGGCGGTTTCCTGTCTCATTTATTCAGGCACCATACTGCTGTCCGTAGCGTCACCTTAAGCCCGAAAGGGGCACCCTCGCTGCAATGTTTAGGGACAGGCTCCAGGCAGACAAAAATGATGGCAGAGAGGTCGCCGAGGGGGCCGCCTGACATACGTCCCCCGGCCGGACTCCAGGAGGGAAAGCTGCAGGCAGGAAGGTTCCTGGGGATTGCATTGGAGGGGAGGGATGCATGCCGGGTGGAAGGAAATGGGGTTTGGCAGTGGGAGGATTTGAACAGAGAGGCAGGTGCCGAAAAGCCTCATCCAGTCCCACGGGACGCTGAAGCTGGGACGGCGCTGGAGTGTCGTCTGAGCTGGAGACAAGGAGGCTGGGTCTTTCTACCCCGCCGCGGCCGGTGACTGACTCCAGCAGGAAGGTGCGACTTGGACCAGGCAGGACAACAGCCAGAGAGGGGCCCACTGAGAGCCTTCGGCCACCAGCCCTCCCAGCGGCCGGGGGAGTGTGAGCTCAGCTCTGAGGGGTCCGGGCAGCATACACCCCACGGCGCGACTGTGATCACCTACGCTGAGACGCGCCGAATTCTTGAACCATTCCGAAGGCAGAGCAAAAAGGACTTGCCGAGAAACTGGACATTTGCTATGAGATAAAAATGTCAGCTGGCATGATGCCAATGCTATTGGCCTAGCCACTAGAAAGCGGAAGTCGCATGAGCTGAGCGAGAGGAGACTCGTGGCCACAGGCTTCGCGGTGATGCGTGGAGTGTAACTGGGGGCATGTTGGACACGAGGTGCCAGCAGACGTGCGGGGGCTGAAGCTCTGTGGGTGGCTGAATGTACAAGGCGTTTTGCAAGCGAAGGCCCATCTGGGCTCCTTACCACGCAGGTGATGCTGGGGCCGTGAGACTTGAAAAGCTCATCAAGGAAATGTAGACAGAGGAGAGGAGGGGCCTGAGCACGAACCACGTGCAAGTCCAGCGTTCAGATGAGGGAGGTCCGGCGAAGAGAATGGGGGAGGGACCCGGTTCCGGGGCAAAGCAGAAACGCGGGGTGTGTTGTCGATCTGCCAATGGCCGTCACCACCCGAGATCCATTCTTCGTGTTTTTCCAGCTTTATGTGCCCCTACGAAGGCTGTTTCTGAAAGACACATTTAGAGGAGACGCTTGCTGCTGAGTATTTTAACTGAACTGCCAAGACCTTGACTGACACACGTGTTTTCCCGAGGCGGAAAAAAGCATCATTAAAAAGTTGGAAGAAGGACAAAATCAACTGCGTCTGGTGCTGCTCACCGTTCAGCTCAGATGCGGACCGAAAGGTGACAGCAGCGTCTCACGGCCGAGAAAGGACGCGGATGCCATCGACAGGAATTTCCTTGGGGAGAAGAAGTGGCAAAGGGGCGTTCAGGGTTCGTTTAAGAAAGAAGAAGAGAAGGATTTGCAAAGGCAAGCGGAGGTAACTATTTTAGGGAGTTTGCTATAAACAGGGGCAGAACATGGAGCAAAGCAGGGGAGGAAAAGAGGGTCCCACTAGGTTCTAAGATGGGAGAAATAATAGCCTGCCTTCGTGTGCCGGGCGCTGATCTGGGGACTTGGGCGGGGGGAGGTGGGAAGAGGAAGCAGGAAGGGAGTGGCAAATTCCCGCCCCCCCTGTCCTGAGTAGGCGCATGGGCGCTGCTTCGTGCCCGGGAGGAGGGGCTGCCCCCCAAATATCACCTAAGGGATTTATCCTTTGGGCAGGAGGCACAGGTGCTGATGGTGTGGGAGTGAAACGTGCGGCTTCTTTTCTTATCACTTCTATTTTTCGAGCTAGAAGTGACGCGTCACCTGGGATAGAGGCTGGAGAGAGATTGTTGGAGGTCTCAGGAGAGAGGCGTGCCACTGGTGGACGGTGGGAGGGTGGCCGGACCACGGGACGGTGTGGCGGCTGGGGGATTATGGGAAACGCCACTCCTTAGAGGTCCAGAGTGACAAATGTGAACCAAGCTGGTGTTCTGGGCATCTCCTGCCACGTGTAGCTACCCAGGTGCAGGCACAGGATGGGGAAGAATTCTTGCATAGGTTTTGGGGTAATAAAGGCAGGTTTTCATTGCAGGAAGATGCTCTTGCAAGAAGGATGAGCAGCTGGCCTCGTTAGAAAACCACCCGAGAAAGCCAATCAGGAGTAAATGGGGAGAACAGAGGTCGTGAAGCCGGGGGCCTCACACGGTGCTCCCCGCTGGACCCTGACCTCCAGAGACGAGCAGGGGTCAGTGGGGTGGGGGGTTGCTGTTGGGGAGAAGGCTATAAATTAATGAAAAGCTTTCCCGGTTCTCTTTTCCAGCAGCTTTTAACCCTAAAATACCTCCCAGGCTTTGGCAACAAAGCCAAAGGTGAAGCTTCTTCCATTGTAGGTGTTTTTCTTTGTTAATGCAATCTCATAATTAAACACCGATCTGGAACAATCCGACCCTACCCTTTATGCAAATTGGCCCCTCAGTGAGATGGAAACAGGCCGAGTTTTAATTTGTTGAACTCGGGAGAGATGGTGCCATGCGTCGGTAAGGGCAGATGCAAAAATACGTTCATCTCAAATGAGCCCGAACACGTCACTTCCGTGCTTGGCCTCACAGGCTGTCAATGTCATCCATACGATTTAAACGCGATTTAAATTTTTCTGTTAAGAAACGATTGCTCATCACAGGCCCAGGGAGTTACCGCCACGGACAGGTCACGCCTTCCCCGGTCTCGTGGTGGCCCAGATTCTGCAGTGACCTCACTTCATAAGTCTGTGAAGCCCTGGGGGAAAACAACAACGACAACATGACCCATTAAAGGTCTGTCATCAACAAATGCTCCAAACGCAACCTCTCCTGAAGCCTCGAGATGTTGTGTTAATGGTCACTAATTCGCTCTCGAGGGCAAAGCGGTAAAGCAGTTGCAAACTCGGAGAAAAGCATTTCAGGCAGAAGAAACGTGTAAGCAAAACTAGGAGGCTACGTGGGACGCGGTCGGACACTCCTTCTCCTCTGTGTCGGCTCTCCTCCCGGGTGCACGCAGGAGGAGCTCAGACGCGTCCAATTTCTCAGCGTACCCCCTGTGTGGTCACGGTCCTCCCAGTGGCCACGTCTCCCCTTCCCAATAAATAATGGCTCACTCTTGGAACAAAGTATGGAAGAAACCAATGTGACTTGTACGTGATCTATGCTGCATACAGCGTGTGGGGAGGGGGGGCGTTTGCCAAAAATAAGGTCCCCACCTCTGCGAAATTCGCAGCTTAAAAGAGATGTATCGAAAGTCCCCAAAGTTGTCCCTAGGAGGGCTCCCAGGACCCGGTGCGCAGCCACACTCCTGGCTAAGCCGTATCGCAGCAAACGGATACAAAGCAAAATCCACAAAGCCACATAGGGGAAGCTGTGCCAGCCGGGACAAGCTTCCAAGAAGAGTGTCCTCCCAGGGGGGCACGGGAGCCGCTTAGTCCCCGGCAGTGAGATGAGAAACCCACGGGCGGCCTCATGCACCAGGGAAGCTCACCAGAGACCCCGCGCCCAAGGCTTCCCCTGGGCTGGTCACACAGGCACCTCTGCCGGGCACGCGCCCAGCTCCAGACCCCCTGAAGGGAGGCGGGGGGCAGCATAAACCGCATTGCTTGTGCAGGCGAGGAGGCGCCGGGGGACACGCCCCCCGGCTCTGGCCCCCCCCCACCAGCCGAGGACCGACCTGGCGAGAGGGACTCCTGAGAGGAGCCAGCCCAGATCTGCTATGCTAAATATTTTCCTCAGAGGAGAAATTTCTTTATTTGCAAAATCCAGACAATTTATACCATTTACTGCACAGAAACTCTGTAAGATAATCAACCCACGTAGGCATCATGTGCTCGGTAGAGTACAGAATGCCACACAGAAGTTCCCAGGTCCAGGACAACTATCGCCTCCAAGGGGGTCAAATTTTCGATAGTCAGAGGTTTGGGAAACGAGAAATTGGAAGCGGGTTATCTTGGAACGCGTCTTGTAGGGGACGGGATAGGAGCTGGTATATTTACGTGACCCCTGATGCATGAGCTATAAATACCCCAGCTGAGACTCTGATGGAGCAGGAAGCACTAACAGGTCCCCACTGGGGCTTTAATCAGTGTAATGGACTTCCGCACTGGGATATTAGCAGCAAATATTGGTTTAATTTGCTTTTTATAATACAGCGGGCTTTACCAAAGAAATTGCAGTTCTTTTTTTTTTTTTTTTCCAGCACCTCCAGAATCTGTCCTTGGTCCTCCACATCAGGGTCAGCCCCTCCCCACCTCTCACTGTCTGTCTGCTCCTCCCCGTGACCCCTGCTGTCCCTGCGCCCCGCAGCCGCCGCAGTGAGCCTCTCCAAACGGGATGAGTCCAGTGGGTCTCTCTCAGAAGTTCTTTATCCGGGGACACAGCTCATCCGGGATCAGGTTTTAGAGTAAGGAGTGGTCAAAGTTTGCAGAACTCGGGTCTAGGCAGACAAGTGAAACCTGTTTTTCAGGATCCTACCAGTGATTAAGAGAAGGTTCCACAGGAGTTAAGGATAAGGGAGGTGGTTACAGATGGGGACAGAGTCTGTCTTAGAAAGAAAGAAGCCATGCATGCGTGGAGACATAAGAGTTTTTGCCAAGGGAAACAGGGTGTCAGCACTCCGGACAGCGCCCAGCAGCCTGCTTGGTAGAAATAAACCACTAACCTCTGGATGCAGATCTAGAAGTTTCTGGCCACCACTTCAGTGTGCCAAGAAAAGTGCTGCACAAACACCCTGTCCTTCGGCAAAATCATAATCTGAAAAATATCAACCTCATTCCATAATGAAAATGGAGAAAAAAATAGATATCGGTCCTACGAAGTTTGCCATGAGCGGGGAGGGTCGAGATTATCCGCAGAGTAGTCCACTGAAAATTACCTACTTCCTTGAAGTAGGGAAGATGCTGTTTGGAATTGTCAAAAGGTGCGGTGAGATGTATCCTCTGCAAAGAGAACGTACCAGAAAACCGTAAAGCAGGCAGAGTCAGCTAGTAAAATGGGGGGGCGGGGGGGAGGATGAGATGAAACCGAAAAATCAGCAGCCTGTGTATTCAAAATCATTCCAGAGTCCACAAAATATTTTTTAAAGCAAACCTAAAAATGGACAGAATAAAATAAATGATATGGGCGACAAATTTGTAAACCTAAATCGCAGAGGAAAAGTATAAAGATGAATATACAGAACTCCAAGTTAGCATAAATTCACGCCTTAAAACAAAGATATCATAATGGCCTCAAAAATTAAAAATATAAAAATATGGCCTTAATTAGAAAATCTGAACATAAATATTTTTATAATATGAAAATGTAATAAGGCTAGAGAACACAGGCAAGTTGGACAGTAACCATGGAGCAAACTGGGGGAAAAAATGGTTTTGGAATAACTTCTGGAACAGCGTTCAGCCAAGACAGTCTGTGAGTGTGCACGTGGTGAGTAAGAGTGATGACGTGTTCTACATCTGGTCCCAGACAGGGAGAGAGAGAGCAAGCAGGGGCACAAAGTCAAGGAACTCAGCAGAAGCAGGAGCCTTGGGCCAGAGATGACAATGAAAATGCGAATCTCCACAGTCCTCCTCGTCACCGCGATGTGTAGAATGTTAAGCATGGGGCTTCCAGAATATGAAGAATAGAGTCAGAGCCCACCCTACACGGACCTCAGGGCCAGGAAGACTCCCAGCTGCTATGCGGACCACACACACATATCCCTCTCCTGGTTCTTGAAAAATTTATAAATAAATGTGATGCCTAAAGATCAGACGGTGTCGTTAACAGAAATGGAGAAGACACGACTAGATCCTCCTACCTAATAAGATGTTTAAAGCTTTGATGGTAAAAGATCTTTTGCTGGCTCCGAGACGTGGCCTTAATGAATGCCGGAAAATGTTCAAAGCGAAAGGGGAGGCGGGCGAGGCTCGGCGCTGCATCAAAGGCACACGTGGAAGCCGGGTCCACCCTCAACCCCTTCATCACAAGGAGAGTCGGATTCCGGACACCTTCGCTATCCAGCCCATCCATTTCCGGGATTCACCCTGGCCCCTCATTAGATATGCTTTTTCAAAATGAACTGTGGCCGGGTGTCACCATTCAGCCCGCTACACTGAACCAAGGGTGGTGAGGACACGACGTGTCGAAAGTCTCCAGCAAAGGGCTGGCACTCAGGGAGCAGGCGAGAGACATCGGTCGACCCTAAACCCGTTTATACATCTCTGCAGCCTCAGCTTCCTGGGTTCTTGGCAACGCACAGCATGCCCTGGCCTGAACAGGAAGAATGTGAGCCAACAGGACCACGGCGGTAGCCGTGGGGTGGAGACGGAAGTGCAGGGCGAGCGGCTGACCCGATGGCAAGGAGAAGGGACGGGAGCGTGGGGGTCAGCTGGAGTGCGGGGGAGGGGAGGCACGCCGGGCTGCCGGCCACTCGGACAGACCGCTGCTTCTCTGAGTCCCGGCCTGGGCTATAAATACCCCAGGCCTCAAGTCAAGCAGCACCCCCAAGAGTGTGGAACGTCTTCCTCTCGAAAAGTTCAGTTTTGTAAAGAGAATGCCATTTTTCTTCTGGGCGCACGTAATCTCCCTGATTCCTCATTTTCAAAACCACGAGCCGGCGCGACTTTCTCATTACCATTTTCTCTCTTTCAAAAAAGGTGATGCTGAAATTTCATGCTCAGTGTTTTGCACGCAAATCGTTTTCCAGCTACAGTGAGGGGGCTGTCGGGAACATCTGTCCCAGCCCTGCATCATGCACAGGGGACTCTGAGGTGGGAGACCTTTAAGTGACTTGCCCGAAGCCACGACCAGGGGGTTGGAAGGAGGGACAGTTTGAGCCGAATCCCAGAAGGGACAAGTTTCCGGGAATCGAGCTCCTCAAGCAGCACTGGAGCAGGGAGTGGGGACCTTGTTCCCTTCCAGGTCACCGCCTCTCGTCAAAAGTGTCCGCGTTATCCTTTAAATGATCCCTAAGATTCTTGATGTAATCTCGTTTACCAGAAAAGATTAGACGTTTAAACGGTAAAAGGGTCATCACTCACATTCTGGGGACTCTGAGCCGGTGAAGACAACTGAAGTCTGAGAGAACAGGATCCATAACTCGGTCATCGATTGTCTTCAGTGAGCCATTTATCACCGTTCATCGACGTGTAGTTTCTGTCCTGAGGCCCGTCCCTGTTATACTCCCGCTTTTAAGAACACAATCTTTCCTTGGGTAAAAGCCAAGTGTTCAAAGTGACATGATGAATGGAAGAGGTCATTGAAGAAAACAAACCTTGACCTAAATAAATGCTGCAGAGAACGGTTCGCCCCACACTGTCAGGCCGCCTGCAGGCAAAGACGGACTCCAGGGGGTGTAAGCGGGGGGCCTGTGAGCGCCCGCGTTCCGCTGGTCAAACTGCCGGGCTGGGAGCGTCTTTTTCCCCGACGGCTAGTGCTTTCCGCAACGAACTCCATCCACATCGCTAAACCAGCGGCTCAGGGTACGGCTTTTCCTAAAAGTATCTGCTCAAAGGCTTTGGGAAAATTGCAAGCAGAAGAAGTGATTTGGCAACAGCAACGGAACGATTCTATGGCTCGGTCAAGGCTGAATCAAGGGACCAGAACCAGTAGGGTGTGCGTGTGTGTGTGTGCGTGCACGTGTGTGTGTGTGAGTGTGTGTGTGTGCGTGGTGTCGTAGTAGAAGGGGGCCAGGAGAGAGAGAGGGAGACAGAGAGACTAAGATCGATTTGTCCGATGGAATTGGATTACGCGACCGGAGGAGGTGGCCAGGCGGGTTTGAAGTCAGATCACAGTCAAGGCCATCAGGACAGGAAGGTCATGGTCAGGCTGGAATCCAACGGGCATGTGGGCGACAGGCAGGGGTCTCTCTCTCCCCGGGAAAAGCATGAGCCTCTCTTTTAAGGTCTTCCGACTGATTAAGCCAGTCCCTCTCAAGATAATCCCCTCACTTAAGTCAGCTAATTACGGACTGCAACCACGTCTGCCAAATTCATTCACGGCAGCTCTCCAGATCAATGTTTTTTTGAGTAACCAGTGGTGCCATGTTCAGCCTAGCCGAGTTGGCACGTCAAGATCACAAAAGTCCTGGATACCTAGTAACACCCAGTTCCCAGTGGTGAGTGGCTGAAAAAGTCAGGAACGGAGAAGAAAGAATCACTCAGAGAGAAGTGTTTGAAGTCCACGATGAAGTCTTCCCATTTTATTTACAGCGGAAGAAACAAGTCCCGAGAGATGCCAGGCTTCAGGGCCATTACTGGCTCTAAGGGGCCATTTTGGCATGTATTTGATCTGCGCGACGTCTTGTTTCCGAAGTTTGCATATATTTTCATGAGGGACAGTGGCCTCTAGTTATCCTTTCCTGTCATATCTTCTCTTGTTCCATTCTTAGGGCTGCTGCCAGAAGTCAGGGCATGGTGGTCCCCTCTGGGTGGGGGGGTAGAGGCTGTTCAGGGGCCACGGGGGAGTTCTCTGGCCCTGGTAATGCTTTTCTCCTGATCAGTGTGCTGCTAACACGGGTGTCTTCACTTGTGAAAATTCGTCAATTTGTACACCAATAAAATAGACGATTTTCCATATACATAGATGTGACCTGGACAATCACAGCTCCATGTGAAGACTGTGAAAAAGCAAACGCTGTGAAGGAATTAGGTCTGCCACAGAGTGCCTAGGGGTCACGTCTGCAGAGGCGGCTGGGGAGAGGGAGCTGGAGCAGGTGTGGAGAGCTTGGGCCGGGGACGCGGGCCTGGCGTGCGCGTGCGCGTGTGTGTGCAGGGAGACGGGAAGGGGGGCGTGGTTAGCGAGAGTTTGCAGCCCGGCTCTGGGACGGTCTCACCAGGTGACACAGAGCCCAGAGCCGGACCACCCACCGGAGGTGTCTGCAGTGGGGGAAGCCTGGCAGCTCCGGCGTCCCCACGTGCTCCGGCGTCGCTGGCAGCGGCGGCAGCGGGGCGGGGGGCACTTGGCGGGGAAGCTACAGCAGGTGCCGGAGGCGCAGAGGCCGGGGCCTCGTGCGCTGCGCCGCGGGGCCCCCCTCGCTGGCGGAAGGTTCTCGCCCCGCAGGCGTGAGTGTCACTCTGTCCCCGCCGCTGAGGGCGAGGGGAAGGCAGCATGAGCCGCTTAGTGCTCCCAGTTTACAGAGGGGAAACGTGTGGCTTCGTGACCCTAAACGCACGAAGGCCAAACCCGCTCCCTCCCGGGAAGCAGAATCCCAGCCCAGGCGCGCTTGGCTCTGGCGTCTCCACCCGCTGCCCATCACCCCAGCCCCCCGCGGTGGAGCCAAGCGCCCGGACTCCCGCCAACGCCCCCTTCTGCCCGCGGTCCTGTGAGGAAACAGGCCGCCCCTGAACACTTCCTCTGCCTTAGGGAACCTCGGGGAACTTGAGGAAATGATATGTTCATGATAGCAGAGTCCTCCTGGGTTATTTTGCATACGATCCTCCCCAGAAATTGGTGGTAATTAGTATTCTGGCTGTTTCCTAAGGATGAATTCTTCAGAGGTGAAGCCCTTCAGCTTTGTAATGCCTGAAGCAGAAGTCATTTGTTATGAGCACAGGGAATAGTCAAACGCCCCGAAGGGCATCGGCGTAGCAACCTGAGATCGACCTGTTAAGACCGCAGAGCCAGTCATGAATAAGGATGCTCATGACCACAGCGATGCGCCCAGGCAATCGTCCCACTCAGGACCCTCAACACACCTGCGAAGCCCCTTCGCCTGTAAAGTATCAGAGTCACGTGTTTCAAGACTGAGACATGGACAGCTTGGGGGAGGCGACATTCTGTCTCTCACCCCTCTAGAACGTCTCTGGCCATTCGGCAGAAGACATGAGTGTCCGGGGTTTCTCACACACCTGGGGCAGGCTGGGGCATTTTGGAAGCCTCATCTACCAGAGGACGAAGGAGAGGAAGCATCACAGACACCACCCCAGAAGCCTGAAGAGGCCCCCCCTGTGCCCCTGCCGGTTCCCTGTCACTCACGCCTCAGGGGTGCAGGCCAAGCGTCACGGGGCGCCCCGCCTGGCGTTCCTGCAGAACCTCCTCTTTGTCTACAATGAGTTGTGTCCCTGTCTCCCTTCTCCCCCCCCATCCCCACACCTTGTCATCCTACTTCGGATCCTCCCCCCCTGCTGCCACCGGCAGAGGTGGTCTGGGCCAAGGGCGTGGCCACCAGCGTGTCAGAGTGTGTGAGCGTGAGTGAGGTGTGAGTGTGTGTGTGGGGGGTCGGGTGAGTGTTGGGAGTGTGTGTGTGAGTGTGAGTGTGGCTGTGTGGGGTGGGGAGCGTCCTGGGGTGCACGATGGAGTGTCCAGCCTTCAGCCAGCCTTGTACCCGCGCATCGTCCTCCCCAGAGGGCAGAGCCGTCCGCCCCACCTTCCCATGCTTCTGCGCTTCCCCTGCCTTGCTGTCCCTGCTCCTCCGTGCCCTCTCATCCGTCATGATCGTCATTATCGTCATTATCATCTGGATCCTTCGTAAGAAAGCACCAGGGAGCGTCTTGGCCTTCCCTACCCTCACTCCCTCCCTGACTCCGTCCACGTGTGCGGGTGACCTTGACCGTAAAGGCGTCCACAGCGATTTGCACCCTGGACGTGCTCAGATCCCGCCTGCACTGCAGAGGTGCGTGCCCCCGGGCTCCTCCGCACACCTCCTCGCGTGACGGAGAGGCGTCTGACACCTGCCTCGTCAGAACCTACAGCCAGACCTTTCCCTGAGGAATCGCTCCTTTCCTGCCCTGCCGCGAACGGCAAACCCCTGGAGCCATCCTCAGCTTCCTTCTCCCACACCTCACCCAGCGCACCCACAAATCCACTTGGCTGTGCCTCGAGCTCACCCCAAACCCACGCCTCCACCGCCACCCTCCACCGCCACCAGCCTGCTCAGACCCCTAGACTTTCACACTCAGGTGCTCAAGTCTCGCTGCTTCTGCACCTGCTTCAAGGGTCTGTCCTGAAAACAGCAGAGCGACCCTTGATCTTAAGTCTGGCTTCCTATAAGCAGAGCCTGGGATGGGGCTTTTGGGGTACATGATTTATTGAGGGGGTTCTCTGGGGAAGGCGGGGCCTGTAGGGGGTGAGGGAAGCAGGGTGAGAAAGGAGAAAGCTCAGAGCCCAGACGGGGTCTCGGTGAAGTCTGGCCTTGCCTTGATCCACAGGGCGAGGCCTCTGGAGAATAAAGCAGCCGACAGAACTGTCAGCCCTTGAAGCAAGAAGCGTGGCCTTTTGTAACCCCTCTCAGTCACTGGCTGTGGGCCAGGTGGCTCTAGTCAACTGTGGGCAATTTTCCAGAGACGGCAGCAGCTGAGAGCCACGGCAGTCATTACTCATGGAAGGCAGGCAGGGGTGGTCGCCCTGGCCTGGCACGGCGGGCGGGGGCGGGGGGCGCCGGGCGTGGCGCCCACAGCTTCTAGAACAGAGATTCTCAAACTGCAGCGTGTTGAAATCAGCTGGCGGTCGGGCCGCCACGTTCAGCAAATAAACACAGCACGCCCAGCGAGACCTGAGTTTCAGGTGAGCGCTTTTGAGTATAAGCAGGTGATAGCACATGGGACATATTAACACTGAAAAAGTATCTGTGGTTTCCGGGGTTAACTCGGCACCCTGTGCTCCATCTCCTCACTGTAGAGCTCGCTGAGACAGCACGCTGCTGTCCCCAGGTCATCGGGGTCAGAGCGGGGTCAGCGAATGCACCCCTCTCCTAAATCCCCGGGTCCAGCCGATTCTGCTGATCCAGGGGGCACGCATGTGCTGAAAAGCAGTCTGAAGGTTGAACACTTTAAGAATGTAAATCAGACTGTGGTGTTCGAAAACTTCTAGGGCTTCTCGAGTCTCAAAAAGGAAAAGCCAGAGTTCTAGCAAAGACTTAGAGGGCCCTGCAGCTGCCTCTCTCCTCATTTCCTGACCCCTCCCCGTGTCCAGAAACCCGTTACACAGCTGCTTCTAGAACAACCCAGCACAGTCCAAGGGGCTTTGCACAGGTGGTTCCCCTGATGAAATGGTTCCCCCCAAAACACAGGGCTCGGTCCCTTCCCTCCTTCAGTCTTTGCTTAATCCCAGCCTCCTTTCCAATGTTAAATTGCACCCCGTACATCCCCCGTACCCCACCCACCACCTGTGCCCCACCCAGTCAATCTCCGTGCCGTGAACCCCCACAGCACTGTCCCTATCGGGCAAGCAAGGAGGCTCATCCTCGCTCGTTCTCCACCTCCTCCGCTGAGACAGAAGCTCAGTGGACACAGAGACTGTGTCCCAAGTGTTCCCAAAACGGAGTGAAATTTTCCCTGGGGCCAATGCAAGGATAACCTCACACAGACCCAGCTGACCTCTCATCTCCCCCGGGGGCTGGCGTCCTCCACGGCAAGGAGGGGGTGCGGGCTGAAGGAAGAGCAGAAGGAACCACCCAGCCCACAAATCTCTCAGCTCAGGGCTAGCCCAGGGGGCAGCTCCTTCCTTAGACCTCATTCCTTCAAGGGTGGTGGCTTCAGAATGGTATTTCAAGCCAGCCACATGGCTGGGCCACTGCTCACTGTGCCGAAAGGGAATTACTTCTAATGTCCCCTAGAAACAGGTGAAGTACTTGGTTGTCCCCTGGGGTGTGGCCCAAAGGGGCACCAGCACCCTACACGCGTCTGGGATGCAGAACTTCCGCTGCCGAAACTAGGACAGTCCCAGGCAGACCGAGACAAGGCGGCCGCCCTGCCTGGATCCCTGCCACGAGGACCTCCCATGAGCGGCTTTCTTGTTCAAGGTAAGCTGCCGCTCCCAAGCCTCCTCCCCTGCACCCTGCTTAGCAATGGCCTGGCCTCAGCCCCTGAAGGCCCCAGCTGCACCCAGTCAGCCCAGAAAACCCAACAGGAGGTGGGGCGGGGCAGGGAGGGGCGGGGGTCCCAGGTGGTTGTTATTCCGGGTAACTGGGAGGGTGGGAGGAGCAGGAGTATAAATAGGCAGATTGCGTAGCCCGCCCTTGGGTGGGCTGCATGACGGGAGCTGCCAAGACGTTAAGCTGGGTTAAGCTGGGCGGGTGGGGATCTCGCCTGGCTGGGGGCTCTCAAGCTTGCAAGATTGCCTCTTTCGCTGGGTTCCTTTTCCCTGAAGATTCTCCCGCCTCCCTCTTTCTTTCTCTCTCTCTCTTTCCTACTGAAGCCTAAGGAGACCATGGCCGATGAAAAGCCAACTCTGGCGTGTCCCTGCTGGGACCGTCTGAAGCCTCCTCTTGGCACAAAAAAATCCTCCTCTGCTCTCAGGCCTTTCTGTCCTCAGAAGAGGGACTAGGACAGTGTGTCCTTGGTTCAAGGAGCCAAGGTGAAGCTTTAGTTAGTCTAGCAAAAAAAAAAAAAAAAAAACAGGCCAGGAAGGAGCAGGAGGGGCCCTAAGGACCCAGCCTCGGTGGGAACGACAGAACAGGGTCTCAAAAGCTGTCTCCCAGCCCCGTCACCATGAAAGTCCCTGTTGGGGGCCTAGAAAGGACCTCCACAAGGCCCGTGGGCCAGAAGTTAGGGAGTGGGGAGGCTGGGGCTCGGGGGGACGGCTCTTTCTTGGCTATCGCTCTCTGCTTTCCGTGGGAATCAGGCCAGCCCGGCTCCATCGGAATGGTCGGGTCAGAGGCGACTCGGGGAGGTAAAGAGAAGCCGTCAGACCGAGCCGGGAGCCGCAGGCCCCGGCGTCTGCTTGCTCCCCTCCGGGGACCTCTGAGCACCAGGCAGGGTCTCCTAGGCGCCATTTTTTTGACCCATCTCGGGAGTGTGGGGTCTAAGGGGCGTCTCAGACCCGAAGTGATGACCGCTGAGGGCTCCCGCACAACCCCACGGAGCCAGCGTGCAGGTGCTGGGCCCGCGTAGCTGCAGGGTGAAGGGCGCCCAGCTGAGCGGGGGTGGGCACGAGCCTCGCCCCACGCCTCGCCTTGAGTTCGGGACGCGGGTTTCTTTTCTGGGCAGTGGGTGACTAAAGGGTAGACTCTGTCCTTAGAAATCTTCAACCACTGAATCAGGCGAATGTGCCTGGAACGGGGGAGTTGAGACGGGGCGAGAGGCTATTACGGCTGCAGCTGGCCCCTGGAGGGCCCTTGGGACCCCATCTCCCTAACCTAGGAAACCTGGGGAACGCTGCCTCCTATCAATTAAGGGCTGGCTGGGGGCGAGGCTGTCAGCAAACATGAGCCAAGGCTGAGGATCCTCGTGAGCTTTGAAGGTCATTCTTCTAGACTAGGCGTTTCACGAACTGAACTTAATTAAAGCCAAACGCTTACCTTTCCTTTAACCTGAAAGCCAACAGCTTCAGTCCTGATGCGTCTCTGGTCAGCATTCACGGAGACGTGTTCCCCACTTTCATCCTGTTCTCCCCTACAGACCCGTTATCCCTACCCTGAGAGAGAGGGGAATGTCGGTTGGGCTTTCTCAAAGCCGCATAGCACTGACTCCTGGAGCAGGATTCCGACCCAGTTCTGCTTAGCCCGCCGAGTCTCCCCCTTGATGCTGGGACCATGTGAATTCGGTTGCAGCCTAATTCCCTCCTACTCTGTAAGCCTGCCTTTCCTCACCGCTTTGATGCTTCTGCCAGAATGTGCAAAACAAGGGAGCTCGTGAGGCTTCCACGGGCCCTGCTTTGACATGGGGTGCGTTCGAAGTCGGGGGACACCCGCTTAACGCGGTCCTGTGGGTGCAGGAGTGGGCGTCCAGCTAGAAGTGAGAGGCTCACGGGATGGCTCGAGGCAGCCCCCAAGCCCTGCCACAAACGGGCAGCAGCCGGAGTGCTCCTTCGACATGTGGTGCCCGTGCTCCCTACAGAGAGCTTAGGCATGCAGACCGCCCACGCGGGGTGCCGCCTGGCTCACGCATGCTGCCACCAGTTCCTTCCGGGTGCAGAAATGCCATGGCCCAACCCGTAATGGGCGTAATTAGAAGCCACTCCCCAAACGGCATCCGTATCGGTCGGGAGCCTGGTTTTCCGCGTCGGCTTCTGCAAGACGCCATTCCCTCTATTGAAAGTCCCTGCTAGGGTGTTTCCAGTCAAAACCGTCCTTCCCCAACAACGGGGTGGGTGACAGCTCCCGGCCAGCCCTCAGGGACGTAGCAGCGTAAACACGGAGCCTTCGCATTGCCTTTCACTTTGGCTTTCTTGTCTAGACGAGATGGTGACAGGAGGGTGGTCGGGTGCTCACCTATCGAGGTCTGTAAGCTGTTCGCGGCCGTGCCACACCCCGCCCCTTGCCAGTCCATGTCGTATGTGAGGTGTTCACATCCACAGGCTGCTCGTCGAGATGGGAGGCTAACTTCTCTGGTGACTTGACCCTGGCCCATGATGTCTGTGCTGGGGCCACTTAGATGCTATCTCATAGGGAACTGACGGGCCCAGGTGGCCCCTGTAGATTGACATCGGGGGGCTCTGGGTACCCAGGGTACAGACTCGAAGCTTGTAACTCCTAGGTTGCGAGTCTGAGCATAAGGCTCAGATAGAAACTTCTGGCTGTTATCTCAATATTCTCCCCGAGCTTCTCATTGCTCCATCCCTCGTCAAGAGACTCTTCAAGATGTAAGAGTCAGCCAAATTAAAACACGTCCTGAAACATTCCCGGATGGCATTAGGTCTGTGTCAGCTCAGCAGGAAGGCTCAGAGCCACTGAGGCCTTCCAAGTCTTCGGAAGTGACGAAGACCAGAGCTCACAGGCACGTAGCTTAACGCCAGCCTCTGCCCTGAACTGCGCTCCTTAGTTTTAGGGAACAGGGGTGGCCTCCGGTCTATACAGGGCTTCCCATGGAGGCTCACTTGCAAGGGAGCAAAACTGAGCATCCACCCACTGGGCCACTGGTGCCATCGCTGGACAGCTCTGAAAGGAGGCTGTGCCATGAGTGTGACCTGGACGGGGCTAAGGACCCCGCAGGGAAAACACTGCCAGGCCGAGGCCATGACTAAGGCTGCCGTGTGCGTCCAAGTTCACGTGCACTGGGAGTAAAAGCTCAGGAGGAGGGAGTGACATGGGGGGGGGGGTTCTGCTGGCTTTGGAGATAGCTGCTTGCCTGCAACTCCCATCTGACCCCGCGCCTCCGATCCTAGCCTGGAGGAAGCGACGCCCTTGGGACTGGACGCTTGGCCGTTACAGACTCCCCGGGTCCAGACCGACTTTGCCTTGGCGCCCCACCTCACATGTACCTGGCAATGAGTACAGAGAATGCCCCAGGGTGCTTCTGAGCTCACGAGCTGCTTGTCTCTTCCCGTGTGGCCCTGAATGTGGTGACACCACCTTCCTTGATGGCAGTTGAAAGGGGAGAAAAAAAAAATACAAAGAGAGGGAGGGACAAACTCTTGGTTCCTCGTTTCAATCACAACCCACCTGCTTTCAGTCTCTGATGGGTTCCTTTGTGCCGATGTGGGCGTCGGAGAGGAACGCGCCCCTTGTAATAAAAGAGATTAAATGATATCCCACTTACTTAAAATTAGTGTTTTCTTTAAAAGTATTGGAAGTCATAATTCCTGGGACAAGAGTTATATTATAGGGTAAGGACTCCGATTTAGTTCAAACACATAGAGACTCTGTTAGTAAAAGCAGATTATAACCCTGCCGTTCCCGGCGTCCTCGTTAACCGCTTCATGGGTCACCGTCTGGAAGCACCGTCGCCGTCACAGCAGCTCTGTCCCTGGCACGTCATGGTCCCCATGCATGTGCCCCCCCCAGTAAAGCTCCAGGGCGGGAGGTGAGTCCTGAGCACGACTCCTGCCACAAAGCCCTGCAGTTCTAGTCACCTCCTCCCAGGAGGAAGACAGAAAATCCTGCGGGCGGGCAGCTGGCTACTCTCGGGGACCACAGGGAAAGTGTTTCTCAGCCTTTGCTGGACTTAGAGAGACAGACCAGAGCGAGGCCTCTGCAGGAAGCTGGGCTAGGCCATCTTTATCCCCGGAACACCACTGATTCTTCCCCAATCTTGAAAAAAGGGCTCTAAACTCAAGGGTTGTTGGGCCATGGAGGGTAGTGAGGTGCTGTGGGGGTCCAGTCTAGTGGGGCTTCAGAAAGCTGGAGAGCCTGGCCAGGTGCCGGGCCTGTCCCCTCAGGGCCTGCGGGGAGGCGTTGCAGGAGACAGCCGGTTTCTTTGTTGCTGGTCGAGGCCAGGGCGAGACTCGGGCTGGACCAGGAATGAAGATGGGAACCTGTGTGCTTGGTTCCAGGCTGGACGCCGCCAGCAAAGCCCACATCGAGTCCCTTGGCTGGCCCTGGTCAGGGGCGTGGACTGAGTTCTCGCGGGCGGTGCCGCCCATGGGCTGGGGGCTGGGCCAAGCCTCCTGATGGTCACCACCTGTGAGAGCAGAGCCCCCAGGCGCGCTTGTCAGTCAGTCACCAGAGGGCGCCCTGAATTCCATGCACACGTAACAGCCCAGGAGTCTCGCCTTCCAGAAGGTGGTCTCTGCTCGCGGGTACTGCGATTGTTCAGAATGTAGACGTCCTCTCGGTCTTTCCGTTCCCGTTCGATGCTTCCGGGGAGTCCGTTTTCTTGACAAACTCTAGGTTCTCCCCACTCCGGGAGTCTTTTCGAGTTGCTCAAAGCAGAAGGCGAGAGCACCTTCAGGCTTCGAGAACCTTCTGAGGTCTGCGAGGGTCTAAATTCACAGCATGCCGCCCGGAGCTCCTCCCCCAGGGCCGATGACACTTCTGCTGCCCCCGTCATCCCATACGTCACCCCGATTGAGCCTGACCCTGGTGTCTCTCCTCCCTTCCTCATCTCCAGGCCCCCCCTCCTCGTGTGCTTCCCGCTCCGGGCGCCGCATCGGCGATTTGTTAAAAACAGTCTTGACTCTTATAGATCGTCTATGGCTTCCTCTGGATTTTGTGCATATCCAATCAGGGCGTCTGTGCATGACAAGCTTGCTTGCTTTCTTCGGAAACCTCAGGCCGCCTGCGTCTTCCCGTCGCGGTGTGCTGCCAGTGCGTTCAGACCTCAAGCTCCGAAGGAACGGTTCCAATATTTTACCATAAAGTACAGTGTTCGCCGTGGGTATTTTTAAATTCCTTATTTGCCGGTGCTACTTTTTTCCTTTTTTTTAAAACTATGACAAGGTGTTGTAATTCTGCCATGCCATTTCTATTCATATCCCAATGGTCGTATAATTTTTCTCTATTTCTGTTAATGTGGTGCATTTCACCGAGGCTTTTTTAATATATAAAACAGCTCCTATATTTCCCCCACCAAAAAAAAAAAAAACCTATTTGATCATGCTGAACTATTTCTTTCTTTCACCAGATCTGATTTGCTAAAGTTTGTTTCAAATATTTGGCACTACATAAGAAGGATCAGGGTATCGCTTCTTCTTTTTTTTCCACTAATTCCTTGTCACGTTTTTATGCTGGTCTCCCCGAGGATGCAGGACTGTCCCCATGCAAATGGTAAAGGGGGATCCGAGGATCTGAGAGGGGGGTCTGATATTCTTCCTAGAGCTAATACCTGGATGTCCAGCAGCTCAGCATAGGCTCTTTATTTTTCTCCTGATTCTTGGCTGTATTCTCTCCTTTGCATGTCAAATCGTTTGAACGATAAGCGCTGTGAATGACAGAGCCCGAGGAGTAGCCTCCTCCCAGACGGCCTCATCCTCTCCCTGGGCGCATGGGGTGAGGGGACCGGCCCCTCGTCCTGATCAGAGGCCAGGCTCGTCCAGCCCCAGCGGCAGGTCCAGCAAGCGCCACCCGCCTCTGCCTTTCCCTCTTCCTGAGCTTTGGCTGCGAGCCTGGAAGGCCTGTTTCCTTGGCTCTGAAGGGGTTCGCTCTGCCCATGGGGGGGTCCCTGCCCAGCCTCCCCCGCCCACAGCCTGTTTGCAGCGGAGACGGAGCAGAGCACTGCGGGGCAGGCCCCGTCCCCGCGGAGCCGTGTCCCAGGCATGGCAAGGCCACTACGGTGTCACTCTGCTGTTCAGAAGTCTTCAGCCCACAGCCCAGCCTCTGCCGCACTAGGACCTAGGTAGATGATGCCCCCTAGGAAAACAGGTCATGGGCTCCAGGCCCGCCCCAAGCCTCCAGTTTGTCACAGGGCCTTGTGCTGTCAGTAAAGGTCTAGGGTCTTTGTCCCTGGAGGCCCCGCCCCCCTCCTAGGCCAATCCCATCGCCACGGGTGCCCAGAACTGACAACTGCCACCAGCGAAATGTGCTGGCCGTGAGCAGCTCACTGCGACGGGCCCCCCTCCAGATAAAGCTTCCGTTCATCTAGTCCTTTGCTTTTACGTCCCCTGAGGCCTGGAAAAGTGTGACATGATTGTTTTGCACCCCAGCGCTGCCTGGTTTCAGCAAGGCTTATGACCTCTGTGTTCCTTCTAGAAGTGGGCCCGGCCTAGTGTTCTTAAGGCTCAATAGTTTCTTTAGAAAAACCAAGATATTTTAATGTAGAAAATCCTGGCGACTGTCGATATCCTACTGATAGTTCAGGCCCAGTTCGCAAGTCTCCCTCTTAACCGCGTCCAGCTTCATGGCTCTGACTTCAGTACAGGGTCTGTCCTTGGTTTGGTGACTTGCTGTCACCTTCTTAAAACCTAACTTTTTAGCAACAAGGCCTGCATTTTCACTTGTCACTAGGCCTCACAAAGTAAGCGGCCACTCATACCGGATCTCAGCCGCTGTCCACGCTCCTCCCTCCGACACCCAGCTGTCCCCTCGGCAAGGCGCAGCCCACGACAGCTCTTGCTCATCTGCGTGAGCCCAGGGCGCCGTGGAAACAGCCACTGAATTTCCTCGTTTGAGATGAGACGTAGGAAACAGAGCCTTTTTGGGGTCCCTTCCACGTGACCAGAGATGACATGATCACTGTACCACCCTCCAGAAATCCTCAGAGGTCCCGGAAACCCCTGTCGCAGGAGACCCATGAGCTTGCAGCTGGTCCAGCTGCTCTCGTCCCAGTTAATTGGGGAAGGCGGGGAGCGGGCGCGGACAGGTGCACCTGCCTGCTGCAGGCCCATGGCCCACGGAGGGCCCAGGCTCGGTGACTCCGGAAGTAGTCTCATTGGTGAGACCAGGGCGGGGGTCAGGGCTCCAGAACCGTGTCTTCACTTTCCCAAGGCTCCCTGGCTGCTTCCTCCCCTCCCGCCTCACCTGCTCCCCTGTCCTTACTCTTGCTCATCCTGAGGGTGAGACAGCCAAGCAGCAGGCTTTCCTGAACACCCTTTGTTGAATTCCTCCTCAGCACTTCCCATCAATCCTGGTGATTGATAGACAACCGAGCCTTGCGTGGTCTTCTGTTGAACATAGGCAGTCATAGCAATCCCTAAATGGGGGCTACAGAATGGCCTTTAATTAGAGGCTCTCTCTTCCTCTGCGTAATGAGGACAATAGCAGTTCCCGCAGAGAGCCAGGCCCTGACCTGGAGATGCCACTATTCAACTCAATAGCTCTTGTGGTCTCTGAGGGTTAAATGGTGGTGGTGAGATGCTCTCTTGCTGACCAGAGCTCTACATAAAGCGTCAATGCATCATCCGCTAGGTCCAAACAAACCTATAAGCTGGCGATGTCCTACAGGCAGGATGCTTACAGTAAAGCTTGGCCTAACGTTCTCAGTGCTGGTTCTTCTTAGCAGGAAACGCAAAGCCAAGCCATCGTCTCTAGTCTCCTCTTGAATAAAGCAGCGTGGACTATGCCTGATATGCAGGACACAGATGAGGTGTCAGCAGAAACTCAGGGGTCATTAGCAGCCTCTGCTGACCCAGGAAACTCGCAGTTAAGCATCATGGGTATATCCTGAAAGATGAATAGCAGACCTGCAGTGCTGTCATAAAACTAAACAGGGACTTGAGGGTGAGGGTTCGCTCCTGTCATTTAAGTAGACGTTATTGGTCCATTAAGATTCAATTGGACCAACTAAATTCTGGTTAGTTGATCTTTTTTTTTTCTTTTTGCCAGGCAGTGTTTGGGGCAATTTACGGTGATGTGAGTATGTACTAGAGGTTAGGGGAAGAGCTGTGGCTGGGAAATAGACAATAGTTTTGATCACTTTATAATGAATAGTTTAAACTCGTGGTATTTAATATTTTCATAACTTACTACAGAACTTCTAAAAGGTAAGAAAGTGGACAAGCCAACACCCACCTCCCATCTTCCTTGCCGCTGAGAGGCAATCGCTTCAAACAAGAGTTTTAAGGCTTATAAACATTTTTACTTGTTTGTTTTCCTTTTATACTGAGCCCCAATCTTCAATCTCTTGAATTCTAAGCCAGAGTCATTCAAGCCTGGCTGTTTCATTTAATTCTTTTTCCTAATAGGATAACATTTTAATTATGTTAAATCATATACCTTGTATTTAACTCCTGATATTCAGTTTTTCAGAGTTTATTTTGCTTGAGGATGCTCGAAAGCCATAAATCAATGGTTTTTCTCAGTAAATAGTTAAGAAACTCTAAGATTTATCAAACATTCAACTTGGCCGAGACACAAACATATTATAAATAGGACATTCTAAAAATACGCATCCAACAAATTTAGCAGTGGGAATTTCATGTCTCCAGTTAAGCATCATAATTGATTGTTGAGAAGGCATCTCTCCAAACAATCACTTTCAAAACTTTGCAAATGCTGAGTGCTAATTTTAACCTCATTATCTCCACGTGTATTTGAACAACTCAAAGTCTAAAATCAGTTCTTCAGGAAAAACTGTTCTTTTTCTACCCAATTCCTTTGCCAAAATTGGCATCACCCCCCCCACCCCCTCCACTATTTCAGAACTTCGATCTTTTTAAAGTCCACGAACTCGGAAACTACTTGTTACTTTGTGTTGGTTATTGTTTGTTTTGGGGGGAAGACAAACCAGAGTCCGTCCACTCTCCTCTGTGCCATGGGAACCAGCAGTCTAGGTGCTACATTTGCCAGAGTCCCTTACCTCTGGGGTCCCATGTAATTCACATTCCGCTAACGAGAAACACGCCAGCCTGGAAAAGGGGGAATGACAATCCACTTCACATATGCTTGCCCTCCACACCGTGTTATCCTGCTTATAGGAAGGGTATGAAGCCGGTGGTGGTCTCCAAGGACCTACACTCTGGGTAGCAGTGGTCATCTGAGTGCGCAGCGGGCAACCCAGAAGTAAAACTCGATCCCTCTAATTTTTGTTCCTTAGTTGTTCCCTGTATGTGATTCCCTGCATTGGATCTTTTCTGCTTGAAATACCTACAGTAGTTTTCTGTTTCTTTGTGCCCTGAATTATATATTTGATGCCAAAAAATGAGGTGGCATGGCTATTTCTGATTGTGGTGAAGAGGTTATAGAACAAAAATGACAAGTTTAAGATGTTTTCAATGCATCAAAGAACTCATCAGAGAACTGAAGAGCTTCTAAACATCCCTGAAGGAACATCTCTTATAGCCGTAGGTCTGATGTATTGTAACATCAAACCCAAATTTCAATCCTTCGAGTGGTAAAATAATTACAAGACTTAGCTTCACATCTGTATCGGGGCTCTTATGTAAAAGACAGAGTATTCAAATGTCTTCATTCCAATTTTCGGGACACTTTTTTTTCAAATCAACATGAGCTTCCCAATCCCACTGAGTAGCCTCCCCCACCCCCACCATCGAAAGTCACACCTCCTCTCACTTGCAGCTCCCAAGCTGAGCTGACTTCACCTGGAAAGTTACCTTGCAGAGGGCTTAGCACCTCAAGTCCCACCTCCACCCACCCTCATTCCCTCCAGGCCAGTAACTCCAGCCAGAGCCAGACACACCGGGGACAGGTTGGAAATAGGAAGCAATGGGTTTTCACACCATCAGAATGGCAACTTGTCATTGTTATTTTATATCAGCCAAATCCTGGTGTTAGACCAGGGCAGAAGAAATAGAAAATCGCATTGGTCCAACACTATCAGTAACAGAACACACATTAGAAAGGTTCAGACTTAATGGTGAACAGCTAAGAGTTGGTTTAAACCCAGATGTCCACGAACTGAGGAATACGTAACATAAACGTGGTGTGTCTGTACAATGAAATCTACAGGGCAATAAAAAGGAACGAGGGACCGACACACGCTGTAACTTAAACGCTAAGCTAGAGAAGGGCACCGTGTTGTATGATTCCATTAATATCGAATGCCCATCATAGGCAAATCGACGGTTGCAGGAAGGGAATTACTGGTGGCCTAGGGCTGATGGGACTTAATGCTTGTGGGGCTGATGGAATGTTCCAAATTTAGACTGCGGTGATTTTTGCCCTACTTTATTAATATACAAAAAAAAAATGAATCAGATACTTAAAACTGAATTTTATAGTATGATACGTCTCAGAGCTATTTTCAAGTCAACTTAAATATTCTAAGAACTCAAATTCACATAACTTAGGTAGATTTTTGGCAAATGAGATGAATTTTAGTTCAACAAAAACAAAGCTCTCTTATTTATCGGTGTTATGGACCATACAAGCATATGTTAGTATTCGATTTGGATATGTTCTTAAACTGACATAGGTTTACTGATAAACGAGCTAATGTGTTTAAGATTATGAAACATGTAAATGTGCATCTAACTAAATTGAGTCGTTATTATGATGAACTTGTATTTCAGCATCATATTCTGTAGTGTCAGCTTGAAGATGATTTCCCAGATCTTCAGGTAACACAAGACCCCGGCCTGTACTCGATCAGGTTACCCAACGATGCTCACTAGAGGCCTAGACAATTTCTACATGAAATAGAATTGTGAAACACGGATTACTAAGCATGATTTAAGCTTATGATTTTTCTTATTTTTAAATACTACAGAGAAGCTTTATCTTTGGGTCTGTTAAAGACATTTTCATTTTTTGGCACCAAGAAGTTGCAGAAGGGACGTGTGTGGCTGGAAAAAGCTGTGTTTTGTGTCTACGCGCTGGAGCGTGACCCTCCTCACTTACCCAGCCCCTAGTTTTCTCTGCGAAATAGTTAACTCCATCGTTTTAAAGTCACTAATATAAGAACGTTCGGTTGTTGCGACTCCACCTGGAAGCCTTCATTTCAGAGAAGTGCAACTGGGTATAGACGCTTCTGTCTTCCAAGGCAAAGAGTTTTGTCCGAAAGCCGCAGTGTTCAGGGTATCTTTGGTCTCCAAACCCCTTCGCATTTCTCAGCGTTCTTGTTAGAAGTCCCATCTGAGCTTCCTCGCGTGAACTTCTAGAAAGGGAAACCGAAGGCTGATACGATAAATCAACACTCTTGGTGCGTCTACGTCCACAACCAGGCCGCACTGGGACCAGCCTTACTGTGTGATCAAGAGTGATTTGAAGGTTAATTCTGATTAAAACTGTGGCGACAGGGAAAAGCCCTCGGTGGAATAGATCGGGAGGGCACGTCTATAGCGTTCCCTTCCGAGTTGGGTTCTGGCTTTATGGGACTATGTGGCCGCTCGAAGTTGTAGGTAACTGATAACGATGCGAAGTAATTCCTGTGCAGTGACAGCGAAACCACCCGCTCCGCCAAAAAATTTTATTTTGGCTCCTTTTCCCCCTCCGTTTCACTACTTCTGATCTATAAATGGAAGCGTTCTATGAATTAGTTGTACCGGCTCACTGGTTTCTCATTATTTAAACAAAATAGTTACTTCATCTTTATGTCTGGGTGAGAGTTATGGTTTTACTTCTTTTTTTGGAGGGGGGGGGAGTTCATTTAATGCTATTCTGTTGTGCTGATGTGTGTACCTGAGAGAATTCATGCCGTGATGGAGGCGACATTTCGATCCCATCTGGTTTGTACACGTCGCCAGTATGACTGGCCCCTCGTCTGGAACAGGACAAAGCTAGAACACGACATCACACCACGTACGAAAACGAGCTCCAGGCAGCCCCAAGTTTTGAACGTACAAACGTAGAAATAAATGTAAAAATGTAAAGATTGAAGTGTGAAAGCAAACGTGAATAATAAAACTCCTAGAAGGACACTTGGGAAACATTGTAATAAGCTTGGTGTGCTTGAGGCCTTCTGGAACAAGACAGGAAAGTGACACTTCAGTATTGAAGTGCTAACTTTTATCTTTCAAATGGGTTGTTGCATAAGCCTCCTACCTATTAATTGGTATAAAAGGAACTGTTTACTCAGGCTGCTATTTGTCTTGCGACTTTATAGTGCTTATTGTGATTCAAAATTCTAAACTTTTAGTCAAATTTCTTTTACTGTCTAGCTTCTGAGTTTCCTGTCTTAAGAACGTTGTTTTTATATTCGTTGTATTTTTATTATACCCAAGTTATTCTGTTCATAGGTAGAGCAGCTCTTTAGAGACTTATGAATAGAAAACATATCCGGACAGTTATATACCAAAGCTTATATAGCAACTTTTTCTGAGGATATTTCATTCTCTTTTGGGTCCTGTTTGCTTATCTTCATTAAACAAGCAATATACGTACGTTCACTATAGAAAAATTACAATAGAGAATTTCTAAGATCATTTAAGGTGCCTTATCTCTGCAAGGATGCGTAAGACGCTGGCTTAACTAGGTAACAGGAGTGAAAGACAAACTTTTCACCAAATCCTCTTCTGTACCTTTTAAATTTCAAACAATGGGAATGAATTGTCTATTTGAAGAATTAAATTAAAATGATTTCTCCTGTCCCAAGGGAAAAGTTCCCTCCCCGCACTCAGTGTTCTGGGCACCAAGGTGCCCGCCACCATATCCCCGGCAGCAGCAGCCCCTTGCCACCAGAGGGAAAACACAGCTCACTGCACAGCTTTGCGAACAGGTCTGTGTGGCCCCAGGCCCGGGTGTGTGGGCGCTGAAGGCCTGGGCACTGCAGTGAAACCAGCCTCAGCTTGAATCTGTGCCCGGTCCTCAGTGATGGGCACCAGGAGGAACATGCTCTCCCCTCTCTGCTTCGTTCCTCACCTCCAGAGTGAAGGCAGCGAATTCCAACAGACCTGAGTCTGGAATTCAGATGACAAGTGCCTCACACACAGTAGATGCTCAATAAATAGCAACTATAATTCATCAGTCAGTTACCTTCCAGAGTAGAGTTTCACAGTTTGGCATTGTTGACATTCTAGAGGAGACCATTGTTTTGGGGGGCCTGAGGGGCAGGCCCGTGCACTGTGGTATGTCTTGCGTCCCTGGCTTCCACCCCACCTCAAGAGGTAGCAACCAAAAATGTCTCTGGACTTGGCCAAATATCCCCTGGTGGCTAAATTTGCCCCAGTCAAAAACCACTGGTCTAGAGAGTGCAGGAGAGAGAGCCCTCAGTTCTGTTGACCAGCATTTGAGATAGCACTGGCCAGAAAGCAGGGCGTTCAGTGGTCACGTGCGCTGCATGGTGAGATGCCCAGCTCTTCCCCTTCTTAGCTCCAAACTACTGGCTGCTTAACCTTAATCCCTCAGACCAACATCAAGGATTCCTCAAAAAGGGGACCTGCCAGGTCACCCTCTGTGGAAGTTCAGTCAACAAGTCCCACCCCATCGGCTCCATTGCTCCCCACTCTCAAATGTAAGCAGAAAACCAAAAATTGCCAGAAACCTGAGAAAAATGTCTACCAGAAAAAGCAGAGACCAAAACAAGCAAGCAGGAAAACATAAAGTCGAAATAATTGAGACAAAGCAGGAAGAAAGGTTGAAAAAGTTATTAATAATATCCTCAGACACTGGATTCATGACATGAAACATGGTGTTATTTTTGGTGGGAAAATACGTTCAAACAAAAAAAGAACTTTGGGAATTTGAAGATGCATGTAGACATGAAAAACTTAGCAGAAGGGCTATAAAACAATGTTTGAAGAAATCTCCAGGAAGTAAGCAGAGACTAGAGATGAATAACACAAGATGAAATGTGAGAGTATTAAAAGACCATTCCAGGAGATACGATGTGAATAATAGTCCCAGAAAGGGTAACCAGAGAACAGAAATTAAGTTGGTTTTCTTTTTAATGTTTTCCCAGAAATGAAAGGACATGACTTTCTAGACTGAAAATGTTTGCCAGGTTCTCTGCATACCATTCCCTACACATCATCACGAAATTACAGAATGATAGAGTTAAAAACATTGTGTAATTCCAGAAGGAAAACAAGCTTAGAAAGACAGATCAGGTATCAGAACATCTTTAGTTTCCCAACGCAAACCTAGAAGGGATTCTAGAGCAACACTTTTAAGAATATCAAATGTTAATGGTAAAATAAAGATATTTTATACAGGAAAAAAAAAGGCTCGTGAAGAATTGTTTTCCTGTAAAACCATTTTGCAGAAGGCTCCTGGAGGACATGTCTCAACGAAGCTAAGTGGTGCATAGTGCAAGTGGAAGGTTGGATGAAGGAAAACAAGAGATGAAACAGATAAAGTGAAGCCAAGTCCAGGGTGACTGCTAGGTACCAGACAGTCCAGATTGGTGAATAGTGAATCAGGGACAAATTTTGAGAACTGCCATTACCCAGAGGTCTCTGACACTGTTAGGAAGAGCCAGGGCTTATTTTGCCTGAAGATGTTGTTATTCTATGTGTCACATATGATTGTTGGTTTTGCCGGGTGTTGAATTCTAAGTTGTGAATCGTTTTGTTTCACAATTTTATGATGAGACAATACAGAGCAAGCGCAACTTGAAGTTAAATGTTATGGACACTATCGCACAAATACTTGCTGACTCTTATCTTCTTTCCAAACTAAAGCTAATGTAGTATTCTCAAAGCACTCATGTGAATAGCTTCAATATAAGTTATTTTAAAATAGCATTCTTATTATCTGTGAGGTGAATTTTGTGGTCTATGGTTTCAACCAAATTTTAAGGAAGATAAAATCAAAGAAACTTAGAGTTTATGATATAATTCCACCCAAAACAAGCTCATGAGGTTTGCAATCCAATGACTATCAAAAAAAAAAAAAAAATGGTGTCTAGGAAGACACATGAACTCCTGAAATAGTCAGAAAAAAAGTTTGGATTTTGACTCTAAGACTGAAGGCCCCTAGCCATTCTCTCCAAGTTTATGGTCATTGACTTGAAGATCTGAAACAATGTACTGTCTCTTCCCGCTCTCTCCACAGCCGCCTCAGTAATTTAATGTGAAGATTCCTGTGCGCATTTCCTCCTATGACAGTTGAGGAAGGCGGGGCCGTGTGGACTCCGGCGAACAGATGCTGATTGGGCCCCCTCGTGCCCCTGGACGTCACACCTGGCTCCCCCGTCGTGCCCAGCTCTGACCCACAGGCCACGAGGGTGCTGGATGCTCGTCTCGGGGGTAACGGGAAAGCTGCCAGCCAGCAGGATGAGGTGGGGGCGGGGCAGGCCCGCACTGGGCCCGACTAGTCTCCAAGGGTCCGGTCCGAGGATCCGTCAGGGGAAACCCCTCCCCACACCCGCTAATACTCCTCACAAGATACCACCCCCCCCTTCAAAATCTATCTATTCCTGGAGCTACACTGGGGCGTTGCCATGGCAACAGGGCAACGCAGGAGACCTAGCAAACCGGCTCGCTTCTCTGATGGTTCTGCGGGGACCTCATGGCAGGCAGGGCGGCCAGCCCCCTCTGAGCCGACCAGCGAATTCTGACCCTCCCTCCTTCGCTCCTCACCGGCTTGCTTCACCCCAAACCCAGGCCCCGGGGTCCAGGCCCTGGCAGAGGGGTGCTCGCCCTCGGACCCTCGTCCCGAGGCCAGGAGCGGGCTGGCCTTGCCGGCAGTGCGGGGGCTGAGGGAGGGGATGAGGCTCCTCAGGGAGATCGCTGGCGCTGTTGCCCCCTGAAGGGGAACACGGGGTGAGCCATGATTCCTCGGGGAGCAGTGGGAAGGCAGAGCTGACGGGACCTGCGTCCTGGCCCCTGCCAGAGCCACCAACCAGAGTGCTGGGAAGTTAAGTAGCTGGACCGTGGGGGGTTCTCATCCTTCCCCAAGGTCACGCCCACCATGGGGTCCCCCGTCTCCGGGCCATCCCCACCGGTTGGTCTGAATCGGCACCCACGCCGGGCTGTGATGGTGTGATGGTGGATGGCCCCTGTCGCCAGGGTGTGTGGGGGGGAGGGGCACAGAGGAGCCGGGGGCACTGCCATGCCTGAGCCTCCTCGCCGTGGGAGGCCCGGGGGGAGGCAGGCAGAGGGCGCGCACAGTGAGCGCCGGCCTCCCGGGTGCCCGGAACACGCCAGCTGCGTGCTCCGGCCGCTCGCTTTGCTGGACCGTCTTGGCTCATCCAGGGGGCTGACTCCTCCCATAAGCCTTTCCCCGAGGGGAAAGCAGCCTTCAGAGCACGGAGTTTGACTCCGGGACACTCGAGCTGGGGTGGGTCACGGCCCCCAGGCTCCTTCTGGATTACGGAAAAATCGATCAGTTTATATGATCAGCCAGCGGAAACGGCAGGGTGGACCCGGCCTGGATTCAGGAAGCGCTCCGCAGGCTCCTCACCACGAGTCTGAGCGCTGGCTTGTTTCTCAGGCCGAGTCTGAGCACTGGCTTGTTTCTCAGGCCGAGTCTGAGCGCTGGCTTCGTTTCTCAGGCCGCCGGCCCGGAGGGGCCCCGTGTCACAGCTGGTGGCAGACAGCTCTTCCCCACCAGTTGCTGCTGGGGAGGGGAAGGGTGGGCTCGGATCTGCCATTCAGGCCACGTGTTCATCCCTGGAGCAATCGCTGTGGTGGCCTAGGGGACATGGTACTGCGATTAGCCCAGCCTGGATGACAGGCCGCCCCTGTGACTGTAGGCAAAATCCGTCTGCAGGGCAGGGGTTCTGCCAGCCCCTGCACGTGTCTATTCCAATCACGCATTCCAGAACTTGAGATGCACCCGCGGGGTGGCTTGGGGGACCCACTCGACCTTCTATGAGGTGGAGCTGAGCTAAACCCCACTGATCACCTGACCTCAGTCAGCCCCTATTCTGGCAGGCGGACGTGGTGACATTCTGGGTCTTCTGGCATTAGTGTCAGCTCAGAGCCAGTGTCCAGTGACCCCTGAAAACTCCACTTCCCGTTCGAGTGTGGTCACCGTGGTGACTGGCTGCAGGCCCCTTTAGGAGAGTGGGGACAAAGATTAACAGCATGGTTTGGGTCACGATCCGGGTCTTTCCTTTGGGAGACCCAGCCTCCCTCATTCAGGGGCTCTGGGTCTGTAAACGAGCCCGAGTCTGGACTATGTCCAGAGGAAGGGACACAAGGGGGCACCCAGCAAACGAACACCCTTGAAGTCACTTCGCACAGCAGACAGGGAACCTGCGTGGAGCGCGTGTGGCTGAACGGAAATTAACCGCCGAGTCCCCGTCTCAAGCAGAGCCCGGCGCACGGCTGGCATTGACCGTGAGCGTTGCACCTAGGACCTGAGCAGGCTCCTGGCTCACGGGAGATGCCAGTAATAATAATGTTTCCTCAAGAGCCCGGTTTCACTCACGAGACGTCTACGGCGTGGTGACACTGAGCAGCACCAGCAGCTCCGGCTGTGGGCGCCAAGCGGCGAAGCCGACCTGGTCCCACCTGGGAGGCCCCAGCCTCCCTGAGACTCCGTCTGGCCCTGCAGGTGGGCCAGGCGAGCCAGGAGCGGCAGCCCCACGCTTTTGGGGGGTTCGGGTTTATTTATCAATGCGATTGTCTGTCTGGGGCTGAGTCAACCCGAGTTGCTAAGACGGAGCTTCCTGGGCAATTCAAGGCAGAGTCGATGGACTCGTCTCCAGGGCAGGGGTGGAAAGCCCGTGACCCCCAGCCCTGAGCTCCACCCCTGCGCCCCTCCTCGGAGGAATGACTCAGACTCTCATGAGGACTTGGCAGGACTGGATCATGGCTAAGGCTCGTTCCCTACTGCCTCCAGCTCTGGACACATTACGAAAACCAAAATCTGGATAAATGTCCACAGCGAGTGAGTCCTGATTCACCTCCTGCCCCTGCTGGGTGAGGGGTGTCGCCCATCCAGGAGAGGAAGTGGCTGCTCAACTTCCTCCTTTGTGGAGGGCATCGCATGCCCTGAAATGGCCTTCCCTACACGTGTGGGAAGTGCTGGACATGCCAAAGAGATTTTTTTTTTTTAAACAAAGTCCCAGAGTGGGGGTGGGACTGGAGTGGCATTGATTGCTCAGCTCAGATAAATAAGACCTGAATGGGGGCTGTCCCTGCGTTTGGCCATGTCCAGGAGGGTGCTGGGGCCAGTCATGGATATTTGAGTCCGCTGTGTGCAGGCACTAACTGCCCGAGGACGTGTCCTGGGGGCGTGGGTCAGCCGGGACACAGGCTGTCGTTTAAAGTTCATTTTCTCCCTCACTTTTGTGTGTTCACCGCGGGCCAGCCCCGTCTCCGTGCCCCACCTCCATGCTTCAGGACCCACACTCAGCGGCCACTATCCTGATACCTGACTCTCAGAATGACAGAAAGAATGTTCCGGAGGGTCTCACAGCAACAATTGATGCTCCAGCCAGGACGTGACCTCTTCTCTCTCGACTCATTGGCCAGAACTAGTCACGTGATTTGCACCTACTCAGGAGACCAAGCAGTGCCTGGAGAGAGGGGAGGGAGCTGGACAGAGGTGATGCAGAGCCCTGCTGGTGGGGAGTGTGGATAATGGGGGAGGGGGAGCAAAGGGGGAGCAAGGGACACATGGGAACTCTCTGAACCTTCCTCTCGATTTTGCTGTGAACATCAAACTGCTCTGAAAAACAAGGTCTGTTTTTCAAAAGGTGCCAACAAATACTAAGTAAGAGACAGATACAAGTAAAGCAGTATCTGAACACAACCCCTCCCCCCCAAAAAAATTGCTTCTCACACAGTGCCCGGCACTGTCCAGTAGTAGCTGCTCAGCAAAGCCTGGCTGCTGTGTTCTCAGGCTCCCTGCCCCCCAGCAGGTGAGGAAGACACCTGAGGACACACAGGTGGTCAGTGGACAGCTGACTGACTCACCCAGGCTGGGAGAAGTCTTAATCACCGCAGATCAAAGAAGTTCCTTCAACGGAGGACAGAAATTTTCATGTCACAATACGGAGTTGCAGATACATTGAAACAGTATTTATGCTCATTGCCTCTTTCAAATTACAATAGTTGCAGACCTACTGCGGAGCTGTCTACTTAACGCTTCCATCAAGAAGATTGAGTACTGTGTCAAAAGTTTCTTTTTTAAAAACAATATTTTGTTTTTTTTTAAGTTCCTTTTACTCTTTCTGGAGCAGGACACAGAGATGCCCACGTGAGAAGTAGCTGCATGGAAATCTGGGCCCTGCAATCTGCCCTGTGGCTTCCCAGAGGGAAGGGGGTAGGGAGCAGGACAAGGCGGGGGAGGCTGGCTAACCATGTCTCCGACCCTCCCGAGAAGTGAAGTCCAAGAAGAATAGCTAGCATCGAGACCCTTCCGCCCTATGAACTAACTTTAGTCCCAGCTGCTACAGTGAGAGGTAGGAGGAGCCCAGCTCTGGCCCTGCCCTTGTGATAGAGAACCTTGAAGCCTTAATAAGGGGACTGACCTCAAAGGCTGTGAGGAGGAGAAATGAGTCCATGCCCAGCTTAGGACAGGGGTGTGCCCACGGTGGCCTCCAGGCCCAACCCAGCGCCCCCCCCCCATCTTCATGTGCCCACCAGCTGAGAATGACTCCTACTAAATTATCTTATTGTGTGTTGGGGGTGGGGAAATCCAAAGAAATGGTTGTGGCCCATGAAAACGATGTGACCTTCAAGCTGCTGCTTCCAGAAACAAAGCTTTGCCGGACTCGGCCACCGGCCGTGCCGGACCCGTCGTCTCCGCCACGGAGGCAGAGTCGGGTCATTGCGCCAAGTCTAAAACCCGTGCTCTCCGGCCCTTGACAGAAACAGGTGGCCCGCCCCTGCCCAGGACACCCAGCTCCTGAACCGAGGCGTTCCGTCAGGCGGCCGAAGGGTAGTGCTACATGGACGTCATGGTGAGTTAAGGTCCGGGTCAGGTCTGCGGGCCGCACAAGCCTCCAGGTGGGCACCACGGGGAGCGAGCTAGGGCCGAGCGGCAGGGACATGGCGCGAAGGCGTGTGTTTCCCCCAAGACGGGTGGGAAGGAGCCTGGCCCTGTGGGGCCTCGCCTGGGCCACGCTGGGCTACTGGCCAGAGTCGCCCCTTCATCTCAGAGTTGGGACAGTATGGAGAAGGCTGTAGTCCTCAGGGAGTGGTCCCCACCTCATCACACAGCGTCCCCAGAGGCCTCCTTAGAAACACGTGCTCCCGGCCCCATCCTGAGGGAGGCCGCCATCTGTCTCCAGATGTGACGTGGAAATCAGAGAAGCACTGCTCCCAGGAAGCTCTGCCCTTGGAGTTCCCACACAGAGTTCCCTGCGTCCTGCCTTCGGGCCCCCAGCGGAGTCAGGAGAATCCTAACATTCGGGCAGCGCCCGCCAGCTGCGGGAACAGATTTTGTCCTCTGCGTAGGTGCCACACTGAGCATCTCTCACCTGCCTGCTTTTCCTTCTTACACACACACACACACACACAGAGGCAGGTGAAAAAGGGGCAAAAGAGGTTGTCTTGTCTTTTCAAGGAAAATTCCTCAGCCAGAAAAGAAAAAACAAAATTCAGCGAATCAGGGACAGTTTGGGTGACGTCTCCGCAGGGGTGTTTGAGGGGGAGGGTTCTCGGAGGGCCTGCCTGAGATGTGGACATGATTTTGCCTCTCTCTGTCCACCTCCTCACTCAAGGAAGCCTTCCGAATGTGGCTGAGGCCGGCGGCTCTCGTCACCGTTCTTAGTGAAGGAAGACCAAGACACATTTGCAAACGTGCCATAGAGATTTTAATGAAAAAATTAGAAAAGTGCATTATTTTACAACACTACAGTAAGTGATTCTTCTTCTGTAAAGACATTGTAAAATATGTACAGGGTTGCTTAGTGCATTCGTTACAAAAGAAAGATGCGATCTCTTGCATAAATTACATATTTTACATGGGCTGGATGTCTACTTGGACTTGTAAACATTGGTGATACAGTTTTGTTTTCGTGGTTTTTTTTTTTTCATTCTTCGGATAAGCTGCGATAATAAATACCTCTGATATTCGTTTGATGGTTGTCTCATTCTGTTAAGCTTCAGAACGGCATTCTAAGGCCATTTGTGAAATGCGCCCTCTCCACAGGCAGAGAAGGCCGGAGAAGATAAACATAAGAAAACAGACAGTCACGGTAACAGTACGCTTCTTTGAATTTGGTTCGCTGTGGTCCAGGGAATGACTGGTTTTGCCGAGTCCGGTGTGGCTTCCCACCAACGTTCTGATGCCCTGACCGCAGTTGGGCCTGTCGCCCGAATCCCAAAGTCCCACCACCATGGGAAGGCAGGTCCCTGCTAGGAACTGGGGACAAACCGTTCCAACCTCCCGGGAACGTGGCCAAGCTCACCCAGCTTCGGGTGGAAGTTCCCCGGGGAATGTTCTGGAAGGCCACCGGCATCATCAACATCATCATCAGCGCCATCGGGACAAACCCAGGTCCTCCTACCACACAGCCATGAAAATGTCCAGCAATGCCAGAAAAAAAGAGAAATCAGAGACCCAGAGATACCCAGTCAGCGCACACACACACACACACACACACCACACATTAGTACATGACGATCCCACTCCATGCCCGGCCCAGAATGAACCCCCCGGGGTGTAAATGAGCCCCCCGGGTGTATGCCAATCGGCTTCTTTCGTGGGTGTGGGTTCAGAACTGAGTCAAGCTTAACTTCTATGCCTGGGGTCACAAATGACACTTTTTTTTTTTTTTAATGCTTTGAGGTACAAGGATACACAGTTGGCTGAGGATAAAAATGCACATCCGAGAGGGGGCTTCCGCTGCTTCCTGGCCTGCAGGGGACAGACAGGAAGTTCGTCCCCAGTCATCGGTTCGGTGGTTGAGAACCTACTCATTGTCTTTGGCGTCTTTGCCTGTGCGTCTGTTTGCTAAATCACACGCCTTCTGCTCGACACCTGTGGACTCACGAGACAGCCTCAGATCCCGCCGTTGGGGCTCGTCCGGCTTCTATTTAAATTTAAGAACACCAAGAGGCTCTCCCAACCCAGTGCGCTACCTAATCCACGGAGATTTCTGCTAAGGCCGGGGTGGACTGAGGTGACCTCTGGAGGCCCCTTCCAACCCCAAACGGCTGTCAGCATGCTATTTGTGGGCCGAATAAAAACAAGTATATAATTAGCCTTGTTCAGGAGCATTTTCTTCTCGGAGGAGCCATCGAATTACAGAGAAAGCTTGTTAATTGTGGGTTCCGCTTCACTGGGTTCCCACTCACCGTGATTTTCCTTTCACCGGATTTTTATTTTCCTGCCCAGTTTCAAAAATTCAGCTCGAGAAGAGGCAGCAGCTACCGAGGCAAGTTCTGGTTCCAGCACCTGCTCACCCAGCTGCCTCTGGACCCTGGGCCTCCCAGAAACGCACGGCCCAGTGGGACCAGAGCCTGAGGGCACCGGGGCCCTCGGCCCTGCAGCGCCTGCAATGGCCTCCACCCCAGGCTGACTTAGGCCGGCGCCTAGACGCTCTGTGATAATCACGGGATGAAAGGACCCCTCGGTGGGCCATATGGCAGCTCTCCCAGGTTAAGGAAAGGGTCCTATAATGTTTATTGGGGGGGGGGGGGGAGGTGGGCTTTGGCCCGCCGGAAAATGTCCCACCCACACTGTCGGCAAGCATCTGGGCCATTGGGAGCTGAGTGCTGGGACCACAGAGGAGAACAGGTGGGTTAGAGGGGCAGAGACACGGCTCTTTGGAGGTAGGAGGGTTGCAGGACACCTGAACCTGAAGAAATCGGCCCCCGGGAGGGAGGGTTGGCCTCCAAGCCCACCCCTCCCCAGACACCAGCCAGAAGCCTCGTCTGCAATGACACTTATGTCCTGTCATCTTCCCCGCCCGTTGGGTCATGCCTGCTTCTCACCCTGGCCATTTCACACTTTGTGGAGGAGACTCGGGAGTGACGTGCCTAAGGTCACGTGGCCTGGTTACAAAGAGGACGGAGGGGAGCCACAAGGGAGCGTGCCGAGGCCCCGAGGTCTCCACCACCCCGAGCCGGGGAGCCGGGGGAGGCGAAGCTGAGCTCTGACATTCCAGTGGCCAGGTCTCTGGCTGAATGAAGCGGGACCCCGCCCTCCTCGGCCGAGCCGCTGGACAGAAGCCGTGGGGTGGCCGGAGCCAGGCCCAGGAGCGACGGGGAAGACATGAGGAAGAACTTCCCAAGTGACGAGCTACCTCGCCCTCAAAGGTGTCCCCTGTCTTCCCTCCATCCCTGACTCTTCCTTGCCTGGGACCCACGGTCACTAGTCAAGAAGGGGCAGGTGACGGGAAAGCCGTGGGCTCCCGGTTCCCTGCCACCCTACGTGTCCCACGAAGTTTCAGACAGAAGCCAGGCAGCATCCACAGGGCAGGAGACTCTGCCTCTGATCCTTCTGGAACAATCCCGCCCTTCCGGGTCCTTTCTGCACCGATGGAGAAACAAAGGCTCGGGGCGGCGGCATGCTCGCCCGGCCGACACACCGGGACGCTGCCAGCCCCTGAGTGGCTCTCGTTTCTGCCTCCCAGGACAGGTGACCTGCCCGGGTGACACAGCACAGCCCGGAAGGGGTGCCCTGGGAGCCCCTTCACCCCCACAGCTGGGCCCTGTGCCCCGAGCAGGCAGACACTGGACACTCAGCACAAAGAGCGGACGAGCAACAGGAAGTCCCGGCGGAGCAGAGGCCGTTGACCCGAGTCGCATGGGGTCTCACACAAGGTCCTGTGCTAGGCCAGTGGCTCCGGCAGGTGGGGGACATAGCCTCCCGGGAATTAAAGAGAGCCCCGAAATACGGACAAGCAGAGGACACAGCAGGGAAGAGCAGAGGCGGGTGGGAGGGCAAAACTGGGGTTCAGGGTCAACCGGAGGCAAATCTGGGGAGTCACAACCCTCATTAGCAGGTGAGGTTGAGCGAGCCCTGTGGGCCTGGGCAGCCTGCGGCTTTCTCTCTTTGGGACGCCACCTTGTGCGGTCAGCACAGAAGATGGCCTGGCAAGCAGACAAAGCCAGCATGTGCTGCACAGAGCTCCCGGCTAATTAAAGACCCACGTGCCATTTTTAAAGCAAGGCATCTGGATGGAGAGAGTCGCCTGTGACGGCAGGTGTCTGGGGAAAGCATTCAGGAGGCATCTGCCCAGCCGTCCCTCCCAGGCTGAGGTGGTGGCAGAGAGAACTGGGCAGACCCTGGAGGAAGGGGCGGGCCTTGGAACGTGAGACCTCGGCCAAATGCCTTGGTCTGGAGGAGGAGAAACTTGGGCCCAGAGAAGAGAAGGGAATTGCCCTGGGTCACACAGCAAATGGCTGAGTCCTGGTTCAACCCACGTTCCCGAGGCCTCCCCTCAGCCTCCGCCGCCCTGACCCACACCTCAAAGCTGAAGTTCACGTTGCAATGCCCGGGGTCAACTCCGCACCAGGAGACGCCACTCGACCCTGGCAGTAAGTCCCGGACACACCAGTGAGAGCAGACAACGAGCCAGCATCCCTGAGCAGACGCCCCTGGCTCTGCCCTGACACCCTCGCTCAGGACCCTGCCCTCGGTGCCAGACCCACGAGAGACCCCTACCCCAGGGAGACAGAACGAGGGCAGGTGCCCAAATCAGCCTCACGCTCGGTCCCTGGGCCCATCACCGGCAGTCACAGAACCTGCTGGTCTTAGGGTCCACCAGGAACAGCCAACCAAGCCCAGGAATTACGTGTATTTTTCTCTTCTTTTCAAGCTAATCTTTGATAAAACTCTTAGAAAACATCATCGGAACAGATCCTTGGGTGCTGAAATGAAAGACCAAGTAGATCTTATCCAGAGATATTCCTATATGCAGTTAGCACTCATGTCCAGAGGAGAGAAAGCCACTTAGCCCCAGCTAAACCAGAGGGCTTCACAGAATTCAAGTTTGGTGACTCCAGGATCTGCTTTCAGAGTTTCCTTATCAGAGGACCCAGTAGAGAAACTCCTCTGTGGAAGCCCACGACCTAGGCCCTTGACAACCTACTGTGTGGCCCTGGGGAGCCACGGGGGGGACCCCTGAGCAGGGGAACAGCCTGAACGACTTAAGCTGTGGCCAGCTCGCGAAGGGCCTTGGCAGCTACGCTGCCCTGTCCCCGCCAGGCACGGTCCTGCGCGCAGGACCCCACAGACCACGGGATGGAGTCCACCCTGCCGCTCCACAGTTCTGTGCCTTCGCGCGCCTCGCCTCGGCCTGAAACGGCGCCCGCTGGCCCCTGCCAGCCTCTCCTCAACCATCACCCAAAGCCACCTCTTCCGTGAAGCCGTCCCTGAGTTCCTCAGCCGGACTCAATCACTTCCTTTCTACGATTTGATTCCGAGTGAAACCTGGACCTCACCCTCGTGAGACCAGCACGTGGAGGAACGCTGGCATGGCACTGGGCGCAGAGCAGGTGCCCAGCAAACGCCGTCACAGGCACCCGGGCAGCGGGTTATTTACAATCTCCGACTCAAACACGGGGAGGCTGGGGCTCAGGGAAGCGAAACCCCCACCTGCCTGTGAGCAGAAGGAGCCGGTGCCAGGTGTGTGAGAGGCCGCGGTCCGAGCAGCCTCCACCCCCAGCACGCTGAACCACGGAGGCAAGAAGAGGCCGCCCTCCCCTGGGGCCCCACGCCAGAGCCGGGCAGGCACAGTGCTGAGCCCAGGGGACCCTGCCACTCACGGCACGTGGTCCCACACTGCTCAGCCTCTGCTAGAAGTAGTTCCACAAGACAGTGCTGGCCTGGCTTCTGTGTGACATTCCCATCACGGGGCCAGGAAGCTGAATGCCTGTTCTCCCTGCGTGCTGCCAGCACCTGCAGCACCCAAGGCCAAGGCCACTGAGTCTGCTTCCCGTACCTTCGTCCATGATAGAAGAAGGCATCACTGACTCCATGGGGGGCCGAGGGTCAGGGGAGTCTTCTAAAGGGGGAGTGAGATGCTCTCACCTCCAGCTGGGGAGCAGCAGGGGGCCTTCCAGGGAGCAGGAACAGCGTGGCCAAAGGCTCAGGGGTGGGGCTCTGCCTGGACATGGTCATCGACATGAAAGGTTACTTAGCCACAGCAGGTGGACCACTCAGTGTTATTGGAACTGGGAAGGCCATGCTGTAGAACGCACCAACGCAAACATCTCAAAGGCGAAGGTCACAAAACGTAGCCCTTAATGGTCCAGAGCACTGACATAACAACAAATCACATGCTTACGATCTTTCATGACAGGAAGGGCTTGGCATTCATTATGCTCATTGAGAGGTTTCTGGGTGCCAGGGTACCCGACTGGCTTACAGGGATCCTTCCGCCAACCCTACTGGGCTCCACCTGCGAGCCATCTTCCCCATCGATGAGAGCATCTCTCTGTGTGTGATGTCTATTTATAGCCGGCTCATCCCTACAGGTGTTTAGAGGACAGATTGTTGATGCTCAGCACAGAAGTCAAAAAATAGCACAGCCTCGTTCCGCTTTGACAATGAAGCCCAGCGTCCGGGGACTCAAGGACACCTCTCCTGAAGCTTCAGAGAGTGTCTCTCGCAGAGAAATGTTCATGTCACTTATTCACCGACAGTGAGAGAAGGAATCGCAGGGGTTTGCAGAGAGCCCGTCACAGGAAACGCGTCAATCATTGCCAATGTGTTCTTGCCCCAAATGCTTTAACCTGAGGCAATCAGACAGACGCATATTGTGGGCATCGCCCGGGAGAAGTGGCCCAAGCTCTTCGAAACAGAGATGCCATGCGAGACTGACTGGGAGGGCTGGACTGGGGGGAGGAGGGAGACTCTGGGGCAATGTGGCAGGCAACCTGAGATCGTGTCTCAGGCTCCCAAAACCATCTCCAGAGGATGTGGGTAGGACGGCCGGGGAAAGGCGAAGATGGGTTGGATTTGAGAGACTAACATGGTCTGAATGCTAGTATTTCTTACGACTGTTATTTCGAGAATGCCCTTGTTCGTGAGAGATCAGTATGTGTTTCTTTGTCTGAACCACCTGGAAGCTGCCGATATCCCATCATCCTCCAAATACCCCTGAGAGTGAATGCAAGGATGAGGAGGGTGGGGGAGGGCTGGGCCAACGTGGCAAGGCACAGGAGGCCGGTGAGTCTGGGTGAAACCTATGGAGGTTCATCAAACTAGGCTTCCAGCTTTTCTGTAAGTCTGGACTTTTCAAAACAAAGTTGGTGAGGGGAGGGGGCAGGAATCTTGGAAATAGATCCTCTCTCCACCCCCACCAAAACAGCAGCCTCTACTGAGGTGGGGTTGAGAAAGAACCACATAATGTGGATTTATGCCCAGGGCTTTGGGGAACCCAGAATGCACAGGGCCTTGGTTCTCACGATGTGGTCACTGTTCTTGGTGACACCGCTTGTCCCCCATCTACCTCCCTAGCTCCCGGCGCCTGCCAAGCAAAAGGAGTCTTGGTTTTCTTTCTGATGGCTCAGCAGCCTTCAAACGTCCCCAGTGAGCAGAACATCCAGGCCAAATCATCGCAGGTCAAACTCACTTTGTGCTAAATGCGCATCCGTCCCCCCCAAGTGTCCCACTGTGTTGACGAGGGAGCCACAGAGGCCCAGGGAGTGAGATGACTTCCGAGCCCAGTGCAGCAGGCGTGTGGACAGGCCCCCTGCCCTGCCGACCTCTCCTGGCCTGGACCCTCCGCAAACCATGACTCTGAAAGACACACACTCCAGACCCCCAGGCAGCAGGCCTGCACGGGACGGGCCCCCAGTCACGCCCCCTTCGGGGCAACGCCGCGCTGCGGGAGCATTTCGCAGACGGCAGCATCCTGTGCGCTCACAGAATGGACACGTTCCAGGTGTCGGACCTCACCCCTCTGTGGATACCCCGACGAGCATCTTAATCGGGGCTCGTGATTTAAAAAGATTGGATGAAGAGAGGGGGCCGTCAACCTCAGCGATGAGGACTTCCCTTCTTGGATCGCTTTTCTGCCCCCTTAGACCACGGGCGCCTCTAAACATCTCGCCCGCTTCCAGCTGCTGTGATCATCACTAAGAATCGGACCCGCAGGCTCTCGGCCTGGGTGAGACAGAAAACTCTACCTGCCTGGGCTTATCTGGGTTTCTGCATTACTGTCCAGAAGTCCTCCCAATCGAAGCCCTGTTCGCAGGGAACAGTGAGCCGAGATGAGCGGTCAGTCTGCCCTTTTTATGGACAGGTTTCAAGGAGCACCTGTAAACGAGGGCCTCCTGGACAGTGGCCTGCATGCATCCGCTTCCTGTCCTGGAAAGATTAGGGGCCCAGGGTGGGGTTCCTGGGCTGCGAATGATCCACTGTGACCATGCCCAGAGCTGTCCCCGCCTTCCCACCGGCAATGCACCTCAGGAGGACAACAGACTTCAGAGAGGGCATTGAAATTGAGGGCGCCAGGCGGCCCGCTGTGCTTAAAGGGCTGGTGCCCCGGTTTTAGGACAGAAGGGTGAAGATGGAAGGAAGAATCTGATCCCAGCTCCAGGGTTAACCAGGTGTCTCAAAGCCCGGACAGATTGGTTCACCACCACCCAAAATTAAAAAAAAAAAAAAAAAAAAAAAAGGGTGTCACGTCCAGTGGCATGACCAGCATGACCATACCCTCTGCCCAGGATAGGTGTGACAAAGATTAAAACAGGATGGCGTCTAGAAAGCACTGAGCCCAGAGCTGTCTGGGATGATCAACACACACCTCCACTGTCCCCCTGTCCTTGCTGGGGCTGAGGCACTGAAATCTCTCGGTTAGAAAACCCTCGAGCGAGAGGCTCGATGATTTCTAGACCCCACCCCTGGAATCGGGCGGGGGGCCAACGTCCTGTGAGTCGGGTGGAATGTGGCGCTTCCTCAGCTCAGTCTCCCAGAAGCTGAATTCTGTACCCAAACAAGCTGGCTGGTTTCTTCCCCCTCACTAAACGAACGTGATTAACGGGAAGAAGTTGAGAAGCCTGGACTGCAAGAAAGACATCGCCAGGTGGGAGAGGGAGGAAGCGACACCTGGGCCCGAGATGCTGCGAAGCCCAGCGAAGAAGGCTCTTCAGAAGGTGTCGGCAACAGCAGTGAAAAGCAGCCCGGAGAACAGAAAAAGAACCTGAGTGGGAAGACCGGACTCTGGCCGAGTGACCTTAGATACGTGTTCGCCCTTTCTAACCTCATTTTCCTCCTCTGACAGTGAGGGGCACAGTGAGGTGACTCTAACGAAGCTTCCCCCTGGCTCTGTGGATTCTGATGTTGATTGAGTGAGGTCTCAGGTGGCCAAGCTCTGGATAGAGATGCCCAGTCTCGCGTTACTGCCCTGCAGAAGGGCCCTGGAGACCCCTGGCTCTGTGCCCCCTGAAACCACCTTGCTGATGTGCCTAGAAGTTTCCTTGGCCAGAGACCATGCCAGGGAACAGACAGACCATCTGAAAAGAAAAATGGATGTCACAAGAAAAGCAAACCAAGGTTCACTTCCCCCGCAGCCCCGGACACTCTGAGCATAAACAAGGATGTTTAACCTCGGAAGAGAGGACTCAATGATTGTCCCTCAGAGACCAGACTGGCTGCAAAGGACAAGAGAGCAGGAGGGGTATAGAACCAAGACACAGCCCAAGTCGCTTCAGATACTTAAGTCAGCAGCCATCACATGAACAGAAAAAAAAGACTACATCCTACAATTCTTCATCCTATAAAGAGGAGTCAACTCTGTGGACAAAGAAGATGGAATGTTGTCTGAACCTCCGTGGGCACTGGGTGCATTCAGGCAGAAGCTGGCCGCTTTACGACCATTCTACACAGACATCTCTTCATGGGGAAGCCAGCCCTGCAAGCAGGTGTTCCTCAGACTGACCCCTGATGCATTTCCCTGTGGGGAGAGTCCTCGGGTGAAGCCCGCTTCTCTGAGTCGGGATGGCGCGGTGCGGAATCGCTCCTCGGACCCTCTCAGAGTCCAGACTGAGACCATTCCCTCCCTGCTGTCGAGGACCAGCTCTGTGACACTAGGCGGTCATCCCTCCTCCTCCTGCCTCTTTTTTCTATAGATCAAAGATAATCTCACATGCACACACACACACACGAGGGAAAAATTTAGGTTTTCAGGAGAAATCCTACACTTATTCCAAGCAGCCTCCTCCAAAGCATGAAACACTCTACAAACACACATTAGTATTTTTGCACCTACAATCCCCTATCGCCAACAATCTCTTCTAAGAGAAAAAAATTTTTTAACAGCAACCGTTTCTATTCTGCACAGACTTTAAGCCCCGAAATTTAAAATCTTAAAGAGAAGCGAATCAATACAGACCTTGAAGACCGGTAACTGTCCACTTTGGCTAGAGAACCTGAGGTTCCCGGACGCCTTCCGCAGGCCCTGTGTCCTGCGTGAAGGGGCCGTTCTCGACACCCGTGTGGCATGAAAGCGCATGCCTCTTCAGACAGGTCCTGAGCACTGTGCTTCGCTCCAATGGCCCAGATGCTTGGGACCGCGGTGCTCGGTGCCGTCTCCTTTAAGAACTCCTGTCAGTATACCTTCCCCGGAGAGCAAGCCCTCCGTCCTGGACGACCCCCCTGGTCTCCCCTGCTCCCTCCGAGCGGGATGGCCAAAGTCCATTTCCATCCGAGAGCCATGCGCTTTTCCCGGTTATGAAAAAGGAGGAGGAGCTGGTGAGTTTTAGAAATGGTAGGGGCAGTGACCAGGGAAATGTGAGTCCCCTCTGTGAACTGGAGGTCAGACTTTCCTTTACTCCCATCACTGAAAGGGCCTCCGATGTAGCCTGTCTCCCAGGAGATTAGCAGGCTCTCCCTTTTGGGGAGGGATTTCTCCACCACTGAGAAAAATAGTGTCCCCTGAGATTGACAAGTTCCCAGCAGGCCAAGACACAGCTCCTTGCCTCTAAACCCTTCCTGAGACCAACATGAAGTTTCCCTTATTTACAAATCAAATGAAATTAGAGACAATCTTTCTTGAAATACATACATAGGTTGTTTTTTTTTTTTTTAAATGAGGAATGCCCTGTCTTTTTATTAGGAAAAGAAACCACATCCACCGACTAATACTCATTCTCATCCACACATCCCAAACTGTAATTCTTATTCATGCAGGTAGATGCTGCACAAATCACCATCATCACCGTCATCATCATATAAACAAGAGGGAAATAATAAAACAGACATTCTGATGTTCCAACAATTTTCCAGTTTACCCCGACCCTTTCTAGTCATGTGGTAAATTGTTGGAACCGAAATGATCAAATAAAACATGTCTTTAACAAATTAACATTATCATGGCTTTTGATTATTCCATTTCCAGTTTTGTTTTCTTGTGTCGATAATGCATACCAGTTTTAACAAAGTGCATGCTCTAAAAAATTTGTTTGAACTGGCAAGCTAAAATGATCCATGTCTTCTTGCCCACCTCCCCCCCCCAAAAAAAAAGAAGTTAATATAATTTAGAACCTAGCATTTTCCAAATATGGTCATGACATCTCTGGGATAAAGACTGCTTATGGAACATGCTTGATTTGGCTAGGTGATAAATCAAAAGCCTTGTGGGTTTCGTTTTCCCGTTGGGTTCGGAAGCAGCTGAAAGCGAGCAATTAACAAAACTGTGTGATGGAAAAGAAAAATGAATACCTGGTACTTCCCATTTCGTCCCATGGTACACACACACACACAGTAGCACACTAGTGTGCACACTCACGCACACTCTACCACGCACGTGCACACACACACACACGCTCTACCATGCACGTGCACACACACATGCACACCGCCACCCACTCCTTGAAGAGGAAAGAGGAGACTCAGGTCGGAGGCGCCTCCGTGGGTGGGCGCCTGGAGGCGTGCAGCTGTGGGTCGGGGCGTCCTCTCGGCTCTCTGTCTGCGGTCCCGGCTCGAGCTGTCGTGGGAAGGCCACCCCCGGGCCGGGGCAGGCCGGGGAGGGATGTAAGGCATTCGTCGCTGGCGAGGAAGAAATCCATGCTCCATGCGCAGATGCGAGGTCCGGAAGAGAACGGGCCTTTCTTTCCCTGTGGCCTGCTCTGTCTCGCGGGCGAGGCAGGGAGGAGGCGCAACCAAGGAAGGGGAGAGAGTAGTGACGGTGACAATAACAGCAAGACAACAGGAAAAGGAGAATGATAAATAATAAACAGGGAAGAAAAGAACGCGCTGGGCGGCCGGAAGGGCACAGGGCGGGCGGCGCGTGGGGGGCCACGCTGCCCTCCCCGGCGCCCTAGATGGACTTCCGACGTCTCATCAGCCTGTGGTGGTCAGTAAAGCTGTGTAACCCGGGAGAGATGGAGCTGATGGGGAGGGGAAGAGGCTGTTTTTCAGTGTGCTTGGGGAGATCTCCTCGATCTTGTAGGAGATGGAGCGGAAGTACTGGGGGGCGAGCTTGGCGCCGAAGGCGTTCTGGTGCGCCGCGGGCCGGCCGCCGAGGTCCTGCGGCCGCGCGCAGGTGCAGGAGCACACGGACTGCAGGTCGGCCGCGTCCGCCTTGGGCCGCGGCCGGCCGCGCCGCGCCTCCTCCGCCATGTGGACCACCATGCTGGTGCGGGTGCCCGCCAGCGACGCCCTCTCCTCGGCGTCCCGCCGCTCGTCCTCGCTGTTCATGGTCAAGAACCTCAGGACCACCAGGTTGAGGAAGGCCCCGATGACCGTGAGCCCCACCAGGATGTACATAAAGCTGAAGGCCACGTAGAGCGGCTTCTTCTGCAGGGCGCCCTTGGTCTGCAGGGCCACGTAGTCCCCGAACCCGATGGTAGTCAACGTGATGAAGCAGTAGTAGTAGGCGTGGAAGAAGCTCCACTCCTCGCACTGGGAGAAGGCGGCCGCGCCGATGCACAGCGTCCCATGCACGAGAAGAAGCCCACGGTCACCATGTTCTCCATGGACACCTCGGTGCTGCGCAGGCCGCAGCACTTCTTGATGCGCTTCAGCAGGTAGCGCACGAAGGTGTTCATGCGCTCGCCCAGGCTCTGGAACATGACCAGCGTCAGCGGGATGCCCAGCACCGCGTAGAACATGCAGAAGGCCTTCCCCGCCGTGCCGGGGGCCGCGTGCCCGTAACCTGGGGGGGAGGGGCGAGAGAACAGGGCGTGAGGCCGGTCCTGCGCGGGGCGGGGGCGGGGGTGTGGGGAGCGGGAAAGGAGCACAGGGAAGGGTGGGTCAGTGAAGGAATGCCCTTTGAAGTGGGCGGGTTGGGGCTGGTGGTGATTTGGGGCCTTGCAGTAGGAAGGGAAGGTTGGTGGGATGGGGGGGGGCAGCGTGCCACTGCTCTGAGGGCAACACAAAGTTTAAAAAAGGAAAAAAAGAAAGAAAAGCATATTTGCTACTAAGAAAACTGCAAAGGTACCAATCCCACAGGACAAAATTAACTATGCCCACCATGGACCAATGGTAAGCGTCAATAGTCCAAGAACGCTGGACATTGCATGCCGGGCTCTATGCTGACTCCTTGTCGTCCGTTGCCTCTTTCCAACCTCACAATGACCCTATAAAACAGGTATAATGAGTCCAACACCACTGGACAGAAAAGTGAGTTACTTAATTGCAGGGTAACTTGATTTCTTAAGAGCTGGGATTTGAACACAGTTTTCAGCTCCCCAGGATGCCGCTTAAAAGTAGAGGGTTTGTGTCAAGAGACATCACCACAGATGGAATAAAAAACACCATGAGGACAAGATTTTTATCTGTTTTGCTCACTGCTGGATCCCCCACACCTAGAGGAATGAATACCTAGCAACGTAAAATACTTTTCATAGAGGAATAAACTTGCGGCATGTAGACTTGTCAGAAAAGAGAAAGCGAGGTGGCTCCATAGCATAGCTTTACATGCAGAAGGTCCTGGGTTCGTGCCCCAGGTGGAGCCACAGACCACACCCCGAGTGTGCCAGGCCCCCCGGGTACGCCAACTGCTCCAGCTTACCCCTCTCTCCCATCACGTGCTGCTTCCCACCTGCCCCAGAGGCCACACTGTCCCTAGGGAGATGGTATCACGTGTTTGCCTCCAGGAGGCCTTCTCTGCATCCGCTCTGGGCCTCATTCCCACTGAGCCAGCAGTGGGCTCTGACCCCTCAGAAACCCCACAGCCCTTGAGAGAGAGGAGAGATGACATGAGAACCAGAGTCAGCCAGGGAGGAAAGAATGAGGAAACAGAAAAGCCGAAGGGGAGAGCCAAGAGATGTCGACAGAAATTATCCAACCCGAAGGACAGAGAGGAACAAAGATCGAAAGTAAAAAAGCCTCAGGGAGCTACAGGTCAATACCAAAAGGCGTCTTAGAAGGAAAAGAAAGAAGACAAAAATATAAAGAAACAATAACCCAAACTAACCAAATCGGGTAAAAGACACACTTACAGATTCAAGAAGCTAAGTGAATCCCAAGCAGAACAAATACAAAGAAAACCACACCTCAGAGTCAAGCTGCTGCTAACCAAGGAGAGAATCTTGAAGGCGGCCAGAGAGAAACCACATGTCACTGACTTGGGGGGGGGGGGGGGTGGGAGCAACTACCTGAGTTTACAACAGTGAGAACCTCTCAGTTCTGATCGTCAGTGATGGAGGCCAGGAAAAGTGGCATAGCACCTTGAAAGGGCTCTTTAAAAAGGCTGTCAACCAGAATTGTCTACCCAGAGAAAATATATCCCTTAAGAATGAAGGCAAAATACATTTTCAGATTAAACAAACGAACAAAAAATAACCTAAAACACGTGTTACCAACCAAAGGACCTTCACAGCCCGATTTTTCACAAAAGTGCTGGTGCCTGCTGGAGACTGGTCCCAGGGGAGCCTTGGGTCTTCCGGAAGGAGTGAAACGCACCTCGATAAACAAGTGTGTTTTACATTTACACAAAACACAGGGCTGAACATCCCGCTGCACCTCCAGGCAGCTCACCTGGGCAGCCGATACAAAAGGCAGGTGGACGCTGAATGGCAGATTGTTGGAAGTTAATAAGGTGGTGATATCAGCTACAGTCCCGAACGTGATGTGTTTACTGGAGGAACCAATACAGCATGTTCTGAGCTGAAAACTGTACCCTGGGCCTCCTCTGAACCTTCAGAAGCAGTCTCCTTCCTGTGGCCGAGATGGCCACACACCCAGCCACTCTGCCATCTGTCACTGCAGAATGAAAGGCGTGATCGTTTCGCTGTCTCACAGTACCTCACTGGTTGGTCTGAGGGTGACCCTTAGCGAGGTGCATTCGTGGGACAACATGAGAGATGATCACCTCTGAGGCTTGGCCCCCCCCATGAATACACCTGTGGGTGCTTCACAGGACACACACGGGGCACACCTGGAACTCTGGACAAGTGTGTATGTCAGGTGGACTAACCGCATGCATGCCTGTGACCCGCACCAGACTGGGACGTGCCTCAGCTTCCTTCCACTGTCCCCTGGCCAGACGTGAGGTCTGAGGAGGGCAGAGCCCACTCCCAATTCATCCCTGGGCGTCCCGAGCCTGGCACAGAGGAAGCGCTCGGAATTCAAGGACGCATAGCCATGCAAATGATTTCCGCCTTCCCAGCCCACCTGGGGGCCCTGGTCATCCTGAGCCTACCCCCGCCCGCCCGAGACGGCAGCGCCCAGTGGGTCTTCACAGCCCCTGTAAGCGCCCAGTGGGGCCCTCTGCTCTGTCCTGGAGTGGCTGTGCGGCGAAGGGGCCCGCCTCTCTTGGCTGCAGCTGGCTAACGAAATAAAACAAAATGAATAGGCTCCAGAGAAGGAGGGTAATAAAACTAATCACTTCTATTGGCTCTGGGGCTCCCCAAAGAGCCAGCTGTGGCTCGCAGGACTCCTGTGAGACTTCTCGGGGCCAGGAGAAGTTTCCCGGGCCGGCTCAGCACTTCATTAAAGACGGCACGAGCGTCCGGCGGGCTCTCCCCACTGTGAGGGTGAATGAGGCCGCCGGGCCCTGTGACCACTGTGCTCCTGGCCCTCCGGTGTTCAAGAACGGTCAGTGTGCGGCTCCTTCCTGCTCCCTGGGAAGCCACACCCATCGACAGCTGGCCATAAATGGCTGCAGACTCACATGGCACTTCCCAGTTTGCAAAGCCCCCGGCTGGGGCGTGCCCCTCCCAGAAGCCCACCCCGATGCCTCTACCAGAAGCAATCCACCCGGCTTTGAGGCCCCACTCCAGGTCGCTGCACTGGAGGGACGAGACTGCCGCATCTGAGTCCTGATGCTGCCCCTCTGCCTCTGTCCAGTACACTGCAATCCCGGTCTCCCAGGGAGGCGTGGCCGCTCCCTGAGCAGAAGCGGCTGTCAAGGCCAGATGCAGGTCAGGTGCCAGGTGTGGGTGATCATGACTGTATCCCCCAACTGCCCAGGGCCGGGGACAGACTGCCTGCCCAGGGCAGGAGATGGCAACGCAGGCATTCGGGCATCTGGAACTTTGCTGCTGGAAGAGAATGAAATATTTATAAAGGACATACAAGGTTTTGTGCTGGTAGGATTCAACAGGCACAGACTCCACTAAAGAATGACTCAGGGTGGCTTTGGGGAGGGGCGGTGCTGGAGAAGGGGCTGGCCTTGGCCCCCATGCTTCATGGCTGGCTCCCCACTTCAGCTCTGACATGCCCCCAGCTCCTCCCCCGGCAGTGGCCCTGCTCACGTCCCCTAAGGAGCTCTGCACGATTATTAAGACCCAGGACTGCAAAACCGGAAGAGCCGAGGCGCCTCGGCCCGGAGAGGGGCGTGGGCAGCACGGATCCTTATGAGGTTCCAGAAAACTAGGGTTTATGCTCACAAAGCGTTTCCACATTCTTTCTGTCAGCTGAAAGGGACACCAGGTGTTAAGGCTGCCCCGGGTCAAGTCACCCGTCTCACGAGGTAACAGACCCCTGACTTCCCTGGGTGCCGCATGGGCTTGGGCTTCCGTGCAGGGCTTCTGATGTCCACACCGGCTCTGACGGACAGGGTCACCAGCCAAGCCCTGAACCGATGAGCCTACTGCTTTCCCACCAGACTCAAAGGGACCCAGAGTGTGATGTCCGGAGCCATGATGTCTTTGCAGCGCCGGGAAGCTAAGCTCGCCCACGGAAGCGAACGTCTGGGGCAGGGGACAGCGTCCCGCCCCGGAGTCTGCACCCAGCCGAGACTGACGTTCCTGCCTGTCTCCCAGTCATCCCTCTGGCTTCTGGCAGTGTTTTGATGGCAACCGCTCAACACTCAACAGGTCCTATGCCTCAGCATGACAACCAATAATGAATAACAGTTTTGCGCTGATACCCGTGCTCTGCAGTCCGAGCGCCCCTGCCGGTCACGTGGTATCGCACGCAAGCCCCCCCTCCATCGCGAGGCGGAGCAGGTGTGTGTGCACCGGCAGGCGGTGGCTGGCTGGAGGGCCACGGCAACCCGGGCTGCGGCCAGGGTGACCCGCTTTCCCGATTTCAAAAGAGACGCCGGAAATGTGGATTTATTTCAGTGGGGGATCTACGTGGTGCCTAAATGTTTTTAAATGTGCTACAGGCCACCCAAGATAAAACAGACCATCTGTCCAGAGCGGAGGTCAGAATGCTCCTGAAATGGAGACAAGGGGGAAGGGAGGGGAGGGGAAACAGGCAGCAGGGGGCGTCAGAGAGCGGCCCGCCAAACGCCGGGTCCCCCCAACGTCCCCCCACCCCCATCACGGTGAGCCCAGAGTCCGTCCTGTTTCACAGATGCACGGTAAGGGCAGGAGGTGCGTGGCCCACACAGGTGGGCCCAGAGTGCGGAGGGGAAGCACCTGGTAGGGACCGGGTCACCCTAGCAGGCCGAGGCCCCTCCCACAGTTCCCGGGGTGACTCCACCCCACAGGGTACTCCAGCGTTCCACAGGTGAGGAGGCCAGGTGAGGAGGCGGAGGCTCTGCGCCCAGGGCCACGGATGCCAAGCCCTCGGCCTTTCTCAGGGCCTGGGGACCTGGGGCTCGGGCGGGCTCACTGTTCTCTGGAGGAGAGTCTGACGGAGCTGGAGCTTAACAACAGAGCAATTTCCTCATAGACTTTTTTATTAGTAATTCCAGTTTGGTTTCCCTTCATTTTATTTCTTAAGGGGGCTAAAAATACATTTTTAAAAAAATATGCAAAGGCTTGCAAGGCACATGTTTCTGACAACAGGTCACGACAGGCCTTTCCCTTCTGTCCCCTGGGAGGCCCTTCCTGGAGGACTGGAGAGGCCAGGTCCGGGGACTCCAGGTGAGGGCAGGGCCTGCTGGCCTCACAGCCTCAGCACCCAGGCCAGCCCCCCTGCCCGCGGCTGTGCCAAATGGACATGCCCGGACATTGCGCTGTGCTTGTCACTCAGGGGACCCCGCACAGGGCCCAGCATCTCCTGGACGGTGGGCTCACAGAAGCTCGGGCCCCGACTCCAGCTGAGTCTACCCTCTGCTCTGGGGCCCCATTTTTCCACGTGAGGAGCCAGTGGGGATCAATTCGAGTGTCATATCCCCATTTCAGGGATGAGGAAGCTGCCTGAGCAGCCGGACTTCCCCTCCAGTCCCCGCAGTGACGCTGCAAAGCCCCTCAGGTGGGGAGTGGACTCACCACAGGGGCGCAGGGGTGGGAGGGAGGTCGGAATGACCCTCTGAGCAGCAGCAACGGCGGTGGCTCAGCCTGCCTCCTCCAATGCCGCCCCCTCTCGCAGGCTGTTTGGGGCTCTGATGAGGCACCCACCAGGGCCCCGGCTCCCGCCTGAAGGGACAGCCATCAGGAGTGGGCCGGGCCAAGGCACAGCCCCGCCAAGCCACGCAGACGTCCGAGGCCTGGAACCCCAGGAGTACGGGGCCAAGTCATTGGAAGAGACTTGAGGTCCCACATCTACCAAATGAATTTGCTTTTGGGGAGAGAATTTCATATAAAACACAGCCAATGAAACGTTTAATGGGCTGAAAAGATGGTTCGGGCCCGCCCGCCAAAGAGCCTCAGACAGCGGGAGCCCGCGACCGGAGATGCAAGGGCGCCCTCTGGTGGCCGCCCGGACGACTGCGGGCACCGGGGCTGCCGCAGCGCTGACAGCCGCTCCCTGGGGACCCGGGACCGCATCCAGCCCCCGGGAGCCACAGGGAGCAGCCATTCATCCTCCGCGCAGATGCCGCGCTGGCAATGTGGTGAGCGTCTCCCCAGACGGTACCATCAATCAATGGCAGCACTGCTATGAGACAGCAACAATGATAACATGATGATGATGACCACAGCCATTTCCCGAGGGCGCACGTGGGCGGCCCCAGGAAGGGGGGGGAGGGGGGAGGCTTCACGGGCCCTCAGTGTCTTGATTCTTGTGGGAACCCCGTGCCAGGTGAGCAGTGTTCCCTCCGTCGCCTGGACGAGAAAAGTGATGGGCCCTGTGTTGTCCTCGTAAGCCCAAAAGCTAGACTGCTGGGTGGGGGACCCTGAGTCCCTGTCCTCCGCCAGCCCCCACTGCGGAGGTGGTGCTGCCCACCTTCCAGCTAGCGGGGGTCTTGGACTCCGGCCTCTTCCTCCTGGTCCCCTCCTTCCCTTCACAGTAGCTTCCCCTCTTCCCCCCATCCACAGCACATAATCCCACCCCAACCCCCACCCCCCCAAAAAAAAATGACAAGGAAATGTAGGAAAACAAATCTTCCAACAAAGTTCCTAGGAAACATTACATCAAACTGGGCTCTTTTGAAAAGTCCAGGTAGAATAAGAAAACGTAAAGCCAAACTTAATCCTATGAACACCCACTCATCAACAACATAACAACTGAAGTGAAACCGAATCCAAAATATTCCAGCTCGTGCTTTATTTCTGCCCGCTGGGGAGACTCTCTTATGGGGCTGATGTGCCCTGGAGTTCATGACAGAGGACACAGGTGGACTCACACAGGGGGAAGAACGGAGCCTGGAAGGCCAAGTTACTCATGGCCATCCCCGGGGCCACCCCCGGGGGCCACCGTGGTCCCCACGCCCACCTGCCCGGCCGTGCTCACGCCACAGCTCTGCTGACTCTTCCTGTCCCAGCACAGGGCAGAGTCGTCCCCTCTCCCGGAAGGTGGAGAAGATGCCACCTTCTGCAGAACGCCACCTTCCTCGAAGTCCCAAAGGAGCTCCGGGCACACAGGGGTCTAAGTGACACGGAGTCAGGAGGACGCCGAGCCTGGCGTCCTGATCAGTGACAGGAGCTCGATTCAAGCCCGTGAGGTCCAGGGGGCAGGGAGGCCGACGGGGAGGGTGGACACGACTCGGATGTCCCGTCGGCTGAAATGAAGGTGTGAAGTGACGTCTGTGGCTTCGAAAGCACCGCTTCCCACGCTGGTTCGTGAGGGCGGCTGGGTGGCGCTGCAGGCCCCGCCCTGGAGCCCGGGACTCTGTTTTACGACTGTTATATCCTCATCTTAGATCGACCCCTTGATAATTGTGTAATGCTAGGTTTTCTCACATTTTTTTGTTTTAAAGTCTGTTTTGTCTGATGTGAGTGTTGCTACCCCAGCTTGCTGCTTTTTTATTTGCACGAAATATCTTTTTCCAGCCCTTCCCGAAGCAGTATTTGGTGGGTCATGTTTTTAAATCCATCCAGTCACCTTATGTCTTTTTATTGGAGCATTTAGTCCATTTACATTTAAAGCGATGATTGATAAACATGAACTTATTGCTATTTTGTTTTTTCTGGTTGTTTTCATAGCTCTGTTCCCTTCTTCTCTTGAGCTCCTCCCTTGTGGTTTTCTGGTTTTCTGGTTTCCCTTTCTCTTTATTCTTTGTATATCTTTTGTAGGTTTTCAGTTTCCATGGGGTTTACGTATATCCTGTATCTATAGCAGCCTCTTTTAAGCTGATAGGCATTTGTTTGAATACAGTCTATAAGGGCTACATTTTTTTCTCCCCTCCACGCTTCGTTGCTGACATCATGTTTTAGATTTTTTTTTTTAATGTTGTGTGTGTCCTAACTACTTACTGCAGGTTGAATTGAATTTGACACTTTTTTCTTTTGCCCTTCATAGCAGCTTTCTAAATGTCTGATTTGCTGTATTAAATATTCGGCTTTACTGGTGAGATTTTTTTTTTTTTCCCTTTTCTCATAGTTTCTTATTTCTGGTTATGCCTGGGAGACAATTCAAAAATGTCCCTTTCTGCTTAAAGACGCGCCTTCAGCATTTTCCGCGACGCTGGCTGGCTGAATGGTGACGAAGTCCTTTAGCTGGTTGCCCGTCCGGGAGCCTGTCTCTCTCCTTCCACTCTGAACGATGGCCTTGCCGGGTACGTGACGCTCGGTCATAGGTATCCTGCTTCTCCCTTCTGGCCTGCGAAGCTGCTGCTGAGACATCAGCTCATCATCTCACAGGGTTCCTTTGTATGTCATTCCTCGCTTCCCCCATGTTTCCTTCGAGACTCTCTATCTGTAACGTTTGCCATTTCAACGACCCTCCGTCGCGGTGTGGGTCTCCTTGGGTCCGTCTTGTCTGCAACTCCGTGCTTCCCGGCCTGAAGGTCTGTCTGCTTCTTGCCCCAGGTTGGGAAGTTTTCAGCCATGATTTCTTTAAATCGAGTTTCTGTTCCTTCCTCTTTCCTCCCCGGAACCCCTGGAATGAGAATGTCTGTGCTCCGTGTGATCTCCGAGGTCTCTTAAACTAGCCTGGTGTTGTTGTTTTGAATTTCTTTCTTCTTGCTATTCTTATCGATTCCCACTGGTCTCTTTCCAGCTTGCCAGTCCGATCTTCCATGGTAGCCGATCTGCTGATTCCTTCTAATGTCTTTTTCATGTCAGTTATTGTATTTTTCAGGTCTGCCTGGTTCTTTGTTCTATGTTCTAACTCTGTTGAAGTTCCCCCCGTTCCTCTAGGCCTCTCAAGGGTGGTGAGCGTCTGTCTGCATGGCCACGGTTCTGAATTGTCTCCCAGGCAAATTACTTATCTGTTTCCTTCGGGGGTTTTTTTTTCCTCTAGAGATGTTTCTTGTTCTTCATTTGAGAGAGAGTCTTGTCCTTTCATTTTGTTTGACTTCGTGTTTATACGAATTAGACAAAACAGCTGTCTCTCTCAGTCTGGGACAGTAGCCTGCTACAGACCCGGCCTCTGTGTAGGCTGCATGTGACGGGTGGTTTGGGCAGCCTGGTGGGAGACGAGGGGCCCTCGCCTATGGGGAGGCCACGTGCGTGCAGAACTGCCACGTGGACCCTTCTTGCTCCTTTCGTTCAGGGCTGAAATGGGCTTGGGCGACACGGCGAGGAACACAGCGCGACAGCCTTGCAGGTGGGAGGCGCAGCTGGAGAGGGCCCTGTCCCCCCCACCTTCCGCCGCCCCCCACCCCCGTGGAGGGGGCGGGGCGCCGAACCCCGGCCTCACGACACCTTCCCCGGAGCGCTCCCGCGGCTCCCTGGCCTGCCGCACACCAGTCTCTTTCTTGCTGGCTGCACGAAGTGTGGGCACGTGCCCTCTGCGTGGGCCGCTCGCGCCAGGCAGCTCGGGGGCGTGGATGCGAGCGGGGCGGGCGCGGCTCCGGCAGGGAGCCCCGGGCCTGCGGTGACACCTCGCTGAGCTCGCATCCTCCCCGTTCAGAGGCAGAAGGCTCCGGGCGGGGCAGCTGCACAGGCGCCATGCTGACCCTGCAGGTCGGCCGGAGCCCTGCACGGGCTCCCCGCACCCCACGGGCTCCCCGCACCGCACCGGCTCCCCGCACTTGTCACAGCGACCGTGCCCGCTAGCTCCTCCGGGCCGGGGCCCCCGCGGCTCCCAGCCTCTCACTTCGTCTCCTCCGCTCGCTTGTGGTTCAGAAGCTGCTCCCCCAGCCCTCGGTCACCTCACAGGAGTGGCCGCTGTCCGCATCCGCGCACAGCTAAGTTTGCTGTGGGAGGGGCGGGTCCGGCATCCCTCCCCGCAACCTCCCTCGCCTCTGGTCTTTGATTTTGTCTTTTGGTTTCCAGGGGGCCCTGTACGTGTCGCGAGCTTGTCACAGATAGATGCACGTGATTCTTATTTCTTCTGCTTTATGCCTGAGGGCCTTTGTTCACTGGGTGCCGCGGCCTGAAACACAGCACCCTCCCTCTGCTCCACGCCTCGCCCCCCCCGCCTGCGCTGGGCGGCTCAGACGCGGGGACCCAAGTGGTCCGTCAAGGTGTCCCTACCCCTTGGCTCCCTTAGGCTGGTGGTATCAAGCTCAGATGACTTCAGGACTGGGTAAGTGTCCGTCAGGGGCAGCAGGACTTGTCCGTGAGGTGGGTGAGGACGCTGACCACCACGGGAACATGTGCCACCTGAGGAGCAGCCCCATGCGGCTCCAGCCAGCGCTGCCTTGAGCGAGGGTAGCTGGGACACCCTGACCTTCCTCTCCCACCTTTGGGGACAATCCATCAAGAAGGCATAACATTTATCAGTATATATGCACCCAACCTGGGAGCGCCTAAATACAAAGCAATTACTAACAGACCTAAAGGGACAAACTGACAAAAATACAATTATACTAAGGGACCTGAATATCCCATTGACAGCAATTGATAGATCATCCAGCTAGAAAGGCAGTAAGGAAATACTGGCCTTCAAGTAGACACTTGAGCAAATGAAACCTTCCATCTGAAAACGACAGAATTCTTTCTCAATTGTACAGGAGACAGTCTCAAGGGTAATATGTTCAAGCACAAACTAGTCAATAAATGTAAGAAGACGGAAATAACGTCAAGCGTAGTTTCTGACTACACTGATGTGAAACTAGAAATTAACTATAAGAAGAAAGTTGGGGGAAACCCCCCACAAATACGTGGAAATTAAACAACATGCTACTGAAGAACTATGGAGTCAAAGAAATAGGAGATCAAAAGATACATAGAGACCGATGAAAATAAAAATACTGTTAACGTATCGAAAAGTTTGAGATGCAACAAAATTGATACTCAGAGGGGAGTTTATGACATTGCAGGCCTACCTCAAGAAACAAGAAAAATCTCAAATGGACAATCGAACATCACACCTTGAAAGAGCAAAATCCAAAGTCAGTAAAACAAAGTAAATAATAAAAACCAGAGCAGAAACAACTGAAATGGAGGAAAAAAATAAACAAAATTGACAAATCTCTGGCCAGAGAAATGACTCAACGTGAAAAATGAAGGAGGAGAAGTTACAACAGAAATACAAAGGGTTATACAAGAATACTGTGAAAGGCCGTACACCACCGAATTCAATAATCTAGAAGAAAGGGACAAATTCTTAGAAATATACAACCTTCTTAGACTGAATCACAGATAATTGGAAAACTTAAACCAATCACTATCAAGGAAATTGAAACAGTAATCAAAAACCTCCCAAAAAAGCAGAAGTCCAGGACCAGAAAGCATTGATGATGAATTCTACCAACAATTTAAAGATTTAATACCCATCCTTCTCAACCTCATTCAAGAAATTGAAGAATACCTCCTAACTCATTTTATAAGGCCAACATTACCCCGATATCAAAAGCAGGGAAAGACAACATCCAAAAGGAAAATGACAGGCCAATTTCTCTGGTGAACACAGATGCAGAAATCCCAAACAAAATGCCAGCTAATCAAATGTAACAGTACGCTAAAAGGATCATTCCTTTTAATAAACCATGGTCAAGTGGGGTCTATTCAGGGATGCAAGGGTAGTGCTACAGCTGCAAATCATTTGACATGATTCACCCTATTAACAAAGTGAAAGATAAAAGTCAGACGATCATCTCAACAGATGCAGAAAAAGCATCTGCCCAAACACGACATTCATTTTGATAAAAACACTCAATAAAATGGGTACGAAACGAAAGGACCTCAATGTAACAAGGGCAATCCCTCAGCTACCATCATGCTCACTGGTGAAAAACTGAAAACTTTTCCTCTAAAATCAGGAACAAGACGAGGATGCCCTCACCACCGCTATTCAACATAGTACCGGAGATTCTAGCCAAGCAACCAGGCAGGCGAGAGAAATAAAAGGCATCCAAACTGGAAATAAACACATGAAACTGTTGCTATTTGCAGATAACGTGATTCTATATACAGAAAACCCTAAAGACTCCACAAAAACTACTAGAAACAATAAAAAAGTTGCAGGATAAAAAAAAGAAAAACAGTGTACAGGCATTCATTGTGTTCCTATATACTAACAAGTATCAGAAAAAGAAATGAAGAAAACAATCCCGTTTATAATGGCAACAAAAAGGACAAAATACCTAGGAATAAACTGAACAGAGGAGGTGAAGGACCTGTATGTTGAAAGAAATAGAAGACACGAGAAAATAGAAAGATATTCTGCGTTCATGGATTTGGAAGAATTAACAGTGAAAAGGGCCATATTACCTACAACAACATACAGACTTAATGTAATCCCCATCCAAATCCCAATAGCCTCTTTCAAAAATATAGAATAAAAAATCGTCAAATTCATATGGAACCATAAAAGACCCTAAATAGCCAACGCAATCCTCAGGAAAAAGAACAAAACCAGAGGTATCACACTCCCTGACTTCAAATTATACTACGAAGGTACAATAATCAAAACAGTATGGCGTTGGCAGAAAAACAGACCCACAGACCAACGGAAGAGACTGAGAGCCCGGAAATCAACCCGCGTGCCCACGGGCAACTCGTTCGAAAGCTTCTTCAAATAAAAGGTTTGGGGGGGAAACTGCCCCTGCACAAGAATGAAACTGGACAGCTATCCGACACCACACACACAAATTAACTCCGCACAGATTAAAGGCTTGAATGGAAGACCTGGAAGAACAAAATACATAGAAGAAAACAGACACGAGACTTATGGACCCTGGCCTCAGAGGGGTTCTGCGAACTTGACCCCAAACGCAAGGGCAGTGAAAGCAACACTAAGTGAGCGGGACCCCATCAACCTAAAAGTCTTCTGCACAGCACGGAAACCACCCACATAACAGAAGGGCCACCCGCCGAATGGGGGAAATCCAAAATATACGAAGCGCTCATTCGCCTCAACGACAGGAACCAAACGACCCAGTTAAAAAACGGGCAGAGCACCTGAGTAGGCACTTTTCCGAGGAAGACATACAGAGGGCCAAGAGGTGTGAAAAGATGCTCAACATCACTAGTTATAAGGGAACCGTGAACCCAAACCGTAAGGAGACACCCTGTTAGAACGGCTACTCTCGGTACGACAGGAAGTAAGTGTTGGGGAGGCCGTGGAGCGAAGGGAACCCCGCACCCCGCCGGGGGGTGCAGGCCGGCGCGGCCACGCCCTGTTTAATGGCACGTCCTGAGATGTGTCGTTGGGTGAGCCCGGCCTTGTGCGAACGCCACGGGCTGCACCGACACAGACCCAGGTGGCGTAGCCCGCCACACGCCGGGCCGTCTGCTGTGCGGCGGTCGGAAGCGGGCTGTCACCGGCTGAGACGTCGGGGAGCACAACGCTACACCCACCTTGCTGTGAAGAGACTGTCACGGTCCAGGTGGCCGTCGCGGTGGAGGGAATGGTGGTCCCGCACCTCTGCCTTCTCAGCACCTTTGCTCATTCAGCAGGTAACTGTGTAGCACCTGTCGCGTGTCAGGCACCATGCTAGGCACCACGGAGCCCCAGAGCGATGGCAACAATGGCAGTGACGGTGACAGCACAGCGATGGCCATGACACCGATGCTGCGTCGGACACTGTCCCCGAGGCTGTGAACCAGCCGCGCTGGCGGCAGAAGGCGCGGCATCGCTCAGGTGTGCTGCAGGTACGGGGGACGGAGCGAGTGGGCCTGCAGCCACCTTGGTTCGCAGGTGAGGAGCTGCGGCACAGAGAGGCTGTCACTTACCCAGGGTCTCACGTGCCGCCCAGCACCAGGCTGGGAATGGGGAACCCAGCCTGGGCCCGGCGTCTGAGGAGAAGGGGAGGGTGCCCGCCCCCCCCCCACCCATCCCCGAGGAGAAGAGCCTGCCCACACGCGCACCCCCACCACGGGAAGCGTTCAAGGACAGAAGCCATCCTGGAGGCCCCGCCCTGGGGTTGAGACCCTTCCAATGGCGACAGCTCGCAGCCGTCTGCCCTCGAGGCCCTTGGACATGAGAGCAGCCGGCGCCTGCCTCGTTAGCGGCTGGGCGAGCCGCACAGGGCAGGAGACGGCCTTGGCCAAGGGACCGGGCCAGAGGGGCCACCCCATCCTGCAGAGGTGAGCAGACTGGCCATACGCATGGCCGTGCTCTCCACCGGGATGGCCTCCCTGCGCCCAGCCCCTGGGGAAAACAAGGCACAGCTCCTGCTTCTGTGGCCGCCTCCGTGACGTCCCTTCCTAACTGCATGGCACTCCGCTGCAGACCCCAAGATGCTGGCCATGGGGAGACCACGCCAGGGAAGGTGGCCTTCGAGGGAGGGGCCTGGGAAGAGCACTGGCTCGGGTCACAGGAAGGCTGCCGCCCTCTCTGAGACTCAGTTTCCCTTCTGTCACACAGGAACAAGATTGGTCCTGCTGCTGGGGTGGCTGGGAGAGCCGAATGGGGTCACCTGGCCAAGCAGCTGAACTCTGACCAAACACGGCCCCATCTGCAGAAAGTGCTGTGTTAACACAAATGCCATCATCTGTCACAGCACAGAGCGCCACGGCCGACGTGGAATGACATCACAGGTACGAGGCACACGGGAGGCCCCCCACGACGGTGGTGGAAACCTCCCCCGCCCCCTCCCCCACGGCTCCCCGTCGAAGCCTGTCTCCCCACAACGCGATTCCCCCGGGACCATCTGCAGAAGAGCCCAGTCGGCACTGCAGGAGGAAGCCTGTCCCACCACCAGCAGATTCCGGGCCCTGCCCCTGACCCATGGGATTTACAGAACCGCCCAGACTGGGGTGTGGGGGGGCATGGCCGGGCGTGAACAGGGCTCCGGGTCTGGCACTGATTTCTGGGGACACTGGGCACACTCCAAGCATCATGTGCACAAACCCACCGACTTACACTTCTCCACACCAGCCCCAACGGGGAGCCCATCACGCCCGCCCGGTGCCTTGCCCGGGATGCCCTTCCTGGGAAGGCCAAGTGTGACGGTCGCCGGGGTGGACTCTCTCCTGAATCTGTCACTGCCGATTTCTATCACTGTCCATCACCGGACGCCACCACCGAGGGGCGCGGGCTGGCATCTCCGAGGGGGAAGGTTCGTGCTCATCATTATCCTGCCATGGCTCTTAGAGACAGCCACCCGGCCCTGCCACCCCCGCCTCCAGGTCTCAGCTGCGTGACCTTGGGAGAGCCGCCTCGCCGCGCCGAGAACACGAACGAGACGGGAAAATCCCCGCTGACCTCACCCGCCTTAGTTGATCCCCTACACGTCCAGCCACTCCACGCACTTTGATTTTCTACGTTTGAGATGTTTTCATTTTGTGAATTGCTAATTGTAGAAAAAATGCTTGCTCACTGAAGAGAATCACACTCAAAAAGTGTTTTTAAACTTAAAGAAGGTCCGCGGAAGCAGGAAAGGACTACCCACAAGCCCACCATCGAGAGGCATTGTTACATTTCCTCCGACCCTTTCCTAAAACATCTCTCATGCCTGACAGCAAACTGTATGTAAGCAATCATGTAGCCTTCGCTTTCCTACTTTAAGAAAAATACTTATGCCCTGGCATTGCCAATAACAATTCTCCATAAACATCATTTTTAATTCTTGATAAACTTCCAGTAGATGTGCCATAATTTCTTTGGTTAACTAGGCTGAATAGGGAATCCATTAGTCTCCAGTACTTCTCTGCTGCTAAGAACCATGTGTGCTTTAGCCAAAAGCCTGCCATTTCTGGGCCGTGGTATTTTGTCCACACCACGTAAAAAGACCAGAAAGCAATGTGGTGCCTGGATTTGGGCCAAGCACCACAAGAGATTCAAAACTGCAGAAGACCCTTCATCGCCTCCTTTTCTAAAAGCAGTCTAGTGAGCACCTTCCTCCCACAGCATGCCTGAGTGCTAGCGATGATCTTTATCCCATTTTCCTGGATGAAGAACCGTGCTGAGAGAGTCGAGTGGTTTGTCCCAGGTCACCCAGCTAGTGAGGAGCAATGCTGAGATTCCCATCCTCATCTCTCTGACCCTGCAGCCCCAGCTGCCCTCATGCTGGTGTGCCGACGGTCACAGCCAGGGCTGGAGACATCCAGGCTGGGATGAACGGGGCTGGCTGTGAACTTCAAGGGAGGATCAATTCCTGAGCCTCTCCCCTGGCCAGATCCAGAATCCCTGCTTTCTAAAATCTGGCACATCAAAGGAGCTGAACACATCCCCAGTAGGATAAACTCGAAGGGATCCACACCTAGACACATCACAGTTAAGCTACTGCAGAGTCACAAGTAAAGAATCTTGACAGAAAAGAAGAGTGGCCCGTGGTGTCCAAGGAACTGATGAGGTTAACGTCTGACTCCTCGTACGAAACCGTGGAGGTCAGGGGGCAGTGGGCCGACATGTTCCAAGGGAAACACTGTCAGCTAAGAATTCTCTACCTAGCAACACTATCCTTCGAAAGCAAGAAAGGAATTTAGAGGTCCCCAGAGAGATACGTGAAGCCGGAAGGAACTCAGTGCTGGCAGACTCGCTACACAAGAAACGGTCCTTCAGGCTGAAACAAAAAAACATTTGCCAGTGACGCAAATCCACACAAAGAGAGAAAACGGGCCAGTAAAGGTAGCAACACGGGGAAACACAGGAGCGTGCAAACCATGCCCCATCTCCGTGCTGTCTACGAAAGCCATTCTTTGGGTTCAAAGACACGCATGGATTTAAAGCGAAAGGATGGGGGAAAGATACACCATGCAAACTAACCCAAAGAGCTGAAGTGGCTGCACGGCCATCGGCCACGTGAGCCAGTGACCCCACCGTTATGTCTGTGCCTCAGACAATGGAAAACAATGCACACACCTGGACACGCATGTTCTCAGCAGCACCCTGCGCACAGCCGACGGGTGGGAGCCCCCCACATGGACAGCATCTCAATGGGGAGGCAAAGCGTGGTCCGTCCCCACAGCGGCGGGGACGGGGGTGAAGGCCGGCCCTGCTATGACGTGGACGAGCCTTGAAAACACGATGCTGCGTGAAAGGGTCCAGGCACAAAAGCCGTGGCGCGTGATTCCGGGGACAGGACATGTTCAGCACAGGCGAAGCCGCAGAAACAGGACGCAGGGTAGCGGTGCTGCCGGGGCTGGGGGGCGGGGCAGGGGGGTCAGTGTTCAGTGGTCTGGGGTGGCCCTTGGGGATGCACATGCTCTGGAACTAGAGGTGAGAGTGGCACAACACGGAATGTGCCCGATGCCACTGACCTGTGCACTCTGAAATCCCGGCTCGTGCGAGCGTTAGCTCCAGTGCGGGGAACGACCACCACAGCTCAGACCCCAGAGGCAGGCGGCTGCAGCGTCACCCCCAGCGTGGACATGGGGCTCCCGCCAGGCGGGGGGCAGGCGGGAAGTCGTATGGCCGCAGGAGGCTCTGCAACCCCGACTCCGCCTCACCAGCAGGTGCTGATGCCCACACGCCAGAGCCACAGGCCTCCCGCTAGGGCCAGCAGCCCACAGCCCCGCCCTGCCGTCCTGGTGGGGCTTCCCGTCACGGCCCCAGCCTGCGCCCCGGCACTGTGGCAAAGGCCGAGGTCTCTTTGCTCAGGGATCCTTTGCCGGGATGAACTCGTGGGACCAGTGCTGTGGCCAGGGCCCCAGGAGGAGGCCGGCCCACCTGCCTTGTCCCCCCAGCTACAGAGAGAAGCACCTGGCCTCCCTCTCTTGGCTCGGCCGCCATTGTTTGTGCCCTGGACCCCAAGTCTCTGAACGCCGGTCTACTCTGAACTCCCCATCTTGCGAACCTCTTGCGCCACCAAGTCTGAGCCCCAAATGTCCTCACGCTCAAACCCGCTGAGCTGGGTAGGTAAGGTGGTCCCCGTTTTTGCAAAGACCGAATGAGATGACGGGATGGCAGGCACAGGCTTGCGGGGCGCAGCTGCAAAACTGCCCCCGGAGGTTGCACGCGGCACCCAGCCCCGCCGGCGGACGGGTGCCGGCGCAGCCCGGAGGGGCACGCGGGGCGCGTGAGAGCCACGTCTCCAAGTGCACGGCTGCAGGTGGCTTTGCCGGCGGGTCCCCTGACTCCAAGGACAGCACGCACTTGCCAGCCTATCCCGGCTCCAGCAATCCGGGTCCTCGTCCATGACAAAGTGCTTCCAAAGACAGACACCTGAGCAAGCTGGCGGGGCTGACCACACGCACGCGGGGGCACCACCTCCCGACCTGGCCCCCCGCCCGGCCCACGACACATGAAGCCAGCAGTAGAAGTGTTGCACATCTATCTTACTGTATCGTAACCTAACAGTTAAAGACCCAGAGTGTCCTCTCTCTCTCAGTCTGTGCCGAATTTACTTTAAGTCACATTGAGCCACGCCCCACCCCAGTCCCTGCCTGATCTAGTCCCCCCCCGCAGGTGACCCTTCTCCCAATCTCAGGGTCCCTGACCCCAGCGGCCCTCACTGAGAACCCCCCCCAGAGGCCCACCCTCCCTCCCTCCCTCTCTCCATTTCCGGGGTGTGGCTGAGGCCCCACGGGAATGCGAGACCCTGGGGGACAGAGCCCACCGCACCCCTCCTGACCCCACAGGGCCTGGCTTCCCTCCATCCACTACGCGCAAACACCTGTCCAACAGCCACTCAAAACTCAAATTAGACGGCACGAGGGAAATGCCTTCAAAATCCATAAATCGCTTTATAAACACGAGGTGGTATTATCGGCTCAGGCAGAAGCATCTTCAACCCTGTCCGAGGCCGCGGGCTCCGTCCTCCCCAAGCCGACTAGGCCCAGGCTACGCCCCACCGCCCCCCGAGAATTTCTGCTCCAGGCTGCCAAGGCCACGCCCGCCCCAAACCCCAGCGCCTCAGAGCGGGAGGGGCTGCCAACCCACGCTCCCTTCCCCAGGGGGCCGTGAAGGTTCAGAGAGGGCACGTGGGTGCTCAAAGGCCACACGGCGGTCAGTGCCCGGGCTGTGTGCTATGCCTGTCCAGAGGCCTTGTCCATTCCCTCAGGAGCGAAGCTTTCTGCTTTAACACGCCTGGGGAGGAATATAGGGTGATGCTTTTATTTAAAAAAGAAAATTCTAAATAAGGCCAGATACGACCTAAGAATAGCTGGATTTTCTGCTAGCACAGCCAGGAATGACTCTGGAGGGTGTTTTTAACATTTACTCGTAAAACACAAGCCACCGGACCGACCACTTGGATGCCCAGGGGCCCGCCGCCCCGGCCCCCTTCGTCTGGGGGCGCCTCTGCCCGATCGAAGAGAAAGAACCTCTGAGCCGGACGCCGGCCTCGGGGCATGTGTCCGGCCGCCCTCTGGGCCTGGCGATGTCCGACCCCCCTGTCCACGCCCTGTCCACCCCGGCCCCTGCTCTGCCCCGTCCACCCCTCACTGAGGCCCAGACACCCCGGCTTTCTGACGACAGCCCCTCCCCCCTCGGGGCCTCCCGGGCTCCCCCTCGGCTAAGGCGACGGCAGTGGAGGAGCATGCTGGCCAGACACCTGGACCCTCCTTAGGCCACCGCTGACACAGCGCCTCCTCCAGGAGCCGCGTCCTGCCCCTGCGTGGCTCCCGCACACGGCACCCTGGTCCACCCTCCCGAGCACCTGGGGAGGCCGAGCCCCAGAAAGAGGGGCATTCGGTGTCGCGCTGGTGGTCTGGCCACGGCCTCTGGTGGGGGGCCGGGCCGGGCAGCAGTGCACAGCTTGTGCGCCCCGCTAGCCTGGGCCCCCAACACCACGCACAGCTCTGTGGAGCACCTGAGGCGTCGGCTGCAAAGAGGGGATGGGTGTGGGGGGATGGGCGGGGGGTGAATAAGAAGAGGTGAGCGGATGGTTGGCTGGGCAAGTGGAGGGGTGAGTGGGAGGGGGTGGATGGACAGACAGACAGATGGATAAATAGGTGAATATATGGTTCAAATCAACGAATGAACGGGTGAGTGGGGAGGTGGAGAGAAGGATGGATGGACAGGTGGATGGATAGATGGACGGTTAGGCGAATAGACGTCCAGACCAACGATGGCTGGATGGGCGGGCGGGTGAAGTGCGTGGACGGGGAGATGGATGGGTGCTGGGTGGGGGGCGGGGTGGGGGGATGAGTGGGTGGAGGAACATACAGAGGTGAGAGCATGGCGGTCTGGGTGGCTGGGTGGGTGACGAGCTGCATGGGTGCTGGGTGCGGGGATGGACCGGTGGATGAATGGATGGACGGTTAGGTGAATAGATGTCCAGACCAACGATGGCTGGATGGCTGGGTAGATGGTGGGGGGACAGACGGCCGGCCGGACACAGACAGGTCAAGGGGTAGACGGCTGGACGCATGGGCAGATGGCAGAGCTGGAACTAAAATCCTGGTGTCTCAGGATCCGAGTTCCCTGGTTTCTCAACCCTCCCCTCCTCCACTCCCCCTCCTCAGACACAGCCTGGGAACGAGCTGACAGTGACGAGTGACGGGGGCTAGGCTGCAGCCCCGAGTGGCCTCGGGTTGTCACGAAGCCTGACAGTCCATCTCACAGAGCGCTGCGCCCCCCTCCCCTCCCCCACCCCTCGCTCCGACCTCACTCGGTGTCCAGGAGAGGAGAGCAGGACTCGCCACCTCTTGTAATCACAAGGAGCAAACAAAACAAAACACTCCTTCCCAGCGCGTTCCCAAAATAGCCTCTCTCGCCACCCAGACACACTGGCTGGCTGGCTCCCCCTCACTCAGACCTGACGAGGCAGATCTTACAGAGCTCTGAGCCCGGGGTGGGGGAGGGGAGGGGCCAGAGGGGCTGTGCCTCCCCCAGGCCCAGGAGAGAGGATGGCAAGGGCGGTGCCACCTCAGAGGGGGAGCAGGGAGCTGAGTGACGCCGAGACCTGTGCCAGGGGCTTCTCCATCACCAAGTCCCAGTCATCAGACCAAGGCGTTGCCAGCCCGCTCCTTACACGAGTAAACCATAAACCGAGGCTCAGAGAGGGGAAGTCACTGCTGATGGTCACACAGGCCGGCTCTTCCCGCGCCTCTGGGCCTCCTCATCCCAGTCGTGAAAGCGGAGAAAGCAGATGGGGTGGGCCGAGACAGGCTAGTCAGGGAGGGCTTCCTGGAGGAGGAGGAGGATTTCAAAAGAGGATTTGTACCCATGGCAAGTGAGAGGCTGAGCGCCAGCACCACTGTGGGGCCTTGGGGAAAGTGCCGGGGTGCTCTGAGCCTCACCAGGAGGGCACGGGGGAGGCTCTGATCCAGACAGGTTTGCCTGGGACGCAGAGGCTCGGGGCAAGTGCGCTCTGGGGACACGCAGGAGGCTCGGGGCCCCTCTGTGCCACCCTTCTCCTGGGCACAGTGCACAGTGAGCGGGGTCTAAATGAGCCAGGGTGAGGAGCTGGCTGAGGCCCAGGTGCAGGTGAGTGAACCCCACCTGACAGGCGCCCGGCCTCTGGGGCACAGGAAGAAAAGCCGGAAGCGGAGCCACCTGAGCGGGGAGCAGGAAGGGGCTTGGCCTGGGACTCAGCATTCCCAGCCTCCCCCAGCCCACCCCCGCCACACTCCTGCTGTCCACACGTGACCACTTTCTCGCCTCTGGGCCTTCGCCCGTGCTGATCCCCCACCCGAAGCGCCCTTCCCCACTCTCCAAGGGCACCCGCCTCTCCCCCAGCACCTCGGACAGGCCAGCCTCCGCTGTGCTCCCTGCCAGGCTCCCCCAGAGGAGCAGACAGGTGAGCAGGCAGCCAGATGCACGGAGCCCTGCCAGACGGCCCCTCCGCCAGGAAGCCTTCCAGCCCCGCCCCACCTCCCTACAAACAGCTGACCACTTTCTCCTTTGGCCTAATTTTGGAGGGGCTCAAACCCACACAACGCTCCACCCCGCCACAAATACTTCCTAAGCGGCCACCACCGTCTCCCAGACCCGTCTCCTTTGGTTCCCGCACCCCGGCCTGGTGCAGGCCACCACCGGTGTTCACCCAGACCCAGGCCACCACTTCCACACGGCCTCCCGTCCCTGACCCGCAGGGCAGACCAACCCGTGGCCAGTGATCTCCAGCACGAAATCACTCTCAGCCCTACACCAGGACCCCCTAGCCCTGATCACACCCCCATGCCAGGGACCCCCACAGGCTCAGCCCCACTCCCACCCCCACACCCCCTGTGCTCCCCTTTCCAGCCACACCCACCCCCAGCCCCCAGCCTCGGGGTCCACTCTAAGCCACGCTTTCCCCCTCCACACCACTGCCGTCTCCACCTTGCCTGGTGCCACATCCAGCTCATCCCCCGGGACTCAGCTCCAGTGCCCCATGCCCCCAGCCAGCCCGCCCCAACCCCCAGGCAGCCGGCCCCATGTCCCAGGGACCCAGGCTGTGCGGGAGCAGGGGACAGGCAGGCGGGGTTTGAGCCACGATGGAACACGGGCACCCTGGTGCTTCCACCGGGCTGTGGGGCCTTGGGCGGGTGGCTGCACCTCTCTGAGCTTAACCTCTCACGGGTCTGACCAGGAAACACGACGCACTTAAGAATCTGGAATAGGGAATGCTACTCGGAACCAGCCCCCAGCTCTCTCCCCCGGAACCCCTCGCAGTAGTTCAGAACAAGGACAGCTGGACGGTGCAGACGCAGCCCTCGGGCCACCCCTGACCCCGTCGCTGCCCAGCCAGCCCACGGGCACCCAGCTCCCAGCAATGCCTCGATGCAGGCCCCGCTGCCCCACGGAGGAAGCGGACCACGGGGAGAGAGCAGCCACGCCCTCTCGGGGCCAGCCACCACCCCCAAGGAGCAAGACCTTGGCTCTAGCTGCTACTGTTGCAAACCAGATGGGGCCCAGCAGCCAGCCAGCAGCCACCAGCCTGACCCCCACGGTCGCACAGCCTGTGTGCCCATCCCGAAGGGGGCAGCCCTGCCTCTGGACGGTCCCTGCCCAAGTCCCAGGCTTGTCACAGCCCCGGGAGCTGCCCTCTGGGTCCCCGCTGAGGCGGGCGCTGTCCGAGGTGCTGAGACCCCCAAGTTCAGAGACTAACACAGTGGGGAGGCCTAACGCTCTCCTAGTGTGGAGGCGGGGGTCCTGGAAAGCTCCCCCCGCGGATGAGGTTGGAAGTGATCGAAGGTAAACATTTCAACGCTGAGGACGGACAAACTCTGTAGGAGCACCCTCCAGGTGCAAGGGACAATATGCGCAAAGCCACCGAGGCCCGGGGGCCACGTGAGCATCAGACGAGTCTAGGCAAAAAGTGCCTGTGACCTAAGGCACCTGAGAGGCCGGGGGCTGGTCCAAGGCCCCCCACCTGCTCAGGGCAGCCTCAGCCGCCTGAGATAAGACCCGGGTCTTCCCTGAGAATGAAGCCTGGACCCCACGGCCCCCGGCGGGCAGCCAGCAGCCACTGCAGGCAGGCGGAGCCCATCCACTCCAACCCTCGGGGAGCCCACCCCACCCCGCTTCCCGGTCACCCTGGCAACTGCCTTAAAGCACCTTGCTGCCCAGAGACAGTGAGGTGCGCACAGCATCCGGAGGCCGCAGCCGAGGCCACGCGGGTGCAGGGCTGCACAGTGCTGCGCTGGGCGCACAGCCTCGCCTGCCCAGGGCCAGCCCGGGCTCAGAGCCCCCTCTCTCCACGGCTCGGGCTGGCACCGAGGACCTGTCCCACGGCTCGTGGGCCTGTCTCACGGCCTCCTCCTCCTCACGCAGCCCTTGGGCCTCCCCCAAGACCCTTTGCTCCTAAGGTGCCTCAGGCCCGGCCACCTTCCTGCAAGGAGGGGCAGGGGTGGCCGTGGCGGTGAGCAGGCAGACCCCTCCTTGAGGTGAGTGGTGGTCCCACCCTCCCTGCCTAGAGATGGGCTTAGCACAGCCGGACCTTACTCTATGACGCTTCTCTCCTGGTACACTTTAGCCTGAAGTGCAATAAGGACCCAGCCAGGGGCCAAGAAGGAGCCAGCAGCCCACAGACTGGGACAGAAGATGTGGGCCTAGTCCCCTTCCTCCCAGCAAGGCCTCCAAATGCTCCCTACGCCCACTCCCCAAGACAGCACCAAAACCAGCAGCAACCAAAAGATGCCTCCGAGAACACAGACTGCAGCCCAACCCCCTGTGAGGCACAGCAGTGTCCTCTGGCACCCACAGCCCCTTCCTGGACACCAGGCAGGGCAGGAACGAGGACAGGCCCACGTGGAGGGCGGGCCGCATGGGTCAGCTCCCAGCTCTCCACGCCCCTGAGCTACGGGCAACAAGGCCAAGAGGAGGGGCTGCCCGGCCACCAGAGCCCCCGCTCTGTCCACAGGCCACTTCGTACCTGTTCCTGACTCCTTCCTGAAGTTGGGAATGGCTGGGCCAGCCACCAGTGCCTTTGTGGGGCAGCCCCCCACGCGACGTCCCCTCCTTAAGGGGGCGGACCAGAGACCCCAGACCTGCTGCATCCCTCAGGCATCCAGGGCCTCTGACCCCCACACCGGAGCATTTCTGGGGCAATGACCTCAACCCCTCCCTCAGGCTGTTCTCTCTCCTCCCTGAACGACCTGCAGGACCCCCAGGTGGCAGTGAAAGTGAGGCAGGGGACACTGGATCTCCCCCTCGCCCACCCCCACCTGTCCTCACTGCAAAACATTTCCCTCTGTAAACACTGATCTCCAACACCGCAGGGCACGAGTCACCCCCAGGTCAGTCCTGCCGATGGGTGCCCGGGCCCGCTGTGGGCCGGGGCTGGAGAGGATCAAGGCCCAGCTCCCAGCCTCAAAGCTGGGAGGTCGGAGGCGACATGCACCCCTTCCTCAGCAAGGCCAGCTCCTCCTCTGTCACAGAGAATAGGGCCCCACCCGCCGGGGTCACCGGGCGTGGCCAGGCTCCCTGAGACCCCACCCCTGCAAGAACCTGCAGGGGTCCCCACTGCAGAGGTGGGGACACCGAGGCCTGGGGATTAAGTCTCTGGCTCTCGGTCACGTGCATGATACTCCGTGAGCAAACAGGCTAGCAGGCCCCGCGGCAGGGGACCCCGCACGGCGCGGAGAGCCCCGCCCATCAGCCCCGCACCACCCGCGCCATGGGAGGGCCCGGCGGACAGGGCCCGGGAGACGTGTCCCTGAAAGCCTCGTTGTGAGCTGGAATGCAATGGGGCCGTGGACGCCGTCCCTCACGCTGCGGCTGCACTTCTAGGAATGTGTCCCGAGGGCGAAGCCGGGCGCGTGGACGCAGGAACGCGCACCAGGCCACATTCCTCCACGGCGAAGCCCGGGCAGGAGCGAGCTCCGTCTCCGGGGAGCAGGGCGGTGTCTCAGGGCTCAGGGAGGCCCCATCGCCCGGGGCTGGGAACACCCACGACGGCTCTGCAGCCTTATGTTACGTCCACGAAAGTGGGCTCTGCCCACGTCCGAGGCCAACGCCGACGTTTCGGGACTGGGTCGTGGTGCCAGCCTGGGGTTTGTAAAGTGCATAAGTAAATACGCAAATGAGACGCAGCTGCCGAGCGTCTGTGCATCTGAAAAGAAAAGTGTGGACCAGTGTCATCCGGAGTCTAAAGTCCACAGATCTGGGGTGGGAGACCAGGAACTTTTTCTTCTATGTTCCCACACTGCCTGCAATGGCTGTGTGTGACTGGACCCACACACGGCAGTGGATCCAATGCAACTGCCCTTCACAGGGACCTGCCAAGGCTCAACGACCGGTCCCTCGCCCCTCAGCCCCCATTTCATATCTGTGAGCATGGGGGGGTGTCTCCCTGGGCTCCTCATTTGTCCCAGAGAACAGGGCCCCACCCGCCAATGTCACCCAGGTGGCCAGAGGCCGAAGCAAGGGGTGCAGCATGGCCTTTGTGAGGGTTTCGCAAGGCCCCTGTCACCTGTTACTAATTGCTCAGAAATGTTGTGGGCAACGCCAGAGCCAGAAACAAAATCGGCCAAACCCCTCGGCGAGTCGGAATCTGCTCACTTGGGCGAGGTAGAAAAACCAGCAGCCAACACCAGGCGATATTAAAACTCACACTACAAAACGGTCCCAAAATAGATCCTAATACACAATTCCCATGGCAACGGCCCCGTGCCTGAGGGCCGCCTCCCTCGGAGTGGGGAGCCGAGGGGACGTGGGGCAGGGTGGGTCCCGGCTCTCGGGACCTTGACCCCGCGGGACAGAGAGGGCCCTGGCCCCCCTTCCAGCCCCACGTCATCTCCGAGGAAGGGACGACAGGCATGCGGAGGGACTTGGGGGTCCCGTGTGGGGGTGTCAGCGACATCCCGGAACGTGTGGGCAGGAAGGGCCACAGGGAGACGCGGTCCACGCCTGTGGAGCCTTCTCCTCCCGACCGATGGCCCCGGCGTCACCATGCACGCCGCCAGGCAGGGAGGGCGGGCGGGCTGGGGGCAGGCAGTGCCGTGGGGACTGGCGGGGTGACGAGCCGGGCGGTACAAACAAACAGCCACCAGTTCAGCGGGCCCACTGTGACAGGGCCCCGGGCTGCCCGCGGGGTGTGGGGTCCAGGCGCAGAAAAGGACAGTGAGGAAGCTGGTCCTTGGACTTGGGACCTGATTCCCCACTAGGAGACCAAACAAACAACAGGCAGAAATGGGCCCAAGCCTTCGCCCGAAGGGATGGCAAGTTCACGGACCGCTTTGAGCTGGGGGCGGGGACGGGAGGCAGGGGGTGACGGCCGAAGGGCACGGGGTCTGAGGTGACGGCGGGTTCCACGCTTGCCCACAGAGACGGAGGAAAGCGAACCTCGCCAGGCCTGTGCCAGGAGGAGACACCTTCACAGCACCTGGCAGGTGCAGGTAAGCAGTGAGGACCCCGTGCACGGCACCTACCACCGGACGGTCAGCACCTCACTTGAGGGCCCTGACAATCAGCCCTGGAAAGCACCAGGACCCCTCCGCACGGACGGAGACGCCGGACGGGAGACACCCAGGCTCGGCAGACCCGCACCGCTGGCGAACAGCGGGCTGGAAAGAGACTCGGCACACGGCACGCTGTCCGCAGCACACGGCACACGGCACACGCCTGGCAGCAGGTGAAGCCCCCTCTGCAGGCTGCACAAAAGCCACTCACGGGTGGGGGGGGCCAGGCCTCCCTTCTTTGTGCCTCAGCCAGGACAGGGGTGGGACCTCGGGGTCCAGCGAAGAGACAAGAATTCATCCAGCATTCAAGCGGAGCCCCTGCACGTCCAAGGCCGGATTTGGGGGCCCCTCCTCCTGGACCTCGACTGCTCCAGCCCAAGGCCACCCTCCCGCTGCAGCCCTGCGCGGGCCCTCTGAGCCGCCTGCAGCTCCTTCCGGTGGGCCACCGTAGCTCACCGGCGAACGCTGACCCCAAGCTCATTCCAACAGCCCATTTTGGGGGTGCTGTGGACCATGACAACATTCCTGCTGAAGCCCTAATGGGATGGTGTTTGGAGCCTCTGGGAGGTCATTAGCTTTCGAGGAGATAGGGTGGGGACCCCAGGGTGGGGTCAGGGTCCTCTGTCCCGTGAGCACAGTGAGAAGGCAGCTCTCTGCAAGCCAGGAAGGTGCTTGACCACACCCGCCAGCACCCCGCTTTGGGGCTCCAGCCCCCAGAGCTGTGAGAAGGAAGCTCATGTGGTTTCAGCCCCCGGCCTGTGGCATTTTGTCTGGCCGCAGGGTGCTGGGGCCAGAGGGACAGACTCAGTGTCCCCAGCACCATCTGTCTGCAAGGCAGGGGGCCTAGTTCCCCCACCTCACAGGTGAGGACCCTGCGGTTCCTTCTCATACTTGGGGCACACAGCTCCAGAGGGAGGAGCCAGGACTCAAACCCAGGACCCCCACGACCCCAGCCCCCCAATTTTGCCTGTCACACCTGTGCTGGAGCCGCTGTGACCAGGATCTCCAAAGCCCACACACCTGGTGAGGCAGCATGGGGACAGGTGCTCCCGGAAAGGCCACCCGAGGGCCCTGTCTCCCGGCACAGCAGCCCGGGGACACAGCCCCACCCCAGCCTCCTCAGCCTCGCGGCCTCGCTGACACGGACGGACGCGGCGGAGGCACCGGAAATAGCGCTGGCCACAGAGTCAGACACGCCGGGCTCCGAGTCCTGGCCGCGCGCTTTGGCTGAGCGAGCCACAGGAAAGCGACTTCATCCCCCAGAGCCCTGGCCGTCCGGCAGCCCAAAGCGAGCCGCGCTGGAAGGACCGAGTGAGCGAGTGATGTCCACGGCGCGTCCTGCTCGGGCACAGGCCGTGCCTGGACTGGCGGCCAACGCAGGAACGCTCAGGGACGCGGCGGGGGAGGGCCATGCTGACCCCCACGTGCCCTTCCACCCACCCGCGCCCTGGGCTGCCTGTCTCCCCTCTCCAGCCCCCCGCCCAAGCTGCACCCCTGCCTGGGGGACCTGTCCTCCTCTCCCTGCTCCCCACCTCTTCCCTAGCCGGGGTGCCCTCAGCTTCTCCCAGAAGCCTCCTGCGACGGCCCCTGCTGGTGTTCCTCGAACCTCACAAGCTACCTGCGGGGAACACAGGTGGATGACGTTTCCCAGACTCCCTTGCAGTTAGGCGGGATCACATGATTGTGTACCAGCCAGTGGGGCGTGGGCAGAAGCAAAACGCGCTCCCAGGCCTTCCCCACGAAGGACGCCCTGCACCGTCTCCAGCTCCCTCTCCCCGTTGGCTAGACAAACGGAGAGGACACCACGGACCTACGGGACCGCAGAGCCACAAGATGGAAGGGTCTGGGCTCTGAGTGACCGAATGGCGCACCGCAGCGCCTCTCGGCCCCCGGCACTGACGTGCGAGAACGAGCCCGCGCTGCGGCGTGGGTTGTCTGCTACGCAGTGAGCCGTGCTCACAGACGCACGCTGCTGGAGCCCCCCCTGGCCCCCGGCCCTCTGCACCGTCATCGGCCGGCTCTCGTCCGTCGCCTTGGGGACTGAGCTACATCCCGGGACGTACTGCTTCCTGCGTCCCTCACTGGGGCTGGTGCTGCCTGCACACTCATAAATTCTGCCTGATGAACACACCAGAATTGTTCAGAATTAGGGCCCCCTGGAAAATGAGACGTTTGTCCCCAAAGGCTTCCAGGCTCAGCTTGTACCTGATCTCCAAGACTAAGTGATCACAGCCATTAGCCATGTGCCAGGCACCGTCCTAAGCTCTCTGCCAAGTCCACACTCACTTCGCCCTTCACCAAACCGAGGTGCACGTGTCCACGGCCCACGACGGGCGGGTGGCAAAGCAGGATGAGAGCCCAGGCCTGGGTCCAGGGTGCCCGGGCGTCCCCAGAGGCAACCCAGCTCCCTGCCTGACCTCCTCCATCCCCCCCCACCTCCTGCTGTGGACACAGCCAGGAGGCCCTGGGCACTTTGGCCCGAGGGTCCATTGTCCCCAGAGCCACCCCATGAGCTGCCCAGCCGAGTGCAAATTCTGGGATTCAGGACAAAGGAATGAAGTGGGAGCAAGAGCTGCCCCCCAGCTGACCGGACATGAGGCTCTGGGAGCGGGATTGGGGAGCTGAGACGGGCCCCTCTCAGAAGCCCAGTGCAGCGCAGGAACAGGGACCCTGCAGGCCCACGGCCCTCTGCACCGAGGACGCCTCGCGGGTGCTGCTGTCCCTTGCGAGGCGGGAGCACGTCATGAGTGATCCTCTCCAACACGGGGACCCAGAGTGTCCGGATGGCCGAGGGGCCTACATGCCAGGCCCGCACTCTGCCTCCACCGCGGGAAGCCTGTCGCTGAAATGCCCGAGTTCTCCACACCAGCCGGCGCGCACCAGCCCGCTCCCTGTCACCCTGGTGCGCCGAGGCCCCATCCCTCGCATCCCCCCACTGAGGGTTGTCACCGGACAGGGCAGGTCCTGCGGCTTCCGTGCAGGCGCCAGACGTCACGGGCTGTCATTGTCACGTGGAGGTGCCAACCCCCGGGCAGCGGGCGGGAGACTGAGGCCAGACACTGAGTCACACGGGGGGTGGGGGCACAGCCGTCCGAGCAGGTTCGTGGTGCCCCGCGGTCTGTGGCTCTTGCCATGAAACGTGTCCCGTGGGCCTGAGTGCCCCCGAAAGCCAAGCCGTGTTCCTGGCGAGTTTCAAACCCCATGAGCGGCTCAGGGCCAGCCAACGACAGAACCCCGCCGAACGCCAAGTCCCCGGCAAAGGCTGAAAGTGGGTCGGCCCTGGCGGGGCGAAGGAAAGCCAGCTCCCCCCGAGTCCCCAGGGCCGGAGAGCACATCCTGGCGCCCCCACCAGCGGGCCCGCACCACGGCCAGCCCCGGGCCCTCGCTGCAGCTCCCTCACCCTCCCCGCCACGGCCCGCCTGCTCGGCCGACACTGCTGCGCCCGAGAGCCAGACCCCCAGACCCCCAAGGCAATGAGGCAATGAGGGCCCGTTGGAAGCCTCTGGAACCAAGACCCCCCAAGGTGTGGGCTCCCCCGGCTGAGAAGGACTCCAGTGTGCCGTGAGGTCGCTCCTGGGAGCATGCCCTTGGGCCCCTCCCCTCTCAGTCAGGATTTGAAGCCACCTCCTGTCTGTGGGCTGTGCCCTGAGGTCACTGTCCCGTGGGACCACTGCCCTGTGCTCCCCCAGCGCTCAGGACACCCCTCCAGCTCAGGCCCCCTGCTCTGGCTCCCAGCTCCAGGCCTCTGCAGCCTCCAGTGGCCTCTGCCCTCCTTCGCGAAGGTCGCTGGCTCAGCTGCATGGCCACTTCTACCAACACCAAGCCCTTTGCAGGGTGAGGCCTGCGGGCTTGGCGGCCTGCACCCCACGTGGCCAGGCCAAGGGCTGTGGCTGCCCCTTTGCTGGCAAATCAGCTCCCGTCCGGGACCAAGGTCCTCGTCTCAGACGCAGGAATGAGCAGCCTCTCCCCGGGGCACAGCCACAGCAGCGTCCACACCCACACGAGAGCAGAGACGGGCAGCCACTCAGAGGCGCGGCTCCGTGCCGGCCTGGAAGAACGTACTGACGTGTTTGCAGGGTTTTGTAAAAAGCCGTTTCGGGGGCATAAGCGTCAGATTCCGGGCCTGCCCGCTCACTACGCACTGAGAAAGCCCCAGTTTCATTTGAAACAGCCATGAGCCCAGCTAGAAACACTCGGGTGGCCACGTGATCATGACCTGGCCAGGGACAGCGGGAGTTCGTGCCAGTCGGGGCTCTGGGGGAGCACCCACGTCCCTGATACCCGGGTGAGCCTCAGCGGACACCTGCCTGATAAGGCAGCACGAAGAAAGGCCAATAGACGCCACTGGCTAAGGGTGGGGCCTGGTCCTTGATGACCAAGGGGCTGTGCCAGCCTGGCCTGCTGACACCCAAAACTCCTGCCCCGAACTCCTCAGCCACAGGCAGATTTTTCTTACAAGAAGTCAACGCAGCGCGTCCTGACACGGAGCACTCACGCGGCCCGGGCCTGCTGGGCACGCACGAGGGGCTGCTCGGCAGGCCCCAGCCGAGGTCACCGAGAGCTCACCAAGTGCCAGCACTTCCTCGGTCGGTCCTCGCACGGCGACCCCCACTTTACAGATGAGAAAACTGACCAGAGAGGTTCGCGGGCTCACCCGAGGTCACACAGCCCGGGAGGGCGAAGGGCAGGATTCGAACCCAGGTCGTCAGAGCAGCTCAGATTCCCCCGCCACAGGAGGGCAGACTGAAGCGACGCGGCTGGCAGCTCACACGGGCAGAGCTGGCCCCCGCAGTAGTCCCTAACGAGCGAGCGTTGGTTAGGCCCTTCCCGTGTTCCTGACGCCGCGTTAAAACAGGGGACGAGGAAGCAGCACCCCACCACCTGTGCTCTGGCCCCACGACCCACGCTTCCCCTGCGGCCCGGGGCTCCTTACTGTGACCCCCACCATGTCAGAGGTGTTCCCATTAGCGAGCGACGAGTGTCCTGGGTGAGGTGAGACCCACTATGTGCCAGGCTTGGTGCCTTCCTGCGAAGCACTGTCTGGGGTCCTGTCCCCTGCATCACTTGGCCCCGCCCCATGCCTGCAGGGACTTGGGGAGTCATGCCCAAGGCCAGCAAGAGCTGGCAGCTTTCCTTCCGGCTGGCAGGGCCTCTGCCCAGAGTGAGCCAAGTGTGGGCTCCTGGCCTGGCCTTGGCCAGCAGCGGCAGCCGTGGAGGGACCGGAAGCTCCGGAGCTCATCCTCCGGGGTGGCCCAGGGGGCAGGGAGGGCCCGGCTTCAGGGAGGAGCCATCCCCGGCCATGAGGGGACATTTCTGCCTCCGGACCTGGATCTCCCACTCGCATCCCCCAGGAATCCAAGTGAGGGCACTGTCCTGGGCTGCAGCTGGGTCCGCACGCCTCCAAAGGAGGGGAGCCACCTCCAGGGCAGTCCTAGGGCTAGGGGAGGCGGTGAGGGAGGTCACTTCCCGGGGAGGAGCTGTCCTGCCCTCCCGGACCAGCATCCAGCCCAGCGTGTCAGGTCGGCCTGTCCCTCCCCACGGCCACCACCCCACGCAAAGCCTCATCTGCACTCACCTGGTGAAGGGCTGCGTTCTCACCTCTCTGACCCCCAGGCCCTGCAGCCTGGACCGCAGCAGCAGGAGGTGTTACTCAGCTGAGGGCCTGTGAGTCTCCTGCGGACGGAGTCTCGCCACCTGAGTTCTCTCTGAATCCCCGCCCAGCCCTGAGCTGATGCTCTCGCCATCCGCCTCTGAGACCACGAGGGCACAGAGAGGTTAGGCAGCTGGTCTGACCGGCTGAGCCAGGCTTGGAACCCAGCTGGTCGAAGTCTAATTCCAGCGCTTCGCCCCCTCCTCCCGCTCTTCCAAGCCCCGCCCCGTGCAGCCCAGGGCTGCAAGCCTCAGCCTCGGTGCCTGTCTCGCCACGTGGCCTTCGCACAGGCCCTGCTGTGCCCTTGTCCTGGCAAGCAGCTTCTCCCTAAGTCACCAGGTGTCGGCTTAAATGGCGCTTCCGGGGGCCGCCGGCCCTGACCGCCTCCCCCCGCCCCCCACAGCACCACCCGACTTGCGGCTCCAGATCGCGCCTTCACCTGTTCAGCAGCGGCGCGTCCGAACGCATCTGCGCGGCTCTCAAGTCCGTGCACGTGCCTCTGGGCCAGCAGCTCCCCGCGGCCATCGCACCGTCCGCCCCACATTCCCTCGGGGCCAGGCCGAGCACCTCAGGCAATGCTCGGCAAATCCCAGGGCAGCAGCCCCCGCTGTTCCCAGTTCCCCGGCGGCCGCCTGGGCTCTGCCGCCTGAGCCCACAGCGGCGGTACCCACGGGGCGCGCCCCGCCCCCGCAGCCTGCCCCCCACGCGTGCGCCGAGCGAAGAACACCGGAGGCCGGCGAAGATGCCCCCGAGGGACGCGCCTGCGCAGAGGTGGCGGGAGGGAGCACGGACCGCGTAGAAGACACGCAAGCTCGCTGGACGGGGAGAGGAGGTGGCGGAGAGGGCGGAGTCCCGTGGGCCAGGCCACCCGTCTCGGAGGCTTGACTGGGCCCCACAGGCCTCCTGGAGTCCCCGAGGGTCTGGGAGCTGGACAAGGGCCCCTGGCTTTAGGAAGCTCGGCAACACGCAGGGCTGCAGACAGCCCGGGCAGGAGCTAGAGTCCAGAAGCTTCCGTGCCGAGGTGGTGGTGGGTGAGTCCCACCTCGTGGCGTGGGTGCTGGCAGCCCAGCATGAACGCCGGGGCCCACCCTGCTTGGAGAGCTCCTTGCGACCAGTGCCTGGAGTGACACTGCCCACAGCTGGGTTTACTGGCCGGGCCACCTGTGAGGGGGAAGAAAGGCTCCCCCCAGGGCCAGGTGAGGACTGTGGGGAGAACCCCACTCCCACGGACAGCAAACTGGCCTCCCCATGGGACCACCCACCACTTCTGCAAACACCAGCTGTTCCGATTTGTGGGCGGCTGTTTTCAAGGATTTGCTTTTCATCTGGAGAAAATTCTAGAACAATTAAATATAGCACTCGTGGAAGCTGCTGCATTCACGTGCCTGTGTTCCTTCAGCAGACGTCCTCTGAGGCCCGCTCGGTGCCAGATGCTGGCGGACACACATATCCGCCAGTCCAGGGAAGAGGATGTCCCCGCTGAGGGGACCGAGGGCAGGGGAGGAAGCCGGGCTTGGGAGGAGCTGAGCATGACACAGGGTGACAGGTGCTGAGCCAGCAGGGGCCCTGGAGCTGCAGGGACATGGGAGGGACACCCGACCAGCCAGTGGGGGCCTCACAGAGGAGGACGCTAGTGGCGGGGTCTGCGCCGCACAGGGTGCAGCGTGGGACGGGGCTGAGTGGCAGGCAAGAGCTTGGATTCAAGGCCACGGCAAGCAGTGCCCTGGCGCCCTAGGCCACGGGAAGCCACGGATGGCTTTCGTGCAGGGGCGTGGCTCGCTCCTGATTCAAAGGCCCCTGGCCTGCGCGGCGCACAGCACACGCCTCACCCACCTCACGCACCGGGAGAAGGCCGAGTGGGCAACGTGGTGGAGGCACGGTGTTGTGTAATGGCCGGTGGCCCCCCGCCAGCCCTTTTAAAACAAATGCTTAGGTCATCCCCGGAGGAAGCCAAACTGGAGAAGGCTCCTCCGTGTGCCGAGGACCTAGGCTGAGCTGGAACACAAAACCCAAAGGAAAAAACCCAGAGCGTTTCAAATGGCCAGGTATCCGGGACCGGGGTGGGGGAGCACGCAGCCTAGGGCCAGGTCCTGGCCGAGGGCCAATGCCCCCCTGATGGGACAGGGAGAGGAAAGGTACGAGCAGCACTCGGTGGCCTCTAATGGCCTCGGTGTAAGGCCGATGGCTGGGCCCAGGAGGAAATGCTTCAGGGGATGAGGTCAGCGTGGCGCCAGCATCAGACTCCCCGGCCGGGCGATGGGGAGCAGGTGTCTGAAAACCAGGCGAGAGGAGGCAGCGGCCGGGAGCGTCACGGCCCCTTCTGGCAGCTCCCTCCTGGCCGACTGCATTCCTCACCTCTCCCTCATCTTCTCCTCCGAGTCCCTCACAGGGACTCCTGGGACACCCTGAGATGCCTCGTGCCTTCAGCGACAGGTCTGAGGGGGTCCATTGCCAGCACCGCAGCCCTCAGAGCCCACTTCCTCCCCGCAGCGAGCAGAAGCCCCGTCAGAAGGGAGATCCGCCCAAGGGGTTGGAGCAGACCATGTGGCACCTGGGACGTGACCACGGCCAAGGCCTCAGAGGGCTGTTCTGGGTCGTAGGCTGTATGAAGCAGAGTCTCCAGGGCCCTAAACAGGCTGCCAGGGGGTGCCTTAGACCCTGGGATTCCCAGGTCCACGTCCCCAGGCCTCGAGGCAGGTGTGAGATGGCGCACACAGCCACGCCCCCTCATCATCGTCTTCCAGTGGCAGGTCTAAGTGTGGCCATGTGACCCACCCTGGTCAATGAGGTAGAGGCAGAGGTTGCTGGACGGGGCATCCAGGAAAGTCTATTCAAAGGGCAATTTCAGCTGGCATAACCTGACCCTTCCGACCTCTATCCCATCCTTCTTCCTGCCTAGAAGAGATGTGACCAGTACAAGTACAAATGCCAACCCACTAAGGAAGACAAAGCTAGAAATGGAAGGAGCCTGGGCCCTGATGGCCCCGGACACTGTATCCCGAGACCAGCAGTCCACCCAGACATCCCCTGGGAACTCCATGTCCTCCGGGTGCTGAAGTAAATGAGTGAGGTGACCCGATGTAACAGTGACGGGAACTGTGGTGAACTAAGCAAAGAATATGCTCCATTAAAAGCATAAAAGTTAACTAAATAATGATAATTTAAAATACTATATGTGCTTAATCCAATGCAGGCTGACTTAACCACTACTAACTAGTTTGCAACCCTTCAAAAGAATTTAAGTAGCACAATAAACAAGTTTAAGTTATGCAGAACTTGATGCACAAAGAGATAAACATTCTTTCCAAATATCTGTGGACCTCTGTGAAAAGCAATCGCTGAGCTACAGAGTCCATCAAATTTTAAATTTAGAAATTATACATTAGACATGTGCCTACAATATCAAATACCCGATGTTAGCTATTTTAAATGTTTGCAATGCAAGAGCTAACTTAATCATCTCGACAACTTTGAGGGCTATGGTTATTGTTATCCTTCATGTTGTTGCTGTTGTTGTTACTATTATCATCCCTAATTTATAGATGTCAAAAGCCAAGGCACAGAGAGGTTGCATTGCATGCCCAAGGTCACACAGTTAGTAAATGGCAAGGCAGGATAATATCCAGGCAGTCAGGATCCTAATGCTCCTAATCGTTATACTAACAAAAGTGTGTGTGTGTGTGTGTGTGTGTGTGTGTGTGTGTGTACTTGTGCATGTGCACATGTGTAAACGTATAATTTAAAAATGCATACTTCAAATAACCCTTGTATTAAAGAAAAGTTAACTCACTTGCAAATTGCTTACAAATAAGTGATAATGAGAGACCCATGGGTTGCAGCCAAAGTGGCACTCCAAGGAGCATGTATAGCCTTCCACACAGCGCTTAAACACCAGAAAGCATAGTAACTGACAGTGCATGACAATATGAAAAGAAAAAATAAACCTAAAGAATGTAAAATGCGTACTTCATACATACAAAAGCAAAAGCAATAAGATAGATAACCTAACTAAGAAAACCAAGAGCTGGTTCTTTTAAAAGATCAGTACACGTTGGAAACTAATCCCAAATATTTTCAAGCACTGTAAGCTCAAAAACACAAAAAGCAAAAAACTTTATGAGCGGCCGCAGCCTGCATGGGAGCCAAGTGTGGCTTCCTCTTCTGCACGACCTGCTGGCAGCTGTCACCTCCCGTGAGGGGACGGAGGGGCTGGACCATACCGGGAGACTCCCACTTCTGCTCCATTCCACTTCGTAAATTCTTTACTATGCCAATTTTCAAATACATACTAAAGAAAAAGAAAAAGTAGAATAGGCCCTAGATACAAATAATGAAGCTTCAATAATTAACAACTCAGAGCCGATCCCATTTCGTCTAAACCCTCGCCCATGTCCCCTGCAATCAGATGACTTGGAAGCAAATCCTAGACATTGCATCTTATCTCTAAGTGTCGTAGCATCTCTCTCTAAAAGATAGGGACTCACCTATTATTTGTAACCATCAAAAATATTCACATCGAAGACTCAATATAAGTATGACTGTATTTAAATTCAGAGGTACCACAGGGAGGGGCTTGGCGGAAGACATGGACCAGCTCCTGGCTGGCCAGCAGGAGGAGGAGACAGTACCACTGCCTGGCCTCGCTGTGGGCAGGTGCATTTCCCGTGGTCGAAAAATCCAATTAAGAAGTTTAACAGAAGCACAGGAGACTTCATACACCCCAAAACATGCTAAAGGAGGCAGGGTCACCCACAGCCTACAAAGGGGGATAACTGAGGCTGAGACCAGTGAAGGAGTTTGCCCACCGTACCCCAGCCAGAAAGAGGCCGAGCAGGGATTTGAGGCAGGGTCCCTTAAGGACGCATTCTGAGCTGGATCCACCCCACCACGGCAGCCTTTTGACCCAATATATAACCAGATTTTGAGAATTAACAACTTGGGACAACAAAATCTCCCTGGCCATAATCTGTTGAACGCACACACACGTGGTACAGCAGAGAACCAACGTGACTTCCATGCGACAGGCCCTGGGCGAGGCACTTTCATCTCCATTTTCTCATTAAATGTCCACGGCAGTCCGAGGAGGGTCCTCAGGGCTGCGCTGTGTCACCCCCGATTCCTACGTTGTAGCCCTAACCCTCAGGACCTCAGAATATGAGCATATTTGGAGACAGTCTTTAAAGCTAAAATGAGGTCCCAGGGGTGGGCGTAACCCCATGACCGGTGTCCTCCTAAGAAGTGGGGCTTAAGACAGAGACACATGCAGAAGCCACGTGAGGGCACGAGGAGCTGACAGCCGTCTACACGCCAAGGACAGAGGTCTCAGAGGGGACCGCCCTGCAGGCCCCTTGATTTGGGGCTTCTAGTCTCCAGCACTGTGAGACAACAAATTTCTGCTGTTGAAGCCATCCGGGCGGGGGGACGTTCTCGTGCAGCCCAAACGGACTGATACAGAGGTAGGTGGTGCCCTGACGCTTTTGCAAATGAGAGAAAAACAGGTGTGAAATGCACAACAGCCCAACGGCAGAAGACAGTCCAGTGCTGCCTCCAGGCACCGGGCAGGGAGGGGCTTGGCAGGGGGCGTGGACCAGCTCCTGGCCGGCCAGCAGGGGAGAACACGGTACCACCGCCCGGCCTCGCTGTGGGCAGGTGCATTTCCCACCCTCGGACGCTGCCCTGGTCACATGACTTGCTTCGGCCAATGGCGTGTGGAGGAAATGACAGCATGACAGTTGGGTCTTGGCTTTAGAGATGATCCCTCAGAGAGTCATTCTGACAAAATGACCAAAAAAAAAACCCCCAAAAAATCCAGTGGGCGCATTTGGGCGATGACGGAACGTTAATGCTGCTCCTGTTTGTGACCATGGAGCCACTCGCGTCGTGAGGGCTTCTGTCCCCTCTTCATGAAACGCTTTCTGCCACTGCTTGCCACTTCCCCTCTTCAGGGATTCGAGAGCTATTTTGTGAATCAACACACGCTGGCGTCCACTTCATCAGTGTTTGGGTCCCTCTGGCCTGAACACTGCCCCAAATGGATGAGACCAATTTTGCCAGCTGCCAGCGTCCCCAACATGCGAGGTGCCGGCAGAGAGGTCATCGCCCCAGAAACAGCGCGCACGCTGGCAGCCCCCTCGTCTGACCGGGCTGGCGCGGGCACTGCCCTGCAGCCTGCCGCGCCCCTGGGCCGGCCCGTCTCCCAGGGCCCAGACAGGACTCGCGGTTCGAAGTGCCACAGGTCACTCCCCGCCCAGAGCCCGAAAGACGCTAAGGCTGCCACGCCACGTGCCCAGGTGCAGGCTGCAGGTGCAGTGGGAGCCTGGCGGCCTCACCGGAGCAGGGACCACACGCCACCGGCGCCCGGCACACGCTGCTGCCGGCAGCCCCTGAGGACGGGCAGAAGCCGAGCGTGCACCTGAGCTCCCGCCAACACCGCTGAGCCACCCCGCCCGCCTGAGCTCTCACTTCCCGTCCACGCCGTGACGGGGCCTGAAGTCTCAACTCCACGGTCCCCTCCCCCAGAGTCCTCCACGTGTGGCTGCTGCTCCTGGTGGGCGCCCCGCCCGGGTAGAAACGAGGGGCAGGTAAACACAGAGGAAGGGAACCCCCTTTCCCAGGGTGCACACTGACTCACACACACACCCCGCCCCCCACTCAGCCCCCTCTGCCATCATCCGGAAGGCAGCGCCTTCTCCACCCCGCAGAAGAGGCTCCATGAAGAGAAGTCGCCAGGCCAGGGGCTCTCGGCCAGGGTGACTCTGCACTTCAGGAGACATCTGCCAGTGCCCCCGGTGGCTGCCAGCCCCCATCCCCACCCCTCAGCCCCAGCAGGCCTCACGGGCCCCTCAAACTCACAGCACCCCAGATGTGTGCCCACCCCCCACGCCTCCCACAGACGACCAACAGGACCAAAGACCCCGCTGCCACACGCTTCGTGCGCTCACGACACTCCTGGTCGGTCCCCGGGGTGGCTGCAGCCCAAACACGAACTGGGGTGCTCCCAGATCCAGTGTCTTGTTCCTGACACCCCATCAGGCAGTCGACAAGCAAACACCTGCTAGAGCCCAGTGCGTGCCAGGGCCCAGGGCCCAGGACGAAGGCTGCGGCCGGCCTTCAGGTGGCTTTCACGTGAGATGCCCCAGCACAGCCCAGGCAGCCGCTGTCACCTCCTGGCCAGGGGACAGAGGCAAGGCCAGTCTCAGTGGAGGGCGGCGGGGGGTGGAGGGCCAGGCAGGGCCCAGGGGTGTGGCCTGGTGCAGGGCTGGGTGTCACGACACGTACCTGCACTGGAGCCCTTGTGCCCCTCGGCCCCGGGCAGCGGCCCGGTGACGCCATCTGCTCGTGGCCTCTCACCTTCCTGAACGGGTTGCACCCACACTCTGGCAGGGCCAGTGGTAGCCAAAGGCCATTCCACAGGTGAGTGTCTCTTCTTGACAGGTGCCAGGAGACTCATGGGCCTGGCGGTAGCAGTGGTGGCCTTGGGGACTGAGATGACACCTCTAAGTCCTGGGAGTGAGAAGCTCCCGCTCTGGCAAGACGCGAGCTTCACCTACCATCTGCTCCTAAAACCAGCGGCTCACGTTCAAGAGGCTGGGGCCGTCCTCCACCTGCCCAGTGGTCCGGAAGCCCAACCGGGCAGAAAGACGTCACCTGAATCCCCTGGCTCAAAGTCCCCTGCTCTGCAGGGGAGGGCGGGGTGTGACTCGGCCTGGCTGGGCCCTGAAGAGCCTTAGACAGGGGAGTGTCCAGCCCTGGGGACTCAGGTGTCTCCCAGGGGGGCTGCAGCCCATACACAAACAGGGGTGCTCCCGGCTCGCGAGGCACAGTGGACTGGGAGGAGGGGAACACGTCAGCTACCCAGGGAGTAAGGGACAGCTGGGGAGACAGACTCGGGGGACCTGAATCGATGAGGGGGCCGTGGCCTGAGGACCCAGCTCTGACCTGAGAGGGAAAGGGACCCCAGGACGTGGCGGGGGACGTGGCGGGTGGGCTTGGGCTCGGCCACATCACAGCAGAGTGGAGGTTGGTGACCTGGGGAGCCGTGGTTCCCCGACAGGACCGGGCTAGGGAGATCTGACACCGCCCGAGGCTTTGACCCTCTGGCCCCAGGACCCCAGCCTGGTGGCTGCCGTGACAACCCCCTTCCGCTGGTCGGCAGGAATTGTCCTGTCCTGGGGAGCTTCCTAAGCGCAGAGTGGACACTGGCAGCCCCTCAGGGCCAGGGCAGCCTGGCCGGGAGGGGCACCGGCAGGGTGGGGCAGGCAGGAGACGAGACGTCCCCAGGGTGCAGGTGGGAGGGCAGAGCCAGGAGCTGCAAACACGGCTTCCCAACAGTGACGGGGCGCCCCACGGCGCCCACCGACCACGGTCGTCACGGCGGCAGGCCGCACCGAGCGCGGAGGCAGAGGCCTTCCGGACGCGTGCGCTCTGCCGCCCACGACCTCATGGACGCTGAGCTCCACGTCCCCATCCCACAGATGAGGAAGCCACGCCTTAAGGGGCGCCCCCGGGGTCAGGCCCCCGCACAGGCCACGAGCCGGAGGTGAGCAGTCCTGCCCGGGCTGCGGGGCCCCACCATCTGCCTGCTCCCCTCAGGCCCTCCGCGGAGGCCAGCGGTAGGGCCTGGACCTGCCCTCCGCTCCAGACGCCGGGCCCAGCATCCCTGGCGCCACGCCAGCGTTACCTCCAGCCTCGCCATGCCAGCCCCCGCTCACCTCCTCTAGTCCGGCCCACCTGGCACCCCATGGTTCCCCAGTGCCTCCTTCCAGGGCTGGGGGCAGGACCAGGTGCGGACAGCTCAGGGCACAGACAGCTCAGGGCACACCACCCCAGCGACCAGCACCAGCTGTGCTGGGGGCAGCCCGGGTCATTGCCTGGGGCCTGGCTGACCCCAGGCCCCAGGAAGGAGCAGGGCTGGGGAGGTGCCAAGGCCAGCGAACCGTCGTCAGCCGGGGAAACTCCGTTTCTCTGGGCCCAGAGGCTGACATCCGCTCACAACGTGCTGACGAGCAGGCCAAGTGCCCACCGACGCCCTAAGTCTTCTCGTCCCCGCTGCGAAGTCTCCCGTGAGCCATCGTCCCTTCTCGTCCGCGTCCCCAGCGCACAGTCCTGCTCCGGGCTCGGAGCTCCGCCCGGGCCTGCACCTAGGCTCACGCTAGCAGAAATGGGCAGGAGCCAGAGGCGGCCCAGAAACGCTGGCCGCCGAGTGCGGGCATCAACCTGGATGGGCGAGGGAGGCCGCCGTCTCCCTGCACGGTCCGTCGGACGGGGCCTGGCGACCCCCACAGTCCAGCCTCTCGGAGACCAGGATTGCGAAGGTCATTATTGAGAGACACAGGGGCCTGGGCTCTCTCCAAACTCCCAAAGCCTGAGACAGGGCCAGAGGTGGCCAGGCGCCGCTCCGGCCTTCCTGTGGAGAACTAAGCTGCAGCGGGGGTGCCCTTAGCGAACAAAGGGGACCTTTCCCCAGGCGGAGCTCCCAGAGTTGGGGCAAGCAGGAAAATCTCTTAAGGAAAGAACACCAGACCCCTCCGTGCCCAAGGCTGGGATGGGGAGGAGGAGATGCGCTAGGCAGAGGGGGGGCCGCTCACCCGCACCCCAACATCCCAGAATCCCTCGGCCCACGGGGCGCTCCCAAGAGTGCCCGCGGCGCCTCCCTGATGCGGCCGGCGTGACGGGGGTCCTCGGCTCCCGACTCCGGGCTCTGCCGAGGCCAGGCGGGAGGCACGCTTCTTCCCACCTGAGCTGTCCTGGTCCTCCGGCAAGGCCGGGGCTGGTCTGCGCCCTGACGCAGAGGCGCAGGCCCCCAGGGCTGGCCGGCCGTCCACCCTGGCCCCCTGTGCCCGCCGAGGCCTGGACCACCTCAACACCCCCTCCCACTCCAGACTCACCCACCCGTCTGCATGCCGAGTCCCCCGCCTGGGACCCCCGAGTTGCAGTGTACAAACAGAGGTCATCTGGCTCCTTCTCAGGCGACCATCGGAGAGACAGGCCACCCTTACCAAGGCCCCTACGCACACCAGCTCAGACCCCCGCACGACAACCTCCACGTCCGTCCCAACGCACGGCCGGCACTTCGTCACATGTGAGGTAGTGAGCGCCCTGTCTCCAGAGACACTCAAGAAGAAGCGGACTGAGGAGAGGGGTTCTGCACCGCTGGGGACGTTTCTTGACCTGAATGCTGGCGACGCGGACATGGCCTGTTTTCAAGAATCGGTAAGCGACCCAGCGGTATGCCCTGCCCCTCCCTCCCAAACACTGCGGTTTATTAAAACCAGCCGAGAGGGATGAATGAACAGGTGCGTGCGGGACTGCGCGAGCACCTGGGAGCGGAGGGCGGTGGTGGAAACAGGTGCACAGAGGGGCCAGGCCCGCCCGCTCCCCGTCCCACCACTGCTCATCGCCCTGGGCTCAGCCGACGAGGCGAAGGCCGGGGAGGAGGTGGAGATGGGTCCTATCATGCCCGCCCGCCTCCGGGCCCCCCAAGGGGCCTCCGCACCCTCCAGAAGCACCTTCCGTCTATGCCACCCAGAGCCAGAAGGATCCCCCCTCTGCCTCACTCGTCTGCCTCCCCTGTGACGTCTAGGACCAGGCTTGTGCACTGGCCATGAGTGAGGATGGACAGAGCAGCACACGTCCCCAGCACACTGCCAGCCGCCCCGCCGGGAAGTCACAGGAGTGCCCCTCTCCCGCGAGGCCCACGTGGCAGAGGCGGGCAGCTCCTCACCTGGTCTGGCCCAGCAGGTTTCCCGAGTGGCGGAGCTAAAGGAGGCTCAGAGGGGACATTCCGCAGCCCCACTCCTGGCCTGGGGGGAGGCACTGACTGCCGGAGCTCGAGGCCCTCCACCTGGGGTGGGGGGGAGGTGCTGCCTCACCTGTGAAGCGGGAAGGTGCCCGCTCCCGCCTGGCGGGGCACAGTGTGCCCAGCTCTGCGCACCCTCAGGCACCTGCGCTCGCCCCCAGGCTGCGGCCCTGTGCGAGGCGCCCGCTGTGCGCCAGGCTCCGAGGGAAGACCCAGCTTGGCCTGCAGCGGAATCACGGCGGCAGGAGGCCCGGCTCCGGGAGGCGGCGAGCGGCACCAGGAAAAGCCAAGGGGACCGCCCGGAAGACGAGGGCCTGTGACAGGGCCGGCTGCAAGGCCCGCGGGAACGCGCAGGGCGGCACCGGAGGGGTTAACTGGGCTTAGCTGTCCCTGCTCTTCAGGCTGGACTGCAACCAAATGCTTGGGTTCCAGCTCCCCTCCTGCCTCGGGCGAGGCCTTATCTTGTCATCTAGACTGTCCCCAGAGCCTCGGAGGCGGGGCAGACAGGCAGGGCAGGCGCGCAGCAAGAGCGCAACGAATGGAAAACTCCACCCCGGAGTGCACCCCGGAGTGCCGGAAAGACGGGGGACGCCTCGCACCTCCCGAAAGCCGTCACGGTCCCCTGTGCCAGCGAGAAAGGCAGGTGTCTCGCTGCATTCTGGGCCCAGGCGGGCGCAGGATCTGATGGGGGAGACCGCGGGAGCCCCAAAACTGTCTCAGTGTGTGCTCTACCCAGCCAGCAGACCCTGGCTCCTCAGGCCGTCACTTCGATTCCCAGCCGCCACCCCGTGGGCTTCAGATGGGCCCACAGGGCCTGGGGAGACACTGCCCCAGGCCTAAGCTCCCTCCTGCTCCCCCAAACTGTGGCACACACAAAAAAACCCAGTCGCCTGCCCTGACACAGGCCAGTTCTTAAGTCGCCCTCCCGGCCCCTGCAGATGTGACCAGAATTCCCAGTGTGGTTTCTCTGAGACGGGGCTGGAGGTGACCAGGCTCCGCTCCGGCCTTCCTGTGGAGAACTAAGCTACGGCTTACGTCCAGAAGGTGGTGACAACTCCGACCACAGACGTCAGCTTCTAAACAGAAGTGCCGTGGAGATCCCTGCTGACGGCCAGCACGGACGCTGACCGCGTGACACGATTTTAGCCTCCTGCAGAAGTTACAGGTGAGCCGAGGTCCCCAGTGCACCCAGGCCTGAGCCCCAAGCAGAGAAATTCAAGTCAAACGCTCTGCACTCCACACACACACTCACACACACACACACACACACACGCCCAGGCCCTGGGCAGCACTCCCCGTGTGCACCAACAGCCTGGGGCAGGGGGGCCTTCTGACTGTCCTGCTGGGGTGCAGAGGGCTTCCCACCTCCAACGTGGGGTGGGGGGGCTCCCCAAGTTTAGGCCTCAACAACCCGATCTCCTGGGAAGTGGCCACAAGTGGCACAGACATCAAAACCAGCAGGCGGGGACGAGTGGCAACCAGCCGGGCTAACCATGGAGCCTCTGGCCCTCTGCTCACCCCTCGCCAGCACGAGTGCCCAGGCACCCAGCGTGATCACCCGTCCAGAGCCTCCCCGAAGGCGCGGCCACAGGTCCAGTGCAAAGTGGTCCCTATGAGTTTTCAACCCCATTTCACAGAGCGAGCTGATAACTGCCCCCCAGAAGCATCGGTCACTCGCAGCCAAGCGAGCCGGTGGCTCCCGCCCCACCTCCAGACGGGCCCAAAGTTGAAGGCCGCTGGAGAGCTGGCTCAAGGTTAGATTAAGCAAAAGAGCAGCTGCGAAGGTTAACGTGACTCATGAGCATCACTGTCCAGCAGGAGACAGTCCCGTGGAGGGCCTGGCTTGGGGCTGGGTTTCTTCAGAGGCCTAGGAACACCTTAATTTGCATTTATATTAAAAAAAAAAAGGAGAAAACAAACAGAATTAACTAGAAAGGTGCTTTGTTTCCTGTGAATTCCAGCGCTTCCGCTAACCAGCATCCCAGGCCCAACAGCAGGGGACTCCGGCCATGCCACGGAGCAAGGACGCACACCTACCACGCACACCGCACTGTGCCGCGTAGCTGCAGGTGGCTACGGGGCAGTGCTCCTTCTCCAGGTGGGGAAACTGAGGCTGGGGCTGGAACACGACCGTGCCGTGCTCTCCCAGGCCGGCCGGCCTCCGGTTCCAAGTTCAGAGTCCTTCCACGGCAGGGCGGCCGAGTGAGCAGAGTCTTTTCATCCTCCCCTTACATATCTATCCCAACCTTCTTTCCGGAAAATCAGTTGAACACTCAGTAAAGGACGTGAGATCAATCAGCCCGGCCGTCAGGTGCCCCTGTGGTCCGAGTCCCACCGCACCCCTGGCTGAGACAACACCCTCAGTCTGGCCACTGTCCTGCCAGCTTCTCTCTGAAGCCTTGACATCAGAAGCATGTGCCCAGAGCTCCCAATCAGAACCAACAGACACACTTTTAAGAACTTTATCAGCCTAACGATGTCTTCCTCGGGGGCCTGGAACATCTCTGGGCTTGACTGTTTCTATGCCAATCGCCTCCTGACGCCGTGGGCCCACTCTGGGGCCCGCCCCACGTTTTCCGGGCCAGCCTGCTGTGTGAGTCTTGGGCCGAGGTCACCACATACACAGCTGACCCCTCCCCGGGGCGGCCCGTCTGCGCGTCGCTGTCACGGCCACAGCTCACGCTGGAAGCTCCAAGGTGGCTCAGTGGCAGCGAGGCGCTGGCCCCGTCGGGCGCTGGAAGCACGGGGGGGGGGGAAGGGCTTCTCTGTGTTTTGGCCACTGGGCCGCGGGCTGGGGCAAGCGGGAGCAAAGCTGGCTGCGGAGGCAACAGAAGGCCAGTTTGCTTCAAAACCAGAAAAAAAACCTGCACCAATGAATTAAACATGGCAAACAAGATGACTCTCTCAAAAGTCTTTTCAACCGAGGAGGAGACAGGCCGTCCTGTGCCGGCACTTCCTGTTGCATATGGCAGTGACAAATCCTGTTCTGTCAGCTCGCAGAGCTTTCCAGACAAAGACTGCCACGGGGGGAAGGAGAGAGGAGGTCCAGAGAAGTGAGACCGGGAGGGGGAGGCCCGCGGGCGCCGAGGCCCCGGCCCGGGACCACGAGGGACCTCCCTGAGCCAACACGGTGGCCCTGACCAGACCGAGGGGGAAGGACTGTGGAGGGCCAGGGAACCCTGCTGGGACAAGCTGCAAAGCTCAGAGGCACCACCCTGCCTTCTGCCTTGGAAGGCATCCCCCCATCCACTGGGAGAGGGACCTGCCCTAGCTCCCCCGGGGTCCCTGTCTAGCGTAATTGTCTGCTGGTCCCAAAGCCCAGGGCTTCGGTGGCGGTGCCACGCTCCGCACCCACCAGAGACTGCTCAGAGGACAGCACTCTTTGGGGGGGGGCCCTCAGGAGTCCCCAGGGTGTACCAACTGGACGCTCTCCCCAGGCGAGGCAGAAGTTCGCTTTCTGGGCACTACGCAGACTTGCGGTACCCGCTGGCACAGCCCCGGGTGGGCAGGTCCCGCCCTAACCCCCTGGCCCTCGACCTTGTTCCTCGCACAGTTCGCCAGGCTGCCACCCCCTCTCCGATCACCAGTGAGCAAACTCTGTCCCCTCGGGCCTGGCACGACTAGCCCCAGGATTCCAAGAGGAGACGCCAGCAGGGAGAAGAGCCGGAGTCTGGGCTCAGAGGGCTGGAGGCTGGCGAGGGTCAGCGCCTCCCACGCGCCACCGGCAGTTCCCCTGCCACCAGAGCCCCTCTCCGCGCCGCGGGCGCCAGGCCAGCCCTCTCCAACTCCGGGAGAGGTAGTAAGTGTAAGGCTTGGAGCCCCGCGCAGCCCAGCCGCGCCGGGGCGGTGGGTGGGTGGGTGTCTGCTATGGGATTATTCTTAGCGCTCCACTCTCTTCGCAAAAAGTGGCGCCTCCGCCCTCCCGGCTCCGGCACGCTCGCTCGTCCGGGGCTCGCACGCCGGGCCCGACACCAGCGCGGAGGAGAGCGCCGGGTGGGGTCCGCGAGGAGCGAGGCGCAGGAGAGGAGGGGGCTCCCAAGGGAGGAGGGGACGCTGCCGGAGGAGCCCCAGCGACAGGCTGCGTTGAAGCCTCAGCGCCCCGCACCCAGCCCTGCGCCGCGCGTTCGGCCGCCTCCCCGGACGCCTCCTGGGGCGCGCGGAGCCCGGCGGCGGCGCGCCCAGCCCTTACCTATGGTGGTGATGACCGTGATGGCAAAGTAGAAGGAGCCGGCGAAGCGCCACTGGACGCCGGCGCGGTGCGGCTCCGACTGCAGGATCACCAGCTCCAGCTGCCGGTAGTCTTCGCTGCTGATGTTGTACTTCCCCTTGATCCGGATCTCCTCCGCTTTGAGTTTTTCCTCCTCGCGCATCTCGTGGTCCGACTCGAGGGCGTCGAAGACGGCGGCGCCCACCAGCAGGTAGGTGAAGGTGCAGACGATGAGGGACAGAGTCCGCACGTTCTGCCTCTTCATGGCCGCCAGCAAGGAGCCGGCGCGGGGGGCATGTCCCGCAGGCTCGCAGCCGCGCGCGTCCCACTGCAGCGCCCGGCGGCCGCCGCCGCCTCCAAGTTGTAAGCGGCGGCAGCAGCAGCGGGGAGGCGGGGGGCGGGGAGGCTGGGGGGGCCCCCCTCCGCCGGGGCCGCCACAGCCGCCGCCACCGCGAGGCGGCTGGCAGGGCAGGGGCGGCGCGGGCCCGGGCTCGGGCGAGAAGGCGGACAGGCACAGGAGGCTGCTCGAGCGCCGGGGCCAGGCGTCCGGGAGCCCCGACACCCTGCGCCAGACCCGGCCGAAGCAGCCCGCCCCACTGCGCAGGGCCATGCACGGCGGCCCCGCCGGGCACCGCGCTGGCCTCCGCACCCCGCCCCCTGCTCCCGCCGGAAAAGCAGGGGCGGGAGAGGGAGCGCGGCCCGAGGGTGGCCGCCGGGGCCCGCGCCCCTCGGGGTCCGGCCTCCAGGCGGCGGCGCCCCACCAGGAGCTCGCAGGTTTGCGCGCGCCCGGGTGGGACCTCCTTCCCCTTGTACCCCTCCTCGCCCCCCTCTCGAGGTGGGGTGTGGAAAAGTTTGCGAAGTGGCAACGTCTCCGGAGTCCCCAGCAAGGTGGGAGGGGGCCGAGCAGGTGCAGCGGGCGGGGCAGCCGGGGGCCCGAAGGTCCGAGCGCCCCGCGCCCACAAGAGCGCGCAGGGACGTGGCGGGGTCCCAGCCGGGCGGCGGTCGGTCCACGAAGTTTGCTCCGCTCAGCCCCCGAGGCGCGGGAGCGGGGCGCGGCCCCCGGGCAGCAGGGCCCGCCGCGGAGCGGCCTCGGGGGCGGCCGGGAGACGGCGCGGCGGCGGTCGGCCAGCCCGCTCCTCCGGGGGCGGCGGGTGCGGCGGCGGCGGCGGCGGGAGGGGTCCCGCGGGCCTCGCGGAGCTGCGGGGCGGGCGCGGGCGCATCGGCCGCGCCGGGGTCGGGGCCCTCCGGCGTCCGGGCGTCCGGGGAGGCGGCCGCGGCGCTGGTCTGCCCGGGGCGCTGCGTGCGTGCGCGCCGGAGGGAGCCCGACTGTGTGTGCGTGTGTCTGTGCGTGTGTGTGTGTGCGTGTGCGTGTGCGCGCGCGTGGCAGACCCGCTCCGGCGGGAGGGCCGCGGGGGCGGGGGCTGGGCTACGCCGAGGCCCGGCCTTCCTCCCTCTCTCCTTCCCTCCCTCCCGCAGCCTCCCGCGCGCGCCACCACCCGCCTGGTCCCTAGCCAGCTGGCGAGGCGGCCGTGGCAGCTCCCGCTGCAGACCGAGAGCGGCGCAGGGCGCACGCGGAGGGAGCCCGGGAGGGGCGGCCGGTGCCGCCCGGGAGGGGGCGAAGGCGGGCGGAGGACTGGGCGTCGCCAGAGCGGAGGTGGGGGCGGAGCCACCAGCAGGTTTCGGCGGGGGGATGGGAAGACTGAGGAGGCTGCTCGGGTCCTCGAGCCCAGCTCCCTGAGAGCGCAAGCAGCCTCGCCCGGCGGAGAGTTTGAGGAGCCCTGGGCGGGTGGAGGAAGGGGTTCAGCCCGAGAAGGCGGCTTCAGGGAGAGGAGAGATGAGCGGAGAGCGAGGAGCACAAGGAGAGGGGCCGTGGGCTCCCGGGAGCTCGGCAGCGCACGCGGTTCCCCAGGGCCAGCCACCTGGCGCTGGCGTTTGTCACTGGCCGGGGGCACTCCTCCACGCCTCAAGCCCCAGGAGCGCCGTCGGCCGGATGGCCCCGCGTCTGCCGACCCGAGTCGTCCCTCCGGAGAGCGCTGAGGATGGCTTGGGCCACACCACTCCCGGGCCGAGCCGCAGGGGAGGACGCCACAGTCCCCCTTCCCTGTCTCCTCCTGTTGCTTTTCCAAGAAACACTCCTTGGTTCCCGAGGCTGGGCGCGGGTTGCACCCGGAACGCACCCCTGCCCTGCACCCCCACCCTGCTCCCCGCGCCGCGCCCCCGCAGCTCTCGGGACCCGCCTGGGGAGGGATCGCGAGGCTCTGCTGAGACGTGCCTATTCCTTGTGTCCCGCCCGGCTTCATCCCTTCCCGTTTCAGCCTTCTTTGTCCCCTTCCCCCTCTCCCTTCAGGTCCCCGAGGGGTTTCCCTAGACCCCGGCCCCCTAATCTGATGGAGTTCCGAATGGGTGGGTTGAAGCCGCGGAGATCCCCTGAGCCCCTTCTCTGGGTCAGGCGACCTCTCTCGGGACCCGGGAAGAGATGGAGACTTGAGGAAAGGGGCGCCCCCCGGCGGCGGGCTACGAGGCGGGGCAGAGGCGGCCGAGGCGATGCGCAGTCGGCCAGAGAATCAGCCCCAACCCTCGCGCAGCTCGCGGGCTCCGGGACCCCCCACCCCCACCCCCACCCCCGGTCGCCTCCTCGGCCGTGCCCCGGCTTGCCGTCCGCAGAGACGCAGGACCGAGAGAGTCCGGGACCCTATGCCTCACCAGGGGTCTCGGGGTGGGACGCTTTCCACCCCATTTCAAGGACTCAGGGGAGCTTGCGCCCCCGTCGCACCGGGGAAAGGAGCCCACGCTTTGGGCGATCCTGGGCCGTCGGTTCTCCGCTGGGGCTGCGGGCGACCTTGAGCTCTGGGGAGGGGGAAGAAGGCGGAGGGCCCTCCGCCAGCAGGCGCTCTCCCTAAAATTCATTTTGGAAACCAAGGCCCCCGCGCTCAGCGGATGAGCCTGGCCGCCCGGTGAGTCACCGCGAGCGGGCGACAAGGATTCCCAGCAGCTGGTAATTAATTGCGCCGTGGCTCGGCCCACGACGGAACCCCAGTCGAGCCTCCCGCAGTCCTGCAGCGGCGCCACCCCTGAGTCACAGCCGTCGGGCCTCCGCGTCCGGAAGCGGCCTGCTAGCCTGGGCGCCACCAGGGGGCACTGGACTCCGACCCACGGGTCGGCCCGCTTTGGCTGTTCCCCTGTCAGGTGCGGAGCGGGGAACAGGATGCGCTCCACCTGCAGAGTCCAGGCTTTGTCGAGAGCCACTTTTATTCGGTTTACATACAGCCTTCCAGGGACACGGAACCGCTTTGTGTGCGCTCTGGAAGGGACCTCAGAGATAAACTAGTCCAAGCCGCTTGTTTTACAGATGGGAACACTTCCAACAGGAGAGAATCACATGCCCAGGGGCATGGGCAATGCCAATCTACACCCTGCACTGGATCCTCCTCTTGCTCTGTCCAGCGCGCCTTCAAGGACCCAGCCGCCTCTGACCCCGCATTCACAGTGCCATGAATAGCAGACCGCCCCCAACTCTGGTTCCTCCAAAACACAGCCTTTGGACTCTAGAGAAACAAGGCCAGGGAGCCAGCCCTCAGCAGGCCCTGGGGGTGGATGAAGAGGGCGTCCAGGTCTGTCCATCCGCACCACACTCCTCACCCTACACGCTCTTTCCATGGTCTTGACCTGCAGGTGCAACGTGAGCTCCTTGGAGCAGACATCTTCCTGTGTCCCCAGCACTCATCCCCAAGGCAGTTGCTCAGCTATCACTGTAGGTTGCTGCTACATGACAGTTCTGAAAGAGGTCAGAGCGCTGCCGGTGCTTCTGGGAGCCCGCCTCCCTCTCTCTGACCTGGGGTTCTGAGAGCACCAACTCCAGCCCAGCCATGAGGTGGAGTCAGAGCTCAGGTGTGGCCAATCAGAGCCCAGGATTCCCCTCACGCTCAGTGATTGGCTGGGCGTGGTTCACTTCTCAACCAATGAGAGCCCTGGGAAAGCATGTCTAAAAGGAGCCAAGACAGGAGGGAGGCAGGTAGCGAGGCTACAGACCCACGGGGCACACGAGCCACCCCACTGGGGGAGCCCACACATTCTTTCATCGGCTTAGGCTACTGTGAATTGGACCCAAGCGGGGCCGCTGCCCCTGGGCCCGGGAGCTGGCAGCCTGAACCTCGGTGTCTTCTTTAGTAAAAACAGACGTATGTGACTAAATGAGAAGGAACGTCATGGTTTTAGAACTAACTCTGCCTCCTTGTTCGCCAGGCGCCTTCCACACGTGGAGGGTGCCCATAGCCTCCGGTCTGAGGATTATGGCCCTGTTTTACTCAGAAAGGCCAGCTTATTTCTGCAGTGCATCAGAGTGGGCTTGACTCCCAGTCCAGTATTCCTTCCGCACCAGCACTACTGGTCTGCTGATGCCCAGGGGCCTTCAGAGGTGCTGGCTGCATTTGCTGGCAAGGAGCCAGAGCTGTCTGCTGCCCCCAGAACACCTGACTCCATGGGCTCGTTCAGTCCTTTGTCATGTTAATGCTCACATCTTTGAAAATTAGGCAGAGGATGCAGAATTATCATCCCATTTTACAGATGGGGAAGGTGAGGCACTGAGTCCAGTGTCCCCAAGTCAGAGAGGAGCTGTGGTGAGTCTGCCCTTCCTGGGGACCCCAGTGCCACCTCTATAGGTTCCTCCGTTCACTTTTAGCTTTGCCGTGTGGCCCACAACACTTGCAGTGACAGCTTGTCTCTGTGTTCGACCTCCAGCAGCGGCAGGTTCCAGAGGTGAGCACTCCACAGCCAGGCAGTCAGGCCCGACCCGAGCTGCCCAGACTGTTCGGGCTGTGGATCTGTGTGTCACCGAGGAAGCGTGCTGTGGTTACACAGTTTGGGATCAAACAGGGGAGGATTCAGGACTTCTCAGAGCCTTTGGTTTGCTAACAGGCACCGTGGCCCTAGACAGAGAGACGGTGTCCCATATTTATTCGACCATGGAATCTGCCTTTGGGCACAAAGTCACCCTCAGCACCACATCTTGGTGCCCACTCTTCGGGAACCAATGGCCCAGCCCAGAGCAGGGTCCATGATGGCAGGAAGCCTGGCTTCCACTTCTGGTCCCCCACAGACAAACCCTCTGCCAGTTCAAGTCATGGCCTCCAGCTCCTCGCTGGTCCCCTGCCTCCAGCTGAGTGCCCCCTTCTCTCCTCTGCTAGCGGCTAGAGCCACCTTCTGAGCACGCCAGCCTTGCCCTGCCATGCTCCCCGCAACCCCTGCCATGCTCCTCACACGCTCGGCTCTGGCCTCCCTCCTTCCCACCTCCTGCTCCGGCCATCCAGTGCAGCCCTATCCCTCTGAGTCTTTGCTCAGGTTGTTCCCTCCAAGCCAAGGACGTCCCCCGGGGCCCCACACACATGCACGCCTTTGCTTTATTGGAAGAAATGTGATTAGTGGGTCTCAGGCTCCTTCATCGGGCCTGAGCCACTGCCCATCTCCACGCCTGATCCATAAATAGCTCCACCACGCTCCCCGAAGCCCAGTGCTGCCAGGATCCATCGGGTGATGGGCAGAGGCCTCTCCATCTGACAGCTCCTGAGGGGCCTGCCAAGGGTCGCGACCCCACGCCTGGCAGGAGGGTCTTGTTAACAGGAGCCTGAGCAGTAGGCTGCTCCAGGACCAGGCAGTTGCCCACGCCCACGGCTGGGCCTCCTGGGCAGTGGGAGGATGTCAGCCCAGCCTCTGCCTCAGGTACCCGGGCTTGGCAGAGCAGAGTTCTCCTGGGCGCGTTTGCTGACTAGATTAATGAAATGGATTTGGGAACAACACACCGGTGGCCAGGAAATGGCACTGGCGACCTCTGTCCCAGTCACCTCCACACCACCAAGTGCCTGAAATAACTCGACATTCATGGAGAGGGGACAATTATGGAACTCAACCCAGCTCTTCTGCCTTCTTAAAATTAATAAGCATAAAGTAATACATCAAACAAAAATGAAAAATAACTTCTGCTCTTAAAAATAAACAAAGCAACGGAGAAGACACCAACCGCAGGATCTTGGGCAAGCGGCCCAATCGCGTGCCCTCATCTTGAACTTGGGCGTGAGGTGGCGTTAACTGCTGTGGTTGTCGATGGGATGACACCTGTCCGCACGGTGTCAGCGCCCAGGAAGGGGCCAACATAGGCTTCGAAGGAGGTGTGGGGACTGCACAGGAGGCTGCCCCTCGCGGCCGTCCGTTCTCCCAGGGGGACCTGGAGCCCACTCGGGCGGTGCAGTCAGCACAGGCGGCCTGGGACCAAATCCCAGGCTGTCGTCTCGCCCGGGTGTGGCCTTGGGCAAGCGAGGGGCCCTCTCTGCGCCTCTCCCCGCCGCTGCTTCAGCAAAGCGAGAAGGCATCGCCCGCGGGCTGGCGTGAACTGCGGCGTGCCCGGCTCCCAGCAGAGGCCCGGCCGGCGTGTCCCGCGTGCAGAGGGCGCATTGCCCTCCGCTCCCCGCCTGACGGCCCACCGCGGCCGGGAGCAGTGCCAGCCACCGCATGCGCACAGTGGGACACTACTCTGCGGCCAGCTCCGGCGGGCGGGAGCTGACTTTAGCCCAGTCATGAGGCGTGTTCGTGCGCCTTTGCCCGAGTTGACAGAGCCTGGCGGGGGGTGCTCAAATGTGTTCCCTCTCCAGAAGCCTGGTTCTCGGCCCTGCCAGCTTCACCTCGTGTGGCAGAAGGTATTTTTGCGAATGCAGCTGAGGTGACAGCGACTTCACAGCGTGACGCCGTGGCCCTGTACACACCACTGCTGTTCGGGGACTCGTCGCTGTGACATTGTGTCATTACGGGTCTGTCAACTCCCAGAGAGAGAGAGAGAGAGGAGGGGTGGGGTGCTTCTGAGGCCCCCCACGATCCCAAGACTGAGCCCCAGGTCCCTGGCTGCCCCTGACCATCCAGGAAGACCCCCGGGCCCCCAGGCTGGTCTGGGCAAGGCCCCGTGTGTGCCATTTGCCAACAGTGTTGCTGCTCATGCCCACACTAGGCCTCCCTCGCACCCCTGAAGGACAGGGCTGTCCTACCCATCTGTGTCCCCAGCAGGGAGGTGGGTTTCGTAAACATCCAGCAAGTGGGACCCTGGAGGTGCCTGGGCGCTCGGGAGCTGCTCTCTGCCTCCGACATCAGCTCCCCGCCCCCCCCACCACCGGGGGGGGGGGTGGTCTCCTGGCCGGCTGCGGGAGCCCGGATTGGCTTAGACTAGGGGACCCCAGAGGGCTTCCCAGCAGAGGGCCCTTTGCCTTCCAGCCCCTGGGCCCCGGAGCAGGCTGTCCCCAGCTCTCGGGGCTATTATGAGCACGGGGCGGGGTGGCGGTCACACCCTGAGGACACGCACACAGTGGGGAAAAGCCACCGTGGGGCTGGAAGGAGCTCTCGTTCAGTGAATGCGGATACCACAGCCCGGAGAGGTGGCGGGTTCACGGGCGGTCACGGAGACATTATCTGCAGACCTGGGGCGCCATCCACCTGAGCCCCCTGAGCTCAGGGCCCCCGGAGGGTCCCCCGGGAGTCGCTGCAGCTCAGTCAGTTCCCGCATCCGGCATTGGGAGGCAGCAGCAAGGGCCCGGCCGAGGTCCCTGGGCCACCGACAGGGGGACAGGGTCAAGCCGGAGACTGGTGGCTGCAGACGAGGCGTGGGGCCGTGAGAGGCTGCTGTCGGCGGAGGGCTATGTGGGGTGCAGGGGTCAGGGACAGCTTCCCCGGGGGACTCGGCATTTGAACTGAAGGTTGAATGACATTGTGGGCCCCAGGGGAGGGTATCCAGGCAGAGGGGGGCCGCCGATGCCTGGGATCAGGAGAAGGGTCTTGGCTCATTCAGGGAGGAGTGGGAAGGCACAGATGCTGCCCGGCGTGAGGCTGGGATGAGGGCCCGTGAGGGGTCGCGGAGCCGAGGTCAGAGGTCAGGGCCGGATCACAAGGGTCCTCGCAGGTCCTGCAGGGAGCAGGATGTCGCTCATGGGTTCGCGGAAGCCTGTGCGTGCACTGTGCGGAGCAGGCAGCTCTCACACCGCACCCCGCTGGACCGGGGTGGCTCCCCGCCTCCTGCCGCGTGGGCAGCTGGGCCTGGACGGCTCTCTGACCTGGAGGAACAAAGGCCCCCAGGAAACGGGTGGCCAATTAAACCAATGATGACTCCAGCTCTGACGGCTGGAAGGTGCTGGGGTGCAGTGAGCACGGCTCACGTCGCCAGCCTCCCGGAGGCCACCGCTGGGTGTCTCGTGCAGTCCGCAGGGGTGGGGGAGAGGGGTTGGGTGGCATCACTGCAGCTTCTGATGCCGCCTTGCCCCCAACGCCCTAGGACGGGCCTGGCAGACCCCGTGTGACTTCCACAGCACCCCGAAGGGTCCCCAGATCCCTCCCCGACCTGCCCTGATGGCTAAAATCTCCTTAATGGTGGTAGATTGGATCACTGGCTCTTTTTATTAAAAATCCTTTAATCCTTTTCATTCATTTATTCTTGACCACCAACAACAGTTTTTGCATAAAATCTAAGAAATAGAAGAAAACATAAAGGAAAAAAGAGAAAAAATCCCAAGGCTTTGCCCCTGACTCCAGGTCTGGGAAGCCGAGGGCTGCTGCCTAGGGGCCCAGCTCCAGGGCCGGGGGGAGGGGCAGTGATGTTCCCAGCGTTCAGGGAGGGGCAGGGGAGGGCGGAGGCCACGGGAGGAGGCGGGAGGCACAGATGCCCCGCCCCCTGCAGGAGACCACGGCCACGTCACAAGGCTGCGCGCGTTTTGTTTTTTTTTTTTTTCCGCCACACTTGGTCCCCACAGTGCAGTCCAGATGGAGCCGGGCAGAGATGCTGTCCCTGCCGAGTCGATGAGAAGTGTGCCGTCCTAACACAGCGCGTGCAAATACCCCCAGATCCGGGCTGACTCGGGCATGGGCCCCGCCTGCAATGCTCCAGGAGGGCGGGGCTGGGGAGGACCTCTGGGGAGAGGGGTGCTGTGACAGACAGAGGGACTCAACACCAAGAGCTCGGCCCTGCAGGCCTGGCCCAGACCTGAGCGCCCGCCTTTCCCGGGAGGGGCCCCTGGACTCCGAGCCCCAGGCCCTTCCCTGGCCGACCTGGCGGTGGGGACCGCGATCATCCAGGGGAGCCCCCGTCATAGACAGCCGCTGGACTTGAAGCAGGTGGGCTCTGGGGTCAGAGCAGCTGGGGTTTGTGGCCTGCTTCGTTCGCCACATACGGGCCGCTCGGCTTCCGGCCTGGCACTTCACCTGAGTCTGCTTCCTCACCTGTGAAACGGGGCGCCCGGCGTGTGCGCTCCTTGCAGAGTGCCTGGCACCGGCGAGCCCCGAGGGCAGGGGAGCGGGTTGTGCTCGGCTGTGTCCCTGGCCTTAGCCGCCCTGGCTTCTCCAGTGCAGGGCGGGGGAGGGGGAGAGGGGGGCGCCGGTCACTCCCACCCACAGTGCTGGGAGTTTGCGAAGCCAGCAAACAACATCTGTTATTTAATCCCGAGGTCTGCGGTATTCGCCATGGAAGCCTGGGTTAACTAAGACACAGCAATACCAAAATTCTTTTAAATTAAAAAAAAAAATCAGTGGCTTAACATTACCAAAGGCTTCTTTTTCGCCCATGTGTGTTAACGGGCAGTGCGGCTCATGGAGGTCCAAGGCCCAGGCTGAGTGAGACACACACCCTGCCACGGCTCCATGACCACACGTCAGGGGACCTCACAAATCTCCTGAATGTCCCTGCCCAGAGACGTCCTGTGTCACTACTGAGTACATTCTATTGGCCAAGGCCACGTGGCCAAACCCGGACAGCCCAGTCCAACTCAGCAAAGTCCTTCGTTCAAGAGTCCGGTGCCCAGACCTGGTGTCACTCGCCTGCGAGGCAAAAGGAAGAGGTTTGGGAGTGACCCTCCAGGATCCTGTCTATCCCTCCACCCCACCCCCGCCCCACCCTCGCTTGGGAAAGGACTCGAGAGCAGACTCTAGGCTGAAAATAAATGAGACAGGACAGAGAAATGAGGAACGATGACAAGGGGGAAGACGGAGTGGTAAGCAGAGGACCTTGGTGTGAGGATAAATTAAGTCAGAATGAGTAAGGGCGGACCTGTCTCCTCCGGTGCCGCCTCCTGTGCTGAGGGAGGGGAAGTCCTAAGGCGGGCTGCTTATAAGAGGCTCCGCTCAGCGGCATCCTTGAGGGGGAAGAGACAGGAAGAAAAGACGAGAATTCTAGAATCGTCGCATAGGACTGCGGAGGAATAACTAGGGGGGAAAAGAGAACATCTCATCGCGTGGAGCAGGTGGTATCTCATTTTCAATTAATGGTAGAGAGCTCTCTGTCTGGTTCTATAAACAGGGACGAGGAAGGGGGCCGTCGATGCAGTGGATGGTGTCTAAGGGTCTGCTCGGGCGCGGAACGAAACGCCACAGGTCAGGGAGCTTAAAGAGCAGACAGTTGTGTCTCACTGTCTGGAAGCCGGAAGTCCAAGATCAAGGCTTCGCCCTGAAGCCCCATGTCGTGGTTTACAGGTGCCCGTCATCCTGTGACTTCTTTGTGCAGGCTGGGGAGGGACGAGAGAGCTCTGGTGTTTTTTCCCATAAGGACATTAATCCTATCAGATCTGGGCCCGCCCCTATGACCCCACTTAACCCTAATTACTTTCTCAGAGGCCCGATCTGGAAACCCAGGGTTAGGGAAACGCAGGCTTCCAGTCCATAACAGAAGAGCATAAGCAGGGATTAGCTGAGTAATAATTCACTAAGTAATAATTAACTAATAATTAAGCAATACTTACTAAATAATAATTACTAAGTAACCACGGACCAAATTAACAAAGGGAAAATAGGAGCAGTAACTTGATCAAATCATGAAAAATGAGGAAGAAACAATAATGCAAAATAAATAGCAATAGAATATTGTAGGAACTACATTAAATATAGGAGATAATATCATAAATGGAAAGAACTGAATTCTCCAGTTAAAAGACAGACATTGTTATATTGGGTTCAACAAGCAAAAGAAATGAAGCTAATTGAAAGCCATTTATTAGAAATAAACTGAAAACAAAATAATATTTTAAATATTTAAAATAAATTGTTGGGAAATGTTTACAAGGACAAAACAAATGAAAATAAAATAAGACTGGCAGATATTAATCTCAAAAATGTTTTAAAATATTTATATGTAATAAATCAGAACATTATACAATGAAGGAATAGATAGCCATAAACCTATATTTTTTTAAAAAGTAGAGTGAAATACGTAAAGCAAAACATATTAGGAAAGAGAACTTGATAATAATAAAAGTACAGTGAGAGACAACTGTCAGAAATGAGCAAAAGCAAGAGAAATTAAGAAGCAATCCGCTGTATGGCATGATGCTGACTGGATCCTTGTTTGAACAAATCGATTTTAAGGAGTTATTTTAGGGACAATTAGGGAACTTTGAAAGTGGATGTAATTCTAGAAGGTCTACATCCCTGTGATTTTCTCACGTGCAACAATGGTATGTGTTTACATGGGTAAGCATCCTTCTTTATCAGCGAGGCAAACTGAAGTATCTGTGGGTGAAACACCATGACACCTGTAATTTAATTTAAAATATCTCAATAGAAAATAAATGTGGCAAAATGTATACAGTTATTGAATCTTGCAGATGGATATTATACATTGTACTTGTCTCTCTGCTTTTCCGTACTTTTGAAATGTTAAAACGACAAAGTAATAACACCAGAATTAAATAATGCAACCAATAAATATGAATGTATATGTAATATACAGTTTTATACATTCTCAGATAGTGAATACATTTTAATATGCCCAAAGTCCATTGATGAAAATCAGTATGTACTAGGTCAGTAAGAAAACTTCACCAAACTCAAAGATGCAGGAAAAATGTTTTTCACAGGCCCTAATGTTCTGGCCACATCCACTAGAAGTAGAAATAAATAATAAAAAGGGAGCCAAAAAATTTTAATTACTTGCAAATTTAAAACATTCCCACACAACTCTTAGATCACAAAGAAAATCAACGGAGAAATTACATGCTAGTCAGAAAACAAAGAAAAAGAAAATGCCTCCTATTAAAACACATGGAATAAAGTTGGCACGGCTTAGAAACACAGCCCAGATACCTTCATTAGAAAGAGGAAAAGACTAAACATAGCATCATCTTCAGGAAAAAATTAGGAAAAGAAACAACAAAAGAAATAAAATGGAAAAAAATTATAAAGAACTAAAATTGATGAAATGGCTAAAATTTTAAAGCAGTGGATAGCATATGTAGATGCAAAAGCTTGTTCTTTGAAATGGCTAATAAAATAGGAGAAAAAAAAAACCCCTCGTGAGTCCAATTACGGAGAATGAAGAGAAGGAGAGTAAAATTAAACAAGATTAGGAATGAAGAAGGCAGACATACCAATATAACTACAGATACAGGGGAGATAAAAATAATTATGAGAGAATATTATATGCAACTCCTGAAAACCTCAGGGAGATGGACGATTTCCTACTAATAGTAAATTACCAAAATCAGCCCAAGAAAAAATGGAAAATTTTAATAGACCAATTACCATGGAAGAGATTAGAAGGTGATTGGAGGTCTGTCAGTGAAAGGCACCAGAATCAGGCGGGCTCACCGCTGAGTTTTATCTAATCTCTAATGAACGAATCATTCCAGCGCTGTTTGAACTATGTGGGGCCAGAGAAAAAGACAGAAGGGAAACTTCCTCATTTATTCTGTGCACCTAGAATTACTTTAATACCAAGGATACAAAATAAGAGGAACGACAGACAGATGGCACTTACGAATGTCAGCGAACCCATCTCAGTAAAAGACCAGCCAATGGAATCCAGCAACTGATCAAAAGACGACGATATCACCGTCCGGGTTTATTGCGGGATGGGGATATGTGCCCGGGACCCTTGGCCCTGGGGACACATTGTAGGCATATGGTCAGCCCTCTTCTCCGAGCATCTCTTGGCATGATGGAGTCAGGACGTGTGATCAGGGCGGGGCTCAAATGAACAGGACTGGACCGAACTAAGACATCCTAGGATCCTTCATATCTGTTAGCAAATGCTAAGGTTTTATATGGAAATTTTACAGGGTGTATTTCTGAAACCGGCTCTAAAAGGTAGTATTGTTTTGACATCTTATAAACATCCCATAAAAACCATTCCGGTCTGATCTGAAATCCACCGACGGAAAGGCTGTGAAGGAATCGCTTGCTTTTCATTGAGCACCAAAGCACAGGACTTGTGCGGAGCGTGCACTCCATCTATGGCTGAGCCTGCACGGCAGCTCTGTGGGGTGTCGATGTGATTGACACTGGGGCTTGGGAGGGGCCGTGGCTTCCGAGAGCACTCAGGTGGCGAGGGCAGAGTCCCGATCGACCCCCTGCTGAGACTGGCTGCGAAGCCCAAGCTTTTAATGGCAAGCGTGGAAGCCACAGGTGGAAGTCCCCCGGTGACTTCCTGATTCGTGGAGGGCTCTGACCCCTTTCCGGGAAGCCAGGAGCGATGCGGTGGCACCGGACTGGCTCTCGGGAGACCCGGGTTCTATCCCGTGCTCTGCCGCCAGCTTGCTGGTGGGTCGGGGCATGACTTTGAAATCCTCTGTCGCCCAGCTCTGGGATCCTGGTACGTAGGACTGGTCTCCGCAGAGCCAGCTGCGGGGCGCGGTCCGTGACGCTGTCCGTGGTGCTGCCCGTGGGCTCTGCTTCCCCACGGGGCGGGGCTGGGCAGCTGCCAGGCACATTCTGCCATTAATCTGCAGGTTTGAAACGGCAAACTAAACTATAAAGGTGGAAGGGAGGAGGGAAGAATTCTTTACGGGTTTACTGAATCAGTGCCAAAGGATCTTGCTTTCTTTTTTTTTTTTTTTACCCAAAGCCACGTTTTTGGCAATTCTCATCACCGAGGCCTGAATTGAATATCTCAGTTTTGGGAGAGAGGCATAGACTTAAGTTTCCACTGCCCATCAGAATAAATGGAACATTCCCTAATTCCCCAACCTCCCCCTTACCCTTTCCAATCTCATCCTTCTCCTTTACCCAGAGGGAATCAGTGCTGAATTTGTGTCAAGTGCACGTTTGTCTCTATTGTATATTTTAAAAACAACTTGTGCAGGTATCCTTAGTAAACACGCTGACCCGCTTTTGACACTCCACGTAATTAGAACCGTGGTGCGTGCATTCTTCTGTTGCCCGCTTTATTCCATCAACACTCTGCTTTTGAAGTGCACTGATGTTGCTGTACATTCACCGATATATAGCATTCTGCTACACAAATGTGCCTCAATGCATTTACATTCCATTCTTAGCGTGGCATGAAGATTTATGTTCTTTTTCCTCATTATGAAAAATTCTGCTATAAACATTCTGGTACATGACTCATGTGGCACAAACCACTAAGTGTTCATTAAAATGTGTCCACGGGAGTGGAAATGCTGGGTCACAGGGACTGTCTGGTTCAACTGTACGGGGAGTGCTAGAGACTTCTGGTCCTCACTACAGCCCATTCTCCCCTCCTCCGTCTAGGACACATGCCCCGTTTGCAGTCAGGTGGGGCCACGTAGCTTGCTCTCCTCTGTGGATTGTGAACAAAAGTGACTTACACTATTTCCAGATCGAATAATCTTATTACAGTGTCAGACCCTCCTGATATTTCTCGTTTGTAACTTGTCTTTCCACCTTCTTAATCATTTGATGAAAACAGTTCTTAATTTTAATACAGCAGAATTGATCATTTTTTATGACTTGTGTTTTTTGGCTCTCATTTCAAACATCCATCCCTACCCCAAGATCATAAAGATATCTATAATGTCCTCTAACTTTTTATAGTTTGCCTTTTACATCGAGGTCTTAACCCAGAATAGCTTTTTGCATATGGTGTGTTGTGGGGTCCAGTGCCTCTTTCCAAGCACTATTTAAGGACAAGTCCGTCATCTTCCCATAGGGATGTGATAGCAATGTTTCACACAGCATGTGTCTATCTCTGCATCCGTCATTTCTGGGGTAGGCATTGGTCCATTTTTCTATTCTAGTGTCTACTTGTTTACCATTATAATACATTTGGACTTATTCTTCAAGAGTACATCGGTGAATATTGGGTCTTTGCGTTTCTACATAAATTTTAGAATCAGCTTGACAAGTTTCGCCAAAAGAAATTCGATTTTTATTGGTGTTGCATCGAATCTATAGATCAATTTAACACGAATTTACATCTTTGTGAGACAGCCTTACAGCTATTTGCTTAGATGTTTAATGTTCTCCAATAAATTCATATAACCGTCTCCACAATGGTCTTGCATAGTAAAGATTCTTGGGTTTTGCATTAGTTTCTATTGCTGCTGTAACAAGTTACTCCCAACTTAAGTGGCTTACGCTACACGAATTTATTATTTTACAGTTCTGACGGTGGCTGTTTAAAATGAGCCTCACTAGGCAGAAATCGGGGTGCGTCAGGCCTGTGTTCCTCATGGAGATGGTAGGGGAGAATCTGTTTCCTTGCCTATTCCCGCTTCTAGAGGTGGGGGCATCCCATGGCTCGTGGCCGCTCCCTCCACCTTCAGAGCTAGGACTTCAGGCTAATTTCTTCTCATGCTGCTCCCCCACCCCCCAGCTGCTGGTTCTCTTCTATGGACCCTGGAGAATACATTGAGCCCACCTGGGTAATCCAGGATAATCTCCCTTTCTTTTCATTTTTTTTTTAATTTTTTTTTTTAGGTAAGGCAACTCTTAGTTGACCTTACAGATGGCAGGGACCTTGTCAGCTTACAGTCCCTTATGTTTTTAATTTTTTATGCCTACAGCACCTGGTCTTCCTAGGTGGTCTCCCACCCAAGTACTAACCAGGCCCGACCCTGCTTAGCTTCCGAGATCAGACAGGACGGGGTAGTTCAGGATGGCGTGGCCATAGACGATCTATTTTAAAGCCCGGTGATAAGCAACTTTCATCTTATCTGTGCTAATAATTACTTTTTGCCATAGAATCCAACGTATCCTCAGGCTCTGGGAATTAGGATGTGGACATCTTTGGGGTGCCATTATTCTGCCTACCACACATAAGGACAGCGAATTCTTTTAAATATATTTTGTAGTTCTATAAGTGGTAGCTTTATTTTCTAGCTCTTTGTTGCTGTGGTATACAAACGCTGTGGTTTTGTTCTTATATTGATTTTGTAGCCAACGACTTTGCTGAGCACCGATTAATTATAATAAATCTGAAAATTCTTTATGAGCTTTTAATATAATAGATGATACAATGTGCGAATACTGACAGATTTGTTTCTTCTTTCCTGTGCCTTTTACTTGTTCATTCTTTGTGTTTCTGTGCTGGCATGGAGCACTCGTACATTGTTGAATAAAGGTGGATGTCATGAGCATCCTTGCTTTTCCTGATCTTAAAGAGAGAGCTTACAACATTTCAACATCAGGGTTTGCTCAACATGTATTTTTTATAGATATCTTCTTATCAGGTTAAGGAAACTCTCTTATGGACCTGGATTGCTAGAAATTTTTGCGGGGAGGGAAAAGGTTGCATGTCAGGAAAGGGTATTATTTATTGACTTTTATCAAGGACTTTCCCTTATATGATTATAGAAGAATGGTCATGATTCTTCTTTGTTATGGTGGTGAATTTATTGATACCGTTTCAGCATAAAACCAACCTTGCATTCTCTGAATAGGTAGAACTTGGTCCTGATACGCTGCCTTTTTCACATACCACTGAATCTGTTTGTTGTTAACTCTTCAGTGAAAAGTCTCGCATCTCTGTTGAGGTGTGGTTTAGCCTGAAGTGTTCCTTTCCTATGCTGTCCTTGTCAGATTTTGATAGCAAGGTTATGCGGGCCTCATTAAAAAATGTGTTTTTCCTCTTTTCCCACATTCTGAAATATTTTGTGTATGGTTGGCATTTTTTTGTGTCTTGAATTTACTGGTAAAAACTTTCTGGGCCTAGAAATTTCGTTTTGAAAAGATTTTTAACTACCGATTTGATTTCTTTAATGGATTTATTCAGTTTTTCTGCGCATTATCATAAATTTTCATCTTCATTACATTTCCTAGAAAATTTATATTTCATTTATGTTGTCCAGTTTGTTGCTATGAAGTTCTTCCTAATTTCCTGTTATAATATCCGCCTGGTACTGCTGCAGTATCTGGGCTCCTCTGTATTAGTCATGTGGCTATTTGTGCCTTTTCTTTTTTTATTAATCCAGTCAGAGGTTTCTCAATTTTATCAGCCTTTTCCAAAAAGAACCTTTGACTTTTTGCTATTGTGTTTTTTTCTCTTACTTTATTAATTCATTATCTTATCTTTATTATATCCACCGGCTTTCATTGATCTCTTCTGCCACCTTTTTCGGCTCCAGGGGACAGTGCCTAGTCACTAACGTCCACACTTTGCTCTTTTGAATATACGCATTTAAGTTTATGAGCCATCTCTCTAAATCTTGATCCGCATCACACGTTTATATATATATATTTTTTATTATTGTGCAATTTCAATATTTCCTACCTTACATGGTGATTTCTTCTTTCAACTCTGAGTTATCTAGAAGTGTTTCCTAATTCCCAAATACATGAAACTTCTGTAATTATCTTTTTTTTTTGATTGATTTCTAACATAAGCAGATCGGGTTCAGAGAATGTATCTGTGTGGTAACAGTCCTTAACTACATATGGGGCCGCAGAACCAATCTTGACATAGGTGCTTGATAAAAATGTCTTGCTATAGCTGTTGGGTGAAGTATCCTGTAGAAATCTGTTAATCAATTGAATTTTCCAAATCTTCTATATGGTTGATAATTTTCGTTTTCTTGATCTTTCAGTTACAAAGAGAGGTTTGTCTATTTTACCTTGAGGTACTATCGAGTTTCGCTTTATGTATTTGAGGCTCTATTATTGGTTGCATACATATCTGGAGTTATTATCGCTTTCTGGTGAGTTATTGCTTTTATCAGGATATTTAGTCTATTTTAATTTATTATAAGTACTAAAATACTTTATTTCTACAACTTATTTTATAACCACTTCTAGCTATTACTTAACCACTCTGCCTCATTTTTCTCAACTGCAATATAAAGATAATAATATCATTATGGCTGTGTTTTTATTTGTTTGGCCATTTTCTTTCTTTTTTGTTCTTTGCTTTCATGTCTTCTTTTGGACTGAATAATTAGTTTTCCTTACTTAACTTAATTTTTTGGAGCATCTAGTTTAGAAGTTGTACATACAATTCTCATTTTCTTAATACTTACCCCAGAAATTGAAATCCCCATAATTAAAGCACCAAAGCTTAAGTTTTAGTTAATCAATCAATATCTTTACCCTCCTCTTGAACCTTTGAACTTGAAGCACCTAGAAAATATTGACTCCGATTATCCCCCATCATTTACGTGTTATTTTGCTACACGTGTTAAGTCCATTATGTTTTAACTCTGTGCTTCATAACTATTATTTTTACAGTGAATCTTTGTTTAGATTCACCCACTTTGTTGTTCCTTTTTTCTTGTATCCCTGACTTTCTGGTATCAATTTTCTTCTGCCTGGAGTTTATTCTTCACAACCCCTTTAATTCGGTTTTGGTGATAGAAAACCCTATTTTGGTTCATATGAAAATGTTGCTATTTCACCCAATAAAAAACAATTTTGTCACTCAGCATATCCTCAGGTATTATTCCACTGATTTCTGCACTTCTTTTGCTGATGAAAAGTTAGCTACTGATCAAATTGCCACTTCTTTGAAGGCAATTAATTTGTCTTGTGTTACTAGCTCCTTTTAAATCATCTCTTTGCGTCTGGTCTTTGAAAATGTATTAAGATGTATCTATAGTGTCCTTTAAATGTTATGCTTCTTGGAACTTGCTTCTAAATATGTGGATTTTTGTCTTTATGGGTTCTAAGAAATTCTCAGTTGTTATTATCGCTTCAAATACTGCCTTTTCTCCGACCCTCTGCTGCAGAAACTGACTATGATGTGTGTGAGAGCTCCTCTCTGTCCTCTGTGCTAAGTCCCTTCCTCTCTGTCCTCTGTGTCAAGCCCCTGGCTCGTTTCTGGTTTCCCTGGGCTGCATTTTTAAAAATGCCTTCAGCTCTACCTTCCATTTGCTAGCTCTTCCTCGAGCTGGGTTTGATCTGCTCTTCCTATTCATTGAGTATTTAATTTCAATTCTGTTGTCGAGTTGTAGAAGTTCCATTCGATTATTTTATGACGTTCTAGATCTTTACTCATTTTAATCTTCTTTTTCATTTTTTTGTGGCATATTCAGCACACTTATTTTACAATCGGTCTGATAAAGCCAATATCTAATTCTTTCTCAAGCCTGGGTTGGCTGGTTTTGTGTCTTCCAGCACAAAACACGATGCATTGTTTCTCTGTGTGTTTGATGACTTTCTCTTAAGACTCTGAATTATTCATGTTCCTTATAGAAACCCCTGGAGATTTGGGACAAAGCAAACCCTCCAGAAAGGATGTGTTTACTTCTGTGCCATGTCTGGTATGTGGTGGCGGGGTGTGTGTGTGCGGGTGTGTGCGTGTGTGTGCGCGCATGTCCACGCTCACGCTGTATGCCCAGGACCACTTTCAAGTCAATGAATGACTCGAGGTTTGGGGAGGCATTTGGGGACAGCAGATTCACAGGAGGGCCAGTTTGGGTTGGAATCAGAGGGTTGAGATAAGACAGTTTATTTCCCGAGTGGGGGAGGGGCTATTTTCAGTTCACCCAGTACTCAGGTGTAATCTTTTGGGTTCCTAAAGTTAACGAGGACCAGTTTCCCATGAGACCGCCCACCTGGCGGGCCCTGGGGTTTGCCTTCCTCTTTCCGGTTCTAAGACCGGGCCAAAGCCTCATGGTGACAGCTGGCCCCAGTGCACTGCTCACCTCCCTGGCTTTGCCCACACACAGGTGCCGGGCTGGGGATTTCTTAATTTCCTGCCAACTCCCTGATGCACTCACGAATGTTTTCAGTATGATTACCACAATTTTTAGCTGTTTTCCGTAGGAGGCTTTTCCTTGGCCCCAGTCCATTACGTTGACGCTCTGTTTTAATCTTTACGATTTGCCTTCATCCTTGAAGACACTGCTGGAGGCCCCAGAAGCCAGGTGACCACGCCCCTCAGCCTCTTCTCTGCTCACTGGGACCCGGCCTGACATCGTCCCCACCGTGGCTTCCGGGCTGGCACGCTCAGATGCCTCGTCTGGTACCTGTGTCTTTTGAAACCATCCGCAAGTCCAGCCTTTGCTTGAATACAAAGAGCTCAGAGTGGCAAGCACGGAGCTCGCCCCTTGGCCTGGCCATCCCTTACGTGAGCATTTGTGCCAGGAAGATCTGTTTGATGTTACTTCTCATTGTCGTGCAGGGTCTGCTGTTGGGGAACAGTGATAGCACCGGTGAGCTCTCCAGAGGAATGGTGGGAGCCCTGGTGCGTGGCTGGGAGGGGCGGAGGGGCGGAGAGGGAGCCAGCATTTATCGGGGACGAGCTGTCACGTGTGGGGACGTCGAGATGAAACCGAACTATTAACATAAAAAGTGCCCAGTAAGTATTTTTATTTCCAATCATTCAGATGAGAAAATTGCGGCTTAAATTAAGTACTTTGTCTGAGGTCACAGAGCTGACAAGTGGCTGAGCTGGGGTTCAGCTCCTCCTGGGACGTCTTCCTACAGATCTCCGCTCTAGTGGATGAATTTCGGATGACAGCGTGGGGGCCGGGTGGTTATGGGGCCACTGCAGGCCCATCTTGCCCAAAGGGAACAAACGTCGGAGGGCAAAACCAGCCCTGCTGGCTGGTGAAGTGAAAAGCTCGCCGTCTGCTTCTGGCCTGGCCGGCCCTGGCCCTGGGAGGGGGCTCCAGGCACAGTGGCTGTGGTACTCTGGTGCCCAGGAGCCCACGGCGTGGGCACCTGAAAGCCTTCCCGAAGGAGGGGGGATTACAAATAACCCGGCACCTTGCAGAGTGGCCTGCGGGGTGAGGCCTGCGGGGATGGCCTCGCTGTCCTCAAGTAGAGGAGGCGACTGAACCAGGCCCGGGGCGGCCTGCCCACCCTGCGAGAGACGCTGCAGCTTTGTCGTGGGGTCGCGGGGGCGGGGAGCCTGCAGAGCGGGGTGCTGCTGGCGGCACTGCCCGCCGAGGCAGAGAACCCAGGAGCAGGTGTCCCGCGGAGGCCCCGCCGGCCTCGGAGCCCCGCGTAGATGGCACAGAGTGCCTTGGGGGCTGAAGACCCTCCGACAAGCGCCCCCTCTCCTGCTCCCCGGGCGGCGCACTGGGCGGCGGAAGCGCGGCGGGTGCTACTTCACCCCGCGGGACGCGCAGGCCCAGGAAGGCGCCGTGGTGCTGCCAAGGCCGCGCGCCTCGCAGGGGCGGGGCCCAGACGGCCTCCCACGCAGCGAACCCCTCCGCTCGTTCACCCACGAATGCTCGCTGGGCGCCCGGGCACGTCAGGCCCCTCCACGACCCCCGCCGAGGTGCGCTTCGTTACCTCCATCTTGTAGATGAGAAAGTCGAGACTCAGGGAAGGGATGTGGCTAGCCCGCGGTCACACAGCAAGACAGAGCTGGAGCGTGGTCCCAGTGCTCACCCAGTGCCCTCTGCCCGCTGGCCAGCTGCCCAGGTGCCCACACTGCCACAGAGGACAGCGCACGCGGCGAGCAAACAGGGCCTTCCCGATAGGGCCGTCTGCCCCCAGGAATGGGACCCTCTCAGCCAGGGTGGTCAGGAAAAGCCCCTCTGTGCGGTGACCTGGAGCTGAGACCAGAAGCCAGAAGCCAGGTGAGGTCTGCCGGCAGAGCGTGCACCAAGCAGAGAGGGCGGCCGAGGCCCCGAGGTGGGCACAGGCCTGGTGTGGCTGGAGCTCAGAGCAGAGTGTGGGGCGAGGGGTGGAGGGGGACAGCTAACATCCCACCCCCAGATGCAGCAGACCCCCTGCCCCGAAGCCTTGTCTCCCGGCCCATCCTTGCTCCTGGGCTCTGTGGTCCCCTTGGGGAGCACTTCACCGGCCCCAGGGACCCCGACCTACCTCAGGCAGCTCTGTCCTCCTCAGGGTCTGGGGCCGCGTGCTTTGTCACTTCAGCTACTCGGTGCATCTCCCTCTGGTGGGTCCCGTGCGGCCGGCCTCCCGGCATGCTGTTCCGTCTGCCTCACACCCTCCCCCATCTTCTTCCCTGTGAACCCCAGCAAGGCCCCGGCCACTGTCGCCGCTCTGGGAAGCCCCCTGGGACCCCAAACAGAGCTGGCCACCCTCCTTTGTGTCCCTACAAGGCGGTCACCCCCTCACTGGTTCTGCCCAGCAGACCCTGTCACCAGAGGCTGAGTTGTGGCGAAGGTCCATTGTGTCCCTAGGACTCACCAGCCCATTGTCCTACCTCGAGGCCCTCACACAGCACTCCCTCCCCATGGAGATTCCTCCCCACTCAGCCTCACTCCCAGGACACGGCCTCCAGGAAGACTTCTCTGATCTCCCTGTCCCCGGTGGGGGCGGGGCTGAAAGGGCCCAGCTTCTATCATGTGGGTCTTCCTGGTGACTGGTCCCCATCCTGCAGCCACCCATCCTGATACCTCATCAGAACAAAGCATGCTCCGATTACCAGGACATTCCAAGAGACATGGGAGCATGTCAGGAACCAGGGGCGGGACAAACACCTATTTGTCACACTCAGCCGGTCTCAGCAAACAGCCGTGGGCACGCCCCTGCTCACCATGCCCTGGCCCCAGGACCCCTTGGACCTTCTGTCCAGGAGACCCCCAAGGCTGGGGTCTGTTCATGCTCCCAGAAGTGAGGTGTGGTGAGGGCAGGCTGGCTCCTGCCACATGGGAGTGGCCTCTGGGGTGGAGGACACAGTCTCACCCCTGGGCTAGGGACATGTCACTATCCTCCAGTTCCCCTGAGGATTTCAGCACCAGGGTCCCACTGTGGCTGCTGCCTAGCAAGGCTCCCTCACTGCTTCACCCCTTCCCCTGCCCTCCTCAGGGTCCCCCAGCTCCCAGACCAGCTGCCCATGCTCAGATTGCTGTCTGGGGTATGCTGGAGGCACTGTGACCGAGACCCTTCCCTGGCCAGCCTGGGAGTGGGTGTGGCCGGCCGGTAGCTCCCTCCTTGCCCTGTGCAGGGGGCTGCTGGCCGCTGGGGTCACCTCTGTGAGCAGCGAGGGTGGAGGCTGATGGGGCCACGGGAACGGGCCCCCACAGCCCTGGGGTCCGGTAAGGCACCCCTTCTCGGGTGGCACCCCTGAGCCGGGCAAGGCAGAGTCCTGTCACTCCGCCCCATGGGCGGGTTTCAGCAGCAAGCGGCCTGCCAAGCCGCCGTTAGCAGCCCAGCCTGGAAGGCCTGGGCTTGGGCCCGACAGCTCCCAAGGGACTAAGAACATCGTCACAAGAGAGGAGAGGGAGCAAGAGGCTGACGGCCAAAGCCACAAGCCGGGCTGAGGTCCGAGGTGGCGGGGCTGGATTCTGTCTCAAGAGGGGCACACGTGTGGGAGGGGCCGTGGGGTCACGGGGACAGGCGGACTCAGGCCCAACCCTACAGCCACCAGCCCTGTGTCCTGGGCTTTCCGGAGAGGTGCGCGCACTGGGGCCCTCACGGGGCAGGGCGGCCCTGAGCGCACGGCGCAGGCAGCGCAGGCACGGAGGCCAGCGGAGCAACGGGGGGCAAGGCGGCCCTTTATTGAAGAACTTGTGACCAACACAGTGACACGCAGAGGCCCTGGCGCCCAGCGTGGAAACAGCCAGGGCCCAGACATCGGCCCGCGGGGGGGGCCTCGGGGAAGAGCCAGCCCTGGGGGTGCTGAGAGCCCACAGGGCCCTCCCCCCAGGCCTCCCCGCCTCCCCCAGGCTGCAGGTGCAGGGTGCCCAGACCCGGGTTGCGTCGATGCCACCCTCCATCAGCGTCCAGTAGGGGGCCCAGGGGACAGTAGGGGAACGGGTGAGGCTGCCATGTCTCGGGGAGCTGCCGGAGGAAGGGGCGCAGGGGCTGGGGGCGAGGCTACGCCCCCGTGGCTCCCTGGCCACCTCCCAGAAGGAGCGGGGCGCCGGGTGGGCTCAGGCCTGCGCCTCCAGGGCGCGCACGCGCACGCCGGGCAGGCAGAGCCAGGACCGCGGCAGCTCCTTGCTCTTGCCGTCTGCCTGGGACCGGATGTGCAGGGAGAAGTCACCCGTGTGGAGGAAGAGGAGGGCCCCTAGGCAGGCCGACTGGCCCGAGGGCTGCACCTGCGGGCGGGGAGGAGGCGTCAGTCACCGGGGCCTGCCTGGACCGGGTGCCCCGGGGGCGGGGAGCCCCACGGCTGCCCCGCTGTGCTGCCCCACGCAGGTCAGGTCGCTGCACCTGTCTGAGTCTAGCTTCTGCCTCTGGAAAGCGCTACTAGCCCTTTCCTCCCTGGGCGTTCGGGGGTTCAGGTGGTGGGGGGAGGTTGGGGTGAAGGCGCAGGCTTGGCCGGCGGGTGGAGCCTGAGTGTGTGCTGTGTGCGACAGAGGCGGGGCGGGGAGGGGCGGGGCGGGGCTCTGTGACTTGCCTGTCCCTCTGAGCCCCTGCAGTGACCACGAAGCAGGGAGGAGCTGACGCGCGGTTAGGGCCGTGAGGAGGGCAGCAGTGACAGGGCAGGATGTCAGCTGTCCTGTCCTCCCTCCCCCCGCCCCCTCCCCACCTCCGCAACCTTCGGGAAGGTCCCTGGACTCGGGACGCGGACACTGAGCTGTCTAGGGCTTCAGGGCCAGCTGGGCGCAGGGTCAGCACGGAGAAGCCCCTGTGTCAGCCCCCGGGGGCGGGGCGGGGGGCAGTGGGGGACAGTGGGACCTGAAGGGCACGCACCGTGTCCAGGTAGAAGGTGCTGGAGCCCACGAAGGAGACGGCGCCGTGCAGGTCGTAGCTGTGCACGCCGTTCCGGTGGTCCTGGAAGGGCACCACGCTGAGGGCGAAGGGCCCCACGCTGCGCGCGCTCCGGTTGGTCAGCCGCACCTCCAGGCGCACGGGGTCGCCCACCCGGCAGGCCGCCGCCTCGCAGTCACAGGGCTGCCCGTCCACCAGCACGTCTGCAAGGGACACAGGACACGAGACGGTCAGGGCCTTTCCCCCGTCCGTCCATCATTCATTCCCTCGCCACGGTCGCCGGCCGGGCGCTGGGATGCAGACGCATGGCCGAGTCCCTGCTCTCCCGGAGGGGACAGGCTAGGGGACCAGCGTGTGAGAAGGTCTGTGCCCGCTGGGCTGCCGCGCTCGGCCGTGCAGGCATCGGCTGACTCGGTCTCGCGGGCTGGCACTGTCGCCGCCCCACCTTGCAGAGGGACCAGTCAAGGTGCGAAAGAGTGGAAGCGGGGAGGGGCTGGACGGGGGAGCCTGCACAGCACGGCTCCCTCAGGGGTCAGAGGGAGGCCCCGGAATGTCCGCAGGGCTCCCCGCCTCCCTGGGCAAAGCACTGTCCAGCAGCCAAGGGAATGGGCGGCTCACCTGGGGCCCCTCCCTCAATCGCTTCCTTCTTCCTCAGCGCAAGGCGCCCCAGGCCAGGCAGTGAAGGTTCATCCCCCCCAGAGCCCAAACGCTCAGCGCGGACCTCCTCCCGACCCGACCCAGCCCCACGACTCCACTTTCCCCGCTTTTAGTGAGTATGAGAAACAGGGGCCGGTGAAGCAGACTTTGGGTACAAATACCTAATTTTGGATAAAATAAAAATTCAAAGACATAAGAACAAGGCAGTAGGAATTCATGAGGTGGGAGACCCAGGGACAGGCACAGGGAGCCAGGTTTTCAGGGCTCTGCCAGGGCTGCTTCCACCGAAGCACATTTCAATTTTAAATTTCACAAGACACACAGTTTTCTAGTCGTCATAAATCTTGGGGGAGCCTAAAGTTTAGAGTCAAATTTGATTCTGGCAAGGCCTGGCCTGGGAATTCGTCGAGGAGCTCTGTCACTCCTTGGATGGAGCCAAAGAAGTTCGAGTGGAAAAAAAACCCAAAAAATCCCAGCGAGACTGGGGGGTGTCAGAGGAGAGCTAAGGCCGGGCTCCGGCTGCTGGTGCAGCTTCACGCTCCTCCTGGGCCGAGGCTGGCCAGCGGCCTTGGGGAGAAGGCGCGGCAGATCTCATACGAAACCGGGACTCTCCAATTATCCAGTGGAAAGTGGCCGCTGTCCACTAAAGCCAAGGCAGCGAGCTGGAGGGTGGGGGGCACTCACCAGCAAGCTCTCCCTCTTTATCAATGAGTCAAGTAACTGACCTTTTCTCCTTGGCTGTTAGGAAGCTCAGGGCCTGCGATGTGCCCATCTAGAGGCTTCGGTAGCCACATTTTAGCCCCGCCCCTGATGTTCACACACACACAGACACACGGCCTCTCCTGCACACCTACTCCTCCAAGTGTTGACCAGCTATGCTAATATGGTTTCCCTTAGCCAGACATTTAAAATTTTTCTCCTTTATTGTGTACTGAGAAAGAGTTTGGAACAGAGAAGCATGGATGGTGGCCAGGATAGGTAGGTGACAGTGTTTTGGGAGGGGTCTCAAAGCAAAGAGGCAGTGCGCAGAGTGAGGAGCGGAGCGTCAGACCGCAGCCCCCCTTGCCGCTCCCCATCACCCTTGCCCCCCGCTTCTGGAGCCTCCATCAGCACTGGGAAGGGGTCTTTCTGTGGGCGTGCTGGCTCAGACACAGGGACAGCTGGAGATGGAGGGTGACAGGCAGGGAGGGGGGCTGCTGCCGTCTGTCACCCTGCTCCCCGAGTCACAGCCTAGCACAGGCTCCTTCTGCCGGGGGGCAGGAGCCAGGGGGCAAGCTGGGTCAGGCCAGGGCCCTGCTGGACCCCCGGACGCGTGTGTCCTAACAGCTATGGAGGCAGCAAATTCGTTCATAAGCCTTAGCGCGGGGGGGGGGGATGGGGGGTGGGGAAGGGGGTGGAGGGGTGTGGGGAGGCGCTGGAGACCCGCACGTGTAATTACCCGCGAATGGGGACAGCTCTGCAGGAGCCGTTCGGCTCTTGCCAGTAAATAATTTACTTTTACAACTTTTCATTAAAGATTAAAGGGAAGTAAAATTAGGGCAAGTTAGGGAGAAGCCCGGTGTGCCCGGTGTTCTCCAGGGCCCCCAGTGGGGCCACCGCAGGCCGGCGCCGTGGGGCATCCTGGGACAGTGGCCCTGTGGAGGGGGCCCTGCGGAGGTGCAGGGGCAGCTCGGAGGGGGGTGATGGCTGCCCCAGCAGGCAGGCCTCAGGGCTGCGTCTTGGGTGGCCATGGCAAAGCACTGCCTCCAACGACGGGAGGAAACACACTGCCAATGCCACCCACCCTCCCATGGTCACGCTCCCCGGCCACCAGGCCAGGGTTCTCGGGCCACACGGTGCCCCGTGAGGAACAGGGTGAGCCCCGTCGGAAGCCAGGGCTTTGCTTCCTTGTCTGAAACGGGACAGCGCAGCGCCCGGAGGGGAGGAGAGATGCCCGGGAGGACTGCACGGAGGAGGAGAGCTGGGACGGAGGGAAATGCTCACAACGTGAGGGTCGCTGTGGGAACCAGGGGTAGCAGCTAGGAGTGCGGCTGACAGGGCTGCTTCAGTTTAAAGAGCCGAAGCTCGGGCAGAGCCAGCGCCGGAGGCCGGGTCCCCCGGCACCAGGGCAGCTGTGCACCTCTCACCTGGGGGCTCTGTGGCCGCACCTGCTGCCATCCCCGCCCACCGTGACCCCCGTGCTGGGCTCCCGTGTCTGCTCCCGGGCACGCGGCCCAGCTCTGCGTCCCCAGGCCCTGCTCACAGGCCCCATCTCCCCGGGGGCCTTCCCTCACCGCCCCTCAAGGAACACTTGAACCTGAGAAAGCTTTGGCGGTAGAGGCTGGCTGGGTGCTCACCAAACCGTTCCTTTTCCCCCTGGCCACACGGCCAGATTGCAGCCTGCCCAGCAGTGATGTGTGACACAAACTGAGTCCCAGCCAACAGGAAGGAGGGGGAAAAGACACCCCCCAAAGCCGGTCCACAAACACATCCCTCCTACAATGGCCCATCTCCCTGACAGGACTAAGGCCCCCAAGGGGTGGAGGAGGGAGGAGCAATGGGATGGGCGGGGCTACCGGAGGGCGGGGCCCCGGTGGGTGGGGCCTCCCTGAGGTTCTGAGCTCTTATGGCGTTTAGCTGTGACGTGTACACCTCTGGCAGCCATCTAACCGATCGCTGGCCCTTCGGATGGGAACGCTGGGATCCCGCACAGAGCTGACGTGCCCAGGGCCACACTGAATTAGTGGCGGCACAGGCACGGGAACCTGGGTCCCCTCTGCTCCCCAATGAGAGCAGAACTGCTTTTTGCACAGGGAACATCTTTCTTGCTGGAGACAATGCCACTATTAAGTCCCCTGCCTAAAACCTTCTCTTTTTAGACAAGCACTTCAGACGAATGAAGATAAGCCAGGAAAAACACAGGAGGAAAAAATGGCAAGAAAACACGCCTGCTGGCTGGGAGCCTTATGCAAAGATCCTTCTGAGAACAGCAGAGAATTTAAAATGACTCGTCTGTCCCCAAGCAATGTCTCTACCTTTTCAATCTCATTTTTCGTCTTCTCTTGAGCCTTTCTAAATAAAGCAAGGATTCCTGCCACCCGGCAGGACCCTCCACTGTTCTCATGGCTTTGTGTCTGGCCTTGTCCTCACCACAGTGTCATCCCAGCCTCACACCTTCCCACCTGCAGAGGGAAGGGGCGCAGGGAGGGTCCCAGCAGGTGTGGGAAGAGGCTGTGTGGTTGGTTTCATGCCGCTGGACCTTTGCATGGGCTGTGCATCGCCTCCGCTTGGAGCCTGCCTGTCTGCCTGTCCACCTCAGCCTCACCAACCTGGGAAGCCTTTGCTCCCCAGCACCACGGTCTCTGCACTTGGCCCTCTGCAGTAGGCACTCAGGACTCAGCATTCTGCACTCAGCACTCAGCACTTCCCTGGGGCATCTGCCTCCAGCAACAGACTGAGAGCCAGGCCTTGGGCACCCCCTCCATCCCCTAGTGCCCAGCGGGGTGCACGTGGGGCCTCTGGCAGGATCTGCAGACCTTCCCCGGCTGGTAGCGGGGCCAGGCCTGGAAGCCATGTCTCTGGACTCCTGGGGCTGTCCAGTGGGGAAGCCAGCCAAGGGGAAGAAGGCATAAGATGAGGCCGATGTAGACATGATGCCTTCGATTGCTCCTCCAGAATGTTCTAGACCAAGCTGAGGGCTGTCTGCTCCTTGTCCTCTGTGCCCTCTCAGCCAGTACCCTGTGACACCCTCCTGCCTCTGTCACATGCAATGGCCCTTATACTCTCCCCTTGCCGACTTCTATTGGTTTTCTCAAAACTCAGCTCAAGCAGTGCCTCCAGGAAGGCTTCCCGGATCACACACGAGCCCCTCGTCATCCTGATGGACTGTCTCCCAGAGAGAGGTGCCCTCCTTGAGGGTAGGGGCCCCGGGCTCATTTCCTGGACTAACTGACAGCGAATGCCAAGTGAGGCAACCCCTGAGCCTCCCTGAGCCTCCACTGCCCACCCGGTACAGAAGAGGGTCGGGCTGGTTTTCACGACGCTTGTGCCAGGGCCCAGCCCTGCTGAGCCTATACTCAGACCCCTTTCCACTGAGCCATGGCGGCCCGTGCCTGACACTGCCCGGAGCCCCCACTCTGGGCCCTCACACATACAGCCCAGGGCCAGACACCTGCCTGCCGCTTGGTCAACGTTTATTGTGTCAAACAGACTCTAAGTGGTGACGGCGGAAGCTTCCGTGGAACCATAACGTCCCAGAGTGTACACAGATCAATCAGGAAGGACGAGGGCCACGAGAGGACCTCCTGAGCCTCTCGTGCACCCACAGGAGACGGGCAGTTAGACAAACAGCGCGGTGGCTCAGGGCCACGAGAAAGAGCGTCGTCCACTTGCACTCCCCAGGGGCCACCGCCCTGCCCGTTTGTCACCGGCCTTTCAGAAGGGGGCTCCAGGCTCACGTGCACGAGGTAAGGGGGTGGCTCCTCAGCTTCCCACCACCCAGGCCAAGGCAGGCCACACAGAGACAAGGCGGTCACAGCCCAGAAGGGACCGGCAGGCAGAACTGGACAGAATGCATCCCAGAGACCAGGGATGCTCAGGGGCCAAGCCCGCACTGCCTGGCACTGACCCGGCTTCAGCTCTTAGGTCATCCGGGCCCTTGTAAAAACCAGGTCTCTGTGAACGCCCCCGCTCCAGGTATTAGGGTCATGCCCCGGCCCTTGCTCATTTCCACCAGCTTCCAACACCGGCTCGTAACCACTGGCAACAGGGCCGGCTTCCCCATATTCCTTACTGAAACTGCTGACCTTGGCTTTGTGGTACCCTGGTTGGAGGGACCCCCACAGCCCCTTCTGATCTGCCTCGTTATCTGGGCTCCTGCATCCCAACCTAAAACAAGGGTCTGGACACCTTGCTCCTGCCTTCGCAAACTCAGAGAACACTAGACCACAGGTCACACCGCCATCCATCCGCCACCCACCCACGCACGCGTCCATCCCCCCTCCATCGCTGCCCGCTCATCCACCGCTCACCCACCCATAGCGGGACTCCATTCAGAACCAGAGACCCTGGCTGCACGGCTCCGACTGCAGGCCCAGCGGCGCAGTGGCTCACACGGGCTGTGGGGCGCGGTGCAGGGGGTGAGTGCGGCGAGGGGAGCATGTGTCGGGGTGCAGAGCTCGGGGAGGAGGGGTGGGCGCTGAGCACACGGGTCTTCTAGGCAGCACAGAGGAGGAGCTTCTGAGCTCAGCGAACACTCGGGAAGGAGTAGGTCTGAGATCCTCGAACGGCTGAGGTGATGGGACATGGCTTCGGTGGACCATGTCCCTCCCCAGCGCCCTCCTGGTTTGGCTGATCGGCCTCTTACTGTCAAGAACTCTGGGCCGACGGCACTGCTTCCAGGAGGAAAATGGACACTTTAAAAGCCGCTGGGGATGACTGCCTGCCAGGCTACCTGCTCACCTAGCAGGAAAGACGTTCTGATCACAGAGCAGAATCCTGGGCAGGGCACAAGGGTCCTGGGCTCCTGACGTGAGGGGGGGGGTGGGTGGTGGCAGCTGTGGCCTTTGCTGGGAAGGCTGGGGGAGACACAGGCCAGCCAGGCCACACACGCCGAGGGACGGGCGCTGCCACACGCGCATCAGAGGTGGGGACGACCCACCTCTGAGCAGTCCGTGAGCTAAGAGCACCTTCCAGATGCCTCCACTGCAAAGGGAACAGCCAACCAGACAGGTTGGTTAGCCGGAGGGCTGCGGCCTCGCGAACCAGGAAGAATGGTTTGTAAGGAGAGTATTCGGAGCCAGAATGCAAATCAGGGTGCTAGAAAACAGTTTGTTCTCTTAAATAATTTAATCATCTCCACCACCATCTCCTTCCAAGAAGCATTCGGTTGCTTAGGAAGAGGGTGGCGGAGCAGGCCAGGGCATGGCGGCCAGAAGCCCTGGGCTGCCCTCTCAGCTGTGCACGTGGCCTCCCCGCGCCTGGAAGCCAGCACCACAGCCCTGAGGCTCCCGGGTTGTGGAGACGGGGCAAGGCAGGAGCCCGGCAGGCAGAGCAGCTCCAGGGAGGGAGCGGCTGGAGTGGGACAGCTGTGGTCACTCGGAGTCCTGAGCCCGTGACCCGCCACACGGCTCCCTCAGAGTCGGGGCTGGTCCCAGCGACAGGACGATCAATTGAATAGGAAAGAGGATAATATTTACTGAGGGCCTCAGCTAACATTAAGTAGGTGCTAGAGACAGCTACGGCAGGGCTCAAGCCACACTCGTCTTTGTCTTAATAACCTGTGAGCTAGACGCCAGAGACAAAAATCAAGGCTCGGAGAGGTTGAGTTATTTGATTTAAGCCGTCAGGCGTTGCTGGGATGGAAACAGAGTTCTGTCTGAATCCAAAACTCAGGATCATTCACCGCAATCACACTGAGCCCCAGTCTCCAAGAAGAATGAAAAAAAAATCCATGGATTTATCTGGGAAAACAATTCTTTACTGAAATGTCTTTATTGAGTCATGGGAAACTCTGAAGAATTGATGTAAACTATGGCCTGTCTCCCATGCCAGAGAGCCCCTTAGGTCTGTCTGTCTACCCATCTGTCCATCCACCATCCATCGTCCACCATCCACCATCCACCATCTACCATCCATCATCCACCATCCATCAACCACCATCCATCATCCATCCATCATCCATCATCCATTCATCCAACATTCATCCATCCATCATCTATCCATCTACCATCCATCCATCCACCCACCATCCATCCACCCATCATCCATTACTCATCATCCACCATCCATCATCCATCCATCCATCCATCCATCATCCATCCGTCCATCATCCATCATCCATTCATCCAACATTCATCTACCACCATCCATCATCCATCCATCCATCCATCATCTATCCATCCACCAATCATCCATCCATCCATCCGTCCATCCATCCATCCATCCATCCACCCATCCATCCATCATTTACCCAGCAAATTTTCTCACTGAGCATCCACTGTGTCCCAGGTAGTGTGCTGGGTGTAAGAACAAAGCAAGTCCCGACTTCCAGAGCTCACTCCTGCAGGAGAACAAACCACCAGACATATGAACACACACACACAGGCACACGCCTGCACATGTACCAGTCAGGCAGGTGGTGATAAGTCAGTGAAGGATGAAGGCGGGGTGGGAGGCTATCTTATGTTGGCTGTCAGGCGCAGTCTCTGTGAGGTGACATTTGAGCCGAGCTGGACCTACAGCATCTGGGGGCCATGTGCCAGGCTGAGCAAAGGTCACCCACACGGAGTGGAGGTTGTACTCGTCCCTGAGCGGCTCCCCACCAGGGACCTTGGGAGCTGGAGGACTCGCTTAGCCAGGCTTTCCCCGCACCTGACCGGAGCCTGGGGACTGCCTGTGGCCCCTTTAAAGGACAGAGATCCAGCCTGAGGGCCTTATCCCCAAATTACAGCCACATAAATAATCACCCAGGGATTTTCAGAGACGCAACACCTCACACGGGAAGCAACTCATGGGCGGAATGTTTTACCTTTTCTCATTTTCCATGAGGCCTCAGGAACCTGCCAAATCCCTCTGGCCCCAAAGCTGAGGAACAGGGCTGGAAACAAGGTATTTCAGAGGCCCACCCTGCCCAGCTGTAAGGATGCGTGTCCTTGGGTAAGTCACCTCGGCTCCACCCCCGCCTGTGACCCGCCCAGCAGTGCTCAGGTCCCCTGCTCCACCACACGGGGTCTGGCTGTCCCCTCACCGCCTGCCCTCAGTCCCCATCCCCAGAGTGAACGTAGGGGCGGTGCTCTCTGGACCCTCCACTTCCAGCTGCCTGCAAAGGGTTACAACTAATCCTCCAAACGCAAACCGCGGTTCCACATACTGACTTCCGAACCAGGGTCTCTGGAATCAGACTGATGCTCACGTCAGGGCCCTGATGCTCACCACCAAGGGGACTTTGAAGAGGACACACCATCTGGGGGCACTTGCAAAGCTGGCACCGTGTGGAGACTCAACACGGAGAAAGAGCAAGGTGCCACAAGAGAGGGAGACCAGCAGGGTGGCTGCCGGGCTGCGCCCAGGAGCGCCCTGTCCTCCTCAGGGCCCGCCCGCAGGCTGGAGGGGACAGGGAGCAAATGGCCTCGAAGGCTGGTTAGATGGATCCAGGAGAGAACTCAGGCAGCTGTGGGCGGGGGGAGAGAAAGAAGATTCTAGATGGAGAGATGTGGGAGCCAAGTGCAGAGCGGGGAAGGTGCGTCGGAGCTGGCTGGGCCCAGACTCTGCACAGAGACTAGGGAAACAGCAGACGAGATGGGCCCTTGGTCCAAGAAGCAATATGAGCAGCCGGCAAACCGCCTCGCCTCGCCGGGAACCGAAGGATGCAGACGGAAAGCCTGCACGGCCTTTCTTTCCTGACCTAGTCGGCTGACACAGATTTTAAGGGAAAATAAAAGCTCTTGCTGGCAAGAGTCAAGAGAAATAGATATTTTCATACACAGCTGATTAGCATCTAAAAGCCATAATATTTATGGAGAACAATCTCCTATTAAGTAGCAAACAGCCTTGAGACTTTGACTTGACAATTTCGCTTCTAGAACATTGCCAGTGTGGGTGGATCTGGACTACAGCACTGAGAAACTGGTAACTACCTGTGCTCTAAAAATAAAGGGGGGGCATGTAAATGAGGGAGCAAGTGTCTGTGCAAAGGAACACCACGCGGCCATAAAAATCATGCTTTAGACGTGTGCGCATCTGGTGCAGAAAGACGGTGACGACCCGCATGGAGGACAAGCAGAGGTGCACACCCGCCCACACGCTCAGCGGCGCGTCCTTCCCGCGGGACGCACACAGCGGACCCGCGCGCCACCCGGGCCGGACCCGCGCCGCTGGCGCATGCGCGGAGTCATTCGTCCTGCTCGCAGCCGCCAGCCGCCGCGAGCTCCCGGCTGGGTGAGCAGAGCACGGTGCTGCCAATGTGCTTTCTCCTCCTTGTGATTTTCTTACTATTTTCTCTTCTCTAGCTTCCTTTATTGTAAGAACACAGTATTGATGCACACAACACGCGGCGTGGCTGTCGCTCGGCTGTGTGATTGGCGAGGCGCCCAGCCAACAGCAGGTATCAGCGGCTAAACCGGGGGGAGTCAGAAAGTATGTGTGGACCTGTGGGGAGGGCCCGCGGCCCAATGCCCTGTGTGGTGCAAGGGTCGACTGTACACAGAGGACAATCTACACCAGCGGTCCCCGACCTGTGTGGCACCAGGGACCCGCGCTCCTGTGAGCATCTAACGCCGAGGACCTGAGGCGGAGCTGAGGCGGTGATGCCGGCGCCGGGAGCGGCTGCAGACACAGGTGAGCTTCGCTCGCCTGCCTGCCGCCCCCTTCTGCCGCGCGGCCTGGTTCCTGACAGGTCAGGACCGGTACCAGGCCGTGGCCTGGGGGTTGGGGACACTGATTTAGACAACCACAAACCACCTGTTAAATCACCATCTCTGGATGGTGGGGTTACTGCTCATGTTTAACTTCTCCTTCGCTTTTACTATAACGGTTTCTTTTACATGAGCGTGAGTTTTCTTTCAGCTTGCCAAGGAGGGTTACCTGAGCGGAGCTCGTGGCTCACTGTTACTCCTGCCTTCGTACAATCTGTGCTCAGAGCCCCACTGTACGCCCGTCTAGTGTTAGGGCTGAACTGTGTCTCCCCAGATTCACGCATTGGCGCGCTCACACCCCGTGCTTCAGAACACGACTGCATGTACCGGAGAGAGGCCTTTACGGGGGCGACTGAGTCAAGACGGGGCGGCCAGGTGGGCCCTGATCCGGCAGGACTGGTGACGTGCAACCCGTGCCCCCACAGCGGATGGCGGAAGCCGGGGGTCAGAGTGGACCCGGGGACTTCTGGGCACCCTTCGCCCGAGCCTCGGAGCTGCGCGGGCCCCGCCCCGAGCAGCAGCGTGACGACCACGTGCCAGCGAGGCAGGACAGCTGTCCTCACACGCCCTCTTCTGAAATAGGGGCTCCAGTGTACGCTGTGGATTAAAAACACGCAAGGAGCGGAAACGGCCATGGCCGTCCCTCCGCCTGCGACCGACCAAGCAGTTGGTCAGTTAGTGGATGCCTTCGCCCTTCCAATGGCCCTAACTCAGCTCTACCCGTGTGCCACGCGCTCCTTCAGAAAGCAAAGATGTCGCAAAGCTCATGTCCCAGTGGGGAAGGCAGAACACAAACGGCATGTCCGCGCTGGCAAGGGGCACTGTGGGCGGGAGGGTGGCGCGGGCCGCGCTGGACAGGGCGTCCGGGCTGCGCGGATGGGCAGGCGAAGGCTCACCTGGGTGGGCAGGGGGCAGAGCGGCCTTCAAGGCCAGGAGTGGAGGGGTGGGGAACCCGGGAACGCGCGGAGCTAGGAAGTCACCGGGGTTTAAGGAGAGTGACGGCCTGATCCGTGGGTTTAGACGGTCCCTCAGGCTGCCACATGGACTGACCATGGCCGGTGACGCAGGGAGGCAGATGGAAGCCTCGGGAGGGCCCAGGAGAAACACGAGGCTGGGAGCCTAGGCTGGGGAGCGGCGGCCTGGGGGGAGCGGGTCAGCCTTGGGCCATGTGAGTGCAGGTGGCACAGGTGTGCGCACACAGGCGGCTCTCCCTCCCACCTGCACATGGCCTCGGCCGCGTCTGGCACGGCCTCTGGTGTCCACACACACGTCACTGTCCAGCTAGGCCAGCTCCTCCTGGAACCATCGGCAAGGGCCAGGCTCGCTGTCCTCCCAGCCCGGGGACTCATGCCCCAGGACAGACACCGTGTTCCCTGGCCTGCCCCCAGGCCAGAAGCAGGCAGGGAGGAGGTGCTTCAGAACACTTACCGAAGGGACAAGCGCGTCTTCCTGTCAACCCGCGAGCGACTCATTACCGTTAATTATTTAGATTATTTCCCGATAGAAACTTGAAGGCTCGGTAGGGGGAGGGGACTTGCCCGATTGACAAGTGAGAGGCAGAGCTGGGAACTGACCTCAGCTGCTCGGGCCCCACCCCAGTCCCGTCAGGGCCCACACTCTGGGGACTCCTAGGAGCGACGGGGAACATGCGCGGTCAACCACGAAGTCTGCCAGTAGGGAGGGAAATGACCCAGAGGCACCATGTGACCTTGGGGTGACGCTTGGTGAAGAAGTGGAAGGTTGTGATTCAGGGGCCAAGAGGGAACATGGACCATGGCACCCAAGGGCTCAGCAGGCCCAGAAGGCATCTTCACGGTACCGAGTCGGGGCTGGGCTCTCAGGAGAGCTTGGGGCTCCCGCCCTGCTCGGCGGACGCCAGCCCCCTCGGCGGTCCTGTGCAGGGGTGGACCGTGGCAGGAGGCCTTCAGGGCCCCTCCCCGCCTGCCAGCCGGGGACATCAGGGGCCCAATTTCCAGCTCTCTCTGTGGCTCAATTTCTAATAAAAGCAAGAGGCTAGAATATTGGTCTCTGGGGACCAAGAACTGGGCTGCAATTATTCATTCGTTTTGTGTCTTCCTTTCCTGTAAACATCTCCCCTTCTCACAAGCTGATCAATCTGCTTTTTTCCCCAGAATCTGAGAAGAGGGCTTTGTCCCCAGCTGGGCATGGAGCGTGTCATCCAGGCCTCGAAACCAGCAGCTGCTCTGTGGGGCCTGGGAAGTCGAGGGCCGAGGCCACACCTGGAGGGCAGGGCACAGGCCATGTGGGGCATGAGGACGTGGCTACCACAGTGACCACAGAGCCCCGGCCGTGAGCCCGACAGGCAGGGGCGCCCCTCCCCTCAGTGGGTTGTGGGCCATGAGGACAGCCACTTCTCTCTGTCCCTAAGGCCCCACAGGGTGAGGCCCAAACTCCAGGACCACGTGTGCTGCCCCGTCCTGCTGTCCCTCTGGCCCTGGTGCCTGGGCCTCAACAGGGCAGTGCACATGTGGAATGTCCTCTCTGTTTCTGTCACTGAAGTTCACCCCCACCTTTGCGATCTACCCAAAGGCAGGTCCCTCCCTGCGACAAGCACCTGACACGGAGGCCCCCCAGGCCCCGCCAGCTCCCCCTGCACCTGAGCCACCTCCCTCCTCTCACCAGACGCCCTCAGCGGTCTTGGGCACTGTTCAGCCGCCGCCTAGACCACTGCTTCACCAAGGACAGGGGAGCGATGCCGGGCGCCCTCGGTCAGGACCACGGCCAGCTCAGCGGGACCTGGGATCCAGGCACACGTCTCCCTGCTCCCAGCTGGAGCTCTGTCTACCCAAGGAGGCTCCTCGTCTGCTCACGAAGGCCAAGCTGGGTCAGATGGCTGGTCAGGAGGACTCAGCTGCATGACCAAAGCCCATGGGGTAAACAGGGACATAAGCTGCTGTGTGACGTCGTCTCATCTGTCACAATAGTGTTGAGCAGGTACGTCCTCTGCGGCCCAAAGAGAAGCCAGCCTCATGGCAGGGACGGGTGGCAGAAGGTGAAGACGGGTGCCCGCTCCCCATAGGTCATGTGGCTGTTTACAGAAAGGGACACGTAACGACGCCTTTAAGACACAGGGTCTTAACTACAAAATCAATCACCTGCTCTGGAAGACACAGCTGACCACACGGCAGCCAGGCCACCTCCTTCACAGCCTTGCCCTGAACCCGGCCTCCAGAGAGTGGCTTCTGATGCGGGCCTGTCTGCCCCACCTGTCTGCCTGTGTGCACACATGTGTGTGCATGTCTGTGCATATGTGTGCACACTGATGTGTGTACAGGTGTGTACATGCATGTGTATGAACAGATGTGTGTGCACGGATGTGTTGTGCATATGTGCACGTGCACTGATATATGTGTACGGATGTGTGTGCATGCATGTGCATGAACGGATGTGTGCATGTGCATGCACACACGTGCACACGTGCATGTGGAAGTGTGCACGCTGATGTCTGTGCACAGATGTGTGTGCACGGATGTGTGTGCATGTGCACATGGAAGCGTGCACATGTGTGCACAAATGTGTGTGTGCATGTGTGCACACTGATATCTGCACAGATGTGTGTGTGCACGAATGTGTATGAACGGATTGTGTGCGTGGATATGTGTGCATGTGTGTGTGCACCAGTGTGTGTGCACACGCACATGTGCACGGGAAGGCACACGTCCGGCCGGGGAAAGGCGTGTGTGGGCGCTGGTTTCCAAGCCAACAGAAGTCGTTATAAATTCTACTACTGCGCAGCCACCATGCAGCTCCTTCAGAGGAACCAGAAGCGATGTTGAGGCAGTGAAAGCAAAAGTCCATTGCGCCTCTGAATTCATGGAAAATGACCGCAGAATCATTTCTTCTGCAGCCCGCACCTGATGCGCCTTGAACCGTCGCAGCTTCCACAGGGCCACCCTCAGCTGCGTGTGGCCCCGCATGGAGCCTCCCCTGGCAGCCTCGCCTCTGACTCAGGCCTGACAGTCAGGCTGCAGCCACCTGATGCGCCTCTGCCTCTCTGACCAGGCCCCCTTGGTCCCCCGCCCCGCCTTCCAGGCCCTGTCCCCCGCCTCGATCATCTGTCACACTCGGTTCCACGGCCACCTTCTCTGGGAAGGGCCACTTTCCACCTCGCGCTCACCGTGTCTGACTGTGTGCCTGTCATGCACGACTCAGGCCACGTGCTCCGCCAGGTGCCGCAGAGCACGGCCTGGCAGATGGCGGTGCTCGGGACCTGTCTGCTGGGATGATGCGAGGGCGTTGTTCTCCTTAAGTTTCCCAAGAGAGCTGTACACACCCCAGGAGACAGTCCCAGGTCAGCCCCGGAGGAAGCAGACATGTCTGTCTTAGGCACTGTGCTCTCTCCCTGACTTGCAGGTAAAAATATGCGGAGCGAACGAATGAACGCGCTAACGATTTTTCTCCTTCGTGTGGATGAGTAGCTTTTCGTCCTGGCCATGAGACTTCTTACATATCGACATGCGCTTTGCTGAGACAAAATCACGTCAAAACAGCTAGAGAGGAAGAGACTTCACTTCTGGCCAAGAAGGAGCAGCAGTAGGGATGGACTCACGTCCCGCCCCGCCCCAGCACGTGAACCCAAAGCCAAACAGAAACAGACAAAATCCATGAGGCACTGGCCATCAGGTGACAAAGGTCAGCGCCCTCCGAGGGAGGAGGAACGAATGAGTGAGCCCTGTGGTGGCCGCAGCTGGCTGCCTTGAGAGAGTTTCTGGGCCACCGCACAGGGAGGGGGACCTCAGGGGGACTCTAGAAGACTCTGAGCTGAGGAGATGGCGCTCAGAGTCCAGAGGTGACAGCAGCCAGAGTTTGTGGGACAGAAGACCAGAAAGCGGAGAGCAGGATGATAGGGACCTAGAGAGGGGTGGATACATGTTATCACACATGTGTCCTAACCACAGAATGTGCCGGCTACAGACTTTGGGTGACACTGGTGTGTCCATGCAGATGCACTGATTAGAACAAACGTACCGCTTGGTGGGGGAGGCTGGGGGGTGGTACTGCTTGGTGGGGGAGGCTGGGGGGTACTGGTATACAGAAACTCTCTGTACTTTCTGCTTGACTTTGCTGTGAACCTAAAACCGTTGTGTAAAATAGCCTATTTTTAAAAATGGAATCATGAAAATACTCAAAATCTAAAAGAAGACAGTAAAGAGAAAAATGGAACAGAGACCAGTTGGGACAGACAGGAAGGAAACAGAAGAGCACAGACTAAGCCTAGATGCATTAATAATCACATTACGTGCTAACATTTCATGTGACATGTAAGCGGACCCAAACAAAAGGCAGAGATGTTCGAGATAAAGACAAACAAACAGAACAAGCCCCACTTTCTTGCTTGCAAGAAATACACTTTAAATACAAAGGAACCAACAGGTTAAGTTAGAAAGCCTGAAGAAAAGCATAGCATGACAATACGTCATAAAGATAATATATTATAAAGAAAGATGGAGTACCTGTATAAGATCAGAGCAATTGATATTATGAAGTTATGAGTGTCCTTTAACAACTATAAAGGGGTCAATTCATCAAAGGGACAGATGAACCCCATATGTTTATGTACCTAATAACAGAGTTTCAAAATGTGTACAGTAAAATCTGACAGAGCTGCCAAGAGACACAGAGAACTCTGCAATTATAGTTGGATATTTCAATACCCCTCTCGACGATTGATGCCACGGAGAAACAGGAAGTCAGCCAGGGCATAAAAGACTCGGATGGCACTATCAAACACCCTGACTGAGCTAAATTTAGTGTAGAGGGCATACTCCCCAAACTGCAGAATATTCACTGTTTCCAAGCACACGTGAAACACCTATCAATACAGACCACAGTCTCAACTGTGAGTTTACGAGGATTCATGTCCCAGGAAATATGTTCTCGGACAATGTGTTAGTAATTGATACCAGAAAAGAGGCCTGGAAAATCCCCGAATACTCAGAGACCAAACAGTGCCCTTCCAAATCACCCTCAGCTCAAAGAAGAGATTAAGTGGCCAATTAGAAATTATTACGAGCTGAGTGAACATGAAAGCACAACCCATCAAAATTGATGAGATGCCAATAGCGATGCTCACTGGATAACTGATAGCACAAAAACTTGTTTTTGAAAAATGGAAAAATCTCAAATTTATGATTTTAGCTTCTGCTTTAAGAAATAAAGACTAGAAGAACAAATTAAATCCAAAGTAGGAAGAGAAAGGAAATAACAAATAGCAAAGTGGAAATCGATGAAACAGAAAACAGAAAATCAATAAGTAAAATCAATGAAACCAAAAGCTGGTCCTTTGAGCTCAATAGAATTAGTAAACCTCCAGCCACACTGATCAGGGGAAAAGAGAGAAGACACACATGATCAATATCAGGAATGAGAGGTGATGTCACTACAGAGCCTATAAACCATTAAAAGGAAAAGGGAATACTACAAAAAACTTTATTCCAATATATTTTACAGTCTAGATGAAATGAATACATCCCTTGAAAGATATACCACCAAGTCTCACTAAAGAAGAGATCATTAGAATATTGTTTAATATATCTATTAAAGAAATTGAATTGTAGTCAACACCCTTCTCACGAAGTGACTCTAGGCCCAAATTATTTCACTAGTAAATTCTACCAAACATTAAGAAAGAAATCATTCCGATTCTACCCAAAATCTTTCAGAAAATCAAACAGGGAATCTTTCCAACTCATCATATGAGTCTAGAATGATCCCGATGCCTATACCTGACAGATGTTGTAAGAAAAGAAAAATGCAGACAAACATTCCTTACAAACATCGATGAAGTGTCCTGAAAGGATTTTTTTTTTAGGAAACTGAACCCAAAATATATATACAAAAAGGACAATATATCATCACCAATTGAACTTTATCCCAAGAATGCATTGAAAAATCCATGTCATTCACCATATTAAAAAATGAAAAATGAAAAAACAGCATAAGATCGTTCTGATATAGAAAAAGCATTTGACACAATCCATCATTCACTCCTGATAAAAAAAAAAACCCTCAGCAAAACTAGGAGTAGAACGTCCCTCGCTTGATAAGGAGCACCTCTGAGAACCTGTAAGATCGTGTTTGATGGTAAAAGCCCCAGGCTTCTCCCCTCAGCTCAGGAAAGAGGTAAATGCAGTGCTCTCACCACTTCTATTCAACACGGCACTGGAAGGAACGAATAAAATGCATCCAGATTGGAAAAGGAGTAAAATTGTCTTTATTCTCAGAAGACACCACAGACTGCGGAAAATCCAATGGAATCCATCGCAGTAGCTGTTGGGACTAATAAATAAGTGGGTCTGGAAAGATCAGAAAATACGAGGTGAACATGCAAAATTCAGCTGTATTTCTATACACTAACGACCAACAACTGGAAATTAAAATTTTTAAAGTGATGCCATTTGCAAAGCATAAAATATGAAATAAATTCAGGGTAAATCAGAAGAGGTGTTAAGACTGGCACACGGAAAACTATAAAAGACTGCTTTTAGCAACGTTAAAGACAAGTCACCGGGGAGAGAGACACGTTCACGGGCAGGAAAACTCAATAAGATGTTAATTCTTCCCCGACTGATCTATATATCAACGTAATCCCAACTGAAGCCCCAGGGGGCTTTTTTTTTTTTTTTTTGTAGAAAGTAACAAACTGATTCTGAGATTCATATGGAAATACAACACGAAAGACCTAGAATGAGCAAAATAACATCTGACTTCAACACTTGACACTACGGTAATCAAGACTGTGTGGGAAGAGCTTCGAGACACACAGGGAGGCAGATCAGTGAAAGAGAGCACACAGTCTAGGAGACCTGCTCAGGTATGGCCACGAAATTTTTAACAAATGTGCAAAGGCAATTCGGTCACGAAGAGAGTCTTTTCAACAAATGGTGCTTAAAAAAACGTGAATATCTATATTCCATGATAACAAACTTTGATCAATACTTTGTATCACATAAAAAATTAATTCAGAATGAATCACAGATCCAGACGTGAAACCTAAGACTACAAACTCCTAGAGGGATACATGAGAAAAAGATCTTTGTGACCTTGGGTTAGGCCAAGGTTTCTTAGATATGATACCGAAGCACACTCTAGGAAAGAAGAAATAGACTAAAAAGACTTCAAAATTAAACGTTTCTGTTCTTTGAAGGACACTCTCCGCAGTATGAAAAGGCAAGTTACAGATGGGGAGAGCAGCTATGCAAAACGGAAACTCGAGAAAGGACTTTTATACACCTGTATACAGAATTCTGAAAGGTTAAGGATGCGAAAATAAACAACACGGTAAAATGACAGGCAAAAGGTCCGGACGCGTGCCCGAAAGATACTGCAGACGGCAACGCGCACGCGCGAGATGCCTAGGACGCGGCCGGCGGGGACGTGGACGTCCACGCGGCGGTGAGACGCGCGTCACGCCTGCCGGGGCGTCGGGGGTGAGAATGACGGGCCCCCGCGTGCCGGAGGGGACGTGGCGTCCCCGCCGCCGGGCACCCGGGCGCCGCACCCCCGGGATGGCAGTCCGGGGCCTGCGTAAACGCTCGCACCAAGGCTCGTACACGGCGGTGGCAGCTGGACGCGGGCCAGACGTGTGTCCACAAGCGAACGGATGAGGAACGTTATGACGTGTGCGCACGACGGAACGCTGTTCAGCAGTAAACGGAGCGCACTGCTGGTAGCCACGGCAGACGTGCGCCTCAGAACGGTTCTTCTGAATGCAAGAGGCCAGTCGCCAGCCGCAGGACGGCGCGTGGGAACCCGCCGGACCCCGGGATGCGCAGGCTGACGGCGGGGACGGGTGGCCGGCCTGGGCATGGGCAGAGAGGAGGCTTCGCGATGGGGCGAGTGGAAACGTGGGGTGACGACGACCTCGCCGGCGTCTACGTTGTGCGCAAACTTATCAAACTGTGCAGTTTAAATACGTTTAGTTTTCTGTGCGTCAGCCGGACCTCAGCAAAGCTGCGGAAAAACCTGGAGACCGAATCGTCCAGGCTGCACCTTCCGGCCCCCGCAGGCCCCGCTCCTCCCCGGGAAAGCACTGTAGTGAGAGCACTGACAGGTCACAGCCCGGGGGCGGCCACCTGCGGGAGCCGCGGCCGGCCGGCCCCACGGGCGCGTTGCAGGCCCCGCTGTACCTGCTCTGAGCCTGAGGACCGCGGTTCGTGGAGGTGGCTGCTCCCCGGGGCGTCAGGCCAGAGCAGAAAAGGGCGTCGCTGAAGCTCACACACCAAGGGATCGAGTCAAAGGCGCTGGCACCCGGCTAAGTTCCTTCTAAGTCCTTCTCAGGCTGAGAGTTAAGAATCGGCGACCACTCAGCTTTCACTTCATATTTTTCAAATCAACCTCGTTGCCGTGGGTCTAACACACGCCTGCACTCAGCCAGGTGCGACCTGTCCGTTTGCACGCGTGAAAGCCACCCCCCCCCCCGTGTGACTCGGAACCACCTGGGACTTCGCGGCCCAGCCGCGTGGGGCGAGCACCTTGGTGCCATCCCTCTCTCCGGGGCCATCGTGGGCCCATGGAGGTTGGGGTGCGGGAGGCTGCTCGGCGGCAGAGAAGGACCCACCAGCCGTGGACACGCACGCTCACCGCCACGGGGTCCCCCTCTGCTGCCAGCCCAGTTCGACAAAGGGCACTGGACGCGGAGCCGGGGGCCCAATCCCAAGCAGGCGCTGGTCCTCGTGGCCTTGTGACCCCGACACGCTGCTGCTCTCCCTGCCCGTTTGTGCTGAGTGAGGGGCCCCAGATGGGCCTGCGCCCGATCACACACACAGGGCCCCGCACAGAGCCCGGTGTCCGCACGCCCTGGCGCCCAGCCCCCGCCCTCCGGGCCTCCTGCACCCGGCTTCGCACCCTGAGCTGCTGCTGCTGGCGGGGGGGGAGGAGGGTTGATTTAAAATTTAACTTGCTTTCCTTTTCCCACAGGGAAAAGGTTTCTAAAAATAGCCTGGCCTGTCAGAACTGTTAACCGTCAGGCAGGGCCAGACCTGCTCTCCCCCGGCGAGCACAGCCAGTGACAGGGAGCACCCGGCTCAGACCACCCTGCTGCGGACAGCTCTGGGGCTCGGCTGGCCGGCGGGCAGGCCTCAGTCCTGGGGCCAAATCGGCCTTTCGGGCCACGCCACCCCGACCTGGCAGGGCGGTTCCCGACAGCCAGGTCCGCCCGTGTCAAGTGCCTGCCTGGGCCTGGGGCTCCGCTTTCCACAGCGCCCACCCCACCCCAGGCCATCGATGGCCCACGGGGCGGACCGAGGCTCAGAGAAGGATGGCGGCTCTCCTGGGCACACAGCCGGGGCCGAGGGGCCGAGAACCCCGTCGTCTGTGAGACGTGGCTCCTGGAGCTGACGTCGCCACGCGCTAGGGTCCCCAAAGCGCGTGGCGATGCCATCCCGGCTCCCCTGCCACAGGCCTGGGCTGGCCGTCCACACGCACTGGCAGCGGCCTGGCCCGGGCTCCACCTGCTATCCAGACTGGGGAGCGGGGGGTCGGACGGGGAGGGATGAGCCCAGGGCAGTTGAAACCGCTGGTCCTGGGGACGGAGCTCATGGCCAGGCTGGCCCGCGCCCTGCACAAGGTCAGCCCCCACGTGTCTGAGCCGGTCTCCCCCAGACTGCACGCAGGCTGCCCGCCTTCCCGGGGCGTCCTGGGCTCTGCGGGCGGCAGAGCCAGACCCCGGCCAGGCGGGACGCCTCGGTCGGCTCGGCAGGCCAGGCACAGGGGGCTGGAGCAAAGTCCTCACAAAGAGCACCTCGCTTCACAAGAGCCAAAGGACACGGCGCTGATTCTGACACGAGGAACTTTCTGTACGACAAGAGGCACCTAACTGACGGGCGCTCAACTCTCTGCCGTCAGCACGACCGTCACTCCAGACGCCACCAAATCACAAAACGACCAGAAACGCCAGGTCTGTGGCCTGCCTGGGTGTGCACATGGCTGGCTCAAACCGGTTCCCACCTCGTGGCTCCCTCCCCTCCAGGCAGGCCCCAGGCCCCAGGGGGCACCCTGCCTTGGGGGGGGGCAGCACGGAGCAGGGCTAGCGGCGGCCTTTGGGGGCTGTGCCACCATGGGCAATGGCACTCAGCGTCCCTGCCCATCCTCAGGCTCACCAGGACGCCGGGGCGCGTGCCACGCAGCCCTGAGAGCCACGCTCATGCCACCGGCTCTCCGCCTCGGCCTTGGCGCTCGGGGCGGGGGGACTTGAATTTGAGGCCGGGGAAGCCAGCTTCCAAAGGGGGCCAGGGCTGCGCGCCTCGCCAGGACTCCTCGTGGCCCTGCACGTCACAGCTGTCATCGCACAGGAGCCGTAGACACACCGCACGGTCAGACGCCTCGGGCCCCACTGCAGCCCGCACAGACGGGGCGGCAGCCCCCGGAGCCGGGGGCACCCAGAGCCCCCTTCTCTGGCCGTCTACACGGCCTCCCGCCCTGGCGGGCACAGCGCACGTGCCTGGCTGCCTCTCCCCAGCCTCCCGGCGGGATGAGTGGTGAGCACACCTTCGGCTCTGCCCGGGGAGCTGGCAAAACTGAGAGAACTGTGCTTCTGGGGAGAAAAGGCGGCGAGAGGCACGTCGACCTCACCCGTGCAATCAGTCCCGTGGCTGGGGAGGCTTCCCCGCCCTCCACCCGAGCCACCCCGCCCAGCCGCAGCAGGACGCACCCCGCGGGTCGCCGTTCTCAGTAATGGGGTTATCTGGGGCCTGGCTGGCCAGGAACAGAACATCACGAGGTGTCGCTGGCACATGGGGACAGCAGGTGTCGGTCGACACATCTGTGCAAAGTGCTCGCGGCACAGGCTGCACCAGGACGCACGTGGGCAAGGGCGCCGGGAAATTGAATCTTATTACTAATTAATGGCTCTAACGCCTGTGATTAGGCCTCAAACACAGTCTATTTTCCCAAAGATACGTTTCGCCCTGTTTGAACCAGGGACCCAAGTGCTCCGCTCGCTGGCGCCGAGGAGCCGGCCCCGCTAATCAAATCAGAGGCTCTGGATCGACCGCCTCGGTTGCCACAGGCCGCGGCCCGAGAATCGATGGCCCTGCGCGGGCCGCCCTGCTGTCCGGGTGCCACGGCGCATGGGGGGAGGGGCACGGCTGTGGGTGCGCAGGCCGGGAGCCGGTGCACGGGGAGCCCTGGCCTCTGCCCCGCGGGCCCCCAAAGGCTTGGGTGCAGCGCCCGGAGGGAGGTCTGCTGTTCGGAGGCAGCATGCGGGAGGGCGGGGTGGGCGACCCGGCCCTGCTCACGCGGCCCCAAACCAGCAGGAGGGGGAGGGCTTGTGCCGACAACTGAATGGGCCTGGGCACGGAGGAGGACGGCCAGGACCCCTGGAAGCCTCCACGCCCTCCTCTCCTATCACCCTCTCGTCCTGAGTGCCCGGCCCACCACGTAGCCCGCACGCACCCTCCTGACACAGGGCCTTGGCGTGCAGGGTGCTCCTGCCTGGGCCCGGGTCTCCACAGGCCACTGTGGGATACGGGTGGGGGCCCAGGCGTGCTGGCTCCAGTGCAGACCCTCTCCCGTGGCGAGGTCTGCATCCGGCCCGTGACCTGTCCGCACGCGGGGCAGGAGAAAGGCCACCGCTGAGAGGTGAGGGGAGCCAGGCTGCCACCCTGTGTCTGCAGGGACCTCTCCATGGGCCTAGAAGATGGGGGAGCTGGCCAGAAACTGCCTGGGGACCCTCGCAGCTCAAACAGCCTGTGTCCGTGAATCACGCAGCTTCCCCTTGGGCCTCGCACGGCTTAATTGCCAGGCAATGCAGCCGATAGGATCTGTAATCGGAGCCGAGCGGGAGAGCTGAGGTCATCAGTAAGTGGACACTTTGATGAGCACTTACGACCATCGCTTAGCGTTTCAAAGCGTCCTTTTCAATTAGCTGAAAAACAATCCACGCACCAACCCGAAACCCAGAGTCTGCAGCCAGTGTTGGGAGTGGCCGTGGGTCACGAAGCTCGCCCAGGCCCAGCAACTCGAGCACTGGGAGGCAGGCCTTGGGGACCGAAAACCAGCCAAGCACGAGCCTGAAGATGGGTGCCAGGGCGAGATCGCTCGGGGTCCTTGGCCGGAAGGAGCAGCCACTGAGCGAACCCGGGAGAAGGCGCAGGCTGTCCTCAGGACGAGCGTGAGGTGGGGCGGGGGGCGGGGGTGCTCACACGACATCCAGCCACGAGCAGAGCCCAGCCCTGCACTCTCCAGGGTACACAGATCACTCGGTGGCACCGGGGCTCAGGGAGAGGAGCCAGCCTCGGTCACCTGGGAGGTCTGCTCCAGTGCCTGGACCCATTCTGTGACGTGCTCAGGAGCCCGTGAGGGCCGGCAGGCCCGCCCGCCCCGCCCCCACTCATCCCATTCCCGTCTCTGATCCTGGGACCACACAGTCCGGGAGCCCGTGTGTCTCAGCACGGCCTTCTCAAGTCCACCCAGGCCGTGGCCTGTGTCAGCTCTTCATTCCCTGTCACGGCCAAATCACGCTCCGCGCGGATAATCCACGTGTCATTTAGCTCCTCATCAGGTGACACTGTCGTCTCCACTTTCGGCTCTCGTGAAGGACACCGCTCTGAACACTGGTGGACGAGTGTGTGTGTGGACATCAGTTTTCACTTCTCTTGTGTATATACGAGGTTTCTATTTCCTGGTCAGGGGCTTGGCAGGAACAGGCCGGCCACCCCCAGCGCCAGAGTAGCGGGCGAGGCCGCGGCCCACGTGTGGGGAGCATTCGCCGGCCCGTCCGCTGCCTCAGACCACCTGGGCTCCCTCGTCCCCACGACAAGGGGGCCGAGGTCGGGCTGAAACTAGTGATGATAACGACAGGACGATGCATGGGCAGAGCAGGTGCCACGTACAGGAAGACGGGCACCCGACGGTGGCTCCCACAGGTGAGGGCCGAGTGCCCGTTTCGCCTCTGACACGCGAGTCTCGAGATGTGGGCGAGTCCCCCACGTGGGAAGAGTATTTAAAAGATTCAGGGGCAGGGACAGATGTGGCAGGTGTCCCTGCGGGTGGCTGTCACGCGTCTCCTTTTACACAGGGGCCCTGGCCACTGAGGACCGAAGCTCTGTCCGTCCTGAATGGAGGAGAGGTGGCGGGGGGCTGGTGTGGGCAGTACGGAGTCCCTGGAGGCCAGCCGCCCTGCCCCATGGGGCGGCACTGCAGAGGGCTGCCCAGAGGTGCTGGCTGGATGCATGCGGGCCCAGGTGGCAAGGCGGGGGCAGCTGCTGGCGCAAGCTGGACCGCAGACCTCCAAATCTGAGGCCTGAACCCAAGAGTCCGCCCCGTCCCTGTGGGATCAATTAACGTGCCCAATAAAAATGGAAATTTAATTTCCACAATAAGTGCCGAGGAAAAGGTCACTCCCACCCCTGGGAAATTGCATGTCTCGGTTTGTTTGTATCCAGCCAGGGGTCCAGCAGGATGTAGCGGGCGACACGTGCCCCGTGTCGGGTCCCGGGGGGCAGCGGGCCCGGAACGCGAAAGCTGAGTGTGAGGAGCAGCTGCAGCTCCCGGACGACGAGGCGGGACTGGGGTCCATGCCGGCGTTCGGGCTCCCTCCCCCGCACGCGCTCGGATCTGAGGACCTCCCGGGCAGGCGCGTGCGGGCTGTGGAGTGAATGGGGAGCAATGCACACTGTCTGCCCTCACAGGTGAGGACAGGTGAGCTGCCCCAAAGCCAGGGGCTCCCGTGCTCTGCCAGGGGAGGGGGAAGCACAAGCCTCCTGCCCGGGCAGGAGGTGGGGGCCGGCGGGGGAAGGCGGCAGGGCCCGTGGCCCCTGGTCCCCCACCTGTGCCGTGAGAGGGGAGTAGGGCCAGGCGGACTCACGGAGCCCCCACGGCAAGCCGCGGATGGCTGTCCCTGTGCGCAGCGTGCGCAGCTGACGGGCCAAAGCCAGCAGTGACGGCCCGGAAGCCCGGGGGGCACAGCTGTGGTGGGCAGGAGCCCTCCCGGTCTCTTCCTCCATTTCACAAGCAAGAGAACGGGGCCTCGGCCCTACAGCCGCAGGACCTGAATTCTGCCAACGACTGCATGAGCTCCGAAGGACTCTTCCCTGGAGCCTCCAGGTGAGAACTCCACCTGAAAACACCTTGATTTTAGCCTTGTGGCACCTGAGCAGAGAGAGACCTTCTTCAAGCTCGCAGCTCCCTTACCAACCGGCCGCCTTTTCCGCAGCTTTCAGGATTCTGCCGACGGCCGGGGTCTTCTGCCTCGGCTTCGTCAGAGAATTCCCCTCCCTGGTGGGCACGGAGTGCTCCGGGCAGGCCGCTGACACCTCCCTGCCCAGCTCAGACCCTCTCCCCCTGGACACTAGCCAGCCCCCTGCACGCTGGCTTGGAATGGGCTGGTCACAAAGACCCGGCCGCGGCCCCAGCGGACTGCAGACAGTAGGTGTGCACACGCGCACAGAGGTGACCAAAGAATCCTCCTGCTTTCACAGGGCAGGAACGCCCCAAACAGGTGTCAGTCCCATCCCGGCACACCTGTGCCTACTGCAGCAGAAACTTCAGACGACTCCAGGGCGACAGACGCGTTCTGGGGCGACGCCAAGCTGGCAGCAGGGGCTGCATCAGGGACCGTCAGGCTAAGGTTCCTCTAACCCGAGACGATTACATGTGCGGCCATGATGCACACTCTGGGAGTGTGAGGTGACCCCTCTGTGAAGACGGAGAACGGAAGCCACCATGCTCGTGGGGACCACTCGCCAACAGGAAGTCCCCCAAGGGAAGCTGTCCCCCACGGCCCCCTGGAGCGCACGCAGCATCATTACCTGGCTTCCAGGTAAAGAGGGAGCAGAAGCCCAGCCAGCCCACCTGCCTGGCAGACCGAGGAGCCGGTACAATGGCTTGAACATGGACTCGGGTCCAGCAGGCTGTGCAGGTCCCCAGGCTCTCCACCTGCCTCTGGGAGGACCAGCTGCACACCTGAGGGACACCCCTAGGTCAAGGTGCAGGCCTGCAGCTCAGACGCCTGAAAGCCACCTCACGCCCAAGCAGCAGCACTGTGGGAAGGGGGCCCGGGGCTGGCGACTGCCCACCAGCCACGGCCGTCATGGACTGAGAACATTCCTCTTTCACGGGCGGTGGGCTCCTTCGCTCAGACAGGGTGGCTGAGCTGCCGAGGGGCATATGGCAGACAGAGGGGCCCGGGAAGTGGCGAGGGCCAGGGGCAAGGAGCCCTCGGTATCGCAGCCTGAGTGTCGGCGATTCGGTGGTCAATGAACGTGGCCATGTGCAGCCATCGCTCGGGGCCCTCGGCCAGCACTGGGTTTTAGACTGGGGGACGTCCTCACCTCCCTCGCCCCACGACGGAGGCGGGGCTGCTTTCTGTCTGTGTCATGTGGCAGGCTGCAAACACACTGTGACTGAGTAACTCATTTTGAAAGCCACTGAGCTGAAGAATCCTGACGGTCCTTCCTGGCTCTGCCACTCCGTGGCTCTGTGATAAGTGTCCTTATCACCATCTCTCACTCTCCTGCAGGCCCAGAGCTACTAGGTATCATCTGTCCCCCTCGCTCCCCCCCACACCCATCCATCTATTTATCTATTTTACGTCCGCGAAGCACCCTAATAACCCTGGGGAGATGAGTGGAAGGCAGCAAGAAAGGCCAGTCACGGCCACCGCTGTGACCTGATCGAGTCCCAGCTGGCGGCAGATAAGAGACGTGGCTGCCAAACCTGCTTTCTTTAATTAAGGGAGAGATTGATAAGAGCCGTCAGAGCGAAATGAGACTCCAAGCCTCAGTGCTTTGCTGAGAGGCGAGAGGGAAAACTGAAGGGTTTTGGGGGAAAAAAAGTTTCCCTAGAAAGCCCGCAGAAGCAGTGACAGAAAGGCCAGGGCGCAGAGGCCAGCAGAGAAAGCCGAGCGGTGCTGAGGAGCCGAGCCCACGCCCGGGCCTCCAGCAGGGCGTGTGGCCCTGCCGTGCCGGCTGCCTGGACAAGCTGTATGTCCTGTGTGCACGGGAGGACATCCCCCCGCGGACGCTCCTGGAGAAGGGAGGGGGCAGGCTCGCCGGAGTGGGGCCCCGGGAGGCAGCCCAGGCCGGCTCTGTGCACTTGGCCGCCCGCAGCAGCAGCCCTACAACTTAGCTGAGGGCTGGAGACTTGGAATTCACTGGGTGCAGGAAGAACACCAGCCCGGGTCGCGAGAGTCGTTTGGAAGGTTCTGTTGCCTTCTCCTGAGCAGAGACCGGGGCTCTGAGAAATCCCAGCACATCGCGCTCTGTTCTGAGACATGAACGCTCTTCTAGGAGGAAGCTTCTAATTGGAGACGCTTCATTTGGTAAACTAAAGAAGAGGATCTTTTGGAAACTCAGGCATTGGCTCCAGTTGAACACAGCGGGACGGGACTCGGCCCCGCTGCCCCCGGGGAGTGGGAAGCAGGCTCCCAGGGAACCCTCTTCTGCCTCTGCGCTTCTGTTCTGTTTTTAAAGAAAAAACGACGATGAGGGCTCGGAGCCGAGAGACCTGGGTTCAAGTCCGGACTCTGTGGTGAGATGTGAACAGGAAGCGCAGACCTGGGCAGTTCGCAGCGGGGGGAGGACACGGGGCCAACCAGGACATGGACACGGAAACACCGGGCAGAGCGCGGAGGGCTGTCCAAGGTCACCGGCCGGGTCCGGTGCTGACTATCCCTGCGACGTGCGTGTGAGAAAGCCCCTGGCGGCGATTGGGACAGGGAAGGGCTATTTCACACTCGGCATTCTCAGAGGCCGTGAGATGGGCGGGGGAGGACGGGGTGCCATCACCACTTACGGATGGGACCGCGAGCCACGCGCACTGGACAGGGTGCCACTCGCGGGGGTGCAGCTGCCTAGACGGCGCCCCCGGCTGCCGACCAAGTCCCCACAGCACCAGGCAGCTCTCCCAAGGGTTCCTGGGGCCCTCGTCCCTGCCAGTCCCGCTGTCCCACTCAGCCCTTGGTGCACCTGCTTGATGTTTTATGGACCTAGCTGCTTTTCTTCCCTCCTGGACGAAGCTCCGTGAGCGCCAGGACCTTAGCTGTCACACGTGCCTGCGGCCCGGAGACGCTCGCCCGGCCAACGCCCCCGGAGGAGCGGCCGTGCCGGGGCCGGGCACAGGGCCTGCGTTGTGGAGGGGCCCTTTCTGGTCTGTGTCATTGCGTCAGCTGCTCGAAGCCACCCAAGGAAGAGCGGCCCTGCCTCGGCCGCCGCTGGCTTGGGGGCCTCGGCCGCGTTTCTCACCGCGCTTCGCTTCGTCCGGGTCCCAGTTCAGCCCCTCCGGCCAGCGGTCACAGACAGGAGTGTCGTTGCTGGCGGAGGAGAACACTGCTGCGAGGCCGGCGTGCGTTTACCGGCCGTAGGACAAACACCTTCACCTTTTCTGGCCTTTGGAGTGAGGCCGACGCCACCCCTGCTCTGCGGGGCTGCAGACGCGGGGAGCAGACGCGGGGTGAAGCACAGCACGGCTCCCGGAGGCCCCGGCCCTCAGAGCCACGCACGTGCACGTGGAAGTGTGTGAGACGGGGGCAGTGCTGGCAGGGACCGCCAGCTGCCTCCCGACCTCGCCTCCCCCTGCCGAGCCGCCGGGCACGTGGCCACACTGACCAAGCCGCGCCCTGCAGCCCCCTCCTCAGGTGCGGCGCTGAGACTCGCTGGCCAGCGGGAGGGAGAGAGGGGCTCCGGGCAATCCCGGTGGCGTCCTCCTCCCTGCTGGCTGACATCCCACGGGCGGCGGGCGTGGGGGCAGCCAACCCGGGCCCCAGGGCTGGGCGGGCAGGCGGAGGGGAGTCCAGGTCCCACCCCCGCCAGGATGGGTGTGACAGAGACAGGTGAACTCCGTTTCAGCCACTGTCATTCAGGGTAGCCGAACCTTGGCCCGGGGACGCGCTTCTGTGCGGCACGCTCACGACCCCGCCCTCGAAGCCCGTGCGTGGGCCAGCGGAGTCAGTCCCGTCGGCAGTCGGGGGGAAGGAGCCCTCGGACGAGGTGCACCGGGGGGCGGGGAAGGCGACAAGGAGGTGAGCGGAGGTGGGAGGTTAAAGGCCGAGTGCAGAACGCAGGGAGAGGCGGCCGGCGGCATGGCCTCCACTGGAGTCACCCACGCAGGACCCTCAAGAAAGGCCTCGAGGGAGTGTGCCCTGAGCCACGACCACACGGCCCTGGGGGGCGCCCCACGCCCTGCTCTGGGGCCCAGGCGGGGTCTGAACCCAGCACCTCGCAAAGTCACTTCCCTGCTCTGGGGCCAGAGCCCATCACTGCGAAAGGCAGCAGCACCACCCGGCCTGCAGGTCCACGCAGGGTCCGCGCTCCCTCCTGACCAGAGGCCAGCGGTCACAGTCCTCATGTCTACCAGCTGCAGGTCGCTCTTCCAGGGCCACCTGGCGCCTGGCCCCACCCATGGGAATGGCTCATGAAGGGCCCTGCCAGGTGCGGCCGGGACCTGCTCTGTGAACGAGCGCTCTTCTCCTGGGGCCACCCTGGGACAGGAGCCACCTGACCCACGGTTTACACAGCTTATAAAGCCGACGACCCGCGGCGACCCCCCAGCCACCCTGCGTTCCGCGGGCCTGCCAGCTGGGGCCCCCTGCAGAGTCAGAGCGCTGGGTTCTAACACCATCTGGCCTTGGGCCCGGCGCCCCAGCTCCGCCCTTCCGGCAGGAAAGGGGGCGTGGCTTCTCGACCTCCCTGGGTCACAGGGGAGATGACCCGGGACAACATCCACACGGAGCAACAGTAACACGCAGCCCCGGGAAGTGCGTGGCTTCTCCCCTCCTAGCGGCCGTGTCACCACCCCTCCGCTGTGCAAATCCCCCCACTGGTCACCCTGAGGCCTGGGACTTTGGGGAGCAGGTCCGTGGGAAGAGGGGTGTGCAGACACCGGTGGGGCTGCGGATCAAGCACAGGTGGGAGCTCCCAGCCCGGGGGCAGCAACACACCTACCTTCAATGAGCCTTTTCCCATCATCCTCCTCTGGACCAGTACCCACCCTCTCGGGGACCTGTGTCCTGAAGCCATCTCTGCTCCCCCGGGGGTCGGACCGCAGAGAGCCCAGAGCATTCCCCTCCCTCTACTGCCCCCAGACTCTGAGACTATGAGGCAGTGGGTGAGCCCACCCACTCCCGACTGCAGCCAGAGTCCGGGCAGGAGAGGGGCGTGTGGATGGGCCCCGCCTCAGCCTCCGGGTGCTCAGCAGAGTGGCCAGACTGGGAGGGGGCGACGTGGGTTTCTCTCAAGAGCAGATGCGTTCACTGCAGCTGAGACTGTCCCCACTTGCAAACGTGACAGGCTCGCCTTCAGAATCAATCTCTTCCGCACCACGTTCCGACGCCTGCCAGAACCGGACTGATTGGGGAAGGGGGGTGGTGTGGGAAAGCGCAGGCAAAACCAGTTAAGGTAAAAGGATGTGCTCACTCACTCATTCACTCATTCGAACATCCATCCACTTAACCATTCTAATATTCGTTCGTTCATTCACTCACCCGTTTTTCATTCAAACATTCTCTGAGTACGTGTGATGAAGCTGGCACTGTGCTCAGCATGGGGACAGGGAAATGACTCAGCCACACCTCTGCTCTCGAGGAGAGCGACAGAGTGCAGGGGGAGGGCAGCCCGGTGCTCTGCGACCCGGGCAGAAGGAAGAGCACGTGGGAAGGGTCTGGGGTCCCCAGGAACCGCGCCCAGGTCAGTGCGGCGCAGGGGCGAGGCCGGAGGCCGGCAGGGCCGGCCAGGCCTGGCCTCGCAGGCCCCACTCGGGAGCGTGGGCTCTGAGGACGACGGCAGCCGAGGGCAGCTGAAGCGGACAGGTCCTCAGAAGCTGAAGCCAGTAGCACGCTGTCTACCGAGCGTCCACACAGAAGTCTCTCTGCAGCCTGATGACGACCCCAAGAGACGGCCCCCGTTTCCCCTCTGCTTGACAGCCGGGAAGCTGAGGGCCTCGCAGTGAGCAAGGGGGGTGGAGGGACTCCGTCCAGCCACCGACGCCGGCCTAGTGCCCTGGCCTGTCACGGCCGCCCACGGCCACGCATAGCCACATGTCAGCCAGGGGGGTTACAGGCGCTGGTGTGCCACGCCCTCCCGGAGCCAGGAGCCGGGCGCAGGGCCCCTCTGGCCCCCTCCCAGGCGGGGGGCTGCCCAGCTCCTATCAGGAACACCGGGCAGTAGCCACGAAGCCCGCCGTGGGGTAGAGGGCTTGGTGTGGCCTTCCCGCTCTCTGCCACCTGGGAGATGGCCACACGAGCCGATGGACCTGGAGCTTCTGTGGCCCCCTCACGCCCCCTGCCTTCCCCCCAAAGGCCTGGGCCACAGTCAGTGAGCAGGAAGTGACACTGACGTGAACCGAGCTGCCGGGGTCAGCAGCCCAGACGGCCCGCGCAGCCGTGCGACCTGATGGCCTCCTCCAGGCCTGGCTCACGGCACCCAGGCGGTCCTCGGCCACTGCCTTCCCAATCTTCAAGCCCTCCTGCTTCCATTTTTGGACACAGCCATGGACGCCACTCGCTGTCCTCATGACCCACAGTGACATTCCGTTCAAGCAGGGCTTTCTACTGCTTACTAAGCAAACCGGGTTTCTGCATAATGAAGTTCATGCTTCCAGAAATAGCAAAGGCACGTGGGTGACAACATGCCACAGCTCCAGAAAGCAGGGTGACACGTGCTTCGTTCGCACGGCGGCACGGCGGGTCCTGCACGCACAGGAAGCAATGCCCGAGGGCGGCTTGCTCCCCGAACGCAGCGAGCGCAGCAGCCTGCGGCCTTCGTCCCTGGCACACGGAACGGGCCCTGGCGCCAGCTCTGCTCTGAGCAGACAGCAAGGAACAAGGGACGCAGAAGAGTCCTGTCAGGGCCGGAGCCCCGGAGAGCAGGGGCGACACGGAGGGGGAGGAGCTGCACACGGCGGTGAGGAGCGCCGGGTCGGCGGCTGGGCCGGGGCTGGTGACCGCTGAGCTGCCCTGGAAGGACAGGGCGAGTCTGCCCAGACAGAGCACAGAAGGGACAGGGGAGGGGAACTGGCTGGCGATGCGCGCGACAGGGTGACCCCAGCCCCTCTGGAACTCTGATGAAAAGCACAGACCCGTTTCCAGGAGGAAGAACCCGCATGCTCGGAGCACGTGACTGCCGCTGGGGGCGCACCGCGCAAGCCCTCCTCGCTGGAGGGGGAGCGGGGGTCCCCCCTCCCCGCACTCGCCAGGGCCTGGGACGCACAGCGGCCCCAGCCGATGCTGAGAGGACAGAAGGACAGACACCATGTGAAGTCCCCGCCCAGCGCCGTGGCTGCGCCAGCCAGTATGCGGTGTCTGCGGCAGAGGCACGCCGTCCCCCAGCAGAACAAGCCACAGGCCACCTGTGCCACGCCTCACCCTGGTGAGTGGGCCGCAGGGTCCCCGGAGGTGGAGCAGGGAGCTGCGCCCGGGGCCGACCGCCCCTCCCGCACAGGGCACGTGGGCTGGTTCCCCGCTGTGCCTCGTCTTGGCGAGGGCCACCCGCACGAGGGCCACCCGCACGAGGGCCACCCGCACGAGGCCACGTGCGCCAGGGCCACCATGTGAGAACCAGCGTGGAGCCATGACCTGTGCTGGTTACTCCTGCTCCAGACACCGGGCCATGCCACGCCCCTTGACCTCCCCCGGCCACGTCCGCGGGGACCGTGGTCCATTTACAGGTTCAGAGGTGGACGACGTGCCCAGGGCCACAGCGAGAGAGGCTCAATGGGGGCCCGTGCCCCCCCCACCCACCATGACTCCAGAAGTGGGGGTGACAACCCCATTCCCTACGCGCACGGACATCTTCCTCCTCTGCCTCTCTCAAGGGCGACCATGCGTGCTCCAAGCTGAGGGGCCCGTCCCCTGATGACACTGAGCTCTCGAGGTCAAGGCCCCTTGGCGGGCTTATTCCAGCTGTTGGGCTGGGTCAAGCGTCCAGGGTCGAATCACCAGCGAAGGGCCTTGGGGAGAAGGACGGTGTTGGGAGCTGCCTGACACAGGTCAGGAGGCTGAGTCTTTGAAGCTGCCTTGTCAGGCTCGGGCCTGGCTGCTACGTGGCCCGGAGGCCAGGCCCCTGGAAGGGCCGTGTCCGCGCCAGCTCCTCGAATGGGAAGGAGCCATCCCCCCTGAACCACCGGGGCTGCAGCCTGAGCTGACCCACATTTGCTTCAGAGTGCTCTTCCTTCCCGAGCAATTAGACAGCCTGACTTCAGACGCCCTCCCTTCAGCATCTGCTGCGTGTTTATTTAGGATGTTCTAAGTAACGTGGGTACGAACAGAAAACGAGGGTGAGCTGCAGCTAGGCTGGTAGCCTACCCTGCCGACTGGCGGCCCCGGGAGCAGGGCAGACCAGAACGAAGGAGGTGAGTCTAGTCCTGGCGGCACGAGGGACGCGAGGTGACCTCGGGGACCCCGTTCACATCCGCGGCCCCGGGAGCCCTCGGCCTTGACTGTGTCATGGTCACAGCACATGCTGCGCACGGTACCTCATGCCACGCTCAGCCCGGCTAAGGACTGTCACTGGAGGGGGAAGGGAGTGAGCACTCAGAGACAGAGTGACTCATTCATGGTCACTCAGACCTGCAGCCGGAAGCCAGAGCTTCTGCACGGGACCTGTGCCGAAGCTCCAGACCGGGGCCAAGCCCTGCTCTCTCGGCTCAGCAGATGCTTCCAAAACACCGACGAAAGGTGGTTTGGCTCATGTTGTCCCTGAGACAAAGCCACGAGAGCAGGCTGGACTTCACGCGAAGTGGGAGAAGCAGGGGGTGAGGTGGCTCGATGTAAGCAAGGCCGTATACGACCAGCCCACAGTGAGCATCACACTCAGTCGTGGAAACCTGAAAGCTTCTCCTCCAAGCTCAGGAAGAGGACGAGGGTGCCCACACTCGCCATTGTCATTCTACGTCGTCCCAAAGTCCGAGCCAGGGCTCGAGGCAAGGAATAAAAGGCATCCAAATGGGAAGGAAGAGGTTAGAACTGTCACTGTTTCAGATAGCATGATTTTATATATAGAAAACCCTAAAGGCTCCATAGAAAAACTGTTTGAGTAAGCAAATTCATAAAGCCATGGGCTAGAAAATCAATACACAAAAATCTGTTGCATTTATCTATACTAATAATGAACTAGCAGAGAAATTCAGAAAACAAAGCTTTCCACAGTTGCCTCAAACAGAATAAAATATCTAGAAGTAAATGGAACCCAGGTGAAAGACCTGTATGTTGCAAACTACATCAGCGGAAGAAACTGAAGAAGACACAAATAAATGGAAAGATGTTCTGCTCATGCGCTGAAAGAATCGACACCGCTTTAAACAAATCCACACGCTCCAAGGCAATCTATAGATTCGATGCAATCTCTATCGACATTCCGACGGCGTCTCTCACGGAAATGGAACGAATAATCCTAAAACGCGCACAGAACCACAGAAGACCCCGAATGGCCAAAGCACCCGTCAGGTAAGCGAGGGCCCGCCCGGGGCTGGCGGCCTGTGCGGTCACACCCGAACCCCCTCCGGGCTCTGGGGAGCTGCAGGCCCCTGGGCGTCAGACCCACTGCAGAGGTGACAGGGAGGGAGGCAGACACCATGCGCCGTGGCCTCCCTCATGGGCACTGTCCTGGAACTGCTCACGACACCACCGAGTAACACAGTCATTTGGTAAAACAGCTCAAGAGCCTTAAAAACGTTCACGTCTTCTGACTCAGTAATTCCCAAACTGGAAAACCCATCTAGTCCGAAAAATCGGACAAAAATGCGTGCACGAAGACGCTCACTGGACCAGCCAGACACGACGGTTGTTGGTTGTGACGCGGAGCAGGAAAACCTTACACGCTTCTGCAGAACGCCTCTGCCATGAGGACAGGCCCTGGGCCGAGGCGGGTGCCGCCGGGAGACCCGAAGTGCAGCCTGAGCCCTGGTCCCCGGCCTCCGCGGGCCCCCGGCACGAACGCCTGCATCGTCTCCAGGTGGATTATTAACACCTGCACAGTCTGCCAACAACACGCTGGTGCGCACGCGACGTGTCTCCACGGCAGCTGACCCGAACGCTGTCCACCGCCAACTACAAAGGACCCAATGCGAATGGGGCAAAGTGCCCTCCGGACCCCTCGCCCCTCTCCCTCTGCTGCTCCGACCCTGCCAGGCCCCGGCGCCCAGGGGCGCCCGGCGCAGCTGCACTGTGACTGTCCGCTCGCTCCTCGCTCCTCCCGCCTGGCATGACACGAACGTGAGTTTGGTTTCGTTCTGTTTCACAGCGCCAGTTTCCCGGGGCCTGTCCCAGCCCCAGGGGCAGGAGGGTCTAGGTGTTTGACCCCCCAGCTGCCCATATCTGGACAGTGGCTGGCTGTGCCCAGGTAATCACGAGATACGACACTCTACCCTAGACCGGTGTCGGGGCAGACGGAGGCCCCACAGGTGCCAGCAGTGACGCCCTCTGCAGAAACACCGTCATCACCTGCCTTCCACTCGGGCTGGCTCGGGGCGGGGGGCACGGAGGGAGCTGCCCGGGTGTGACATGCAGCCCACTCACAGTGGCTGGCAGGGTCGCTCACGGGACCCCGACCGCCTGTGGGCGCTGGCAGCCCGGTGGGCCCGAGGTCCCGGGCGATGAGCGGGGAAGCTGGAGGAAGGGCCTGCTCCCTTCCAGCCCCTGGGATAGGCTTCACGTGTCTCCCGCGTGCAAAGGGGGAGATCGCGCTCATTCCTTCCCTGGTGGAAGGATCAGGCACTACCCTGCCACGACTTCTCGGGTAAAGAAAGAAGATGTAGACATGTCGGCAACTGGTTGCTCCTATCGGACTGAAAATTGATTACGTGATAAAAACTAAAGCCCTTCGCCTCAACAGAAGTCCTACATTTAGCATGCTTCTCAGCAAAGTGTTTCTGATTGCCCTTCAGAAAGGCACAGACTGGGGTGAACGTCCGTCCCCAGGTGCAGGGGAAGCGGACGTCCAAGCGCGTCGTGCCAAGTGTTGAGTCGCGGAGCCCCTCGCGCTGAGCACCAGGCTGAGCTCAGGTGTGTGACCCACGGCCTCCCATGCGCGAGCCCGGGAGAAGCTGTCAGAGCCGTCCGTGTGCGCGGAGCAGAGGCAGGAGGGAGCTGCACCCCGTGACCCCCGCCCCCGCAGGCAGACCTGGGCAGAGGACGCGGCCACCGGGATGCGGTGCAGGACGGCAGCGAGGTGGGCCCCGCGGCGCCCGGGGCACGCGTGCGAGCGGCGACGCGTGGTACTCACCCCACTGCAGGGGGGCCAGCTGCAGCTGCTCCAGGACGGGCCGGCTCAGCAGCCCTTCCACGCTGGCCTCGCCCGTGCGCTTCAGAGAAGGGTGAGCCTCGGTCAAGGAAGACAGCACCAGAGGAGGGGTTCCAGAAGTTTCTACGCAGACCCCTCGCCCAGGAAACCGCCCGCAGCAGACACGCGCCCTCCGCGTCTCTCGTGATGGTCTCACCAGCCTCTGAGGCCTCACCTGCGTGTGTGGAGAACGTTGCAAGGGCCTCCCCGCCCCCCCCCCCCCACCGACCCAGGTAAAGCCACTGTTTCGTAAGGAAGGGAAGTCCACCGGGGGAGTCCAACCCGACACCTCGTCTTGCTGGGGGAGCAAACGGAAGGCTATCTTCCCCTGACACAGCACGCAGACCGTGCCCGCCGTCCAATACGACACACGTCGTTGCGGACGGGCTCCCTTACACGGTTCGTCATCGAGGGAGTCAGACCGTCTCGGCACGTCCCAGGGCGTGAAGGCCTTAGGTTTAGAAACGCAGAGCACGGAACTCCCCGGGCCCTGATGCTAAACAGCCAGTGTGCGTCTCAGAAACGGGGCCGTCAACCTCCTCTCCTTCTCCTGCAGAAGGCGAAGCCAACAGGGCAGGCGGCCCGGATGCGACCGACGCCCCCGGCCTCTCCCCGCTCAGGCTCCGTGCACACCCCTGCCCTCCAGAACGCCCCCTTCCTCCCCTCCGACCGGGCTGGCTCGAGCCCCTGGTCCACCGCAGGTTCTAGTGCCTCACACAACTACTGGTGGTGACGTTATCAGCGAGCGAGCACACGTACACTCCACGTCCCCATGACGGCAGGCGAGAGTGGACGGGTGGTTTTCATCAGTAACTGACGGTCACCGGCGCGGGTCACCCACAGGCTCCTGGCTAGAATGAGGACAGCTGTAACTCCTGACGGGGTCACTCCGGCATCCCCAAGTGACGAAGCCGTCAGCACACGCCGGGCACACGGGGCTACTACTGCTCAGGACGCGAGGAGACAGCCTCAGAAAGGTCAGAGACTGAGTGACGGAATGGGCACTGGCTGGCCCGGTCGCTCGCTCAGTGTCACATGGGGCTAATGGGGAGTAGATCCGGATTTCCTGGCTGGAAAGAGCCCGCCTCCCTGCCTGGGGCCATGGGTGGATGTGCACCCACTCCTGGGGGATGCCGGCCAGTTCCAGGGGCTCCTCCGTGGGCGCTGCTCAGCATCCCCACGCTCGACCACAGCCACCACGGGGCTGGTCCGCCTCTGTGCTGTCCCTCAGTCAGCCACGCTGCACCACATGCTGCAGGATGACCAGGGGAAACAGGAGGACGCGCCCTTGCTGGGAGTGCTTAGCGGTTTCGGGCTGTGGAGTCTCGTTTGGGGCGGTTTCGAGCGGGGGAGGGCTCCTATCAGTCCCAAGTGGGACTGCACACTCTGATTCTCCAGTCCCTGAACCAACAAGACCCCTGGGGGCTGGGGCAGGGGCCTCCCTGACAGGCGGCAGGCTCCGTGGCACGTGACCACCATGCTCCTTTAACCAAGCGGGACAGGCAGAGTCCACGCTGTGCAGGTGAGAAGCCGGAAGCGGGGGGCTCGACGGCGAGGTCCTCGTCACTCAGAGAAGAAATCTGCCGGGGCTCCTTCCAACCCTGTGTCCAAGCTCCTTCCTGAGGCATGACAACTCCGGAAGGGAGAGGCGACTTGCTCAGGAACACACGTCCACCAAGAGCCTGAAAACCTGCACAAGGGCAGAGCTATGGGAATGCAGGTGCACGCGCTCTGCTCCTGGGCGGGAGAGAGGGCAGGGCGCTCGCCCTGCAGTGACGCGCGCTGTTTAGGGAACAAAGCGAGACGCTTCTGTGTTTAAAAAAGGTAAGGCCGTGTGCCTACATTCACTTCCAGCTTCAGAAAGAAATTCTGAAGTATGAGCAAGGAACGAATCAAAGTGGGTATCTGGGGAGGTGGGAACATCCATCTAAAAAACCTTTTTGAACCGCGTGTATATTTTGCCTATTTAAAATAAAAGTTATTTTAGGAGAAGGAAATAATACAGTTCTCCTAACGACACGTGAATGAAACAGAAGGCCGTGAGCCTGGGACGTGTGGACACGGCTGAGCTCGAGGGTGTGGCTGACGAAGTCCGTTCACGCCCCCCGCTCAGACCCGTCACGCAGACCTCCGACAGATTCGGGTTCAGGATGCACACTTTGGGGCGTCTTTCTTTCCGTTTTCTTTCCCGATCCTCTCGAGGGGTGATTTTCACTTGCATGACGTCAAGACTTCAGACTGTGTGGCATCTCACCCGTTTATTAAAACAATGCCGCGAGCTTTGAAGGCAGGTCGCACCGCGGTGCAGGGCCGGGATGCGGAGCTCGGGAGCGTTCTGGTGACAGGAGCGAGTCGGCGAGTGGGCACGCAGCGGCCGACGGCACCAGGCTTGGCAAACCATTCCGGCAGCACGTTTCTGTACTAAGGTGCTTGCCGTTATGACCCATAAAGTGATAGAGCTGAGCTCGTAAAGCTAATGACCTGCAAGCACGTCCCCCTCCCTCCCTTTCAGCCGCGTAAGCCCCCGAAAGAGTGGACGCACAGATGCAGAGCGGGCTGAGCGGTCAGCTGTGCAGCTGCGTAGCCAGCCATGAGCCCGTCCGAGATGACAGTGTCACAGTGACGATGGCAAAGGTGGCAGTGGTCACTACTTCTTAAACACACAGACACTGGCATTTGAGGCAAGAGGTCAATAAATAATGATGGTAACGGCAATAATCGCTGTTATTTCTACTGGAAAGTACGTTCTAAACTGCCTCCCACGAGAGAGGCCCTGGGGTAAGTGTTTAACACTTGTCTTCTCAATTTTGTACTATTTTCAAATTAAGACTTGAGAACCTGGTGGGTATAAAGCAGGGACTGTTAATTTGATCTTAAAGATTTTTTTTTTTTAATTCAGGCCCCTGCAGAGAATACGAAGCTGACAACACAGCTCGCTAGGAAGCGGCCGGATCGAGGCCGTGTGACCGTGGAGCACATGTTCTGTCCCCACTCGCAGACACTTCACTGTAAACATGGTATCGATTCCTCACAGTAAACCTGGAAGCCAGGACCCATGCGCCCCTGCTGACAAACGAGAATCTTTTTGTGCACAGGGCCGGGGTCGGCTGGTCCCACGGCCACTGGTGGCATCAGCATGGACACCCAGCCTGGAGGAGCCTGGCCAGCTAGCTCCTCCCTCCAGCCCTGAGGAAAGCCTGCCCAGAGCTCTCCGTGGTGCTGAAGAGCCTCCTCCCCTGCAGCCTTTACTCCTCACCCGGGACACAGCAATTACGTTCCCAAGTAAATCATAGGCTCCTGTCCCCAAGACCTGCAACTGTCCTCTAGAAGAGCAGGGATGGTGACGCTGCAGGACTATGGAGTCACTGTTGGCACCAACCCAGGCTTTGCAAGTCTCCTGGACCACACACTGACAATCTCTGTGCACCTGAAGCAGAAGCAAGCCCCCAGCTCAGCCCAGCTCATGCCCTGTCTCCAGAGCCACCTGCAGGCAGATTCTAATGCCCTCGCAAGAAACCTCACACTGCTTCCACGGCGCCCTCCACGCTTGCCCCTTCTGCCTCAAGACACGGCTGAGTTAACTGGAGTCACTGCAAATCACTCATGCCTCCTGCCTGTCGTAAACCCTCAGAGGTGGTGAGCCAGGAGACCCAGGGTCCAGGGCCGGCCTCGCTCAGGTTAAACTTCCTCCACCATCCAAAGACGGCAAGGCCAACGAGAAAGCATCCCCGCCCTCTGAGCTGCTTAGCTGCTCATTTTCCACAAACTGATGATGAAAGAATTCAGAGTCCAGGGACAGGGGGCGAGGAAAGGTGTCCCCGGTCATTGGTACTGAGCCTGGCACATGGTAGGTGCTTGATAAGCGCCTCCTGCTTACTGCTGAGCATCTCCGTGTCGGTCACCCAGGGACCCCCTCTTAGGGTCCTCATGGTAATTTCGGGTTGAGGAAGCCTCAGGGAGGCGAAGTGACTCTCCCCACACCTCACAGCCAGGACAGATGGGCACGGGGGCTCGGGGACAGCAGTCCAGGCCCCAGTGCAGCTCTGTTCCCTGTCCTGACTTCCTCCCCACATGCCACACGCTGCCAGCGAGGCTGGTCCTCACTCCCACAGTGTGGCAGACGGACCGGGGCAGGGTCCCACCTTCGAGGTGCCTCTGAAGGATGAGACCCTTAGGGTGCCATGGGACCTCAGAGGGCAAGAGTCCCCTGGCCCCTAAATAGCTCGCTATTCCTCCTGTGAGGGAACCTGTGAGGTTCGGGGTCACACCCGTTCAGCAGCACGGTATCATTACATGAGGGGCGTGGGTTTGTCCCTACAGAGGAGGCAGTGCTCAGGGCCAGGACCGCACGGCACCTGTAAGCGGGGTCCCCTTCTGGAGGAGGAGGGAGGTCCTGTGACCTGCACGAGGACAGCCCCGGTCTGGCACCAGTGCGACACCGGGCAGGCCGCGCCTCAGCTCTGGGGCTCCTTGCCCAACCCCCACAGCAGCACCAGCCACCCCGGGCTCTGGACATTCACTGCCCTGACTGAGACCTGCCTGGATCCCTCTTCTGCCTCGTCACTCTGGTGACCACTGACCCATCCCTGGAGCTTAAACTTCGCCTTCTGCGGGATGTCCTGTCTGATGCACCCCAAGCTCTTCCCCCTGGCTGCGAGCACTACACCTGTTAGCACACCTGCCCTGCACTTGCCACGTGGTTGTGCGTGTGCCCCCGCATGCCTCTGCCTCCAGGGCTCTGGCCTTAGCCCACGCCCAAGCACTTATCGATGCCTACGACGCACGCTGCGGAAGGTGCTGGGGATGAAAAGACCGACCGAGATGAGATCCTTCCTGCTTGTAAGAAGCCCAGCCTGCTGTGGGAGGATTATATCTTATTAGTCATCCATCATTATTAATTCAATTTAATGAGCGAATCGGTACTTGAGCAGAGCCTTTTTGTTTACAAATGTTCTCACGCACACCATCTCAGTTAATCCTCAGTGTGTCCGGGAACCGTGAATGTTTGCTTCCGAATCCCTGAGAAAGGGCCAGATGCGAGGGAGGCGTGGAAGGCGAAGAAGCAGCGTCCGCTCGGGGCCCACTCGGCCGTCGGCGCTGAAGCACGTGGACGCGCGCTGCGGCTACGGGCGTCGGAGACCGCCGCACCGCGGCTCGTGGCATCACGTCTGTATTTATGTGGCTGGTCTGGCGTTCCAGAAAAAAGTGATTGTTCGATCAGCTCTCCCCCTGGGGGCCGGGCGGCCCAGCGAGCAGCCAGACTCCTCCGGGCCTGCGGGCCGGAGCCGCCGGCCTCACCTCTCCCAGGAGAGCAGCGCCGTGGTCTCGACGCCTGGCCGCTCCACGCGGTGTGCTGAGCGAAGCCGGATGCCTGTCACCAGCCCGTCACAGGAGGGCAGCTCAGGCAGACGCCGCCACAGCAGCTCTAGGTGAGGCCCGGAGTGGGGGCCGGGGGCTTCGCCTCGGCGCCCCCGCCCCAGCGCCAGAAGACGGGCTGTCTGTGCCCACGCGCCAGCTCGGAGTGACTACAGGTGCGGGAACTGAGCCCAGCCCCACTCCAGCCAATAAATTAGCAAATTGTCATAAATAGAAATTACACTAATGGAAAGACGCTTTAAGTGATTAATGAGCCTCTTTACCATGACTTTGTTTTTCAATTTGCGTCGTGAACTTTGAGAATGCTGATGCTGGTTTTCTCATCCCAGTCGGGGCGCCAGCGTCTCCTGTCAGCTCCCCGGTGTGAGAGACCCAGCTGGACGGAGGCCGAGACGCTCTCACGGCCCAGGACGGACGGCGGGGGAGCGGAGAGCGTGCTGCGGGGGGCGGCCCCGGCGGGCGCTTCAGGCCCCGTCTGCAGCACGGGAAGAACTCAGAGGCCGTGGCAGGGACCAGAGGCTCATCACTGTCCACAGCTCAGAGCCGAGGGCACTGACTCAGGCGCCAGGCGCTGGATGCAAATCCCAGCCCTGCCACTGACAAGCTGGGTGGCCCGAAACGAGGTCGTTAACCTCACTGGGCCTCAGTTTCCCCATCCATGGAATGTGGATCAAAAGAACTTTGGAGGGTTTTGTAAAAATTGAGTGAGCAAATCTATATAAATCACTCAGAACACTGCCTGGCATCTGGTAAATGCCATAGGCGTGTTAGCTGTTATTTAAGCTCTGCAATTTGACGATTCTATTATATAAGATACACATGTTCACAAGCACTGTCACACCAAAAGTACACAAAATGCGTAGAAGTCCAACGCGAACCCAATGCACGCCGATTTGTGTGCATGCGCGCACGCACAGTACGTGTCACACACACACCCCGACACAGAGTTGAACCAGTGCTTGCTGGCGGGGGACGCCCTCCCCGACTCTCACAGACCAGCCAAATCCGAACTGCATGCTCAGTGCGCCAAACCGTGATTCCTTTCAAAGTAATTTGATGGCTACTGTATTCGGCTCTGGGGAGACAGCAATTGAATCTGTGTCCCTCCGACCTTATTCCCCTGCCAACCGGTGGCCCAACAGCTGGGGTGACTATGGCGCTGAAGGTCCAACGCTTCCCTCTGGCCATCAAAGCGTCTCCACCGAGAGACCAGGGGCCCCTGAACCAGGCGACTGCCACCAGCCATGAAAGCTAAGTTCCCCTAAGTTCCCCCAAACGCAATTCTCCATTTACTTAAGATGATCAAGGAATCAGCTGTACTGATGACAGGAGCTGTTTGTATTAAATCCATTTAGACGAAACTGTTTCTTCCAACGTGACTATCAGGAGAACATAGCGTACCGCATTTTCAAGGAGTCTTGTTTAAAGCTCTCTGATTTTTTTCACAGCGTGAGAGGACAGAGCTCTACTAAGAAGCACCTTTGAGAATAAGCTAGAGCCAGTGAGAGGGCAAAGGGCAAGCGTGGGCGGCCCAGCGCCGATAGCTGACTCCCGCCTGACTTCCAGGGGGCGGGCCCGGGCGCAGGCAGGGTCTCCTTGCTGGAAAGACAGCAGCCTCAGAGACAGACGCCAGGCCTGGCTGTGCTCCAGGCCGCTGTCCCGCCCCCGATCAGCCAAGCCGGGCCGACGGCCTTGGGCTGTGCCTGTGAAACCACAGTCAAAAAAAGTGACCAATGTCACAGCCACTGTTGAGCTTCCTGGGTTCACAGAGGCCGGCGCGCGTCTGTCCACGAGGCCGAACACGGACCCCCCAATGACACACAGCCCGGGACACAGGCAGTCCCCCTGGAATGCAGGACCCTGCGCTTGGAGAGAGAAGCCACACTGCTCCAGTCCCCCCCGCCCCGCCCCCCATGGGACGCTGAGTCTGAGGCATCTAAGGCACTTTGCCGTTGGGCTCCATGAGCCCTGGCCTCGCCCTCAACACGGCCAGATGGCTACGAATGGTCCCCGGACAGAGCAGGAGACACGTGCTTATCAGACCACCTGGCAGAGATGCTGCCCAGATGGTCCAGGTCCGTGGCCTTTGTGGGATCAGCTGAACTGTGCGCCCAGTCCTGGTCCTGAATCCCACCATGGGCTCAGATTCCGCCGTGTCAGCAACACCTGAACCACGGTCTGAAGGGAGATTTGCAACAAAAACAAGGAAAACAAGCCGGGAGACAACACCACGCCTGCTCCAAGCTGGTCCCTCACCTGCCTCCAGCACAGGCCCTCCGAGCAGGGCTGCCCCAGGGGAGGGAGCCGGGCTTCATGCAGGACAAATCCCGCTGGGTGCAAACCCCTTTCACGTCCCTCTCGCACTCAGCAAACTGCAGCCGAGCCGGCACCCTGGGCTCCTGCGTCAGTGAGACACTGACGTCCACACGCCACGTGGTTTTGACGACAGCACGCAAGGCCTGCACGCAGCGCTGGGCCCGGAGAACGGGATCGCGCTCGCCTGGGCCCGGGCCACACCCCACGGCACCTGGCAGGTCACCAGCAGACAGCTGCTGAGTGAACGATGTCCTCGGACCTCAAGGCAAGGGAGACCAGTCTTGTGCTCTGTGAGCGCTCTGACTAGATGGGAGCACCGGGAGGGCTGGGAGAGTGGACACGGGAGGCCGGCCGCAAAGGCCCTGGTCCAACACTGGCGCTCGATTCTCCTTCCCCGAGCTACAGATGGGAGGCGCAAACAGACGCGGTCATGTCCCAAACATCCCCAAACCTGCCGCGCCACGGGATGCTCAGAACTATACCCCAGGCCCTTTCGGCATGAACAGGAACCAGCTGAGGTAGGACAGGAGGAGGTGGTCACTGAGCTTACCCTCCGTGTCTTTACGGGAGGGGAGGGGAGGCAGGGCAGGGAAGGCAGGCTGGTCAGCTCGACTCCTCGGTGGCACAGAGGCCCCCGGGTCCTGCTGGCCTCTCCCATCTGCACACTGTGTGCCAGGCACAGGGACAGACTGAGGCCCCTGCTGCTCTGCAGGCTCTGGAGGGGGCAGCCCTCCCTGGGCAGGCTCCCGCCTCGGCCCTCCCAGCTGCCCCATAAGTGCCCGTCTCTGTGCCCGCCCTGCCCTCAGCCGGGGGCCTCCCCGGGGCCCAGCACACAGGGGCACACAACGCCTCCCTCACTAGCCAGGCGGAGAGCGGGGCCAGAGCCTGGCGTCCTCTGGCTGCTTCCCCGGGTGTCGTAGGAATGACGAAGACAGGTGGGCGTGGATCTGCCCAAGAGCCACAAATCCCCCTGAAACACGACTACCCAGTTTTACACGCGCAGCACACAGGGGCCGTTTCATCACGAGGAATAGGTGTCGAATCAGGCCCAAGCTTTTCAGAATGTCTCAATATTGAGAAAACGCTACTGGAACGCGTAACGGAATGACTCGCATGCGATCTGGGGCCTCCCCACCTGCCCGGGCGCGGCTGACCGCAGCAGGGTCTGCACGGCAGCCTGTGCCGGACGTCAGCCGGACGTCAGCGCCGCCGCGGGTGGCAGAGCGCGTCCTCGCGTGAGCTCTTCCACTGCATTCGCCGATCGGGGCGGTGGCGCGTAAATCGAGGGGGCAGATGTGCCCAGCACATGGCAGCTGTTCAGTAAATATTGGTGGTCTGGATCAGTAGGGGAGCACAGAAAACAGGGAAGTCAGCCTCTTACTGGACTCCAGGCTGGAAGGGGAGACGCCTAATTTTTGGTTCTTTCTGGCCATTCGGATGGGCAGCTGAACCCGTGCAGGGCGGCGCATGCGGGCGGGGCCCTCGGGCCTAGGCGGGCGCGGGCTCCAAGTGCCAGCTCCTGCTCTGTGCATGACTCGACGGGCAGTTTTCATCCACGAGGCAGGATGACGGAACGCCCCGGGAGCTGCTGAGGGACATGGGTGACAGGCCAGCCCAGGCAGCACCTGGAGAGTGGGGGTGGGGTGGCAGGCCAAGCTGCCCAGTGCCCTGGCACCTAGTGAGGCCCAATCCTTGTGGAATACGGGGAGGCAGGGCCCCCCATTCCCAGGCTCCCCGCTTTTCCCTGAGCCACAGTGAGACCACTCGGGGGGGGTGAATCCCTCCCTTCCGACACCCCCACTGCCCCTCCCCCACGGATGCCGGTGACCATGAGCTGAGGCTGCACGAGACCCAGGCAGGATGTCTGGCGTGGCATAGGGCCCCTGCATGAAGCCGAAGCTCCCAGACCCAGGTGTGCGTGTCTTCTGGAGCCTTCCACACCAGGAGGTCAGGGAGCCCATCCCAGCTGAGTCCCCCCAAAAGACCAAGTCCTCCACGGCTCCAGCACCACTTAGATGCCGGCACGTGAGAGCCAAGAGCCTCCCTGGTCCAGCCCGCAGAGACCTGGCTGTTTTCACAGCCCTCTCTCCCCCTTGGGGTCGGGGACTGGCTGTGGGCCCTGAGCCGGCAACACCCCCCACCCCGGGCTGGCCCCCGGCTCCGCCACTCGCTGGCTGGACTCGCAGTGAGTCAGTTCACCTCGAGACTCCGTTTCCTCGACGGAACAGAAGCGCCAACCAGAGCCGCGGGGGCGGGAACGAGGCGGCAGAGGCGGCGGGCCCGGCTTCACCGCACCTGTCACGCTGTTCACGCAGCCAGCAAGGGCCGACGGGACCCCGACTTTGTGCTGAGCTCCGGGGGGGGGGGGCAGGGGCTAAGAGCAGGACGAGTCCACTCGCCCCCACCTTCCACAGAGTTCTCTCTATACAAAAGATGAGCGCCCATCTCCACAGCACGCTGAGGCGGCATCCACCCCCCCGCCTTCAGCACCCCTTCTCAAGGCCTCCCGCCTACAAGTGATGTGCTTACTCGGTCATGAGCTTTTTGGAGACGGGGGTCTACCTGCCCAACTCCACTTAGTTTGCACAAAGAAACTGGCCACAGCTCCTAGAACCTAGGTCACCCACAGACCGAGGGGCTCTCCGGAGAGACGGTCTGGGATGATGAGGCTGCACAGCGAGTTCGACCATCCCGTGCCGACGGAGCCGACGTGTGAACGAGATGAACAGACAGCCACGTTCGAGCCGCCTCTGCTCGGAGACAGCCCCTGGGCGGGCACCCTCTCCCCTCCCAGGACCTTCTGGGGCTTTTTCCGACGTCCCCTGCTCTGACGTCACCTCTCTCTGTGAAGTCTCCTATAATTGCCGCCCCCCACCCCAGCAGCTTCCTCCTCTGAACCTTGCTGCGCTCGCTCGGCACAGCATCCCGTCCCTGCGCCCCGCAGCACCCTTAATTCTCAGATGACAAGCCGCCCACAACCCTTCTGAGGGCGGCCGCCCCGAGGCCTTGTCTTTGCCTCTCAGCCTCTCAGAGGCCTCGTGACATTCCCGGTGGAAAGCAGGTGCCCCGTAAAGTCCGCCGACACACGCGTCCACAAACACGGGCACCTGGTTTCTCCAGGACGCTCGGCCCCCAGCGGAGCGTCTGCCACCAGCCAGGTGCTGACCTGAAGCCCAGGGCGGGGTCCGCTATTTTACGAAACACTCTTACAGCACGGTCCTTCTGAAGACCCGCCCGGTCCCCGACATGGCACCTCTGTGGCTTGGTCAGACGTGCACGCCAGCTGCAGTTTCCCTGATAAATTGCACCCCACGTTTGGCTGTCAGCGTGTGAGAATCCTCGGGCCCAGCACTGATGGTGGCCACGAGAACCCGTCACTAACACGAATGCCAACGCTGGCAGGAAATACGCGGTCCAAGGCCAACGTGGCTTTCTCAGCTGAACCACCCTTCATTAGCGGCGCCCGGAGGTGGTGAGGGGCTAGGGCGATGCCGCCTCCTTGCTCCCCACTTCCTTGCCGTGGCTTTGCTGGGCTTCTTGTGGCTAAAGTGGGGTGGCTAACCCCGTGGGGTCCCCTGAGAACCCTGAGCGGGGTGCACCCACCAAGTCCCAGAGGGGCCCACCACCAAAGGATATGAGTCTCCAGCGGATGCCCAGCTTGCCGTTGATCTCCAGGCTCCGGGCCGCCTGCCGCTCTTCCTCCAGCTGCTTCGAATTTGCAAACTGCCCCTTCTCCCCGGGGGATTCTGGGAAACTCTCAAAGTTGAACTTGTCCACTTGGATCGCCATTCTAAGAGAAGGGAGAAACACGGCAGAGAATTAATCAGGAGGACAATTTCTTCTGCTGGCTGTTGGAGAATCAGCACATGCCGGTGTGAGACGGTACAATGAATCATTATCGTAATTCAAAGCGGATTCATTCCAAGAAAATGGAATAATAGACTCCCAGAGTAGCACTGGCTTCAGAGCTGGTTCAACACACAGATTAGAACTGAGGACGGCCATAGATTCTGGCTTCGGAGAAGGCTCAGGTGTCCCAGAAGAAAATTTAAATTCCGGAACAGAACACGGCAGACAAGACCCCATGTGGAAAATCACAGACTAGCAATTATTTAACCCCGGGGACCATGAGGGCCTCCTGGGAACAGTAGCCTCATCGTCAGAGGCCAGCCCATCCCCTCGCTCCTCATCCTCGGCCAGACACGCTTGGTCACACGCGCCAGGTGCCAGCCGCGGCACAGCGCCCACCTGCCCACCTGCGGCCCCCGGCGCCCAACCCGCTTGCCTCCTGAGCCACTGCCCACCCTCAGGTTTTGCTCGAGCATCACGTCTTCCGCAAGGGCTCCGGCTTTGCTGGCTGTACCCAGGCCTCTCGACCTTCCGACCTTCCGGCAGTTTCTGCAACAAGGTAGGTGCTTCCTGCCTTAGCCTGTTTGCTGTTTGCTCGCTGCCCTCGAGGCAGGGAGCGTTTTCCTCCTGACCCCGGGGGCAGCGGGAGCCTTTGAGCTTTAGGTCTGAGCTCCAGCAAGGCCCTTCCAGGCCCCCTGCTCCATGGCGGCTCTCTCTCCATCCCCCTCGCCGCGCTCCCCACCGCCGCACTCGACTTACTTCTGTCCTTGCATTTGTCACGAGCTGGAAATATTTATTTCTGGACTTAACTGCCTATCAGTTCTACTGGACTGAGCTCCCCGAGGGCAGGATCTCTGGTCTCGTTGACCACAGTCTCGCAGGCCCAGAATGGTGTCTCTCGCACCGCAGGGGCCCTGGATAAAAGAACGGGTGAGTGACGCGCCCTCCCTGGCCCCCCAACACGCACCGCTGCCCCGCGCTGCCGCCCCGGCCTCTGAGCCAGGGAGCCGTCTCCGGAGCGAGGCTGGCGGCCCCCAGGGCTTTCTTTGTCACCTGTGTATCCGCCACCCACTGGACTTCTCCACAGCCCAGCTTCTCGTCTAAAATGGGAAGAATGCCACCGGGTGCCGGCCACTCTGTAAATGAGTGTGGCAACGTACGCAGATGTGGTCGGCACTCTGAGAAGGTCCCTCCAGATAGTTGTAGGGATGAGACGTGAGGCCCAGATGGAGAGACGCAGCCCCCAGACACGTCTCCGGACACGATGCCCGCAGATGTCACCGAACAGTGCTCAGATGTCCGCTGTGCCCACAGCCTGTCCAACCACGTGAACCCTGACAGCACCTTTCCTCCCGGAGGGGAGGTGCCACCCATAGTCCCCAAGTCCCCGCAAGCCGCTAAACACCACAGCCCCACTTCTTCACCTCTGGGGCTGACAAACCCCGCTTTGTAAGGTTTTGTGCCGATTACATAAGACGGTGGATACGAATCGGCGAGCACAGGGCCCAGAACACAAAGAGGCCTGTACCAACGGTGGCTGCTGCCGTGGCTAGTGATTCCCCACCGTGGACGGAGAGACCGGGAGAAGCTGAGGAAGTCACCGTGGCTGTCCAGGGAAGAGCCGAGGCTCGGGTCCTCGGCGTGCACCCCGGCCCTCTGCCCGGACGGTCCCCACCACCATCCGACTCCGCTCATCTCTGATGAGTCAGAGTTAAATAAAATTAATACCGCTATTGAATGCCAATTTTCATGTTTAATTTTATGGCCAAATGTGACAATAACAGTCAAGATTTGGCACTAAAAAAAGGTGCTGTGATTTTTGGAGTCTATAAAAAAGCACTGGTTTTTAAAATGCCGTATCATCTGATTCAGTCTCTGAACAGCTGATAACCTCACCGGGGGAATCATGATGATGAGAGCGAGCACAAACCGAGGCGTCGGCTTCAGGAGGGCCAGCCGCACAGTCACACCGCGCTTTCTCTGGGCGCTGACTGACGGTCGGGAGGCTGGCGCCCTGAACCTGCGTGGGCATCAGGGAGGCGGGGATCCGACCGCAGAAGACCAGCCTGTGCTCTGCCTTGTGAGGACGTACGACCCGGGCGAGACGAAGCAGCCGGCCTCCCGAGCCACCCACCCTGAACGAGGGGCGCACGGCGGACGAGAACACGGCACGAACGCGGACATCTGGATCACGCCCGAAGGGAAGAGCATTTTCTCCTTACACCTACCTCATGGATCGATTATGGGGAAAAAATCCTTCTTAATCATCATCTTTAGCTGGAAAGACACAGCGCGTCCTACAGTCCGAGCACGGCACCGTGCCCGCTTAGCGTCGCCGGCGATGGCGCCGACGCCAGGGCCGCGGCGTCCGGCGCTCCGGCCACCGTCCTCTCCCCCGTCACGCTGCTGAGGGCGGCGCTGTGCGCGGGCCGTGGAACGGAACGTCACCTGCCCAAGGCCACGGCCACGGCAGGCGGGAGGCGCAGACTTCCTGACCCGCCCTGGACACCTGCGGCATGCGGCGACGAGGGGCTGTCCCTGCTCCCCGGAGCTCCAGGTGCTCACCTGGCGTGCTCACCTGAGCAGCTCCAGGGGCGGAGAGCTGGGCGAGGGGCCTCTGCAGCTGATACACGAGCCAGGGCCTGGGGGTCGGTGTCCAGGCCCCCCACCCTCTCATCTGTTCCGTGCACAGACTGGATGGTCCCTTGGTGGGGAGCAGCTTAAGAGATGCCAGTGTCGGGGGGGGTGCCTGGCTCTCTTTTGGTTGTAAAAGTCTATGTTCTGAGGTAGCCAGTCTGGCCGGACCCCAGCCCTCATCTGGACGTTGGAGGTTGTGCGGGGCCCACCTGCAGCTTCGGGTTTGATTCTGTGAGTTGAACGGAAGCCGAGGGTGGGGACCGGAGTGGCTGTCAGGGGACAGCGGCTTCTTGCTGATGAAGCAGCTTCTCAGGGGATGTCCATCTGGCCTGAACACTCTCAGTTCACACTCGGGGAGCCTGCGTCGCCACCTGCATTTCACGGATGGGCGAACTGAGTGAAAATCACACACTGCGGCTCCTGGTGCTGGGGGAGGCGGCCTCCACGCTGGCCCTGCCCTCTCTGCTGCCCAGGTCCTTTGTGCTCACTTCTCTCCGGTAGGCCTCTCATGGGAAGAGACAGCCCCTAAAGTGCCGGCCGGCCTGCTAGGTCCTGTGGCCATCGGCCCAGCAAAGGCAGCAGGAAGCTCAGGCCCAGCACCTTCTGCCTGCAGGCTCCGCAGCACAGCGGGGCAGGGTGGGGGTGCAGGCGGGCTCCTGACCGGGTGTGGAATGGGGCGTCTGACACCTCGCGGTGGGGCCCCCATCTGGAGAATGGTGGAGACAGAGGAGCACGGTCCTCTGAAGCTACAGACCTGGACCCGGATCTGCCCTTCATCACCTAGGACCTCTCTGGCCAGAGGCCTGGGTGTCCCCAGGCCTCCCCCGTTGCAGAGTCAGTCAGGATCGTGGAGAGGTAAGTGAACCACTGACAGCTCTTACTTCTGGGGTATGGAAAAGGGTCTAAGATGGGTTGCGGTGATGGCTGCACAACACCGTGAACGTACTAAAAAAATCATTGAATTGTGGGCTCTAGATGAGCAAACTGTATGATACGTGAATCACATCTCGATAAAGCTATTATAAAAAATTATAGCTATTAAAGGCATTTATCTAATAAAGATCAAGGGAGACAGCATTTATGAAGACGTTTTGCGAAGTACAAAATGGAGATAAAGGCCAGGTATTTATTCTTTTCACTCACTGTCCTGTGCTCTTAAACATCTTACCGAGACTCCCAGGCGAGCCCCTGGCCCTCGCTGCATCCTCGGCCCCATGCAGACCAGGTCCGCTCCTGGCTGCTGCCCGCCTATTAGGTCTGAAAGGTCTCTCCATGGGGGCGCCTCTACTTGGCCGCCTCAGGGCCAGCCGCCCCATCTCTGAGCCTCCGCACTGGCCCGGCAAGGGCGAAGCGCGCCCCTCGGGCCCTCGCGTGCACACTGTGGGCCCGGCCGGCGCATCCTCGGTGCTCAGTGGTGGCACCCTCCTGCTTCTGACTGTCCTGGAGCCTGAGCTGTTTTGAGTGTTTCTGCCGTGACTGAGAGCCTGAGAGGCTCCTTCCCTCCCCCAAGAGGGCCGCATGCTCGGGGTGGGGAAGGCCAGAAAGCGCTGGGTAGAAGGGGCTCGCCGAGACGACCGCAGCCTCTGCGGGGGCAGACGTGATAGCGTCAGGATCTCCTGCCGTGGAAAACCGCGAGTGCAAGCAAACACCATGAGAGGCGCTTTGCCGCAGGCTCTTCCCAGCTCCTGAGCGCCAGAGCTCCTCGCTGGATTCGAGGAGGGGGGCCTCCAGCAGCGACGTCGCAGCCACGGGGCCCGCTGCCCGCCCAGCACCCTGCCGAAGGCGCGGCCACACTGCTGGGCAGCCCGCACCTCGGGTGTGGGCACCGCAGCGCGGCCCCCCGCCGGCGACCGCTCCCTCACACTGGGGAGTCTGAATCTCCCACAGCCGCTGCAGGAAGAGCCTCCTGAGGCTCTGCAACTCGCAGCCACCCTGCGGCCCGCCTGCCGGGCGGGAGGGGACACGTCAGTCACACCGCGGTTCACACGGGGAGGCTGCCGGGGCCAGACTGAGGGGTGGGGACCTGGGACGAGCCACCGGAGGCGAGCGTGACGGGACTCTGAGAGCGGCTGTCACACTGCAGGCCCGGGGCTCATGCCACGACTGAGGACGCCCAGGTGCCGCCTCGGCCACCTCGGGCACAGCTGGGAAGGCATGCTGGCGGGGCTGGGACCCTCCGGAGGGGCGGGGCCTGGCAGTCAGAGGGCGGAGGTGAAGAGGGGCCACGCTGGGGACAGGAGCCAGAGGTGGTGGAGTGTGACGGCTCGCCAGGGCCCTGGATGTCACTCTGACTAGACGGAGGGGACTGGGAAGGGACAAGCCCCGGAGAGAAGTAGAGGCCAGACAATGGAGGCTCTCGTGGCCTCACTACGCGTGAGTGCTACCCAGGGGACGGTGACACAGCTGGCCAGCGGGCCCACACTGGGGACTGCCGAAAGCTGGATTTAAGAGCGGAAACCACAAATGCAGAACAAAAGCGGAGGCACTGAAGTAAACTCGAGGGGACGTTTACTGAGTGTGTGCAACGATCTCAGCGTCCTGAAGTGGGTTTTACTATCTTCACAAAGCCGATGAGGAAACCTGCACGAGCCATGGCGTGACCACGTGGATGCACCACCCCCCACCCAAGGTCTGGACTTCTCAAAGAGACTTGCAAATTGGACATTGCCCGATTGTCATCTGTGTGGAAAATAACATTTGCATAACCATCAACAAACACCGTTGTCAACAAAAACAATCTATTTATAGGACACAGCATTAAAAGGGATTCCTTCAGAAAATAAAAGTTAGAACACATTTCCAGAAGGCCAAAATCCTTTCAAAGAGGTGTGAGAGCCAGGGAGGCAGTGAGGTTTTTACGTAAGAATCTGGACCGCACTTGAGGACACCTCTGGGCTGGGCACTAGTCTGAGCCCCTCCACCCAGTTAACAGAAATGGTGGCCCCCATGCTGCACTGCGGGCGCTCACCCTCACCAATCCCCATGAGAGCCCCGAGCGCAGGCGGGGTGGCTCCTGTTCTACAGATGGGGAAATCGAGGCTCCCAAGGGACTCCTAGTCTAGTGAGGAATGCGGACGGGGAGGCAGAGGCCTGGAAGCCCAGACCCCAGGGGCAGGAGCCAGCGGAGGCTGAGTGAGGATGGGGGAGAAGGGGCAGAGTGGCCCCAGGCCGGCGGTCACTGAGGCCAGAGCTGAGGCCGCGTGCCTGCAGTGTCCCCGGCCCGCGCCTCGAGCGGCGAGCGGGCCAGGCGGCATGCAGGAGGCTGGCGCGGGGCCCGGAGGCCTCAAGGGAGCACGGCCCTCTGCCACAGGAGGTCAAAGCAGGAGGGTAGCACCAAGACAGGCTCGTCAGGGTCTGGAGGACCGAGCTGGCCATGGTGCTGACCCGTGGAGATGGGCTGGAGAGCTGGGGCCCGAGGCAGGGCACTGGCGAGGGGGCAGGGCAGCCAGCCCAGGAAAATCCTGGGGTCCTGAACTCAGGTGGGAGCGATGGCGAGAAGGGGTTTCCTCCGCATGTCAAGGCCTTGGCCTTCACTCCAGGGACACCTGAGCGAGTCCTCATCTCACAGATCAGCTCTTCCGACGAAGCTCTGGACGTAACTGCACTGCCACCGAGACAGCAGCAACAGACCTGGCCCCACGCGTGACACGATGCCACGGAAATGGCTCGGAGTGGGTTTTCTGCCGCATCGTCTCAGCACCGCCAAACTGCGCGAGCCTCCGGGGTCCCGCTCGGCCAGCGCCCCCCACTGCCGGCGTCGCTGGGGGTCACGGTCGCCCCCCCCCACCTTGTTCCGCATCTTGTTCAGTGAGGGCACCATGGCCATACAGCGCTCTGCTCACCCAGCTCCATGGCTTAGCCCCACCTCACCTGGCTAAGCTCTCCTTCAACATGCCTCCTTCTCACGCCCCTGTGTTTCTAGTAGTTTCTCTGATAAACATGTGGCGAAAAGGTCAGCCTTGCTCACATACTTCTCCCCAATGGTCAGAGGGTGCTCTGACAGGCAGAGACACGACCGACCCATCTGCCTTCACTTTCCTAGCACCTGGAGCGTTGCCTGGCACGTAGCAGGTGCTGAAGAAGATAACTGGTTGAAGTGCGCGGCACCCAGAAGCCTTTCATGTGGCTGAGGCCTTATCCTCCCAGAGGGAGCTGCTCAGTACGGAGCTCATTGGTTTTAAGGCAGTAAAATGCCCTAGTTTGTTAACAAAATGCCTCAATCATACTAAATCAGTTGCCATTAGTAAAAAAATGCTATTACATCTAATTATACATTTCATCGATTCTGAATTAAACCTCATATTTCCTAAATTAAATGAGAAAAGCAAACAGGAATAGGAAATACTCAGGTTCCCCTTGCAAACAAGTGACAGGTTCGTGCGAAGCTCAGGGAGGGGGTCTCCACTCGTCCTCCGGGCCCAGCCCCCGGAGCCCAGGCAGGGGCGACAGAAGGCCCTCTCGGGGCTGCGGAGACAGAAAACGTGGGATCTGCTTCCTAGCTCTGTCCGCCTCCATGTCCGTGTCATCCCGGGTCAATCATCTGGCCTCCTGAAGGGCCCGGCGTAAACACCCGGCAACCCCATTCTGTGTAAATTTGTGACCAGCAGGTACTTAATGAAAGCGAGAATTATCATCAGTGCTATTTGTTTAAAATTTAAAGTGATTCTCTTTAAAAATACAATGAGTTCTAAACGACCTCTAAACTTCAGGTGTTGCTGTTGCTGCCTAACAGAAATCACACAGGGAGGGACCGTGTCTGTCACATGGTAGACGGCGATGGGCAAGTGAATATACTTAAGACTCAGAGTCACCACCAGAAAACAGTCTGCGCAGTGTCAGTTAACACAGGTGCCTCTGCGTGACTTCACGACACGCCCACTCCAGACACTGAGCTGGCAGCAGATCTGCAGAAGGACACAGCTCAGCCCTGCCCGTGCCTCCGGCGGCCGCTCAGCTCCCGGCCTTGCCTCTGCCCCTCGGAGTCCTCCGCTGCTGCTTCCCTCCTCCGCTCTGCCGGTTTCTGGGACCCCTGATGATCCTGCGCACGCACCCATGGCCTGGCGTGCCGCTGTGGAAGGGGCGGGGTCTGAGGGCCCCTGGCCTGGGACCGTGACCCCAGCAAGGCTGGCAGGGCTGGCCGTGAGTCCTGAGGGCCAAGGGGAGCCCAGTCCTGTCCAGCCCCATCTCCAGCCCCGCGCTCTGCACCGCACATTTCAAACTCCTTTCAGGCACAAAAGACGGGGCGCTCATCTGTAAAACAGGCTGATGGGGCCTGTAGCTGAGGGGTTCACCCTGGGAGACACGGAAGTAAATGGCCGACGTTGTGAGTGATTCTGCTGTCCCTCCAAACCCGTCACATGATACAAAGAAAACCCTCAGAGAACCAGTGTCCGACCAGCAGGACTTCATCTCCCTTGTTTCCGGGATCACCTGGATGCCGCAGGTGAGGGGGCGAGGGGCCGATGCCCGCTGGGCCGGGCCTGCGGCTGACACGCAGCGTGAGCAGAGCGAGGACAGCTCGCCGCACCCTCCGCCGGCCGCTCCCTGCAGGCCGGCCCCAGCGCAGGCTGGGTGGCGGCTGGTGCGGATCACGCTGGGAAACAAGGGAGTTAATGACGAGATCAGAGCTCTGGAAACAAGCTTCTGCTTTGCATTCGGGACGCGCACACCGCTCACTCGCAGACCTGCAAGGCAGCAGACGAGCGCTATTTCATATCCTTTTCTCCAGCCAAGACGCTAAAAGGACAAAAAGGTAACGGTGACACGACGAACAGTGAAGACGCCTTCCACCCTTCCAGACCTGTCAGACGCCCCCCGCTCTGGCCCTGTGAGGAGGGCACCCGGGCAGAGGTCTCACCAGCCACAGCGCCCGCGGGTCCCTCGGAGACCAGACATTCCCGGGGAGGCTCAGGAGAGGCGCGAGGAGGAGGCGGCCACCCAGGGTCATCGCGGAGTGACCACAGTGACAGCACGGGCACGCTCCGTGCGGCAGATGCGCACAGCATCGGCTGGTCGCAACCTGCTAGTGCCGCCCTCTCCCGGACGTGGAAACTGAGGCACAGGCGGGGACGCCGCCTGCTCGGTCAGGGACCCTTCTGCACACGCTCGCGCACCATTTCCTTGACCCCTGCCCTCAGCCGAGCCACCTTCTTTTCTGCTCTACCTGCGCTAGGTTTTGGGGATCGAGCCATACAAACCTGATGTCTAACTGTGGCCACGATCAGGTTTTTATTTGCCCCTCTGTTTTAGCATGAATTTCCCTTAAGAAACGGCCCTGACAGAAAACATATAAACTCCAGATCTGCCTCGCTTGGCTGCGTGAGCCCAAGTACACGACACAACCTGTGTGAGCCTTAATTTCCTCACCTGCAAAAACCAATCAGAATGCCTCGTACGACTGACGCAGAGAAGAAACAGCCTGTTACGCTATGTGGCCGCTCGCTGGGGTCGACCGTCATTTTAGAAAGCTATCTGACCGTGATAACATCCTGCCCGTACGTCTCTGTCCTTAGCTGAGACTACGTTTCAGAGGGACTCGCCACCGTCAGAGACAGCGGTGGCCTCGAGCGGAAGCGCCCGTGTCCACCCCCAGCCGGGCGGGCCTGGCGGGTCTGCGGGGAAGGAGGCAGGACACGCCTTTCCTCACACTTGCTCTGGGGTTTGTCTCCACACGGCGAGACCCAGCCAGCCTGCCTGCTTCACGTGTGTGCCAGAGGGGCGGCCGGCTCTGGAAGCTCTGGGCCTCAAGGTCCTTGTCCCCACAATAAGAAAAAATGCCCAGGGCACGGCATTCTCACACGAATTCAGCCAAGGAAACGTCCTGCTTCGCTCACTGTCCGGCACCACGTCCCGAGCAGCACGTGTGACTTTTCCGTTCCCATCACTGTCTCACTTGTGCTTCACAGGGAGCAAAGGTGGCGTCTCCTTCCTTCCAGCGCCCACGACTGGGGACAGGTGCACGCCGAGCACGCAGCATGCGCAGGGCTTTGCGGTGTGTGTGTGTGTGTTGTGTGTGTGTGTGTGTGTAAATGACGCCATGCTGCTCCCCGGGGACGGCTGCTTCAGTAGAGAGAGGGCTCTGAGCCCAGCGCGGGACCCTGAAACACTGCGCCCGGGGAACCACGAGAGAAGCTGCTGGGGTGGTGGGGCCAGACGCCGACGGCAACACGGATGGGTCTGGGCAGGAAGGGGGCCGGGATCAGTGCGAGTTCAGAGACCATTTTCTTCCTACTTTTCCTTATTTCCTAAAATGGACACTTGTTATTTCGATGGGGGTGACGGACGCTCTCTCAAGGGACAGCAGAAGCGCCAGTGCTGGGCGGGTGAGGGGACAGAGCCTGGGCGGCCTCGGAAGGGAAGCAGATGCACTGAGCGCAAGGTGCCCGCGCGGAGCGAGCAGGGGACGCGCACAAAACCACTGGAGCCAGCGGAGCAAAGGGGACCATGGCGCACCGTGCAGACACGTGCCGCGGAGACGCACACCGCGGAGACGGCACCGCGGAGACGCGCACCGTGCAGACGCGCACCGCGGAGACGCGCACCGCGGAGACGCGCACCGCGGAGACGGCACCGCGGAGACGCGCACCGTGCAGACGCGCACCGCGGAGACGGCACCGCGGAGACGCGCACCGCGGAGACGGCACCGCGGAGACGCGCACCGCGGAGACGGCACCGCGGAGACGCGCACCGTGCAGACGCGCACCGTGCGGGCGGCGCGGTGGCGGCCAGGGCTGGGAGCCGGTGAACACCGAGCCGCGCTGCGGCGGCTCCTGGCGGGCGGGGAGGCCGTGAGCGAGGCCGCGCGGGAGGCAGTGTGTAGGGCGGAAGTGTCGCCGCAAAGGCCACGTGTCGTCCGGACGACGCCTTCTCCGCCTGGCACGTGGGGAAGCCGGCAGGACACAGTCGCCAGCCCGGCCCGCCCGGCTCAGAAAAGTGGACATGGAGGAAACGCGCTCACGAGACGCGCAAAGAGAGGCCCACTTCCCAAGCTGTCTCTCGTCCTCAGGGATTTGAAAGCCGAGAAATCCGTCTGGGAGCCTCTGCCTGGTCAACCGGTGGGCACACAGCCTCCTCAGTTCACACCCCCAAAGCGCCTCCGTAGAGGACCGGCCACCAGCTCCGCACGGGCAGAGGGCGCACGGGGACGCACCGAAGTCTCTCTCGTTTCTGATCGGCTCTGTGACTCAAGTTTTTCTTAACACCTCTCCTCTGCCATCTCTCTATGGTGTCATGAATCACTGGACAGAGAATCAGGGAAGAAGCCAAAACTAAAGTTTATTCTGGGGAGCTTTTGTCATTTTCTATCCCAACCAGTATTATCATCTTCTTCGTCTTCATTTTACATTTCATACTGTGAAAACCTCATAGCGCCAGATGGAAGGAAATGAAACATCATAATGAAACGGGGGGAAAATAAAAAACAAAAATGTGAATGAGTCAGACGACACAGCTGCGGCACATGGCGTGGAAGCAGAGCCCCCGACTCGCACGGGCCACGGGCAGCACGGGCAGCAGCGCCACGGAGCACGGCTGGACGGCCGGGCGGGGGGACCACACCGCATCCAGGCCCCCACACCAAGGACGGAGAGGCAGCTGCACTGTCGTCCGGACAGACCCCTCCAAGGAGCTGTGAGTGCACCACCCGCCTACACAGCCCCTCCCCTCCCAGCCTCACAGCTCCAGAAAACTTTGGGAGTTGGGGTCCGGCGGCACCCTCGCAGCCTGCAGGCGAGGGGTGGACGCGTTCCTCCCACGTGGATGGAGTCTGCGCCCTGGCAGAGGGGCCCGGCCAAAGGAGCCAGGGGAGGGGCTGAGGCTGTGGCTACCCGAGCACCCACGAAAGCAGAGTGAGCAGGCGGGGCACTCGTAGTAGCCAACGGGGCCCTGGGGGGCACTTCCTATCTCTGTCCTCACCAAGAGACCAAAAATTTAAAAACCACAGAGAAGACATAAATGACATGAATGAACTGAACAGTATCGTCCACTCCCGGCTGGTATTTAGAGGCACCGCAGTAAGCAGCTTCAGAGCGCACCTTCGTGCCAGGCACATAAACTCCCCTCACTTGAGATGCCCGTGCGGCGGTCCACAAAGCCAGTCTGAACAAATTTAAGACGACTGAAGTCACACACGGTGCTGGGGAGTCGGGAGCAGGACATGAACCCCCCACCAGGCTTCAATTTTGAGAACATGCTTCGCGTACTTCGCTTTCTTCCTGCGCCACAACTTAGGCTGTTTCTGAACTCCGGCTCAGGATGGCAGCTCTTTCTGCAAAGACCTGCTCCGTGTAACTCTCCGAATCAGACTGAGCGAGGGTCCGTGCTCGCTGGCCCAGCCGATCGGCGCCAGGACCCTGGGAAGTTATTTTCCCTGCAGACTCAGGAGGTTTAAGTGACTTGCCAAGTCAAACAGTTAAACAAGTGACAAAATCATGGGAGGCCAAAGTAGAAATAGTAAACGACCCAAAACGGTACGATTTTCCAGGCGTGTAGCAGTCGGGATTGTCTGAGGGCTCTCCCTAGGAACGGTGAACAGAGGGGACAAAAAGACAGCTGTGAACATTCAGGGGCCCGCGCCGGGGCCGGACACTACGGGCCTTGCACAGGGCTGTGGTGGGGAGCCCAGTGCGGGCCCCCCCCTCCCTGGAAGGAAAGTACCTGCCCCATGCCCGCTCTGAACCAGGCACGGGAAGTCACCACGGGAAGTCACCACGGGATCGTTCTTGGTGGGCAAAGAACCGTCGTCTCGTCCAATGAGCCCTGAAGCGATGGATGCGGTTTGGGGAGCTAAAGGAGCCAGAGAACGTGAACTGGGGGAACCGAGGGCACCCCTGAGTGAGCCGCTGAGCCCGAGACGAAAGGGCAGCCAAGGCCACTTCGCTGAGAGGCAGCAAAGTCGCGGTCCCCAGTGACTGTCGGTATGTTCTCGGTTTCTCCTGCAGCATTTCTGAGTCAAGTGAGTTTCCTCACAGGAGCTAAAAATAGCGATTACAATTCCAACGAGCCCCACCAGCCACAACCACCTTTGTCCACATGGGAGCTGCTGGCCAGAACAAGGCGTTGCCATAGAAACCACACGCACTGGACGCTGCCCTGGGAGAGGCGGGCGCACAGGCCTGCCTGCCTGCAAGACCCCCGGGCCGTGGCGGCCGGCGGGCCCGGCCCAGGAGGCGGCACTGAGGCTGCCTGGCTCGCTCCTCCGACACCTGTCCCAGCCACGGCCTCCCTCCACCTGCTCTGGAAAGGAGGTGACAGTGAGACGCCCCACGGGGAGCAGGGGCCTCAGGGGGTGACAGGGCCGCGGCACAGTAACTGCTCAGACCTCGGTACAGCTCTGTGTCTCTGTCCCCAGTGATGCCAACGCCGAGGGGATGACGATACCTGCATTGCAGCTGTGCCGTGTGACAGCGTGACGTGCCTGTCTGGTGCCCGCACACGTGTGCTCCGTGAACGGGGTGCTGCCCCCGCCCTCGCTGCACACCCAGAGAGGGCGGGGGACAGGTGAGCGTCAGGCAGAGAGGGAGAGGACACAGGTGTGTGTCAGGCAGAGAGGGAGGGGACACAGGTGAGTGTCAGGCAGAGAGGGAGGGGACACAGGTGAGCATCAGGCAGAGAGGGAGAGGACACAGGTGCGTGTCAGGCAGAGAGGGAGGGGACACAGGTGAGCGTCAGGCAGAGAGGGAGGGGACACAGGTGCGTGTCAGGCAGAGAGGGAGGGGACACAGGTGCGTGTCAGGCAGAGAGGGAGGGGACACAGGTGCGTGTCAGGCAGAGAGGGAGGGGACACAGGTGAGCGTCAGGCAGAGAGGGAGGGGACAGGTGAGCGTCAGGCAGAGAGGGAGGGGAGAGAGGTGAGCGTCAGGCAGAGAGGGAGGGGGAGAGAGGTGAGCGTCAGGCAGAGAGGGAGGGGAGAGAGGTGAGCGTCAGGCAGAGAGGGAGGGAACACAGGTGAGCGTCAGGCAGAGAGGGAGGGGGAGAGAGGTGAGCGTCAGAGGTCCTGACAAGGCAGCTGCATCCGGTGCACCTCCAGGCAGCTCGGCCGCGGCCACAGGGCCAGCCGACTCGCTCTGCGGGCAGAGCAGAGGAGCAGGGTACCAGGCTGGCCAGGCCTGCACCTCGCCCTGCCCCTCGTGGCCGAACCGCCTGCAGGAGAGTCACCCGCCTGCACGTCCAGCTGCCCCCGCTTGTCCCTCCGAAGGCCCTGTGTTGTGACCGGGTTCACCTGTCTTCTACTCCCAAATCTGCCAAACATCTTCATGCGTCTTCAAACACCTCTGGGGGGCTCGCAAGCACCTCACGCCGGGGCGTTCGCGCCAAGGCCTGTGCCCTGGTGGCAGTCACCCTCTGTGCCGTGGTGTGCACGGGACGTGCTTTGTCCCCTCTTCAGCCTGCGGGCTTCACAGGGTGGGCTTGATCTCGGGGTCACATGTGAAATGCCGACAGCACCCCGCCCAGCGGTTACTCAGTAACCCTCCTGGTTTTACGCTCACTCTGGGACGGGGAGGAGGCCTGGGTGGCTGAGTGAACTCAAGCGAGGAAAGACTCCACAGCTGGTGAGAGGGGACACGTGTGACACGCATCGGCCAGCGTATGGCCGTGATCGCCTCGGACCTGTGGCCACAGATCGCCCGATGGCTCTGTGCGCACCTTCTCCATCTCATGGAAGCACAATGCTTCCTGGCAGAACCCAAAGGTGGAGGGAGGGGCCCCACGCGGCCCGAGTGCCTCTCCTCCCCAGGTTCCTGGAGATCTGTGGGCCAGAGGGAGCCGCGTCCACCGGGGAGGAAGAGGGAAATGGGGCGAGCTGACGTTGGCCAACACCTGCGAAGCCCGCCTCGCGAGCTGCCACCCCCAGCAGTGGAAGACGTGTCGGAAGCATCTGGAAGCCTCGGATGTAAGGACACTGCCCAGGATTCGGAGCCACAAAGACCTGGGTGTGAATCTCCGTTCCTGACCTACCGGCGGACCCCCGAAAACAATGGTCACATGACGTTGGCACTCCCGCTCACAACCCTCCAGCACCTTCCTGGCCCCAAGCAAAGTGCGAAGCATTTTCCACACCACAGACCTGCGTGGAGGGCTGTGTGGCACCCGGGGGCTCGCGGAGGGAGGCAATAAAAAAAAAAAAAACCTTAAAAAACATGCTAATAAGCCACGAGGATGCTAAATAAGAGTTGAGTTTGGCCAACACGAAGGAGTGCTTCCTCCACGCCGGGCCCTCCCGCCGGGGGCGAGGGCTCAAGGACAGGTGAGACGAGGTGCCTGGCTGGACGGCCTCTCATCCTGGAGGGGAGCGGGACACAGGGAGCGGTGATAATGCACGACCCCGGATGCCAAGTGACCTGCATGCCAGGGCGTCTGGCCCGGAGGGAAGCAGGGGGACTCTGCGCCCCTCCCGCGGGGCCAGGCCAGCCACGGCCTCAGTCTCTCCTTCACCGGACATGTGTAAGCCTGCCTGCTCTTCGCACTGCTGGGAGCCAAGCAAGTGTATGCGGCAGGTGGCCTGGGGCCCAGCACCTGCCAGGTGTCCATACCCGCCGTCCCTCTCCGATCCCGCTACGACGAAGCCTCTGAGAGCCGAGGCTGGGCTTCCCTCTGCGCCAGCCATGGCAGCGCGGGTTGAACGGGAGCTCAGCAAGCCCCGCTTACAAGGATGAGGACCCAGCGCCACAGTGAGCAGGCCACGCACGGTGCCACATCGGAGGGGTACTCGTCACTAAGCCGGCCACGCTGTTTGGCACACGATGGGCGCTCTGGTCACTTCTGAGTGACGGCAGGAAAAAAATGAAAGCACATTTCGTCAACTGTAACGTGATATATTAATATAGGAAAAAAGCCACCATCCTGTGAAGACAGTAAAAAAATGAACAATAAAGACGAAGCCGTAAGTGCGGTGCCTTCCCTCTGAATGCGAAGGAAGTGGGGACTGCAGTCTGTCCCCAACGCCCGGGGCCCTTCCTACAGGACGGGCCACCTCGCCTGCCTGATTTCAGGCTGTGCTGTGACTTGCTTTGACCATCAGAACATGCAGCAAGAGACACGGGCCACGTCCGGCAGAACGCTCCTGAGCTGTCAGGCGACCTGCCCCTCCCCTTTTCCCTCTGCCCAAACCAGCACGTCTCAGGGAGGACGTGGGTCACAAACGTGGGTCACAAACGTGGGTCACAAACGTGGGTCACAAAATGGAGCAGAGCTAAAACCAGCCCGTGACGCACACGGAACCGGAACAAAAAACGTTTTGTTGTTGCTGTTTCTCCTAAGTAACGAAGATCCTGGGTTTTCTGTCACCACAGAGTAACTTAGCCTAAACTGAATGACACACTAGTGATTCGATTCCGTCCCTACCGGGCCAGGCACTGGGCTAAATGGCAGCACAGAGAGGTGGAGGAAACGTGAGCCCTGCCTACAGGCGGCCGGCAGGGCCGAGAGAGACGGGGAAGCGAGTGCTCTCAGCAGGAGATGCGGAGGACGTGAGGATAAAGTGCTGGAGGAGCAGGGGACCCAGGGGGCCCGGGGGACGGCCTGGGTCTCACAGGATGAAGGCGTGCTTAGCAGGCTGCTGGGCAGGGCTCTCCGGGAGGACGGGGCGGCCTGCGCTGGGCACAGCCTCGGCCCCGACGACGGTCCTGCTGTTTCCGCCCAGCGATTTTCCTTTCTTCCTCCTCCCTTCTGCTAGGGAACGGTAACTGGACACGGTGCAGTGAAAGAGGCAGAAACAGCAAGCACTGTGTTTAGCTTGGAAAAATGCACGATTCTCAGAACACTAAACATACTCTTACCATGTGATCCAGCCATCGCACACCCGGTAGTTACCCAAAGGCGCTGAAAACTGACATCCACACAAAACCTGCCCACGGGTGTTTGGAGCTTTAATCAGAATCGCCGAAACTCGGAAGCAACCAAGAGGTCCTTCAGCGGGCGAACGGATTAACCGCGGTCGCCCTGAACAAAAGGACTCGGTGCCGGAGAAAAATGAGCCATCGAGCCAGGCACAGCCGCGGGGAAGTCGAACTGCGTGTCGCTGCTTGACGGAGGCCGGTGTGAAGAGCCGCCCCACGCGACCCCAGCTCCGTGACCGCTGGACGAGGGGACGCGGAGGGGGCCGGAAACGCACGGCAGCTCCTGGGGAGGGGCGTGGAGGGACGCTCGGCGGGGCGGAGGGCTGTGAAGGCGGCACTATGCGTGCCTGACGACGGCTTCCCTGTCCAGATCCACACAACGCATAGCACCAACCAGCCCTTCCCCGTGACCAGCTGGTCTGGCGGCTGGGGGGGGGCACCCCCAACGACGCATGCGTGTGCTGGCCATTCGCATCTCACGTCGAGCTGAGAGCCTCCCCCTCCCCAACCCCCACCGCCTGCCACCTGCCTGCGCACTCCCCGGTCCCCGACGACCCTGGGAATCGGCCCCCTCCCCAGGGGTCCCGGGCTTTTTCTCAGGGTGGGACGCCAGCCCGTTCCCCATGTCCTGTGACTCTCAGGATCTACAAGACGACCCTGATGTCAGGTGGGAGGGTGGCTGGACGGGGCAACAGGACTTGGCAGGCCTTCGGGCGTCTGGAGCCATGAAGCCAGTGGACAACTGACAGCGTTCGTAACAGCCACATGTTCCCGGAAGCAGACTTGTGCGCATGGCCTTGTCGCCCATCCGGGGGCGTCCACCTGGCAGAGGTAGGCCATCTCCCCCGCCACCCGACATGCGCTGATGGTGAGATGCTGACCGCGTCTGCCCTTTGGCCAGACCCCACGGGCTTCAGCAAGTTCTAGACATCCTGAACTCTCCCCGAGCCCCCCCAAAACAAATTCGAGGGAGAGCGAGGGTATTGTTGCTCCCTTGGGGGCCAAGTGGTGAGCCAGACGTGGAGCAATTCAGCTCTGGGGACACGCTGGCCACCACCGGCTGCCAAGAGGCCTCCAGGTCCTGTGGGCCTCTGGGAGCACTGAGCGGTGCCAGTGCGCCGCCCCCCGGGGGGCAGTGAGCGTGAGCACTAACGATGCAGCGAGCACCTGGCTCAGAGCCGAGAACCTGCAGGAAATAGCCTCCCTGCTGCCTCCGGTCCTTTTCCGAACCTCGGACAGAAAGCGCTTCTGTGTTTTGTTTTGTTTGAGCTTATGAAGAAGTTATGGGGTTTCTTGATGTTTACTGGCCCGCGAGGGATGAAAGTGCATGAGTCTGGGACAAGAGTTCCACGCCAGGCGTTTGGGGGTGGGGTCAGGCAAGAGGAAAACACCGCCCGTGTCCACCACGGAAAGAAGGTGAGCGGACACGCAGGGCCCTCGGGTGTCAGCGCGCGGGGGCACTCACCGCTGGCACTCGCCGGGGTGCAGGGTGAGCTCCTCACTGCTCCGGGCGCAGACCGTCAGCTCGTGCTCGGCGCAGTTGAAGACGTCCAGGAGCAGGTGGCACTGCCGGGTACTGCATTGGGAAGACAAAGGCAAGTTCAGAGCCTTCTGACAGACAAAGGGGCGAGCGACTTTGCCTTTTCCTCTTCCCTGAAGATTTTCCACTACTAGAAGATGTCAGAAACGCGGCTTATCAAAAATGCCAAGCGCCCCTGGACATAAAGGATTGCTGGGACTCATTCTGAACAAAACTGTCAGTGCCAAAAAGTGGGTTTGGAGAGCCTGGTTGTTCCTGGCATCACCGGCGTAACCCTGCTTGCCCTTTACAAACCAAGTGACCCTCGAAGGGAACTCGAGTTCTCCCGGCCTCACACACGTGAGGACGAGAATGCCCGACACATGAGTAAAGGTCCAGCAGGAAGGCAGCTGGCTACAGTGTCGTTCAACAAACGCCACGTGCGTCACCGTCCCACCAGCAAACGTTCAGGAGAGTCCCACGGGTGCCAGCAGGTGCGGGGCCCTGGTCCGTGGAGAGGCGAGCCCCAGCCGGGGGTGCATGAGTCTGCTGTGAGTCTCACGCACCTCACTGCCCTTCAGAGCCGTGGAAGACACTGTCGGTCTGTCACTCGCTCCCACCGGAAGTCCCCTCTGGCTTCTCTAGCACAGAGGGCAAAGAGGACCCTTTGCCACAGGGGTGGTCCGTGGGACAAAGCTCCAGCTAGAAAGGGTGGAGCCAGGAGACTCCCCGTCCCAACAGGAAGACGAGGCCTGAGAGGACATGCTCACCCTTCGGGCTCCCTGTCCCCTCTCCCCCTCTCTAGAGACGAGAGGGAAGCCAAGAAGCTCGGGGCCACTCGGAGGCCATGAGGACAGACGCCACAAGCTGCGGGTGCCCAGTGGGGTCGCCAGGGGACAGGGAGATGAGGACACCCGTGACAGCCGAAGCGGCCCCACCCTGCCTCCCGCCCTCTGGACCCATCAGCTACACATGCAAAACAGAAACGCCACCCGCACACGCCCCGTGGGTGTTCGCCACCACTCGCTGGGCTTCCATTAAACTGGAACAGCCACGTAAACGAATGCGGCACCCCAAATGCGGCACCCCAACTGCGGCACCCCAAATGTCCAGTGTCGCAGCCGGGGTGTGACAGGCACGTGTCTGCGGGTCTAAACGGGACAGCCACGCCTGTGACAGGAGCAGACAGGGGAGGCGGCCAGAGGCAGAAAACCCAGAAAAGGATTTTGCTCTGGGTCGTTTTCAGCTTTCAGTGCAGCGTGACTTCAAAACAGGACCCTGCCGGAGGTGCCTGCATTCCTGAACGCGCTTCCTGAAATGCGTGCTGGCTGTGGAGTTAGCGGGGGAGACCGGGCCACCTGCACTGCTGTGTGTCACGGCGGCCCTGGGAGCTGTCCCCCCGCACGGCGGCCCTGGGAGCTGTCCCCTCAGCCTCCTTTATAGGGGAGGGACGTGGGGCTCCACAGAGGACGGAAATGCTACGGGGGTGACAGAGATTCTGGACTCAGAACGCAAGTCCTCTCGTCTTTATGGTAGATGCACGCAGACCTCGACTCTAAACCTCGCCCCCTGTTCTTTCCAGAGGAGGGGACTGAGGGGTGTGGTGACTCGTCAAGGGTGCGTGCGCACACGTGCACACACGCTCACACATGCACACACACACAGACGCTCAAATACAGACATCATCAAAAGGCCACCTGCAAAACATCCGTGTTTCACGGCGCGCGCACGGAGCCCGCTCCTCAGGGAGGAGGCAGCTTTGCTGCGCACGGCGGCTGGGCGCGTCCGACGCCTGCAGAACAGGCTCGCACCGGCTGCCAGCAGGCTCTCTGGGTGGGGGCATCTTCTCCAGAGGTTCGACACTTGGAAAATATTCATTAGCTCTGACAGCTGCCTACAGGAAGCCTCTCCACTCAGCTCACAGAAAAATGAGCTTTCAAGAAAGATCTATTCCGCCTTTGTCATAACTTCATGAAATCTTTAATCACAGCAAAATCTTTCATCGGAAGAGGGAATTCGTAAAACATTTATCAGAGGAGGAAAGTGGAAGCGATTTTCAAAAGCAGGGAAGAGGAGGCTCAAATCTCTCTCATTTCCACAGAAGGACAAGGAAACAGGGCAGGCGTGGACCACAGGGCTCCTCCGCCCCGTGTTCTGACTCACTGTCGAGTGTGGGGTGCCTCGACCAGCGTTCCTCCCCCTCTGATCGCTGACAGTGCGCTCGGTCGTGGATGTTTGCCTTCTATCTGTTACTCATAAGCGAATTCCCGTCGCAGGCTGCAGTAGGGCTCGCCATGACGTTGGCCTCTGCACATCTTCGCACGTCGCCCGTACGATTTTCTCTTACGCTTTACGCTCCATTTGAGCAGATGGTTTGCACTAATTCTTGCTTGCTTTTAATTTATTTATTTTTCCTTAATCCGTTTTTCTGAAGTACAGAGAAGCCCAGGGCAGCTGCCCGGAGGAACCGGACCAGAGCAAGTCTTTGACGGACAGACCCGCCTGCCCGTCTGGGGGAGCAGGGAAGAACCGGGGGCAGAGCTGGAGGGCGGGGGGAGGCTGTGGGTGGGAAGGAGACACGGGGTCCAGGCAGGGAGGGTGTGCACATGTGACCACCTCGACACGGCACGTGCTCCCTCCTCTGCCGAGAAATGCGAGTTTTATTGATTAACTCACTGAACAAATGCCAACATCCACTGAGCGCCTGGCGCCCGGGGCGGGCCAGGCACTGGCCCAGGCACTTGGGACACAGAAGTGAGCAAGGACGGGCCCTCTGCTTTCCCGAGACCACGCTCTCCCGAGGGGGTGGCTGAGAGAGGGGAGGGGAGCTAAAAAATGGTTTTAATTTAGTCATCGTCTGTAGACTGTAAAATGAGGAAAACTAGGTTCGGAAAGGTTGCCGAGCGGAGGTAAGTCAGGACAGCCGCCCACACACAGAAGCGGTGACACTCCTACATGCAACTAAAAACAATTACGAAATGAAATTTTTAGGAAAATGGATTTGCAACAGCAACGCACCTAGAAATAAATCGAACAAAATGTCTGAAGGCTATTTGTGGAGAAAATTCTGAAGTTTTATGGAATGGTATTAAAGAAGATGAATAAATGTGTAGATGTGTTTTGTTCAAGAATTACAAAAATTAACATTTTTAAAGGAGTCACTTCTTTCCACTTTTGTATAAATTCAACGCAACTTGACAAAACAAAACCCCAGCAGGGCTGTGGCACGCTTGACTTCTACCGTTCACACCGAAGGGCGAAGGGCCCCGAACAGGCACAGCGTCGGCAGGATGCAGACAACGTGGATGGCTTGCTCAGGACCACAGCGCAAATCGGCAGTAGAATTGCAAATCGGCAGATGCGTGTATGCTGGACTCTGAACCCCGGGCCTTGTCAAATTTCTAAATTGTTGTTAAATTCAAAACCAATTTAATACAGACATTTAGCAGCTTAACGAAGATCGGCCATGGGGAAGCCCAGCATTAAGACCGCCTGGATTTCGTGTCTGTGCCCCCCGGAGTCAAGCAGTTCGCCCCGCAAGCGAAACAGAATTTTTCTAAATGGCCGGGATTCGTGCGATGATGTGTCAAGCGCTGTGATTTCTGTTAATAATGTAATAGCCATCATGCCTCCCTCCCCGCTCGGAGGGGTGTTCTTCCCACACCGCTCGCGCAGCAATGTCTGAGATCGGGTCATTTACCCTAATGGGCCAGCGCCTAGCCAGGGCGGCGAGGCCCGACCCATTCCAGCTCGTCCCCAATGATGCTACCAAGCAGCTCTGTGTAAAGCGCGACTCTCGAAGGTGATGGATCACCTAAATAAAAGTCGACCGAGACCTGCGTGCACCCCGAGGGAGCAGGGTGAGAGACCGATGAGCATGCCACCTCCCACGTGCACCCCGTCTGCTGACAAGTGGCAGCGAGAAACGGAAAGGCTGAAGCTGGGGGTGGGGGCCGCTGACAAAGACACGGCGGGGGTGAGGGGCCCCTGAGCGCCGGAACCAGGACCCTGGGCCCCCAGTTCAGGGGACTTGGGGCAGAGGGCATGGGGTCTGGCGCCAAGGAGCCCACGACTCCTCTGGGCGACACGCCATCAAGGAAGGAGAGGCCGATGACTTTCCGAGAACCGGGGGAGCAGAGCCACCTTGACCACCTGTGACTGTGACTGCCCACCTGTGACCGTGACTGCCCACCTGTGACCGTGTCTGCCCACCTGGACTGGCTCCTTCCGTGTCTACGTTCAATTCACGCTTCTCGGAAGACTAAATGCTTGATGAAGTGTCGCAAGCACCTCGCCTCTCCCTGGTGCGGCGCTGAGACTGGAATCTGGAGACTGAAGAACAGGCACCGACTCCCGCCCGCCCCGCCTCGTGCCCGCCGGCCGCGCTCGCGGTGGCCCAGGCGCGCTGCCGCGACGTGACCGGCAAACGGCCGCTCTGCTGATGGGTCCCAACAGAAGGGCCACAACCCAAAGCGCATCACTCCCAGCCCTGAGCACGCAGCACGGGGCGCGTTACGTAACATCCCGTATGCTCACGCCAACTTCGACGGGTTCTCTGGACTTTGACGGGACGCTGGCCCCAAGGACACTCCTGGAACAGAGCGAGCCTTAAAGAAACAGGATTTCCCATCCCTCTTCCTCTTCCAGGACATGACCATGAAAAAATTAATGAGAAAAACTGCATAAATGATCAATTGATAGCTTTCTCATCTTATCGCTTGGAACATGACTGGCAGAAAAATAATGAACACGGTGGTCAGAGCAGATGCACCTGCCTTGTCCCTGAGCGTAGACAGTGCCCGCCTTCCACTGCCATGGACGATGTTCCCTACTTAACTCCAGGGTTTCTGTAGGTGCCCTTCATCAGGCCGCGGGAGTTCTCGTCTAATCCCGGCTTACTGAGAGTTTCTATCACGAGTAAGTGTTAAATTCTGTCAAATAATTTGCATCATCAGCTGACATGCTCTCATCATTTTTCTCCTTTATTTTGGTAATATGGTAAATTCTACCAACGGATTTTGCAATGGTAAAACCACCTTACGTTGCCGGGTTAAACCCAAATTGGCCATGTTGCATTATCCCTTTTCTATCTTGCTGGAGTTGATTTCTCAATATTCTGTTTTGAATTTTTACAATTATATACATATGAGGACACTGGTCTAAATTTTCATTTTCTCTTCATGCCTCTGGGTTTGGCATCAGGGTGAAGCTAGAGTCATAAAATGGAAGTTGGAAGTATCCCTTGTCTATTTTCTGGAAGAGCTTTTGTAAAAGTGGTATTTCCTTCTTAAAAGCTTGGTGTATTTCACAGTGAAGCCATCGGAGCCTGGAGTTCCCTTCACGGAAATTTTTAAATTAAGCATTTAAACTCTTTGATATGTGACCATCTCAAGGCTTCTATTTCTTCTTATGTTAATTTCAGTAATTTGTGTCTCTTAAAAAATTTTTCCATTTCATTTGTCAAATTTATTGGAATCTAATTTCTCATAATATACTTTTATTATTCGTTCAGTGTCTCCGGAATCTGTGGTCATGTCCCTTTTTTCACTCTCATCAGTAATACTTTGTGTTCTCTCGATTTTTAAAATTCTGATCATCCTGGCTGTCGTCTAATTTTATTAATCTTTTCAAAGAATCAATTTTTGGTTTCACTGAGTTTACATATTATTTTTTCATTTTCTATGTCATTGATATCCACTTTTTTTTTTTACTTCTGTTTATTCTGAGTACATTTTGCTCTTTTTTTTTTAATCTAACTTGGGCACTTAAATCACTGATGCTAAGCCATTCAACTTCTCTAATATAAACATTTAATGTCCTATAATTATAAGCCGGAATTGTTTACTTGAACTATGTAATTTTTTATATTTTCGCTGGCGTTCTGCTTGTTCTATCAATTACTGAGAGACGAGTGTTAAAATATCCAACTATAATTGTGTTTTCCATTTCTCCCTTCAGATGTCAGTTTTCATTTTGAAGTTGGGCTTTTAAGTGCATTTGCATTTAGGATTGCTAGATGTCCTTGACGACTTGAACCTTCTATCATTTCAAATTATCCTCTCCGTCTCTTTTGCTCCTGAAAGTCAACCTGTTTGGTATTCATACACCCACGCCGACTCTCTCATGATTAGTGTATCCATGGCATATCTTTTTCTCTATATTTTTGCTTTCAAGTGGTGCATATTTAATGTTTCTTGTAGAACATATAGTTGGCTGTAGGTTTTTTTATACAGCCTGACAATTTCCACTTTTAAATGTACCGTGCAGTCCAATGACATTTAGGGTACTTCTTGGTACAGTGGGTTAAGTCTACCATGTCGTTATTTGTTTCCTCTTTGACTATATGTTCCTGGTTCTTTTCTCCTCCTTTCTTGACATTTCTTTCCTCCTTTTTGAATTAAGTATTCTTCAGTATTCTATCTTATCCTTCTGGCTGATTATCCTTAAACGGTAGCTCAGGGGTTTACAATACGCATCTTGAACTTATCCCATTCTGACCACACAGAACATGACAACAGTTTGCATGTAAGAACTTCCGTTCCCTCCCCTTTTCTCTTTCATTTTTTGTGCTACCTTTCTGTCTCATATTTTACCTCCGTATATGAGATCTACACTATGAAATTAAATGTATCGTCCCTTCTTTACATAGTCAATAGTCTTTTAAAGAAATTAAGAGGTGAGGGGAGGAAACCTCTGATGTTTATCCCCGTATTTATGATTTCCGAGATGCGTCATTCCTTAATGTAGATCCGAACTTCCACGTGGTATCGCTGCTGCCTGACGTTTTCCCAAAGGTTAAGCGAAGGGAAGACAAGTTAAGAAAAAGAACAGTTGTAGGAAAAGATGCACGTGAAGGCACATTGGAATAAACTGTTTGACACATCCTGGTGATGGTGACAAGGGGTGTCTTTCCCAGGAGGCATGGAGGACTGGGGTGAACGGGCTGAACAGGAAGGCCCAGGACAGACTTCGAAGCACCCCGAACAGCCCAGAAGGAACCGCGGATTTATCCCATCAGCGCTGGGAAGGGCTCGGAGCCAGAGGGGTGACGCAGGAGCCGGGGAGGGCGGGGGCCGAGCGGGCGAACGCCGAGGGGCCACCCGGACGCCGTGCGGCGGGGCGGCGGGGCGGTCAGAGACACAGCCCGGGCCCGATCCACAGGGCCTGGGGTCCATCAGACTCACAGGAATGGAGGGGGAGAACAGAAGGGACCCGGTCTCAGCTGAGCTCGCCGCCGGCCCCTCCGGGGCGCCCCGCACCACGCCGCCCGCTGCGTCTGTCTCATCTGAGTCTGTCGTTCAGAGCTGCAGGGGCCGTGGCGCGGAAGCCAGGCACCGAGAGGGGGACAGGGAGACAACAACCCCCTTAGCGACAACCTGTGCTGCTGCCAAGAACCGTTACATGAGCGGAGATGGGGGGCGAGGAAGCCACACCCCGGTTTATGGCGGAGCAGACCCAACACCCAGAAGGCACCTGGGGGCGCCTCGCGAGGCGGCCGCCCTGCCCAGCGTCCCCAGGCAAGTGCCTGGACACTTGATGCGAACTCAAAGCAGAGGCCAGCTGAGCAAGTGACCATTGCTTGCGGACTGAAGAAGTGACAGAAAAAGTGACAGACGACGAGATGCGATGCTAAGAAGCCCAAGCTGAGCCTCTCCTCCTGGCAGACGCCGTCTCCGATGGCCGGGACACAGCCTCCCCCACACCGGAACGGCAGGCGCCACCCAGGGCTGCGCCGCCCCGCGGGGAGTTCCACGGCAACGTCCACACGCAGGCACGAACCCCTCCGCCTCCCCTGGGGAACACAGCCGTCGGGGTGCGGGGACGCCCTCCCCCCAGCTCAAGGCCACCGCAGCTGCCGTTGCTCTGCCCAGAGTGAACACTGCTGCCCGCATGGCACCACCGGATATGCAAGCGTGGGGGTGCTCCGTGGGGACCAGCACCCGCTCTGCGAAGGCTGCTGGCCGCCGGCAGGGACCTAGCGGCACAGGTCCAGGGAGCTGCACCCCACCCAGCACTTCCGGCCCCCCACTCCCAGTTCACTGAAGGTTGAAGGAACTGTCGCCCCCACCTTACAGAAGCATCCCTCTGGTACCCCCGGCCGCTCTGGGCCTGAAGTGGACACGATGTCCGATTTCCTTCCTCCCAAGGGAAGACTAGGCCTGGAAGTGGGAGACAGAGGCTCAGGGCAAGACGGGCTCACTGGGCCCAAATGACCGGATGCTCTGGACGGCTGGGGGCTGGAAGGGGGGTGCTGAGATGCTGGACAGCCTGGCCCGATGCCAGGAGTGACACAGAAAGAGACACTGGACTCCCCCAGGCGTCCCCCAGGCAAGTGGCCACCTGCTGAGTGCCCTGCTGACAGGACAGCAGTACCAGGCCGGGGCCAGGACCGGGCTCAGGCAAGTGCACAGGGGGGCTGAGCACATGGGTCTGACGGGAGCGGGACCGAGGCGAACGCCGAGGTCGGAACCCCAGACGCAGCCCCGTCAGACCCCAGAGCGAGGCGACGGTGGAGCGGGACCGTTTACCTAGTCGCCGGCAGAGTGCTGACTCGGGTGAAGAACACAGATGGCTCGACCTCCACGTGCAGCCCCAGGGACAGGCTCCTGTAATACCCTTCCACGTGGCCCGGGCCTCCGGAGTATTTGAAATTCAGGACAGCTTCCAGGGTCTAAAGAGAGGTAAAAGATGCTGTCAGTGCACCAGCTGATCGGTGGTCCCCTGGGAGGCAGGCTTTGCTCAGGTGAGGCTCACGAGAACCCCAAACAGTAGTTAGCAGCTCAAGGAAACTGTCACCCCGGGGTGACAGCCGGCACCATCTCTCCTAGGATGCCCTGTGTCTACACCAGCAATTCTGAGTCCAGGTATGCAAACAGAAAGGGGCTCCCAAACTATCCTGTGGTCGGACACAGCATTTGAGAGAGAAAAGTCCACTTCGATCGGCATCACGTAAACACATAGACAGGCGGGGGTGAGGGGTCACTTCCACTAGGGAGGCAGAGCATGGCTCCCAGGCCAACATCCTCTGAACCCGTCAAGAAATGAGGTCACAGGGTGACCACGAGCCAGTGGCCAACAAGAGACAAGACCATCTAAGAGAGACAGGGTGAGGACACCGTGTCACCGGGGGCAGAGCCAGCCGCCACACAGCCAACAGGAAGAGGTCGGCTCGAGCGATCATGAACTGCCTGGGCTGGGGCGCTCTCGGGGTGGCCCAGGCGTGCAGGAGAGGTAAGAAACCAAGCCCCGGCCCCGCCCCGGCCCGTGCCCCTCCAGACCCTTCTCTCCTGTGAAGTGAACTCCCGAGCTTCTGAAAAAGGGGGAGCAAGCGCCAGGGCCACGAGGCAGAGTGACACGTGCCACTCCAGCGGGGCCTCCAGAAGCTGGGGCGAGGGCCTGCGGCCCCCCCCCGCCTGGACCCTACGCCAGGGCCATCCGGGGTCTCCCGCCACCGGGCACGTCAACTCGCCATCCTCAGACTTGGCCTCTCACGTGTTCCACGGGGACGGTAATGAAGACCCATCTCACTGGCCTTTCAGAGGCGCCTCTGCGAGAAAACGAACGGCGAGCACGAGTCAAACACATGCCCGTCTCCCTCTGCTCCCTCGCCGTCGGACACCCTGAGGCCACGTGGCTTAAAGCGGGAAGAACAGCGAAATGGATTTCAGTGCCATTTCTTTCATGTCATTCGCCTTTTTTTAATGTCACATCACACAACATAAATGTGACCTTCGACCGTTTGGACAGTTCCGTGCACAGGACGGGACCACCAACACCGTCACCCCCCAAACGGAAACCCCCCAGCTCCCCGCTCCCCCCCCCGCCCCCAGCCGCTCACACCGCCCTCTCTCTGTCTCTGAATCTGAGGACGTGAAAGCCTCTCACGGATGATTCCACTAGGCGCCCGGGCCGCGCGCGCTTCCCCACCCGTCCGCCCACGGACACTCACGGAGCGCCCGCCCGCGGCACCGTGAGCAACGCTGCCATGCACCCGGGTGCAGCAGGATCTGCTCGGAGACCGGGCTCTCAATTTTCTCGGGTATACAATTATTTACACATATATTTATTTTTTAGAAGTCACCATGCCATTTTCCGCAGTGGCTGGACAACTTCACAGTCTCACCAGCAGTGCACAGGGGTTCCAATTTCTCCATGTCCTTGTTAACATTTGATATTTTCTGCTTTTGGTTTTTTGGGGTTTTTTCCCCCTTAATAACAGCCCTCCTAACGAGCATGAAGCAGCAACTCACGTTGATTTGATTTGCATTTTCCTGATGACGGGGACACTGAGCATCTTTTTTATGCTCACTGGCCACCAGTTACTGTCCCTAGAGAACTGTCTATTCAAGTCCTTCGGGCCCCTTATGAAAGGCCACCACCCGCCACTCCCCAGGGTGTCCTCACGCCACGCGCTTACAGGTTCCCTTCGACCGCTGAGCCACCAGGAGTGGCCCCCGCTAACCTTTCCACCTCTGAGTGCTGCTCCTCCCGCGGGGCCCAGGGACAGCCTCCTCCTCCGAGGAAGACTGCGGTCCTCGCACTCAAAAAGGCCTCAGGGAAATACAGACTGTTTTTGATATGCAAGGATATTCTGGACTCACCAAAACCACACATCCTTTTCCCAAAGCATAAGGCACTATGCTATCACCTCGAAAGGACCTCCTGTGAACGTGTCTTACACTTTTTGAAAACCACCTTGTCATCAGCTGAAGGTGAGACCCCACATCCCGCACACCTCGATAAGCCTTTCTGAATCCAAGTGACTTCCATTTGTTTGGCCTGTTGTTTATTCATCTTCAAACACTTCCTGGGGACTTTCTGAGTGCCAGGTCCTGTGCTTATTAGAACAAAGTGAACAGGTGTAGTCGCTGATCTCAGAAAATTTGGAAAAGCCTGAGTGAATAAATGTCTGAATAAATTAACTGAACAACTGAAGCCGACCTCTCGCCCAGCACACATACAACAGCTTCCATGAACTGCAGCTCCGCCGGTCAAGAAAACAAACACATTCTAACGATGCTCTTGCAAAGCCAGAACCTGCGAAGTAACAAAAAAAAGTCACGCTGGCTTTTTTGTTTTTTAAGGTAAACTTGAAAGTCGCCTCCAGAGAGTGATGTAGTAGAAATCATCTGGGAACTGAGCAAAAAAAAAACAGAGATAGGTAATGTTCAAGTATCATGTAACAGAGAAGAAATAGTCTGTCTTTCTGTTTTTTTGGAATTGGCTGTATCTTTGCTCTGCAGAGAACCAAGAAAAAGATACAATTATGGAGAAAATATCTGTCTAATTTATGAAAATCAAGCACAAAAAGGTTTTGTGAAATTGAGTATTACTGCCTTTCTTGATTAAAAAAAAAAAAAGCTCCCTCGGACACATAAAATTAGAATATTTTAATAAAACCATAAAGTGAGTTGGTGAGGCAAGACACAGGATATTCAAGTTTCTCAATCAGAATGTGAGAAGCCCCACTCTGCCATGAGACCCCTTTCTCATCGAGGAAAAAAAGAGAGAAACTAATTACCAATATCAAGAATGAAACTGAATATCAGTAGTACAGATCGTATATGCGGTCAAATGATCATAAAGAAATAATGTAAACAATTCAGTGCCAATAAATCCAACAACTTAGATAGAACGGGCTCATTACCCAACGGAATCAAGAACAGAAACCTGAAGAGCCTCGTAGCAACTGCAGGAAGACACTGGACTCATAACTGAAAACACCCTCCTGAAAGAAGCTCCAAGCTCTCGGATGCTTTCCCAGCTGGATTCCAGCAAACCTTTGTCAGCGATAACACCAATTTTACACAAACGTCTTCAGAAAAATAAGGAGAAAACACCCCCATTCTTTTCATGAGGCCAGTGTTACCCAAACACCAAAATCAGACAGAGTTTTACACAGGAAAAACCACAGGCCTAAATTCCACACGAATTTAGATGTAAAAACCCGTAACAAAATACTACTGAATCGAATCCAGTAATCTATAAAACGGAGAACACATCAGGACCAAGTAAGTTTCTCTCAACAAAACGAGGTTGATTTAACATCAGAAACTCAATCAATGCCGTTCACCATATTAAAGGACCCTTGACCAAGACCAAAAAGGCCACATGATCATCTTGAGAGCTTCAGAAAATGCAGTTGACAAAATTCGAAACCCTTTTATGAATTCAAAAAAACAAAAAAACAAAAACAAAAACCTCAGCAAACTAGGCATAAAAAAGAACCTGGGAAAAGTCACATCCCTCCTCTGGAGTTCGATGTCCTCGCCTGTAAAATCTGGGTTCTGCCAGTGTAGCCTGAGGCTCTTACCAACTTCTGTAAGAACTGCTACTGTTCATTCTGTGTTACTAACCTGCCATGATTTCTAACCTGACTTGGGCTCTTGCCGGAGAAAAGCAATCACCCTGTACAGTATCCTAATTTATGTGTCTAAGAAAGAGATCTCTGATGTTGAAAGACCCCAACTGGACCTTCCCTCACAAATTTTCTTCTGCTTTATTCCTGTGATGTGATGTAGTAATAATTGCGATGTGATTCACTTAATCAAGCATCCAAGACCAGAGGTCCCAGCTGGGGCTCATTCCCCAGGAGACCAGCCCTACGTTTACTTAAGGTCAACGAAACCTACAAACGAAAGCCATACCATTCCTTCCCAGTTAGTTAACACTTGCAGCCAAGGTCTTTCTTCAGTATTAATTATGCCTTGAAGATGCCAAGTGACTACAAATTAATGGTGCATCCACAGTAATGCGGAAATCAGTTTGAGCAGCACCAGCCAGCAAAACAGCTCCTACTCCAGACGCCTAGAAGTCTCTCATTGGCTGAGAAGGGTTAGGACAGCAGGTCCCGACGGAAGAGGATGGGACTGGGAACTGGTAAAAGACTATAGCAAACATCTGATTTTGAGTACCAAGAGATGCGGTCAGGTTCATGTCTGCGTGTGTATGTGTGAAGTGCATACTCGTATCGTTTGACTATTTTTTTTTATTAACCTGTCAGTCTTTTTACTTCCAGATTTCTAGGAGGTTTTATATATTAAGGAAATTACTCCTTGCCTGTAATACAAATTGCAAATATTTTTCACAGTTGGACACTGTCCTTAGCTTTCTGCATGATATTTATGCCTTGCAGAAATTTTTAATTTTCTTCTAGTTAATGCATCAATCTTTCACGTCTCTTGCACCTTTATGGGTCCTCAATCATGGTGAGAAACACTCTCCACACTCCAAAGCTATAAAATATAATTCTCCGTTTTCTTCTACTAAAGTTTACCTTTTAAACTTTTAACTTTGATATTATCTCAAAGTGATAGAAAAATACAAAAAAAAAAAAACCTCCCTATGACCCAATTCAAAACTTGTTCACATTTTGTTCTATTATTTTATAACTCTCAATCTCTCTCTTGCAACAGACGATAGATGAATGGACAGATGGACGGACAGACAGATGGTGTCCGCAAAGTTTCTCCATTGTTTAGTTCCATTTTCCCTTAGTAATCAGGCAGTAGTTTGTGTGGAGATGCTTTGAGAATTGATAGAGACCTGATTCCTCATTTAATTTCCACCCACTGGTTTTAGCACCCATTGATAATTGTCTAACGACATCATTCATTCCACATGATGGCGAGCTTTTGCCTCCCCCATTTGTTTATTTGGTTGCTAATGTCCACACGGATTCGCGGATCTTATTTCATTCAATGGGTTATGATCTGTCGTCGTCACTATCCGTGTCGATGCTCAGGCTTTCCCAGGCTTGCCACCTGGTCAGGCTGCTGTGCCCCTCGACATGCCCTCGTCATTCTCTAAGCCCCCCCTAACTTTATGGAACAACGGGATGTTCCAGAATCATCTCATCTCTCCCCTGCCCTGGGAACCAGCCACTGCTCTGGAGAGGACGGATCTTTCAGGTGGGGAATGATAACGAGAAATGGGTGTTCGATGTGCTCGTGGCCCCTAAGGCGCTCCTGCTTCAAGGCTTTTTCAGTGAGAAATATGTACATTAAGTCCTCACTTAAAGTCGTAGAACCCATGGGCAATGTTAGTGCAATGATGTGCCATGAAAGCAGTTTCACCGTGGATTGATCGCTGTACACGCGGGTTAAGTTCCTACGGCATTTCCTCAACGGTGCAACAAAACGCTGAACGCAATGACGTGACTCGAGGACCTGCCATACGTTTATGTCCGCCTGGATGTGCTTACGGACGAGTACACATTGGTGTCTATTTCCACATCTCTTTCTATATAGATATGCATACAGGTGTCTATACAAACAAGGACATAGAAATACATCACAAACAGAGAGCGCATAGCGATAACTCAAGCTCCAAACTTGTACCAGAAGATACATCCTAATTTCCCCTTTCCACATCTGCAACGACATTCTCTAATTGTGGGAAATGTAGCTCCCGTCATCCTCAATGTATGTCCTCAATTGCTCACACATAAAATTCACAGGAAAGTGGTTTCGTAATTGCTAATGCAAACTATTAGAAAAGCAAATCTACCAATTGGAGTTCAGTATTTGTTAACATTTTCTTTTTAGTGTGAGGTAAACTTTACGTACAGAAACGTACACAGCCAAGTATACAAGTCAATGTTTTGACAAATACATGCCCATGTCACCAGCAGCCTGATTAAAACACAGAACATTTCTGTCAACCAGGAAGTTCCTTTGCCCCCCTTATAACCAAAAGCACCCACTGCATAGACAACCACTCTTCCGAAAATGTTCACCACGATAAGTTGATCTTCTCTTGAATTTCACATAAAAGGAATCGCGCATATGTTCTCTTTGAAAGCGCCCTTCAGGCAGCAGGGCGTCCGAGGTTAACCCACGTAACCGCATGCATGTGGTCCACAGTGACAGCTTACAGAGAATTGTCTTCATTGCCATCAGCATTCCATTGTATGAACATGCCGCAATCTGTTTATCCATTCTCCAATTAATAGACATTTGAGGTGTTTCATTTTTGAGGATATTAAAAATCAAGCTACTATAAACAAATTTTTGTGCAAGTTTTTTTGTGTTTTTACTTCTCTTGGATAAACACTTAGCAGTAGAATCACTGGGTCATTAAGGCAGATATATATTTAACTTAGTAAGAAGCTACGGTTTCAAATTAGATTTACCATTTTACATTCCTACTAGCAATGTAAGAGTTCCAGTTGCTCCACAGCCTTGCCAACGTTAGGTGTTGTCGATTTTATAAAATTATCATCACTCTAGTAGACGTGTGTCTCACTGTGGTATGATTTTGTTTCCAGCGAGGTATGTCTACGCGCGTCTGGGTGGCCAAGAGCTATGGAGAACGTCTCCAGCGAATAACCAACAAACACAGGACGCGTGTGAACGGACGTGTGACTCTGGCTCGTGCACACTGCTAAGGCAGCGGGCTCTGAAATAACACTGAAGCAGAGTACACAGCGACTAATTCAAGAGACAGGCGGCCCGTCTTCATTCAAGAACGCCCGGAGTCAGACATGGCAGTGGCCAGAGGTGACGCCAGGCAAGAATGCAAAGGGAAGGGGAGCTGGGCAGAGCAGCTGGTGGGGCATGAGCAGTGCCAGCATCCGCTCGCGGCCAGGCCCGCGTGACCAGGGGGTCAGGGGGAGGCGGCTCCTTCCCCTGGGAGGCAGGCAGCTCCCCTCCACAGGACACAAGCCTTGACTGACCAAGGGCCCCCAGAGGCAGGGCTCCCAGCATTCCGCCATCGCACCCTGGCGCCTGGGAGTTCCATATGCTGAATGGGCCGTAAGAGCCCATGCGATGTGAAAGCTGTGACAAGTCTGTCTTTGAGCTCATCGCCTGAACATCCGCGCTCACCTGCTGTGCCCTCACGCTGACCCTAAGAGCATTCTGGCCACAGAATGTGGAATCCCAAACAAGCCCACGTTCACCAGGCGCTGCCTCTCTGACAGGCACGGCGCCACGTGGTCTGTTAACCAGGGCTGAAAATATGAAGTTCATCTACTCAAATGGTGGAGATGCAATTCCGGCTTTACTCAAGGGAGGTATAAGAATCAGAAAGGCTTAATTCACAGAGAAGGGAGGATACTTTCTTGTTAATGAGGTTTAAGGAAGCAGGTTCTTATTTTGGGGAGCTGTAAGTGCACCAAAAAGGTGGGGGGGGGGGAATTTCCAGTATACTAAGTGCTTCCTTGAATTATGTGATTTTAAAAAGACACAGAATGATATAACGTGCCCAATAGTCACATAGTTAAAATGACAGCTATATTTAAATTCAAAACTTCCTTAATTCTCACTTCTACGTCTTGACGAAAGACTCAACGTGAGGACATCTGAAGGTTCAGGGCAGAGGCTCTCGGACCCGCCCTGCTCAGTGAGCAGCCACGCCTTTCACTGTGGTGCCGGCCACGACCCTAGGACAATGGCGAAGACCAGGGTACGTGGACTGCGGTGTGTTTGGCACCTGCTCTAGCCAGGACGGCTTTGAACTCTAGAAGAGATCCCTCACTGACCTCTACATCGACCTTTTCGTTGGCCTCTTCATTAAATATCTGCATGGTCTGTCCACTCCAGTCTGATGCACCCGTGACAAGTCTAAAGGGACCATCCAGATTGCAAACAGGAAGTTCTTGACCAATCGATACCTCATATCCATCTTCCTGGAGCAGAACCCCCCAACATCGAATGGAGAGGAGCTAATACTGAACGTGTGGAAGCTAGCTACCTTGGGAGTGCGAGACTCACCCGAAGGGTGGAACCAAAGGAATTAGCAAAGGAGAGGAAGTTCGCTGACATGTGGTGAAATGTCCAGGTTACGTGAGCCCTGTGAAATGGCGGGCTCTCTCAGCACAGGTGTGCGGACAGTGCACAGCGGTCAAGCCTATGCCGGGAAGGCCTCGGCACGGGTGCCACTGTCCCCTCTTCAGTCCAGGCGTTAAAGGACTCAGCCAGGGCCATGGCCGTAAGGAACCCAGCTGGACGCTGACACCCCCTGACCTCCAGGCCTGCGCTTCTCTCTCGTGCGATGCCACCTCCTCAGGTGCACTGACCCTGCCAAGAGCCAGTGGTCAGTTGGCAAAGGGGCGTCTCCCAAAGCCCACCGAGGCTCGTCAGGTCACCAGGCAGCGACCGCGGCAAAGCCTCACACCTCACACGGCTCTGCTTTCTCCAGCGCGGGCTGGGCCGGACACAATTCCTGCTGATCTTTTCTGTCCTCAACGACCCTCCTGGCCTCTGGCCTCTGCCTCTTCTTCACTGCAGCCCACTTCCTGCTTGAAACAGGAACTCGCCGCCCGTCTTGCCAGCAACGGCCCCGGGCCCGGCCAGCATCTCCCTCTCCAGAGCCTCGGCGCTTTATCTTCACGGGGGTCAGTGTAGTGCCGGCTTCACAGAACCCTTTCTTCCAGCTCGGCTGGCCCAACCGGCCAAGAGCGCGGGCCCTGTCCTCGCTCCCCCCACCCCCAGCAGAGAGTGTCCCCTCGCCCCGCCCTGCGGGTGGACACCCAGCAGCTGAGACGCGGAGGCCCTGTGTCCGGCTTCTGTCTGCGATGGCGAAGGCTGAATCCAGCAGCTCGAGCCGCTTCTTCCAGTCTGCTGACTGCTCTTCCCTTTCTGAGACCCCCCAGGACGACAGGAAGAGGGCAAAGAAAGGAAACTGTCTTTTAACGACCACCTGCCACTCCGCAGTGCGCCCAGTTCTGTGTGCATCGTGCGGCTGGAGCCTCGGAAAGAGCCTCCGAGGCGAGCACAGCAGCCCACGCAGACGAGGAAAGGGGGGCGCGGAGAGGACTAAGGGGCGCGCCCCAGGCCACACGTCTGCGGGAAGGACTTGCCAGGGGCCCCTCGTCCTTGTCCACACCCTGGGTCACAGGGGAAACGGCACGGGGCGGCCCACTGGGTGCACAGGCTCGGAGCCTGCGGACTCTGGCCGCCCCAGGCCCCGTCTGGCCATCCTGAAGCCAGAGACCGCACGTCTGCCGACCAGACGCCCCGGAGAGCCCCGGACGGGGGCGGCTGAGTGCACGCCTGTGTCTCTGGAGTGGGCGGGGGGGGGAGGGCCTGGGACTCGGCATTGCTAAGGCACTGCCAGTTCAGAGGCCACACGCCACGACCACCCCCGGACGGGCAGAGAGGGCCAGCTGCTCTCCCTGGAGAGACGGGGAAGGACGGGGCTGTGCAGGGTCCCCCGGGAATGAGGGCGGTGGTCTCAGCTCTGTCCATCGCCGCAGGGACACAGCAGCTCTGCGCTGAGGCACCGTGAGCCCCCTGGCCGCAGTGAGGCTGGCCCTCCACCTGGCTTCCCCCAGGAGCTAAGTGGACCATGCCACCTGCATGCGCCTCTCCGCTGCCCTAAACTTAGCTCGTGCAAGCAGGGAGTTAGCTCGGCACCTGCGGGGCTGACGGTCAGGTGCCCCCTCCACACACACTGTCCTTGGCAGGCCAGCGGATAGCCGCACACCTCGGCCACTCCACACACCTCCTGAGCCCACCCCGTGCCACACACTGCACGTGCCCTGTGAGACAGCGCACGGAAGGGTCAGGCCACTCTGGAAAAGGACCGAGAAGAGAGGACACCGGGCTGATCCTCCTTGGGGGCGATGTCTGACAACCCAGGTCCCAGAGGCAGGTGCTGGGCAGGAAGGTGGGGAGCGGACCAGTGGCGGCGGCAGACCGGGGGTCCCGGCGGGCTGCACACTGGGCTCTGGCCCCGAGCGCCTCAGGGCCCAGGGCTGAGCGCTGCCCACAAGCAGTGAACCACGGTGACAAAAAGGTCACGACAGACTGGGACATGGCATGCTACCGAGGTGCTGACTCCCAAGATGTCGCCTTGACCACCCGCCCGCAGAGCCTCTCACGTGCCGATCAAGACGGCGGCGTCAGTCTGCAGCCTGCCCCGCGAATCCCAAAGCCTGTCGGAGGCAGAGTGCCATCCACGTCTGTCCAGTCCGAAGTCCTCGCTGATGTGTGGCGGCGCTATGCAAATGGCCAGTGTCAGGTCCCCGCGCCGATGTCCCCACAGGCATGGCGGTGGCCCGCGCTCGCCCCGTGTGCGGGGGGCTCAACACACGCCCGCTGAACAAGTGGACGACCGAAAGAAAGGCCTTCGGCGTCGAGACGAGGGGCCTGCGGCGGGGTGCGGCCCCCCGCCCCTGGGAGAGCCTCCCAGTCCCGTAGGTGCTGGTGGCTTTTTTTTAATGCACAGCTGTGAGGGACATTATCCCTGTGTGCTAAATATGCATTTCTAATTACACTCACCTAAGATGTAGTCACTCTGAAGCCTAAGAATAGCTAAATAACATAATTACCAAGGAGCAGGTTCGCTGTCAGCTGAAACCGCGAAGCGAGAGGGAGGGAGGCTTCGTGAAGAGACGGTCGGCCCTCGCGAACCATCGTCAGCGTGAAAACAAAAGCAGGTGCGGACGGGGGCACAGAGCTTCCCCCCAAAACAGGAGTCCAGTGCACCAAGGCGTTTGACTCCGTGCCTCTGGTCCCCCCTCCCCGACACACACACACACACACGCACACGCGTGCACACACACGCGCACACACACACACACGCACACACGCGGCGCACACACACACACACGCACACGCACACGCAGCAGCACAGGAGAGGACAAGCCAGGCGGGCCACAGCGTCCCAGCCCCGGGCCAGGCGGCAGCCCTGCCAGCCGTTCCCCGGAGCTTCAGGCCCAGGGCCTCCCGCGTGTGCCGGGAGGCTGGGTGGCGTGTCCTCCCTCCCAGGGCCCATTCATTTCACCTCCCGAGAGGACCAGGCGCCTCCATCTTGGGTAGCGAGCCAGGTGTCCTCCCCAGGGAGACAGGGAGCTGATGCTCGTTAAGCCCCGGTCCTGCTTCCTCCGCAGCCCTCTCCCTGTGTGAGTGAGCAGCTGGACGCACTGGCCTCGGCTCCCCTTCGGGGAGGGGGACGCGGTGCTGGCCTGGCATTGTCACACCCGGGTGAGGCCTACGTGTAGGTGCCGCGGCCCCACCCCGCACCTGGGAGAACTCGGCAAACAGTGGGCGGCGGGCACGGAGCCAGCGAGATGTGGCCGCCGCCCAGCAGCTCCCGCGTGTGGCCCCTCCCAGAGCGGCCGCATCCACGGCGCAGCTCAGGATCAGTAAGGACCTGACCAAGGTGACCCCGTGCAGCCTCTGGGGCTCTCTGTGCGAGCTCCTTCTTCTCAGGTACAATTGCAGCCTCCTCTGCCTTCCTGAACTCTGACCTCCAGCTCCTCAGCGCAGCGAAACCGCCACGCTCTGCTCACGTCCCGTCTCCCCGCGGACCCTGGCAGAGAGCCAAGCCGCCATGGAGCCCGCCGCCTCGCTTCCCTCCTCTCAGCGATCGCCGAGCGGTGCTGGTTTTCCATTTTCTTTCCTATTCTCTGAAAACTGTCATTTAAATCACTTTTCCTGGTTTTCTAGTGGTTTCCAGCAGAGAGGACGAGCGTGCCACCAATGACTCCATCATGGCAGAAGTGGACAGTCACCTGTGAGCTTCTAGAAACTGATGCCCAGGCTACACACATTCCAAATCAACCAAATCGGAATTTCTGGGACACATCAGTGGTTTTTAAGCGTCCATGTGACTCCAACGTTCGGCCAGTTTGAGAAACAGGACTTTAAGAGACGAAGGTGTGTGGTACACGCCAGCGTTTCTCAGTCACCTTAAAACTGCCTGGGGGACAACAGGGACCCCGAACCTCAGACTCGGGTTCAATGGGTCTGGCAGGAGACCCAGGCACACTTTTAATACCCCCAGATGATTCAAATGCCACGCGAAAACAGAATTGAGGAACATCTACCTATGAGCCCAGGGGAGCCACTGAAATCATTCAAAAACAGTGAGGCTGCTGTTTGGTTTCACACTGCAGCTGGGCGATCCCTTAATTCAGCAACATGCCTGGGGCTGTGGACACAGGAAGGCTGGTCTCCACCCACGAGGAGCCCGGGGGAGCAGGGAGGGAGCACGTGGGCATGGCGCTCTGGGCACTCTGACGCGGACCGCAGTGAGCACACTGTGGAAGCAGACGGGAGAGGCCCTGAGCCCGGCCCTGACATGCTGGGGACCTGTCCCAGGAGACTGGGCGCCCGAGCTGGGTTCTCAAGGGCATACGCTGGGCAAAGGGAGTGGCAGTGTCGGGCACATGCCCTGAGCATCACGCGAGAGACACACAAAACCGAGCAGACGAGGGGCCTGAACAGGAGGGCGGGGAGGGCCAGGGAGGGCTGAGAACGGGGGCCATCAGAGGCCATGCCACAGAGATAGAGAGGAGCCCCTGGGGTCACAGACCCGGCTGTCTGCTGCCTCGTCCCCAGTACACAGCGATGGCGCCGGTACACAGTGGTGCTCACTGAATGCACACAATCGTGCTCGCATACAGTGGTGTTCAATAAGCATTCCCAATGGGCCTGGCACATGATAGTGCCCAAGAGACATTTGAGGAATGAATTGGTGTTCAAGGCTCTTCCTAAGTTGGCCCCACGCACGCCCAGCGCCCCGGCCCAGACAAAGCCCTTCTGAGCCCCCAAACACGCTTTCTTCTCGACTCGCACGCTTCCATGCGTGTGGCCCCGGCTCACGCCCTCATTCACACATCTGTCTGGTCAATTCTGAGCACCCTCCGGCGTCAGCTGCTGTGGTACTGACTCCGGGAAATCGCCCACAGGCCCCCCACCTGGGGCCCCCCATCTCTTCAGCGCGCCTCCCTTTCTGCACTTGACTCACTCACGTCCACACCCCCAGCCGAGGAGGCCCACGGAAGAGCTTTGTGACATGTACGATGGGCAGAACAAGCAAAGAGCGGCAATAAAGAAAATTCAGATTTTGATGCTAAATAAAAATGGAGCCTGAGTAGTATCCAGAATGTTCGAGCGCACGCTTTCTTCACAAGAGGTTTATCGCAGCAGGATGCTGACCGAACAATAACTAACAATATTTCTGCCTTCGAAGAATTCTTCTACATCTTAAGAGCAAGATACGAACCGCCCTCTGCCCCGCAAAAAAAAAAGAGTAAGATACACCCCAGCTGGAGGGTCTCCCTCGAGTCCCCCGAGTGGCCCACGTTCCTGTGTCGCCCCTCCGGGCTCGTGCGTTACCCTCGCCCGCTAAACTCAAGGCACGGCCCCCGCCCGCACGCGGCCGCGCCCCCACGCCTCTGAGAACGCCCTGGCCCCCCTTCTCCCAACCCGAACTCCAGCGCTTTGAACAGAAACGGCGGTGACACGGCAGTCCCTCCGCGAAGCCTTTCCTGGGGAACATTAATTCCTGTTTCTCCGTGCAGTCATTACGTTTCAGTTAGCCCTTTGTCTCGTGTGGTTTTACGACTCTATGCATCACAGCGACATACCCTTCCACAACGGCATATTCAAATAATTTTCCCAACTCGAGTGATGTATTTGGCAGGAATAACAGATTCCTATGCCAATTATACACTAACCCACATGACCCTTTCCTAAAAATACAAAGAATGTCATTGTGTTCACACAGTAATGGATTATGCGAAATGGTCAGCTTTTCTCTTACTGCTTCTTGTCTCGCGAAGTGACATTTATTGACACGTACCTAAAAGTCTGTGTAACATGAGTTGGAGATTTCAGCTCTCATGGTAAAGAAGACAGAAAAACACAGGACGGACGAGAAGGCGTTTTTGAACTGGTGAGACGGGGCGGCCGAGGACCAGGGCTGCCCGGTGCACTTCCCCGTGCTCAGCACAGGGTCTTCAGGGAATTCGGGAGCTGACAGGTGGTAGGGACCTGGAGTGGCCGTGCCAGGGTCCCGCACCTGGAGGGCCGACAGGACGGCAGGGGGCGCCGCCGTGAGGCGCCCGCCCCGGACCTCTGCAAACCGCGCTCGGTGTGTGCGGGCAGCAATCTGAGCTCTTGGCAACGGAATCTAGGTCATGTGTTTCACTGGTCTGGACATCAGATCGTGGCAAAGGGACAGGCCATTACGGTCTGGGTGTGCCTCTTAATACGCAGAAGAACTCCCGCCTTTACTACAGGTTTGCCTTTGGGAACTGTAAGTGACAGCCCGTCCTGTCTACGTAGCGGGCAGGAACGGTCCTGTCATCTTTACACAGCTGTCATCCCTCCAGCGCGCCCAGACTTTGCACAGTGGAAATGGTCAGTGATTTAGCGGTAAGATGTCGCACCCCTGTGTTAAAAAGCAAGAAGCTACGCACACGGTGGACACATCTCCTAACGCTTCACACCGCCATGCCCGGCCTTCACGTCGCTCAGCCTGTGGCTCCTGTCCACAGGGAGAAACCCAGCGTGGCCTCAAACCACTCAAGGGACCTTCTGATACAGGTGGGGGTTCAGGGATAGCGCCCACCTCGCGCGCGGGGGAGGCAGAATCCCACCGGCTCTGTCCCCGGGCTGGGAAGGTGGGCGCGTAGCATCTCCGCCCGCGAGCCGCCCGGGGACGGGCACCCTCTCCGTGGCTCCCGGTGGACCTCTGGGGAAGGGAGCCCCGGAGGACAGGCGAGAGGAGCCGTGCAAAGTGAAAAGCCGTTTCCTCCCCTGTGGCCATTCATCACGCACCCTTCCAATGCGGGGCAGCGGGCGTCAGAGGAGAAGCGGTGGCGGGGAAAGGCCTTTTCCCTCTGCTCCAGCCTTCTCAGCCTGTAGACCGTCACATACGGCTCTTGGCAACAGACCGTCCGTTCTCATCTCCCCCACACTCCGGGAGTAAACTACCGTCCCCAGGCCACCGATGTGAGCACAGGGCTGGGCCTTCGGGTAAATCTAAGCCATGGGAAGAACGCAGGGACCCGTGGAGGCCGTCTTCCCCAACTTCTTCCCTTGCAGAGAAAATCCGGCGGAGACAGTGTCCTGACCCAGGTCTCGGGGGAAGCGCCTGCACAGGGACAGGGTCTGCCGTGTGGGCTGACACGGGCTCGGCCCGGAGCAGCGGCTTCGTAAATCGTCGCTGGATGAGGCCGGCGTCCCGCACGTGACGGCATTCAGGAGGTGAGCGAGGCACGCACGCCCCTTCCAGGTGCCGGGGCCAGGCCCGTCGCCCTGCACAAGTGAACGGAGTGCATTCTTCCAGGCACTGTTCGGGTCGCCTGTACTTGGCACTGCCCTGTATTGTGTGTGTGCGTGTGCATGCATGTGTGTGCACGCCCCTCCGTGTAAGGGAGCTGTCAGCCTCCTTGTCCGTCTGATCTCCCTGCAAGCAAAGATCACGGCAGCACCGTCCGGACATCTCCAGGGCTGGGCCTGGCACGCGGCACTCAGACAGAAGGATTCGTGAAGAAATGACATTTGAGCCGTCTCAGAAAGAAATGGTGCTCCACAGGGCTGGAGAGCGGCGGGCGGGCTGCAGGCCAGAGAAGCAACAGACGTGAGGGCGCCTGTCCTGTGCTCTGCTTTCTGCTGGCTGCGTGTGCCCCTGAAGTCATGGGCACCAAGTTCGACCAGGAGGAGACCACCCAAACCCCCGGTGGGACCGGAGGCGGCTCTGAGGCCACCTCACATCATGGCGAAGCCTCCTGAGCAGGCGACAGAAACGTCCATATTAGAGGAGACGTTCACTGGGGAATTTTATATAATTGTGAATTAAATAATTTTCATTTTCAAAGATATATCCATCATCAGTATTCCTCACGCAAAAGAACAGATTCAAACACAGCCTCCTAATGAAATCAGGCCGACGGATAAAACGAGAATAGGTGATCACCTGTATTATGAGATTCTTAAAGCAGAACAGCTTAATTAGCCCATCTGTATTTTGCAGGCAGCAATCAGAGCCTAATGAGTTTACCACAAACACCACTGCTCCGGACACTTGCTCGTAACAACGCCTCATTTGGCACAGCAATATAGCTTTGCCTAATAAATTAAATCAGTGAGTATTAACTACCTGAATTATGCATGGGCTTTTCCACTGTCGATGTGAATATCATTATTTAATCTGTGTTGCCATATCAAGTAATTCACCCTTGAATTCCCCATGCATCTGCACTATGTTGCAGATTAAAAACAAAACAAACAAACAAACAACAAACAAAAACACTAGGAGGAAAACAAGGTTTTAAAATAATGTTGAAAAAAACGACTTTTTGAAACACCCAAGCCAACTGGCCACGGCGGAGCCCAGGCCCAGCACGAGCAGAGCGGGCCTCCCGCCCGAGCCCCGAGCAGTTACGTCGGAAGAAACGGCGCCGACACCCTGCTGAACCCACGGGGCTCGCGGACTCTCAAGGGACGGGAGCAGAGGAGCGGAATTAGCCAATCGTGAAGAGGAAAAGAATTCGGCCCAAATTCGCTGTCCTGCCACCACCGCCCGGTGCAGTGCCGCAAGGTCAGGAGCCACAGCCGGACCTCAGTGTCCGGGTCACTGCCCACGTGCCAAAAATCAAATTCCTGATTTCTGAAAAAGGCAGTAAAGCCAAAAAAAGTAACTCAAGATGGATCCTAGGTCTAACGTAACGGTAAGACAACCGCCGAGCTTTTAGAAGAAACCATAGGGGAAAGATCTCCTACCTCTTAGAAGTGAGAGAGAACTATGGATGAAGAGAAAATATCGATAAAACAGATTCGTGAAAGTTAAAACTGCCCATCCAAAAAGACCATTAAAAATGAAGAATTCCATCTTCTGCCTATGCTAGAAAAAGCCAGTAAGAATATCGTTCCCATTCTAAAACCAGAGGAAAAAAATATATAATCTACAAAACGTAACTTTTCCCATCAGACAGCTACAGAGCAATATACCATCCGTATCCCAACTCACTGTGCGATGCCTGGATTGCCCCACACCAGAACCAAAAGACGCAAGAAAATTAGAGACCAATATTACCCAGGAACTCAGATGGTAACCTCCTCAACAAAACAGTACCAGATTAAATCCAGAAATACACATTTATAAAGACACACTAATAAATGACAGATAAATACTGACAGAGAAGGATATACGGATAACATACCATGACCAAGTGGGGCTGATCCTGGGAATGGAAGGCAACTTCAAATTTTTAAACAAATCGAAATAATTCACCATTTCGACAGGAAGTGAAGAAACACTATATGAGCATCTTAAGAGATGCAGAAAAAGCATTAGATAAAGTTCGACATTCATTCAGTAAAAAAGAAAATTCTCATAGAACTAGGAATTAAAGGGAATTTCCTCAGCCTGAAAAAGAACATCTGTGAAAAACTGACCGCTAACATCGCACTTCATGGTTGAAAACTGAACGCTTCCCCTGGGGTCAAGAATAAGGCAGAAACACGTGCTTTCGCCATTCTCACTGGACATTATCCTGAAGATCTACCAAGTGCAATAAGGCAGGAAAACAAATAAAAGACATAGATATTAGAAGGAAACAAAACTGTCTCTACGCTCAGGTGACGACAGCACCCAAACCATGAAATACTCGGGCGCAAATCTAAAAAAACTAAGTGCAAGGTAGGCGTGCCGAAAACTGCAAAGAACTGATGAGATGAAGAAGACTTAAAGAAATGGAAAGGTATGTCTTGTGTTTACTGAAAGAATCCATATAGTGAAGATGTCACTTTTCCCCTAATTTATCTAGATTCAAGCAAGCCTAGTCACAGTTCCAGCAGGATATTTGGCAGGAATCAGTGAGTTAATTCTAAAATGAATATGGACAGGCAAAAGAATTAGAATAGCAAAAACGATTTAGGGGAAAAAAAGGAAGTCGGAAGGCTCACACTGCCTGATTCCCGCTTACTATAAAGCTGCTCTATGATCAGGACACTGGTGTTGGTGAAAGAAATACACAAATCAACAGAACAGAGAGTCCAGAAATAGACCCGCACACACGTGGCCGGGTTCATTCCAACAAGGACGTAAAAGCAATTCAATGGAGAAAGGAAAGTCTTTTAAACAAATGTTTCTGGAACAACTGAACATCTATGTACCAAAATTAAGTAAATCCTCAACTCATACCTTACACCACGAGAAAAAATAAAGTCGAACTAAACCATGATCCCAATGTAAAACCTAAAACTATAAAAGTTTCAGAAGAGAACGAAAGAGAAAATATTTGTTATCTTGGCAAAGATTTGTTAGATAAAATTCCCAAATGATAATCCATCAAAAGGGGGAAAAAAAGATAAATTATACTGTCAAAATTGAAAACTTCTATTTTTTAGAAGATATTGTTAAGAAAATAAAATCACCAAGTAACAGAAGAGATGTCTGTAAAGCACATATCTTACAACAGTTCTATGTCCAAAGTATATTTTTAAAAATTCAAAAACTCAATACTAAGAAAACAACCTCACTTTTACCGAAGAAGACACATTGGTGGCAAATAAGCAAATGAAAAGGTGTTCAATATTATCAGTCATCAGGGAAATACAAATTAGAACCACGCACCCTACATTGATCGGGTCATAAACTGTTACGGGCTGGGCTCGGCACGACTGCCTTCCACCAGTCTGAGTCTCAGCACCTCTCTGCCCCAGTGTCGGACCCGCGGCCAGGCCTGGATGAGCCACCCAAGGCGTATCACGTACCTAGTGCTTAGGAACGCAGCTCCGCCTCCCCCAGGGACCGGAGGCGCCCCGTGGTCCACCTCCGAACTCTGGGGCCCAGCCTTCTCTAGCACACAGTGTGTCCTCAAAACAAGCCTGGGAATTAAGCGAAACTGAAGAATGTGTAACAAGGGAAGGATGTCGTCAGTGGAAGGAAAATCATTATAATTTTGACTCACTTCTTATCTGAAATTTGAGTTTTTATCCAGCCCACGCAAAAGCCACAGGTTTCTGTTATCAGACCCAACAGCCCCAAGAAAGCTACACGTTTTCACGACCTGGGCCCAGAAGCAATCTTTTTCTAAGAATTTAAAGGAAGAAAGAGTCTAAAAACCTAACATTAGACGGCAACGTGTCCTCCGGAGATGAAAAAGATACCGAATGAACCAGAACGTCACTGTTTTCCTCCACACGGAGATAGCTCAGTGGAAGCCTGCTCCCACGCTGGTTGGTGACGAGAGGTCACGGAACCACTGCGAGGGAGCACTGATTTGCCAAGTGATAGAGATGGGTGAGAGACAGAAGAAAGCGTCACTGCGTCTTGCTATTTAGTGCATTTAAACGACGTAAGTGACATGAAGGTAGTGACACATCTACGACAGAAAGGCGGTAAGAAGGTGAGGACTATAAACTGCTAAACTTAAAAACCCTGCTCTGACTGGCCGGCCCTTGACAAACTGCTATTAATGTCATGTTTTTCCAGCTAGACCTTCAAATTAATTTTTCTGCTAGAAATAAAGCTTTCACAAAAGACTGTTAAACGCATCCTTGTCTCCTTTGTTAAACAGAAGAGATCAAAATGGTCTCGTTCAGTTTGACACCATGTGCTTGCAGGTCCAAATGACATATGTTTCCCGTTTGGCTGAGGTTATAACGAGGAAAACGTCCACTGCTGTAGAGAATGGAGTAAGATAAACATCCTCGAACACAGTTGGGGATGCTAACCTGGGGCAGCTTCTCTGGAGAGCAACTTGACAGCAGAGGACAGGGACTTTAAATGTTTGTGCCTTTTGACAAAGTAATTCTGCTTCCAGGAATCCACCCAGTGAACATAATCTGGAATTCAGACAAAACCTTCCCGTGGAGGTACACAACATCCGTCACACAGTGATTACAAACTTAATAATGAGGGGGGCGGGACTTAACAGGTCCGACATTTGCAAGATCTGTTTAGACTATCCTGGTAACATCAAACGATGGAATGTCACGCAGCCATTAAAATTATGTTGACGACAATGCCAGCTGAAAGGAGACGATGCTTCCGTACCAAGACTGCGTGAACATGGGGCACAGAAATGCGGCCACGACATGGTGTGCGGGGTGCTGGCGAAACGGGCTCACACGTCACCTGCCCCCCGTTCACCGCCGTGCGATCCCGGCCCAACCCACGGCTTGTCTGGTCTTCAGAGTCTGCGCGTGGGAAACGGGGGAAGAAAAGCACCCCGACAGCCGATCTGATGAAGAGCGTAGGGTGACACCGTCATTACGGCAGGCACTCGCAAACGCTGGCTGTTACTTTGACGAGAGCGTGCAGACAAGAAAATTACAACATGCAGTGACTGAGTCCGGGCTGGAAACTATGGGCATTTTTTTCTTTCCTCCCACATTTTTTTTTTATTTTTAACATTTTCTATAGTAAACACATTATACTATTATAATGAAAATAAGTCTCCGTAATTGTAAATTGTTCACTAAAAAAATCCTAAATGGATAAGGTAATAGAAATATTATTAGTATCCTTGTTCATTTCCCATTTCAATGAGAACCCAGCCGTTTTGAATCCGTATCATGGTTACCCCGGTGATAAACATGCTGAGCGCGTTTCTTTTCTGTTTAAAAACCTGCTTTGGCGGCCTGCACACCTCCGCGCTCACCGCCTGCCACACGGGCCTTTGCATCTGGGCCGACCTGCCTCTCCAAGAGGCCATCGTGAAGAGCAGGGTGTGCCGCGTCACCAGGGCTGGTATGGCCTGATGGGGTGGGAAGGAAGGCTCCAGCGACGACCAGCATCCTCGGCCTGATGCCATGGCGACCTGAGAGGCCGGGGCTGGGGCTGACACCCTGAAGGATGAGGACAGTCTTCACTGTGGGTCAGGGCCGGGGACGGCGCCAAACCCTTTCCACGCATCGTGTTTTCATCGCTCACGATCAGCCCCCCAGGGTGGGTCGGTGCCGACACCGGAGAGGGTCAGTACCTCGCCCGAGATGACAGGGCTGGACCAGCGCTCGGCTGGACCCTGGCGGCTGCGCTCCTGACCTCTTCACTCCACTAGCTCCGTGTCTGCATGATCTGCAGCCAAACCGTGCACGGAACATGGAAATACGGACACACGCACGAAGAGAGCGAGCCGCGCTGCCCTCCAAACGCCCTTGTCAACCGCGTGGCCCAGGGCATCTAGAAGGTGAGGGCGCCCCCTGCGCCCCACCTGCTGACGCTGTCTCAGGACGTGAGCCGCCAGGCGCCTAAGGCCCTTCCCAGAGCCCCATGTCACCCCTAGTGCGGGGCGTCCGCCGTGACCGAGGCCTCCAGGGCCCTCGGCGAGCCCTTGTTTACAGAAAGGATGCTGCTAGGAGGGCCGGTCTGGCTTCCGGAGGCCACCCCCTCCCCTGTGCCTGCTCCCTAGCTGCACGGCCTTCTGAAGGAGTCCCCCTGACGTCCCACCCCAGGCCACGTCGCCTTCTCTCCTCTCCCTGGCCCTTCCGGTGGCATGGGGACACACGTGCCACCCCGCCGCCCCGCCCCCTCCACGGGAAGCTCCGGCGAAGCATTGCCCATCCCCACCGTCTCCTTCTGCCACCGCCCCGGCCCCCTGCCCACCTCCGCAGGTGCAGGGGTCATGCCAGAGCCGACAGTGACCGCACTGCGCCCTGGCTTGCTCCCGTGGCCTCCCACCCCGCGGTCCCCCCACGAGGCCCCTGCCTGCTGACGGAGCCCCTGGGAGCACGCTGGGGCTTCCCGTCCTGCGCTTGTTAGGCCACTCAGAGGCACCACGCTCGGTCCCACCCTGTGCCGTCACACTGGCTGTCCTTTCTGCCGGGAACACAGTCCGCCCCCAGCCCTTGGCATGGCTGTCCCCTCCCCGTGTGCCGGACCTCGGGACACAGGCCGCCTCCCGGGAGGCCAGTGCTCCCCAGCTGAGTGCGCCACGCCTCCCCCGACGCCACCCCACTCAGGCGCTGGCACCCACACCGCTCCCGCCCCCAGGCTCACAGGCGTGGAGACAGACTCCGCGTCCCCAGTGCCCCACACCTGCCTACACGCCGCAGCCATTCGGTGCTCGTCAGCTGAGTGGGAAATACGAAAATCCAGCACCTACGAAGCGGCCGCCCTCAAAGAAAAACCTCCCGATGATGGGATCTGACCGAGGTGAGGAGAGGCGCGAGCCGGGATGGCAGTCGTGCAGGGAGAGGCGAGGCCTGTGCCCGCCTGGACACGGCTCCTGAAGGCACGGTGGGAGAACGGCGCAGAGGCCGCACGCCAGGGAGGAGAGCCGGCGCCTGGGCGAGGGGCACCCCGGGAGACGCCAGGAGGCCCCGATGTCCACACTTTCCATAAGGAATTAACCACTAATCTGCAAAACGGAGGCAGAGTTTAATGCCTAACTACGCTTTCAGGCTTCCCACAGTCTTCTTCATCTTAAAGAGAGTTTTTCTGGGGAACAACTTTCCTTGCCATGAGTAAACACATTGGAGTCCAGCAATTCCTGAACTTTTACCTCTATTTCTTTTTCCTGTCATACTAAAATAAAAGAAAGTTTACCAATTGACTAGAGGTAACGCGTACAGAACGAGGCTGCGTGTCGGGGAACAGCTTCTGCCGAGCAGGCTCTCCGTCCACGCACAGAGGCAGGTGCGTCCGTCTGGAGGCTCCCCTGACGCCCACGAGTATTTCTGGGGCTAAGATCTGCAGTGTTTTCTTCTGAACGCCTTCCTGTTGGGCTTAGCGTTCTCCAACATGAGGATCGTTTCTATTAAAACAAAGCGCATTAGAAACCAACACAGACACAACGATCGCTCTGCAGACTGGTTAGCGGGCAGCCCGGTTCTCGCCGGGTCCTAGCCGTCCCTCGCTCCACTGGTGTCCTGGCAAAGCCTCCTTCCTCCTTCTCCCCTGAAAAGCGCCCCCCACAGGCTGCCTCGGGCGACACCTGCCCCGGTGGGTCCCTGACACCCCGCAGAGCTGGCGCTCACCCCCATCCTCCACGGCAACGTCTCCGTTTCGGGGGCTGGGGAAATGCTGGTCCAGAGCCCCCGAGGCCAGCTGTTCTCCAGAACGGAGGCTTCTCGGGGTTTTAGAAAGGTGACGGGGTACACACACCAGGTGCTCGACGGCACCCTGCAAGTCTGCAGTCAAAGGTAAAAACAGGGAAATACTCAGTGAAATGCAGGAAGACCTCAAATGGCCTCACGCACCTTCGCGCCAGGCTGCACACCACAGGCTGCGTCAAGAGAGAACAGAGGCCTTTCTCTTGGGAGACTCTGGAGTCGCAGGGCAGGCAAGGGCCGGGGGTCTGCCTGAGAGGCCTCCTGCCCGTCTCTGTCCCTCGCACTCGGAGCTCCCACAGGGCGGGGTCCCGCCTGCTACCCCACGGGCACGATGGACGTTCAGTTCTCAGCGGACGAGCAGGCAGGCGCTGGGCCGTGCGCCCACACACACACCGGCGGCGGCGCTGTTTCCGGGAGCTGTGCCGGCAGATGCGGGTGCTTCTGTGTGAATTCGGGTTCCGCCCGGTAACACGGAGATACTCAGGCCAGCGGGACCTCAGATAAACACACTGTTCGCCTCGCCTCCGGTCCGCCAGGCCGCCTGCCGGGGTGCAGGTGCGCGGAGGCAGGGCGGGGAGGGCTCGCTGCTGGCGCCCGTGCTTGGAGCGAGCCCTGATCTGAGGGCACGTTGTCCTTTCACCTGACATTAAACAGCCGGTGCTTTAAAAACATGCTCTCGTCGTGCTTATCGCCACTGGCTGTCACCAAGCACCAGGTGACTCATTTCCGGGCACCTGGGGGCCTGGGGATTGGGCTTTTCCAAATAATTCCGCATTTACTGGACACTCAGGCCAGCTCAGGCCAAGGTCTGTGTAGGCCCCTGACACGCTACCACTGGCCCTGGAAACTGTCACCTCCTGTAGAGACGGGACACGGAGGGGAGGAGTGGCAGGAGCCTCATGGAGGGGGAGATGCTCGTGCCACTGGGAGAGGGTCCCTGTCCCCACGTGCCTCCCCTCCCGCACAGGGGCAGGCCTGACCGCGTACCTGCACAGGTAGAATAATGCCTCCCCCACCCCGCAGAGGTGCGGGCCCCCCTCGCCGGAAACGGCCTGTGTCCTCACACTGGCTGACCTGACCCCGCGTCCGGGGAGTGTCCAGCTCCTGCCCGTTCCCAGCGGACTGCAGTGTCGCTGAGGGCAAGACCGGGCTGATTCCATCCCGGTTCCTAAAGCCCCGCAGTGATGAAGTGGGAACAAAACCCAAAAGATCCTATGGAAGTGGGAGCTGCCACCTGAGAAAGACCCTCGGTTAACACGGAACGGAGCCGGCGGACGAACGGGATACGCCCGGTCCCTGCGGGAAGGTCCTCCGCTGACACCGTTCCTTCACGTTAATGCAGCGAGGCCTAAGTGGGACTGGTCATGGCTGCAGTGAGGCACAGTCACTGCGGCCAAGCAGGCCGCCTCCCCCCAGGCCCTGTCGCGGGCCTGTCAGGTGTCTGGTCCACCTCCCCGACTTCGGGACGAGCTGCATCAGACAATCCTGGGCCGCAGACAACGGGACCCCAACAGCCCAGGGTCTCCTGAGACCGCTCTGCTCTCGGGCTGGCCTGACAACCTCGGCCCGCAGCCCGGCTCCCCTGCAGCTGCTCACGGGGTCCACGGGCTGATGGGAAGGCCGGGGACCTGCACCCCCGCCACTGGAGCGTGTTGTGTTGGTGAGCCTGCTTCTGGTCACAGGTCCACCTCTGTGGCCGTGGTGGCTCTGCCAGGGACGCATGTGCTCTCGGTGCTAAAAGGACCGAGTCTTGGCGCCTGAAAGACCGAAGCCCAGACTTCGAGGGCCGACAGCAGACACGGCACAGAGAGGAGGAGGGGCCGGTGAGGCACGGAGGGTCGGACACCAGGGAGGACGCTCTGGCTCCTCGGCGAGAACAGAGGCGGCTGGGCACTCAGCCACCGTGCTCCCTCTCCTATCACCCAGCCCGCATCTCCCTGTGGGGTCTGCTTGTCAGCACCCCTGCACCCACTGCATGTGATGGCCCCAGCTGGCTTCACGACCCCGGGGCCTGGCATGTAACAAATGCTGAACGAAGGCGGGAAGGCCAGAAGGACAGACGGGCAAGGCCGAGGCCGCCTCGCCGGAGGGACTCAGGGCGTCACGCTCTGCAGAGGGGCCGACGGAGGCTTTCGCAGCCCAGGCGGTGCTCCCAAAGCCTCGTGCTTTGTTCCCCAAAGGAAGGGCCGGTTTGGCGTCGCCTGCGTCTGGGCAGCTGCTCTGCTGCCTCTATTTTTGGGGCGTCGAGATACCAAGGGGGTTCCTGCTGAAAGCAGCAGGTTTCCTTTGGCAGACGATGGGAACCTCGTCACGAAGTCACAGGGACAGTTAATATTTGGTGGTAATTAACTGTCGCGGTCTAGGTGAGAACACGGACGGAAGCCGCGGAGCGTCGGTGCCAGGCGGGGGCGCGCCGCCTCTCCCGTCGGCTTCAAAGGGCCCTGATCCGCCGTCCCGCCCGCTGCGGCGAAGTCACAAAAATAACGGAGTTAAAACTGTGCTCTGCCCGCAGCGGCTGCTCAGCTGTCAGACCCCCACGGCCCGGGGACAGAGGCCGGCCCCCCCACACGGCTCTGAAGGCCCTCCGCGGTCTGGGCCCCTCCCACCCCGCCAGCCCACGAGCTCCCCTACCCCGGACCCCAGCAGCCAGCCCGGGCCCCTGCCCGCCCCCTCCCACGGGCCTGTCACTGCTCTGCACGGCCGGCCTCTGACGCCTTCCTCACGCACGGTAACGAGCATCACAGCCGCCTGCCTGACATCGGGCCCCTGCCCCTCACAGCAGACTCTCCCAGCCTCCCCTCGACACGCGCCCTCCCCCTGCCTCCGCGGCCCGCCGGGGTGTGCCCGCCCGGTCCCGGGGCCCTGCTCCTCCTGCGCTCACTCGCTGGCCACCTCACCTACCCTCCAGACGCCACAGCCCCGCCTTCTCGGTCCCCCTATGGGAGGTCAGCGGACGCCCGACGCTCAGTGTGCCAGCGAGGACGCGGGTTTGTACGGATCCGGACACTGTCCCTCCACCTCCCTGTCCCCACGCGGTTTCCACCTCTGCCCGAGGCGCCCGTCTCCAACTCGAGACCACGGCGACCGGTTCCCGCCGTCCTTATCACGCTCGGAGAGCACCACGTTCTCATCAGCAGGGTCACCCGGAGGCTCCGTCACAAGGGAACCAGGCTGTGACGTGAGGGGTGCTCCCCAGACGCCCCCGAGACTGTCTGACACTGAGACGCCGTCCCCACGCCCGGCTGCTGGACGGGAGGCCCGGGGCTGCAGGTCGCCCTTCCTGCCCTCGGGGGGAATGGCCCCCTTCCCTGGAACCACTCGGCCTCTACCTTACAGACCGGAGGACATAAGTAGACCTTGCAGCGACCCGTGCTGAGCAGGGAAAACCGGCCCCTCACGTGCTCTCGTGCCCCGGCCCCGCGAGTCTCGTCCACCGTCTGGGGACGTGCTCCAGCCACCTCTCGCCCAGCCGCCTGGCAAACCCGCCATCTCCCTTCAAGACGGGGTCGACCGGGCCCCCTCCACGAAGCCTCCCCTCGCCTCTGCCCTCCAGTCACGAAACTCGCACGGGGGCGGTGCCACGGCGGGGCCAGGCCGCACGGGACCTGAGCCGGGGACTGTCCTCATGGGGGGGCGGGGGGCCTCAGCATCAGCCCATGCGTCAGAAGGCCACGGCCCTCGCCGTGCCTCGGGAGCGGGAGTGAAGGCAGAGAGCAGAGAGAGGTCTGAGCTGCGTTGTCGCCAAGCAGAACGTGGCTGTGGCTATTTTTTTTTTTTTTAGAGTCCGCTGCTTAGATCAAAAATCAAGACAAATGACCAAGGGCCGGATGGAGAATCACACAGGGCTCGGCTCAACCTTCAAGCAAAGAAAGGCAAGGTTGGCGCTGCCTGGGTGACAGCCCCTCTGCCGCCGCGTCCGGCTCCTGGACAAAGGCCACGGCACCAGCAGAGCCAAGGCTCTGGGCCCCACAAAATCCACCCCAGGTTTGTGTCTGGGGGTCACAGAAAAAGATGGAAAAGTCGATGCCCAAGAAACGGGGCTTGCCACAGACCAGAAGCGTGTCCAGCTGTCGAAGTCACGGGGGAGGAGACCAGGTGCCTGAGGAGGGGCTTCCGGCTGCCCATCATGTCCATACCACGTCTGTCCCTGCAGAAAGTAGGTCACGACAGGCTTCGCTGTGGCTTCGATAGGGTGCGATGAGGCCAAGACCAAAGTCCCAGGGCCGAGGTGGGCGGGGCTGGTCACTCAAAGCAACGGCAAGTGGCCAGCCAGGAGATGCACGCTGCGTCCTGTGAGGGGGCAGGCAGAGCGGAGGGCCCAGCCTCGCAGCAAGGGCCCTACTCACTGGCTGCGTGACCTTGGAAAAGTCGCTTCATCTCTCTGAGATGCAGCTTCCTATGAAAAAGAGGGGACAATGCCCCCCAAAGAGTGTTTTTGAGAATTAGATGAGATGGTCCGCACAAGAGGCTCGGACGGCACCCAGCTGTGAGGAGGCGCTGGGGAGACAGGTCCCTCTCCTCCCACCCCCGTAGCGCCGGAAGCTTGAAAGTGACTGATCTTCACGGCCCCAGCAGCCGGCCCGCCTGGCACGTAGCACGGTGTCAATAAACATCCGCAAAAGTTCCGATCCGTTTCGGCGGCTGCCTGTGCCCAGCACGGGAGTCCTGTCCTAAGCTGCTGGACAACGAGCGTCCCAAACGTGAGGCAGATCTTGCACACGGGTGCCTTCATCCGAAAAAATGGCCCATGGCTTTTATCAGAGACTCAAAGGAGTCGCTGGCCCCGCAGAGAGTAAGGACGACCGTGCCGGCCACCGCCCCTGCGCCCCGCACGTGCTGCTTACGCCGAGGCCAGAAGCGCGAGCTGACAGCATTCATCCCACGGAAAGAGGGAGCGGCCCTGAATGCTGTGAACCGTCGGCGGGGACACCGCCCGCCACACCCCCTCACGCCCCCCTGCACCTCCGCACTGCGGGTGGCCAGCAAGGGGGCGACGAAACCCGGGCTGTGCGATCCGAGGTTTCCAGACTCTCCCGCTGTAGACCGTGACCCTCCAGCAGCGTTTTGTCTGCTTTGTTCTCGGTCGCGTCCCGGGGCCCAGGCCTGGCCGACAAACGCGCATGGCCTCACGGGGGTGAACGTTCCCCAGACGCCCAGTGTTTTGCCTCGCGCTGAGCAGCTCCGCGAGTGTCTGCTCTGCACTTGGGTCTATGACGGTTTCACCGGACACGATGTCCTATGGCCAAGAATAAGTTTAAAACAACTATCCGGAGGGCAGCGTTCTTTTCCTCTTTTTATTTCAAGAAACCTTTTTACTTACTGAATAAAGCAGCATATAAATGGAGTTTTCAAAAACCAAAACAGAGGTGATTTATGACTACCCAAAATACTTCCCTTTCCCTTTTCAATTCTGAAGCAAATGTGTTCCAAAATGCCTCTAGGTACGTGTTCAAATGTTACAAAAATTACATAACGGGAGTGAGGCCGCACAGGCGCAGGGGAGGCAAGGTCCGTGACAGCCCCTCCGTGGGCCAAGGGCCGGCGCAGACACTGCGGGGCTCTGTCTGGGAGCATGCGGGGACGGCCTCGGTGAGGCTGGGACAGCGCCGAGAGGGACGGAGGCTCCCAGGACAACAGGGTCTAAGGCCACTCTGGTCACGACCCACTAAATGCAAGGCCACCATGCGTCACACGCAGGAAGGCGATCACCTGCTCAGGCCCTGGGGCCCATCCTGGCGGAAGTGGCTGCCACTCAGAAAACGCTGAAGAGGAAACAGCCACATGGGAACCAACACACCGGGTGTGAATTCCAGGCCTGGCCGCCCAGCCGAGTGGCCCGGGGCAAATGCACTGACCTGCGGGGTGAAGGATTCAGTGGGGAGAGGGCAGAGGGTGTGACACTGCCGCCTGTGTGCACAGGGGGTGGCGGGGACAGTGAGAGCCACAGGAGTCTGGAGGGGACAGCCAACTCCACCCTGTGAACCCCTGGGATGTGGGGCAAGTTATTAAACTCTCAAGAAAACCCATCTGGCAACCAATAACCTCTTGCACCCGACAGCCTCAGAACAGGTGGCAATGCGGCCCGACGACCCGCCCGGATACCCAGGCCGGCCTACTGCGTCCTTGGTCTCACGAACGCTGAAGAAGGTCCCAAGAGGCCATGGGTCTGGGCCGAGTCCCAGCAGGATGTGCTCTGCGCTCTGCAGACCGCGCCCCAGCCCGGGTGGTGCCCCGTGTGACAGCAGCCACCCACCCTGGCCTCCCATTGGGCTCACGACGGGGGCACCAGCAGGTGAGCGAGCAGAGGGAGGACCGAGAGCAACGGCCAGGCCCCCGCCCAGCGCCTCGCTGCCCTGCGCTCGCCACCCTGCACCCGCGCCCTGCCACCCTGCGGGAAGAAGCCTTCGCATGGCTCCTGGCCACAGCCCCACGTGGGCCCCGGATGCTGCCTCTCCGGCCCCTCCGCCCAGCGGCTGAGGCCCCAGCTGCTGCTGGCCCCAGCTGCTCACGGCCCACGACTGTGTCGAGATCCCCTTTACATACCCCTCCCCAGCGACCTTCTGAGGGCTCTATTTGCTTCCTGGGGGGATCCTGAACACAGGTCCACTGAGAGCCCCTTTCTTTTTCCATTACAACGGGCCCAGCACCCTGCGGGCAAGTCGATGGGGTGGACCGCCCCCACCCCGTGTCCCAGGGAGGCGCTGAGCCTCAGAGGCCAACTCCTCACGGGGCGAGCTCGGGCTCACCGCCTTCCAGAAGGCCGTCCCCGCTCCTCTCTCTGCCAGCCTCTGCCAGCTGGCTCCCCGGGCGCCGAGCCCCACCCTGCGGCCCCTCTGGGTCTTGTGGGGGCTGGCGGGGAACGCAGAGCACCAGGCCTCCTCCCTCCCCCCACCCAGAGCCTAGAGCCTGGCCGGCCCCCGGGAACGGCTGAACTGACCCACGCAGGACAGCACAGCCCGAGGGGGCAACCTGGCCACACAGTCTCGTCCCCTCGGGACGGCGATAACCCCCTGAGGAGTCCCCAACGCCCAGAGGAGGCGCCACATGGAACCTCACTTCCAAACTGAGGCAGAACAGAAGAAGAATGAAGGACGCTGACAGAAGTATTTGTGACTTCAGCAAGAACAAAGGCAACCCCCTTCGTCCTGAAAAGTTAAGCCATCCGGCAGATTAATATACAGAAGCAAGAGCAGATAACACTCCTTAAAATATTTAGGGCCTCAAAGTGGCTTCGGAAAGAAGCCAGCTCTTCTGCACACGCCGGCACATCCATCAAAGGGGACGTTTCAACGAGGTGGCTCCTGAGGGAGGTGGAGGGGCCCTGGCCGGACTCGGCGTGTTCCACGGAACACTCCGGCTCTCTGCAGAGAAGAAGGGGTGTGGGCCGCCTTCCCCTTCACCGCCGTGGCCGTGTTCATAAGCAGAGGAGGAGTAACAACTGACGTGTGCCCAGGTTCGGCTGGCTTTGCCTCGGGGCACGAGGTGAGGTAGCGGAGGGTTCTAGAACATGGGAACGCTGCTTCCTCTTCCTGTCAGGCGCGGGGCTGGACAGCACAGGTGCGCCGTTTGCAATCCTCCTCCAGGCGCAGGCGCTGTGCCCACCTCTACACCGGGGACTATGGGTCCGAGCAGCGGGGATGCGGCCGTGCGCCTCATTCTCGCTGTTACGGAGAAGCCGCTCTCAGGCGAGGACCTCCTGCTAAGAAGCCCCCCTGTAAGGGCTGGCTGAGCCCCAAGCGTCTGAGTCCAGGGCCAAAGTCCCTCCACCACGTCACACTGCACCCCAGAAGCGTCCCCAAAGCAGCCTCCTTTAAGTTCCTCTTTTGTTGACATTTAATCATTTGGAAACGTTCTTTCCCACAATTTTTCATGCGCTTATTTATTATTGGCTAGCCGTTCCTTTCTTCGCTACTTGCTGAGCATCCAGTGAACGTCATCTCCGAGACCGGCCGGGCCCAGGGTTGCTTTGGGGGACAGAGAAGGACCGGTGAGGGGGCCCCGTGGGCCTGGGTGCACCCGGGTGCACGACGCAGATGCCACACGGTCCTCGCCCAGAGGAGCTCTGTCTCCGGAGGGCGAGAACCAGCACCGACCCGGGCAGCGCATGCTGCGGCCGCCACAGGACAGACGGGCCCCGCGGGAAGCGAGGGGCACGGGACGCGGGCCTTCGAGGGCGCGCAGGGCTGTGGCCGTCGCGGTGCGGGGCGGGCCAGCGCAGAGGGCCGCGAGGTCCCGCCGGCGGCAGCAGGCAGGCGTGGCGCTCTAGCCGGCACGCACGACGCCACGTGGCTTCCAGGCTGCGGGTGGGGAGAGACGACCCTTCCCCCGCTTCAGGTGTTCGCCCGAGGCGGCTCCGTGGGAGGGACGGCCCGGTCACACGCCGGGCCCCACGTCGCTCCCGGGCCCGTGAGAGAGCGGAGGACACGCTCGGCCTGCCGGGCCTGGGGCCGCTGCTGCCTCGTGAGGAGCTGCCCGTCTGTGGAAGCTCGCTGTCCCCCGCACAGGTCCTCGGGGGGACTCGGGTCACCGGGACGCGCCAGGCTCCCCGCCGCAATGTCACTGGTCACAGTGATGTCGTCTCTGCCTTCTGACTGACCTCTAAGTCTAAATGGGCTCAAACGCGACAGGCCGCTCCACGCGCCAGCGCCAGGCCCTGTCACAAGCGACGTCCGGGAGGTCGCGGCCCACACGGCCCCTGCGCCCGCGCCAACTCCGGTTCACGGCGCCAGGGCTGACGTCGGCGTGCGACCACTCGTCACGGGAACTTACCTCCAATCAGGACTTAACCCTCCCAAATCCTCCCCAAATCCTCCAGCGTTGGCGCTGTCCACTAACTCGTCTGAGCCCCCCCTCAGAGCAAGGGCTGTGCCTTATTCCCGTTCACACCTGTCGCCCAGCCTCGCACTCAAGGCGCCCATTAACACCGAACGCCCACGACGTGCCTCGTGTTGGGACCGGACAGAGCAAAACACAAAAACAAACTCTCCCGAAAGAAGAGGCTCCCGACAGCGGCAGCGGACTCTGGCAAAGACACGTGGCACTTAGGGCCACGCAGCCTAGCGCAGCAGCCTGTTGTCATCACGGCACTGATGTGATGACTCTCGCTGACAAAAATCCGAGTTAAGCTGGATCAGGAACACGACGCGAAGCCAGCCACTGACCCCGGTGCTCCACGGGTGGCTCCGCGCCGGGTGCGGTCACCGCGGGTGGCCCGTCACTGAGTGATCCCTCCACCTCTGCTCTGAGGCGCCGGGTCATCAGGTTCAGGGCTCGGGGACAAAGAAGGAGGAATGAGGTGACGTGCCCTGGCTGGGACAGCAAGCAAGTGGCACGTGACGGGAAGGCCCACGCATGGGGCTGGGGTGCCGCGCCCACCCACCCGCGCCCACAGAGACTCGGCGCTGACAGAAGAGGCTTCTGGAACAGGAAGGAAAGAAGCGAAGTCCAGAGGCCAGACGAGGAGGGGACAGCTGATGACCCAGAGAATCGGTGGTTTCCGACACAACCAAGAACACAGGATTCAGAGACAGAGGCGGGGTCCACAGCCGGGCGTCCGACTACCTGGGCCCGGGGGCCCTGGACCCGCTGCTCGGGCCAGATCCGCACCGGGCCGTGCAGGAGAGAGAACGCAGGGCTGGCCCCTGGGGCAGCCACACGGGACCACAGCACAGACTGCAGGGAAGGGGCTGGTGTGTCCCCAGGGCAGTGGCCGCGTTGTGCGGGGAGGAAGAGGGCGGTGTGGGGGCGGGGCGCGGCGCGGCCCAGGGGGAGCCGGGGGGCTCTGCCTCCGGAGGCCAGGAGCAGGCGAGGGTTGGGAGCAGAGTGGGGTACGTGCTACCCTCGCTGCAGACAGCGTGCTGGCCACGGGCTGGAAGGCGGAGGGTCTGCCCTGCACCTGCTGGAGAAACCCCGGCGACCTTCTGGGCAGGGCACCATGCCGGGAAGTGGGCCCTCGCCCCCGGGGCCGGCTGTGCTGCGCACCGCGCTCCTGTCCTCCTGGAGAGCGCCACGCGGCGGGCGGGCGGCGAGCACTCACTCCTTGCCTCTGGGAGCAGGTGAGGGTCATGCAAACCCGGAGGAGACGATGAGTCACTTGTTTGCCTTGTCATTATTTTATTGATGCCGAAGCCTGTAATTTACAAATTTTAGAGGCTATTACACTGAGTCACACATATCTCTCCAGCACTAAAATTGATTCATGACACCATTGTTTTTTTTAAAGACAATAAATGCCCGCTGTGATGGTGAGTGTAAGCTACCCCCGGCTGCACTCAGAGCTGGGGCGTGCCCTCCTGGAGGCGGCAGCTGACAGGCGCGATGGCCCATCGGGGAGGGGCTGGCTCATGCGGCCTGCTGGCCAGTGCGTGAACGTGCGAGGCGTGGGCAGCAGGGACTTTCCAGGGCGCTCAAAGGCTCCCTGGGGTGGCCTGGAGGCGGGACAGGGGCCGGGGGCTGCGCGGGCAGGACTCAGGCCCTCCCGCGTGACCCGATGCTGTTGGAGGCAGAGCGCTCACAAACGGAGGTGGGAGACGTCCCCTTGCGGCCACGGCCGCGCGCCTCTGCTCTCGCCGAGAGGCCGCACGGTGCCACCGCGAGAAGGGGGTCTTCGGCTCTGAGTCACGCCTCCCCGAGACCGTGTTTCCGCACCTGCACAGCGGAGGTGACAGCGAGTTCGCTGTGGCGGCCGGGAGGATGCACATCAGAGACGTGCTGGGTGGGGCAAGCCGGGGACCGCAGCTTTCACTCCATGCCCCGCGCCAGGGAAACACCCTCCCCAGGAGGTGGCACGGCCTCCAACACGGCCCCCTCCTCAGGAACCTGTCCTCCTGCGCCCTGGCAAAGCCACTGGTAGCCACGGTGCCACGAACGGGCTCAGGCCCCACCGGCCCCGGGCGACAGGACCGGGAGGGCAGAGAGGCGGGGCGCGCCGCATGCAGCTGGCTGTCCGCTGCCCCTGCCGTGGTGGGAACCGGGGCGGAGGCAGCTCCTGGAGGCAGTGGACAGGGGAGGAAAAGGGGGACAGGAAGCCCCGAAGGGAGCGGGGCACGCAGGAGCCGGAGCCGGGCAGGCCGCGCTGAGCGCCTCCAGCCCGTGGCCCGCCGTGGCGCCACGGTGTGCGGGTCCCATGATGACCCCGGCGTCCGTCCAGGACGCTGCATCCTGTGCCTGAGACAGCTCGGAAGCAGCTTTGCTAAGCACGGTTGTCGTCATTGAGACAGGCCCCTTCCCGGTGTGGTCTAACGTCACGCCAAGCCATCTGATGTGTAAGGGTCTCCGGGAGACCCGGGAGGGGGGGTGGCGCAGCCGTGGTTTGGGGTCTGAGGAGCAGGGGGCTGGGCTGGGACGGCGTCAGCCCATGTCAGCCTGTGCGGTGGTGACGTGGCCTCGCTTCAGGGAACTCGGGCCAGTTTATCCGGAGCCCAAGAAAACCGAACCGCACAATGCCCTGGCTGAACAGGAAAGCAGCACATGCTGAGCAAAGTGGAGGGCCTTCCAGGATCACCCCGAGAACGGCCCCCTCAATCACCTGTCTACCCCGGGCCCCCACACAGCCAACGCCGCGGCTGGTCCTTCGCAGTCCCCGCCTGGCCCAGGCCCCGTCGGCACCCCCACTGCAATGGCCCTCTAAGATCCAGCTCCATGGAGGAAACGAAATGCACTTAATCCCCAAGGCACCTCATACTGTCCCCTCACGGGTCATCGCCTGCACATGTCCTGGCAGACATGAACGTCCCCTTCGTACCGGCTAAAACCCGAGGGGAGCAGGTCAGGGAGCTTCGCGGCAGCGCGGCTGAGAAACAGCGAAGAACCGAGGCCTTTGGCTGCAAACCCTTGCATCCCGAGCCACAAGGTCTCCCAAACGTCCCTCCCCTATCAAGACCGTCCGAGGTGCTCGACGCCAGAGGGGAGCCCTCCCTCCTCCAGGCGGGGCGCCCACGGCAGCGCTGCAGGCTTCCGGAAGGGTCCGCCCCGGCCGGCCCCAGCCACGGCTCTTTCTGCACCCAGCCAGCAGGCCGCGGGCAGGCTCCAGAGGCCTCGCGTCACCTGACGGGGCCCGGGGAACGTTCAGGAAGTGAGCAAAGGCCAACTGGTTTCTCAAGGCAACGCCTAGGTTTTCACTGAGTGTATGTTCAGCCCGTCTAAGCACCATGGCAGATTCCGAACGAGGAGGCACATGGCCCGGCCTCGCCCTGCGTGACTGTGCACCCCAAACACAGAAGGCCGGGCGGGTCCAGACTCCAGCAGAAGCGCCGTTCAGCACACAGTAGGATTTCTCTTCCTTCTTTACCAGAAAGATCAGCGCAGCCAGCCCTGAGCTGTGAGTGATGAATGAAGCAGGGATTCTGCCAGCTCCTCCCTTCAGTAACTGGAAAAAGAGATCGTTAGCAGCGCCCTGATTTGCAAGCTTCTGAGTTAATTAATACAATACAGTGTGCTTCTACCAGAAAGAAATTTTAAATAGATTTTGCTTTTAAGAGTTTCAGTTCCGCCCAGCTCCACTGTGATCCTTTTATTCAACCATTCATTCATTCATTCATTTTCATTAATTTGATCAAAATTTACAGAGCTTGTGGCATCAACAAATACACGCAAGGTTCTGAGAACACAAAGGTGCATGTTTTTAAAATGCCAAGGAACAAAATCAAACCACCGCAGACGGGGGTCTGCAGGGCACTGCGTCACGTCTGGGGGAGGTGGGAGTCCGCCGCGCTGGCAGGGGCAGAGCGGAGAGGCGGGGGAGCGCAAGGGCACTTTGAGGACGTGGTGCCCAGGCAGGAGGCAGGACCGAGTGAGGAGGGCGTCGCACGGCTCTGGCCAACAGGAGGGGCAGTGTCAGGAGACGGCGTCGCAGAAGCTAAGCCAGGAACGACCATGGAGGAGCTGAGGGGTCATTCCAGAGGCCCCAGCGAAGCCCCGCCAGGTCTGCGCTGCAGGAAGACACTCTGCAGGAAGGGAGAGGGTGGCCAGCCTGACCGAAGGCAGGGGGGCCGGGGTGGAAAGCGTCACAGTGGGCCAGAAAGAAGGGGCAGGGCCAGGCAGTAGCAACCACATCGGCACCCGAGATGACGGAAGAGACTCGAGAGAGGACCTGGTGTTCTCGCCGATGTCACGTGTGAGGACAGGCACGCTGTGACGCTGCACCGAGGGCAGGACGTGTGCCTGGCCACTGCAGACGCAGCTCCAAGCTCTTTAATGGAAAACCGGCAGCTCGGTCTCACCGCTCGCCGAGGGCTTCCTCTGCGGGCCTCTAACAGGGGCTGACGCGGCGAAGCAGACTGTCCTGATCTGGACGACACGCGAGCCCCCGGGACCCCCACCTTCCGGGGTTCGCACTCTTGTGCGAACTGGGGGAGGGACCTGTAACTCGCTTCTACCCCAGGGAACCTGGCGGAGGGGATGGCAGGAGCCTGTGACACCACGGCAGGCAGACGCTGCACGGACTGCAGCACCACCTCGCTGCCCCCCTGCCTGCCCCTGGAGAAGCAGGTCGCCGTGCTGGGAAGCCCCACGTGGCCGGGACTTGGAGGCGGCCTCCAGGGGCTCAAGCCGGTCCCTGGCCAACAGCGGGCCGAAGCCTGAAGCTCTCAGCCCTACAGCCCCAGGAACAGCATGCTGACGACCCCAGGCGAGCCCCACACAAGACTGCAGCTCTGGCCGACACCCTGACCTCAGCCTTGGGCGACCAGGGAACCAGGCCCAGACTCCTGGCCCAGGGAACTGCGTGACAATGACTATGTGCTGCTGTCTGAAGCCACGAAGGTGGCAGCACGTCGCTACAAAGCAGCAGATAATGATACGTGTAAGTGGGGAAAAGCAGCAATTTTAGAACTAGAGACCGAATTCAGTTCTCAGATCTGCTCCTTGTGACAGAAGCATGGCACTCGGAGCCCGGCTTCCCCTTTCAGGGGAAAGAATGCCTACACGCTGGGCTTCTGCGAGAATTAAATTTTCCAAAACCCGTGCGGCTAGACCCGACACAAAGAGGAAGTAGGCAAACTATTGTTCTGAGCCCCTCCTGTGTCTAACACGCCTGGTAATGAGCGGGGAAGGGCCGACGGGAACAAAGCTCCTCGAGTGTCTGCGGACGGGGACGGGCGCCCCGGGAGAGCTCGGTGCACGGGGAGGCGGGCGCGCGCGCGTCCGCCCGTTAGCGGAGCTGAGAGTGAGGGCCGGCCGAGCTGCCTGGACGGTCAGGGGCGAGATCACCGGGCTGGGGTCTGCAGCCGAGCCGAGCACGACGTCACCTGTTTGTGCAAACTGTACGTCCGCTGACTGCACATCTGGAAGCTGTGCCCAGCCCCGAGTTCCCTTCCTACGCCCTGGGCAGATGCACCTAACACCTGCGACCACATCCCCTCCCAGGGTCACACGCGTTGCAGGGCGGAGCCCGCCACAGGGCCACCCCTCACTTCCTCCTCGAACCCGCCCTCTCCCAGGCTCCCCGTCCCCTGAGCCACCCCTCCCACCCCACCGCTGCTGCTCACTCTCCCGGGCGCCACGGCAAACCTGCTTGTTGGGCTAAACGCACACGAAGCCCTCCACGTCCCTCGACTGCCACTGTCACAGGTCAGTCAGGATGCCTGGCTCTCACCTGAACTCACGACGGCCGGCCACAGCCACATCCACCCCTGCGTCCTCCACACTACAGCCCAAGTCGCTCCGTTAAGTGATATTGCAATTTTCACTTTCTTGCTTGAAAACTTTCACTGGTATCCGCTGTCTTTTCATCAAATCCCAACCCCTGACTGCCATAGCCTAGGAGGCCTGGTGGGGTCTGGTCCTCCACAGTGGCTGCTGCCCGCCCCCTCCCCATACAGCTACACCCCCTCCTGCCTTTCTTGCTAAATAGCCTGCCTCGGTGGGGGGCTCTTGAAGGAGGGGGCCTGCAAGACTCAGCTCCAGAGAACACTGCTGTTTTGCAGAGCTAGAACTAAGAGTTCATCTTGGCCCCAGGTCTCAGGCCTGCCGTTTTTAAGCAAAAGCCCCGCACTCCGATACAAGGTGTGAGGCCTCCCTGCGCCTTGGCTGGCAGCCGTGGAGAAATCCCGAGGCTGCTTTTCTCCTCTTCAAAAGAGAGATGACAGTAATCCCTTTAGCACTTCCTTCAGGGCTACTGTGAGGGGAAGCGGAACCAGTGGCAGGCGGCAGGGCCCAGGGGCAGGTGGCAGGGCCAGGGGCAGGTGGCAGGGCCAGGGGCAGGTGGCAGGGCCAGGGGCATGTGGCAGGGCCTGGGGCAGGTGAGAAGCAGCAGGCGTTAAGACCATCGAGGGCACAGTGCAGGACGCCACCCTCCCCGAGGCTGCCAAGCGCTGACCAGGGGGTCCTCAGAGGGGACCCCAAGGCTGGGCTGCCTCCCACAAGATCACTCTGGGAACTGGGGGATGCACAGGAAAGAGAGGATGGGGGCGGAAAGGGCCACTCTGAGAAACGGTCAGCCTGCACCTGGCTCGGGAGCCGAGGCTGGGGACTCGGGGTCCGTGCAGATGGGGTGCACGGACTCGAGAAGGCCACCTCACCGGCCATCACCGCAAGTGTAACAGTGTCTGGGGATGCGGGTGGGGCGTGGCGGGAAACCGTGGGCCACAGAAACGTCCCGCATGCCGATTGTGGGGCGGGTTCGTGGGCTGACACATCTGTCGAGAGCCAGCGTCTCTGCAACTGAAGTGACAGCACTTTATCACGTGTAAATGACGCCGCAGAGAGGCAGGCTTACGGGCGATGTCAGGGGCCCAGAGGGCAGGCAGAGGACGCGGGGGCGCTGCTCCTGGTCCCCTGTCGGGGCGGTCCACAGGCAGGTGCGTGAGGGGAAAAGGCAGCCAGACACGTGGAAGAGGCAGAGTAGAGAGTTCCGTTTAGGACATTTTAATTACGAGCCACAGTCTGTGGCCACCAGACAAACGAAGACTTACGGGTCCTTTTCTGACCTGGAACCGCCAGGCACCAGGTTCCAAACGAGCCAATTAAGTAACCGAACCCACCCACGCCAAGGGGTTCAGCAGAAAGGGGTTCGAACACCTCGGCGAGCCAAGTTAATCAGACACTTGGAAAAATGTAATATTTTATAACGTGTAAAAGCTGCAAGACAGGGCCCAGTTCAATCTGCCATTGAATATGAGAAGCACAATGATCCCCAAATTAAATGACATCATCTATCAAAACAGCAGCTTTCTCGTTCGGATCACGGCGCTGTGGAATTCTAAGTGAAAAAGCACCATTCAGTTAGGACAGTGTGTTCAGCTGGAGCACAAGTCGTGAGAAGAATCGCCTGGTCTGGCCAACCCTACCGAACCCCGTCTGCAGGCCCGATACCCAGGGCGGGGGGCCGGCTCCACGCCACACCACGGAAAGGCTGAGTCCTTGCTCGGCCCTGTCACCACGGGCAGGGGACCGCGTGCAAACTCGAGGGGCTGGGGCGGGGCCAGGCTTGTCCTCCTCCAACATCCAGGTGAGGTGTGCACCTCTCCAAGAATGAGTCTGAGCCTCCAGCTCTTTATTTGTAAACAAGAGACAGAAATGCCCCTTCCAATGGGCTGTGAGAATTAAATAGAGTGCTGTGCAAAAAAATAAAATAAAATAAAATAAAACGACCATTTAGTAGGTACTTTGCTGGAAGCAGGTGATCTGACAGTTGCTTCCTTAAAACATGCAGTTTAGAACGCACAAGGCCGGAGACAGAGCTCCCTGAGGGCGCGGACCAGGTCAGCCTGCTCGACCAGCACAATGGACAGGGGCTCGGGACACGCGACTTTGTTGGTTTATCAAAAACAAATAAACAAGCAAATACACAGAACTGTAACCAACGTAAAGTGAAGAAACTATTAAAATGACTTTCAGAGCGTCAGATACTGAAAGACTAGATTCCCTCGGCACGTGCTCCACCCATAAAACGCATTATCACACGGCTCCCTGGCGGCGGCCACGTCGTAGGCACCGCCACCCCAAGCAGTCAGGTGAGTGCCTGGGACACAGCGGGCACTCAGTAAACACCCAGAGAGCTCAATGAACTGAAGTAACTTTCAGCCTCCTTAAAGAAGGAGTAAGGTGATTTCGCCAGATTGGCCTAAAGTCACAAGCTCTAAAGTCCCATCCACCTTGATTACGGGGCGCAGGTGACGGAGCTTCCTTCGCGGGTGAGAATAAACCAACAAGAAAAGACAGCATCCACCTGACTTACTAAAGTGAGTCACCGGGAAGAACAAAGCGGGCTTTTTGGTCCAATACAAAGATGGGACAGACCATGACGTAACGAAAACTTAGAGTGTATAGTGTGTTGAATTTCTTTTTTATCAACACCCAAGGCAAGAAACCTTCGTCCCGCTTCCCTGTGGCGCTCTCCACGGCTGACTCAGACTGCCACAGGGCAGTTCAACCAAGGTTACGCAGGACATGGAGACAGCCTATGATGGCTTCATTTACTGTGGAGCAGGGGGAAAAAATGAGTTTTCATGGAAACCAACCACGGCTCCAGCATTAGCGTCTGCTATCCACAAGGAGACGGCCAGACGGAGTGACCGCGAGGGGCCGACTGTCACCCTATGCCCACCCAGAATGGGTGGCTGGCACACGGGGAGCAATGGACAAGGGCCCGAGTGTGCTGTGCAGGGTGATGCCCAACGATGGGGTCGCAGGCCAGAGGGGTGCTAAGGAAGCACCTCAGGGGGCCGTGCGCCTCGACCCACTGTCCAGTGACACCTGTCAGCACAATTCGGGGCTTGCACGTCCAGGAGGATGGCGAGCTTGAAGGTGTGGGTGGAGCGACTCCATTGGCTTGGACAGCAGTGAAGGGAGGGGACCAGCGCTCGCTGCCGGGCCACCCAGTCCCACCAGGGCGGGTCACCGCGCTCCGCTCACACAGGACAACACTAAGTTTGAGGAGGCGATGAGACCTCCCAGCACGATTTAGCCAACAAATGGCAGGGCTCAGGTTTGAAGCAGGTCCTCGCCCTCCCCGCCAACCACACTGCCACCATCAAGCCTCTGACGCTGAGTCAGCACCCCGAGGCCCAACTCAGCCCAGATGCAGGCTGCTTCCCACTGGCTTCAGGGCCCCACTCGGAAGGCCCCCTCCTGCACATCTGCTGCTCCGACCGTGAGGGTGACCTGCCTGGGGCTTTCAGATCAGCAGAAAGCAAAGTCCTTCTTTACGAGCCTTGAGTCACCTCTAAATCTGATTCCACGTCCCTACTGAAATCTGTTTCTTTAGCAAAAACAACTTGCCTTTGACCTCCTCCTCAAAGGAGTCATTCCTGAAGCCACTGAGTGAGGTGCGGCAAGGCGAGCATCTGTGAGGCGGGGAGGCTGGGACGGGGGTGTCAGCCCAAGCAAGGCGAGGGGGGCGGTACGGGCACGCCCAGAGTACGCAGTCGAAGCCCGAAGGAGATGGGGGGAGGCCGGGCCGGCAGGCCGGGCGCGTGCGAGGGTATCCGCATGAAGGGCGGCCTGTTGGGGGCGGTGGTGCCACGGGCCCGCGGTGAAGGGCCAAGTGGGGAGGGGAGGGACTCCTGGTGGAGAGGCTGGGCACGGGCCATCTGAACCAAGGGGGGCTGTGAAGGGCATCTACCATACCCGCGGGTGACCCAGCCCGGGGACGGAGCCCAAGCAGGCGAGAAGGGTCCGGGCACTGCCTGGCATGACAGCCTGAGTGGGGGAAGGTGGTCGCATGCACAGAGTAGGCGGTGGGGTCGAGGAGGCCAAAACTACTGGTGAAGACGCTAAGGATAACGAGAGCCAGGCTCCTTCCTGAGCGAAAGGGAAGTGAGAAATATGGAACGAGGATCAGCATGAAGCCTGGGGTGGTGGACAAGAATTGGAGGTTCACTGAGAAACCCTTATCTATGTAAACAAGGAAATAATTACAGAGATGAACGTGTGCGCACATAAGCACAGGTGCATATGTACTATACTAAAAACTTAAATAAGTGTGCAATTATTTCGAAATTTTAAAAGATTACATGAAAATTTGTCAAGCACAGTCAATGCTCATAAAATATTTATAAAAGAGGACAGAACATTAAAATAATCCATAATTCCATCTCCAAGGTAACAGCCATTAATTCCATAAGTTGCCTTCTCGTCTTTTTTTCTATGCATAGATTTTTAAAGTAAACTGAAATTATACTGCAAAAGTATTTCATAATGTACTCTTTAAACTTTCTCAATGGACGTATATTACTCTATTGTAAAAGCGCTCAATAATTCAATTAACCATCCTTTAATATTTCACACTCAGATTGCTTCCAGTTTTTTCTTTGTTATAAATAACACTGCAGTAACCTTCTTTGCATGCAAATCCTTTTGCACGTTGAATATTTTTTCCCTGAGGTGCATGCCAAGTGGAATTACTGGGTGAACAGGGCACAGTCGTTTTCACGGTTAATGCCGAGAAGACTGTGACTCTGCCCCACAAAAACAAGGTACATGGCCCGGCGAGTGGCACTGAGCACCTGCCGGCCCCGCCTGGATTCTCGCGGGGAGACTCTGCTGACGCGCGGCCGTGCGGTGACTCTCACCTGAGTGATGCTGAGGAAAAGGCAGCACAGAACAGAGTGACCAGTGGTGGCAGACTGCGGGGCAGCGCTGGTCTGCGGGGGCACCCCTGGGTGCTGCTCGTGCTCCACTTCTGATCCGAGAAGTGGGTACAGGAAAGGCCTCCAAAGTTCCCCGTTACACAAGGGTCGTCACTATTTCATTAAACTGTGTTAGGACTTGTGCATTTTTCTGACTTTAGGTTTTAACTCCATGAAAACTTCATTTAAAAACAGCGACCATTCACTGAGAGAACACGGGACAGGGCGGGGTGGGCGGGGTGCGCGCGGCGGGTCCTGCTGGGCAGAGGCCCACGTCGCACGGTAACGGGGACTCAATCCGAGGGCTTTCTCACAACGAGCCTGTGTAGTTCCACCACTGCGGACCTCGGTCATCGCCCGTCACCCCGACGCCACCGCCACCCGCGAGCTCCCTGAGAGCGGACCTCATCCTGCCTCTCGCTGCAGCACCATTTACCTCCCCAGTGCCAAGCGCGGGCTAGACGGGGTGGGGGGGATGAATACGTGGTGCACCCCCACAACGGCAGCTCAGATTGGCGCAGCTCTCAACCAGGGGCGGGCACGATGCTGGGGCTTGGCCTAGAGCATCTCACTGGATTCGCATCGTGGCTGTAACACCGATACTGGCATCGTCTCTGCTTTACTGAGGACCACACCGATACGCTAACGTCCGGAGTGAGTGTGCGAATGAAGAATGCGTACTACATGTTATTTAAAAATGGCGTCTTTACTCAAAAATGCACCTCTAATGTATGTTCTGTCAGAAGCTGCTAGGTTGTTCCTGAAATTTCCTCCTGGTTTCACTGGCTTGCCATTTTGGTAACCTTCTTCCTGGGCAACTGACATCAAACAATTTAGGCAACTCTTTAAAAGAGAGACTAGAAATCCATCTCATGGCACATCCATTTTTTTGTTTTGTTTTGTTTAAAACATCTTTGAGAAAACAATGTTGTATTTTTCTGTTTTCCACCCGAGGTCTGAAATCCCTAGCTGCTTTCTAATCTGTAGCAGAGCACCGGCATGCTTGACGAGAAGGAAAGACTTGTTGGTCTTTTTTTTTTTTATCTTGTGTTTTGCAAACCTGAGCCATGCGATTTATTTACAAATAGCATGAACATGTGGCCCTCGCAGCCCTAGGTTTCAAACTTAGCGCCCAAAGAACATCCAGGTACGGCTGATGCACACGCCAGCATTGTTATATTTCTAGGTCTCGGTTTTCTCACCCATAAAAGAAGGATAGTAACTGCCACGCTTGATTCTCAGATACAGACGGAAGTAGAAAAAAACGTGAAGGTGCCTTGCAAGCCCGCGTCCGCGCGCCCGTAAGGAGCCTCGTGTCCGCGCCGGCTCCGGCACGCGCCCTCCCGCCTGCTTCCGACGCCCGCCCCGCGGTGCTCACGCCTGTCCGGCGTGTAGGCGCCATGACTCAGCTCTCCGCCTCTACGTCCTCTTTCCACGTGTGTCTGACACTGCCCTGGAAGCCGGTGTCTACATTCCACTTGCGTACACAGAATTCAACATATAAGGCGGCTAAAAGATGCAAATCAACGTGAGATGCTGCTGAGTGAGTGACATCTTTCGGCAGAAGCACAGAGGAATGTGTGGGAATGACACGCATCCAGCTGCGGGCTGCGGTTTGCTCTGTGGGGAGGGGGAGGCTCTGACCACGTCCTCGTACACACGGACGTCAAAGGTGTCACAAGCTGGACAGCAGATACATAATTGATCATGACATTATTCTCTATACCTTTTTAGTATATGTCAAATAACTCCTGATAAAATTTTAAAAACCGACTATACCAAAAAGTCACCAGTCATTTCTCAGTTTTATTTTCATTTGTTCGTCATTCACTGGTACCTATTCTCAGCCGGGCTCCATTGCAGGAGCGGGGAATATGCTGGTATCTGACATCTGTTCCTGCCCGTGAGGAAATTACAGTCTGAAGTTGGAGCGGAGGAGAAAGGGAGGCAGGGGGAAGGGAGAGGGAGCGAGCAGGGCAGAGGGCACCCAGAACAGGTACGAAGACCACGTGGCGAGAGGGCACCGCCACAAGGGGGCACTCGTGTGCAGGGACAGGTGACCAGCTTGTGCTGGGCAGGTGAGGGGGTGGCCACAGGTGGCCGGAAACCAGAGGACCTCCTGGAAGTAAGCCCATACTGCCAGATGGGCCGCTCGTTAACCGACCCAGTTAACCGCTCTACACGAGGAGGTCAAAGCCGGAGAGCTGGACTGGGAGCTCGGACGCCCCGGCCCCCCAGGGCCTGTCACCACCTCCTCAAAGCGCCCGCTCCGTGCCGATGAAACGCATTTCACCTTAACTTGTTCAGAGATGCTGCTCTCTCTAGAGATGCACGTCTTCCAATTAAGTCACAAGTCCTAAGTAAGGAGAATCACCTCCATTCTCCTACTGGTGGGTGCGTGTGGGGGGGGGGGTTAACACCTAACACTGAACACCTCGCCTCCCCAGCGTGCCTGGCGGTACGGCTGGCAGTTAACGAAGTCACATGTCGCCTGTAGACTTCTCAATCGATGAATGAAAGATAACTCAACGAACAATGCTCTTACATACCAATTAATAAAGACTCAACGCACCCGGTAACACCTCACATCCCACTATCCTTCTGCCTCCAGAGTCCTGCCACGTAACCCCCGGCCGCCCTCCCAGCACAGGGGTCAGACCTCGTCCACTTTTCTCCTCACAGCCCTGGGCGGCTCCTCAGTCACCAGTGATTCCACGGTGGTCTCAGGCCTCCTCGGCCGAGCCCACGGGGTCCCAGCGCCAGCTCGCACCAGACCCTCCCAGAGACATTACGCCACAGCCCTGCCCCCCACACTGTCACGGGCCCCCTTAGCCCCCACACTGTCACAGGCCCCCTCACCCCCGCACTGTCACAGGCCCGCTCCGCACCCCCCACACTGTCACAGGCCCCCCTCACCCCCCACACACTGTCACGGCCCCCCCACCCCCCTACACTGCCACAGGCCCCCCTCAACCGGTGTTCTCTCTCACTCCCCCCACCGATGCCGATCACAGCGCGCCCTCAGGGGCCCGCATGGCAGCTTCGAGGTGGGGCACCTCCGCTACCTTTCTGGAACACTGATTCTGTCCTCCGTGCTAGGACAGCCCCTTTTTAATCCCTCTTCCAACCATGCGTGTGGGCGGGGGAGCCAGCCCCCTCTAACACAGCCTGCCTCACGGGGGGTTCACGCGCTTTGCCTCTCTTCTGTTTACTTTGAACCTGCTGTCTGACGAGCCCTTCGAAATGAGACTTGAACGGGTGCCCTAAGGCAGGGGTCCCCAGCCCCCAGGCCGCGGACCAACACGCGGGTCCGTGGCCTTTTAGGAACCAGGCCGCACGGCAGGAGGGGGCAGCGGGCGGGCAGGGAGCGAAGCTTCCTCTGTGGCTGCAGCCGCGCATCACGGCCTCGGCTCTGCCTCGGGTCCTCAGGCCTCAGATCCTCACAGGAGCACCGGTCCCTGGGGCCACACAGGTGGCGGACGGCTGCCCTAAGGGATGCCAGTTTTAGAGCTGGTTGTAGAGGTGCTTCTGTGAACAAATACATATTAATAGAGATACTTGGATTTTTTTTAAGCCAGTAAGCTGCCAAGTTAGAGAACTCGTAGGTAGTGAAGCAGGAACAATACATCTTAAGGGACCAAGTCGTCTTTCTCTGCACGTGTGAGTCTATGTTCAAACGGAAAAATGGTTCCAGCACTGCAGTGTGCTCAGCGGTGGCTACAAAGCTAACTTTATTGTTCTATGTTTTTTTAAGGGAAGGGAAGAACCTCTACTAATATTAATTACTCGCGCTGCCCATTCATTTATTGAGTTTATTCACCGTGCAAGCATAAAATGCACTCGAGTTCCGTCTCCATCTCCGAGTACATGCAGGCATTCCAATGCTACCAAGAGCCCGGGAGAACAAAGCACACCGACTGATAGGCTCTTCTGAGGCAAAGGGTTAATGGTAACCATGGTAACGCCTCCAAGAATAGCATCATCTGCAGCCGCATTCATGCTGGGGCAGCCGACAGAATGGTTATAAATATACCTATTAGCAGCCTGAGCTGAATCTTTAAACGGCACTGTTGGGAGAAAGGGTGCCTAAAAATAGCCAGGCACGGCTGCATCTGAAGACGCGTCCTCAGCAGCACCGCACCCCCCCCACCCCGCACACAGCCACACCCCCCGCACGGCTGCTCCTCCCCCGCCCCCCGAGGGCCCCGAAGCAAACGCTGGAGGCACACGATAGACTGCGTGACATCTCGTGACCTTCCTGCACTATGATATTCCGAAGAGAATCCCCCACAACAGAAAAAGCAGCCATTTGTGGCTCCGGCTTAGACAGTCACCTCCAGTGGCCACCTGAGCAGCCCACGGGCTCCACGTGCTGACCAGGAAGGCTGTTCCTTCAATGACCCCATGTGGAGGCGGCCGAGCTGGGGCAAAGGGGTGTCCCACCCTGCCTGGCTTCCCGGCTGGGGTACAGGCTGCAAGGACACCTGACCCACTTTCTTCCTAAAATACAGGGGATTTTGTACGTAGGAGCAGAGGATGCACAGACAGAGAGTCGCTGGCTTGGATTCCAGCTTAGCCACCTTACTTGGTTTACTCACCTAAATCAACCCCCCCCCCCCGGCAAACCCTCGCTTCCCCATCTACGAAGCGGGCTGAGGGAACACCTAAGTCAGGGGCCCACTGTGAGGAGCGAACAGGAGAGGGAAGGGAGCTGCCGAGCAGGCGGCAGTGCCCGGCCGCGGCTCCTCGCCCCCTCTCCCGTGCCCTCTCCCCTTCTCGAGCAGAGGCTCCCCGCCGGGAAGGCTGGGGCCACGCTTCCCACGCTGTGCACCCACACGGCGCGGGGACAGCAGAAAAGCCCCCGACGGTGGAGCGGACGGCTGTGTGACCGGAGCCCCATCCTGCCCTCGGGCACGACTATGGGATGAACCAACCCCACCGCCTTCCGGCCCAGGTGAGGGCCGCTCCTCCGTCCCCACCCGCCACGGTCCCCCAGGCATCCCGTCGCAGAGAAGAGACGCAAGGGTATCACGCGTATGGCCCTGAAGGACGTGCGCAACCAAGTGCATGCACCAGGAAAAGGCTCTGATCACGCGGACTCTTCCCGGCCTCCCACTCCTACAAAAGAGAGTAATTGTCCCAGTTTGCAGATGGAGAAACCGAGTTCAAACTGACTACCTTGCTCAAGGCCACAGAGTCAGCCAGCCATGGGACACAGGTGCAAGTCCAGGTCCGTCAGGTCCCGGCTATGGCAGCCCCTGCATCCCAGGCCTCTGTGTTACTGTCTTAACCTCGTTAATTCAGTAGCTTCTGTTGAATTCACAAGTACACACAGGGCGCTTCCCAGGCACTAACGCTAATGATTACAACTACCTTGCAAAGGAGTAATTACTTTTCTGATGAAGAAACTAATGCTCGGGAGATTAAGAGTAGGCCAGGGTCGCGCGGTAAGGACCAGAATTTGAAGCAGACATTTTCTTTCTATATCTTTGTCTGGAGCATAAGACGTGGAGAACTTAAATAGTACTGGATGCATAATCCTCAGCCATGGACCCAAGCCCACGGTGCTTAACGCTTGTCCACACCCACTTGTAGGTGAGGCCCCCTTCCTCCTCTTTGGACCCAACCACCCTGAAGCTGGCACGTGTCGCTCTCATGTACTGCACTGCTAATCACAGGTATGCAGACATAGCAGTGTTCTGCTTCCTTCTAAACACGATAGAAACGTCGTCACATTAAGTGCTTTATTCTGAAATATATAGTTTTCACTGAATTATATGATCACGCTGAGATGCAACCACAGTGATAAATGCAGACTTAGTGCAGCCATTTTAACTACTGTAGGACATTTCAATACGTGAACTTACTGCATTTTATATGAGTCCCCTAGTAACAGAAACTCGGTCGCTCCAACTGCCACTATTGAGACAGCACTGCAGGACACGCATGAGGGCAGGACACGGGTGAGTGCAGGACACGCGTGAGGGCAGGACATGCGTGAGGGCAGGACACGCGTGAGGCAGGACACGCGTGAGGCAGGACACGTGCAGGACACACGTGAGGGCAGGACACGGGTGAGGGCAGGACACGGGTGAGGTGCAGGACACGGTGAGGGCAGGACACGGGTGAGGGCAGGACACGGGTGGGGGCAGGCACGGGTGGGGGCAGGGCACGGGTGGGGCAGGCACGTGAGGGCAGGACATGGCGTGAGGGCAGGACACGCGTGAGGGCAGGACACGCGTGTGGGCAGGACACGGGTGAGGGCAGGAACGGCCTGAGCGCAGGGAACGGCCTACACTGGCTCCTTGCTCCAGAGCTTCCCGACTGCACCGTCCGAGCTGTGGGAACCGTGGGTCAAACACACGCACAGCCTCAGCTTTACTCAAAGTGCCCACGAGTGCCCCGGTCCACACCTTGGCCAACAGTGCACCGGGCTCCTGTTTTGCTGTATCCTTGCCATTTCTGGTATTACAGGCTTTATTTTTTAACTTTCCCCATCAGGCGGGTACGGATTTTACAAACTGTGAACGTGCACCTGTCTCATCCATCCGTCCGTCCATCCGTCACTCAGCAATCGGGCGGCTATGTGCCCAGCGCTGTGCTAACCCTCCTGCACACACAGCGGCCCCTTTCGGAGGGCGGGCGATGAACACAAGTAAAACAGATGACAAAGGTGACATCAGGCGGGCGCTGAGTGCGTGGAGAACGGGGCGGAGGATGATGTTGCTAATGGTCCTCCAATTTTCCTTTCTTCCCACATGTATAATCGAATGTTGAGAAGGTTCTTGGTTTCTCCCTAACTAACTTCTAATGCCATCCTGTCATGGCGTATTTCATCAATTCTAAAATACTTAAGAATTATAAACCTATGTTAGGTCTGCCATCTGGCTGACAAGAATTATAAAACATCAGATCGTAAGATGAATTTCTATCTTCACGATGAAACGAAGGCGCTTCTTAGGCCTGAAATGTGGCAGCTGAATTTCCCCACAGCTACCGATCGGGTCTGGGTCTTCCCGTCTCTTCCACTTGTCTGTGCTGGACATTTACCAGGCTGAGTTTACTATTCTCGTTTTGTTATTCTTCCTATCTTGTAGGGAGAGACTCCTGAACTTGTCACCTCTTCGGTTTATCTTGGCTACTCTTGGCTCCCTTTACATGAATTCTAAGATTAACTTGTCGAGTTGATTTAAAAACTCCTATGGAAAACTTAAATTCAGTACTGCTGCCTTCAGCGGGACCGTGTACCGTAAAGTTCCTGGACGGATACCTGGCGTGCCACAGGGCTGATTGGCCCAGGTAACAAGGTGCTGATGTCGATGAACTACAGCAAGTCCTCACCTCACATCCTCGTAGGTGCCACACCTTTAAGCAAAGTGACGTGCAGCAAAACCAGTTTTATCACAGGCTACCTGCTGCCAGCGAGGGCCAAGCTCCTACAGCATCTCAATGTTTTCACGAAACTATATTAACTGAGGACCTGCTGTCGTTGAATTTTCTTTTTTTCCTTCTTTCTTCAAACACAATTAGTTTTCATTCGATTTCCCTTAAACAAAAAAAGTCATGGTTATTTTCAACATGTAGTTGAATTTCAAAACCAAGTTTTTCAGGAACAAAGTGTTTGGAAATGTGACGTATCTAAGGAAGCCAAGGACGTGTTTAGTGGGCTCTTCACCTGGACCCTCCCAGCGGCGGGCTGCAGTGCCTCCTTTGGCAGTGCGGCCCCTGACGCGCGTGTGCTGGAGGCCCCTGCGGGGCGGGCCGAGGCGGCCGTGCTCCAGTCCGCCCCACCTGTCAGAGCGGGTTCCAGGTGCGGCTTGGTGAAGAACTGATTCTCCACGCGCAACCTCGAGCACTAGGCGTCGGCGGGCACCGAGCGTGCAGGGGCGGGGGAGGGCTCCTGTGTGCACGGGACTGGCACATACACACGTTTTCAACTCGACATATATTCGAGCCAGTGTATCTCTATTTGAAAAGCTCCTAGAAGTCGACTCTGCTTAAAACTATTATTTTTAAAAAGAACAACACTATGATACTTCATAATTAATTTGCTTTTAAATTTCCTTCAAAAACGTTACTTCTTCCCCATGATATGGCTCTTGACTGCCTCTCTCCTATTACTATGCCTCGTATACATTATAATGAATAAATTATAGCTAATAAGCTTCCTATCATCTCCTACACTTCAGGCTCTAAAGCCACTTGCCTCGTCATTTATAAACTATAACCTTGGGCGAGTGAGTTACTTAATATCCACAAACCTCAAAAAAGGGAGAAAAGAGCACTCATTTTGCAGTATGATTTTGATAACTACATACAATAAAGTATGTGAAATGTCCCATCACGGAACACAGGGCCTCAATAAGACTGATTTCCTTCCATTTCTATTCGATATCAGTTTTGTTTTTCTTTTCTTTCGATATATCACCTCTTCTTCCAGTTTTCGGTCCCGTGTTTTACTCTACCCTGCAATCTTAAGCAGCTAAATACCCACTTTGCTATGAACGTAAGCGACAAAGCGCTTCGCTGGGCGAGAACATCTCTTCGCACCTGACTCCTCGGCGGCCGCGCCAGAAGGCCGTGCACCTGGTCAACGTGCACCTGCGGGAACTGTTGCGAGCGGCTGGGGCGGCACGCGCTCTTAGTGCACACGCAGGGTCACGTCTCACGGACGCCTCGGTTTCCGGCTGATGCCTCATTCTCGGCGTGAGACAGCCAGGCGTAGTCGATAGCGAGAGGAGACGCCGAGCTGCGCTGGCTAACACCACGCAGATCAGTTGGCTGTGTCAGATAAGACGCACTGTTTCAATTCCTTTGTCATAAAAGAGTCATAATATTTATTTATAGCTTGATAACTTCATGGCAGGAAGATGGGAAATCAGAGAATAAGTCAGAACTCCCTAACATTGTCAGAGTTATTTTTATCTTAAGTGTGAACAGCACTCTGGCCTAAATGAGCATAATTACAATGACTGATGATAGACACACACACACACACACACACACACACACACACACACACACACACAGCCCTTGAGCTCACCACCAGCACTTCCTGGTTTTAAAAGCATTTTATAAGTACTACTTCCCTTGGTTCTCAAACTAAGCTGCAGAGACTTAATTTACAGCAGAGGAGACGGCAGCTGAAACAGGCGGCGTGGCCTCCCCCACCCGGGAAAGCCGGCGGGGTCGGCGCCCAGGCCGGCGGGCCAGACGCACCGCGCGGGCGCCGTGAGGCCGGGCTGGAGGCAGTGAGCACGCACCCCGCTCAGGCGGAAAGGGACTCTGCAGAGAGAGGGAAGGCGGCCACGCCAACGTCCGCGCACTCCGGAAACAGTCACGGGGATCCCACCGCGCCCCGTGCTGGCTCTGGTCCCTGCGGCAGAGCAAGGGGGCTGAAGCCCCGCCCGGGGGGTGACGCAGCTGCCGCGGGAGCGTGTGCGGAGGGGCGGAAGGCACCCAGACTGCCTGTGGGGGTCACGAACACCTGAACACTCAGCAGGGATAGGCCGTTTTCATGGAAATGAGTCCCTCAGTCCTGAGTGTCCACTTTCACAGTGAATTCCGCCCACCGTTCGCAGGAACTAACCACATTTTCACTTGACTGTCGTGTGTGGGTTCTGGACGCAAAGTTACTGCACCCAGGTCTTTTCTATGGCGAGTTTTCTGTTGTCAGAGAGAAAAAAAAAATCTCTCAATATACTTAACGAACTTACCACCTGAGAAGAAATCTGAGGACTGTCCACTTATTGTCTCATTCGTCTGAATGGCCCACAACGCCATCGACTGTCCATGCCAGGCTCGGGACGGACAGGACCCCTGGTGGCACGTCTGCTGCCCCGACCTGCACGTCTCGACGACAGGCTTCCCTTTCCCGAGGGCGCCTTCCGGCGACCTGGCTGCGACCCACAGACGACTCGGCCCGTTCACTTCCAGACTCGTGCCCAGCGAGACCCGTGTTCACCTTGCAGTAGGGCCATCGAGAGGCTCCGGGAACTGGCTCACGCAGTCCTGAGCGCCAGGAGGAGGACCTGACGCACACCAGGAATAGTTTCTCGTGTTGCGCTCAGTCTGTTTATCGGTGCAACTCGTCTGTGCACCCTCGGGACCGTTACTGGACAGAGCCTGTTCACGGCCACGCTCTGTCGGTTGCACTTGCTGAAGGAGCTGCCCCGTGAGAGGTGGTTTTCTTGTTAAGGTCACTGTGCCTAAAGGCAACAGGTGAGCAGTAAATTTTCAGTCTGTTACTTTGCTGAGCTGAACCCATTTGTCTGACGGAGCTAAATAAGGTAATATATAGGAAAACACTTCCCAGGTGGCAGGAACTATTATGATTATTCTATCTCTGACAGCACAGTGTTGTCCACCTCTGATCCCATCCCCATTGTGCTGGTTCCCCTACGAACAACTAATGGTCCCGCCAGCATGGTCAGCGTGGCCCTAGATGACAAGACAATCCTACATGGACCAGGGATTTCCAAAGCAGCAGCAGGTTCCTAGGCTCTCAAAAAAGTGAGAATATTATTCTCTTAGATTAGCGACTAGGCTTCAAATTCCTCGTTAGGGAAATGAGGATAAAATATCTACAACCAAGGGCTGCTGTATCGATTAAAATGTGTATAAATCATCTTCCAAGGTGGCTGGCAAATATTTATTAATTCCTTGCTCATCTCATCCAAGTGTTTGCTCACCCTAACCCAGTAAATGAAGCACAAGGACGAGCCCGAGGAAGCTCGTCAGAGACACACACGCACACAAACGCACACGCACACAGTATGCACACAGGTTTGCCTTCCAGACTGGAGGGGCGGAGGCAGGAGAGCCACGGGCCCCCACGTGCAGCCCGCCCCGCAGTAACAGGCGTGGTGGGGTCTGCGGCCCAGACATTTCTGACAGGGAGCACGTGCCCACGGTGGCGGCAGCCATGGCGACGGCCATGGTGATGCGGTGAGCGCGTCAGTGAACACTTACTGGGGACTTAGCATTACCAGGCACCACTGCCAAATTCTGTACTTAGATTACCTCGATTCATCATCGCAAAGATGTCGTGTGTCTATGTTACTACTACCCTCATTCTGCAGAGGAGGGAACTGATGGCCAGGAGTGAATGGGGGTGGATATCAGCGGATCAAAGGATCGCCGATAGCCAAGGGTGGTCACTGGAACCAGGATGGCAAGACGGACTGAAAGGTGCAGAGATCAGCTGGCTGATCGCCAAACCGCATCCACGCCCACATGTGAGGGACAGGGGAGGAGAGCCTAGGAAGAGTCAAAGAAGGGTGGGGTGGTGCTGAGATGGGACCAGAAGCCAGAGAAGAAGGACTCAGCAGGGCCCCCGGGGGCATGGCAGGGGCTCTGTCCTTCAGTGCTGTCCCTGTGGGACTATCTCCTACGGGTCTGTTTTTTTTTTCATCAGTGACTTAAATAAAGACAAAATAAGCAAGTTTATTTCAATTCTGTGGATACCACAGGTCTCCAGGGAAAGCTAACCTAAAAGACAGCACTGAAATTATAAGTGACTTCTGGCTGATATATGGAATCAAAGCCAAGAAGATGACATTTAACAAGGAATCATCTAACGCCCACATTTAGGTTGCAAAAAATCAATTGCTCAGGGATAGATTAGGGGGGCTGAGACTGACAGCAGGTGATGGGATCGGGAGGGGGAGAGGTGCTGGGGAGGGTGGAAGGGGCCTGCATGACTCAGCAGGGGAGCGTGCCCTCAGGCCTCGCAGCCAGGAAGCATCCGGCATCAGGGAGGACTCTGGATCTCAGGTGCTGGCAGGTGTTGTTCCTTCCTCGGCTGGGGGTGACCCCGCTGGATCTCTCCTACTGCAACCCCGCCCTCCCCTGGCATCCGTCTGCTCGGACCGCCATGATGAAGTCCCCGAACAGGGGGCTGCACCCATGCAAACCGCGGCCCCACGGTCCCGGGGCTGGGCGTCTCAGGTCAAGGTGCTGGCGGGGGAGCTCCTTCCGAGGCCCGCGTGCTCGCACGGCCTTCTCCCCGTCTGCACGTCCGTCCCCAGGTCTGGCCTTTCGACACGCACACACGGTTGTTTGGAGTAGGGCTCACCCGATGACCTCATCTTCACTGGGTTTGTTTTGGTGGGGGAAAGTCTGTCTCCAAGTAAGGTCACACATCCTGAGGTCCTGGGGACCACGACTTCAGCATGCGGATTTCAGGGGCGCAGCTGTGACCACGAGCCTGTCGTCCGCTACGCCACAGCCTCCTCCTAGTCACGACGGCAGCTGCTTCTCTGTCAGCGATGCGCACGCAGGTCGTCGCCTGAGCCTCGCTCTCCCCCCACGTTCCAGATGTGAAGCCACCTGCCCCCTGGGCACCACACCGTGCGTCCAGAAACGCCCCCCAAAGGCTGCACGCGGCCCTTGCGTCCTCCGTCTCTTTAGGGAAAGAGACAGTGTTCAGTGGGCAACCGAGACCATGACTGGCCGACGACCAGACGGGGCTCCTGGTTCCTCCGCTTCCAGCCGCGTGACCCTGGGCTAGTTCCTTCCCGTGTCCGCACCCGGTAACCACAGGCTTCCGATAAAGATGAACTACCCGGTGCCTGGCCAGGGCTTGGAACTAGGCCGAGGACACCACCATGCCTCATGCGCGTCGACTGGTTAAGTTAGCCGTGTCTGGGTGAAGCCATTCTCCCAGGAACCACGCGAGGAGAGCCCGCCTGTCAGGGTCGGCCTGGCGGGCGGCGGCGGCGGAGACAGCCGGGGTTTCGCTAGGGGCCGCAGCAGAGCTGCACGTCACCCCGCACTCCACTGTCATCTCAGTGGCTCGTCTTCCCGTCCGCGAACATGGAGGCCTCACCAACACTTCAGTCTTCTCGGACTCCTTCCCACGACGCCTTACAGTGTTCAGTAGGTAAGCCTCGTTCTTCTTTTCGTTAAGGTTACCGCTAATTATTTGTTGCTTTCAATATTCACTTAATTTCCTGGTTGCTCATTGTAAACGTGTGCGTGTGGCTCTTACATCCTGCACCTCGCATAACTTGTTAGTTCTAACAGGCCTTTAGTACATTACTTAATATCACGTCATCTGCACATAAAGGCAGTTTCACGTCTGCTTTTCAAAGCTGATGCTTCTGATTTCCACTGTCCAGCCAGAACTTCTTGTGCAGCGTTGACGGGCAAGGCCACAGTGGGCATCCTTGTCTTACTCCTGATCTCAGCGGAAGTGCTTGGTCTTTGGCCTGAATACAGTGTTCGCTGGGGGTTTTTCCCAGATGCCCGGTGCACTGAGCAAGTTCACTTCTGTTCGTAATGAGTTTTAGCGTTTTTAGGGGGGAATATCATGAAGGGGGTCCTCACGGTCTCTTGTCTGCAAATCCATCTCCCCACTGCTGCCAGACATCTAAGATGCGAGGCTGATCACGTCACGGCTTTTCTCTCTGACTCCCTCCTGGACACTGTGGGCGCTCCGACTGACCCCCTGCCCCCTCCCCTCCTCACTTCCCACCACTTCTTGGCTCTTTGCCTCTGACGACAAACCGAGATTTCCCAGCATCCTCTGAGGCATCTTCCCTCTGTGATTTCCTCCTTTCTGTCCTTTTTGTGTGGAATGCAATTTCTCTGGCTGCCCATGTCCCCTACAATTCTTTTAAAACTTTGTCTTAGTTTATCTTAGAAACTGTCTCTAAACACGATCCAGGTGAGGCTCCCTGATTCACGCTGCCAGTCCTCTGTGTGTCGCCATGTTGTATTAAAAGTTTGGTTTCTGGTCCTGCTCACGCCAATAGACAGTCGACTTCTAAAAGCACTGTCTCTGCCTTGATCTGTTTCACCAGCATTTAACATAGTACTTAGCGCACAGCATATAACATATGGCTCTGTAAACGAATGAATGAGTGACTCATCCAATCAATCCTTCGCTTTACTGCAGGGTGATTTTTCTGAAGTGCGAACGCGCTTATAATCCATTGCCAAAAACCCTTCAAGAGCTGCTGTTCCCTCCGGGATAGAGCCCAGCTGCCCCAATGTGGCTGAACAGGGTCTCCGCGCCCCGGCCCGCCCCGCGTCCCCCCTTTCGTTTCCTCCGCTACACGCCCCGCTCTCTAAGCCCCTAAAGCGTCTCCAGCGCCCCCAGTGCCAGAGCTCTGTCAAGGCTCCCCACTTCCGCGGACGGCACACCGCCACGCCTGGATGTGCTTCTCCCCTGCTGTTTACCTGGAAGCCACCCAACCATTTTCTCAAGAGTCAGCTCAAACATCACCTCTGAGGTCTAAATCTGTTTGTACAGCTGTCTGCTCGCTTGGCTATTTCAAAGGCACCCGAGACTCCCCCAGTCTAGGACTGAACTCGTGGTGCTCCCCGGACTGCTTCTGCCGAGAGAGACTGTCCTTTCCCAGGTCCCCAGCTCGGCTCCGCTCTACCCAAACACCTCTCCCTGCGTCCTCCGGCACCAAGGGCCACCCTCGTCGCTCCCACATGTTCTGGAAGGTCCCCCTTCTCTCTGGCTCTGCACCATCACCTTGCTCTGGGTCTGGCATAGTAGCCTCCTAGTTGACCCGTGTCCACTGGCCTTCCTTCAAACACCACTGATCTCGCTCCCGTCCCCCCCACCTGAAGTCCTCCAAAGGCTCCCGTCACCCCGACGATAAACTCCGACCCTCAGGGGCCCAGGGCTGCGTGTCCAAGTCGCCCTGACCAGCACCCAGCCTCCGGGCCCTCTTGCTGCTGCCTGAGCCTCGGCCCCCTCCCTTTGCCAGGCTCACTCCTGCTCACCCCACGTGTCTCAGCGGCTCCCCAGGCACGCCTGGTCGGAAAGCCTTTGCCAGGCCTGTCCATGGGCTCAAAGACCCACATTCTTCTTCCCCATCGTTCGTATTTACACTTTGAAACGATACCCTCAGCTGAACCAACGCACCGTGTCGACAGGCTATGAACCCACGCCATGTGCACAGAGATGCCACTCAGTGTCCATTAAGTGACTAAATGTACGTGACCCTTCCTCGCTGCGGCCCTCACGCAGAAATGACCGCGTCCCTCCTCCGCGCCACTGCTCCTTCCCAGCATTCTGCCACAGCTCTCGGACGATGCCATCAGGTGCTGTGTTGGTTTATCTCCCCCTGCCGGACTACGCGGTCCATGCGGACAGGAAGCTTTTCACTTCAGCCCTGGCACCTCGCAGATGCTTAATGACTGCCCCGTGACTGAAGGCCTGGCTCCTTGGGGGCTGCATTCTGCCTGCTGCCATTTAAAAGGGCAAACGCGGCCATGGCAAACGCAGAGGCGAGGGAGGCCTAGATGGGTCGCTGGCTGGGACAGCTCAGCTCGAGGACGGAAAGGCCCCCCCGCCCCCACCCCCCCGCCCCGCCCGGCTAAAGTCTCTAACGTGGACTTCGCGAGAACCCAGAGGCAGTGGCCGGGCCAGGGACTGGAAGCCGGGGCTGCAAACACAAGGACGGACCTGAGTCGCCGTCACTGGACACGACCAAGCAGAGACCCCACAGCCCGGCTCACGTGCCGCAGAAACGATTCTCGCCTTTGGTACAGTGAACTAAACTCTCTGTTAACTTCAATGAATATTTGTCAAACGCCACTTACCCGAATGCTAGAACAAGGAAAACGGACAGAGACGATCCACACGGCACGCGGGGGGCCTGCGGCGGACGGCTCAGACCACTGCCGCCCTCAGGCCCTAAGGCAGCACTTTCATAAATGGGAAGGACAGTCCCATTCATTTTCATGAGTAACCCTTTGGCCAAAAAATACATTTCTTTGGGTCTATCGACATGTGACCACCCGACTATCAATCAGTGCCCCCAAAGCAGGCCAGCTAAGCCAACTGAGTGTATGATTTGGTTCTTGCAACAGTTGCCAAATCGATTGGCAATGCCTAAGGGGGAAGGGGCTACGTCCTCGTAACCACAACCGAGGGAGACTTCATCTCGCTTTTTCGGAAACATCTGCAAACCTTTGAAATAACTTATCTGAGAGCCGATGCTCCGCCAGCGACGCTCGAGGGCAGGCCTTGCTGGCCGCCACCGTGGCCCGGCCGGTGGGCTTGCCGCAGCCCACAGGGATGTGGGGAGGGAGACCGGGACCCCGGCTCTGCCCCCCAGGAGCTGCATGATGGAGGGAGCTCTGCCCCCTCTCTGGGCCTCCATGGTGGGGACCCGAAGAGCACCCCAACACCAGGGCCCAGCCCACAGGGGGCGCTGGACGTGCTGAACACCGGCCCCGCCTCCACCACGCCTCCAGAGCCACGAGGCCTCTGATCTGATGAGAACGCCACACGCACCGAGGCCCGGGGGGTTAACGGGAGCAAAGGCGCCTGGGCAGAGCCACCCGGACGCTGCCGAGCTACGCAACTCCCGCCCCATCGCTGCGCACCCTGAAGCCTCCGTTTCTGAAAACGAAAACAACGACACTGCTCGCCTCGCCAGGCGACCACAAGGCTCAAGTGGGAGACAGACACGTCCGTCGCGATCACGGCAAAAGCAAAAACACCATCGGATCATTTTTTAATTACAAATTTATGGTGCTTTTTCCAGCATGCGAGGAGAAACGCCACGTGATTCCCGACCGAAATCTGCACCCAGCCTGCGCCTGCCCCAGGAGCCCAGGAACGACGCGAAATCACGAGCCCGAGGAGAGGCGCGGGCCGGGCCCTGCTCCCTCCCGCCCCTGCGGCCTCGGCCGTGCTCAAGTCACGGCCGCGAAGACAAGCGTGCCGCCCCGATACGAAGCGGGGACTGTCACGGCACCTCTAGGGAGGAGGCGGGGCTCGGGAAGCGTGCAAACACGCGTACGAGAAGCAGAGAGCGCGACGAGAACGTCGACGCAGGAAGAGAGCCTCGCAACGGCGGATCCGCATAAAGCATCCACGCAGCCACAGGCTGCCGCAAAAATGGGAACAGCGCCTCCCTCTATTCTAACGCCTTCACACGCTCTCCTTTCCTTCTCTGTGGACGGGGGGAGCAGGGAGCGACCCACCCACCATCCACGATGCCAAAATGAGCGTGTGGGCCCGGGGAGAGTCGAGTGGGACAAGACTCCACGCGGCTCCCGCAGCACAAAGCGAGGGGGCTGCCGTCGGCAGGACAGCGGAGCGAACGTGAGCATCTACTCTGCGCCGGGAGCCACGACGGGCCCATCTGACGTGTTCTTCCCCTGAACGTGCAGGCACGGTCTGATGTGATGGGAGCTGGCGGCGTAACCAGCCAGCCCGCAAGAAGGTCAAGTGATCTCCCCCAGACGCATTTATTTGTTTAATGATTCACCGGATAGTGAAAGAGCACCTGCGATCACCCAGGCTGAAGTCGTAGGCACTGAAGATGCAGCAGTGACAGGAGACAGAGGCCCTGCCCCTAGCCAGCTCCCCTCCCGGTGGCTGACAGACAGGAGTGGGGGGCGGTGACAGACAGGAGTGGGGGGCTGCCCTCCACTGTACCGACACCCCCCTCTGCCGCCAGCTGCCCCCTGCTCCACTCTGCCACCTTTCCCATAATACTCGCCACCTAAAGTCCCACCTCGGTAACTTCAGATTTAAATGCCTAACTCACTCATCACCGTACTCGCTGTCACCTCTGGTGGAATGCAGACTCCACGGAGCGAGGGGTGGGGAGGGTGGGGACAGTGCCTTGCGCGGAGCAGACCCTCAGGGAACATTTGCTCAGCTGTTGTCCAAACCCACGTCCCTTATCCCGCTGCTAGCAGCTCCGTGGAAATCGTCCGCGTCTCTGCAAAGGTGTGCCTCCCCGCTGCCTGCAGATCACGTCTGCGGGTCAAGCACATTAGGGAGGAGGAGAGTCTGCATTTTACATAAAGCGGTGTTTTTCACGAGTAATGCAGAATTTCCTCTGAATCTCACCCAAACCATTCAGCTAAAGTAAGGAAGGAAATCGGGTCTCTCTCTGCAGATTCAAAGAAAATCAAGCGTTACATGTAGAGGGAGCTAAAACACAAACCGAATCCTCGGTCCTATTTCTGAGGCAGCGGTTGGGCGCGCAGAGCAGTGCAGCAGCTTGAGCTGAGAAAGGGCAGCCCCGTGTGGCGAGACCGGGCACTGCACCATGAGGGCGCCCGGCCTCCGGCCTTCCTCCTCCCACCACTGAGAAGAAGCTGGGAGTGAGTCTCCTGGCCTCTGTCTCGCAGCTGCTGCCCAGGTTAACAGCAGGTGAAGGGGAGGGATACCGGTGGACCAGGCTGTCCTGAGCACGAGATGAAAAACAGTGCTAGAAGCACAATCACAGGTGGTGGGCACCTGCCAATCACTGCCACTCCACCTGCCAAAATGCGTCCAGGGTGTAAATGACCCTCCGAGTAGCCACATGCGGCTACTGCCCCAGACGAGGACGCTGAGGCTTAGGGGAGTGGGTGACTGACTAAAAGGTCCCACAGCCGATAGCTGAAAACCCTGGAGTTCGCTGGCACCCGGCGCCCCTCATTGAACAAGTGGGCTTGGCCCTTCCTCCACCCCGCGCTTGGTGGACAGAATCAGATTTCACCCGCAGGCACTCCGGGGGTCGCTGTGCTCCAGGCCCCTTGCACACGTGATCACTGCCCTGCAGGGACGCTCAAGGTAAGACTCATCCCAATTTGACAGGTGTAGCAGCTGCGGGGGAGAGAGGAAGGCGCTCGCCCGGGGCCACACACAGCAGGTGGCAGAGGGAATATCCCCTCCCTGGTCCTGCTGCTCCAGATGCCAACTGTTCGTTCCCCTACGTCACGTGAGCAGGGCAGAGACACAACAACGGGGTCACGATCTAAACCAGACGGCGCCAGGCCACAACGGGCAGGCAGGTGGCGGGCGCGTGCGGAGAGCGGCTCCAGCTGGGGCCGGCCACCGGAAGGCCCGAGCAGCCACACTGCACGGAACCCGGACGCGCGGCGGCCCAGGCCGAGGCCCCGCGCTCCGGCAGCTGGGCATTTCGAGGCGTCCTTCCAGGACAATGCCGTCCTCAGCCCCACCCTGTCCTCCCCTGGACTGTGCTGCCCCCGGCCTCACCAGAGGCACTGTGACACTGGCCCCACGCCGACACCGTCCACCTGCCGCAGCTTGTGGCCTGCCGCTCCGCGCAGACATGCCGGCCACCCGCAGGGCCCGGGGGCGGGGGCGTGAGAACGATGTGAGCGACGTGAGCGCTCGGTGTGTGGTCGGAAAACCCAGACGAAGGCCAGGGACAGCGCAACCCCCACCCTGCCCTCCGGCCCACGACCCCGGCCCCTAGCGGCAGCACCCCATCTCCTCCTCACGGCTCCCCGAACCACCCTGCGGGGTCAGCCCTCCGCCGTCCCCGCGCTATCCCCTCCCTGCGGAAGGCCGTTCCAGGCACTGCCACCTCGGGGGTCGGTCCCTCACGACTGTGCTCCTCAGAGTCCGGGTCTCGGGGAGACAGCACCTGTCTCACCCGACCTGTATTCCCAGGACTAAGTCCAACGCCTAATCCACATTAGGTGTTTAGTAAATATTTAATGAATGAATGAATGAAGAAATAATCAGTAACTCCATGCAGCCTGGCCACGACTGCAAAACCGTCACACGGGAGGAGGACGGGGTGAAAGCGGGGCACTCGCTGGAGGGGTGACACAGCCAACTGCGTTGTGTGAGACCACGATTCAATGCTGAAGGAACCGCCAAACGGCCGAGCGAAGGCGGAGGGAGTGACCTCTGGGGGACAGAGGGCAGCTGACAGCAGGACGGGAGGACTCTGGACCGAAGCCAACATCTTGGGAACCACCTGAGTCCCGAATTCACATCAGGCTGACTGTGCTTATGTAACACGTGGAGATTTTCCATTTACTCTCACAGCCTTTGCTTCAATAAACTGCACCCGAAAGGGAAAATCAAGGAGGACGGGGAGTGGGGACGAGGGGAGTGCGGGGAGGGAGAGGGAGAGAGGGAGGGAGGGGTAAGAGAACGGGGAGGGGAGGGGGGAGAGGGGGAGGCGGAGGGGGTAAGGGGGGAGAAAAAAACTCAGAACATACTAGTTTGGGTCTGAGGGATGCGTAAGGTCAACGCGAAAGCCTATTAGCACCAGGCCCGAGAGGAGAGGTAAAAAGAGGACTGACCTGGAAATTATATTACGAAGATTCAGGGTTAACTCACGAGTGGAAAGAGAAATTTTTCGATAAAGTAAAACTATCTTATCCAACAAAACTCTCTCCGATACTGAAGAGAGCTGCTAACGGAAACCGTTAACGAAGGCCAGACGTGCAGAGCTGCAGAAGTCAAACCGCGACGTCCTCCATCAAAGCATGTGACTGACACCTGGGAGGAGCTGGCACTGCAGTGGCTCTGGGCAGTGGGGCCACTTGTCACCTTCCCAGCCACACTCCGTAACCCTGCCTGCTGCCTCCACCAGCCCAGGGGCTCGCAGCCCCGCAGAACCCGCTCCCGCCCGCACGCTGGACTGCAGCCCTGCGTGACCCACAGGGCTGCCAGCCAAGGCGGCAGAGGCAGGGGCACCTCCCCCGCCCCTCCCACCGGCGCCCCCTGCTGCATCCGCTGCTGCAGTGTTGACGACCCCGGCTCCGGCGACCCTCCTTCTTCCCCGCTCCGGTCTCTTCCCAGAGCATCTCTTCACCTGCATCCCTGGACAAGGCTGAGGCAGAGCCCGGCAACACCCCCTTCTCCCGCAGGACCCCGGGTGACAGCCGTCTGTCATGGCTTGCTCTCCCCTGCCTGGTGCGCATGGCCAGGTCTCCGACTCTAGCTCACACCTGTCCCCTGAGCTTCGGACTTGTTTGGACAATCAGCTACTACCGTACTCTGGAAACTGAGGCCACAACTCAGGGTGTCCAAGTGGAGCTCAGGACAGACCCGTGGCGACAGGAAAACTCAGTGGGGCAGGGCACTGCAGCTCCGCCGGCCAGACGTGTGCACACTGCCTCACCTCCACCCGAACGGGAGGCCATCGCTGGTGAGCGCGGGGTGTGGCTGGACGCACGTCCGGCCGGCGGAGCCACACTGCCCTGCCCCACCGAGTTTTCCTGTCACCACCAGTTACACGGCTGGGGGGGTAACAGAACCAGACGGAACCAGACCTGGCCGTTTGCTCACCACCCCCGCCACAGCCCTGAGAGCGAGCGAGCGAGCTGTAAAATTCAGAGCTGGAAGAGGGCAGAGAGCAGCAAGGAGCGGACCCAGCTGTGTCTGCCGCCTGCACCTTGGGCTCCAAGCTGTTCCTGCTCAAGTTCAAGCCCGCGGCGTCCGCAGTCCCCACCCAGCGATGACGTGGTGCTCTGAGCCCCGGCTGGACCGTTTTTCTCACGCAGCTCCCCGAAGACCTCGGGCAGCGAGAGCGAGGGGGTTTGAGTCGCCCTTGGGCATTCCTGGGTCTCTGGCTAAACGATCAAAAAGTCCTCTGCAATCACCATTTTTATGCAAAAATATTACGGAGACAAAATTACACGACTAAAGATAAAAGTAGATGGATGGGAGAATACACAGGTGAGATATGCACGAGGGAAAACACTCTTAAAAGACTAAACTCGCTAACTAAATACATGCGGGAACGTTATTCATGTATTCATCCATTCACTGGAAATATTACCGAGTTTTTACTAGAGAGATGGGAAATTACCTAGGCAACTGCTGAAGGTGAATTTCTCTGGAGAAACGGATCTTAAAAACTTGACTTACAAGTCACTGAGGGTCACTGTGCTTATTTGTGCTTACGGCTCTGTCCTGTTAAATCTTTAAGAGTTATTAACAGCAAGAATTATAAATAGCAAAGCTTACGAGTCACCTCCGGAGTCAGAGCACACAAAAGAGCCGAGCACCTCGCCACCAAGGCCCTACCCTCCGTCACAACACCGTCACGCAAACTGCCAGCTCCTGGCAGTGCGTCTCGGGGGCAGAGGGATGCCAGGGGCCAGCCAGGAGGCCACAGAGTCCGCGTCCCCGAGGCCCCTGTGCTGTGTGCCGGGACAGGAAGCAGCCTCAATGCCCACGACGATGCTCACGGTGAGACTCCGCCAAGGGCCTGGCCACAGCACCCAAGGCCCCTGCGCAGGGACGGCCCAGGCACCGAGGGCCAGAGACCCCGAAGCCGGCTGTCGGTCCCCAGGAACAGCCTGGTGCAGGAAGTGTGTGGGGGGCGGGGAGAGGGGGCAGGAAGCCTGACGGAAGGAGCAACTGCTGGCATCTTAGCTTCATTTCTTTCCCCGCTTCCTTTCTCTAGAAATTTCCTATTTGAAAAGCAGATTTATAGAGGGGAAAAAAAGAAAAAAAAAATTCCCAGCCAATTCAAGAACTCGGTTGCTTTCTGCTGCCCAGACTTTACCAAAGGAAGCAGGTCGAACGTGACACATCAGAGCAGAGACGGGGCGGCAGGCGGGACAGAGCGAAACCTGCCGAGCGGCAGCGTGTCTCAGCGCTTACTGTGCGCGCCGCGCTTCGTGTGCATGTTCTCCATCCTCACGAGAACTCTCTGAGGCCCATCGTTGGCGCACTTTATAAATACGGAAGCCGAGGCCCGCCGAAGCTCAGGGACTGGCCCACGGGTGACAGACAGGGCTGGGCCCTGATGTGAGCCCTGGCTGACCATTAAAGCGAGTCTTTCCTAGCGCCATGGTCCAGCAATCACACCGGCCACGTGCCCAAAGGGGACAGAGGGAAGAGCACGGGTGACGGCCAGAAACCCTGAGGGGGTCTCCTCTCTTGCACGTCCCGCCGACAGGACACTAAAAAATTATTTGCTTCTTGGGCCTCAGCCGCCCGGCAGGGACACAAGTGTCCACTGCTCGGGACTGACGGGAGGATGAGATGAGACCCTGGCGATGGCCTGGCATGCAGCAGCCCTTGAGACATGCCCCTTCGGTCCTCCAAAAACGGGAACATCTCGGAGCTCTGGCCAGCCGCAGGATCTACTCCAGCCCGCCCGCTTCCAACACGGGCGCCCTGAAGGGGGACAAACCCAGAGCAAACCCAGAGCCAAGCAGTGAAGGCCCAGCAGGCTGGGCACGCTGCCACAACACGGGGGTGGGGGAGGCTCCAGAAACTTAAAGCAACTTTGCACGGCACTCATCTCTGGCACCTGCAAAACCTACTCTGCGTTCGGTGCCGGAGTAACAAGCAGTGCGCTCAGGGGAACGCCCGTCACGCAGGGGGCCTCGCTGGCCATTTTCACCGACAATATCGACCCGTAGCCACTATTTATTAGGCGCTTTCCGAGACTTCTGAGGAATGGCTGTTGAAACCAGCACAGGTAAGGGGAGAGACAGCACAAGGGGAAAGACAGGTCTGAAACACCTGAGCTGCTTGCAGGAAAGTTTCTAAATATACGGTATTTTAAATCCCTGGCTCAACACTCTAAAATGTGACAGTGTGTTCCAAGGTGACTTTCTAATGGGGATCACGGCTGCTTCCCCACAGGAATAAATTTAAATTACACACTCAGAGCTCAGGCAGTTTCCTGCAGATCTCAGCCTAAAAATCACGAGCACAGATTTAACCCAAAAGGGAGTGACCTGCCTTCAGAATTGAGAGCAGTTTCGTGTTGTAGGATTGCAAAGTCCACCTGAGTCCGTTGGATACGAACCTTGGATATAAATCTGCAAAGTTGCCCTTCGAACATCTAGGACAGAACAGCTTGTTTTTCAGATCACCGGCAACTTTGCAAAGTTCAGATTTGAGCCAGAAGAGGGAAAACGACGCTTTCCTACAAAGCTCCATAAGCAAAAGGAGTCTCTACACCTTCAGGAAAAAAAAAATGCTGGTTTGATCATGATGATGACCACGAGGGCTTCCGGCGGCAAGGTCTGAGGCTGGCGGGGCAGGCGGAGCACGGGCCTGAGGTCAGGCGGCCAAGCCACTGCCCAGCTCCGCAGCTGCGGAAAGGCATCTCTGTGGCTGAGGATCAGAAGAGTCACGTTCTGGGGGGGTTCTGAGAACCACCAGCAACACACGCAGAGCCCCTAGCATGGTGCCGGGGACTAAGTTGGTTCCCAACACGCGGAGGCTACGATGTGTTATCATTTTGCAAAAGGGAACAGGCGTCCAGTCCTGCCTCCAGGGCTCACCTGGAGCCACAGGTTCCAACTGCACCTGTAAGGCCTCGTTCTAGGCCTGGGGAGAAGGCGGAGAAGCAGAGTGGGCATTCGCCCCCACTCTGCCCATGAGGAAGCCGAGGCCACCGCAGCCCAGTACCCGCCCAAGGTCGCAGGGATCAGAACCTGGGTCCGAGCCCAGGGCAGGTCCTCCGCTACACACACCTGCTAGGAGGCCCCGTCTGCCCCGGGCCGGAGGACTCTCCAGATGAAATGGAATGAGGGTTTTAATTTCCTCTCTCCTTACCAGAAACGGAAGGCTATGACCCAACCCTTAGGGATATTTCATTTAATGAGTTTACGTTCTTTTTAAAATAGCTATATGACTTCAAGAGCACAGAACATAAAACAAAAAAACACAGACCAAAAGGAAAAGACACCAGACTAGCCACAGGGTGGGGGGCGCAGACAAGGCAGAGTGGGTGGTCTGGGCTCCGGCAGAGTCCTCCCCTGAGGCTCACAGAGCACCCGAGATGAGCTGTTCAGGAAACGAGCGAACACCCAAGGCGAATGTTCAAGAAACAAGGGAACATCAGGTTTCCTTGGGCTCCCCGTGCAATGGGGTGAGAAGGAGGCCAAGTCCCCTGGCAGCCAGACTTCAAGACTCAGGGGAAGCCCGCTGCCCCAGGGTGGGAAGGGACTCCCCACCCCCCCCACCCTCCCTCGGCACCCAGAGCATCCTGCATCTGACCCTGTGGCAGCACCGAAAACCACGCAGAGAGGTTGCGGGATTTGCCCGATGGCACACAGTCAGTGGGTAACCAACCCGAACCCGAACCCGAACCCAGGGCTGTCTAACCCCAGAGGCCTTTTACTTCCACTGTCTCATGCTGCTTCCAAAAAATGTCCGTTCAAATCAATAATTTAAAGAGGCAAAGCTATGCAAATGTGATTTTTCCCCAAACCAAAGGTAAATGATTTTGCCTTACATCCGTACCAGTCTATATCCACAGATCTTAATTTTATTACACACCCCTATGAGTTTAAAAACATTTTCAGAATGCCTTCCCAATACGCACATTTAAATTACACACGCTTTAAAATATATGCAAAAATCAATATCCCAAAAGACGAGACGGTAACTCTGGAAGACGATGTTTTGTCTGGAATCTTTGGGGCTGCAGGCAAAAGGAGCTGACAGACACTCTGTCCCCTGGCGGGTGACGTCATTCCTCACAGGCACGAATTAACCATTCTCAACCTGCTTTACGTGGGGAGGAAGATGCACGTGGCACGGCCAGGCTTCTCACTGAAGGGACAGTAAGTGAGCGGGGGACACAGGAACAAACCCAGCGAGCCTGGACCAAGCCAGATGCAAGCGTGAACCCAGCTTAACTTAAACGGGTGGGTGAATGCATGGATGATTCTGATGCGTACACATGCGAGTGAGTACACACACACACATGCACACACATACACGCGCACACACACACGCACATGCACGCACACTTTCTAGCTGCTGGGAGGGCTCCTGGAAGCAGGGCCACGCCAGGGAAATCCTCCACGCAGGGGGTTCCCAATACTGGCCACAGATTCGCCCCCGCGGAAGGCGGGGCTGGACTCCCACCCGCAGAGCGTGGCTGCTCTCAGGGACCTGCTTCCCCAGAATTGAGTAGGGAAACTACTCTGGCCGACTCCGCCCAGGCCAGGAGATCAAGGTCAACAGCATCGGTGATAAAGTAGCACAAGGGCACTTCGGCTGTCTCGTGACAGCAAAACCGTCAGGGAGACCCAAACGGAACACCTGGCTAGCACCCCGAGAGCCGTCAGGGCCACGAAGACGAGCGAGACTGAGAAGGGGTCGGAGCAGGAACCAAGGGGCCTGAAGGCGAAACATCGCCTGGCACCCAGCGTGGCCGCTGGGACAGGACCATGGTCCTGGGACAGGATGGGTGGGTGCGCCGGGGGCCCTGGCACCGAGCAGAGTGCAGGGGCTGGTGGCACACCCATGTGGCTCTCTTACCGGGACACGTGTGCCGGCTGGTGCGACGTGGGGGTGACGGGACGGGTGGGGACCCTGGAGGGGCGCTCCGCGGCCTCTGCCCCGTCCCTGTGAATTTAAAACTCTCTACAAGGTGCTGTTCAAAAAGGATGAGATGAAAGTGAATGCTATTATTCCTGTGTCCCCGTGGCCTGAGACCACTGTGCTGTCAAAGGCCACACCCTGGGGCACAGGTCCCCCGACCTTCGCGGCCAGGCGGGCAGCACCCGGGAACAGCGGGGCTGCGGGGCCGACGAGCATGCACCCCACCCGAAAGCACCCAGACACGGGCGCCTGCCGGCTGCGCACCCACCCACGGCCTCGGCATGGGCTGCGCGTCTCTGCCCCGTCTCAGCGAGCTTATTTTTTGGAATTTTTAAAACTGACACTAGGGCCCGGCATGCTTTTCTAGATTACGTTTCTTGGGGGAAAAGGCTTCAGCCTATTTCACGGGAAACACTGCTAACCTGCCGTCTGGCTTCATGCAAAACAAAAACTGCTCCCGCAGCTTCCAAGGGGTTTTGCGGGGGAGGGGGGGTCTTTCATAATCAACTGATACGTGACAAATTTTACCTCACGCTCTTCCAGAAAGCCTACCGCAGAGCTGCTCACTGCTGACCGTGCACACTTGCGTCCGGGATTCCCAGGAAACCGCTCTGATCTCAAAACATTGTATCTCCTTGTCATTTACACGTCCTGTCAGGTGACAGGTCTTGACATTTAGTGTAAAAGTACAGTCAGACTTTACCTGTGTTTTGATGCTGGTGACATTTTCCCACATCACACTGGACTCCCGCTCAAGAGCTTATCAAAGAGGAGAAGGACAGCAGCCGGGGGCGGGTGGCGCTCAGGGAGGGGATGACAGCCTAGCGGGGCGGAGGCACGTGTTGCCCTGAGGACACCAGAAACGCGGCACAGATGAACGTGTCTACAGCCGTGCTCCGTGCCAAGCAGGAGGAGCAGAGCAGGGTGGGCTGGGGGCACCGCGGGAAGAACGGAAGGTCCCAGCCCCTGGGGAGAGACTCTGGACTCAGACAGCCTGGGTCTGGACCCCACCCCGCCACTGGTTAGTTAGCCGTGCGAACTCTGACGAAGTGTGCGCTGTGAGCCTCGGCTTCCGCACCCCGGATGGAGACAGCGGATTACGGGGTGCCCGCAGGACGTAAAGAGCGTGTTTCCGGCGGAGCGCCCGCACGGTCCCTGGCAGGGCTGAGTTTCTGCGGCCATGTAGCCAGTGACCGCGGCCTCAGCAGCGCCGAGGCCCCCGGGGGCAAGGCCCGTCCGACCGAGCTTCAGAGGACGCCTTCCTCCGTAGCTCCCCTCGGAGTCAGACAGCTGGTTCGCAGATGCCCTGATGCTGCCGTGTCTCGGGGCTCGGGTTACGGCTTCCCTAATGAAGTCCAGGGTTCGGCGGGGTACAGTTTCGCTCTTAAGCTCACTTCCGGTGAGAGAGGAACTGGTGTCCTCGGCCGTGCGGCCTGGCGATTCGGTGGCACCGTTCTTCAGCGCACTCCCAGCCTGCGCTCTGAACGAGGTCGAAAAGCGGGGACAGTGCTGGATGAAAGCCGACTTACGCGGCGCGGCACGCCGAGCCGACGCGGTGACTGGTCCTGGACCGGACGCTGGTCCCGCTACTTAGTCACAATAGAATGTGGGAGTCAAAGGGGACAAGTTTTAATATTGTCTGCACATAGGAGCAATAAACATGGGCTGAAACACAACCCTGCACAGCACTGACTGAACGAAGCAAGCCGGACGCGCGTCTGCGGGGATCTAACTTTGACCTGGGGGAAACGGCACGCCCAGGTGTTCACGTGCGCACAGTCGTTAAAGCGTGTGAGCAGGTGCTCGTTCACCTGCGCATTTGCACGTGGGAACTCAGCGTGACACACACGGGGGCTTCGCAGCAGTGGCCCCTGGGCAGCAGGAGAGTGAACTTTCACTGCTTTCAGTTTTGCTTGTCTCAACCGCATTACTGAGGTACCTTTGGCCAGCACTGCTTCTGGGGTGATAAAGAACGGCTGCCTGTCAGTCTGAAGTGTCCCCGTGCTCGACGATCTCGCAGTGCTGGCCCGTGAGACCAGGACAGCGACAGCACCGAGTGCGTATTCCTGTGTGAGGGCCTCTCCGAGAGACGATGCGGGGTGACTCCGGGCCTCCGTCCGGTGAGCGGTAAGCTGCCTGGCAGGAAGTGATCCGTGCCCGGGGAAGGCTGAGCACCAGGCGAGTGCAAGGCAGGATGGACACAGAGAGAGAGGAGGCCAGTGAGGGACCCCAGGGATTCAGCCGGAGGGGAGGAGGGCTCCACTCGGCTGGCGCGGTGTGATCACGGGGCGGTCGCTGGCTGGCAGACACCGGCAGAGAAGAACCTGCAGGACTTCCTGGCTCGGTTCCTACGAAGCGGCAGGCTTGGTGTCTGTCCTAGGACCCTGATGTCAAAGTCACGCGGCCTAAGGAGGCCGTGGCGTCACGGGGCTAAACAAAACATCGCTGGCATTCAGAAGATCCGAAGATCGTCAAACTCAGGAATAAGTCACTTGATAAGCAAAAGGTATCAAAGAAAGCAGTTTACTGCACACGATCCATGGAGGCAGAGGGAAACGTGTTCGTTTCCTTTTAGCGCCATGAGGAAGCGAAGCCAAAACCAGGCAGCTAGAAAGAGGAGCCGTCGCGACCACAGGCATCGTTGGCGGCTGTGCGAGCCTCGCTGGCGGCTGCGCGAGCCTTGCTGACAGACTCAACGCTGAGCGCTGGTGACCCAGAGAGCGTGTAAGACGGAGAGCTCAAGCAGATCCTAGAAAGACGGCCGCTTTATGGCGCATTTGGAAATCAGAGATGTTAAACGACGAAGGCGCCAGGTGACCCACCTGGAGGCCACTGAGAACTGAAACAGGCCGATGAGAACACAGGTGCTAAGCAGCCTCGTCCCGGATCCCGGTCGCAGTCTGGTTACTCCCACCAGCAGGCATTTCCGGCAGGTCTGGACGGCACCGTCAGAGCACGTGGTCAGAGCATGTGGCTCCTGCTCCCCATCCCACTACGGCCTCCAGCACGGCCGGCGGGGGTCACCCGAACCTCACACAAAGCCCGTCCTGTGATTTCACCTCATACTCTCAGCGCTGACTCGGAGCTCAGTCGACGTGGCCCAGGGGAAGCCCCCGAAAGGCAGCCGCCCCTTCCGTGCCCCCCACTGCCTGTCTGATTCCAGACCCCCGTCACCCTCCCCGTCGACGACTCGGCACCAGACCCTGCAGAGCTTCTGCCAGGTCGATCTGAAGCATCTCACGTGTTTTAATTCTAGACAGGAGGCAGCGGCCAGAGCAGGGGGCTGTAGCCCAAGAACGGCAGGTGGGCTCCACATTCTCAAACCAACCTGCGGAAGTCGCTGTGTTAACACACTGATAATGCACATGGTCATCTCAAAAGCCACATAAGAAGCATCTGAGAAAGTCTAAATCCTTTCCTGATTTTTACAAAACACTCGGAAAAATAGGAACAGGAGGCCGAGAAGGTAAAGTGAGAATCTTCTAATGAACCTCACTTTGTTAATGAAGCTGCTTTCAACGCCGGGCAAAGCCTTTTCTGCAGCGTTGACCACTCTCGGGGCATCTAGTCCGACATGTCCTTTCTTGCCTCCCTCTCTTGTCTTAAAGTTTTCTTCAGGAGCTGTCCTCTCTCGGTCTCGTGCACTGCAGGCATCGGATGATTCTCCGTCTCCTGACCTCCTTGGCATAGCGAGGAAGAGAAGCCAGGAGAGTCGGGCGTGGGTGACCAAGCCTGTGACTCGGGCGAGCGCGGGCCGCAGTGACCTCGCCGTCTCGCAGTCCAGCGCGGCCCCCGCGGCACCGGCCACCACCTCCACAGCGGCATTCGGGAAGCTTCGTCCCCCGTCTCCTCTCGCCCTCTCTCACCGCATCCGTCGTTCCCACGTGTGAGGAACCGCTCCACACACCCGAGGGAGCGCATCGTCCTGGCGCCCGGTGGGGCCCCCGCCCCCACGGCGGCACCGCCTGGGGCTCGGCAGACACGCGGGGTCCCGGCTACTGCGCGAGGAGCCAGGTGGGGCCGGCGCGCGGGCTCCCCAGCCCCAGGGTGGTGAGCGCGGCGAACGTTCACCAGATGCGGCACACGGTGCACGGCAAAGGGAGCGGGCGCGGCGCCCGCATCCTCTCGCGTGCGGTCGCTCTGTACTTACTGAGAACCTCAGCACCGGCCCCTGCACCAGGGCAGAAAACGCAGAGCCTGCTACGGTCTCGTCCCTAGTGCTGACTCACAGTCTACTGGGGGGAAATGACACGTGTGTCATAGTTCAACACTTTGGCAGTCGATGTCCACATTCCAGAGTCTCCCGGCTTCAGGAGACTCTTCCCAGCACCTGGGCGGCCTGTCCTACCTGAGCCAGCAAGGCCCGCCATTCGGTTGCTCCCTTTCCTTCCCACACAGCACTCCTCACGACCTAAAGTCAGCGTGACTGCCTGTCTCTTCTGCCTTGTGGAAGGTATGCTGCAGAGCCTCGCCTGCTCGCTGCTACGCCCCGCCATCCAGAACCGGGCTAACCGGGCCCGCTTACTCACTAGACAGCTGCCCAACGGATGGAGGGGACGAGGCATTACGGGAGTCCCGGTGAACACAACTGCGTGGAGGCAAAGGTCCTCAAAGTGTCACGGAACATCCTCCTGACCTCTCTCCTTAGCATTTACTCTAGAATTCTTCATGCGGTAGACTCCTCCCACTTCTCACTGCTTAATTTCTTATTATGTTTTGAAATTGTTGAGCAGATTAAAGGATTCCGTTGAAGCTTTTATGCTTAAACTTTGCAGAAAGAAGTTCCCATCTCTGAAACTATTACAGAGACAGATCAGAAATAATTTGGAACTGAATTGGACTTGCCATTGTGTAAGCTTTTCTTATCTACCAGGGCTAATAGCAGACACTTTACTCCTCATAATAGCCCAGAAGGAAGTCTTATTATCTGCATTTAACAGATTGCAAACTGGGGGTCAGATAGGCGAGAAAGCTCACATTCGCTGCTCTCTAAATATGGCTCAAATCGATACAGAATGTTTCATATCCAATAACAAGTTTGAAAACAGAAACAGCACAAGCTCAGGATTCAGACATATCTGGGCTTAAATTTTAACTTCTACTTAGTAACTGCTTGACCTTGGGCATATTATTTCATCTCTCTGAGCTGTTCAGTAATTTCCACCTGAATAACAGGAAGTTGCAGTCTTGGGAGAAGCGTTTAAAGTGCTAAATCTCCGGGTGTCAACCCCAAGCCCCTCTGGTCAGCAGTCCCTCCGGTGTAGGCGTGCTCATCTGCTCGCCATCCCTGAGCGTGTAAATGTGTAAATGATCGATGAACAAACGGAAACGTTCATTCCCCACCCAGCTGATGGGAACCTTAATCCTGCTGCTCTCGGGCCCCAAAGGCTCATGGAACCATTTTTCATTTGTAACACAGCTTAAGTTTCCTTAGCAGATTCTTCCGGTCAGTCCACTTATAAATACAATTGTTAAAATGTAAACGCGCATAAGAACTTCATGAACATCCCACAGTTCTTTATTGTAAAGGCTAAAGAATTATAAAATAGTCAAGTGATGTAAACTAATCATCTGAACATTGTTTAAGTGGGACTTTACTCTGAGAAGACACTTCACTGTCCTGCTTCGCCTCGCTGATGGCGACTCTTCAGAGTAAAGAGAATTCTGTGGAGAGGAAGTATTTCACCAAGCTCTCTAGACTGTCCAGATCAAGGGAGATGTACTAGCGGCTGTGCAACGTGCCAAGTGGCAGGGACCCGCCCGTGACCACTAGGCACTTGCTGGGAACTCAGAGACGTAAGCACGGAGTGACCGCGAGGGGGGAGTGGGGCGGGGTGGGGACACGGAAGGGGTGTCCTGCTTGTGCCACCTGCAGAGGTTCGGCAGACCAGCTACCATCAGAGCGTGGCCCTGCCGGAGGACGGGGCAACACGCCAGGGATCGAAGGGACTGAGAAAGGACTTGGACGGAGGCGAACAGCAGTGCGGACGCAGGCCCGTTGAGAGGACATGGTGGCGGCGTGGCTGCCCCTGCGGGGACTCGGGCTCGGTCTCGCACCTCTAAGTACGGTGGGACAGTATGGGCTGGTGGGGGCGCTTCTTCAGGTCCGCGATTCCCTCCTATTTCTAGTTTGCTGAGAGTTTTTATTGTAAATGATAGTGTTCTGTCAGATGCTTTTCCTACATCGATTGAGCTGCGTATAGAGTTTCCCCTTTAGTGTGTTCATACGGAGAATTACATTTGTCGGGTTTCTCACATTAAACCAGCCTTGCATTCCTCAGATAAATCCCACTAGGTCAACATTTTGTATACTATTGAAGAGGATACGCTCAAGTGTTGCTTAAAATGTTTGCCTCTACGTTCAGGAGCCCTTGCTGTTGTTGACATTTTCACAGCCTGCCTGGTAGTGGGGCGATGGTGGCCCCGCAGAATGAGGCAGGCGCAGTCGCTCGTTTCCACGTTTCCTAAAAGAAGAGTTTACATGAAATTCATATTACTCCTCCTTCAAAAGCCTGGTAAGATGCACGAATGAAGCCATCCAAGGCTAGATCTTCTCTGAGAAGATTGTTAACAACAAAAAAATTCTATTCCCTTAATGGAGATAGGGCTAGGTGGAGTATCTATTTCTTTCTGTGAGTCATCTTTGGTATTTGGTGTCTTTCAAGGAATTTTTCCATTTCATCTCAGATTTCAAATTCACTGGCATAAAGTTGCTCATAACATATGTTACCCTTCTAACGTCTGTAGGAGCTATAGTGATGCCACCTCTTACACTCCTGGTATCTGTGATGCGTCTTTTCTCTCTAATCGGACTAGCGAGAAGTTGGTAAATGTCATCAATTTTTCTCAAAGAGCAAGCTTTCAGTTTGTTTTTGTTTTCTATTTCATTGATTTCCGCTCTGATTTTTATAATTTTCCTTTCTGCTTACTTTAGGTTTAATTGCCACATTTTTTTTTCTGCTTTCTTAACACTGAAGCCAAGGCCCACCGATCGAGACCCTTCTCTAGTCCAGCAAAGGCGTGAAGCGCTGCGGTTCAGGAGTGGTGCCTCAGAGGCATCCCACAAGTGGTGCGCTGGGCTTCCATTTTATTCATGTCAAAACACTTTCTATTTTTTTCTTCTTTCTTTGACCCATGAGTTCATCGTAAGTGTGTCATTTTTGTTACCAAATGTTTGAGGATTTTTCAAAGACCTGTTACTGAATTCTAACTTAATTTTCTTACTGTCATAAAACATACTTTGGAAAATGAGAATAGTTTTCAATATACTGAAACTTGTTTTGTGGCTCTATCAGTCAGGGTTCTTCAGAGAAAAACAGAACAGGTCATGTGTGTACACACACGCATGTGTGTGACACGTGTGTGTGCATATGTGCAAACAGACTTAAAGAGCTGGCTCGCGTGACTGTGGGAGTGGGCAGACAGGAAGCTCACGCAGGAGATCGATGCGACAGCCTTTTGTTTTCTCCCTGATTACTGAGACTATGTTATAGTCTTGAGGCAGAATTCCTTGTCTGGTAAACCTCCGTTTTGCTCCAGGCCATCCGCTGCCCGCCCACACTGTCGAGGGCAGTCTTAGCGTCAGCGGATTGTAGATGTTAATCACATCCACAAAGGAGCTTTGCAACATCTACACTAGTGTTTGACCACACTGAGCACGACACACAAAATTTAACCACCACATCCTCAGTATGGTCATCGGTAAAGGTTCTGAGTGGACTTAAAAAAAAAAATGCGTATCCCATGCTCAACTGTTGTTGAGTAGAGTGTTCTATAAATGTCAATGACGTCAAATTGGTTGACAGTATTGCTCAAATCTTCGATATCTTCACTGATTTCTGCCTATTCTACAATTATTGAAGGATATTACACTCGCTAGATTTATTTCTCCTTGCAATTCTAGCAGTCTCTGCTTCATTTATTTTGAAGCTCTGTTATTAGGTATATAAATATTTATGTCTATTACGTTCTCTTGAAAAATCGAGCCCTTTATCATTACGAGCCCTGTGTTTCCTTGGCAATGTTCCCTGCTCTGGAAGTTCCTTTTTTCCTGATGTCAATGATGCCATTCCAGGTTTGTTTCCATTAGTGTAAGCATCATATACCTTTCTCCATCCATTTACTTTCAACCTATTTGTGTTTCATATTTAAAATCGTTTACTAGGAGGTAGCTAGAGTTTGGTCTCGTTTTTATTCACCCTGACATTCTCTGCCTTTACGAGACCATTCACTTTGCTATGCTTACTGACATGATTAGGTTTATCACCTATCACCTTGCTGTTTGTACTATTTCGATGGATTTCAGCAATGACCTTGTGGGAAAGAGAGTTCTTCTCCTCAGCTGCAGATGAGGAACTGGGGGTTGGGTTCACGTCGGTCATGAGCACACGGGATGGGTCACGCAGGGTGTCAGAGCAGCAGAGACACACCACAGGACGGGCCGGCGTGCGGGGCTGCCGTTCGGAGCCCAGACCCTCGCTCGCACGGGCAGCAGCCAGCACAGCCCCGCCTCCCAGCACGGGGCCCCTGGACGGAGCTACTACCCTCGTGGCTGTGGCTGTTGAGGCTGCCGTGTGATGTTTCTAAAGATAAGTGGTGTCGACCTGGGTGGGCATGGAGCACCGGGCTCCCAGAATCAAACGCGCAGAGCCCGAGGTGGGCCCGGCCCACCACGTCTGGCAGGTCGTGGTCCCGTCAGGGTTTCCACGGTGCTTTCAGCAGCTGATCGGCAGGTGTGAGGCATTTACAGGGCAACACTGTGGCAGACAGGGGCGAAACCGGAGTCTACGTGGTGGCACACATGACAGACGGCTGCGGTGTCCAAGCTGGACCAGCCGACGGGTCGCAGTCGGTCCAGCCTCCCCAAGTGCTTGTGCGCCAGCATCCGGCCGGCTCCCTAACCTCCCGTGTAGTCCAGCGCTGGAGGCTGTAAGCTCGGCGGTTCCCGCACGCAAAGCTACGGGGGCCTCCGTGATACACTCGGCCCCGGCCGACGCAGGTGGGGAGCCTCCGCTCGTCCCCCGGGCATTTCTGCAGCCCCAGCCAGTGACGGGGTGGCCCCAGGGTTTGGCCTCCCAGGGCCACCCCCATCCTAACGACCGGCACAACTCATTCACCAGATCTCATTCTTCTCTTAATATACGCGAATAAAGTCCCAAGTTCGATACCACGTCTCGATTTGGTCCTGCTTTACTTCTTCGCCCTGCCAGGCTCCTCTGCTGCGGAAGCCTCCCAACGACCCTCGGAACAAGGCACTATGGCTCCACTTTACAGATGGGAAACTGAGGCTGAGAGGCCGAGCTGCAGAGCGCGGCTCACGGGACGCCCTTCCTAACGCGCACCCGCTTCGCACGGCCTGTGTTCTGTCCTGGAAGAGTCGTCCCACGGCATGCGGGGAGAGCACCGGGAACGCGGACGGACGCGGCCAGGGCCGGCTGAGCGGGGAGGAAGCCGCCGTGGGAAGTCTGGAGCAGCGCGCACGGTCTTCCCCACTCTGCCTGCACGCCGCCTGTCAGTGGATTACCGGTTTCCATGACTACGCCGTTCCTTGGGGAGGATTTTACAGGTTGAGCACGTTTCCAATTAAATCACATCATCCCTGCTTTGGGGAGGACGACAGAGGTACCAAGCTGGGCAGTGCCAAGCGGCCCCCGTGGTAGGTGGCCCGACACGCCAGCACCGCCGGCCGCCCACCTCCACTTGCCACTTCTCAGAAATGCCACTGCACCGCAGAAGACATCGTGACGACAGAGACACTGCGTGACCTCAGTTTGGAGCTTCCCACACTCGCCAGCAAGAGGCCTCAGACAAACGGGGCTGCTCCCCCCAGCCCAGGAGGCTCCCAGGCCCACCCCCGCCACCACCTGCCCCGGGTGGGGCGGGGTCGATCACCTGGAACACCCTGCTCCCCAGGGTCCAACCCCAGTACGCGTGGAAGTGACATGGAGTCATGCGCTCGATCCGCCACCCGCTAACTCCATGAACCCGGCGAGTCATGCCACTTCCCGAAACTCGAGTTCCCACCCCTGACAGGGTATCTGCACCTAGCAGTCCCCGCTCACAAAGCACGTTCCAGAAATAGCGCTCCTTCTCCTTCCAGGTCTCTTGGGAAGAAGCCAGCGGAGGAGGGTCCCCAGGAAGGAAGTGGCCAGAGAGAACCTACCAACTGCCACGGCCGGTGGGGTCGAATCACAACGGGCCCAAACAGGATAAAAAAGCCCGAATGCCCTCAGGACATCCGAGCAGAGGCAGTAGAATGATCCTTTCGGAAATGCCCTTTTGTTTGTTTTTAGAAGGGGCTGTCTTTGGGGTGTCTTTGTGGACCCACGTCTTGGAGCTAGCCGTGGTCCTGAGCTTGGTCATGGAACTGGTGGAGGAGAAAGCAGGGCGGGGGAGGGCTGGGCTCTCTGCAAGGACCCCACACCTAGCAGACAGTGCTGGTCACGCCGGCGGTCCATGTGTGCACCCCGAGCACGCGCCTGTGCCCTGCGTGGACAAGTGCACTCTTCACGCTGCGCCCTCTGCGCCTTTCAGAAGCCCCGAGGCGACCACGTGTGATCGAAAGCAGACTCACGGACTAACCGACAGAGAAGAGGCACCTTGGCCCGGAACTGTCGAGACACCCGAGGGACAGATGTCAGGACGCCGGGACGTGCCCCAGCCTGGCGGCAGGAGGAGGGCGGGAGGGAGGGGCACACATGCCTGAACCCGCACCGCGACGCAGCCTGTCACGTGTGCGTCTTCTGGGTGTGCGACAGGGGCACGCGCTTCAGTACCCAGTGGAAGCTCGCCTCCTTGCTAATATTTTAAAAGCAAAGATCAGACAATAAGTTCTCTTAGAAGCATCACGCTTTATGTCCTCCGCTGCTTTATGTCTTATTTTGACTGAATGTTGAGGGGATATAGTATTTTCTTCGTAATTCTGCCAATACCTTTGTCTGGAGGCCTGTTGCCATTTTTGTCCTTTGTGAAATTTTTGTCGCCAAGAAAGGCAGTATTACATTTTTTTTTCTTCCAGATTGAGTTGGTGTAATGTATTCTTGGTTATCAAAATACTCATATAGCTTTGGGACTTAGAAATGGTAAATATTCCTGTGTGAGAAAGCATGATACATAACTATATGATCTTAATTACCTAAAAATGGAAGCTTAATTGTGTAGACACACACAGGGGACCCATAAGGACATGTCACACTGTAACTGCTTGTAATTATATATGACTTTGTTCTTTGCTTCTTGTTTTTCAGTTTCCTATTATATGCACAGATTAACTTTTAAAAAATACATGTTGTTGTAAAAACCCAAAAATAAAATGAAATCATAAAGAGCCTTGAATGCAGAAGCCAGAGGCTTTGGGGCTCTGTACACAGTAAAATTCAGGAGGGCAGTGGAGGGACCGACTGGGATTCAAGCGGATGACTCAGATTGTGTCGCACGCCTCGGAGCCTGGGCTTCCTCCCTGGAGAATAAGACCGCCTCCTCAAAAAGGTGTCTTGAGAATTTAAAACAACTTACGTACAAGTGTGTGACACGCAGGACTACTCGAGAGATGTAACTATCTTGAAATTATTACATTTAAATACACTTACAAGCATTCGCCCAAATCTCCACACATTATCATTTAAAAAAATGCGTTCAGTCTTGCAACACCCAAATGAAAAAAACGAAATCCATGCGGAGCCAGGATCACCCCACCCAGCGTGAACAGTGATGGCCGGGAGTGCAAAACTTTCCCCTAAACCCTAAGAGTTCATCCCGTGGGAGAAGGCCACACGGAGGAGGAGCGGAAGTGAGGAGGTGACCGTCAGCATGTGGGGGGCCTGAGCCCCAAGGGGGAACACAGTGACGTCTGGTGTTGGTTATCACGAAGTGAGCACACCCAAGGGCCCCGTGGGGAAGTCCCTTCTCCAGCTCCTCCGTCGCTCCCGGCCACACACCCACCTCACCAGCACCAGACATCGTCGTCCCACGCGGGCCTCACGCTGTTTCACGCCTCTGCGCCTTTGCTCCCACTGGGGGAAGCGTCTTCCTACAGCCCAGGCCCCCTCGGCTCGCACACGCGCCCTGCCCAGCGCCGAGCCTCTGTGTGCCCGTCACCCACAGTGGCGAGCTCCCGGGCACCCACGGGCCCCGAATGGACAAGACCCTCCCCGGCACCGAGGCCCCACGACGTCGGCGCCACCTCCACACGCCAAGCCCAGCCCGTTCCCCCCGCTGTGACCGCGCTGCAGCCAGCGTCCCTGCTTTTGTGACAGTGGCTGCCCCGATTCCTCAAAATTCATCGTGCCGCTGATGCACAGGCAGCTCGGCCAGGCCCTTCTGAGGGGCCTGAGTCATCAGGACCCTCTTAAAGGTCGGCACCCACGAGCAGAGTCCCGAGAGGCTGGGCCTGAGTGCACACTTCCTCAAAGAGTCATCTGCAGTGACCTTGCAGCCTGCCCCTCACGCGTGGCTCTTAAGACCTTAAGTCCCCTCACTCGACACACCGTCCGGCAGGCTCGGACAAGCAGGGCTTTCCTGGGTGCTGATGACTCGAAAACTCAGGGCTCCTAGTTCAGACTCTCCTAGAACAGCTTCGAGCCACTGTCCCCACTCACCGGAAGTCGCGAGGCACCTCATCTGTGCACTGACATCCACCTGACGCTCGTACATTCACTTGGCTTCCTTCGTGTTTACGAACCGACAAGGAGTTAGTTGCCAAAGGATTAGGAAGCGCTTATGGGATAAATATCTGAACTCAGAATAATTATGCAATAAATAAGTTTGTCAGCAAATAAGAGAAGGACAGGAAATATTCTACTTCGATCCCACAAACCGATTCAACCCACGAATCCCCAACGCTTCGAGGCAACAAGAGCTGGCAACACCGAGGCCCCACACGCTCACGGTGACAGCTCCACAGAAACACCGCTCAGGGCGCCGGCCACGGAGAAACCGGCTGCCGCGCACCCGCCTCTCAGAAACCCACGCGGCCTCCCCGCCCGCAAAGGCCGCAAACCTCTGCCCCCGAATGGTGCAGCGCACGCCGGGGCTGCCGGGCCGCGCGGCAGGCGCGCGGGGCCGACTCACCTTCGTCTGGCTCGCGTCCCCGGGTCTGCCGCCCTCGGAGGGTTCGCGGGCTTGCCGTCCGCCCGAGGCCTAACGACCTGCCGGAAGGGGCTGCACAGGGCGAAGCCGCTCACGCTGATCCCATCTGGAACGAAAGGGCAAAGGTGTCAGCCGCAGGTCAGCGGGACTTGTTCAACGTGAGGGATCTCGTTCAGACAGAGGGGTGACTGGGGAGCATCCCGTCTGTCCTGCTGTCCGACCCTGTGCCCGCGACAACCGCCTGGCGCCCCCTCCGTGCGCAGACGCGCACCTGCCACCGAGGGAAGGCGGGGTGAGACGCGAGCCCCGCACTGCGCTGCCCCCGAGGAGCCCGCGGACCCCGGGGCAGCTGGCGGAGAGGCGGGGCTGTGAGCAGGGCCTGTGACATCCTCGCTGGCCCTGGGCGTCCCCGGAGAGCGAGGAGGCTAAGTCCCGGAAGCTTTGGGCGGGACCCCAGAGGACGACACTCTAAGCGCAGGGCAGACTGGGACCCGAGCGCCGCGCAGGGACCGCAGCCCAGGGTGAGCTGCCGGGTTCGGGCAATTCTCCCGCGAAAGATGTGTTCCTTGTCACCCTGTTCTGCCTGTGTCTTTGTCTCAGCCCGATGCGCCCTCCTCCAGCATGCCACCCCAGCCCCCTGGCTGAGAGCAAGCACTGCTCCCCTGAGTCCTAACACTTTGTCGACCCTGAGCCCTGCTCAGGTGTGCTGCCCCAGACCCAGAGAACAGCTGTGTGGCGGGGCCGGGGGCGGAAGGGGGGACCGGCCTCGCCACCGTCTGGCTGAGTGGCCTTTGCCGCGTTGCTTGACCTCTGTGTACTTTAAACTCCTCATCCCTAAAGGGGGGGCGACTTCAACACATAAGTTCCAGGGCTGCCTGGAAGAATGTGAGTTACTGCGCGCACGGGGCTGCCGCAGTGCCTGGCACCTGGCAGCATTCCACGGGAACAGCTACTGTTCCCATGACAGCAACTCGCTCACGTCTCAGGTTCCTCACATGACCATAAACTCCTCCAAGACAGAACTCTTGTCCCGTTCGCTATTGTACCCCACCAGTAGCTGGCACAGACTCTAGCAAATCGTAAACCCTAGGTAAATATTGAGAACATGAATTATTAAATTGAGTCAAATTCGATACTGAGTTTATACGCAGTGTTCAACAAAAACACATCACCCCAAAGCCACATTCAACAAGCACCTCCTGGTTAAGCGCAATTGCACCGTGTGCGCAAAAACCCCCCTGCGAAGACTCGACCCAAAGCTGTTGGGCTTGAACGAGTTTTCCTCTCCCGTTGCACGCGCCCCCAGCACCATGGGCACAGTCTACAAAACCGCTCTACGACCGCATGGCGTCTTCTGTGGAGGGAACTCGTACTGTGAACACAGACGTTCGCAACACGTAAACTCCACACTTCCGGCCTAGAAACTAGGTTGAGTGGAGCCTGCCAGTGAGCAGGTGCTGAAGACCACTAAATGTCACTCAGCCCCCTGGCCGCCCTCCTCGAGTTGAGGCCAAGTGCCCAGTTGAATGTTCAGTGCCATCTCAACCACCCAGCTACTGTGCCCCATCCCAGGGAGAGTCCCCATCATCACCTCCATCACTACGCAAACTCTGCGGGCTCCCGAAGGACACGGATTCCCTGCTGCCTTGGAAATGCCGATCCTATTTCACTCAGAACGAGGCTACAGTCTCGTTCCTGCAGCGGTCCAGAGGCACTGACTGCCGTGGGGCGTCGTGGTCAGCGCTGGCGGCTGACTGCCCGGCACCCCTCTCTCTCCTACAGGGCACTCTGGCTGCAGCCCACATGGTTCTGGCAGGGTCAAGGGAGGCCGTAGCCCAGCCATGGCCAGAGATGGAAGCGTCCCACCAACAGAGGCCAAACCAGAGGACGGACAGAAGAGATGCAAGAGGGGTCACGCACAGTCTATGCAATTCCATCTACGAATTTAGGGGTGTGGAGAATCTTCCTTTGAATCGTACGCTATGAAGACACGAGTCTGGGGCAGGTATGGGGCCTTCCTGCAGTCAGCCGGCCTCCCACCGCGCTGGGAGACCCTAAGCAAGCCACACAGCCCTAAGCAAGCCACACAGCCCCGCCTCTCCGCCACACAGACATGTTTTCTTGGCTCTAAAATGAGAACCAACACAGGAGAATTACGAAAAAAAAATCAGATCCACAGCGCAAAAAAAGGCTAAAAACTACATCTGAAATTTGCGTCCTTTTCAGACACAGACCTCAAAACCTCAAAGAAACCTCGAAGACCTGTAATCTTCAAGCTCAGGAAAAAAACAAAACAAAACAAAACAAAACAAAACACTTAAAGCCACGTCACAGCTTCTTTACAGAAGCCAGTCTTCGGAAGGCAGGAGCTGAGTCCTTGGCCCGGACACGGCCGTGTCCTGGAGGGGGACCGTGGGGAAGACTGGATGGAATGAATGCGGATGGCAAAGAAACGAGTCACCAAGCGCCTGCTGAGGAAAAGTTCTCCAGCTGGGCAGGGCGGAGACAGAGAAAATTCTGTTCAATCATTCGGCCAATTCTTCTGCCAACACAGGCGATCACAAATAGAACAGAGAACAGATTGGGATGACAATTAATAGGAAGACAAGACCAAAAAAGTTACAAACAGACGAAGGCAGCCTAGTAGGAGGACCACAGTCGAGTGCATTCATGAGGACTGAGGGTATTTAAGAATGTAGGAGTCTGCGAGATCATCATGAATCAAACTGAGCTTTTAGGGAGAATTTCAGAGTGCTCAATTTTTCTATTAAGAGCATCTCTGTGGGCAATTCAGAAATACAATTTTGGATACTAGAATAATACGTCTCTCTTGAATACGGCTATATCACAACCCTGGTGACAGCTGGGAGAAATGGCAGCTGAACGTGGGGTTTGTGTGGCAGAAAGAAAAAGCACAGTCACAATGAAAATAGCTCCACTAGGAAGGGCTGGGAGCCGAGTGTTTACTACGTGCTTGGCACAGCCCTGGGCACTCAGCACATGCCACCTGACTGGTCCTCGCGCCCTGCGAGGCAGGCATTACCCGATCAGTTCGGAAGGTGAGGAGGCTGAGACTCGAGAAGGTGAGAAGTACTGCACGATGTAGCAGAAGCAGAGCCACGATCGGAACTCAGGACTGTCAGCAAAACCGGGACACACGACGCGCTTCCGTCCTAGCCTGAGCTTGTACAGAACCTCAGCTGCCGGGCTGCTCGGCGCTATGCCCCGCACCAAGCCCACCGTCAGCACCCTCGCGATGGCCTGGCATCCATCCCCAGAGACGGGCCTACTCGGGGAGCTGTCCATTCTGCACTTTCAAAAGAGACACTAATGCTTAAGGCTGAACACACGTTTTCTTCTCTTGCGGCAGGTATATGAACTAAACTAGAATAAAAGTACATTTGCACAGGCAAAAGGAGGCCACAGTCTCCCAGCAGGCGAATGGCAGAGTGTGCTGTTCCAGGTAGGATATGTTTTGAAGTAGTCAGTAGTCAGCCTTCGAGTCCATGGTGCAGGCCAAAGGCCACAAAACTCTCTCTGTAAAGGATCTGAGAGTATTTCAGGCTCTGCAGGCCACAGTTCTCGGTCCCAACTGCTAGCTGTGCCGCTGGGGGCAGAGGCAGCTGCGGCACCCTCCGACCCACGAAGGTGCCCATGTTCCAGGGACACAGTGTACACGTGGAGCTGACAGTCGAAAAACAATCAGCAGGAGGAGGCAGGGGACGTCCCACCCACTACGCTTCTCAAGCACCCTGCACTTCCTCCCGGCCGCCCTCCCCGAGCCCCTTCCCAGCCCGGGAAACACTGCAGTCACTACAGAGCCGTGCGCCTCCCAGGCTTTAATGCAGGTGGAATCAAATGCATCACCCACCCTGTTCTGCCCGGCTTCTTTCCCTCAGCACGCGTATCTTGGGATCATTCCAAGTTACTGCACGTATCAATAGTTCATTCCTTTTTATTGCTGAATCACATTCCGCTGAGTGGGTGGATATAACACAACTCATTTATCCACTCACCTATTTGTTCACACTCAGGCTGCTTCTTATTTTCGATTACTACAAACAAAGTTGCTCTGAGCACTTGTCATTGCATAGGACACATGCTTTCATTTCTCTTGGTTAAACATCTGGGAGTAAGATGTCAGGGCCGTATAGTAAGAATATATTTGATTTTCCAAGAAAGTTATTACTGAGCTATCGATACGCTTGCAAACAATAAAAAAAAAAAAAAGGACTCAAATGAATAAATGAGAAAGAAGAGCCTATCAGAAACGAGCAGGCAATTTAAGAAGAAAATATCACCCCTTAAAATGAAAAGTAGGACAATTTAAGCACTCGTGAAAGAGAACAACTTAAACACTCATCAAAGAGCTAAACAGAAAATTAGGCAAAAAGAAAAAAGTAGTGAATTGGAAAACAACAGGTGGAAAAACGGTCTAGAACACAGCACGTGGGGAAAGACGAAGACTATGAAGGCAGCGTCGGGGGCCATGGAAGACAGCGAGAGGCTGCACGGCCTGGCAGGAGCTAGGGAAGGGGTCAGCGAGCAAACTGGGGAAAGGCAGCGTGTGAAACACCGGCTGAACGTTTCCAAAACTGAAAACCACGAATCCTCAAATTCAGAAAGCACGAGAAAGCTCAACAGGACAAATAAAAAGAAATGCAAGCCTAGAAATGACCTAGTAAAACTGCAGAAATGAGAAACTATGAAAAATGAGATGTCCTTTAAAAACACACGGGAACACGTGCACACGAAGCTCGGTACGTGGATGTTCGCAGCAGCAGCGTCCACAACAGCCAGCGTGGAATCCTCCAAAACGCCGTCGGCTGTGACGCACAAACACACTCGGTCCATCCACGCGGCAGAACGTGATTCGGCCACAACCGGAACGAATGAAGGGCCGGCACAGGCTGCACCCGAAACCCCCAACGGGCGGCTCCGTCTCCACAACACCTTCAGGGCAGGTTCGTCCTGCTGGCTGGGGGCGGGGAGGACGGTGAACGGCCCCCGAGGGGTGCAGGGTTTCTTTTGGGGGTGATGAAAATGTTTTGATTTTGATATTGGTGATGACTGCACAATTTGGTGAACATACTAAAAACCACCGAACCGTACACTTTAAACGGGTGAATTTACGATATGTGAATTACATCTCAAATATTTTTGAAAGTGAAGGGGTAGTACAACTTCAAGGGGAAAAGGTACAGGAAAGAGACTGTACCCACGCGAACGAGAATCACACCGACAGCAGGGGGAGCCGCCGCGCAGCAAGGATTCGCCCCCACAGGGTTTGAGAAAAGGCACCTGCTACGCCAGGACGATGCACACGCCAGGACCGTGCTCTGAGAGTGAGGGGGACAAAGACGTGTCAGGGCAAAAACTCAGAAAACGACACCAGCACATTAGCAGCAAAAAGACTCCTAAATCAGGGGTTCCCACCCCCCGGGCTGTGGTCCGGTACCGGTCCCCGCTGCCTGTTAGGAACCGGGCCGCACAGCGGGAGGTGAGCGGGAGTGAAGCTCGTCTGTGGCTGCAGCCGCTCCCAGCGCCAGCGTCACCGCCTCAGCTCCGCCCCAGATCATCGGGCACCAGATTCTCAGAGAAGCTCCGGTCCCTGGTGCCACAAAGGTTGGGGACCACTGTCCTAAACAATACACTTCAGGAAGAAAATAATTTCCGAAGGAAGGTCAGTATGTGAGCACCGCCGAACGGCACACACGCATTCACTTGCTTCCAAGCCTGGAGCCTGAGTCATGTCGGTCTGTTATCCACGCAACACCCATCCCCCCGGCCTGGCCACGTGCAAGGTGACCTCACATAGGCTGAAAATGTCCCCTAAAGTTGCCCCTAACATCTGGCCAGGGTCTCCATCTGGCATCCCAGGTAGCAAACGAAACAAAGGCAGAATTCCACCGGGCAGCACACACGACGCACAGGGTCCCGCGGCAACGTCGAAGGGGGCCGGCTGTCACCTCCACGGGAAACGTGAGAACGCACACAGCGGCAAGGCCGTCTCCGCGGAGACGACACACAACGTGTGGCGAGAGCCGAGCTCCAACGAGGCCGCGTGCGGGGCTGATGACCCCTGCCGCCTGGCCGAGTCTGGCCACACGGGAACCCGACCCCGGCGAGCCCATGAGCCATCAGTCCCGGCAGCGTCAGGCTGTTACTGAGTTTTCCCTCCTGAAGATGATTCAGAGAAAAGTGGACAAACCGAAGCAGGTGACGCTCGGCCGCACCGGGACGGCGCTGGCGGTGCCAGACCACACACGCACCGGGGCGGGAGCCGCGCACGGTCAGAGTCGGCGTCCGAACGGCCTGCACTGCGCACGCTGCGCAGAGAGCACGTGTGTGGGCAGTGACCGCGCCTCCCACCGCTCCCTGTCGCTGCTCGACGGGGCGGCCCCGCACACCCAGGCCGGGCCCGGGCCCTCCCCAGGGCCTCGCTCACACACACAGGGGTGTGCAAGTTCCCGAAGACGTGCAACGTGCGGGCCTGGAACTGCACACCTGCCTCTGAAAGCACCTGATAAAGCGAGAGGAATGGACGAGCCAGTGAGAATGAGCCAGGAAATGCCGTCTCCCCGGCACGAGGCCGGGTTCCGTGGGGCTTTCGAATGCGAGGATTCCTTTCAAAACCACTAAGAGGTCACTACTCTGTACCACGCCAATGCCAGGATGGGTTCTTGCAAGAGCAGTGAGCTCCTTGCCAGTAGGCCTGGCCAAACGAAGATGGGTAACTTCCTGACCAGGATCTTGGGGAGCAACTGGAGTGACTGTGCTCCCAGCTAAGGTAGTGAGGTTCACTATCACCCTTGTGGAAGCAGTTGCTGTGACCCCCACGGCCTCAGCATCGCCACAGACAGGCCTTCCCGCTGCCCATGCAGGGGACGGCAGGGCAGAGCCGCTGGGTGGAGGCCCAGAGGACCAGCAGGCATGAGGCCCGGGAGGCATGAGGACCGGGAGGCGTGAGGCCCGGGAGGCGTGAGGCCCGGGAGGGTGAGGACCAGGAGGCGTGAGGCCCGGGAGGCGTGAGGCCCGGGTCCACGCACACATGCGCCCTTCACGTCTCCAGGAGCAGTCTGCTGACAGGCGCAGTGGGGTCAGCGCCCTGGCCCTCCCACCCCGCCCCGCCCGCGGCCTTGGGGACGACGTGACAGGCGGGGTCATGAGCAGTGACCGCGCCACACGCGCTCCTCTCTCGTCTCCGCTCTGGGCCTTCCGTCCTTCCTATCTTGTTTACGTGTGTTGCTCCATCTCTACTTGAAGAGACACACAAATAAATGAACATCAATTCTCCAAAGAAAGCCACAGAAATAGCTCAATTAGCATATGTTATTTTAGGATAAAAATTAAGGAAACAAAACCAGAGTACTGCCAGTTTGAAATTAGAAGGAGAAAGCTGTTTTTTCACAAGATAATAAGGGAGAGTGCTGGTGTCCAAGCCAAACAATGCCACACACTTGTCCTTTCAGACAGAAATTCAAAACACAATCTGGAGGTTTGATGCACTCTTCACAGCAGCCTTAAAGCGCTGCCCATCCCTAGAAGACAGGGAAAGTCATTATTTCTTCATTAAAGAGGCAGCCGAACCACAAAAATCACAGAGCTGACAGTTTCAAGGTGGAGCATTAATTTTAAAAACCATCAAATGGAAAAGTTCACCCCAGCATCCCACGAAACCTTTCTTCCCCAACAAATTAGTTGTGAATACCTGTGGGCAAACTCTCCTAAGGCCTAACTGTAGGAATCACCCTCCCTCCCCCTCCCACTCTCTGTCACACACAAGCATATGCACGCCTTTTTTTTTTCCCAAAAAAATGTAAGTTCGTGGCACTAGCTTTGCTCTCTTCTGCCACAGGATTTTTACACGTGCATGGAAATTCTTCTGCTCACGTAACCTCTTTCACACACTTCAGTCCTGATCATCCCATAACTCGTACCTCACCCGTCATTTCCAAAGACGGGCCTCCCTACCCCACGGATTACAAACCCCTAGGACACGGTCATAGCATCCGACACCCTTCCCACCCAGCATTTAGCAAAGCTGCAGTCTTTTATTTGTGAAGCTGCTTCTCTCTCCCATGGGATCTGTGCCATCTACTACAGCAGCCACTAGACAGTGGGTATTTATTTAATCACACGCAAATAATAGGAACATTTCAGATTTACAGATGCACCGGCCCACATCTCCAGCGATCAAAGCCACACGCGGCTCGTGGCTGCCTACTGGACAGCTCAGAAGAGGCCGTCTCTCCACCACCGAGGGTCCTGCTGGACAGCACTGCCCTGGACACGAAGCTCCTTGAGGGCGGGGGCTGCTTCTCATTTGACTCCTCAGGAAAATCCCAAGAGCAGTACAGTACATGGAGCAAAGTATACTCCATAACTGTTTGTGAGGGGGAGGAAAAACGCACACTACGATCGCTTACTTAACTTTGCCAAAGTGCGCACTGCTCTAGAATAACCCAGAAAGAAGACGAAATTGTCTAAGCCCGTTACCTGATCAGGACAGAGTATCGATAATTAGTTGACTTCCATAACTTAAAGCCGTATGACATAACTCCAAAGATTCTATAATGTCCACACCCTATTCAATAAGTATATACCACACAATATCACACACTAAAATTAGCTCAAAAATTAGATGAAAACAGATCTTAAAATGTTTTGACTGGTGAATTCTACCAAACATTTAAAGAATCAATGCCAATCGTTCACAAACTCCCCCTAGAAGCTGAAGAGGAAGAAGCTCGCCCAAGCTCATTCTACGAGGCCAGCAGCATCCCAACACCAAAGCCAAACAAGGTCGCTGTTGCAAGAAAAGAAACTACAGACCGAATTCCCTGAGGAATATAGATTTAAACATAACCCTGAGGAATCTAGATTTTAAAAAATTCAACAAAATACTAGCAAACCAAATTCAACAGCACTTAAAAGGATCACACCCTATGGCCAAGTGGGGTTCACCCCCGGGGTACAGGGATGGTTTGACGTGCGTAAATCAATAAAGTGATACAGCACATTGACAGAACGAAAGATAAAAATCATGCGATCATCTCATAGACGCAGAAAAAGCATCTGACAAAATCCAACACCTTTCATGATAAAAACCCTAAACACAACCCTCAACTAATAAAAATCGTCCATGATGATCCCACAGCTAGCACCGAGGGGGCCAGAGGGGAAGGCGGAGAGGAAGGGCCAAGACGAGCAGCTGGGAGGCCGCGGAGGAAACCACCCACACGCACAAACGGAGCACGGGCGAGGCTTCGTCCCGGCAGAGATGGTGGACAGAGAGCGCGGGGCTGGAAACACTATGAGACAAACCTGACAGGGCTCGGCGCAATCGACGGCGTAATCCACCAGGAAACCGAGCCTCGAGGAGCCATAGAAATCGTCCCCTCCCCTTTGAGGGAAAAAACCAGCGCTTGCAGCCTCTCTCCTGAGTGCCCCTAACTGTCCCCGTGAGTCACCGCCAGCTCGGCTGGGAGGCAGTCACGAGAACGGGGAACGGGGTGCAGAAGACCTGGACTGCACGGCGGGGTCACCCGGCACTGATGAATGACAACTGGGCTTTCATGCTCCCGTGTGGTCTAGAAAGTAATTTCCAGCCTGATTTAAATCGAAGGACCGAGTCAGCCTTCCCACCTGTGGGGCTAACAGCGGGGGAGAGGCGCACCTCCCCGGCTGCTGGACAGACAGACGGACGTCTGGGAAGACTGCAGCTCGGGGTGCCGTGGGCTTCCGGCCTCACTCGCAGGTGTGCTCCCGGGGCTCCCCCTCATGCTGAGCAATCAGTGTGTGTGAGTCAGAGGCTGGTGGGTGAGATGGCTAAACCCAACGACGGGCAGGCTGACCGGTGCGTCAGGGACCTTTTCCTTCTGAACAAAAGCACAGAAAACGCTTAGCACAAACAAAAGTAGCACACAACCTGGCAGATGGCCACGCGATCTGCGCATGGTCCGGGTCTGAAGCAAAACACGGGATGTGGCCCTCTGACTTCAGCTCGGAGGTGCGAGAGCCTGAAAGAGCAGCGCTCCCGCCCTCAGACACGGACAGGCTGCGTGAACTGAAAATGAACTTCTCCCGAACCGAGCGGAGGGCCGACGTCTGCACTGTGGGAACCCACCATAGCCGGGGACTGGCAGCCACCGAGCAAACCTCCCCCCGCTTCCACCTGACCCGCCTCCCACAAACTCGAGAGCCTCCGGGAAGGGTGGCGGGGTCACTGAACCCTTCCGCGCGGATAAGAGAGTGTGACTCAGACTGAGAGCGAAGGCGGATCTCGGAGAGAGCCCTGGCGGTCCCGGGGCAAGAACAGGGCGGCAAAGAAAAGCGTCAGAGCCGCTGCGGTGAGGTGGTGAGGAGATGAGACCCCCGCCCTGCCCCGGACAGGGGCACCATGTGGCGCGAAGGACCAGAAGTGCAGCTGCTGTCACAGCCGCTGGGCCTAGTGCTGGCAGAGAGGGACACGGAGGGCTGGGGGCACAGGGCACAAAGCCCAGGCCAAGAGGCCAGAGGGAACATGGCCCAAGGGTGGCCGGCCGGCCTCTCAGGGGCCCACGGGAAGTGCCCTGGCACTGAGCGGTCAGCGACAGTGTCTGCCCTCTGGCCTCAGAACAAAACTCAAGTTTCACTAAAATCTCTGCCTTCTTAAAATCACATGCTTGTAAAAGCCGCGGGATCTAGGAATTCTAAAGAAAAGCATATTACGGCATTAAGATTCCAACCACCTTAGTAATTCCGGATGAGTCACTGTTCTTATTTTTTAAACACTGAGGTTTCCAAAAATTAGTTATTTCTTTTCAAAGGAGAGCGGCAGACTGGGACAATGACACTGAGTAACGTCCCAATTTCAGAGCACAGCAGGAAAGGGGACATGTTACGAAGGGGAGCATGGCCTATTCTACGGCGGCAGCTCCCAAATAGAACCGGTCCCTGGGCACAGTAAGAGAGTGGAAGCATCTGCTACCATGAAATTGCAAGAAGCAAAATACAATGAAATGCCAAATGTAAATACGGTTTGTTTTTTACACAGGCTCCAACTCCGGACAAAGAATTGAACGGATTCCAACTTCCCATAGGCGGTTTGTCTTCAGCTTAATAAACGAGAGACATTTCAGGCGGGAAGAAATGCATTTTTCCACGGAGGAGAGGATAAATTCTAACAGGAGCTCGCCACACCGCCAGGCCAGCTACGAAGCTCTGCAGTGAACCCAGTCCTGCAGCGACAGCCTACAGGCCCGCACCGGGCCTCCCTCCCCGGTCTCCTGCCTCTCTCCCCCTGAAGATCTCCAGGCCTCCCCTCAAACCACTGCACCTGTCACCACCCCCCAGGGGAACCCCAGGCCGGCCCTGCCGTCTGCCACTCACCTTTCAGGAAGCTTTCAGTGGCTCCCGACAGGGTCCCAAGTTCTTCTCCGGAGGTTCAAGCCCCCACAGGCCGCCCAGACCCCCATTCCACCTAGGTCCTCTCTCTGCCATCACTCCACCCTGTCGCCTGCCTCCTTCCCTCCCCGCCCGGGTGGCGCTCACCCTTCAGCCAGGCCCGGCTCAAGGGTCCTGCAGGCAGAACCAGAACCCGATCGTCCAGCCCAGACAGCTCTCTGCCCTCCTAACCTCAGGGTCAAGGCCACTCAGTTCAGCTTCACGACACGCCTTCTAACCCCTAACTCAGTCCCCATTCACCGGGAGCCCTCTCTGGGCCAGGCCCTGTGCTGGGGACAGGGGCACCTCAGCGGCATCGCGGGCTGGGCCAGCACCGTGGTCTGCTGCTGGCAGAGGGTCTTCCCTTCGGTTTGTTAAAAACGCAGCCGCTGTGAAGCACGATAACGAGAAGCATCGTAACACGCGGTCTGCCTGCACTGGGGTCGACGTAAAGGCTGGGGGCTCCGGGGCCTGAAGCGGGTCAGCAGGCGAAGGATGGGGAGACGGGCCAGGTGGAGAGATGGCATGAACAACACTTCAGAGCGGCCGGAGGGCAGAATGTAAGGGCCCAGCAGCAAGAAGGCAAAAAAAACCCAAAAAACAAAAAAAAAAAAAAAAAAAACGGGGAGACTGGGCCCCGACTACAGACGGCCTTTTTCGCCAAACTTAGGAAGCACATTTGTTTTTGAGGGGAAAAAAAAAATCAAAGCCGTAATAGACGGAATCAGGGGAGAGGAGCCCCGGCGCTCGCCGCAGTCCAAAGAGAAGATGGGGCGATGGAACGGAGGGACGTGTGCGAGGAAGGGCAGACGGGACGCAGCGCTGGGCAGGGGACGTTAGCAGTGACAGGAAAAGGCCCCAGTCTCTCGCCCGCTCTGCTGGGCGGGTGGAAACGGCCAAAAACCCCAACACGTGATTAGAACGCCCTTCTCTGGGTCGGGGGGCTCCAGCACACGGGCGGGTGCATCAGAGAGGGTGAGCGCCGTGCGGCTTTACTGGTGTCCCCCCTCCCCAGGGCGACCAGCTCTGGGCCAGAAGAGACCTCCTCGCCCACAGTTTCTGCCTGGGGGGAACATGAGTGCGTGGGTGAGCACCTGCTTCCTCAGCTAAAGAACCCACTTCTCTCTGGCCCCGTTCGGAACGCTGAGGTCCCCGAAATGTCTTCAGTCTTCCTTTTAATCCTCGCTACGAGTCAGAACTGCATGCAGCATCTGACTGTTGCATCTCCTCAATCTCCTTCAAGCTAGAACAGCCCTCCTACCTGTCTTTACAGAAGGAATTGTTTTGTAAGACCGTCTACTTTTATAGAGTTGTTGGAAGATTAAAAATAAAAAACCCAAACAGAATGGTTAGTCCAGGTCTCACAGGCCATGTCTGACAATGTTCAATCACCGTTAATTGTCTTCTGTCTGTCCACAGCCCACACGGAGCCGGTATCCTGGTTTGCGTGACAGCTATATTTACTTATTTATTGCTGTACATTTCAAAGTGGCATCGAAGTCCAGTAATCATAGTTAACGTGAGTCCATGGCTGACACACAAGTTGGCCCACAAGCGGCCCAGAGCTGGAGGTTTGCGCAACGGTTGCCAGAGAGCCACACGCGGGTCCTCACCCAGCTCCCAGAGGCCACGAGCGAGCCCCTGCCCGAGTGCACCGCGGTCTCCAAACGGGCTCACCGATGGCCCCCCGAGTCCTCGGACGGGACTGCAGGTGACGATGCAGCATTCACGGGCCAGGTTCCAGAAGGGCCCCGGGGGCCGCGGCATCCACCGCGCCACGCTACAGAACGTCCCCTGGTTGCGGACGTGAACGTTTAGTGTCTCGGATGCTATGATTTGCTATGTGGACAACCAGCCGGGGCGTCTAATAGCCGTAAGCAACCAAGAAGGCGTCCGACTAATAATAACTGCGGCCTGCTGCACATGTGTGCTCGGTCCGCCCAGCGAGGAGGCCAGCTCCGCCTTCGCAGACTGCTTGGGAATCATCATTCTAGCTCTTCCTGATTTGGTTCTGTTTTAAAAGAGAAGAATGTATTCCCAGCCGACAAAGCTTAAGAGGGCAGAGACGATCCTAGGGCCCTGTAACTAACTCAAGGCAGACCCAGAAGCACGTGACAACACGTCTGCGCTGAACACGCAAAGCCGAGCTGCGGCTTCCACCTTCCGGCCTCTTTGTCAGGCACAGCAAGCCACAGGTGGCGCGCAGCAGAGGCCCCGGTCCCCGCGCCCCTGGTCCCCGTGCCCTCGCCTCTCGCCTCAGCTGGGAGTCCACTGCCAAGACGCACCCCCGGGGTCAGAGCCGATCACGCATTTTCTAGACAGGGGCCAGCGGCATTTCTTCCGCCCAACTCCCTCCTTGGAATAAGAGAAGTCAGGGCCTCTGTGGCCTCTGTCTGTAGCCCTCAGGTAAAAACGCAGGCCAGCGGTAGAAAGCAGTTTACACAGAGAAAATAACCCACATCATCGGATGTTTTTTTGAGGCCAGGTATGGCGTTAAATCCACTTGACATTTTCAGTTTCTAACGTGTCCCACGGTAAACTTGTTTTCCTACTTTTGTTAATACCCTAAATTGTTTAAATTAAGTGATATACAACAATAACCCCGTGATGGTTATTTTGATGCCACACAGAGTACAGGGGAGCAAGCCTTAAGAAGTGTGATGGACCTAACGTGGTCCCCGAAAATTCACACGTTCGGCCCTAACCCACAATGGGACAGTGCTCGGGGATGGGGCCTGAGCAGTAAGTAAGTTTAGATGAGGTTCCCCACTCCGAGGGGGGCGGGGGGAAGAGGTGCCCCCCACTTAGCCATTCTGCAAACACACGGCGGCTCTGCGTCTGTCATGGTCTAGATACTGTGCATATGGGACTAAACGAGACCATGGAGCCCCGTTCACGGGAAACTTACCGTCTAGAGGAGGGAGGCGGACAGGAAGACGCCAACACGGCAGGGGCAGGGGACAAGGGAAGGCTGGGTGACCGGCGAGGATGACAGGGAGGAGGGTGTGAATTCAGCTGACATGGCCAGGGTGGCCTCTCCGCCGGGGAGACACCTGAACCGAGACCTGAATAACCGGGGTGAGTCCTGCAGGGGCCAGCGGGCAAGGACAAGTGCAAAGGCCCTGGGGCAGGCGGGCTGGGCGAGCCCCTGGGACGAGGCAGCCAGGGTGGCTGGGGGACTCTCCAGAGAGGGAAGGAGGCAGACCGCAATTCCCTCCACAGGGAAACAAAACCCAAACCATCCTTCGTCTCTCGGGTTCCAGGTCACGTTCAGGGAGGGCTGAAGGCGAGCAGCCGGGAGACGGAGCCCGGTCCCAGAGACACCGAGGGTCTGGAGGCAGCACCCTCACAGCCGAACGGCAGCCCTGGGCCCCTGTGGCGCTGCCCCTGCAAGGCCCGCAGCACCCACGCTGCTCCTTCAACTGGGAAACCTCCTGGCTCAGGCCCAGGCCACACGCGAGCTCGGGAGTCCCCGCCGGACCCCGCCAGGGAACGTGAGCTATTCCTAAGCTTAAGTTCTCGTTTTCTTCCGACCATCTCTTTATAGAAATCACCAGATTGGAAGAACATTACCATCACAGCTAATGATGATCGCAGCGGTTATCCTTGCCTGCATTCCCGCATTCCCCCACTGCAGGAGGACCACCAGGCAAACGCGCGCGGAACAGCGAAGAGCGTGAGCGGAGACCCCCGAAACCCCGAGCACGTGCACCACTTCGGGATACCCGGTCACTCGCCCGGCGAAGTGCCCGGGAGAAGTCGCAAGCCGCCCGGCTTAACGCATGACGAGCACCCGGCAAAGACCGAACGGCAGGCCGCAGGCCCGGTGACCGCCCCGTGCACCGGGGGACCGCGACGTGCTGATTAACACCGGGGAGGAGCTCACCGTCACTGAGGTCTGGGAGGACATTCTCCTGGCAGGAGAAGTCCAGCTTCGCCCTGATGCTGACCGTGAAAGTGGCCACCTTCCCAGGCTGCAGAGGGAGCTGGGCGAGCGCTTCTTCCAGTTTCCAGCTCAAGAAGTCGCCGTACAGCTTTTCTGCAACGACAGTAACAGTGGTGATGATAATGACGTGACTGAGGGAAGATGAGACGTACCAGCCCCCCTAGAAAATTCCGGTGCCTTCTCAAAAAGCAAAGACGAACGCAAACCATTTCGAATGAGAGACCAAAGTACCAAGGCACACGGCGGAGGCAGGGTACCAGGCTTGGAGCCAGGGCACCTCTGCAGCCCCTGAGTGGCTTCCTCTCACGGACAAAATCGCCGCCCTCTGCTCTTACACACTCAGAGCTCAAGTGAATTTCCCCCTGACCAGTATTTCCTATCACCCTAAAGAGAAAGAAATCCGCATTTAGCAGAGAACCCCTGGGGCGCTGCTTGCTGGAAGGCCAGGTCCCAGAGCCCCGGGGTCACTGAAGCACGTGCTGACCTTGACACAGCCCATCCACCTGCTGAGCGGCACTGGCCACGCCCTCCCTGAAACGCCGGTACCGGCTAAGACACTGAGGCCCCGCAAAGTCTCCACTCCCGAAGATGCCATCAGGCCATTCCCAACACGCAGCTCCGGGAGCGGGCAGGGAGCAGGGGGAGTTCTGCGGCGCTTCCCTGGCTGAACCAGCGTCCGTGGCCCCGACAACACCACAATGCCTCAGGGGCAGCAGCCCGGTCTCACCCCTCGCCTGCTCCTCCTCCCCTCCCCTCCCTTCACCCCTGTGCCCCCCACCCCCCATAATCCTGCACACACGCGGCTCCCTCTGCCGAACGCCCGGCCGCTCACTTCCTCGCAGAGTGAGTTCCGGTGCGTCCTTCAGCCCCGCTCCCAGGCTCCTGTCCCGTGATGCCTTTCCCCGCCCACCTGCTGCCCTGGGCCCAGGTGCACACACCTCTATCAGAACATCACCTGTGTCAAGCGGCTCAGTCTCCCACCCATCGCTCAACAGATGGAAGGCAGGGCCTAGAGCCTGCCTGAGGCTCACCACTACCTCGAGGGGAGGGGACCGTGCTGGTCCAGACTCCGGCTTCAGGGCTTCAGGGCAAAACCGCCGGGCTCAACTCCTGGCTGCAGGTGAGTGTCTCCTGGTGAGTGAGCAAAGCTCCCCAGGCCGCAGCCCACTCATCGATAAGCATGTCGTCGTAAAGGGTCAAAGAATCAATAAAAGCGAGGCGCGCCGAACAGGCACCTCACTGCCCGCGCTCCCCCGGCCCCTCCGGCCCCGACCTCCGCATCCTGCAGGGTTGTCACGGCACCTGCCCCGGGGCTGCTGAGGAGCCAGCACCCGCGGAGCGCAGACGCTGAGCCGGCATCCGCCGCGCGGTGCCCCGCCATCACTGCCCTCGCCACCCTCGCTGCGCAGCGACGAACAGCCCTGGCCCTCAGAGGCGGTCGGTGGCGCGCGGGACGGAGCGGGCAGCCCGCTCCAGACGCCACTCCAGACGCCACTCCAGCTTCAGACTTACAACAGGCAAAAAGCGACGTGAAAAAGGCAGAGCACCAAGCTGAACGCACGATGTCATTCCAGCTGCAGAAAAATGCGGACAGAACAAGCAGAAAACACACCTACGTGCTGCCGCTGATTGTCTGCGTACTGAGGCCATGGGTCACTTCACACTGTTTTGTATTCCCTGGATTTCCTGTCACGCGTTCGTACACACACGCACACACACACACACACACGCACACATGCGCGCTCACAGCTCACTCTTGCGTCTACGTTTGCCCCTGCGGCCCCCTCCAGTGTGCCAGGAGAAGCCCTGAGGCTCCGGCCTGCTGAGGACCGCGGCCGGCCCGCGACAGCGAGGGGGGCTCTGAGCCAACGCAGCTGCTTCGAGCGGCCCCCCACGTTAGGGCAACAAGGCGAACGGCAGCCACCTGCGGCACACGTGTCCCGGTCTGAGTCCCTAGACTCTGCACCAACACGCAGCTCACGACGGCCGACCCCACGCAACGCAGCTAGCACTGTGTGAGCTCCCACCCTGTCGCAATCGCCGGGCACTGGGGACCTCGCCGTGACAGAAGCAGGCCGCGCCACCCCAGAAAGACCTCTCAGGCAGGTTTGATTACTTCCTGAGAAAAAGCTACCTGAAGTGCCACTCGCTGGCACTGAAAAGTCAAGGCTGTTATTACCACTGAGATAGAAAATAACTCCAGTATCAGCAGGAAAAGCATCATATGGGGCCCAGAGAGGGAGCACTTGGTCCCACGTGGACGAGTTCCACGCAGCAGACGTCTGAGGCCCTCGCAGAGGCCACGCCCACGGGCTCACGCACAGGTGCCGCTGGAAGGGCAGGGAGCCGCCCCTCCCGGGACGCGCCTTCCACGGTCACCACCGCCTGCCCCGCGCCCCCACACCACGCGCTTGCTCTGTCTGCCCCCCTCATGGCTTGCTCCGTCTTCTCTTGTGTATTAGATCAATTATTAACACCGACAGCTTTGGGGTACCGTAGGATATCAGTGACAGGAATTATTCCCTTTGTATACTTTAGAAGCAGATGGTTTATTTCCATTAATTTAATTCCACATGTAAATGTACTGCAGCTTGGGATGAGAATTTTCAAAGAATGACAGCTCCGATTTTTCACTGGCAAACGTGCGAGTTTGAAAACGGCCACAGCGTGCAGGGTCCGGCGGGCCTGAGGTTCTGGCTCGTGGCTGGGGGCAGCGGCACCAGAGCTGGCAGCGGGGGGCCGTCAGTTCTCACCCTGGGGCCCGGCCAACCTGCAGACACCTCCCTTATTCCCCCCCAAACCAGCGAGAAATGTGAGCACACATGACACCCAGAAATTCTCCCCGGGGCCGAGCTCGGGTTTACCCCCTCCTACACGACACGACCGTATGCACAAGAACCCCTCGCGAACTCCTCGCTGGACCTTCCCTCCGGATGGAACTACCCGGACAGCCTGTGGCTCCACTTCTTACACGTCTCCTCCCCTGGTTTTCCCCATCGCCAGGACAGCAGCGCGCACCGATTTTATCTCCGCTTACTGCCCTCGACACCCTTCCCGCCTTCTGTACGACACGGGCCCCCGTGGTCAGGGCTGCTCACTGACCTCCACGACACCAGGCCTTCTGCCAAACGCCACCCCCTGGCTTCTCAGGACAACTTACGTGGAAAGCACTGACCCCCATTTAGTCAGGAAGAAACTGAGGCACTAAAAGGACAAATCGCTAGCAAGTGGTGAAGCCAAATTCCTCCACGGCTCGTCTGCCTCTAGGCTCCGGGTGCCCTGGAGCTAGGCGACAGAGCCCTGCCTGTGACAGGGGCCACGGGCTGAGCAGTGACCCACCTTAGAAAACACCGACCGGACGGGTCCCGGACAGGTCCCAGGTGGGAATGCTTCTGAGCCCGCCAACGCCCTGCATCTCTCATTCCCCGAGGATAGTCCTCCCGGGCCGCACAACCGCAAAGAGCACTCAGGCGCCTTCTTTACTCTTGTGTGTCCTTCATGCATAATCGGCACACCGGTCTCACGACGGCATCAGATCAAAAGTGCAAGAAGCTCTGAGACTCGGCACACTGGTTACGTAATGTCTCTTCTGCCAATAAGGAAGGTAAACACAGCTGGCGTCAAACCTAAAGTGCCTACCTTTGGTGGTGAGAATTTTCGAGGTGACTTCCAGTTTCTCCAACGGCTCCATCCCAATATTTTCCAGTTTAATGATAAGGTGCTGAGTCTCCCCATTGTAAAGCTGGACCGCGACATTAGTAGATACTTCATCACCAGAGGAAGGCTGCAGTGAATGCGCAGACCTAAAATAACAGCGATGAGAACACGTTTTAGAAGGAGAGAAGACCGCTGGCCTGGGAATGGCACCGAGCGCCCCGCGCCTCCACACTTGCACAATTCAGAAACGGCCCAGGGCGCCCGGCTTCGAAAGCACCCAGCTCCCGAGAAGGGAAGGGTGAACCGCCACGCGCCGGGTGCCCTCTCCACGCGGACGCGTCCCGGGCCACTGATGTGTTAGGACGTGATCGCTCTTACTCGATCACTGGGTCGGGGTGAAGGCAACGCTGAAACGATACATCAACTCAAGTGAACTGTGAGCATGTCGCTCTCTCAAAAAAATGAAACACCTCAGGCTCTGAACTGCCTTGAGAAAATCCAAAGATGATTTGAGAAGGAAATGTCAATGAGCCATTCCGACCGATAGCACGAGACGTGGAACAAAAGCGGAATGAAAGTGTACACAACAGACTGCGTCGTGGGTGAGCACGAGGAGCAAGGCCCGCGAACGCCCGATGTGACGCAGGGCGGCCGGAGCCCGGGTTGGACGGGGTCCTCGGCACCTGTCAGGCGAGGCCCCATGCTACCTGGGGGTGCGGCTCCGCAGCCAGAGGCCCCGAAGCGCACCTGGCACTCCCCTGAGGCTCCCGCACTACGGCCCTGGGTCTGTAAGTTCTCGCCTGAGTTCTCCTGTCGCTTAATCCAGAATGCTAGTGACCCTGGGTGTCTCCTTCCCAACCCACAGGCCGCAAACTGACTCCTGGGCAAGGAGTCATGGTGGCCAGGGGAAAAGGTGGGCCAGTGAGGACAAAAGCCAGCCAACGATAACGAGAGGTGCGTGTGGCAGGCGTGGGTGAAACGCTGACCCAACGCTCCGGAGAGGCCACAAAAAGCGGGGCGGTCTCTGGAGGGCAAAGGGTCAACGTTTCCCCCTGCGATCAGAAGGCTTTACCTTCCTCCTCGAACCTGAAGGATCTCGGCAGAAAACCACATTGGTCTCAACGTGTGTGAGCCAACATCCTACCCTCAACTGGACCAGCAACAGCCTGCGACACGACAAAGCAGGCTCAGCGGCCCGACTGCCCCTCTGCCGACCAGCTCTGCCCAGCGCTGTTCCTGGTCACGGCGCAGAGGACCAGGGGCAGCCCCAGGTCTGGTTTCTGTGCCCCACAGAGAGCATCACATCCCCACACCATCTGGTCCAAAGGACAGAAAAGAATGTTCCAGAAGTGCTGGTCTCACACCTCTGCCACCCACGGGAGGAGCCCGCGTCTAAGCCCATCGAGCCGGTCGCACCTCCCGGGGCCTCCGATCCAGGCTGCGATAGAGGACCTTGCCTCCGGTATCATATCGAAGAACTCTGTGCCTAACCTGAGATCACAAAAATTTTCTGTTTTCTTCTAAAAGTTTTACACTTTTATCTCTTGCAATGAGTTCCGTGATCCTTTGGATTCCATCTTTTTCGGCGTGTCATCGTATTCCCAATCACATGACGCTGCCTCCCCTCTGGGCGAGTTTCTCGCTGTTGCTCCCTGTGTTAGAAAATTCTCCCACACCCATTGCACATGGCTAAATTCCTCCTCCCTCACCTCTCACTCTGCACTCGATGTCACCTCCTGGAAGGAACATCCCCTGAGCCCCGTAATCTCCCACAGCCCATCACAGTCCTGCCAATAGTGGACTGTGACCGCCTGGCCACCCGTCAATCTCTCCTACTGGACGGTGGTTTCTCGGGTTCGGTCAGGGCTGGTGCGTTCACGCTCATGGCCCCCGCGTGCAGCACAGCACCCAGCAGCGGGGAAGGGTCCATTAAGGGTCTGAAGGTACGTTTTGTAAACGCGGCCAAAAGGATAAACGTTAAGCATTATCCACAAGAGCAAAAACTGAGATGACCCCAAACCCCAACAGCAAGGAAATAAATGGCGATGTGATTTTGAGATATCTTATGATGTACTTTTTGCAGCCATTAAAATAAGTTTTAGCTTGTGTTTTGTGGTTACACAAAAAGTAACCTATGACACTACACACAACGGAGCATAATCTCAACCCCTCAAACTCCTTTTCGAGGGATGGCTGAGCCCTGGAGGGGACAGCAGCACCCGCAGCAACCGCGTCCGAAACTCCCGAGGCTCGTGTCCCTTTGCTCTGCTCTCCACAACGCTGAAAAAAGACATTTGTCTTTGTTTTAAAGATAAGAGTTTTTCTCAAATTCCCTAAGCCCTGTACTGTTTTTCACAAAAACCGTGATTCTAAAGGCTGATTTCACACTGCCTTCTGATCTTGGTAAGAAACAGTTCAATTCCATTCCAATTCACTGTAAGCAAAGCATGTGACCGGACTTTACCCTGGTCACAAAAATCACAGATAAACTCAAGGCCCTTCGTGCCATTGGAAGATGCATCCTAAAACATCGTCCTAAGCACCATTTCTCGCCGGAGAGCAGACACCGCACGCTGGGCCTCTACCTGGGCAGCGACGTGCTGATCTGCAGTCTGGGCAGGGCAGGGATGACTTCGACGGAGGAGCCACTGGTCTTCAGTCCCGGGAGGTTGTCCAGCAAGCAGTCACTGAAGACGCCAAAGACCGTGGTGTGGTAACCTGGCAAACGGGAGGAGAAGCTGCATGCCGCCCGGCTTCGCGTCCCGTGCCCCCACCTCAAGGCAGTCCCCCCACCCCCATGACAGGGGCACGGGGTCCCGCTCCAAAGACCTGAGCTGAGATTCAGGCCCCACCCCTGCTGGCGTCGCCCAGCTCCCGCAGTCCACCCCGAGGCCCCCGGGCTCCTGCCGTGCAGAGAGGAGCCGGCAGCAGCGCCCACAGCCCCGCCTCACAAGGCTGCCTGCGTCCAGAGGACAGTGTGCGCACGAGGGTCTTCATGAGCCAGAACCGCTGCACAACTCAATCACTGACTCTCATCCCTGTACCCATCTGCTTTTCAGATTCCTCCATCTCTGAAGTGAGAACGAGAGCTAGTGCTCCTTTCCTGGACACAATGGGACTTAAGTATTTGAGAAATGATTCCGAATCTTCTGTTGAGAGATGAAAGTTCGAGAGCTAATTATTGGTACCATCACTGCTACGTGATATGGCGAGTCGGCTGCATGTGTGTAAGTACTATAATTTAAGATGAGCAATTTTCCATGCCAAAAAAAAAAAAAAGATGTCATTGGCTAGAAAAGCACTTGAAATTGTTCAAGCAAAGCTTTAAAAGGACTTTTGAAATTTTGAGCGGATGATTATAAACAACGTTCAATGTATAACAATTAAACAGCACCCAACAGTTAGGACCAGGAAGCTGGGTGACCAGGGACAGGCCTCAGTGAGGCAGGACAAGAGCTCAGCCATCCTGCCCGACCCGACTCAGAGCGCAGTCCCCCTTACCATTCACGGTGATCGTCCCAGTCGTCTGGGGGACCCCGACGAGCGTCACCGGGTAAAGACCGGACTCGGCCGGAAGGGAAAGTGCCGCAGGGAGAGACTCGAACTCCACGCCGCTCGTCAGCAGCCCCTGCAGCGAAGCATGAGCGCCATGAACGAGCTCTGCCCAGACCCGCACCGCCGCGCACACGCCGCGAACGAGCTCTGCCCAGACCCGCACCGCCGCGCCACGCACCGCGAACGAGCTCTGCCCAGACCCGCACCGCCACGGGCCCTGACCCGCCGTGGCACAGCCATGGACAGGGAGCTCCGGCACTGCCGGAGGGAACGGCTTGTCGAAGACTCCAGAGGACCGTGGAGACAGGCTCAAAGTGGGGTTAACACAAGACAGCCCCGAAGCGGGCGCCCGAGGAACGAGCCATCTTGACATGAGCCTTAGATGCTATATTTTTGATGTTTGTTCTGTTTTGCTTTTTACCAAATGGGAATGTAAACAACAAGAAAAACCACGAAGTGTGGAAATACATCGTCCATTAATCTCTCTTCGGTGTGTCGTGAATCACCAACATGTACCAGGCACTACGCTCAACAGGAAACAAGGCAGATTCCCTGGCCTCCAGGAGCGGCCCCAAGACCAAAATAATGCAGAGCGTCAGCGCTCAGGAATTCTCAGCATCATAACAGAGGCGCTGCCCAGTGCCATAGGCAAGAAAAATAAACGAAAGGCATACAGACAATATTCACAAAGAAACAAAGCTGTGAACATAGCAAGCCCTATGGACTCTACCATGAAACTTGAACAAGTGTGTTTAGCAAAGTGACAAAGTCAGCATTAAAAAACAAAAAGCTATAATCTAGCTATGAGTTATTAGAAAATAAAACGTAAAAAACACCATTAACAAGAGGTTTAAAAAACCAACTCGTTTGCAATAAACCCCTGAACGAGGTGTACGATTCCCCCACAGAACGTGGCCGAGACCCATGAAAGAAGACCCAGATGACCACAGATTCCTCCCGTGGCCGCCTCTGCAGTGCTCTGGGCAAAGCGACGCGGACGCTGTTTTAGACGCATCGCAGGCCTGAGCCCACGTGCTCACGCCAGCAGAAAGGACAGAGCTGTGGAACGGAGGAAGGCGAGAGAGAAGCCCACGGGGACGGGCTGGCGCTGGAGGTGACACCGGGCCGTCAGGATCCAGGACATTTGCACCTGTGCTGTGCACACGGGCACAAGTCTGTGTCTGCCCGTCTGCCGATGCACACGTGCAGGGACACGTGAAGTCCACGGCTGTGTACGCGCGTGCCCACTGTTCCTAACTTCACACGCAGAAGCAGAGGCAGGAGAGCAGCCAGGAGCGCACCTGGGCCCAGGTTCTAAGCGCAGGCGTGAAGCGAGCGGACGCTGTGCAGAACAGACGCCGCGGGCAGGAGCGGAGGCAGAAACCTATCGATGGCCGTTGTTGCTCGGTGATTTTAAAATCGCTAAAGCAAATACAGCCACCTGTTAACAGTTTCCAAATGTGGATGGTTTATTATGTGAGTATTTATTACTCCTTGTAACATTTGATATGTTTGAAATGTCTCATGACTTAATTTTTTAAATCCTGAGCATGATTTGTGAGCTATCACCTAGTAGTAATTTCTATTTTATTCTTTGTTCTTCCTAATTTTGAACAACAAAAAAATACATATTACTTTTAAACCCAACAAAAATAAAAGCTACTTTTTAAGGCAAAAAAAAAAAAAAACACGTAAGGAAGAGCAGCCAGCATGAGATGACTTAACCAGATTGGGGAAGATTCTCTAAAACAACGACCATTTCCTGTTCAGCCTAAGAGGCAGAACGTCACCGGGAAAGGCCTGAGCCAAGGGCCAACCCCAAGGCCAGCCTGGGCCTGGACAGGAGGCAGCAGCACACACTCAGCCTTGAAGGCCTGCTCTCGGAGTGACTTCAGGACTGTCCGCTTCCATGCAGCTGAGTCTCAAACTGACTTTAGAACACCGCCACATGCCGGAGGCCTGGCCGGCACCGTAAACAACGCCCCGTCCGCCTGGCAAACTCTGACTCATCCCTGTGCTCTCAGCCGTCTGACCGGCTGTCATCTCTCCCTGACTCAGCACGTGGGTCCTGCAGCACCCCGTGCACCCCAACACCACAGCATTGGCCAGTCATGGCAGAAACCAGGTCCCCACCGCCCCAGCGTCTCACCCAAGGCCTGACAGGTGGCATGGGCACCCAGCAAGACACTTGCATGAAGAGTCCACCTCTGACCCTGTAAAACTCTAAAAGAAAATGCCATTGTCTCAGCACGTCGCTGAAAAGCCAGAAAGCAGGACTATGAATTAACATGCACGGAGAAGACCTAGCAGTGGGACCCACGTGGTGGCCAGGTGGCTTTGCCCGGGGAGCACCGGAGTCAGCTTGGAGGGCCAGGACAAGTCCGCCCCACCGTGGGATCGGCTGGGCAGTTCCAACAGACACCGCTGTGAAGGCAGCCCTCACGCCCTGCACAAAGTCACAGACACCTCGGGCCCCGCAGCCCAGAGGAGCCGCACAAGAGAGCGCGGCATCACCCCCTCACTCCGAGGGGCCTGCTCTTCCCCGGGGCCCTGGTCATCTCGTAGCGAGAACGTGAACTGTGCTGATCTCACGTAAACGTCAACGTGACTGTCGCAGACCTTACATCCAACCAACCCAGCTCAGTGGGTGTCCAAACCAGAGGGGTCTTTGCTCATTGAGTGAAAAATTTACTCAGTACCAAGCACTAAAGACACAGGAATGACAAGACGTGGTCTTCGCTCACAAAAAGCTTATAATCTTTGGCAAAACAAATACAAAAAAAGGCATATATCATAAGATGTGTGCATCGAGTATTAAGTAAAAACCATATTTTAATGATAAGTTGGTGTTTAATCCCAAAGGCTCAATCAGGCGGTGATACATACCATGTTTTCAACTCGGAGTTCAAAGGGCATCGGGTTATACACCATCAGCTGGACTTCACATACGTCTCCTTGGACCCACTGGAAATCTAGAAACACACACAAGCATCGGTGTGTTAGCGGGTACTGTGCACGTTTCCCAGGGTTTTAGGACACTCCTCTGGCGATCCGCTTCTCCAGCAAAGCAGTGGGCGTTTAGTATCATCTGGAGACAAACGATTCAAAGCAAGTTTTCCTGCTAGCTTACTCCAACACAGAGCAAATCCTCTCTGCCACTGGATGCTACGTGACAGACGTTTCCCGCCGTCCTCAGCAGGCGGGTTCACGCTGGCACGCCCGACGCGGCCCCCCAAAGCCCACGTCGGTCCAGACTGCCTGGTCCTTGGTGTGGAGCTAGAAGCCACGCGGAACTTCACCGGCCCAGAGTGCGGCATGAGGAGGCTGGCCCTGCGGCCCGCTGCACGTGACCCCCCTCCCCTCAGAGGGGGCGGGAGGAGATGGTGGCGGGCCTCCCTGACCGCTCCCCAGTCGGCTGCAGCCCAACACCTACGGGAGGGGGCGGTTGCGCGACGACTCCCCGGCCCTGGTGTGTGGGCCCTCTGTGACCTCCCCCCGAGTGTGACTGTGAGGAGGACGTTCTGTCGTATGACAAAGGTAATGGGATCCTGCGGGTGTGATTAGGGTCTCCAATCAGTCAACTCTGAGTTAGTCAAAAGGGAGAGGATCCTGGTGGGCCTGGTCTAACCAGGTGAGCCCTTAAAAGGGCCCGTACTCTTCCTGAAGGAAGAGATTCCAAGCGGAGGGGGCCTATGGAGGAGCCCACATGGCAAGGACCCACGAGCGACCTCTCCGGGCTGACAGGTCCTGGCTGACAGCTGGCAGGAGAACAGGGGCATCAGTGGCACGACCACGAGGAGACAAATGAGGAGCCGCCTGCGGGAGCCTGGAAACTGACCTTCCCGGTCCCGCCCCCGGCGGGGACGCGGCCCCAGCCGACCCCTGGATGAGCAGACGACCCACGGAGACAGCAGGGGAGTCAGCTTTCCCGCTGTGGCGACGTGAGCAACGCTGAAGACAGTGGCACCGTCCACCACATGCCCAGGCTCCCCTCCCTGAAGCCACCGCACAAGGCGAAGCAGAAGGCGCTTCGGAGGGGCGCGCGCTGGGTCTGAGGCGCGCTCCATGACTACCTGGTGACACAGGTATCATCACCCCACTGCTACAGGCGGGCAGTCGAGGCCCAAACAGGGTAAGCAAGGCTAGAGTCATAGGGCCAGAGGGCGACATTCTAGCCCAAGTGTCTGAACACAAAGGGGGGTGCGGAACGACCCCGGTGGGTGGGGAAAAGCACCTTTTCACAGCAGATGCAGATGAGAATTTCTCAGTTTTTGGAGAGACACTGCTTCTTCCTACCGCCCCCCCTTCCCACCAGACACCCTGCCCCAGGGTACCGACACCCTGCAGACAGGAAGACAGACTCCTCCTAACCCGGCCCTTCCTGCTCCTACTAGGCTGCTCCAGGGATCCTCCCCCCTCCTTTCACCTCTCCTCACCCACACCCCCAGTCCCCCAGGCTACGACGGCCTTCAAGGAGGGCTCACAGAAGTCCCCTCCACAGCTCTGTGCTCACCCTGCCCTTCCGCGGCTCCATCCTCACAGAGGATGAAAATCTCATTCGTCTGAACGCAGAGCTATGCCTCGTAGCTAAGGAACTGTTTGTTTTCTCTCTCGTGGTCAAAAAAATCATTTAAGAAATCTATTTGCCTGGAGTCCTACAAAGAACCTCACACTGGCACGGCCCCCATCTACCGAGGTGACTCGCGGATTACGTGAAGAGGTGCTTCTGTCTGGAAGGAGACAACCTGCTTCCCGACCCCTCGTGCGTCAAAGCGCATGGCGGGCCCCCCTTGACACTGGTGGCGTCGAGCCTGGCCCCGCAGCGGGCCCCCACTCCGTGCTGCCCCCGCCGGGCATGCTGCCGCCCCTGGGCTAACGGCATCTTTCAGCCGCCCTTGACGACGGCCGGTCACTCTCTAGGACGCCGCACGACGTGCGTGGCAGGAAGCACCCTGCTTTCTTGCCGTGTGCCCGGCACCCGGCAGGCACTGCAGCAATGCTGTCCCCTGACCCTCAGCAGAACCCGCTGCGTGAGCTTCCCCCGTGCCCCCCGCTCTGCAGCTGACACAGCTGCAGCCAGGGAGCCGCCACTGTCCGAGGTGGCCCGGTGGGAAGGGATGGCTGCAGGGCCAGGCTGCGACCCAAGGAGTCAGACGGCTCCACCGGTCTTGGGGCAGCTGTGGCCTCAGCACTAAGCCTGGCCGTGCCACAAAGTCCCATCACTAACTACCTGAAAACGTCACCCCCCGTGCTTGAGCTCAGGACGTGGGCTGCGGTCACCTCTGCAGACTTTTCCCTGCAGACAGAACGCCTCGCGAGTTGTTCCAAGTGGGAGTGGGAAGTGTCTCGGAAACGGCCCCCGGGCTTCTCCTCCAGTGCCCTGTGCCCTCTGCTGCGACGGCAGCCCCCCCCCCATCACACGCGAAAATTCATTTATGGAGATTGGAATTTTGGGTTAAAGACACGTGATTCTTCAAACCTCTAGGCATGTCCCTGCTTATAAACATATTGCCAAAAAGATATTAGAAGCCACAGAATATAAATTACATTTTCCTACCCATGGGTATGCAACGAATAACATGCACTCGGCTGAAGCTTCTATTATAACTCAGAAAAAATCTTGCCTCGTCCACTGAATTTATCCTCCGCCCAGATGAGCAGGTGCTGCTCCTCACTGTGACGAGGAGCCACATCATAAAGGAAAAATCCTTGGGCTTTGAGCCACTGAACCTGGGCTGGAGCCCGAGCTCTCTAACCTAAGGCAATAACTCGGGTTCGCTCAGCCTGAGTTTTCTCATCTGTAAATTGGGAATATAATGTGCAGCGTCACACGGTTATGAGAATCACTGGGTAACAGTTAAGCCCTCTGCAACACAAAGAATATTATTTTCGTTAAAAAAAAAAACCCTCAACAACTTCTTAATATTGAACAGGGAGGAAAAAAGAAGCAGGTCTGGCCTCTGGGCGTCAGCCCTGCAGCCACACAGGCGCCCAGGGCCTGTGTTCGCTCAACGCCCCACTGTCTCCAAATTATTAATAATGTTTGAAGAGGGACCCTGAATTTTCACTATGCACTGAGCCCCACGAATTAGGTCCTAAGAAGCAGTCTCACACCTGCAGCCCCCAGATCTCCTTGAGAAGTTTCTCTAAACATATTTCTTCCTTTATTTTCTTATTTTAAAAATGAACAGGACGCGGTTCCATAGCAGAGCGGTTAGCATGTCTGCTTTACATGCAGAAGGTCCAGGGTTCGTGCCCCAGTGGAGCCACGGTCCCTGGTCTACGGCCACACCACCCTGAACAAGCCTGACCTCTGATCTCGGAAGCTAAGCGGGGTCGGGCCTGGTTAGTACTTGGATGGGAGACCACCTAGAACGACCAGGGGCTGTAGGCATAAGTAAAAATAAATAAATAAATAAACAAACAAACGAACGAAGGGCGCGGGCCCGCGAGCCACACTCACCCCGCTCCTCGGAGCAGCCCCGCTCCCCGCCGCCCTCCGAGGCGCCCGGCTCCCAGCTCAGCCAGCACTTGCTGCTTGCCCCAGCTCAGCAGTAAGTAGCCAGGCGCTGTCCGGTGACCCTGCTACAGTCTCAGAGAACCCGACTGCCTCCTGTCTGGACGGTCGGCTTCAGTGTGTTTGTGCCCTGCCTGCCCACCCCGACCTGGGAGGAGTGCTGGGGCTGGGACTGATCTGGGTTCTGCTGTGAGTTCTTGGACACGTCATCCAAACCTCCCTCTCTGTAAAATGGGATTCATCACAACCACCCCACGCCTTCGTTCACCCTTCAACACTGTTCCAGTGGCTGGGGACACGGCGGTGAGCAAACGGGGGGAGGGGAGACCGTCACAGACACACACACAGAGAAACCCAGCAGCGACGGTCCGGGGAGATGGCAGGGAGGCCCCTCTGAGGAAGGGGCGGTTGAGTGAGCCAACGACAGCAGGGGCTGCGCCCCGGCAGAGGCCACAGCAAACACGAGGCCCTGAGCCTGGAACGATGCGGTGATGGACACACAGGCAGCAGCGTGAGGCGGGTCTGCCACGTGGGGTGGGGGGGGGGGGGTGTGGGAAGAACAGCAGGGCAGACCCGGTGCGGATGGTCCCAGCGGCCGGGCGAGCCGAGGGCCGTGCTGGTCGCGGGGTGCCGTAAGGGCAACGGGACACCCACGTGAAGTCAGGATGTTTCCCCCCGACTCTGGGGGCACAGAAAGTAAGCGCGGAAACGAGGAAAACCGAAAGAGAAGAAAGCACTGAATTTCGAAAGCAGAGAGAGCAGGTTCTCAGGGTGGCCGAGCGGCCTAAGCGCCAGACTCAGAAGCAGAGCGCGAAGCTTCGCAGGCCTCCTACTGACACTCCGAGGAGGGGATCAGCCGTGACCGCCTGGGACGGGACGGCCGCCGTCCTTCGGCTTCGTCACTGGGACTCGCAGGCCGCCTGGCAGTGATTAGCAATCACAGTCTCGTGATGCCGGGGGCCGGAGGGGGAGCTGGCAGGAATGAGGCTCTCTGGACAGCCAGGCGCCAGGAAGGGCACGGAGGGCCACGGTGATGTCATATAGGAGCCCAGGGCCCGTGTGAGAGAGGAAGTGCGCGGGCGGGGCTGGGACAAGGTCGGGGAGCGTAGCACACAGAGAGGCGCCCCAGGGGCTCCCGGGGATGGCAGTGTCCGCTCTCAACCGACCCGCAGCGTGGCTTGGCAGGCGCCTCGGAACTGGTCACCCGAGCGCCCTCTGAACAAGGGCTGCCAGTGCTCAGCAGAGAAAATAACGCAGCGTCCCCACCCCGACGATCCCGAGCAACGGCAGCCTGCATCCTGCTGGATGACTCGGAAGTCAGGCCGGGCCGGGAGCACCACCTGATCTCCACTCATCACCCTGCGCACTGGGCCTCGGGCTCGGCTAACAGAGGTCCTCTGGCTTCTAGCCTTTCCACACACATCGCCCTTTACGAAAGACGTTTTTAAAAATCAGATCTGTGGCAACTGCCGGACAGAGGCGGCAAACAGAAGCGACCGGTGGCCGGCGCACACCGGGGGAGCACACGCGGACCGTGGGGCACACGCACCGCGAGGCACTGGCCCCACAGTCTGCAGAGCCACAGGACGCCACGGGCGGAGCGCGGCGGGAGGGCGGGGCGGACGGGTCCTACCGATTTTCTTGCTCCGCTCCTCCCCACGGCTGTGGGCGATGATCGGCGAGTAGATGAAGGGGCTCTTGGTGGACGCGTTCTGACCCAGCAGGCTTTTCATTCTCTGTGGCCGGAGGCTGGCGGGGAGGTTCAGCAGCTGCACACGCCTGTTGTTTCAAACAGAACGAAAACACGTCAACTGCCTTGTGAGTGTGGTTACGGCCAACGCAGCACCAAACAGCATGAGTTAGAAAACCAATCGCTCAAACAGCAGATGACTGAGGGAAGGGCACGGCAGGTGGCGTGTGAGGACAGTCCCAGGGCCAGGGGCAGTGGCCCCCAGCCAGAAGGGCCAGGTTGAAAGGGCTGAAACCCCACCGCCCTGCTGGCCAGGCGAGTGCCTTCCCCAGACTCACGCCCCCGCCTGCAAAATGCTCCTCGCGCGCACTGCCGCAGGGGTCACTCGGTTTCCCCCCTCCAGGACCTGCACCGCACAGCGTCCCTCCTGCCCTTCCATCTCGGGCCTCAGGCGGCCTGCCGGCACGCCCACAGCGGACAGAGTGTGCCCCACCCGAGGTCCAGGCTCGGAGCGCCACGGCCGCCCCAGCGGTGAGGTCTGCTGGTCCAGGCCCACGCGCGGGCCAGGCGGCCTGACTGCGTTTCTGCACTCACTGACCCACCGTGCTGAGCTCGCTCGTGCCAGCCACACGTGCGCGCGCAAACAGCGCCCCACCGTCCTGGCTCGGGCGCGGTCACCACTCTCCACGCCATCAGCAAGGAAACTGACACAGGGGTTAAGCGCACTGCCCAACTCCCACGGCCAGAGATCAGTGGCAGCAGGAGACACCAAACCACGGCACCTGTGGCCTCCCTGGTGACCAGCCAGGCGAGACAGTGGTTGGGATCTAGACTACGCCAAGGCCCGAGGCGGAAAAGACGGGATTCGGGGTGGTCAGGAGGTGCTGGCGATGACACTCGCTGCTGGTCTCGTCCTGCCCCGCCCTCGGCCCCGTGCAGGGCGTGAGCCCGGCGGCTGTGAGGGAGCCGTGCGGCTGCCTTGGACACAGAGCACACGGCATGGCGCACCGGCCCCCTCGCTCTGCCCCCACCGCACGGCAGTCCTGGAGGCCAGGCGGGGAGAAGGCGCAGAAGACAGGTGTGGCCTGGGCCACCCAGTGACCCCGGGGAGGTCAGCCACCCTGGGAAACGGCCCAACGTGCCTCAGACACGTGTGCCACGCAGACCCTCGTTGTGGTAAAAGTTCATCCTCCTGAGATTTCAGGGCTGATTTTTCCTGCCCCGGCACAGGCCAGCCTACGAAAGACCCCCTCGTAGACGACCCCACAGTCCCCCTTTGTCAGCTGGAAGGAGCCCCGACACCTGGCGCATCCTGTCCTGTGCGCGAGCGCCCACCGTGCTCGGGCCACGCGCGTGGTCCTCGTCCAGTTCCCGCGAGAACCCAGGGCCCTGGCAGGAGCTCACGCACCTCTGTCCCATAGCCCGACCTGGCTCACTTGACTGCCTCACCGCGCACCATCCCTCTAGGATGCTGTCATCACAGGGATCAGAACCACGCCGTCTGCTATCTGCTGCACGTCAGCCATGAGCTCTCCGAAGCCTTATCTGTCTCTAGTCCAGCACCAAGGGCAAGTCTTTAACGCGCAGCTCTCAGCAAATGCTGAATGAATGCCCTCCCAATAGCCGAATTTCAAACTCGGCTTCCAAGTCGGTTGAAATGCAATACTCAAGGCTGAGCAATTCATTACCAACGGTGGCAAGTCCCACCCTTCATGAACACTCGAAAAATGCCTGCTGCGCTGCACTGGGACATCCGCTGGCCAGGATGCCACGCACACCAGCCGGAAGAGACCCCCTGCCTTGGCCCCGTCTGCACCTGGCCCCTGTCTTTCCTGACCCCCATCTGCCCTTGGCCCCATCTGCCCTTGGCCCTGTCTGCACCTGGCCCCCGTCTGCCCTTGGCCCCTGTCTGTGGCCGGGACACCTCCCCAGTTAGTGCACAGACCTACACGACCGGGCAGGTTACTTCGCCTTCCTGGACCTCAAGTGTTTCACTTACAAAATGGGCAAAATAAAAGGTCCCTGATAACACCGTGCAGAAAGAGGACATCTCCTCTCCCTGGTTCCATGTCCCGTGGGGAGGGCCATCCTTGGGGTACCAGTCCTGGCCCCACTCCGCCCCTCCCCCACTCCTCCCGAGGGCGGTGCTACATTTGGAAGGACGACGAGGGGTGCGCTGCTCCCGTCCTTCTCTCGGGGCCTGCTTGCCATCCTGCTGCCGCACGGACGCAACGGGGTCTGGCCCCAGAAAGAGCGTGCGGTCACCCAGCTTTGCCAGAGACTGGGGTGACATCTGCCAGCCAGACCTGAGCCATGCCTGAGCCACGTGTTCCTTTCTACTGCTTCTAAACTCAGGCAGAGAAGGGAGGGCAGTCTGATGTGGGCATCTTCAAATCTCAGCAATCACTCCGAGGACCAAGTGCGTTAACATACACAAGGCACCTGTCATACCGCCTGACCCAAAGCCTTTCCTGTCCCCTCCTTCACACAGCACTTTCTATAAACAGAGAGTCAAGCTCCTGGTGCAAAGATGACAACACTGGCCTGGAGTGAAGAAACGATGTTTTGGCCCCAACCCTGCCACGAGAGGCTACGAACCTCGGACCAGGCAGGCTCTAGCTTAGCACTGGCCCATCTGCAAAGTGAGTCCGTTCCACCTGCAACACAGAGCTTTCTATTCCATGACCAACTCACCATGCTGTGATCTGCAGCGTGGAAATTCCAGATCACATCAACGGCTGTAGGATATGCGAGGGAATTGGGGGGCATAGTTTGACCCTACGGGAAAACAATTGCTCAAGGCAAATGAGCACTTGCCTGACCAAAGGGAACCATATTCGTTTAGCATGAATCGCAGCAGAACTAATAATATACTTGGTCTGTGAAGCCGCCGACAGGGAAGCGGAATCCCAGGGATAAAGCGTCCAAGACGAGTATTATTTTTAGGGATTCCGTTTGGAAACTGTTGACATTGTAAGATCTGACTTCTCAGCATACAGTCAGCTAACAGGGACTGTGCGCATCAACAGCAGAACACTAATTAGGAAAGTGATATAAAACAAGCCGGCAGAGAAGAGTGGGACGGGCAAAAGATCCACCTCTTCGTCCTTGGTCTTTAATCCCTCGGCCTTCGTCACAGCAGAAACACATCGACAAACCCACTGGACAGCTCTGCCCGGACAGGCTGTGACTCAACTGGCCGCAGGTGCCCGACCTGGGAGAGGGCACCGCCTGGCAGCCAGACCAGAAATGCGAGACCTGAATGCGACCCTTTCTTGTCCCCTTCGAAAAGCTCCGGGTTGGGAAGCCCGGAAGGGAGGCACAGACTTGGTGGCTGCACCAAGGGTGACGGCAGGACCCCGGGAGCCATCCTTTCCCCGGGGCCCGGGAGGCTGACTTTGCTGCTTCATAAACCGAGGAAAACTGCCCTGCACATCGTGTCTCCACGCCCTTTTTCGAATAAAAGCCTGAAATCCCTCCTCCAACAATGTAATTAACTGAACAGTTTACATTTTAAAAGCACTAAAGCCACTCGAAGAGTCTCAAAACTCATCTGACTGAGGGTGTTGATCTTCACCAATTAAAATATCCTCATTAACGCTAGAGCTCTTGGCCAGGCTGAAGGAGCTGTTGCTTCATCAAAGAAAACCATCAACTGAATGAAAGACCCGTTAGTTTCCTGTAAATGACATCTACACGCTACTTCAGCTCCTGTAATAATTCACAGCCAGTGACAAACGGACACTCCTCGAAAGATGTGTACTCAGGATCGGACAAGGAGACGGTGTTCCCGAGTGACGGGCACCCTCCGCGCTCCAGCGGGGCCTGGCTTACCTGACAATGGGAAGCTTGGTGAAGGGCACGGGCGGCAGGGTCAGGCCGTCCGGGAGCGTGATGACTTCCATCGTCCCGGGGCACTTGGACGTATAGTTCTCCAGGCTCTGAGTCACGTCTTTCTTTTCTGATGGGAAAATAAAAATAAAACGACGGTTAATTAAACAAAAGTAAACATGGAGGTTTTATTTTATGTAACCAAAAATAAAATTCTTAACCCAATGTCTAATGATGCCTAATGGTCCAGTGAGCCCTGCCTTCGGGCAGAAATAAGGGGCAGTGACCACACGAGACAAAAAGAAAGGAGAAGTTATATTCAATTTCTTTAATCACTAGAAGCTGCTCCATTTAAGGACCTGTGGCAAAAAAAAAAAAAAAAAAAGTTACTATCTTCAAGGAGATTTCATTTTCCAAGAGAACAAATTCTCACCAAATCCCCAGAAAGTCGGCAGGTAGGCGGGACTGCAGAACCAGTGTTTTTTATTACTTAAGAAATATTTTTCTACTAAGCAAGATGCCAGGCCCCATCCCCAAGGAGTTCATAGTCCATCTGTATAAAGGTATTAAAAAGAATAATCACAAGTTCTCACGTTTTATGCCCAGAGTTTTGTGAGATAAGACTATTTCTCTCCACTTGGTCCCCACCCCACGCACTAGGAGGGAGGAAAAGAGGACATAGGTGACAATAAATGATGTTTGCTTATGCTAACAACGTTCTCCAAACACCTGCTCACAGACGCTGTGACTGTCACACTGCGGAGCTCGGAAGTGCTTTCCTGCTCTAAAACAGTACCTTGGGTAGGCGGGCCTCACGGTGCCCACTCTGCAAATGACAAAGCTGAGGCCAACTGAAGTTGAGCAACCTGTGAAAGGTCATGTGCTTGGCCCTGAGCCCATGGTCCTGTCACCATGCTGTTTACAGGGATGAGTTAAGGAACCGAGGGTGGGCGGGTGACGGGTTTAATCCTTCTGGCCTCCGTTTCCACTGTCGCTGCGGACAGAGGAAGACGTAAGACTGGGAGAGACAAGAGTGACAGAGGGCCACTGGGGACGCCAGGGACACAGCCAGGGGGGAGGCCTGCAGCAATGAAGTCAGAGCCGGGTCTGAGTCGACGGCACGGTCTTCCCCCGTCTGCTGTGTGGCCACCTCAGGACGCCAGTCCACGTCTCTGAGCCTCGCCTCCCCATCTAAAGAACGGCCGAGAACGGAACGAGCCCACGCACTGGCAGCAGAAGCCGCAGGACACGGGCAGGGAGCACAGTGGAGCGATGGCAACTGTCGTCATCGTCACACGTTTGCACTGAAGGAAATGTGAGGATGCGCAAATGGCTACAGAGTGAGGCTGAGTGTGCCACCAAGCTGGTGGCCAGAAATGACAAATTCCCGGGCAAGGACCTCACAGACTGCAGGCACATGCATTAATGGGTAAACCGCCACAGGGATTTGCTCTCTAGGCATCATCATCATTCTTTGGGGAGCAGGAGGGCAGAAAAGCAACCAGAATTAATTCTTAATACAACACAGTTATGTTAATCACAACATGAACAAAACTGTTTAAATAATCAAATCATCTTCAATTTCTAGATGATAGCTCTCCCACGGGGCTCCGGCTGACAGCGCGTCAATGCCCTCATTTGCCTAATGCGAGGTAGAGCACGCGGGGTCTAGGTATCTCGTTAGCGTGAATTATGCTCTCTCAGCCAACCCTGCCAAAAGAAAGGAGGAATGAATCCATTTGCGATGCCAAATGCCACTCCAGAGCTACCCGGAAGGCAAGGCCTGTGCAGGAAGGGCAGTGCTGGGCTTGGCCGCGGCCGGCGCCCCAGGGAGAAAGCCACACGGATGAGCGGCTGATGCCGGTGTGAAAACCAGCACCTCGCGATTTCACGGCGTAGCTGTTCCTGCGCCTCCCAGGTGATGGTCTGCAACAACGTGTTCGCCCTGGGGCAGTCATGATATTCTAAACAGGTGGAGAACAGGAAGGCAAGAACATTTTCAACAGAATAAAATCATTGATCTTTCCGTATTATAAGGCTGGGATCTCTCCCGGGGTTCCCAGCAAGCAGGCCCCCTCTTGTGCACCTCGTTTCTCGATAAGTTGAGAACAAACCAAAGAGAAAAGATGGAAGCTAAACTATCACCTTTACCACCGACACAGACCACACCGAAGGACCCGGCTTCTTAGGAGGCGCTACTCCTCTCCGACACCCAGACTTGGACAGACAGGCCCTCCCACCCAGACAGGCCGCGTGGACGGGGCAGGCCCCCGCCATGCACCGGGGGGAGGCCGGAGAGCGCGGGGAGCACGCGGGAGAAACAGGGCCGCGGACGGCAGCCTGGGAAGCCGGCTAAGGGCGGTGGGACGGGAAGAGCCAGCAAACGGGTCGGAAGCGCAGGGAGCTCACTGGACAGCTGGAAACACGATATGCAGCCGGTGGAGCTTCTCACATAGCAAGAAAAATCAACTCAAGCTTTTTTCTGCTCACTCTGCAAATACAACCAGGCAGCACAATGGTCCGAAGACAAAGGTTGAGCAGTCACGTGCCACCATTACAGACACTAACGAGTGCCGAACCAGCCAACGTCGGCCGAGCCTGTCACGAAAACAAGCCCCTTCCCTAAGAGAACGCGGACAGGACCGACACACTAACCGCTCCCCGTCAGCATTACTTCCTGTGTTTCTCACTTGATTTACGTAGCGACACCTCGGAGGCCCCGATAAGCAATCATTCAAGTACACCAGGAGATTAAATGTTTCTCCTTGTTCTCGTCAAGTATATAAACATGCTCTACCCAAATGAAAGGCAATTATGTTAAGCCGTCAGCCTATTATATCATCATCCATTTACAGCACTACCTAGAAAATATCTGATATCTCTAGAGACCTCAATATAACACCCAGAAGGTGAAGTTATCTTAAGAATGAAGACTTACCACATAATTAGAAAGAATCTGCACATCCAATTATGAAGCAATGGTTAGATAAGATGCGGCACAGCAGCAGAATGCGAATCATGCAATCATTAGAAACGACATTTGTAAAGATGCTGTGATAATATGGGAAAAGTCTGTTGTAAGGAAAACAGGATGCAATTTATTTTTATAAAATAAATTCAGTTTAAAAATAAAACCGTTGAAAACAATAAAAAACATCACAAAAGAAATATATCACAACGTCCACAGTATTTGCCCATGCAGGATTAGGCATAATTTCTCCCATTCTGTTTACGTTTTCCAAGACTTCTAAAAGGAGCACACATTGGCAAAATAAAAATTATTTCAAAAATACTTAAGAACTGAATTTCCGAAGACGTCTTCTAAGGAAAAACCAGGGGTCGTTTGTCAGTGTTCCACGGGAGTGGAAGGGGCAAAGGCAGGAAACCGGAAGTAATGTTTAGAGTCTCCTGCACCGACCCGAGACGTGGGTGTTCAAAGAAGTGACACCCACAAAATGGAAGGGAGAAGAGGAACCCCATATGAGAGGAACGCGAGCTTTAGAACGAGTTTAGGGTATATCCGAGCCACGAATAGGATAAAGAATAAGTAGGAAAATTTGGGGGTGACGCCAAAGGTTTTCAGCTTCCAAGAATAAGAAAACGGTGACACGCAAGGAAAAGGTAATCGACCGAGAATACCATGACTCCGGGATGCGATGACCCTCAGGGAGCACGCCCAGCCTCCCTCTGGAAACTGAAGCTCAGGGTCAACCCTGGAAGTGGAACTGCGTAACTGACAGCCGACGAGCAAACTTTATCAAAGAAAGTATATTCTGAATACGCCAAGAGCTGAACTCCTAAATCCCCACCGTAAATGCTCACGGAACTTTTTAAATGTATGCCCTCATTGACCCGCTCTGGAATGTCTGTTTTTAACAACCTGCTTTTCATAATGCAAATGATTACTTTTGTGCAATACTAATTTCATAATTTTTTTAAGAAACCAAAAGTTTCTTTTCCAGCTGCTCGAGTCTCTTCCCCAAGGGAAGTATGTGACTGAAATAACCTGCTTCTGTGTCACATCCCTGAGGAGATGCTACTTAGTATTTACAGCAAAAAGCCTTTTTGATTTTGTGGCATACTGATCACAAGTTACAAGGTAACAAAAGATTTTATTCAACAGTTATCTCCAGTGTTTACAGAGGCAGCTGCAATGCGTGAGGATGCCCAATCCTGGACTGCCTCTGGCTACTCCGATGTCTGCAGCAAATGACAGCTGGATGTAGAACTGGGGACAGAGAAAGGCAAGGTAAAAGGACAGACTGGAAAAATGCGTAACTTTCTCCTGCCCCACCCTCAGCCCTCAGTCGGGGGATGTGGAAGTCCAAGGAGAGCCCCGCCCCCGGGCCCATCCCACCCCGCCCCCAGCCCCGCCCCCAGCCACCTTGACACTGATGAACGGCCAACTTCTAACACATCTTCCCTGGGCTGAGTAGCAAAGTAATGAGCTGGCAATAAAACGCAGGAGAAGCTGAATAAATTAAATCTGACGTTTTCTCCTCATCCCATCCTTGTCTTTCAAACGAATGGCAACTCCATTGAAGTCAGAGACACCCTCTGCGGCAGAGACAGCTAGAGCCATGGGATCCGTGCGGCCGACATACCCTTGGGCGGGTTCTGCTCCCTGTCCTGTGGGGCAGCGAGACGCCACATGCGATGAGTTCGGTGAGCGTGCCAGACCACCGGAGGTAATCGAGGCCAAGGAAGAGCACGGATTCCACAGCCAGGGGCCAGGGTTCAAATCCCAGTCCTGCCTCAGAGACCTGAGGCATGTCAGCTCATCCCATTATGCCCCGATTTCCTGGTGGTAAAAACAGCCTGTGACAGCCCCCTCGTAGGGCAAGTGCGGCTCACGCACGCGAGCACGGGCACGTCGTCTGCTCCACGAACAGCAGGGAAGCCTCGTGCCTAAGCGAAAGGACGAACCGGGCGGGACTGAAAAGAACACAGCGCAACAAACACGCTGAGGAACGTGACCGCGACGCCTGCGGGCAGCGGGAAGCCTCCAATGCAGTTTGAGCAGAAGCGCGCTATGGGAGCACCGGCTTCAGGCCGATCATTCTACAGCCGGGCTGGGAGCCGGGTAAGAAGGGGACCTGGGGGCACGGAGGTGTCGCTGTCTTCCAGCCCAGAAGCGGCAGAGCCTGGCCCGGGCGGCGCGGTGCCGACACCTTGCTCGTGGCCGGCAGGCGAGTCCAGAGAAAGGGGGGCCGCTCCGCCGCGGGAAAGCACACGCCGCGGAGACCCAGGGCGCCCCGCGAAGACGGAATCCTCCGAGAAGCTGCAGAGCGCCCTTTCAAACCGCCCCGGGAAGTTGTCCTTCAGTTCGCCTGACACTTGGCAAATTAGTATTTTCTCATGGCTAGTAAGTCCACGAAGATGACTGGGGTTTTGACATGCTGATCGCTTTGCTTCTCATCATTTCACGAGTGGTTTCTCTACCAAGAATGTACTTTGTCACAGGTGCTTATCATGCGGTACGACACGGCGTTGGCGTCGTCACCGCAGGACGAAGAGGAAGTCAGAGGCTCCGTTCACTGTGCCGGTTTGCGTCCGGCCCCGCCTGCCTATTTCTGAACAGAGCAAAGGGCCTGTACGAATCGCACGTTATTCCTCTCCTCTGAGGAGGGCCCTCCAGGCGACTGAAACATAACGATGCACACGCTCATCCTCCCCTCTCCCCCGCCCAGGTGTGAAGACGACACACACACACTCGACACTCCCGAGGAAACCACACACGCCATGGGAAAGAAGCACGCCAGGAACAGGAAGCAGGAAGCGACGTCACACACGTGGCCTTCACGGCTCAAAAATCACATCCTTCGTTTTCGGCCAGAGTTCACGTTGTGCCCCTTCATGCTGTGCGATGTGAGCGTCAAGGGCGGAAACGCACATCTAAAGCCTGAGTGGACTTTGCAACAGGAGTAAGACACAGGATGCAGGACTCTGAACCCAAATCCTGCGTGTTTTAAGCTGTCAGTCCATATTATGGGTGCTTTCGAGTATTGCGCTCATGTTATTTCACCATAACCTCTGATACCAAAATCTAGTAAAATAGTGCATTCTCTTTTTTAGTACCATTTCAAAATGTACTGCAATTCACAAATATGTAAAGAACGTACACCTACGGTTATAAAAGGTGACTGGAAAATACGTTGCAATTCGCAAGAAGCCTAGAATTTCGGAGAGTGAGCGAGCACGGGAGCGACCACGGAGAAGGGCATCTCGGCGTCTGCCCCATCCCGCGCCCCACGCCGCAGGCCTGTGTCGCTGCCTTGACTCGCGGACAGCGTTTGCTGCCCACGGGGCACCAGCAAGCTCAGAGTTCCTGTCGGCCTCGGAGCTTTCTTTTCAATACCAGCGTTTCCCACAATTATTTCCCGTCTGACTCCCAAAGCCGAGCGGCTCCCCTCCCCGAGCTTCATCCTCCAGCTTTCCCAGAACGTTCACCACTGTGTACGTGGATAAACAATACCAGCGTTTCACTAACCCTCTGACTGCATGTGACGCGGCTCGTGTCGTTGTGCACGGCTTTTCACACATACGAGTTTACAACCCATGAGCCATCTCCCTGGGTCACAAGTCGGCTTGGGGAACTGCCAGGCCCCACGCAGCAGGGGGTGCTGGTGGCGGGCGGCAGCCGCGGCTCTAAGCACTTACCTTCCAGGCAGGGAGGACGGTTCTCAGGGATGAGCAAAGACCCTAAAAGGCCCCGTGAGTAACACCCGCTAGTAACTTGTGCTTACGAAAGCTGCTTCCAGCCCGCGGAGCGGAGCGCGGCTCCTGCACCGGCCTCCCAGGGGACCGTGTCAAAGGCGGACTCGGGGCCTGGGCCCAGGGCGGGGACTGGCGTCGTAAATTCTGAGCTAACTGTGGCTGAGCAATATTTTCCTTCAAAATACAAGTATTTCTCCTGAGGGCTAAGTCTTTATTAAACCAAATGACCAAATCCACACCCAGCTGAGTGGTGTGTGGGGGGGGGGTGATCTAGCAGGTGCTGGAGCGTCCGCGTAAGATAGAGCGGTGGCAGCGACATGGATTAATTGTCTCTTACTCTCTCAACACTGCAGGAGGCAGGTCCTCACTGTGCCTGGTTCGCAAACTCGGAGGATGAGGTGGAAAGGTAGGTAGGCGACGCGCCCGAGTAGGGCACGGAGTGAACAAATACCGGCTGAGCGGCTGCCACTCACAGTCCTAGTGACAGACTGGTCCCGGCCCCCGAGGAGCCCGTGGCCTCGTGGGAAGGAGGTTGATGGTAGAAAGGCAGGGAGACAGGATGATGCCAGGCAGTGAGCGGGCACCTGACTCAGACCGGAAGGATGAAGTAAAGCCAGTGACGCCCTGGAGAGAAACTGCCACAGCAGAACAAAGGCACGGGCCAGAGATGGGGATGAAGGCGGTTTTTCTTGACGAGACAGAAATAAGACCAAATACGGCTGCGGCGGACAGAACGGCAAAGCCTGGAGGGAGAATTACTTTGGAGAAGGAGCAATAAAATCACGAGGAGCCTGGCAGACGCTTGACAATGATGTGGATTTTGCTGCATTTTCTTGCACGCGTGATGGGCGCCCATGGCGAGTGTGAGGCTGACAGCGCTCCGGCGCGATGCAGAGGACAGACGGGCAGGGACTGCTGGGCAGGGCAGCGGGGGCACTGTGCCGTGGGGGCGGGGGCGGTGGGCAGCGGCCGCCCTTGGGATGTACTGAGGAGGGAAAGCCCCCGCGACGTGTGGGCGAGGACTTAGCCGTGGGTCTGGGGAGGTGAAGAACGACCTCACAGCTTCCGGCCCGAGCGAGGGGACGGACAGTGGTGGTGTGTGCGGAGCTGGGCGTGCAGACGGGGGGCGCGGGGAGACGTTGGAGTCCGGGGCTCTGGGTGGGACCGAACACAGAGCCCCGTGAGCAGAGCCCTCCGCAGCCCTGGGCACCAGAGGAGCCCGCGCACGGAACGTGCAGGCGGCACAGGGCAGGCGGGGGCCGAAGGGACCCCCGTGTGGACAAGGGAGTCACCAGAGCGGAGGCAGTGGAGGAGCCGCAGGAAAGAGACACCAGGGCTGACACCCCGCGCGTGAGGAGAGGTGACCAGAGTGTTTGTAAACAACCACTCGTCCAAGGAAGGGGGAAGGCAGCAAACTGCGGCTTCTTCCATTTCATCCCCAAACCCCCATCCTCCGCCTGTCCCTTCCTCCCCCAAGACGAAGTGACATAACCGTGCTGATGCGCCCGCTGTGCACCCAGCCGCAGGGCTGGTCCTCGCCCCTGGCCCAGCATGAAGGCTGCCGTCCCCCCGCCCCGTCTCTCTTGTCCACTGCATCCCCTGCCAGTCCCTGAGCCCACTGCCGTGTGGGCCTCTGACATTACCCGGCACGGGCGCTATGCCCAAATGCACCAGGAGCACTCAGAACTCACTGCGGCTGCCTGCAAGGACCCTGCCTCACCCACAACCTTGCTGGCACCGTCCCAAAGCTCAGATCAGAGGTCACCTCTCCCACCGCCCGTGTCTGGCATGGTACCCAACTCATAAGTCATGATCGATAATTACTACAGAAAGGAAATGAAGAGACCTTCTCCTGCATAACCGTCCACCCCTTCCTGGCCCCTTATTCTCCATATGGTATTCCTGGAAACCCTGACAGGCACCCCCTACGAGCCCTCGGGGTCTACGGTAATTGCACTCAAACTCAAAAACCTATCTACTTTACATGTAAAAAACAAAATTTTTGAAGGAAGTGGTCATTCTATTTTTTCTTATTCTCTTCACAATACAATCCACTCTCATTCAAAGAGCATCAAGTAATCTCAGATGGACAGTCTTCAGAGGAGGAGGAGGAAGATCGGGAGGCTCCTTCCTGTCTGGCCCATCTAAACCAGTGGGTACGAAGAAAAAACAAAATAAAAAGTTGTTCGTGGGATTAAAACAAGAATTAAATATCAAACATGCCAGAGAGAAAAGAAAAAAAGGCGGAGGAGGGGGAGAGATGCTTTTTCTCAACGGTCACGGAAAAGGCAGGGAAAGTGCTTTACTGAAGTCCCGAGATGGGGAAAATGACCGACGGAAGGGTGGCCGACGAGCAGCAGACGCAGCTTCGCGCTGTCAGGTCCCACCGGGCCGTCTGAGGCGCGCCCTCTGTCACGCGGGGATGTATCTACCAAAGCTCTAGCAGTGGCTTCAAATTCCAAATTAGGCTAAGGAGACCCATCCTAAAATGTTCAAAACAGATGTCCCCGATTCCTTCAGCTACTTTCGGGGGGTGTCTTCACTCTCACTGACCCGCTGTTCACCACCCAGGTCTATCGTGGCACAGATTATGGTTTCTGTTTAGCTTTGGACATGTCCTTTGGGCTGGGGCTAAAAGCTGCGTTCTAGACTTGGCTTTGCCCTGAATAACTCGGGAGACTTCGGGCAAACTACTTAATGAGCATCTTGAAGCCTTACAGACCTCATCAGCACGGTGGCCAGGAGACCACCTGCCTCCCAAACACAGACAAATGAGAATCAAAGGCGGCAAGAGACAGGAAAGCAGATTGTAAGAGCTTCACGTAAAAGAGATACAATTCGTAAACAAACACAGGGGGACAATACTTAATCTTGTAAGTTACCAAGAAAATACAAATTAAAACAGTAAGGCAACATTCTACACACATTGAATTAGCAGCACTGCCGCTGGCGGTATAATTAGAACCATCTTTTCAGAAGGCAATTTGGCAATAGGTTTCAACAGCAATAAAAATGTTCGCAGTGGCTGACCCAGTAAGCCCTCTCCTGATAAAATCCCTCTCCTGCTCAGAAAGCCAAGGACCTGAAAAATGTTCGCCACAGCACTACCGGAAACAGCAAAAACAGAGAGCAAACAAAAGGAAGTAATTATTTTTAATGCATCCGACAAGGTGTGAGCACCAAAACGTGCCCCTTGCTGGCCCTGGGACACAGCATCCTTTGTGAGGTAATGAAAATATTTTTAAATCGACTGGGGTAATAGGCACACATATCCGTGAATATACTAAAAATCAGAAGTGTACATTTTAAATGGGTGAATTGTGTGGTATATGAATTTTATCTCAATGGAGTCGCTTTTAAAAAAGGAAAAACATTCATCAGTACTGCATTTGACAATATGTGAATGCCAATTCCTGCCACGGGCTGACTTACAGGAAAACAGCAAGCTAGACACCCCACCTTCAGAGGGCCCGTGGCCTCGGCGGGGAGTCTGTCAAGTCAGTCAGTGACGGGGACACCGTGGGAGAAAAGCGCCCCGACGGGCGGGTCACGCCCTGGTGGGAACGTCTGGAGGAACACAAGCTGGTCTGGAAGGACCGAGAAGGCCTCGGAGGGAAACAGCAGCGCGGCGCCCACGCTGTGATGGGAAGGGTGGGCAGAGGCCAGCCAAACGAAGCCACGGCCGGGAGCCGGTGGGGAGCAGGCGGCTGGCTACGCCTTGTCCCTGTGTCTAGTCAGTGGGCGATCATGTCATTTTACTTTTTGGCCACTGTGCGAAGTGCTGCTGCGAACTCACCCGCAAGGTTCTGTGTGGTTTCGGACCTCCTGAGCACACGGCCAGGAGCGGAAGGGCTGGCCCTGCTGCACCACTGCCGGTCGCTGCCTCGCCCCCAAGCCCCAGACAACAGGCGCAGCGCACGAGTGTGGCTCACCCTCCCCCAAACGGACCAAGTGCTCTTCACTCCACCAGAACAGGGGAAAGTCGCTCTACCTGAAACAGTTCGTGCTGCGGGGTCCGGTCCGGTCTGGCAAACACCGACTGGTCCTTCCAGGGCAAAAGCACCTCGCGCGGAACATTGCCCAAACCGTTCCTCCACGCCTGCAAAGAGCCGGCCGAGTCCCCATGGCGCTACGTCCACGGATCACAGCGACTGCCCCTCCGCAGCCCTGACCAGGCCGCGCCCCCACGCCCGGCACTGACTGCCCGCCCTGTGCCAGGCACGAAACTCGGGGCTCTCAGCCCTGGGGGACAGCCTTGGACCCCGTGTGCAGATGAGAAAAGCACGGCTGGGAACAGTTAGCCTGTCGCAAGGTCGCAACGCGGTGAGGACGGTGGTGAACAAACCCGGGGCTGTGGCACCCTGATGTGCGAGGCAGCGTGGGAACGTTACGGGGCGGAGAAGAAGAAAGGGAGAGGAAACGAAGGAGCGAGCCCCGTGGGAAGTGAGACCTGAGTGACACCGAGGAGCCACCCGCGTAAGGTCCTTCGGCCCAAGGCGCCCTCAGCGGGGCTCCTTGGGGAGCTTGCGGGCGAGGTGGGGGGAACCAGCAGCAACGCCCCTGCCGCAGGGGCGCAGGCGGTGGCCCCTGGGGGGGAGCGCTACAGGCAGAGAGGGACAAATTCCCGGACGAGGTGACAGAGACAGGAGTGGACGCAGCGGGCAGCTGGAACGGCGCGTGCACGCCACGGAACAGAGGGCTGCTGCGTCGGGAGCCGCCGGGTCCCATGGCCAGAACGCGGGGGGAGGGCACGCGGGGAAAGCGGGGGCCGGAGGCTGCACGCGCCGCTCGGAACCTTCCGTGAGCCGCTGGACACGCTCACGGCCCACGGGGCCCGCCAGCCTCCGGCCCGTCAACCCGCGGCCACAGCCTGCGCCAGCTTGTCCCTCGTGCCCGGTCAGGAAGCCCCGGCAAAGATGACCCCGCGTCAGCGATGGTCACGCTTCCGAGAGAAGTGGACCCCAAGCCCCGTGGGTCCCTCTATCTGACATCCCACAGAAACCGACAGAGCCCTGGGGAACCGGGAGCTTTTTCCCGTCGACAACCGCCTGGTGACCCACCTTGAGCTCGCTCACATTCGCACGTATCAGAGGGTGTATGCGGGGATCACGCCCCCTTCACCCGCACATGTACACCAGGACCGGTCACCCGGGGAAGAAGGCGAGAGACCCCTCCTCAGGCCCGCTCTTGTTTTCCTCTCTATCGGCTGCTGCTCGGACCCATGTTTAATTTCCACGCAGCGGTGTTGACAAGTGCTAAACGCTGGCCCCACGAGGGCCACCATGAGCTCGCCGGGAGGAGGGTCATCCCATAAATCACGGTCTCCACCAGTAACATGACGGCAAACCACCGGCCGACGCGGAACGCCCTGGCTGTTCGCATGGGAAGATGAGGCCCAGGAGGAATCTAACCATCGACCTGAGGTTACAGGGATGACAGGCTGAGGCTGGTGGAAAGAGCCCGTCAGACCACTCGACCTCTGTCCTTGTCCCAGACTCCAGCCAGCCGAACGCCATCGCGCGCAGCCCTTCACGGAGGCAGCAATCTGCTCAGTGTGCAAACGGCCCGGTTCCTCCCGTCCAGACACAGTGTCTCTATGTCACTAATTAACATGACCTCAAACACCTAGCAAGTTCCCTCTCCCGTGCAGCCCCCGAGGGCAGACAGGCTCTACCCTGAGTGTGCCCCGACTCTCCCCCCACGACTGTGAGAAGTTCATGAAGGAAGAGGACACACAGCAGGGGGCCTGGTCTCCCTGGGGGCTGATAAGAGGCGTCCCAGAGGCAGTGGGACCGGGGGAGTCGTGAGGTGAAGGGGGTCGGGGGCCTGGGAAGGGGAGCGCAAAGGCCCTGCCGTGGGGAGAAGTGCATTTAAGAGGGGAAAGTCCCAGATGAGGCAGACGAGACAAATGGACCCGGGGCGCAGGGGGTATCTGGGCTTGAAACAGACGGCGGCTGAAACCGAAAGCCGCTGGCACCTAGGAGCAGTGTGGGAGGAGACGAGCGAAGGAGGAACCCGCACGTCTGTGACCTGGGTGCCAGGGACAGTGGTGGTCACGTGGTGGTCACGTGGTGAAAATCCACTGAGCTGCGTTCTTGTGAGGTGCGCTCCTCTCTCCATACTGTTACACGCTGACATCTGTAGTTCACACAACGCAGGAAAGACAAGGGGGCCCAGGTAGAGAGAGTAGAGAAATGCAGTGGGGTGCGGAGAGAGGCTCGGGGACGAGGCCCCAGGGAGGACCCAGGCGGCGCGGCGCGGGGCACCAGGCAGGGGAAGAGGCGGCAGGGGAGCCGAGGACACGGTGGAGCACGGTGTCTTCTACCGGCAGAGACCTGGGGACACCGCCCACCTAAGCCCGAGCCGGGTGTCCACGTGGGCCAGCAGCAAGAACGCCCTTACTCATCGTCCCTTTAAAAAAAAAATCAGTTTGAACACACTCACCTTGGTCTGACAAAAAGTCCAGCATGGTCTGCAGGAGGAAGGACAGGTGCCGGACAGAGAGCGCCGGGTTCCCCATCCTGCGGGAGGCGTAGACCAGCTCGTGAAGCAAACGCATCTGCACGGCCGCCCAGCCGCGGTGCGTTCCTGCAACCGGAACACAAAGCTTCGTAAAAGCGCGTGGGGACGGGGCACCCGTGACGGCCACAGCACACGCGCGCCTGGAGCTTTGAAGACTAACGTCTCAGCCGTCGGCCTCGACAGCAAACCCTGCGCACTCATCCGAGGAGGGCTCTAACGGGCACGCTTTTTCATAGCTAAACTGTGTTTTATGTTACACTTTCTCTCTTCTGCAAAGACGCAACTATAAAAGTGACCCATTTTGAATTAGCTAAGGTTAGAACAAAAGATTATGTTTTCCGGGGCCTGTGTGTGAGTTTTAGACACACTTCTTTCCCACATGATGGGCTTTCGACCAAGGACAGGAAACGCAAAAGCACACTATTCTCTGAAGCGTGACAAAAGTACCGGAAGGCAGACAGAGCGGAAACAAGGGCACCGCGACCTTTCGGGGCCGCTCCTCCAACGCAATGTCATAATGTCGCACGCGTGAGACGAAAGGTGGGAGATGGGCTGCACGGCCAGTAAAAAAGCTCTCTTCAAGATAACGGAATTTTAGAATTAATGATCCATTCCCCTCTGGGCAACGATTACCACTTTTAAGTATTTTCCACCTTAAAATCCTTTATGAAGCAGCCGTGGTGACAGGAATCCAAAACAAGTTACCACTCCCCGCCGCGTGCAGCGGCCCTAGGGGCTTCATAGAGAAGTTGGGGGAAAAGATGTACGCCTCGACCAAAAGGCCCGCCGCTCAGCCCTACTCCCCCTCTCCCTGCCGCCACCCCCCACCGCCCTGCCCCACACAGCCGACCAGTCCTTCCTGTGCATTTCCACTGTCTCACACAAGTATCGGCCCAGAGGAAGCAGCGGCAGGTACGGCGAGGCCCCTGCAGGCTGGCGCGTCTGCTGCTCCATCAGCCCCTCGCTCCCTTGGGCCTTATTCACCCCGGAAGGCCTGATACGCAGTTGCCACGTAACTAGCACGTAGGTGAAGCGAAAGCCCGAGGAAGAAAATGCCCACTTTTCAACGTGCAGACATGTATGTGGGGTATAAAATGACAGGATTTCTGGGACTGGCTGAAAAATATTTTAACAGAGAACACAACAACAACAAAAAAAAAAAAAGGAAAAGAAAGGTACTAATAAAGCAAATGGGGCAAAATCTTGATAACTACTTAATCTGGCTCACAGTAGTCTCTCTACTTCGTCCATATTTAAATTATTTCATAATAATGTTTTAATTGAAATTCTTGGCGCTGACCACCCGCCCCCCTCCCCCACACACACTACTTCCTTTGCCCACCCCTGCCTTACAGACCCGTCTTGTGGAGCGTAAAAGGGCACTGCTTCTGCTACGACAGGGAAGGACAGAGACTCAAGCCCCTGGCTTGTTTCCACATTGTCAAAAGAAGCTGAGACCAAGTGCCGAAGCAAAGTAAGAGATTTTTTAAAGGATTAAGAAGCTGAACTCTGTGGTGACTAACGTAGTCAAGAATTCAGAATGATCCAATTGAACTAACCTCAACACTCCCGTGTCAAGAAGGCTTTCCCACTGAAGAACTGGGCAAATGCCAAATTGCAGATTTTCTTTTAAATAACGACCCACTTCCTACCACACGCAATTATGAGTAAGACTGCGTGTAAATTTTCTTAACACTAAATAGTGTACAAGTCATGATTTCCATGTGATTCGAATTGTCCTTCTATAAAATCTGAATCTTTTTATTCCTTCGGACAGATCTGCAGCATAGAACCCAGTGATAAAATTTTCAACACTCACATTTAAGAAGTTCACCAATTTAAGAGTTTATTATATCAACTATCGCCTTTCAGCAAATCCATCTGCTTTGCCTGTCTCCTTCGTAAGCATTCCTGGGGAAAATGTAATCCCTCGCTCCGGAAAAGGCCGAGTGAAAGGAATGATCAAAAATCTTCACATATAGCAACACAAATAAGATTAAAATGATAATAAGCCGCCCTGCGAGCTGGTGAATACACACAGCACACATCTGTGCTCCTGGATCGACTTTCCTGAACCAGCTAGTGAAAATGTTCAGGTAGAAGCAATACATTTCGGGTCCTGAGAATCCAAATTATCTTTTTATTCACAGGTGCAGGGTTTTAGTAGGATTTCCATTTAATTTTCTGAGAAATGTTTAAAGTGGTCCAGAGCAACTGTGGAGATGGGGTTTGAAGCGATTTTTATTTCTTATTAAAAATATATCCAGCTGACACTTATCATTTTTACTTTATTTGCTCTCACTCCTTACCATCCTTTCCCAACCTCTTTCACCAAATGTTGGCGAATGTCCCCTCTAGACACAGAAAAATAAGTAAAAATTACTTAATCACTTGGACACGTGCTTACGGTGTCCAGCAAGAGCGAGAAACGCCCGCTGAACAGCGAGGCCTCCGGGAGGGGGTCCCCAGCTCCGCCCTGGACCGCCTGCATGCAGCACCGCCACCTGTGGCTGAGACGAACTCAGGTGCAAAATTACTCGGCCAACAGTATGAGCCGCACTCACGGACGGTATCCGACGAAGACGAACGTCAGGTCCCACGTCTCCTTTTTAAAATACTAACAGCATGAGCGCGGGATGGATACCCGGAGCACGTGAAAAGGCTCGTGTGAGCCCCGTCTAAAATGCACGGATGGGGACACGCTGGCACTGGGCCTGCCACACCTGGCCCCGTGCTACAGAGGCAGGACGTCTTAAAGGACTCTGGAAAATGCTTCTGGAAAATTGTTTTTAAGTAAATGAGGCCAAAAAAAATAAAATTTCAATATCACTGTGCTCTCAGCCAGGGATACGGCAAACCACAGTCTGTACCCCTGGTCTGGCCCGCCGCCTCTTCCTGTAAATAGCGTCCTGTGGCTTCATGTCACGCCACCGCAGCAGAGCTTAGGGGCTGCCCTGGCTGTCGGGCCCTTGGTGCAAAGCTGGCCCACCGGTGCTAAGCCAATCAGAATCCACCCTGAGACTGATCTCAGAGGCGGAGTCTGTCACACGAAGTAAGTACTGCTTCGGGAAGAGGCTCGAACGGTGGGAAGTCGGGAGAGAGCAGCCATGAGGAATGATGACTGACTGCAGACAGACTGGAGGAAGGCTCTGGAGGGACCTGAGCACTCCACAGACACCCCAGGGGTGGCCCAGGCGAGCGGCCTTTCATTTCTCATTAGAGGGCAGGGACTGTCCCCTTCACACTGCTTCTCTTATCTGACATGCCACGTGACACTGGCCAAGAGGGCAATGCATCATCTGTTGAATAACATACAAAAAGCAAAGCAGACACGCCATGAGGTAGTCCGGGATGAAAGGAGGAAGGCGACTTTTATTCAATTTGGGGGCGAGCACTAGTAACCGGAATTATCCGAAAACAGAGCTAGACTCGGCGTTAAGACCACGAGCTCCTCAGGTCAGCATGCGTGTCTGAGTTGACACAGATAACCGTATTCTGCCGTGGTGGGACAAGAATCTCGATGTCACCTCAGTCCGTGTCCGACCTGGAAGCCTGCGCCTTTGCTGACTCTAGATATGAGCTGGATAAACGTGCTAAGAGTGTCCGGCCTACAACTGAAACCAAAAAGAAAAATTTTTTTTCTCCTGCTAATCGCACTTTGCCTGACACTAGGCTCATACCTGTGTGTACCTGTGGTCAGATTCACAGCTTTGTTTTTAACACCCCTACCCTGCATTACTATTGCAGGATAAGGATTTATCACCAAATGTATACCTACGCATGTACACATATACCCAAGTATATTGGTTTTTCCTAATTTTTGCCAAATTTCAAAAGCTAGTGAAATTCATGAAGGATTTCAGGGGTTCTACGGATGACGCACTACGTCCATGAGCTCAGAGCAGACTGCTGCCTCCCACGGGTACAGTGTGAGGGCGCAGCCCCCACGCAGAGCGCCTTTTCTGTGAGGACTGTGTCATCCTGTGTCCCCAAGGGCAGGACAGGGCTTTGGTCACCTCTGACCCCAAGCGGCCACGCACCATGCCTGACGGGTAGAGCAGGGGCTCAAGCAACACATGCCCGTCCGAACCAAAGCGGCACTTCACTCCCGGCGACGAGGCTCGGGTACCTTTGTTGAAGTCCTTCGGGTCCAGCGACAGACTGTAGCCGGGCAGCGTCTCCAGCAGCAGCTTGTAGCAGGCCCGCCAGCCGGGCTCCGCGACGCTGGGCGCCACGCACTGCATGGCGGCCACGCGCTTGAAGAAGGCCGCCTTGCGCCGGAAGCCCACCAGCTCGTAGAGCTCGGACAGGATGCTGTAGCGCTGGATCTTCTCCTCTTCCGAAAGCTGCAGCACGGGAGAGAGTTAACGGCTTTTGAGAGACACTTGAAAAGGAAAAAGAAAACAGAAAGGAAAAGCTCTTCTGTGAGCCAGACGCGACTGAACACGACGGAACGGGAACGCTGGGCGACAGCGGGTCAGAGGACGATGCCGGGCACAGCGGCGAGGAAGCTCCGCGCGCAAGTCCCAGACCCCCCACGCGGCTTCGGGGCCAACCTGTGCTTTTGCCGAGAGGGGCCGTGCCCCCCGGCACAAAGGTGCTTGCTAGGTGGCGCAGAAGACGTCGCGTTGAGCCCCGTCGTAAAAGGAACAAGAAAGAGTTCGCCCAGACACGAGGAGCGTGGCAGACACTTTCATCACGCACAAAACTTCTCAAAACAGGGCACACGCAGAGCCGTGTGACTGGACGATGCACTGTTAACCCTGACAGCGCCTAACCTAGCCTTAGGACTCCACGGCGCCAGGACTGGCCTGTGCCCTGCGACCCGCCCGCACTGTCCCTCCCCCCGACAGCAGGCACTGGGTTCTCAAATCCGACCATACGTCAGCACACTTAACATGCCGCATTTAATCATCGTGACGATCCCAAGGAAATGTGAAGCTCAGAGGTACTCATCGCCTGCGCAAAATCACACGGCCAAGAGGCATCAGCGACAAGACCTGAGTTGGGCTGGGGCTCTGCTCAGTGCCCGCGTCCACCTGGCCACGCCACGTCCACCGGGCCACGCCGCAGCCTCCTGAGACTAGACGGCTAGAGCCGACCCGCTGCTCACAGCTGCACAGCCTCACGAAGGGGGCCTCCCCCTCTCCCGCCCTGGACGCTAAATCTGCTCTCCGATGTGTCTGGGGCGCAGCAGCACAGTCCGGGCGCGCTGCCGAGGGCTGCCTCCCACTCCCCACTAGCTCTCACCCGGGGGACCCCTCCAAGCAGTCCCCCCACCAGCCTTCTCCACCCCCCCTGAGCCACCATGCAGCTGCCACACCAATGCCCCGTCACCGCACCTCAGAAACCCAGCGGTTCTGTAACGGGGTGCCAGGCCCTAGGGGGCTCAGCCCACCTGCCCTGGCCACTCTAGATCCCGCCGCCGACCATGACCTGGCCACACCGAACACTTCGAACACTTGTTTGCTCCTTCTGTCGACACATTTCCTACACATTCTCTGAGCCCACGACCACCCGGGGGCACAGCAGAGAGTGGACGAGGCCCAGACCCCGTCCCTCGAGGGCGTCCACGCTAGCGACAGGCCAGTTCCTGGCCTCTACACCCTGCTTGGGACCGGGGGTGACGGTGGCAACCAGTACGTGAACAAAGAGGTGAAGTCACGGCTCCAAGTGCGATGAGACGTCCTACGGGCTGTGCAGAGAGGAGGAGAAGGAGTTGCCGACCAGGTGGAGATGCTCCCAGCAGAGCAGGAACATCAAGCCCCAGGCTCCCTGCGTTGCCGGGGCCAGCACCCCGTCCTCGCTCATCGTCCCCGAGGGCTCCCCGCCCCGTCCCCTTTCCCATTCAGGCCTGACCCCGCCTTCAAAGACCCACTCCAGCGCCGCCTCTCCAAGATGCTCGTCCCGATGCCCTGGGCATAAGCTGCCGCTTCTTCCCCTCCGCACTCCAGCACGTCACCTCTCTCCTCTGTGACGTGCGTGCTGCATCTCTGCCCCCGACCCTAGAGCGGCAACGTCGCTGTACACTCACACCAGCAACGCACGAGACCGACCGCTGGTCCACGCGCTCGCCAACGTTCGCCGCTGCCCGCCTTTTTCATTATAGCCGTTCTGGTGCCTTTCATTTGCATTTCCTGAGTAACTGATGACGTGGAACTTAGCGAAGCGCTGGTTCACTCTTCTGCTCATTTTTCAAGTCAGACCACTCGTCTTATTACTGAGTGTAGGAGTTCTTTACGTATTCTGAATGTAAGTCCAGTCATACGCGCTTTGCACGTATTCTCCCCGAGTCCGTTGCTCATTTATTTTGCTGAGGGAGGCTTCTGCTCTACAGAGACCGTGAAGGAGCTCAGTGTATCGTCTTTTTCTTTTAGGGTTAATGCTTTCTGCGTCCTTGTCCGAAAACCTTTACCTGCCCTGCTCCCACAGACACTGTTTTCTTCTAGAAGCTCGATGTTCGGGGGTATGGCCGTGCACGTGCAGACATGAGGAGGACACAGCCTCTGCCTTCCAGGAGCACACAGGACCCTTTCAGATAGTCCGGTGCAGTGAGCTGCTGGCCACGGCTGGGGGCCGAGGCGGCCCGCACGGCAGCGGCAGGACTGCTTAATGCCTTCATCACAAACCCGGACGCTGCCAGGCCTTTAACTGCACCCAAGAGCCAAAGACGACAACAGACACAGGGGCAATAAAACTAACAGTGGTCGTAGCCAGAGCCCTCAGGGAGGCCACCATCTAAAACAAAGGGGACGGCCAGGGCGAGAGCGTGAGCCTTGACCTCTAGTCCATCTGAGTTCTCACGGACTCCTTCATGGACCAATTAAAGATGAAAGGTTGTGATCACATGACCGTACTGAGACGTCAAATGATAAACACCGTGGGGTAAGTGGAACTGCGATCACTGCCAGCCCTCAAAACGATGCTTCACGGAGAAAAAGATGCTTCACGGAGAAAGCCTGGGCACAAGGGCTTCGGAGCCCAGCACGCACTTGACTGAAAAGCCCCTGGCTGGCTTCAGGCCCTGTGGGCCTCAGGACAAGGCCCTGTCAGGTGTGCAGGGCCACCCTCAGCACAGGACCCTGGGGAACGCGAAATGGGCCCAGGCATATTTTAGGTTGGGATCCTCATGACATTCTGAAATGAAATTGAATCCCCAAACTCATCTCCGACCTGCTGCTCCCTGAGGGACTATTAATTAATCAGCACGCACCTTATTCTAGCTGTTCAATAAGCTGCAAGGGCATGAAGGCTGAGGCCGGATGGGACTAAAGGTCCAGTGGCTTGGGACAAGTGGCTTCGCTCACAGGGGGGCTCAGGGGCTCTCTGGCGAATGCACGTGTTTCTTTGCCATTCCACCTCCAGGTTGCAGACCTGTTTTATGCTACTGAAAAGCAAGAGAGGAGGAAGAAGGAGTTGCCGACCAGGTGGAGATGCTCCCAGCAGAGCAGGAACATCAAGCCCCAGGCTCCCTGCGTTGCCGGGGCCAGCACCCCGTCCATCGCTCATCGTCCCCGAGGGCTCCCCGCCCCGTCCCCTTTCCCATTACAGGCCTGACCCCGCCTTCAAAGACCCACTCCAGCGCCGCCTCTCCAAGATGCTCGTCCCGATGCCCTGGGTAACATTAGCAGGGAACTCAGGACCTAGGAAGGTCTCTGGCTGTCTGGAAGGATGGCATAGGGAGAGGACAAGAGAGTCACACAGGCCCAGGTTCCGGTCCCAAATGTGCACATCACTGGCTCTGGCACCTCCCTTCTCCATGGGGATAATAAATCTAACTGTGACTGCTGGGGAGATGAGTGAAATAACGTGTATGGTCGCCAAGGGCCGAAAACTCCCAGCGAGAGCTTGCGACAGGGGCAGCAGCACTGCCCGTCACCGCCCCTGACGTCACGCGTGCGAACCCCGAGCCAGCCGGCCAGGACGCGCCAGAGAACGCCCCAACAGCTGCCTGGTTCACCATCGGTGTCGCCCATGCGTGCCAGCGCGCCCAATCACAGAGGCGCTGGGCCTTCCGCCCTCTTCACACGGCTCTGGCGGGAGTGAGCCCAGTGCGACGGGCGACCCCCGGCCCTGCAGGCACGTCCCTTCCCGCTACAGAGCTGGCTGCGGTGTAGTCGTCCACCTCACGAGCGTCCACTGAGACGCTGCCGCCCCCTCCAGCTCGAAGCTCCAGCAGCTCTGTCACCCACAGGATGCTCCAGGCCCACAGGGTGCTCCAGGCCCACAGGATGCTCCAGGCCCACAGGATGCTCCAGGCCCAGCAGGCACCGACAAGCACCCAGCAGGATGCTCCAGGCCCACAGGATGCTCCAGGCCCACAGGATGCTCCAGGCCCAGCAGGGTGCTCCAGGCCCAGCAGGGTGCTCCAGGCCCACAGGATGCTCCAGGCCCACAGGATGCTCCAGGCCCACAGGATGCTTCAGGCCCAGCAGGCACCGACAAGCACCCAGCAGGATGCTCCAGGCCACAGGATGCTCCAGGCCCAGCAGGGTGCTCCAGGCCCACAGGGTGCTCCAGGCCCAGCAGGGTGCTCCAGGCCCAGCAGGGTGCTCCAGGCCCAGCAGGATGCTCCAGGCCCAGCAGGCACCAACAAGCACCCAGCAGGATGCTCCAGGCCCACAGGATGCTCCAGGCCCAGCAGGGTGCTCCAGGCCCACAGGGTGCTCCAGGCCCAGCAGGGTGCTCCAGGCCCACAGGATGCTCCAGGCCCAGCAGGGTGCTCCAGGTCCACAGGATGCTCCAGGCCCAGCAGGGTGCTCCAGGCCCAGCAGGGTGCTCCAGGCCCACAGGATGCTCCAGGCCCACAGGATGCTCCAGGCCCAGCAGGGTGCTCCAGGCCCAGCAGGCACCGACAAGCGCCCAGCGTCCGGACGCCCGTCTGCCGTCCTCTCACGTCCACTCCCGTGAAGGAAGTCTAGACGTCCACTACGCAAGCTCACGGACAGCCCGTTAAAGTGAAACACGCCCTGCATGTGTTAATGCCAGGTATTGCCATCAACTACTCTCGCAAACACGCAGGAAAAGACAGGTCGGTCCACATTTCTGCCGGAGACAGGGAGGAATGTGCCTGGAAGTCTGTTATGTGCAGGAAGCCTCGCGAAGCCACCGCATCCAAGCACACTGTTCCTCAGCCTGTATGTACGTCCGCACGGGGCTTCTCAGAGCAGAAGGTACCTGCAATGGCCACGTCTCCGTTCCTGTCTAAATTTCCACATTAGCCCAAATCATTCCCAGGAATAGATACAACCCGTCAATTCCACAAAGGAACACACTCAATCAATTACCAAATGCTGTGCCATTTCCGAAAAACGACAGACCCTTTTTTTCATTGTCATTATAAAATCCCACCAGAACTCATTATTTTGCTGTCTGCTCATCTGGCAAGCAAACGTGGAGATGAGTCATCTACAGCGACGTGTGGCGTTGGGGACAACTCAGAAGGCCGGGCAACAACACCCCGTCAGCCCGCAGCGGGAGTGCAGGGTTAGCCCTCTGGCGTGCCTCTGCTGCCCCCTAGTGTTCAATGCGGAGACGGAGTCCACAGCCGCAAATCCCACATATTTTAACCAAAAACATCTTATTTTAGAAAATGTGTGTATTTATATACCCACCTGTGAAAACAGCTTCTCAGGAAGCCCAATTTTCAACATTAATTTGCAAAGGTAACTCCAGTCCTTAGGGGAAGCAAGTCTTAAGACACAGATCCTCCAAAATCCTGTCCGCACCCCTCCGCCAATCAGTCCGCCTCCGGGTCCCAGCTCCAGGCCTTCTAAACGTCCCTTTAAAATGCTAACCCCGTCCTCCCCTCGGACACCGAGGATGCCCCACGCAGCCCTCCCACCCAATCACATAACAGGTGTGATTTTAGAGGGCAGACACTAAGGCGGCACCGCACAGAGGAGACTGACGCTTCCGACCCCCGGATGGACTTGGTCCTCTGTCCTGCTACAGATGAAATACGGAGAGTCAGACGCAGGGAATTTGCTCCAGGTCCCACAGCTAACACGTGGCAGAGGCGGGCCTGCACCCGAGCCCACGGACGCTGCTCGCCTCCAACGCGGCTCCCTGGCGCGGCCTCCCGCAAGGACCCTCTCTCGCCCGCCCGCTAAAGGCCACGCTTCTTTACTCTGGTTCACAGCCTATGACAGGGTCTGACCCCAGCCCGCCTTTGAAGCATCCTTCCGCCGCACTGCCCCCCAGGACCGCGATCCCGCAGCCCCTCAGGACCGCAATCCCGCAGCCCTCAGGACCGCGATCCCGCAGCCCCTCAGGACCGATCCCGCAGCTCACCGAGTGCCTCCAGGCCCCAGACACTCCGTGCTCACGCCCGGTCGTGCATGTGCACCCCGTCCCTCTGCTCAGCCCCTCCGTGGAGAGGAGAGCTCCGGGGAGCCCTCCCCACCCCACCCCCAGCGTGGTGGGTGCCGGCCACCCGGAGTCGCCCCACTGGGAAGGCCAGAGGTGGGCCTGCTCGTCCGACCCGCAGCCTCAGAGGCAGGGTCATGCCCTGGTCACCCCTGTAACCCTGCTTGCTGCTCAGCAGGCCACCAGAGACACTGTCCAACGGTAAATCAAGTCACCACGGCCACTCTTCTCTTGCAGCCCCACTGAGGGCGGCGTCCTCCCCTTGGTCAGTTTCCCGCATACCGGAAGCTTTCTCCTGCCAAGGGTGGGTTTTTGCTTTCCCTACCCATCTTACCAGGAAACGTCCAGGTAACCCAAAAGGCCTGTCTTAGCCCCTTCCTGACGGCACATCTGCACCCATGACACGGACGCACTGACGCATTCGGTTAGGACGACAGGCAGCACTTCTTACTCCCCTGAATGGCCTCCCCACCCCACCCCCACCTCCGCCTCAATGTCTAATCACGAGGGAGGGCCTAAGGGCCAGCAAACACACCTGACGGAGAGGGATCCAAGGCACAGGAGCCCAGGTGACGGGCCCAGGGCGTCGCGCCGGGTTCAAAGCCCCTGTGTCCGGAGCCCCAGAACCACTGGGCTGAACTACTCCTCTCTTTGTAGGTTGGCTGGAAACATGTTAAATATCAAAATACGGGTGGAAAGATACACGTCAACTCTAAGATGTCGATCAACCCTGCTATTTTCTCTCTACTTAAGTTATTTTCTCTCTATTCTAAGAACCTCCGCAGTCAAGATGGCAAAACGTTAAATCTGGACAGCAGAGGCCCGAGTGTCTTCCCATTCATACTCCACATGTTCGAAGTACAAAATGAGTTTCGTCTCCTCTCTCCCCACCCCTCACCCCCTCGCACCTCAGCTCCCAGACCCACAAGTCTAAGTCTTCGTTATACCACCTTCCCTCTCAAAGCACGACATGGCCATCGCTGACCTGGCTGGTCCAGACGGACACCTTCCGCCCGACCCTCCACGCAGCCGTGAGTCCCTCCCTTGTCACCATCAAAATATGTTTTCAATCTGTTCGCTTTTTTCCCAGCGACAGTTCCCCCACTCAGGTGGACGCCATCACACTGCCCACCTGGACTCCTTAAGGGTCTCCAGACTGGCCCCCGATGTCACTCTATCCCACTCAAGATGAGGACCATTCCATTCCTCTGCTTATAAGACCTTTCTTTAAAACCCACTGTTCTTAGAATAAACTCCAAATTCTTCACCTGGCAGAGAAAGCCCCCCGCCCTGACCTGCACCCCTTCTGCACCCCCCACCCCGCTCTCTCTCCAGACCCGTCTGTCACTCTGGTTCCTTCCAGATGGCATGCATCAGATGTTCGCCCTGACTGAGCCACCTGCCCGGAAAGCCCTGTCCCCACCTCGCCTCTCCCGGCTGGTCATCCTTCACATCCCAGATGGAACTTCCGTGGCTCAGCGACAGTCCCTGACCCCCACGCCCTCCACCACCAGCAAACTGGGTCAAATCCTTTGCCACTGGCTCCCTTAGCACCCCGCACCTCCACCTTTTTTCACCTGCCCCACTGTCAAATGTCTGTCTTTGCCTCGAAACTGTCAGCCCAGCAAGGGCAGAACATGCCTGCCTCATTCCCACACCTGGCACAGTGCATGCTCAGTGCGGATCTGACTTACAGTTACCTGGATTCTAATCCTAGTCTCGTGTCCTTCAGCGAACTGCTAAACCTGTCCATAAAAATCCGAGTTAGCTAAGTAGCTAAAAATCTTCCTGGACTACCAATTTTGGTATTTTTCATTAGCAACCTGCAGCTAAATGTTCTAATGACTTTGTTTAATAAAAACGCATTCAAAACAACAACAACAACAACTAATACCTCCAGATTCAGATTAAAGTGGTGTTTGTAGATGCCGACCGTGGTGACCTTCACAAACTTCCTGTTTTATAAACCTGACCACCCAGACGGGGTTATAAATGACAATTGCTTCACAAGTGACAACAGTCAGGTGAGAGATATAAAGCTCACTCAAGGTCACAAAGCTGGTAAGAGGCAAAGTTGTTTCTCCAATCAAAAATGAAAACATTTGAAAGACTAGCAAGTCCTGAATTTTGAAAGTTAAGCACCATCACGTAAAGAAGCAACACAAAGAGCCACCACATTCATCAGGGTGGCCAGTTCTGACCCCAGAGCTTCTACCCCGCCACACTGAACCTTGGCACAGCAAGAGCAGAGGAACTGGTGGTGACAAAGGTCCCGGAGAACCGCATTCGCACCTCCACGACCGGCGGCGCACCCACCTGGCGAAGATTGATGTAAACGGCATTCTGGAGGAACTCCGAGGCTTCCATGCTCCGCTTCTGAATGGCGAGGATGCGTACAGCTTTGACACACGCTTCCAGCTCGATCACGCCGGCGTTCTTGTACTGCGGGGACAGAGCAGGACCCTCCGTCAGAAGAGGCAGTGAGGGCGGTTCTGTGCGCCAAGGCAGAGTCCCTCATGGGGGCAGAGGAGGGAACTTACAAAAGTTCCTTCCTTCAACTAATTCAACCACAATAGTGGGATCTGTTACAAAATTTCAAAATATCATCAATGGACATTTCGCTACTTGCCTCCACTTTCATCTCTGGTACTCTAAAACACTTAGACTCTCTCACACCTGCCCTGCGGCTTTAAGGCAGTAAGGTAATTTCATTGTACTTTGTTGCAAAAATTCTAGCTCCTTGTATCATTGTACCCATCCTCTACTTAAATGTTTCAATGTCTTTGGTCTGCTCTCTCAGTTACTTATTCCTGCTTCTCAGATCCTGAGATGAAGGGCAGAAGACAAAGGAAACAGAAAAAGCGCTGTGAACTTCACATCACTACTCAGTAAAAAAATAATAATTCGTGAAGCTTGAGAAACTTCGCTATTACCCTCAGGGACTGAAAAGCAAGAAGGAGTGCTTCTCCTCAGAAAGTGGGAGAGAGACCCATGTGTGTGTGTGTGCATGCGTGTATGTGCGTGCATGTTAGAAGATGTCACACGATCTGAGAGAACAGAGCAGGTCTGAGGTGGCAGGTCACCTGTGACACACAACTAAGTGAATGAAGCGAGATGCAGAATAACATATATAGTGATCACATTTTTGTAAATAAAACAGACATATATACATATGTTTCATGTAAATATTTCACATGTAACTTCACAGGCATAAAGGTCATGAAAGATACACCGAATTTCCATAGTTGTCACTCTCCAGAAATACGGGCAGAGCAGGGAGGGGCTTTTATTATTCACTTGCTACTCCACTCTTCTGTACGACATGAGTTCTTTTCTTTTTTCTTTTTTCTTTTTTTCAGTATTTCAGTAAGTATACTTGAAATTTAAATTTTTTTAGGTCCAAAGTAAAAAGATCGGTACCTTCACAAGATGGAATGCTATACAGGTGGTTAAAAATCATGTCATGGGATATTTACTAACATAGAAAAACACATAATATGCCAAAGGAAAATTGCAGGTCTCCACACAGTAAATGAGTACAGAGTGCTCACTATTTTTTATGATACAGATAATATACAGTAACAAAAAGACCAGAAAATAGAAATTAAAGTGGTAACAATGATTATCTGAGTGGGGCTAGGATTGTCTTTTTTTTCCTCCTTTTTCCAAACATTAGAATCAGAAAAAGAATTTCTGGTGTATAGTACAATGCAGTAGAATTAGCGAGAATAACCTGAAAGAAATAACCCGGAGATACTGCTGCATTGCACAACATAAAATAGGGACTTCCGACTGACACGGCTCCGCGAGGGCTTTGGGGAGCAGCGAGGTCACCTTGCTGTAGCAGGAGATGGCCTCCTTGTACTTGTCGACGATGTCCTCGGGGCTGAGACAGTTCTTCGCACGTCCGATTTCAGCGCTGGTGTCGGCGTTTATACCGTTGGTGGTCAAGGCGCCTGCAAACGGAGAGGAAGGAAAATAATCGCGTTTGCGTTTTCTGTCTCGTTTCTTTGTTAATTTAAAAGAAGGGGGGCACACATACAATAACACTTAAATATCCCCTACTGAAATTTAAATACTGGAATCATGTGTAAAGTCTTCGCAGCTTATGCACTCCCTGTAATAGTCTCACGGTCAAAGCGTTGTAGTAAATGTCAATTAATTCACAGTAAGTTCTCCTCCCTGTTAAAACTTTTTATTAAAGAGCACGAAATGCATTATACAAAAGTAACATGCCTACAAAAACTAGCTTAGGTGCCTGGCAGACAGTGCGGCCAGCATGCGCTACCTCACGGCCTAAGCTCTTAACGCCAGCGGCAGAACACACTGTGTCCTCAGTGCAGATAAACCATGTGAGCGCACTTTCCAAACTGTACAGTTCTAAAAAAAAGAAATGTAACTCATAAGTATTGGTATCTTTCTGTGCCTGTCACATTCTATTTCTGGCCAATCCCTGTCAATAAGCAGAACCACCTCATTCCCTAGCTGTCAAATTCACATGGAGAAGAGTTTGGGAGAAATTTCTATTTACAGAATGTAACCAACGACACATAGAACTCTGACAGGAAAAAAAAAAGAAAGTGAGATATTCTTCGATTTCATAGAACACTCAAAAAATATTCCCCTAAGCCTCGGCAGCAGGAAGAGCGGGGCTTCTCCTCAGCCTTTCTTTTCATTTGTCTCCCAGACGAGAAGCCCCTCTCAGCACCCTTTTCCCAGTGCGCCAACGGCACGTGCCGCTCAGGCGCGGCAGCACCCACGCGGGCTCACGTCCGGCCCCTGCGCCCTCGTCTCGTCCCGTTCTCTCCCCGCCGGTCGGTATTCCGTAAGCTGTCGCAAATGCGTTTCGGAACAAGACAGAAGAATGAGTGGACAGATAAACAGACAGATGGACAGGTGACAGCTGGACAGAGAGACTCCGAGGAGAGGGAACAAGAAGATGTCCCAGGCCAAATCCTCTTCTAGAAAGAGCCGCAACGGAGAACTGTGAAGAGGCAGGGGCTGAGGGTTTTGTTTTCTGCAGATTTTGTGAAAACCACAGTGAGCGATGAGAGGGCAGAACTATAAATAATCAAGAAAAGGGCATACTTGAAAAAGATATCTAAAATATATACTTTTTAAAGAACAGCAAGGCCCAATGACACAATCCGGAGGTACCTACGGATCTAAGGATTCCAGCCCCGCACCACGAGGCAATGCTTCGGCGCCCTGAGAGCTGACGCAGGGTGGTCATGACACCCTCGGGGAAGCGGGGTCATTCTGCGCCCGCAGGACTCAGACCCTGCGCTCAGGGCTTCGCCGCCCGCCCCGTCCACAGGGGGCGTCACCGAGAGCGCTCCCGTCTTCCTGCCAGCCGGCAAGTGTGCCGCGCGGGTCACCCCAGAGCAGGGCTGGGACGGGGCCTCCGTCTCCAACCGCCGTACCATCATCCTAGGCCTTTTCATGGATAGTATATGTTTGTTTCCGCCATGAGATAATATTTAATAAAATAGGTCGTCTTGATTTATCTCATTAGCTCTAACAGTTGATGTTTATATTATGGAATTTGATTATTGTCTTTTGGAGAAAGAAAGGGAAAGATAACGGGGGTCAGAACGAGGGGGTCCTTCATCCTTTGCGGGGCACCTCATCTCATCAAGCAGGACACGGTCAGGGTCAGGGGTAGGCAGGAACAAGGTGGGAGGGATGGAGAGGAAGTGACACTTCTCTGAGTAGACCTTTTGGCACATTTTGATTTTGGAACCATGTTCATGTTTTACATAATAAAAAAGATCAACCAATAAAGAAAGGGAACCTGGTAATGGCATATAGACATGAGCTATTAACTATATTTCAAGTAAATACCATAATTACGCCAACGGTGAGAGCAAAAAGAACCACAAACAACCCTTGAATTCTACTTAGAGGTTCGTTTTTACAGTGACACAGACTAGTAATTCTGAAACTACTTTCTACATATTGCAGGACTGAGAAAAATGAGTAAATGCATTGATAATCTTAGGAGCCAGATGTCTCACTGTTTGAGAAAGAAGATGGAAATATCTAACAGGGGAAGATGAGAAAGAACCCTCGGCTTCTGGGTTGGAACGAGAGACACTGGTGTGCAGTCCAGATGACAGTATGAAGCTCGCAGGCCCAGGAGGGCTCCCTTCCACAGCTCGGCTGTAGAGCGGGGGCTGCAGTACCTTCCCACATGGTCAAAAGGCCTAGGAGCCACGAACCCAATAGCAATAAAAATCCGACTGCCCAGTTTTTGGTTCCTAAATACCATTCTCCAACAAAACGAACGAGAACACCCTAGACAGATGCTTGATTTCAGAGCTGGGACAGGCAAAGTACAAAACAAACCTAAATATCTCGACCCAGAGAAGCAACGACAGCAGACCCAGCGGATGTCTGCGGAGCCTCCACCAACAACAGCAGAGGGTGGGCTCTGCCCAAGTGGGCATGTCCAGGACGGACCACAAGCTACATCATAAAACACTTCTCAGTAAATTCAAATGATCAAAAAAAATCCCCAATGAAATACTAGCAAACTAAATCCAGCAACCTATGAGAGGGCTGCACAACATGACCAAGTGATATTTATCTCAAGAATGTAACAAGGAAGAGTCAATTAATACAATATACCACATCAATAAATAAGGGGGAAACTACATGAACATCTCAACAGACACAGAAAAAAGCATCTGACAAAATTCAATGCCCTTTCATGGTAAAAATACTCAACAACCAGGAATAGAAGGGAACGGTCTCAATATGAGAGAGAGCATCCACACGACAGCCACAGCTAACGTCGCACCGAACGGAAAAGGACTAAACGCTTTCCACTCAGGCCAGGGACGAGACAAGGAGGTCCTTTCTCAACATGTCCATTCAGTAAGGCCCTCGATGTTACAGCCATGACAAGGAGGCAAGAAAATCAATAAAAGGCATCCAACTCGTAAATGAAAAATCAAAACTAGGTCTTTGTCAGGTGACATAACCTTGCATATAGAAAACCTAAGGAAGCCACTAAAAACTATTACAGCTAATATATAAATGAGCTCAGCAAGGTTGCAGGGTATGAGATCAATATGCCAAAACTAACTGTATTCCTGTACACTTGCAATGAATAATCTAAAGATGAAATTAAGAAAACCATTCCACTCATGATAGCATCAAAAGAATAAATACTTAGAAGTAAACCTAACCAAAAACAGTATATAATGATACTCTGAAAACTCAAAACATTGTTGGAAAAAAACCCTAAATAAACAATCCTGAATCAGAAGTCTTAATATTCTTAAATATGGCAACACTCTCCAAATTGATCCACAGATTCAAAGAATCCCTCTCAAAACCCCCACTGGATTCTTTGCAAAAACTGACTAGCTGATCCCATGGATTTGTATGGAAATTTAAGGGACTCGGAATTGCCAAAATCATCTTGAAAAAGAACAAAGTTGGAGGGCTTACACTTCCCAATTTCAAAACTTACTATAACTTCTCACTAGGCAGAACAATTATAGGCTATTTTTTAATTATTTATTTCTAAATTCTCTCCAATGAACATGACTTTTACACTAAGAAGAAATAAGATGTCTTTTAAAACATAAATGCCTATTCACTCATTGAAAAAAAGTTTTAATTATAAAGAGGTAAACAAATACCTAGTGAAAAATAAATTATTTAAAGTAAAAGCACACTTAAGTTTTTCATAAATTGAAAACTTAGAAGTTCGAACACATCAAGTTTCTAGGGAAATTTTTTCTGCATATTGAAACAAATTCATTTTCAAAACTTCTAATGATGAAAACTCAAGAAATGAAGGGAAAAACATATTTGAGTGCCAACTTCAAATACATGAGGAGGAAAGGCCTAGAAATCACAACTCCTATGACCCTCACACTAACTTAGTATAATGACAAGAAAATCTTTACCTAGGAGACAGTGGGATTCTGTGCATACCACAGGGATAAGCTCAGGACGAACTGCACTAAACACAGGGATGATTTTTTAAACAAAATTCTAAAGTTAGAACATTGTTGAAAAGCTATCGAACTGCACTGAAAAACAATATATATATATGTATGTACACACACACACACACACACACACACACACACACACACAGTCCCCCAAGTCACATATACATGCACTCATTTTTGTTTACTCACAGGTGCCAATTACTTTAACTGAGGCAGAATATTTTATTTAAGACTAATAATCAATGCTACACTTCTCTTGTCAAATCAAGTTAATGAATTCAATCTGCCCATAACCATAACACGTCTAAGACAGATCTAAAATTAGTGGAAATACCTACATGCGGTTTGTGGGACTCTTCTCAAAATTGCAGCCTTTTTAAACATATCTGAGACGCTGTCCAAAGTCTCTCACTTCAGACAAGGATTCGCGAGCACCATGAATGGGTCTAACCATCCCGCTGGACAATAAGGTGCCATCTGGACCCCACGGGCAAACAAAACAAAGCACGAGGACGGGATGACCCCGCTCTGGAAGGCTCACAGTCTAGTCAGCACCAGGGTTCTCGTGTCATTAGTCGGCAAAATAAAATCAATCCGATCCTTCCGTTTACGTTCTGTAGGCATGACTGTACTTTCAGCGTGGTGACCAGAAAAGCTCTAAGTGTGACTTTGTTAGGTCGGTGACAACAACCACCACTGAAAGGCAACGAGGGAGCTAAGTGACCTCAACGCTTCTGCCTGCGTCCGGACTACAGAAACCCTGAGCGCTGCGAGGCGGGTGAAGAGATGCGGCCCCAAGCAGAAAAAACCTACGAAGAATCGAAGAGGCAACGGATGTTTCATAACTAATTCTTATGGAAGGAATTCGAGTGCGGTGCTTAAGAGGACAGATGCTGCGGACGAACTCGTGGGTCTGAATTCCCACGCCAGCCGTGACCTGGAGTGAGTCGGTGAATTCTTCCGCACCTCGGTGCCTCGTCTACGGCCAGACGAGGAATGACGGGCTCCCGGAGTCGCCGCAAGGCTCGCGCTGCTTTGTGCATAAGCTCGACATCAAACAACTCGAGCTCAGGTACGACACTGAAAGCACAAGCAACAAAGAAAACACAGAGACCGGACTTCATCACAACTCATCACTCCTGCGCTTCAAAGGCCACCAGCGAGAAAGCAAACGATGACAGGTGGAACGCTTTTGCAAAACGCACGTCTGCTAAGGGACTTGCATTAGAGTACAAAAAGAACTCTTACAACTCAATAATAAAAACACGACCCGATTTAAAAATAAAAGATCTGAACAGACGGTTTTCAAAAAAAACACGCAAGTGGACCACACGCACCAGAAGATGCTCGGTATAATCACTATAAGGGGAATGCAAGTCAAAACCACGGTCGGTGAGAAGCCTCCGCGCACTCGCTACGACAGCGATAATCACAGCGACAACGGCATGGGCGAGGACAGGAACCTGGAGCTCACACGCCGCTGCTGAGGGGGGAACAGCGCAGCCGCTTCGGAGAACGACCGGTGGCTCCTCAGAAAGCTGGGCATTGGGCCAGCGGGGGGCCCAGCGACCCCGCCTCTCAGGTACGTGTGCAAGAGAACTGAGTCGCACAGCCACAAGCGCTAGCCCGGCGTTCACGGCAGCACTGCTCACGACAGCGAGCAGGGACGACCCAGAGCCCACTGCTGGTGACAGGGGCACGGGCGGGTCTGTGCACACGGCGGACCGCCACTCAGGACTGGTTCATGCTACTGCATGGATAGACCTTGAAAACACCAAGCTACGTGCAAGAAGCCAGTCACAAAAGGCCACGTGCTGCGTGAGTCCACTGACATGGAATGCCCGGAACAGGCAACCCGTCGAGATGGATGAGTGGCGGCCGGGGGCAGCGTGGGGGGCGGGGGAGTGACTGCCAGCAGGTACAGGGCGTCTTGTCGGGGCGGCGACCATGTCTGTGTGATGGTGGTGATGGGTGTGCATCCGGAACACAGGAAAACCGCCGAGCTGCTCACTTTAAACGGTGACTTGCACTAAAGCTGTTGGAGAAAAGGCCCCGCGCACGGCGCCGTCGCACAGATCACTCCTTTCTGTCCTGGGGGGCGGGGGGGTCCCCTCAACATGCAAACGGGAAAGCAATGTGAGTGGGGTGAAGCTGACCCAATGACGGTGTCACTGGAAGCAGTGCTGAACGGGCGTGAAATGGTCAGAAGTGACGAGAAAACGGTTTGACAGCACAAAGCACTGTCTCCAACGCAGACCAAGGGCTCACAGCCCAGCTGCTCCGAACGTGGTTCTCAAAGCCACCCAGGAGCCAGCACCCCAAAACCGTCAGATCCTTCTCCCGGCCTTCAAAGCGGCTGTGGGAAAAGCAGGCAGCAAACAATCTGAAACAGTTCACTTTGAATAGTAAATATCCATTAAAATTCAAAAAGAAAATGAGAGAGATGAGATTTGGTGAGAGCCGCATCGAAGGGCTTCCTGCGGAGCGGGACGACCTCATAACCCCCGAGGGAAAGCTCGCTGCTCAGAGTTAGAGACCAAGGAGAATCGTCATGTCACAGTCGCCTTGCTCCTGGGACCTGTGACGTGACTCCGTACCAACACGTCTGCCGGGGTAGAACAGCAGGGAAGAGGCTGGTGCTGGAGAAGAGCCGAGAGCGCAGTGAGAGGGGGAGGCTTCGTCGGGGCCTGTGAGCGCCACGGGAACGGGGAGCGGCGGGGGGAGCACAACTCCCTCGGCGTGCTCTGCCTCCGCTGAGTGGAGCTCAAGTCCACGTTCTTCTCGTCTGGGACAGACGATGCCCTGGATGCCAAGTACTGGCCACGGGGTCCTTTCCTGCCCCTTCGATCTCTATGGCAGGATCTTGACACATCCCCAGAAACAGAGCCCCACAGACCCACCCTCACCCTCCTCCCAGCCCTCTAGACTCAACTTCATCTCTACACGACCTTATTTGGAAAAGTCTCAGAAAAAAAAATATTTATTCTTTATCTCAACAAACGACTGGTTTTTCTGATAGCTCTAAGCTACCTGTACTTGGTATAAGCATCTAATTCTCCTTCAAGCAAAGTGGTCAAAACACTGAAATCCAGTACTTTCCACTCGATATAGCTAGCCAGGTTGGACTCGGTAACTTCTGTTGGTCAAACACCAACACATCCAACATCATTTTCATTGTTCATCAATGTCCAGTTTGAGGGTCCTCAGCCCACCCTCAAACGTTTTTTTTTTTAATCAGCAACTCAGGTCTCCTGGCAACAAAACAAAGCACTTGTTTTTCTTCCTCAACACGTTCTACGAAGCCTATCAAGAAATGAGCTTGAAACGTCAGCCTAGGGAAAGGATTCAACATGACATTAAAAGAAAAAAAAATCTGCAAACCTGAAGAGATTTCACTTCAGAATCAAGATACCCAATGAGATATAGTCAAAGCACGTGTAAGCGGACTGTGACTTCTATCCCTGCAAAGGGAGGAAGTTTTCAGTTTTTCATTATTTACCCTTTGTCATTTTTTCTGATTAAACCAGGAAATAATAGAGCTCATCATAAATAATTAGGCCCTGCAATAAAAGATGTTTGCTGTATTAATTACAGAAGGTGTTAAGAGGAAAAAGGAAAACCCACCTCTGTAAAAAAAAAAAAAAAAAAAAAAAAAAAAAAAAAGCAAAATTTCTTGCCCTGATAGAAACACATGTACAAAATGCAGTAGGAAATTCAAATTCATGTTAAGAGGAGCATAAACCATAGAATCACAGCAAAGTCATTACTATGAATACATTCAGAATCAACTGGACACGCATGCTCAGTGCAGTCAAAGAAGTGTAAAGGCACACTGTACAAATGGTTCACGTAGCCATGCTGGAGGGGGAACGCCCCTCTTCGACAGACGACAGAAATCAGTCAGTGCCCCATCCAACAAGGACCAAGCAGTGATCAGGTTTTGAACAGTTCTGATTTAGTGTGAATTAAATCAGAATGTTCCAAAGATCGCAACCCAGAAATTTTATCCATTCATTCACACCGCCATGAAGCAAGCACTTAAAATACAACCAGAAGAAACTAAGCACAAAGACCATGTACCTGGATCAATGAGGACTTCTTGTGCCCCTGGAAAAAAGAAGAGAGTGTGGTCTTTTATTTGGAAAACAAAACTACTTTCAAAGGTAACGCTAAATCATCTTTCATAATTCACACAGCCTTGAAAAATCTGACACACTTTTATCTGCTCAGAGAAGCAATTCGGTGTAACAGGACATTACAAGTTCAGGGCCTTTTTGCTTTTGAGGAAAAAAAGAAACACTACTGTCACTCGCACCCCGCACGGATTGCAAAGTCTCCTGGCCTCTTTCCCTTCCCCCCTTTCTAACCTCATGCTCCCAAAGCTTCTCAAACAAGTATGAGAGTTTCTTGCTTCCACGAATAAGCCTAATGACAAGGGAATGGTAACTTATCTGTGCAAATATATGCCCACACCTAGGAACTGGGGGAAGGGGGGAGAAGGTAGCAGCGGGCTATATGGACTTATTACAAGCCTCCTAAAATCTCACACTCACGCTACACACACACGTAATTACTGGACACTTCACAAACTAAGGACTTCCAACTTTTTAGAAGGTAACTTTGCAATTAGTTTAAAATATAAAACAGTTAATTTCATTATTATAAGAAGCTTCTGAAAACATTGATCATCTGCTAACCTACTCAAATGTCAATGAGATCCGATGAGCCTTCTCTACAGACTGTAATTTCCCGTGAAGGCAGAACACACCCGAAGAGGTGCTAGTTCTAAGAGTCATGTTTATCACCAGCTATGATCATCTGTAAACACACTAACAGCACTCAAAAAAGTATGTCCAATAACAGAAACTCTTGCTGAAATAGCAGATTTATTCAAGTGTCTACATAGAGAAGAGGCCCAGGACCGTGGTCCCCTGCAGGAGCTATTTGGTGCATTACGATCTCCACTTTTAAATGCAGCCTAAGAAGCACAGCGACCCAGAAGCCACATCACAAGAAAACCAGGAGCTTCCTGCAGATACGGCTGTGCGCCCAGCAGGCGCCTGGGCCCCTCATGAGTGATTCTCAGAGCGACCCACAAAGCGGACGGGGGGACTGGCCCTGGCTATGGATGAGGTGACCGAAGCTCACGGGAGCCAGGACGCTCCCCCGTCACGCTCCCCACGACACCATCCCCACAACATGAGCTGACAGACCTGCATGAGGACACATCCTGCTGCCTGGAGCCTTGGGGAATTCTAGATTTCAGGATAAGCTGAAAGCCTTGCGTTCGGTGAAAAACCTGGTTAAGTTAGGTTATACTGTGCCGTATCCTTGAAGTAGGGATTACGACTGAAACGTTTCTGATGCCTGAGTCGTTTTCCCATTCCTCCCACTTGACCTCTCGGCGCGTCTAGTGGTGAACTGGGCCCCATACCAAGTGCACTGAGACAGCAGAGCGCTTAGCGTTATTTTATTCTGTTTGTGAAAGTCCTCGTCGTGCCTCGCAGGGCTATCGCTTCTCACTGGTGAGGATGAACCACCTGGAACCAACCCCTTTCTGCATTTGAAATGTGCTTCATCGAATCCACGTCATGCAATTTCTCTCTAAATCTCGCAGTTCTGCAAGGCAGGTGTTAGCATCCCTGTTTTGCAGATGAAGAAAAGACTCAAAGAACCGACTCCGGTTCGCACACCTGTTACGCAGCGCTGTGTGCATTCAGAGCCAGCAAACCAGGCCCGTCCCTGACGCCGAACCCTCCTGCTCTGCCCAGCAGGCGACAGGGGGTCGGCACTCCGGGAGCGCAACGCGCCTCCCGCCTCTGAGGTGCTCCAGGGACGGCTTCCATCTTTTTTATAAAATCATTGTTCACACAGCATGTTTGAAATTTCCACGCTGAGATGACAGAATTAAAATAAGATATAACTAGAATAATTTTTCCAGGTAGCCAGACACTGAGCTGGATTCCGAAGCATTAAACACAGAAATCAAATTAAAGGACCGTGTTTAAATCTCCTGTTACAAACATGGAAATTAAAGACTTTAAAAGGAGCGACAGCGCCACCTATGTCCAAAAAAGAATTTCCAAGTTCCCGGAAAAGATGGAACCAAAACATTGCCTGCATAACAAGAAATGATCGGTAAGGTTTTTAAAATCCAGATGCCCAGAGACCATAACTAAGAGCTGAGCTAGCACAAACTGAGTTCTGTTTCGGGGACGCGAGTGCCACTCAATGCTGAATCTGAAATCTCTGACACTCCTGGATACAAAAGAAAGACAGGTTCGTGGGGACTAATCTCATAACAGGAAGGAATCCTGGGCCAGGCCAGCCTCTTCATTTTACGGACTGGGGAGACCGAGGCCCAGGGACTCTGTCCTTCCAGCAGCCAGCAGCGAAGTTTATCTGGCACCAAAGCTAAACCAGCAGCTCTATACCAACCCTCTCCTTAAGGGTCACGTCCGCGTCTTACCAACAGCAGGTAGGCTATGCTTCCCAAAGGGCTGGTGACTGTAATCCTACAACTCTGTTGAAATACAAAAATGCTTATTTATATAAAAAAGAAAAGGGGTAGGTGTCAAATCAACATTGTGATTTTTTTTAACCTATGGAGGATACAGAAAAAAATCAAAATGATCTTCAGCCACAAAGGAGATAAGTTGATTCCCTGAAAATACCACCATGCCGAGATTTCTAAACTTAATGGCTATGGTCTCAGTCCTAGTTATCAAGTTTCAATGGATGATTACGTAGCCATACGAATTCTGAGTTGTAAAAATATACCGCTGTACAAGTAAGCTTCAAGCTCTTCAGCTTAAGCAAGTTAGCTATTCCCCATCTTACTAGAATGACATTGATTTCATCAAAACTTTATTCTGCACTAAAAAATCTAACTGAATCCTGACCACTTTAAATCATGATCACATGTATCATATATATGTGTGTGTGTGTGTGTGTATATGTATATATATATATGTATGTATGTATGTATATATTGAATATGCATCGGAAATAAACAAAGCTGACGTGATCTAACTCATAATCTCATTCAAGTTTTACTGAGCACCTCTCAGATGCTTTGTATGCATGGCATCTGACCTCACGATCATACAAGGTAAAGAACAACATTCTAAGTTCACAAATGAGGAAATGTACTTAGGCCATAAAAAACAAAGTGGACAAGCCCCAAGTCCCACAAAACTTACATATTCATCATTGGGAAAGAAAAGAGTACAGATTTTTACTTTCTGTCAACATTCACTGACTTAATCTTTCTTCCATACTAAAGACCACATAAAACCAATTTAGTCTTTATAACTTTCCCCCTCAACAAACATCAAAAAAAAAAGAAAAAAAAAGCAGTAAGTCATTAGCAATCAGTGGATTTTCAAAACTCACCTCTCTTTTGCACTATAATAATTTCCCATATTTTGTTTTTAGTGCTTAAAGAGTTAAAATTAAAAATATTGACTTTTAGGTCGTGAGCTGAGAATAAACCATTTGTAAAACTAAATGTACAATTTGATCTATGCCACCCCGTCTCATACTCTCACTGATACCTCTCCTTTGAAGGCTTCATCAGGCTGAGACCACTAAAATCTGTCATTCATAAACTCACAGATATCCATGCCACCAGTCAACGGGAGGCTGATCGGAGGCGCAATACAGAAGGCCGACTGTGCAGTCAACCCAACCTTAAGTTCATGTCCCACATCTGCCACTCACCGCTGCATGATTTGGAGCACATTCCCTCATCTCTAAACCTTAACCTGTCACCTGCAAAAAGGAGACACTGATACCTGCCCTCGGTGCCTGCTGTGAAGTAAACCATGCAGAAAGCATTGAGCACAGCCATGGCCTCTGGTGGGTACCGAATAAGTCATAGCTATTTTGATAATTATGATAATGATGGTTACTGTTCATTTAAAAAGACCATAAAGGAGAAATATTTACTGGTCAATAAGCATTTCCTTTAGGGTTGATTGCAGAATGTCCTACTGATTTTTTTTTTAATAAACCAAATTTTGTCAATTAATTATAGACTTGCAGGTCCATATACAAGTCTCCAGAAAAAAGAATTCGTGGACTTTAACCTCTGAATACTAGGAAAGTAAATTCTTTTAAAATTTTAAAACAAAAAAGAATTAAAGCAAAAAAAGAGGGGACTACCTCTTTGAAATTAAGGAGTAGCGCTTAACTTTAAAGGGAAAAAATTCCTTCTCAGAGGAATTGCTTCTTGAAAACAATGACACCTGGATCTCAGACGCCAAGAGTCTTTTACCATTATTCGTGAATTCACCTTACCAACTCTGGCGATGACTTGAGAACCAAAAACGATCATGACAACATTCACAAAGCACCGGGGATCTATATGCGTATCTCATGAGCCTTCACACGAACCCCACGGGTAAGTATAATTGTCACCTTACCCATTTTACAGGTAAGGAAACTGAGGCACACGGAGAGTGAACCACTTGCTCCAGGCCACACCGATATTAAGTGACATCTTTATTTCTGCAGCTTTGCTGTTGGAGAAGGAATCTGAGACAGAAATTCAGGGAGAATGTTCCATCGTCCGTTTGTCTGGTCCTCACCTAAGACAGGAGATGCCATAAGCTCCAGATGCAAGCCGAGGCTGCCGCTGCAAGCTGACTGATCTTGATCAAGCAACGCGTCTGTCCCCGGCATCAGGCCTGCTAATGGCTGGTAATGGATCTGGACCCTTCACTGCGTGAACGGCAGTGAAACCGTCACTCAGTGGATGAGCGCTGCTCTTCCGGGCCCCATCTGAGCTGCCCTCGACACTCCCCACAGACCGCTTCAACAGAGAAAAGTTCCCGAGTTTTTTTTTGCAAGCTAAATAAAGACATTCTCTCCTGCAGACAGAGCAGTTTTTCAAAAAAGTTGAAAACTTTTTTTACCTACATTTGGCAAGGGCAAAAAATGAAACACTGCTCTGAAAAGTCTCTAGTCTCACTAATCACACCGGTAGGACAGCGCGACACATTATAATTCTTCAAATCACAGGGGCGACACCGCCACCACCTCCAACCTCTGGCACTCCGGGAACAGTGACGAGTCGTCTGCCTGCAGAGAAAACAGAGCGGGCCCCGCTTTCCGAGCGTGCTGGAGAGCAGAGCATGTGAGGCTGCGAGAGAAGACAGGACTCAACACCATGGACAGCGGCCGGGACGCCGCGAACAGGCAGCGCGCTCCTGACCTCGGAGCTTGTCGCCTCGCGGCCTGCTTTCCCTTCTTCCCAAGGAACCGCGACCCCGCTGGCATCGCTAGGACAGCTGTGCTGAAGGTGCTGACCCGCTTCGAGGGCCACTGGGATTCATCTAAGCCGTTCTACAGAGTGCGCCCAGACAGACTTCGCCGCTCAGCAAAGATCCGTGACACCGGTCTCTGCGTCTGTTGCCGATCATGGGGATGGGGTAATTCAAGGCATTTCCCCATCCAACACACGTTGGCTACTGCGCCTTTCTCTTGAGGAAATGTCTAAAAACCTCGTGGAACGAAACACCTGGCGGCTCTGTGTCCGCCTCAGTCGCTGCATTCTCTGTTACTGCCTTCGTGACCCATGCAACATGACAATCACCCTGAACCATGAAAGGCGAGTTCGTTCATTAAGGTCTAAGGCTCCAGTTCCTCGACAAGCACATGTGGGTCTTCTCCACCAAACACGTTTGAGGCTTCACCGGTGCCAACACAACATAAGCAAACCAGACTTAACTCACTAAGAAAACGTCATCACACGGGATATTAAGAAACAGGCCCCAGGCCCTGAATTCGCTGTGAGAACGGAGACCACCTTGACCCAACACACAGGAATCAGGAAAAAGACCCAGACACAGAATCTCAAGGTTGGTCGACCATGAAATTTTAGGCAAGTGTTCCAGCATCATGGTAATCCATTAATACTCATCGATAAGATTCGATAAGATAAATGGTCAATGAAATCAAAAGAAAACATCTCATGTGCAGGGTTTCTAAGTCAACAGATTTTCTAGTTCATTTAGATACTGGCCAGGCTTAGCCCAGAGGGAGACGCGGCAAACAGCTCCCTCTGGCTTCAGGACGTGACTGAGCCCAGGCGGGGGAGGGCAGGCTCACCTGGCCGGTGTCTGTTGGTGGCGTCAGCAGGGGAGTTCCCCAGGAACCTCCGAGCTCCAGTCTGACCACTGGTTCCGCCCGGATAGTGATAGATGACAGAAGCTGAACACAACCCTTCGAGGGCAGCTGGACATTAAAAAAAAAACAAAAAGACAAAAAACGGACAATTAGTCAAGTTAGTGGCCCATCACTAGTCAGATGGCAGTGCCTAAGAAAGATTTGCACGCTTTATGTGGAAATGCCAATTTTTTTGCCAAATGAAGATCAAACCTCCAGATTGCTGATTTCGTTACAGACGGGCACGTGTCATCCTTCACGTGTCCGTGTCAAGACTGGCATAGAAAACTCTCACACACTCAAGGTTTCGTGGAGGAGCTGTGTCCCACGTGGAAGAGGCCAGCCCCCTGGGCCATGCATTCATTCACTCAACCAATAAGACAGTTCGGCGCATCCTCCGTGTGTGGCAGGCTCTGCACCAGATTCCAACGCTACAGGGACGTGAGGCAGAAGTGCCCTGGATCGAAAATATCTAAGAGCAATACCACCGAGCAGGACCAGAACACCTTTCCACATCAGACAGCCCAGACGCATCTCTTCCGTCTGGAGCAAACACTTACGGGCCTGTCTCTTTTTCAAAGGCAGCCACATTCACATGGAGCACATTTCGTTCTTCTATCAATGGCCATTATAGCCTAAGAATCTCAAGCAAGGCCATGGTCCTTATAAGGTGTGTAATAGTGTTCAACTCTATTCGTTAGTTCTCAAACTTTTTGGTCTTAGAACCCTCTGACACTCCGAAAACACACTGAGGATCACAAAAAGGTTTTCTTCCCTGCGGGTTTCAGCTAGAGATATTTACGGTATTCAAAAATAAAACTAGAAAACGATTTCCTTTAAAAGCAGTAAGAAGCCCATTTACACATTCATTTTTTATGAAAAGTAACTCTGTTCCAAAAAAAAAAAATAATATGCTGAGGGAGTGACATTAGTTTACATTTTGACAAAATTCTTTAAGGTCTGAGCTAGAGTCGCATATCTGCTTCCTCATTCAACCCGTCGTGATGTCACTCATCGAATGGCCTCTGGGAAACGCCGCTGTTGGTTCAGGTGAGACGAAGGTGAGAGAGGCAGCCGCACACGGCACACACAGGCCATCTCCGCAGCCTGTGTGACTCAGGACGTGGGCGGCGACCGTCCCTCTGCAAAAGCACCTGACGCCGAGGCTCGCCTGGGGACGATCTCTCCCACCGACCAATAACAAGAATTTGCTTCCTGAAGGAGAAGGAAAACTCGCGTTTCGTCTTTCTCGTCCTTCTTGATCCTTTATCTGTGTCTCTTTTCCATCTGTTCCTCGTTCTCACTTTCTCTTTCCCACTTTTATTTCCCTGTCCTCCTTAAGCAGCTAAATATGACATTGAACTCCATTTTAACTATTTATTTTGTTTAATATATTCTATAGCAGGGGCCCCCAATCCCCAGACCACAGCCCAGTGGCCTATAAGGAGCCGGGCCACACAGCAGGAGGTGAGTGGCGGGGAGCGCGCGAAGCTTCCTCTGTATCTGCGGCCGCTCCCAGCGCCAGCATCGCCGCCTCAGCTCCGCCTCAGATCCTCAGGCATCAGATTCTCATAGGAGCACCGGGCCCTGGTGCCTAAAAGGTGGGGGACCGCTGTTCTATAGCATGTTAACTTCTAGCAAAGGACTGACTTCATTACTCCATCTGACCTGTATTTATCCTAAGTGGCTGACAGATCGGTGCCCACTGACTAAACTGTCAGCTTCTTCCAGTCCTTACACGTTTACTTCACACACATTATGGAATGTACAGACAGGGTTCTGCATCAGCACCTACTGCCTGGCGACTCAGAAAACGCTGTCCTTTGATGCGGGCTCTTTTCTTTATTTAGTCTTTTTAATTAAGATAAAAGTCACACGCCATGAAACTCACCCACTTAAAAGTGCTCGATTCAGTGGTTTTTTGTGTATTCACAGTCGTGCAGCCAACCCACTATCTAATTCCAGAGCATCCTCATCACCCCAAAGAAACCCTGTGCCCACGAGCAGTCACCCCCCATCCCCTCCGCCCCGCCCCTGGCAGCCAGTCGCCAGCGCCCTGCCTCCGTGGAGCCGTCTGGTCCTGACATTTGGATGACTGGATCATGCGCTACGCAGCCTTTGGCATCTGGCGCCTCTGACTCAGCATGACGTGAGCACAGCTCGTCCGTGTTGTGGGGCTGTCAGTATTTCATTCCTCTTTCTGTCTGGAGAATATCCCACCATGTGCTACAGCCCATTTTGTTTATCCATCCATCAGTGATGTACAGATGAGGTTTGAAGCAGGAGTGTGAGAGGCGAACAATGTGGGGAACGGCATTCCAAGCAGAGGGCATGACGTGCTAAAAATGAAAACAAGAGGCCCAAGGAAACACAGGGCAATGTAAAGGAAAGGGCCCGTGCTCCAGCAGGACAGGGTGCAGGCTTGGGGGTGGAGTGCAGGAGACGCCAAGTCACCCAGGCGACTGCTCACAGCACCCAGCCCAGCTAACAGCTTCTCCGCCTTCATCCTGTGTTTTCAGAGCCATTTTTTTCTTTATTCTCTTGTTTGAAATAACAGTTGTCATAATTACATATGTGATCATCTTCATCAGAGAGCCTTACCTCCAAGCCACAAGAAGTCATTCACCGAGCGGAGGAGCTCCACGGCCACGTGGTAATGCACCAGGGCGTCCTGCAGCATGCCGGCCTGAAGGCACAGGTCCCCCACGTGCTTCCGCGTGCGCCCCTGGCACCGCTTCTTGTAATGTCTGAAAAATAAAACGCACGGCCACGTTGTCGCTGCTACTGCACAACTTCTGCCTCCAAAAGCACACTGGCGAAGCACTGGGTGGCTCCCTCCCCACGAACGCTAAGAAGGCAGCCGAGGCTCTACAACGAAAGCCAGTAGCCGTCTCCTTCAGTGTGACTGGATGGCCCCCTTCAAGACCACTGCCAGCCCCGTTCGATGTGACAGGGGCGATGACCTCCACCAGCACTCCCCTGACACGGCCTGGGCACCATTTTTCTTTGCACATCTTCAGATCACAATGTTAGCACAAAAAAGTTTGTTTCAGCTTTTAAAAAACCCAATGACCTTCCTTTCTGAACTTCGACCCTATTACTATTTTATGAAGAGCGCTATGCTGCATACTGTAAACCAAGCATTTGGCTTTTGTAAACAAGACCATTATCTTCAGAATTTCAGAGCCAGCTGTAGCAATGCCTTGCGAGGCCGGGGCCAGGCACTCACGATCAGCTCCTAAGCACTGGCAAGGAGTGCTACTCAATGCGAAGGCTTCTACCTCCACATCAACTCAGAAACCGAAGCAACTGTACCAAATCTTCCTTTACCATTTAAAAATATTCCTATTCTTTTGACTATTACATTTCTTAGAAGATATGATACATCTGCTGTCGCAAAATATGGCCAGTTTTCAAAAATAAAAGTTCCACTTAACAACTGTGCAAGCACCTTACTCTGATATCAACAGAATGTGGGATGTAGGGGCTCTTCACCTCATGAGAAATAATGCGAAAGAGTAACAAACTGCACGCAACGTCAGGGAACGGTCCCCGCACTCTGAGAAACGGGCTCACCCTGCCCCACGCAGAAACGCCATTGCGAAGCCTCTCCCTCTGGGCCTGGGCAGTGCTTGGCTCACTTCCTCGCTGGGCCCTCCTGCCCTGACCAGGAAAACCACATTTTCCTCCTCCGCTAATGTGGCCGTCAACGTTGGCTACATGGCTAAGTTGTGAGTCCTGCCGTTTTACCGACTCGGTGGGTTTTGAATTAGACTCTGTTCGAACAGACTTTACTCCTAACCTGTTAGACTAAGGATGCATTAAAGCATCCTGTCTGAACTCTTCAAAACAGGTATATTATTCCATCCTCGCAGGAACTTAACAGAGGTGTACGTCTGCTGTAGCAAAATGTGGCCCTGAGTTTTCAAAACTAAAAGTGCAGTCGCTGTGATCAGAACCCATTTGTTTTGAAAACACGGGACTTTTACAAAAAGGAGCCATCTCAATATATCACAGGTTTTTATATTAAGGTCATATGATTCAACAGAACAATATAAAATATTAAATTATGTAAAAATAGAATGACTCCGAGTACTTTGGGGGAAATTGCCAAAATATCACACTACAAAATTCTATCATAGATTCACATGAAGTAAAAGGACTTAACTCTCGGCACACCATACGCCCCAGGACGAGGTCATCCCGAGATCATGGGCACGTATGAACACGAACATTCAGGTAGAACGAGCGGCTGCCTGGTGCCTGACATGGTCGTGCCAGTTCCCCTCCCCGTCCCTTTTTAGCCGTGAACTACTCCCCGTGGAATGAAGCGCCTGTGACACATTCATCTTTGGATCCACCAACCTAGTGCCTTATGCCTAGAAGGATCCCGAAAGGACCGTGTCCTCACAGTAAATATCAGTATTCTCAAGAGGTTTGTCTGGCATTTTTCAAAGTCTATTTTTGGGGAGAAAGACTGACTCTTCTAGAAGTATCCAACAATCCTTCCCCCTGCCAGCTCCTCCTCACAATTCCCCATCTCCTCGGACCCCCTCTGCTCCATGGGAAAGACAGCCACCCTCCTCTGGCCTGCCCCTCCTCAAGGATGAGTGTGATCCAGTCTCCTCCCCACTCTCCCCAACTCCTGAGTCACCAAACTGGCCTGTCAGTCCCTCCGGATTCCCTGCCCCCAGCACCTGTAGGATGCACGGCAGACAGACGCCTCTCAAATCCCAGACTCCTTGAAGTAACAGACAAACCCCGAGCCGGGCTTCCCTCCAGCGCCGGGGTCACAGCCCCGGGCCTCCCTCCCACCTCACTCCCAGGCTCTGGATGAGCTCGTCCATGCCCACGGTTCAGACAGGGGGCGACCACGGCCGGCTCCCAATGCAGAGCTCCGGTCCAACTCCCTCACTGAGCTCCAGGCTCACTGATCCAACTGCCTCTTTGAAATGCGCCAGGAACGCTGAGCAGGCATCTAAAGCACACACCCAGCAGGTGCCCTGCCATGCAGCCCCCAGCAGGAACCTGCTGTCATCCTCGTTTTTTCGTCCAGGCCCAGTGGACTTTCTTTTCCTTACCCCGCCCCACACCGTGGCCAGCGGCAAGTCCTGTCGTTTCTGTCTCTGAGTGCACCTCGGCGTTGCTCCGCGGGACCTAGCACAGGGCAAGGCCCGCTCACAGTATGTGTGTGCTGAGTCACGGGCCACTGAAGAGGGAGGGCTGTCCTGCACCGGCCACTGAGGGGAGGCATCTGTCTCGCACAGGAGGCCAGGGGACACCCAGGATGAGACTCCCGGTTCCCCCATGCTCTGAACTTGGAAGGGTCCCCGGTCACCGACATACCGGCCACTGGCCAGAGTGACAAGGTGAGGATGGAGAAACCCGGGCAAGGCTAGACCCACACCCGTCCCCTGGGGTCCAGGGCGCGGCGCGGCCATCACAGGGTCCCTGCCGTGCACTCGCCAAGCCCAAAGCCTCAGCATCTCGTCCTTGCTACACCTTTTCGTGTTTCTTTCCCTGCCGCAGAATGTGATGGGCTCTTTCAGAAAAGTCCGGCCTGTCTCACTAGAGACAAAGTAAATGAAGGACAGACGTGCTCACATTTGGACCAGAGCATTAAAGAACCAAGGCCTCCTGGCCAGCATGGTGGTGGCCGAACCCTTCCCGACGGCGAGATGCATGGGGGGCAGATTACAAGGCCCTGGGTCACCCAAGGTCCTCCCTGCACCGCTGACCTTGGGTGTTGGAATTTCATTACCGCAAACTCATGGCCCCTCGGGGACGGGCATCAGCCTCAGCGAACACAGGAACGGCGAGTCCTCGCCATCGGGGTGCAGGGAGGGGCCGCACAGTTGCCAAAGGCGAGCTCACGTCTGGGTTTGCACTCACTGGTAGATTACAGAGGTCCCCGTCCCACGAGAGCCAAATGCACTAGCTGTTTACGAGAAGGCCGCATTTTCCTGACACCTAGGAAAGTCGCCCTCATCAAGGGGGCATGGGACTGGGGTCGATGTTAAGAGTAGCCCCTGCCCCTTTAGGAAGGAAAGTCACTAAGGCGAAGTAAAGCCCATGGCATGCTTGAGGTGACAGCAAAAGAAACTCTGGTAGCTGCATCCTCTCACGGCGTCCCTCCGCGGCCAGCACGCCCTGTGCTGGGCGCCCCTGCCCCAGGGACCGCCAGTCAAGAAGCACCAGCATGCACATCACCAGCGGCAGCCACGAAGCGCGTGCATGTCGTGAGTACCTAAAAGCTGGAGTCAAGTAAGGCACACAGTCTTCTACTTTCCAAGTTAAAACAGCCCATAAAATGTCCCTCTGCAGCTGCCTAAATCAACGGGCATCTCACTCCGTCAAAACAAACAAAAAAATTAATAAGGGCTCAACAGTCACAAATACTAAGTAAGACCAAACAAATTCCCCAAAGCAAGTGTCTTGACGGATATCAAACATCAGTGGGTTACGTGCCAATAAAGCCAAAATTCAAAAAACACAAAAATTAGAAAATAAGAGAATGACCAGGATAATGCATGGATCAAGGCAGCGGTCAGCTTTGTTTTCAAGCAGCGAAGGCGATGAGGAGGCGGCCCAGAGGGAAATGCAGCCATTTGCAATGCAATGTGTACACAGCCTACCTTTTCAGACCCAACAACATACTCACAGGGCAGTATGACAGAAAAAAAAGGAAAAGAAAAGAAAGAAGAACAAGCAAAAATTAGAAACACACAAGAACAAAAGGAACTTTGACAGCTAGCACACTCCACGTACGAGGATTTCCCACGGGCTCTGACGAGACTGGGGACACAGGTAACATTAGATAAGACCCACGGGCACCTGGTGCTCCCGGGAAGCCCCACCTGCAGTGCGCCCTCTGCAGGGGGACCGATCAGGGAGGTCCGAGCCTCAAACCGAAACCCGACCTGCATCTAGACATCTCCCTTTGCGCTGCAAAACCCATCTGGCTTCAGGATGGACACTCTAGCACTCCTGCCAGGAGCTGCAGGTGCAAACTGGGCTCTGCACCTGCCCCAAATCATTACTGTGAAAATTAGAGAACTACGGAGTCGTGCAGGTCGCCGTGACCGAGGAGACGTGCCACTGTGACCCATCCTGCCGAAGTTCAACGACAGCTGAGCGTCCCATAGCCGGGCCCGACACCCCGTAAACACTTGTGTGTATCACCAGCCACTGCATGCCAGGCAGACGGGCCTAAACAGTCTCCTTATTCCCACCGAATGGCAAGCAGAGGTTTCAAAAGGCAAAATCAAGCTGACCTTCTCTGGTGGGTCTGTGGCCGCAAAGCCGAAGAGCCCATGAGCAAAATAACGTCACCAGTGCTTCAAGGAGCAAAGGAGGAGGCGCTGGTCCAGGGGTCAGAGCAGCGCTACCTGCCCGGGCTTCCGGCGTTCGCCCCTTCCAGTCTGTGCCGTGGGGAGAAGCCGCCCACGCGGCCGCCCCAGGGAGTGCAGGGCGCTGGGTGTGCTGGGCAGCCCCGCTCGTGGGGACGCCCACCTGGCAGCCGGGGGCTCGGCAGCTGTGCCCTCAGCAGTCGCCCAGCCTCCTAACCCTCGCCCCCTCAGCTCCAGGGGGTGAAAGCAGAGCACTAACATGCGACCACAGGGCCACGGCGAGGACTCTGTGCAGGCCGTGGCTGTGACATGCCTTGTCCTTCCCTCGGGCCACGTAAACATGTCCGGTGAGGAAATGGAAGTCACTCCAGACCCTGCGAGGCACCACACGCAGGTGTGACCTGGCCTACTCTGCTTCTCACTCACAGGTCTGGCCTGGGCCAGTTTTTTCTCAAGTCTGACATTTGCTCCACCAACGAACCAACAACCAGGGAAAGGCAGTGTTTGCCTTTATGCCAGTTCGAGAAACACACCGAGCACCGGCTTCACGGTGAGCGCTCCACCGGCACGCACGCTATGTCATCAATCGTCACCTGTGAGACCACCACCGGGAGTCCACGGAGGAGGGAGGAGAGACAGAGGGCACAAGGCATGAAGCCGGAGTGACGCAGCTAGCCAGGGTCACCGCCCACGCCTGCCCCTCACCCTCTGCTGCTGGGCAGACGCCACCGTGGCGACTCGGAGACGGTGTGGAGGGCGGAGGGGACCTTCGGCTCCGGCACACAGTCACGCTGAGGACCGAGGGCCTGGCAAGTGCCTTCTCCTGCCCGGCTTCTCCTGCTCGGCCCTCACGCCTGGTCCACAGAGACAGTGACCACGCTCTCGCCTGTGTAAGGGGCTCTCCGGAAAGCCCCTGGTGGCCTTTCTGACATCCTGACGCTCGTCTTGGCTGACTACAAGCCAGGACTCTGACACTGTGGGTCCCGGGAAGGAAGAGGGGCCTGACCCGTGCACAGTGCCCAGCCTGCAAGGCAGGGGACACGGGCTCCGCTCCCCGCTCGGCTGGCACCTCTTCTGCTGCCAGCCCGGGTTCTGCCCCTCGCCCACAAACCCGAGGCACAAGACCAAGCGCAAGATGCAAACTGCTCTAGGGCGGTGCTGCCCAATGGGGATAAAACCTGAGCCAACTAAGTAAATTCACGTTTTCTTAGTTGCCACGTTTAAAAAAGTAAAAAACAAGCACTTGAAACTAACTTTAATAGCATGCTTTATTTAACCTAATAAAGTATTTCAACAGGTAATCAATATAAAAAATAGTAACGAGATGTTTTGCATTCTTTATTCTGTGCTGAGTCTCTGAACCCGATGCACCTTTTGCTCCAAGCACATATCTGCTCAGACTGGTGGCCTTCTCTCCAGGGCACAAGAACCCCAAGTGGCTGTGGCTACCATATTGGACAGCAGCTCTGGGTCCCACTGGGGGTCCCGGCTGAAAGTGGGGAGGAAGTGCACACACTCGCCCTTCAGGAAGTCCCCTTGAACAGAACAAAGCTGCCCTGTTTTTAAAGGACCGCCCCTTTCTGCCCCTCGCCGCAGTCAAGTGCCACCTGACCCTGTCCTGGTGTCAGGGAGCACCCCGAGCAAGAAGCCAAGGAACCCGGCCTCCGGGGAAACTTACCTGCTGTCCGTGTCCAGCCCCACGAAGTCCTTCTTCTCAAACGGGACACAGAGCAGGGGGATCTTATCCCCGGACTTGTCTGTGGCCCTGTCCAGACGCTTGGACTCGAGCACAATGAAGAGCGACTCGATGAAGTCCTCGACCCTCTTCTCCACGGCCTGGCAGTCGTCGTAGCTGGGGTAGAAGGCCACGTCGGTGCGCGGCTGCTCGGCCACGCCGCCCTGCAGCCCGAAGACGAAGAGCCGCGAGTCGTACAGCGTGGAGCCGTAGATCTCCTTCTGCATGTGGAACTTCTCCAGGGTCTGCGGCCAGTCCCTGGCCGAGCGGCAGTCTGTGACGGTGACGAGGCCCACCACCTTGCGGTGGGTCTGGAAGTCGCCCCACTCGTTGTTCTCGGGCGGGTAGTGGTGCCGGTAGCGGATGCACAGCACCCGCTGGGAGTCACGCACGCTGACCTGGCTCACGGAGGAAATCCGCTTGTAGATCCGGAAGAAGTTGTCTTCCGAGACGACGCCCACGGGCTGGACCACCACGAGGAGCGTCTGGTGGTCCTCGGCACACTGCATGTAGTCGGGGATGCTCATTGTGAAGTCCCTGCCCAAGGAGACAAAAGGGGACTTTGAGGCGCACGCAGTGGCGAAGGGGGTTCTGCCTGGGCCCCTGGAAGGCAGTGTGCGGCCCACGCAAAGCCGCGGAGGACAGTCTGTCCCCAGAGCGTGCACGTGGCGCCACAGCTCTTGGCCTGGGCCTGAACGCCCAGAAAAAGGGGCTCGTACTTTCTGCTTCCAAGACCTAGCCAGGTACTGGCGCAGAGTCAGGGCTCAGAAGTCTGCGGAGTGAGTGAAGGAACAAATGAATGAATGGCTGCCCCAGCCCCTCCGCAGAATACAATGAAAAGAAGCACAGGGGAATGAGAAGCGCTGGACCTGCCTGAGCACGAGCTGCAGAACAATGGGAACAAGAAAACCTGCCTTCTAAGAATCCATCAGGAGTAAGGAAGGTTGCAAACGCAGAACACCCAGCACACTGCCTGACAGAGGAGCAGGGGCCGTACATGGCACGGTCCCTCCTGTGGCGATGGTGGTACCCAGGGAGAGCTTCGTGACCTCTGTGAGTCAATATGGTCCGAAAGAAAAAGAAAACAGCATTACCCAAGTCTCGGTACCACTGAAGAATTAAATTAGATACGCCATGCGAAAGGATCTGGACCACAGGAGCTACTCAATAAGTGTTTGTTGAATGAACAAATGACCAAATGAAGTGACTACTGCCCCCTCCCACAGACCATCATAATGGAGATGGCACCGCCTGTAGATCCGAACACCACGTCCGACTCCTGGCTCCAGCCTAACCGTGTGGGTGACCCGGGCCAGGCCTGCAAGCTTCTCTAAACTCCTGCTGAATCATGAATAAAAATGACGACAATAAGACAAACTGCTGAGGGTCGGCGCATCAGTCCCCTGGTTTTGACATCATGCCACAGTTTTGCAGAATGGCACCATTAGTGGAAACTGGCACAGGGTCCACAGGCTCTCTCAATATTATTTCTTACGGCTCTATGGAACTCCATATCGTAACTCCAAATAAAGACTCTAATATTTTTTAAAGGCTACTGAGATTAAATGAGCTCCCTTACATGAAATAAGGAAGACGTCACACAATCAGGAAAACACCTAGCCCATAAGCTATACTCAGTAAAGACTTCTAAATAAGTAAGTAAATAAATAAATAAATAATAATGCTTCCGCTGAAGCAAGCCCTCGGCGTGCTCCGACTATAAAATGAAAAGGCCATTTCCACGAGACCACTATAATGCCAACGGCAGGCCTTTCATCCTGGAATGAGAGGAAGACGTTGAAGGGAGGGATGGGCAATTTGGGGCCACCCAGGACGGACTTCAGAGTTCAACCCTTGCCTTCCACATGGATAAAATGGTGGACAGAAATTGAGAATTTGGAATCTCAGTGGAAACTCCAACACGTGCCACAGTTTCTCCCGGTGCAAGCGCAGTGGGCTCTCTGTGCCAGGCAATGACTACACCAGCCGCGGGGCCCTCCACACACGGACTTGCATTCCCGTGTGCACAAATCACACACGGGCCCGCCAGAGAAAGGACACCTAGGGAACAGGCCAAAGCAATGAAATTTAAAGTGGCCAGTCGGCACACATCATTAGCTGAAAGGATGCTGCTCCCCCGTGAGCACAGGGTGGCCGAGGACGCTGCTTGCAAGCACCAGGTCCGCTGAGTTGGCTCTAGCCCTGGCTGTCGCTCTTTGTGATCACAAGTGAGTCACTAGCTTCACTGAGGTTTAGTTTTCTCTTTTACAAAAGGCTACAGTTGAAGCTGATGATGTATAAAATCTCATCATTCACATGCCTGACACTTAATGAGCATATCCTGTGCACCAGGTTCTGTACAGATGTATGGATGGGCAGAAGAAGCTAACATCACAAAGATGCCAATTCTCCCCCATTTGATATATGGATTCAATGCGACTCTGATTAGAATTCCTACCAGATTTTTCAGGGAACGCGACATGTTAATTTGTGGTCAAGAACAGCCAAGAAACCCCCAAAGCACCACCACCAGGGAGAGGCATTCGTCCACCAGATAGCTAGACCAGATATAACAGCTAATGGGGCGCAGGGTTTCTTTGGGGGTGATACAGTATTCTCAAATTGATGGTGGTGATGACTGCGCAGCTCTGTGAATGCACTAAACACCACTCAATTTATTTTAATAAATCAGGTGGGGGATAGAAAGCTACAGTCAGCAAGGTATCGATACGGGGATAAAGAGAAAAGTGGAATGTGATCAAGCCCAGAACCAGACGCACACATGCTCGCGGTCATGTGAAATGCGGCCGACATGCCACTGCAGGGCAGGACGACGCGTGATCCACGGGTGAGGGAAAGACAGACTGCCCGGCAGAACACAGGCGAAATGCTCGAGCGGACATCTGTGAAGAGGAAATCAAGCAGCGAAGACAGGTACAGAAAGATGCCCCACCTCACGGGCGATCAGGAACCAGCAAATTAAAACCACAGGACAGACTATTTCATACCTGTGAGACTGACCGAAAGTTTTCCATTGCGGTAGAAGACACTTACCGTAAGCGGCATCACTGTCAAGTGCACAGTGCTAAGCATCGCGCACCTCCCCACTGCTCCCGAACGTCTCCATCTTCCAGCGAAAACCTTGTCCCCGCCCTGTCCCCATAACACACGAACTCCCCTCCCCCAGGCCTGGCGACCACCCTTCTACTTTCCGTCTCTGTGACTTTGACTGCTCTAGGGACCTCATATCAGTGGAATCGTACACTATTTGTCTTTGGTGACTGGCTTATCTCACTTAGCATAATGTCCCCACGGCTCGGCGCACTGTTGCATCTATCAGAATCCCCTTTTTATGTAATGCTGAATGACAGTCCAGTGCGTGTACTTAGCACATTTTATTTATTTATTCAATCGTCAACGGTCATTTGGGTTGTTTGTAGCTTTGGGCTACTGGAAATAATAATACTATGAACATGGGTGTACAGACAAAACATTTTAATACGAAAAACACCAAGTGTTTGCAAAAATGTAGGTCCAGCTAACTCATACGTGACAGGTGCATGTGTGGACTACGATGGGCTAGGCCCGTGGGTGGCAGGAGACATAAACAAGGGTTCACAGAAGCAAGAAGCAGAAGCAACACAAATGTCCGCAGTCAGGAGAATGGATAAGTAGACCATGGTCTTGTAACACAATGGAATCCTCTAGAACAGTGAAAACGAATGACCTATAGCTAGGCTGCAGGAACGTGGACGAATCTCAGAAACACGATGAAAAAAGCAAGCTGTGGGTTAACGCAAGCAGCTCGCTTTCGTTTATATGAAGTGCAAAAACAAGCAACACTAAACAACACGTTGTTTAGGGGTATTTACGTGTACGGTAAAACTATAAAGAAAAAAATATTTGGATAGGGGTTACTCGGGTAGCAAAGAGGAATGCAGCTTGCGAGGGAAACGGCGGGCTTCAGAGCCGGGGTGATGGTCTATTAAGCGGGAAGGCAGACCCGGGGGGCTGGTTCTGCCATTCTTTAAACTGTACGTAACCATTATATACATCTGGATGTATTACATAATTCAAAATGTTTAAGTTAAAAAAGGAAGAAGATGCAATTTCGAGGAGCTTATGGCTGAGTGTTCGGTCAGTGAGCTTCAGAGCCCAGCCTCAGGCCTTCTCGTCTACCCACAGATTACGCTGCCTCTCGCTCTTCATGAGCGAGAAAATCGATGCACAAAAAGGCGAGTGTGTCACTGACACAGATCTGCATGAACAGAGGCGGACAGTGGGTCCTGGACACAGGTCTGAGGACAGCAGGCCTTCGAGTTCTCTCGTCGGAAGGAAAATGAGAAAAGTAAGAATAATATTATGAGCTTTCCATAAAACTAAAGTAAATCCAGTTAAGTGCTTTATAAATATTAACTAGTATTGCTATTTAGTTTTAGGCTATGAACTTCCATGTTTTTTGCTGTTAAAACATTCGTGCTTTTATAAAATCGTGGTGAGAGTAGATGGTGGTGGTTTTTCCACCGTCCTACATGGGAAAAAATAACAACGGACAGCGCAGACACGGAGCCTCGCTCTCTGTAATTACCAATCTGTGAAGTCTAAACGACAAAGCCGCCCTGGACTAAATGATCCCCTGGGTCCCTTTCAGTTCGAACTGGGTGCAGAAACACATTTCAGCGCAGGTCCCTGCCAGAGCTCAATAAACCACACAGCCTCAAGCAGGGGTTTTCCCGAAAGCAGCTCAGCATCAAGCAAACTTGTTGACGGCCCCAGATTCAAAACACAGGACCAACGCAGGAGGAAGTTGGTTTTCTGTAAGGTGGTAAAAGGAATTGCCCTGGGCTCTTTACCAATTCTCATATTTAGGTTTCACAAGAATCCTAAGAGACAAGAGATCGAAGATCTCTTTGATCTGACACACGGGGGACCCCAGGCTCCTAACCTTAAGCGACAAACTGGAGCCAGGCTCCAGGGCCCATGCTTTTCTACTGGTTTCTTCAAGTGAGAAATATGATGAAGTTAGACCTGGCACTGAGCCAGTTCTGGTGTCTGAGACTAATCTAATGCAAATATTAAAACATCAAAAATATATTTTTTTCAACTAGTCATTCCTCAAAAAGTTAAACATGGTTACCATAGAAACAAATTCTACTCCTAGGTTTATAGCAGAGATATGTAAACATATGTCCACGCAAAAACCTGTACACAAATGTTTGTTCACAGCAGTATTATTCATAACAGCCAAAAGTGGAAACAACACAATGTCCATCAGCTGACGAACAGATAAACAAAATGAGCTCTATCCGCACAACTGACTGTTACTCAGCCATAAAAAGAACAAAGTTCTGATGCTAGTCTACATGGATGAACCTTGAAAACACTGGGAAAAATAATCGGTCACAAAAGGCCACATGTTCTATGATTCTGTTTATACGACATGCCCCAACACATGCAAATCCATAGAGACAGAAAGTGAATTCACAGCTGCCAGGGGGTGTGGGAGAGAAAATGCGGCGTGACAGCCGCTGGGTATAGAATTTCTTTCTGAAGAGACGAAACTGCTGGAAGTATGAGGGATGCACAAGTGTCAACGCACTAAAAACCACCAAACTGTGCGCGTTACACGGGTGGACTTTATGGCATGTGGCTGATACCTCCATAAAGCTATGACATGAAAAATCTTCCTTGGCCACGATCTTTCCCTCTGTACTATTAGTCGGCCAGGCAATTTGAGTAAAACCACGAAACCTCGCCAGATCGTTAGGACAGCGGCGTGGCCAGCCCACGACAGCCCTCGGCTGCGGGCTGCAGGTTCAGATTACAAACAAACCAGTGGGCGGAGCAGGAAGTGGCTGCGAGCGTCTTGTCAAACCGACAGTCACTCGTTTAAACGGGGGCGGAGGCTGTCCCGGGCCCGCGTCCGCGCCTCACGCCGGCTACACCGAGCCCTGCGCTCCACAGTTTAATCCCTGTCTCTGCACGACACGCGACATCGACAAGCACCCCGACGAGCCCGCGGGGGCCCGTGGGGCACGCGGCATGTGCGTCGCGAAGGGAAACGGGGAGACGCCGTCGCAGGCGAGCCCCGCGCTGACACCTTCTCGGCCCGAGAAGCACCGAGCTCACAGCACAAGTGTGTCCCGCGCGGGTCGCGCCCCAGGGGGACGGTCACCGCCGCCCAGCGGGCTCGGGCGCTTTCCGTCCCGAGAGGCCGAGGAGGCGAAGGGGGCGCGGCGAGGGCGGCGGGGGGCGCGGCCCGGCCCCGCCCCAGGCCCGGGGGCGCGGCCGGCCGGGCAGCCGGAGGGGGCGCGGGCCTGGCCCAGGGGCGGCAGGTGCGGCCCCGGCCGGTCAGGTGTGATGGGGCGCCGGGCAGGGACCAGGGCTGGGACAGGTGGCCCGGGCCGGTGCGGGCTGAGGAGAGCCCCTCAGGGGAAGCAAGCTGACGGGCGCCCTCACCCGCCGAGCCACTCCGACAGCCCTCCCGCAGCTGGCGGGATCCCCCCGCCTGCCCGGGGCCCCCCACCTTGCACTTACACAGCCAGTGGCCCCGGATCCGGGCAGGAGCCAGCTGGCCGGCGGGCGGCGGGGCGGAGCGGCTTCTGCGGCCGCTCGGGGCTCAGAGCTGGAGCTTCCGACTGGCGGCCGAGCCGGCACCGCTCCTGCGCATGCGCGGCCGGTCGCCGCTCTGCGCTCCGCTCCGGGTTTTCCGGGACGCCGGGGGCGGGGAGGGGGCGGGCCCGGAGGACGCGGGGAGCACGCGGGGAGCACGCAGGAGGGGGTGGGAAAGTGGTCGGGGGACACAGAGGGAGGGAGGAGGAGGGACGAGGGGGACGAGGGGGCGAGCAACCGGGCAGTGGATTCGCCGCTCCGAGCGTCTGCGCAGAGGAACACAACTCTCGTTGGAAGAAAAACTTTTATTTTCACCTGTGACAAGTAAAGGAGGCAGGGGTATCGTTTCCGAAGCTCTGCCGCCCCCCGAAGGGGGCCGTAGCCATTGCTGTTATACACTGTTTGGTGAACTACGTGTTGATTTCCTTTTTGCAGTCGTCTAAACTTCCAGGCCAGCTCATCCGCAACACGCTGCGCTACACTGTAGCATTTGGCACAGTCTGCACTTAGTAGGACCGCCCAGGACTTGAGCTCCTACCGCGGGGTAGCAGGGGCGCGGTGAAAAGCTTTCGCTCTAGGGGGTCGCATACCGGAAGGAGAGCCCTGTCCTGCTCCCGTCAACTTTCTATCCCCTTAAGGCGGGCAGCTCAGTTTCTCCTCCTCGGTGGATGGAGAGAATCCTCTGGCCACGGCCCCTGCGAACCCCCTACAGCCTGGATTCGTGTCTTTCTGGGGACACCGAGCACCCACAGCCGTTGTCGCCGTCGCTGCAAGGGAAGCCTAAGTTCCCCTTCAAGTTGGGGAACTGAGGCACGCATGGCCTCGACACAGTCCTAGGGGCTGAGCAGGGTGCGGGTGGCCGGTGGGAGCCCTGGCCTGGGAGCAGCCTGCCCCCAGAGCTGCTGTCGCCCCCATCCCTCGTGGGTAAAACCACTCTCAACTTCGGGGGCTCCAGCCATCAATCCACATCAAGGGGTCCCAACAGGCGCCTGGGTGTGGGACAGCTGTCCTTAGTTCCAGGACCAAGGTGCCCAACTTGCTAGGAAATGGCAGAAGCCACTGAAGGAATTAAATCTCTGTTAAAAATAAATAAACACAAAGAGGAATTTACATACATACATAGAAATGTGCATAGCACACATGGAAAGATGAGCAAGCACTGTGACTAGTGGCATCTCCAGGGCAGGATGAGAGAGCCAAGGACCAAGAAGACCGACCCTCTCTCCTGTCTTTTTTTTTTTTTTAAGCCATGTGCACGTATTTCTTTTTCAATTAAATATAATGGAGGACAGGAGTGGCCTCTCAGCAGATACAGCAGCCATGGAAAAACTGCCTGAGCCATCATTTTTGCTTTAAGCCAGCAAGCATTTATTGACTCTCTGCTATGTGCCCAGTGCTGTTTTATGACTTATTTTATTATTTATATTTTTTATAAAATAATAATATGCTATCCGTTATCCCTGACCAGAGCTGGTGGAAAACTAATTGAGTTTTTATTGAATTGTTTTCCAAGGAGTAAGGATGAGTTATAAACAGAACACAGCTTCGGGGCAAAACAGGTGGAGTGGATTTCCAGTGTGCCAAGGGTTTTCAGTAGAGGTGCCCAAGAGCCAAGAGAAAGTGCCTCTGGGACACCACGAAAAGCTGCCTACGGTGGCTGCTCCATATTGTTTACCATGCAGGTTGACAGTTACAGAGCACAGAAAACAGACATTAAGAGGCCACCTTTTCAGGAGGCCTGTGTGCCAAGAATAGAACTCCATGTTAGCTCCCAAGTCTTCATTGAGACCATGCAAAGAAGCTATTTTTAGCATGGAAGTCCAGAAAGGACGCTGGGGTCACACAAGTGGCTGGTGCTATTTAGGGATGCGAATCTGGAGCTGTCTGACTCTACGGCCTGTACTTTTTCCGAAGTCCTTCTTTGTTCTTCTTCTCTCTATAAATGGATGAGACAAGCAATTTGGAAAGGAATGAAAGCTGGCAAAAGGAAGGATTGCTATTTTTGTACAATGTGTCTCTGTTTAAAATGTACACACTTATACTCATTTATTTTATTGCCCCAGCAAATCCTGGGGCATGGGGGGTGCTGTGAGGAGACTAATCGTCATTTTTGTCTTTGAGAAAACTGAAGCTCAGAGAACATAAGGGCTTGCCATGGCCCCACGCCCCATCAAACGGGGGTGTCCAGACCAGTCCCAGGCTATCTTGCTCCCAGATTTGCGTTCCTACTAGTTTTAAATTTCCTGAACATCTCCTCTGAATGTTGAGAATTTGAAGACTAGACCAAGCCGCACTCAAGGAGCTTATAGACACCTGAAGCTGGATTGGAAGGAGGCTCCAAAATCACCAGGTCCAAGTCACACCCAAGCCACGGCCCCTCCACAAAAGTCCTAATGGCGGTGGAAATTGGATGACACAGAGCCCTGTCAGAAAGTTCTCCAGTGAAACGAGGCAGAGAAACTACCTACCATGCAGTCTCAAAGATGAGGACCAGTGCTCAAAGGAGTTGAGAACTGTCACTGAAACATGTGGAGGTCAGAGCACCCACTCCATCACTAACTACATCCCCTCACCGTCTACAACCTATGAAATGCGGATGATCACTTCACTGGGCCCTGACTGGGATCAAATGAAATCAAGTATGGGAAAGCACTTTGAGACAGAGGGACAGATCGAGCTCCATCTCAATTCTATTACATGCTACTTAAACCACTTTGGGATGGGGTGACCATATATCTTATATTTGTCTGGGGCAATCCCAATTTATGCCTGCTGTCCTGGCATTGCTCTCCACACCCCAAGTTCCCAAGCCAAGAGGGAAGAGATTTATTTACCGGAATACATTTGTTTATAAGCACCACTAAGAGCCAGCCACTTGAGCAGGACATCTATTCCCTCAAAATAGTACAATCATTTACCTGATAGGTAGTGTGCAATGTGCTTGGCATAGATTTCACATATAATCCTCATAACGACCCTGTAAAGTACGTTGTTCCAATGTAAAGGGACCAAAGGATAACGCTTCCTGAGTGGGGAACAATTGAAAAATAAGACACAGGAATCAGTTAATGAATATTTACAATGTCAGTTTCATACCCAATTCGTCGTTGGAGAGGGTGCTTGAGATCTGGGACCGAAAGTTGGGTTTGGTTTACTAAATCCTGAACCCTAGAATTATTCAGACTGTTCTCGGCCAGTGCTGAATAACCAGAGGCCTCCCCTCAAGGCCCCAAAGTCACCAAACTAATGAGGCGCAAAGGTGGGGTTCAACCCAAAGATAAGCGCCAAAGCTCATTTTAAACCTCAAAACCCCTCAGCAAATAACCAGTCTTTTTTCAGAGGTCAATGTGAAGTGAGGGAAGCGGCTAGGTGATTGAGCAGCTGGCCAGGATTCCCCCTCAGGCCCTTCAGTGTTCCACTGATGCTTTCACAGATGGGGCGCCTTCAGGGAATGTCCTGGAAATGAGACGGGCTGAGTGTCACCTCCTTGTGCAAGAACCCACCACACCAGGCTTGAGCGGAGAAGGGAGGCGATAAGCTTACAAAGGAAGAAAGGAGGGGACACCGCAGACAGTCCCACTCATCTGTGAATCCCAGCGCCTCGCACAGCTCTGCCGCCACGCTGTCTCCGCGAAGGGTGAAAGAATCCATCCACCTAGTGACACAACGAATGAATGAAACTCCTGTGCCGGCCACAGGGGTCCACGGCGGCGCCAGGAGCGGGGCTCCTAACTGGCCAATCAACGCCTGCGCCCGCCCGCCCGCCCCGCCCCGATTCCCTCCGGCCGCGCGGAAATCCCGGAACGAGGAGAGCCAAGCGGCCTCGCCCAGTGCGCATGCTCCGGACTGGCGACGGCGAGGCGCCCCTTTCCCGCGGGGCCCAGGGAGCGGATCTGAAAGGGTGGCTGGGAGATGAAGCCGAGCCCCACCTGTCCGCCCCCACCTGCTCCCCTGCAGAATCGAAGACTCACTGTGCCTAATATCGCCCCCACCACTTCGCCCCTACGAGGCAAGGGGAAAAGATTCCAGTCGGAACCGCTCCGCAGCGAACGGCCGGAAGTGACGCATACGAGCGAGCGAAAACGGAGGCCCCCTGCATGTTGCCCTGGAAACCGAGCCCTCGCCGGGGCCCGAGTGCGTCAGCGGCCCCGAGGTCCCTGCGCGGGGGCGACGCAGTTCGGTGGCGGGGTCCCGGCGAGGGTCGCCTGCGCGCCGCACGGGACCCTGGGCTTGCCTTGTGTGCCCTCATTCACTCAGCCCAGAATCGTGCACCAGGTACTGGCCCCGTGCCAGGCGCCGTGGTCACCCGCCCAGGGGAGAACTGGACCTGCGCGGATCCTTCGCCAGCCCCACTGGTCGCCCTCTTTGGAAGTTGTAGCCCACCTACTCATTTGCCCGATTTTAAAAGCAGCGTTTCCCGACCGCAAAGCAAGCCCCCTGCTCTTTTCCCGGTTTCCCCTAAGCCGTGCCCTTCCACGCTTCCTTGTGTTTTCCGTGTTGTTTTGCGGATTTTACGTTGCAATAGCTTTCGTTCTGTCTTCCCAGGCAGCTGCTGGTCTGTGGTACAAGTGTGGGTGGTTGAGAGTCGTCTTTTTACTTCTCCGCATTTCCTCATTTCTTCTTTAAAAAGCATACATACATAGATTTCGTGATGAAAAATAAATAATTTTTTAAGAGACCAGTCCTTTGTCCTCAAAGAGCTTGATACTTTTGGCAACACTTTTTTCGGTTAACTTTTTATATGTGATTTCAAACACAGTACACGAATTGTAAAAAGAACTCCCATACATTCTATCCATATTCGCCATTTGCTTACATTTTTGCCTCATTTGTTTTATCATTAGATAGATGATAGGTAGAGACAGACAGACAGACATACTAATTACGTACCTCGTAGCTATTTTCCCCCGTCCGGGATCACATGTTGCAATTAGTTGTCATATCTTTAATATCCTTCTATCCGAAAGTTTCTCAGTCTTTCGTCTTTCGTGAATTTAATATGTTCGAAAAATACAGGCCAGCTATTTTGTAAAACATTCCTCAATTTGAGTTTGTCTGATGCTTTCTCACGAGTACATTCAGGTTCTATATATTTTTTACACAACACCATGGAAGGGATGAGTCCTTAGAGCGCCACCTCAGGAGGCACATGATGTTTTGTATATTGACGTTAACTTCAACCACTTTGCTAATGTGGACTGGCCCCGTTTCTCCACTGTAAAGTTACTATTTTTCCCCTTGTAATTACTAAGTAATATGTGGATTTGTTGGAGATACTTTGAGATTACGTAAACAGCCTATTCTCTATCAAACTTTCACCAAAAATTTAGCATCCACAGATATCTCAAGAATGATGACCAAACAGCCTAGTATTAACTCATTTACTATTCACATTTCAAACAATGCATGTTTTCTGGAAAATAACGTGTTCACTCAGCAGATATAGGCGATCAGGAAATATCATTTACTATGTTGTTTCCTTCTTTATAGATTAATAAAGAGGTTTCCTGATTCACAGCGTATAATCAGAAGCACTAGATTCATTTGCCATCCAGATGATTATTCTTCCTGCTAGCATCTACATCAGTGCCTGTCACATATTAGCAATAAATTTTTGAATTAACAAAGGATAACACACACGCACCAAGAAACTACATTGAAAAGACTGAAAAATTATAAATATACTCAACTAATACTTAAGAGTTCTCACCAATGCATGAAAATCACTTGCAGAACAAGCAAGCTTGTAAAGATAAGTTATAATAGGTCTACTTAAGTAAATCTGGGAGGGGGAGATAGAGGAGGGTAAAGGGGATCACATACATGATGATGAAGGAGACATGACTTTGGGTGGTGAACACATGGCCATATACAGATGATGCATTATAGAATTGTACACTCAAAACCTATATAATCTTATTAACCAATGTCACCCCAATACATTTAATAAATTTTTAAAGTTAATTAAAAATAAATAAAATTGGATTTTACATTGGGAAATAAAATTTACGTTTAAAAAAATTCAAAAAACAATAAACCTGACACACGAGCCACTGCATTTCCATGTGTAACCACCAGATGTCAGAAAAGGCTAAGTAGCTATTCTAGAAAAGAGACTATCCGCGACTGTTCTGAATTAGGATCTAATTACCTAATTGCCCTCCAAACCTTGGATTTTGTCATTTAGTCCAGAGAGCCTGCGTCAGTCAGTTCTGGGCAAATTCAGAGAAGACTGAAGCTAGGAAGGAATACACAAAAGAGATTAGGCTAGTGGCTTAATTCTTGAATTGGGTGGTTTGAGAATTCAAATTATTACATCATATATTTTATATATTACATATAAAATAATATATAATAATCCAAGTGGAAATATGTTGTATTTTACATATCAAGTTATTATAGCAAATTATATTATTCTTTATACCTTTTATGTGTCTTAAATATTACAGCATTAAGGCTAATTTTCAAAAGGAAAGACATGCTACAGCTCTGCTACCTGCCAACCTAAGACAGGATTTCTCGGAACTATTCAAATAACATTGATCAAGTGGACAGGTTTGGGGTTTTCTTTAACCTCAATTATCCATACTTTTGCCATTTCTTTCTTCTTTCTCTAAAACAAACAAAGAGGATGGATTCAGATCACTCATAGAAACAAAGCAGGATGGTGGTTACCAAGAAGCTAGGGGCGGGAGAAATGCAGAAATGCTGATCAAAGGGTACAAACTTCCAGTTAGATGAATAAGTTAGAGTACAGTGCACAGCACGATGATCACAGTCCATGATACTGTGTCACGTACTTCAAAGTTGCTAAGAGACTAGATCTTAAAAATGGTCTCACCACAAGAAAGGAATTGTAATTACGTGATGTGAAGGAGGCATTAGCTAACACTGTGGTTATCATACTGTGATATGTAAATATCAATCAACACGTCTATCTTAAACTTGCACAACGTTATATATCAATTGTATCTCAATTTTCGAAAGTGGACTCATCAAATGCAATGGTAATGGGACAAAACTAAATACACGCCATTTGACAGGATGCAATAAAGGAACACAGCGTCACGTCTGTGATAGTCCTGCCTAAGATGCATGACCTGGGCTTAACCATGAAGAAATAACAATTTGGTCCCTAAAATAAGTTAGAGACAGTCTACAAAATAACTGACCTGTAACCTCCAAAAGCAAGCATCAAGGTCATGCAAGTCAAGGAAAGACTAAGGAAACGTCAAGGATGAAAATCGAAGAGATAGCAACGAAAGGCCATGTATGAATCCAGACTGGATCATTTGACTTGTGTGTGTGTGTGTGTGTGTGTGCACGCACACATGTGCGTGTATCCGTAATTGGAACTGGTGAAACATGAATGCAGCCTGAAGATCGGGTGATAATGTATTGATACTAACTCTGTCTTTCGACGGCTGTGTTGTGGTTATGTAAAAGAAGGTCCCTGTTGTGGAGAATACACAGTGGACTCTTTAGGAAGGTCGGGGCATCGGGTCAGCCATTTACACTAAAATTATTCAGGAAAATAAGTTATTTGCACTGTACTTGAAGCTTAAGTTTGCAGTTTAAAAATCATTACAAGGAGAATTCCAAGGAAAGGCCAAGCAGTTCAAAAGACATGCCAGTTTCCTGGCCAGACGCAAACACACTGAATGGGAACACTGGGGGTGTGGCCTTGAAATGCATGTTTGTAAGGGCGTGAGCACAGCTGGGAAGCGCGAGTCCCAGGGCCTGGGAGGAGGAGCATCCTGTACATGCGGACCAACTTCCGTGGACCATGCTTTTCCCATACCAGTCGCCTAGTTAAATTCAGCCTCCGCCGATCTCTGAAGTCTTTGTTTTCCTTTCCTGCTGTTAAACTGGAGACCCTTCCTCTCTCATTTAAAAAATAAAAAGTACCACTTTCACAAGAAAACTAAGAATCTCCTTGGAAGTGCTCATTTTGCTTCATGTCCCAAGTCAGCTCTGGGACACCTGCTCCATTCAGTGTCTGTAATGAAGGCAGGACTCCTGGGAGCCTCAACTGGTCCCAGGCCACACTCTCGGTGTGTTATGGTCCCCTTTGCTTTGACCATTAAGACACAGCCCCAGGGTTTCGAAGCTGTGCCCTGAGGTGGGGTGGGGTCTCGTCCCTCCCTCACAACCCATAAGAAACCTGTTGCCCTACTTTGCTCAGCACGAAAAATTGCCACATTTTTTCTTCCCTGACTGGGATCAAACACTGCTCCAGCCTCTCCTAGGTGGTCTCTATGCACCCATACAACCCCCAAAGACGCTTCGGGGAGCCCCAAAAGGCGACCTCAACAGGACCATACAAGGGCTTCACACATTGCTTCCTGTGGTGGCGGCAGCTCTGAACATACTGAACACCAATGAACTGTACCCTTCACCTGGGCGACTTGTGTGTCATGTGACTTACATAGTTCAATAAAGTTTGAAGACACTTCTAGTGCCTACTAGTCCAGCCTCACCCCCTGCCGCCCCAGCCTCCTCAGGCCGGGGTTCCGCCAGGCTGACCTGCTAGGTTCTGAGATGTTTTCTTCCCATATACCTCTGAGCACCTGCAATACGCTTCTCTTTCTCTTCCCTACTATGGCCACCGGGCAAATTTCCACTCATTCTTCGAATTTCAATCCAAGGCCTTCATCCTCTGCGAAGCCTCCCCTGACGCCCCAAGGAGAGGAGGCTCCGCCCACCCCCTCTGTGTCTCTCAGTGTCGGAGCCGCACCCATGCTGCGCACTGTGGCTGACACTTCTCTCATCTGGCCTGCTCACAGTTCTGTGCGTTTGCCCCCAAGCATGGGGACCAGAGCCAGGCAAGGATTTCACTGGAAGGTTGCTATGTGAGTAAGAGGAGAAATGATCACGCTATGGCCCAGAAAGCAGGCTGGGATCAGAAACCCTGGGCTGGCGAGGACAACGTAAGGACCCCTGGGGCCTCAGGGGACCCGCGGCATGCCACAAAGATAATCACATGAATGCAGATCTCACCTACCTTATTATATACTGTCCGAACACGGCCACCACTTGAGAATCCCACTGTGACGGACACCACTCTGAGAACTACACCCACTGTCTCACTGTCATAAGGGACTTGGGTCCCCACTGAGAATCCCAGTGTCCATGTGTGCTCTTTTGCAGGATTGATCTGGACAACATCTGCGGTGGGAGCACAGAACATTCTCTCCTGACCTTGGCGGAGGGCGGGAGTCAAACCCAGCAGGGGAATGGGCCTTAGTAGTACCCCACGTCAGGCATGATGGGACACGGAAGCAGGGGACAGGGTCCGGCCTCACAGTGGGACCCTCCCAGTTGGGAAAGGGGACAAAGAACAGGTGTCCTAGCAAACGAACAGACCACATATATCTTGCGACCTCCCATCGACCTTCAAAATATGTCCCCATGGGAGGCAACTAATGGCCTCGAAGGTGTCAACACCAATCCTCCACCCCCACCAGAACCTGGGAATACATGGGACTCTGCGGATGTGACTGAACTAAGGGTCTCGTGATGGAAGACGACCCAAGGCCATCTCCAAGGGCCTTATGAAAGGACACTCAGAGAAGGAGATGTAAGGACAGCAGCAGAGGTCAGAGCGAGACGTGAGGCGCTGTCCTGCCGGCTTTGAAGGTGAAAGGCCACAAGCCGAAACATGCAGGTGCCTCTAGAAGCTGGAAAAAGGAGGAAATGGATCTTCTTCAGACTCTCCAGAAGAAACACAGCCCCGCAGACACTTGATTTCAGGATTCCTGTCCTCTAGCATTTAAAATAACAAATTCGTGTTGTTTCGGCAACCGAGTTTGTGATTTTTCACAGCAGCAACAGTAAGGGACCACAATTCTCATGGCACAGATGGGGTAACCAGGGCTCATCATAAGGCCCCCAGGTAGATGGGAGCGCGCTAGCCAACCCCCAAGCTCACGTTCCCGTCCTGACTCCTCCAGGAGCATCTCTGGCTCTCGGCACTAGTTCAGGCCTCGAGGGGGTGTCGACAGAGCCCCCCTGGACCAAGCCCAGGCCTGCTGGGAGGCATGTGGCCACTCGGAAGCAGCTGTCTTCCAAGGGAAGCATTCTGTCCTTGTAACAGCCCCTGCGCTCATCTGCAGTGGCTGTTGCCACCACCAGGCTATGCTGCTGCTTCGTGGCCTGCCAGGGTCTACAGACGGGCTGCAGTGCGGGGTGCTGACCACCAGGTGGCATCGCTCCTGGCTGGAATTTCTACCTCAGGCTAAAAACCCCCAGCCCCTCCAGGGCCACGCAGACACAGTTTTAAAAAATAATAATAAACTCAAACCCAAACCGCCGCTTTCTGCAGAACTTGGGCTCCATTATCAGATGCTGGACTCGGCCTCCAAGAGCTCTTGTAAGTCCTGCTCCTGGTCGAGGCGGGTGATGTCAGCCCTGGGAACAGCGTGTACTGGAAATAAATTTCCTTTTAGAGGGACGTGTCTGAGGCAGAGCAGTCAGGAAAAAGTGGGTCAGCACTTGGCTTTTTTTTTTTTTTGAAACAAGTACACTCATTTCCAGACTTTTATTTGGGCATAAGGCCAAGTATACTTGGCTTTTTCAAGGCTCCACCGTCCTGCCCATGTTTCCGCTGGAGACCGTGGAAAATGACCTTGCACGTTGATTCAGGAGAGCGGGCTGGGAGGCCAGCACTTAAGGGGTGACTAGATGCTGCGGTGGGCTGAACCCTCATTCCCAACAGGAAGAGTCTGAGGGGCTGTGTGCAAGTCCTTTTGCTGCTGTGACGAAGCACCACACGGTTAGAGGCATTACACCACACACATTTATTATCCTACAGTTCCACAGTGGACACCCGGCACGTTCCGGTGGTCGACCCATTTTCCTGGCTTATTCGAGTCGTTGGCAGAATTCGATTCCTTGCAGTATTAAGACTGAGGCCCCCTTCCTTGTCGGCTGTCAGCTGGGGCCCCCATCCAGCTTTCAGAGGCCGCCTTCCTCTGCCTTCAAAGCCATTAATGCTCGGCGAAGTCCCCCTCACATTGTCTCTCCTGCCTCTTCTTCTGTTGTGGAAGCTGACTTTGTGCCCTTCCTCCTCTTCCTGTTTTAAGGGGTCCTGTGCTTCCTGGGCCCACATGTGCCATCTCCCCAGTTCAAGGTCAATAACTTTATTATAGCTGTGAAGTCCCTTTTGCCATGTAAGGGAGCATATTCACGGGTTCTAGGATTGGGGACATCTTTGGGGATGGCTTTCCAGCTCCCCACAGGGAGGAAGCAGACCTCAGCTCTGAGGAGAAAAGCAGACTCAGTGACAAAACTATTGCCATCCTTTAGGGAGCCCATCGTGGGCTATACATACTGACTCGTGACCCTCACACCATCCTGTGCAGACGTGTCCCCTCCTCTTATGCTCCAAGAGACCAAGCTCATAGAAGGGACAACGTGCCCACAGTCACAGAGCTGGTGAGGGACAGAACCGGTCTGTCGGATTTCAAAGACCAGAGGGGCACCATGAGGCTACAGTTAGTAAACAGTGATGTCAAGCCACGTCTGACTCACCCCAGAGCCCGCAGCGTGGCTGGTGCACAGAATTAGTCAGCACCTCGTCACTGCCGTCTGGTGGCCTGCTCAGACGTCAGGCTCCCAGTCAGGCTCTAGACATGTCGCTTCCACTCTTTCTGGCCCTTTTCCTGGACACTGCCACCACTGGCCTGAGCACCACACTCCTGCAAGCCCCTTGCCTGCCCTGTGCACCCATCAGGTGAGTGCGCCCTGGCTGGGTGTGGCCAGCCTCTTCCACCAGCCTGGCACTCAGTCCCCTGAGAGCGGGGGCCTCACCCGCCCCACGGCCCCAGCGCAGGCTTCAAGTGGGACGGTCCCCCTGAAACCACTTGAGGAAGTGACTGCTTTTCCTCCGCCCAGCACCCTAGTTGTGTGCACCTGGTCTTGCTGATGTCCAGGCGCAGTGGGGACCCCAGCGCCATCGTGAGCCAGAGCCGGGATGCTCGGGTGTGGGGGCAGGAATGCTGGAGCGGGGCACCAGCCCCAGTGCCGGCTGGCCACAGTGGCTGGGGTGTTTACCTTCTTTCACCTCAGTTTCCTGATCTACACGACCGAGCTAACACCCACGTCGGACTGGTGTTGGAGGGTTCAGTCAGAGCAGGGTGTGGTTCACCATGATGATAAGGCAAAGATCGGTGGTTACTCTTGCTATTTTTGAAGAGTTCAGTATCAGAACTGTGTCTGAATCCCAGCTCATCCAACAGCAGCTGCGTGGCTTTGGGCGCGTAGCTTCACCTGGCCAAGCCTCCCTCCTCATCTGCACAGTGTGAATACTGCTCTCTGTGTGTCCAGTGTCCCTCACGGCCACGAGATGCCTGCAGCAGCTCCAGGCATCGCACACTTATATATCAAACCCAGAAGCAGGAAAGGGACCCTGCCCTGTCTCATGCTTTTTGAAAATCGAGATATAATTCACGTAAATAAAATTTACCACTGTGAAGTGCACGACTCAGTGGTCTTGACTATCAAACCATCTCCAAGTGCACAGTTCGGTGGCAGTAAGTTGTGCAGCCACCGCCCCTCCCCAGAACTCTTTTCATCTGGCAAAACCGAAATCCAGTCACTAAGCAGCAACGCCGCACCCCTTCCTTAGCCCCTGGCCACCGCCATCCTGTCGTTATGATGTTGACGACGCCAAGCCCCCCTCCCACTTTTGAAGACCCTGTGATCACACCAGGCGCACCCAGTGCCGTAGGAGACTGTCTCCGTGTTGGGTCCGCTGACTGGCAACCCCGATCGGCAACCTTACTTCCCCTTTACCACGTGACTAACATAGTCACAGGTTCCTGCGCTCAGGCCACGGTATCTATGGGAGCCATGATTCAGCCTACCGCACAGCGTGAGGGAGAAGAGGCACGGAGTCGGCACCCCCAGGTGTCTAGAGAAGCGTGCACACTCCTCGAGCGGCGGGGCTGCAGCCCTCCAAAGCCTGGGTCCAGGTGAATTTATATTCTTATTCTTTCACTCTAGAAACCAATCCACTTCCGTTGGTATGTTCACTATAGATTCAGGAGAGATTGCTCAAAAACAGTACATTTCTGTGGAAAACGCGCAGCTGAGCCAGAGCACGCTGTTCTCCCATCCCGATGACGAGGGCTTTTCTCACTGGAAGGCACACCGCTCAGTCGTAAGAGGGAGGTGTCTGAGAGCGGCCTGGCTGGATCCATTTCACGCCCTCAACGCCGAACGCCTCTGGCGTGGCATTTCTCACCAGGCTGTTCGTTAACAAAAATTTCTTCGTCAACTTCAAAGCCTGATTTTTCTGACCTCTGCTTGGATCCCCTGAAATAAACTAACTCCGGACGAGCCTTGAATTCCCTTCCCTGAGGCTCTGTGAGTCTCAGTCAAGTGAATCACTCCCGTTCTCCACACATTTGCTGAGCACCTGTGTGCCAGGCCTGGTGTCAGGCACAGGAGTAAGAAATGGCCCCTGCCTCCCAGAACTCCAGGGTGGCCCTGTATTTGTGACACGCTTCGGGAAAGAAATGGGGAGAACATTCTATCATAAGCTGCTGGATTTCAGGACACTTTCCCTCCCTCTGCCCTGACGCGCTTCAGACCATGCCCATCTGCCTCCGGACAGAAAATACCCAGCGTGCACTCTTGCAAGGAATTACGAGTGCGTCCTCGCAAACGTGACGTGGGATAGGGCAGCCAGAGGAACCTGCTGAGACACGATGGATAGGCATTCAGTACACTGACTACCAAGGGTTGACGTTTTAGCCATATTTTTTATTGTAAAATGTGCTGCAAGAAATCCGAAGATGAGGAAAAGAAGAGCAACGTCCCCTGACGGCACTCCTGTAACGGTACCGCGGCCGGCAATGAAATGTGTCTCCTTGTACCAGTCTAAGGAACAGGGAGCAACCGTCAAAATGAGCACGAGAAATGTGTCATTACGAAGTGAAGATGCAGGGTGCCAAAGTGGACGAGCAAGAGTGCGACACACAAAATGCACTCGGAAGGGAAATGACAATCCCCAACCCTGGGCCTGGGATAGCGGAGGCACGTGGGAAACCCTTTGCTGTGTTTCTCAGACCTAGTTAGGGCAGTGTGGGCCTTACGCCCGCAGTTCAGGTAAGACGGGACGAAGCCATGCGGTGTACTGGGAGCCAAGGTAAACAGAGCGAAGTCCGTGGAAGAGCCAGAGAAAGACACAGCAGTCCAGACTCAGCCACTTCGGAATCGTGGGCAGCAGAACCCAGTCCTAGGGGTTGTGAGCCCTGGATTCCAGTCTCCTCTCTGCCTCTTCGCTGGCATGTGTCACTGCGCAGGCTGTGACGTTTCGGAGCCTCAGCCTCCCCGCCCACGGCACGGGGTAAAAGCACCGGCGGGAGGAGGGCCGCAGCCGAGCGCAGACCTCTGGGCGCCAGGCCCGGGGCTCTCCACCGCGGGCTCTTCGCCGAGTGTGCGGTACTGTCCCTTCACAGGGTTGGCGAGACTCCACCCAGTGAGGGAGTGTCCCCAGGAAACGGCAGGCGTGAACAAAGGGCAGCACAGGTGAGCGGTTCTGATAGGAGGTCAGGACCCAGACAGCACAACTTCATGAAAGGACGTGAGCTCAGGCGGAAGTGAGGGTGACCTTCTCGCCATGAGAGCACGTTTGCTTCCTTTTGCTTTATAAACCAGAGGACACCCCGTTTTTGGCGGTAGTTATGAAAGCCATAGGAACACTCTGCACAGCATTAGGTTCCTATGAGATCCTGGCCACAACGTTTTTATCAACTGGATAATAAGTAACTTTGTTTTATGTGTGTCTCTGTTTAAAGACACTAATAGATATTGTTGCTTCCTTAGTATTCCTAATATTGCATTCATGCAGAAACTTGAGATACCCATGAAAATTATTTTCCAAAAGCTTTTTCAGACTTTTTCTAACCCAGATTTCCAGTTAACATGGTTACAATACAACTTCATGGCCCACTTTCCATTTAACAAACCATTTCCCATGTTGTTGCAAGTTATGTACAAATGTCAGTTTCAAAACTGTTATGTAAAATTCTTATTTCTGACATTAATAGCCCCACTCTCTCCTCTCATCAAAAAAAAAGAAAAAAGAAAAAAGAAAACAAGAAAAAAGAAATCCAACCAGACCACTGACAGGAGGTAGTGGAGGGCGGACAGCAGATTTGGGACAAGTGTGTGCATCTCACTTTTAATGACTATGCAACGTCCCATCAGGGTGTGCACTTAACCAAATGCCTATCATTGCACAGGTCAACTGTCCCCACTTTTACTGTCATAAATAACACTGTTCTGAACATCTCAGTGCATACGCGTTTTCCAAATGTCAGGTGATTTCCTTAGAGACATTCCCAGAGGCAGAGTTCCTGGATCAAAGGCAAAGGCCTTTGAAGGCCTGAGCTACATGCTGCCAGCCAGCTCTCTGACGCGTCACTGCCCTCTGCAAAGCCCCCATCGGGCGTGAACGAGAGCCCGCGGCACAAGCCACCTTCTCTAAGAAACCACAGCTTCGTCTCCACGCCCTTTATTACTCAAACTCACTGAGAACTGCCACAGGACCTGGCCAGCAGGAGCTCCGGCCAGGGTGCCCACAGGAGTCCAGGCCAAGGGGAAGGCCCACCCATGGCATTCTCACAGCATTCCAAGTTTTGTCCAGGCCACCACACGGGAAGACAGAGAAACCTGTGGACACAGGTGCCAAGATGGCCCTTCTCTGATTCTAAGGTGGCGACAATGCCTTCTCTGTTTCTGATTGGTTTTTCCTGAATGAGCCCACTTTGTCGGCTGTAGCTATGTGAACATGTGCTTGTTGCTTGAAATTAAGGCAAAGGAGTCCCAAGAGACTTCAAACAAAATAATAATAATAATAATATAACCATAATAATTTTGCTCAAAAGTTCTCTAAAGAAATACAAAGCAAGGACTCCCCTAAGGTCTAAACATCTCGTCATGTAAGACACGTAAACTCGACTGGCATTCCTTCCAGCGTTCTAACACAAACCGCTCTAACCTGAAACACACGTGACATCTTTGTGGGCCCCAGCCGGGATCTTGCTCAGCGGTTCCTGTGGGATACAGCCTCACTCCGGGCTGCAGGTTCCTGGCCTATAAAATGACACAGGTAGGCACTCAGATGGTCTCTTTTCCCTTCCTAGATGAGAAAGGATCTGATCGAGGTGGGTGGTTCCTAATCGGGTGACAATAGCATGTGTCACCCAAGCCAGGACACTTCCGAAAGCAAGAGTGGGATTTGTTGGTAGTTACTCTGGGTCACCAGCACCTTCTGTGCAAAGCAGACCATGTGCTCTCAGCTGCCTCATCATGGCAAAACTCCTGAGTGTTTCGATGGACAGACACTCACGTGTGCTCTGTGCTCTCACACTGGCTGCTAAGTGTTTTTCCTTTATGGCCAGGGTTGGGGGGCCCGGGGGACCCGGGGGGCCAAAGCACCTTGCCTGCTGCCACACAGACCAGCATGCCCCCGAATAGCAACAGGGACAAGTGCTCCAGGAGGCCACTGGCAGGATCAGTGAGGGCAGGGCTGGACCAGGGTCTGGAGCAGATTGGGTCCTTGAGGCATCAGACAGGAAGCAGGTCCCAGAGTCTGCGGGCGAGCTCTCTGCAAACACCTCCCACCTGGGCGGTCAGTTCCCAAGCTGTGCGGCTGATCAGTGAAGGGAAAGTACCACACGCTCTTCACTGCAGGAGACCCTGGGCGTAGAGGCGCAGCAACCCTCAGGGCTTTGAGCCAGACAAACCCCAGGCCAGGCTCGCCCCCACCTCCCTCCTCCCCCCCACCCCCCGCCACCCACCCACTCTGGGTTCCCAGCCTGCATTAATCCAGACCCGGAAAAGTGCTGGGTTCTTATTAGAAACACAAAAAGGTTTTCACTGGAACAGCCTCAGTTGCAGGGAAAGACAACAGGGCTGTGAGTGACGCAGGAGACTTTTAACAGGCACCGCCCAGGGAGGCTCCGGCCATGTGGGCAACACATGAGTGCCTGGGGACCTCAGCTCCCCAGTTATCCCTGAGCCTCATCACTGAGGAGCAGAATTGTTTTGTGGTTTGTGAATCAAAAGCTAAATTCTGTCAGCCCTAGGGCATGGATTCATGGGGATAATGGTACGAGCCCTACATCAAAGCCAGATCTTGAACCCCTTCCCATCTCCTCCCCACCCTCCTACACCAGGAATTTGGGCCCCGGCCACTTCCTCATTGTCCTCCTCTCTCCAATGTCCTTGTCACTAACCCAGATGGCGACGAGTAGCGTGATCCCTGGTTTGATGGCCTGCCTGGGTTCACTTCACACCCCACCTCTGTGAACGGCTCAGTGGGTCCAGAGGGGTCCACGCCAGGGAGGGGCGCTAACACCCCTGTATGAGCAGAACTGTGGGCGTGCGCACCAGACCTTTCCTCTTCCTTTTACACATCTGCTTTTTCTCATTTTTTCCTATACTCAAAACTTGTTGCTTTGGTAACAAACACATTTGTGACAAGGAGGAAGGTGCATGCCAGGCTGGTGTCCATCTCGTCGGCGAAACTCCCTCTACTCCCCTAAGCTGCCTTGATCTCTTCCTCTGCCAAGGCCTGAACGCTTTCTTGAGGACACTGACCACAGCTGGTGGCTCTGCACATATTTGTCACTTCCTGGACTGCATCTCTCACCCCCACTGGCTCTGTGAGAGGAGATGCAGTGTCTTCTTTTTTAAATCAGCTTCATCATAATATGATTTCATGCAATAAAGGCACCGTTTTAACCGTAGTGTCATGAGTTTTGACAAACATCTACACCCTTGTAACCAACCGTCGCAATCAAGATAGAGAGCATTTCCACCAGGCCCCTGGCACGGCCCCGTCCCCTGGTGGTGTCTGCCTTCCGTCGCCTCGGATGAGCTCTGCGCGATGCAGGGTTTCACATGACCGGAGTCAGGCAGCATGCGCGCCCGTGTCTGGCTTCTCTAGCTCGGCAGGACGCTTGAGTTCCGGCCACGTCGCTGCACACATCAGCAGTTCCTTTCTCACTGCTAGGTCCACTGTAGGGACGGGCCAGCGTGCTACACGGCCCGCCGGTCCGTGCGCATTGGGGTTGTTTCCATTTTAGCCATGAATAATGCTGATACGAACATTCGGGGACAATCTTCTGTGCACACAGGCATTTGTTTCTGTGGGTAAACATCAGGAGTGGAACTGCTGGGCCACACGTAAACACATACTGAACTTTTTAACCACCGCCAGCCTGTTTTCTGAAGTTGCCCGCAGCATGCGGCGTCGCCAGCAGCAGCGTGTGAGCGCAGCAGAGGCTGCACAAACACCTAAGGCGGGTCCCGCTCGACCCTGCCTCTTGCCAAGGGCACATCCCCAAGACCGGCCCAGTGACGCCCACCCGGTGCCCAGTCCGTCACTGCGGGGTGAATACTCTCAGCTTTTGTGATCTTGTTATCAATGTTTATTCCACTTTCACTTCTCTGGATGGTTTTTAAAATCTTCTGTTATTTTAAATAATTATACAAATCATACACGGTCAGGACAAAGACATTAATGAAAAGTAAGTTTAAAATGACCTACTTTAATCTCTCCACCCAGAGATCTATGTCCTGGTCTTGGCATTGAGAAAACAAGGATGAATAAAAGACATTCCTGTCTCCACGGGCTCTGCAGGCCACAGGGGCTCCAGCTGCGCAGACAAGGCCCGCGCTGCGGGCAGGCCCGGGTGGGCGCAGAGGAGCGATGCAGGGGAAGCAGTGAGGCAAGCTTTCAGGGAGGAGCAGAGACGTGAAGGGACATGTGGAGTGCCAGGCCAGAAGTGGGCCGCATGGGGCACTGGGAGTTCCCAACCTCCCAGCGCAATGAAAATGACACGAGGTCCAGCTGATTCCACCGCTACTCAAACGCCAGGGGCTCACCGCGACAGTGCTGCAGTGGCCCGGAATGGAGGCTGTGGATTTGCTGTCATTTTCCTTGGGTTTTCACACTGGGGACAATCTCCTCAGAAACTTAAAGCTACCTTTGCTGACTCTTCCTCCTCCTGACCCCAGGTGTGGAATAACCTGGCAGGCTGGCTCCTCGGCCCACCCTTCTGCAGTCACTGTCCTTCCTCACTCCCTGCCCTCCCTGTCTCGGGCCCCCACGTGCCTCCGTCCGGGGCTGACACTCACATTCCTCTCCCCAGCCCTGCAGTCTCCCCTCGCGCCAAGCTCGGTGTCCTACAGCACAGCTTCCCTTCCTTTCCACCTGCCTGTCTCCCAGCTACCTCGGACTTCCTGTGCCCCAAAAGGAACTTTTTTTTTTCCAAAGGAACTCTTGACACTCCTGATTTTCTAACCTGTCCCTTTTCCATTCTCCCCATCCCAGAAATGGGCACATCATTTGCTCCAACTCACAACCAAGGAGTCATTCTGGATTCTTGTTTTCCTCCTCACCCACTTCGAATCCTTCACTAAATCCTGTTGATGTCACCATCCAGATGCTTTCCAAACCCCTCCAGGTTTCTCCACACCTGCTGCTACCTCGCCATTTAGAAGCACCATCGATTCTTGCCTGACCTGCCACCTAACTGTTGTCCTGCTTCCATGCTTACCACGTCCCCAACTTAGAACCACATATCAGCAGTGACATTTTTGGGGAAATAGGAAAATTCATCCTGAAATTCATAGGAAATCTCAAGGGACCCTGAATAACCAAAACAATCTTAAAAAAGAAGAGCAAAGCTGGAAATCTCATACTTCCTCATTTATAAACTTACTACAAAGCTGCGACAGTCACAACGGAGTGGTACTGGCATAAAGACAGATGTAGAGACCAACGGACTAGAATACGGGGCCCCGGAATACACTCTTGCATCACGGTAAAATGTTGTTTGACGATGGCGCCAAGAACCCCCAATGGCAAAAGGACAGTCTCTTCAACAAATGGGAGTTGGGAAAACTGAATATCCACCTGCAAAAGAATGAAGTTGGACTCGTACTATATACAAAAATTAATCCAGAATGGATCTAAGACCTAAAATAAGAACTAAAACTATAAAACTCTTAGGAAAAAAACACAAAGAAAAGCTTTATGGCATTGTATTTGGCAATGATTTCTTGGACATAACACCAAAAGCAGAGGCGACAAGAGAAAACCATAGACATGTCAGACTACGCCAAACTTAAAAACGTGTGTGCATTAAAGGACACTATCAACAGTGAAAGGCAAAGCATGGAACAGGAGAAAAATTATCCAAATCATGGATCTGAGAAGTTGATATCTAGAATAAAGAACATCTACAAGTCAACTACAAAGAAAACCCCAAATGATTAAAAAATGAGCAAAGGACTTAAATAGCATTTCTCTAAAAAGATAAACAAATGGCCAATCAGCCTGTGAAACTACGTTCAATGTCACTAATCATCACAGAAATGCAAACCCATACACAGTGAGATACCACTTCATACCCATTAGGACAGACATCATCAAAAAATAGAACGTAAGTGTTGCCAAGGATGTGAACAAATTGGAACCCTCATCCTGCTGGCTGGAGTGTTAAAATGGTGCAGCCACTGTAGAAAAATTTCCTTAAAAAAGTTAAACACAGAACTACCATATGATGAAACCATTTCACTTCCGGGTCTCTGCCCAAAAAACCAGAAAGCAGGGACTGGGATATTTGCATGCCCATGTTCATACTAGTGTTATTCACAACAGTCAAAAGGTGGAAGCACCCAAGTACCTACCAACAGATGGATGGATGGACGGATGGATGGATGGATAGATGGATGGACAGACGGACAAAGTGAGGTCCAGCCAGACAATGGAATATTATTCAGCCATAAAAAGGAAATTATGACAGATGCTATAACATGGATGAGCCTTGAGACATTATGGTAAGTGAAATAAGCCAGTCACAAAAGGACAAATACTGTATGATCCCACCCATCTGAGGCACCTAGTCCAGTTCATAGGGACTGAAAGCAGAATGGTTCCTGAGAGCTGCGGGGAGACAGAGGAGAGGAGTTCGTGTTTAATATGTACACGGTTTCAGTTTGGGAAGATAAAAACGTTCTGGAGATGGATAGTGGTGATGGTTGCACAACAATGTGAATTTACCTAATGCCACTGAACCATATACTTAAAAATGGTTTAAAAAGTAAATTTCATGCGGCATATATGTTGCAATGATAAAAAAAAAAGTTTTAAAATAATATTATCAGCTCTTGTCATTTTCCTATTGAAATCTCTCCAGTGACTCACTATCCCATCCTGGACCACGAGGCTCTGTAGTGTCTGGCTCCTGCCAACTTCTCCCCTTGGCCTAGATTGCACCCCCTGGACCCCCTGTCCCCACCCCTCAGCCACATGAATATCTACAGCAGCACTGCAAGCCACCTACCTATTGACAGCCATCACAATGGTGGGCTCTGGTTTGCCCCTCATTATCCTATATTCAGGCTATTATCTGTAATGACAGCCTGGCATAATTGTATTTAACAATTTGTATAATTATACTCTACCGAGCTAAATCATCGTTATTATCATTATTAAATATTTATTAAGCACTTCTAGCAATGCAAAGCTAATAAGATGTAGCCTCAGCTTTTAAACCCTTCCTAATTCCACCCCAGATTCATCTCGAGTCACGGTGTTCCTCCTGGGGAAGGGACGGGCACCTCACGTGCACGAACTCCTGCAGCTTCTCAGTGGCGCTGGGACACGCTGCTACTCCGCTTTACAGATGTACGGAGCGTCGGACCGCGGAACCGGGCGCGTAGCCAGGTCAGGTTCAAACGTAGGTCCTTTGCCACCCCTCACGCAACGTAATGGCCTGGCTCACTGCCATGGGCTGCCTGTGTGTGTGCGTGTTTAATTTACACTTTAAGGGCCACACTGTTCTAGGTGGGGAAACTAATGAGTAAACAGATCACCCTAAAACAATGTCCTAAGTCAGGGGTCATAAACTCAAATGTTCGCAGGAGCTACGTGGGTAGGGGAAATGGGTAAAGCAGACAGGTGAGTGATAGAGAGTGGTGGGGCCTGTGGCAAACCTGAGAGCACATGACATCTAGAGACCCAATTCTGCCAGGAGGCCACGTGGGATCAGTGATGGCTCGCTGTCCCACTCTTCAAGTTAGATTTATAAGTGGTATCTCCAAAAATTTAAATGTTGGCAACTCTGACAGATACTGGTTATATAACCTACTACCATTCCTTGCCTTAAACCTCAGCTCCCACCCCAAATCAATTTGCCAGTAGGGATGACACCCTTTGATCTCAGGAAGGCAGCCCGAGGGAATGAACCTTAACTGGCATGAAGCAGCCCCAGGAGTCTCATTCCCTGTGGCCAGTGACTGGTCTCGGGCCAAGCTGGCGAGTGAACCAATTCCGACAAGTGAGAGTAAGGGGAATACTGCCAAGGGGGTCGCCTCTTCTCAGTGAGGAGACCCTGAGGTCTGAAGGGGAAAGAGCCTTTGCCTCCTGCCCTTCCCGTGGTTCCTCTGTAACACGGTCAGCAAGTCTGGGACCGCAGCAGCCCTCCCTTTTGGAACCACGAGGCAACAAGCACGGTGGAAGACCCAAAATCCAACATGCCAAGAATGACAGAGCAGAAAGAAGAGCCAGGGTCCTTGACATCCTTGCTTCATGAGCTTCAGATGTGGTCATGGCTACTTGGTACAAAAGCCGATCAAGCAAGCACTGGGTGGTACCAGAGGGGAGCTGGAAAAAGACCAAATGGCTCCACAAATAGGGCCTCCTCCCGCTTGCTGAATAAAGGCCTCCTGTGTAGGTGCCCTTTGGTGAGCATCCATACTCACATGCCCTTACATCTCTCCCCATTCTGGAAAGTTCATTCATAAACCCCTTCCCTTTTGGTCTTTAAGTCTCCAACCTTGTTCTTTACAAGTTCATGGGCCATCAGCCATCCTGTTAGCTACCACCACTGACCTGGGGCAGATCCCGTGCCTCTGGCTCTCTCTCCTCCGCCTCTCTTTCGGGCACACTGACTGTAGCTCGATGCCTTCTGCCTGGCGTCAGCACACCTGCATGGCATCTGTTAACTGGGTCCACCTTTTTCTTCTTCACTCTTCTGCCCAGAGAACCCCATGAGGCCATAATTGTAGGGAGTGGGCAAGGAAGGGAGGAAGTGGGCAAAGGTGCCATGGGCATCTGAGCCACCTGCTCATGTTATTTACTTGTGCTCCTGCTCAAGGCTGATATCATTGTATTCAACTTCCTCTTGACAGTGTCACACCCAAACAAGGTCACACACTCATCTGGGGTCTCATGCTCTGGTATTTGATTTCTACCAGTGTCCAGTGGAAAATCTGAAGCTGTTGTTCAAATGGACAGTTATTTGCAGAAGACACACCTTCACCCCAAACCCCTGGAGTCTGAGCTATGACTCCATTGTGGGGATTTTCCAGGACTCCTTTCTAGAGTGCTATTTATCCCAGACACCTCGCCCTGGTTCTGCGGGCTTATGGGGTGAATGGATCAGAGCAGCACACTCAGGTGCAGTTCATGTAGTCTCTAAAAGCCAAAGGGGACCACCAGTGTGCGACCATCCAAATCTCTCCCCACCAGCTTAGCTCAGCATGCCACACCCAGTTGTTGGAGCCACACATGGAACCCAGACTCTGTGATAAGTCAGCTGTGTTTATCAATTCAGCCCAATCCAATGATATGCTGACATTAGAATCCACTCTCCAAGTTCTATGATGAAAGTGCATGAATATCCATCCCGCAGTTCTCTGTTTAAACGTCCCCTAAATTGAGCTTTGCAGTTGTTTCCCCAAGACATGCTGGGATCTGACTCCAATTATGGAACTGAAGCTAATGAGCAGCGAGTCTCAGAAGACTCAACATCTTCTTGCCAGGTAAGCACCCAAGTGAGCTCATTAATAGGACTTCCAGCAGGCAAAGACTAACCTCAGAAAGGCAGGGGGCTATTTCCACTGACAAAGAGGCTCAGATGGATGGGGGCGGGGGGTAAAGTTCTTGATTTGCCTGAATCCTCCCAATCACCCCAATTCTCAGGACCCCACTCTTCATAATCAATAGCTTAACTTCACAGAAAAGACCTGGTGAAGCTGACTTCAACTTATCTTGTAATCAGGTACCCAGTAGGATCACAGGTAGGTCTGACCTTTATCCCTTTCTGCCCCAGGGTTCCCAATGGTAAGGAATCATTTAGGGTCTACACAGATGCCTTCCTCCTCTGTTCTTTGCTAATCTTAACCCACCCTGCTCCCAAACATGCCAAAAAAGAAAAAGACAAATCTTACAAAAATCAATAATCAGCTAAAGCAGCAAACATCTAAAAACTTTAAAACGTGTCAACAATACCGCCTGCTTCTTGTGTGGACCAACGGAGCCCGCTGTGCAGTTGGTGTTCACTGAATAGTTTCTTGCTCTTGCAAATATCGGGGGCTTTCTCAATTATGGAGGAATCTTGAGGCTGAAGCAGCACCTTCTGCCTCCGCTCTGCACAGGCAATGGCACCACTTAGTCACCACTTAGCAGCGGGTGAGCTTCTAGGTTGGATCCGCTCCTGCTTGGCTCTCCACTGCTCTCAGAACGAGCGCCAAACTTCTCAGCTGCGTTCCTGAGCGGGTCCCACCTACCTTGCTAACCACATCTCCTGTGCTCTGCCTCATTAAACTCCGGCTACATTAGCCTTTTGGTTCCTCCCACCTGCCAAGGCATCTTCCCCACTGGACTGTCCCGCTCAGAATACTCCCCTTGCCAAGCCTGAGTGGCTGGCTCCCTCCCCTTCTTCAGATTGGAGCTTAAATATCACTTCTCAGAGGTTACTCTTTCTCATCAGTTTCTTCATAGCACTTATAATGGATGTCCTTATTTATGTCACCCTTGTACTTGAAAGCAAGCTCTGCAAAGAGCTTAGCTGTCTTGCTCACTTGGCTGTACCTTTGTCCCTAGCAGGGACTGACACTATTTGGTGCTATTATTTGGGCCAAGACCTGAGGTCACAATGGTGAAAATGGCACTATCCTTGCATTCTGGGCCTTCACTTTCTAGTGACAAAGCACACAGTAGATGCCGATTAAGTCATTATGACTGAAGGTAGATGTGAAAAGACATTACTAGTACCACAAAAACCAGTAACCATCGCATCTGCTGTAGCTGGCCTTAGGTCCCTCCTCCGGAAGATGGAAAGGCAGTCATTTTCAGAACCCGCTAAACCTTAGAAACATGCTCTACAAGTACACATTCTAAGTTCTGTAATCATTACCTAAATGATGGACAGAATTGACATTTGAGAGGTTAAACAGATACACTTTGAATTTTCCAAGCTCTTTTTTCACATGGACTTTTAATCAGTTGATTTGGAGTGACAAGTTCTTGCAGCAGGCATACTGAGACCTCATACACTAATTTAGGCTTCTGCACAGTGCTTTACAGCTTCCTGGCCTGAGGGACACAGTGCTGGATGGAATGTCACTGGCAAGACAGGGAACTTTTATCTCTAGATGCCAGTCACTTTCACACCTCGTAACAACCTGAGACAGGCATGACCAGGCATGACCGGCCCCATCTTTGCAAATAAGCAAACAGTGGTTCAGAGAAAACACTTGCTTTGCCTGGGGTCACGCTCCTAGTAGTAGTAGAGTCATCATATTTGATCTCTTGTTAGTATTCAATCCAGCTGGTCAGTTCCTCCTTCCAAAAAAGCCTTCTTCAATTGGCTTTATGGATAACCAGTCTCCTCTTACTCAATGGCCACTTCTTCCCAGTCTCCTTTGCTGGATTTTCCTTTATTTCTTTGTCTCGAGATGTTGCAGTACCCCAGGATGTGGTCCTTAGATTTTTTTACCCTACCTACCCTCTGCTCCTAGATGTGTTCACCCAGGCCTCTGGTTTTAACTAGCACCTAGACAATGGTGGCTTCTAAATTCACTGCTCCAGGCTGGAATATCCACTTGTTCATTGAACCTGCCATTAGTGTTTGATATGCAACTGAAACTTTACTTGCTCCAAACCAAACCCTGCCAGATTTGCTCCTCCAGCAGTGTTCCCTATCTCAGTGGATGGCACCACCATTCATTCACTAATACTTCACATCACATTAGCAACTCCTGCTGGCTCTGTCTTCAAATTACATCCCAAATCCTACCACTTTCCACCACCTCCACTCCTCTAGCTGGCCATCATCTCTCAGCCCCAGTAACAGCCTCTGGAGGTCTGCCTGCTTGCCCTTTCTTGGCTATTCACATACCGCAACTTGAGTAGGTCACACTCCTAGGGCCCCTCGATTCATTCAGAAAGAATTCCACAGTGCACAAGGCGCCACCTGGCCTGGCCCCCACTACTTTCCACCATTTTTTCCTAGCTCATTTCACTTTAGTCACAGTAGCATCCCACTCATCACGTGCAACCTGGTCTCTTTGCTTCCATCTGTAGACTTCTCTATCCTTACCACCTCTTCTCCCACCCCTCTCACTACCCCTCTCACTACCCCATCTAGTCACAATCAGCAGCCAGAGGGCTTTTAAAAAACTTAAGACATCCCATCATCCCTCTGATCTTTCAAACTCTTACCATTTCTTTTGTAATAAAAACTAACGCGCATATCCGCCATCGCTCATTTTGAGCTTTCCTGAAAGGACTGCCTCAGGGCCTTTGCACTTGTCGTTCCTTCTGCCAGGGAAGCGCTTTCTCAGACGTCGGGGCTTGCTCCCTCTCTTCACCGCCCAGCCTTCTCACCCACTATCCCGGTTAAAACAGTAACCCCGTTTCTATCTTCTTACACTGCTTTATTTTCCTTCACAATACTCATCAGTATTGTCTGCTTGTTTGTTTTGTCTCCCCCTAGAATGTTGGCTTCACGAAAGCGTTTTGTTCACTGCCGCATTCTCAATCCTAGCAGTGAAGGCACCGAATACACACTGAGTGCAAGGACCGAGCGTGAGAACTTCCCTCACCTCCGGGAGGACCGCTACCGCTGTTCACCTCCCCTCGGCAGCGTCCGCCCTCCCCCGGGTTCCTGCCGCCATCCTGCCCGGTGCCATGCGCCCCACCCCTCCACCTGTGTGCCCCAGCCTTCCCGCGGCTCCCCGAGTGGTGCGTCGCTTCCGTTGCCCTGGCGCGCCGTGGAATCCTTCCGCGCAGACTCGGGGCGCGGGGCATCACGGGGCTTGTAGTCCACCCCCGGAAGAGCCGCTGGCGACTTCCGCGGACGCACCTCCCCGGGACTACAACTCCCAGGAGCAGCGGCGAGTCGCTGCCGCACCGACCGTGCCGGCCGGCCACCTCGCGGCGGGTCTGGCTGCGGCGGCGGGGGAGGGGCGCAAAGATGGCGGACGTGGTCGTGGGCAGAGACAAGTGCGGGGAGCAGCGCCTCGTGTCGCTGCCCCTGTCCCGCATCCGGGTCATCATGAAAAGCTCCCCCGAGGTGTCCAGCATCAACCAGGAAGCGCTGGTGCTCACGGCTAAGGCCACGGTGAGGCGGAGGCCGCGCGGGAAGGAACGAGAGGAGGATAGCGGGGTTGGGGGCCGCCCGAAGCTGTCGCGCTGCCCAATCCCCGTCGGCCCGCGCGCCGTCGGCGCCCTTTGCGGGCTCACGCGTGCGCGACCCTCCGTGAGCCGCCTCAGTTCCACGCCGCGCGCGCCTCAGCCCCCGCGCGCCCTCCCTCGCTTCGCTCCGCCTTATCCGCGTCGCTCCCGTCCTGCCCCGCGCGCCTCTCGCCCCGCCCACCCCGCTCCCGTCCTGCTTCGCGCGCCTCTCGCCCCGCCCACCCCGCGCCGCTCCCGTCTGCCCTCGCGCGCGGCCGCGTCCTCGCGTCGGGGTGATCTGGGCAGCGGCTCGGAATGTCGCGGACTTCTTTTGCATTTCCTCTGTCCATGTGACTGTACTTTCGGCCCCAAAGCCTGCCGTTTTCTCGCTTCCGGCCTGTTTCCTTGGTTTCGGTGCCCCAGCTCCTCAAACAATCCAGTGACAGGGTCTGGACGCCGTATACACGAAGTCGAGGGCTTTCTCTGGAGCTACGGCCTATGGTGCCGTTCGTTCACTCCATCTCTCCCCATCTACGGGAGACATCCCCGGCCACAGTCGAAGTAATTCCAGGAACCTTAGTTTTACAGCGTGTTTTATTAACCTCCTCCTGGATGCAAAATAGCTAATTTTGTCTCGATTTGGTTTATATAGTAGGTCAAGACTTTTCCTGTTCTTACGTTGGGCTATGTTGAAGCTGCACAGTCTTAATTGCTTTAACTTTCTTTAGATTGTATTTTCCAGCTCTTAGTTCAGTACAGCGTCCCTTCAATACGTTGGACTAGAGCTAAGGGAAATGGGAAGTCTCAGATTCCTTGCCTGTTTTATGCCAGCTCCATGCTTTCTTAAGAGTCCAGGGAAATAATTGCCAGTTCAGGATGCGATGTTGGGAAATTTGTGTTTTCCTGCACAATTTCATTCTGTAAGCTTTAAGGGACTAAGATTTATGCACGCGCTTCTTTCGTTCCTTGCTAACCAAAGTAGATGGAGTTAAAGTAAAAATGTTGAGAGAGGCTCAGTCCAGGTCGTTGCTGTAGGGAGGGTGTTTGAGCAAAGTGGGAAATGTGGTCAATTTTCAGCTTCCGGTTGTTGACTGTTACAGTTATAGGCAAACCACCTTAGATATGAAGTATTCCTGAGCCAAGCAGAATTTTGAATGGTTTCTTGTTCCTATTTGTACTGCACAGAATGATCACTAAACATTTATGATTCATTACTTGATTACTTCCAAATATTTTTCATCAGTTAAAAATCTAAAATAAACCTTAGGAAAATGCCTGCTTCCCTACCAACTTTGATACGGCTTCGGTTTCTTTCTGATCTCATATTTCTCCTTTCCCCAGTGACTTCCTGTAATTGGAGAAACCAAGATAGTCTGCAACCATCAAAACTTAACTAAAAAAGTTAAGTTCTGTAAGTTTTCAAAGCACACCTTTCATTTTACCTTTTCATTTTGTTTTAGGAACTCTTTGTTCAATATCTAGCCACCTATTCCTACAGACATGGCAGTGGAAAAGAAAAGAAAGCACTCACTTACAATGATTTATCAAACACAGCAGAGGAATCGGAAACTTTTCAGTTTCTTGCAGGTACTTAGTCTTTGAAACGTTCTGTCAAAAAATGCTTAGTAATGTACAGCTTTTTTCCCCTGCTTTCACTGAAATAAACATTTTGCTGCTTTCTCTAGGTGCCAAAGTTTACCATGACCTGGCACAGGAAGACATTTTTAGTTTTGTCTGTTTGAGTATGTTTGTAATGTGGCTCACCTAGAATGATAATAAGTCAACAACCTGTACAAGGATGTTTGTCTGGCTGGGTGAGCCTGGCAGGCCCACCCCCTCAGACTCCTTACCACTGAAGGAAAGCTCTGGGCCGGTCTACCTGGCCCCCTAAACAGAAATAGCTATTTTGTGGAACAAATTGTGTGGACCACAGCTAAAAAGAGCTTAAGTCTACCCTTGGGGCCAGCAGGCCTGTGGCAGGTAGGTTGGGCAGGGTTCCTCACAGTCAGTCCTTACCTGCACGTAGGAGCATATTGTAGTTTGCAGTCAGTGGAATGGAAACTGGTCTTCAGCATTTGGCAGTCTGCATTTTTTCTTGTTCTAGAAACTATCCTAGAGATCAGAGCAGGAACTAGCACATTTTGGAATTTGTGTTGCGGTTTTCATGGCCCATCATAACCAATTGCTAATGTTAGCTTTATGTTTTTAAGATATATTACCAAAGAAGATATTAGCTAGTAAGTATCTGAAAATGCTCAAGGAGAAGAGGGAAGACGAGGAGGAGAATGACAACAATGATGAAAGTGATGATGAAGCGGAATCCTAAACCACAGAAGAAGTGCTTTAAAAGTCAGCCTGGTAAAGCGCCTCCTGCATCAGCACCAGTGCTCTGAAGTAAGCACAGCACTGGGAGACTTCCGTCTCCTCACTTTTCAGAGACTTCAAGTGCATTGTATTCTTTCTGAGCTGAGAAAGAGCATCTGATGCACCTACACTTATAAAAGCCTAAAGCAAAGTAGCCCAGAGAACAGCCTCTCTTTGAGGGGCTCACACTAGTGGGAGGCGACCAAGAAAAAGCTCACCAGCACAGTCAGGCATTACCAGTCCCCCTGCAGCTCTAAGCTGTGGAGGCAGAGACACTTTGCTTAATTTGTAAATTTACGGATAGATTTTAGAGAACTTCTAAATATCAGTTATGTAAATTCATATATGTGTATTTTGAAACTTTTTCTAAACAACTAGATCCAGTTTTAGCTAAATATGTAGTTTGTTACATTTTGTTATGTTATATGTATGTTATATTTTAATTTTGTATTTCGAGAAAATTTGTTTGAATATTTGTCCAAATACTGCATTTTTTTAACTGTAAAGACAAAACTTTATTAAATAAAAGCTGTCATATTTTTACAGTAAAATGCTTTATGGTCCCTCTGTTCTAATGCTTTATTACCTGAGACTTTTGTGGAATTTAAAAACAAGCATCTCTAGCAGTTTTATTTCCAGGGAAAAATTTCAAGTCAGATTATAAGTACAAAAGAACTATTATTTCTGCATAAGCACATTTTTCTTCTTAAAAAGCATTTTAGAACATTTTGTATACTGAAGATGTATCTCATTTTACTGTTTCTCTCTTTACACCCATAATAATTCTTTCTACTATTCACAGGAGAAAACCGTAAGTCCTATGTTTTTTTTCTTACAGGGTACATTTTTGACTTTTTCATCTTTTTAAAAAATGACTTACATCCAGTAAGATCATCCTTTACGTTCAGTGTTTCGTTGGTAGGCAGTCGATATTCAGATGAGTTTTGTCACCCCAAATATACAAGTTTTATCACCTCCCCCAAAAACGTCCTCAGGGCCACACTCATTCCTACTCGCCTTCGGCAACCACTGAGCTGGTCACCACTGAGCTGGTCGCTGCCCCTGTAGCAGGAGTCAGCACTTCCTGAAAAGGGCCAGATAGAGAACGTCTTAGGGTTTGTGGCCCATGCAATCTATGTCACGACGACTCAACCCTGCTGTTGCACAAAAGCAGCCAGAGAATACCTACAGGAAGGATCGTGGCTGTTTATCAGGAAAACCATTCTGGATACTGAAATTGGAATTGTGTAGTTTTCATGGGTCTTTGAAATAGTCCTGATTTTTTTTTTCCCAACCATTTAAGAATGTAAAACTATCTTAGCCGATAGGCCATACAGAAACACAGTAGGCCGGATTCGGCCCACAGACCAGGTTTTGCTGGCCTGTCTTCCCAGTGTGTACAGTGTGCAGACTCAGGCTGGCTTTTTTACATGTGGCATAATGCACTGAGGTTCATCGTGTCGCAGGTAGCAGCAGTCCACTCCTTCCTAGTGCCGAGCGGGATTCCACTGCATCGGTGCACCATTCATATATCCAGTCCTCAGGTGGATAGATAATTCCCAACTTGGGTGGTTTCCAGTTCTGATGATTATAAAGCCCAGTAAACATTTATGCACAGAGAACAAACCCTTGGCTTGCTTTAGCAGTAACGTACAACCTAGGGATGTTAAGTCTTTTCTTTTTTTTTTTTTTGGTATTCATAAGCCAACTATCCTTTCCTTTCTCAACACCACATGTTCTTTTTAGTACAGGGAGAGGTCAGAAACAGCCCAGTGAGGTCAGCAGGGGTTTCAGAGCTGTACCAGGATGTGTCAACAGCCAGGGCAGGCCGCTAGGCCATGCATCCTGGATATGGTCGTGCTGATTCCCGCACAATGTGGAGCTCAGGGCTCTGCACTTGATTGGGGCATAGTTGAGATCGTCTCCCCCCCCACCCCCCGCTTTGTCCTGTCTCATGGCTTCTAAAGTAGAAGCACTTGGCTTATCCTAGAGACATTAGCTTTGCATTCTCGTGGTTTTCATCCCCAATCCCAACTCTCTGTGTTAATGCCTTGCTCTACCCGGACCACCGTTCAAGGAACAGGTCCAGTGCGTGTAGAATAAGGCCCTGGATTTCTGTCATCGAAGGTATGCTCTCACCTTGGAAGCCTGGAGACTTAACCGGTGCAGAAGAAAATGCCCAAATAAACTGAGTAATTGAAGACCTTTCGGAGAGGCAGCTGTAAATACGAGGAATTTTATTTTACTTTTTGCTGACATACTATGAGGCAAAACAAAATTGACACCATACAAAATAACTTTATAAAATATCATTCACATCATATTTTATCAGATTTACAGCATTCTGTGCATGTTAAGGGTTATGTAAGGAGGTGAAAAAACACTATGCCAAACTTTTAGTATTAGTTTATATACACACAGTAAGAAACAAATAACTGTTAGGTTTTCCATGAATTTATTGCAAAAATAGTGCAAACTACTTAATCTAATAAGCTGTAAAACAAACTCGAAAGGACCCAGCTAAGCTTAAACACGACAATAGATGCTCAGTGTCTCAGCCTTTAGCTTTCTTCACCAGTTTATCTTTTGTCAATCGAGACCACTCCCCATCTGTTCAGTTGAGGGCGAGTGCTGGGGAAGAGAGAAAGGTGGAGGCCGGCTCTTCCGAGGGGCCAGGCTGCCCCGGCTGCCTAATGCCAGCAATGCCTTTAGGATCATGCTACTTCCTCAATGGCAACTGCGTGAGGTCTGTGCCGAAAACATTAAGATGCCACAATGTTTAAGTCTGACCTTAGAAATGAGTTACCCAACCTCTTGATGACATGGAGAAAAGAATCAAGAAAGCAGCATGAACAGAAAGGACTGGGAACAGCACTGTCTGCTGACAGCCACGGGATTTGTTTTTTTCTCGGGTGTTTGGGTCAAGTATCATTCTACTGGTGGGCAACGTTTGAACCAGATACTGAAGTGTGTGGTGGTGGTGGTGGTGTTTTTTAAAGGATACTGTACCCCTATACAAGGGTGATTTTAAAATTTCTTTCAACAGTCTATTGGGGTCCAAAAAGCATATATCTAAACAAAATAGAGCAAAACAAAATGCTACATATAAAAGCTAAAGAAACAAAATGCAGCATATTCAGGTTCTTTTTCTTGAGGTACCTATAGGAATTTAATCACCTGCCCCAAAGTACTCTTGTCAGGTAAAAAACCAAAATGCTTACTGGTGAGCCAATCGCACGGCATTTATTATTATCGAGAAAGTGCAACAACGCTGATCTTTATATGCAGCATACTAAAGGGTGATTCACTCTTTACAAAATATAGTTTAAGGGTCGACCTGATGGGAGTTTAAAAATTAAAAACATTTAACTAGAACCATCCTTTTTTTTTGTTGTTTGTTTTTTATTTTTTTGAGATCCTGCAGCAAAAAGCCTCCCCAATCAACTTTCAAAATTTTGCCACTAAGGAATGTTGTTCTCCTGTAAAATTCAGAGATCTCTTTAAAATAGTAAAACTATATACTACAGGAAAGATCCCTAATTTTCAATTTTTATTGGTATAAAATCAAATTCTTAAGACTCCAAAATATTGTGTTACCTCCAAAGAAGTTAAAAAAGATCGCCATAGTAGGAAAAGTCTAGAATTGTAAACTGCCAAATATAAAAGCATGGAAAGTTATCGATCTCCTCTTATTTTCTCACCTGCCAGAAAACTCTCCTGACTTAAGGAAACCCCGGGGCTGCTGCTGAAGGCAGGCCTCCCCCCTCCTCAGATGGCCTCGGGAGCGCCCCTTCCTCTGGCCCTGGTCATTAACACCTCTACCGGGTCAGGAGAGATGACATCTACAACTGTCCATCTTATTTTGCTTATGACATAAACTTACAGGCCAGAGGAAGAGGGGGCCCCAACAGTGAAGAAAGCAATGATAAGAGTACATATGGGCTGGTGTTGGCTGCCCCTTCATTGGCACAGAAAATGAAGTGATAGCTGAAAATATGTGCATAGAAGAGTTTGGAATTTGTTTGTAAAATGTTACGTTTTCTCTTGGATTTTTTTTTTCCCCCACAAGAGGGCAGTTGGGATTCCAATGCATGTTAGTGGTTGGCTGGGGGTAATCTATCAAATTCCATGGCCAATGGGCTTTTCTCCCCACCTGCAATATAAAATATTTAATTTCATACTGATTTTTTCAATGCATTAGAATTCAACACAAAAGGCACAACATAAATAAAAATATTATTAAATAAACGGAAATTATGATTTCAAGCTTCGTGTGGAGTTCTATCTGTTTGGTTACTTTTTTCCAATTTAATTTGACAGACTTAGTAAATAGCACCCAACTGTTTAACTGAGGTAGATCCACATTGTAAAGAAAGCTGGGTCCCCTCCATTTTATGTCTAAATTTAAGATGCTTTTACAAAAACAAAAATTCATTGAATCATACGCAGAAGCGATGGCAGGTGGCACTGCCTGAAGAAAGCTTAGAACGTGAGCAGGTTTGCAAGTAAAATTTATGGCCAAATCATACTCTCCATCAGCCATAAATAAATCTCAGACCGGAGGGGGAAAAAAAAATTCAAACATTTAAAAATAACCCTGAAAAAGTCTCAAGATTTTCAGAACAGGTCTCTCTGACTGACGGCCCCAGAACCGCACAATGCTCCATTTTCAAAAAGCCACTGGCAACAGCCAAGCTGGACCGCAGAGAGAGACAGAGAGAGAAAGGGCCGGGGAAGAGATGTGTATCACTGACGGTTTCCCTTTGTAGCTATGGAGAAGACTTGCTGAATTACGACATAGCATCTTAATCTGAGCAGTTTAAACTCGCTCTGCCTAATATTTTTGCATACTCTGAAACTTACAAATTTAACATCTGATTAAGGCTTAATTTAAAGTGGCATTACCACCTAGCATCATGCAAGCATGGGACATCCTTGGAACACACAGAATGGCAGTAAACTGAAGACAAGGACGCGAAGCCTCAGAACTGTATTTAGCAGGTACGCTAACTTTAGGATTAATTTTACAATTCATGTAGCAAACGAAACGTTACACAGAGAGGCCAACGGAGATAAATACTATCGTTTATACAGGAACTGCCGATTTACAGAACAGCACTGCGCGGTTTCTGGATTGCAAGCACAGACGGGGCGTCGCACGTGCCCGGCGGGCGCATGCGCGGACGGCGCGCGGGGTCCCCCGGGAGCGAGCCCCCCCCACCCCCAAGCCGCTCGGCTTCTTAGAAAGAGTAAACTTCAAATGCTCGTAATACATTTTGATTCAAAATGTCTTCTAAAACGTTTTATGGTGGGGGTGGAAATTAAGAAGGGGCCAGACCTACCTATGGAACTTTTGAATTCGTTTTTGGTTCTTTTTCAATTATTTTATAAAAATAAAATAAAACTAGAAAAGTTGATAAAACTCAGGGTCCGAACCCCTCAATACATGTTAGGTAAGGAATCCGAAGTGTACCAGAGGTAAGAAAAATCTGGATTTAGACACTACATTCTTTTCTCGTATTTAATGAGTAATTAGCCACTTTGCTGCACAGAAACTTACAATTATTCTCTGAAAACGTTTTAAAAAGTAAAAACTCACTTGTCTCTACAGTTATAAAACATGAGTTCATACCTTCAACAACTACATTAAAACCCACTATCAAACTCAGGACTCGAATTTCAATTTAGTGCTAAACTATGTACGTCCAGAATTGTAGTCAGGTGTGGTTTATTTGGCTTAGACGAGGAACCCACGCTGTGAACGTCCCGTCACCCCGCACCGCAGCCAGCGCCTGCTGAGGGAAAGGCCATTCTGCTCACGACAGAGGGTTTGGGGTGAGGGGAGGCCCACAGGAGCCACCAAGGGGGCTTTTCCGTCCGTGCGTGAAATAAATAACATGGCGTTGGTGCCCTCGCTGACAACCAATAAAGCCGGCCCTGGACGGGGAAGGGCGGTTTTCCACTAGACCGTCGGCCGAGAAAAGTGCTCCCTACCTGGCTTGAACAAGTGAGACCTACACGTTGCGTGGCGGAGATGTCAAAACTGGAGTCCTCCGGGCACGTCCCGAGGTGCCAGCCACACGGAAGCCAGCGGGCTCCCGGGTGCCACGGGACAGCAACACGAACGAAAGCAGAGGACAGACGGGGACCGAGGAGCGCCTTACGACGCCAAGACACAGTTCCGATTCCTTTAGTAAACATCTAGTGCCGTTAACGCCGAACAGCCTTGTCGAGGGACCGCACGGGACCGACACGCCGGTGTTGCTCATGGTCTGGTCTGACTATCGACGTGGGCCTCGTGCCCACTTCCTGGCATCCCCGCAGGTGTGGCCTCCTCGGTCGGGGCACAGGAGGAATCATGCAACGGGAACTTAGCGCCTCCTGCCCCCCGACGGTATGCACGGGCATCACCGTTGATGACAGGAGCTGAGGAGCCAAGGGAGCGTCAGAGGCGGAGGGCGAGGAGTGACGTGTGGAATGCTCGAGGGAGCAGGCTTACTTCCCGATACAAACGCAGCCCCAACATGATTCTGAAAGGACACTGAGGGACCGGACTTGAAAGGCACAGAGGCTGAGACTGGGTCTTCCAGAACACGCTGGGTCTGGTACCGATGGAGACCAAGGGACGGCCTGGACGCCACCTGCTTCTTAGACTGAGGGCCCTGCCCTCTCTCTCCCGCCCCCCAGGACTTCGTCACAACCTCAGAGTTCCAAGGAGCCTTGGGTCCCCCACGCGCGCACTAGCTCTATCCAGGGGTGCCGAGCGGCCAAGCGGGCCGTCTGCTCTGCAGCCCCTGGCCCGGTGGTGTGGGCTGCTCCCGGGGTTGACGCATGGTCTAAAGGCCCGTGAGGACTGAGAAGGTGCTGAATGAGGCTGGCCTCAGCATCTAGTGCCCGGACACTTGGGGGAGGAGTTAAGATTTGGGGGCGCAGCTTTTACTCTGCACGACCTGAAGCCAAGGAGGATGGAAAGAAGGGATCACTCAGCCTCCTCCAGCCCCCCCCCCACGAAAGGGGACGGGGCAAGGTGGGGACTCACGCCTCCAGTCACACCACTGAGGGCTTTTAAAGATCTCACGCGCCAGGCCGGCGACATAGCCAAGTGTTGACAAAAAGGACCAGCAACTTTCAGTTTTTTCGCTTCCAAACCATCTTTCATGAACGCAAACACGGCGGCGGGGGGGGGGGGGGCCGGGGTGTGCAGGATTCAGGAGACGAATGTACAAAAGGCGGAAGGGCAGGTCTGAGTGCAACGGCTCACGTTACTGCCCCAGGCAGGGGGCTGGTGTGCAGTGTTCTCTGAAAGACCCTGTGTGGGGCTCTGGCTGAAAACGAGGCCAACCCAGAGGACCCCAGGGGCCCCAGAAGCAGGCCAGCAGACATGCGGGCACCCACCGTAAGCGTCCATGCTTCTTGGGGTGGACAGTGTGATCGCAGAATTACAGAACATTCTGAGAAAGACTCAAAGGACACTTAGCTCTTTCAGAATTAAAGCAGGCCATGTAGCATGAAAAGCGTCAAAACTCAAAACAACAGGGTTCAAGGCAATTACTTGCACGTGATGATGTACTTGGAACGTCTCCTCCAAAGTCGGTGTCTGGTGAGCGTCCAGCAGGAGAGCGGAGCCACCTGCACACCAGACACTGTCGTCACAAAACCACCCGCTGGCCCTCCGGAAGTCACGAGCAAACCAAGGGAGGCATTTCAGAGCGAGCGCAGCTCCTGAGGATGAAGAAACAGAAGGAGCCTACAGAAAAGACACACAGGCGGCAGAGGGGGCCGGCCGGCCCCCAGCAGAGTGTGGGCAGAGGACAGCCCTGAAGCAGAGCAGTCCATCGGCCGGGAGGGGGCACGCAGAGTCCTCACGGGCCCCCGGGGCGGCCGTTGTGCCAGCTGGTCTCGCAGCGGCCTGGCCCAGGCGCCGGAGGCTCCTGCTTAGCCAGGCTGCTGTGGCCCAGTATCCTTTCAAACGAGGGCCTTGGTCAGAGATTTTGCTTTCAGACATTCGATGAGCGTCATGTCGTGGCGGGGGAGGGTGTGGGGATGGTAACCCCAGATCCCAAGCCAAAGGGGTACTGTGCCTGCATTGTTTTTCAAAACCAGGAGGTAACTGGGGAAGTGTGATTTGTGTGAGAGTCGGTGTCCGAGCACCCTGGTGACCTTACGGCGTGTACGAACAGGGAGGAGAGGGCAGAGGGAGCCATTTGCACTCATTTCGTAAGTAAAGCGGGGGGAAAAAGTGCTTTCTTATGTGGAACGGGGCCGGGAGAAGCCAGGACAGCAGGCCCTTCGAGGCCCCGCCACACACGCCCGCCGCACGAGACGCTCCCGCCAGCCCACGAGGACAGCGCGGGAAGCCCCCATTCCACGCCCACCGCCACGCAGAACCCTGGACACTCAGAGCTGGGCGGCTGTGAGTGGGCCCTGGGCCGCCGCCGGGGGAGGAGGGGACTGCCCACGGGGCACAGTATGGCACACAAATTTTCAAGCCAGAACCGAACAGAGAGATGTTCACAATTCAGTTTATTCGAGCGCCATCTGGGCTGTTTTCAGTGGGGACGGCGACGCTTAAGAGCAAGCACGAATCGACGGAGCGTTCAGAGGTAGCCTTAACTGCAGGTGCTTTTTTTATAAACTAAAAGGTCTTTAGAAACCACCTTCTGTAGTGATTTTTACATTCACTTTAGACAACAACAGGGCAAAACATATGCAGAATAGCGTAGGTGAGGGCACTGTGACCGCATCCACGTGACATTCCGAGCACCCAGGTGACGGGGCTGGGTTTAGGAACTCCCCTCTGTGCGTCTCCCTGTGCTGCCTGACCCCAAACAGAATCACACACCGGGCTAGAGCAAACACGGCTAATCGAGTAGAAAAAAATCACAGGACATAAAGGAACAGCACGGGGTTTCAGGTCTCTCTAGCATCTACGGGCTAAGCCACGGTGGCCTCGTGGCTTTAAAATGATGGCTGACCAGGGAGGCCCTTGGCCCTGTGAACGCCGGCCACACAGACGCTTCCCGTCCAAACTGTCAAATGCTGGACGGAACTGGAAAAAAAATGCTTTCGGGAGTCATGGCGAACCACCAGGAATTAAACAGACCACAAGAGTGTTCAAAGCACTTACAACTAATCCTCTTACAAGTAAATCTTCAGACCTCAAGGAGAGAGCCCACTCTCGAGAGATGCTAACTTCCTTTCCAAAAAACAAGAAGACGAGGCTAATTTGTCCTTCATGAACGGTTGACAGACACAAGGCTAAAGAACAGGATAAGTCCACACAACTCGAACACGTAATACTGAAAAACGTGGCATTGTCACTAAAACAACGTGTCGTATCCATGTCCTCTGCTACCCTACACCTATTTACAATCATCTCAAACAAGTACAGCAGATGCGAAGTGGGACGTAATAAAAAAGGATGTTGTCAAAATCAGTGCAATTTATTTGGAGTTGAAAATTTTCCTTCCCAAAAAAAAAAGAGCATGTGTGGGTACCACGGACAACCCCATGACGAAGTCACACGTGCACTGTGTCTACACTGAAAAATGTCACGGCAGCCCAAAGTGCTGGCACGGCAGCCAGAGAGCATGTCCTTGGATCCTCCGGGAAGGGCTGACACCGTACCTAAGACAGTTGCGTCCTGCAAATGAGGCGTACGCACACCGAGGCTGCTCCTTACTGGACGTTCCTTGTCTCGTGAGCGTGAGAGATGAGTCAGAGGTCACAGGGAAGTTTCTATGGCTTGTCTGGGCCACTGGGATTGTCCACTGTCTGGATTATGTCAGCTTCGAAAAGGCCCTCCCAACGGAACTGCCTCAGCTGTAGTAAATGCCCATGGAAATCCTTTTAACTGTCCGACAGCTCCAAGTCCCGTGGAAGGACGACCCCCAGATGCTGACAGCTCTGAGAAACAAGCCGAGTTGCGTCCGTGACGTCGGGTGACCGAAAGAAGCTGGCCCGCCCCACGGGCCTCCTGGGAACAGCACTGGCATCCCCGACCGCACGACGCTTGGCTGGTCCACCCTTAATATATTGTATCAAATATATAATTTGACTGAAAAAACTGCCTTGCAAAAATAAAATTTAAATCACCCCGCAGATCAATGCAAAACTACACCGCTGCGTACGTAAGAAAAACAATTCATCCAGAAAAGTTACATTTGTGACTTTCAAAAAAATAAAGCATCCGGCAAACTTGAAGGTAAACATTAGGTGATTTATAAAAGTTGGGGGAAATAATTTCTATCGTATCCATCAGGTACCACGTGCACTGGAATATCTACATCGGCCAAATCAAACCAGAGCGGAAAGAAAAAAAATAAATAGCAACATTTGCATTTAACAACAATAAAAATAACATACACTATAACATCAGTAACCCTCCTCCCAACCCCCCTGCAGGAACTGAACTGAAATCGTCTTTCCCGACCTGTGCTCCGGGACCAGGGAGATGGGCGTCAGGAATGGCAGTGATGGCGGCCCGCCTCCGGGAGCACGGATGTCACTCCGTCCCCAGCGGCGCGTCCCCCGCGGGGCCCGGGACCGGCTGTGGTTCCAGATCACATTCACTTTTCGTTCGCGGGGCTGTGAGCCCACCACCGAGAAGCAACGCACTCTCGAAAAGGAGAGGCGGCCCTGACACGCAGGAAGCGAGTCTGCGTGAAGACCCCTCGAAACGGGCAACCGCAGCCCAGCCCGGCGACCCCTAACAGTGCGGCGCGCCCGGGGCCGGAGGTGTGAGGCCGAGGCGGCGGGGAGACCCCGGGCGCCCCCAAAGGGCTCCTCACGGAATGGCGACCTGACGGCGGCCCCGGTTTCTTCAGGGCGAGAGCGTCCCCACGTACTAGACGGTGGTGAAGGGTTGGGACCACGTTAGCTTTCTTAGAGCGTTTTAAGACGTGCCAGGAGGAGTTCGGCGTAAGGACCTCAACAGGAGACGTCTTTTAAGGAGGCGAGAGCTAGCCCAGTTTTCCTTCAAAACGAATCGCCGTTGCTACGCCATCACGTGCACGGCTGGTCTGCTGGAAGCAAGGCGCACCTCCCCTAAGAGCGGGGCGGGGCAAAGCCAGCCGGCACCTGTGCCGCGGTGGCCCCGCGGGGCCGGGCCAGCCCAGCCCAACGGCCGCCCGGGGCCCCTCTCGGCTTCCACACGCACGGGGCTTGGGCCGACTCCGCTGCCCCGCGAGTTCTCACGCCGTCTCAGAACTCGGCATCATCCTCACGGTGGGGGGACTGGTAGGAATTTGGGACAATTATTTACCTGAGAGATCACACCTACAGCCATCTGAATCCCCAATCAACGGACGCGACCCAAGAAGGTGGCCAGCCCCGCTGGGGACGGCTGGTCCGGAAACGCTTTTAGTGTGACGAGTTTCATAACACAAGCACTGGCTGTCAAAGACGCCCTTCTCAAAGTACTTTGGCCCACCAAAAAAAACACTTTTCCTTCAAAATAAAAAATAAAAAATAAAAAACAAAAAAACCCCACAAAACCGTAGGTCTAATTTCCTGCCGGCCTGGGTCCTCGCCTAGATTTCGGTTTAGAGAACGGGTCCCTGCGGGGCCCTTCGTACTCGGGGGACGACCGTCCCTCTGCAGAGAGCTCCGGCCCGGGGCCCGGAGACCCCAGGCAGCCCCGCAGAACCGGACCCAGGCGGCCGGCGGCGAGGCCCAGGAGTGGGCATTTTACCAAGCTCCGCCACTGCCCCCACCGAGGCGCCCCCGCGGGTGGCGGGAACACACCCTGAGACGCGGCTCTAGACGACCCTACGGGTGGCTGAAAACCGACCTAATTTAAGAATTCTAAAGTGAAGGTTCCCTCCTTAGCTTGAATGCTCCTGGTAACCTAAGCCAAGAGTGTACTTGGTGTCCTTCTGAAAGTAAGAGAAAGTGCCACTTGCCAATAAACGACAGGGAACTGCAACATTTCTTAGAGCAGAGGCTTCTGTCATTCAAAAAAGACAAAAAAAAAAGATACAGCAAAAAGAGACTAATGCCATTGATAAGACACTGACATGCACACAGGACACCCACGCTTACACACGCACACACCACTCTGAGTCGATAGCTTCACAAATAATAGTCATCTCTCTGTCATCGCCACCAAAACCCGGGCCAAGCGTCCGTCAGGGCTCCACCTGCGGATCCCGGTCCCCTCCCACCCCTCGGAGCCGGCGGACGAGAGGTGGGCACTCACTGTAGCACGAGGCGTCCCCGTCGGGGGGTGGGGGGGACCCTCGTCCCCAACAGCGCAGAGGTAAACGGCAGGCCAGGTGGGGAGGGCGGTCCGCAGGGACCGGAAACCTACGGAGCACAAAGCAGCACTGGGGAAGGTTCGCACCCTTCCTCGCACCTCTACAATGAACGTGGACTTGATTCTCACAAAACTGCCTACGAGGACAAAAGGCCCATTTAGCACAGACAGAGGTGTCGCTCGTCACCCTTTCCAAGTCGCCCGTGGCATCGCTCTTAGTGCAATGGTTTCTGGATTGGCAAACCCGCGTCCGGCCCGGGACGCGCATCCCAGCAGAAGCGGCCGCCTCTTCTGCCGGCTTCGGGCCGCCGTCCTCCTGCGGCAGGGCTCGGCCAAGCGCCCCGCGCGGAGCGCGCCATCGATCATCCCGGGCGCGCGCCACGACCGCCACGCACAGCGAGAACCGCGCCGGCGCGAGGGCGTGCCTCCCGGGCGGAGGGGCGCGCGCGCTCCACTTGTGCTTAATCGGCCGAGCGACGCACGGGGGCGAGGAGGTGGGGAGCGCGCCGGTCCTCCCGACGGTGCAGGCGACGCCGGCTAGCTACACGGAGGGGAGGCGGGCGGCTGTCACATTAAGTCGATTGCATACTCTTGTACTTAAGCGCTGAGAGCCACAAGCGGCGGTTCCGTCCCCAGGCTCCGGACACTCTCGACAGGCTGGACGATCACATGAAGCACCCCAGAGTCAATAAAATGAAAACGGCATCTACCTATCACATTAATACTGCAAACCAGGTATATATTTTTTTTCTCTTACATCAAAGACATAACAGTGAAAAAGGATTGTACTGTATTTATCACCACAGACCCGTATTCTTTAGAAACTTTGGAAAATAAATGTCACAGTCCTACAGGACAAATCTTATGATTAGACTGTCGGCATATCGTCTTTTTTCTTTTTTTTTCTTTTTTTAAATAAATTTTTATTAAAATGGCACTTGTCTGCCAATCTCTCTGGACCTAGAAATGCTGTAAACGCACGTGGACCACCTTCTGCCACTGCTCCTGACTTGGCGCGGAGGGCAAGGCGGGCAGTGGCAGAACGGGACACCTGCCCTTGGGCCCTGAAGAGCTTGCGTAAGCCAAGTCAGGAGCACACTAGCATAGCTTTCAAATAAACTTTAGTGACAACATCAGAATGGTCAAGGCTTTAAAACCGTAGTCGTGTTTTGTGTTGCTCTCTCTCAGAGAACGTCCACAGCTAGTTTGAGCCCATCAATTTCATACAGAATCATGTGTTACAAACAAGTACATTGAATGACCAAATAAATTAAAAATGTTTTAAAGCCCTGAGTTCATAGACTGCTTTTAGGAGATTTTTAGGAAACACGGGACTCTATTTTAATAAGCAGCTTATGGATTTTGGCAAACCATACTTCCTGCGGCAATGGGGTCTCATACAGGTCTGCAGTTCAGAATCCGAGTTTGAAATCTGGGACGGAAGGCATTCTGGAAAACAGAGGCTCTGCGGAAATCGATGACGTCTCATGTTCGATGCTGGCTGTCACAGAAGGGCTGGGCGTCTGTTGGTCTGAGTGTAGCTGGTCTCATGTGAATCCAACTCGGCACACAATCGTAAACATGACAACGCGTCAAGCAAAGTACATGGTGCGCAGCGTGTCCTGATGGACCTGGACCGCCTTGGCCAGCGCCTGGTGGTCTCGTCCGTTACTCTGCCCGGAGGTATGGCTTCCTTCAGCACTGTGGGGACGGGGGGACACAGAGAGTGCAGCCTTTAACGCACGGCACACAGCAAGCGCCCTGGCCGCCGCGTCAGGGCCGCGCCCCCACACTTCTGGGGCACGGCTAACGAGGGGCGGCGAAGGTGCCGGCAGCTGGGTCAGTCGGCTCCAGACGCCGGGGGCGTGGGGGGGGACCCCACCGTTTTCCACTCCGAGAAAAAAAAAGCAGCTGCCAACGCCTGTTTCTGAAGTGCCCCCCTTGCTGGGGCCTCCAGCCAGGGAAACGGCCTGGCGCTCACTCACCTGTCATGCTCTTTATCCACCAGGTGGTACCTGGCCCGGAAGGCCACCAGGTGGGCGTAGTATGCTGGCGCCGGGATGGACACGGAGCGCGTGCAGCGCACGTACGTGTGGCACAGCTGGTAGGTGAGGATCTGCAGCTCATCGGAAGAGAAGCGATTGTCATCCCAGAGCACGTGATAGTGGGAGGGCCTGCTCGTCCCCTAGGAGCGGATCAGAGGGTCAGGGAGGAGTGCGGAACGCAGCGCAGGCGGTGCGGCCGAGACAGCGCTTCCCACACACGGGGCCCGCGAGCTCGCCACAGAGGACGCAGCGGGAGACAGGACAGAAATCCACGGCCGACAGAAACGAACGTTCTCACGTGTGGTTAGGAAGAGGCGTCGGAACTATATAGGTCGTTCATCGCCCCGTGTGTAAAACATAGACTTTCCGCACATTTAGGCATAGAAAACGCATAGGAAAAGACAACACGCTATAAAAATCGCTGTCGAAGACAGTACCATCTGTAGGTATTAGATGTTCTACAACGTTTTATCTACGAGAGAACAGACGTCTTAATAAAAATTATGTATCCACAACCCTTTATACATGGGCATGTCAACGTGTTGTCTTGGGTAGTTTGAAATGTTCTGAAACTGAAGGAAGTGGGACTTGCTGGCCTCGCCCGCCACCTGTCAGCACGTGTCAGCGGCTGCACCGCTCAGCCTGGGGCACGCTCACGCATGGCGTCCTCCCGCGGCTTCCTACGCCCTGCCCAAGCCTCGCGGCCCAGTCCCAGCCGCCTGGTCCCCGTCCGTGTTGAGGCTCCCAGCAAGGGAGATGTCCCCGGGCTCCGACTACCCAGTGTGCACGTTCTGGCACCCGCTTTGGGCACTTAGTCGCTGGCTGTCACAGGGGCCTGTGGACAGCGGGGTGGTCTGCACGGGGCGTCCGCTGAGCACAGCAAGGACGGCAGAGCAGGCCCTCTCGAGGCCCGTTTCACGTCACAGCACTTACACGGACCAGAGGCCCAGGGAGGTGAGGGCTCCACCCCCAGGAGGACAGCCAGGAGGAGAGGGACTGTGCCTGAGAGAGCACAAAGCCCCAAGGTCCAGGACGGGGCCCTTCACAGAGGAGGCGCCGGCCCGACTCAGCACGCGAGCACTAGCAGACACTGCACTAACGGACAATACAAGGCATTTTTTCTTTCCTTTGAACAAGCCTTTCAAATGTAAAACCCATTCTCAGCCCACAGACCGCCGCGTGCCCGGCCTCGTTCTAGATCTGGGGATGCAGGTGACGTGGAAGCGTCACTATCTCCCCCGGAACATTAAAGGCACGAAGTTCATGGCGATCCTCAAATTCTAGGTTCAAATCCTTCGGGCTGGAATACTCAAGTCCTTACTTACACCCTGACACACCGAAAGGCCCTGACACAGGGAACTAGGGGCACCAGACCTGGGCGCCCCTTTCCCAGGGGGCCCAGCTTCGCAGGTCCTGCTGGCCAGCTGTGGACCTCTTCACCAACAGAGACCAGGAGAGCCTCCAGGTGATGACGAGCCACACGGCGACAGTCACTGCGGGTGGAGAAGCGCACGGGGCTGAATCTGGCCAAGTGCGTGTGATCTGAAGCTGAGCGGGCCTTCCGCGGTGGTGGCCCTGACACCTCTGAGAGCTCGTCTGGCTTGCTGAGCTCCAAGTCGCCCTGGTCCCCACCAGTGCACCTGGGCTTCACACGCACTGCTCCTTCCGCCTGGACCGCATCTCCTCTAACCCAGGCCCCCGGCAAGGCAGCCCAGTGGGTCCTTCGTCCCCAACACTGTCCTGAGCCTCTGTCCACTGGTCAAGTACCCGACTTCCCTCAGGACGGGCGGGAGCCCCACGCGAGCTGCTCACCACTGCGCCCCCGGTGCCCACTGGAGCGCCTGGCACGAGGTTCGTGCTCTTCACGTGTGTGCCGGATGTATGCGCGAGGTCACAGCGACACCGAGACTCAGCCCAAAGGGGCCCCTCTGCCCTTACCTGGATGCCGGCGTGACTGCACAGGTAGAAGTCGAACTCGGTGGGGTGGGTGATCTTCGTGTCCACGGTTGTGCCTGCTGGAATGTTTCCGCTCTTCCCGACCTTCAGCAACACAGGAGCCCGTTAGACCCGGCAGAGGACAGCGGAGCGAGCGCGAGCAGCCCCGCCCTCTGCGCTGCCCCCCGCCCTCCGCCTCCCCCCGCCCCCCGCGCGCTGCCCGCTTGCCAAGCCTTTAAATGGCCAATGCGTGTGCCCAGTGCTCTAGTATCAACAACACTTAGCAACTACTAACAGCCGAAATTAAGTCGGTTCCTGTTCTCTCTGGGCGGGGGTGACCCTTTCGCCACGTCTCACACAGGTCCCGGGGGACGCAGCGTCTTCCCCTCCCCGAAGGGCCTGTGCGTTAATGCTGAGGCCAGGATGGCAAGTGTCAGCAGCAGGCCACCTAGGGCCACGAGGGACAGACACACGACGGGCCGTCTGTGCACAAACACGCACAACACTTAAGGGACGCCAGCGAGCCCTGAAGGCCACCGGGGCCTTCGGCGCTTTGCCCCGGCCTACAGAGAACCCAGGAGCCGGGGCGGGGTGGGGAGGGGGCAGGGCCGCCAAAGAGCGCCCACTGCTGAACCCTCAGGGCGACGCGGCCGAAGATCCGGCTACTGCCACCGCCGCGGCGACCCCCCCACTCTAGGACCGTGCCCCAGCAGGTCACCAAGTCACACCCACTTTTTAGTTGTGCATTTCAAATACACACACACGAGAGAGGACACCCCCCACGCAGCCCCTCGCACCTCCCCTGCGTTTTTTTACTTCTCGCCGAACTTCTGTACGTTGTTTTCGAAATCTACCGTCTGGAAGCCACGCCCCCTCGCGCCGCGCCCCGCCCATGTTGCTGCCTCAGGTGTATTTAGACCCCCCCCCCCCCGCTCGTACTGCAGGCTCCGTGGCGTGCTGCTGCGCTACTCGGCAGGTTTCAAAGCTGCACGCGTGTCACGTGGTCTGCTACTCGCTGTTTTTGCTCGATATTATGATTCTGAGAAACGTTCACTTGATAGACAGAACCCCTTGATTTCGCTGCTGTGGAGAAGCCGATTCACGAATGCATCGCGACCTTTGCCCCGGGGAGGAGACAGTCAGGTGGGCTGTTCGCTATGGGACATGCAGGCGACTGGGTCGCTCCGGGGTCACCTCCAGAGCGGGGTTCCCAGTTGGTCATCAGTCAGCACTCCCATCGGCCACAAGTTTTCTTTGTAACATCGCATCGCCATGGCCAAGGCCCGTGCGACCTGCTGCTTCTGTTAACCTTACGTCCTCGGGAAGGGGGTCCTGGGAGGCAGGGAGGCTGGCGGCCCGCACGCCCAGGGGCCGGGTGGAGCTGGGCTGTCTGCTCCAGACCCTGTCTGTGCTCCCGACACCACGGCTCAGCGCCCACATCCCCGACACTCGGTATTATCAGGCCAACCTCACTACATGTTTTCCCCCAATTCCGCACTGTCTGAAATGATTTGTCTAAGATTATTCTTTGAAGGTTGGGTAAAACTTGCTTCTAAAAATCTCTGGACCAACCTCATAAATCGGCCTAAGTAGCCCTCCTCTTTCCAATTCTCTGCCTCATTTTAAGATGATCTGGTCTCGAAAGTTTGGTAAAGTTTGCCGTAAAACCCTCCGGGCCTCATGCTTTTATGAATGATGACTGAATTATCCTCCTCGGCTGCTTCTGGTAATTTGTATAATTCCACAAAAAAACTGTATCTGTGTCTTCCAAGTTTTCCACCGTACTGGCAGAAAGCTGTCAAGATCCTACGATGACTTAAATAATATAATATTCCTTCTGCGGTTACAGTTCCGATTTTGCTCCAAATGTGGGCATAAATTCTCCTCTTCACGGGTCTTGCTAGGTTTATCCATCCAGTCTAGTGCCTCTTCATTTTCCGCTTCAGCATCTGCTACGTGAGGAGAGGCGGACTGCAGGAACGAGCCCGCGGGCCTCCTGGCAAGGGGCTTTGCACGCTGAGGCGGAAGGCGGGGGCCCGAGAACCCCAGCTCCCAGGCTCTGCCGGAGCTCCTGCCCCGTCTCTGAGCGCCATGCTTCCCGCGCCTTCCGGCCGACTTGACGGTCCTTCTTGTCTCGCAATGAAAACCTCTAAGCCTAGATGCTGTCTCCAAGCACTGCCTCAGCTGTATGGCCTAGAGTCTGACACGAGATCGTCTTGCTTCTGTTCAGTTCTAATGATTTTAGAAGTTTAGTCTCTTTACCTGTTTAATGCACGGGCTGCTGATGAGTGAATTTAAGATTTCGAGCTTTCTTCAACGTCTTTTTCTGCCGTTGACGTAGAATTTAATCGCAGCGTGATCAAAACCTGCAGTTTGCACGACCCGGAGGTTTACAAGTCCCCTGAGACCTCCTTTGTCACCTGGTACGACCCGTTTTCGAAAGCCTTCCACGGGAACTCAGCTGTCACGGGCAAGCTTCCATCTACCTCCTGGATGTGGCGTACTCACGTCACTCTTCCGAGGTTCGGTTTCGACCAACGTGCCTGTCTCGGCGTCGGACAGGTGTGTTCGAACATACCTCCCGGGGAGAAGGTCCGTCAGCTGTCCCTGGGAATTCTGTCCGTTTCTGCTTTACTATTTTTTTTTCCTCGTCACATAGTTTTAGGTCAAGGAGTTAGGTACATCCGAGCTCCTAACTGTCATACCCCCTCAGTGAGTCATCCCTATGATTGTGACGAAGCCTCCTCCTTCTCACAGTGGCTCTCGGGCCGCATCGCGTCTTTCATTTAGACAATAAGCATTTCCCGTGCTGTGTGTATGACATGGCAGTGGCTGGGCACGCTGTGCCGTGCCCGCCTTTGGCACCGTGTGGATGTCAACCCACTGGCGTCTGGCCCTACTGTGACCAGTTCCAGGGCTGCTCATTGTCTGTCTAAGGTCCCTCCTTCTGGGAGGGTCTCTCTTCTGAAGCAGGCTACCTCGAGGCTTTGACGCTTTAAAACAGCGTGGTTGGTCTTCATTGGCTGGGAACGCAGACGATGCTTTAACCCGAGGACTCCCCCTTGCCTCACTGTGGAGAACTCCAGCATTTACGCCCCCAAAACTCGCTTCTCCCTCACGCTCATTATTCTAATTCTGCAACACCCAAGAGACACACGGGGGCGGGGCGCCTGGCCGCCCGTGACACCCGCCACCTTCTACCTCCTCCCCAGACCCCTGACCGCGCCCCCAGAGCCACCCTCCGGCCCCCCGCCTCCCGAGTCCACTCCGTCCTCCTGCACCCTTCGTGACCGCCACCCAGCCGCGGCTGCTGACCGGATCTTTTGCAGAGCCACCTCTCTGGTCATCTCTGTGTCGGACGAATGACACACGCCTCCTGGTCCTGGTCCCAGAACTGTGGGATTTACAGGTCCAGACCTCTCCCCGGCCTGACGGCCCTACTCCAGTGCCCGAGGCTGGGTCCCCGCGAAACCCCTCTGCGGACGGGGTCTCCCCTCGGACCCGGGGCAGCGGCCGCCAGCACAGGCACGCGGGCTGTGGCTCGGCCGAGGAGACGCACCCGCTCGTTCTTGTCCGTGCAGAACAGCCGCGTGTGGTGTCTCTTCTGGACCACGATGAAGGTGATGCCCGGCTGGTAATCCTTCTCTAGCTTGATGCACGCCTCCCGGATGGCCAGGAGCTCGTGGTGGAGGACCTGCGGGCGAGAGAGGCGCGCCTGAGGCTGTTAGGTGTTCACGGGCTCCGGCTACCTGAAGGGAAACCCCGAATAACATCCACCACTTGACGAACGTCAGTCGTGAGGTGTCCTGGTTCCGCCGGCCTACTGTCGGCTGCGTGCCTTTGCCTTTCTGGGCCTGTTTCCGCATTTCTAGAATGGAGTGACTGATACCCAGGTTTCATGGCTAAATGGTTTAAAGGAAACGGTGCATCGGCACGATCAGCGCAGCATCTGGAATGTCCTAAGTGCTCAACACGTGGCCCAAGGGGGAGGATCTAGTAGGAAAAAACACTGGCTCAGGAGTCAGAGCTGAGTTCAAATCCTAACTCCACCACCAAGGAGCCATGTGGCTTTCGGGCGGCCACGTGCCCTCTCTGATCTCGTTTTTCACTTTTAAAACGGGGACATCCTACTTCCTGAACTTGAGGTGAAGACTAAAGTCATGCGCAGAGCACAGGGCATGTGAGCCCCCAGGAGCTAGGGTACGAGGATGGTTAGGACGCCGTCTCATTCCCAGCATCTGTCGTCAGAAAGAGATGGGCGGCTGGCCCATGACGTGTGAGGAGGCTGATTACAGGGACCCCACACCTGCGAGTTTAACTGTCCTGATTAAATACTGCATTACGACGTCTCAAAAACACGTCAGGGGTCCTGGGTTCGGAAACCCCAGCTGGGTGCTCCTGTAAGACACTGGGCACGTTCACGAGGGATAGAAACGGAAAGGCACAAACCCTCCTCTCTAGAAGCAGTGACTGTGACAGAGGGAGACAGGGCCGGGCGCTCAGAACGCTTCCGGCCATAGGGAGCCCAGGGTCTATACGAGAAGTGTGCCCGAGGCAGGCTGGCGGCCGCTGGGCGCCGGACCCGCCGGGGACACGGGAGCCAGTGGGCAGGGAACATCTATGCTACCGTCCCCGTCAACTGCAGGTGTCAGTGGGACCAGCTGCCGTTTCTGCTCTGGACCAGGAAGGCGATCGCATCGCGCCTTGTCGGGCGCCACCGGCCGGCGCACCGGGCAGCCCCCGGGGTGCCCTCCTGCTGGTGGGTCCCCTGCAGCCTCAGATACGGGCCCCGCATCCCACCCGCCCCAGGCTCCCTGCCAGCGTCTCCCAGCGAAGCGCAGGTTCGCGATGTGGAACGTGTGTCCGGGACGTGGAGTGTGTCCCCGGCCACGTGGAGGCTCCCAGGACGCAGGCCGGAGTGGGGCGCTGCTGCCCACGGGTGCTCTGCTCTCTGCCCGTGGTGGCTCCCCTGCCTCCCAGACAGCTGCCCAGCGCTGAGACCCTCACGCCGCCCAGGCTGCCGCCCCTCCCTCCACAGCCAGTGCTGGGGGGTCCTGCTGACGCCGCTTCAGAAGTGGCTCCCACGGCCTCCCCGGGCCCCCCGTGGCCCCCACCCGGCCCCACCCCTGCGCCCTCCATGTCCAGCTCACCAGCACCGCCCTGCAGCCCAGCCTGCCCGTGGGTCCCGACAGCGCCAGCCCCTGGCCGGCCCGGCCCCCGCCCCTGGACCAGAGGAACACGGGCGGGTCGCCCACGGCACGGCCCTTCCCGCTGGAGAGCCCGGAGGCTGCCCCGCGGGACGGGCCACGTGCATGGAGGACAGGCAGGGACAGAGGGGCGGCGGACGGCGCCCACCTGCTGGAACTGCCCCTCGGAGACGCCGTCGCGGTAGAAGAGATGCGGGTGGGCTTGAAGCGCGTGGACTTGTAGAACTGGATGAGGAGCTCGCGCACCATGGCGGCCAGGTCCTGGATGATCTCCTGGCGGTGCTGCTGGACCCGCACGGTGGCGCAGTAGCGGTTGGGGTGGGCGTCCATGCTGCCCACGACCTGGGGGCGGGACCGAGTGTATGTCGGAGCGGCCGGGGGCCGGCCCGGGGCGCCCCTGGCAGACGCGTCTCCACCCCGAGCATCGCGCCGCGGGGGAGCGACAGTGCCCTGTCAGACGCCGACCCACGACCTCCGTGCTCCCGAGTACGCGGCATGGAGTGCACCTTCGGGAGGATGAACCAACGCCTGCCCGAGGCAGCCGGTAAAAGACGGGGGACTGTTCCGCACCCTCCCCGGTGTGATCGGACGTGGCTGAGTTCCGTCCGCCCACGGAGCCACCCGGGGACAGCCTCCCAGTCCCTTCAAAGCATACTGCTGTCCCAAAGAAGCCGTTCACACACCAACGCACGGCACCCCCAGACTCTGACCCCTAGGAGCGGCGGGGCCCCCCAAAGGCAGGCTGGCCTGTGAGCAGCTGCCCAGAGGGAGCCGACGGAACAGACAGCGAGAGCGAGGGCCACGGCAGCACCAGGCTGCCCTGCGCCGGCCTCCTTCATAGGATACGGAAAGGGCCGGAAGGTGCCAGCGAAGCAGACGTGCCGGGGGCGGGGTTGTCTGAGCCGCCACCCGAGTGACAGACGCGGAGCGGGCGCTGGGCCCACGGCTGCCCCCACCGAGGCTGCAGGCCACGGTCCGTATCGTCTCAGGATCTGAGGCGCCTCGGGGAGCAGTGGGCTGCCGGGCGGTGGCCCTGCCCAGGAGTGTGCCTCCCGCTCCTCACCTGAGACGGTCTGGGGACACGTGCGTGTCTGGGGCTGCTCTAGAAACAGCTGCTACACGGAGGGAAGTGGCACACGAGGACCCCACGGGAGTGGCTGTCCCCCTCCACCCTGCAGCACGGGCAGGAGGTCGCTGTGAACGCCCCCTGACCTCGGGCGGCCATTCTCCACCGTGCCTCCCGGGCACGGAGCTCGGCCTCTGAACCCCGTGTGTAGGTGAAGAAACCAACGCTGACCTCGTCAGATAAGCAGACCCCGCGGTGACGCGCCCGGCCCGGTGCCCGACGCGCAGCACAAAGTGCCAGGGCCACTTGTCAGCCTGCAGGACGCACGAGCCACCGGGTGGCTTCTGATAAGTGACGACACACGCCAGCAGTCCCCACCGGGGACGATGGGGACGCGCAACCTCGTGGCCGCCCTTCCAGCGCTCGGCCGCGGCTGCAGAGCACTGGGGTCCCCCAGGGAAGAGGGCTTCGCGGCGGCAGAGCTGTGCCCTGCGCTCACGTGCAAACCCACAGCGCGCGGAGCGCCTGCCTCGTCCCGCGAACGAGAGGCCACAGCCAGCACCACGCCGCCCTCCCCGGGGCAGCCACCCAGTGCTGCGGCGAGGCCCAGCCCGAGGGGAGGGGACGGGCAGCCACACCCCTCCGGGACAGCACCCGCCAGGTCAGCGTGAGGGAAGGGGCTGCGGCTGAAGCTGGTGATGCCCGTGCTATGGAGACTCAGCTAACACGTCTCCTCCAGGAGACTGAAAAGGGAAGGAAAAGGGAAGACGACTTTGGACTCCGGTCCGTCTGGTCCGTAACCCGGGAGGCCCCTTCCCTGGGGGCTGCCAACCCGTCGGGTGTCGCCAGGAGGGCAGGTGGCCGGCCACAGGATGACAGCCCCTCATAGGGGCCTCATGTGCTGACAGGTCAGGCAGCGGCTAGGGCAGTGCTGACGCTCACTGTCCTGACATCCTCAGCCACCCGCAGTGGCCCCGCACGGCTGCGTTCCACGGGACTCTGATTTCCCCGGCGGCATCCAGCCGCAGTGCGTCCCCTCCCACGGGCCGCTCGGGGACGGACGTCGCCGAGGGGGACCCGGCGGGCGGCGCTGACACTCACGGCAGCTATGGAGGGCTTCTTGCCGTCCCCGGCAGGGGGGTGAGTGACGTCGGCACCCAGGAAGATGACGGGCTGCTGGAACACCGGGGGCCTGCGGAGGGAAGCGGGGGCGTCAGAGGCCAGGGCCCAGACACTGCGGGGTCCCTGGCGGGGCTGGCGCCGTCGTGACGTGTGGCGAGGGCACCATGGTTATGTTCACACAGCCCCCGCCCAGCCGCACGGCCCGCGACAGGCCACACAGCCCGCGACAGGCCACGGCCCCCGCCCAGCCGCACCGCCCGCGACAGGCCGCACGGCCCCGCCCGTGGACTCCGCTCCTCCCTCCACCTCGTCTTGTTCGCCGGGGGAGCACCTCATGGCAACGCTCCCGGAATTAGCTGAACCACTCCCTGCTTCCTGGTGCTCAGCCTCCAACCAGGCTCCACGCTGCCATGGCAACCACACTCCTCTGTGCAAGGTCACCAGCGACGTCCGTGTTGCCCGTGGTCCAGCCTCAGACCTCATCAGACTGGGCCCAGCGGCACCACGTGACACCGGACACACCACCTCTGGGGTCCAGAACCCACCGTCTCCCCTTTCTTTGCAGGCTCCACTGCTGGCTCCTCACCCCACAACCTTTTAACCCCGAACTCCCCGGGGAGAAGGCTGGGACTTCCCTCCTGTCTACACCCTCCCCCGAGGAGCCTCACCAGCCTTGTGGCTTTAAATACCACCCCTACACTGTGGACCCCTAAACCTGCACTCCCAACACCGACCTGCTTCCCCTTGAGGGCCAACAGAGGCCACCACGCACCCCCAGGCCCCTCACCCAAGGGGCTGGCTCCTCTCCCACAGGCCCAGGAACAGGGGGCCCTGGACTCACCCCAGTTCTCTTCTTCTGCTCACAGCACAACCTAACCCGTCAGCCAGCCCTGTGTCTCCTCTCTCAAACACCCTCGTGTCCGGGCGCCCCGCACCTGCCACCAGACGTCCCCTGGATACCACGGGAGCCTGTGGGCCCACTGCACCTGGAGCGCACTTCACTCACGAGCCTCCTGCCTGAGGGGGTCACCGCTGCGGCCCCAACTCCAGGCCCACAGGGGCACTCGGCGCACACACTACCTGCCGACTGAGAAGGTGCCCTCGACAGGTCCCGTTCACCCCTGGACGAGCGCGTCTGGTGACCCCTCCCAGAACCAGAACCCGAGGTCACGGTTATCGGACCACATTCAGGTCTTTGTCCCTTGACCATGCTGCCCCCTAACAAGTAAGTTCAGCGGAGTCTCCCCAGGGACCGTCACCCGCGGAGCCACGCGGTCAGCGCGGCGGGAGGGGCGGCCTTACCTCCCCTGGGGCAGCAGGATGTTGTTCACGCCGCCCAGCTTGACGTTGATCTTCAGGCAGAGGTTGGACAGCGTCTGCGGCGTGGTCCGCTGCACGTTCTTCATCTGCACGCACTGCGTGGCCATCCCCAGCACCGTGTCCCCCACGCGCTTGACCTCGGCTGCGGGGCACAGAAGGCGCACGTGGGACAGGCCTCGCCGGCGCGCCTCCCCGAGCCGGCCCCCACACCCCGCCCGCCCCGGCAGAAGCTGCAGACGGGACCGGACGCACGTGAGTGCCCACGCCGCTGCGCGGCCCACCTGCCCGCCTGCGGGAGCCTCGCCCACTCGGCCCGGGCGGCAGGCGGTGCGCGCGAGCCCGGCCGGGACCCAGGGCCTGGTGCTCCTGGCGAGGAACGCCACCGCCCGCCACAGCGCCCAGGGCCAAGAGCAAGCGCTCGAGGAGTTAAAAATAAACCCACTGGATCCTGCACACACTCGGCCACGGCCAGTCTACATCAAAGCGTGAGCTGGGCCCACACCCTCTATTTCTGGCTCTTCCATGAGGCAACTGGCACCTGCTCCCTGGGGAGGCCTGGGGGACCAGGTGGCTCCCGGGGGAGTGCTCGTAGGAGACGCCTGATGACATCCTCATTCCTTCGCCTCTGGATCGTAAGTGGCCAGGGCGGCACTTGTCTCCGTGTCCGGGGACCCACCCGGCCACACTGGCCTAGTCTGGCTCTGCCCATGGTGCCTGCGCCCCACAGGGCCCCGGCCCCCGCACTGGCCCCACCAGGAGCCCGGCTTTCAGCAACCTCCAGCAGCACGCACTGCCGCCTGTCTGCACAGTGTCCCCGCCGGCCCGGGGACAGCCCGGACGCCCCGCTGGGGCCTGGTAAACCCGAGCTGAGTGCGCTCTGCCCTCCGGCAGAAAGGGCTCTGGCGAACTTCCAGAGAATGCTGAGCTGCGCCCAGCGATCGCACGTGGAGGACCAGGCCGTGGCACGAGCTGGTGACGGCCCCTAGCGCGTCGCTCCGCATACGCCGGACGAGCCCACCACAGCCACGCTGGCCTCCAGGACCGGCGGCCTGAGCGTCTGCTCGGCCGTGCCCGGAAGCCGCCCTGGGGTTCCGAGCGCACAGGTGGGCCAGCGAGGGGCACCACCTCAGGGTGGCCAAGCGCGGGGGGCCAGGCCCGCAGGCGACAGCAGCTCCCGCGGGCCGGCGGGGCGGCCAGAGGCCTACCGTAAACAGGGGTTTTGCCCGGCAGGATGACCACCACGAGCTGCAGGCCGGCGTACGTGTTCTTCAGGTGCCTGAACATGGGCTCCACGCTGTCCGCGCCCTGAGCGTACTTGCAGAAGCACGGCTGGCCCTGGATGGGCATCCCGGCGTCCCGCGAGATCTTTCGGAGCTGCTCCGTGAAGGACCTGGAAGAGCCGGCGTGTGACCCCGAGCGCGCCCGGGGTGCCGCGCAGGGAGCCCGGCCGGGGGCCCCCGGCGGCGGGCACAGCGTTAACAGACCAACCCGAAACCGACTGCACTGAGCGCAGAGTCTCCACTTTAAGTCCTGGACGAGCCGCGGCAACACGCCAACTCACACGGCCACGCGTGCATGCGTGCTCGCAGGTTACCGGAAAGACACCCACGGACACGGTGCCAGGACAGGGCAGAGACTGCCGACCGCGCCCGGGCTGGCTCAGCAGCGGTGACGCCCCCTGTGCCTACAGCCATGCCCGGAGCCGCCGCCCCCCGCTGGGCAGGCTGGGGGGCGGGGGGGGGGCGCCCCAGGGTCTGTCCAGACACACCGGGCGCGGTCGCTCCGTGAATGCCGAGCATTGTCAGAGGGAAACTGTCAGCTGACTGTCCCCGGGGACTCTTCTCCCCAGTTATTCTCATGTGTACGACTCGGAGACTTGGATGACATAAGTGTGGCAGAAAACAAAACAGCCCCAGCTAGAGTAACACCAGCAGCTGCCGGCAGCAGGCCCTGTGCAGTCACGGGCGCGGCGGGGAGCGATCCACGGCCTCTATTTTAAGCTCAGGAGTGAAAATCACGGCGCCTTCTACAGTACGGGGGAGGACGCCCCGGTCCCCCGGCCAGCTAGTGTGCGTCTCCCACACGGCATGCGCCCGCACCTGCGTTACCTCTACACAGAGTCCACCCGGGGGCCACCTAGCTCCAGACACAGAGGGACAGAACGGCCGAGGCGCGGGCCAAGGCAGGCTCCCCGGACGCCTCTCGCCCTCCCGCTGTAGACACTGGACCCGGAGAACTTACTGAGAGCCACAGCCTCTCAGAGTCAGAGTTTACGGGCCGTTTCCCTCCTGCTTCCACTCAAGAGAGGTGAGAGGCAGAAGCCGCCTTGCCCTGGGGGTCTGTCTGGCACAGAAGCTGCAGGTTCACGGTGCCAGCGTCCAAGGCCCCGCTGCCCAGGCCGGGCCTGCTGCATGGCGAGGGCTTCTGGGACAGTCGGCCCCCCGACCTGGGCTGCCTGGGCACGTGGTGGTGAGGGGGGAAGGGACCCCAGAGCAGAGCGAACCAAAGCTGCCCCTCACTCTGGCCCCCGGCCACCAAGTGTAATCGCTCCCCCTGCCTGGGAGGTGGGAAACCCTCCTGCTCTCCCGTTTCTCCATGAATCTCTTCCTCGACCGGGCGAAATTTTCTCTTCAGTAACTTACAGAAAAGTGAAGCTCAAGCTTCAAAAAGTGAGTTTAGGTCCCTGAATCCAAGTTTCTCTCCTGCCTCTCGTTTTTAAGCTCCCTCTTCCTAATCCCTGCTGCTGCTTTCTCCACACTCCCTCCAACGAGGGGGCAGAAGTCAAAGTGGCGTGGAGGTGCCCACGTCCCCTGGGATGCTGCTCCTTGACAGGAACCGGCTGCCAACCCCTGCCATCAAAGCCGGGCCCCCGCCCCAGCCCCCAGCCCCACGAACAGCAGGCCTTCCCAGCACCCCCGCCCCTGCCCCCTCCTCCGCCAGGACACCAGTGTCCCACGGGCAGGCTTACTTGAGGTGCACCTCCGTGCATTGGCGCTGGGGAGCGAAGCAGGCGATGGCCCACACTTTGATCTCGATGCCCGTGTGGAACTGCTTGTTCCTCATGTCCCAGACGCCCTGGACGGGGGTGGCAATCGCTTTATTCTGCAAATGGCAAGATGTCTAGAGTGAGAAAAACGGGAAACAGAGTTCTCTGACCTTGGATTTGTTACTGTCCCTACTATCGTTGGTCCCCTGAGCAGAAGGTGGCCCCTGAGGCTAAGGAGCCAGCTGGCACTGCGGTGGTCCCCGGGTGTTTGCAAGATGGAGAGGACGGACGAACGGATCCAGGAGGAACAAGTGGGTGGATGGAACATGGGTGTGTGACGGAGAGAGGATAGATGGATGGACAGACGGACGAGAGGCGAATGGAGGATGGACGTGTAGATGAGAGTGACCCCCGCGCCCATTGACCAGGACAGGACGGGGCACCCACACAAAAGGAACACGACACGCCAGTTAAAAAAGAGCGTTTCAAACACATGACACCACCTCCCAGATCTCCGTGATTTTCTTAGGGAAAATATTAAGTTCAAAAAAAAAGGCAAGGCACAAAAGTGTATTTAACACGCCATTTGCATAAGAAGAGGTGAAAAAAAAACATGTGAGTCATCCCCGGGCAATTTTTCAAAGGAAAAATATATACTGATTATTTCCTGGGGAGCCCCTGAGAGCTAGGAAAAAAGAGACCTTTGCCTATAATTCTTCTGTACCGTTTGAACTTTGAAACAGTAGAAAAACAAACAAAACAAAAACTTGTGTTTTAAAATAAGGAGGAAAAAACCCTACAAACAAAACCACACTAAACCTTGCTACAGGCCCTAAGGACGAAAGTAAGCAGAGCACCGCGTCCCCCACATTTGCAGATGGACCCAGCGACCTTGACCTCGACCTTGGAAGCTGGGGCCCCGCCCTGCCCCCTCCCAGCCCCAGACCCTGGGCTGTGCGGCCACCAGCAGGCGAGGGGGAGGCCTTTGCCATGCGTTCTGCAGGGCGCAGTGGTCAGGACGCCTCCGATAACGTACTGACAAAAGCTAGAGGGTCAAAGGGCAAAACCAGACCCCCGCCCCCACCAGGTGACGAACGGCTGTGCCCGCCCCAAGCATCTCCAACACAATGCTGAGCCACAGAAAAGCAGCGGAAGCTCCTGGGGAGTAACTCATCACCGGCCGACGACAAAGGATGATGCTTTCGAAATTCTGATGGCCTACTCAAAACTGCCTTTTGAAACATGGAGGGTAACTCTGAAATGTTTCAAAAAGGGCCAAGGAAACGCAGTCTCCTGCGGAGCCCCACGACCCTCACGAGACCCAGACTGAATCGCGGTCTCGGTCCAGCGCTCTGGGGGCGACGCCAGCCTGGAAGGGGCGTCACCCGAGCCTGCTCCGCCATCGACCTGCAGACGCACGCCCCGAGCACCCAGCGCGCCGGCCCGGCCCGGCCCGTACCCGGCCCCGTAGAGGATGGAGGGAGGCTGCAGCACCCGCCCTGTCACGTCTGTCATCTCGTCTTTGACCATGATTCCAAATTCCCGGACGTACGGATCCGTGTTGAAGCTCGCGCTCCTCATCTTGAAAGGGGGAAAGAAAGGCACGGGGTCAGGGGCAGTCGGCTTCCTCCCGGAAGATGTGTCCGTCCAAGGCATCGGGGAGGGGTGCCCCTGCCCGGGGCACCCTACGCAGGACTCCCAAGGGTGCCCCCTCCCTGGCACTGGCCCCGAGGACGTGCCGCTCACCAGCTTGCTGATCTCTTCCTGCCGATCGGGTGCCGACCGGGCGGTCGCTCTGATCATGGTTGAGGTCTGATTGTCGGTCAGCTTCTTTATGCATCTCTGTCCCGCCACGATGTTACAGACCTGCAAGGAGGATGCACAGGCGTCAGCGCCAGGGCCGGGGGAGCGGGCGCCGGCTCCGCCTGCGACACCGCCACTCCTCACGTGCCACACGGACACCGACGGCCCCGAGCCCCGCCGGGGAGGGCGCGGCCGCACGAGCTGCTCAGGGGTCCTGTGCCTGACGACGGAAAGCCCCCGAGTGCACCCCACGGGACGCCACCCCGAGGGGGACCCGCCCCGGCACAAGAGAGCACAGCCTGGAGACCCCCAGCCACGTGGGCGCTGTGTCCTCAGGAACACAGGAATGCAGAGCCTTTGTCCCGATGGGGACAAAGCCGACCTTCAGGGCCACGGCGGGAAAACCAGAGCCAGGCCCCAGGGACCGGGCTAACAGGACAAGTGCCGAGAGTTTCAAACTAACAGAAAAGAGATAAAACTCCCGTCTCAGTTTCAGTGTTTGCTCTTTCCCCCGGCAAGCCTTTTTCAAACAAGAAGTGAATTTTAGACAGGAAATGAAGAAAGAAGCCGTGTACTTTCTCCCGTGTGCCAGGGACGACACGTGCTCCGGTCTCCGCGTGATCCTACGAGAAGCCGCCCAGACCTGACTTATCGCCGGGGCGTGACGCCGTCCGTCAGCCTGCTGAGCACGCGCAGCAGCAGGGGTGCCAGCTTGGCCCCGGGGTGCCGAGGGGGCCCTGCCTGGGGAAGGGCCTGCGACCCGCCCGGCGGGGCACGCGGGAGGCGGGACTTGCCTCCAGGGGCAGGTAGGTGTGCTTCTGCTCCTGTCCGACCTGCAGGCACGGCAGGTGGGGGTAGCGCAGGGCCAGCTTGTGCCTGTCCTTGAAGTACTGGGCCACCGTGCACTCCACCGTCTGCCCGCTCTCCTGCTGCAGCGGGAACCTGGGAGCAAAGAGCTGGCTCAGGCCCAGAGGCCCCCAGGGCCCGCGGGGACAGGTGGCAGGGCCCGCTCACCCCGGCCACTTCCTCAGGGCAGGAGGAGGGGGGAGGGGTGGAGCCTGGGGGCAAACCTTCAAAGTCCCTCCCGGGGCCCAAATCGGACATGTTCTCTGGGTCCTCTGGAATATTCCCGCGCTCCTAACCTTTCCTTTTATCTCTCGGGAGATAAAAGACAACCACACGCCTGCAATACGCAGTCGTCACACGATGCACTGCAGCTAGCGTGTGTATACGCAGTTTCACACGATGCACTGCAGCTAGCGTGTGTAGGACGTTTGGGGCACGCCGAATCCAGGAAGAAAGGCCTACGGCGTCCCAGCCGGCCGAGCGCTCCGTGGGCCGGGCGGCGGGGCAGCTGGGGCTGCTCCGGCCTGGCGGCCACACGCGGGTGGGCCGGGCGGGGGAGGCCGGTGTGCAGGGAGGGGGCAGCACAGGGTGGCCTGCACGGGCAGGTGGCGGGCCTCTGTGCGGGGACGGCACGGGGGGGCAGGCTCGTCTCGCCCTCCTACTCTGCGGGCTCTGGACAGCTCATGTCCCCAGTGCCCAGCCACCGACCAGGCACGGTGCATGGAATGACCGAGAATAAACAAGAAGTGTTCCCTGAGCCCCGGGGCCAAGTCTGTCACTTCTCCCCCAAACTGACACACAACCAAAGACGGCACGAGTCCTTGTGGCCGGTGACGACATGGGCTTGCACGTCGACCCGGGAACTCGTTTCCCATTTAGGAACACGGTGTGGCTCACCGCCGGGGTTCACCCAGCACCGCGTAGGAAACGCTACGTTTCCTAGGATTTGCCACGTTCAGCAACTAAACTACTAAAAACAGAACGTTATAGATAGAAACGATGTCATTCGTTTCCAAAGACTATCGATGTGCTAGAGCGACGTGAAGACAGTAACGAAACGAGGTACCCTGTGGCAGACTTTGGGGGTGAGGTCGGGACTGTGACCCCCGAGTGATCTCAGGGTGAACGCTGCAGCCGCCAGCGCCGCTGGACGGTGCTCTCGGGGCCGACGGTGAAACATGCAGCGGCCAGCACGAGGCGGCGGGTCCGGCCGGGCCTGCGAATCCGGCAGCCCTGCCACCCCCCAGCGCGGGCCCAGCTTCAAGGACTGAAGACAAAAGGACCATGTCCCCAGTGTCACCCAGAGGAAGGCGGCAGGGCGCCCCCTGCCCGGCCACGCAGGCCGGCCCCCGTCCCGTCTCAGGCAGAGTCTGGGATCCACTGAGCTAGCTTTGGGATCCTAAAAATTGGATGGAATCATCCTCTCCCCAAGAGTCGGCGTCCCCGAGCTGGGGCGCCCAACGACAGCGAGGTGGAGTGGCAGTGGCGGGGGCGCTGAGGGGCGGGGGCACAGAGGGCACAGTGGCAGCGGCGGGGGAGGCGGTTACGTTTGGTGGCTGGCGGGCCTCCGGGTCACGTTGCAGACGCGGTACTTCCTCTTCATCTGCCCACAGTGCGTGATTTCCACCTTCAGACCTGGTGACACAGGACAGCGCACGTCAGCGTCCAGCCCGCCTGGCTGGGGCCCAGGCCCGCCTCCTGACCGTCCCCACTTCCAGAACACGCCAGGGTGGCCTGGAGCAGCGGGGGGACGGTGACACCTGGGCTGGCCTCATGTCACCCACAGGGATGCAAGGCCACAGCCAGGACACTGTTCTTAAAGAGAGGACGACGTGGGCTCAGCCGGGAGGCCGGTGGCTGCCACCACGGCTTTCTGTGCCTCCTGTGGGGTTATTTTTAGCAGGAGCACTGCCGATGGCCTTTAAAACGCCCTCGGGAAGGGACAGGTGCAGGGGCCGGGGCGGCCTGAGGGGCAGCGATGGGTGCCCGCCAGTTCTCTGACGGGCAGAAGGCCCAGGGCAGTTTGCTCGGGTGGCAGTCAGGCGGGGTGGGTGTGACAGGGCCAGGGCCCAGCGCGGGGAGGAGGCACCCCGCTGTCTACGAGGTCGAGACCCTGACCCCGCCTTGCCGCCACCCTCGGATCCCAACCTCGATGGCGGCATCACTGGGTCACCACCCACGCCTCGCCCCGCACAGGAAGCCGCTCGCTTGGGACGCTCCGATCGGGGGCGACCCACCTCCGAGCCAACTCGTCTGACAGGGACTCTGCCGCCCCCCAAGACTCGGGAAGCGTGACCAGGAGCAGGACCCCAGAAGTCCCGGGCGGTTACTGACCTTTGATTTCTTTGGTAAACTTGACCCTTTGGGAATCTGTCAGAGGTTTTTGTTGTTCTTCAATACTTTTAAAATCCAAAACTTCGCAAACAAACTCGATTACTGGCTGCGCCTTATAGAACGCGGTCGCTGAGACTGGAGGCGGGAGAAGAAGCGACAAGAGAGCAGCGTGAGGCAGGGGCCGCCGGACGGCGCCCTGGACGCGGCCGCCACGGACAGGCAGCTCCGGGGCTCGCTGTGGGCCCGGGGAGGCAGGCGCCCGGCCGCTGCCCTCACTGTCCATCCGGTTCACCTTCGGGCCTGGGAGGTGAGACAGAGCCGGGCTGGGGCAGGGGCAGGCCCCGCCGGTCGCGGGCTGCCTGACACCCCCTCTGGTCAGGGGCAACCGCGAGAGGCCAGCAGAGTCTAAAGCCTTGCTCTGCGACGAAAACTGGGTTTGGAAAAATCCGACAGAGCACGATGACCGTAAGGCTTGGGTTTCGGGCCTAGATCTGAGTCTATCATTCTTCCCTGGTGCCCCAACACACAGAGAAAGTGAGTCCCCCCAAGAAGGGCAGTGACCCCTAACCGGAAGGCTCCAGAAAGCCACAGACGGGGTGAGCCTGTGCTCACACCGACAAGGCAGGGAATGCACGTGATGGGTGAGGGGGACCTGGCAGTGGTACATCCATGCACTGCCCCCCAGAAAACCTGATCCCGCCCAGCGGACCCCAGTGCAGCCTCTGGGGCCGTCAGACACCCCAGGCCGCCCCCACCACAACCATTCGCTGCTCCCCCTGGGGCCACTGCCCTGACCGGACACTCAGGTGAGGCACGCCAGGTGGGCCACGGCACCTCGGCTCAGGTGCAGGCCGTGCTCGGAGCCGGCCCTCCCCAGGTCCTGGGCCCCGGCCAGCCCGGGCTCCACTGCGCACGCCCAGGCCACACTTACCATCAATGTTTAGCATCATTTTCCAAAGAGAAGGTCGGACGGACTGATGGAAGCCAAACCACACCTCTCGGCCCCCGCCCAGGGGGTTGGAACAGCCCTCGGACGCGGTGAAGAAGGAGCGGCCCACGGGGGTGTACCTGGAGCGAGAGACCCCGTGTGGGAGGCGGCCGGGCCCCGGGCCGCCGTCCGTCCGCGTGCACCCAGCGGGCTCGCTGGTCGTCCGCCTCTGCTCCGCGCTGTGGTCGGACACCCGCCACCCGTGCCCACGAGGGACTCGGAGGGACGCCGTGTGCGGCACAGACCTAGCGACACTTCAATGCAGCACCCAGGGTGGAGGCACCGAGCGCCTCCCCGTGCGAGCCAGGTCCCCCGCCCGCACAGGAAGCCGATCTGTGGCGAGACAGCGACCCCACAGACTGAAGCAGAAGTCGGAAGCATCTGTGGTGACCCCCCCGCCCTGAGAGGCCCCCCGCGTGGCGGAAGATCTGGAACTCGGTCCCCTGCCACCGGCCCCAGCGTGAAGGTGACAGAGGTCACGCTAAAACTCTCTCCCCAGGTCGTCACTGCTATTACTTCAATTACAGAAACGCCCGGATGACTGTCACCCCTGACCCCTGGAGCGTCCAGGTCCCCCAGGTAACGCGCAGGGAGGGTCAGAGCGGACGCTCCTGGCGCTCTGGACAGCCCCCGCCCCGTGGACGGCCCTCACCTCATGGACGGCAGATGCCTCATGACCACGTCCAGGGCCTGGATGGTCTCGAAGGGGACGCTGGGCAGCCGCCCCGAAAGCGCATCGTGCAGCGCCTGCAGGCTCACGCAGGACACCCACTTGATGGCCACCTTGAAGATGCGGTCTTTGCCCTCGCCCGGCAGCGTGACCTCCAGCTCCACCTGCGAGGGGCGGAGCGCACGGTCACCCACGCCGCCCGCGGAGCGCACGGTCACCCACGCCGCCCGCGGAGCGCACGGTCACCCACGCCGCCCGCGGAGCGCACGGTCATCCAGCCGCCCGCGGAGGAGGCAGGGGCTCGGCTCCCGGGCCGCCCCGGCGTGGGGGACTCGGTCCTGCGTGAGCGCACACGCGTGTGGGCGTGTGCACGCGCCGCACACCCACGGGCACAGGGGCAGGGAGGAGTGGGGACGTCTCCGTCCACGCCTGTCTAGTGCTCACTCTGTGCCCGAGCCAGTGGCCGCGGGCGAGGCGAGTGGTGGGACAGGACTTCCTGGGGAGGTGACACCAGAGAGGGGTGGGTGCTGCCCGGCCCGGGGGGCGGGTCGGCCCCTCTGAGGACGGGCCCGGGGAGGGGACAGGGACACGCCGAGGCTGCTCCCCAGCAGAGGAAGGGGGCGTGGCAGCTCGTGGGGGGCCGGGACGGTTACCTCCCCCGTGGCACTGAGAAAGCCTCAGTGGGCCTGGGGGTCCCCGACTTCTGGGCCCACTAAGAGTCCACAGCTAGTTCTGCCGTGACTGAACCACGAACAAACGCCTTCCCGACAGACGTGTGGTGAGACAGACAGACAGACAGACAGCAAACGCCAACGGCTGTGGGAGCGACGGGCGCGCCCCCGGCCGCCCCTCGGCCTTTCTGTTTGCGCAAACGCGATCCCGTCACACGCGGGCAGTCAGTCGTCTGCGAAAGCAGCGGGTGGGTGGCGGGGGCCCCGGGTGGCAGCGGAGGCGGGGGGGGGCAAGTGGTCCCGCCTGTTCCGAGGTGCACCAAGGACTCGGAGCAGCTGGCCGCAGAAGGCCGGGCTGACCCCGCAGCACAGCAGGGCGGCCCGCGGCCCAGGAGCGCGTGGTGAGCCTGAGGGCCCAGGCGACGCCGGCTGACGCCACCCTCCGCGCCCCTCTGACCGAACCCGGGCGCGACTCGGAGGGCGGTGTTTTCCTTCGGGGAAAGGGCCTCACGTTTCTAACTAGATTCTAGTCCAGTCCCCTCTTGGCCCCCGTGAAAGGGGACGAGAGTACGCGGCACGATCCACAACGTCCCCTGCCAGACACGGGGTCTCGAGGGGCTGACCGCTGCACGCATCGAACAGCTTGGGGACGGTGGCGATTTCGGCAGAAACGTCACGCCCCGTGGGGCAGAGCACAGTCTGCGCGTCTGCCCGGGCCGCTGGCCAGCGGTGTCGGTCCACACAGCAAGACCCCTGTCTCCGAACGGCCCGAGGCTCTCGGTCCGAGGGACACAGCACCCGAAGGGCACTGGCTGTGGGGGGCCCAGGACGCAGGGCTCCCCGCCCTGTCACCTACAGTCTGCCCACGGGCACGTGGCTCCGCCGGGCGCCCCGCGTGCACCTGGGGGACAGGAGGGTAGCCCGCCCCCTCACGGAACACGAGTACCAGCCGAGGCCGCCAGCATCCGTGACGCGGGACACCACACTGCCGTGTTCTGAGCGCGGACACCCGCATCACTGGCAAACGGCACCGATCCGGGGCCTGGGGAACGGTGGACCGCTGTGAGGTTCAACCCGCACAGACCGAAGCCACACACATGCGCACGTCCCTGCGTGCGAACGCCACCAGGGTGACAGCGAGACCTGCAATGAGCAGCGTCCTCACGCCCTCCCCGAATAAACGAAGAGAGGCCGTCGCCCAGGAAACCGCAGGCCTGGGCCGTGAGTGAAGGCGCAGGGCTCCGGTCCCACAAACCCTATCATGTCGGCGCTGAAACGGACCTAGCAGTTACAGCCAAAGTCCTGAGCGACGTGTGCAGCCTCCTCTGTCTCCTGTTCTAGGAAGCGAGGGGCTGGCCTGGGTGGACTCTCAGCCCTGACGGGATGGACCTCTCCTTCCACACAGGGGCTGGAATCGGGCGGGTGGGCCAGGGTTCCTGCAGGACGGCTGAAGAGCAGATGACAAGGGCAGCCGTCCCTGAGTAAGGGCCGTGGGGCGCAGGACACTCTGCGAGAGCACACAGACCTGGCCAAGGGCCACCTGCCGGCCCCATCCGGCCGCTGCCGGACATCAAGGCTTATCCGGGCCCAGCAACTCCGAGCTGGACCGCTGGCTGCCAAAACCACCTCCTGGCCATCCAGACGGGCGAAAGGAGCTGAGGCTTCTTAAGATTATCACAAAAATGCAAAAGCAAAAACCGAGGCCTGCATAGAATGCGCAGGTCACCGGACAGCATCCTGAGACCCTCGAAGCTCCGAGGGCCTTCTCGGCGACCTGGGGTTCAAGAAGCTAACTGTGTGGGTTGTCCTCTAAGGGGACCAGCTTTTCCGTCCTCACCGGGGTAGGCACTTTCATCTTTTAAGTCTGAGGATAGATTATTGCTGAGCCGAGTATTTGCTCTTGTAAACACCACCCACGATCACCCTGGAGCCGTAGCCCGTCTGTCGAAAGACGGGCCAAGAGATGACGACTCCTGGGCAGAAGTTATGTTACATTTTAAATAAAGCCAGGAGTAGAATAGAGACGAGAGGTGACACTTTAATACAACCACTGTTCCCAGGTGACTGAGCGTCACGACGACGATTTCAGGCGCCTCGCTGGCCACCACCGAACGTCAGCTTTGCTCCGTTGCCGTGGTCACACCCGCCCGCGTGCACGTGAACATGCTTTCCCTCAGGTCCCCGCCATCCCCACGGGTCCACCAGGCTCCCGCTGGGTGGCGGCGTGTGGCACGGACGCCTGCCTGTGCCGGACACGTAAACGCCGAGGCTTCCATACACCTCCTGTGTGGCCACAGACCCCAACCTGCCACCACGGAACGCAGACCTCGCGGGTCTCGCGATGGAGTGCGGGGCCAGCGGGCGCCTCCCCTCCTAGGTGGGTGGTCAGTGGAGGGGAGGGGGAACACGATGGCCTTCAGGGCCCTGGACGGCACTTCAGTGCGCACGGTGTGACTCGCCCCCACCCTGGCCCCCACTATCTCACCTTCTCCCTCCCGATCGGAAGGGGCATCGCTGTGTAGAGATTCTTTCTTCCATCAAACACTGGCTTCCGGTCCCCAAAGATCTGTGTTTTAAAGTGCTGGACCATGTGCTCCACTATTTCCCTGGAATGAGAGAAGAGTTTGAGCAGAATGTCAGCGGAGCCAGAGACGGCACGCGAGGACACATTCCCCGCGCCAGGTGACGGGCAATTTTAAAAGACTCGTGGCTCTTTTTAGGAAGGTGACTTCCCACTTCCTTCTGCAAAGAACCAAACCAGAACCTTCGGCAGGTGCGTGCACATTCACCTCTCCACGCGAACGCTGGAGAACGTCCTCCCTGAGGACAGAGGCTCCCAGAACTCCCCGGGGGCCGAGGAAGGGCTGGCGGGAGTGCAACTCGTCACACCGCAGCCCCCTGTAGGGAATGCGTGCCCATCGGTGCGTGTTGTTTGGCACTAAGACCTGGGTGCTGTCTGTTCCTCAGGCGTCACAGCGGCAGACTCCCCACGAGCCCAAAGACACTGCTCCGTCTCTGCGCTCGGCCCCTCCCGGCCCCACCTGGCCAGCCTGCCCGGCGTGGCAGGGACACACGGAAGTGCTCTGCGGACGACCGGGGACAGCTGACTGTCCTGTAGCCGAAGGGACGGGACCGCCACCCCAGCGCCGAGCATCTCTGTGCGAGAGGCCACTAGGCACAGCTCGGCCAGCGTTTCGGGGTGAGGGTCAGAGGCGGAGGCATTTCCATTCGACTCGCCAAACGCCTGCCTCTCTCCCGAACAGACGGGAAGGGCCACACAGCCTGCCCCCGGGGTCCTTGTAAGGGAAACCTGGCATCAGGGACGCAAAAGCTGCCGTCGTCAGGAAACAGCTCATGCATGTGGTAAAGAGGAAGAGATGGGTCCTGGCGGCAGGGACAGAGGGGATGGGGGCAGGCCCTCTGACAGACCACCCGGTGGGGGCTGGGAGCTCCGAGCCGAGCCTGCTGTAAGGGCTCCTCCCCAGGGCAGAGCCTCGGGTGACTTTGAGGAAGCAACCACCAGAATTCACTCCATCCATCCCTTCCCCAGAGCGGGGAGCTGGCCAAGGCAGGCTCCCTGGTCCGAACTGGCTTTGCCCAGCAGACCTTCAACCGTGCTACTCACAAGCGGTGAGTCTCCAGGGCCCTGCCGATCCTGCCCAAACACCACGTCCTGGGAGTCCCTCCTGGGGCAGACGCAGTCTCTCCAAACACCTTGGATGGTGCCACCAAGCACACACCTCCAACACCGAAAGAGAGATCACAGGATCACAGCCCCAAGGCGTAAAGCCCCAAAGACCTCCCACCCCTGTCTCTGCGGTTCCTGACCAGCGCCCAGGACACAGTCTCACCCGCATCGCCACATGCTACCCTGGGCCACCTGAGACATGCCGTCCCCCAAGCTTCATGGACCCTGTCTTTGTGGTCAAGACTTTACAATCAACTCGGGGTCCAGCGGCGCTCCCGGGGAATCCCAGCCACATTTGAAGAACAAGTCGCCCAGCCAACTCAAACTTATCAGGAAGGGAATTAAGAGGGCCCGAATCGTGAGGCTAGCAGAACCTTCATCTTGAAACCTGACAAGGTGACCATGGGCCAGTCTCACTTACACACACAGACGCAGAAACAAAGTAACAAACGGAATCCAGTGATATGTTAAAAAAATACAATGTGTCAGTGTTGGGCAGCTACCAGGAATGAAAGGTCTGGTTTAACATGACAAAAGTAATCAATGTGGAACAAATTTAAGACTTAAAGGTAAAAGCTAAAGCTATAAAACTTTTGGAAGAAAACAAAAGAGAAAAATCTTCATGATCCCTGGGACAAAGATTTCTTAGAAGACAGACAGTATCAACTGAAAAATAAAACAATAACAAAGTGTACTTCATCAAAATTAAAAGCTTTTACTCTTCAAAAGATACCGCTATGAAAAGGGCAAACCATGACTGAGAGAAAATATTTGAAAGCCACATAGATACCTGATAAAGGACTTGCATACGTTTTATATACATATATAAGATAAACTTATATATATGTATATGTATGTGTGTGTGTGTGTGTGTGTGTGTGTGTGTGTGTGTGTGTATATATATATATATATATATATATATATATATAAACTTATCTATATATATAAACTTACAACCCAATAAGACACACAACCCTAGTTTTAAGAACAGGTAAAAGATGTGAACTGACACTTTGCAAAAAAAGATACCCAAATGGCTAATAAGCACATGAAAAGATGCTCAGCATTAGTCATCAGGGAAACGCTAAAAAACCACAAAACATCCTCTCACACCTGCGAGAATGGCTAATATTAGAGACCCCACCCTACAGGGGTGGGCAAAAGGGCATGAGGACAGTTAACTCTGACACACTGCTGCTGGGAACATCAAATGACACAACCCCTTCAGGAGAAAAAAGTCTGGCCATCTCTTACAAAGGTCAACGTGTATACACCACACCATCTAACAATGCCTGATAATTACATGAAAGAAATGAAGGCACATAACCATGTCAACACGTGTACACAAATGTTTACAAAAGCCCCAGACTGGAAGCAACTCGAATGTCCATTAACTGGTGGACAAATTACGGTACAACATTCCGATGGAATACTTTTTATTCTATTGATGAATTACCAGTACAGTTAACAGGATGGTCGTATTTTTAAAAACAGCATGGTGAAAGAAGCCAGATGTAAAGCAGTACTTCCTGCATGATTCCATTTATATGAAATTTTCTAATAGGCAAAAACCGATCCACGCTGACAGAAAGCACGGATGTCGCGGGGCAGGGGACCCACGGCGAGGGTCAAGGGTCAACTGTAAAGGGGCATGACAGTTTTGGGAACCTCAGAATGTTCTACACCTTATCACCTCAGTGTCAGTGAGTGCCACAAGGATGCATACATTTTTAAAAAATTCGTTAACTATACACTTAAAATGGGTGTGTCGTGCATGTAATTATATCTCAATGAAGTTGATTTGTCTTTCAAAAATGAAATGTAAAGAAGTTTTTTAAATGATCATCTCAAAAACGTAGGGGGGGAAAAGCATTCATAAAATTCAACACCCATTCACGATTTATTTTAAATTTGCCAGCGAGGAGCAGAAGGAACCGCTCTTAAGTGAGAGCGTGGCTCCTGGGCCTCCTCGTCGGCTGCTGGGCTGCAGGCCAGGCAGAGGGCTGTGAGGAGGAAAACCTGCCACAGTTGGTGGACGGTACGACCACATCTGTTAAAAACCCAGACGAACCGACAGAGGAACACTGGAAGCTTCCGGAAGACAGACTCCTTGCCTTTTCTTCTGTGTTAACTCCAGGGTTCTGCAGACAGCGGATGCCCCATAAATATTTCTTTAACCAAAGCACATATTTCCCTGGGTAATAAGTAATAAGTCTTGATTCATTCACTCTCCCTTCATTATATGCCCTCGGGGACAGGCGAGGCAGAGGGACGCTTAAGGACGAAGAGCACAGAATGGCAAAGTCAACCATCGAGTAAACCGACTTCAGCAAGAACGCCCCGGGAAGCTCAGTCTCATGCAGAAATGGAACGAGGGAAGAGGCTGGAAAACCAGGTAGACACGTGTGCCCGAGGCCCCCCCCACCCCCCGCCAACCTCTATAAAGTTAAGACTCCTCACAAAGCTTTGGTTTCTAGCAGTAAACATGGAGTTAAGTTTCCTTCTTCTCCTATGAGAAGTCGTGCGTTGTGGCCACTCTGATAAAGCAGCAGAGGAATCCTGAGAGGTCTGGCCACACAGGGCGGTCACGTCTAGAAACACAGATTTACATTATCTCGTTACATGATGCAACATAGTAACAGGAAGTCACGCGTGGCGTATTCTCATTGTCAGGACCAATGGCCATTAACCTCCCCTCTCTCTTTCTCCTGGTTTCTGGGCGAGCCTCACCCCAGTGGCACCCCCTCCCCTGAGAATGGAGAAGAGCAGCCAAACCAAAGCGTCCCGCTTACAGCCAGTTACAGCGAGGGATGGCTTCCGCTGGAGCTAAACGAACAGGGACGCAGGGACAGGGGACAACTGGCTTCCAGCGACGCACACCCATCTTTTATTTGGGAGTTAGAAACACCATGAGATGTAAAACAGAACAACCAACGAACACCACCTTCAGGGACCATAATATTCCATTCTCCCAAACAAATTCATTCTTTCAATCCCAAAAAAGAGATCCGGAGGGGTTTATTTTTACTTGATGGAACTTAATAAACCAATTCTAAACTGTTCTTGGAAATAAGTTGGGCAGAGGCTAGAGCCAGTACCCCCTCCCGGGGCGGACGTGTGAAGGCCGCAGTGACAGAGACGACATGCTCGAGCCAGGACGGGCGAGGAGACCCGGGAACAGAATCGAGAGCCCAGGAAAGACACGCGGGCGTCCGGGCGCCTTAACGGGGACAGACGTCGCAGGACAGGGAGGGCGGAGCAGACTTGCCAAACACTGGAGCTGAGGTGACAAGGCGTCCGGGATTCGAGCAACGAAACGCAGCCCGCGCCACAGGGGACGCCTGTCCACACAGAACAGGACCTTCGGGACAGGAGTCTGGTCCTACCCGCCAGGAGCACCCAGCACCGGGCAGCCTGGCACACCGGGGGCTCAGCTGGTGCTGGTTCAGAGGAGGAGGCTGTCCGGTCAGCACAACCAGGACGCGCCCCACGGATGGAAAAGCAATCCTGCTCCAGTGGACAGAGGCGGGCAACCCCGGCCACCCCACGGCCAAGGGAACGCCTCGCCGCATCGCCTGTATCATGCGGCGCCAACGAGACTCATGCTGGCATTTGACAGCAGGATGGCCGCTCCTTCCAGGGGCAGAGGCCCCGCCCCTCCATCAGCAGGGCAGTGCCCAGCAACTGACCTGCCTTCCCCTCCCTCCCCACATCCCTCCCCATCTCTGTTTTAACTATGGTAAAGAATAACATAAAGTGTGCCATTTCAAGCATTTTTTCACGTTCAGGAGCATTCAGTACATTCCCTGGACAGCCACCACCACTGTCTGCCTCTAGAACTTTCTTATTCCCCAACGGAAGCTCTGGACCCAGTCACCACGGACTCCACACGCCCCTCTGTCCAGCCGCAGAGACCGTTCCTGACCGGCTGCTCCTCAGCCAGGAGGACCTGCCCGGGGACAGGCTAGTTACAGGAGTCCCGGGTTTCGTTCTTCCTTAGCATCAAGTGTGACCCCTGGCAACAAGGTTGCACAGTTCCTCGGGGAAGGTGGCCCCCCGGACAAACACCTTTACTGGGCACGACGCTCAGGCGGTGCCCCGTCCACACGCGGCGGGCGGTGGCCCCGGTGCCATCTGTGCGCACTCCACACGTCCGTCTGCGCTCGGTGCCACAAAGACAACCCGTGTGACAACAGCGACGGCGAGACCGTCAGCCCCGGCTCCCTGCCAGGCGCGTCACACGCACGGCTCAGCTGCCCCTCACGACAACCGGCGAGGCTGAGGCCCTCCTCTGCCTCTCACCCGGCAGGGCCCGGAGACGCCCAGCCACACACGGCCCGCAGCAGCTCGTCTGCCTTTTCTGCCAGGGTTACGGGAAGTTCTCTTTTACTAATTTCTAGTCCCACGGGTTTTGCATTAAAACATTCCCTCTGTTACGTGTCAAACAGGGATGCTGCCGGAAGTCCGCCCAGGCCACCTCCTCGCCTCCATCCCCTTCTCAGAAGTGACCTGACCATTTCGAACCCATGCACGTGAAGAAACACATAGGTACGTGAAGGAAATACACGGTATTATCGTTTATTAAACACACGGCATCGAACGCACGGATTCGGAGCCTGCTGTTTCCTCACTACGTGTCTTTGAGAACTTTCCTTGTCGCTGTACACAAAGTGGCCGTCAAGCCCCGAGAAAGATGTTACTGTGTCAGGTACCACAACGTAATACCAACAAACCACTGAGGACACAGGTGCCCGTATTTCCAGACTCGGTGTTCACGCTGTGAAGCCCCATTTCACTGTCGTCATGTTGCTGACGGCCTCCCAGCATGCACACCGCAGTACGTCCGTCTACCCAGCCCTACAGGGTGACACGTGGGTGGATTTCTCTTTCCTGTTGTTTTTTTCACCTTTACAATTAGACATCTCTGTACATCTTATCTCTTTGGGATAGTAAGAAGTAGAACTGTTGGGTCAAAGGGAGGTACACACATACGTACACACACACACACACACACACACACACACACACACAACACACACACCCTTTTAAAAAGCCTGGACCAACGCAGTGGACAGTGGCTAGAGTAAGCAGCAGGCCACGAACGACAGTCCGCGGCCCTGCCCAGTGTTACCACTTGACCGAGCTCAAGCGCGGCAAGGACAGAGCGGCTGAAAGACGAGAGGCACACCTTCCTTCCGCAGCCCGATCTGTGCCTCTGAGCGGAGCGCTACCGCCGAGCCGTCAGCAAGGTCCCTCAAGCTGGTGGCAAGGCCAGCACAGCCCCACCCCTGCGCCGCAGGGACACTGGAGGCGGCCTGAGAAGGCGGACCTTGCCCCGCACCCGGTCCTCCCACGCAGCGGACGGCTCCACGGTGAACGACTGACACCCGCCTGCGGACAGAGGCTGAGGGTCACGGGGCCGGGTTCACGATGACAGCGCACAGCGCTTCGATGACACCTTCCTCTCGGCCCCATGCAAAGCCTCCGGGCTGAACTGATTACGTGCCTACCACGTGCTCTGCAGGAGGTTTTGGGAACTCAGGATGCAGACACAGTCGTCACTTCCACGGAGGACGCAGGGGGAAGGAGAGGCAGGTAGAGAGGGGGGGCTAAGAATGGCCTCGGCCAGGACCAGAGCCCGGCGTGGACTGGCTTCTCCTTTCCTGCCTCCCGTTCCACTCTGAGCCTCCCTCTGCCGGCGCGGACCCCGAGCACGGGCACTGGGGGGCCGGACTCTCCTCCCCCCAGGGGCAGGCCCGTGCCTATCCTGTCCACCAGCGGTCACCCAGCGGCACAGCGCCTGGCACACGAGTGGAGGTCTCCTAAGCCCGCTGGTGGCCAGGCAGGGGTGGGAGGCGGGGCTCGGCACGTAGGTGTTGCCAGCACAGAACTTCCCTCCCCACATTTCCTGTACTGTTTTGACGGAGGATAACTGTGTCATTGGACCGTAGCCAAAGCCCGTCAGAATCAACAGTAAAATAGAGAACCCTGAAGGGCGACACACGTTAACCAGGCAGCAGCCCTCAGGACGGCGCCCGCCTCGGGAGCAGCAGAGCGCGCTGGCCGGCGGGCTGGCCTTGGCCACCACGTGCCGCTCAGGCCCCGCCTTCGCCGCTCACTGTCTGACCTGAGGCGATTTCTCAACACGGAGTAACTTTAAAACCTTACAGTAAAACTACACCGGGGATGTGGAAGTACAGTCAAGTGCAGAGATCCGATTTTAATCACCACCAGCCTGTTTCTGCTGCCAGATGACAAAGCCTTAGTCATGCCTATTCTCATAAAAGCAAACTCCTGGTACGGCACCAGAAACCGACCGCCACCACCCAGCCCGGAAGCCCCGAAGATGTGCACGCTTCCCACGCCTTCACCCCGGCTCTGAGAGTACAGCCAAACCGTAAGATTCGCACCAGTTTGTGTCCCATGGAAAAGTCAAACACATTCGAGGAGGCTCAGAGCACATCAGACATATTAAACATCTCGGGAGACCTTCAGAAAACAAGGCCGTTTAAACCAGCTGTGCCCCCACTTTTTGGCTCAGAAACACGTTCTTCGTAAGCACATATGGAAAGGATCTCATATAACTGTCAGGGGCCATCTCTTTGGACATATGTCTTTTGGGGACACTTCAAATGAGTAGGTCAAGGGGTTTACGCTATTTTTAATATATACAAGAACCGCCTTCTAAAAAGTCTGGACTATCATGTATGGGTCACGCTGAGTGATCCAACTGTTGGTGTCGTAGATAAGGGAGCTGAATGCCTGTTCCTTCTCTTACACGGCCTGTGACCAGGGAAAAAGCACCACAGCACAGAGCACTTTATCAGACGCCAGGACCACCTGGGCCATCCCTGTGCTTTCCAAACTGCCCCTGAGAATCTGGTTTCTAAGCACGACAAAGCGGTTGGTACTGGACTTACTCTCCTGCCCCAAACAACTAAAAACCAGAGGAAGTAAGAGACAGCCATTTTTGATGCTGGAAAACAGGCCACTTAGGAGGACTGTGATCATCGAGGGACATGCACCCTGAGGAAGCCACACGCTCGCTCTGCCCGGGAGCAGCTTCCGCACCCCAACACAGGGGAAGGGGTGGGAGAGCGTGGCAGTTCTGTCACGCTGAGTAGAGGGGGGCCAAGTCTGGGGCTGCAGAAGAGGCAGGAATTTGTGTGGCAGGGTACCGGAGAAGACAGCAAAAGCCAGACTCCCTCTCCATAACATACGTGATGTTCAACAACAACAAAATTCACTGTACGTGTGAATAAGCAGGAAAGGTGACAGGTAATCTAAGGCAAAGCCTGTCAGGGAAACACACCTGAAATGACCCATGTGTTGTGATTAGCAGACGAGGCTACTATAATAAATATGCACTACGAATATATTCAAGGCCATCAAGAAAAAGATGGGAACAATGAGTGAACAGATGGGAAATATCAGCAAAAAAGTTAACCATCAAAAGGAACCAAATGCAAATTTTCTATAACGAAAAGTACAACACTTCAATGAAAAAATTTTTTACTGGATGGTTAGTACAAACAATCAGATACTATTAAAAAGGGGTGGATAAAGTGATCTTGAAGACAAATCAATAAAGATGATCCAAACTGAAAAAAGGAGGGAAAGATTTTGTTTTTTAGAGAAAAACCACTGGAATGACCTGATGACAAATTACACGGTCTGGCAATACACATAATTGCAACCCCCAGAAGCAGAAGTGGGGAACGGGCAGGAAAAAACACTGGAAGAAATGCTAGCCAGTATTTCACCCAAATTCATGAAAGATATCAACATTCAAATTCAAGAAACTCGATGACCTCCAAGAAGGAAAAATACAAAGAAAACCACACCTACGCACATCACAGTCAAAACTGCTGAAAAGCAAAAACTGAAACAGAAAATGTTCAGAGGAAAAAAGACAAATTACATCACACAAAAGGGAAAAAACACACAAAGACAAAGGAAAAGCACAACAAGAAAAGGAGTCGACGTTTCCTCATAACCCGTGAGGATTAACGGGTGTGATGTACTGGCATCTTCACGGGGCGGGGGGCGGGGGGGGGGAGGGCTGTCTACTTAGAATTCTCTATCCACCAAAAATAAGAAGGAAATACACACATTTACATATTTAAAGAAGGGGCTGGAAGAACTCGGCACTGCCAGAACTGCACGAGAAAGGCTGACAGACATTCTTTAAGTGGGGGCGTTATACCGGGTGAGAACACTGATCAAAGGGAAGAAATTATGAGAGCTAGATAGGTTTAATATGTGAGTAAACCATTTTCTTTTAATTTCTTACACACGCTCGCTCGCTCTCACACACACACAGTCCAAAGTATAAGCCAGGAAAAAGGCATCTGCCAAACAGTTAAGCACAAGAACACTCATGAGCCTGTGTTAAACAATCGGACGGAGACGACTTTCAGACGAGAAGAATTACCAAAGATAGGGAGGGGCATTTCCTAGTGAGAACAGTGTCAATTTATCATGGAAAACACAATTATCATACCTTAATACCAAATAACAGAGCTTTGAAATACATGAAACAAAATCAGATCATACTAAAAGGAGAAACAGACAAATCCGTATCACACTTGGACAACAAATTAGAGTGTATAAAAGACTGGAATAATGACATCAACTCCTTCCAGCACTGACAGCTTTCCACACCCAAACGCTCCAGAACGCACATGCTTTCAAGGGTGTGAGGGATATTTAATAAGATAAATCATATGCTCAGCCATAAAATAAGTCCAATAAGCTTCGAAACGTTGAAATCCTATACAGTATGTTCTCTAGCATAAAGAAATTAAATTGCGATCAATGAAAACAGGGTATCTTTCAAAAACTCTCCAGAGTTAAGAATTGAATAATATACGCTTTAAAAAACCATGGATTAAAGAAGAACTCACAAAGAAAATCCGAAAATATTTTAAACGAAATGAAAACTTAAATATATCAAAATTGGTGGGCTATAGCTAAAACCGGGCTTACAGGAGTATTTACAGCATTGAGAAAATGGATTGGAAAAGAAGAAAGGTTTGAAATGATGATCTAAACTCAAAGGGAGGATAAGGGAGAAAATAAGATGACGATCAGAGAAGAAAAGCTGGGGCAGAAATCAATAAGCAAAAGAGAAAAATCAACAAAGTGAAAAAATTTCTGTGAAAAGATGAACATGACTGACAACCTCCTAGCAAAACTGATTGAGAAAAAAAGAAACTGATTGAGAAAAAAAGAAAACACAGACTTAAAACAGCAGGAAACGGGTTTCCACTGCAGGTGCTGAGGACTGAACGCATACCGTGAACGACTTTATGCCTGAGAAATTCAACGTGGTGTGGGGAAATGGACAGATTCCCTAAGGGGCACCAACCACCAAAAGTGATACAAAAAGAAATGGAAAAATCTGAATCGTCTGATATCTGATGAAGACATTATTTGCATGAAGCACTGTCTACGTAGAAAACGCCAGGCCCAAATGGTTTCAGTGACAAATTTAGACATTTGAGGAAGACATCACAGCGATGTCATACCTCCCTGCTTGGTGCACAGAGGAGGGGACACGGTCCAGCTTGCTTTACCATGAACTCCCTGTTCCTGACACAAAACCTAACAAGAAACTGCAGCTCAAAGTCCCTTAGGAGCATGGACCCAAAAATCCACAACAGAAGACGAAGATTAAACCCAGTGACGTGTAAATACAGTACACCATGGCTAACGATAGGTATCACGTAGTACATCATGACTGTCAGAAACGTAAGCAATGAAACAACGTAATTTACCACATTCATAGGAGGGGAGAAAAAGAAGAAAAACTGCATGATCACATCCACGGATGCAGAAAAAGCATTCGACAGAATTCAACACCTTCGATGAGGCTAATTGTCCGTGAGCATTCTTATGCTTACTCTTAAACACTTCACTTAGGAATGGAACTCTCCGTCCCAAGAAGGGTCCCTATGAAAACCCTACAACAAATACAGTATTTTATAGATGAAAGAATAAATGCTTGCCCCGAAGGTCAGGAACAGGTAAGGATGTCTGCTTTTACTAGGTATACTCAACATTACTGACACTGGATTTCTTAGCCATCGCAACAAAGTCAGTCAAAGAAATAAAATGTATTAAAAACCAGAACAAAAAAAGTAAAACCATCTTTATTCAAAAATAATTTTAAAAATTTATCATTGGTATCGAGATATCATTCACATGCCAAAAAAAAAACTCACTCATTATAGTGTACAATTTGATGGTTTTAGTACATTCAGACTTTTGCAGCAATCCTCACCATCTAAGTTTAGAGCATCTTCCTCACCCCAAAAAGTAACCCCGTACTCATCGGCAGTTCCTCCCCACCCCTTCCGGAAAATGAAATTTTTAAACGCTATTTACAATAACAACATAAATTAGTTAGAATAAATAAAATGAAAGACCTCTACATAGAAAATTATGAATAATTCCTGAGAGAAATTAAAGTAGACTTAAATAGAAAATGTACCATGTTTATGGACTAGAAGGTTCAATAGTGTCAACTTTCTCCAAATTTATCTATAGATTCAAAGAAATCACAATAAAAAATTCTCAAGGAGCTTTTTTTTTTTATGCGTGCAGCACCTGGTCTTCCCAGGTGGTCTCCCATGCAGCACCTGGTCTTCCCAGGTGGTCTCCCATCCAAGTACTAACCAGGCTCAACCCTGCTTAGCCTCCGAGATCAGACAGTATCGGGCGTGTTCAGGGTGGCGTGGCCGTAGACGCAAGGAGCTTTGTGGTAGTTAATGAAAATTAACTGACTTTCCCCCCTAAGGTGCCAAGGTCAGTCAATGGGGAAAGAAAAGTTTTCTCAAAAGACCCTCACCTCACACCATACACAAAAATTAATTCAAGATGGATTGCAGACCTAAATATACAAGCCCAAACTACAACTTTTGTAAAAACAACAACAACAACAACAACAAAACAAAAAAACGAATAGTTCTTTGTAATCTTCAGGTAGGCAAATATTTCTTAGACCACACCATGTAAGAACCATTTTCTGAAATTTCATAGCAGGACTTCAACAAAATTTTAAAATTTTGACATTAAGGACACCATCAAGAAAGTGAAATGACTAAACTCAGGCTGTGTGAAAATATTCCCAATAATGACTTGCACCTGGACCGTATGGAAAACTCCTGGAAATCAGTAACAAAAAGACACATACCCCTCAAAACTGGGAAAAGACTTCTACAGACACTTTTCCAGAAACAAAATATTATAATCTCATATACGAATGTAATTATGGATCTAAGCACATCGACTCAGCAGGACATGAAAATGGAAACCACAGTGAGAAACCATTACACGCCCACCAAAATAGCAAAAACCAAGAAGAGTGACCACACCAAGGGCTGGCAAGGATGTGGAGCAACGGGAAGTCTCCCGCACCGCTGACGGGAGGCTACGGCCATGCTGCAAAACTAGCTGGCCGCTTCTTCCACAGCCAACCCCGCTCCGGCCCTTCGGTCCAGCCATGTCTCGCCCAGTTGTTTATTTAAGAGAAGTGCAAATGTTACGTCCACATAAAAGACTTTAAGAATGTTCACAGCTGCTTCATTCATGATGGCGAAGCCCTGACAGCCCAAGCATCTAACAAGAGGATGCAGAAATAAATCACGAAGTACTCGCAGGATAAAATATTCCTCGGCAATGAAAACAAGCAGCTATTAACCCACATTACGACCAGGTGGGTATCGAAACCACTGTGCCCAGGGACAGAAGCAGCATGAAGCGGGGAGGGCCTCGTAGGCTGCACGAATCCGTTTACGCGAGCAGGGGATGCATCCCTGGTGACACGGACCACAGCATGGACGTCAGGGGGCTGGGGTCAACGGCACGAGGGCATGAGGCAGCGTTCTGGGGGATGGACACATATGTGCATTTTGTCAAAACTCACTGGATCGCACTTAACGTGTATCTCACTGCGTCTTGGTTAAAAAATAAATAAAGGTTTTCCAAAAACAAACAAACAAACAAACAACAACAAAAACTTCCTCGAGAGAAAAATCAGAAGGCTCCGTTGCGACTCAGAGGCGGACAGTTTTAAAAGCTTGCGTTTGCATGCAAGGATCACACACAGAACGCAGGACCAATAAAGGAGGACGCGATACCTGTTAACTCTCCTGGGGCATTTCTCGGGCTTGATATCCAACTCATAGTGATAGATGTCAATTTTTGGAATGTCCATTTCAAAGAAGTTGGCCTGTAACTTGATTGTTCTCCCGGAGGTCCCGAAGTCGGGTCTCGGCGGAGGCTTGAAGGCATATCCTTGGATGGGGGGTGGTGGCGGTGCAGGGGGCGTGAGCACTGGAAGAGAAAAGTCGCCGTCACACAGGGAAACCACCGGCGTCTCTAAGGCGAGGCCGAGCCTGGGCCTAGGGCTGGAGCGTTGGGGGGGGGGGTCCTTCAGGGCCCAAGCAGCCTCTCCCACCTCCCCGGGACACCCCGCCATCAGTGACCCTCAGGCGCTTTTCCTCCTCCACAGTCACATGGTCCCCAAGAAAACCGGGAACTCACGCCCTCACCCCACTGAGCAGACCTGGTCGCAGGCACCCCCGACTGCCACACGCAAGGAATCCCGCCCTCGCCATGCCCACAGTGTGTCCTCCCCGGTCTTGGTGGCCTGGGACGTCATGCCAAGCCCTCCCTTTTCAAACCACCTCCTCCATGGTCCTCTCCTCGCTCTGCCCAAGTCCTCCCGAAGTTGCATCCTCCCCGCCAGCCCCCGTCGCTTCTCACCGAAGGCGCCCAGCATCCCCGCCTGCACCCACGGTCCTCCACCACGAGGCCACGCCCACCCAGCCCCGAGACTCCTCCCGCGTTCTTCACGTCTTGCCTGCTTGTCTCTCAGACAGTGTCCACCCATCCTCTCAGCCTGGGCGTGGGACCCACCGGTCCTGGGGGGTGGTCGGGGCTTCCAGGCGTCCCCTTATCCGTTCTCCACTGCAGGCCGGAGTGCTGAGCTCACCTGTCCCAGCACCTCACGGCTCCCCAGCACCCGGCTCTAACGTGTCGGCACATGCAGGTGTCCACAGCCTGGCAGCCCCGGCCTCATCCCTGCGGCCCCAGCACCGCCCTGCCCAGGACCCGGCCCTCGCACTCGGAGCCCAGCACCCGACCCTCGCACTCGGAGCCCAGCATCCGGCCCTCGCACTCGGAGCCCTGCGCCTGTCTGCTCCGCCCAAGGGTCCTGGCGCATCACGGCTCCTTCCTACTCACGCCTCCAGCTCGTCTATCCACATTTCCACACCAACGTGCTCCACTGTGCCATCGTCACAACTGGCCACCTGCCTCCCCAGTGGGCCACTGGGCGGCTGGAGGATCCAGATCTCTGTCTGCCCAGCGTGTGGGAGCAGTGACGATGCAGAGTAAGAGCCCAGAAACACCTGAGCAACCCCCTCCGCTTTACACGTGAGGAAGGTGACGTTCAGACAGGTAAGGGTAGCGACCGCCCAAGTCACTCAGAGAGCGTCCTCTGCAATGGGCCACCCAAGTCACGAAGAAAGATGTCTGGACATCAAGAACCAATGAAGCCACGCCCTCCTGACACCAGTGGTTCATGCACCTGCCCCACCACCCTGCCTAGCCACCCTCTGGCCCTGCATGCCAGCCTGCCAGCCCCGCCCCCGTCCACGCTGCATGTGAGCGCGTGCCCCACCCCGCCCCGGCACCCCGCCCAACACATGAACCCACACCCCACCCCAGCGCCCCAGCATCCCGCCCTACATGTGAGCGCGCTCCCCACCCGCCCCGCCCCAGGACCCCCATCCGGCACGTGAGCCCGCGCCCCACCCCTCCCCCCGCTCAGGAAGCCTCATCCAGAGGCTTCTGACCTTTGTGCTGCCGTCCACACGGGCAGCCAAACTCCACCATCTCTCTGGGGCCTGCAAGCCATGACTCAACAGCCCCTGCTCTGCCAGACCCCGTCACAGGGCCACAGAGGTGGCGCCTCGACACGAGGCCAGCGCTTCGCGGAGAGCGCCCTCTCACGTCTCCGTCCTCTGTGCGCGCGGGAGGCGGGGAAGACGAGGCCGTGTGAGTCATCGGCCAAGGCGGTGCGAGGACAGGGCCGTGCGTCGTCAAAGGGACCCAAATCATCAACACCGCGTTCCTCCCTCCTCGCCGCCCAACGCCTTAATTGAATCGGGAGTGCCACTTCTTTTTTTTTCATAAACAGAACAAAATTTCGTACCAATGAATATTTCAGGAATTCTGTTAGTACAATGAAAACCGGGACTTGGGTGGGGAAAAAAACCAAAACAAATATTTTTCCAATTAACAGCATACTTGAATCTTCATTCAAATGTGTCTCAAACAAATTTCGCATTAAAAAGAAAAAATTCCAAGTACTACAATCCTGACATTCACCGGAAACAAAAGTCCACTAAAAATAACGCGGGCTATGCTTGCTGTACTTCTGACCTAGAAAAACCGAGTCCTTGAATTCCTTTTTGTTTTCTTTCGATGCGAAAACGAACGTGCTTTAAAGGTTACTAACGTCACGGAGTGAGACATCGGAAGCCTTCGGGCCTCTCGCCACGAAGCCACGAGGGCTCCACAGATGACAAATGCACAGACTTACACAGCACCCCGTCCCCTCGGAGGCACACCCGTGTGCCCCTTCCGTGCTCGGGAGGGTGCCGGGGGCCAAGGGCGCAAGAATAAATGGTGTTCTCAAGCAGCCACGTCACGTCCCAGGAGAGTGTCTGGGGGAAAGTCGTCAAACGGTGCGTTAGAGGCGTTTACTTCTCTAAGCGCGACAGGTCCCACGTGACCCCCCACACTCCCAGGCCTGACCATGCCAAGACGTGGACAGGACACTGTGGCCCAGCTGGGCCCGGCTTGCTCCCCACGGACTGAGCAGCCGCTCCGTGCTCAGCACCCAGGGCCCTGCTGCCTGGTCCCTGTTCTCAGCCGGACGCCTCCTACCCAGCAGGAGGGCGGCATCTCCCGAATGCAGAAACACGGGTCAACCACAGGAAGTTGCACGTGTGCCCCAGGACACGTCCACGGCAGAGCCACAGAGCTCGGGCCCCCGTGGTCAGCTGCAGGGACGGACGCCGCACTGACCGGAGCCCCCGGTGACAAAGTGCTTCCTCAGCTTCGACATCGTGCCTCACAGCCACGGAGCTGCAAAGCTGTCACTTTCGAAAAGTGAAGCCGTCCACGGATCAGAGCGACGCCTGGAGCTGAGGGGCCCAGCTCTGAACCCGGGCTTCTTCCCGCCCCGTCAGCCACCATCTGTCCCCAGGCAGATGCTGACGGTTTCGCCTTACTCAGATCCGACCAGCTGGCGCGGGCGGGGCCGCGGGCCCCATCGCTCAGGTTGAGCCTGTTCTTCCGAGGACCCCGGCACCAATTACTTCCAGGGCAGCTGCCACGAGAAACAAGGAAAACCGGCCCCCGGTTCGTGTCCCTAACCTGTATGGACAAAAGCCGCGTGAAAACTGCAGTGGCCACATAGTCATAAACTGGGCAAGTTCGCGAGGAATCTCTCTTCCTTGCGTCTAGCTTTTTTGATAATGACGACACTGACTTGCGAGCCAGCACAGGGGCGTGAAGTCGCGAGTTAAAGCTGTACCTGTTTTCCCAAGCAGAGGGGACAGGGAGAGGACCCGCGAGCTTCCCACCGGGGGGAGGACGCCCCTGCGGAAGGAGACGCCCTCGAGAGACGCCGGGTCTCTTCCATAACTCACGGGGAGCCCCGCGCGCGAGGTGCCAGGACGAGGGGGAGGAGCCACAAACACCACCCTGGGGAGCCCCGAGCACGGCGCAGGCGCCCAGAGTGCCCCGCGTGCACGGGAAGGGCGCGGCCGGGGGGAACTACCGTGAGCCCCGTCTCGCCTGACGCCCAGCTCTCCACCCATCCCGATCCCACCTCTTGTCACTGGCCCTGCAGGAGGAGCTGAGCGGCTGTGACAGCAGACAGGCCGTGGACGGACCTCACAGGGGAGACAGGACGGGAGGCCGGAAGCCCGGGGCAGCCCACTGGCAGGGTGCCCGGCGGGCTCTGGTGCCCTGGCCGACCTCCCTGCCCACGGGCTCCCTGTGACACCCTCCACCTCTGCTGCCTAAACGAGAGCCTGAGTGGCAATGTCACAGAGGTGGTAGCTTGTGGGACGACTTCACCCGGAGACGCCCCCAAGCCGGCCCAGGATGAACCGGCCACGGCTCAGGCCGCCTGCTCGGCAGAGACGTCGCCCCAGATCCCACCCTGCACCGGGGGCTGCGCCCAGCGAGGCTCCCGCCCCTGGGTCCTCCCACGCTGTCCCCTTCCATTAAGGGGAAGGGCAGGTTCTTCCCTCTGGCGAGGACGCCCAACACCCCGGCCTGTGTTCCCTCCCCGGCCAGGCCCGCGGGCACAGCCACTCTGCCCCTCCAGGCAACGAAGCCCTCCGTTTTGTCCCGAATGGGTGTCCCGCTGCTTCAGTAAGTCCCAGTCCCGCCTCCGTGGGCTGGCGGGCGAGCCCTTCCCCACCCAGCCCCCTGGACAGTGATGGCTGGAAGGGACCCCGGCTGTGCTGCAGGGGTGTGACTCGTCCACGGCGGCGGCCAGCCCGGCCCCTCAGCACTAGCGATGGGTCTGGCTTCCCGACTAGAGTGAGTCCTGAGGACAGGGCGGCCGAGCTGGAGAAGCTAGCCCGGTGCTTGCCGATCACACCGCTCGTGCTTGAAAACTCCATTTTTAGAACCACGTGTCAATCAGTGAAAGGGAAACACGGTGAATGAGTAACCAGCTTCCTGTGTGAGTAACAGGCCAGAGCAACCAGGAAGTCACGGTGTTCTCAACAGACGCCCCGGGAGGCGAGCTTGTCATTACAGGTCCTCACGTGGTGGGGCTGTCACCGGCTTTTCGGAGGAGGGTCACGGAGCAGGGCTGTGTGACACCTGCCCTCTCACAGAGTGCCACTCTCGTCCCAGCACCCCTGAGCACGGAAGGAGACGAGGGCCGAGCTGGCACACAGGACAAGGAACCGGGGTGACTGGGAACGTGAGGGCGAGCCGGAGGGTCTCCAACGGGCGGGGCTGCAGCTGCGCAGCGCCCCCCCCCCCCCGCACGCTCCTGCAGGGCGACCCTGCGAACAGTGCTCCCCAGGGGTTCTGGTTGCGTCCAACTTATTTCTGGGTGGCGGGGCAAAACAGACGTGGCCACTCGTAGGGATGGGGTGGAGGGAGGGCAGGACAGGCTGCGGCTGCCAGGTCGGGGGCGTGGAGCGACCTGAGAGGTGCTGGGGATCCCGCAGCCGGGCCACCCCAGAGCCGACGAGGGCCACAGCCCATCGGGGAAGCTGGCACCTGACCGGCAGGGCCGGCCTTAAGCGCAGCCAGTCTCAGACCCTCCAGGAGTGACGCCCTGACCCCACAGCGAAGTCCGTGGCTCAGGACACAGACACGCAGCTTGAAACCACACACCTAGCTGTCTCCTCTCCCGCCTGAACCCGGGAGACCCCGCCCACCGCAGGGGCAGGCTCAGAAGGTAGCCTGGCCCCTTCCAGACCCCTCCCGCGCGCACCATCTCGTCACCGTCACTGTCGCCGACGTCCCGGAGAGCACGGGGGAGGCGCTCACTGGACACCTGCCGGCCGCCTCAGGTGGCACCTACTTCCGCCTGCAGCAGACTGGCGGCCGCTCTCACACGCCGTGTGCAGAGCCCTCCGACCGCCGCAGCGCACGCTCACCGCAAAACCCACGCCCACCACACGGAACACGGAGACCGCGAGGTCGCCTCTCGCGCCACCCGGGGACTGCCCGTGGGAATGCCAGGCTCCTCCTGCGTGCCCCGTGACACGCGCACGTTGCTGCCGTGGGGTCGCGCGGGTTCACGCCCGCGTCCCGCCGCAGCACACGCTGTGCACACGCGAGTCTCAAAACGCGTCGCCGAGGACCGTGCGACTTGCCGAGTCGCCTGCTGATGCCGTTCTGGCAGCTCCCTGATTTTCTCTTTAGGAAATACACGCCGTGCTGAGGGCGAGCACCTGTGCCCACGTCCCGGGAGGGACTGCGGGGGTCCAGCCCGAGGCTCTCGGCGCATGGGGGCGTCTGCGGCCAGCCACGGCCCCCCACCGGCCCCCGGGGCCAACCCGCTGCCCCTGCACTGCGCACCTTCTCACCGCCACCCGCCTGGCCACGTCATCCTCCAGCCTCTCAGCTTCCAGACCAAGCTATCTGACCGGCTGACCCGCTACGTCTGAGGGTCAGGGTCCCAGAGGCAGCTGGGTGTGGGAACAAGCAGGCACGGGACAAGGATCCAGGGCCCGGGAACAAGCAGGCACGGGACAAGGATCCAGGGCGCTGACCCCCGGCCTCTAAATCTGTGGGACAGAAGCTTGCAGTGCTCCCAGATCCTGGCGAACCCCGCCTACCACAGAGCCAAGGAGAGGGACGTGCCCTGCCTCCCTCCTCCGCCACCCTGCCACCCTGCCCAGCGGGTCACCAGCCTCCTGGCCACGTCCGGGAGAGCCCGCGGGCGGGCTCTCATTTCAAGGCTGGGCTTGGGGACCAGCCTCTCCTGATTCCCCATACAGCAAACCAGGCCTCGGGGTGTGCTGGGTTCCATCGACCGTCATGCTGGCTTTCGGTCACCTGCCCAGCGTCCAGGTGACCACACAGGTGTGCCGTCCGGTGGGGGGCCTACCTGTCGGCATCTGCCGCTCCCACCCTGGCCATCCCAGCGCCCACTGCAAGGACCTGGGAGAGGCCGCGTGGGGAGACCACACCCCGCGGGGATCAGAGGCTGCTCCCGCTTCTCTGCCCTCCTGACGTGCTAACGGCCCTTGGGAAACAGGTGACCCTACGGCCCGTCTCTGCCTCGGGGGCACGCCACGCATCAGCGGCAGGTGGGTCTGGAGTCCAGGTGCTGCTGCCAGGACGGTGCCACGGCCCCCGTCCTCTGTCCCGCCCTCCCCCGTGGCCCTCACCTGGCAGCTGGCCTGGCTTTCCTGAGGCACAAATCCCGGTCACCGGGTGTCCCAGGACCAGTCCTGACCAGGCCATGGCCCTGGTGTCAAGGTGCCCCCCCACCACCGAGGGTGGTGGTGGCCGTCCCCTCCGCACCCGTGAGGCAGGAGGTCTTAACCTGGGACCCACACAGAGCTCAGGGGTCTGTGACCTTGGACTAACCTCTAAGGGAAACGCAGCAGTGTTCGCAGCCCCCGCGACCCGTGGAAAACGGGGGGCCCTCATGGCGCAGGACAGCAGCTACGGGCATCACGAAGCACATCGCAAATGGGCGACTACTTCTAAACCATGTTTATCAGACCTCTGCTGCCCCTTGGTCTTAAATGTGACAAGGACGCCTTCCCAGTGCTTTGTCACCCGTGTGTCTGGTATGTCTGCGACGGTATCTCAACAGGGCCCAGGGTTCTTTGTCATCCTATGCATTTTGTTCTGTGCCTTGAAAAACATTCTGGCAAGGGTTCCAATCGTAAGCTTCACCAGACAGAAGGGTTCATGACCCCACAACGCCTGCTCTCCATGGACCCAGTGGCCTGGTCTCTGAGCAGAGGAGACAGGGCCTCAGCCACTGATAACGTCACACGGCCTCCCTGGTTCCTGTGGCCACCGGGAGGTGGGCGGGCCCCACGTCCCCCAGGAGGGACAGCCCCGCCAGGGACAGCCCCGCCAACAGCACCACGCCTGGCAGTTCGGATGTCGGGGCTTGTCTCCCTGGCCGCCCTGCGAACGCCCGGCCCTGATGTGCTGTGAGCTCACGATGTACCGGCTGCCATGACAACCGGCTCTCCAGACTCGCGCACCACGCAGGCTCGGAGTCAGGACTCAGAAACCAGACATCCTGATGAGGCCTGACGGCATCGCCTGCTGCTCTAATCGGCCCAGCCCCACGGGAAGAGAGCAGCGGTCACAGGCACGGTCCCCGCTGCCCAGCGTGGGAAGCGAGCAGGCGAGCACAGCTGTCCAGGGACGCGTCCTCTCTGCTAGTCCCTCAACACTGAGCACGTGGAAGTGAATTTTAAAAAGCTGCGTGACACATGAGGCCGGGCACACGGACCCAGAACCTCACGGGCAGACGACGGGCCCCTCCGGCCGGCCTCTTACTGTAACTGCCATCATGTGCCCCTGTGCGCCCAGCCGGGCGCCAGCCCATGCCATCCGGCAAGACAGCAGCCTTGACCACAGGTGACACGTACTATGTACTAAATCCCAGAACTGGGAGCCGGAAGTCACCTTGGAAACCGGGGGGAGTGACTCGCCCTTCCCCCTCCAACCTGCTCTGAGTCATCAACTGTGAGCCCGGCCGTAGGCGGGTGCTGGGACATGCCACCACCCGACACAGGGCTGGGGGCTCAGCCGGGGGGGAGGCAGCACTCAGACTTCCTAGAAGGGCAGAGTGCCCGCTTCCTGTCACTGCCGCCCCCAACCTGACCTCTCCTTCTACCACGTCTCATGATGAGTTCTGTGACCTTCGAAACAAAAACTCCGTCCGACAGCTCACTCCCGGGTGACTTAAATGTTTGTTCCTTAAGAAAAATCTAAACCACAGTCATTAAATAAACGAACAGCCTGGCTCTGAAGTGAGCGGCTCTGGTGACCACAGTGGCCGGAAGGCTCCGTCTGTCACTGGCCACTCTGCTGTCACCTGGGCTTGTGCCACCAGCTCGCTGGGGGTCTGGGTGGGAGCACCAGGCTCTCCTGTAGGACGTGCGCCCCGCCCGCCAGTGTCGGGTCTCAGTGGGACCAGGACGAAGATGTACCAGCCCAGCACCATGAGGCCACTGCGGAGCCTCGCACCTCGACGCGGGCGCCCGCGTTCAAAACCGCGCGCGCCGCTCTCCTCTTAGAGTTGTTCTTATTCTCTTGGGCAAAAGACAGTGACAGAAACAGCTCAGGGCTGGTCACCCAGCCACGCCAAACCCTGGGCCAAGCCCCGCGTGGACGTCCGCTAGGCTTCTGAACGTCCTGGTGAGGAAGACTGAGAGGCTCTGGGGTGTCTGACTTGTCAGGGTCCCCTGACCAGGCAGTGGCTGGGCAGGCCCGCCCCCCAGGTCTGTGTCTCCCGCACGGGCTTTCACCCTGTGCTGCAGGGGACAGACGAGGAAGCAGGTGCTGCGCGACTAGCACCCTCCTGTGAAAACCGGGACACGTGGCTGCCGCTCACGGGACCCACCTGCTGCCTACAGAGGCAGGTCCCGCGGACGGCCCCCGGATTGGCTGGACCGCGGCCCCCGGATTGGCTGGACCGCGTCCCACACGCTCGCAGCAGCGGGTCGGGTGAAACGCCCGCGGACCCCGCCCACGCGGCACGCGGACCCGGCACCTGCTCTGTCGGCCGCAGGTAGGAGAGACCCGCGCAGTCCGCGGAGCGCTAGACGGGGCAGCCGGCCAGCGCCTGCGGCAGGGCACGCACAGCAACGCCAATGCCGAGCTCCCGGGGGGCGGGGCCGGGCCGCCCCCCCACCCCGCCCCCTCCAGTCCCACCCACGCGGAGCCTGGCGGACGAGGTCTGCGCGTCCCGCGCTCACCGCCAGCCACAGCGGTCTCCGCTCCGGGTCCAATCGCGAGCACCCCGGGCTCGCGACGGTGCGGGGGGGGGGGACCCATGCCTCCGGAGGCCCCAGGCCTGGGCGGGGGCCGGCAGGTGCACGGCCACTATCAGGAGCGTCTGTGACCAGCACGCTCTGGAACCCAGAGTGTCAGCTGGAGCCAGTAGGGTTTCGATGTCATGATAAACAGGAGGCCACGTCCCCACCCTCAGGGGGACAGTGGCTTCTACCCCTCGTGCCCTTGGGCAGGTCTGGTCAGCGCCTCCCTGAGGGAAGAAGAGGAAACGAGAGGGAGAGGGAGAGGGGACACAGCCGCGGCAGGCGGTGGGAGGGCGGCCTGTGGGGAGCCAGCCAGCCATGGGGTCACAGAGCCTCTCTGGAAATGTGTCATCTCCAGCCACGCAGTTCCTGTAAGCCTCTCTCGTTTCTTCCTCTCTCGGTAAAAATTCTCTGGGAAATCCCCGTGTCAGCCTGCTGCTGGGCAAACCCGGAGGGGGTCCTGGAAGGCGCCCCGAGCAGGGGCAGCCATGCCGGTGACGGCGCAGCCGGGGAGCAGGGCGCCCCGCGGGCGGCTCGAACGCCTCGCCCAGCTTCTGTGGTCGAATGACTAACGTTCTAAAAATACCGCCTCGCTGTGGTGAGTGACGTGCGCAGCGCACATGACACACACGTACGGTCTGGGGCTAGTTTTTAAAACACAGCCACTACCCTCGGGCCGGGCTAACAACTTACTCTTAATTTTCCTGCAACTTCAAAGAGACTTCTGTCTCTAGTGGATTTTTAAACGAGCTTCTGCGTGTGGTTCCACCTGACATCCAACCATCATTCAAAACGCCATCTCCTTGAGAAATGGTTCCCAAAGCCACCCCTGCGATGCGTAAAAAGAAAAAAACATTTTTTCCTATAAAAGTTGTTTTCACGAAATTCCCCTTGTAAGTGAAAAATGTCCCCTCTGACCCGCCATCTGTCTTTACTTGACAGGATTAGAAATGCCGCAGTCAATACAAGGAGGAATTAAAGAAATACTCGTAAAACCCAAGTCTCACAGAACCACAGCACTGTCCCCGGGACGGCGGGCGCAGACCCCGGATCCCGCTAGCGCGGGCCCGAGGACCGGGCCGAGCGATGGCAGCTCGTGGCCGAAGCTGGGGAGGCAGGAAGACCCGTGGGCCCCGTCTCCACACACCTGTCACTCACGCCTGGTCAGTGCCTGCCTCTCCCACCCGAATGCGAGCGTCCCCAGGGTGGGACAGCATCTGGCGTCGCGTGACCGCCGAAGGCGGGAGCGAGTGAACGGGTGAATACGAGGCTCTCGGGGTCACGCTCCCTCGTGCTGGACACGCCCTGGTTCACAACCCGACGCTGAGCGCTTTAGGGCACAAGCAGGAGGCTCCGGTGTGAAGGCCACGACAGCCTCTCACCAAGCAGCACCCCCCCAGCAGACTGGGGGCCTCAGGAGGGGGACTCGCCCCGGGTCCTGGCCGGCAAACGCCCGGCCGCCTGACGCCAAAGCGCTTCCGGCGCGCCGGCGACTCACCCCATCTCCCGCACGCGGCTCCTCTCCCTCCAGGGAAGTCATGCCTCAGAGAACCCTAGTCCTTCCCCATCGCCCCAAACGCACGCCACCTGGCCCGGCGCCCTCCCGCCCCCCAGCCCCCACGCTCGTCCCTCCGTAGCACCCAGGACTGCCCGGGAACCCAGCTCTGCGTCCGTCCTGGCACCCGGAACCCTCTCTCAACACCCGCAGAAAACGCGGGACCTTCCCTTGGCAACGTGTGCCGTGACTCGGGAACGGCCACCACCAGGCCGCCAGGCGCGTGCGAGGCGCCTTCGTGTGCGCGTCGCCTCTGGCCGCACCCGGACCAGGCATCTAGGGCACAGACGGAAAGCCGAGGAGTCCGGAAAACAGCTCACGGGCCAAGCGGCCCCACGTCCCTGGAGAGCGCGGACAGGTTTAAGGCCCGCACCCCACGACGCCGCCTCGCCGAGTTCAGCCGAGCGCCTGGGCGCGGCGTCACGGCTGCCGCGGAGCTCCGACCGTGCGCCCAGCCCCTGCTGCGTGGCCGCCCTCTGATCCCACCCCCTCGGCCCTGCCTGAGCACCTGGTCTGTCCCCGTTCCCGGGAGGTCGCCACCTTCAGGCCGGGCAGGCAGAAAGCCCACAGGGGGAGTCGCGCGGGAGCAGACCCCTGGGACAGTCGGGGTGCGGTGGGACTGCAATCAAGGGACAGCAGGCGGGAACGCAGTGAGGACAAGTTTCTGGATATCGGAGGGGGAACGAGTTAAGGCGAACGCCCTCACTTCTTTATGAGAAAGCAAATTCCAAATGGGTACAAAGTGTAAATAGATAACATTCCGAAGTGAAACAAAACATCCAGAGAGGAGTTTTAAATGCCATAACCTTTTACAAATCGGGGGTGGGAGCAAAGAACCCAAGAGGAGAGGTCACAGGAGACGAGCTTGACCCCACCAGATGTTCAAAACGTCTCGAATGGCTCAATAAACTCAGAAAAATGTTGTGACAGAGTAAACTCGCAGACCTGAGGACATAAACCTGGACGTCCAGAGTCTGTGAATTCCTAAGGACCAAAACCTCCGCCGGAAACCAGACAATGGACGTGGATGGACAGCGTCCAGGAAACTCGAGCAGCCAACCAACGAGAAAACACAGCAGCCTTTAGTCAAAGACACACAAATTAAAATGATAAATAATCTTAGAATCTGAATTAAAAATTAGGGCATTTATGAGAATGTGGAAAAAATGAACCTTCTCATTCCAGGCAGGTGTGTTTCGGGAATCTCGTCAAGTCGTCTGCCCTGGCATCCCGTAACTCTGCCCCTCGGCCCGGACCCTAAAACACGCAGACCCCTGAACACAGGAGTGCTCACCCCGGTGTGTTGCCGACGGCAACGGGCTGGACAAAGACGTCACGAAGACCATTCCTTGGCACTGCGCACCTGCAGCTCCTACCTGGAGAGGCGCCCGCACGCAGTCAGGTGGAGGAGTTTCAAAATGATGCCAGACGCAGCCCTGCGAGCGTCCGGCGCTGACAGGCCTGAGCGGGGAGCCCGGGGAGGGCTGCGAGGCGAGATGCGGACGGGGACACCCCCCAAGGGCGTTCCGCTCTGCTCCCCGCCTCGGGTTTTTAAGAAACACACAGAGGCAGCTATACAAAGGCTCCAGGAGGAGGACGAACGGGCCCCCGACGCGTCTCGACGGCCCTGACGGACGTTCTCCAGAGTTAAAGGAAACAGGAACCGAGATGCAAGCACAGTCATCGCCCCATTGCACAGACGTCCAGGGGGATTCTGAGACCCGCCCCATTCCCGACGTGAGGCGGGCCCGTCACGTTCCCGTGTGCGCCTTACAGGTGAGCACGGAGGCCTGCAGCCCGGGCCCCTTGTCCACGGCCGCTCAGCTGACAGACAGGTGGGTGGAGGCAGCAGGCGGCGGTCACCCACCAGCTGCAAGACGGGCAGCCACCGGCCGCGTACCGCGGGGGTGGGCGCGCGTGGCACTCTGGTCCCTGTCTCACACCGCAGCTGCACGCCCAGTCCCCTAGCCCCCATGCTGCCCGCCAGCCGAGGGCAGGATAGAAGCCAGGGGTCCCTGCACCAAGGCTCACCACGGCTCTCTCCCCTGCGCTGCGCTGCCGGCAAACGGACCCAAGACACAGGCTTAAAGCCGTAGCTTGGGTTTTCCACCCCAAATAAGGGAACGCATGCTGGAATTGCACAGAAGGAACAGAAAACCTCAGGTCTGTGTCTACTCATTTATAAACAGGCACCCCTCAGCAGGACCCCGCTCCTCACTCGGCTTAGCTGACTCAGGGTGGGGGGTCCCCCTTCTCCATGCCTGCAGGCTGCACGGTCGAATCACTTCTGAGGTGGCACCAAAACCACCTCATTTACGTGCACCCCCGGCATGCGCTTGCCGAGGGCCCCGGTGCTCACACGGTTCCCCGTGCGGCCGCACACTGTGGGGAGCGCGAGTGTCGCTGATGCGGGGTGCGGTCCGCACAGGCGCCCCGGCCGCTCGCCTCAGGCGGTTGGTACCTGCCAGGTACCGGCCTGTGGACCGGAGTTCCATCTTTTTTAAACGGGAAGGAAAAAAACGTATTCTGAGAGCACATCTGAGCCCCCCCCCCGGGGGCGAGGGCCGTTGCGTAAACTTCCGTTTGTGTCACATTCACACAAGTGCGGGTGTGAACTAGGTGCTGGGAAAAGTGACTTCTCGTTCAGCTGCAGTGGAGCAGGGCTGGCGGCCACCTGCTCTGCCTTTCCGCCAGCGAAGCCGTGGCCAGCGAGCGGCCTCCAGGGCACTGAGTCCTGAGGTCCAGCCTCAGCCTCGGTGATGGACTCAGAATAAACAGCATTCGGACTTCTCTAGCTCACGCGAGTCCCCTGATACCTGCTCTAGCGGTATTGGCTTGTGAGGTGCAATAAATTGTAAAAGAAAAAAAAATTAGGGAGAAAATTAACGTCGAGAACGAAAAACCGCCATTTTAGTTCTGTCCCACAGGGCTGGAGCCTTAGCCTTCTGCCCATCTGGAGAAGAACAAACGTCCATTCTTACCAGGTCGGCCGCGAAGCCCACCGATGCCGTCCACGCATCTGCTGACCCACAACCCGCGGCACTCAGAGCCAAGGCGCTGTCACCTGCCTGTCTGGGAGCTCTGACAGGTGGCCCTGGCTGCCCCGGCTGCAGGGCGCCCGTCCACCGCCGAGAGAGGCGCCACGCGGCCAACGAAGAAAAGGGAACGGAGGAGGAACACAACGGGCAGCACGGAGGGGCCGAGGCGCTCTGCAAGGTGGCGCGGCCACCAGCGTGGGAGGGGCGGACCCGAGTCCCACGCTCGTGGGGAGCGAGAGCCGACTGGAGCTAAGCTAGAGCCAGCACATGGGACCCCGCCACCCACCGCACGGGAGCCACGCTTCCTCAACACCTGCCGTGGGATACAGGACAGGTGTGCTGGATTCATCTCCTGAACCGGCATCAGGCCTTCTACAAAGCGGTCCATCACTGGCCCTCCTTCATCAACAGGATGGGCTGAAGCTAATTATTAGGGTCACGCAGTTAGGAGGCGGACATGCTGAGGTTAAAACCCGGACCGCTGGGTTCGGCGGCTCAGCATCCTCGGGGGCAATAAAGACCCGAATGTCGGCCGGGAGCCCGGGGGGCCCGCGGTGCTGAGGTCAGCTGGCCACGGCGAACTTGGGCTACACACCGCAGCTGCAGGCTCCTGCGCTCCCAGGTCAAGGTTTCCGCCAGGCCCGGGCGGCCCCCTGAGATGTGGACACACGTGCCCACCTGGTGCCGGCACCTGAAACCACGTCAGAGCGACGTCCATAAACCAGGCGGGGGGCATCAGACGCCCCTCACACGGTTTCCAGCTTTTCACTTGTCTGAAAATCAAGACCCTGTCGAAATTCAGAAAACAAAACAACGAAAGAGACAAAAGCTTCCGTGTCTTAGGACAGAAGGGACTTCTTTGAGCTGATGAAGGTTGTCTCACGGAAGCCCCTGCAAACATCACTCCCAGCCCGGAAGGAGACGCATTTCTCGGAGGCGAGAACCCAGCACCATGCTTGCAACGGCCGCGCCAGCAGATCTCGCACGTGCAGAAGGAAGGAACGCGCAACGCGGCGGGAAACAAAGACACGAACCCGCCACGCGTGGATGGCGTGGCCGCCTACGCAGAGTGACGGCGGAAGCCCCCCACGCCCGGCCTTAGCACTGGAAGGGATTCAACGCGGCCCGCGAGAGCAGGGTCCCACAAATGCGCTGCGCCCCTCCAGGTGGGCGAGCGGGGATGCGGGGAGTGTGTTTTACCAAGATGTGATTTACCAGCCACGGAGGCAGCAGAGAGGACGAGGGTCAGATGTGCCGGAAGGCTCTGCAATCACGCGGTCCTGCCCCAGAGACGCCCGTGTCGAGGGGCCTCGCGCCCGCGTGTCCGCCCTTCAGGCCTCTGCCGCACGCTGCTCAGTGGGCATGGCGGGGCCTCGAAGACCCAAGAACCGGCCTCTCCTCTAGAGCAGAGGGAAACCAGACCCGCCGGCCGTCCACGTTAGGCTCTGCTGAGCAGGTGCCACGGGTCACCATCGGCGGCACCGCGGGACTAGGTGAGCCTGTGCCCAGCAACACCTGCGTTCTGAGCGCCAGACAAGGGCCGCCTCGCCATTCCCGTAACAACACCTGGGCAGGCCAGGGATCCGCGCCAGGCCGCAGGACCGACCGACGCAGGTGACACGCCCCCCGAGGTCCCTCGGCGGTGGCAGAGGCCAGGCTGCCTGCTCTGGCCAAGCCCAGCGACTCCGACGTGTGGGGACGTGGGGCTGACAGTGCTCGCGGGACCCGTCCTTCCCACGGGTCGTCACCCAAGAATAAGCGGCATCTGATGGCATCGTGAACGACACAGCCAGTTACGTGACTCTGCCTCTGAACCTGAGGTCGGTCCTGCTGAGTGTCTGGATGGACTGAACAGGGGCGGTCTCAGGACAGGCCACGTCTTTCGGCACTGAGAGGTGGGGTGCACGTCCCCTCCCCTCAGTCCGGCAGGCTGTGGCCATCGGACCCGCAGAGCAGGGGCAAGTGGGACGTAAGGCCAGGACCTGCGGGTGGGGTCGGGGCGGCCAGCGGCTGCCACTCTGCTCTCTGCTGTCTGTCTGCACACTTCCCCCAGACCCGCTTCCTGGGGTGCCCAGGCCGGCCCCACTGTGACAACCAGGACCACATGTGCGTGTCCTAAAAGAAACACGCGTGGAGCTGAGGAAGGTTCCCGGGGCCCCCGTCTCCTGAGTTCCTGGGTGAACTCGGCCGCACGAGCTGAGGCTCAGGTTATCAACGACACAGACGGCCCCGCGCCAGGCGGGGCCTCCGCGGCACAGCTGGGCAGGCCCGGGGGACAGGCGCCCTGCCCCCTCGTGCTGGGGCTCACGGACGGCAGGTCAGCACAGAGGGAGCGCGGCTCGTTCCCCGGGGCCCAGGACGGAGGCCGTGCCGTCGGAACCCGAGCCTCACGCGTGACGGACACACCATCCTGCCTGCCGATCGGTCCAGGTGACCTGAGCGGCCGCCAGGCTCCCGTGATCCCTCGGACCTGAAGCCGACACCCCGTCCAGGCCGCACCTTCTCGGGCACCTGCTCCCTGCACCCGCCCCTCAGCTTTGGACTCGTTCTTGGCTTCACGGGGAACAGAAGCCCTCTCCGAGCTTCTCACAGGACAGGGGGCCCCTGCCGGGACCGGCCCCGCCCACGGACCCGCGCCCACCGGTGGGCTCCGCCGGCCGCCCCGCCTCCTGCCCGCACGGTCCCCCCCCGCCAGCAGGTTATTTATTCCCTGCAGCACAAACAGGGGTGACGACTCCCGCCTCAGATGAGTCACGACAGAGAGAAAAACCCTTTAAGACGTGAGAGAGACGCACAGGCCAGCTCTGGAGCCAGCGCCACCAGGGAAGAGCGGCTCGGTGACAACGTGCGCCCAGGGGAGCGCGGCGCGCGCTCTGCAGACGCGCTCGGAGACGCCGTCGCTGGAGGACGCGGCCCGGGCAGAGGCGCCCGAGAGACGGCCGACCCCGGGTCCCGTTTCCCTCCGGCGGCCCCGTCGCCTGCTCACCCCCCATGCCCAGGCGCCCCCCAGTCAGGCGTGTGCCCCCACCAAGCCAGCGAAGCTGCCCTCACAGAGTCCCCGCACGGCCACGTCACGTGGCCACACCTCCGCCCGGCCCATCGCAGCCCTGACCACGCTCACGCGCCAATGCGCTGGGCCGTCTCGACCCCCACCCTCGGGACGTCGCCCGGCCGTGTGGCTTCCAGCTCTGACCACCCCGGACCCCTCCGCAGTCCCCACGTCCCCACGAGCCTCCTGCTGCCCTCAGCACCCCGACCTGGGTGTCCACGGAACACCTCGGACTCTGACGCGTCCCAACCAGCTCCTCCCCCAGATCCCCCCCCCGCACACCCCGCTCTCTCACCCCTCGCCACCCCCCCCCACGAGCCTCTCTGGAAAGCGTCGTCCACACTCGCTGGCTCCATTCTCTCTGCCCTGCCCTAGGTGAGCCGGATCGCCCCGCAACTCTGAACCCACTTGACATCGTGGGGACCCCCCTATTAACATCCCCGGGAGAGTCCGACTCTGTGACAGAGCCACAGCTCAGGCCGAAACGCTGCTGCCGCCCGAATGTCACAGACGTCACAGCTTCGACATGCACACCAGCAGCCCGGACCGAGCCCTCCTGCCCCATCTTCACGCCCGGACCCCGCGCCGGACCCTCCAGCAGCCCGGACCGAGCCCTCCTGCCCCATCTTCACGCCCGGACCCCGCGCCAGGACCCTCCAGCAGCCCGGACCGAGCCCTCCTGCCCCATCTTCACACCCGGACCCCACACCGGACCCTCCAACTCCACCACCCCCCCGCCACGTCAGCACACAGGTCCAAGCCGCCGCCGCCCCCACGGCCACTCCGCAAGTCCTCACGGGCCCGCCTCGTGTACACACAGGCTGACAGGCAGATGGCCTCAAGCCCCCAGCGGCGCCTGCTCTCGATCAGGAGGGCGGCGAAGGCGGGCGCCGCCCACCGGCTCCCACCCGGGCCCCGGCCCAGCACCCAGGACGACGCCCGGCGGAGAGCAGGCTGCGGGTGCCGGCGGTGACGGCCCCCCAGCAGGCCGGGGCGTTCTCCTCCTCCCCCACCCCACCCCACCCGAGCCCCGCGGCACCGGTGGCCCCCAGTCCACGCGCGCGGGCTTCCCTCAAGGACGCCGCCGACGCCTTTCTTTAAACAGAGTGAAACCGAGGTTAAAAAGAAGTGTTCTGAAGGGACAACTACAGGCTGTTTATATCTTTCGAGTGACAACGTGGCTTTTTGTTACACGGGAAAACACCCCCAGCCTGGGTACCTACGGGTCACGTCTGACACGGCAGACGTCGGTGTTCGGCTCGGAGTGCGTTACAAGAATGCGCCCACGTTTATTTTAAGTCGCAGGCACTACGCTCTGCGAAGAGAAGTGTTATTTTAACGTTAATAAAACGGCGCAGGCTGAAGAGCAAACATCACGGTGCTGTGATCTGAAAACCCCAAACAAACCCCAGGACGTTCCTTTCACCAAGAAAAGCGTCGGAAAAGACCTGGTGGGGCACGCGTTGGCTGTGTTGTGAGAAGTAAAATTCCCCGCATACTTCAGCGCGGCGTCTGGGCTGAGCCCGCGACTCCATTCGACCAAGACGCCCCGCTGGGAACGCACGAGCCCCCGATTCACCGAGTGACAGAAAACGGAAAACCCCCCGACGGGGACCGCCGGATACGTGAAAGGCCACTTCTGAACACTGGCACCCCGTCGAGGTCCAGTTTTTGCCGAGTCAGGACAAGTAATCAGGGGGGAGCTTGCTGAAAACCGAGCAGATAAAACCCCAGGGCTGCTGGGCCTCCCTAATCAATTCTTCCACAATTTAAAATAAGTAGAAAAGCGCTCTCTGTTCTTAAAGATACTGCACGTATCTGGGATCTCAGACTGTGCCAGACGCAGGGTGCTGGCTGCCGTCTTTGGTGACATAACGGTGGCACTTCCCCATCACGGCTGGGCTCCAGCCACTAGCCAGACTTCTGTCATCTGGTCTCTGTGAGGCCTGAGGCGGGCGGCTTTCCACGGCGCCCTCTGCGGCTCGGGGAAGACCAGGGACGGGACTGGGTCTCCCGGCCTGGTGGCCCTGTTTGGCATAAGGTGGGAGCCCAGGATGTCATTTTTGGTTGGTCATGGACCAACCTGCACGCGAGGTCTGCTGGCGCCTTCGAGCTCAGCGCCAGTTTGGAACGCTGGGTTCATGAATATGCATGACATGATCCAGCACCAGGTTTTTCTTATCATATTAAAATTCATGTAACATGAAATTTGCCATCTTAACCATTTTAAACTGTAGAGAGTTTGGTGGCTTTTAGGACATGCGCAGTGTTGTGCAACCATCACCACTGGAATTCCGGAAAGCTCTCATCGCCCCCACAGAGCCGCCTGCCGTCAGCAGTCACTCCCCGGCACCTCCTGCCCCCTGCCCTGGCGACCCTGAGCCTCGCTCTGCCTCCCCTCTGGGCGTCTGACACACACGGCCTCCTGCAACGTGGCTTCCGTCACTGAGCATGACACTTCCAAGTCCATCCTTGTAGCACACGCCAACGCGTCACCCAGGGCAGCTTTAACAGACCAGGGGTTCGCTCCTAGACGAGCTTGTGGTCACTGGGCTGTGGCACGCGGGGCTGACAGCCTGCCATCGGCCCCTCGCACTGACTCGGGCGTGTGCCTGGGCCAGGTGGGACAGGAGGGGGCTTTTCCGCAACCAGGCGGGGCTTTCGAAACAGCTTGAGTGTTTCTGCCCAGCCGTTGCAGGCCCCTCACCATCTCGGGGATGAGGTGCATGGAGCAGGGCTGGTGGAGCCCAGCTGCCCAGGCCTCGGACGGGACCCAGCCAGGATGCCAAGGTGGCCGGCCAGCCAGCCATGGCCCAGACCGCTCCCAGTGGGCCTGGAGGTCAGGACAAGAGCAGACGCTGTGGAAGCCACAGAGCGGGACGGAGCGGGGTCACAGAGTTCAGAGCCTGGCCAAGCTGTCAGGGGACGGGGCCGTCGTCGGGGGACGGGGCCGTCATCGGGGGACGGGGCCGTCGTTGGGGACAGGCCTGCATGGCTCCAGGGCTGTGAAGACAGGGCCGAGGCGTTCTTCCTCAGCTGCTAGGCAAGGCTGCACGAGAAACCCGTGAGAGCAAGCAGGTTCTGGAAGGGAGTTCCCGTGAGCAGGAAACGGAGCAGGACCGGTACCCCAACCGAGGAGCCGCGGGCGAGGCGGCTGGAAGTGCCGGGGGGTGGCCGGTGGGGGCACGAGGGGCAGGCCCGGGAGAGGGGCTGGGAGTGGCTGAGGGGGTCACACCCACTCCAGGGGTCAGTGCACTCTATGAATAGCCGGCCACCCTGGCCACTGCCCAAACTGGCCATGTGACCACAGCAGGGCGCACGGTGGCCCCTGCCCACGGCCTCTGCCCTGGCCACCGGCCCTCTCCCTCCCGCCCCCCAGGTGGGGGAGGACAGGACACGGATCCTGGCATTAGATAACCAGGTTTCTGTCCCTGTCCCTGGGCCAGGGCTGTGACAAGGCAGCAGATAAGTTAGCTCGACTCTCTACCAACAACTTCCACACGCAGACGTGACTGCCCGCAGGTCGAGAACCCACGAGGACCCCTTCCTCTCCGTGGGTCACGCCCGTCACCGGCATCTTCTAGAGCTGGTCAGCAGCTACCGGCAAGGCTCCTGGAGACCGTCCCCCAGACGCCCAGCGCTGAGGCGTGGCCCGCGCTCCCCACCCACAGACGCCCCCGGGGGGCGGCTGGCTGTTCCCAGGGGGAAGGGCATCGCGTCATTTTTAAGCACAGTGGAAAAAGGGACGAGAGGACCGGCGGCAGGGAAGGGGCCCACGAAAGGATTTAAACTCATCCTGGACGCCAGCCAGGGACGGGAGGCGCTTCCAGACCGCTAAGCTCTCCCAGATGCACACGCGCGAGGCAGCGAGCCCTCACAGCCAGGAGGGAAGACGGGAAACGTCCCTCAGCTAGGAAGGACGGAGGCTTCCTCAACAGGACGGCTTTTACAAACGCCCCACGGAAAGCACAACAGACTTCGACTACTACAACGCCACGCGGCAAAGATGCCTGTTCTTAAAAAGGTGTGCAGAGCCAGCGCCCCCCAAAAACAGCGACCAGCCAGGGCTCACCCTAAGCCTGACAATGGGGCCCCGCTTCCTCCCACCAGAGGTGGAAAGCTTTCCCCACCCGTACTGGCCCCGAGGGACAGGCCGTCAGGGACCTGGAGACAAAGGCCAGCTGCCACCTCCTACCTACGGCCATAGCCGGGCCACCAGACAGAGGCCTGGGACTCCATCCAGACCAGCTCCTCGGCCGTGTGATGGAAACGTATCTGATTCACGTGGAACGTCTCTCACGTGCGCTGGGGCATTCCGCATCCACACACCCCTGCCTGGATCCCCTACCTTGTGGGTGTGACCGTCACCTCACTTTTGTTCTGGAAACACGGAGGCTCTGTCTCAGGCCCCCAGGAATAACGGCAACGCTGGCAGGCACCTGTGACTCATGGGATGACGCGGACCTGCCGGTGGTTCCGACCCGCGTCCCCGGTGGTGAGGACCCGGCACAGGTGAGCAGGTGGGGACTGGCTGGTCTGACCACGCCGGGGAGCCGAGGCCGGACCCCCACTCGCCGGAGCGGGCCGAGGGGCAGGCTAGCCGGAGGCTGACCTGGGACGCGGCATTCCACCCGACAGCTACTCTCTCGAAGAAACTTCCACCCAGAAAGGGGGAACGTTGCACACACACGATTCCAGCAGCGTGAACAGAGCTCACCGTTAGTAAACATGGACGCGGCCCACGCTGGTTCCAGAGGAACCAGAGCGATCCGCACCGGACCTCAGCGGATGAAATGCATTGCCAGAAGTTCATTCTCCTGATAAGAACCACCCAGGATGGAGAGGCAGGCGGGAACGCAAGGCGGGTGCACGTACCGAGCTTCCAGAATCCCAGGATAAAGGGACCCACGCCCGCTTCCTGCATTTTCTTTGAAGGTTTGGCAAATCATCAAGCCCAGCCCAAGTTGATCCAGTTACTTCAGTTGGAAAACTACTTATCAAGTGCTCGACTCAGAGAGACAGCAAACGCCATTCACTTGAACTACGTAACATTTCACCAGGGAAAAGATCTGAGCGGACAGCTGTCCCCACAGGCCACCAAGCTGGGATCAGCCACTGCCCCTCCCAGCCTCGCGATCGCTTACGACCCTACACAGAGCAGAGAAGACACCATCTGAAGACTTTTGGAAATGCCGTGATCTGCTTTCCTTTTCCTATTTTGTAGTTTAACTTGAAAAGAAAAAGAAATACCGCCCTGGCTTTAGGTCCCTCCTCCCCGTGGACTAACCAACACGCCAACTGCACACGCCGGGTGTGGGTTTCAGTGCCGTGAGGCGCTGCGCTGATGCAGTCCAAGAGGGGGTGGGCAGTGTACGAGCCGAGGACAGCGGCATGAAGCAGGGGGCCACAGGGCCCCCAAACTGCCGTGAGGTGTCCAGCTTCAGCGCGGTTCTCTGGGCCCTCAGCACAGCCCTCTTCAGTCCGATGCAGAAGGGGGATGTCACAGAGGGGCCGGGAGCCGGGCTCAGACGGGGCCCCTTCGCCCGACCACCCCGCCTGTCCATCGCCCTTCATAAACACGCGGGCTGGGCACAGACACCAGTCAGACAGCACCTGACGCCAGCGAAGGGGCGGCTCCCGGAAGCCCCCTCAACACGTTCGGGCCCCGCAGGGTCAGCCACACGAAGCAGATTGCGGGGCGGGGGGGGTGTCACAGCCCCAAACGAGGCAAACCCACACTTAAGAAAAAGAAAGCGAAACTCAAGTCAGCCAGCACTCACGAATTCTAAAGGGCGTCCTTTAAAAAAACACTTCAAGTGATTGTTATTTAATTAAAAGACTGGAAAAACCCAAACCCACTTAGTTTCAAGTCAACTCTTTCCTTTGAGTCCTTAATGAAGCTTGTGCTACTACAAAGACTCCCCTGTGAAAGTCCTGTGCGTTGGCATAATGAAGACCGACGATGCCAGCGGCTCCCCCCGCGGTCAGCACCTGCGGTCAGCACCTGACTTCCGGTCTGACACACCCGGAGGACGGCCACGCGGCTCAAGGGCCCAGAACCCGCAGGTGGCCGCCCAGGTCCGAATCTGGGATCCAGCACGTCCTGCTGCACGACCCAAACCGCTCTGTGCCTCAGTCTCCTCACTTCCAAAACTAGGATGACGGCGGCCACCGGGGTCGACGCGGGCAAAGCACCCGACGCGCACGAGGCCCCGCGAGCTGCCGCCGAACGGCCCCTCCCCACGCCCAGCAGCGTCGCTGACCCGGCCCCGCCACCCACCGGCGTGACTCCCCGCGGCTCCGCCGGCAGCCGTGCCCGAGGCCTGCGACGACGCTGTGCGTGGCACTTTGTAAGGCTGACGGCGCCGGTCTGCCAAACGCAAGCATCTACAACAGACCCTTTTAAATAAACAAGAACGCGGCCTGGAGGACGGTGGCAGGGCGCCTTCCACCCTGCAGAATTCAGGCCTGACGGCCCAGGCGCAGCCGACCGGGACGCAGCTGCCACCAGCCGCTCCGGGGTCCCCGGCCCCCAGAGGCGGCCGTCCGCAGGCCCCACGGGCCCCTGCGGTGTCTGCCGAGCGCACGGCCTGGCGTCACGACCACCGCTGAGCAGAGGCGGGCTCCCACGCGACGCACCCAGCAACACGGGCCGCTCCACTCCCCGACCGGCGGCCGGGGTTTTAGGGACGGGGCAGAGTTTTCCTGGGGGCTGCAGCGTGTCTGGTGGGACGAACACGCTCCGCGTTTCCCTTCTTTCTCACCGACGGGACGGGGCCCTTGCACACAGACGAGCTCCCCGCCCCCCGTGCCCACGACCCCGCCACGCGGAGTCAGCTCTGCACCGAAGAACGAAGCGCAGTGCTGGGTGACAGCAGTAACGCGTCTGCTTCGTTTCTTCCGGGGCTTTATTTAGAAAACAACTTTGACAGTGTCCCAGCAAACAGCTGGGCCCAAACACGGGAGCGGTCACTTGGGAGAACAAGAGAAATCTGTTTCCGTCCAAAGAAGGGTGATTTATGAGAAATACATGCTCCACTCAACCTCTGACTTGTAACCCGAAGTCGAGCGGCCCCCCAGGTACACACCTCCCGGGACGGACGATGCACAGCCACATGGGCTCGCCGGGCGGGGTACCCCGGGGGGCGACACGGGCTTGGCACTGAGATGTCCTCATCCTTGCACGGGCCCCGTAACCAAGCCCTGCACAATGTCTACGCCCTGTCGTCCAGGCCAGGAAGGAGACAGCCCAAGGGCCCACTGCCGCCTCGCCAGACCCCGCCACAGGCGACTCCAGGCCTGAGCCTCCGGCCCCTCGGAGGACACGCACGCCCCGACGGCCGGCTGCACTTCCCCCGCCATGAACATGGCCACAGCTCTGGGGGAAGGTGCAGAGCGCACCCCACTCATTTCACCTCCACCGTGATGATCACCGCGAATCAGGACAAGTATAATGGTCATTAATTACATTAGTTATTATGTGACTATCATGAGAATCATTAACAATTACAATCCATAGTGTAATCAACATTATAACTAAATATCTATTTGCAAGATGTAATACACCACGTTAATAATTATTCTGAGTTCTGATACATAATTTAATATTTACAGGCGTTACTAGCTACAATAACAAAACCAGGTAGTACTATTACTCCCATTTTATAAACAAGAAACAGGCACAGGAGCTAAAGCAACGAGCAAAGCCAGGATGAGACCCCAGATATACAGCTGCAGAGCCCCTGAAACTGCCTGTTACTTTGGGCTCCGCCCAAGAATGGGGAAGGGAGCCTTAGGGAGGTGGGGAGCATGCACGCCCCTCTGCTCGGCCTTGGGGTGCAGTGCCGCCCAATGGTGCTCGGTAGGCATCCTGGCCCCCACCTTACCCAGGAAGTGAGTTTACAGCGAGGGGCTTCTGGAGCCAACCCTTTGGGAAGCAGACATGTCTTAGCGTTATCTGTTCGCACCGACGTGCCTGAGCCCGTGCGGAGCAGCCTGTCCACTGCCCCGCCCGACACACACTCTCTGCCCAACAGAGACTGATGACCCGCCCTCGGCCACCGCCCCTGCGAGGTGCTGGCATGTGGCCCAGTCCTGACAGACAGGACACCGAACCATCCGTGACAGTGTGCCCGAGGCTGCTGAAGTGCCTGAAGGAAATGGGGGTGCCCTGTGAGTCCACGTCAGAGCGACAGGCCACGGCCAACCACCAGCCCCTCGCGCTCATCGGCCCACTGGACCCACAGCGACTCTCTGAGGGGACCGCTTCGCCCGTTTTACCCGATAAGACTGAGCAACAGCAAGGAGAGGTCACTGACCCCAACGTCACAGCGAGGTGGCCGCTAACGAGGAGTCAGGCCACGGCCGTCCACGCGCCCCCCCTGCCTGCCCAGGAGGCCACCGTCTGAACTGACCGTGCCACCACCATCTTAAGCACCGCTGTAAACGTGGGACCCTACACGCATGTGCGCACAGCGCGCGCACACACACGTGCACACAACGGCACTCTGAAACGCTCAAGATACTAGGCGACGAGGAACAACGTAAAACTAGAAACGTAGGCTAATCCCACCCGTGTACGTGCTGAAAACAAGTCTGGAAAGAAACACATCCACGTTCGCACGCTGCGTGTTTCTTCTGACGTAACGTCATGTGCGGTTCTTCTCATTTCAGAATCGTCTAAATCCTTTGAAATGAGCATGTCCCGCGTACCACGAAGGGAAGAAGAATGTTTTTAAAGACCCAGACCTGAAAGGCAGCACTGCCCTGCCCACCGTCCACGGCGTGGGGATCCCCACGGCCCCCCGGGGTCACGCGGCGGCGGCTCAGCTCCGTGTCCCTGCCAAGCAGTGCACGCCTGGGGCGCGAAAGGCCGTCTCTGCAGGCCACGGGCGCCTCCGGTGGCAACGGTTACCAAGGGCTCGGGCACAGACTTTGCCGCGACTCTGACTTTCGCACGGGCTCCGCCAAGAGCCATCACAAGAGAAGGCGGGGCTCTGAGTCCTCCGTTTGGTTCTGATTTCGACTGCGACACGAGCAACCACCTCATTTTCCGCCCAGAGCGGGACTGCCCCCCACAAACACGTCACTCAGCTCCTCACAGCCCAGAAGCACTAGAAGCAAAGACACCGGAGACGTAAACCTACAACGCACGTGGCACACGGGGGCCCTAAATGCACGGGGCGCAGTGCCCGTGAGAGGGGACGACGGAGCAGAGACGGCGGCCTGAAGGGCCGAGGAGGAGGCAGGGCCCGCGACGTCGAGGGGCCGGCGCGTGCCGTGGCCGCGGGCTGAGGGAGACGGCCCGACCGCACGGGGCACGGCTGACGTGCTGGCAGCTGCCTGGCCGGGACGCGAGCTTCTCCCAGGGACATGACTCTCTGCACGTGCAGGCTCTGCACGCACACACAACGCACCGCACGCGGGCGCAGGGACACGGCCGTGGGGAGCACGGACGACGGGAGCCCCCGCCCGGGTCGTCTCCCCGCCGCCCCCCGCTGAGGGACGAGGTGGGCTGGCACGGGACGCACACACGGGGGGCCGCAGCACCCCGGAGGCCCAGAAGGGCCCAGGACGCGGTCACGGACGCTGGAGAAAGACCGAGGAACCGTCACAGGTTGGAGAAAGCAAGGGACCCGGGCAACGCACGCAAGGCAGGCCACGCTAACAGCCGCCTGACTGAGATCGGCCGCTCGGGTGACAGGACCAGGCGATGCCACGGCCCTGCGGCGGGGGGCTGCCCCGTGACTTCACGCTGGCGACATGGGGCCTCTGTGGGCCCCCCACCGCTTGGCCCGCTTTTCGGAGCCAAAGTTGCTTTGCCATAAATGAACGCGATGCCTTGATGCTTTGAGGGATGGGGCAGGGGGCAGGGGACGGGGGCAGGACCGGGCCGAGCTGCCGAGCAGAGCGACGGTCACACGGGGGACTCCGCACACTCCCCACTCTGAATGTTCCCTTTCGAAAGTCCTTTAAAACTGCTTCTCAGCGTGTTCACCGCGGCGTGGAATCTGCCTGCTTCTGTCAGGGCGCTGCATGTCACCATGCCAGAAAGCGAAAACCAGCCAGACACCTGCCTGTCTCCTCCCCCTCGGCTCCACGCCTGCCCCGTCCCCTGTCCCAGCACCCTCAGCGTGCGCTTCTGAGCACCTCCAGGGGCCCCGTCTGTTCCCACCGCGGCCAGTAGGCCCCTGAGAAACACGCCGGCCCAGGTGCGGCTCACACCTGCCCCCAGCATTCCGGACGAAGATCCCCATGTCCAGGGCGGCCTCTGCCCCCCGGCCTGACTGGCAGCACCGTAGGCCCCCGACAAGCCGCACCTGGGTCACAGTCCCGCCCCGCTGCCGACAGAAGCTCCCCACCCTGCCCCCACGGGTCAGTGGCACCTGGTGCGCGTCTGCGCTCTGACCTGGGCGGTGAGCGCAGTGCGCAGGTGCTGCGTGAGGCCGCCTTCCTCCCTGATCCCCGGCTCCGGGCACGCTGCTGGCACTCGGTACTGGCCGCGGGACACACAGGCCTTCATCTGCGTGGCCTCTCGTCCTCCGGCCCGCCTGCGAGAGGACGATGGGCTTTACTGTCCCAGCGGGCCCCAAACTCTGTTCCAGAGAAGCGGATGCACCTACAGCTGTCAGGCAGATCTGGGCGAAACGTGCTTAAATCGCGTATTTATTCCACTCTGGTAACGAATAAAACACGCCAGGAATGGTATTTCATTAAGACCTTCCTTCCGAGGAGCTGTGATCACCGCGGGGGCTGGCGAGGACGTGAAGGAGCGCGGAGCGTCCCCACTGCCCGGTGGGGACGTCAGCGTGCCGCCACCGCAGGGCACGGCTGCAGCGAGCGCCTCGGGAAGTGCCGCCCTGCGACTCAGCCCCGCAGGCCACGGAAGCGGAGACGGAGGTGCGCGGCAGCTCGCTCACGACGGCCGAGGGGTCTACACAGCCCAGGCGGCCCAGGCGGCGTCAGCGGAGGGACAGACGAACAAAACCACGACACAATCGCACGTGGACTGTTCGGCCCGAGAGGAATGAAGACCTGCCCCACGCTACGGCCTCGACGGCACTGAGCTCAGCGAAGGAGGCCGGACGAAAAGGTCGCGTGCTGCACGATGCCGCTCGCATGAAATCCGGGGCACGAACCCCGAGGGCGGCGGCCGGGGGCCGGGGGCGATGCCTCATGTGCCCGGGAGTCTCTGTGGATGAGGTTGCACGGCATGGGAAGGTACTAAACGCCAACGAATTGCTCACGTAAACGGTTTACGTGAATTCCACCTCCATCTTTTAAAAAGGCTATGACGCCTCCAAAGAGCTGCCTCCCTCTAAAACACCTATCGTCTTCCTCGTCCTCTTGTTAACGGTGCGGACACATAGGAACAGACCACACGCGTCACATGAACAGCACCGAGGGTCCTGCAGGGCTAGGCGCAGTGTTAAGGTGACGAGTGTGCCACCCGGGACGGCTTCTCGGGGACGGGGACGTAAAACCGCCGCCTCACAGCATCGGTCTGAGAACAATCCGTCTGAAAGCCGACTTTGCAAGAGTCTTCAACAGCCCTCCCTCTACAGCCCAGGGCTACAACTACCTCATTTCAACAACACGTGCAAAGATCAGCCGACACGACGCTCCGCATAAACGTCTACTGATGGCCCTGGGCAGAGCGGGTCGCCCGCACGCGGCTTACACGCCACCCCCGCGAGTGGGCTGACCCGAAAGAGGAGAGCCGGCCTCGCGCACGCCTCTGGACCCGACCACGAGTGGGTACGAAGGACACAGGCCAGAGGAACACGCAGCGTCACACCAGGAAGACGCGCCGCCCAGCCCAGAAGGCGGGAGGCTGGCGGCGCCCTGAGCCAGTCCCCTCAGCCCGCAAGTCTCAAGGAGGGGCCGGGGGACGAAGGTGACCTGCAGACTGGGACTTCGGACAGCAACTGTTCAGGCTGGGTGGGGTGGGGGGGGTACGGCAACCGGCGCCAGTTTCTTTGCGGGGGGGGGGAGGGTGACAGCTGTGGCGTCGCTGCACCGGTCTGCAAATGAACTACAGCGGCCCGAGGCTCACACGTAGAACGGGGCCTGAGTGCTGCGTGAATTACGCCTTAATAAACCTTATTTTCGGAAGATGCTCAACAGACACACGTCGAGCACAAATGTGGCCCTGACTTGGATCTGATTCGGTCGTGTGCTGAAATCCGGAAACCAAACCGGGAGATCCGCGCCCGGGACGCTGAGGGAGCTCAGGCCTTAAACTGGCGACTAGGGGGCCCCCTGGAAGGAGGGACAGCCCTTCGCTTGTAGGGGACGTCCTCTGAAGCATCCGTGAGTAAACGACGTGACTGCTGCACCAGAACAGCGGGAGGGGCTGTGGCCAGGGCTTTGGCGTGCGGCCCGTGGAGGCCACACTGCTCCACCCCTTACCTTCCCCAGCAGACTCAGCTCGGCGCCTGCACTGCCACCTCCTCCAGGCAGACTCCCTGCCTGCACCCACCCTCCTCAGTCTCTGTTCTTCACACGGCACTCCTGGGATCCTCTGAGAAACTCAGCCAGCTCATGCCTGTCCTCTGCTCAGTCCCCCCGGGCTCCAGGTCCCTCTGGAGGCCTCCGAGCCCATCCTGACCTCCTGCCCTCGGCCCAGCTCTGCTTGCCGTGGTCTGCCTGCAGCACACGTCCTGACACGCTTCGTTGCTGCTTTGCTGGTGGACGTCCTGTCTTCCTGCCCCGCTCCTGACTGTCCATCCCCCATGCTTTCAATGCCTACAGCTCAAGGCTAAGTTGTAATTCCCCCTCAGACGCTCAGAGACACCTTCCGAGTCTAACGTGATGTTGTCACCAGAGCCACAGGTTTTGACATTTAACAAACGGCACTTTTCAAAGCTGCATCACAAGAGAGAACTAAGCATCCTCAGCGACATCCCCCGGCACCGACGGGGCCACCCTAGAGTCACCTGTAGAAACTACAAGCAGAAAACTGGCTTTTAGTCCGCCCGGTTGTGACTGGGCCCATCACACGGAGACAGAGTCACTCCCGTCCAGGCGGCCGGGCGGGGCGGGTCTCTGGCTGCGGTGACCCCAGTACATGGGCTGCTCTGCGCAGCTCCGCACCGGGCTCTGCTCTGGTGACTCTGCCGGAACCCGCGGACAGGGCGCCAAGACCGAGTCCGCTCCCTGGGAAGCCACCGGGCATGAAGCGCCTGGTGGGCATCACCTGCCTGGGGCACGGCCTGTCAACGTCCTCTCACCCTCCCGGCCGGCAAAGTAAAGACCCAGAGGTCAACCGCGAGGGACGCGCAGAGGAGCAGCCATCGGGGACAGGTGCACACGGCTGTGCGGCCAAGCACACAACAGGGCAGACCGTCAGCGACAGGCATGACGATGGCCGGGCGCTTCCGAGGGGCAGCAGCGACCCGCCCGCTCGCCCGAGGGCAGGAGGGGGGTGCACGCCCCGTCTCGCGGCCGGGAGCTTGTGTGCGAGGGAGGCGAGCGACACCTGACGGCTCCCGGGCCCAGGCGCCCGCCTTACCCTGCATCTCCCTTTGCTTCCGCCTGACGTTCCCCGTCTGTCACCAGGTTAATTATGTTTCCACAGAAAGAGGGACAACGCCCCCACGACGCCCCCACCGCTGGCCCCGAGGCCCGGCAACCCCCCACCCCGGGCCTCGCTTCCCTCCCGTCACCGCTCGGCCTGCTGCCCGTGGACGGGACCGAGGACCCTGAGCGCACGAACACCCTGGGACGGGACTGTCAGTCCTTGTCTGTAACGGGGCGCCCCCCCCCAGGGCCACGGAGCCCCCGTCACCCCACATGCCCTGCGGTGCCGCTCCCGTGTCCGGCATGAGCTGGGGGCCCGAGGACCCGGGGGTGAGCTGCCACGCCGGGGCCCCACTACCCACGTCTGGAGAGAGCCGCACGGCCCGCGTACCTCGGCTCCGTTGGAGCCCACGCTGCAGTGCCCCACGGGACGTCGACCGGGGCTCAGGCAGAGACCCGGGCGGGGAGCCACCCAGGTTCCTGAGTCAGGCAGTTTCCGGCCCCGCCACACCTGTCTGCTGGGATAGGTGCTAGAGAGGGACGTGACTGACACCGCTGAGTGAGGACTTGGTGACCCCGCCCCGGGAACAACCTTCAGAAGTCCCCTCTGCCCAACTCTAGTGAGGTCGCAGACAGGCTGTGCCCGGGGCACCGTGGCACCGAGCAGCGTCAAGACCAGCAGCCGGCAGGAGTGGCCAGCGCCCCGCCAGGCCCCGAGCTTCGTCGCCAGAGGGACCCACACGTGGGCTGGGCTCCTACGGTCCATTGCAAAGTCCTCTCTGGGCCGTCTAGTCTCACCTCCTGGAAGTGCGTGCCCTGGGGGCTGGTGGCCCCTCTCGCTGGGGACTGTCTCCCACAGGGCTGGTGGCCGTCCTCCATGTCTCCTCCCAGCCTGAGCCCTTCCCGAGGGTGCTGGGGGCCGATTCTCCGCCCCTCCCCACCCCACTCCCGCCACCACTGGGTCCCGAGCCCCCAGCGCGGTCGGCTGGGACACCTGCCCAGTGTGATTCCCTGGGTCTTGGGGTGGCGGGAAAGGCTTCAGGTGGTTCTGTGGCCAGCTGCTGCACGTGGGGGCCCCCACCCACTCAGAGCGGCCCCGTGCGCCGGCCCAAACCCACGACCCCGCACCCAGAGCCCCGTCCACCCGCCCACCATGCCCTGCCAGCTGCCTTCTGCAGCACCCACCCCGGCCCCCCAGACCGCAAACTCGCCTCCGAATGGCACGGCCACTCCGCCCCCGAAAGCCTGCTGGACCCTCTTTATCCATTTCGTTAACTAGTAACCAAGCTGGACGCAGCGTTGTCCCACCCCTCTCCCCACCTCCTCCCTCACCCCCCAGATCGCCCGTCCGGACACCGGCCGACAGGGGCGTGACAGTGAGAGTGCAGCCCCCCACCCCGAACGCTTCCTCTGGGGGGCCCTCTGCCCCGTCCTCACGAGCTTCAGAACCCCGCAAGGGGGCAGGGCCAGAGCTCCACGTGGGTCCACACTGGCACCCGAGGGTGAGCACCCGGCTGCCCCGCACGTCTCGCTTCGACCTCACGACAACCCGGGTGGGCCCTGACATCCCGTCCCCTCGTGAAAGCGGAGGCTCAGAAAAGCTGCCTAACTTGGGACGCAGGCAGCAGCAGGTGCCCCTGCCAGGGGGCGGCGCCCCGGGAAGTGCACACGACAGCCCCAAAGCTGGGCCAGGGTGCTGGGCTCTGGGTGCGAGACCTCGGTCCCGGCCCTCACAGCCGTGCCACGCGGAGGGCCCCACCGTGCGAGGCCCCGACCCCCTGCCACAGTCCCCGCCCACCCGCACGGCTCCGTCCCCAGGCCACTGCCCAGGCCCCTCCTCCGCCCGCAGCGCTGCCTGGGCTTCTGATCCGGAGGGAGCCTGGTCGCACGGCCCCGCGGGTACGCGCACATGGGGCCACCACCCCCCTCTCCGCGCATTCTCTCACACAGGCCCCGGGGCCCTGCCGCGTCGGAGGCCAGCACTGCAGCACCGCCGGGCGCGAGGGTGACCCACGCCAGCCGGGCCCTCGCCCTGCTTTACAGGTGGGGACACTGAGACCCAGGACGAGGATGAGGCTGGAGCTGATGACCAGATGCCCTGTCTGTCCACAGGACCTTGAGGAAAGTAAAGAAAGGTTAGCGGGTGGGGTGAAGTTCTGAGTCCCACATCAGTGACTGCTCGGCAGGCGGCAGTGAGGCTGGATGTCACCTCGCACCTGCTGCTCCAGCCGGTCCCGGGCACAAACCAGCAGCAACCCCTCAAAGACCCTGCGTGTGCCCCTGCAGATTCTATGAGGATGTTAGTACGTGCAAAGCCACCGGAGAGAGAGGTTAACCGTGTCTGAGCCCTTTATCTTGAGCCTGTGGACCACCCCGAGACTTAAGAAAGGCCTTGGTCAGGCAGATGCCTGGCCCGCTCGGCCCAGACAGCACCCTGCACGCCCGCTGACCCAAGGAACACCCAAGGGCGCCTGTCGCACCTACGAAAGTTTCCAGCCTAGTTAACAAACGGTACAGCCATCCGGGCACAGCTCAGCTGAGGGCTAAACGTGAGGGGCTCGGAGCACGGATGGCAGTTTCAGGTTTTTAAACTTCGAGGGGAAAAAGGCGGCGAGGAAAAAAATAGAAGACATGTTGCTCAATAATCCTTTAACTCGGCACAGGGCAGCAGGGCAGGCGGGAGACCTGAGCGCCACCATCGGGTGGGGAGGTGGTGCTGGCACGTGGCTGGGACCCGTCTGCAGGGGCGGCCGGGGACAGACCGGCGTGGGGGTGACAGCAGGAGCCGTCTGCCCCGGGCCCGGGAGGGAGCCCAGCGCCCCCGACGACGGGGGGAGCTGAGCGGCACGAGGGCCACTAGAACCCCCGTGGTTTCTGCATGCCACAACGTCCCCTCTGCTGGACGCGTGACACACGGGGCAGGTTCTGCTGCCGCCGGAGGTGACAGACGCAGAGTCACCGTCCAGACACGCGGCTCACACTCAGTGTGCCGGAATTAAAACCACAAGCAACGGGCCCCCCAGCCGCCTTCCTCAACAGAACGGGGTGGGAGGGGAATGGGGGGGCGGGATACTCCGCAGAGAGGACAATGTTAGGACTCGAATGGGCTCGCAAGACGAGAGCAGGGGTGAGGGGAGAGGGCAGCTTCAGAGTCCAGACCAAAGAGGCTCCAAAGACATAAAACCGAATTTACGGTGAACTTTTACCGAATTCAGGATCCGCTACAAGCAACGGTAAACACGCTCCTCCCGAGATAAGAAGGAGCTACGGCCTGTTCCGGGCGATAACGGCCCCAGGGTCTGCAACGGCCCGTCCTCGGACAAGGGCACTGAAGTACCCGGGGCCAGATGACGGGTCTGGAACTCTGCAAAGAAAGAGGGGGCAGGGGCAGGTGTGAGGCAAAGGTGGGAAGCCCTGATAACTGCTGAAGCTTCGCGACGGATAATCGGGAGAGCGCCATCACCCTATTTGTGTGTATTTTAAATGAGTTCACAATGGAAACTATTTCAAAAAACAGGCAACTGTTACATTTTGAGGACTCACAACGATTCGAGAAACAAAACAATGCCCACATCAGACTGGCAGGTTACAGTAGCATTGCGTAACGCACACCCGGTCCCCCAGCTCGGGCTGTTGTAACCTTTGACACTGTGACTAGAAGGTAACAGGAGATATTCTGCTTCTGAAAGCCATCCAGCTTCCAGAAGCTGTTGCATGTTTTTTCTCACACGCTTATTTAAACCCTTCTGGTAAGGTTTCTAACGGATCTGAGGAGACCGTGCCACCACGCCAGCTTCCGGCCAGGGCAGAGTGCCATCTGCTGCAAGGACACACGTGCCCCGTCACTGGGAGACCGGGTCCCGTCCTCCCCGAGATGACGGAGGGAGAAGTGGGGTGCAGGAGGAGTCAGAAACCACAGAGAAAGTTGTTTATTCTCAAAGCCACCATCCTGAGCAGACAACTCTCGAACAAGCCTGAGGTGACCCAGAGGTTACTCTGTAGCAAATCTGGGAGGCGACGTAACACTCAGGGGCCCCCTGCAGCAGGCATGCGCTCAGACACACTCTAAGATATTAAGTGGGTTAAAAAAAAAAAAACAACCAACTCATTTGTTCACCTGTGAAGGTTCAGGGTCACTGGAGCATCCACCCCCCTTCACCACTTACTCTTTCAAACAATTCACAAAACGAACAGTAGCATACTTAATTTCGGAGCCCAGATCTTCACTTGCCTATGCAACATAGCGTCAGCAACAGGCACGACACAAACCTACCATGAACTCGTCTTAAAATCAATTTACTTAGTAACTTAATACGCGCATTAAAATTGGAAGTAACAAAACTATTTGTGATTTTCGTACACTCCAGATCAAATGTCTTCTCATTATTCTAAATTAGGAAATATAATATTAAAAAGAGTTTCAATGAAGAGATCCTATTCCAAAAATTCCTCTTACACAAAATTAAAAGCCTTTAGTATTTATTTAGAATACAATTGTACCGCACCACAGCCTTATAATTACAGCTCACTCACACAGCCTGAACGCTGGGTTCAGTCCCATCCTGCCATTAGCTAAGAACTATCCCACGGACCCATTTATTTTCTTGTCCGAAGCTGACCCACGGCAGGCGGGTCCATCTGTGACCGTGATCGTGGCCCTCCCCTCACCATGCCACAGCACAGAGGCCCACACGGCAGCCACAGCCTCCCCAAGGCCGTCAGCGACCAGAGTGAGCCTGGAGGTGGACAGGGCTCCAGCATTCCCCCCCAAAAATGGACCGGACCAGGAAATCTCACGGCGCCTCCTGGGGCTCTCGTCTCAATGACACCTGTGCATACTCGTGCACCAATCTAGTCTACACGGCACAGGTGCTTCTTACTGCGGGTCAAGGTCAAGAAGACTGACAGCCACTTCCCTAAGGAGAGAGTCGGCTTGGGGATCAGGCAGATCACCCTAATGCTCGCTGGCCCCGTGACCTTGGCAAGGTCTTAACCTCTCTGAGCCTACGAATACCACCAACTCAGCCAGCTGCCAAGGATTCATAATGTCTACCAACACGACACAGAGGCCTGCGCTTCCTCAGGCTTCTTCACCCCTTCCAGGCCCTCAACCTTTAAACCGAAAATCTGAGAAAAATGCAGTGTGGCAGCAAACTCTCACTGGGTCCTTTACACGGGGGCGGGCAGGTGGGGGCCACCACCCAGAGTCTCAAGAAGCCAAATACGCCCCCAAGACTGACAACAGAACCCAGGACCCTTCCCACAAAAGCTGGGCCACCTCCCAGGTGTGGGGTTATAATCATGCTTCAGTCAGCTTGCTGAGCGCCCTTAAAAGTTCCTCAGGCTCAGCCTTGGAGCAGCTTTCTAAGTGAGATCAGAAAAGAGACAGAAGTCACAGCAGGCACGAAGCTGTCTGTGCATAGACACAGCAGTGGGGGACGACATCAAGGGACCCAAGCGGCTCAGAAGGGGCTTCCAGACTCTGGGTCTGGAGCAGGTCTGGAACAGGTGGGGCCAGGGTCCCCTCCACAGGAGGCCATGGTGGGGGGGCAGGCGGAGACCGCACCAAGCAGGGGGCCAGGACCACCTAGCACGGTGGTCGCCGGGCCTGCAGCCCGCTGGAGCCTGGCGGACAAAGGGGACAGGCAATGCCCTGTGCAAGTGGCAGGGCCAGCGGGAACTTCAGGAGCCACGTGCCTGGCGGGAGACCTGGGAGAAGCTTTACAACACTGGACCGTCCCCTTGGCCCATGGAGTCCAGAGCCCCGGGAGCTGTGCGTTTACGAGGGGGGTGGGGGTGGGGGTTCTGCTCTCAGCACTTTAAGTTTTTGAGAACTTTTCCGGAGAGAGAGGGGCCGGCTGGAGAGCGGGGTGCTAAGGAAATGAGCCCATCTCCTCACCACTCGTAGTAAACTGTAAAAGGCAATTAGCCCTTGAATAAGGGGACGGCGTGTCGGGAATGAGAATGTGCCGCACGCAGTTTTGGGGTTCGGGGGCCGCTTCCTTTCCCTCCCAGTCTGCAGTCATAACTACCAACGGGAATTGGCCAAAATTCAGCATCTGCAGACTTTTCCTTCAGAGGGGGGCCGCAGAAGTGCTGGCAACCAGGAAAGCGAAACCGAGCGCGCTCCGGGCCGGCCGCCCGCGCGCCCCGCGCCCCGACCCGGGCCTGCGCCCTCGGCGCCCCGCGCCCGGCCTCCGCGCCCCCCGCGCCCGCCCCGCGGCGCAGCGGCCCAGACGCGGCCTGGGGCCTACGCGCCGCCCGCCCGGCCCTGGTCCCGGCCCTGGTCCCGGCCCTGGTCCCGGCCCTGGTCCCGCCGCGGGGCGCCGGGCGGCGGCGGGGCCGCGGGGGCCAGGCCGCGCGGGGCGCCCCGACGACTCGGCCGGGGAGCGGCCGCGGCCCCGGCCCCGCCGCCCGGCCCGGCCCGGCCCGCGCCGCGCTCGCGCCCGCCCGCCAACCGCTGCCGGCGCCGCGGGGCGGAGCGCGCGCGGGCGGCCGGCGCGAGGACTCACCGGTGCCGGCTCCCGAGTACATGGTGGCGCCGCCGAGCGCTCCGGGGCCGGGGGCCGGCCGCGCGCGCCACGGGCCCCGACGCCGCGAGCCGCGAGGGAGCCGCCGGCCGCTCGATCCGCCCCGGCGCGGCCGCCTCGCCAAACAGGTTTACCCGACGCGGCCCGGGCGCGGGCGGAGGCGGCGGCGGCGGGGGCGGGGCGGGGGAGGGGCGGGCGGGGAGGGGCGGCGCGCGGGGGGCGGCGCGCGGGGGCGGCGCGAGCGGAGGCGGGAGAGGGCGGCGGCGGCGGCGGCGGCGGCCGCGCGCGCGCGGGTTTAGGGGCCCCGGCGGGGACCCCGCGGCGCGCTGCAAGCCGTGGGCGGGCGGGGGGAGCCGGGGCACGGTCTGGGGCGGGACCCGGATGGGGACGGGCGCAGGGCGGGGGACCCCTCTCAGCCACTCAGATGGGCGACGTGGCCTCCGCCGGGGCGGAGCGGGGCCCGCCAGGCGTCGCTGCCCGAGACCCGGGAGAAGGACGAGAAGACACAGCCCTCATGTCCCCGCCGCCCCCGGGCGCCTGGGGACCCCCTCCGCACCCTCAGCTCCGGCCGGGTGCGTTCGAGCACGCAGCGCGGTGCTGGCCTAGCGTTGGCCCCCGTGGGCGACCCAGCATTTCAGCCTGGATTTTTTCTTTCTTTTTTTAAGTTATAAGCGAAACCTGAATGTCCTGAGTGCCGGGAAGCTAGCTCCCCACCGGGGTTTGAACTTGAACACGTCCGGCCCTCGCGCACGACCACACCGCCACCTCCCGGCCAAGAGCTCAGAAAACCCATGTAAAAAAAATATTCTTAGTGAGTTCCGGTGAATTTCAGTTTTCGTCAGTAATGCCATCAAACTATGCCCGCCCCTCGCCGCGCCCCCCGCCCCCTGCCAACTCTCTGGGCCTCGCAGGCTCTTGCCACGGGGCCCCATCGTGCTCCTCCGTGCACTTCTGTATCTGCCCCACCTGGGCCCGCACGTCCTCCCTCCTACCCGAATGCTCCATCCTTCATGATCCCCTGGGTCCCAGGGTTTGGGGGAGGCCTTTTAAGGGGCAGCCAGCCAGCCAGCAGGAACCTCCTTTCTCCCCGAATGGTGGGTGTCGAGAAGTCAAGGGTGAAACAATGCTCATCAGCTCCTAAGGCCCTTGCCTGCCGGCTCCATCCTTTAAACGTGTACCATCCACACACTGGGTGCAAGGAGCTGCACGTTCCCCAGGCCGACGCAGAGTCCTGCCTGCAGGGAGGTCCTCATGCAACAGGTCTATCACGAGTTCTTTGCCATCTTCAAGAACATCCCCGAAGTGCAGGAAAGCCAGCCGTTCCTCCAGAGAGGAAATTAAAGGGACATCAGTCTTCACCAAGTCATTGGCATCAGCCTCCCAGCCACCCATCCACGCTCCCTAATTCTCAGCCATCACCTCCACCCTCATGGTGGACCAGGCAGCCTGGACCAACTGAGAAGCCCCTGAATTTGCTTTCCTCCTGTGACTGGCTCTCCACCCAACAGTCCCCCCTGTGAGCACAGATCTGATTGGGCGCCTGCTGAGCTCCGAACCCTTCATTGGCTCCCTGCGTCCATCCACATGTGGTGGTCCAAAGCCTCTGTGTGGCTTCCCGTGCCCTGCATGACACAGCCCTGCCGGCTTTGCCAGAATCTTTCACTTCACCTTCTTTGAGCTCTTTCTCAAGTGTTATTGAGAGCTGGACTCAGCAGAACCATTTTGGAAACTGTGTCCGGCAGTGTGTGGAAGAGCTGACCACCGGGTTCTAGGTGCACAGGCTGCTGACCGTGTGTCCCAGAGCCAGGAGTGGGTGGGAATGCACCCCCGTACAGGACTGGGTGCCACCCAGGTACCCATCAGCCGTGGAGCAGGTCACGAGAGCTGCATAAAGGGGACTCTAGCAGCAAAAATGAACCCCCTTCAGCTAGGTGCAATCACGTCAACAAACGCTGGGTGAAAGAAGGCAGAAGCCACGCTGCAGGATTCCATGTCTGCAGTTTCCAAAACAGGCACCGTGAAACTCCGTGGTTCAGGGGTGCATCGTTTAGCACAAAGCTAAAGGAAAACAAGAAGGTGGTTGCCACGGAGTCAGAATGGTGGGGTACTGCTGGGGGGTGCTGTGACCACAGAGAGGCCCGGGGAGCTTTGGGGTTGCAGGGAGCTTCCGGTATCACTGCAGGTCTCTTGAGCTGCACATTTACTTTTTACATGCCTTTCTGTACCTTTGCTGTATTTCACCACCGAGACGTTTCACGTCATGACTCCCCTGGGTGCGAACCATGCCCTCCGAAGCTGCGTCTCGGTCTTACGCGGCTCAGCGCTGCGACCGAATTCCGCGATGACTCAGCCCTAGCCGCTGCGCTGCTGCTACTGTAACCTCTGGCCCCGGGAAAGCACCGGAAAACTGTTTCGTCTCTTTCCGCTCGGCGCCCTGGCCCTGTGAGCGCACACGCGGGTTCAAGTTTGTTGCCAGGGCTCCTCTGCACGTCTGGCAAGATAGTGTCTCCCGGGCGCTTCTTTGTGTCGCTTCCCCGCCGAGGCTGCCTCGCGCGACCCCTGCTGGTGGAGGGGCGCTGTCGCCGCCTGCCGGGCCCGCCCCGCGCCGCGCGCGCCCGGGCTCTGCGTGGGGTTCTCCCGCCCCCGCCGCCGGGACCGGGGTCCCCCTGTGCCCTCCGCTCCCGGACTGCAGCCTGCACCCCTGCGCAGAGGCCGCCGCCCCCGCGGCTCCCTTCAAACCAAGTTGAGCCTCTCCCGCGTCCCCCCGACCTGCGCTTCCTCCTGCGCCCCCGGCATGGCCAACACTCACCATCCACCGAAGAAAACCCCAGGCCCTCTGCCTGCTCCCTCTCCCAGCCAGGGAGTCCACTTAACCCACTTAATCGAGTCCGCTCAGCTCTGGCTGGGACACGGCTCTGGGACCCCCTCCAACCCGCCGCTGCCCCGCTCCTCCGGGTCTTCACCCAGCACTTGGATGCTGAGCACCCAGGGCCGGCTCACGGGTCTTCCGGGGCCCAGTCCCTCTCCCTGGCACGAGTCATCGCTCCGTACTTGGGGGTCCCTACGCTCTGCTAAGACTGCAGGGCCGGAAGCACGGCCCGCGCCCCCCCGCCCACGCTGGTCAGCCCGGGGTGCACCGTGGGTGCCGCGGGCTGGAGCCGCGACGCGTGCGGGAGGCGAGGGGCGGGGCGGCGCGGCGCCCCCGGTGGCCATCCCGCCCGCGACGCTCTCCGCCTGGAGGCCCTCAGGTTCTTCAAGACTAAAAATGTAGACCCTGGAAGAAATAGGTGGTTCCAAAGACATGTCTGTGAGTGATTAAAGAGGGGCTGGGAGGTCAAATAAATTGGGGAGCATCTGAGTTAAGTAACACTGAATAGATTTATTGACTGCAAGCCTTCCCCGAACCCTTAACAAAGTGGTCAGAAGCGGGACTCCACAGAGGCAGGAGGGGACCGTGGGTCGCAGCCTGTCCCAAACCTACTGGCCCGGAGCCCTTTTCTCAAGGCACCTCCGGGTTCCACGGAGCACACTTCGGGAAACACTGAGGTTGCAATCTTCTATGATTTTTTCCAGCCCTAATGTTCAAAGACTCTCTGAATAAAAACATGGCTGTTTGAAACAAAAACTTAAAAGACTGAGGTCGTGGACTGACAAATACTTCTGTCCCCGAGAGAACCAAGTACACACGTAAGCGGTTTCTCCACTCGGAACCCAACGGTGCACGGCGACCTCTCAGTCCGAATACGTGAATCACGTCGTTCCCCGCACCCAGCAGAGGCTACGTCAAGAACCCTGAATGTGCAATCACGGCCCCTCCTTGCATGACGCCTCGGTGCGGGGGGGGGGGTCACCCGTGGAGCCCAGACGTGCAAGCGGGCGTGTCTAACACTCCCAGGAGACGCTGCCTACTCTGGGATGGGCTCTTCCTCCATATTCGGAAAAGAAGAACGGCCAGGAGGTCGCCAGCACAGGCTAAAAAATGAAAGGGACGGCAGATTCGGCTTTTGCCTCATCGAACAGTTTTAATCCATAGCAAACAGGAAACGTGCAACGACATGAAAAGCCCCACAGTTCACACATTTAAACGATTTTTCATTGTCTTTACTCAAAAGGTGGTGAAGGCGGGCCCCACTCCTGCACGTCCTTTCCAGCGGGGACGGTCCATGTGGTTATGGAGTGCCACTCACGTTGAACTTACGGTTTGTCCACAGGAATTCATGAGCACAGGCGGTCGTGCGGCTGGGGGCTCATCGCAGACACAGCGAAGCCAACGATGCCATTCAGGCTCCCGTCCGCATCCCGTCCGCATCCCGCCCGCATCCCAGGACACGCTTTTGCCATTCGCCTCAGCACTGTATACGTCGCCCATCGGCGATGGCCCAAAACTGCTCGTCGCCTTCATAGTATTTGTCTCCATATTTGTCCCCTCCACGAATGTACCAACCCTCACGTCATGTGCCCCAAAGAAGATTCGCAGACAGCTTCGGTGGCCGCCACGCTGGTGACCTGCTCAGCCCGCACGTCACGACCTGCAGGAACCCAACCCCATCTTGTCCCCAATGGACAACAGATTTACATGTGAACATAAAACAAACAAAAAAGAAAAAAACAAAAGGAGAAAATCTTTGGGATCTAGCACTAGGCAAACAGTTCTTAGACTTGACACCAGAAGCATAATCCGTATAAAGAGAAGTAGACGCATGGAGTTTATCAGAATTAAAGCTTTTGCTCTGTGAAAAGCCCCATAGAAAGGGCAAAAAGCTATATATAGAGTGTGAGAAGACATTTGCGTACCACACGTCTGACAAAGGACCAGTAACGAGAACATATAAAGAACTCTCAGAATTCAACAGTAAAAAAAAGCAAACCCTAGAACAAGGTTCCATAGTGTAGTGGTTAGCACGTCTGCTTTACACGCTGAAGGTCCTGGGTTCGCATCCCAGTGGATCCATGGTCCATGGTCTACGGCCGTGCCATCCTGAACAAGCCCAATGTCCTTCTCCGAAGCTAAGCAGGGTCGGGCCTCGTTAGTACTTGGATGGGAGACCACCAAGTAGGCGTTAATAATAATAATAATAATAAAGCGAACTCTATTCAGAATATGGGCAAAAGGCCCAAAGAGACATCTCTCCAAAGAGGAAATACCAAGGGCTAAGAGGCCCAGAAAAAGATGCTCAGAGTCATTGACCAAATTCCAACAACAGTAAGACAGCTACACACACCTATCAGAATGGCTAAAAAAAAAATGTGCCAATGCCACAGACTTGTTTCCGCTACAATGTTGAAAGTTGCAAACCCAAATGCATGTTCTCCGAAGATCTGGGGGGATGAATGTGGGTGTGGCAGATGCAACTTGTAGCATTTCCTGGAGTCAAAGAGATAAATAAAAGCTGGGTTTTTTTTGTAGGGAGAAACCATTAATTAACATTATATAATTTGTCAAAGTAGTAAAGTATATAATAAACAAGTATCAATTTTTAACTTTCTATAATTCCTTTACTGTCGTTCTTCTCTAATAGGATGTTTCTTTGAAACAATCTTCGGATAAACTATCACTCAGTAAGGTTTTTGGCTATGGAGGCCCAATATTTTAAAATAACCACCAGTCTACATACTGGTGACAGGTAAAAATAAAATTGAAATGGAGGGTAACATCCAAAATCTAGAAATAAATCTTACAAAAGAAATGCAAAATCTCTGCACAGAAATCTATAACGTATTATGGAGAAATGTAATGAGACCCAAATAAATAGAGATAGCATGTTCCCGTGTTGGGATTCACTAGTGGCAAGATGTCACTTGTCCCGGAGTGACCTTTAGATATAATTTCAATAGGTTTGGTTTCTATCGTTGTCAGGGCGAGAGGCTGGACAAGCTTATTTTACAGTTTATGTGGCAATGCAAAGGGCCAAACGAGGCAGGTCACTCTGAACAGAGAAGTGGCGGGGGGTAGGACTCGATCTGCCAGGTACCAGGACCCACAATGAAGCCGCGGTCACTCAGACAGGATGGCGCTGCTGTCCACAGATGAACAGCCCGGTGCGGGAGCAGAGAGGGGCCGGCAGGTCCACTGTGCAGGTGAGGAAGTTGGCACCTCAGAGCAGAGGGGAAGGGGTGGGTGTTTTGGTGCATGGCATAGGGCAGCTGGACACCTGTATGGGAAAGGTGCATCGAAACCGCATTCGGATGGATTGTAGACCGAATGCGAAAGGCAAAGCAGTGCTAATTGTATGGGGCAATACTGGGGGCTGATTTCACGACCTGAGGTAGGGAAAAGTTTCTTACATGAAACAAAGGAACACCATCATGAAGGAAAAGAACGAAATAGTGGTTTCATTAAGAACGTCTGTTTATCGAAAGACACCACACTCGTGCCCCTTATTTGGAAGTGACTTTTTTTTTTTTTAACGAGATAAAAATTTGGGAGACTATTAGTAAAATCGGAATTCTGGCGGGATATTTAACAATATTAAGGAATAACTACTCATTTTTGTAGTTGTGAAAAGGGTGTTTGGATTGTGTCAATATAAAAGAACTTATCAAGTTTAGAGAATCACGTTGAAGCATTTTCAAGTAAGATACAATGGCAGGAACTGGCTCGGAGGCGGGACCGGGGTGACAGAAAGTAAGTGATGGGCGTGTGGGGCCATCACACTGCTCTGTTTTGTATATTTGAAATGTCCATAATAAAGTCAGAGAACAGCATCCTGAAAAGAGAGAGCCCCAGAGTGGGAGGAGACATTGCCACATACATACCCAGCAAGGAGCAAAAGAACCTGTTCAGAATACGTGAGTTAAACACATTCTCTTAAAACAATCCCGTCGAAAAGTTGGCAAAACACTTGGACAGACTCTTCAAACGAGAATGCACAAGGGCGGCGAACGTGTGCTTCCCGAGTCACCAGGAGGGGGATGCTCAAGGCGCAGCCGACAGGACCAGGGACCCGGCAGGGCCCGGCTGCCCCGGAGTCAGGAGGAAGACCCGAGAAGGCCCTGGCTGGGCAGCCGCGGGGGGGCCGAGCTTGCGGTGGCATGGTCCCTTCTCCATCACTCCCCGACCCATCGCCGTGACTGTCAACAGAACCTCTGGAACCCCCGGGTCACCCACCCTTCTCCCCTCATCGCCTCCTGCCCCAGCTGCTGGAATTGGCTCCTAAGGGTGTCGCCCACGCCCCTCAGCCTCCTCGAGTCTCACCTCTGCACGTTTCGAAGCGCGGTAGGCCGTGCCACTCTTGGTCCAAACTCCTGCTGTCCTTCCTGCTGCTCGTGGTGGGAAGACGCACCTGCCTCTGGACCAGTCCCCGGCCCCCTGCCCAGCTGTGCTGAGCCCCCGCGTCCTCCCCATCGCTTGTCCTCGTGATGCCCCGAGCCCGCGGCGGCAGGGTGTCAGGAAACGCTAAGCCGGAGGAGAGCGTGGAGATCTCGTTCCCAAACGAGAGGCGGCCGTGGGCCGACACGCCGCCTTCGTCTGCCCAGATGGGGAACACCGCCTCCGCTTCTGAATGGTGCCGCGTGGGGGACGCTGACGAACAGAGGACGGACAGCCAGCATTCCCGCCGTGCCCGGGGTTCTGTCCCATCCACGTCACCCTGGTGGCCTCGCCTCTCTGAAGAGGCAGCGGGTGGAGCCACGTGGCTCGGGAGGGATCCTCCGACCTCTGCCGCTGAGGGTTAGCACAGCACCCTCGATGGGGCCGCGCAGCTGGACGTGGTCGGCAGCGAGGTGACATGCGTCTCGTTCCTGCCATGGGGCCCTCATGGCCCATCACTCACCCGGGGCCCTCCGTTTCAAACTCCGGGGTCCCCCCGGCCCCACACGTGAAAGAGGGCAATCAGAATTGGGACATGGGTACCACGGAGTCACTGCTAAGGGCAGTGTAAATCGATCTGCGTCAAACCCCTCACGCTGACAGGGCGCGAGCCTTGTCCTCCCTCGGGGAAGCAGACCCTTCCGCCGCCCCGGGGCCCGCGCACGTCCCGTGGAGCGAGCGCCGGCCGGCACGCTGCCTCCCGGCCTGGGGCCCGTTCTCGCCACCCCTCAGAGCACCGCCTTCAGGCGGCAGGCGGGAAACTGAGGCACAGAGACCACGCGGCCCGCCAGCAGCAGGGCCAGGCTTGGAACTAGACCACGACAAGAGCCGCCTGCAGCGGGCACAGTGGGGCTGTCGCCACCGGGGCTCTGAAGTTGATCTCTTGGTTTGTTCTGACTGTAGGGTTCACGGAGGCACTTGGCGTCAGTAGCCTCCGGTTTCAATCCCACGCTCCCTAAAAATATTTTAAATATTTTTCTCCCCTTCACACATTACGTTGACGCCTAAAATGTTTCATGAGCCAAAGTAGTTACAAAGAATGCAATTTCTGGCATGTTGTAAATATTGACACTGAAAAATAAACCCGTCACAGCACTTTCTGAAACGCGAGCAGACGGAGCGTGAGTGCCACATCAAGCTGACACGTGACGTGGTCCGTGTGGAAGCAGCACGGGACCAGCCGCCCTTCAGCACCGGGACCCTGGAGGCCGTTCCGTGGCCACACAGCTCATGTCTCCTCTTCCTTCTTCCGGAGCTACCCTGAGGTGACACTTTCACACTGGAAAGTCTCGATGCTCCTCCACATACTTCTGTGAGAAAAATGTGTACGTGGATCGAAACTTCAGTTTTGTTTCCTTCGAGGCTTCGTTAGGAAAATTCTTCTGGATTTATTTATCGTTACGATGATCAGTTCACAACTGATCAAGACACAACTACATCGCAAATTTGGGAAAGTACCGATGGGCCATGACAGCCCACCTGTGCTGGGGACGCGGGGCCCCCTTTCCCCGAGTCCGGGAAGGCCCGGCGAGCGGGACAAGGCTCCTGTCACTCCGTCCCCGCCGACTCCCGCTCGGCTCAGTGTGACTCCAGCCTCTGAGCCCCTCCGAATGCTGTGTCAGAAGTCACACTGCCATCTCCTTCCAAGGACCAATGCAATGACCAAGACCGACAGGTCAATGAGCCCCGCCCTGGGGGAGGAGAGGCAAGCACTGGAATCGCCCGACTTCCAAAAAGGTCTTTTATGACCCCAGGGGAGTCCAGGGGTCTGCAAAAAGGCGTGGCGGGTTACTGTCCAAAGGTCATGGCGTCGCTCCCTGGGTGCTGGGCTCGACCATGGTGATTGCTCAGGCCCGGGGATGCGAGCAGCCGGCTGCGGTGTGGCTGGGCCTTGGGGTGGGTGCCCTCCCCACGCGCAGCCCGCCCGGGATGCCCGAGGGGAAGGGAGACCCCAGCCACGTGGCTGTGAGCCCGTCCGGCTGCTGCACATGTGGAGGGGACCAGTGCACGCTGCTGCACAGTGCACGCCGACTGGCCCCAAGCCCCGAGGGGCTTTTTAGAAAATGGAAATTGACGAAGTGACCCTAACATTTATCTTAACTGCTGCCAAAAAAAAAAAAGGAGCCACTTGAGCATCTTGAGCATGGAGCTGCAGCCACCGGCCCGAGGAGCCGCCGCGCACGCCTCACGCCTCAGCCTCGGAACGCGAAGCTGGGCCGGGGGGCAGCTGGACGGGGCCTATGTGACTGTGCACCCTGAACTGTCTGCAAGGGTGACGAGAGGGCACAGGGACAGCTGCACCGACGGCCACGACGCGGCGGGCGGACAGACGGACGGCCACGGCGCGGCGGGCAGACAGACCGACGGCCACGACGGGCCGGGCGGACAGACCGACGGCTGTCTGCACCAAGGGGCACGCCTTCTTCTGCTGGCGGCGATGTCTCGCGCCCCCTTCCCCGGCCCATGCACCCGCCTGCCTCCCGGCCAGGACGCCGCGGGTTCCCTGCCTGACGCGAGGCTTCCTGAAGAGCTGTGTCTTTAAAATCTCCAGTCCACGCTTGTTGCCTCTCACTCTGAAGCCTTTTCATTTCTAGGTTAACACTGCAGAGGGGTTAGAAAAGCCACGAAGAAAATATCAAGAGGAGAGGGGAGAACGGGATGGACCGCGCGCCGCCCAAGGGGGGTGCAGGCCGCGCCTCTGCGGGACGGGGCTCCGAGGCCGGCGCCCGGCCCCTTCTCCCAGAGCTGCCGTGCTCACCCCAGAGCCCTCAGAGAGGCGTGGTGGACGTAGAAGATGTTAACTCATCTACACTTTTGCCAGCAAACGCTTTTTAGACACTTTTTATTAGTTCTTGACACACGTTTTGGCCCAACTCCTAGAGCAGCAAAGTTCGTTTATCTGGTCTCTTGGACGGACGGACGGTGCGTAACTTGACCCGCAGAGCCAGTCCTCACTCAGCCACAGGTGACTTTTGTTGGGAGGTGACTTCGTCCCAGCGCGAACGCGCATTTCCAGGGCTGGCACAGACTCCAGAGAAGGGCGCGAGGGCGGCGTCTGCAAGGCAGATCACGAAACGCGGTCAGGCCGAGGGTCCACGGAAAAGGCTCACGGCCCACGCAGCTGCCGTTACACGAGCGGGGACACCCCCGTGCTCTCTGGCGGGCCTTGGTCTGTAGCCGCACGATGCAACCTGCACCTGGAGCGGCATGTCCCTCGGCAGGCGGGGAGCGCGACGGAGGCGCCGGTCTCCTTCGGGGCGCGGGCGGACGTGGACGCGGACGTGCGCTCCCAGCGGCTGAGACTGCGGAAATGAGAACCGAGTCCAAAGCTCGGAAACGACGCCACTCGCCTTGTCTCAAAGCGCCGTCCGAGTCTCTGAGGGGTCTGAAGAACGAGAAAGGCGCCGCGCTGCGCACAGAGCGCTTTCCGCCGTGAAGGCGGCGAACGTTCGGCGTCGGATGAGGCGAAGCGCGACGCCGCCCGGGCGGAGTTCCGGCCGGTCTCACACCGACGTAAGGCGTCTTCGCGGCCTCGCCGCTCGACGTGCCTCTGAGGCGAGAGCTCGTGCCCTGGGACCTGGGTTTTAGCCAACGTCTCCGGAATGACGTGCCCGTCCCAGAAAGCTCGTTGGGTTTCCGAGGTATCGCCGCTGCACTTGTCCGAAGGGGCTTCCTCTTGCCACCCAACGTGAGTCCTGAGGTTAACAACAACAAGAATGGCTCAGCTAACCTTGAAAAGCTGTTTTTGGCACGCGCAGTTGGCCCCACTAGGGGAGAACACCTCCCTGCAGAACGACGAGCGGCGTCAGCCACCATCCCGACGCCCCCCCGGCCACCGGCCAGCACGCCCGGGCAGCGGCCTCTGGGGGCCAGCTGCACCTGGCCCCAGCTCGCATGCTGACGCGCCGCCCGTCGCTACCGCCTCCCTCGTTCTCACTTACGGGATGTGCGAGGCCACCTGCAGTTCTTCGTACTGGAAGCGCAGTCCACCCGGAGGCACAGGGCACTCGCTGCAGGTAGACTTGTCACTCAGGGGCCGTGCCCTCACTTGGGCACCTCGGCCCCCTGCCCCAGGGCCGTGGGGCAGCGGCAGGGGCAGTCTGGGTTGTCCTGGCTGGGAGGGAGCAGCGCGCCTGGCGAAACCACGGCCAAGCCCCGCGTCACGGGCACCCAACTGTCCATTAGTCCTCCCGGTCACCTTCGCAGTGACGCGGACGCAGACTCGGGGACCGAAGGACGCCAAAGCATAGGAGAAACCCAGAGGGATGACACCCCCGTGACCTATTTTGGATGACGTAAATGTCACAAGCTCAGCAGGGGAAAGAACGTATTCCCCTGGGGCGCATCCGACCCCTCAGCCCGGGAGGCCCTGCGCCCAGCCTGCTCCTCTGAGCCCCCGTGCTGTGGCCCTGGTCCATTTGCTCCGCTCCATGGCCCAGATGCCAGCAGGACCGGGGGCGGAGGCACACTTACCACTGACATTCCCCTTCGCAGCGAACTCCGTGGGAGCCGCTGGCCTGGGACGACAGGACAGGGACAGGGCTGCCAAGGGCGCGCCCTCACAGGTGGCACTGCTCCCGTTCGGACCGCCGCCTTTACCGAAGAGGACGACGGACGGGTGACTCGCCCTGGGCCGCCCTCCTGTGGCGACACCCCTGACCTGCCCAGAAGGCAAAGGGGAGAGAAACTGACCAGCGCTGAGAGCTCCCTGTGTGTGATTTACTCGGACGAGCCACCTGAGAAATGACGCACCGAGACCTCAATGGTGACACCTTTTTAATAGGTCAAAGTAACTGCACAGCTCGTTATGTTCTTCCTGAGAATAAGTTAGACCCCGGCAAACTACAGGGAGGGCACAGTCTCAAAGCCATTGACCGGGACGGCGGTGTAGCTGGGCAGCAGAAGGAAACCCACTCTGTTTCGCTCAACTCTCTCCTGGGAAGACAGACACAACGAAAGGTTAGTGAACTCCAGTGGCTGTAAAAGAGTCAACATGGCTTTAATCTTTCTTTATAAATTATACAAAAATGGAAAACGGATGGTTCCAGAACCTCTTCTCGCTGCGGGGCGGAGATGCTCTGGCCCGAAGCATTTCTGCTCCCAGGAACATCGCTACAAAAACTGGCACATTATTCTGGTGGAAAAAGACACGTGTCTTTAAGAGTGTTCTACAGCTAGTTTCCAACCAAACGTTTCACACGTCCACGTGAAAGTAAACGGCAGGAAAGACGAAAGGGTCGTAGTTCTTTTTCTGAAATGACTCAAGTCTTCAAAATATAGCTTTTATATTCTTTCTCTGTAAAGTGGTATTAGCATATTGCAGCTGAAGAGTTCTAACGACGAGGAGAGCCCCGGGCCGGGGCACGTCCTGGTCGGCTTCCCCTCCGCCCTGTCCCCTTCCAACGTGCAGCTCGGCGGGTCCAGGAGCCAACGCGTCCCGGCTTTGGCCTCGCCGGGGACACAGCCTCACGCGCACACAAGCTCTGCTTCGTGACTCTTAAAAGCGTCCCACGTACAATTTTCATTCTTAGAAAAATGCCACATTTTGGATGCTAAACTTTTCTTAACACCGATTAAAGAAAAAAAGAAAAAATGAGCCCAAATCGGAACGTGGTTAGACCGTGTGGGGTCTTCGACCAGCTGGCCGCAGAGACGTCTGCACTGGGCTGCTGGCGACGGAGGACAGGCGGCGTCCTCGCTGCTGGTGGAGCTCGGGGCGCGCGGCCCTGGCGCGGCTCAGTGCGGCCTCGTCTGGCCGCGCGGCTTCAGCCGGGCCTGGTCGATGACGTCCAGCAGGTTCTTGGCGTCTACGGCCAGCGCGTGGGCAGCAGTCAGCACCTGCTTCTTGTACTCCTGCTGGAGGCTGGTCACGACGCACTGCTGGGCCAGCTTCGTCTTGCTGATGACCTCCCCCAGGTCGGAGTTCAGCAGCTTCTGGGCCATCTCGATCTGGAGGGACGAGGGAGGGATCAGGAGCCGCTCCCCGCGAGCCTCCCAGGGGGTTTACGCGCCTCCCTCGGCGCCGTCACGAGAAACACGGTCCTTCTGCCCTCAGACCGTCCTCAACACCACAGGCTGCAGAGTCAACGTCGCCGCCGCTGACCGGCTCTGGGGTGCCCACCCCGCCCCCGAGGTGCCCGCCGCCCGCATCGCCCCACAGCGGGCCGAGGCCCCGGGCCTACCTCTCGGTGGGTGCTGGCCGGCAGGACAGGAATGGTCTCATCCACCGTGGCCAGCAGCGTCCGCAGGGCCAGGCCGACCTCCTGACAGACGAGAGCACGGCGGTGAGGGCAGCGTCCCCCCGTGCCCCCCTCTCAGTTACGTCGGTTCTCAGTCCCTTTCTGCCACTGCAGAGGAGACTCCTACCCGTCTTTTCCTCTGCCCGAGCCCATCTCCTAAGTTATGGGGTCATTTTCCCACAAGACTCAGATCTGAGGGCTCATCACTCCACGAGTCCGGGGAACGAGTCCGGGGAACGGGCCGAGGGACAGACCCTGGCGGAAGGAGCGCACCCCGGGGGTTCGGGGTGGTGCCCCAGGTCCCTCCCCTTCTCCTCTGGCGCTTCCTGGCTCAGGAGGGCCCGCAGGCTGGTGCAGGCGAGGGGACCATGGCACCTGCCGAGTCTGCTCCGCCCCGGCCTCCACGGGGCCGCCGGCATGTTCTTCGCCTTTACACAAACGGCAATTTTGCCGCTTGCTTTTCTCACTCAAGGTTGTGTGTGTGAACAGGAAGATTTAAAAACCCTGCCTGCCACTGAGGAGCTGAGGACTCACCCACCCCGGAGCCCGGGCGGGGACGGGAACTCGTGTGACTGCGGCGGTGGCTGCAGACGGTCACCGTGCTGCCCTCGCTTGGACCCGCTGAAGCGCCAGGCCCGACCGTGGGGCCCTGCGGCCTTCCCCCGGGACGGGATGCGGTCTGCGGGCGCACGGCGCAGGCGGCCTACCTTCACCATGGGCACGTACTCCTCTGGCGGGGCTGGCTGGATCTTGCTGGACATCTCGATGACGGCCTTCACCAGGCCCGTCACGTTCTCGTACACCCTGTCGTTGGAGCGGTCCAGGTTGGCAGTGGGAGGGGGGCTGATCTCCTGGGGCTGAAGCTGCCAACAAAGAAGCCGGTCACTGCCCCGCTCTGCGGGGGGCATGTCACCACGCCCGGGTCAGAGCGTCTTGGGAGATGGAAGCAGACCGCGCAACGACGTTGTCTGCTCGGGGCACGGTCCACTTTGAGGGTGACAGTGGACTGGTTTGGATGAGGCAATCGCTTCTTCTAATTTTGGGGTGAGTTAAAGGAAATGAGTTGGAATCACATAATTTTACGGAAAAGCCCCAGATTCTCTCAGAGAAGTGATTCGACACCCCCAGAATCATTCACCAAAAGAGAAAGACACCGTAGGCTTCACAGCTCACTGAGGATTTTAGAGCGAGCTCAGAGGTCAGGCGTCCAGTCTGCGTGAAGAACATGCGCCTGCTCCGAGCTCTGCGGGAAGCACACGCGGCCCACGCGAGGCTGCGGTGGCAGCGGCAAGGCCGGCGGCGCCCCCTGACGGGGCAGCCGCGGCCACCTGTACGCAGGGACCCGGGGACACAGCTCCCTGGGCCTGGGCACAAAGACATCACCGGGCGTCACCCAAGGCAGACGGGAAGCTGAGCTCTGCAAGGGCTTCTGGGAAATCTCACTGCATTTAGGCGTCTGAACCAGGCCTGGGCCAGCCTGTGCGTATTTCCAGAGGCCACCGTGGCTCAGCGAGACCAGGACCTGGGGGTTCCAAGTCTCGGCACGAGACCGAAAAGGACCCTGCGGAGATGCCCCCGCCTCACTGCTGGCAGCTGCGGAGGCGGCGCCGGTGCGAGCCACGCGGGAGGGCCCTCCCTCGGCCCCTGGGCTCCGGGCCAGCCGCATGCAGAGCGCTGGGGTGGTGCAGAGGGGACAGACACACAGACACAGGTGCTTACCCTCCACGGCTATTGTCGCACGGAAGGTGAGGAAAGGTTAAAGAAATTATCAGAGAAAGGGAAAAAAGAAAAACAATATTAATAAAGGCAGCAGACACACCCCCCATCAAAACACACAAGCAGAGCAAAAAGGCGCGCGCGCCCGCCGCCAGCCCTTGGCTCGCCGCGGTCGGGGCAGAGCTGCTGGCCACGTGCCCCGGACGCCGCACGCCGGCAGAGGGCTGCCATGCACCAGGCCCGCCTCACAAACCAATGAGGAAAACGACATGCAAAGCCCGACAGTGACAGTCTGGCCAGCCGTGCAAGAATCAAAAGGACCAGGGGTCTTCGAAGGGGGAGGAGGACAGACACCTGGCATCACTGAGCGGTGCTGAGTGACTGGGAGAAACCGCACCCCCCTCGGCCCCCTCGGGAATGGGCCTCGCTGTCTGGCCATCCTGCTGTAACAGATCCCTGGCTTCAGCTGTGTTTATGAAAACATGAGGAGCTTATTTTAAAAACAAAAACAAAACTTAAACAAAAACGCTTCCTTTGAACCAATTCTTCTGGCTAGCTCCTTTACATTAAGTTCAGAGGTTCTGTTTAATGTTTTTTCTCTAAGCTTACACCCAGGCCAACCTACTCTCGCTGACAGGCAACGCTGACTGGGGTGATGGGCGCCCTTGACCTTTCCCAGGGTGGTCTGGGAACAGCACGCCGTGTGGGATACGAGCTGCGCAGAACTTAAACGTCGGGGTCCGACCCGCACAGCTCGCTGTCCGTGAGTACTCACCAGAGGTCGGCTGTGACTATGATTCACCCTCCCCAGTGAGGGTCCCCGTGCGTCCCATCTGATGTGGCCCACGCGCCCTCGGGCTGGACCAGGGCTGCAGCCCGGCTCCCAGGAGAGCCGCGGGCAGAGCCACGGTTCTTGTCTCTGGGAGGCGGGGCACTTTGTTCTAACCTGCCTACGATTTGTTCTTTTTCTATTTCCCCTTTGCTCAACCCTGCCACAGCGCTGTCACAGCACTGTCACAGGGACCGTCCGCGGTGGTGCCCCCAAAGTGAAAGCTTAGTTTGGAGAGACACCAGTTCCTGGTTTCCTCTTTCCTGGGCCTGACAGCCTGGAGACGCCCACATCGGGAGCCCAGCACCCACACAGACGCGGCCGGCTCTGGCCAGCGCAGCAGGTGCCTGACGGTGCGAATAGCTCAGAACCGAAAGGGCTCCCGAGCCTGGCTTCTGGCTGACAGTGACCCAAATGAATCGCTTTAGCGACACCCAGCTGCAGGTGAGCATTTCTGCACGAAACAGTGGTGTTTTCTGAGGCTGATCTGATAACCTCTACAAAACAGATGGTTAATGAACAGAGACAAAGACCTCACACTAATTAAAAGGTCTTTACTTAACGTATTTAAGCAAACATACGAATTCCACCAAGATTTCTACTCGCTTAACACCCTGAAGTAAGGGACCTCCTCGCTGCACTTACTCACGTGTTAGCCCCCCTGTGAAAATGAACACGTGTCAGAATTCTAAGCCGGTATCTGATCGACTGCTAAAGCTGTTTTTTTGTTGTAATACAAGCCATTTTGAAAGTCCGCTCTTGTGGCTTATAAAAAACAAACAGCTCGTAACTGAATCTCCTCTCCTCTATGTGGAGAAGCCACACCAGGAAGGGCTGCGTCCCCCCCCCCCCGTGACGCCCCAGTCTGACGGCAGCGCGGGCGGCGCTCCAGAGCCAGCACTGGCTGCGAGGTCGCCCTGGCAGACGCTGCGGGCGCGGCCTCCGGCAGGGCCGCCCTTGGCCCCCTGGTCCCTGCACCACACCGGCAGGGGGCAAGCCGGTCTGAGCTGGTGCCAGCCTGCTCCCTCCCTGGTCGCTGCCCTCTGGGCTGCCAGCTGACACGTACCCTGTGCCTGGAGGTGACACTTCTCTTCCCCAGCACTACCTCTCTGACTCCTGGAGGTAGCAGAATGCCTTCTCCTACCCAGGAACTGCCCCTTGGCTCTGGCGGGGGTGCCGTGGACGGCCAGGGCTACCCTGAATGCGGCTCTGCTGTGGGGAGGACATAACCTTGAACACGCCCTTAACCTCGGCAAACCCTGACCGTCTCACGTGAAGAGAGGGAAAAAGGATGCGCGTACCACTGTGAGGGTTTGGAACGCCCGGGCGGGCTGCTGCAGCTCGGGGCCCGAGGGCGGCCTGAGTAAACGGTGTTTAATAGTGAATCTGGGTTCACCTTAACCAAAGCCACAGCTCCTGGACTTCAAAGCGATACCCAGGATGACATGCAATTTCTCTCTGCACCACTAAGAAAAAAACGCTGCCAATTAAATCGACACACCATCCTGATTTCGGAGATGTTAAAACATGAAAAAAAAAGGTATCAGAATTGGGAGAGAGCAAACTTGAGAGGGGACTGGTCTCCCAGGGAGAGCAGAGGCCCCTCCTCTGGGGGGCGGGGGGCCACAGCCACGGCGCCCTCGCGAGCCCTCTGCGGGCTTGAGGAGCCCGGCCAGACCCCGGCCAGCTTCCCACTCAGCCCCGGGTGACTGCAGTGAGCCACGCGCCCTGGTCCAATGAATGTTTAACACCAGAAGCCACCCTGCACTTCAGCCTGAAGCCACATTCTGCCTAGCGAGAGGAAAGCCAGGCCCTGTCCCGACCCAGGCCCCAGGACCTATCGTGTGACAGAAAACAGGGAAGAAAGTTCCCCCGAAAAGCTCGTGCGGACTGGGCGGGCGGGAGCAGGTGGTGCTGCGTCCTGGAGCCCCCAGCCCCACCCCTGTGATCCCGCCTTCAGCGCCAACTCCACCTCGGGTCACAGGGCCATCGACCGAGAGCAAAGGACTCCACGGAGCCCCGAGCAGGGCGCGGGCTCTGCCGCTCACCTTGACGCCCTCGTTGTAACTGTCCCCGGGGCTGCTGAGGCTGGCGAGGCTGCCCAGGTGGCCGGGGGCGCCAGGGCGTGGTGGCTTCTTTGGCGGAGCCGCAGGATCTGGCAAAGGAACGGGGGTCCCTCAGTGAGCGCCTCCAGAGTGGGAAACGGCTCCCCAACAACGGCTCCCGCTGCCCCCACGCGACACGCAGCAGCCCACGCTCCGCCCGCCTCGCTCGCCGTCCAAAGCTGAGGGGCGGACACAGGCCACGCCCGTGCTCCCCGAGTCACTCGGACTTCCTGACGTGCGCGTCCTCTGCATTTACCTGGCTTCCCCACGGGCTGGTAGATGTGCTGGTTTCCAGTCTATGGGAAGAGGAAAGGTCAGCTGAGGCGCCAGGTGCACACGGGGCCGCATCCGCCCCGCCCCCACTCCGTCCCCTTGAACCTGTGCCGAACGCTGGGCTCGAAAGCCGGCAAATGGAGGGGGGCAGCTGGCACGCCTCAGCTGGGGTGGGACGTTAGGCAAGTGAGCAAATAACGCCAGCAGGGCGTGATACAAGGGCCGTGACGGAGAAGCACGGGACACGACAGGAAGACAGACGTGGCTGTCACAACCAACTTAAAATCTTAGAAAGAGTGATGTCCATGGACGCCCCCAGCTGCGCCCATAGGAAGCTCCCTCTGCCGCAGAGCCACGTGCACCCATCAGGGGACCCTGACAGAAGAGGCTTCACTGCACTGGGGCCTCCAGATACTCCCCGTGCCCATGTTGTCACTGTCACCCAGAACCCTGTGTGTGCCGGGACCCCGTGGTCCGCCTCCCACCTGTCTGCACGCAGCCATAGGCCAACCCGAGAAACCCAAGTGGAAGCCCCGAGTTTCTCCCCCGGGACAGGGTAGAAAGGCAGCTCCACTTGGGACCAGCCCAATTTCAGGTCGTCATGCCGTAAACAGCCGACCCTGGGTTGACTAAATAAAAGGAAATATTTTAAGAACTACAGTCTACTTGTAAGAAGACTTTCCTTATTTTAAATAATGAAATGGCTTATGTACACTTCGAGGTGCTGCTCCTGCAGAGACCCAGGCCTTGAGACACTAGGGCTGCGGAAGGCGGACGCGACCCAACTGCTTCAACCCCCCGCTCCAGACCGAGAGACCCGCAGCGCCACGGGCCGGGCCGTGAGACTTGCTTTTGTGTTGCACTTCACGGTTCACCTGTCACTTATTTGTCCGACAGTCCTGGACACCGCCGTGTTCCAGACACAGAAGAGTCCCGGCCCCATCTGAGCTGACAGCAGCGGGCGGGGGGGGGCGCGATAAACAATAAAGACGCAGGACAGCAGGCTGCACAGAGCGGGCGAGAGGAGCTGCGTGCAGTGGAAAGGGGGTGAGGCTGGGCGTGGGGGACAGGAAGTGCAGTGTGAAGCGGGGGCCCGGCCTCCTGAGAGTGTGGTCGCTGAGCAGACCTGAGGGGGCGAGCTGGAACGACACCTGGGAGAAGAGTGGCCCCCAGCAGGGACCAAGCGAGGGTCCGAGGCACCGAGGCGGCCAGGGTAGCTGGGGAGGTGCGAGCAAGGGCGGGGGGCAGTGGTGAACGTGGACGAAGCTCTGCAGACAGGTACGGTCACCAGCCGTGCCATGCAGACTGACCCAGGCCACAAACCACACACATTTAAAAAGGTTTAAAGCACAAAACAGAACTTTCTGGTTGATACTCAGGCAATAGGAACGTTCAAATTATTTGAAAACCCTGTCCTCGGAACATTCTGGATTCACGCGACAGGAGCACACAGCAGGCGCTGCGCGGGGCGTCGCACAGGTCTGCCCCGGGAGGGCGGGCGCAGAGCCTGCTCCACAGGCCTGCGGGGCTGAGTGGCGTCAGCTGCACGCTCCGGGGGACGCGCCCGGCCGTCTGGGGCTCTGCTTCCCCACGGCTACACTGAGGCTGACGTCACTCACCTGCCGCGAGGCTGTGTCACAAGACAAGTGCACCAGTCTGAAACTCCACGTCGTTTTCACTTTTTATGCAAACTGATGGGATCGATTTCCACCAACCAGTTCGCCGTGTTTATGAGCAATAATTCCTACTGCTTTCCGGCCAAACGGTTCTCCCGGAAACCGTGGCACGTTTTCAGCGGCGTTCAATGGAATGCCTCAGAAATCGGCCCCACCAAATAGATGTCTTTAGCAAAGGACAGAAGAGAAAAAACCAGATGTGGTCACAGTGTGTACCAGCCCCCAGGAAGGGGGCAACCAGGGCCTGAACCGCACAGTCGTGAGTGGCCCGGTGGCCGTCCGCCGGCGTGTGTGTGAGCACGTCGTCCGGCTCGATGACGGGCGGCTGTGGGCAAGTTCTCCCCAGCGAGCCTCGGTTTACTCATTTGTGGAGCATGCGTGGCAGCGGCCTGGACAGGGATGCTGAGGACTCAGTGAGGCGGCATGAGCAAAGCACCCAGCACAGCACCCTGCAGTACTAAGCAGCACAGCACCCTGCAGTACTGAGCGCCTTCCCCATCAGTACTAAGTGCTCTGATTGTCGCCCAGGCCTGGCGAGCAGCAAATGCTGAGAGCACACGTGGACCCTTCACACGTCATGCTTCACAAAGTGTCTCTGAAGAACCCTCCTGCGTCCGGGTGTAATTCCCGAGTTTAGTCATTCTACGTGCTTTCTGGGTGTCGTCTATGCGCCACACACCGAAACACACAGATTTTTCCTTTTCTAGTAAAATTTCCCATCGGTAATGTTCTGAATAGCTGGCCCGTGACCAGGGTTAATTTTCATGCTAGGACAGGCTGCTGCTTCGCGTGTGCGTGATGCTCGATGGCAGTCAGTGTCATCTCGTGCTCGTGAGCCGAGGGTGCCCGCTGTAGGACAGCCCACCGCACCAGCTCACTCCAGTCGCAAACCCCAGGGCTTCCGGTGCTGGCTGAGCCCGACCTCGGGCCAGCCGGCCGTCGGCTGGCCTGGGGAGCTCCTGGCGGGGTCCCCTGCACAGGGCACCGTGGGGCTGGGTGACGACGCCTGTCCGGAAGTGAACCAGTGCTTCAATTCTGCTTTCCTGGGGTGGAGATTTAGCTCCATCAATCTGTTACCCATCGGGTTTCCCTTTTCCACTGAAACTTTTTTAGGTGTTGAAAAAATCTGCATTTATTTCAACCAGACATCAGCTGAGGGAAAGGCTAACAATTTTAATGATGTTCCCCAAAAGACCAGGGAATAGTTCTAGCAGGTCTCTAATACACTTGGAGTAATCATAAGCTGATGCTTTGAAGAAAACATAGGCATCTCCTCTCACGACACCCAGAAGAAAAACTTGTGAAACTAAGTTTCCCATGACTGCGGAAACTTTTATAACCCTGGAGATGGAGTATAAAAATTTAGCAGAGGATGACTTGAGTGTACCAACAGTTAATGCGTACATACTTCCTTAGGGCACAGAGTTCAGCTTGCTGTGGAAAAGATAGCATTTGTGACGGGCAGGAAACGTCGGCATCTGCGTCAGAATGCTGGGCTGTGCGGCGCATGTTCAACAACCTAGGCTAACACGGGCGCTGGATTTGTACGCGGGTGACTGTGTTCCACAGCTCGTTATCGGTACACATGCCACAGACACGAAGGCCCGAGTCCCGGTGAGAACCCGGGCCGCTGCTTACCAGGCCCTGGAGCCCTCCGTCCTCCCTGTCGATGCTGCCTCGCGAGAGCCGCACGTCAGGCTTCTGAGGGGAAAACAGACAGGTTCACGGTGGCCTGAGGAGCAGCGGCACGTGCCGTACGCAGCCACTTCCTCTCGCAACACGACTGTCCTCCGAACAGGAAGAGGGAAAGGTCCCCAGTTTCAAAACAATTCTCAAAACGCAGCGATGCCCAGCCCGGGCTGGCTGCCCTGGCAGAGGGCCCCCCCTCCGCACGTGCGCCCGCGGCGCGCGGTCCCCGCCACGCTGGGCGCCCTGCGTCTGAGCATGAGGGGCCGCCCTTGGGCCCCCCGGGCAAGGCCCGCACTCGAGGTTTTGCGGAAACCGAGTCCTGGCTCCACTCAGCCGACCCCCTTCTCAGGCCGTTTCGGGAAGACTGCAGTAGCTGCGTGGGGGGGGGGTGTGGCGGTGGGGGGGGGTGGCGGGGTTTGAGGCTGAGGACTCGGCGGGGCCCCGAGTCCAAAAGAGCCCTTGTGTTACACGACGCACAGAGACAGCTCTGTCTCGCCACTTCCTCTCTGTCCCCAGGGGACCCTGAGGGGTGTTGGCAAGAGTTGCTGAGAAAGACACGTCGCACCCACAACTCCGCACACGCGTGGGGGGTCCACGCCTGCCAGACCAGGGCTGAGGGAGCCGCCGCCCCGAGCCCGCACGCCACCCGAGAGAGTCACCCTGAAGACATGACTCGAGCAAGGCAAAGAGCCCACTACGGCAGGTTTCCCGGCAGCAGAGGGAAAGCCACGTCTCTCCCTTTGGGGAGACGCAGCCCTGCGGCCGGGGGCGCCGGCGGGCGGGGCGGTCACCAGGAAGCGCTCCTCCTCCTCCAGCCAGCGCTGGTCCTCCTCCATCTCCTGCTGCTGCCGGATCAGCCGCTCCTCCACCAGGCGCGGCGGCGGCAGCACCTGCCCGAGGCCCCGCAGGTCCAGCGCTGCAGAGTCCTGGAGGCAAAAACAGCGCGTCGGCTCTCGGAGTCTAGTTACGGGGCTCTGACGCGGGTGCGTGTGCGTGTGCATGTGTGTGCACGCGCCTTCCCCACAATAAAGCAAAGCAGCGCGGGTGACGGCAACGGTCCCCGTGCTGTGGGAGCCGCGCCGGAGGCGGCGAGCGACCATGCGCGCACCACGTTCAGAAAGCAGAGACGGTTCGCTCGGCTCCCGTCGCAGGGATTTGGTTCAGGAAACAAGCTAAGACACGTGCCAAGACGTCGCTGTTCGTGACAGTGGGAGGGAGACGACCGGGAAGTGCAACAGGGAGGGTCGACCGCGGCGGGCGCGCAGCACAGGGTGGTGACGGGAGGCCGTGTGTTTCCTTCTCGGCCTCCTGCTCACGCTGATGCCACGCAGGGCTCTGCCTTTCCAAGGAATGGGCTAATGACGGCAGCATCTCTCCTTTCTTTAGTAAAAAAGATTCACAGAGCCAGAAGGCATTTGCGTGGATGGAGTATCTTGATCTAGAATTAGGTCACTGGGGTCAAGAAACTCTAGGGTGCAGAAATTCAAGGTGCCCTGGGCGAAGCTCCAACAGCTGGAGCCCAAGCACGCCGAGCTCACCTCTGCAGTGGGCGGCCACATTGCCGTCTCCTTCGGCCTGTGACTCCACGGGTCCACCTGTTCCAGGAAAGATGCCTGTCCCGGGTAGATGCCGCTGGCCATGGCTGTCACCCCATGTGGACCGGAGTAGCCAGAGACCTGCGGAAGAGTGAGCGGCCGGGTCAGGCTCTGACGCAACGTGACTTCTGCACAGCGCTGCTCCCCACAAGAAAGCAAGCAGTTAAGACTAAACAGAACGCAGTGGCAGCGGACTAACGGCCCCCAAGAGACGTCCCTGTCCTTCCCCTGGAGCCTGTGGATGTGGCGCCTCACACGGCAAAGGGGCTTTGCAAACGGGATTACAAATCAGGGATCTGGAGATGGGGCGACGGTCCTGGATGGCCGGAGTGGACCGGATGCTGGTCTGGGCGTGGCCGTGGGGTGCGGGGGGCCTGCAGACGCTGGAAGGGCAAGGGAGTGGATCTCAGCTAAAACCTCAGGAGCAGCACTCTGTCACGCTCACGTTGGACACACTGCACAAACACGTGCTGAGGAGTCGGAGACAACCCGGGCGTGGGACGGAGCCACGAATGCAGCTGGGCCCCGCGCGGCTCCACGACGCCCTTTCCTGCCCAGCACCCGACCCCTCCCCCCACCACGACAGGGATCAGGCGGGCGGGGGCAGCCAAGTTCATGTTCTAACAGCGACGACCAGCCAGAGAAAAGACGCTCGGCTGGAGCCGGGGAGAAGGCCGCGGTGCGGGCGGGCCGGGGGTGTCCGTAACAGGCGCCTCGCTCAGCACGAGGGACGCAGTCCGCGTGCGCCTCCAGCGCCCACCGGGCTAGACCTGGATGGCCAGGGGTCAGTTAACTCTGTAAGGAGATGAGGCCGAGTCCTACTTCCCCGCAGCGATACCCTCTTCCACTAAGGCCTCGTGTATCTGCGAGGTCTCCAAGCAGCGATTTCTACCAATTCCACACTGACGACGTGTAGCTAATAAAACTTTCAAATAAAACTGAGAGTTCTCACTCTTCACTAGAATGAAAACATTTAATCATAAAAAATGCCACGAAACATAAAATGCTACGTGACTATTTCTGGTCCAAATGAACACATTACTGCCCGAGGACTTACAGGAATTTCCACAACAAAGAGATGCCAAATGATCTCAGGCAGTTTTCTGCGTGACCCCGACCACGCGGAAGGATCAGAGGAGCATCTGGGGCTGAAAAGGACCAGAAGTGACACCAGGAAACGTCCTCTAGCGGCTCTCGCTCACGAGGTCAGGGAACTCAGGGCTTGGGAGAGGCTCATCAGTCAAGGGCTGATGAGAAAAAAACGAACGTCTTCACTTGTTCACCGAACTCTATTCTGCACACTGGTCTAGGCGTCCAGCGGAAACCAGGCCCCTCCTCGGGGGCTTCCGCTCGATGGGGACAGACAACCGGGCCCCAGGGGCTGAGGGCGCCGCGGCCCGGTCACGGAGCGAGGACCCGCGTGGCCGCCAGGCTCCGCGCACTCCCTGCCGCCCCCACGTTCTCTCCATGCCTCCGGCCTCTGGCGCCTGCTCGGTGCCCCCGGAGCTGACTTCCCGCGCCTCAAGAAAAGCTCATACCGCCCCTCAAAACAGGAACAAAAAATTGCTGACTCTGCTTCCGGCCCTTTTCTTTCAAAGATATTCTTTTCTCACTTGTACGGGGTATTTGCCTATAAGCCGAACGTTCTTTCCACACTTGTCCAGTGGGCATCTCATCTGATCTTAAAGGCCATTTTGAACTTTGTTCTTCCCATCCATAAAAACTGCCCCGTTCAGGATCACCTCTGGATCCGCCCTGCACCTTCTCAGAACCGGAAGAGGCGGACCTGACAGCGGCAGGCCCGCGACACCCGCCCCAACTGCTTTCAGACCGAGAGACTATCTATAGCCTCTCCAGGGGATGTCGAGACCACGGTCACTCAGACGATTATTAGGTTGATTACTTTCCTACCTTTCTGCTTGCCAAATCATACAAATAAACAAATAACCACACACACACAAAATAAATACAACGTGCCTCCCCACCCCTAAATGTGCTGAAAGACAAAGTAACACGCCTCGTATCTGAACGACGGGTTTACCTGGTAATGGTTGGTCTGTACCACGTGCTGTGGGCTGGGGTAAAATCCTTCGCTGGACCGTGGGCTAGGATAACCGGGCCTGCTGGGCTGTGAACCAATCACAGAGCATCACGTGAATAAGCATTTGGATTATTTTAGTAAATCCATGTTACTGAAAACTTTAGAAAAAGATATTTCTCTAAAAGAGCTTAGCTGGAAAGAATGACAGAGGACGCCAAGACATTTCCATGGGGGAAACGGCCTCTTCAGCAAGCGAGGCCAGGCCGACAGAGACGCCCACACGTGCGAAAATGAAGCCGGACCCGCCTCTCACAACGTGCACGAACACACACCCCGAACGACCATCACGCTCCACGCGCGGCCTCGAGCTAGAACGCTCTTCGTAGAAGAACATGTGCGTGACCGTGGGGGAGGCAACGGGTTCTAGATGCGACACGACAGGCTCGATCGACAAAGCAAAAACCGACAAACGACAAATACTCTCAGTGGTGGGCGACGGACGTGAGCAGACCCCATGAGGACAGACCCACGGCCAGCAAGCTCCTGCGTGAACCGTGGCAGCCACAGGGGGCACCAGGAAAGCGCAAACCGGGCGCTTCCCGTGCCTGAGTGGCCTTCGCTCTGCTCCGCCCCCTGGGGCTGGGGACCGAGGACGAGTGAGGAAACCGACCGGCTTCTAACGTCTCACGGATAACTGGAAGTTGAGCTGGAAGAACTGTGAAGTCACTTCCAGCTCTAAAATTCTCATTGTTTCTGAGACACCTGAATTCAAAGTTCACAGCAGAAGAAAGGTTTGGTTTGAAACAGAAGACAAGCCCGTGAAGTCTGAACCTGGGAGTTGCAAAGGGGAAGCCCATTATTCTCCAGCCAAATGACGACCAGAGTGAAAGGAAACGGGGTCAGGCCCCAGTGAGCCTCTTAACTTTGGGGAAGGTACGCACTCATCCCTTAATCACTGTCCCGCTGCAAAAAGTCCCAACACAGTCCACTGCGCACTGAAGGGCAGGCCCCCAGGCCCCTGAAACGGGTGAGGGGCAGGAAAGGGGCTTCACTGCGTGCTGGGGGAGGGGGCTTCCCAAGAGTGCTCCACAAAGCCCAAGGCACTGCGCTTCAGATGCATGTTTTAAAAGGCTGCATTAGAACGAGTCGTTTAAAGGAGGCAAAAAGTCCGACTGTCTGGACGGCCATCTGAAGGCATCAGTGCGCATGCTGGCAGCGGGCGCACGGGAGACGCTCCTGGGGTCCAGGCGTGGCGGGGAGCAGAGCAGGAACCAGGACAGCGCACAGCCCTCTGGCGGCTGTGCGGACGTGTCCTCTGGCTCACGTTCTGGAGGTGGCAGCTTAAGGAACGCAGGCCAAACACACGTTTGCGCTCGGTGCGCCCTATGTGCACGGAGCCAGGGGCTTCACGGTGATTCCCAGAGGAACGCCACGAACAGTGTCACCGGCCCATGTCGCGGAGGACAGAACTGAGGCTCAGGCCATGCGGCAGGAACGGCAGGCCCGCCTGGCTCCGGGCCTGCTGTGTTGTGCTGCTGCTTGGGACAAGTGCCCTTCTGATACACCAAACAGAAAGGCAAATACGAGAGGAACAGGCCAGAGAACGGCACGGTCTCCTGACAACATCCTATGGGGACTGAACTAAAGGGCAGCAGTGATAACACTGGAAAGGTTCTATGTCAGAACGAAAACAACGGCGCAAAGAGGAAAACCAAACGACTTCGCGAAGAACGGCACGAGACCACGCTCTGCCAACCGCAGCCGAGGAGCCCGGACGCACTGCGAGCCGGCCCTGCGTCCCCTGCAAACGGGAATCGGGCACAGTGGTCCAGGCCGTGCTCTGCAGCGGATGGCCAGCGTGCGCGACAGGGCACCTCACCTCCCTGTGCCTGCATGTTCTCCCTGAACGAGTGGGGACAGGGCTGTCAGGTTCCCCCACAAGAACGGCTTCCACGTGAGCCCCCCAAAGTGTCGCTGCTACTAACTGCCACGATTTAGCAAGGACCTTACATCTCCTCCTCGCAGACACTTGGCTTTTCCCAAAGCAAACTGCAGAGCGGAGGGGGCTCCTGTGACGTCCTCCCAGGTGAGGAGGAAGAGAAAGGACAAGCTGACATGTCCCAAACACGCGGTGGGTGGCACCGCTCCTGACGGGCGTGAGGGTGTTCGAGAGGCTGCATCTGATGGCCACTGTGGTGGGCGCCTGGGGTGGCGGTGGGCACGTGAGACGGGGTCCGGTCCGCAGGGCCCGCTCCACCACCCGCTGTCTCTCCCAGCAGTGTGCAGGGAAAACGGCAGCGAAGTCCTGTGATCGGAACGCAGAGCCAGCTCTGAGGGACCCAGGGCACACCACATTCTGCAGCTTATCAGACCCCGGACTTTCCAGAACAGCATCCTGCGCGTACGGACGGGCGGTTTCACTTTGTTTGGTTGAACTTTACCAAGATGTGCTGCCATTCTAGAAAACCTGGCGCCCAGACGGGTGAGAGTCACATCAGTCGCAGCTATGGCTGTCTATTCACGGAGAGTCCGCACCGCAGGCGCGAGCCCCCGGCCACTGCCGTGCCTCCCGGCGACACCACGCCAGACTGCATTATACGAGTGGGTGATGAAGTGATGGAAATTTCCTTTTTCCTCAACGGTCTCCTGGCAGAACTGGCATTTTGAAATCAGTAACTTTATCACCTATGTATTTCACTTCGGGATTAGAAACAGGATATTATCAAATGATTTTTGTATGAATGGAGTGCTGGGTCTGAAACACTGTTCTGAGGCACCTACTCTCTAACTTATTTTCAGGACCCCTTTACACTCCCAAAAATAACTGATGACCTCAAGAGCTTGCATGTGTGTGAAATACATCTACCAATATTTATATTATTAGAAATTAAAACAGGCACTTAAAAATAACTAATTACATGTTTTAAAAGATACTGTTGTTCAACCCCCCCCCCCAAAAGATACCATTGATAGAGGTGGCACCCCTGCACGGTGCGACTGGCCCCCAGGCTTGCAGGAGGCACGCGCCCTCATGCCCGCCCGGCTGCGGGGCAGAGGGGACCGCACGGGGACACGGCCCCCTCTGACCGTGGAACGCTGGGCCCTGAAAGCAGGACCCGGCCCTGCGGGTGGGAAGGAGAGGGGCCGCCTCACAGGACTGGGTCCTGACTGGCAAGGAGCCTGTCAATCATCTCACAATCACTGAGCGATGATCCTCTGGCCACTAAAACTTTGAATCCAGGGTTTGCCAAGCTTTTTCTTCGAGGATCAAAGAGGAAATATTTTAACCTTTGAGGGCCAGGCTGTTACTGGACTACTCAACTCTGTCCGTGTAAGTGACACCAGCCACGGACAATCACAAACGAAGGTATAATTCGTTCCACTCAAATTTTAACAAAAACAGGCGGTGGGCCACAGCTCGCTGACTGCTACTTCAAAGGGTAGAACAATCTGACTACAGAATGAACCTGCAAATGTGCACTTTGAAAACGTCTCAAAAAATAAAGAAATGTGAGGATATTTAAAAATTAATAAGCAGTCCCCATCTCTGCTCTCTAAAACAAAAAGGCCTAGCTGCCCACGACCCTAATACTATAGCTTTGCAAAACTTAGCCAAATAAAAATGATTAAAAATTTGACTGCTTGAGATATATAAAAATGTTCGGATGGAAAAAGTCCCTTAATCCTGTGAGTTTTAGGGGGCGCTGCGTTACTGGGTGCTCGCGACCAGCTCTGTGCAGCCCTGGCTCACTCCTGTGACCGCCTTCTCTCCCTGGCCACCGGCGATGCCCGAGGGGGGGGGGGTGGCCGCACCTCGTCCCACACACACGGGGAAGGCGAGGTCGGGGGAGCAGGCAGCGGCTCGCCCAGTCTCCAGAGCCCACTGTGAAGAGATCACGGCCCTGCAGGCCTGCGGCCTCGCCTCCAAGGCCCCGCCCCCAGAGCTGGGCTTCGCCAGCCTGCTCGCCAACCCGCTGGAAGGGCGAAGCGCGGGGGGCCTTAGGGGCCGGGCGTGGGGTTCATCGCGTTTCTATGGAGAAGTGTGTCGCTTTCCTCACCAACTCACTCAAGGCAAGGTCCCTTGGACAGAGGATGTAGCCTTCCTTCTCTGGGCCTCGGTTTTTCTATTTGCTGAGGAGGTAAAACTATAGAACCCTTCGCCTCTGAAATTCTGAAAAACTGTGTCAGTTACCTGTGTTAACACTAAACGTGTGATAATATTAGGTCACTGTTATAGAATTTAAAACACTGATCAAGAAAAGAGCAGCGTTCAGGCCTGACGATTAAAAAAATGGGCACTTCCACTAACAGATTTCTGAACATTTTTCAAAAAAAAAAAAAAAAGAATTTTTGAAGTTTCTATTTTTAGCTAATCAAAGACCAAACAGCAGGTAACTATTAACTACCAGAATAGTCTACGATATACTTACTTCTTAGAAAATGACCTGACTGGATTATTCATGGCAACTAAGCTGGCCTGTGAAAGCACCCTGCCAAAAGCCAGAGGCGCACGAAGATTCTTAGCCCAAGGCAGCAGCCCCCCCCCTGAGTGGCCGCGGGGACCCCGCTCCTGTGAGAATCTGAGGCCTGAGGACCTGAGGCAGTGATGTCAGCACCGGGAGCGGCTGCAGCCACTGGTAACCTTTGCTCGCTGGCCCGCTGCCCCCTCCTGCCGTGCGGCCTGGTTCCTGACAGGCCAGGGACCGATGTCGGTCCACAGCCTGGGGGTTGGGGACTCCCAACCTAAGGGGAGTGTCGAAGGGCCAACTACGTCCCAGTCCCCGGCACAGCAGAGCCGGGCAGCACGGGAAGGCTGGGGCCGTCTGCTGGCCGGAAGAGTGAAGGTCACAGATGTGCAGCGAGTGGGCGGGGAGGCTCAGGAACACCCACGCCAACACCTCGGCCAGGCCACAGGCACAAGTTTCTCAACAAAACCAAACCAAACCCAAAGGAACACGGTCAGGTGGACTTCGACCCACTTTAAAATAAAGCAAATGTGGAGGGGATGGTGGGGAGGGAGGGAGACCAGGAAGAGCAATTTAAGGCGGCATCGAATCCCATCACCCTCGGATTGGAACAGGTGAGATGCAAGTTAGGAAAACAAGTGCACAGGAGAGTCCCGCAGAGCAGCAGTGGAGAGTGGAGCTTGACAGCGGCTGCTTTTAGCATGACCCCCACGTGCCCCCCCAACCTCAGCCAGCGGGGGCCCTCACTACCTTGGGCGGGGCCTCGTCGGGCCCTCCGGAGTCCCAGGACACCGCGACCTGTCTTCGGGACTCCATCCGCACCCGCTCCTCCTGCTGCGCCTTCTCCTCCTCCAGGATCGTGCTAGAGAGAGAACACAGCGCGTGAGGGGCCGCCCGGTCACAGTCCGGAACGAGGGTCCGCTCTCTAACCCTCTCCAACCCGCCACACGACCACTCGGAACCGCCCCGAGGCAAGTCCCTCTGCAGCACAGCCCCAGGCAAGAGGAGGCCCGCTTGGCAGACGGGGGCGCGGCGGGGACAATCAGACGAGCAAGACGGAATGCGGCACGCCCACGCCTACTTGGAGCGGGAAGGAATCACCCGGCACCTCGTCCCTCGTCGAGCACAGACGCGTCTCGGGGCAGTGTGCACGGGAACGCGGCCTCCCCGCGACGGGACACCACGCACCATGGGCAGGCGGTCTCCCTACACTGCTCGAGCAGGACTTTACCTCCCCCGGGGTGCTCGGCGGAGCACGTCACTCACCTGCCGCCCCACACGGCCGCCCCACACGGCCCGCGGCTCGGGGCTGCCGCGGCGTCTCAGTCTTGGCCGCCTGCCGGCACAGACAGTGCCCCGAGGGCGGCCAGCGCGAGCCCCCACTCAGTGCCCATTCCGCTCGGCTCCCTGCAGCTCCGCGGGCGGCCAGTCCCGGGGACCTCCGTCCCCACTGCGGCCCGTGGCTCCCTCCTGCACACCCGCCGCTCGCCGTCCTAATAATGCAGCTCATTCACCGAGCCTCCCGGGGAAGCGCGGCGCGCAGCCACCCGGGATTACTCATGAGAGTGAGGTCAGCCGCCCCGGACCCCTCCAATCTGGGAACACGCTCGACTCCTGCGAGCGGACATTCCTGCCTGGCGAGACTGGGGCGGGCCGTTCACACAGCCCGACTCACGCAACCGCCCTCCAAGTCAGGAAACGCAGACAAGACTCCTTTCTCGACCGCCTGAGTCAGCAAGCCCTCACTGCAGATGGCAGGCGGCTTTTTTTTTTCAAAGGAGAGGGAACATTTCCTCCATGATCACATGAGCACATCAGAGAAAAGCTTTCAGTCAAAAGACTCCACTCCCTTCCTGGAAACACGACCTTGGTTTTCTCCCAGCTCCAGCTGGTGATCGTGACCGAGAAAACAACATGAACCTTTCACGCCGGAACCGGCTCCCAGGCGCCGTCCGCGTCTGTGCACTTGGCCCCCACGAGGCCGAGGGCGGCCACCTGGCGGCCCGTCCTCACACGCCCGAACAGTACTGATCCAGGGTCACATCACGTGTTAACGCTGATGGCAAATGGACAAGCGAAGCCACAGTCGTAGACTGCGCCCACTGACCGGCGACGAGCCCATCCAGCCCGTCCCCGGGGTTCCTGCACTCAACGGGGAAGGGCTGCGGGCTGCTCCCTTCAAGGTGGCCACTGAGAGCAGGCGTCCAGCCCGGGACCACTGGCCCAATTACCTGACCCACAGACCTTGAATCAAAATTTCCAAAAACTTTATAGTTTCAAACAATTGTAAAGTCCATAAAAATCAAGTAAAAAATAATTGTCCTTTTTTTCAACTTCTTCAAATAATGAAAATCTAGGCAGCTGAGAAGGCCGAGCGTGACACAGCTTTTAAGGCGAGGAAGCCTCCGTTTGTCACCGGCCCCACCCCCGGAGCAATGCATCGCACACACGTTGCTTTGTGAAATGGGCCACCCCGATCTGAAGGCTGCTGCTCCCCACAGAATCCTCTCCAGATGGGTTACATGAGGTCTCTGGCCATGTGGAGAGCCTCTCTGGGCCCGGCCGCCCACACTCGCCCTCCAGCCCCCTGCACTTCCTGTCTGAATCATGCACTTCGGCCGTTCGTCACAGGCCACTATCTAAGCTATTTCTCTGCTTTGATGGGATTTGGGTCGCAAGCTTCCCAGGCTCATCAGACTTGGATCTGATTTCTCATCAGCTGCACAGCATCTGCATGCACGGGGGACGTCCATGTTTGTGCCACGGAAGCGCCAGGCTCAGCTCTCAAAGAGCACAGCGATGGCCGGGCAGCGAGACCAGACGCTTCTGAGAAAGCAGAGCTGACCGCTCAAAGTAGCCCGAGTATAAATAACTCGGCGGACTCTGTTTCCACAGCGGGAAGGCTACGCCATACCCGGAGCCGAGTGCACAGGAGGACATGTCTGACCCCCCCCCCTTCCCAGCTGCTGGAGAGCCGAGACCAGTAAAACAGGACGTGTGGAGTGTCAAGGAGGTCAGATGCAAACATATTTTCCCAAACTACAGATATTTTTAGTAGCGATGTATTCCACTTGAAAGCCTGTAGCTGCCCAATGTGAACTGGCAATGAGCCCTCATGTTTTTTCCTGGGATGGTGGTTTCTAAGTCTCAAACTTACAAGCAGATGAAATAACAAAAGCTAAGACTTTCCACTAAACAAACAGAACATGTGACGATCATGTCTTTATCTACAAATCTGATCTAGGGAGAATCCTGAAGAGGAGAAAAAGATTACTTCATTTAATTCTAGCTTCATTTACTCTCTTTGCTTTAAGAGAAAAAGTCATCAAGGAAACCAATTCAGAGTAAAAGGTCATCCGCAGTTGGAAGGGTCGCTCTGCTTGCCTGTCCCTGGCCCACAGCGCTCCCCGAAACCTGGCCTCACAGCCTCTGTGAGCGGGGATAGAGAAGTCTTATCACATTTCCGGTTCGGGGCAATAAAATGTGACCTCACTCCTAAGGTATTTTCACGGAGAGCAAGAAAGTGGTCTGATGGGCCCCTTGACCCCAGTACTGAGCTAAGATACAAACATGAGCCTCCAGCACAAACAAGGGTGACAGTGGGAACGGGCCATCAGCCCGAGTGGCTGCTAAGCCCACAGAGTGGCCCCCGGAGACAGGGTGCAGCTAGGAGCTGCATCTCCGCTGAGGCAGGCGGCACAGGCAGTCTGGCTTATTTCAACTTGTCAAATCATTCATAAATGGAATATTGTCTGTCCTTTCTGCTATTGGATGGAAAAATAAAATATGTGAAAAAAACAGTAAAACCTTAAGTAAATGCAAATCAGTTCTGCACTGTTACCCGCGTTGTATACTGCTAGGGAAAGAAGAGTTTTTAAATCCATTTCATTCTTTTCTTTAGCATTTTTCCTGAGTGACCATGCCACTATTCTTTTCTTTGAAACTTAAAACATTTCTTCTTTAAATATAAGAAATACTCTTTGTCCGAATAACTTTTTTAAGAAGGTGAAACTTCGATCACCTAAACATAATAATTTTATGGTGACATCACAAGATTTGCTTTGGATATAAAATCGTCTGGGTTTGTAGCTACTTAGACTAATCTGAAAGATATCCACAGAAATAGCAGCAAGAAACTGGAAGGAAAAAAAGCCAAGAGGGAAATGGCTTGTTTTGGCAAGTTCATGGGAATACCAGTTTTGAAACACGATCTCTTATAATTACCCAACATTGCCTCACCACAAAGGAATGGAACTGACCTTTTAACAACAACAAAAACTCCCCTGGTATCTCCGCAGAAAACAGGGCTGGAGACTTGAGACACAACAGGGGGAGTGTGTCTGTCAGGGTCTGGCCCCGCGGCTGCATGTCACAGCCGCGGTCACAGCCTCCTGCCTCTGCTGCTTCTCTAACAAGCAGGCGTCCGGTCTTACGAGCGCACGGAAACCGCGTTTCTCTCTCATTACATCTCTGAAACTGTAGGAACTCATGCCCTTTTGTTTGGTTGTGGTGTTACCCATCTCGAAGTTATTAATAAAAAAATGATTTCTACGAAACGTTACTTTAAAATGGTGACCTCGCTGTATTTCTGGCCAGTTCAAGTAGCTTTTTTGTGACCGGCCCTCCAGCAGCTAGCACTTTTGGACTGTGGACTTCAGAAGTAGCTGTGAGAGCCGGGGGACAACCCAAAGCTTCCACACTCTGGGGGAGCGGGCACGAGGGGAGGGGACTGGTGCAGGGTGAGGCCCCTAATGGTCGTCAGCCAGAAGCAGACCCCAGCCTTACTGGTTTGAAGAACCAGATGACCGTCAGGGCCACCAAGGCTGGTAGGAAGCGAGAGAGGAAACCCCACGAAGAAGAGAGCCAGGGAGTGCAAACTCCGCCCACACCTCCAGCGGACCGCGAAGCCATGCGCACGGAGGGCCCCCAGCAGCCGCCACAGGCTGAGAGAACTGAACGGCAACCTGACCGGCCCGCAGCACGGGGAGCGTCTGCAGTCTGAGACCAGCCAAGTCAACTACCTGTTAAAACCAACCAACCAACCAACCAACCCCTCTTCAGAGAATAACTGCATAAAGAGTCACAATGTCCAGGACAATTTAAATTACTTGATACGCACGCACGCGTGCGACCCATTCTCAAGAGGAAAACAAATCTCAAAGAGGCTGACTCCAAAGATGACTCAGAAGTTGGAATTAGCAGGCAAGGACTTTAAAGAGCTATTATATTCAAAGACATAAAGAAAAATCTGTTTGTAATTAATGAAAAGATAGGAAATATCAACCGAAAAAAAATTGTAAAAAATGAGCCAAATGAAACTTCTATAATGAAAGATACATCTGAAATTAAATCTCCACAGGATCAGGGGAGGGGTAGGCTGAAGATGACAGAGAAAACAGGGAACTTGAAATGAATCAGTAAAAATTATCCAATCTGAAGGATTTAGATAAAAAAGACTGGGGTGTAAGGGAGAAAAATAACAGCCTCTGGGGCCTGACAGGTCCTACCAAAAGGATTAACACACATAAGCTGGAGTTTCAGAAGAGAGAAAATGGAGCAGAAGAAACACCTGAATGTACCATGGTCACGGACACACACATTCAGATTCAAGAGGTTCAGTGAACCCCAAGTATGATTGATACAAAAATCATACCCAAGCACATCCTACTTGAACTGCTGAAATCCAAAGAAAAAGAGAAAATCGTGGAAGCAGCCAAAAAAAAGACAAATTACATAGAAAGGAACAACAAAGTGGAAGGCCAGGGATTTCTCATGAGAACTAACAGAGGTCAGAGGTTAGTGCAAGAACAGCTCAGAGGTCAGAGGTTAGTGCAAGAACAGCTTTAAAGCACTAACAGAAAAAAAAGGCTGTCAATTTAGAATTCTGTATTTAGTAAAGATAATCCTTTTCCCTGAAAAAACATACATTTTTCAGATTAAAAACAACCCAAAAACGGATGGAATGCACCAACAGACCTCACCACGAGAAATGGGAAACCAAACGGAAGAAGGATCCTCAGAAAGAATAAAGAGCACTGTGTGGGGTTAAATATGAACGATTTTTCCTTACTTTCTTCAAAATACTATTTAAAACCCAAAACATAATCTCATTTTGTGAGGTTACGAACACTTATGAATGTAAATAACACGTATGACATCTAGAGCAGCGGTCCCCAACCTTTGTGGCCCCAGGGACCGGCGCCCCTATGAGAATCTGATGCCTGACGGTCTGAGGCGGAGCTGAGCGGTGACGCGGGCGCTGGGAGCGGCTGCAGACACAGACGAGGCTCAGCTCGCTGGCCCGCCGCCCCCTCCTGCCGTGCGGCCCGGTTCCTGACAGGCCAGGGCCGGTACCGGTACTGGCACATGGCCCGGGAGTGGGGGCCCCTGAGCTGGGGTGTAATGGCCCGAGGCGCTGCGAGGCCTCCACGTGTGGAGTGCGATGAAGACCCAGGTCAACCCTAAGAACAAAATGCAAAGGGTGCTGCTGAGAAGCAAATTCGGGGTTCGGAGGACAGAGGGGTGTGGGGGACCTGCCGCTGGCTTCCACGTGCCAACCCCTTAGCTGAGAGCCGAGACACAGGCTCTGGGACGCGGGCCGTGGGGCCCTCCACTGGCTCCTGCCGCTCGGTACCCCGACGGGGCGCCTGGACCAAGGCCTCCACTGTCCGTGTCTGCCCCGCCGTCTGCCTCACTCTCCCCTGATCTTTCTGGGGACACAAACCCGGGGGACAGAATCCAGCAAAGGGGAATTAAAGACAAGGGGAGGGAACACGAGAGAGGGAATGAAGCAGCAGCAGTAACGGAACGGAAGGGAGGGGAAGGGAAGGCCTCGCGGTGGCCTCCGGGGGGGGGGTGGTCGGAGCGTGGGCTGGGCTGTCAACAGTACAACGCGGGTGACAGCTGTAGCGCCAACCTGTCCTGTCAGAGGCGTCGGGCGAGGGGGAAGTGGACAGAGCAGGGGAACACGGCGGGGCGGGGGGGGGCGCAGCGCGGAAAACAGACAGGAAAGGACACGGGGCCTGGAGTCAGGAGAGGGGCCCGGAGCGCGCGCGCCACCCTCTGTCGGTGGCACAGTCCAGGGCGAGTCCCGGGACTGCGCGAAGCCGCGGGGCCTCTGCGTGGAAAGGGCGGTAACAGTGCACGTGACCAGCGGCCGCGGAGCCAAAGGAGGCGATGTGCGGGAAAGCGACTGAGGGCGAAGGGCGAACTTTACGAAACGCAGCTTTTCTCACGAGAAGCCTGTGGGCTCCACACGCAATCGAGGCGAACCGTGGAGGCGTCGCTGCAAGGAGGTGCGCTCGCCCAGCCCGCACGGCTGTGCGGCTGAGCCACGAGGGTGAGAACACCCGCCGCTGAGGACCAGCCAAGACATGATTTCAGTGAAAATCACCTAAATATTACATTGAATTCCCATTACGTGTAGATTTACTTACTTTTTATACTGGGAAGGCTAAAGATAAAACAACCAACCAAGAACCAAACCAAAAAGGCGGTTCAGACGCCGGCAACATTTTGAGATGTGCGTGGGGACAAGTGGGAAAGATCGCCCTTCCAGATGCTGTCGTGACCCAACAGGACGGCGACGAGAAGGGAGACGCTGCTGCGATGGCCGAGGAGTTTCCACTCCGCCTCTGAGAGGAGTTTTGGAAGCAAATACTAAACCACTTGCAAAAGCACACGGCGAAGCAGCACAGGGAACCTCACCTCGTCGACCAAACCTAGAGCTTTGAATTCAGAGTTCACATTTTAGGGTAAGTAAACGAAGAATCAAAAACTTGTATAAGATGTTCTCACAGATTAAAAATGATAAATCCATGTCTCTATAAAACGTCAAAAAGGTAGGCTTTGTATTTCAGTATCTGAAGTAACGGCAAACACTTTTAATTTGATCACCAGTTTAAAAGGAAACTGATAATTGTTCTATACCCTAAGACCCCCAGGTCCCCTCTGGGCCTTCAGGAAAAGCTTTGCTGTCACCACTGTCCCTGGAGCCGTAGCACAGTACGTGTGCTGCAGGAGCCGTGTTCAGTTGGAGGATTCTAGGTGACTTCATTTAATCCTGAAAACTAGAGAGCAGGTGGGATTTGTGATCCTGCTCTGGCGAGGAGGCTAAGCCACCTGCCCGAGGCCACGTGACCTTTTCGAACTTCTTTTTCAACTCTAACCTTCATAATACAAAATACCTAACTCTAAACACCGGGCTAAATTCCTCCAAAGTCAAGTGCTCTCTGTGCTTGTTACACACACACACACACACACACACACACACACACACACACACACACACCCATTTATAGGTGTTTCTGGCTTGAACTGGCAGCCTCACAGATCAACTGAAATAGTCTGTGTCTTGAGATACTTTGTAACTTCACTTGGGTATGATATTAAGATGTTAATATAAAAAAAATGTAATAAACATGAAGCTACAGCCACTCCAAGCTAAGTCATGACTCTGACCGAAGAGATCACTCAAAGGTCAGCTTTGTATGATAAGGTTAACAGCAAACATGACACTATTAAGTTAAAATAACAAACAAACATATATCCCCCGCCCTGAAGCTGTAGAGAAGGCTATGTGCTGTGTGTACGGGATGAGTTCTCAGCGAGTAAGCGCCGGCCCTGGCTCATCCGCACCGGTGTGGCTTGTCTCTAGTTGTCCCAAGTCATCCCTGCAGAGACGAAGCCTCCTCAAAATCTGCCAGAGCTGTTCCTCACTGTGTCTGGGGTTCCAGGGGGCCACAGGCAGCAACATGTGACACACTCCAGGTGTGATGACTAAATAAGTATACTGAATAGGACAGTTATTTTGAAACTAACATACAGAGACCATGTCACACTTCAAAGTCCTTGGTGGGGGGCCCGGTACACATGTCAGCGATGTTGCCATTTTGGGGAGACTTTCTTTGCTTGATACTTAAATAAAAGACAACCAGCTACAAGAATTCCTTGTCCTCCTATTTTTTCCTTTTAACTAAGCAGTCTCAACGACCAGCTCAGTCATAATTACGAAATGGCGAAGTTAGTGGCCCTAGTCATGTCTCAAATCACGGCACAGAGCAGGAAGGCGGACTGAGGGGGCCTGGACTGGGGCGCTTGCTAGGAGTTCCAGCCCCGAGGCCTCAGGTCGTGCCGACCCTCATGTTCCCTTTGGTTTGAAACCTGCTAATGATCATACCGCCTACGTCGTCCGAGGGCTGTGCGGCTTAGGATGGGATCGTGTGTGAAGATTCGTGGAACAATGATGTCTGGTGACAGAAAGTCCTTGGAAACGCCAGTCTTTAACGTCCAAACTGGCAAAGCTAACTGGCGAGGGCGACGTTTGCTGTCAACGAGCACGGTGCCGGCCCTGAAGGTGACCCGCCGAGCTCAGCGACGGCGACCCCTCGACGTCTCAGCCCGGCCCGGGCAGCGCGCACCGGCGCCATCCTTGGCGCACGTCCGCAGGGGACCGGCGGCCCCGACGCACACGCACCTGGCGAGGCCGCAGCCACACCGGCCACGCTGGGGACGGCCTGCAGGAGGGTCCGCCCCGGCACCGCCGCACGCCCGGCGGGCATCCCGCACAAAGACGCACTGAAAGATGCTCCCTGGGGCGCTCAAGCGACAAGCGGCCCAACGGCCCCGGCGGGAAGGATCAAAGCGTCACCCACCGCGGAGTGCGCAAACCGCGTGTGTCCCCCACGGACGACGCGCACGGCGGCGAGGCCAGCGCATGGCCCCCGGGGCGCGGGCGACCTCGCACTGCACGCCGAGAAAGCAGGGGCTGAGCAACGCGGGGGTGGGGGCTCGGCCGGGCGGGGTGCCGCGGCCCGTGCTTCCCCTGGGCTGGGGGGCAGCGGGCTTTCCTGTTCTGGGTGCTGGTGACATGCGTGTGCCCACGCTATGAAAACTTGATGAGCTGCTCACCTCCTGGTATGTTTGCACGTTCACATCTTGTCAATAAAACATTTTAAAAAGTATACAACTGAAACTGGCATGGTATTGTATGCCAACTACAATTGAAAAAAAAACTCACTAAATTGTACAGTGTAAATACAAGCAACTGTCTATTACATCATAATAAAGCTGGAAAAAAGTTTAAAAAATATAAAAATTATGGTACGAAAATTTTAATTGATAATTTTTTCATTGCCTTCCTTTTTCTAAAAAGGATTAAGAAGCTACACATGAACTTAAAACGTTTCCCTAAACTGATATAAAACTGGTAAATTTTTTTTATAATGACACGAGTCAAGCAGAGCACGGCTGGGGAACAGCACATTGGAATGTAAGTGCCAAAGAGGCAAGTGCTAACGCTGCTTATCGGGGCTCCCTTGGCAGAGCATCTATCAAAGAATTAACTGAGTTAAACAGCCATGAAACGACTCCTTCATTCAAAAAAGAGTGTCCTCTTATGACCTGTCAGTCATATAGGCTAAAAATGCCAGAGTACATAGAGTAAGAGAAATTCCTCATCGAAGAGTGTTTTACCCTTGCTAGTAGGCTAATCTCATTGCTTCTCAGTGAATTGGCATCTCTGAAAGGTAGGTGTAAGGACAGACCCTGAGTCGCTGAGATCAACCTGTGAAAGTATGACTCAAGTACTTTATGACTTTGTCTAAGAAGAATCATCCTGAGAGCTGCTTCTCTCCCATTGATAATAGAGTAAAAAACATATGGCCAAAGATGAGTGGAATCCCACAGCAATGAGTCTATCTGCAAAATTTTCTTTTAAGGTAGACAAGGAGAGTGGGATTTGGGAAACGTTTTTAACTGCCCTGTGGTAAGGACTATCCAAAACTTATTACTTTGGTAACATCTTGGATATAGTTAAAATTTTGAAAACCTCAAATAAAAGAATGCATTTAATTACTGTGATACACTGTTACATATAAATGACCTGGCAATTATATTACAGCTAAATTTTATTGACCTATTCGGTAGCCACATTAGACATATTCGAATGCAAAGTTAAACTCCTTTTCTGACTAAATCAGAACAACACAGACTAAATCCAGGCTCATGACCTATGCTAATGGGGCACAAGAAGATATACATAAGTTATAGTCTGGGTACGTTATATTACGTATGCGTGTGTATGTAGGTATGTGTACAGCTTCGGGAGCTAATTCCCCCTAGAAGAGCGGGCTTCGGTGAACGTCACGGTTAGCGCACATGCACTAAGCCGCGGGCTCAGTGGCTCCCCGACCCCCGACTGGGCCCGGGCCCCCGGCCCGGAGGTGCGGCCACACCGAGGTGAGTATGACGATCCCTGTCCTCAAGGAGCTTCAGTCTAGTAGGGGGTGAGACATACTAGACTGTGAGCTCCTCGAGGGCAGGAAAAGTGTTCTGGTCACCCTGCCCGTGGCCAGCGCCAGGCCCGTTTGGGGCGCCGAGCACGGGACGCAGCCAGGCGTGGCAGGGTGGGGCGATGGGGCAAGAGCGAGTGCTCCGGAGGCCCCGAGGGCGGAGGCCAGTCGGCTGGGAGGCCAGGAAGAGCCGGCGCAGGAAGAGGCTGAGCGAGATGGGCAGGGCTTCGAGAGCAGCGAGAGAAGATGCTCCAGGCCACGCGGGGGCATCGCTGGGCCAGTGTAAGAAAGAGATGCGAAGACGCCGTCCGGCCACTCCGGAAGCGCCCACCTGACGCGGGGAGCAGCAGGCACCCCCAAAGCCCACACGGAGTGAGGGGGCTACTCTTCCTCGGCCACGGTCCAGAAAGATCGACTCACGAGTCGTGCCGGGCGGGGAGGGGAGGGCAAGCCGGGAGAAGGTGTGTGGACACTGCGGTCAGGCCTCTCCAGCAGTCAGCTGAGTCCGAGATGGTGACGAAGACAAAGTCACTGTCGCCCACAGGAGGTGAGGGCGAGAGCTGGCTGCGAAGACAAACGTGATGTCCGGCAGCAGTTTAAAAGGCAGGCAGGTGGAGAGCAGAGAAAAGGGCGGGACGGGAGCGGACGGCAGACGGAGGCAAGCAGCAGAGCCTCAGCGGCCGGAGAACCAGGAGGCCGGGAGGGGAAGGCTGGCCGCGCCACAGCGACGGCGGAGGTGCCACGGCCGGGGACGAGGTGCCGCGGAGGCTGGGGAGGCACTCGGAATGAGAGACAGGGCAAGTTTCAAGGACAGAAACTGCCACGTCGTGAGGAAAGACCAAGGAGGAACAAAAAATAATTATGTTCTTGTATAAGAACAGATGAGATTTTTGCTAACAGAAAGCTGGCCAGAAACGCTGAAGACCTATCACGTGACATAAAGAGCCGACCTGCTCTATGTGGCCCTAGAAAACAGGACTTGGGTGGGTGCCTGTGACGGGCGGGAGCAGCCAGCCCTCCCTGGAGCGCGCCTCTCACTGTGTAAGGGTGGGACTTAAGCTCTGGGGCAGGACTATGTGCCATTTGCTACTGAATCCCCTGAACGCAGCTTAGAACAAAGCCACGCAGCCAACAGCTGCTGACAGGATCCACCTCCTGTGCTTCTGCCCACCTGCCTGAATTCTTCCCCGACAGTCTGCCCGGTCAGGAGCCGCGTCCAGCGGGTCGAGCTGCCGGAGAGGTGGCGAGGCTGTAGGAAGCTGAGAGAGAGTTCGAGCACTAGGGGAAAAGACTGGGACAGATGAGCTCGGGGTCTCCTGGACCCTAGTATTTGGTGATTTTTATGAAAAAAAGACTGAAGCATAGCAAATAAAACATAAACAATTCCACATAAAATCAGGGAAGGACCCCAAATATAAAAACAGGTGACTCAGCAAACCAAGGCGTTGGCGGGTGGGTTGTGTAACTGAGCTCCCTGCGCACATGAAAATATCTTGTGTGCTGGAGTGTAAATCTCAACCTAGACTTTAACTCAACTGACTTCGACAACCGTTTACTGAGCACCTGTCCAGTGCCTGGTCCTGAGCTCTGCGCCGGGGCCACAGAAACGAGAAGGCACAGCGGGGCGCACGGAGGGCGGAGCCTGGCTGGGGACAGAGACAAGCAGACGAGAAAGCCTCCGGGCCAGCCGGCAGGGCCGACCCCGCAGACCCGGAGGGCTCGGCGCCTGAGAAGTCCCTGTGGGTGCCCTGGGCGCTGGGAGCTGACAGTGCCTGGCGCAGAGGACGGGCCACGAGGTGGCGGGCAGCGTGGCTGTCCCCCCGGAGGCCGGGCCGACTGGGGAGGGCTCCTGCAGGAGGTAGCGTCTGAGCGGGGTCCTCGAGGCTGAACTGAGCAGACTCGGCAGGAGTCAAGGGCATCTCTGAGACAGCACACGGCACGTGGAAGGCGGCGAGCTGCGCCGGGAGGACCAGAAGCGGTCGCGTGGGCCGCAGCGTGGACGCAGGGCTCGTGCGAGCTGACAGGAGACCGCGCACGGGTCACACGCCCACGGCTCTCGTGGGCCGCGCCGCGTCAGTGGAAGTTAGGGCAGAGAGATCTGATCGTGATTTGAAGTCTGCTGAGACTTTAGGATACACTCTACTTAAGACTCTAGAAGGGCAGAAACAAACGCAACCCTATTTGAAAAGGCAATCCTGCTCGCCCCTGAACGAGGTCAGCCTCGGACGCACCAGTGAGTGACCCCGGGATGCCACCCACGCCCGGCCCGCTCTTCCCCAACTCCCACCTGAGCTGGGCTTTGAGCTCGGTGAACCGGGGCCGCCTGCTGGGGTCGTAGGCCCAGCACTTCGTCATGAGGCTGTAGAGCGTCGGAGGGCAGTTTGGAGGCATCGGCAGGCGTTCGCCGTTCTCGATCCGGCCGATCACGTCGTTGTTCTTCACGCCCTGGAAAGGCTTCACGCCGTGCATCAGGATCTCCCACATGCACACGCCTGGGGAACGGTGAACACAGACAGCGCGCTTAGCGGGGGCAGCCGCCGGGCGACTCTGGGCGATCGGCTGCGCAACGCAGCGTTCGAGGACCTCTCACGCAACGTGAACAGCCGCCCTCGCCTACCGTCGTGTGGCCGCGGACGTGCGGAGCTATCAACGGAAACACGTCCTTTTTCTGAGAGGTTTATTCTCTAAAAGTCCTGTGTTAGAGAGCGGCCCGCCAGCTCTAGGGGCGCTTCGTGGCGTAATGGACCAGTTCAAAAGGAGCTGCAGGAGTGCCAGACTGAACCCCATTTCTGTCCCATCTGCTCACAACCACAGCAGCTGGCCTGAGGCCCAAACAAGACGATCCTGAAATGTAAGCCATAGCTTCCAGAACGCTCGGGGCCCTTTCTGAGCTGGCTGGTCCCGGCCCGGGGACACACTGGCAGCACCACCTGGCTCAGCCACTCATTAGTCGCCACGTTTCCCACGGGAACGCCTGGGACTTCTCACCCACAAAGTCCATAACCAACCTCAAAAAGTTGACCTGCATCGTCTAACCTAGCAACAAGGGAGCCGTGACAGTGCCGGCACCACGGGGACGGCCTCCTCCTGGCGGCGTCTGACCCCCGTGGCACGTTGGCCCCACCAGAGACCTTGCCACCCGAACATGCCACGAACGTGCCTTTGCTCGTGTTAACTCCTCTAACCTAACGCCCTTCTTCTTTGCACATTCTCTTTTTAGGGCCGCTTGTGGGCTCCTCTGTGCATCTCCTGAGCCTCCTGGGCCGACCCCACCTCTCCTGCGTCGTAAGTGAGCACCCCGAGAGCAGCTACAGCCTTCCTCCCTCACCCTCAGCCCCAAAATGGTGCGCACCGCGCACGTGCAGTGGAATCAGAGCCCGGAATTAGCCCAGAGTGAACAGTGCACGACAGAAAGGTCGCCTTGGCTCTGCTCTGCTCGCCAGAAGTTGTGCAGTTATCACAGCACGAACACCAGGCACCGCTTTGGGCGACCTCGGTGTATCTCTGGCATTCTTGAGCGCACAGGTGTGGTCCTGAATCCTCACACCTTACATTTCTTTAAGTACTGTATTGTCAACCCTAAGATGCCACCATTACATAAGATACACCATTCTGTTTTATGACCAAAGGGGGGGGAGGCTGCCACCTAAATTCTGACACAATCCTTTGTTGCACCTTAGAATTATTTTATTGTTACCAAAGAGCTCTCTTAACTCATCCAGAGAAGAAATTATTAGCAGTAGGAACAAAACAGACCAAGTGTTCAAGGCAGCCACATAAAACACGCCCCCAATTAACACCCAAGGTGAAATGCCAATGATGTGCAACACATCCCAGTACCAGAAATGTTAAAATGTAGAAAAACAGGCATCTTAGAATCTCTGAAATCTGGAATTGCTTTGAAAGGATAAGAAAATTGCTCTCTGGGTCACACAGCTAGCAAGTGAGGTCCTGGGACCTGAGGCCACATCAGGTGGCGTCCGGAGCCTTTTCTGCCACGTCACTCCACTTCCAGTCCCACTGAAGACTCCCTTCCTGTATCTGGTATCAACGAAGCACCAACACTAGTTACTAAAGATCAACAGCAACTAAACAGAAGAAAGAGTAAGAACAGAGACTTGATGTACGTAAAGCTGTTTTTATTTCTAGGAAAAAGGTACGTAAACACACTACCACTCGGAAGTAGCTTAAAATCTGACGGAAAATACGCACACGAGACTATTCGCAGGATCGACGTAAGCGTTATGACAGAGAGAAAGTGCAGAAACGCAGAGGAAGGGAGTTTTTATGTCTGGCTTCACAGCAGTGGGACATTCCCCGTGATCTTGCAGGTGTGGCAGACAGAATGTCAGCCGGAGAGGGCTTACAGGCAGGTGCTCCTGGCAGGGAGGGGGGGGGCATAGCATCCGTACTACAAAGGGTCAGAAATGTTAAAACGTAGATGAAGTAGTTGGAGAAAGTGCACAACGGGTGAGAGCCACACGTCTACACATCGGAAGGGGCTGCAGTGACTCACGGAGCAGAGGGGGTCGACGGTGGCTGACTCGGAGCGAGTGGGACGGGGGGGCTAGACAGCAAAGAGGCAAAGGCACGGAAGATGAAGGGGCAAACTTTCACGGCCCGAGACAGAGCGCGGTCAGAGCCCAGAACAGAGGGCTGAAGTGCGACTTGGACACCCCGGGTGTGGGGGGTCATGGAACCGGACGGACAGGTTAACCACTTACAGTCAGTCATGTAGAACGCATGAGCGAGACGGCAAAAAGAAACAGGTAAGGCATCTCTCTGCGCAGGGAGAAGGGAGGGCGAAGAGAAACAAAAGGGAAGCGCGGCAGAAGGGGACTCGGAACAGAGGGACGTCGCAGAAGCCACACCCGAAAGCGCACGTGAAGCCCGGGGGCGGACCGAGGACGGGGACGGGCAGGCAAGGGAAGGCAAAGCAGCCCGCACACTCCAGAAGGAACGCACGCTCGGTTTCTTTTAGAGAACGTATTAGAGACAAAAAAAAACACAAAACTTCAAAATACTCACCAAACATCCACACATCACTAGCTGAGGTAAAACGTCGGAAATTGATTGACTCTGGAGCCATCCATTTAATAGGCAATTTTCCTTTGGAAGCTAGAAGATTAATTTTAGAAAGTGAATTTTCCTTGTGATCTGCTAAAGAACCTAACAGCTAGAACTAGCTGAGATTTTTTTTTAATAATAAAATATAAGCTTTAATATTTGACCCCTGGGGCTTTCTGCTTCTTTGGGAGAAGTATTTCTCCTTTCCTCAACATCCGGAGGTCTGGGGGATCGTGGTCCGGGTGGGGACATAAAACACTGGTGTCCTCGTCTCTCTGGAGAAAGGCAGGGGGCAGGGAGGAGAGAGCCCCGCCCCCGGAGGAATCAGCCTCCAGCTCAGTTCCCGGCTTCGCGGCTTCGCAGGCTGGACGCTAACGCGCTGGCGGAAGCCACGCTCTGGGACTGGCCCGCTAGGACACAGTCCGTTCCCCTCCTCAAATGCGGAGCCACTGAGGCCTGGGGACACATGGATGTGCACACGCATCTCACAGAGTCGTCTTCAGTCCACAACGACCTCTCCTGGCAGCTTCCCTTTTCTTAGAAACAAGGCGCAGGTGTGTTAAGTGACCTGTCCAAGGCCACCGCGCCAGCAGGTGCCAGGAGGGGGGACACCTAAGCCTGGCCAGCTGTCCCGGGGCCAGAGGCGCTTGCACTGTGCTCATGGGCTGCTCGTCTCCCTCCTCTGGCTGGAGGGGACAGACTTCTCACTGCCCCGCACGTCCACACGAGACCACGGAAGATCCCAAGTACTGATTTGGGGCGTGACAAATGTTAGTGCAGAGGCGAACGTGCAAACGCAGAACCCACAAATCACAAGGGCTGACCATACCTTCACCGGTAGATGAAGACCAGGGGTGGGGGTGGAGGGCGATGGGATGGAAAAGAATTCTCCTTAGGAAGGCCTGGCACGGTCCCTCCAGAGAGGCCTAACCCCTCCCTGGGTGCTGCAAAGGGAACGACTCATACCCTCGCTAGACAGTCCGACTGCTGGGTGACGAGGAATGCCCAGGACGGAACACCTGTCCTCCAGGAATTCTAATTCTAGAAGGTAGGAACAGTGTCTCGGGTGTAATGGACATTTGAATACATGCCAAGTGCCCTGGAAGCGGAGTGAAACTTTGACCAAGAGCCTGTCAGGGCAGCCTGGGGGAGGGGACAAAGAGGAACTGGGGACACCAAGGCAGGGGAACGAGGCCCAGTCCAGCGGGCCAGAGCCGGGGCCCTGCCCGCTGTCCAGGGTCTGGACTTCCCTCTGCAGGCTTTCATCTGGGGACAATTACATTCGTCCTGTTCACTTTTCTCCATTTAACTTCAAGCACTTTCATGACAAACTGGACTAGTTCGGATTTGAGCTGGCCGTGAACTATTTTAAAACAGTGGACAGCTGACTCAGCCATTTTCCTCTTAAATGACTAAATAACCAAACTGAATAAATAACCAAATAATTTTCTTTTCACGTAACAAAGGATCACTGCTAAAATTGCTTCAGCCTGCAGTACACAGAGAGCATATGGAAAGAGAACAGTCCCGAGCTATAGCATAAAATAGAAAAGTCAAACAAACTGAGAAAGAAACTTTCTGAAACTACCATTCTTTGTGAAATGGTAGTAATAACTAGAAATACGCACTAACAGCACGGTATGAATTATACTGCAAGTCTTAGCTGAAGTACTAGGAATGTGAAAACTTATTAAAACACATGTTGAATAATAATTTGAAGAAGCAATTCAATCCGATTCCAAGATTAGCGAAATTAAAGAAAAATCAATGAGCCAGACGTCATGGACCAGTCTCTGGAGTCAGCTGACCGGAGATTTCGAAGGCGGACGGACGCCTGTGACCAGGCTAGCGTGCTCAAGCCCACCTGCTGCGAGGTGTCCAACCACGGCCACCGGCGGAAGGACACCTGGGCTGCTTCTGAACTCTGGCTACTGGAAGTCAGCTGGGACATCTACATCCAGGTTTCATGTGCACTGGCATTTTCAGCTCTCCCAGAGCAATGCCTCGGAGTGGCATCGGGGTTGTAGTGTTGCTGCATGTTTGGCTTTGTGAGAATCTGCAAAACTCTTTTCCGGAGTGGCTGTACCGTCTTACAGTCTCACAGCCGACTTACGAGTGATGCGTTTCTCCACATCTTGGCCAGCACTGGGGGTTATCGCTGTTTTCCATTTCAGCCATTCTGCTGAGTGGGCAATGGCATCTCACTGCAGCCTCGACTGGCATCTCTCTCCCGGACCATGTGCTTCCTCGCCAACCGCACATCTTTAGTATCATCTCTCCTCATATCTTTCGCCCATTTCCTGTCTTGTTCTTTAACTCTTGAGTTTTAAAAATTATTCCTATATTCTGGATAGATATGAGGTTGGCAAACATTTTCTCTCACTCTGTAGTGTGTCTTTTCGTCTTTTTAACAGGGTCTTCTGCACGACAAAAATTTTTAATTTTGATGAGGCTGAATCTATCAAGTTTTTCCTCATTGATCATATTTTTGGTGTCGAGTCTAAAGATTCTTGGCCTAGCCCTAGATACCGAAGATGTACTGGGTGTCTTTTCCCAGAAGTCCCACATTTTGTAATCGAGTGTGATCCATCTTGAGTTGACGTGGAGTGGGGTTCAGGCTGGTCCAGTTTCTGCGTGTGGATTACCAGCACTCCAGCACCGTCTGCTGAAAGGCCCAGCCTTCCTCCACCAAGCTGACTTTACACCTGTCAACAATCAGCTGAGCATGTGTCTTAAAAACACCGCAAGAAATAAAAAGCATTAAAGAACCCAAGTCTGATTCTTATTATTAGTGATTTCTTACCTTTGTAGTAGGTACTGTCTTCCATATAGCGGGACAATCCAAAGTCTCCTAATTTCACACAATCATTTGAGGACACCAGAACATTCCGAGCAGCAATGTCCCTGATAAGGAAAAATTTTGGACAATAAATCTTAACACAAGGCAAATAAATCACAAACTCATCCACATTATATGAAGACATATTGGTACTTTGAAAGACAACTTATATACAGTACAAATGGGAAATTCATCATATACCCAAAAAAGATACTTTTACTACTTTACTTCAAATGTATGTATTCCTTACGGCAGATATTTAGTCACTAATGTGAAAATCAGCATTTTGAATGATGGCAAAGTTTATCATCAAAAACGAAACCGTCATTACTTTCCCTATAACCAACCGCAGTGCTGACAGACAGGGGCACACAGCCCCGGTCTGCAACGCGCTGTTCCTGAGAGGCGTTGTTAAACAGAGTAAAAGGCAGGTTCTGAACACCTGTAAGTGTGCCCGCCGCTGCAGTCTGTTCTAACGCTGGGTAACAAAACCCTCGATGCAAACGGGCCAGCAGACCGTAAGGGCTTTTACTCCCATTCACACTAGAGGCCCAAGTTAATCGGAAATTCCGAAGAATGCCCTTCGCTGTCACTTGTGACACTGTGGTGTCCTTCGAAGTCCTAGGACAATCTCTGTTTCAGGACCGTATGTTCACTGCTCTAGTGCCACGTACCGGCTCCCAGAAGCATTTGTGGAAGGAATAACTGATCTGAGAGCAATGAGATAGTTCCAGCCCCTTGTGAAAAAGACCCTTTAGACGCACGTGTTAACGTGACACACTTCATTCAGCTGGGACACACGCAGTGAGACACGCCAGCATCGCATACGATCGAGCCAGGGGGTACGAAGGGCCTCCCCTCATTTCTCCACTGCGTACTACGCAGGTGGCTGAGCAGCGGGGCGCCTGGACCCACCTGTGCACGAATCTTTTGCTTTCCAGGTAGGCGAGGGCCGTGCCCAGCTGGTAGGCATACAGCACCAGCGACGCCAGGCCCAGGCTGTGCTTCCTGACCTGCAGGAATGACCGCAGCTTTGGGGCAGCAGCCAGGAGGAAGAGGAGAAAGGATTAGTGACAAGGAATCAAAATCAACGCCAAGGAGCCACAGGCTACACAATGCCGCCTGTTTCCTAACGCGGCTTTTCTAAGAGTGGCCTTGGTGCTCCCCTGATGATAATAACGAAAAAAACCCTATAACAAATGAAGCATACTAGCTCAGAAATTATGGTTACTCGTTCTTTATTTGAAATCCTATTGTAAAACTGGATTCTTCATGCCTGCAGACAAATTTCTGGGAAAAAATACAGAAAGATGCTTCCAAGGAATGAACAAAAAGCACACTATAAAATATTGCTAAATAATAACAGTTGGAGGACAGAAACATCTAGTTACCATTCAGAGAAGCCCAACACGCAAGCACGGCCAGCTTGCCCCGCTCCAGACCTCCCCAGGTCCCAGGCAGATCTGAGACAGGTGACGAGGAGGGAGGAGAGGCAAGAAGCATTCTCCCTCCCGGCCCATGAGGTTTTGGGTACAGGAAGATAAAATGGTCCCGTGCTGGGTATTTATCCCACCACCCATGATTAATTCAGCTAAATGCTAACAGAGCAAAGAAAGGCAGGGGAATTTAACACTTTAATTTAAAAAAAAAAAAGGAGAACCGTTTAGCAAGTTTTTTAACTCAGAAGAATTAGCAAATCTTCAAAAGCAGAAAAATAGTGTAAAAATGAGATAAGCACTCCATTGTATCTGGAAAGGTGGCCCGGAGGAGGCTCCCTCATCCCTCTGGGGACTTTGTCACCGCACGGGGCGGGGGGGGGGGGGGGAGCGCGAGGGCCACTGGGCAGGGCCTTTCAGGAGGAGGGCTGAGGCCACCATGAAGGGGACCGAGGACCCAAACTTTGGCTCCTGATAACTGGCAACCCCAATCTTCATGAACAGCAAACCCGTGTCTGGCATCCTTTAAAAGGAAGGACCGAGTGTCCCACTCTAGAAGGTTGTTACCAAGTTTCAGTACCAGAACATTAAGGCTAGGTATCTGAAAAATCCTCTTGTGCTTATCCCCAAGGCCAGCCACAGGGCTGCCTGTGGCCTGTAGGTAAGAAACAGGTGCTGGGCCCAGGCCACCGCCCAGGCCTCCGCCCAGGGTCTGACTCAGCAGGGCTGGGGAGGGGCGCAAGGATTTGCATTTCTACCAGGTTTCCAGGTGATTAAAGAGTTAGTTTCTGTATTCTGGAGAAGGTTCAGATGAGGAGAGCTGTTTACACTCTTACTCACATTTTAAAAAGAAACTGTGACTAATGTTAGTCTGTCTAAGCCTCCGCACGGTGAATTCTCTAGAAGATTAAGGAACTGTGCAGAGTTACCTAAATTCTGCATTAATTTACCCAAACCCCATTAACATTGCTCCTCTCATCCTCAAGTCACTGGGCTGGGCTCCGGCAACGGCACAGGAGACGGACGGCAGCACCAGCCCGTTGGCCGGCAGCTTGCGGCCCTGACACTCTCGGCTGAGGGAGCTGCTTGGGAATTTAATGATGAAGCCGTGATCCTTGTGTTCTCTGAATCAAAACCCCGAGGCTCTGTGCGCTCCCTGGACTTCCTTTCCTGAGACGAGGGACACGCACGCAAGCGTGGACCGCACGACGGCTCAGCATGAGCCGGCTGCGCTGGCGGCCGGCCCGCGGGGCAGGCCCGAGCACGCGGTACCTCTCCGAGTGTGCACAGCTCCATGATGATCCAGACGGGGTTCTCCGTGATGACGCCGATCAGCTTCACGATGTGAGGGTGGTCAAACTGACGCATCGTTACTAGGGGGAAACAGTGTCCACAGTTACTCCCCAGCGGGGTGCTAGGCGGGGACGGCGGATGCCGCCTGTGCTTTCTCAGCCTAAACGCTCTACAGAAATAAACCTAGTGGAGACAGAAGTCACTGCCAGGCCCTGCCTTGTGCTCAAGCCAGAGACACAGGAGTGGGATTAAGCATGTATTTAGATTTAATTGACGAAACTGCAATACGATTTCCTCTCTGACTTGTTAACTTATCAGACTGCCACGTGGAAATATGGAAATAGAGCAGATGGCAGTCATCGATACACAAGGAATGAAGCACACCGAGATCCATTCATACAGCCGACGACTACCGAGGGCCTCTTAAGGGTTACGGGTTAAGCCCCGTGCTGGACACTGGGTCTGAACAGTGAGCCAAACAGACATGGTCCTTGCCCCCACGGAACTTAAGTTCCAGAGGGCGGAGGGACAATAATAACTTTGGAGCAAGGCACACTTAACTACGAATACTTAAAGAAGGAAAGAACATGGGCCGTGACGAAGTTTTCTAGGGAGAGATATTTATGTTGTCCAAGAAGAGGGACAGCGGCATGAGAGGAGGAAGGGCCTGCGGCCTGAGGGCAGGTGGGAAAGGGCCGGGCTCCAGGCAGACAAGATCCCACCCACGCCCCACAGCGGAGACCTGTCACACGGGACCCGCCCCAGGCGGCTCCTCCTGGGAGGTGGGAGCCCAGAGCCCTGGAGGGGGCAGCTGCGGCAGGGGGAGGGGACTGTCACGTGCTCCTTGCTTCCTCCCTGGTCTGTGAGCACTGTCAGGGGCCGGCAGCACCCGGGCGAGGGCCATCTCTGCGTGTGCCCAGTTCCCGCGTGATGCTTAATGGTACACGGCACCGAAAGATAAAGGGACAGACGGCCAGTCAAGCTGCCTTTACACCCCGAATGCCAGGGCTCACCTGGAAAAACCTGTAGGCAGACACTGGCCTCTACAAACACAGGTAGCGATTTACAAGGCAAGAGAAACGCAGTTACCCCAGAAAAGTCACAGCGTTCTTCTTCTTCCTCAGAGACAGTTTGGATTTCACTGATGGAAAGTCAAATGGAGTTAGCTCCACAGACATTTCTAGAAACTTACAGGCTTCTTGAAGGAATTTCTCTCTCACGCTGTCCGAGGTGCAGTTTTTACATGTTTTAATTGCAACCGCCAAAGCTGGATTCTCCTGTGTTGGGGAAATCACAGAATCACACACACGTGCCAGGAGAGGTCCTCCGTGCGACTCGGAGGCGCGCGCACGGCAGGCTGTCTGCTGCGCGACCACGGGGCTCTGGACCAGGCAGGACCAGGACTGTAAAGCCTTACAAGCGAGAGGAGCACTCGGGTCTCTGCGGAAAACCCTCTGAAAACGGACGTGCGTGTGACATGCCGCCGGCCACTCATCCGCCACCGGCTCCACGACCCCAGCGCTGTCCCAGGTGCTGGAGACGCACCGTGAGCCCCCACAGCAACCCCCCCATCCCCACCGCGGCGGCGAGCACGGGTCCAGACTGCAAGACACGGCGCTCCGCGGCAGGCGGGCGGGGAGGCGGGGCAGGGCGCATGGGGCAGGGTGCACGGGGCGACGGTGCCAGCCAGGCCTCCCCAAGGCCTGCGGCGGGGGCGGGGCGCTGAGCTCGGAGGCCGCGGCGGCGGCGGGGGTGCGGTCACCGGCCTGCAGCTGGGCAGGCCCACTCCGCTGCGGGGCGAGGGATGCAGGCAGATGTCGGGTTGGGGTCCGGGGCCAGAGAAAGGGGGGGGGCACAGAAGCAGAAGATGGAAGCCCGGCTCTGGGTGTGCCAGGCTTGAGTCACCCAAGCCACCCAGGCGAGTGGACGGCAGGGCAGTGACTGCAGTTCAGGGGCAGTTGGAGGTCCCGGGCCGGCCCTCCGAGCGAGGTCAGGGAGGAGAGGAAACGCGGCGGCCACAGCTGCCCCGCACGGTGGGGGAAGCCCAGCAAACGCACGGAAGCCGGTCTCATCCCAACAGCTCAAACAGGGCGCCGGAGGACCGCGGGGACAGGTGCCCCCAAACTTGCATGGCGCCCGGGCGCCCACGAGCAGCTTCCTGCTCATCTCCTCGCCCTACAACATCTTTGCCGGGACCACCTGTTCCTTATGTCATGCTGCGTGTTACAAGGCGCGTCACACTCCGCTGAGGAGACAGCGAGGCGAGGCAGACGGGAGGGGAGGAGCAGGGCACAGCGTGGGGACCGCCACGGGTCTGCGCGCCGCTGCGCCCTGCTCCTTTTCTGGTCAGGGTCCCGAGGGGCCGAGAGACTAGAAGGGGACCCTGCAGCTCCCAATGGAGGAGACGGAGGGCGTCACTACCACACAGGTGTGGACGGCACTGAGCGCGGGGTCCCCCGGGAGGGCGTCTAATCCGTCTGTAGTTTGCTCAGCAGGAGCTGAACGTCTCTGTGCTTTATGTAAACTATCCCAGGAGGCATCCCAGGTAGCTCACTCTCGAGGGCAGGGTGCAGAAGGACCAGGCTACACATCTTAGAGTCCGCTGAGGCCGACAAGCTAAGTGGCTTGCCCTTCTGGGACAGGGCACACTTGGGCAGTGTGTAGAGGTGCCAACCTGCAGGGAGTGGCAGCAGCGTGGTGCCACAGTGCCCACTATCCCCCAGCGTGGGCTGGAGCTACTGCCTGTTGCGAGACTTGGCTTTAACATGGTGCCCACACCCTGAGCGCCGATGGCACTCGAGCAGGCCGAGTCTCCTCAGAAGGTGTTGCTCCAGAGCCACGGGTGGCTGTCCACACACTCGAGCCTCACGCGGAGAACACTGGCCCCTCAGGCCAGCTGGTCTATGTCACCTCCTCCAGTGCCGAAGGGCGCGGCACCACTCTGCTGGCCTCTGAGCTCCCAGCGCCGGTCGCCAGTCCTCACTCCTCCCAGCCCAGCTAGTCCCTGCCTTGACGAGGAGGCGGCTGTCACTTTCAACTTGACATGACCGAAGCACAACTCCCGAGATCGCACTGCGATGGACGATTTTATGTGTTACCTTGACTGGGCCATGGGGTGCCCAGATGTTCGGCCAAACATCATTCTGGGTGTTTCTGGATGAACTTAACATGTAAACTGACAGACTGAGTAAAGCCCATCACTCTCTCTGAGGCGATGGGACTCATCTGGTCAGCTAAAGGCCTAGGAGAACACACAGCTGGCCCTCCCGAATCAGAGGGCATCCCCTGCCCGCGAGCTGGGGCCCCCGTGTTCCCAGCCTTTAGATGAGGGCACCACCACGGGCATCGCCTGGCTCTGCCTAAACCCCCCACGGGTTTCTCTTCCCGTCCCCACTGGAGGAAAAGTCAGCGCAAAGGGTTTTTTTCTAAAAAACCTTAAAAGGAGCAGATTTGGACGTGTCTGGGTAACTGCTCAAGACATGGTTTTAAAAACCTTTAAAATACGGGCGCCGTCTGGGGGGAGAGAGACGTTCTCCAGCGTCCAATAAAAGCAGCGCCCCGGTGCCCACTCCGCAGACACGAAGGGGCTACGACGAGGCTCCGAATCAATCACAGCTACTAGACGTGTGAACAGCGGACGTTCAAATAATGAAAACGAGCCTGGCGACCCTTCTTAATAAGAAAAAAAACACGTGCGACGGAGCCTTCAGATGAGCTTCACGTTTACTGGCACCGAAAATGACGGACGTGTAGGCCCCATGCCCGCCTCGCCTACCGCCCTGGCCGCCTGCTGGCTTCAGGCCCGACACCCGCGTCTCGGCACCGGCCTCTCTTCTCCCAGCACCCTCGTCCGAGGTGACGCTCACGGCCGTTCCCGCGTCACGCCTCACAGAAGGCCCCTCTGGCCGTCATGCAGACCAGCGCCCTGACCGCTTCCACGCTTCGCAGAGCACTCACTCCCCACTCCCTAGCTGGGGTATTTGTTTTCGCCTGTCCCCTCGTGTCTCAGAAGGAATATAAGTTCAGTGAGACCAGGCAGTTTGCCTATTTTATTCATCATTATGTACCCACGACTGTGTTGTCACATGACAATCAACAAATAACTGCTGAAAGAATTACTGAATCTCAAACACAGGAACCCACGGTAAGTGCTTGCCCATGGAATCCATGCCGAGTGACATTCTGACCAATTACTAAGAATGTTTAACAAAATGTTTTATCTTATAGAACAGTAAAGAGCATAATCTGGAAAAAAGATTAATAGCAACCCAGAGAAATGAAGACTCCTTTGCACTACAAAATTAGACTTCCACATTAAAAAGCAAAATCAACATTCACGTGTAACATTTAGCAGAAAGATACGCAACACAACACGGGAACCCTCGCATTCGCCTGCGGGCTGGACTTCGTACAACAAATATTTAGTGAAGACTTTTTACTCTTTTGTATTTTCACAACTAAAATGGACTGCCTATTTTAAAAATGAATGAAATAAAGAAAAGCTAAGAAAACAATCTCATTTACAATTACATCAAAAAAAATATATCTAGGGAATAAATTTAACCAAGGAGGTAAACGACCTGTACTCAGAAAATTATGCCAATTAACATCATTAAAATGTCCACCCTACCCAAAGCAAACCTATAGATTCAATGTAATCCATATCAAATACCAATAGCATTTATTTTTCACAGAAGTAGAACGAATAATCCTAAAATTTACATGGAAGCACAAAAGAGCCGCGGTAGCCACAGCAAACCTGAGGAAGAACGAAGCTGGAGGTATCATACTACTGGAAATTAAACTACGCTACAGGGCTACAGCAATCAAAACAGCAGGGTGCTGACATAAAAATGGACACACAGACCAAGAGAACAGAACAGAGCCCAGAAATAAACCCGTGCCTAAACGATCATTTCATCTACGACGAAAGGAAGCAAGAGTATACAAGGGGGTAAAGGCAGTCTCTTCAATAAACGGTGTTGGTGAAACCAGATAGGTATATGTAAGGAAGCAAAACTAGACCATTTTCTCACACTATATACAAGAATAAATGCAAAATGGAATTAAAGATTTAAATGTAGGACCTGAAACCATAAAACTCCTAGAAAAAACCCAGGCAGCAAACTCTCTGACATCGCTCTTCACAACATTTTTTGGGATATATCTCCTCGGGCAAAGGACACGAAAGAAAAAATAAACCAGCAGGACGACATCAAACTGAAAAGCTTTTGCACAGCGAAGGAACCACCAACAAAGCAAAGACAACCTACTGACTGGGGCAAGTATTTGCCAACGATATATCCACCAAGGGGCTAACGTCCAACCTACACACATAACTCATACAGCTTAACACCAAACACCAAACAATACAATTCAAAACGGGCAGCGGACCTGAATAGACATTTCTCCAAAGAGGACATACAAATGGCCAACAGACATACGAAAAGATGCTGAACGCCACTTATCATCAGGGAAATGCAAATTAAGACCCCAATGAGATACCACCTCACACCTGTCAGAATGACCAGCATCAATAAATCAACAAACACCAAGTGCTGGTGAGGACGTGGAGGAAAGGGAGCCCTGTGCACTGCTGGCGGAAATGTAAATGGATGCGGCTGCTATGAAAAACTGTGGGAGGTTCCCCCCAAAAACTAAAAAGAGAACTACCTTATGACCCAGCAATTCCACTTCCGGGTATTTATCCAAAGAAAACCAAAACACTAATTTCAAAAGATATACGCGCCCTTATGTTCACTGCAGCATTTTTTATAATAGCCAAGACACGGAAGCAACCTAAGTGTGCTTTCATCTGCGTGACCCCAGTGCATCGCTGGGCCGTGGGGACTTCAGAACGCTTACCGATCACAAGCTTGAGAGATGGAAGGAAGCTCAGAGACCAGCAGGTTCACCTGAATCATTTAGAGTCAGGAAGCCTCACAGTCAGGTAGACAGGTCTCAGCTCCACCTGAGTCTAAAGTTTAGGTCTTTTGATTAAATTTAGATCCCAGACTGTTTCTACTGCACTTTGCTTCAAAGAGCAGAGTTAAGAGAATTAGGAAGATAAATAATACAGATATAGTAAAAAAAAAAAAAAAACAATGGAAGAGAAGCTAACAACTAAAAATATATGATGACACAATTTTCCATAAGTTCAAGGGGAAAGGTTTTTTTATAACTGAACTTTAAAAAATGGAACCTCTGATGTGTTTTGCCAGCTACATGGTGGCAAGTATCTGTTGCTCCTGACCAAAAAGCTTTTACAGCTCTTTGGTTATGAAAGTAATGGTGAGTACGGCACTAGTGCACGTGGAGAGGACGTGACACACTGACATACACAGGGGGAAAATGTCATTTGCAGTGTGCAAAGCAGGGGCACCCTACAGGTCAATCGTGAAAGTCTCCTGAGCTAGTAGACACTATTATTTTTAACTCTCGTTTAAAACTTAACGATCTAATGAAAAAGACACGATGATAAGTGCTGGCGAGGACGTGGAGAAACGAGCGCGGTCACGCTCGGCCTCGAGCCACATAAGCGGCGCAGTCTCTTGAGAACAGTTCAGCCGCTCGTCACAAGCACGACGGTGACGGCATGACCCGGCAATGCCACTCCGGAACATCCACGCCAGAGGACTGAAACCGTGCACACAGAACACTGTACACGAACGTTCACGGCGTTCTTCCTAATAGCCACGAAGTGGTAGCAACCCCAACGACCATCAACTGATGAACGGATGAACAGAGAGCGGTTCATCCACAGAACAGAGTGTCACTGCCAGTACGAAGAAATGCCACACAACGCGACATGGATGGACTCTGAGAACATTATGCTAACTGAAAAACAGGCAGCCGCAAAAGGCCAGGTATCATTTAATTCCACTTACACGGAACGTCCAGAACAGGCAAGTCTATAAGAAAAGAAAGTAGATGGGTGTTTGCCAAGGGCTGGGGGAGGGTAAAACAGGAAGCAACTACTAACGGGTTTCTTTCTGGGATAAAGAAAATGTTCTCCAACTGGTTGCAATGATGGCTGCACAGCTCCGTGAAAACACTAAAAACCACTGCCCTGTGCACACTAAGAGTGACTCTTATATTACGTGAATTATAGCGCAATAAAGCTCTTACTAGAGAAATAACTTTTAAAATTCACTGATCTCTTGGAGGGCAATTTGGGACAAGTTAATGTTCTTTTCTTGAAAATGCAAGTAAGCAGGAATACTGGCTACCTGCTGCTGACGCTGGTCATCTATCTGTCAATTCCATGCAATGGAACAATCTTCTGTGGGATCTATTACTGGTGACAGAGGCTGAAAGACTAAAATGAATGGACCCAGCCCTCTAGGAGCTAATTCTGACATTTTTTGATTTTTGAGTAACTCGAGTAAGTTGACATATATGAGCTTAAAAAAGAAAACTATAAATACCTCAAAGAACTAAGGACTTATAAAGACAGACAAAAAGCAATTTGAACTTAAAAAAGTCACGAGCAGCCCAGATTTTCGGACTTACTGGGCTCATGTAAACGCCTTGGTGCACATCTCCGAACTGGCCTTCTCCAATACATCGCCCAAGTTCTATTCTTTCTCTTTGAATCTCATAGTCCCTGGCTGCAAAACAGAATCCATACGTCAAAAAATGCTTAAGAGCGACATTCCAAACGTAGAAATAACATTTAACACATTTCATTTCATTATCATCCACAAGTAAAGATTTCATCAGGGGCACGTCTTTCTATGAAAATGCTTTAAACACAGTGGAATTCTCTTAAATAGCATTTTTAAAGGAATTTCTGTAACGATTATGCACTGGCTGAACTGCCAAAACAATGAGTTCTATTAAAGGTAGACTGTTGAACTATTTTGAGTGTCTGATTTAGTTTATAGCTAGCTATATGATAGTTTTCTAAATAATTTCTCCAGATATTAAATTATATGCTTAATTAATAAGTGCTATTAGTTCAGGTATTAATATATGAAGGCTAAAAAGTTATTTAAAGCAATTATTTTATAAAGTTTGTAAATATGGAGGCAACAAAAACTGTCATGAGTAACCGTACATTTTAAAAGTTTAAGAGTGTTCCACTTTATCATAACCCTGTCTTGGTATTATTCATGAAGCTAAAAGAGTTTAAAGAGGTAGCTTCTGAAAACCAATTTCAAAATGAGGTGAATTGCAATCGGGTTGAACATATCACACAAATCATGAATATTTTGTTTTTAGGAGCATCTGCCTCAAATTAATGGATTAAACTGCTGATTTATATAAAGCCAATTATTTATAGGCTGTTGAGGCACATAGAAAGAAAATATCCACTAGGAGCCTAGTAGTTTGATTCTTATCCAATTAACCTCAAAGAATAAATTTTGATTTCTTCCCATCAGGAAAGTCATCTCGTAGCCCAAACTGCTATGTCCCATTAGGGTAATCACCAATTGAATAAAACGATGGTCAAATATTTTAAAACATTCTCCCTGGTTTATCGAATTATAAATCATATAAAAAACTCAACCCAAATTTTAGATGGTTATTTTCCTCTTTAAAATCACTTTAGCTAGTAGTTCCATTGATTTAACAGCATGAGTAAACCAATGAAAAATAGCATAAAATAAAAGTTAACAGAAAACTGAAACATCCCATATCATTCCACAGGTTGCAATTGCAAGCAAATGCAGTTATTTTAAAGGAATCCTGTTACCTTCATCTATTCCATAGCTTTCTGTATTGCAATTAAGAGAGAAAAAAATTAAAGACCTCGCTTAGAAATAACTAAAAGCAATTAGGTTAACAACAATAAACTCGGAGAGTACATTTCAATAACATTTACTTTGTTAAATATTGTAACCGCCAATTTAATTTTTAAAAAGAGGACAAGACACAAGTAAAAATTAAATCTCAATTTAATTTGATGTGATGTAAACAATGCTTTACGTTTCTATCTCATAAATTCCTACATGATAACTCAGCTTTGTGGGGTATGGATAAAAGTTAGCCACGCTGAACATTTACTACTCGACTCTGAATGATAAACATATAAATAAAAATTTAGTTTTTCTGCAGGAATGTAAAAATGACTAAATGGGTAACCAAAAATGTAAACCCAAATTTAAATGTTTTTCCAAACGTCTGCCAGTCAAACCGCGCACACAAGTCGCCGTGCTCGCCTCTGCTTCACGCCGCCCCGCGACACGGGAGCCCCGGAGGGGCAGGGGTCGGCCGGCATGCGCACGCCTGAGCGGGGCGGGCGCTGCTGTTCGTTTTGGTAACATCTTCCTCAGTGTGCAGAGTAAATCTAAATTCAAGCACCTTAGAATATTTACGCAACAGGGCACAGCACCCCAACGTTTACGTCACAAACATGCAAAGCTCTACGGAAACTGGGGCACCAGGTGCCGAGTTACGGAGGCCGCCAGGCTGCGAGGTGGAGTCGGAACGGGGCCTCTTTAAGAGGCGGGTTTACAACTTTTTTTTTTTTTGTGAATGAAATTTCAAGGGCGTCTCCAATTCAAGGTCCGGGACTGCACACTCCAGCACGGGACCTGGGGCTTCCAGACTGTCCCCAACCAAGAAGCAGCGCCGCAGGCAGAAGGGCGTGCTGGCATCCCCGGTGGCGGGGTGGGAGGCGGGGAGGGGGTCATGGGGGTATCAGGCGGCGGGAAGGTCGCGGGGGCTCTCTGCCCCACACCACCCACCGGAGCCGCCTGGACCCTCCGTGAGCAGCTGGTCGAGGGTGGTACGGGGCAGCGTTCCCAAGGGGAAAGTCTGCTCGGTACATAGTCAAAACTGGATATAGGGTACACTTTAACTTTAATGATCCCCTTTTCCACAGAGAGAACAACACCCTAATCAATGAAGGCCGCACTACCATAGAGCCAGAAAGCAAGGTGACGGGAGTCCTGTAACTGAACTAACTTACTATTGAGTTTTAGGCACTTAAAAACAGAATTCTGAAGGTTGAAAAGAATATTCCCGTTATACGCTCAATGAGGTATTAAAAATAGTTCTAAAAAGACAATAAGTATGTAAAACTTTTAAATGCGAGATATTTAAGTTAAAAATCTGTCAAATCTGAACGCTAGCGAAACCAGATCTACTTACTTGAGGGCATAGTGTAAGTATCTTCTTCGTCTATAATCTCCGCATAATCGTCTGTTTCTATACAAAAGGAAACAAATATGTCAGAAGATGTTACATATTTGACCTCCTGGCTTTTAACATAATTTGAAAGGCAAAACGGTCTGCTTAAATTCCCTACTATGCTGTCATATTCTTAAAACACTACTACTCAATCTTTGCTCACACGTGTCATTTATGGAAATAAAAGTGACATCATGGTCCTATGTCGTAAGACACGGGCCTGTTTCTCAGAGCAAACAGTGTAACACGGAAGGCCCTTGTGGAAAAGAAGCAACCGCGTGGGTGCCTGACAGCCGCCCGCCCGCACTGCCTGCTCGCCGATGCCTCGGCCGCACCGCACGCGCCGGACTCGCACGCTGCCGTCTGCGGGGCGGGGGCGGGTCTCCAAACACGCCGGTGTCTGAAAGCACGGTGTCTGGCCCCATTCACGAGCCTCTGCGGCGTCATCTGAACGCCTCCTCTGGAAAACGAAAATGGCAGCCCAGTTTTTGAGGAGATTAACTGGGCTATTTTATTTCATCTGCTCAGGGCGGAGGCAAGCCAGGAATTTATCTCTTGTTAAGTTCTTCACTCAGGTATGTGAAGAGCATAAGTAATGTCAAAAGGGTCAAAGAGCTACCAAGAAGACGACGAGAGCCAACAGCGAGCTCTTCCCTGAGACGAGGAAGGCATCCCGGGGCCCCTGCGTGGCCCTGTCGGTGTCACGGCAGCCTCGCAGCCAGCATCGCGACGCAAGGGTCGCTGCTGGCCGGCCCCCCACCCCCGCCCCGCCGGCCTTCTTCCCCCCGTTTCATGGGGATATCACGGATACGTCACCCTGCGAGTTTAAGGTGACGACACCCTGGGGTGATGCGTGCACACGGCGCACGCTGGCCGCCACGGTGAGTTTAGTTACCGACTCACTGATGTGTTTTCAGTGGGTGGTACGGTTGTGTTTAAAGGGGGGTCTCCCCTTCTTTTAAGATTCACACGTACAGGTGGAACAGTATGACATGTGCTGCTAAGTACTTCAGGGTGAGGGGATGTGGGCTGGGAGGCCGAGCAAACAGGACTGTCCGTGAAACTTGCGATGGGTGGATGTGGTTCATGATCCTAGTTTCTTTGTTCATGCCCAAATTTTTCAAATATAAAATGTTTTTTAAAAACCCACCACATCAATGGGAGAGAAACCCACGTGAAGAAAACCATCACTCACTTGGGTAACGATCACAGTGAAAATCCTGGGAAGAGGAACACCCTGGGGTGCCTGCACAGAGGGTCTGGGTGCTGGGCGGGGTGGGGGTGGGGGCACCTGCCTGAGTCACCGCGTGGACAGAGGCCATTCTGAAAATTGGAGCCAGCAGCCCTCGGAAACCCCAGAGAAACCAAAAGCTTAAAGTTCTTTCTCCTGACATGCCACTATTACTTCATTCGGATGTTAGAATTACACAAACCAAACAACCAGAGACTAAATACAGTTTAGACTCTAGGATTCAATCGTCCCACGTTGGCTGTGGTAATGACTGAGATCAAACCTCGGAGCTCCTGGGGGAATTTGTTTCTTAATTTGTAATCATCACTAAAATTTCACCCTGCAGAATGTAAAGTTAATTCTTTTAGGATATTTAAGAAGCATAAAGTATCCGTAAGTATTATATGTGACAGGTAGATAATCTATATTATTCTTATAACTTTGTAAATAATATTACATACAGGATTAAAGAAAAAACTGAACCAACCTCAGACTTTACCTCTTTATTTCTATGTTTCTCCCTCTTATCCTGTCCTCACTGAACATCAAGAACAGTCGATTGTCCCGTCCTAGGCCCTCAGCTTTGCTTTCGTGTACGATGGTTTAACAAAAGACGCCGTGGGATGAAATGTGGAGACGGAAGGGAGCCACGGGCTCACGTAAGCAACGGACTCAGCGGGGCGGCACCTGCTCTCACAAGGGGCCGACGGGAGTCCCACCGGGGCCGCGGCCGCGCGCTCACCTCACTCTCGACAGCCCGTCACTCAGCGGGCGCGGCTGCGGCCTCTCCCCTGGGAAGCTAACGAGACAGAGGCCACATCGCCACAAACAGATGCTCCCTTCCTGCTTCTCTACTCAGCACAGGCCTTAGGACGGACAAGGCGCTTGCTGACGCCGAGGTGGCCGGATTCCGGGACGAAAGCTGCCCAGACCTCCCTGGCCCTCCCGGCTCTGCTCCCCACCCCCCACCAGGATGGCTCCAGGATCTCCGACCAGCCCTGCACCTGGCTCCTCACCTAAGGAGATGCTAGGGACCACGCAACTCCACGGGCACCAAAGTGTCACAGGGCCATGGGCGGGTCACTGTCCCCATCCTTAAGGCTTGTCAGGGGACACGGTGTCTGCCGCCTGGATGGAGAAGGTACAAAACTGCCCGACAGCAAGTGGGGGCACCTCACGGAGGGCCCACCAGCCACCGCTCCTGCTGGCCCGAGCCAATGCCAGTTTCAGCCCAGCCACCTGCTCAGCGTCACCCTCCTCAAACTAACTTGCCCCCCCACCCATGACTCTTAATCACGTTGCCTGTTTTATCCCCCTCGGTATCCTTCCCGACCCACCGACAGTCCCTGGTCCCTTGTCAGCTGCCGGTCCCCATGCGAGCGGAGCCCTGTGTGCCCGGCACGGAGCGGGTGCCCGGCAAACACCTGCTGAGCTGGAGACGGACCCGTCATGAGCGGCCGCGTCCCTGTCGACGTGGGAAAGAGCAGCCGAGGAGCGAAGGGCAGAGTGTGGCACTCGGGACGACGCCCAGCACCACACGCGTGGGGGTGCCTGCCCGACCCGAGAAACCCCTGCCCCTGTCTCTGCCTCAGCTGCACCCTCACGTGTCAAATGAGGTCGCTGCGAGGATTCGGGGAGACGCTGTGAGCTGAGGGCGGCCCTGCCGAGGGCATGAGGTTTGCTTCTGCCCTCTCTGCGGGGACCCGGCGCTGGGGCGCTGGGCTCCCCGCCTGATGGGAGGCTCGGCCGTCCCGTCTGTCTGACCGTGATGGCTGCTGGGAACCTCCTTCCACACAACCCTCAGCGGGGATACCAACTTCTGAAACACTGAAGCACTAGAAATTAAGAAGCCAGTGTGCATCAGGCTAGCACACAAACCTGCCTGGGAAACATCAAGTCGCGCACCCCTCAGTTAATCCGGTCACCAGAAGAAGCCTGCGATCTCCTCCCTTTGATGCTACGTGAATTCTATGAAACCTGTGGGGATTAGCCAGGCTACCTGGGAAATACTCGTAATGACACCTGGGGTGCAGACGTGTGCCCGGGGGTCACGTGAACAGAGAAGGCCGGAGCTCGTGCTCTTCCTGAGCTGGTTCTCACGGAGCAGGGTCAATACTGCTGAGGGCGCGTGGACCCGCTGAAGTCCCACTGTAACCGCCACAGGTGTGCGAATGGCAATACTGGCCGCATTTCTCCAAGAATTCTCAATATTGACTTGGTTCTACTCTCTATTTTAATTTCCCGGCTTTTAGGATTTTTACATGGCCTCTGAAAACTTGGAGCCCAGCCTGAAACAGCCTGGGCCTCCCAAGTAATGACATGATCAAAGGAAAACATCAGAACAGGAGACAGGTTCACAGATCTGTGCCCTCCACTTAGTACTGATGACGGCAGTGAACATTCTTAAGAGCTTACCATACGTGGACACGGCTGTAAACAATGACATACAGGGTCATTTAACCCTTGGAAAAATCCTACAAGGTGGTACTGATATCATCGTCTGTGTTTCTCAGGCAGGAAAATGAGGCACCCAGAGGATATGTAAGTCTCTCGAGGTCCCAAAGGCACTCCCCGGGGACTGGTACCAGAACAACACTCCAGTGCACGGCCATCCTTAAGCTGATGGGTACGTCTTCTCGTGAGATGTGGAATGTCCCCCTGGAGCCGCTCTGAGAGTCCCCACCCCACGGGCGGAGCCTGCTCCCCGGCTACTCACGGGGAGGCCCATCAGGGCCTGTGGACTCAGGAGACAGTCTTGGGGTCCCTGGCCCATGAATTAAATATAAATATTTCAAAATAAACATTAAAAGAATATGGAGACTTCTAAAACCTTGGACAACGTTATCATGTGAAAGGCCTGGCATCACAATGTGTGGTGACAGGGAGACACAGAAAAAGGACAGACACTGACAGCTCGGAAATGAGGAAAGTACTAAGTTCCCATCTTAAAGCAAGGTGAAAAGCCACACGGTAGAGCCGCCACCAGAAACACCCGCACGCTGAACGAGCCTGAGGCCTATGGGGTCCCTAGGAAGGGGGTCGGTCTGCAGGCTCGGAGGGGCCTCCGTGGGCGAGGAATACCATTGCTGGGCTGCGAATAAACGGAGCCCCATGGAAACTTCTAGGCTCAAAAAACGTGTCGATGCTGACACCCTGCTGAGCTTCCCGGGGCAGAGGCTGCAGACAAGGTGACTGTGTCACATCTCCTCTGCCTGCCTGGAAGGAAACGGTGGCCCTTGTCTCCTGGTGGCACTGGCGCTGGCTTGGACACCTGCACTTCTGCCAGCTGGTCCCCTGACGGGCCCCCCGCTGCCGTCGGGCAGTGCAAATGAGTAACTGGCCCCACACGGTGACACTTACACCGTGACTAGACAGCTTTGGCGAGTCGGCGGACTAACCAGCTGCACAGCTCCTTCCCCGCCTGGGACACTGGGGCCGGGAGCCGTGGGGAGCCGGGAGCCGCGGGGAGGGTCTGCTCTCGGGGCTGGGACAGCGGGCCTCACCCCTGACCTGAGCTAGCTGCACGACCCCACCCAGGGGTGGCAAACTTCTCCTACAGTGAGCAGTTCGGACTTGTCTGGTCACACAGTCTCCGATGCAACCACTCGGCTCTGCTGTCCCCACTCCAGTAGGTAAGGAAGAGCCACAGCAAGTAGGTGACAAAGCGGTGTGACTGTTCCAACAGAACTTCACTCAGGGACGCTGAACTTTGAATTTCGTGTGGCTGATGCCACAAACACATTCTTTTGGTTTCCCAGCCACTGAAGAACGCAGTGACCATGCTTAGCTCAAGGGCAACGTGAAAGGAGGGGTGCGCACGCGTCTGGCCCGTGGACCCCGGGCTGCGGGCCGCTGGCCCAGACCTGCGATGCGACGCTCAAGGCCTGGCTCACTCGTCTGCCGCGTGGGAACGACAGCGCCCAGGGGCCCTGCACCGGGGAAAACGCACGGTCGTTCCGCTTCACACACAACTGGCGACAACCAACGACGTGCGCCCTCTACCTAGCTCTCGGGGCTGCTGCGGCAACCCACCCCCACCCCCGCCACCCCGAGACCCTTCGCAGAGGAGGCGCAGGACACGGAGCAAGCTGCTTAGATGACTCAGCGCGGGGGCTGCAGCCAGGACGGCCCGGGCCGGGGAGCGTGAGGCTGGGGCGGGCACCTGAGCCCCGTCCAGCGGCCGCGGGCTAGTTCGTCCCTCAGCCCGTGATCGCCGTTTGCTCAGCACAACAGTGAAGCCAGAAGCAGTGGCAGGGTGGCCCCGGCAGGGAGAGCGAGCGGGCATGGCCACGAGGGGCCCGCTTACACGGAGGCCCGCCGTGAAGCTGCCGACTGGCCACGGCCGGGGGCTCTGCCTAGAAATGAGCTCAAATCCTGGGCTGCAAGTGCCGCGGAGAAGGTGCGCGTCCCCGAGGGCACAGAGTCAAGGGCCTTCGCTGCGAGGGCTCTGCTCACTAAGCCAAAGCGCCACGACGAACACAGGTGACGCCCGAGTCTACCTTCCATTTAATCACGAGGAAAACAAACGCCCCTCCCCCTCATTGTAAACAATCTTACTCCTTTCGTGTAAAACAGTACAAAGTTTCACGCAGGCCGTGCCCGAGGTAAACGAGAAACAGGAGACACCAAATGTGGCTTTTACATTTCTAAGTATTAAGTGCAACCCTCCACTGCTTGGAAAAGAACCGGTACCACTACAGCCCGTGCTTCTCTCTTCAGTCGCTGTGACTCTAATCGCACGTCGTCAGCCTCCCTCCGCACTGCCCCGTTCTGCACAAGGAATGACCTCACGTGACACTGGCCCTGGGGGCGGGCGCGGACCTCCCCCAGCCACTGCTGTCCAGTAGGACTCATCTTGCTGAGTGACACCATTTTGACAGTTTTCTATAACTCTAAATTTTTAATAATGAAATCTAGAAAATTCACTATGAGCACGTACAACTCAAATTTACCGCTGAGATGTAATAAACGTAATCTTTCCGCGTCAAAGCCCTAAACGATTTTTAAGAGACCATTTGTTCACTCCATCACTTTCAGACTTGTTCTGCTGGCTTAAAACCACATTTTGCCTTTCATTAAATATTGAACTACATTTACATCAATAAATAATTATCTCATATTAGTAACATGAATGTGAAAATGAGTATTACCGTCCCCACTAATTTCATCTGCAGATCCGGGTGGCATGCAAAGAAAGGGGGGAGGTGGGAGAGGGGGAAGGAGAGAGAGGAGGAGAGGGAGAGAGGGAAAACACTATTAACATGACAAGTAAATCAAAGCGTAAGGAAAACAAAAAAATCACCCCCCAAGGTCTAATTCAAAAGCTAAAAGAAAGATTGTAGCAGTAAGCATGTTTACTTGATTTAAGGCGTTATGCTAAGTTTTAAGCTGTCAACACATCATACAAAGTTACACAGCAGTGCTGTAGAGTTTAAAGTCAGTTTAATACTAAGCAAAATTAATTAGACTGCCTCTCACAATTAAATGTTAAAAATGGCTTCTATCCCCCTCGACACTACCAGTGAATCGTGTGTGTGCTAAATGATGACCCAGGGACCAGCCCAGCTGGGGCTCCTCAGCCCTGAAGCAGTTTGGCACTTGAGGCTCTGACCACACATCAAGTTTCCATTTATATTGACACGGCATTTGGAGAAATTCCTGTCCCATTATTACAAATCACCTTTGCTTCCCTGGAACACCCTCCGAGCTGCCTGGCTGCGGCACCCCTGAACAGCTGCCCCCGAAGCAGAAAAAGCAGCCCCAGGGCCTCACGGCCACTCCCCTCATCCAGCTGCATGCGCTACCAGATGAACACGGCGTATCCGCCGGCCCCTGGGGTACAACACAATACCCACGATGGCACCGGAAGCTCCTCCGTGCCCTGCCATGCATGTACGAATCTGCAAACAGGCAAAGGAAAGTCCACTCTCGGAGAGCAGCCCAAAGACCTGCACGCGCACGCACACCCGCACCCCCGGCGCTGCTGGGCAGCGGGCAGCACGCACGCGGACACCGGGAAAGGTGCCTCTGCGCGGGGCCAGCCACTGCGTGTGGTTAGGTCCGGGCACGGGCACTGTGGTTAGTGAGGGCAGTACCCGCAGGGGGAGGGTCGAGGGCACAGAAGATCAAAGGGAGAAAGCGCCTGGCTTTCTTAACTTTATGCTGGCAGTGACTGACTCCTGTACGAAGAGGCAGGAGGAGAAAAGAGAAAAACAGAAACATTATTTCAATTCAAAGGAAAACTTCTGTTACATTTTAAGGTACAGCTATAAAAACAAACATAAAATTGCAACATTTTATCTGACTACTGACACAATTTCTTATTATGATTGACCTGGTTTTAAAAACACATTAGTATTTTAAAATGCAATCTCCTCTTTTAGCAAAGATTAGCACTAGAAACGAACTTTTAGCAAGACGTAACAAGTCTCCCAGCTCCTCAGAGCCAGCCATGTAGAGGTACAGATATCTTTACAAATAAAACCAAACGAAATGAAACAAGACAAAAAACAAACACCAATAAATAATTCAAGGTACATCTAATATTCAACCATGGGGGGAGGGGGAGAATTGCAGGAATCCTGCTTTGTGAAAGAGCTTTTTGAGTCATTTTCCCCCAAATCATCAGCAAAAACAGACTCACAGACCTTCAAATGCACCTTAAATAAATCACCTGAACATAAAAACCTGGTGATGAGGATGTTCGAACATGCAGATTCCAAAGCTCCTACCGCGAGCATCATTTATGCATCCACACTCTCATTCACTACTCAGAAACTCATCTGAAAGGCAACTGGACCAACGAGACACATCACAGACCATCCCCCCGGAGCTCACAGCTCAATAAGGAAATGGAGAAGCAACATCACTGTGTGGTGATGGCGACAGAGGACAGATCAAAGTGAAGTCAAATGAGGGACACACAACACAGCTCTTCAGCAGTGATACACGTGACAGAAGAGACACAGGTGGCATGAGGGGACCCACCCACAAAGATCAGGACGTCGGGCGTGGGCCTGGGGAGATGGCCCAACTCACAGACATTCTTGGCATGTTAGGGGCAGAAAAAAGTGGAGGTGAACATAAAGTTGAGTAACATTTTCAAATGGTATGCTGCGGTTCCCACGACGTTTAAGGCAGCACCAAGGCCTAATGAGGTCGGTCAAAGTGGACCGGTGCTTTTCTGTCACCTTTAGTTACACAAGGATAAAACGACAGTCCCCTTTGGCCAGAACTCAATTCTGTTTCTCTCTCAGACTACTGAGCGTGACGAGGCTGAACTCTGCCCAAGCCACGTGTCTTGAGAAAATGGTCCCCCTAGCAAACAAATCATACAGCCTGGCGGGTCATGGGAATGCCCGGCCTCAACGATGTTAAAAACCAGGCCTTCCCGATGATGCGTGGACGAGAACGTGCCATGGAGCAACGTGTGGCTAGCGAGGCAGCGTCATCTCAAACGCTGGTAAAGGAGGAGAAAGAATAAGGCGTTCCCGTCTCTCCAGGAGGAGCCGTCCCTCAGGGTGACTGAGCAGCAGATGAGGGGGGCTGTCTTCGGAAGTGTTCCTGCTAACGGGCTGACGAAGAAATGACAGAACTCGCAAGCCGCCGGTTTGCGGCCCCGAACGAGATCTAGGCGTGAACATCAGCAGCTGCCGAAGCCGTCAGGCGGAAGGCTCGCAGGACCTCTACACTGGCTGCATCGCAGACTGACCACATCTACTGACGCGTCTTAACGTCACAGAGACACAGCCGGATGTCACATCCCATCTCCCACGACGTAGTCTTTAAACAAATCACTGAGCCTGACTGATCAAACTTCTCTCAATCCTAACAACCAGCCTGCAGGAGATGCGGGGCCACAGGGGCCTGAGAGGGACGCACTCGACACGACATCACAGAGCTGTGATCAGCCAGATCCAGGGTGTGCGTAGGGATTGAGAGCATGTCACCATTTCTTCAATAGATAAACTGCAATCAGGGAAAAGGAAAAAAAGAGTCCTACTGGACAGACAGAGGAGACAGACAGGAGACGCAGCAAACCAAGGTCAACCAGCACTGCGTACCTGACTCTGAGACACTTTACGGTTCCTGGGGAACGGGAGTTTCTGTAATGGGTGGAGGCAGAGATGAGACACGACTGGCCTAGAGTTTAGCTATCGAATCGGGTGATGAGCTCCTGGAGATCATCGCACAATTCTATTCTATTTACTCTGTGTGACTGAAATTCCCCGCAATAAAAAGTTTTAAAAATTAAACATTCAAAAGCTTAATATATTCATTCATTCATTCATGCGATTTCTTGCTTGTAAAAGTATCAAATATTTTTGTCCTGATTCATGCAGCTTGATTTTAATAAATTACACAATTATTCTGCAGCCACAACATGCTCCAAACTGGAGGGGTAGGGAAGCCTCAAGGTTCAATTCTAGAATTCATAGTTTAAAAGTTTCGAGTTGTCCTTTAAAATTTTTCTCTGTAAAGAAAATAAATAACAGGGCCTTTTGATAGTAGCAATATTTGTTTTAATACCTAGCGAGATACTTGAGTTTCTCGTATTTTAGTAACAAATTTTTAAAAGATTATTAAAGTTTATTCATCATTGTTAATAATTTTAGCCAGACGACAAAGAAGGCTATGAGCCAAGCATACCTAAACGCTGCCAATCATGAAGCGTACTTTACAGAGACAGAACTACACTTTGATTCAAAGTCTCTCACAAAGCGCTGCATTGCCCTGTATTATATGGAGGCCATTAGGGAGAAGATGGAAATACTCTCCACACTGCAAACAAAATTCACAGGGCTGGGGCACGGGTCTGTGCAGCCGGGGAAGAGTTTGTAAAAGAAAATATCCTCTGTACATTCATGTTGTTATTATTGCTCTGCTTCTCACCTGGGCTCTTTTTCATGGGAAAGTGTCTCCAGCCACTCCCTGCCAGGGGCCCTACGGGTGTATGCAACGTGCCTGCCACTGAGAGGTCAAGTTCAACTCAAGGGTACTGCTTCACAACGTGTGACGGGCACACTTCGGCACCTATGTGATGCCAGAGTATTTTTCTCAAGTCTTTTAGAAACCGGAGAGGAGAGGGATGGGATTCAGCTGCAGCCTCAGATCTTAAGAGGGGAAGAGCATTCAAATGGTGTGATGTGGAGAGGGCGGATGTGGAGGGGGATGCGAAGACGGGGGAATGAGGAGAGAGGGGGGCCAGGGGAAAGGAGGCGCACAATGGGGCGATCTGATCAGGCGCTTCTGCATTCACCCACAGCACGGCCAGCCATCCTGTCTCTCCCCACTCAGGGACAACTGTCAGCCTCCCAGTGGCTAAAGGTGTCTCCGTCTCTCCTAACACCACGGCCGAAGTGAGAACTTCTGGCAAGTCAGGCGCTAGGAACCAGCCAACAGCATCAGATGATACTGACCACTCTGAGCACACCAATGAGCAGGAGCATTAATTTGATTAAGTTACGTCATGCAGCATATAATTTATAAAAACTAACCTTGCATGTACTAGGTGACAATACTCTAAATTGGGACACATTTTAAAAATTCCTGAAAGCTGGCGTTTAAATCAAGCCTACAGCAAACAGACCACCTCGTCAATCACGGCATTGTCGGCACTGAGCCTGGGACATACAGCAACACCTTCAGCTTGAAAAAAGGCGTCAGAAGTGACTCGGTCCTGTGCTGTGCCCACAAATGGGGACCGCACCGGAGCCACGCCCTCCTCCAAGCACTGCTCCCTTCGTCCTGGGACACCGTCCGGCTACCCAAATGCATCGATGCAGGCTAAGGAGAGGCAAGGGGTCCCGGAGCCCAAGGCCGGGCCTGGACCAGGCTCCCTCCTCTGGCCGCGATGCGAGCCAGGCGGGGACCCTGCCACCGTGAGTCGCACCCCTCACCTGTGACTGGAGACACTGCAGAAGACTGTCCTGAAGCGGTGACATCTGAACCTGGCCTTGAAGGTCAGGGAAGACCCTCTCAGGTGGGGCCGGAAGTGGGGCATCAGGCAACCTCACTTGGGTGAAGGCCTGCAGGGGGTCCTGCAGGGCGACAGAGTGGGGGGCACCACCGGCCATGCCCCAGGCCTGGCTCAGCCATCGACGAGCTCGTTTACTCCCTGGGTTTCTTTCCCCATAACTGCACAGGGGGGGAGGATGAGCAGGGATTAAATGAGACACTGTCTAAGGCCACGCACACCCCACTGAACACGTAAGAAGAGACTCGTCACTTCGTAGCGGCCTGTGGCCTTGGCCGAGCTCCTGAGCCGGGCCGACCCTGCCCGACCCTCCCTGCCACCTCGGCCGCGCTGCGTGCACCCAGCCCCCGCTCCTGGGCCCGGTGCTCACTGGCCCCCAATGTCGGCAGTCGCCGCCTCCCACTTCACTCAGGGGCCTGCCCACCTGCCACCTGCTCGGAGACTTTCCCGGACTACGTTTTAAATGACGGCGCCCGCCTTGGCTCAGCGCCGCGGGTCTGTGCCCTCCACAGGACGCCGGGCCGTGAAGGGAGGGCTCGGCTGAGCGCACGCCCGCGCCCCCGCGTCCAGAACGGTGCCCGGCACACAGCGGGCACTTAGGACTTGTGGGAAATGTAAGATGCCGTGCTCTCCCGTGCGGGGGGCTGGCCAGGGGCTGGAGGAGGTGGCGCGTCACGGCCAACACACGGGGACACGCTGCAGCCTCGGCTGCGGCCTGCGGACGGCACTGGCTCCACGCGGGACGCAGACACGGAGTCCGCAGGCATCGGGGTGCAGGGGGGCCTCCCCACTCGCACCGCACCCACAGGGCACAGGGCAGGTGGCGAGATAAAGAGCGAGCCTCGGGCCTGGTGACAGGACCGGTGTCCTAGGTATTCCTCAAGAGCTTGTGGGACGAGCAGAAGAGCCAGGCCGCGGGCCGCTGGGCGGGCAAGGCATCCTGTACCAGTCCCTGCGGAAGACGGACAATCGCCAGGCCTGTAGGTCCAGCCCCGCCGGTCCAGCTGGTCCAGCCCCGCCGGAGGAGCAAGCGGTAGGCGGAATGACGAAGGATCGACAGGGATCTCAAACCAGTGCCGGCACGAGGTGCCCACTGGACACGGAGCACTCTGCCTGCACCCCCGGTTACCGGAGCAATGATAAGAAGAACACCCCGCGACGCGACAGCTCACGCAGAACGACGAGGAGGAAGGGCCCAGAGGGGCAAATTCCCAATTTTATCCTGCCAGAAAGCACGTGCGGGAGGCGGACGGAGCGCCGCCCTTCATCTGATGGGCCGGAACGATTCCGGAACCTTCTGACCGCAGACCACCCGTCACTTAAGGAAGCATGGTGGCCGTCAGCCAAAGAACGAGCATCGAGAGGGAACCGACATGTGCACCTCTGGCGACAGGATGAGGAGGAGATGAAGAAGGCAGGAGCGCGAAGGAGGCGCGGCCGCGAGGGGTGCAGCCCACATCAGTTCCAGGAAAAGCTCAGGTTTAAAACCTAAAGGACTGAGGACACTGACTCGGGACCAGGGACTCGGGAGGAGCCCGCAGGCTCCCCGCGGACCCGTTTCACGTCAGCACTGGCTTAAGAGCCTGGACGGGCCCCACAGGCATCCCGGCTCCCTCGACCAGCAGCACATGTGGGCACACGTGGGCACACGTGGGCACACACGGGCACACCCGCACGCCGGGGCCTCACGCCTCACGCTGTTCCTCGTCCGGTGGGCGACGCCCTGATGAATTGCTCAGCCAGCTCAAGCCTCATCTGCGCTACCGATGCCCAGTGAGTGCTCCCTCCACTGGGCCAGCACGCCCACCACCTGGCACGCGGTAGCCCTCCTGCCCCCAGGGAGATTACAAACCCCGAGGGCCCGGCTCACATCTGCAGGATCTCCCACTCCCGGCAGGACTGGACAAGGATGGCAACAAACACCAAGGCTGAGCACGCCTCGGGGCCACAGCGTCCCCAATTAACCATGCGTCTGAGACCGCGCCGGCAGCCCCGAGCCCGCCAGGCCTCCGGCTCTCCACCCTCCTCGCCACCCCATTAGGAAGCAGGCGATGACTCAGCCGTAGCAGCCAACACACATTTGTCACGCCAGAGTACCTCCGCCAAGCACATAAATGCACACATGAGCATCTCTTGAGAGGAGCTTGGTGGGCGTTTCTGCACCCTTAAAAAAAAACATGAGCAGTCACACTGGTGCGCTGGAACACAAGAAGAATCCCGCCATCAACTGGGCAAAAGCACAAACCTAACTGCAGAGAAAGCTAACTCAGGGCAAATTAAACTAACGGGAATCAGGTTTCTTGTAAGTCAGACGGTCAGATACTAGAGTTAAGAGAAGCTATTACATGTTTTAGAAATGTAACATGTATATCTAAAACCAGGGTACATGTGTGTGAATGCGTACACATGTATACCTACATATGTGTGCATGTGGCACATATGTACTATGTACACACATGTAGATGCACATTTACACACACACACACACACACACACACACACATCCATAGAAGATGTTTTTTCCTTTTTCTCCCCCGTCTCCTGCTTTCCACATTTTCGATGGGGAAGAGACACATGTGTCTTGAAAACACGGCGCGGACAGCACAGCACACTCATCACACCGGCGAACAGGTAACGTAGCGCTGATGTCAGCAGCGCAACCGTATCTCTAAAAAGCAATATCCAAACACCATTTTATGTTAATTGTGAAAGACAAAAACTGTTTAAAAAACGTTTCACATATTCTTAACTTCAGAAACAACATACGAAGTTCTGCTCAATTGCAAAGATAAATTACAACGGCAACTTCAAAAGTAAAAACTTTCACCCTGAACATGACCAACATGTCAGTGAAACTGAAACAACTCGGAGCTCTCTTCACTCGAGTCACACGGCGTCACACGCACACATCGCACACATCGCGTGCAGAAAATGTCAGCGAGCCACACTTAAGCCTGTTTCGTGCGGGTACGGCATGGAAGCGGGCAGTCGGAACGTGTGACCTTCACGAGCTGTCCCAGGAGACGTGGCCGCCAGGAGCCCGAGCAGACGCGGGCCGCACCTGCCGCGGGCGCTCCCCCACACAGCCGGCTCTGCGGCGTCGGCGCGCAGCCTCTCACCTGACACGGAGACCGCGTGTGTCCGCACGCCCTGCTTGTCGCTGTTGGCCAGCCTGCAAGAGAGACGCACACGCGTGAATGCCACCCTCGGGCCCAGGCAGCCCCGCCCCCTCCTCCCTGTCGGCCGTGTCCCGTGGGGACTGACCTGCCAGAGCGCAGGCTTTTAAAACCTCGGGCTCTACCACTCGAAGCCCTTAAAATAACCACCTGCCTTCACGTTTTAAAGATCAGAAATCATGACAGACAACCGAAGTAACGCTGACCTGCTCTGAGAGAGCAGCCCGTGACAGTGACTCAGAATGCTGCACTGCCACTGAATGCGGTGGACTCGGGCTACGTAAAGCGCTCAGTCTGAATGCCAGGTGGCCAGGGGCTGCGCAGAGTCACGAAACAGCGGGGAAACACCTAGAATCGAAATTTGCTCTCTAAAACATAATTTGAAATGCTGTTGTACAGCTGTTCCTTCTTAAACTTAGCACGCATAAAAAGCAGGTAGTACATTCACATATGTCATCATTTAGACTGGAAAAAGGTACGCTTCATGTACCTGGCCACTTGTTTCAGGAGATGGCTTAATGATATTAGCGCTTTACATGCTGAGCCACATAAAATTCTCACCAAAAGTTTTACTGACATTTTAAAAATACAAGTTTAGTTTAGTTTAAAATTTCTGGAAAAAGAAATGTACCCTACGGTCTTTAGATGTCAAAGTTACTTTGACCTTTTTGTAGAAAAAACTGTTTCCAGGTACATAACTATAGAAGTACTGAATAGAATTTTTTTGTAGTATATAGAACTCATACTAGAAAATGTTAGAATTAAAATCATTTTTGAGAACTAGAAATATTCAGTGTGCAATTGGAAACCCTTTATAATGAATGATTATGGTATAAAGCCACAGAATGAGTTACTTTCATTGAATTTTCTAAATACATGAAAAGCCTTTTTTATAAAAGTTTAAGAAAAGTTCTTTTCTGACAAATCGTCAGTTTCTCTTGGATCACAGCTACCTCTGAACTGCATTTATTGGGAAGTCACAGGGTAGATTCGTAAGAAGGCACACCATCTGCTTCCACATTCTGTTGCTAACATACTGGGGTCCCCTTCACCACACCGCACCTCTGCCACCGTCAGTCACCTTTCTCACGCCGGCGTGGATTTCACCGCCCTCCTGATCGACAGTGGTGCTAGGGGCTGCTGCTCCACTAAAGTTTGCTTTATTTATTCAGTTTTTCTAGTATCTACGACCACTTCTAACCTACAGCCTTCTTCACTCGCTTTTATATCTATGCTTAAGATTCCGCCTGTGTTTTAAGCCTCAAAGTCACCCCTTGAAGACTTTCCACAATTGAAGGTCCTCTGAGCAAGCTGGCTCCCCCATCCCCCCACGCACCTGCGCAGCTACTGTGCCCGTGTCTGGACTATGACGCCACGGGACCCTGGCCTTCAACGAGGCCACAGGGGTGTGGACAAGCAAAGAGTCACTGTAAAGTGTGACGGTGCTACGGTGAAATAGATATTACGGGCCAAGACACAGGGACGCTCCCAGGAGCAGGGGGCCCTGGGACTTTTCCAGGGAGGAGACGAGGGTGACACCAGCCAGGCGAGGACGAGGGGACAGCGAGACGAGGAGGGTGGCGTGCCCGAGCGCCTGCAGGACAGCAGGGCGGCTGAGGAGCGATGGCATGAAGCTGCGCGGGCGAGCAGGGTGGCAGCTGCAGGGCCCTGCCAGCGGGCTCAGGGAGGCTGGCACTCATCCCCAGGGCAACAGCGAGCCTCACGAGGGCTGGACTGAGGACGGGTCCCTCACACTGCAGGACCGAGTGGACAGACCGATGCAGGGTGGGAGGTGAGCAGTAAACGTCAGCCCAGCAGGCACGAACAGCTGTCCGCTGGGGCTGTTCTTGGGGACATGGACTTTGGGGGGGGGTTCCCATTGCCGCCTAACTGAAGGCGTGACAATGACATTGCTGTGCCCAAACAGTCCGTACGAACACGGTTCACGCTGGGCGCCTGCGGGCAGAGTCTGCACGTTCCCAGGCCCGGCAACCATCTGCTAGCGGAAGCAGGGGTGTCCTGCCCGAGCTCGCTGGGAGATGGCCCTTGGGAGCCTGCCCCGTCTCCTCGGGATGTCATCCCTGTGCCTTCTCCCTGTGGTTTTGCTCTGTGGTCCTCTGCTGTAATACAGCCAGGAGTGTGACCCTACGCTGGGTCCTTTCTAGAGAATCAAGAATCCTGGGGGGTCGTGGGGACCCTGACACAAGAGTCTACTGGATAGCCCAGACAGGTGACGGCGACAGGCAAAAACAGGGGAAGGACCACGGGAAGGTCTGTAGAGTGGACGGACCTGATGGATTCAGGAAGCAGAGCCAAAGGGATCGGTGAGGGGCCAGTGATGGAGAACGGGGGAGGACAGAGCAGAGAGGATGCTGGGCCTCCCTCTTCGTCCCAGGGGCCTCCCAGGGGAGCGTGTCCTCTGCAGGTGCCTGGGGTTCTGCTCACACCTCTCTGTGCACTCAGCACGTGGCTGGATGCGCAGACTGGCCTGCATGTCCGCGGGCCACGGCTCACTTTCGTTGGGTCCCGCACTCCTGGCACACTGGCCGAGCCCAGAGTTGGTATTAAATAAGTTTTTCTGGCATCACTATTCAATTTTTAAAATTCTGTAGATCAACATAGCTCATAAAATTTATGACCAAACAAGTAAAAAATTAACGGAAATTACATATTTTTAATTTTCTCACTTGGAAAACAACCAGAACAGTACCCATTTTCAAGTTCTTGTAAAGACTAATGATGGCTCTAAAGTAACTTCCACCTGCCTCCTCAGTATCATCACTATGAGTCTCGAGCCCTGACTAAACTTAAAAAAAAAGGAAAATTTATTGTAGACATTTGATTAAACCTGAATACATAACACGACTTACACCCGACTTCCTACTGGAAATACCGGCTAAATCCCTACTGTCTTATGTGGAAACCTGGCTGCCCGGGCGAGCGGGTGATAACACACAGTGACTCCCTGACTGTTTCCAGCTCGGGGAGCAACAGCACACACGAAGCAGCACTCACTTTGGTATAGATGGCAAAGCCCGTTCGCCTTCTGTGGAAAAAAAAAAAAGAAAAAAAATGGTGAGGTTCCTTCTATTCCTTTTGAAAAGATCACGTGCAGAAATCGGGGAGGATGAGTGGCAGTCCAGCATTTCAGCCATGACCCTTTAAAGGTTACTATTTCAGGCTCTCTTGTTTCGTTCACAATATTGTAAGGAACGTAAACTGGCAGCAGGCGTGTATGGTGACAAGGTCCTGCCTGACGGAAACAGCGCGCTCAGGTGGTGACCTGGAGGGAGATGTCCTTCCAGGAGGCGCCAAAAGATGAGGCTCTCTTCCGGTCAAGGTCAGCACTCTGACCAAGGACCGAACATGCTCACAAGCAGCATCACCCAACCCTGTGCAGAAAACACACAGAAGCGCGGGCGCAGACGCGGAGGGGCAGCCCCCGAGGGACGGCGGCACAGGAGCCGGGAGCCCGGGAGTTCGGGCTGCTCCGTGAGCCCTCCACCCACCGTGCTCGCCTCCCACCAACGACCAGCAGGCTCGTCCCTCTGGGCAGTGACTGTGACTTGTCACAGCAAAGCTCAAGCCTGTGTTCAGTGACGGGGGTGACACTCCCCACCCCTGCTCTCATAAAGCAGGCCGCATGGCAGCCGCTGGCTTAACCTCTTTTATCTGGATTAATCCGGCAGGCTGCTTACTACCAGAATAATCTTCTATAAATATAAATTCATCAAGTCATCCCCCTGCTTAAAATGTGAGTCTCTCCACAGCTTTTAGGATGAAATGCCAGCACCTGTGTTTTCAGGACACACATTATGACCTGACTTTTAAACAACGGTTCCAATGATTCCTTCACAAACGCACACCCCCCCACACACACCCCACACTCACACCCCCCACACTCACACACACACTCACACACACATACACACACCCCCCGCACCCTGCTCTCTGTCAACACAGGGCCCTGGCCTGCTGGGGAGGCTGGGCATTCTGCTGTGTCTTTAGTCCTCTGTCGTCTGACTCCCTTGTGCTTTTCTATATCCTCGTCACTATTAAACCCAGCTCGGCTCACATGGCCACACAGCACTCAGCCCTTCCGGGCTCTTTCCTCCAGTCTTGTGCTTGTCATGGAGGGGAGTGTCCACCTGCCACAGAGCCACCTGCATCATAGGGCCACCACGCTATAGGGCTGTACCACTCCCCTCTTACAGATGAGGAATCTAAACGTCAAGGTTCACACAGCAACTAGCAGCAGTAATGGGAACAGAAACCTACGAACAGTGACGTGCCAGGCTCAGCTCCGGCTCACACGTGAGGTCACTTATCCTCCCCGTTCCCACAGAAGCTGGTGCCACTCTTCGTGTGACGCAGACAGGTTGAGTCATACGCAGAGGGCAGCACAGAGACGGGCTCTGCACGCGCAGGCGGACAGCTCCCGGAGCCCCGCGTGTCCTCCCGCTACGCCATTCTCCTCTGGGGAAGTTTTCCCTGGATGATTTCACAAGTCCAGACCCTCGAGACCCCTTGCAAAAAGCTCCCATCATTTCTGATGGGGTACAGCCTTGTGTCCAGGTCAATTCTTCATCCTAATCATTCATTTCACATCATGACCTAGAACTAATTTTGTTCGTGGATGTACAAGAAAAAAGCTTTTGAGTTGTATAAGAAAAAAGGGAGAAGAGGCTTTATTTACGACGTGTAAGAGACACTTCAAGGAAAAAAAACCAACAGAACAGAATGCCGAAAGTTTACTTAAAAACACTAATGGTAACCTAGACTACTCCGAGTATGGTGCTCAAAACGCAATAGCTTCCCGTGCGCTCTATTCAAAACCCGGCTCCTGGGCGGTGAGGTGGATCCCCTCCCTGGGCGAACAAGAACACGGATCTGCGGGCTGATCGTGCGTCTGGTCTTCGCACGTACAGACTTACTGAGAAGCGGGGTCACAGGCTGTCGGGGGGAGGCTTGCGAACAGCTCAGTGGGAGCGCTCACACAGAAACAGCAGCTCACCTTTCTGGGGTCTGATGATGAAAGACTGCGTGGCTCCATTCACCAGCCGGCAATACCCGTCTATCAAGTCAGCCATGTTCTCGGCGATGGTCAGGGACGGCGCTGTCACCGTCAGAGGCTGCAAAGGGGGAAAGACCAGGAAAGAGCCGGTATTGTTCTTTCCAGCAATCAAAGGGACAGCTGCACTGTGACATCAGATCTCTAGACACTCGCAGAGAGGAGTGGGAGCGAAGCGCGATTTGTCATAAGGTTTGAGCAAAAAAGGAAGTTTGATATTTAAGGACGCTATTCCTAGAATGTGTGACAGAAGGCAAACCCAGATGAAAACGACAAAAAATCACTTCAACTGAGACTCACTTTCTGGAACAAAAGGAAGCAAAAAAATATTTTCCTTCAGGATGTCTGGCCTCTCTGGCACACTCTAATTAAGAGAAGAATTTAGATAATCAGAGGTTATTTTAGTAACTAAACTAATGTGAAGTAAATTTTTATAAACCATCCATCATAATTTTTCTAACATTACAGAAAATGAGTCAGATTTCATTATTTTTAGCACGCATAGCACGTTCTGCCTAAGAGCTTAGAAATCACTCTGATATAAAACACACGATTTTGACAAACTTCCTGGAGACCTATCATTAAGCGTTACCCAGGAGATCGTCAAAGACGTATTTTACTTTCAAATACAGGTACGTGCTAATTCATGTGGCATTCGCAACCCCCTTGGTGAACCATTGTTTCACCTGCATCATCCTCACGTTATTTGGGGGGGAGCAACAGGGAAGGACGGTCTGAAAATGACGGTGCCAAACAGGACCCTTCTGCTCGCAGTACGGCTCCGCATTTTAAGGTATCATCCAACGTACTTCCCGAGCCTCAGAAATGCCACGACCCGAAGAGAAAGGCCGAGGGCAGGTGAGGTGGCCCAGGGGCACCGCGAGGGCCCCCACCCCCAGGGGCCAGAGGCACGAGCGACCGTGAGCACCCTGGCCCCCCGCGGCAGGTGCCACGCCACCTCGGCAGCGCCGAGCCGGGCTCGTGAGGAACGTAGCTCTGCACGGTCCAGGGCGAACCGTCTCCACCGCTTGCTGGGACTGCGGCCAGCCTCCTGGGCTCGGCCCCCTCAGCTGCACAGTGGGGGCGACCCCAGCACCTCAGGGCGCCCCTCCCGCTGGGTTCTGAGAGCGACAGGGGCTGCTCCTGGCTTCTGCGCGAGGCGCTGGAACAGCGGGGGCCACGCGCGGCCGGACATATCGGCCGCCGCGGTCACATCACAACTCCTGCCCCGGGGGCGGCGCGGACTGCAGCTCCCAGGACTGAGGTGTTTTTATGTAAGTCTAAGAAGCTGATTTCCTTGGTACTCACTGCCACTTTCCTTCATCTTCACAATGATGCTCCGAATGCTTGTCAAATCTGTGTCCCATTTTATTCTTGGGGGCATTTAAGCATTGCTATTTGTCACCTAACAACTACACGGGAAAGTTGTGCTCTGACAATCCGTGGAGACCTCACCCTCGTCCTGAAAGCATCACTCTTCCTAAACGCCCCTCCGTCTCAGCCTCCCCCCCACCCACACCCCACCGGCGACCAGCGCATCCGTACCTCGGGCGCGCCTGCGACTTTCAGCTGGAGCATTCCTTTCCTGTCCTTGTCGTCGCTGTTTGAATACTGGATGGTCTGCACTTGATTGAAGTCGGCCAGGTGTGTGGGCTTCAAAAAGAAAAGGCAGAGTGTGGCCCACAGATGAAGGGCTGCTGCCGCGGACGCGGGGAGGTCTCCCCAGCCACAGGCTCCACCCCGTGTTGGGGGAGCAGCTTGTCCGTGGAGCTCACTTTGAGGCTGTGCTCCCGACAGCCAAGGAGCACTCCATCCCATCCTAGCAGCAGGACGAGGGACTCACCGGTACCAGAGAGGAGACACAAGACAGGGAACGGGAGGACCTGAGTCCTCACCAGCCTGGGGGTGACCGCGTGAAACCCTTGGTCGGAGTGAACATTGTGCTCCCCCCACCCCAGGGAGCGGCCGGGCCTGAGCAGATCTCCGAAACTTCCTGACGTGGAGGCGGCAGGTGTCTGCAGGACCCGCCCACACCGACAGGCCGGACACACTGCAGCTTCACAGAAGAAGGTGAGATGGCTCTTATGCAGACAGAACACGCCCACCCGTCCCCTACTAGCAGCTCGTGGCAGCATCGTTTTGCGAGTGACGGTCCCTACACATCTACTCAGAAACAGCGAGGTGCTTAAGCCTCTTGTTCTTGGAGCGTCACGTGGCCCCGCTCAGCACCAGCCATGCCACTGAACTCTGGGTCAGGGGGTGACGCATCCTCGGCTTCCCTGCACAGGAAAACGTCTCTGTGACTCCGCTGCCATGCACAGGCATGTCCTGTGGCCTCCCCACCTCCACACGGACGCCCAAAGGCGGTCCCACGTGCCCCCCGCCCTGGCCTCCGGGCAGCGTGCAGCACGGCCCGAGGCCCACTCCGCCCCAGTCTGGTGGCCTGTGCCCCGCGGGGCGCCCTTCCGCCTCCCCAGCCCTTTGCGGCTCCTTTCCTGGCTTCTCCCCTGCTCAGCCCACAGGAGTCCTGAACCCCTCGTCCCCCAGCTGTGCATGGCCCAGCGAGCACCCACATCCTTGGTGCGACACCACTTTTTCTACACGGAGCCGGGTGCGAGGTGGGTGCCAGGCACAGGCAGGCGCGAGGTGGGTACCGGGCACGGGTGGGCGCGAGGTGGGTGCCGGGCACGGGCGGGCGTGAGGTGGGTGCCGGGCACGGGCAGGTGCAAGGTGGGTGCTGGGCACGGCGGGCGCAAGGCCTCACCGGTGCAGACTTACGCTGCAGCCCTTGTCCGTGAGGTAGCTGATGCCTTCCTCTGGGCCGATCGCCAGCTCCACCGAAATGATCCAGCTCGACTTTTGAAGGTGAAACAAGTGGAAACAGAAGTAACAGAAGGAAAAAGTATATTTTAGACAGAGCCAGACACAGGAAGGAACCAGTGGGCTGGCTTAGCGTGCCACAATCCCTCTAACCAAGTAACGTGAAATGTTCATAACATCACTGATCCAACATCTGTCTGCTCAGCCTCGACAGCTACGCTGTGCTCATCCCAGGGGGGTCTGAGCGAATGGTTTCTCTGGGAAGGTGACACGAATAGGTAAACCAGCCCTTCGAGAGCAGTTCATCAACAAAAAGCTGGGCTGGAATAATATAATCTACTTACGAACATAGACATGCTTTTTAAAAAAAAGATGACTTTAATCTCACACTGACACAATATTCTCAGCTCGTTAAAAATGTGACAAATTCAATTTCCATCTGATAGATACACGCGGGTAAGAAAAAGCAAACCAACCCGGCGCGCCCCCACGCCCGCACTCACACCGAGGGCGCACTTGAAGCATTCTTTATCGAATCTGTACACCGGCGACAGGATCTCGAAGAACTTCAGAATGCTTCCTCTCTGTTCAGGTTGGCGAACTGTCGAAACGTCTGCTGGATGAGTTTTCTTAGTGTTTTGGCCTGCGTGACACAACCACGAACATCTTTTCAGGGTTGACAGCAAGTGCGGACCGCAGCAAGGCCACCCAACAGCAAGGACGAACCCATCCCGCCCCACGCTGGACACCGACATTCACAGTTACGAAGTGTGATACTTACGAGAGCCTCACTTCCTGCTTTAAAAAAAAAATCATAAGATATACCACCTTAACCATTTTTAAGGGTACAGTTCAGTGGTTTTAAGTTTTATTTCTTAAATAGAAATCTGTAAGGCAATGATTTACTCACTAGAACATGTAAAAAGTTAAGCATTAAAAACATGTCCTCATCTGCCCAGGACAGGGACCTGGCAAAAGTGAAGGCCTCAAGGCACCTGCTCACATGTCCGGGGTTGGGGCGGGAAGTCGGTGCCACCTTTCTGAAGGACAACTTGGCAACACAAGTCAAAATCCATGAAAAACCACATGTCTTGACGCAGGACGTTATTCTTTAGGGTTGATTCAGCCACAAGGAGGCTCGCTGCACAGCCGCCTGGGGAGACGCGTGGCTTGGCTACACACGCACAGTGTGTCTGCGCATCGGGGCCCTACCGAGCGCTGAGGGCTCCGGCGGGGAGCTAGTGTTAGAATCCGTCTCAGTGTTACATGGAGAAACATGGCAAACGACCTGCACACGCAGACACTTTCAAAAGCAGAGCGCAGGGGATGGGATGCGGACACAGGCGCCGACGAATACAGGCGAGCACACGCGCACAGGTGAGCACGCACCAGTGTGCACCAAAGAAGATGGAGTCATATGCTTGTTTTTTCTGGGTAGGAAACAAGGCATCTGTGCATGCTAGTCAATTTTAAACTAATTCACATACGCAGAGAAAACTACTCAGACTATGATACTTCTCCAAAATGAAGTGACATCATTATTAGGTCATCATCAGAAATTGCTGCTACTCAGCCATTTTTAACTACAAAGAAAATTTCATGCTAGTCGACCTGAAACTTAGCAGATGCTCTTAGCAACAGTGGACCCCTAGAGATGCAACGCTAAAGAAAACTTCCAACAAAAGAGTAACAGGCTGACAATACATTAACCAAAGAATTACCCACCTACCCAGTAAGTGCTAAATACAGATACGGTAACAGTGCACGCGAAGGTGTATAATTGACATACAACATTATATTAGCTTCACGTGTACAACATGACTCCATATTTGTATATATTGCAAATGACTGCATATCCGTTAAGTCTAGTTAACGTCCGCCACCTCACACAATCACATTTTTAAGACCCACTCTCTTTGCAACTGTCAAACATGCAACACAGTACTATTAACTATAGTCACCAGCCTGTACGTTACATCCTTATGATGTTGTTTTATAAACTGGAAATCTGTGCCTTTTGATCCCGTTGACCCATTTCGCCCACAGCGAAACCCCCACCAGTGGCAACCATTACCCTGCGTTCCGTATCTACAAGTGTGGTTTCTGTCCGTTTGTTTTTAGATTCCGCATATGCGTGAGATCATACGGTATTTATCTTCCTCTGTCTGACTCATTTCACTTAGCGTAATGCCCTCTAGGACCATCCATGTTGTCACAAATGGCAAGATGTTCTTCTTTTTTATGGCTGAATAACATTCACTGAAGATGCAGTGTGCGTGCGCACACACGTGTGTACGCGCACACATCTTCCTTACCCACGCATCCAGGAGTGGACACGCAGACCACTCCCGTGCCTTGGCTGCTGTGGAAAACGCTGCAGCGAACACGGGGGCAGCTATCTAAAGAGTGCTTCTTTTCATCTGTCTACAGGGCCCTATATCAGAGGGTAACTTTCCACGCAGACACGGGTTTCATTCTCCCGGCACCCCCCTCGGGTGCTGGCACCCAGCAGAGGCCAGGAATCAGGTGCTGAATGACGAATTAAGTCAGGTTCTCTTGTGCCTGACAGAATGAATGCCTGCTATGGCTACCTGCTAATCACAGACATGGGAATGATGACTATTTTCTCTAAGAATAAAATTAGGCATTACTGATAGCACTCCAGGAAAGCACTTTTATTTTATTACTTGGAATTGTAGAGATGTCAAAACACTAATAACTCGCTCTCTTAACATTTCTAGTTCTGAAATTAGATTTCTATTGTGAATTACATTCAAATAAATTTTTGAAATTTGGCTAGTTTTGGGATTTGCTACCTAGGTTTAGATTTACAGAACTATAAAGACAGTAGAGAGAGTTCTTTAGCGCTCTTCACCCAGCCCCTCTAAAGTGAAAATCTTCCATGACACTGGCACAGTGGTTAAAACTAAGAAACCAACACCGGCCCCATGCTGTTCGCTAAGCTACCGATGCATTCAGATTTTGCTATTTGGCCACGAACAGCCTTTCGCTGGCCCCGGGGCCCACGCTGCATCTACCTGCATCTCCTCAGCCTCCAGCGGCTCAGTTTCTCGGTGCTTCTGAAGGCTAATGATCAGAAAGCTGTACCGATAAAACCCACCTGCATTACTGTCCCTACAGTAACCGCCAGCTCCTCACGCCATGACTTTCACACGTGAAGGAGGAAAACACATATCACAGGGGAGGTAGAGGCACAACGTGGCATCTAATTATGATAAAGCCAACTAATTACCTTGACGGAATCCAGTAAACTCCTAGGGAAAAATCGCTTCAAGCCAACATCCTTTCTGAAACATAAAAAGAAGCATATTAACAAATGATGCCACCAAGTCAATCAACAGTGACACTGTTACAAGAAAAGAAAAGCCATTTAAGTTATTTATCCTTTCACACACGACTCAGGAAGGAAGTATAGTACAGCTCCACTGTACCAGCAAAGTCACGGAAGGGGTGGGACAAATCGTTTTCTAGATATTTGCAGAAACCATCAATACGACTTGGTTTCAGTAGAAAGTTGTTTTGTATTTTTTAACACTGCAAATCACAATGTGTAAATATACTTTTCTTCTTCAAATACTGCTTGAAGGTTCATTTTATACAGGTAAGTTCCAAATGGGTAATGCTGTATTTGTAGAGAAAGTGGACTGGCCTGATTAGGGCAAGATTTGGGATATACTATGGAAATCTTAAAAAAAAAGAAAAAGCTATTGGATTAATCCTAAAACTTGACTATTTTTAAAAATAAACTTTGATGATAAAGGGACTCAATCAAGGTTTATTGTTTCAGTTCTACATAGGAAACAAAAAGAGAGAAATTAAGTGATTTATCTAAGGTCTAAAAGCTGAATGTGTGAAATGTTGGAAATCCCACTAACCTTCTTTAGATTAGGCCACAAAATCAACCATTATTATGGAGAGCCTCCAAGCTCTCTGGCTAAGAACACAGATGGGAAAGAACAGCTCACTCTTTCCTCCTACTTATTTTGGGTACCAAGTGACCTAGGCTTTTTGGCCACTAGATGGCAATCCTGTGCTGGTAAAAATGACATAAAGCCTAGAGACCACAAGAACCGTCGGGAGACACATGGGAAATACAAAGGGATCAAGAAAAGTGAAATACAGGCATCTCTTCAGAGTTGCATAAGGAAACTTTTAACGCACACACAGCTGACGAGACGTTAGTACCGGTGGGAGCTGCACGGGCCACGACAGCAGCCGCACGAAGCTGCTGATACATTTATGTAATTAACAAATTTAAATGACTGCTGACAGCTAATGTTATCAAGACTTGTTAATAAAACTTTCTCTCTTCCAGATAAAGTTTTAGAAACAGTAGTGTTTCCGGTTTAATGTTTACATAGAGAAACTAATAAGAACTCCAGCGTGAAGAGCGGGTTAGGTGGGTATTTGCTCTGACGGGGTGTGTGACACTCACTCTAAAACTTCATAGTTAGACTTCTTCTCCAGCGCGTTGCCCCGCATCTCCCAGTACGAGCGCCTGAAACGAGGAGAGACCAAGGTTTACACACACACACGAAAAACGTCTATGTTGTCACGTGATAAAACCTGTAAGGGGGGCACCTAACGACTGTGTGACGCAGCCGCACAAGATCGGACACGCTCTGGAGGGACACGCGTGCGGCTCACGGCACGTCCCCGGGTCCTCGAGACGCAGGAGCAGGCCACGCAGACTTCATTTCTGCCGCGCGGTCTCGCTTTCCCTTCTCGCGTGAGCAGGCCTGGCCTGGCACAGGTGAGACCAAGACGCCGGCCGTGAAGGGGCCACGCCGGCCATGCGGCCACATCCGCGCTGCGTCTCTGCACAGGAGCCAGCACACGCACGCGGACAGCCACAGGGACACCAGGCCGCCGCTGTGGCCAGTGTGCACCGCACCCACCCCTTCAAAGGCACGTGTCGCAGGAGTAACTGTATCAGACACGTAACAGAAAGACCAACCTATTCGCAACCTTCTCAAATTTTAGTCAATGTCTTATTGATAATATTTATGAGGAAAATACCTGAATAGTTTCCAAAAATAACGAAAACCAATGGTGACTACAGACCTCAACGCACAGCTACCACCTTACCGTATTTCCAGACAGCCCAGCTTCAGAGCGATGTCCTGATCCACCTGGTCGGCTATCTCTAACATGTAATCGCTCTTCACCTGCAACAAAAGGGGAAACAACGCTGTTTTAAAAGAACGAATTTAGACTTACTCGTTCGCGAAATGTTTGCGGGGTCCCTTTACACACTTCCTACACGCCGTGTCACTCGTCACGCTGGAGGCTGGAGATGAAGATAGTAACACCGCGAAGCCGTGAAGGAAATGCACGGGCTCCCCGCTGAGAAGAGCTTAGCGACCTCTGAGCACCTCACTGGGACTCTAAGAAACAGCTAGCGTCACCCGAGCACAGCAACGCCGAGCTGCCTCCCCCCGCTGCCTCCCCCCGCCCCACGCTGCCGGAACGGAAACCAGCAGTCAGGAGAAACGACCCCCGAAAGCACGGTCTTTAGGATGTCTGAACGCACACTTCAGTTCCAACGGCACTGTGGGACCTTCGTGCAGGGCCAAAGGAAACTTACGGATTCGAAACCCATTTACCCCTGTGACTGACAGGCTTCCACCTAACAACGGCATGACTGATCCGCCTAGTGATAATAAAGTCGAATATAAAGAGAGGAATCTAACAGAATTTTATAAATGCCTTCCAACAATGATTATGCTCAACTAAGTGATGGGCTGTATCAGTATTTGAGAATACCTATCGGTGTGAAGACAATTTCAAAAATGAAATATGTAAAACCTCCCCACAGATTATTAAAGGGTCCATATCCGTAACTGACTTTAATGATGGGGAGCGCCCACTGTGAACCTCCATTCAGTGAAATGTTCTCTCTCCCTCCAAAGGAACTCCATTCTTCTCTTCGGTAGACCTGTACCACAAAAAACTGCGCTCAACTGTGAGATTATTAACTTCACCAAACGCAACTGCGGAAATTTGTCTTGCCTCTCGTCATAAAGTATTTCCCACTACCCTTAATTTTGCCTCTTGGTCCTCAACCCTACAATATTTACTCTCTGACCCTTTACAGAAAAGTGTGTTGGCTGCAACCCTAGAAAAATTCCAAACCATTCCTTCCTTGGCTGTCACTTAAAAGATTCTACTCCCCAGTGAATTACTTTGTCTGCCTCACACTGGACACTTCGCCATCATGACCGTCCCTTGCAAAGACCCCATCTCCCAACATTATCCCTTTATTTTAATTGCGTGGCAAAACCAGCATACACTGAGACAAACCATACACCTCTCCAAGCTGACCACCAAGCAACTGGAGAAATGATAGCGTGAGCTTCACTTTAAATTCGTAATGATAAACCTTGGTCAGGTAGAACTGGAAAGTCCACAGCACCTGCCTCAAAGTTGGTCAACGCAGAGTCACATTTTCTCCAGCTAATTTGCCACATCTCTTTCTTACAGAGAAAGGAAAAGTCTTCAGACGGCCATGCCCTCGTTAACGTACCAAGGAGTTACAACGCAGGTGCACCTGTACTCACCTGCCACCCCTCCTCCTCCGGTGGGAGCAGTGGTGGCTCTTAGCAAAGGACAACCGTCTGCTCTTTCTGCCCTAAGCACCACTTCCCCTCAAAGTCTTTGCTCTAGTTTCTGCATAGCGCCTAGACCTCTGTGCGCAACAGTATTTGACTAAATGAGTGAGCAAACGAATGAATGAACAGTGATCAGACTGGCGTTCAGGTGCCTCTTTACTTTCCTTTAAGTCTTACAAGCAACAGGAATTTCTAGTCTTCACGCATAGGAGGCAAACGTACTTGTCTTGCTTTAGTGTCAAAACCTATTTCTACAGACTCCCGCTCTACAGTGAATAGAGTTATAACATGATTCTAGTTTATTTTTAGAGTGTGCTGATTAATATCTTTCAGAATATTCTAAAATGGGTCAAAACATGGAGTGAATCACTAGCAACATCTCACATTGGTAGTCACATCTGGGACATCTTTAAACGGAACTGCGCATCCACAGAACACTCTCCGGCCAGTCCCCCAACCCTCAGTACGTCCCCTGGCACGCTGTTTTCCTAGACACCATCCCAAGGCATGGCGCGTAATGAACAGGGGGCCGAAGCTGGATGCATCTTCAAAGTAGGTAATAGCATTGCGGTAGGATACTGTAAGTCCTCTCTCTCTCTCTCTCCCTCTCTCTGTCTCTCTCTCTCAGGACAGGAATGGTGGTAGAGAGAATCTAAACATAATTCTTTTATCTCTGCCCTGATTAAAAAAAAAAAAGCTGATAAAAATATTGATTCTTCTGAAACAGAAATAACAACACAGAAAACATTCAGGAATGTTCATTGTTCCCCAGTCTAGACCCCGAAGATTTCCACATGAGGTCAGCAAGATAACAGATTATATAACCACACACACGGAAATGTGTCACCAAACGAGTGTAAGCCACCAACTACAGATGGAAAGCTCAAGGTTTCAGATGTTGTCATTCAGATTCAGAATAGAGATAGCAACTCCATATGAAATGGTAATAAAAGGCAGAAAAATCAGTAAATAATAAGGGCCATAAAACATGGCCTGGTTGATTTTTTTAAAAAGTGTGTGTTTGTCGGGGGGAGGTGATAAAACTTAAAAAATAAAAAAAAATCAATAAAAAGTCAACAAACACACTGCACATCAAACTGGCCACAGATTTCTCTGGATCATCAATCCCAGACAAACAAGGAGAGAAACAGGAAAGAGAAGTTAATCCAGACTGAGACATTCTAATGTAGATCTGATCTGAAATCCCAGGAGGAATAACAAAAAATGAAGAAAAGGCAGTATCTGATAGTTATTACCAAAGACATTCCCTACTCGAGGAAAAACACGCCCCACAGGCACGTGCTGTACAACGCGGACCAAACAGCAGCGAGTGAGTGCGGGTCCACGCCTAGTTTGTAATAAAACTGCAAACTGCAAAATGAAGAAAAGGCCTAAAAGCCACCCCGAGGGAAAAGACAGGTCACAGGTCGCCCACAAGGACACAGAGCGAGCCAGCTTCTCCACAGCGACAAGAAAACCAAAGGCAGCAGAGAAGACCACGACGCTCTGAGGGATGGGGGATGTGCGCTCTTCATCTGGGCGGCGGGGTCATAGGCTGTCACCTTACTAAGCACCGCACCTTACAAAAGAACACGTGAGTCAAATGTTACAGGATCCCCACCATTGAAAGCATCAATGTCATCCAATTCAGAGCCCCTTAAAAACGGATCGTTTAGCTTGGAATGCAGTGAAAATATATGAATGTATATGTGTACACATTTTATATTACATACATCAAATATTAAAAGTACTTAAAGTTCAAAGGATGTGTGTCATAAAATGCTGATGCCCCTTTAAAATAATTTATCTCAGAATTTTTAGTGATAATTTCCAAACAAGTTCTTACAAAACATTTTAGGTGCTTTCTCAAACAGACTTTGGCTAAAATAAAAATAGCTGAAGGGCCAATTTTTAGTTTTTATTTTGGCAGGGGGCAGTGTTCTGATTTCTAACTGAGTTTTCAGCGGTGGGATGAAGCCTGCTCCCAGCGGCGAGCGACCTGCGCGGGGTGATGCGTGGCTCGTCTATGACAGATCTGACAGCTCCGCATGAGCACCGGGCGGATTCTGCACTGCGACTTTATCACAAGGAGAGAAATAAATATGCAACCACCTGCCAAGGCAGCAATGCAAAAACCATCCTACTCACAAAACTCCTTGTCAGATCAGGGTAAAAATAAAAACCACACATTTTTTCACATAAATGAAATTATATTATTCATGTTTTACAGATGGCCTGTTTTAAGCAATAGCATTTGATGTAACACCTTCCGTGTCTACGAAGAGCCCGTCGCTGTTACGAGGGCCGCCCCGATTTGACACAGCAGACTGACTCAACCAGCATGTCACTGACAGACATTTGCCACACTTCCAACCGCAGAAATGGGTGGAAGGAAGTGGGGGGGGGGGTAAGTTCCTGGAGAGAGCAGGCAGGGAGGAAGGGGACAGGGCCCGCTCCGCCACGTGCAGCTCACGCCCGTGTCAGGACACGCGGCTGGACAATGCCTGGTACTGTCTGCAGCCCAAACTTCAAGTACTTATTGGGTGATTACACGGTGGACGTGTTTTTCCCACTGAATCAACAGGACGACCCCACGGGGCAGGTGTCATACATGCGCATTTTAGCAGGTGACACAGTTGAGCACCAAGAGACTGGCGAGGGGCCCAGAGTCCCAGGGGCGTCGGCACGGGGCGGGCACACCACAGCGCGCGTGCTCCCCACACCGCGCGGTCCCGGGGTGCGCAGCGGCGACAAGCTGAGCTCGGCAGCGCGCAGCGCGGCCCCGCGGCAGGACAGAGCGAGGGCGGCGCTGGCGGTGCAGCCGCGCGACGAGGTGCGCACGAGGCGCACACGAGGCGCGGTGTTCCGGGGGGAACCGGACGACCCGGGCGCGTGAGAACAGCACAGCTGCCGCCTGGGAGGTCAGCCTGGAAGTCACAGAAGGGGGGCCTGCGAGCCCGTCGGCCTGCAGCACGCGCTCTGGAAATCCATGTCCCTAGAGCTGTCACAGGTTGCCTCTGTGGGCGGCACTTTTCAAAGACATTATGCCAGCGGTGACACAGATCATCTGCGAGAGGAAAATAGTGTGACGCGTTGGTGAGCTGAACTCTCCCGAAGCTCGCGACCCCGGCGAAGGACGCTGCGGGACGCGGCACGGGGGCCCCGACGAGCAGCGCCGCACGGACACGCCGACTCCTGCAAACCGGGTCCCTGTCCTGACAGCCTGCCCGGCCGGTGCGACGCCTCCATCACAGAAGAGAAGTCCGACCCCGGGAGCCCGCCGCCCCCTCGGCTCCCTGCTGCCCCGCGGGGGAGAGCGGGATCGGCCCGCGCCTCCGCGGGGAACAGCCCCTGCCCGCCGCCCTCCCGGGTCCAATCCGCCTTTTCTGTCCTGACGCGAGGCGCCTGGACCTCCGCGACTCTCCCTCGTGCTCAGGCTCCGTCTTGGTTCCACCCGAGTCCCGTCGAGTCCACTCACTGAGGCTGCTCGTCGGTGGCGGTTCGGCGGCAGGAGTCTCGCCTGCCACGCGGGAGGCCCGGGTTCGAGGCCCGGCCAACGCGGTCGCAAACCCACGCTGCCCGCGCCCCGCGCACCATTCTAACTTCCTGCCCAAACGGCTGCCGACAGAACTGATCAAGACCGTCGCCAAGGGCACGCTTTGAATGGCTCCCAGGACTCGGCAGGAGAAGAGCAAAGCCCCCGTCTCTCTCGCCCTTTCCTTCTCAACCGCCCGGGCTGGGATTTCAACTCGCCCTATGTTTTCCAGAGTACGCCCCTCCCTCATCTGCTAAGTGGAGGCTCCTCAGATGGCAGCTCTCCGGGGAGCCCCCTCCATCCCACAGGGCAGCAGACCCGCCCACGCACGGCCAGAGCCCTGCCCCCGGGGCGACCATGCGCAGTGGTTTAGGGGCGCCTTCACTGGACTGCGGGGTTGAAGAGAGCCAGGTAGGGAATTAATTTCTGCATTCCCAGCCCACAGTAGATACTTAACGAATATTTTTACTCAACCAAAAAATCACCAAGTGCATTTAATGGCAAAATTGTATGTACAAATGTCTCCGGTATTCATTAGACAATTTGGGGGGCACTCTTCATGAATATTCATAACTGACGTTTATTTGATCATAAAATTGTGTTGGTTCATTTAGGCCACATATATTTATTGCCTAACTAACACCTTATGGGATAAAAACAACCTACTCTTAGTGGAAAGTCAATTTTGGCTTTAAGATTATACAAACTGCTATCAAGGTTACATGATGTAGTTGGCTCTGATAATAAATTCTACATCTGACAAATCTGTTGATGTTCAGGCATAATAAACATACTTGAATTAAAGGCAGAACAATGGTTGTGTCACTTAGGATTTACTGTCTCCACGAAGAGAGTATCTTTTAAGATTTGCACAAGCACATAAAAATTCACAAAATTTTAAATTTCTCATTAGTTAAGATTCTCACTGCCTTGTAATGACAAATTTACATTCTCCCAAATGTTAGGTTTAATCTAATCCCGAATAAAAACCAGGTAGTAAATAGGATTCAAAGAAACAAAAGAAAAAAAGTATATTAAATCACCCTCTTGTACCTGTTGATAGAAGAAATTCAAAGTTGGCTTGTCTTCAGTAAACTGGTTTAGAAATCCTTTTGGCAAATAACGAATTCTCAATTCATATCTAAAAGATAATTCACAAAACAGAACAATTAGAAACAAGTATCTCAATTCACAGTCTACAACTAAAGTATGACGGTGAGTGTGGCACTGCCAATGACCCCGGAACACTTTCAGGTAAGGTAAAACATAAGCAATCTCTGAATGTTCTGTTTTGCAGCACAAAAACATGCACACAAGTGTCTTCGGCTCAACCACTCGACAAGGAGACAGTGTGATAAGAAGCGGACAGAAGTCCCTGCCGCCCTACGGGCGCTCGGCTGAGGGCTGACCAGGCGACACTGTACGGACCCGACGACGCGGGCCAGAGGGAGGAGGCAGCCAGCGACTGCACGACTGTGCGCGGAGCACGACCAGGTCAGCATCTTAGCGCTGTCACCACGGGGGGAGGGTTTCGGGGGATTCTGTACCCTGCCCAGGGCCCACGTGGTTAAGAGGCAGACACGGGGCTCCTCTCCCGCAAGAACACGCACAAATGCCCGAAGGCAGACTGCGGAGAGGGGTGGGAATGCGGCTCAGACGGGGAGGAACGGGGAGGAACGCGCAAACAAAACTGCCCAGCAGGCGGGCAGGCGAGGTCTTCAGACGCGTCAAGGACTTGGGCCCCTGCGGCAGCATCAGAGCCCACCGCGGGCCAGCATGCTTCCCCCTCGCGCCCCTGCTGAGACTCTGCTCGAGGTCCCCTAATTCAGTTCCAGTCCAGTCACCTCGCCTCAGTCCCTAGACCACAGCACCGGGCCCCCACGGCCCTCCGGTCACCAGCGCTAACACCCGCTCCCTATCTCTGCCACGTGCGTTCCCACATTCTTCCCGCTCCCGCTCCGGCCCGAAGAGCCGAGCTGCCTGTGATGTCACTGCTCTGCCACAGGCCGCCACACAGATCTCAGGACAGCAGCGAGGGGACACGGGCCCCAGATGCCAGCACCCTTCTCCTTCCGCGCCTGAGCAACACGTCCTACGAATACCAAGGGCATCGAGCTGCCTCGGTCTCGTCACCGGCGACGAGCACCGAGATGCCACAAGCCGGCGGCGGGAGGAGCAGGACATGGTCCTGAAAGCTGCGGAGGACGAAGGCTGTGCCAGCCCGGGCGCTGAGGGACAGGCTGGCCAGCGCGTGACCAAAGAAACAAAGCGCCACGTCACGCAACGGCAGCGGGGACTCGCGTGAACAGCCTGCTGCACGCGACCCTTTCTCATGGCAGATTTCCAATTTAAGAGCCTGGAAGGAAGGACGCAAACAGAAATTCATCGTTCGGCAAAAATCAGTCACAATTGCTGCGAGAAAAACTCATCACTGATGCTGAGATCAGTGGGTGAAACTATGAGAAACAGGTCTGTACAGTCTGTCTCTCTCCACCAGACAGTTCTCAGTGACAAAGGGAAACGCGATCACTTCATAGAGGAGAGATCTGGCCGCCACACCAACCCAACGATCTGAGCAAAAACCACCAGCAAAACGAGTCACGTGGTCATCGCAGACCTCCTGACAAGAGGCAACGAGCGGGGCACGACGTCCTGACTGTGGTCTCCTTGCCCCAAACACATAACCCGAACATCCTCCCGAGGGAAAAACACCCGACGAATCTTAACGAGGGACGCAGCACAAATAACCGGCCGGTGTTCCTCCCAGCTGCCAAGGTCACGCGGGACAACGACAGAGCCGCCCCAGACTGGAGGAGGCCGAAGGAGACACGTCGGTGAGAGGCAACGCGGTATTCTGAACTGGACCCCGGACCAGAAGAGGGACGCTAATGTGACAGCTGTGAGGTCTGAATCACATCTGTAGATTGGTTAATAACGATGAATCAATGTGAATTTCCTGGTTTCAGTAACTGGACTGTTAATGCACGATTTTAACATTTAGGGAGGCTATTATTTTTGCAACTTTTGATACAAACTGAGAATTTGTAAAAATTCCCGGATGCATAAGGCAGACTGTCCTATAGCTGTGGCAGCAAATCCCACCAGACGCAGTTTTAAACCAGCGGGGTCGGTAAATGTAGAGCCCCAAATACATCGGAACCTACTCATCTCTGCACCGTCAGTGTCTGGCACAGAAGCATCCAGCAAACGTTCACTGATAAATGAGAAAACTGAGAGATTCGTCTGTGTTTAAAGGGGTCACTTCCAAACTCATCAGAGCTTTCCTCGGCTTACTGTCTTACTGCTTGACATCTTTAAGATCACTTGTTGAATTCTGTACTATAAGGAAAGGCTAGCTTTTCAAATTAAGACATATGCACACGGAATGTCACTATCAAAACATGATCTAAAACTTTCTACACTATCATTATTAATTTCCATTCGCCTTCTTTGAAAAAGGACGCCCTTCCTCGAGGTAAGCGATTCCGTGCCCTGCGCAGGTCGGGGGGGCCCCTCTGCACAGTGCAGAGCAGAGGCGCCGAGCGGGCGTGCGCGCGCCCCGAGGACACGCAGCGCTCCCCTCCCCACCGCCCTGCAGAGGCCTGGAGCTCCCCACGCGCGCAGGGCGCCTGGTCCGGGCCCGGCCCGCCAAGCCCTGACTCGGTATCTGACTGGGCCGGCCATTCTCCTAAAAGTTCTTACACTCTGTCACCAATTAGCCCGCTCGGAAGCCAAATAGACTCCTCCGGTAGGTGATTCCAGACACTGGAATCTAGTGATCAGAATTCAGTTAACCAGAACTGAATTATCCAAGCACAAAACTTTAAAGTTTAAATCTGTTTGACGGAAATCTCCCAAAACTGCACTACCCTTGGCTGTATTACAAACTCCGTATGGAACTGCCATTTTGCTGATTTGGCTAAGATCCCACCAAATACCACCCCTGACCTGGGACCTGCCAGGAGCCAGTGGCCTGGGCAAGCCCCTGCCCCCTCCTGGATGGACTGTGAAAGGCGGGTGCAGCAGCAGGTGCACCCCACAGGAGGGCTGTCAAGCTCTGCCCCTGGTCCCCTGCCCCTTTATTTCTGTGTTCCAAGCTGAGTTCGTCACCTGATGTGCTCCCAACAGCAGTTCCGGGCTTATTCTGTTTTTCACTTTACAAAGCTGTATCATGCTGTATCTCATCTTTCGAAACTAACTTTTTTTTAAAGATTGCGGCAAAACTGACATAACAAAGAAAAGAACATCGTACAGTGTTCGCGTCAGTGGTTCTGGTGTTCAGTACACTCGCACCGTCGTCCTGGGGCTTACCTGTCTCACAGTGTCATCTGGCTGAGATCCATCCATAGGGGTGCATGTCCCTACCGCCCGTCCCTTTTGACCTGTGCAACACCCCGCTGCGTGACCAGCCCACGGCTGACCTGGCGCTGGCTCGTCTACGCACACCCTTGCGTGTCCAGCCCCATCCAGAGATGCCTCTCGAGGCGGAATCTGGAGTGGAGCGCAGGACTGGAGGGCATGTGACGGCCGGGCTTTCACGGGGACACTAAGCTGCTTTCCCGAACGGTTTCCCTGACTGGCATTCTCCCCAGCGGAGCAGGCGAGACCCGTGGGAGCCACGGCCCCCCCGGCCGCTACTGCGCCCCCCGGGCAGAGCAAGCAGGAATCTCACTGTGGTCCAGGCCACACCGCCTCCATCCCTACCCTGCATCTCCCTGAAGTGATCACCAGCGAAGCAGACCGTGTCCCCCTACAAGGTGCCCAAACCTGTTTCCTTTTATGAAAACACCTTCATGTCTCTTGTCCACTGAGCTGTTGGCAGTTTCCACACTGACCAGAAGAACCCTAGGCACCATCTTCTGTCCATCACGTGTGTTACAAATGTCTCCTCCCAGCTGCGACCTGCGTTGTACTCTTACAAATATATCTTCTGATAAACAGAACCTCACAATCTCACTAAAGTCAAATCTGCGATTCTTTCCCTTTACAGTGAACATGTTAGAGTATTCAGAAAATCTTCTACTCCAGGGCCAAATACATTCACAACTATATTTTCCATTGAACTTTCTCTTTTTCAAAACTTGATTTCTACATATCGTTTGAGGCAGGATCTAATTCTGTTGCTACCCTTCCTACAAGAATAGCCATTTATCAAACCGGCCCTTCTTTCCCCAGTGACATGTCCTAGCACCTCCGCTCATCCCCGAGACGGCTGTAACCAAACACGTGAGCTGCACGCTGGCTTCCTGAGGTCTGTGAAGAACAGAAGACTCAAGCAAACAAGTTTACAGCGCAGGTTTATTTAACAATATGAACAGATCTATGGCACGTGGCACGAAACATCTCTGTTCTAACCTCACAGGAACAGAAACCGATATCCAGTTATCCATGAGTCCCGCCCTTTGATCTGAGTGCTGAGACCTCACTTCTCAGAACTAACGCCAGAACCACGCTGCCCTCACGCGCCCACCTACGCACTTAGGGGTCTGCTGGCGAGAGAAGCGGAATCCCCAAGAGTTCTGTCTCCTGCAGTCACGTCTAACACGGCAGAGGAGAAACAGCTGAGCGCCTGGCCTCGGTGTTTACTCTGCCACCCACGGAAATGGCACCTTGGGAGAGTCATCAGGCCACTGTGAGCCACAGCGGAGAGCCCGCCCTCCTTGATAAGACCATTGTGATACGAATTGATTTTGCCAAGTCAAGTCCATAGCAACGTCTGATGCACAGGAAGTAGTGTTGCTAAGGGAACGCTGTTACTAACGTAAACTAGTAGTAGTTGGATACAAGTTACTATACCATCGAAAGACTGTGCTTCTTGTTTATTCTACAACGTCATTATCGCTGATTCCGTTCTCACTCAAAATTTCTTACTGGGTGACTGCTGAATACCAGGCAGGACAAGCAGCCAGGAGAAGAGCAGTGACTAAGGCACAGGGTCCGCGGGAGAAAGGTATCAGTCAGCAGGGGGCTCTAGAGACAGACCGGCCTGAGACGGCCACGGGGGAGGGGACAGCGGAGCGCTCGCCCTGAACGAAGGGAGACCCCGGCAGGCTGGAAATGGCAGAAGAGCAGACTCTGCGATCACTCCGAGTTCAAGGTCAGCGATCGCACGGAGCACGCGCTTAACTTCAGGAAGCAGCGAGAGCGCTGGAGTGGCCAGCGGAGCCAGGGAGACGTAGACGATGAAGGCAGAGAGAGGAGATGGGCGGCTGCGCTGGCCGGCAAGCACGGGGGCTGGCCTCGCGGAGCCCGGCCTGAGCACCTGCGAAGAGGACACGGCGCTTCAAAGGCCAACGTCGCTGGCGTGGAGGAAGCGGCGGGAGACGAGCTCTGCGAGAGGCTCAGAAACTCTGGCGCTGGCTCTGGGCGGACGAGAAGCTACTAGAAGTTTCTAAGCAGGAAGGATTTACGCATTTCATGGGATGTTTACATTTTAGAAGATCCACCAGCAAATCTCAAGAGCTCTACCCTGAAGTGTATCCCTGTCCTCGTGCCCCCCACGACCAATCCCCTAGTCCGCCACATCCGTGACTTCTGCCTGGGCGACTGCCACCACGTTTATGGTTTCCCGTGTCTGTCCAACTGAAGCGGGATTTCACGCAGGTCTGGAGAGAGCAGAAAGAGTTGGAGAGAGACCCCTGGGGCAGGCCAAACTCAGAGGCTAAGCAGAAGAGGCGTGGCGGTCCGTCAGCAGAGGAGCAGCCTGGGCTCCGGGAGGCGGAGGGAGGGAGTGTCTGGACAGACAGGAGGGACGGGCGGCAGGACCGAGCTGAGCCTGCCGGGGCTTTGGAGTCAAGCATTAAAGCCGGACCCTCGAAAGCTGGGTGCTGTGCTCTGAACCTTGAAATATTTGAGAATGTGTTTTTAAACTGATTCATATACTGTTATGTGCAAAATTTTATATTTCCACTATAGAAAGAATAAACATGCAATTTAAAAACTATTTACTATTGTCTTCCTTCTGTTTTAATTATTAGGAGGTGAGTTTTACTCTTTTATTAACATTTTTGCTTTACACATTTTGAGAAATGTCTTCTTTAGGAATTTACAAGTTTAGAGTTATATCTATTTCTATATATATATATTTTTAATTTTTTAGGTGAAGCAACCCTTGGTTGACCTTGCAGATTGCAAGGACCTTATCAGTTTACAATCCCTTATTTTTTAATTTTTTACACCTACAGCACCTGGTCTTCCTAGGTGGTCTCCCATCCAAGTACTAGCCAGGCCCAATCATGCTTACCTTCCATGATCAGATGGAATTGGTCTTGTTCAGGGTAGCAAGGCCACAGACTGTACATTATTAAATTCTTGATGAGCCTTTTATTATAGTATGTAGTTGGCCTCTACGTCCCTAATAATGCTTGCTGGTCTTAAAACTTTTTTCACAGGATATGAATAGAACAAATCTAATCTATCCCTACCCCACTGGTTAGTGGGTATTGAAATTCTTTTGTTTGTCTATCTGTCTACCTATTCATGTATCTACCTACCTCTCTATCTATCTAAATGAAGTAGAACAGAATGACACTGAAGAGAGAACCTTAGATTTTAGTGTAAATAGTAAGACTAAGAAGAGTTTTGTAGAATATTTATGTAGACCCATTACATATAAGCAGTTCTACGATATACACATGTACATGTGAACTGATCTTTAGGTAAAAAATCTTCCTCCTGTAAATCAAAGGAAAAGGTCTGACCATCGCCGTTTTGCGTAGCGCTCATAAAGCGCAGATGGCTGGGACAGGTTTTTAATCACACACCAATAATCTGACCATTTCGTGTAACTTGCATTTACTTCTAAATCTTACTTGTGACTCCTGCGCATCCCGTTCCCTCGTGCCTCTTCTCCACTTCATTTGCTGCATTTCCCTAACACCTACTTAGGCACCTGTTTAAGTTATAAACTCTAACGCTAACATTTTAGCTGTTACCCTAAGATATAAGTTTAAAACTTCGCTGACAGACTGACAAACTGACAGACCTTTAATTCTCACCACCTTTTCTGATATGCATTAAATATTTTTTAAAAATCTGTTCTTTACATTATTTTTGTTAGAGCCAATGCTTACTTGGAGTCACCCAATTTTCTGCTAGTGTTCCTTCCTGCATCTGAAACCCTCCGCCAGAAACCATTCTCCTTTTTCCTGAAAATGTTTGCAGGGAGTTCCTGTGCTGCCAAACTCCCTAAGGAAAATATCTGTCACCTTCCATCCACGCCACCTTCACTAACCTTAGGAGCCGAGCTACACTCTTAGTGTTTTTAAGATTGTATTATTCCTATCGAGATAGACACATTGACTTTTAAAACCTGTATGTACTATGCAGTCTCAGCTAAATTCAAATCAAAGCTGTGTCACAAACTACTTATGTGAATGCAACTTAAATCAATTTCGTTGGGCCTATTTTCATTTGTAAAATAGGGTTTAACAATCGTCTTTACCTCTTAAGGTTTTGGGAGCATTAAATGAAATACACATTTTACGAATTATGCATATACAATTACAAATGGCATATAGTGGGCACACCACCTGGTCCTTACCAGCCACTCAGTGGTGACAATGTAGCAACACCATCACCCTCACTGTCATGGGTAGTATCAGCAGAGCAGCATCTTCATGACCTTTCATTCCAGCAGGGTCAGCCTATATGAAGCTCTATGTAACCCAGCCTAAACTTTTCTTATTCTGAGGATTCAAGTTCCATTTAATAAAGTACTGCCTACTCTACCTGAAATAAGATAAAATAAATTGGCTTAAAAGAACAAAAATAAAGCTCATATACTCAAGAGATTTATACTCAACAAACATTTTACAGAGCATAAAAAATATTGTAATGAAGTATGCCTCTCTGCATGTCTACATAAATTAAGAGGATAATAGAACTGTGTTAAATTAAAAGACCTGCAGGTATGTTAAACTAATTATGAATATTTTTAGTTTTTAAACACTTGTTTGATTAACTGACTAAATAGCTGGAGGCCAGGTTTTCACTAGCTCTTGATATAAACCAGCCACACCACATTGTCACAGACTATTTCGTTTGCTCAGCTGTAGCTCCTTAATAAGTCTGAAGACGCGAGTATATTTCTTGGATAAAGTCTATCTCTGGCGTAAGATTTTATTCAACTAGAGATTTATAAGCCCAAACGTGACTAATTAATGCAGATGCTTGGCTGAAGCTGCTACATCCGAACAGCCTCTTCCACCTACAATCCCCCCATTCCTGCAGCATTATCGATACACACATGAACCCCCTCCTTACGAGTTACACTTCAATCCAATGTCGGTGTTTCAAACTGTAGGATTCCCTACTAACCTGCCAATTTGCGTAGTAATGAAAAGTATCGTTAGGAGAGAACTGAGGAAAGGGCAATTGTCGGGAATGCTTTTAACTCACCTTCAATCGTCTGTTTCGTAAGGTCAGCAGGAGTGACTAGGAGATCACTTCCTGCTTTAACGTCCTATGTGAACAGCAAACAAGCCCTGGGCACAGTAAAGCAAGCCATGCGGTCTATTAACAAGATAAGTAGGTGTGGTCACCTCGGGGCGCGTCAAGTGCTGCCATACAGACGCCAACGGGACAGAAAGGCAAGGAATTGGGGCCGCAGTCCTCAGAGCAGAGGCTGAAGCCGAGTGGCGCTGACAGGGGAGCGTGTCCAGCAGAAGCCCAGCCCAGCACGAGTCAGACGCTCAGGCAGTCAAGTCAGTGGGGCCCAGAGACAGACCGGACCAAAGACGAGTGCAGAAGGGGTCACTGCTTAGCAGTTACCAGCCGACTTTACACAGCAGTTTAATGACACTCGGTGTGAAAATTAAGCAAAGACATTCATCCTCTTGTGCGTGACTTACTATATAGAACAAAGCAAGTGTGAGCGACACCAAGTAGGTTTGTGATCTTACTTCCACTCCTCTGGGGGATGTGCAAGTTCGTACTTCTCCCTCACATTGGAGACACCCATGTCCAAGTGGAGCCAGTGAACCTCCTCGGACCGCAGGTGACTGAGGCGAAATCCATAGCAGGCCACGTGCTTTACTTTGTGACTGTCCACTATCTTCTGAATGATGCCCTAGAACACACCCCCACAAAAATGACTGTTACAAATGAAAACCGTATGCTAGAAATTAACGCAATGCTCATTTCTTTTCGTTAATTATCAGAAATCTTTGGTAAAAGAGTATCAAGTGCAATAAATCACTTAATTTGACTCAGGAATCATTTTTCTCATATAGTATTTTTATGAACAAGAAAAAGTTCAAACACAAAAAGAAGCTCTTGCTCTTCCCTTTTATTTACTGACGAACAAGCCATGGACACTAACAATACAGCACCCCCTTTGCCAAAACTTGGCAAAGCACTGCCCTTTGGGGGGTCACTTGCTGAGGACCAGGCCGCGGGAGGGTTACACTTTCTGAACCAAGGACAGCTCATTGTTCGAGACCAGGCTGCAACTAATATTGTTTCTTTAAAAATCTCATTCAGAAACACACGAGGGAGTTTTTCTGATAACAGCAATGATACATGACGTCATCTGAAGTTGGCCCTAACCAACCTACTGGCTCTGGATTAACGAGCAGTGACCTGAAACAGCCCCCGGATCTGACACTTCTCACACACGTGGCCCGTGAGTTCAGCGAGGTGAAGGTAACCCTTGAAGGTCATCAGGGAAGGCCCCCCAGAGAAAGCGAACCTTCTCCCGGGATTGTGCACAGGGGAAGCCGCAGACGTGACCCTTGGCCTGCACCTGCGCAGGTGTGGGAGTCGCGTGCAGATGCGGTGAGCAGGCACAGACGTGGACCTCACTTGGGAACATGATGGACACCACCCGCTGCCCTCATGTGAGGCCGTGCTCATCACAGTCCCTGCAATCTTCTCGGTCTGTTAGGCCATAAAGTTTTTAAAATGATGTTGATATTAATATGAAAACATCTACTAAAGAAAATCATCACTGGTTTTTAAAAATGAGCAATTAACTGAAGCTATCATAGAACTTAAATGTCAGGCACATCGTAAGAGTTCCTGCACACAGCAGGTGCTACAGTACGCGCCACTGCTCCCGGCAGGTCCCAGTCCTCGCCACAGGAAATGCAATGACACACACGACACAGGGAAACTGACCAGGGCCCAGTGTGTCCACAGTAGGGGCGAGTCCTGTGCTGCGCCCCCGGTGCCTGCATGGGGCCAGCCTCCCTTAGAGACGCTCAGTTTCGGGGACAACGTTTGTACCAAGAACAGGGGAGCGGAGGGGGAAGGGGCGGAGGAAGCAGGTAAACATGGTGGCAGAGACAAGGCACGAACAAAGGACCAGGCTGGGAAGAGTCAAAGACAGCGTACACAGAAGTCCCACGGGGACGGGAAGGACGGGTGGAACGGAGATAGTTGGAAAATGGCCTTTTTGGCTTCAGGATTCAAGGCCAGGAATTTCTAACAAGGCCACTGTGAATGACAGCGCAGACTGTGCCCTGCCCGAGGGCGCCTGGCCAAGGCAGCCAGTGGGAACCGGACTCCAGCCCGGGCTCCGGCCTTCAAGTCTTGTGCTGCGGGGCAGGGACCTGCCTAAAGGAAGGGCGTCCTTCTTCCGGTAACTCTCGCAGGCAACGTCTGTGTCTCCTCCAGGCCAGCGCACGGTCCCTGAGCTGCGGGGGACGGGCACTGGCGCCGCTGTCAAATGCCCACAAAGGTGCCTTTGTCCTCCTGCCTCGGCTCTGCCCGCTCACTGCCCAGGGCACTCCAACACCAGCCACCCTGACAAAAGCACAGGTCCCCTCTGCGCTGCGCACGGCTCGCTGCTGCTACGGCCTGTCCCAGTGCCCTTGTCCGACCTTCTATGGGCAGGGCAGGAACCATCTCTCAACACCGCAGGAGAAAGCCCACCTTCTCTGGGCACCTGCCCCAATGACCCCTCATGCAAAGGCGACCTTCACGTCCTCCGAACCCACGGGGCACACACAGGGGCCCATCTGCAGAGGCAATATCAACTTGAGAAGCCCAGTCCAGAACTCTGGAGCTTATTAGCAGAAAAAGCGGGCCCAGCTTTGGCGTTCCATGGGACAGACAGAATTTTAGTGAGTTCACTTGACCGTGCTGCCCAAGGCCGCCCGGAGGGACTCCGAGTTTGGGCTGCCATAACGAGACTCTCACAGTGCACACCCTTGCGACAAAACAAGGCTGCAGCTTTTACTCTCCATGACAAAATTAAAAGCATAATAGAGATGTTTCTTTTATTTCATGTTCTGCTTTCTCATTCTGCCTCCACGTTGTGCTCTGTCCTGTTTCCCATTCTCCAACTCTTACAAAGCTCAACTCCGACTCAGTGTGGACAGCAGCCAAAATTGTGACCATATTGCTAATTAAATAATGATGCCGAATGCATAAACTCAGTGACTTAAATAATTCTGAGTACCAAATATTTGGTTCTGGATAACTGAACAAATAACTTTGGAAAAGTGGCTGTCTCTGGGGAGCTCAAAGAGCTGGGTTACAACATGCCACTAATGGTAGCTGAATTAAATTTAAAATGTCTCATCCTGGCTTTGAAGGCTCACGACAACCTCGTCCTGCAGTATACAAATCGATGCTCAGCTACTCCGAAATCTCCGTTTATCCATTTATGTTATATCCCGAACTTTGAGAATATACAATTTTCCTGATTAAATTCTCATATTGGACATTCATGGTAAAATAACTCTCCTTAAGGAAGAAAATAAAAGAAGCCAATGCTCACACCTTATCAAGAACATCACGTTGAGTGCACACAGCCATCTTACCGCTGGTGGACAATTATTTTTTTACTTGTTTTGGAGGAAAAAGGGAGGTGAAAATGCAAATACTACTATGAATACCCTTCTAGCTGTTACCACACATATGTAGAAACACTGCTTAGAAACAGACATGCTGGGTCAAAAGCTACATGAAATGTAACATTTTAATAAAGACAGCCAAAACGTACACCAAAAGTACACCAATTACACTTGATACATAATACCAATACTGGTTGAAATCGATCTCAAATGGTTATCACTTTGATGGACCAACACATCACAGGGAGTCGGGGATGCTTCTCTGTTGTTATAATTTACACTTCCCTGACTACTTGCTAATGAGATGAAGCTGTAATTTTGCTTGTTTCTCAAAGTTCCTTTTACGATCTGGCCTGGCTCACTCGGTCACTTAGCTTTTAGGCAGTGCTTGGGCAGCGATGACCTTTTCACACTGGTAGAAAGCAGCCATGCAACCCCCGCCTTCGTGCGCATTCGTCCGTGAGTGCCCATGGCTCGTCCACTCAGCGACCGTGTGCAGGGCCCGGCGCGTGCCCGGTGCTGGCAGACCAGCGATGGGTAAGACATGGTCCTCGTCCTCCGGTCTCTCTCTCTCGTAGGAGAAAGATATGATGATGACTGCATGCGAAGAGGCAGCTGGTCAGCGGGCAAGGTGAGGCAGGGGACAGGACAGCCCTCTCCTCACAGGTAATCTGCAAAATTTCTTTATTACTAGAAGAGATATTAACACTGTTTGTCTCTTCCTCTTAAGAATTACCAAGTATTGTCACCACTTCTGACTTGTCTTTTATAACGTCCAGTGGTCACCCTTCTGTGTTCCTTCTGGTCACGTCCAGAAAGCCACGCGGTCCTAACCGTTCTTCTCCGGCCGCACATGGGCTGGTGCGCACCGGTCACTGATCAGGTGCCAAAGCAAGACCCGGAAATCAGCGGCCGACTCATGTCCTCCCCTGGCTGAGCAGCTAACGAGAGCCCCAAAACTCCTCTAGGACAGAGCGTGGTCTCCTGGTGGTCCAGTCACTCTTCGTTCCCTGCTGCCGCTGCAGCAAACGACCACAGACGCGGCTTCGCCGAACAGTCACCGCTTTCCACTGACAGCACAAGGCCCAGAGGGGCCTCGCAGGGCTGAAACGGAGGTGTCACCAGGGATGAGCTGCCCTCTAGAGGTTCCGGGCGGGCCTTGTCTGACTGCTAGAGGCACCTGCATTCCTCGGCTCACGGTCCCCTTCCTCCGCCCTCAGAGCCAGCGGAGTTCCATGTTCCTCGTCAGCGGCCCGGCATTAAGCCAGGAATGTATAATTAGCACATGTATGCCAAGGAGTAAAGTTTATTAATTGAAACATGAGAAATAAAACCTCTGTAATGAACTATCAGGAGAATCCAGACATATCCTGATGAAAACGACTCTTTCAACTTCTCCTAAGGTTTTGTTCTTCTGATCCCGTCTCCCTGATAATGATTTGCTATGAAGCATAACTTTCAGCAGCAATACCATGTCGTTTTTAAATTTCTAGTAACCACATTTTAAAAGAATAAAAAATAATAAAAGCATAAAAGAGAAACAGGTGAATTCAATTTTGAAAACGTTTTATTTAACCTAAATGCGTGGAGAACATCACCCTTCCGACACGCCATCAGAAACCGATGCACTATCCCACAGTCGTTTCCACACTAAGTCTCTGAGACCCAGGGTGCGCTTCACACTCACGCAACGTCGGTTCAGACCAGCCACGGTCAAGCGCACGGCGACCACGTCGGGCAGTGCAATGATAGCCTCGGACTGAATCTAATTACTCAGCGACTCTGGGTGACAAACAGCTGTCTCCTTTCCGGAAATGATGGGCATGGCTTCCTCTCCGCTACCATGACACGGTCCGTTTCTCTCTGCCAACTGGCTGCACTCCCAATCTTAAGGAGTTCCGTTCTGAAGCCATCGGGCCCTTGAATGCTGTATGTTTCTTCCATTGCGTCCTTGCCTGACGACATGTGCTGGTCCCTGCATCCGTAACATTCCTCTGTTTGATGCCTCTTCTCAGGGAGAAGGACATCATGGGATGTTCTCTAGTACCACCTCGTGCAGCTCCATCCAGCAATTAATTTATGATTAAACAGGTGCATTTTCAAATGTTACATTGGGAGAGCATTCAATGAAAGTGGGTTATGAAAAATGCCTCTTTCTGTCACAGTGACCCTGTAGCATGTGGATTTCATGCTATTCCAGGAAAGGGCTGTGGCAAATCAATGTCAATCGAGACTTCTCAGCCCCAAGCTGAGAATCATCAACTGATAAGAGTAACTAATTTCAAACATTTATCAATGACTATGACATGAAACACTTTGCTTTCTGGCCATATAGATTTGCTTGAGCTGATCTTCACCACAGTTTGATGAACATGTTCTCATAACTTAGGTAGGTGTATCCAACTTATAAATTTTTCTTCATGTGAATATTCTGATTTCTGGGAGATTTCTAACACGGGCTCAAGGCTGACAGGTGTCCAGTGATCACTGCCCCTCCATGTGTCCAAACTCTCACGTGTACTAGGTATGACACTAACATCATGGCACACTCATCGCGGAGTATCGCCAAGGTGAATCTGATATACTAAACCTTGAACATTTGCTAAACATCTGTTCAAAGTCATAACCTTGGAAAGGTTCCCTCTCATGTACAAATGCTCTGCGTTCATTAAGGCTGATACAGTGATGTCAAGAATTTCCTCATCCACTGTGTCTGATGTTTACAAAGCGGAGAGCACACACTAAGAGCCGTCCCACGAGCATTGCATTTGCAAGGCTTCTCTGATTAACGTGAAGGCAGAACACGAGCCACAGCCCTTCTACTGAGTGACTGTGTTTATCAGGTTAAATACAAAACGCAACTGTAGAAACACTGGAGAGGGCCCGCACGCTTCACAGAAAAGTTCATAAAGAGACACGACTATATTTCAATTACAGCAGTGATAGGTACTAAGGCATATTTCAATCCAGGATGATTGAATAATCCATTTGAAGAGTCAGTATTGCAATATTACAGAGGTACCAAAAATTAGATATAATTCAAATGTACTATTGCAGCCTGAATTCTAAATTCTACCATTACCTTTTCGTTTAAAAATAGTTAAGACATATAAGTTAAAGAATAGCAAATTAATTAGTTGCATTTTTATAAAAACAAATGGGGGAAAAAAGACTTATCTGTTCATCTTAGTCGCTGGACACTTGTCCCCCTTAAAGGTAATTATGGACTAAGTAGAGGGGGCAGGAAGGACGAGGCATTTCTTTAACATTTGAGCAAAGTAAACACTTTCGGAAAATTTACATACTGAACTCGGTTTTCTGAAATCGCCATGCAACCTTCCCAGGCCTCACCAGCAAACCGTGCAGGCCGTGCCCCTCCCACAACTCCATCACCACCTCTCCCTCGCCGCCCACAGGAACCCTTCCCAGGCTCACGGCCACGTCCAGGTTCCGCTCCTGCGGGCGGCCTGCCATGCGGAACGCCTGGGGCAGCACCTCCACACCGCCTGCAGCCAGGGCCGCACCGCCTGCAGCCAGGGCAGGGGCGTCGCACCCCCAGGACGCTGAGCTGGACAGCCGGGGGCCTCTTCTATCTCCAAACCTGGAGAGTGTCTGGTACGTGGAAAATGGTCAACACTTTTAAGAAACTACCTATCTGGTGTCATGCAAATACTTTCACGTTACACTCTCTAGAAAATAACTTTCTTATAGAAGTATTACAGGCTTTTTTAATTGCTTTGGGGTTTTTTTGTGTCCTTTGAAGAACTAAAAAGAAATCCAGGGGAGAAAAACAAGTTGATGGCATTATATAAATAATGTATGACTCGGTTATTATTTCTCAAGAAATTTTACAACAATTGAAACGCTAGTCAGTCACATATCACCTGAATAAACATTACAAAGAAGTGAACTCTGTAAGGGGAGTGAAGATCACCGCTTTGTCTTCTTGGGCAACGCCCTGAACGCCTCATCTAAACCGAGGCGGAGATGGCGCCTGAGGAGCACACTCACCCTGACATCGGTGGCGTCCCCGTGCCTGATGATGCTGGCCCAGGTGGCTGGCTCACTGCTGCTCTCAAAATAATGAAAGACCTTGAGCACACGCTCCATCGCTCCAGGGCAACGTTCCACACCTGTCCCCAGGTGAGTCTTGGCACTTGAATTCGGCGTGTGATTCAAGTTCGGGTCGAGGTAAGCAGCTGCCATTATTTTGCTAGATGCTAGGTACCTGTCATATTCTGTACGAAAAAAAAATCATTTTCATCAGATAGTATTTGAAATCCGATTAAAACGAGATGTCAATACTTACATTACCAACGCTGTTCTACATTCTCTCCGTGTGACATGTGATCATACGGACAGAATATAAAAGTGAGCATGAGGAGAACTGGGACTTAATCCAACAAGATGATCCCTGGGTGTCCCCACCCCCACCCCGCCCCCAGGGCAGTACACCATTCACAGTAACGTGATAAATATTTGCTAAACAAAGAGGGGAGCAAGGACCAGGGCACCTGAAGGTGACACAGTCTTCCTGCGGGCCTTGCTGCCTGGCACATGAAGGCCACCCAACAAGAAGATTTGCTGGAAACCAGGTCAGGTGATTTTGCAGATGTCAACTAAAATCCCACTTCACTCAAAGACAGTCTACGTCTAGCTGCTAAAGACAAAACTGAGCCAAGCATTACGAGGGAAAAAACCAAAAACAAACAAAAGCTTTTTAGTGAATACTGACAACGTTAGTACGTAGCAGGTTTGTTAAATGTGCTATACCTCGTTCAACTCAATCCTGATACGAATCCCAAAAAGGGCACATGACTCCCAAGACACGGGGGAGAATACACGCCCGAGACGCAAAGGCACGGGAGCAAGAGGGTCCGGGGCAGCCCTGCACGAGGCAGGAAGTGGAGCCGCCAGCAGCCACTTCTCTGGCTTGGGCAGCTAGGTGGAAAGTGACACCATTCGCTGAGATAAGGGACAGAAGAAGGGAGACACTGTTTGTGGGGGGAAGGGGAAGGCAGGAAGTAAGAGGATCCATTCAGTTTGGGGAACAACACAAGCCGCCAGGCCTGACCTCCTGCCGGAGTGAAGGAGAGGGATCAGCGGGGGGCCTTGGCTTCCAGAACGTTCCGCTGGAAAGGGAGCACACCCTGGTCGGTCCCCACTGCTCTCAGGCTTGGGGCACATGGCTCTGACATTTCGATTTGGGCTTTGAAGCCTTTGAAAGAAAATCATAATCTCATGGCTCTGAGTCTTTTATTCCCATGGAGATGAGCAGGCTGCACCTCCCGTAGATGAATTAATTCTAAAACAATATTCACTGAGCCAACTAGTAGGCCAGGCACTGTAGCAGGTGCGGATATGGACAGCAAATTTAAACCAGACACATGCAACCCCACCCGGAAGGGACTGCGGCCTGGTCAGGAGACACACGCACGCTTGTAATCATTTAATTACAACTGTAACCTGTGCGACAGGGAAGTCACGACTGTAGCAGGAGCTGTAAAGAAAAAGACCAAGATCACAGGCCCGTCCACCCGAGCGGCACCGGGTGTCGTAGGAGCTGGAGGAGGCCACCTCGGCCCCGGCAGGGTGAGCGGGCGGCCCGAGGGGCGGCCGCAGGGGCCTCGATACCGGGCAGCGTCGACCCAGAAACCGTCACGCTCCGGTTCCGGAAAGGCTCCCGCGCCACATCCGTGACGCCTTTTTACCCTTTTCTCCTTCTGCACCCGGCACTCGGACGGTGGGCCTTCCGTGTTCCTCGTCCCAGTTCTTTTCTTCTCCATTTGTCTTTCCATGCTCTGAGGGATTTCCTCCGCATCCCTCCTCAAAGCTCCCCCAAACAGCTCGCTGCTGCTCCCGCACTCTAATTCCCTGTTCCCGCAAGTGCTTTCGCAGAGTCCCGTCCGTCTGTCATGGATGCCGCGCCTCCTCCCAGCTCTGTGGGGTCTCACATGGAGACTGGGAGGTGTCACCCCACGCTCGGCGCTTCCTTCTGCCTGGGGTCTCATCTTTGCTGCCCGTGAACTGTCTTCTCTGCTCCTTTCAGTTCTGGTCTCATGTTTCAAAGGCAGAGGCTGCCTGTCAAGGACCCTGCACAGGAAGGCAACACGGGACCCTGCGCCGGGCAGAAGCAGCCCATCAGCGGCAGGTGCCCCGTGTCGGGACCGCCTTTCTCCTGGACCAGGCTCTCGCACTGCACGCCTCCTGGCAGGGTCCTGGGGGCCAAGAGGTCAGTGAAAGCTGCCTGGTTTCACTCGATCCCCAACTGTGAGGACGAGAACTGGTTAGCAGTCCAGTGGTATGTTTTATCAGAAATTTTCCAGAGTGCAGTGTTATAAACGACATGTGCCGACAAGCCACATGCAGAAAACGACTTACTACAAGAGCATGGCAACTGTCACAGCTCTGAGGACGCCCACTGGTTAGCTGTGTCCCGCAGAAAACCGAGACTAAGTCGTCCCTGCCTTCAGTCGTTTGTTTGCTTTCTACGGACAAGCTGCCCTAGAGACTGTAAGCGCTAAAACTTGACCCAGTCACAAAAATCAGCGTTGGAAAGAGTGGGTCCCAGGTGGCCCCTGAGCCTCCACCTGGCGAGCAGAGGCGCGTCTCACACGGTCTCACGGGCAGTGACATCTGAGCGAGATGCTCCCCACGCACAGCTACACGACTCCGAAGTTACTACCGACCCCCCATCTGAAAGTGGAAGTAATAACACCTATCCTGGGAGTGGAGACAACAAATGTGAAACTCTTAGCAAGACACAGGAAACAGAGCCAGCGTTCGATGGATGATAACTGTCTGAGAAGGGTGACCTGAATTCTCTAGGCCAGGCGGCTAAGTAGGCCTGCTTCTAAATGGAGGTCCTCCAGGACCCGCCCGGTTAATTAATACCTCAAAGCACCATCACGGCCCTAAAAAAGCATCTTTCCTGTCACACTTCACAGCTTTATGAATCCTTGTCAAAAAGGGAACAACAGATCACCACCCCTGCTGTGATAAGGTGTGGTATATCTGAAACGTATTATTAAAATCAATAACCAAATTAAGCACAGGTGTTCCTTTAGAATTTTCTTCTAAACCCTGCCCTGTAAAAGAACAATAGGAACATTTCAAACCTGCCACCAAGTACCTCGTTCCCCCACGCACTCAATGAAATTAAGACGAGGAAAACACGCAACAGCCTGGGGTTCTTGATCAGTCTCTCTCAGAGAGTCCGTCAACTTTACAAAGCAGACTTTTACAGTAAAAAAATTAGCATTACATAATATTCTAGCAGTACCGTTTTGTTTTGTTTTTTTACACCTACAGCACCTGGTCTTCCTAGGTGGCAGTACCCTAGGACCTTATTTCCTAAAAAATAAAACGTGGGGGTGGTAATGAACGTGCTGGCATCCCCCTGGTTAACAAGGACACAAGATAATCTATTTCTCCACACTAGGTCAAGAACTGAAAAACTAAACTTAACCAAAAAATATCCTTCACAATACATCGAGAAACCACCAAGGCCTCCGCACTCAGCTCCGTTGCACATTCTTGGGAGAACGTGAAGGCGACGTGCACACCTGGACGCGCACACGAGTCTCCTGCTGCTCACGGGTCGGTTTTCCCAAACTGATCTACACGGTCAAGGCGGCGCCAACAAAACAGAACGACAAAGTAATGCGACTCCAGAAACCACTGCAAGCGGGCAGGACCCAGCCCCCTGCCCCCAGGGTGCGCCTCTGCGGGGCGGACCCTCCAGACAAGTCAACCAGCCGGCCGCGGCCGGAGGGTGATCAGCGCAGCAGACACGAAGCGCAAGAGACAGGAGACTGGTGACCGAGGAGGACGGTCCCGTTTCAAAGGGGTGGTCGCCAGGGTTTCCACGTACCTTACTGTCCGAGCAGGGGCCTGGAGAGGGTAGTGCACACAGTAGGTGGACGGACGTCTGGGGCAAAGGGCACAAACTGGGCCACGCGGGGCCCCTCCCTCACAGGGAAAGTCACGGACGAGCAAACCACGCACAGCAGCTGACAGCTCTAAAGCCGCACAGGAAACGGACCCTGGGGGACAGCAGCATTCCCGTCCCAAGCAGAGCGAGGACGAGTGAAAACGGACCCTGGGGACAGCAGCATTCCCGTCCCCAGCAGAGCGAGGACGAGTGAAAGGATCTGAAAGGCAAATGCATTTTAACACTCACTGCATCACCTCTGCAGTGAGGAGTCGATGGCACTGACTGCAAAATGAGGGGCAGGGAGGCGGCGCACACGTGGCTGAGCTGGCGGAGGCCGGCGTGGGCCCGCCTGTCCTCGACTCCTTCACTGCCCGCCTGGTCCCCCGACTCCACCCACCTTCACAGTGACAGAGACACCGTCTACGTTCACATTCTCGGTTTGTCATGAGCTCGCTTAGTGACATACCCGCTACACACTACACGCTGGCGATACAAACACATTACGCTAACATGTACCAACGAGTGAGTCGTTACGACGTGAAACGCTCGACAAAGGAAGGAGACCAAGGAAGAAACGATCGAGGACTCCACGATGGAGCGGCTGGGGAATCACAGGGACCAGAGGACAAGGTGCTGAGAGCAGCAGAGAGGGACAGCGGCGGACGGGGTGCAAAGCCACGTGGCAGGATGAGGCTGTCCAGGAGAGGGACGGCAGCGCGTGACCGGCAGGCAGGGACCAGACAAAGTCTGGGACCGACCCCGGAACGCCAACCTTGAGAGGCCAGGCGAAGGCCTGGGAAGAAGGGCCCAGCCTCGCCCTCAAAGAAACTGGGCGGGAGAGCAAGCCTGGCCCACTGGCCCTCACTGGAGCCTCAACGCCACTCTGACAGTCGCAGGGAAGACACGCTTTCCTGCACACTCCCACTGGTGCTCGGTGCCTTGCACATTGGGTGCTCACGGCACGGAGCCCCCCCATCTGCCTGAACCAAACAGGGCTCAGCCCCACCAACTCAGTGCTCAACCACCCAAAATTGAGTGCGGACAACAGGTCAGAGCAGCGTGGATCTGAAGAGCAGGAAGATCTGAACCCAGCCCTCCAAGGTTCACGGCCAAGTACCGTGAGGCACGCTGGGTGTGCACCAGGGCCTGCCGGTGACAGAGTGGAGTTCCACGCAGGACGAGCAGCAAGGGCATCGGGGCCAAAGAGGCATAACCAGCAGGCGCTTCCAGACAACCGAGTGCCGCAGTGCTGTGCGGCTGCAGCCTGTGAGGCGGGGTGGGGGCGTGAGAGCGGAGAGGGGCGCTACTCGAGGGATGATGGAGGGAGGGAGGGAGGGAGAGAGGAACAGAGTGAGGGAGAGGAAGTTTAAATACTGACTCAGGGAAACCAAGAATCCAGAAATCACACAAATGAATTAACAAGTATCTTCACTCCAATCCACTACTGAAGGACATATGGAAAAAACATCAACACACTTATTCCAACAATGAGAACTCTGACACCTCTAACCTTCCCAGGCTTTAAACGGTGAAAACAATAATGCACATACCGATATAATCAAAGAACTTCTAAGCAGGGCTTTCTGCATTTCATCTTTGCAACCAAACTCAGCACTGTGAACATTATATTCACTACAATACTCTAAACCAAAACGGTCTTTAAGCCTAGGAAATTATGATACAGGTGAATGAATACATGTTGTAACAAAGTCCTTTTCAAAATGTTAGAATATAATCAATCTTCCATGGGTGGGCTCTAAGGTGGATTCTTCACACCAAATTTAACAGTATAACAAACTTTATTATAAAAAAGATCCCAGGGAGCTTTAAGGATACCTTAAAGGTTTCAGTTCAAAGTACACAAATATAGGTCTGTATCACTATTTTTAGCCTGTTCTAATAAGTATTTTATGTGTCTTCTTAAATCGGGACACTGCCGTTTTTGAGGTTAATGGGACCGATAAGATCGAGGGTGAGGTTCAGACACCCAGCTGCAAACAGACATTTGTTTATTCTTTGGATTTGGGCTTTTTACTTTGTCTTTATCTAAAAATAGTAACTTTCATACTTGAAAATAACCAATTCTGCCTATTCCTATACTCCACATCTTTTATCTTGACCACATAACAAATATCAACCAGAATAAAATCTAAGGTTTCCGATCTCCCTGTCCTGTGGCAGGAGAGGAAGCCAAGGAGGTGGGGAAGGTACTGAGAAGCCTGAACGTGGGCCCGCTGCGGAAGCCGCGTGGGGACAGGGACGGGCCTCTCGGTGTGGTCAGAACCTCCTCTTGAAGGACCCAAAAGCAAGACCATGCATCTGCGGAGATGGCCTGCCCCAGCCCTGCAAAGGAGACCGATTCTGCCCTGATGCTGTCCCCTCCTTCTCCTGCCTTCTACACGGAGTCCTGCCTTGTTGCCCAACCCCAACCTCTATCAGAACGATAATTCAGTGAAAAACACCCCACTCGCGTGCTCCCCCAGCCAGCACACACAGTGGAAAACCCAGCTGCTTCGATCCAGCACTTTGGCAAGAGTGAAAATGCTACAATCTCTCTCCCGACATTCCTATTTCTAAAGTCACTTTGAATTTTAAAAGCCCAGCAGCTGATCAGTTACTATCCCACTGCTACTGGACCCCTGGGTCTTGGCCCTAGCCTAGACCTCGTGACTGAGAGCCTTGCTGTGAAGGGTGCATGCAGGTGGCTACCACGCGACAGAGGGGCGTGATGCCCACTCACCCCAGCAAGCCCGGGGAGGGACTGAAATCTTTATCGAGGGGAGAACTCTGCCTCTGAGCACTCATTACTGACCATCCTCAATTATACTAGACCTGAGGTTCCTAAACCTAATTTTAAAAAGTTCCCAAACCCAAAGCCTTTTAAAATTCAAGAGTTTGAATTAACTCGGCCAAATCTTTACTCTGAATATTTAATTATTTGACAGTGACAGGTGCTTTGTTCAGACAGCAGCATACTAAGAGTTCTAATACCATTTGTTTTAGAGATGCTTAAAAGCCTAGAAAAGAATTAACAGATAATTAACAGCGGATCAATAGATGAAAATCGATTTAATGGTGAGACCGCAGTCTGGCGCTGACCCGTCGGCCTCTGTGGTGGGGCTACTGCTCCCCGCTACCCCGGGCGGGCCCCGCCTACTGAACAGACTTCCTACGTGGAGTAACATGATATGTAAATAGTATGATTTTCAAAATAATAATGTTCTTATTAAATTCTTCATTAAGGACTTTATCTCCCAGGTTAAACTTTCATTACTGAATGTTTTAGTCTTATTTATTATACATGAATTGCATGGCACTTCAGCTTCTAAACATGCTCCCCAAATACTGTCTTGAACAGTATAATGACAATGTTACATTTTGTATTTACGTGTTTACATTAAAAAAAAAAAACCCTAACATCATCAGGTGGAAAACTTTATTCACAGCACTGCTGACCCTTGGTGATAAGCTCACCTTAAAATAAGACAGTGTTTCAAGGTAAACACAGTCTTTACAGTGAGTAATAGAAACTAACTTTTGAAATAAGAAAATCCATATTACTTTTTTGCTACAGTCCTATTTAAAATTGGCCTCTTTATCCTTTAAAACCTTCCACATCACAGAATGGATGTGCATCCCTTGATTAAAACACAAAATAAAATATAAAACCTCGAGAGACACAGGACTGAGCACTAAAAAGAGTTTACTCACTTAAAATGCATTTCCATGAAAATAATTTTACTTTCTATTTGAAAAGCTAGCTAGTTGGTTTCATGAAACAGCTGTAAACCCATACCACACACATTTTCATTTTTCCTTCAGTTTAATTGTAAATCCATCTGAAGTAAACTCTCAGAAACTCTTACCCTCACGTTAGTGCAAAAGCATGAATTCAAGTCAGACCGAGACCACCAGACCCCCAGACCCCCAGACCCCCAGACCCCCAGGCTCCCTGTACCTTGGGCCCAGCACAGCGGGAAGGGGCTGCAGCCACTCCTCTCCATGCGGGCGGCCCCCGCCGCCCTCGGGGCCTCCTGGCCCACCTGGCCCGCCAGTTCCAACCACATCAACTCCAGGCTAGACCGACCACGCCAGGAGGGCGCACACTGAGCCCCAGGCCATCGCTCCCACGGGGTGCGCTTCGACCCACAAGCAAGAAGGACCGAGCTCCCCCTGCGCCCCACGTTTCAGAGGGTGAAGCCAAGTCTGGGAGGTGTCGCTGCTGTGATATTCTGCAGGAGCTTGAAGGCTGCCTCTCAGTTACAGAATCTTCTGCTTCCGCAATCTGAAACGCAGACCATCCTGGCCAGACTGAGCCACCGCATGGCACGAAAGCAGCCGGTAACGTGACCCGCGGGTCTGTGTTCCTGGATTCGCTGAGGGAAGGAGGGGACAGAGGGAGGGGGGCAGGCCAGCAGCCAGCGCCTCATTAACATGCTAATCTCCCCCTTCTGCTCAGTTCATCTAGCTCTGTTTGCAAAGCTGACGCTACACGGATTCCAGAATCGAGCAGGCCGCGTCGGGTACGACCCAGATCACGGCCCGCAGACCGGCTGCTTTCCGAGTCATGCCTTTGGCATTCTTCCAGCCTGATTCTGACCTTACATTTAAAATAATTACCTTGATGAAATAAGAACCATTTTGGGGGGAAAAAAAAATCCTCAGCGACATGCAAAATAAGTGTAAAAAATATGTCCAGAGGAACCCAAATATATTTTTGAGGTAAACCATTTTTTCAGATTGATAGTTTCATAGTAAGTTTGTAAACAGATAAAACTACCTGGAAAACACATAGAGACAAGAATTTGAGGTTGCCAAAATCTCTTAAAATTATTTTTAAAGGATACTGAGGCAAACAAAATGCATGATCAGTTCTTAGCTTCGAGATATAATGAGAAAGAAACTATACTGAAGAAGCAGGACAAGAAACAATCTGTACTAGCAACATTTTTAAAAGGCAACACTACTTATTTTTCATGCAACCGAGAGAGAGTCAAGGTCATCCCAAAGATTCAGCTATTTGAACCCATTCCACTTCGGCTGTAAGACAATAGAACGAGATCCTTTGTCGTCCAAACATATGGAACAGCCAAGCTCAACAAACACACGGGGCCATTCTGTTAGTGGTCAACCCCACAAACTGACAGCAAACGCTTTACCTAACTGTGACTGTGCCTGAGGCTTTATGAATTCACTAACTCGTGAAGACAAGAGCTGAACCGAACACAGGCTGGAACAGGGCGCCGACCTGGGGCCAGTGATGCCCCCGGCCAGTCTGCTTCCCTCCTAACCGCTCCTCTTGATGATGGCTTTGTCTTCGGGCTTTACACGCAGGCTCCTAATAGCGGCCAGAGCTCAAGTGACCTCTTATGTGCCCCAGTGGAAACACATCATTCACCAATGTGAACTCTGACCCCGAGCAACCCTGGAAGAAAAGGGCTCCAGAAAAACACAGGCAAGCAGCTAGAAAAAGAACAGAAGAAACAGGCAGAGAGATCAATTCGAATACATGAAAAATACCCCCACTTCCACCATTATCCAGGAGGGCCCAGGACATAAAAGGTCCACGGCCACCGTCGTAAGAGCTGAAGCGAGTCTGACATCTGACTCAGACCCCTGTGAAGGGCTTGGGGCTGAATCTGAACCATCAACTAACACAGACTGCACAAACCACCCAAGCCAAACGTGGGTGTCTATCAGAGCTCATGACTCTCAAAAGTTAAAAATCAAGCTACCTCGACTAGTCACCTATGATACTCTCTATACACTAAATCCTGATACAAATAATTTTCACATCTTCTGAGCAAAATCAGTGCTATCACACCGTTTAAAGATGTGTAAAGACAACCAGGAAGAGACACGGTGTCACTGAGCCCACTCGGTATCCAGGAAGCCACAGGTCTTCACACGCACGCACGCATGCACAGGGACCTGCCCCGAACTGGAGAGATGCTACAGCACCATCTACACCCTACAGCTGGGCCTCGGGGCCTTCACACTGCCTGTCCCCGCGGGCAGGACACTCTTGCCCCAAAGAGCCACAAGGCTCACTCTCTTCCTGGGCCAAGTCTTTGCCCAAATGTCACCACTCCACGAGGCCTGTGCCAACCACCTCATCTAAGGTCGCAGGCCCGACCCTTACCCTGCCTCACTCTCCCCCTCCCCGCAGAACTGACACCCCCAGAATACCATGTGACTCGTTTACACGCCACATCAACTGTCTGGCTGCCCCCGCCACAAAGCGACTTGCATGGCGGGAAAGAACTGTGTCTGGTCTGCACACATCATCTCTGGGGCCTCGTCACTAAGACGGTGAGGAAGAAGCGCAGCATTCTCCACACGCCCTTCCCTCGTCTGTGAGAAACGAGGATGCGGCAGAGGGGATTCCTGGTTTGCTTCAGAGGCCACAGCTGCAGAGGCGCTACCTAGACGCTGTAGACTGTCAGGACCTGACACGAAGCTCTCTGAGAGCGTGGCCTACCTCGGTCCGCCCCCAAGATCCGGCACAGGGGGCTTGAGAACTGTTTACTGAATAAGTAAGTGAATTAAAGTTACCGAAAACCTTTAAATAAAATCTAGGAAAACCACGTGGATCGCCTCTCTCCGAACCACATAAAAAATAAATCACTCAACTGTAGTATTCTGATGCTCCCACCAGAGCTCCCACTGCCAATTTTAGTAGAGCAAAAATAAAAACACCACGTAAGAGTAGATAAAAATCATTAGAAGACTAGCAAACGATGCTAGGAGCAAGACCGGCAAGCCGGGAAGACGATGCCAAACGCTACACAGCCTGTCCGAACGGCCTCCCTACAGAACTCCAGCCGTCATGAGGACGTCACCGGGAAAGAAGTATTAAACGAAGTACTTAAAATGTCACCAACAGCAGTTCACACAAACACAAGCCTGCGGCCCCTTTGCTCACAGTCGGCAGGGTTCTATCTGCTTGCTGTAAGTAGTAACGCCGGAGCTTCCAACACTCCCTGGAGGAGTAAAGGGCTGGCAAGTGCTTTGTCACACGGCGGGAGGGACGTAATGGAAAAACATAATCCGTATTTTCTATATATATGTAATTCAAAACTTGCCTTCTCGTATCTTTTATGTGTGCATTAATCAAGTTACAGGTTTAAATAAAATCAACACTTTACAATACAGTATCTCCACTGGCAACTGATAATTACAATATACCCTCACTCGGAACGTTAGGTACCTTATCCTAAACTTACTTCCATTCAGACTCCTAGAATTATCATTTCTATGTCATTGTCTTACTCTTTCTGCCGCAAAAACGGGATAAGGACTAAAGGAATTTAGTTACGATAATGGACACAATCACCTTTGGAAGACAAACAATAGGTCTCAAAACGGCATACTCCACGAGACGATGGTAGTGCTATCACCTGCTCTCCTTGCAAAGCTTCGTAACAAGTACCCCACGTCCCTGACGTTACTCCGGAGAAACTGTGAACGCTGCCAGGTTTCCAGGGAGAGTACCCACCTGGGAGAGTGCCCACCTGGAGCCAAGGAAGGCACTGAATTTATAACTGGAAGACACAAAGGAGCCCCAGTTCTGTCCGTGACACAAAGAATCGTTTGACTATGTCTGCTCATCTGTAAAACGAGGACAACACAATGCCCATCACTTACTGAATAGTGACCACGTGCCTGTCATAAAACAACATAACAGCAACAGCAATAATAACATAGCGAGAAGGATGGTATCATGATGACGCCCGGGTAATGCTCGCTCTGTGGCAGGCACTGTTCTAAGGAAGAAGGCCCCACTCGGCCTACAGGGAATGACTGACCCACGGCAGGGCGAAAGGGACAGAGGAGGAGCAGAAACGCACCTGCATAAAGAATATGAAATAGGCAAGTGCCTCTCTTCCCTACGCAACGCCTGTCACCAAAGCCTGTGCTCACGGGCCGGTCCTCTGGGGTCGGCGATGCCCCCCGCATGAATGCACGCAAAAGCCACCACACTGCATGCTGGACACGCGGCAGGGTCATCGGGAAGCATGCATGACCTCTGAATTACACAGCACAGAGATGTGCAGAAGCGAAGGAAAATGCGACTCTTAAAGGGCACAAAATCCTCGACAATCCTGAACTAGAGGATTAACGGCCATTTCTTATTTGTTTTACCATATAGGAGAGCAAAACTAGATTATAGGTTTAGAAACTGTTAGGAAGTCACTTGCTATCAAGTTCAAAAGAAAAAAAAGTTCCCTGGAATCTGTAAAAAGATGCCACTTTAGCTTTTCAAATATACAGGTAGAACATGATAACACAGGACAGGGCAAGAAACTCTGCAAAAATTTCAACCTAAATAAAAATGCTGTAACACAGAGGGTTCTTTAGCTTATGTTGATCAAAATAACAGAATCGTCAAAAGAAAGTCAGGTGGTCATTTAATGCTGACACTGCTCGAATTGGCTTTGAAATGTTATTTTATCAGACTTACTTTAGTCCATCGCTGCACAGTTTTCTTTACCTTACAGATCCCACTGACCGTGGCGTGATCACTCGCCTCATTTAGCAAGCAGCAACAGTCTCAAGGACGGACCGCCTTTTCCGTTAGACGTGGGACCACGGACGCAGAGAAAAGCCGGGCTGCCTGAGCCCCGGCTGGCAGGCCCCACCGCGGCGGCGGCAGGCGGCCCCCTGGTGGTGAGCGGCGGTGCCCTCCACCACCGACGCTTCTGTTACCCGGTGAAAAATCAAGTGCACATTCTAAACCCCCACTTGATGGCTTGAAACGCAACCTGGTTCTGCAATCTGACCCTGTACTCGGTTTTCAGAAACGCTGCAGCGTGCAGCACGGCCCCACTCCCGGCTCTGGTCACCCATGAGGCGGCACGCACAGAGGACTCCGCTTCCAATCGCTGCTACGGTGGCTGGCTTCCTCTGTCGATTTCTCTCCCCTGCACTTGTGGTTCTGTCACATGTCCTTCCAACTCAGCAAGAAATGTAGGAAGTCACTTTTCCAATTCCACCTAAAACTTCGCATCATTAAGGATGTTCAAACCAATCTCACATCTATCAGGGTGATTACTATTTAAAAAATAAACAGAAGGGAAGCATCGGCGAGGACGTGGAGAAGCGGAGCCCTGGGCACCCTGGCAGGGCGCGAATGGTGCAGCGGCTCCAACACCAGCGTGGAGGTCCGCCGGAAACCCAAAGTCAAGTGCCCGCGCGACACAGCGACTCCGCCGCTGGGTGGAAATCCAAAAGGACTGAAAGCGGCGTCTTGAAGAGAGATGTGCACACCCACGTTCAGAGCAGCATGACCCACAACAGCCGAGAAGGGAGAGAAACCGAGTGTCTACAAATGGATGGATGGATGATGGACAGATGATGATGGAGGGAGGGAGGGAGGGTGGCTGGATGGATGGATGGGTGGATGGATGGATAAAGTGTGCTATAAATCCTCACAATGGGACATTATTCAGCCTTCGAAAGGAAGGAAATTCTGGCACGGGTTACAACATGGACGAACCTTGAGGACATTATGTTAAGTGAACTAAGCCGGTCACAGCAGGACAAACACTGTACAAGGCGTCTAAAGCAGCGAACTTCATGGAGACGGAAAGGAGAACGGTGGCTGTCGGGATGGAGACCTGTGAAATGGGTACCGAGGTGCAGACTCGCAAGACAAAAAGTTCTAGAGCTGTTTCCCAACCATGTGAGTACGCTTAACACTACTGAACTGTACACCTGAAAATTAAGATGGTAAATTTTGTTATTTTTTGCTTATCTCAATAAAAACTGTTAAAAATGTTAAAACCACTTTAAAAGAGTGACTCTCATTTATGTTTTACAACAAACCTGCAAATGCGATATCTGCGTCTACTTTTAGAGCGGAGGGGAAAAGCCTTGGGAGAACACCTCTCCGGAATCCTGGCCCCGCCCCCACACACCCAGTCCCGCTTCCCACGCTCTCCCACCTGCCCGTGCACCCCCACCCCAAGGCCCCCCACACCCAAGGCGTACACCGGGGGCATCTGTAAAACCACAAACGTTCTGCCCAAGGCGTGCTACATACAGCCGCTCAACTTTAAACGCTCCCTTCTGAGAACAAAGGTGCTTAATGCTTCCTTTTTAAGGACCAGAACTAAACTGCCAAAACTTTACCATTTTTACTTGAAACAGCTGCCAATCATCTTTTACACTGGACAAGCAAACTCTTACATTCATAAACATCTTAACTTTAATAAAGGAGGCAAACCCTAAGAGAATGCCAGCCTCCTGACGTACCTGGTTAGGCTGGTCGGCACCTCAGAACGGCTGAGCGCCCCCGAACGACAGACACGGGTGATGACGACCATCACATCCTCACGCCGAAGTCACCAGATGCGATCTCTGCTTCACTATTTTCTCTCTATTCCAAAGCGTCTTTCAATCAGGCTTTATTCTCACCACTCTCTCAAAACTGCTCTGAACGCCACCAAAATGCCCTCCAAGTACCAAAGGTCAAACCTCAGTCCTCATCTGAAACTTCAGTGGCGGCTGGCGGAGCTGATCACGCCCTCCCCCGCCCCCCCCCCCAACATCCTCTTCCCTCTGGCCACAGAAGCCGGCAGCTGCGGCTTCCGAAGCCCCCTCCGGGACCCCAGCATGGCGGGGCACCCCAGGGCGCATGCCCTCTGGGCATCACAGGGTGGCGCTGGGCTTTCATTTCCACCTCCGGCTCCCACCCTCTCCCAAGCTCCAGGTCCTATCTCCAACTGCCTACGGGACATTCTTCTCGCATCCCTACTGGCCAGCTCACTGCTGCTCACCTGGTCACCTGCCCGGCCTTCGTCCCCTGAGCATCACACTAAGAAGGAAACTTCCGCGTAACCTCCCCGCGCAACACTCTCCTGCTCTACCAAGGTGGACTCTTTCTAACGGCTACGGCTGCTCTCATTGACACGTTACACCTGATGCTCCCGCGCTTGTTCAGATCTAAGGAAAGAGAATTCATTGTGTGGTATTAAACATTCCTGCGTTTGACAGTTAATGAAAACTATCTGTGGGTTAAGCAGAAAAGATGCAGAGATGGAGTAACAGACCTCGGCCCCCAAAGACTCTCAGAAACGGACCTGCACCTGAATGCACATCACGTGCTGTCGTGGGAAGAAACGCATACTGCGGACTGCGAGGGCCGAGTCGAGGAAGGGGGGCCGGTCTGTGACCTCACGCCTGCAACATGACACACCCGGCACTGCGCACCCCCGGAGTCAGCTCCTTTCGCAGCCCATATAGAGCGGGGGGACCTGGAAAAACAGGAGCCACGCACCAGGCCTTGCTAGGAAATTGAACCCGCATGACGTCACTTCCCTTCCCTAATGCCTCATCTCTGCAGACACAGAAGTGGGTTTGGGGGAGAACAAAGGAGGAAAGTGAACTGACCCTCAGAAGGAAATGAAAAAAACAATCCAGGGCCCCGCCCCGTGGAAATGTAACACAAAGACACGGCCAAAGTCAAATTCAACACAATTACAAATTATAAATCCATGAAGTCCAAGTTCATGAGGCTTCTACATAGCAACATGTTGATGAAACAAAATGCTTACCAATGTCTATACCCCAGAGAGATTTATGAATCTTCTATCAGCTACCTGTCCTCAATTTACCACTAACCTACCAGAATAAGCAGTACGAAATAGACAAACTGAGAGAGAAACTCAATTCTACAACTTTTCTACTAAGGAGCAAAAACCAATTCCAACATTACAAATTAACGAATTACAAATAACCCCATCTCTCTGGGGCTCGGTTTTCTTCTCATTAAATGGGGGAAATACCAGCGAATAATCACTGCTAACATCTGTGAGTGCTGAGCATGGTACACCTCCCAGGGGAGCTGTGGTCCTATAACAACACCCCTCCACCCCCGTCAGAGGAGAAAGCCGGGTTCAGGTGCTCAGTAAAGAGTTAGTACGGGAAGCCACAGCTGCATCCAGCGCCCTTGAGAATAAGAGCGTGCACGCTGAAGCCGGATGGAGCCCACATCGCAGCTCTGAATCCACTGTAAAAACCTCCGCTCTCTGCGTTCCAGTTGCGTGCATGTGAAACGGGGGCAAGAGTCACCCTGTGCACAGGGTTGCTGCGAGGTCTCGATCAGCAGTCATGACTTCGAGTGTGTACAGTGTACCAGGCACTATCTAAAGCATGTGTTGTTGCTGTTGTTTTTATTAGTAGGATCATTGTTAACCGTTATTATAATACGCCTATATCAGAAAAAAGACAGAGAAGTGTCTACACACAGAAGTCACTAAACACTTGTATTTCTTCCCTTACCTACTCTGCAAAATCGATTACCTTCTGTTCGTTTCTACTGTATGTCAAAGTAACCCCAAGGCAGGTGGAAAAGAAAGTCAAACAAAGAAAATCCACAAGTGTAGCAAGAGAATTCTACTCACAGTTCAGAAGGCCACAACTCTGTGAAGTCAAATGATGCTCCACAAGAAATGCTCCTAGTTTCTCTTTCCTCTTTCCATAGCAGTCACAGAGAACCTGGCCAGAAAGCACGTCGCGCACATGATGCACCTGCAGTCACCGGTTTTTCAAAGCTGTGGCGTCGCCACCTTTGGTCGCTTCGCTCCGTACCGGCGTCCTGGGCGGAATGAGGGAAAGAAAGCACGGCATGGAGCTCCTGTCTTCTACCTGCATCCCAGTTACGAAATGCACGCGAAACAACTGAAAACCACTGAAGCACATCGACAATCATACCCTGACACGGCACAAAGTCAGCTAAAAGTTCAGGGTAAGATGACAAACAGAATATAAGGAACACAATTTTGAAGCTGTGAGAAGGGCTTAGTTCTAACATGGAAAATGGAGAGCAAAACAAACTGGGAAAAATCAGAAGAAAAAACATGGAGGAAATAAACTATAAAGATCGGAAGCGCAGCAAATGAGTCTGCAGCCCCACACAGCCAGCTCCTCGGCCGGCATGCAGGACAGGAGCCCGGCCAGTGCCACAGCTGGGTCCTCGGAGGCTCACACTGGCTGCCTCAGCGCAGACAGAGCTCGGGGCCAGGAGGATGGAGGCGACTCAACGCCATGCCTCCATGCGACTCCCCCTCACTCTGACAGAAGACTGGAGCGTCACTCCCTGGACAAAGCGGAGCGTCTTCAGACTGGCACCACCCTGCCCAGCGGTACAAAACAGAGGTGGATTCGACCACCGCACACACGCTGAAAGTGGGACTCTCCAGCTCCCCTACACCAACTCAGCCCCACCCTCCCGCCCACACACTCGGCTCCCAAAATTCTGTAGTCAGAATTCTGTAGGAAATAAACAGGAAAAATATTCCTGGGGAATCTGACCAGCCCAAGAAGAAAAACCTAAAGATACCCACACTGGGGATTCCCCAACAAATGGTCCACCCAGAATCCCCTGATGTCGGTCTGAAGGCCTGACCCATGTCAGAAAGGAGCAGGAAGGACAACAGAAAGGAGGAAAAGAAGGAAATGGGAAAGGAGGGGGAAAAAGGGGCAAGGAACTTGAAAGAGACAGAAACTATACAAACTATCAATAACCTAGAGATAGAGGACACTGCGATCAATAAAAACAGGATGCTCTTTTTGCAATAACTATGTATAATGTCAGGTGAGTACTAGATTTATCAGGGTGATCACTTTGTAAGTTATAAAAATGTCTAATCACTATGCTGTACACCTAAGACTAATATATTGTATGCCACCTATAATTGAAAATTAAGATTATTTTTTTAAAATAGGATGTTCTTTAAAAAGCAAAACAACAAAAAAAAGAGCTCTTAGAAATTAAAGAACCTGAAAACGGAAATAGAAAACTAAAGAAGTTTAAGTCACATTGAAGACATCTTTCTAAAAGTTGAATCAAAAAAAAGGGCGGGTGGGGAGGGAGGAAGAAAAGAAGGAAGAAGAAAAATTTACTGGAGTGAAAGTATAAGAAAATTACAGAACTCGTCCAGGACTGCCAAGTTCTAGATAACAGGACAGCCGTGAAGTGAGCAAACGCTGCTGGAAAAGGGTCCTGACAGACCAACATCAACTGGAAGTGATGAACCTCAACGTGACGACATGCTAAGGGGCCAGTATCAAGAATTTGATAGAATTCTTAACTTTCCCAGCTGGTTTCCTTTTCAAAGTAAGTCTGCCATTTTACATTTACTCCTGATCAATTTTACCTTATTGATTTTAGCACTTCATCAACCTGTCAAAACATTTAAAATTTGATTCAAAAAATGAGCTATCTCCCAGCATGACTCCTGATCTTCAAGAAAATTCCGGATAAAAACGTTAGGACAGGTGTCAAATGTGACACACTCCTGGAGACATCTTATGTGCAGGAATTCTGATTTTTAGGTTCGTAGTAAATTATACTGCATGTGCTTGCAACCCGCATCTGCTACCTGAAACTGTAATTTCTTACACTCCTCGGCAATGACAGAAGTGGTCATTTCCTTTTTCAGGCTGCACGTATTCAAGGATTAAACGTGCCCAAAGGAAGGCCTCCCCCCCGCTGCCCAGCTGGCTCGTGGGAAGCAGCCCCCCAGCCCTGGGCACCTCCTGCCGGCGGAGGTCGTCCTCGACTAGCTGGGGCCTTGGTCGCAGCGGAAAGCTTGTGCTGCCACTGTGACTTATAGGGGAGCCTTGGGCCACACGACCCCAGCCTGGTCTCTGGAGGGGTTAGAGACCACGTTCGGCCATGCTGGCAGGGCCTGCATGACCGACACCCCGATCAATATCCTGGCCACCGAGGCGCGGGGGAGCCTGTGCGGGCAGTGCTCAGGGCGCGCTGCCACACGGAGCTGCTGGAGAAGCAAGCACGACTCCCCTGGGAGAAGCCGGCTGGACGCTCAGGCCCGGGCCCTCCCGGCCTCTGCCCTCGGCGCCACCCCTCTGCTTACTCTCATCTGTGTCCTCTCACGTGAGAAACCACAGCCGTGCGTGCAACGGCCTCCTGAGTTCCGAGCCCTTCTAGAGAATCACTGAACCTCCAGAGAGTCACGGGGGCGTCCGACCTGCAGGTCTTTGTGATTCGCAACGCGTTTTCACCAACACGAGAGCAGTGTTTCTCAACCCGTGGGGATGTGATCTAAAATGCAGGCGACTGAACTCTGCACCAGGACGAAAACGCGACAGCTCAGGAGGATGGCCCCGGGCACGTGCGTTTTTATTACCTCGTCCTTGCCGGTTCTGCGTAAGCTCCTTTCAGAACCACTGACCCACCGAGAGCGTCATGAGGGCAGGAGCTGTGTCCTCTGAAAAATTCTCACCACCTAGCAGCGTTGGCATGGGCAGGCTGCTCCAGAGCGCCTCAGGGAAGCCCCGTAAGTGCAACGGACAGGTGAGAAGAACTAACACTACGTCTTTGAAAACTCAGAACATATGAATATGTAAGTCTCATTCGTCATTCTCAAACACTCAAGGTACTGTGGAAATAAATGAGTGAATGGCAAGCACAGTTGCTTGGGAACAATCTGGGCAGCAGTCAATGACGGCCACTGCTTATGCCTCTTGGTCAACGATGTCAACTGTTTCAATCTCCTCTCTGCCAATGAATAGGCAAGCTGAGTTTTACAAGTTGTCTTCACACCGTCCTCATCTACCAAAAATTGCCTCTGAGCTAAAAGTCAAGACAGCTAAGATCGTCTTGAGAGCCCCCCCATTCACCATCAAACAGTCATTCGCCCTCCCTCATCTCTACAGTGAGCACTCTGGAACATAAGATCCCTAAATTTAGATCAACCTTTAAAATTCGAGTTCATGTAAAGCAATAAAGATAAAGGGGGAAAACCCCAGAGGGAAAGTGTGAATGTGTCCCAGCGAAACGGTCAAAAGGGCAGGCGCGTGGGGCACATGAAAATCAAGACATCAACGCTTCCCCAACCAAATAACCCACCGTGAGCTGTCACGGATTAATTCGATGACTCGCTCCGTCGTACACCTGACATTAATATAATACTGCAGGTCGACCATAACTTTAAAATGAAAAAACAAAATAACAAACTTTACTCGAATACAGACAACTTACATTTAAACTGAGTTCCCCCTGCAGCCTGTTCTATCAAGTCAACTCCGTAAAGGTGGGATTAACGCTGTCCTTTCCGAACAGAAAGCAAAACTGCCACCTCCACACAGCCACGCCCCAAGCCCAGCGCACTCCGGACCCTTCACCCGCACGGAGTCACGGGGGTGGCAGCTTAACAGTCCAGCTTTGCACCTTAACTTCTGCGCCATCATGGAACTCCGTCACTCATTACATCTTCCCCACTCACAGCCCTTTGCCCTCACGGAGGTCACAATCTTTCTCAGCAGGAAGAGAGAAACCTTCTCTGAGATAAACCCATTTCTGACCTCTCCCCTCTGAGCAGCCATCTCTCCCCGAGCTCACCGACTCTCCGCAGGATCGCTATCATCTGGAGTCTGGAATTTCTAAATGACACAAGAATGATGTCGAGCACGACCCAATCCCACTTCGACTCCGGAACACCAGCTTAATCTGCCTGATGCTCAGGTTTCAACAACTAATCACCAGCCGCCCTGCTTCTCCTGAGAGCTCAGCGTAACGACGCGATTTAGGCGTTGTTCACGACTCACTGTAGAGGAAGCCACACTCGTTTGGGGCACTGGCACCCCCTACACTTAACAGTGACACCTGTCTGTCTCTCGTAGCCATTACCTTGCCTAGCGGCGTAAGACTTTACCTTTGTTTAATGTGTAACAGCACGATGAGACCATTCGGTGCCAATTAGAACCCCAAACACCTGGCTGGCCCCTATGTACCAAAATCGTGTTTTGCTCTGACTTTTAGAGGGGGAAGGGAGGCCAGGGGAAACATTGTAATTGCTGGTTGAAACGGTTCACTTTAGGAGACAGCTTGCCTGTGTTTGCATTTTACTTAGCAGCGTGGGATGTATTATTACATTTAAAGTCACGCTCCTGTTACTTGGATGATCAGCCTTCCCCCACCGCCTCAGACCTTTGCAGGGCGCCAGATGTCCACAGCCTACCAGAGCGGCTCCCCCTGGGGGCTGGGCTCCTTTTGATAAGCTGATGAAAGCCCTCGAGACTCTCCCCAGGGAAAACGACTCACATGCACACACAATCCTCTTACAATCTCTGGGGTTCACAGACCTAGGAGAGAATGTCACCTCCTCAAAGCAACGGTCTAATCATTAGTATGTGCTTAAGAGCAAAACGAGCTTTGTGAACTCATCACCAAAGGAGAAAGCCGGCAGCCACGCTGGAGTGACCCTGCACCCCTCCCTCCGCCCTGCGCCTCGGTCACCTGCTCGGGGCCTGGCGATGAACTCAGAGACAGGCTTCATAGCACCCCCTTCTCCCCAGATCCTCAGTCTCGCCCTTAATTAAGGCCTTCCTCCTTCATCTGTGCAACGTAATTAAATAATTAAAAGAACACGAGCTGTTAAATCGGGCCGTCTGAACTTTGCCCGTCGCTTTACGGCTAGGAGATGTAAGCAGCCACTTCCTTAATGACAGGTTTGCCCCCGCGCCTTCTAAAGTGCATCTCCCTGACGCCTCTGTCACGGGAGCCTGGAACTCCAGTCCACGCATCCCCCTGCCTGCCACGCACAGCCATTCTACAGCAGAATCAAGTGCAAACCACACTGATCTTGCCTGTGAAGTCAGCTTCACCTCCTCCTTACCCAACCCATCCTGTGCCCCAAATGGGGTAGAAACATTCAGTTCCACAAGCGCCAGCTTCTCACACCTCTGCACTTTGCCCAGGCGTGCCCACTGTCTGGGAGGCCCCTCCTGTGCCCCCCGCCGCCCCGTCCCGAGCATCTATGGTCCCTTCTGGTAGCTAGGACCTGCAGAGGTCGTCACGTATGGTCCACAGCCAGTTTTATATAGCTCCTGGGCGAAAAAGTGGTTCTGCACTTTTTAAAGAGTTAAAAAAAAAAGTGACAGGCCATATGTGGCCCACAAGGCCTTAAGTGTCTATTGTCTGGCCTTTACCAGAAAACATCTGAACCTGACCATCCCTGGGGACATGCCCTCCGGCTCCTCAGAGCACCTGCCATGACATGAGCACTGTGGGCATCGCACTGCACGTCACTGAACGGGACCAGCTTGGTCCTCTCGGGTCTTAATCCTGTACCAGATACGAGACAGGCGTGTCGTAACTGTTGAATCAATGCTTTAACCAAACAGACCAGCTCAAGCACCAGGGACACACAACGTGCAGAGCACCGGGCCTCTGGCAGCAGCTCTCACTAGGTGAGTCTGCTGAAGGTCTAACGCTAGCACTATGCGTTTGTACCCGCTTTACGTGGTAACAGGACTTAACACCTCAAAGGCCGAGATCATAAATACAGACTTTACAGAAGAGGACATTGAGAATTACGGAAACTCAACAACTTGTCGTAAGTCACATGACCCAAGGCAGAGCCAATATCTGAACGCAGGCCTCCTGTTCCCCACGAGATGCTCTATTAGAAAGACCTGCCCCCTATACAAACTACGATGCCCACACGGCGGCAGTTACTAATACCTGAGCCTCTAGGGGAGGAACAAAATTTAATTTCTGACTCGTTTAATTTTTATAGGGTTCAAGTTAATCTTACTTTTTGTAAACAAACAAAACAAAAATGAAAAGGACACCCAAAATGTGCACTAGCCTAAATGGCCTCAGGATGATCATAAACTAAAAATCTTCTTTCCTTTTTTTTTTTTCACAGTCCCTGCGAAAGTAAAATTAAACAGCTTAATTACCAAATGCCACTGAAAGGCAGGCAGCTGCCGTCTCAGCACGAGCCCCCCGTCTGTCAGCCAAGCTGGCCACACCGGCAGTGGAGGCGGTCACCTGTCCTTCAGCTTCGCTTTGGGCAGAACAGAGGCCGAAAGCTGCCAGTGCGCATCCGCGCCTCCACCTGGGCCAGCGAACGCCACAGGTGTTTCCAGAGGCAGAAACCAAGTGTAAGGAACTATTACTGAAAACTTAGCCTTCTGATCTATTTTGCATAATCAAGATATAAGTTACACAGAGCTGGAGTTTAAGTAGCTCGGTGCCCAGAAGTTTCTGAGTTAGACCAAGACCTTGGCCAAAGTGAAGTCTGATACGGGTCTATTTATGGTAAGATTAATTTCAAAGAACCGATTCCATACAGAACACATTTTTTGACTACAATTCAATTTTAGAAATAACTCACAAGGTACATATAGAAAAATTCATTTATTTGGAATTTATCAAACATTTTAAATCATGAGTCATCAAAGGAATCTTAATAGAAATTAGAATACATAGCTAAATATTGAACATACTTATTGAACAGAATAAATGCTTTATGAACTAAATAACAAAACCACCTCATATCAAAATTTAACCCACAGGTAAAGAAAGATTCCTCAAATGAGACAGAAAAATACTCCTCATAAAGGAAAATATTGATAAAGCTGATAATAAAATTAAGAACTTCAGTTCCAAGACACCACAAACTGGAAGAAAACATTTACGACTTCCATAATGACAAAGGACTGTTCTCCACTCAAAAAGAACAGCTGCCCGCCAATAAAAAAAGATAAAAAGGAAAACGGGCCCCCATGACTTCACAAGTCCCTCGGAGAGGAGGTATGGCCGACGTATTAAGAGGCTCGACAGCATCAGTAATGATGGAAACTCAATCTGCAGACACAAGCAGATGTTAGGGCACACTCGCCAGAACGGCAGAGCTGAACAAGCTTCACAAGTTAAACCACCGGGACTCACTCTGCCTTCTACCGTGGGACTGTAAATTGGTCCAAGGCCTCTGAGAGCACTTCGGCGGTGACGAGGCGGCCCTGGCTGGCCGGCCTCCGACCCCGGCATCCGCCCTCCGAGGCGTGCAGGCTGCAGGTGTCCACGCACACAGAAGGCAAGCGATGTGCCCGGCGGTGTCTGCGACAGCGAAAAGCTGGAAACAACCCACAGGCCCACCCACTGCCGCCCCACCTGCCGCCCCGCCTGCCATCCCGCCTGCCATCCCGCCTGCCATCCGCCTGCCGTCCAGCCTGCCGTCCAGCCTGCACAGCTGGGGATGGACAGACCCTGACGGCGCGCACCCCCTCAGCCGAATCTCAGAGTCGCGGAGCGGAGAAAAGCAAGTCACACAAGCGCACACCGTGCGACTCCGACAACTGACACGAAGATGAGAGATGATAAACACGATATTCATTCAGTGACCGGTTTGAAGAGCCGGGGACTCAGCCCTGAACAGACAGACATTCTGCCCAAGGCCAAGTGAGAAAGCAAAGTGAGAAAAGTCGAACACAAGTGATGTCAAATGGTGAAAGGGCCTGGAGGAGGAGGGCGCTGAGGGGCAGAGGGAGGACGGTGAAAGGGCCTGGAGGAGGAGGGCGCTGAGGGGCGGAGGGGAGGGCCGTCACCTAAGGCTTCATGGCGGGGAGAGGGGGCGCGATGGGGGCACGCAGAGGCCTTCCAGGGGTGGGGGTGCTGAACGTGCACGCTGGGCCCCGGACGCCCACAGCGAACCCCAACCGGGGCCCACAGCCCATGAACTAGGCGCGGTCTTTACACCGCATACGACTGAAGAAAAAGCGAATAATAAAATTTCACGGCACATGAAATTATAGGAAATTCAAATTTTAGGGTCCAGAGAGAAAATGGAATTGGGACACAGTTCTCTCCGCACCGTCCATGGCCGCTGTCCCACCACGATGGCAGGACGGAGTGTGTGCGACAGAGGCCACATGTGGCCCACGAAGCCTGAAACGCTTCCCGGCAGGCCCTGAACACAGAGAGCTGGCCAGCCCTTAAGCTAGGGCACCGGTGGGGACGCTGGTGTCCTTCCTCTGGGGCGCGGAGTTCTCCTGATCTACGCCTTACACACATCTGACACATTCTTTCATGGCTCTTCAGCATTTCATAAAATCGTTTTTTGAATAAAGACTAACGTATTAAGCACAGTTCTCGGATGAACCTTGCTCTAGTACAGCTGCATGCTTCTCCTCCTCCCTGACGTCTACGTCAAAACAACGGGCACGTGTGTACTGCTCGCAGTACTGCACCCATATGGCAGGGCGAAGCCAGCTACCATCGCTCTGACTCGAGTATAATAAGGAAGACGGGAAGGAAGACGGGAGGGAGAGAGGGAGGGAAGGACGGACGGAACCTTTCCGCTACAAGTTCCAAGCCTGCGGAGAGAGCCCACGGGCCACTAACGTCCGGGTCACTAGGACTACGGGACACCTCGCGGCATCACGACGCACTGCATGGCCTTAGAAAACCTGTGGAGCCACATCCTCTTCCCGCCCCATCTTCTTAAAGAAACGTGTCATGAATTGTTATGTCGCACTGTAGCAGAGGCCACAATATCCGTCCAATGTCAGCATACGGGTCCCCAAAGCAAGTGCTGTCACATCTTTGAAACATAAAGTGGTCCCTCTGAAACGAGTTGACGACATTAATTAAATGATAACTGTTGAGGGGGTAATGGATACGCAGTTTCTGCATACGTCTGGAAACTGCCACAAAGTTTTAAAATAAAATTGAAGATTACTATTTTAACTTTAAGTATAATACTCATGTAATAGGCACTGTCATACAACTCCCATTTACACGCCTTTCAAAGTTCTTGTACAAAGCAGTTTTCTATCATCCTTACTACCGGCAACTAAAAAAAAAAAAAAAATGCTTAAAGAGCTACACAATGCCACTGCACTGTCCTTCTGTCCCTGACAGAGAAAGCAGCAGCTGTCGGCCATGGCTGGGAAAGAGAAGGGACGATGGCCAGGGAGCACAAGTCCTAGCCCCTTAAAGTCCCCCCGCGCAGACAGCTACATCTCCCATTTCAACACGTCAGAAGGTAACATCACTCGTGAGCCTGTCCACTTGCCTGGCAGCCTTTGTGAGGAAGGGTGGCGGGGCTCTCCTTCCCCACGACGAGGCTGGTTTGTCACTGTCCTGGCCCTTTTCTTTACAGACAGATGGACGGATGGGAGGCCGGGAGGGGCCCGGCCGGCCCGTGGCTCCACACTCTGTGTGTGGAGTGCTGAACGAAGTCAACGCTACGCTCTGTGTCAGATGCAATTCCACAAACCCAGCGAAGACGCAGCGAGGACCGAGGACTTTGAAAACAGGCGGACTTTTCATGTCAATGTTTGCTTTTAGCAATTATTACCTGTTGTGAAACATTTCATAAGACCAGGCACTCACTAGTGAACATCAGAACTCACATGCTCTGCGTATCACTTAATTCCTCTGTCAGCCGGTGGTTCTATTACTTGGCCGACTGAAGGGACAAGGAAACAGAGATCAGCGACGTTACCAAGCTAGGCCAACACCAGGAGTCGCTCCCACCCCAAGGCCGTGCCCGGCCGTGCGCTGCACCCCGCACTGATGGTTCTGCTCTCAGACTCTGGCAGGCAACGCCATCTCAGGAGCCACGCTCCGGGAACCAACGCCTTGCCGCTCGACTGGACCAATGGCGTCACCTGGGATCTGATGCCCCAGTCCAGACAGACCGAATCGGAACCCACGATGTAACAGAAGCCCCCGGGACGCAGGCGCTGCTGTGAGGGGCCCCGCGGAGCCGGCACTCACTGTGCTGGGGCAGACCGCACGGCTCGGACGCACCTGAGCAGAGCTGGCCCTGGCTCGCATCTCTGCTGCTCGCTCTCGGATCCCAAAACAAAGGCAGACAAGTGTGGGCAGGCCACTCAGGGGACAGGAGAGGGGAAATGACCAGCCCGCATCTGTGGCCCTGACCTTTCCCCAACTCCTGCCCTCAGTCCGCTGTGACAACGGGCCCCACTTACTGCCGTGGGTGCACCTTCCTCCTGGGGTGACAGACAGCAGTCGCCGTGCCCCGAGGGGCTAGAAATGAGCCCAGCAGGAACTGGGCCCCCCCACGGTGTGGGGCGCTGGCAGACCGCGGACGTGTCCTCCAAAGGCGGGAATTCAGTGGGCTACGAAGACAGGTTCCAACGCACCCCTAATAATAACAATAACAATCCTGACCCATGAACAGGATTCGGTTTCCCTCGGGGTCCAGCCAGCGCTGTCCAGCAGGCCTTCCTGCGGCAGTGACAATGTTCTCTGTCTGCACCGTCCCACGTGGCAGCCGCCGGCCACACGTGGCAGCTGAGCACTTGAAATGGGGCTGGTGCGACTGTCGAATGGAACTTTTAATTTAATTTTAGCACTACAGCCACCTGTGGCTAGCGGCCACCACAGGAGACAGCAGGTCCAAGTCCAGACTCAACACGAGTGAAATAAGAAATTTTTCCGTGGTTCCCGACCGCAGGCTACTACTCACGCCAACTCTCCACTTGAAAAAGACTAAAAGAGCCGGATGGGATCCTTCAAAAATATTAAAAGCAACTGGGCAGTGAGAAGACAACACGGAAACGCCAGGCCGAAGCCAAAGTGAAACCAGGACCAGGAGACACACGAGCACAGAAGCCACCTTTGCCCTGAGCTCACTTGCCAATCCTGACATTTTCAACTTCCTTTTTCACAACAGGACATGGAAAGAGGGACGAGAAGCAAAGGCTGGGTCCCACAAAGGGTCTCCAAAAGAGCACCCCAAAGGCTACACAGCTCAGAGTGAGCGTAAGCCAGAAGCAGACCACCTCTCTAGCAGACTTACAGCTCTGGACGGTCCAAAGAACCACAAGCCTTGAACTTGGCCTAAGGCAATCCCAGACTGGTTGAAGCAAAAACAAATACTCTCTGAAGGGAGCTACCTTCATGCCAGGTTTCAAGAGTCCTACAAATAACTTGGATCCATATGCCACAATCTGAAATGAAAATTATCTCAAGATGAATCCTGGACCTAAATGTAAAACCTAAAACTACAAAACTTCTAGAGGGGAAAAAAATGGAAGAAAACCTTTGTGACCTAGGATTAGGCAAAGATTTCTTAAATATGGAAACGAAAAAGCACAATCCATAAAACGATAAATTGATAAATGGGACATCATCAAAATGTGTAACTTCTACCCTTGAGGACAATGTTAAGAGAATGAAAAAACAAACCACGGCACAGGAGAAAAGCGCAACTTATATGTGACAAATATAAAAATACGTATCCGGAATGAAGAACCTGTAAGAAAAAAAATTGTTAATGGGTAAAATATTTGAACACCAAAGGAGATGTATGGATGTCCAACAAGCATGTGAAAAATTACTCAGCATCACTGGACATTTGGGAAGTATAAATTAAAACCACAGTGAAATGCCATCAGACATCTATTACAAGGGCTAAAATGTAAAAGGCTAACCACGCCAGCCGTTGGCCCAACGAGAACGCTCGTTCCCTGCCGGCGGGAATGCACAGCGGTACAGCCGCTCAGAACCCAGTGTGGCACCTTCTTAAAACGCTAAGCGAACACCGACCGCAGGACCCGGCCCCTGGAGCTCAGGAGCCAGCCGTTCTCAGGAGAAACGAAAGCCAACGTCCGCACAAAGACTCGCACAAAAACAATCATAGGCTTCATTTGCGATAAGCCGAGACTAGGAGCAATTCTCCATACGTTCACCTGTACACTCGTTGTCATCCCAAACAACATCCAGGGAATTCGTGTGGAAGCTGACAAGTGGTTCTCACGCATGTATAGACGCAAAGGTCAAGGACGGCGAAGCACACCTGCAAAGCGGGCGGGCAGAGCGCCCCAGCGAGAGAAGAGCGATGGTGACGCGGCAGTCACCCCGGCAGCTCGGTGCCAGCGGAACGGGACAGGGGGCAACGCAGATGCGCGTGCACACAGGCCGTCCACGTGCGACGAGGCCGGCACCGCGGAGCGCTGCGCAGAGGACGCTCCTTTCAATACATGCTTCAGACGCACCGGCTATCAGGGAAAAGACGGATAAACTGCACTATGCAAAACTGAAAAACTACTCAGAACAAAACGGAACGGAACAGACCGAGTCGGTGAAACTGCATGTGACAAAGTGGGAAGAGACAGCGGCAAAATACATAACCAACGAAGGGTTTATGTTCTGAGTGTATAAAGAAGTCTACAAATCAGCTGTTAAAAACTTCACAGAAAAACATGAGCACTCTGTCAAACAGTGAACGGCCAATGGTCAGTAAATATATAAAAAGACGTGCAACCTCATTACAACCAGGAAAAGGCTATTCGAAACCACGAAGCGGTAGTTCTACAGAAACCACGAGAAGGCGTGGGCAGGAGAGACCCAGGAGACCGGAGAGGGCCTGAAGAGAGAACCGGAGGGAAGACAGGCCGCTGGCCAGAGCCTAATTGTTCAGTGAGGGGTGACGGGGCGTCACTTACTGGCCTTAGCTGAGAAGCCACTCTGGGCCAGGCACCCTGACACATTGAACGGGGGTCACAGCCTACCTGGCTCTAAACTATAAGTTTAATTGCATCTGCCCACTTTTAGGGAGAAAGACACTGTTGAGACGGCACTTTCCCACCAGCTCACAGAGCCGTGCAGCTGACTGGAAGTTTGGTCACTGGGGTGAGGGAGGCGGAGCCAAGTCGGGGGCGGGGCGGATCACAGGGCAACATCCTTCTCACTGTTTGCAGATTACACTTAATTCCATCTGTCAACCCTCTCCTCCTCTACTTTTGTAACAACTTTCACATAGTTATAGACCCCTAACCACACAGCTGCACAACGGTCACTTATGTTAGTCTTGGTACTGAGTCCCTTCAGGACCTGGCAGGAGAGTAAACAAACTGCTGACCCCATTCCCACCCTCGTGGTGTAAGGAAGCTGTGCGGGACCCAAAGACATGCAAAGGACGATGCAGAAGCCTTGTCCCCGAGCTCACAATATTCTATCAGCCGACAGGTACATCTAATTCTGCATAAGACACAGATATAAGGCACATCACCAACCTGCCTTTGTACACTGTGTAACTTCTATTTAGCCTTTTCTTAGGAAAAAAAGGGCCAAAGGCAAAACAAAATGTATTTAAATTACATATGAACTGAATGCTAGGCAGAGAATCACCCCAAGACGTGACAATCACCCTAACGTGACTATAAGCTAGCCAGTTTTCCAGCACCAAAACAAAGCCCCCGGGGGCCGTGTGCCTCCAGCACGCACGTGTACACACTCTCCTATCTGCCGAAAGCCTCACATCCCAAAGTCATACCAACTGTTTGGACATAAAATTCTTCATTTAATGTCCAACCCAAGATTCAAAAGAATTAAGCGGTCTCAGAATAAAACGTTCAAAGTACCCCAACAAAAATAACTGCTAAAAAGACACGTCAGAGTCCCCAAGTGGAGGCACTCTCATTAGTGAATCGAAGTGGCCACACGTGCGGCTATCTATAGCTGAGCCATGCCCGCTGCGACCTTCTAAAGCAGTGGTCCGTGGATGTCAGCGGGCATGGGAAGCCCCTGGACAGCTCGCTAGGACCGCCTGCTGGCCCCACCCCATAGTCTAGGTCAGGTGCGAGGCGGGGCTCTAGCATTTCTCAGTTCTGTGGGTGGCAATGCTGCTCCCCAGGGACTACAAGAGACCCGCTGCAGCCAACCTGGACCATGTGTGCGCGCGCACCCGTGTGTGCACCCTCAGTGTATAACAAGGGGGACCTTGCTGAGGAAGAGCAAACAGCTTTTTTACCCAAACGTTGACTTTCCTTACCTAAGTAAAGGTAAGCGACCTGTCACTCTCAAGATGTCTTATCTGAATGACAGCATGACAGTAAAGGACTCCGAGCAGCAGGTCGAGGGAAAGCCTGCACACTGGGTAACTGGCACTGCGGTCTTCAAAGATGGCTTTTTAAAGAAAATGGTTTCAGGGCACAATAAGCCGGCAGAGCGCCCAGTGGGTCCAGCTCATCGATCAGTAAGACACAAGAGAGCTCTGGGCCAGTCAGCAAGCACCTTCTGTGTACCCCACTCATGTAGCGGCACCTTGAGCAACTGTCTGTCTTCAGAACTTAAGTTCTATGAACACAGGGACTATATCTAGAAAAATAGAACATGTTGAAATTGTGAAGGGCAGAGCAGTATTTTTTCCTGGCCCAACTGTGATAATACCAGCAATCTAAAATAAAGCAGACAACAGTAAAAACAGATAATGCAAGTTCTTCCCTGGCAGCAAGTCCTATGAGGTCTCTAAGCGAGGTCCTTTACCAAGGCAAACGAAGCAGCAGCCAGCCAGCCAGCCGATGCAATGGCGGCTCTCCAATGACACACCTGGGTTCTTCTCATTCGTGAGATTTACGGCGTCAGGCGCTAGGGATGCAATAATGCGTAAAGCCAAGTTTTGCCCTCATGGTGCTTAAATTCTCATGAGAAGGCACAATCTATTGAAGATACATAACGCATAAAATCGTTTAAGCTCTTTCTTCAGTCCTGCAAAGCCAAACACGTGGCACTCTGGGCGCCAGCAGGCACGAGCTGCTGGTGCTCGCAGAGGGACGCAAACCACTGCACAGGACTTTCAAATGCAGTGAGAGCAGAAGGAGGTCCTGGGCACAGGCAGCACACACGTCACTGTTTAGGTTCTTCTATGCCTTGGTTTTGGTCCACTGGCCCAAATAAAGGAGAGTATGTCAACCCATAAAAGCAGGATGGAAACGTCTAAATTGGCAAGAATGAACACATTCATTTCAGAAACACTTTTAAAGCAGTAATGTGTGACATAGGATCAATACCAGGGTTACTACGCAGGGTGTGTACCCTCGTGAGAAACGTGCAATTTGTTTTCACCTTACGTTGCTCCTTGCTTCCCACAAAACTACATTCATAAATAAAATCAACCCCCCAAAAAAAGTCATTGATGAAAAAACTCTGTAAATGTGTAAGTTACTAAAGCATGTCCTTTGACAAAAAGCATCAATCACTATACCATGCCTTATATATTTTTAACTAATTCCATATTAATTTAAAATAATTAAACAATTTTGGTATAGTCATTAAAATGTTTACCTACACTACATTGGCCACATAAGAATTTCATGATCTGAAAGTATCAGACTCAAATAGAAAATAAGATTTAAGCTTTCCCAGAAACACAGTAATTACTCTTAGACACCATTTCCTCCTGCTTCAGGAGACTGAGTTAAGATTTTACAGACTGGCTGGGATCCCTTGGGCCTGGCCAACCAGGATCCGCCACTTTTGGACTGAAAGACCCAGGTCGAGCTCCTCTAACTCTAAACTTGCAGTGTTTCACCTATAAAATGAGGAGACGAATAACACTACAACTCTACAGTTCTTGTGAGGAATAAGGAGACAGAGCATTAAACACTCAGCTCAGGTCTGGCACAAGGTGTTCAACACATGTGACTTACAGTACAGAGCCTCTTTGACGTAATCCGTCTGTAAAAATGTAGTTAACCTACCAACACATGTCCTCACACAGGTACCCAGCAATGTTACACTTCTTCCCATAATACTCAGAATAGAACTTGTCATTTTTCTTGTTCTGAAAAGTTTATAGCAAATGGCAATGTAGGTACATAAGATTTAGGTCAGGTTATTTTAATTAAATACCAAGTGTGTAAGGAAACACATTCATGCTGTTAAAAGTAGGTAAAGTTTGGGGTGACACTATTAGTATTTTTCTGAGGCTTCCAATGGCTACGGAGTGCGTGCGAATGGTACCACTCGGGCGAAAACGTTTTTCCTACTCCTGTCTATAAACCATTTCAGTACTGTTTATGTAAATCACTCTTAATTCACAGCATTTGCTAAAAATTCCATTTAAATTGGAAGCTGAACTATACATGCTTATCTGAATTTATTTCCATCAGAGCCTCGTGAAAAAACAAAACGACTGTTAAAGACAAGAACAGCGGGGGTTCCTCTGCTGCTTTATAATCACAAACTTATTTACGCAGCTCTGAATGGTAAGCTTTGGCACAATTCCTAGAAATTAATGCCAGAAACTGGTCGACATGAATTTCATTTCTCTTGCATTAGGTTGCCTTTCCGTGGTCATGAAATGAAGGGGGATAAAAAAAAAAACTTTGCCAAAATGTTGGTAGAGAAAAAAAGCAAGACAGGGCTCAAATAACCCTACTGAACAGTTTACTGGAGAAGATAAGAAGCCCTCAGTGCAGCCGGGGGAGCGAAACGCAGGTGCACGCAGCGCGCGCGCACAGCTCTGCTCCCCACCCGCTCCGGTGAGCAACTTGCCCTTCGAAGTCATAAACTTCCTGGGTTTTACTGATTCAACAAGGTCATTTATTTGCCCAATTTTTAAAAATTTGAGTTTTAAATAATTAATACAGGCAGCATTAAAAAGTCTCAAAGACTTATTTCCTAATTGTTAAGCAGTAATGAAAATACGTTCTTAAACAAGAGCTTTAAGGCGAATTAAAGTACTATAGGAACTAAACTTTTCTGATTGTTTTAGCAAAAAGAAACCTCATTTCACAAATATGATAAAATAGAATTTTTAATGTTACTGAAATTTAAAACAAGATTTATTCTATGTAAAAATCTCTAAAATGAAAATGTTTAATTTCAAAGATTTCGGATTTAAATATTCTATTAACACTTGCACCTTCTGTTACCCTTAAGACGATTTCTATTTTCTCAAAATTAAGACATCTTAAAATACAGGGGAAAAGGATTCCATAAACTCTTTAGAAATATAAACTAACACCCTACTTCTCTAACTCAAAATAACATCCAAAAGAAGGACTGCAATTTTCAAAATTACTTTTTAATTATAGTATACACACACACACACATATAAAATACTTTATAATGAGTTCTTCTGCAGGAGCTAATAAATTTTTAAAGGGGCTAACTTTAACAATACAATGTTATTATTTAGACAATTTCTCCAACTTCCTACCAAGAAAGTTATCTGCCTAGCTGAAGAACCCAGTTTTGAGAACTGGGACATTAAGTTCTGTAATTTCCGGCAATGGGCATGGACCATTAGAGGCGATTTGTTAAAAACGTCCTAAAGATCCACACTGCTGCTCCTAACTTCCACTTCCCACAGACACTTCGTCGCTGCACTCAAGGAACTGCACTCCTGGTCGAACTGCCAGTCTCAAAAGAGGCTTAAGTCACCTCTCCTGTAGGAGTCCAGTATTTGCCCAAACCAGAAATACTAAGTTTTGGATTCTGTGCCTTTATTTACTCTAGGACTTGCTACCTGATGCCTATTACATGCATTCCGTGCCTACATGTACTGAAGTCTTATGTGACTGTGGGCTTCTTTAAAAGGGAACATGTGTTTTAAACGATCTTTTCCAGTGTTCGTTATTAAAATGGGTTCTTTGATAATGACCTCAAAGAAATTCTTTAGAGAATTTATAATAGTTGATCTTGCCATTTCTGCAGCATTTAGTACACAAAAGTGCTCAAAAGAAACTAACAGTAGGCTCAGCTAGTCTTTCCCCTCCAAGGAGAGCCACAAACATAAAACAATGTGCTCATAAAGATACTGAAACACGAACTTCCTTTAAAGTTCCATGTGTTTAGCAGGGTTTTAAAACTGACTCAATAGTACAACTGGATAAAAATATCTACACTGTACTTCGACAAAAATAAGTTGAACGCTACTTTATGTACCACTTCATCCACATACTTCCCTCCTACTTTTCAGAGGTTTTCAAAGATGGGAAAACTGACCAGAGCGCTCGGCTTAACTGTGTCATTTCAATATTTTCACTACTCGTTTCACAAATAAAAAATTAAGGGTGAGGCTCTGTATTTCATTTCAAAGAGTAACGGCTTGTCTATTTTTCCAACTATGAAAATATTTACCTTCGAAGTCAAAGTCCCAATGATGGCCGTCTTAAACACAGATCCCTGAACTCTTACACTGCCTTCAGTTTAACCGGATTTCAACCGGTCCCCATAATTACTACAGTTACTATTATCTTGAGCGCACTGCCCAAAACCCGCTGCAGGTAAACATGCAAGAATGAGACACTGTTGAAATGGATCAAAAAAAATTTTTTTACCGTTAGCGCATTAAGCTACAAAACCCTGTAATCACGTCAAGCCAAGTAACACAGACACACGCGCGCGCCCGCGCACACACACACGCACACACACACACACACGCACACACACGCCCTCCTGATAAAGAATGGGCGATAGGAATGGAAACAGAGAGAGACAGCAAGTAGTTGTCCCACCTAACACTGCGCAGCAGCGGCGCTGGGGGCTGGGACAGAGCAGGAAACTCGGGAGGCACAATGAATCCAAGGGGGTCTCTCGGGCCGTCGCTGAGAGACCACCGGCCCACAGGAAACTTGAGCGGCGGCAGCGGGGGATGGAGCCCGCCCCGGCCGCGGGTTCGAGGCTCACCCGCCCGCAGCCCTCGGGGCCCAGCCTTCCCCGCCCGCGGGCCGGTGAGTCTCCACTCCGGATCCCCCGGCGTCCCCGCCGATTTCCCTCTTCCTCCTCCTTCCTCTCGCCCCTTTGTTTTGGAGGCACTTGGCCCGCTCGGGCGTAGGTCGGCCGTCCTCCCGGAGCCCCCAGCCCCCCTGCATCCCCGGCCTCCCCGTCCGCCCCGAATCCCCGGACCAACCTGAGCTCGCGGCCTCCCCATGTCCCCGGGTCCCCATATCACTGGCCTCACTGAGCCCCGGCCTCCCCGAGCCCCCAGCCTCCCCTCGGCCCCGGCCCGCCCGAGCCCCGGCCTCCCCACATCCCTGGCCTCCTCCAGCCCCCGGCCTCCCCGAGCCCCTGGCCTCCCCGAACCTCTAGCCTCCCCGATGCCCCCGGCCTCCCCACAGCCCGTCCAAATTCCTGGCCTCACTGAGCCCCCGGCCTGTCCCCAAGCTCCCCACAGCCGCAGCCTCCCTGAAACCCCAGCCCCGGCCTCCCCGAGCCCCCGGCCTCCGCATATCCCCGGCCTCCCCGGGCCGTGGCCGGCGGGCGGGCGGCGCCGGAGGAACCGGTCTCCGTCGCATCTGGCGCCGGGACTGGCGGGTCCGGCTCCGCTCGGCCCTCCGCCCTCGGGCCGCGGCCCTGCCAACTGCCAGCGCCGGGAGTCGCCCCGGCCGGCCCGGCCCGGCCCGGCACGACACTCACCCGGACGCGGCCCGGCGCAGGCAGGCGAAGGCGGACGGCCGGGCGGCGCCGCGGGCGGAGGGGCCGCGCTCCCTCCCACGCCTCACGCCGCGGGCGCACAGCGGTCCCGGCCCGGCGGCGGCGGCGGCGGTGGCGGCAGCGGGCTCGCGCCCTCGGGGCCGTGCTGCGTCGGCGCGGGCCGCGCGTGCGCGGCGGCCGGCTCAGGTGCGCGCCCCCGGACGCCGCGCGCGCCCGCCGCGAGCTTCCGCCGCGAGGACGCGCGGGCCTGCGCGCCACGGCGCGCGCATGCGCAGCACGCCGTCGGGCCCCGCGCCCGAGACCGCGCGGGCGACGCCGGGCCCGGGCCCTGGGACGTTACGGGGCTGGGCGCGGGCGTGGCGGTGGCCGCGAGTTAGGCGGCTGGAGGGCGCCCTGGCCGGGGGCTGAAGGGGGCGCCCTGCTGGGCGGACGCGCCATCGGGACCCACTTACGGCACTCAGGGTCGTGGCGGGGACACTTCGGGGAAGCGCTCGCACTCCTTCCCTGTCCCCAAACCCCAGACGCCCTGGTCGGCGGCCCTACAGCCCTGGCCGGAGTCGGAACCACCGGTGTCGGATCCCGCTGCAGCCTGGTCGGTGACCTCTCTAGGCTTCACGCCCACCTTGGGCCCCTTTACAGATAGGGAAACTGAGGCTCAGGGATTTGCTTTAGTGTCATCATAGCTAACGGGGAGTGTACTAAGACTTGGTCTTGGAGGATGGTCTGAAAGGGGCTTTGTAAATGAGCTGGAACTTCTCCCTAAGGCCAGTGGGGCGCTGATCTGGGGCCATTAACCCGAGGCGCTGGGTCTTGAATGAGAGGAGGAGGATCCCCCGGACCTGGCAGTCCTCAGGTGGGGAGCGTCTGTAGTGACAGCCAGTGTCAGAGAGGAGCAGATTGGTTGTGACGAGCATAGGGGGCAGGGGTAATGGAAGGGGTGAAAAATGCCGATGGCAGATGGCCAGTGGCCTCGTAGTCTTGCTTGGTGCCTGCCGTTTACTTGTTAGCCATCAGGTACCTTTGGAAGGGTTTCCTGCAGAAACTGATAGTTAATTTGTGTTCTTAAATAAAAAATTAAAAAACCACCGGCAACCTTGCGGTCGGAAACGAAACCAGAAGCAGCAACTTTCATTTTTATGGTGTCACTTCAGCCCTCACCACAAGCCAGAAGGCTTGGTGAGCTACCTGAAGCTCACGGGTGACCCTCCATCCCTTTCTCAGAAGCTGTCATTTAGCTCTCATTATAACAGAATCAGGTAAAATAAACTGCTTTTGCTTAGCAAGAGTTTTACCGTATTTAATGTTTCTTTTTGGTTCTTTAATGAAATGCATCATGCTTGTTTCTTTACATTTAAGATTGTACGCAGTCAGCGCGCGCTATCTCTCTCTCTCTCTCTCTCTCTCTCTCTCTCTCTCTCTCTGTCAGCCTCAGGGCCTTTGCACTGGCTGTTTGCTGTACCTGGAACTCTGCCTCTCTGCTTGGACCTAATCACTCTCACTTCCTTCAAGTCTGAAGTCATCTCATTAGGTGTCAATTACCACTCTGTGGTTCCTATTATAACAGGAACCACCCACTTCCCCTTAATCCTTTCACACACATTCCCCACCCTCTTACTCTGCTCTGTTGTTCTCCAAAGCCTTACAATGTGTCCTTGTTTATTTCTTGATTGTCCACTCTACTGGAATATTAGGTTTATTAGAGCAGGGATTTTGTTTTGTTCACTTCTGGGTCCCTGACACATAATAAAATGTTTGTTGAGTGATTGAATGAAGCTGTGGGTGATGTGAAGTGAGAAAGGATTATGAAAAGCATCAGAAGGGAATGGGAGTCATGGGCGTGAGGGACAAAAGGGATTATATTAAGGGTATCTTTGGGGGAGGGCATCATGCTTAGCGTTGGAGACTTAACATGGCCACTGACACTCCTGCCAACAATAAACAAAATCTAGTATTCACTTCTCGAATTTGGACAGGTCTTGTGACTTGCTTTGACCCTTAAATAGGGCATGGTGAGGTACAAGTTCTGAGCCGAGGCCTCAAGAGACCTGTGGTTTTGACCCTCTTCAACAAGCCCAAGCTAGCCTAGTGAGGAGGCCAGGTGGAGAGAACCGAGGCCCCCTGGCCAGCAAGCTGCCAACCACCGACACGTGAGCGAGGCTGCCCTGGACCACCCAGCCCCGGTCAAGCGTTCAGCTCACCGAGCCACACGAGATCCAGAGGGACCTGCAAAACTCTCAGCGGCACTCAGCCCGAACTGCCTCTGCACCTCGCAGCAATCCTGCCGCATAAACACAGCATTACCATTTAATGGACGTGAAAACCGTGGCTCAGAAAAAAAAGCAGCAACGAGACAGCAGGCTGGTGTTCGGAGCCACAGTCCCCCCACTGCACGCCTGCGCTCCTCCCCCTCCCCCTCCCCCGGGCAGCCTCCGCTGCGCTCAAACCCCACACAAAACAACAAAGCACAGAACACCATTTGGCTCTCCCCTTCCTGCGCTGCGCCAGATGGGCCGAGCGCTGACCTTGTGTGGGACGCTTTCAGGAAGGGCTTCCTGTGTGCTGGCAAAGCAGCTGCACAGCCCCAGGGGCAGGGCCCCTTGCCGAGCCCCCACCCCTCTGGGCTGGTGAGGACTTGCCCCTGGGAGGGGCTCGCTCAGGGCGGGGAAGCAGAAACACATGTGTAAAGCCAGGGGGCGGATCACAGTACTGAGGGCACGGAAGTTGATGTCACCAAGGAGACATGAGGCTGGGTGACTGCCCACGCCATGGCACTGACCAGCACACAGATCCGCCTGGAGAAGCTGCAGTGGAAGAAAGTGGAGCACCGGAGACACTTCTAGATCCAATAAGATGTGCCCCCTGAGAGCTCTGGGCCTGTCACACACACGCCCGGGATGCTGGCCCTCAGTGTTAAGAATCACAGGCCAGTCGGGGAAGAGAGAGGCAGGAGCAGTGGACCAAGAAAGGCATCCATCAGACCTGGGTTCGAATCCCAGTTCCCCCACGTGACAACCCATGGCCCTAAGCAGGCCACTCAACCTCTGAGCCTCAACTTCTTCATCTGTAAAATGGGGAGAGGGAGAGCGGCAGGCTGCAAGAGCAGAAGAGAAGGGAGGACAGGATGCTCCTGGGGGAGCAGGACAAAGGACGGCCATTGGGAGGGACTGGAAGGCAGAGTCCCTCCTCCACATTCTGGCCAGCAGGCAGACGGGATGAGCCGCAAGCACCAAGTGCACCTTGCCCAGGAGGGAACGTTCTGGGCTCACAGGATATCTGGACTGTTTGTGCAGCTTTTGTTATACATCTGAAATGCACTTGCCAGTGTTGTGGGGGTCACGTGAGCAAAGGGCTGCTCACACTCACTGTTTCCAGCTTCTAAAGCTATGGCGAAACGCCGTTTTGAACACTTCCCATCCCTCTCATATTCTCAGCTTTCTTTTTTCTTTTCTGAGCTCCCTTTTTTATATTTCCGTTTCCATCACGACCTTATAATAATTCCCAGAGATGTAGAGCAGTGCTTCCCAAACCACCGATAGTGAGGGGCCAGCTCTTTTTCCCCCAAATCCATTGCAGACTGATCCTTTTGTAAAATGCAATAAAAATAAATTATTAGAAATAAATGAATTCTATATAAAAGCAAAGACATATAAAACACAAGCCCTCATTTTTATTATTAGATTCAAAGAACATGAAACAACTCTGTCAAATAACTTTGAAAGTCTCAAAAACTCTTTAATTCCTGCACTTACCTCCCAGCAAACTGGTTGCAGTGAACACACCGGCTGTGCTTCAACACAACACCCCGTAGGCAGCACTGGGGTGTAAGGTTAAAAACTAAAATGTGAAAAAATAAATAAATAAATAAAACGTGGTTGCATTCAAAAGCACACATTTGAATATTAAATATTGAATACGCTTTCATTAAAAAAGTGCACATTAAAGGCAACATAAACAATAAAATTAATATTTCCATGTACGTTTCTAATCGTTTTGTTTGTTTTATTTCTATTCCAAATGTTCTATCAAACGAAAAGTTAAATACAAACTGTAACTCATGAATATCAAGATTTCATCTTGAAATTAAATAAGGCTCCATTTTTTAAAATTTTAAAGTTTGGAAGTTAATATTAAATCTTATTTAAATTCTTACAAACATGATTTGCATTCCAGTATCTAGTATTCTTCCAGTTGCCAGGATGAAGAAGCGTTGTTACTCTTTGCATGCTTCTACGTATGGACAATACGGACCATGTTTGCATGTACGCGTACATATAACAGAGTGATGGAGTGATGGGAATTGTCCAATATCACAAAATATTCAACTGCCACGTGCAACCGTTGTGAATACCAGGCTACCTCTGGTAGTGGAGATGGTCGCACAACTCTGTGAATATACTAAAAACTGTTGAATTCTACTTCTTTACCAAAAATAAAAATAAAAATAAAAGGGCCCTGACCCACTCGTGGAACTTCAGACTCAGGCGTCACCGGAGGCAGAGCGGGCAAGCGATGCTCGGCGGCTCGGCGTCACGTTGGATTTCCGCCACAGTAGACGAGAGAATAGATAATAGTGATTTGTAGCAAAATAATTAGGAAGTGGTGAGTTTCGGATATTACTCTTGTTTTTAATGTAATTTATTTGTGAGTCAACAGAATTCGATTTTTAATAATGGCGTTTTAACCATCGGCTTACGATATCCTAAACATTTAAGTCAGCACAGCTGTCTGCGTCACACCAGGGCACGCAGGGCACCAGGAGCCTGCTGAGCACCTGCCAGGAGGCTGCTGTCTGTCTGTCTGCATTTGATGAGATGACATAGCCAGGATCTGGAAGCGAGTAAGACGGGGATACTTGAAAACAAAGCATTTTAGTGCAACACAATGAAATTCGTTCTAAGCACTTCTTCGTTCCGGACCTTACTTTTTTGCTCCCTTAATGATCAGGGCTATAATTTTGAGCCACTGTTAGATACCAGGGATGTGAATTCATATTCCGTCATCACTTCCAAGTTAGTGTTGCTATGAGCCCATCTTACAGATGGGAAAAAACCGAGGCACAGAGAGGTTAAAGGACAGCCCAAGGGCAAACCTTTTGCTCCCTGCCACAGGGCCTCTTGTCTGGTTTGGTGGGTACCCCTCCTTCTAACCTGACACAACCCAGAAGCCAACAACTACATCACTGGCATGTTGCCACTCTAAATCCCAACCAGATGGTCCTCATGCCTGCCTCTTCTGCTTTTTCTGAAATGTCATTTATTCTTTGGCTGAACTAGTTTCCTTTCATCTTCTCCGGGTCTATGCTCTTGCATGTGACTGTGATGCGATAATGCCCTTTTCTTTGAAGTGATCTAGCCATACCAGTGGTAGTTTATAACGTCCACCGGATCATCAGCGTGTGTGACGACCCACAGGCATTGCCTACACTCTAGTGGCAGGGTCAGGTGGAGTTCACCAGCACCAGAGCTGGGGATAAGTGACAGGGGAAAGGCCTGCACCCCCTCCCTGGGAAACTCTCTGCAGATGGCATCTCGTCATCCTCACAGCGGTGTTGACAGGTAACCAGTGGTCACCTTAAGGAGGGACTGTGGCCTGGCAAGGTTGGTGACTCCCCCGGGGCATCAGCAAATCAGCCAGAGATGTGCGGGCAACAAGCATTCTGGGCGCAACCCAACCACGAATGGGATTGCCTCGTGCTGAATCGGCGTCTGTTGAATGTGAATGGACGGTTTCCTAACTACTCGTTCCTCCCTGACCATGAACACTGTGTGTCATCTTGGAGCCTCTGACGCTGTTTTGTATTTCTTGACTTGTCTAAACTGTGAAGTCCTTAGGATACGGAGTGACTTAAGCTCCCTAAAATCGAGTTCCTTTGTCTTCACATCATTGTAACACCTGCCTAGGCCTTAGGGTGGGCGTGAGGGGTAAACACAACATGCTCGCCGGAGCTCACGCCTTGTCCAGGGTGCAGGTCCCTTGCAGACACTCTGACAGGAGGCTCTTCAAACATGCTGATCGGGCCAGAGGCAGGAGTGCACAAGTGTAGCGCGTCCTTCATTTCTACTGCGCGTCTACGCACGTCTATAGTTCGTGATTCATCCAGTGTCCAGGACTCTGCACATCCTACAAGCGGGCGTTGAGGGTGTGTGTTTATATATCCTCAAAGCCCATCTACATATATAGCGCCACCTCCACTGAGGGCTGCTGCTGGGCTCGCCTGGGTTGGTAATTATCATCTCCACCTGGAAAAATCCCCAGTGACTCAGCAGAGTGGAAATGCCACCTATGCCTCGGGGACAGGAAAAGAGCTGGGACCTTGGCCAATCCCGACAGGCCGGCAGCTCTCTGGTTCCTGGTGGAAAGTCAATGTGGGTTTCCACTTGCTGCGCAGGAAAGCACACACACCCGGGAACCACAAGCTGCCTCTCCCGCCTCGGTCACTTCACCCTCCTCGGCTTCGTGTTCCTGGTCTGTCGCAGGATGGTGGGGGACTTGGGCGAGCTCGCAGGTGGCCCCTTTAGTTCTGAAATGCTACGAACTCACGGAAGGGTGACAGTTAGTCTGTGACAGGCTATAAGCAGCCCCCACCAGCTCTTCTGAAGTCAAGGAGACATCTTGCTCTTATGCAAATTGCAAAGCCGGCAGTGAGTACTCAATAAATAAATCATTTTGCCAGCTTTAAACAATGCTTTAGGAAAACTCCCACACCTCCAACAGACTGACTTGCGGCAGCAGGCGGATTTCGAGGACAAAAAAAATTGCAAAGCACTTGCTGTTGCAAACCAGCTGAGGTTTTATGTAGATGAGCCCAGAGCCCCAAATTTGTCTGCAAGAAGCCGGCCTGGGAAGGCAGCCTTGACAAGGGCGTCTGCAGCAGAGGCAGCAGAATCAGGACAGTGGCAGGCCAAGGTGTCCCCGAGAGAGGACTTGTGGGAAAAGCCTTCGATTTAAACACAGTCGGAACAATGCATACTTGTCACCCCTTTGATGCAAGTGGGAGGCCTGTATTTAAATATGTGGACTTGTTTGTATTTCTCGAGAGAACACAGAATTTGAGAGCTGGAGGGATGTGTCATCCTATATTTCCTTTCTATTTACCGATCTGCCAAGTTGCGGATTTTCGTTCAGATAAACGCCCTTGAAGGGTCGGTAAGCAGAAGCTGTGACTTAGGACGACCCCACGCGCTGCTGTGGGCCCCGCCTTCTGCGTCTTCCCGGAGATGCGTGAGGCCCGGCACGCTGTACCCACCTAATTCAAGCTACAGGTGTTCATTGAGCATCCACTATGTCTGAAAGCTAGGCCAGGGTGGAAGGGCAAAGAGGCAGGAGCGCTTAGCTCTGGCCACCTGTGCAGCATTAACAGGCACCAGCAGGCACCGACGGCCTGTGCAGACTGCACGTGCCAGCCGGGGACAGGCAGGCCTTGGAGGGGACGCACCGTCCCTGGGGGCACGGTCCTAGGCCCTGCTCCTCTTCCCTCACGCCCCGATTCCTGCTGTCCCTGCCAATTCTCACTCATTCTCTAGTCGCCCTGCACTGATGACTCCCAAAGCTGGACCTCAAGCCGGGCTTCCGTCCACGGCCCCAGACTGCGTCCGATGGACACGTCGAGCTCAACATACCCCAGACAGAGGCCGTCCCCCGCCGCAGGCTGCCCTTGCTCCCGGGGCCGGGGTCTCCTCACAGCCCCTCCTTCTGCTCTCCCCCGACGCCTCCTCCCCACCACCAGTCCCTGCCGCCCTCACCACCCATCTCTGCTCTAGTCCATCCTGCTGTCTCCCTCCCCCCAGGTGCCACCCACCTGGATCGCCAGGGCCACCCCAGCCGCCGGCCTGCCCGAAGCCTGGGTCTTTGCATCTTCTGCTGGGTGTGAGGGCTAACCCAGATCTTTCCAGAACATTCCTATTGGTGCCAACGTCAGCCAGGGTCCATTTCTGTCGCTCGTGCCCAAATACCCAGAACGGGCCCTGTCATGTCCCCTCGTGCAGCGCTGGGCCTGCCGGGCGACGTGCCCTCTCTGAGCCTGGCCACCTGCCAAGTGACCGCATCTCCTGGCCGTTTCAGGGACCTTACTGCCCTCTCTCTTCCCCCTGCTTCTCAGGACAACCACGGTCATGGTGTCAAGGTCTCGGAGCCAGAGGCCCCTGGGACCCGGGGCTGGTGAGCACACAGGGCCTCCGCCTCCCTTGTCTCCTGGCTGCTCCTCTCAGGAGCACCGTAGCAGGCGCCCTCCCAGCACGTGCCCAGGCACGGCCAAGACAAAGGGGGCAGCGCACGCCATCGCCTCCTCCGAGCTGTGTCTGGACCTTGACAGGGGCCAGGGCCGAGGCACACTCTCTTCCTAAGGAGGACCCCGCTGCCTGTGAGGGAGTCGGCCCCCCGCCCCCAGAACCACGGCTCCCCAGCACTTTGCGGAGGTCCCAGTGGGGCCAGAGTGGGTGGGAGAGGGAAAGGCGCCCTCCTCAGCCCCCAACAGCTGCCTCCCAGCTCTGTGACCTGCGCAAGTCACCTGACGTTGCTGAAACGTCGCTTTATCTGAAAAGTTAGCGATTCTCCCTTAGGAGATGGTCACGAGGACGGAGCATGAACTCCTATAGGTACACAGGAGGTGTCTGGTGAGTGACCACTCATGGTCCTTGCTCGATGGGAAAGCTCCCCACGTCCCCCGCCCCCCACCCTTCATCAGGGCACGCGAAAGGAGGGTCAGGACAGCTGCGGCCCCTGCACCCTTCCTTGTCTGCGTGGGGAACGGGGAGCCTGGGGGTGGACACTGAGCGGGCTTGGCCCCTCCCCTCCCCCTTCCCTGTCAGGGGCCCCTGTGCCCTCTGCGCACAGCCCAGGTGGAGGGTGAGGGTGGGTGCTGGGCGCTTATGGGACAGGCCCCAGCGAGCCCGGGGCGGGGGCGGGGCTGATCTTACTGGGGTCCGTGATGCGGTCGTGGCTGTGAGCCCAGCTCTCACCAAGCTCAGCCTCCCAGGGTAGAGCTGCCGTTCGGGTCCCCAGGGTTCTTCTCCTTTAGGCTGAAACTCAGGAGGCAGAGGGGAGAATCATTTATTTAGCAAAGGCCTGTATAGCATTTATGTGCCCGGCCCTATTCTAAGCGCTGTACTCATCTAAGCCCTTAAACGTGTTACAGCCCCATGCGGTAGTGACTACTATAACCCCCACTTCACAGATGAGGACACTGGGGACCAGAGAGGAGAACCGGCCCAAGGCCCATGGCTCATGAGTGGCAGAGGCAGGGTTTGGGCTCGGGGGCCCAGCCCCCCATCCTGCTCTTACCCCCTGCTGGGGTATTCGCAGCCTCTGTCAAGCAGCTGGTAACATTCCATGACATTATTCGATCCACAAAAGCATCGTGACCTGCAAAATATATTAGTCTTGTATTCCTGTTTTAAGACAAAGCAGAGGCTGGGAGGAAATAGATAAGGAGTTTGTGCTTCCCGGAGCTCTGGGCCTGGCGGACCCTCCCATCGGTGCGGATCAGGGTAACTGAGCAGTGGACGGGTGACGCCTAGAACAGGTCACAGGGGGGGGGAGGGGGAAGACCTGGATCCCTTCCGGTCCACACACCTGCAGGGAGAAATTACTAACTGGACATCGAAATACAGGAGCCACCGCAAACAAATTTAACAAACACGTGGAAACGTACTAAGAGAGGAGAGGGGGAAATGGAGCTGCAAACCAGAGGCGGGCGGGCAGTCTTCGTCGGGGGGAGGGGAGGGGCCTGGGGTCGCCATCTGCCTGAAGGAAGAAGCCTTAATGCCCGCGGAAACCGATGAGCTATTCAGAGCACATGCTCAGGTTTCTCTTAAATAATTGATGTAAATATAGAGAACGTTGCATATGGCGACAGGAAAGCCACAGCCAGGAAGGACGTGGCGCTGTGGCCTCGAATCCCAGAAAGGGGACGGGGCCCTGGAAGGCCCCGGGAGGGGCGCAGCGCTGCGGGTCCCACGGCCTCGGGGCGCGGCCACGTTCCCCACTCTCCCGCCCTGTGGCCCTCAACCTGAGAACGCCAGTCTCCCCGGCCGGGCTGATGGGCCTGCTCCCTGCCAGCGGCTCCCTGTCCAGGCTGGCTGTCCTCGAGTCCCCAAGCTCTGGCTTCAGGTCGGGGCACGGCCTGGAGCGGGTGGTGGTGGGATGGAATCCGGTCTGACTGGGGTGGGGGAGAAGAGAAGTTTCCATCAGGGCCTCTGACTACTCCCTGGTTGCCAGTGTGGTCTTAAAAAAAAAGGCTGGCCGCCCAGAACATGCTGGACAAGCCCTCACAGAGACTGTTCTGTGAGCGCCTCTGATGACCGGCCCGGGCCTGGCCTGCGGCTGCCACCATGACCAACGGGCCGGGCCGCGGCCAGGCCCAGGCCCGACGTGTCTGGGCAGACGAGGCCGAGCGTGGCCAGAGGGCTGGCTTCCTAGGCATGTGACTGGTGCAGGCACAGAGGGCCCCGTGCTTAGAAGGGGGACATGTGACTGGAGTTCCGTGCTCTGCGGTCCCCAGCTTAGAATTCTGACCACTGTTATCTTTGAGTCTGTGTTTCATAGATGAAGTCCAGGGAGAATAAAGCGCACCCGGGGGGGGCTCGGAGCCTTGGCTCACATGCAGCCCCGCCCCGACACCTCCTGGCCTCCCCGCCTCGCCACCCGGCCTCACCCTTCCTGCCTGCACCCCGGGACACCCGCCGCCCTCGTCCCCCAGCAGTGGGGCGTGGTAGTGGCTGTCCCCACCCCTGGCTGGCAGCAGCACAGCATCCCCCACTGGTCCGAACCCCAAAGGCTGGGGTGGGGGAGAAGGGAAGTTGCCCCCTCACGCCACGTATAGTCACATAGTCTCAGGGCCCAGGCTAGGACGTGGACATCGTCGGGGATCATTACACTCGGGATTACAAGTCCCCCGTATCCTCGTGGGACGAGGAGGCACAGCGCGCCTGGGTTTTTCCCAGCAGCATCTGCTCTTCCGCGGTCCCAGAAGGCGAGGTGACTTTGGCGGTGGCGATCTGGGAGGACCCCCATCAAGGGGGTGGCATCCGAGCTGAGGCAGCAGAGCGGGGAGCACTCCAGAGTGAAGTGCTGAGGCCGGAGGACCCGGAGGCCGCCTGACCGATGCGCTGGGAGGACGAGAAAGGGGGTCCTGTGCAAAGTGACCTCCGACCTTCCTAACGGGGCAGGTCATGGCGGGCGGGCACGCCCCAGCCACACAGCGGGGTTTGGTAAAATGTTTGTCTTTGCCTTAAGCAAGCCCTGTGTGTTTCTGTACCTGGGTTGACACACCTTTGAAATAGGAGGAACCACCAGCAAGAGAGCACCTGGCCTTACCTGTCCTGTAATGCAATCCCCGCCTCGCTTCCTCTCACCTGCACGGAACCTGCCTTCTGTCCGCTCCTTAATTCCACATGCGTAAAAGAAACTGCAAAACCGTCCTTCTCGGGAGCATTTGAGAACTTGCTTCCTGGCCACTGTCGCCAGTTTGGGCTCAAATAAACTCATAAAAATTCTCTGCAGGTTTGAACGTTTCTCACACCGACAAGCCACAGTACTCCAAAGAGGTCAGAGATGACAGGTGTTCTGGACTCCGTTCTAATGACGCACCTCTGGGCCTGCCCCGCCCCACGTCCCCTAGACACACCTGGCAGGCCCAGCCTCCTTCCTGTGTCCCTGCCCGACCTCCAGCTCCGGGAGGCCTTGGGCCACACCCACGTCATCCCTGAAACCTCAGCTCCTGGTCGGGCCTTCCGGCCCCCACTAGGGCTCAGAGCTTCCTCCAGCCTGGGCCTCCTCAGCTCCTCAGCAACTCACTGCTTCCTGCTCGCCCGCCCCAACCCCTTCATCTAAGCTCCGGAGCCAAATAGACACTGGAGACCCGGGCAGCTCAAACAACAGAAAGGAATGTTTTCACAGTTCTGGAGACTGGAAGTCCAAGGTCAAGGTTCCTGGTGGGCGTTCTCTTCCTGGCTGACACACGACTGCCTCCTCCGCCCCGCTCTCCCCCCCCCCCCCCGCCCCTACCCCTGCCCGGAACTGACGGTGGGGAAAGAGAGAGTGAGCTCTGAAGTCTCCTCTGGCCTCTCACTCACAGCTTGACCCCTATGACCTCATCTCGCTTCCTGAAAGGCCACCTCCAACATGGCCGCGTGGGGGATGAGGGCTTCAACGTAGGAATGTAGGGTGATACGATTCAGTCCATAGTCCCCAGCGCATCAGCAGCAAAATTCTATTGGTGGCGAGCAGCACTGTGTCCCTCAGAAATATTTTTGAAGCCCAAACCCCAGTTACCCGTGAATGAGACCGTCGTTAGAAACAGTCCACAGATGTCATCAAGTCACGTGGTGAAAGTCAGCCCTGATCTGCTATGTGAAGAGGGGAGGCGCAGACACACAGGAAGGACGTCCCTGACGGCCGAGGCGGAGGTTGGAGCGACGGCGGGCAGGCCAAGGAACGCCAAGGCTCCTCGCAACGGCCGCAGCGAAGCCTTCGGAGGGAGCGAGGCCCCGCTGCTGTGGCCTCCCGGGCGGCGAGACAGTGACTGCGTGTCGTTCGGAGCCACCACGTTCGGGAGCCGCCTTTCCGGGGCCGCAGGGAGCCAACGCGTTCCCTACGGTCCCCTGTACCTGTTTCCCTCCGGCCGCCGGGCCCAAGCCCTTCCCTCTCTCCTCCCTCTCCGTCCGGCAGCCTCCGCAGGCCAGGCAGGCTGCCGCCTGTGGGCACAAAAGTGCCCTGGGCTGTCCCACGCCTTTGCCCATGCTGTCCCCTCCGTCTGAGCTGGGCTCCCCCTTGTCCGCTGGCGAACTCCCACTCAGCCGTCAGAACCCGGGCGCGGGGTCGCCTCCCCGGCGGCCGTCCTGACTTCCCTCCACAGGTCTTCCCTTCCGCCCTCCTCCTGCCTTGCGTTCATGATGCTGCAGTCACTCGAACTGCTTTTATTTTCCCGCGTGTCCTCTGCCCGCCCCTGCCTGTCGGTACCAGCACTGGGGGGCAAGGACTATCCCGAAGGCAGGGACCCCTCACTGGGGTGGGGTGAGCGCACAGAGGGCTGGCTGGCTGTCGGATGACACCGGCTGCGGGTGCGCCGTGTGCTCCGTGTCGTGCCCTGGCATCAGCGGGGAGGGGCCCCGGGGTCGTGGGACCTGACGCTGTTACAATGTGAGGAGCAAACTTCCTTTAAGGGAAAGAATACGAAAGCAGGTACCGGCTTTCGAAGGCGGCTGTGCGAGTGAGGGGGCCCGAAGCCGCTCCGGAGCCACAGTGAGCTCGCCCCCGCCGTTAGTCTTGCTGGGGAAGCAAAGCTGTGGGTTTAGGTGCGAAAAGGCATCCTCCGCGGGCGAGAGGCCTGGGTCGCGGTGCTGCTGGGAGTCCCCACTTCCTGCCCGCTGCCCGCTGACCGCAGACAGCACTTTCACCAGACAGCTTCCCCTTGAGGCTGCAGGACTGAGGTGGCCCTGGAAGCCCGGCTGCCGGTGGCCCCGGCTTTCTCTGGAGCTGGTGGCAGCTGCCCGGCCGCCGCCCAGCCGGGGCGAATGGGGCGGGACACTGTGAGTCCCCGTCCTTCTGCTTCCCAGATCAGTCCCAGTGGCCACGCTCGGCCGTGTGACTTACCCAGAGGCTGTGGCGGTGTGGAGGGAAGATCGCTGGGGACCGGCATTTCCGTCCTTCACCTGAGGCTCGTGACCTTCGAGTGGCCCTTCTGTCCCTCGGAGTCTGTATTAGTTTCCGGAGCTGCTGTAACTAATGACCACAAGCTGGGGGACTTAAAGCAACAGAATTCATTCCCTCACGCCGGTGCCAGCCGGCTAAAGTCGAGCAGCACCTGAAAGAGGGGAGTGAAGCCTGAGAAAAAACAAGAGGACAGGAAAGAACTTTCGGGAGGGCATGCAGTCACTGCTGCAGCCCCGAGTTTATTGAACACAGCATATTTATACCCCACAAAGCCTGTGAGCAGCAAACCCCACAAGTATGTAACTAATTGCTGATATTCACTCAGGAAACTGTGTGGCTATCTTAACATACTCTTTCCCATGGTCAAAGGACATTCAGTTTCTCTCCCCCAAAGCCAGGTGCACCTCCTCCCGAGCCAGCAGACTACTCAGCTTGTTAACTCTGCAAAACTCCCAGCTTTACTGGCAATTAATCTTGCCTCAAAACGGCTCCGACACCCTCCCAGCCCTGGAGGCCAGAGGTTCAAATTCAAGGCGTCAGCAGGGCTGTGTTCCCTCGGGGGCTCTTCCCTGCCCCTCGCATCCTTGGTGGCTCGGGCGGTCCTGGGCTTGGCGCACGGCTCCAGTCTCGGCCTCCACTGCCGCATGGCCTCTCCCCTATGTCCCCCCTCTTCTTAGGAGGACACGTATCAGGAATTGAAGCCTTACCCTAAATCCAGGACGCTCTCATCTCGAGATCCTTAACTTCGCTCCGCAAAGACCATTTCCCAAATAAGAAACTGGGGGTTAAGACTTGCATGTGTCTTTTTTGAGGACATAATTCTGTCCTCTGCAGATGGGGACCGTGACGTGACCAGCCTCGCTCACGGGTGTCCTGGCCCCCTGCAGGAGAAGTGATGCAGAGAAGCAGGGGCCGGAGGCTGTCGTGACTGCGGGGGGAGGGGAGGCTCATCTCCCCTGCACCAGCAACAGCCCCCTCTGCAGACGGAGCTTACGCAGGGCCAGCAACCCGCCGCCCACTCTGGAGGGCCACCGGGCTCTCGCTTCTGTCTGTCTGCACAGCAAGGCCCCCGGCTCTTGGGGAGGGGTGGCATCTTGCACCCAGCCCAGCGCCCACACTCGCAGCTGTGCAGGAACCCCAGCCGCTCCTTCCATTCCCGCTCGTCGTCTCCAGCCTCCCCCGCTTGGCCCGTCCCCGAAATTCCAGGTGTGTACCCCTCTTTCTTCGCTCCTCCCTTGCTCCCCTGTACTCCCCAGCTTCCCTTCACGGCCTCGCCCCCTGGTCCGCCTCCAAGCAGAGGGCACTGGCCACTTGCGGGGCACCCTCTCAGGAGGCCCTCACATGGCCGTGAAGCTGGCAGAGGACACCCTCTCCTGAGCCCCTGCCACAGCGGGAGGGACTGTGATGCCACACGCAGCGACATGCTTCTCGTGATGTCCCATGGGGGCGTGTGCTGGGGCCGCCTCCTCCTTGCCATCGTGCCTGGCTGCTACCTTGACCTCACCCAGGTTCCTCCTTCCAGAGAAGCAGAGAAGTGCCCCCAGCACACCCCTGCTGGGCCCGCGGGCTGCTGCCCCAGAGCCCCGCCTCCTCCCTGACACCCTTCCCTCCCTGCGCTCAGGTCCCATGGAGGCAAGCTGTCCCCTGCTGGAGTGCCATCTGCCCGCCCCGCTCCTTGGACAGTGGGCCTGTCCACAGCCACCCCCCTCTGGCCAGCCCCACCCGTGGCCCTCCAGTGGCTCCCCCGGGATGGGGCTGGGGCCCGGGGCCCGCCCTGCCCACACCTGGCCCGGCCCCTCCTGGGTGGTCACCTTGAGTGCAGGGGCCGGAGTGAGGCCCGTCCGCTTCTGAGTCAGAGCTTCTCCCGTCACTTCTCATTTCCACTTTCCAGCCCCAGCGCTGACGTCGGTCCTATCTGCCTCCTGACTCCGTTTTCCTAACTGACTTCAGGACACGGGGGGAACGGGCTGAGATTCAGGGGCGCCGTCCCCCTCCCCTTCCTGGCGGGAGGTTCACGTCCCTGCCGTTGTCTCTGTCCCCTTTCCGCAGGACGGCGAGGAGGCAGGCCGGGGCGGGCGCCGTGCCAGGGCTCACGGCTCCGAGACACGCAGCGATGGCCGATGGCGCGTGGTCCCCGTGCAGAGAGAGGGGCCTGCGGCGCCCGGGCTCCAGGTCACACGGCCTGCAAACGGGCAGCTGAGGTTCACGTTCCTGACCCTGATGTCGTGACACCAACCTCCAGGCTCCGGGTCCTCAGAGGCCAGGGAGGTGGCTGCCCGCCTCCTTGGGTGTCCAGGGGTCAGGGACAGCCGGCGTCCAGTCCTTCCTCCTGCCGGGCCCCTCCCGCCCCGCAGGCCCGCTGCCCCGGAGGCCGGCTCTCTGGCACGCTTCCTGCGGAGGAACTCGCCCCGTCCGCGGAAGCGAAGAGACGGCTGTGCCGGCTGTGACGGGGCCAGCGGCCTCTCGGGGGCTATTGTTTGGCATTTCCTTCTTGGCCGTGGGCCTCGGTTCCAGAGCGGCGCCCAGGTTCCCGGCCTCCTCTGCTGCCCAGCTGCCCAGGGCCTGGGCTCTCCCAGAGGTCCCCGGGCCATGCCTCAGTGTGGCGTCACTGCAGAAGCAGTCACTGAGTCAGTCAACAAACACTCGCCACGGGCCCTGAGACAACTGTGACTCAGCTCCTGGCCTCGAGAAGATAAGGGTGTGGCAGAAGACCCCGAGCCAGACCTCGCGGAATCATCCAGAACCATCACGCTGGGCTTCCCCGAACCCCTCACCGCAGAGACTGAGATAGTAAAACAGGCGTCGTAATTTTAGTAAAAGAACACATTTTGCCATCGTGAACGTCTCTGAGGGTGCAAGAGCACGAAGGACAATCATCATCCACCTTCTGTCCACAACTTCTGCATCCTCCCAAGTGGAAACTGCCCCATCAAACTCTGACGCCCCACGGCCCTCCACAGCCCCCCGCAACCAGCGGCCCACTTTCTGTCTCTCCAGATTTGACGCCCCCCGGGCCGCAGATCAGCACTCGCGTAGCAGTGGGCCTCTGCGACCGGCTTATCTCGCCGAGCGTAATGTCCCCGAGGTTCGCCGGGTCATAGCACGGTCGGGATCGCCCGCATGTTTGAGGCTGGGCGGCGTGGCGGCCCACCACGGCGGTCTGTTTGTCAGCTCGCGACACGGGTTGCTTCCCCTTTCGGTGGTTGTGAATAGTGCTGCTGTGAACGCGGGTGTGCAAACAACTTCAAGACTGTGCTCTCAGTTCTTTTGCGTGTACACCCAGCAGCGGGGGTGCTGGATCAGAGGGGAACAGAGACGTAGATGCAGAGAGGTAGAGGCAGGCAGACGGGGACACAGAGAAAGGCAGAGAGAGAGATAGTGAGACGCAGGAATAGACATGAAATAGCTGGGTAGAGGCTGGGGAACAGGGAGAGACAGACAGACAGACAGACAGATGGTTGCCGAGAGTCCCAGAGACGGAGGGCAGGCCCCCTGCTTGCCCAGGCCGTGGGCAGTGGGCCAGAGCGACTGTTAAAACCAGCGTTACCCAGCCTGGCTCTTGGATTTCTAGCTCCCTCACTTGTTAAGCTATGGCAAGGCCTCCCTGTGCCCCCGGGGGTGGGGGGCGGGGCACCCAACATCAACATATCATGTGATGACACCAAGTTTGGCCGAAAAAGACAGCCCGGGGACTCCCACGTCATGGAGCGTGAACTCTCTTGTGGTTAAGGCTGGTTTGGGCGGCTTCCAGGGGAAGTTCGCGTTGCTTTGGCTTGAGAGAGGCACTCATGCCTCAGTGCCTGTGTGTGCGTGTGCATGTGCATGTGTGTGAGTGTATGTGTGTGCATGTGTGCATGTGTGAGTGTGTGCGTGAGTGTGTGCATGTGCGTGAGTGGGTGCATGCGTGTGAGCGTGTGTGCATGCATGTATGTGTGTGCATGTGTGTGAGTGTGCGTGTATGTGCATGTGTGTGAGTGTATGCACATGTATGTGTATATGTGCGAGTGTGTGCACGTGTGTGAGTGTGCATGTGTGCGCATGCATGTGTGAGTGTGTGCACATGTATGAATGTGTGTGTGTGCGTGTATATGTGTGAGTGTGTGCGTGTGGCTCGCAGTGACCAAGGCTCTGATTCCCCATCCCTCACCCGACACGGATGTCAACAGTCTCCGCTTGCACAGCGTGCTTTCCTTTTCCAATCCTTCCCACACCGGTGACGTCATCTGAGCATCACGATCCCACACCAGTGACGTCATCTGAGCATCACGACCCTGGGAGACGGGGACTGTTATACTTTAACAGTTAGAGGAACGGCAGTTTAAAGGGGCAACGTCGTGTCACAGAGCCAGGATGCAGTGACCAGGACTTGGACACAAGCCCCAGGACCGAGCCCTCCGCTCCTTCTCCCACACGACACAGAAGCATCCCACCAGGCCCTCGGCCGAGAGACACGGAGGTACCTGCGTGAGCAAGACGTGCCCTGCCCCGGAAGCTTGGATTTCATCGTGGGTGATGGACAGGTGTCCCTGATTCTCTGGGGAGGTGATTGTGTCCCCAAAGAGGAGGAAAGACCCAGCCCTGTGTGAGAAGATCGCAGAGCACCAGGGGAATCCAGGAGGACGTACCTGAGGAGGTGCCCATGAACTGGTCTTTGTGCCAATTAGGATTTCCACCAGCTACAAACTAGCAGCCAACCATAGTGGCTTAACCCGTGGGGGTGGGGGCGAGTGTCTTTATCATAAAACAAGAAACCTGGAAGGAGGCAGCCCAGGGCGGGAGCAGGTGGTCACAAGTGAGTCTCCTTCTAGCTTCCTCTTCTACCATCTTTAGAGTGTGGCGTTTGTCCTCACGGTTGCAAGACAGCGGCTCTGACTCTAGGCTTTGGGTTCGTGATCCAGGAAGGAAGAAGGGGAGAGTAAAGGTCAAAAGCGAAAGGTCGGCAGTGGCAGCACCTTCCATCAGGAAGAAAGGCTGGGAGGCGTGCTCAGGAGCCCCGGCCAGGAGGCCCCGACACTCCAAGAGTCATTCACACGAACTCCCAGAGGCAGGCCCCGTCCGGACAGGCGCCTGTCTGTCCCCAGGGGCCTGCCTTCCACACGGACTGTGGGGGTCAGTTCTAAGCGGGCAGCATTCGGCCTTGCCATTCTGAGCCCTGAGTCGGCTGCCACTCGGCCCATCTTCGCCGGCAGCTCCTGCCTGCCTTGCAATCGCCTCCGGTCCAGCAGGGAGACCGAGGGTCCCATCAAGCACGTGCGGCCAGCCGAGCGCATGGTATGGTGAGGGCGGCCGATGGCGGGCGCCCGACCCGGCCTTGAGCACAGAGACGACGTCGGGCCCGGGACGTCGCACGGAGGGACGGAGACTCCGTCCTGGCACCCCCCACCCTCGGCCTCCGGCCCGCCCCAGGATCCGATGGTCTGGTTGGGGACACAGGCATCTACAGCATCGTATTGTAACCTCTGCTTCTGGCTGTGACTGGAGCAGTTGACAGAACAATAACCCGCCTGGCAGACAACAGCTACGAGACATTCCAGCCTTGAGCTGGAAAAAATACAGAACAAAATCGATGCCCAAGCTTGCAGAGGAATTGAGGCCACGCGGAATCGAGGGGCCGTGACCCCAGGAAGGGGAAGCATTGCGGTCGGCAGTCGCGACGGGACTGGAGTTCCCGGCCAGCAAGGCAGCCTGGGCCCGAGGAGACAGAGGAACCAGAGGAACAGAAACCAAAGAGCTGGGAGGGGACGGTCTGTGCACTACTGCCCTCAGGAAGTTTGCCGAATCCGGAGCTGCTCGGAAGCGAGGGGCCAAGGAACCAAGAACAAAGTGGCTCCTAAAAGGTTGAGCTGATAAACTGAGCTTTTGGCGATCCCCAGACGCTGAAGGAAGAGAAGACTGGCGTTCAGAGCCATCCAGGGAAGACGAAGCTCAGCGAACGCCCCCAGGCTGCAGGGAGACCCTGCAGGGTGCTCGGGGCTCCTCCAGTCACAGAGAGACCAGTCCTCACAGAGCCTGAATCCAGTCTCGTTTCTCTCTGGGACTCACTGGCTCCTAGTGGCTTTGCCCCTACTTGCATGGCCAGAAGAAAATCAAACCCTCTCTGGAGGACGGTAGAAGCTTCTGGAGGTTCTACAATATTTTCAAACAGAATGTCTGGCACTTAATTTTTTAAAATTACTATTATCAAATAGAGCCAATACAAGACAACAACAACAAAGACAAACAAAGAGCCCAGATAATAGAAACAAACCCACAGGTCATGCAAATATTGGATTTGAAATGTGATTAAAATGTTTGACATATAGATATCAAGATGGAGAATTCCAGAAAGCCAGAACTTCGAAAAGAACCAAGTGGAGGTTATAGAACTGAACAATACAGTAACTAAAACTAGCAACTCAATAGATGGTGTAACAGCAGATGAGATACAGCGGAAATGAGGATCAGTGAACTTGAATTTAGATTCGTGAGAAATGCGCAGATGGAGGCACGGAAAGAAAAGATAGGTGGAAAATACAGTAAAAAGTACATTAGAGAAACACGAGTCTCTGCGAAAAGTTTCACCTCTGTGAAATCACAGTCCTAGAAGGAAAGGAGAGGATAAAGCAGAGGAGATGCTTGAACAGATAATGGCCGAGCATTTCCCAATTGGCAAAAGACACCAAGCCACAGATTCGAGATCCTCTGAGAACCCCAGACAAGGAGAATAAAAAGGTCACGCCTGAGCACATCATTGCCAAACAAGTGAAAAACAAAGTCAAAGGGAAAAACCTTAAAAGCAGCCCGTGGAAAAGACGCAATTAGTTTGAACAGAGCAAGAAGAGAACCAAGCGGCGCCTTCTCGGAAGAAATGATGGGATCCGGAGACAACCTTTAAAAAGCTGGAAGAAAACCATTGATGACTCAGCGCCGCATACTGGGCTAAAAGATGCTTCGAGGGGAGTGTGAGATAAAGCGTCTTCAGGTCGACAAGAGCTGTCAGGATTTCTCCACCCACACTGAAAGACACACTGAAGGTTCGTCCGGCAGAAGGAACATTATGCCGGATGGAGGGAGTGAAGTAGGAATGAAGAGTGCCAGACAAGGTAAATAAGTAGCTAAAACTAAATAAATATTCGTGGGTTAATAATATATCTTAAGGGATTTAAAACATGTGTACAACAAAAATAACTTACCAAAAAATGTCATCAATGAGAACTGACAGTCGTACCCAAGACGAGGCCAAAACGGCACCTCCAGGATACCAATGTGCCCACTGCCACCTAGTGGCGACTGCAATATTGCAGGGGAAGTATAGGAGAAAAGTTTCGCCAAGTGTAGCAACCAAAAACCTAAAGTTACCAAGTGGCAGTAACATGGCGACCTGGCATGGAGTTGTCCAGTGAGTATTTCTTGAATGAATACATCATTGCCAAGCTGCTCCCAGCTGCTTTTGCTTCACTATCTTCATGGTTTCTTTGCTCCCCTCATTTCAGCGTAGAATTGTTTTCCCTTACGTTTAGAATTTTAAAAACACCCGAAAAGTCTAAAGCAAGAAATAGCAATCATTCATGGTTTCAGTACTCAGTTTCCAGAATTAATTCTGGTTAACGGTCGGTCTTAATAGGGTTTCTTCCCATCTTTAAAAATAAACAGTTTTCACCTGTTTTACATAATGGACTTTGGTGCAAGGCGTGGTTTGCAGAAAGTATTCAGCCACCCAGAGCTTGAAGACAATTTGAAAACCTCTGCTCAAGGTCAGCCCTCAGGCCCTTGCAGCTTGCAAAGGCCCCGAGCTCCAGAGAGCAGAGACCTTTCTGTGTAAACACACGCAGCTCGTTCAGAAGTCAGCCACACGCCTGTGATTACAGTGTCATTACTTTGCATTCTAATTGGCAGCAGACACAGGCCTGCGGGTATGGAAACTACCCCGTGAGCGGGCTCCAAAGTGGATGAGGCCGAAGGTGTCTGAGCCCAGCACAGGAGGAGGTGGCAGGAAGGGCGTGAGCTTTGCTTGGGCTCCAGCTCCGTGCCCGGCCCTGTGCCCTGGTCCCCACGGTCCAGCTTTGGTCCAGTCTCATGAGAGGGTTGTCCTCCTTTCTGTCTTCCTTCCTTCCTTCCTTCCTTCCATATTTACTGAGCACCTGTCTGTGGCAGGCGCTGGGACTCAGGGGTAGAAAGGCAAAGCTCATATTCCCAAGAATTCACAGCTTGTGAGAGCATCAACAGGGAAATAGCTGTGATGGAGGTGGGTGCAGAAAGCAGGGGAGCCCTGAGGGATTCAGGGATGGCTCCCCAGTGGACTTAGCCCAAGCTGGACCTGAAGGGTGAGGGAGGGCCTTCCAGGTGGAGGGAACCGCATGTGCGAAGGCCCAGAGGCAGGAAAGAACCCGCCCGGTCTGGGGACTGCCTGCAGCTCTTCAATGTCGGGGGGCGATGGGGAGATCTACAGGGTCAGGAGCCCAGGTCCAGGGAGTCAGACGGCTGGGCTGGGGTCCCCTGACTCACTTCCTGGACCCTTTGCCTCCTTGACCTCCTTCGCTCCTTGGCTGCTGCGGGAGGAAGGAGCCCGGGCCTTGGCCGCACGAAAGGAGGCTTTGACATTGGAAAGAGGGAGTGAGGAAGGAGGGACGAGCTGGTGTGTATTTTTGGATGCTTCTCAGGAATCCACCCCTCATCCGACACCATGGCAACCAGGCATCTGGGGGAGCTGCCTGCAGGCTGGGGAGCCTCCGAGAGGCTGAGATGAGGGGGAGTGGGCTGGGGGGGACCTCTCGCTCAGGGAGAGGGGGATGCAGCCCTGTGGCCCCGGGCAAGCCACTCCCCTCTCTGAGCTTTGGCTCACATCGGAGTCAGGGATAACCACCCAGCGTCGGCAGGACCGAGGGTGGCGCTCTGCTGCAGTCAGCCCAGGCCCTGGACAGCAGATGCCCAGGCAGGGGGTAGGCCCGTGACGTAAGGGAGCGGCTGGGAGCACCCTGCAGCTCGAGGTCTGAGCGGGCGTCTCCTGGCCATCGGCTTTGGTCCCCTCTGCACAAACCCATCTCCCTGCCAAAGCAGGGAGCTTAGCTGCTCCCAGAACGCGGTGAAGGCAGAGGCGGGGGGCAGGGGCGGGAAAGGAGGGGTGAGCCTGTCTGTCTCCTGGGGCTGCTATTGATCCGGGAGTGGCGGAGTGGCACACTCGCCCACAGCCTTGGAGGCAGATCTGAGGTCACTGGACCTCGGGGGCCGGCAGGGCCGAGCGCCCTCCGAGGGCTCTGGCTGAGGGTCCTCCCTGCCTCTTCCCACTTTGGAGGACTCCTGGCGTTCCTTGGCTTGTGGCCGCCACCCTCCAATCTCTGCCCTGCCTTCAAGGGCCTCTCCCTGTGTCCACTCTACACGCTGTGACCTCATCGTAGCTAATCACACCTGCAAAGACTCCATTTCCAAATAAGTCACGTTTGGAGGTTCTGGGCAATCACGAGCTTTGGGGAAACGTATTCCCCTGCTATAAACCTATTTTGTGCAGCCTGAGTGGCCTTTGGGGTAGCGGCATGTTTAAACAGGGCCCTGAGGAGGGGCTCTCAGGGTGGTGACAGGGGTTACCAGAGGGCAGGCCGGGGTCGGCTTCTGGTGGCAGTGGGTCTGTTTGGGGGTGGGGGAAGGGGACCTGTGGAAGGAAGGTGGGGCTGAGCCTGGAGGCCAGGGATCCTGCTCCCTAGCCCGCACCCTGCCACACACACGTGCACATGCGCCCCGGCCACCCCTTGGAGCCATTCCTGGCAGACACCGCCCCCAGGCCAGGCAGCATGTGCGGAACAGCTCTCTGGGTGTGGGACCCGCCCATTCCCCCCTCTCCCCCGCCACCCGCCCCCCGCCGCTGTCCCGCCCCTCCCCCCCTCCCGCCCTCCAGTCCCTCTCCATCTGTCTGGGCCTCACCCGCCCTCTCCTGCCCCAGTTCCTGGGCCGTCCCGTGGGACTCTGAAACTCAGAACAGGCCGTTCTGGCCCAGCCCGCTGCTTCCCTCCCGGCCAGCTCCCTCCCGCCCTTCCGGAAGGTTCGGGAGGCCAGGGCGGAAGCTGGGAGAGCTGCCCGTGAAGCTGGCCGGAGGTGGCTGGCCAGAGGTGCAAGTGCGCGCACACACAGTAGGACCGCAGGGGTCCAGCTCTCGGCCGCCAGGCTCCTCCTGCGTGAAATTCATCTGGGGAGTCTGGGCTGCGGCACCCCCAGCCGCACGCAGCTCCCCCTGCACGGACGCCCCTCCCCGCCCGCGGTCCACTTCCCGGGCCCTGGTCACACGGCAGCGCTGCCCTGGGACCGTCATCCGGCTCCCAGGTCTGCCGCTGTCCCGCGTGTCGGTGAAACAAGGCGGCCTGTGCAGGGCGGGGGCCGTGTCTGGACCCATGAAATGAGGTCTGCCTGGGCCCCACTGAGTGCCTGCGCGACCTGGAGCGGTCTGTTTCCGGGGTGCCGCCCCCTTTGTCGGCAATCTGACCCTGTTCTCGTGCCTGTCAACGGCCCCTTTGCCAAAGCCCTTCCAGAAAATGGCCCGCGTGTGCCATCTGCTTCCTGCGGGGACCATGACAGATGCTATTTGGAAAGGAGACAAGGAGAGCAGTGGCCTGGCCCACAGTCACCAGGGGGTCCGGAGGGGACGCCCTTTGCGGTCCCTGGAGGGCTGGGTGGGGTACGGGAAGGGCTGTGAGGCAGGGTGGCGATTAGGGAGTCGAAAGCCCTCGGGACAGGCAGGTAGGGCACGCGCGCGTGCGCACACGCCCACACACACTCACCCATCCACGCTCCCGTGAGCAGCAGCCGCGGCCTGTTTTACAGGTGAGGCTACTGCAGCGCAGAGAGGGGGTTGAGTTCCCGAGGGCGCACGGCGGGCAACGGGCAGCGCCGGGCGTGGAGCTTGGCCTGCCCTGGCCGTGTCTCCTTTCCCTGTGACCTCTGGGCGCGTGGTCCCTGGCCCTGTGGCCCTTTGCTCTGATGGACTCCACCTGCCCGGCCTCCCCCAGAAGACGGGCCTGTCGTTAGAGCAGTGCATCCGGGCATCTGCTCCCTTGGTCCCACCCAGGCCCTCCTAGCCGGCGACCTTGGCGCAGTCACGCTGTATTGGGGTGGGGATCTCGTGTAGAGACCCCCCCCACCTCCCGACCCCGCCCGCCTGCCCTCGCCATCTGTGGCTTAGATTACAGACTACCGTCGTTTATTCTTTGTCCGGCTTCCGCCTGCCCGCCCTACCCTGGCAGGCTTTTTTTTTTTTTTTTTTTTTTTTTTTTTTTTTTTTTTTTTTTTACCTTGAAGAGCATTGATTCAGGGTCTGCAAACCACTCAGCTGACTTCCTGCATTCCCTCAGCGAGAAACGGGGCTTCCCTGGCCACCCCATTCAGCACGCGGCACCCTCCTCACTCCACCTGCAGCCCAAGGGACCCCGCTGAACCCTGAACCCCATCCTGTCACCAGTCCCCCAGACCTGCCTGCGGCCCTTGCGTGCTCGCACCCGTGGTGAGGAGGCCCGTTAGCGGGTGCAGACGCCAGTGGGCACCCAGCCCCCTGGAAAGCCTTGAGCTTTCTCAGTAGACCCCACTGACGTTCAGCTCCCAAAGGGCACTGCAGGCCCAGGGCAGCCATGTGAGGAGGAGCTGGTGGGACACGGGATGCGCAGGTGACACTGTGCTAGCGGTGGACCAGGACCTCGGAGTGAGGAATCGGAAGTAAGGGGCCGCGGACCTGAAGGAACCCAGTCCAGGGCGAGTCGTTTCAACAGTCCCGTCTGAGCTGTGTGTGCCGTGGCCGCAAAGCAGACGGCGCTGGCGCTGCCGTGGGGGCAGCTCGGGTCCTGTGCGGCCACAGGGCGCAGAAGCCCCTGCAGCTGGGGCTGCGTGAGGCTGGGGCGCAGGATCCAAAGGGGGCCTTGGCGGGGATGGGAGGTTGGGGGCGGGGAGCGGGGCTCAGCCGGCGCTGGAAGATGTGCTCCGGCCGGCCACGTGGTCCACTGCCGCCCTTTCTAGCTGTGTGACCTCAGGCAGGCTCCGAGACCTCTCTGCGCCCTGGTTTCCTCGTCCCGGTTTCGTCCTGCCCGCCCCACCAGGCTGCCGGGCGCATTCAGTGAGTCGGTGGGTGCCCGTCCGGGAAGGCCAGGTCCGATTACCATCGGCGCCCCACAGCCCAGGCTGGCGTCGCCTGTGTCCCTGTGAGACACCCGCGGGGTGATAACCGCGCCCCCCCGCAGGTGCCTGTCTCACCCAGCCATCCCCAGGGCCTGGTCCCCCGCCCGCTCTGCGCACTGGGTCCCAGCCCCACACTGCTGGGGGCGTGGCAAGGCGGAGCAGGCCTCCTGGGGCCGCGCGGTGGCCGCCTGGCCCTGAAGCCACCTCTCAGACTCCTGCCCACCCTGGCGGGATTAACCGCGCGCGTTCCGCGGGGCGCAGCCCGCCGCCTGCACCTCTCTGGAGGCGGCGGGGTCCGCGCCTCCTGCTGGCCACTTCCGTTACTGCAAGAGGCGGAGCCATCGCGGTCGCCCTGCAAACGCCCACCTGGAGCCCGGCAGCTCAGGTCGTGCCCGTTTCACAGGTAAGAACCAGGCCTGGAGCTTCCAGGCCACTCAGCAGAGTGGCTCTGGAATCAGGACTGTCCCCCGGGCCTATGTGTGAGCTCCCCCTTTTCACTCACCCAGGAGACTCCAGCCTCCCTCCTGCCAAATGCTCCCGTCCCCAAGGCCCCTCCCACCCCTGGAAAACGCCCTGCGTCACAAACCTTGGCAGGCTATGAACTCAGCCTGGGCCTGAGCCAGCGCTACTACGAGGCCCTGGGAGGAGGGGGTGCTGTCCTGCCCGAGATAAACCAGGTGCTGTCTTGCCCCTGGGGCCACGTTCTGGTGAGCAGCTCACTGCAAAAGCCGCTCAGTAAGTACGTGTTGCATGAATACATGAGTAAATACATGTGCTCAGCGACAAAGCTGAGTGTCAAGTCCCAGGCCCAAGTTCATGCTCAAGGTTCCTTATCTCTACATGGCGTCCATGACCACTGAGGCAGCCCGGCGGAGAACAGTCCCCTTCCCTCCCATAAGTGTCCTGGGACAGCTACCCTGCCTGGGGAACCCTCAAGACCCTTGGCCTTCACTCTGAAAAACAGTGCGGAGAGTCCTCAGATCGTCAAACATAGAGGTATCACATAATCCAGCGCGCACTTGCGAGGATACGCCCCAAAGATTTAAAAGCAGGGACCAAAGGTCTGCGCACCTGTGTCCACAGCTGCGCTGTTCGTGATGGAGAAAGGCGGAAACGGCCCAAACGCCCACTGATGGGGTCATCGGCCTGATAAAAGAAGGAGCTTCTGCACACCACAGCACGGGCGGGCCTCGAGGACGTCATGCTCCTCGAGGGAGGTGAGCCAGTCACGAAAGGACGAATTCTGCAAGAGGCCACTGATATGCGGTCCCTAGAATCGTCACAGAAAGAGAAGGCAGGGTGGGGACCGTGGGTGCGGGGGCTGTGGGGGCTGCGGGAAGCGGAAGGGGGGAGTTAGGGTTTCATGGGGACAGCTTCCATTTGGGAAGAGGACAGAGTTCTGGAGATGGATGCAGGTGATGGTTGCCCACCAGGGTGAATGTACTCAACGCCACCAACCACACACTCAGAAATGGTTAAAATAGTACATTTCGTGTTATGTATGTTTTACCACAATAATAATAATAATGATAGATCCTCAGGTTTCAAAACACATGCTGACTTTTCCTGAGACCTGCCACCGTGAGCCCAGCGGATGAGGGCTCCAATTTCTCCACAGTTTCTGTGACAACTGTTATCATTTGTCTTTTTGATGGAGCTGATTCTCGTGGGTGTGAGTGGAGATGCGGACTGAACTGTGTCCCCCGGATTCATACGCTGAAGTTTTACCTCCCCCACCCAGTGCAATCGCATTTGGAGACAGGTGTTTAGGGAGGTAATTAAGGTTAACAGAAGTCACAGGCCCGGGGCCCTGCTGCAACTGGACCTTAGAAGAGAGACACCAGACGCCCATCCCCTCCCCCGCACCCCACCTCACACCCCGTGCGTGCACAGAGGACAGCCCACGTGAGGATGTAACGAGGGGCTGTCTACGGGCCAGGAAGAGAGGCTTTGCCAAAACCAGTGCCACCGACGCCTTGACCTCGGACTTCTAGCCCCTCGACTGAGAAAATAGTTTCTGTCGTGTAAGCCACCCAGTGTTTGTCACGGCAGAGCTGGGACCTCATTTCAGTTTGACTTGCATTTCTCTGATGGCCAGTGACATTTGCATGTGCTCTATGCCACCTGTGTGTCTGCCTTGAAGAAATGTGTATTTATATCCTTCGTCCATTGTCGACTTGGATTATTTGCCTTTTTATTTTTGACTTTAAGGGTTCTTTATATGTTCCGGGTGCAAGTCCTTTGCCACACATATGAGTTGCAAATATTCTTCCCATTCTATGGGTTGTCTTTTTTCACTTTCTTGATGGTGTCTTATGAAGAGTGAAAGCTGTTACTTTTGATGGCGTCTGGGTTTTCTGTCCTTTTTGTTTCCTGTGCTTTTGGTGACATATCTAAAAAACCATTGGCTAATCCAAGATCGTGAAGATTTACACCTATGTTTTCCCCTAAGAGTTTTTTAGTTTTATCTCCTGCATTAGGTTTTTGATCCATTTTGAGCTAATTTTTGTACATACGTAGTGTGAGGTAGGGGTCTGAATTCATTCATTCGCGTGTGGATTGGCTGGGTGTCCTGACACCAGTCTGTTGAAAAGACTCTTCTTCCCTCCACTGAATTGTTTCGGCTCCCTTGTCAATTGCCCATAAATGTCAGGGCTCATTTTTGGACCCTCAAGTCTATTCCCTCGATCTAATCATCTGTCTTGCACTAGTGCCCCTCCCCGTCTTGATCACCATAACTTTAAAGCAAATTTGAAATGAAGGATGTGAGCCCAACTTTGTCTAGGTATTCTGGGTCCCTTCCATTTCCACGCGAGTTTCGGGATCAGCGTGTCAGTTTCTGCAGCGAGGCGGGCGGGGGTTGTGAAGGCGGCTGTCTGGAGCCTGCAGGCAGCTGCGGGACCATGACCCCCTTAACGCCACGCGCTCTGACCCACCAACCCCGCCAGACTCACTCTTTGTGGAGCCTTATTCCTCGAGTAGGTAAAAGTTGTACATATTGGGGAAAAATTTGTTGAAATGCAAAAGAGTGACAAGGAATAATAAGTCACCTGCCGTGTGCCCCCCCCCATTCCCGGTGCCTTCAGTACAAATTTACTGGGCTCCCCGTCGACCAGCCTGTCTTTGGCCCAGAGGGCACATCTGTTGTTCCTCCGTCCCTTTTCTCCGCTCAGGCTGTGGCAGAGAGCCCTGGTGCTCTGCCTGGGCCCCCTCAGACCGGGTGTGCATGCGCCCTTCTGCCTCTGGGTCCTCTCTCCCCAAAGGCTGCTCCTGGAGCTCTTATCTGCAGAATTATTTGGGCTACTAGAGTTTGCTTTGTCTACACACGCAGGAAGTCAGAAGTGGCTGGAAATCCTCACTTCCCGGAGCGCCCGTGGAGAGGTGGTGGGAACCGCAGACCCTGCTCCCCCCCTCCTTGTCAGAGCAGGACTTGGCCACGACGTCCCCTGCAGGATCTGGCCTGGCCCTCCCTCATCTCGACGGGGCGCACCCTCTGCGTGTGCCCCCCTCCAGCCTGCGCCCGCCCAACCCGGGCAGCCCAGCGGGGCCCGCAGCTCTGCTGTCTGAAGACACCGCTCGCCCCAGCGGCTGCCCTTCCTTCCGCCGCGCTGACCGGCCTTTTCATTGACTCATGGATAACCTCGTGCCTGCATCAACTCTGTGCCATTTTCCCCGTGTGGGTGGACGTGTTCAGCATCAACTCCCAGACGGAGGATGGCATAGCCGTGGAAGATGTGGCCATATCACCCTCCGCAGAGACAGGATGGTTCACGCCGCAGAGACAGGCAGAAAGGCTTTGACCTGCGCACCGGGGCCCGCCCCTCCCGCGGTCGCCTCCAGGGGGCGCGCGCCCTCCTCGCGACCGCGGCGCGTCTCCAGGGTTCCAGGGCGCAAGGCGAGGCCCCGGAGCCTGGACCCTCGGAGCCTGGATCCTCGGAGCCGGAGGGATACACCTCGTTTTCAGACGGGAACCTGAGGCACAGAGAGAAGGGACTTTCTGGGTATGCTGTTTACCTTGCAGTGTCCACGCTGGTGACGCGAAGCCCTTGTAATGCCACACGCGGTCCAAGGTGTCTCTCCTTGGGTGTCCACGGCCTTCACCTCGCACTTGACCTCCTGCTGCTGAGCGAATGAATGAGCGGACAACCGAACGCACAGAGGACCAACCGCAGACGCCATCAGCTGTCTGTCCGTTACCCATCCATGTATCCATCCCTCCATCCACCAAGTCGCCTGTCCTCACTGTCCATCTACCTACCATCGTCATCCATCCCATCCCATCCATCCATCCACACATGTTTTTTGAAGTCTACCAGGAGCCCCACACTGTGGTGCCTACATGGGCACTCGGCCTCCTCCGTAGGACGAGGACGACTCACTCGCACCAGTGCTGTGACACGACCGTGTTGTAAGACGTGTGGCATGCAGCAGGTGCACAGATGCGCCCTGACCCCGAAGCTCCACCTTCCGTCTCCCCTCTTCCCACGGACTGCCGGGGGAGAAAGCCAGCGTCAGAGGCTGGGCTTCCATAGGGGCGGCTCGGGGCCTGCAGAAAGGGTCTGGGCGGAGAAGGGCAGGGCAGCAGGGGGTGCTGGGGCACAGCCATGCGTCTGAAGAAGGCGCCCTCCCAAAAGCTCTGAGAGGCGGGCCCTGCCACGCCCCACTAAGTGGCGGAGCTGAGACCCCAGGGGCCAGGCCGAGGGCCCTCGCTCGCTCCTCTGCTCCTCTCCCCGCTGCTCAGCCCGCTCCATGCCGGTGGAACCGGCCCTTCTCGGGCACCAGCCGCTGCAGGTTCTGGCCTTGCAGGCAGTAAACAGGCACCGGCCGAGTCTTGCTTAACCCCGTGAGCGGCAGGGCATGAAAAAGGGAAGGAAATGAGGCCGCTCTGAGCACGGCGGGTGTCAGGCCCAGGGTGGAAGTCACTTTTTGCAACATCAGAGGTCTGGGACGTCACCCCGATTCACAGATGAGGAAACCGAGGGTCTGGCAGGCGAGCCACTCTGGGCACCTGCGCCCCTCGCACCCCACGGCCCACCCCTCCCTGTCTCCCTGCCTGGGTTCGCTCGGGCTGCTCAGCCACCAACGCCACAGAGGAACCCAGGAAGAAAAACAGCCCGCCCTGGCTCCCTGCCACGTGGTCCTCTCCGGGCTCGTCCGCATCCCGGCCACATGTAGATGTCACAGTGCTCGGCGTGACCCCCAGGCTGTCGCTGGGCCGCCGCTTTCGGCTGGAAGCCCCTTCATTTCCCTGCGGCCACAGACTGCGCAGTGACACCGTTTGAAATAATTTCCCCCCCCCATTAAAAAATGCTGTACAATTTTTGCAAAAAAAATTTAAAATAAGCGAAACGAAAAAAACACCACCTTTAATCCCATCGTCACCGGGCAGTACAAATCCTTTCTTCGTTTTCCTGTCCATGCAGCACATATTTATGGAGCACCTACTATGTGCCAGGCATTACTAGACCCTGGGGTATGAACGTGAATAAAACCGACATGCATTTGCAGTGATGGAATGACTCAGTACCTGTCACCCATCTCCCCCACCCAACGATACGCCATGGCGTGGTTGTCTGCGCTGGGGGGCTCGCAGTGGCCTGCCTGGGTTGGGGGTGCGCCGCGTCGCAAGCTTCTCTAAGCCCATCCAGGCGCACCCCCACACTTGGCCTGGAGCCGAGGCCCAGACGCCAGGGCGGGTCTGTGGTGTGTAGGTTACAGGCCAGACTGTCCCCTCTCTGGGCCCCAGGTCCCCACCCTGGGGCCTTCCCCACGTTGCCTGTCCCAGAGGCACTGACCTCGTGCCCGTCCTTGCCTCTGCAGCCCAGCGCCCCAGTTCGCATGCAGCTGGTGGCCCAGCCCGGCAGGACGGCGGGGCAGGCGTGTGGGTGTGGGGCGGAGGGAGGAGTAGGGCTGGAAGGGGGTGCGTGGTTATCCCAGGGAGGAGGCAGGCTCGGAGCTGCCCTGCTCCCATGGCAGGTCTCTGACGGCGGCAACTTGGTCTGTCACTTCACAGCTGCAGAAGCGCGGCTGGGACCCAGACGTGTCCCTGGAAACTCAGGCTCCTCCTCCGGGCTCCTCTGGGTTCGAGGCACACCGCGTGTCACTCGTCGGCGAGAATGAACGCATGCATGCGTGACTGAATGGGCCGTCTGCCTGAGCTGCAGCCACTGGCTGCCGGACCCGTGCGCCCTGGGCGAGCCACCTCTGGGGTTGGGGGTGGGTGGACGCCGGCGCCGGGAGCCTGTCCGTGGCGAACTTACCCTCATCCGTCCAGTGGGCATGACATTTCCTGGGTCCTCAGGAGGACTAAGTGGGAGGCCCCAGGCCCGGGCACAGTGTCAGGCGTAGAGCAGAGCACGTAGGAGCAGAGCGTGCGCTTGCTGCTGCTCCGCTCTGTCGGTCCCTCTGTCGGTCCCTCCCCGCCGGTGCCGTTTCCACGGCCCTGCAGGCCAGGCCCGCGAGAGCGGTGCGGTGCCTTGAGCAGGTGGCGTGGAGCCCGAGCACTAGGTACCAGGGGGGTAAAGACACGGGAGACACAGAGCCCGCCTCAGGTGCCCAGAGGGACCTGGGCCCGAGTGGGGTCAGGCGGGAGCTTCGGTGGACGGCCGAATCCACCGGATTTCCTGAAACTGGCAACCAACCCCTCCAACATGCCCAGACACACAAGCACACACTCGGACACACATGCATAGACTACATGTGTGCATGCACAGACACATCCATACACTCAGATACACATGCATAGACTACATGTGTGCACATACAGACACATGCAACGCTCACGTGCACACACTCAGGGGTACACATGCACAGACACACATGTACAGGAACACAGACGCACAAGCAGACACATGCATGCTCACGCACACACGCCGCCACACATGTGTACACAGAGACACACACGTGCACATAGATATGACTGCTCACACACACGTGCGCGCGCACGGACACGCTCCTCCCCTGCTGCTGCACCCTCCCTGCTCCGCACTTACCCCCGCTGCCACACGGCTCGCCTTACGTGTCCATCATGGACGCTGGGTTCAGCCTGTCCGGGCTGCTAGCCCGGCTCAGCCACATTGCGGCCAGCGCAGGCTGCAGGAGTGGAAGGCCAGGGGCAGTGGCTTAGGGCACACGCAGATCTCACAGCCGGAGGCCGGAAATCTGAGAGGGACCTGCTTCCGTGCTCCCAGCCCCATGTCCTCACCTGGCAGGCAGAGGGCCAGCCCTTCCCCCTCCCACCCTGATCACCCAGTGACCTCTGCAAAGCCCCACCTCCTCACACCGTCCCACGTGAGCTTTGTGGGGACGCAAAACACAGTCCATGACGGCTGTGTGACCCTGGGCAGTGGCCCCACTGTGTAGTACCTCAGTCTCCCCACTTGCAAAGAGGGGGCAGTAATGTATCTGCATTATGAGTGCCGTGACAGTATAGGACTTCCTCCAGAAGGAACACCTGGGCCACAATTCTGAGCTGTCATTAACATGTCTGGCCTGTCGTCTGCCTCCCCCTGGAATGCCAGGCCCCGGAGGGCAGGGAGGCCGCGGCCAGTCCCCTGCTTCACGCCCCACCCAGAGCGATGCCCACCACACAGCCGCTCCGCCGTGATCTGCTGAACTGACGATGGCCCCTGCAGCCTGCCTGAGCTTGAGTTAAGAGTGTGCGGACCCCACAGCCTCAGACCCCCTCCAGTCCAGCAGAAATGAACCTGGCTCAAGCCAGCAGGGTGAACTGGGGCCAGGCTGGAGCCTGCGAAACCGGTTTGAGAGGTTCTTTTCCGTGGGGTAGTGGAGTGGGTGGGCGGGGCCAGGGGAGTGTGACTTTGGGAAGCTGAGCCCAGGAAGCTGAGCCCACAGGTCTCAGTTCTGCAGCTGCTCCAGCGAGGGCCCAGGCCTGCCCTGGTGGACGCCCTCCCCGGCAGAAGCGGGCACCGCCTGCTGGCCTCAGGGCCCTGGCATCCTGTCCAGACTATATGGCCACTTTGGCCTAGCCAGGAGCTGGGGGTGGGGCACGTGAGGAGGGGGTGGCAGGCTCCTGGCTCAGAGAACCCCAGGTCACATCTGTGCACCCTACATTCCTGCGGGGAGACCCAGGCAAGCTGCTCGGGTGCTGGAGCTGTCAGTCACGCAGCCAGCCCGCCTCTCTGCGGACAGCTCTCCAGAGTGTCCAGGTCTCTGACGTGGACCAGCTCCCGCCAGCGCCAAGTGCTAAGCCTGCCACCTGCTGGCTCCTCACTGCCCTTATCCTCAGCCCCCTGGGGCCACCCCCCCCCCCACAACCCGAGGACATTCGCCGAGATGGCCCATTCCTGTCACCTCTGGGCGCGGGTCCAGGCAGGGAATGACCGGGTGCTGGAAAGCAAGGTCCCTGTGGGTCTGCTGGCTGCCATGCCACTCTGGGGCCTGTGGGGACCGTGCTCGGTCACACTCTGAGTGGATGAGGCTGCCGCAGGCCTGGAGTCAAGGCGTGGGCCCTCTCCTGCCCTTAGCTTCCCCCAGTTCTCTGGGGTTCTGCCATGCCCACTCTACTGTCACTGGAGACTCGGCTGGGGGAGAGGGTGGGGCTGGCCCTCCCCTGGCCAGCACCCTTGTGTAGTGGGCTTAGAGGGTGGCGGCGGCACCTCCCCGAGGGTCCCCCTCGAGGGTCCCCGCGAAGCAGACTGGGCTCAGCCCTGCCTTCCCTGTGAGCTCCCCATCATCACTTCCCCAGGCCGAAGGCTCAGGTGCACACCCCGGCTGCGGCCAGATCCAGGAAGGCATGTGGCCAGGTGACAGGAAGTCGGGGGGAAATCCACAGTGGTTGACATCAAGGCCATCAACCCATTCAGCACTGACTCTGCTGCGGCCAGAGAGACGAGGGTGATGAGAGGCAGCCAGAGCACTGCTCCCAGGGGCGGACCCCCCGCGAAGGGCCGGGCCGCTCCCATCGATGGCGGCTGCCCAGCGACATCGGATGGGGTGGTGAAGGTAGAGGCCTGGTGGCCCGGGGCAGGGGCTGCAGGCTTGAATGGAGGCAGAGGCCAGGACGACGAGGCGTCTGGGCACAGAACCAGCAGAAGCAGCAGGCCGGGCGGGCGGGGGCGCAGCTGGGCGGCAGAGGGGCTGCGGTGCCTCCCCGCCCCCACCCCAGCGGCGCTGGGGGCTCCGTCCTGGACGCCGCGATACCGCCAGGCTCAGGGCGGAGCCCGGCGTCATCTCCTTGCCCGTGGAGGGCCTCGCCTTCCGTTTATAAAAGCACCACACCTGGGAAGGGAAATGAAGCAGGTCGCCTGCGGGTGCTTAGCACGTGGGGGGTGTCAGGTGCAGTGCCAGGCGCTGTCACTCGTGATGTCCTCTCAGGAGACCAATCCGACCCAGCCACGGGCCAGCTCAGGCCTTCGGGCAAGTCGCTCTGCGGCTCTGAGCCTGGCACGGGGCACAAGGCGCCCTGACGCGAGGGGTTGCGGGGGGAATACATGAAGTAGGCATAGAAATACATTCGTTTATAACGTGTTGTAAACCGGGCAGTTCGAGGGGCAGGGTTTTAAATGAGCCTCAATTCCCACATCCAGAAGGAACAGCTGGACGGCACACCAGGGAGGAGCACTCAGGATGGCATTCAGCTGAGGACGCCGCCGGGAGCCCAAACGTGGAGGCACAGAAGGATCCAGGGCGTTCAGGTTCCCAGGGGCTGTGGTCCCCTGGTCTCAGTTGATCTGGATCCACCCACCTGCCTTCCTGGTGGGGGTCGGCCTGGGGAGAGGAGACAGGCCTCGTCCAAGGACATCAGACCTGAGTGTCGGGTGCCCAGGTCTGGAAGGGAGGTGGTGCACGAGTTCGGGAGAGCCCCGAGGGGCCGCAGGAAGTCAGCAGGCAGCAGGTGCGGCCACCTGAGGCCAGCAGCCAGCACTGCAAGGGGGTCCCACCCATGCAAAAGCAGGGGAGTGAGGGGCCTGCAGGCAGGCGGGATGGCCGGGCCCTGCGAACCCTCAAACGTGCCAGGCATCACAGGGGATGAAGCGCTGGTGGGGCGGGAGGCAGGGTCAGCTGACACCAGTCCCACTCATCGGAGGTGTGATTGGAGGCGCCCACCCCGCCCCTCCCTGTCGCTCCTTCCCCTCTGAGCTTCGTTTCATCGTCATCGCTGTACTTTGACGTCATTGCTGAGCAACATTCTCAGTCGAGCAACTATTCTAATCCTTCTTCATTTATGTGCCAGAGAAATACTTTTAAGTAACGTTAGACAGCAACAAGATAAGAACGGATGAGCGTGATGCAAATGTCTTCCTCATGTGGCCGGCACACTGCCCTTTCTGTTTCATTCCTTGTAATGAAGTTGCAGGGCAGACACGGGGCGGGGCGGGGTGCCGGGGAGCAGGCTTGGGGTGGGGGCTGGGCCGCCCGTGTCCGAGACACTCAGGTGCCTGGCCTGACCTGTCCTCTGGGATGACGACACTCGGGAACTGTCAGGGTTCCTTTCCTTCTGCAAATTTTGGACCACAGTTTTCTTCCTGTTTTCTGTCCGCCTTCGATGCTGGGCCCCCGGGAGGTGGGACCGTGGCCCTCGCGTCCGGCCCTTCCTCGTGTCGTCTGCGCTCACCGGTCCGAGGGGCTTCTCCACGTGCGGCCCCCGTGTTGGCTGGTCACCCCCTCGGGGCTGAGCCCCAGTTCCCATGGTGGGCTTGGACAAGGACGTAGATATTTTTCATTTTTTAAACCTGTTGAAGACATGAGGGGCAGCAAACGTGGCTTTCCAGTGGTGACACAGGTGGACACTTTGATCCCAGCACCGACAGCCTCATTTACACCACGGAGCACGGCGCAGCCGCTGCCCGCCTGATAGCTTGACGTGCGGCGAGAACTGAATTAAAGCAATTTCACAGCACCCACACCACCACCACCAAACCAGGCAAACAAACGCCGAGCTGCCAGGGCTTTCTCCAGCACAGAGTCCACGCGGAGGAGACGCTTTCGGCACGAAGTCAAATTGAGCAGGACGGGGACAGCAGAGACAGGAAGGAGGGGGTCCAGACGAGGGCGGGGAGGGGGCCAGAGCCTGGAAACCTCGGGCCTTTCCAGGCACCATGTGACGCGTCTTGGTGCGCAGCTGGCACGTGGCAGAGGCCACGTCCAGACCCGTGTCGCTCCTGTGGTCGGAAACCAACTCTTTTCGCCAACGCGTGTAGGATAAACTCAGCCTCCCCACCCTGACTGGTGAGGCCTTGCGTCATCTGGCCCTGCCTCGGCCCGCCCCTTGTCCCCGTCTTCCTGCTAACCACACTCTCCAGCCACACTGGTTGGGACAAACCAGCCCCCGGGGGTGGGGAAATGGGGGGGGTCTCTGCCCCAGCAGGCCCCTCCTCCCATAATCCTCTTCCCAGATCCTCACTTGTCTGCTTCCTTCTCATCCCTAATTTAGGTTTCAGCTCAAGTGTCCCTCCCAGGTCACCCGTCAGGACGTCCCAGCCCCCGAGGCAACTGAAATCATTTCACTGATGCATTCGTTGTATTGTTGGCTTCCACCTGCTGGAACGCAAGACCCCAGAGAGAGGAGGCGGTGTCCTCCTCGCCCACGGCCGTACCTGCAGCTCCTGGCCTGGGCCTGGCACGTAGCAGCGGCCCAGTCCGGACAGGTGAGAGGCCGAGTGTGTGACTGTCTGATTCAGTGCCCAGCCTCTCCACGACGACGTGATTCCGCATTTTCGCCCTGAAAGCCTCTGTTCATCGAGAGCCTGCTATGTGCAGACCAGAGTGGAGACTTCTCCCTGTTGATTCTCGTGTTCTGCTAGGACGCGTAGAGATTTAGCGCCGGAGGGGGCTTCGCGTCCATCCCAGCCACGGTCACTCTGGTCCGAGCTGCTGCTCCCTGTCCGTTAGACAGGTGGAGAGACCGAGGCTGCGACCCGCCCGAGGTCGTGCAGCGGTGAGTGGTGGCTCCAGGGCCATCTCATTCCTACCTTTCCCGTTTTCCCTCCCACCTTCCTGATGGAAAAGCAGTTCCTAAGGAGCCAGCGACTGGCCCACGGTCGTGCGACGCGTAAGTGCAAAGCCAGGGCCGGAACCCTTCCCTTCTGGGGCTCCCCGCGGCCCTGGGCAGCACCCTCTGGCCTTGCCCCCTTCCATCGTATTCAGGGTCACCCCATGGGATGTGCTGGTTGATGGGACCTGACTTCAGGGAGCCCCCTCCAGGGCAGCCAGGGCAGCTGTAAAGAAGACTGGAAAACCACGGGGAAGACGACCACGGGCCCCGCTCAGCATTTCCTGTTTCTGGGAAGCCGCCAAGGGCGCGACCGTGCTGGCCTGGAGCGGCAGCAGAGCTGGGTGCTCCCAGCAGAGCGGGTGCTCCCAGCAGAGCGGGCGTTCCCGGGGGAAGGGTGGGCCGCCACTCTGCAGGTTCTGCACAAAGCAAGGAAGCGTGACGTCACCAGAGGGCGGTAAACAGAAGGACGCTTCCTCTTTCGCTTCCACGGGGCTCCTGCATGATCCCGAAGGTCCCCCAGCTAGTCAAAGGTTCCTCGTCCGGCCAGGGTCTCAGGTGGGGTTGCTCCTTCGTGAGGAGGAGAGGTTAAAAACGACAGAGCAGGCGAGAAGTCCGGCAGTGGACGTGCTGGAACCCCGGGGGTGAGAGGCGGGAGGGGTCTCCATGGCCGACCCCACCCCACCCCACCCCACCCCACTTACAGGCGGGGAAACCGAGTCCCGGCGGGTGGGCAGGACTCCTTCACGGAGGATTTGTTACCTCTGTTCAGACGAGCCTTCAGGACCGTGACTGTGGAGGGAGTGAGAGAACACGCATTCCCGAATAGCTTCCTCACTGCCCTGCAAGCGTTCACTCCGAGGGCGCCGGCTGGGGCGGGGGACCCCAACTTCAGCTCTGCCTTGGCCGTCTACGCGGCATGTCGTTTCCCCTCTCAGATCTGGCTCCTCCCCCATAAAGTGGGTACTGGTCCCCGCCTCATCGAGCTACTGCGAGAAAGGCTGAGCCAACATGTGTAAAGCCGTCCTCCTGGAGACCGGCCCATAACCGGTGCTTCGTGCTGTTTTCTGCAAAATGGAAAGAAGGTTATACCTTCTGCAGCCCTTAGGAGTAGATTCGGCAACATCCGACAGGAAACCTTAAGTAATAGTGGCTTAAGGAAGATAAACATTTGCTTCTCTCCCAAATTTAAAAAATCTGGAACTACACAATCCAGGGTTGGGGTGGAACAGTCGTCAGAGCCCCAGGTGCCTTCGCCCTTCTCTGCTCTGCCATTCTCATGCCTTGTGGCGCAGATCGGCTGCCGCAGACCCAGCCATCACGTCCTGGCTTCGGGGAGCAGGAGTCAGAACAGCCGGAGACCAGTGCGTGGGAACTCCGCTAGAAGCCTCACCCAGGGCTTCCAGTCGGTCCTAGTTTCAAAGGTTGGGGAATGCCTGTTTTGTTTTGTTTTGTTTTTGTTTTTGTTTTTAGCTGGCACGTTGCCATTCCAGTCATATAAATGTGCTGTTAATGAGGAAATAGGGGAAAAGGGATATTAGCCAAGAGACCAACCGTGTTTTAGGTACCTTCCTCGCAGAGCGGTTTCGAAGAACAGATAACGCAGCTGATAAAGTGTCTTCTAACCTTTCATCATGAATCGAATATAAAAAACTGTCCCGTGAATGTCGGAAAAAATCAAATTAAAACAGATCTTTCTCAATGACCCCCTTTACACAAAGATGGCGTAGAAAGCAAAGAAGGGCGCCCCCGCCCTGCCGAGCCACAGCAAGGACTTTGACGTCTAAGAAGGCAGGGCCGAGAGGCCTCACGGCTCCAGAGAAGGAAAAAGGTCCGCGTGTCGCCCGCCTTCCGCCACCCCAATATCCTCGGAAGAGCGCCCCCAGGGGCAATGCACTTGAGCTCTATGCCCCCCGCAAGGTCCCCCACCGCAGAGTCGGCTGTGACGAGGACAGACACACGTCATGTTCGTCACAGGTGCCGAGGCCGCCGGCACCAGGCCACGGGCCGGGGAGGCGCTCCGTGACATCGCGTGGCCAAGCTCCGTGACATCGCGTGGCCAAGGCTGGCACACGGACGGGGGCGAAAGGCTGTGACGCTTCGGACGTTGCCAGCACAATGGGGACGTCTACCCCGCGCCCAGCGGGCTAATTCTAAATATACGGTTTGTTTTTTTCATCTTACAAAGAAAAAGACTAATCAAATAGCTTGCAGGCCACCCAGAGCGGTGTCACACGAGGGTGTTGGAGTGCCATCCTGGTTCCACTCTCGACCTCTCGACCTCTCGCACTTCCCCGACCGCTCCGTGGGAAGCACAGTGTGGCAGGGACGACGGATGGCCACCCCCACCCGCGTGCCCTGCTGTTTAGGGCCCCCCCCCGTGCCACGGCGACGCCCCTGAGGAGCACTCCCTCCAGCCAGAGGGTGCCCCTGGCAGCGTGTCAACACACCAGCCCATGAGACGTCAGGTTCCGGCAGTGCGGAGAGGCGAATATGGCAGGGCTGAGTCAGGGAGGACCCTCTGGGTCGCGTTGAGGATTTGAGGAGATTCCTTCAGCCTTCGTCTAGAAAATTCTGATTGAGGGTCGACTGTGGGGGTGGGGGCAGGCATACGGCCATGAACAAGGGTCTCGAATTCCTGCCCTTCGGAGCTCCCGGACAGGGAGACAGGTGACAGGCTAGATAGGAGAGGGACGCACGCCGGGGGAGAGCGTCACAGCGAGGGAGCCGTGTGTGGAGACCGTGTTGCTGGGACTCGGGTGCCAGGCAGCGCACGGAGAGCCGCCTGGGGGTGACCGCCGGCAGCCACGGACAGGAGGCAGGCCGGGGGTCTGGCCCCGAGGCAGAGCGGGGGCGGCGGGCCACGTGCGGCCACAGACGCTTGAGGGACGCGGGTGCCCAGCCACCCTCGCTGCCGCCATGAGACGCTGGCCAGCCCGCGCCCCAGTTTCCTCTGCTCACGAAGTGCTGAGGATTAGGTAATAAAGGCTGGAGACCCTGTCGCTCTGCAGCGGTGCCTGCAAAGGTCAGCATTTACAACCCACACACCAACCATAAAAAACCTCTGCTACGTTTTGCCGGTTGTGAAGAAGCCAAGTGCTTCGGTGTGTTTCGTTGACATGTGTCTGGGCTTTGCTTTCCCAGTGAGGACCGTCAACGGGGCCTTTGTCAACCACGGCCAGCGCGGCTGAGCCAGAGTGTCGGTTCGGCGGCAGCGGCCACGCAGCGTCCGGGAAAAGGTGGCGAAAAGCAGGGTGAGCCTGAGAGGCTTTCGGGAAACCTGAACCCCAGAACTCGGCGCCTGTGACCGATTACTGTCACCGTGCTGAAATGACGGGGCAGCCTTTCGGCCCGGATCCGGGGTTAGGGGGACGAGGGGAGAGCGCGGTGTGAGGTGGACGTGGCCCGTTCAGGGAGAGCGGCCGCTACCCACGTGAGCCTCCGTCTAAAGAAAGCCCTCGCGGGCGGGAGAGCAGGGGCGCGGGCTGACCGGCAGCGTCGCCCGCGCTTCTCGAGAAAGGGGGCTGAGAAAAGCAGGTTCGGAATGACTGTGAGGAAACCCCGCCGCCCACCCCAAACCACACGAGTCCCCTCCACGCCCTCGTCCGCATCCGCGCTCAAGGTCCCTGGCACTGTGTGGGTGTGTCACCAGCCGCAGCTCAGCACCCCTCGGCCACGGCGGCCTGACTCAGAGAAACGCAGTGGTGCGGAACCGTTGCTCGGCCGGCCGAGCCTGTGCCCCAGTCCTACTCACCGCGGAACCGGCACCCGCCCCCTCAGAAGGCAAGGCCGACGCCCACACGCAGCAAGCCACCGGCGGGGACAAGCGCTGGGACAGTGGCACTCGGCCCCTAGGAGGTCCCAGAGGCCGGGGACCTGGCTGCCTTGTCCCCTGCCTTGTGCCCTGGCGCACAGCAGAGGCTCCATCGGCCTCAGGTGTGGCGCCTCGCGAACGTGCCTTCCAGACTTCGTTCTCAGGGGACCCGTCACAGACGGACTCGCTCCGTGCACCAGAAGTCGGGGGCCGGCCACGGAGCGACCGTAGCAGCCACGTTGAAGATATTACCGCGTCCACGTGTGATCGATGCACACTCAGCCATGAGGCACTCACATTCTCCGTGCTGAGCCTTGACGTCCGGGCTGTGGTTCCGTTCCGAAGCGCAGGCGCCCGTGTTCCATAGCCCGGCCCAGAGTCGGGGCTTGGGATACTGGGCGGAGTGGGGCCGAGCCGCTGTGTGGGGCGTGTGGCTGGGAGCAGGTGCGAGCAGGACCTGGCGGAGGACAGAGGAGGCTCCGACCCCTGTGGGAAAACAGGGAGTCAGAGGGCACCCCGGCCCGCTTGCGGACGGAGCCCCGAGGGCCGCGTGTGGGCACGGCATCGGGCCGGGGTCTCCGTCTCGCAGGACGGACAGACTGATGAGTGAGGGGCATGAGGTCGCAGAGGTGCTCCTCAGCCGCGGGAACACCAGGAGGCAGCTCACACCTGCAGCCGAGCCGGGCGCCTGGACCCGCCCAGTGCTCTGGGTCCCAGGCACAACCCTGTCGCTGGGGCCTCGATGCTTTTCTCTGTGTCCAGGGCCTGGCCTGACGCCTGGCCTGAGGGGTCCCAGCTGCTGCCGAATGAATCGATTGCTCCCACTGAGATTGGTGCAGCAGTAACAGGACTGGTTCCTTCCTCCCTCCCTCCCTCCCTCCCTCCCTTCCTTTTCATTGGTCCCCAGTCTGGTGCCAGGTTGGGGACAGCACAAGGTGGAGGAGGCCTGAGGACCTGCAGTGTCTCGCCCCAGCCTGCAGGAGCTGCCCAGGAGGGCAGGAGCTGGCTCTGCTGTCCGCAGACCCAGGTCCAGGGCGCTGACCCAGGGCTAGGTGCCGAGGTTCCTGTCAGAACCAGGCACGGCCAGTCCAGCAGGGGACGCAGGCGGGAAAGGAGCGGAGAAGGGTGAGGGCCAGTGCGGGTGACCAGAGGCGAAGGCTGTCGGCGGGTTTTGGGGGAGAGCTGCAAAGCTGTCCGTAGGTTCCTGTGACTCTTATCCTGGGGCAAGCTGGGGCTAGTGACGGACGGTGCCAAGTGGCAAGCAGACAGACACGGCCCTGCCCACAGCGCCCGCCCTGCAGGGGAAGACGGCACCGGCGGCTCAGGGCTGGCCAGGGACCTCTGTCCTGCAGGGTGTGCCGGGCAGCGGGCGTGGGAGATGCTCCGAGCCGCAGGGCGAGGGCTGTTTCAGGTAGTGAAAGCGTCCGGGCCCGAGGCTGCGCTGTTTTGAAATCCACCCTCGGCTGAATCTTCCCACCAGGCCCATCCAGATCATTAGACCTAACTACTCAGAGGCTGAGTCATCGTTCCCAGTTCTCCCTTGTGGGCCAGGACTCTGTCCCCAGGCCCCTGCTGGGCCCACGGCCTCCGCCCTGGCTGGGAGAGTTCCTCGATGCTGGGGGAAGTGGGAGTGGTGCCTTCCTTCCACGGAGTTCTTGGAAGGGCTCCAGGTGCTTGAAAAGGATGCTTCAAGGGTCAAGGGCGAATGAGGGTCACGCGGGTGACCCGGGTCCCAGAGACCACCTCGTGCAGGCCCACCCTCCACCAGGGGGTTCTCGGTCGCCCCCTGCTCCCCCTCACCCACAGGCACAGGAACACACACACAGATGCGTGTGCGCACGCTCACACACACGCACGTCATGCACCTGGACGTGGCTGTCAGGGCTTCGTCATGACTGGCTGGAAGAGAGGCAATGCACAGGGCAGCGGCCGGGCCTCCAGGCCTCTGCCCCTCCTTGACCCTGCGGTCAGCCCGGGGTTGGGTTTGGAGGTGAAGAGGGACAGAGACAGGGCAGGAGAGGCCAGCTGCAGCTCTGACCTGAGCTGGCACGAGGGTCCTGAAGGCGTTCGTGGAAACTGCCCGGCTGGCCTCCCAGCCCCACTCCCCAGCAGGGGCTGGGCGAGCGGGCACCCCCATGTGTGTGGGGGTGCAGGACCCTCCTCCTGGGCTGGTGAGAGAGCGGGCGCCCTGCTCGGGACTGGCCGCCCCCGGCTCCTTCGAGAGCTCTCGGGGGAGGAGGCCCCCTGCCTCAGGGTGCGCTTCCAGGCTGGAGTTGGGGGCGCCTCTCAGAGCCCCTCTGCTCCCCCGAGCCTTCTCTCCCCACGCTCCGTTCAGGACCCAGCTGGGTGCCAGGGAGGCCACCAGGCCATTCCGGCGTCTCCACCGCTGTCCGCTGTGTGTGAGAATGCTGGCCCACTTGGGCTGTTGACAAGGTGCTGGAGGATGAACTCGAGGAAGCAGCTTCACTCTCCCTGGGCCCTGGCAAGTTCGCGTCGACGGGAGTTTGGCCAAATGGTCCGTAAAGCCCTTCTCAGGGCGACCTCCCAGTGTGGGGCACATTGTCGGCCACTGAGCCAATTTTAGAATTGCCTAAAATTTCAGGCAGCAAAAGCCTGCACTACAGCGCGTCCACCCTTGGCCGGCTCCCCGGCCCGTGCGATGGATCGGTGCAGAGTGGCCGGTGGGCAGGGGCCGCGTGGACAGCAGTCCGGGCCAGGAGGGCCCGGGCCACACATGGAGAAGCACTTCCCCCTTGGGTGGGGCCTGGGCTTGGGCGTCAGGCCGGCCCAGGTGAGGCCCAGGTGACCGTCTGCATCCCACGCTGACCCCCGTGTGCCCTGAGTAAGCGCCGTTGACAGGACCGACTCAGGCCTGAGTCCCCACGGGGGGAGCGGTCATCACCCTCACCTGCCTGCCCTGGCCTGGCCTGACGGTGTGCGGAGGGTCCCAAGGAGGGTAGAGTGCAGGACAGGGTGGGGCCGGGGCGCCTGGCGTTTACGGAGGCTCCGACTTCACCCTCGTGTGGGCTTCTCAGTATCCGCGTGGCTACCCCTACCCCCGCCCCCGAAGCCGGCGAAGGCTGGAGCCTGGGCTCAAAGTGGCTCTTTCTGCCTCCAGTGCTGGTGCCCTTTCCACTAGGAGGGTGCCGGCCAGGACCCTCTCTCCTGGACAGTAACTGCATGAGACGTGACCGGATGCAGTGATGGACGTGGGGCGCCTCTCAGGCCGGAGGCCCACGGGACGTCACAGAGGACACGGGCCTGCTCAAGCGACACTCATGATTAAAGGGACCTGACAAGGGCCTAAGAGGTATGATGGGGGGGGTGGGGAGGACTGGCCACCCTCGCTGGGTGGGGAAAACAGGGAGGCAGGTGAGGGAGGGCTTCCTGGAGGAAGTAGCATCTGAGCCAATGAAAGGTCAGTCCGTGATCCAGGGCAGGAGAGGGGAAAGGGCGTGGCAGGGCAGCAAGAACAGCAGATGCAGAGGAAAGTAACCTCGAACGACCTTGGGCTTCCCTCTTGGGCCTTCTCCACGGGGCTGGTACCTGACTTCCCCTTTCCCACCCATTTACTGTCAGCCGTCTATTTCTGTCTTGATTCCCAGGCCCGACGGGTTAAGATAGTTCTTACATCTGTCCCTTTCCTCCCCCACCGAGCACGCGGCCACAGCTGGACTGCAGCTTCCTGTCGTTCTGCACCCAGCACAGGACGAACGGGGCCACCGCACTGTGCGGGCCCCGACCCCTTGGCTCCCTGCCCCACGAGCCGCAGGCTCCTGCCGCTCAGGCTGCGAGGGGCGGACGGTTCCGAGGGCCTCCCTCAGTGCTCGCCCTTCCTGGGCTTTCCTTACGTGAGCCCCTTCTCGGGCGGCCGGCGTCACCAGGCGTGGGAGACAGCGCCGGGCGCGAGGCTCCGTCTCGGTGGCCAGCCGGCGGGGCCTCCAGACAGCCCGAGCGCCCACATTGTTTTGAACACAATGGTGTTCCAGAAATAGCCGAGACCGTGGCTTTTCCTTTTTCTGATAGTTTCTCATCTTTACAAGGAGCTTGTCTAACCATCATCACATGGACACCCCGCCCCGCCTCCGAAGCATCAGAGGGCCACCGAGCCCACTCCCGTCCTGACCGTGGCTGCCACCCCTCTCTCTCCTTAATGGCTTTTTTACATAAGTGCTTTGTCCGTGCTTGGACTTGGTTAAACGGTGTCACGGTGTGTGTGTTCCTGGGACTCTATCCTCTTACTCGGTATCGGGCTGGTGAACTGCTGTCGAGGGGCTCAGCCCTGCACAGATGGCCCTTATCAATGGGTGAGGTAATTTTGCTCCTTTATTCATCCGATGAACTGGACGGATACGATGCCACGTACAAGAGCATCGTGCACCCCTGGCTTCGTGCCAGATGCCGGGCTGGGCTCTGGGAGCTGACATGTGCACAGAGCAGGGGCGCCCCGTTATGGGGCCACAACTGTCAGGCACGGCAGTGGCCAGCGCACAGTAGGTGCTCAGTGAGTGTCAAGCAGAACTGAATGTTTTATTTGGGGGAGGGAAGTACCATTACTTCCGTTTTACAACTGACTGAACACAGTGTGAGCCCCGTGGTTTTGAAGTCTGGCTGCACCTCGCAATGGCCTGGGGCCTGTGTGCAGGGCCGCAGCTGCGGGCCAGCTCAGCACTCGTCCTGCTCCTAGCAGGGTGGGCCTGGGGGAGGGGATTCTTCAAACGCCCACGGGATCCTCACCAGCTGGGGTTAAGAGCCACTGTTTGCGCCATTCAGGGCCAAACTGTGATCAGGTACTGCAGCCTCCTTGTCAGCCTGGGTGGGTGGCATTTACCAACACATGACTTCCTCTTATTAATTTCTAAAAGCGAAAACAACTTCAAACAATGGGGCCGCAGTAGGGCAGGGCAGGAGCAGGCTGTCTGCGCAGGCCGGGGGCATTTGGCGAGGCGGCCCCGTCCGTGGCGAGGTCCCCACGAGCGTAGCAGCACCTGCAGCGTGCGCTGTGACACCACCGTTCCCACCCCACGCCCGGGGCTGGCGGGTCATCGGGATCATCACCGCCCTCCCCTCCCGCTCCCTTAGGATTCTCCCACCCTCCGCACCGTGGGAGAGGGAGGAACGAGGCCCGGGCCCCAATGCGCCAGCACTCACGTGTAAACACATGCGCGCGCGCACACACACGCGGCTTGTGGGTGTCTCAGTCAGGTGTGTCTGTAGGCTGTCAAGGTCATCTGTCTCTCTGTGATTCAAGGTCATCTGTCTCTCTGTGATTCCACTTCCCCCCTCCCCGCCTGGTCCTCACAGCAGCTTCCTACACGAGCGAGGGGCAGCTCCGTGCTGGGCTCCGTGCTGGCCCCGGGACCAAGCAGAGGACGTCTCAGTCCTGGCCCCAGCCCTTAGGGAGCAGGAATACTGGCCACCGGGCCTCGGTGGCACCCAGGCTGGGCGGGTAATATGGGGCCTGGTCTTGTCTGTGGCCGAGGAGGAGGAGGCTGAGGTCACTCTCCACCCCCTCCACGCCCCCGTCCTCCTCCCTGTCTTGGTGATTCCTGCCCTCCCCGCCCTGCACCCACCGCCCATTCTGCCCCCTCCGTCCACTGCCTGGTGACTGCAGAATTCCCATCTGCTCTCCTGCCTCTGTCCTGCAGCCTGAGTCAGCTTCCTCAGACTCCAAACTGACCCCGTTTCTTTCCAGGCCAAAGTTCTCAGACACTTGCCATGATTCCCAGGACGGAGGCCAGGCTCCTGAGCACAGCCCCCCCCCCACCGCCTCCGCTGTCTGGCCCCGCCCCTCCCCCAGCTGTCTGCATCTGTCCCTGACCTCGCGCTGGGTGCCGTTGCAGGCGCCAGGGCCGAGCAGCGGGCATGAGACGGACCTCCCACCAGCTCCCACAGCTCAGGGTCAAGTGCTCACTCATGGGCCTCTGTGCTCACCACACTGTCCCTCTGCCTGGTCCGTGGTGCCCTTCGCGGTTGGTTTCAGGGGGTCCTCCTCCTGCCTGAGTCTCTGGCTGGGTTCCTGCTCTGATTCCCCCTCTTCTTTCTCCTCTCCACCGAATACACATTCCCCCACATTCCCCAGGCTGCAAGCTCCTGGGCAAGGGCAGGGCCTGTGTTTGTATTTTATTCTTTGTGTTCCTGGCTACTATCACAGACCAGGAATACAGTAGGTGCTCAATAAACATCCCAGCAGCAATGAGGAGACCGAGGCTCAGGATGAGAGACAGCCGGCCCGTCCGGTCCTCGTACCCGCATGGCCCATCCCTGCCCTGTGCATGGCTTTTCCACATCCGCTGGTATTCCGATTTTTCCAGCACCCTGTAAGGTGGCCGTCATTGTTTCACGGATAAGGAAACTGAGGCTCAGGGAGTGGGTGGGTTACCCAGGATTATGCCCCAGTGGGGGCAGAGAGCCAAGCCTCTGGCTCTAAACCTGGCACCCCCCACTCCAGTGGCAGCGGCCCGGGGGAGGGCCAGGCAGGCTGGCGTGGGCTCTGGGCTGCTATGCGCCCACGTGCTGCGATGTGACTCATCGCCAGACCCCTTCTCGCCCTCTTCAAGGGACAGAGGGACGTTGCTCTAGAGAACACTTAACGTCCTCCGTCAGCCCCATTGTTTTGTTGCTGGCATGGGCTTTAACTGGAGGAATAAGACCTTTTCACTTTCAGTCACCCATCAATCTCTCAATAAACTGTTCACATCTGAGTGTTCGCCTACATGGACAGATAAATACCGCATCACAGCACATAGCCCACGTGGCTCTGAGGAAGCAAAGGGCAAAGGTGAGGAGGCTGTGCACCTGCGTTCTGCTCCGGCTGGGGCGCACGTGTGAAGCTGGGTGGTGGGTGGTTTTTATTGAAAGTAAAACACCTGTTTGTCTGTTGAGAGCTGCCGCCGGGTTGTTCCCACCTTTTGCATGCGGCGATATCCAAATAAGGCAAGGAGGAGAATATGTGACCCCAAAATATGCCACTTGGGCATGTGGATCATTTTGAGCTAACGGCGATCCCCGGGGTCTCACGTTTCTACGGGCTCCTGTACACATGTAATTAAACTCATTTTTCCTGTTAACCGGCCCAGTGTCAGTCCAGTTATTAGAGCAGCCAAAGCGGCGAGCAGGGACGTTTTCCTCCCCAGCCCTGGCTCTCTCTTCACCCCTATCTCCCGTCTCTCTAGCGCTTTCTCAAGAATGGGCAATGCTTTCTGTGGACACTCTGGAAGTCCCTGCAGCGTGAGGGCTGGGGACTTACTAAAAAGCAGAGTGAGGAGCTGGGAGCCATGTGGAGGCCACCTGGCTTCCCTGGTGGTTAGTGTGAGAGAGAGAGAGGCCTAGAAGGAGAGTTAATGTGCCCCCACCCCCGCCCGCCGCAGCCCTAGCTGGCCTGGACTCTCCACGCCAGCCTGCAGCTCTCTTCCTTAAACCCTTCTACCTCTCAGAGAAAAAGACACTTGCACCTGCTTAAGACCGACCGGGTGGGTCCCCAGCTGCTCCCGCTGGAGCCTGACTGGGTCACCACCTCAACAGCTGCCAAATGTTTACCTCCCTGACTCCTGACCACGTGGGCAGCGTTTGGACGAACAGGAAGCCGAGCCGAGGGCCACCGAGGAGCCTGGCGCCACACCGCGCACACAGGAGCCAGAGTCCAGGCCAGGTCCCGGCGAGACCCAGGCTTGGCCACCTTCCTGGGAGCAGCTCATGCTTCCACCTGGTACCTGTCAGCCTCTCTCCCGGGCACTGGAGAGTCCCAGCAGACAGACTCTGCCCCGCCCTCTGCTGAGGCCATAAGGACAATGAAGGCACAGTGAAGAGAGCAAAATCTGCCCTTTTAAGTGACTGTAACTACTTGGCTCACTGATGAAAGCCACAGATGCCACCTGCCTCCAGACTAGAGTGAGAAGCAGCAGTGATTCATGGTCATTGGGTGACTTAAGTGAGACACCAGTCCCGTGAGTCAGGCTGCGAGCCTCCCGGGCTGAACCCTCCCTCCCCTCCAGATCCGGGCTGTGCAGCCCCTCCTGCTGGCGGTCTGCACCTTGCTTTGTAGTCAGTGTTATTCTCACACAGGTGTTTGAGTTATCATTAAGCACTGCTGTTAAAGAAGCCATAGGTTACTCGAACTAGAAAAGGTGCTTCGGAATCACTTCCCTTTCAGTTTTACAGATGCTTATGCCAGCATCCAGACCAGGGCAGGGACCTGCCCTTGATCGCGGGGACCCGGGTCCCCTCCCTGTTCTGTGTCCAGTGACCAGGCACCAAAGCTGGCCTCCCAGGTATGAAGATATCCCCCTCCCACTGGGCTCAGCCTGGGGCTGGGGGAGACCAACTGTCCACAGGGGATCAGGCCTGGCCCGGGGCTGGCCAGCCTGGGACCCTCCTCGTCCTGTGCTCCCTGGGCTTCATTTTGGTGGTGCCCCCCTCTCCGTTTCCTGCTGAATTTTACTCAACCTCTTACTGGACATGGCCAGTCTTAGGCTAACCAGACAGAGTTATTAACCAGGAATGGATCTTTCCACCCCCTTCCGCACTGGCCCTTCCTGCTGCCCACGCCCGGCCCACTTCCAGGCCCGGGGCGCCGGAAGGCTTCTTGGAGGAGGCAGCGGGGGGCGCGCCCGCCTCGGTCCCTCCACGTCCTCCAGGGTGGGCCCTGGGACTTGCTGGACACTGGACGTTCTCGCCCTCGACGTCGGGTGCCGGGAGCCAGCCACCTGAGGACCCCTCAGGTGCGGTCACCAGCCACCTGAGGCTCCCGCAGGTCCCTCGCTCGGTTTCCCGGGCGGGGGCGCACAGACACGGCGCACGCGCGGGACCAGCCTGGACTATTCGGAGACGACTTGCTCGCCAGGACCCGCGCCCCACCCCCTCCAGGCTCCGCCCCCAAGGGAGGTCCCCCCCCCCCCCGGCGAGCGCCAATCCTGCTGCCCAGACCCCGGCCCTGCCCAGGCCCCGCCCCGCGGCCCGCGCCCTGGGGACCCGGCGGGCCACGGGCAGTGCGCGCGGGCCGGGCGGCCGGAGCAGCCGCGGGCGGGTGTGGCGCGCGGGCCGCGCGCAGCCATGGCGGAGGCCGCGCCGCCGCGCCTGGAGCTGCCCTCGGGGCTGCTGGAGCTGTGCGCGCTGCTGGGGGCCTCGCGGGACAGCCTCCGCGGCCCCGAGCAGGTAAGGGCCCCGCGGGGCAGCTGAGGCGGCGCGGCCGTGGGGGGACCGGTCAGGACTCCGCGCACCCCGATCGATGCCCGGCGAGCCGCCCCCCCTTGACCGCGGCGCCCCCCGTGTGAGGACCCCGCTCGCTGCGCGGTGCGGACGGTGCGCCCGAGGTTCGGCCAGGCCCGGCTGCCCGGTGCCCAGAACGGCGGGTGTCGTCCCGGGAGGTGGAGTCGCCAGTGGCTGCCACTGGGCGCCCCCCCCCGCCCCCCACCAGCGCTCCCTGGGCTGGGGACCCGCCGGAGTCGTCACCGTGGCGAACCCGGGAGGAGAGCTCTGGCGCGCGTCCGCGTTTCCGTGGGCGCGCCCGCCGCCCGCGGTCTTCAGCGCTCCCTCCTGGCCGAGGTGGCGGAGGTCACGGGGGGGGGGGGGGGCGGCCTTCCACCTCACCCCCTCTTCTCTGTGTCAACGCCCAAGCAGCCAAAGTGACCACTCATGTCCCTTTTTTTTTCTGGGGGACCCTTTTTTTTTCTCTTGGCTGTGGGAGTCTGTGACCGTCCTTTCTCTCTGGTTAGGGGTGATGCCCAGTGAGTTCAGAGACCCCTCAAACTCTACCGCCCAGTTTTCCGGGCAAGTCAGTGACAGGCACTAGCGTCTTTAAGACTTCATGGTTGAATGGTTGTCACCAAGAGGAGCTAAGTGTGGCCACAATTAACCAGATAAACGGCTGCTTATGCTGTGCCAGTCTGGGCTCCTCGACCAGTTGTGATGATTTCTGCATTTCCCTTCCCCTTTCTTACTTCCTGAACCCCATAATGTCTGTGTCCCCTTTTGGTCCGTCTCCTCCCGCCTGCGGCCGTTTGGTTGAGTGTCCCTGCCTCAGACTTGCCGGAGGGCAGTCCGCCTTTCCACTCGGGGAGGACCCCGTCTCAGCCGAGGTGCCCTGCGCAGTGAGGCGGCCGTCACAGCAGTCAGGAGCAGGATAAATCACCCGGAACGTCCACAGTGGTCCCTCCTGGAGCCAGACAGGCTGTGACAGTTTGCTGCCCTGCATTTTTCCATATGTCCTCTCCGTTCTGTGCTCGGATTCTGTTAGGGGTCTGGCAGCGCGTGGAGACAGAAGCAGCCGCGGCAGGAAAGAAAGAGTCAACGGGGGAGCTGAGCTCCCCGGGGCCGCCCCACTTACGAGACCGACATCATCGATGCCCGATTAACCAGACATGATTTTATTTAGCTTTGCTTTTATAGTATTTTGAATGCCCAAAACTTTAATAACTGCTAATTTTGCTTGAATCACCATGGCTCTGTGATTCAGGCATTCCTGTTTCTGAGACGTAAAAACAAAGCCCAGAGGAATGCGAACTATCCAACTTAATCTTAGAGTACAGTCCTTTTTTTTTTTTTTTTTAATTTCTTGGATGAGGTGATGTTTGTTTTGTTCAAAAGAGTGACGAAGAATTTGAGAATACCTTTCAATCCCCTTGTGAGTTCTGTGGTGAGTTGCATTTCCCGCCCCTCTCTGGTTGCTATGGCGATGAGGCATAGGATGTGAGGGCATCCAGCATGAATCCGTCACACACTGGAGGAAAAGTGCTCAGAGCACCTCCCATGGTGTAGGTCACTGGCGTGATTCTCGTGTGTGGAGGCGCATGTTTATGGATTTTAGTGGAGAGTGTCCTGGCTTTCAGTTTTGAGACTGTCCAACAGAACTTTCTGGATCCAGCGCTAGCTCCCAGCCACATCTGGCTTCCTGGGCGCTTGAACTGTGGCTACTGCCTCAGAAGAGCTGGAGTTTAAAGTTCCCGTAAGTTCAGTTACTTTAAATAGCCCCACGTGGCGACTGACAACCGTCTTGGCTCAGTCAGCTGTGCAGCGTTTTAACACATCGGTTGGTTCCTGCTAGTTTCACAAAGGAGGCCAGTCCCGCCGTGCAGGTTGGTGCTGCCCTGTCGTCTCATGAAGCTGTGACTCCAATGAACTGGGGTGGTGTGGTTTTTACTTTTCAATTAGCTTTGTCTTTTGAAGGGTGTTTATTGGGGAGGGGCGTAGTGTGTTCCAGTCCAGAGAAGAGCGGGGACTCGCCTGGGCGGCCGGTGGAAATGGGGGTGAGCCGCCCGGGTGAGGGGCAGCTGTCCGCCGGGTGAGGGGCAGCTGCCGCGGGGCCGCGGAGTGCCCTGTGCGCACGCTGACATGCGGGTGGCGCCTCCGGGAACTGGCTCTAACTGGTTTGTGCGCAGTGTGCGTGGGTGAGACGTGGCAGCCGGCCCTCAGTGGGGGTCGGGCACACACGCCGCTACGGAATTTTCGAGTGTGGCCCTCTGCAGTGTGAACGGGGAAGCCCGCCACAGTGTGTGGGCACCCGGGGAGAAAGCCCCACGGCTACTGGAGCCATTTGTGAAACAGTGAGGTTTACGCCTACACGAAGCGTGGAGAGGACGAGCCGCCTTCGGCTCTCGGAGTCCCGGAGGCCTTTCCCTTCTGCTGCTGTTGCCTTTCTCACGTCTATATTGCTGTCTCCCCAAGGAATCTGTATTGCTTCTCCAATCAGAACAGGCAGCAATGGGAAAGAGTTCCCTTTTGGAAAAAAACAGACGTGCGATGACCCTCGTGCCTGCTTGGCAGCATCGGGCCACTTCACTTGAAGCGACTAAAGGTGGACAGAGGGAGTGGCGGCGTTTATCGGCTTCGGTGGGACGACTGGTGTCAAACCAGAGGAGCCTCCGGGCGTCACCGGGTGCAAGTGCGGATGGACAAGCGGCAGCCACTAGGCCTTCTGTGCCGGATGTGGCGGTGTGGGGGAAAGGGCACGGCCCCTGCCTGTCCCCACGCTCGGCTCTGAGTGATCTGGAAGGGACAGGGTGCAGCGGGGAGTGGCTGGCGTGCGCCAGGCTGCGGGGTGAGCGGGGAGGCACGGCACCGTGTCAGGTGCGTGGGTTTACAGCATGACGTTGGGTGCCCTTGTGCGTGGCTATCGGGGGGTGGGAGGTGCTGGCTTTGGAAGCAGGCTGGCCGGCTGCTCAGGTGTCTGGCCAGCCCGGGGGTCGGCCCGTCCTGCGGCACATGCACACGTGTGACACACGTGGGGTGGACAGTGGCGCTGGCAATGCAGAGAAACAGACCAGGTCTTGATCCGATGGAGGGACGGAGATGGGTCCACAAGCCCATCAGGCCGCAAAGGGCCTGGTCTGCCGGGGTGACCAGTAGGAAGAGGCCAGCCTGGGTGGCGGGAGCCTTTCGGGCAGCTGAGGAGCCCCACGTGCCCTTAAGACGGAGATGCCCCTTTGGGGAGGGTGGGCCCAGAGGCAGGTGAGGCCTTGGGCCAGGTGCAGGAGGCGGTGGCCTTCTCCTGGAAGAAACCGCGAAGAGTCGGTCCTGGCGCGTCCGTGCTGAGCCCTGGGTCCTGCAGGCGCTCGGGTGCGAACGTCGTGCGGATGGGACCTTTAGAGGCCTTTCTGAGGCCGGGGGCCTGAGTGTGGGTTTGCAGCGTGGACGCCCCGCCCTGAGCACCCTGCGGCGCCATGTCCATCACGGGCGAGGAGTGAGTAGGTGGAGGGTTGCGACTGGCACGGACATGCAGGAGCTTAATCCTTCAAAGTACAAGTTTAAGGGGCCCGCCCGGGTGTGGCTGGAGGCCGTGGGCACCGTCTGGGGCTGGAAAGAGGGCTGAGCTTGGAGCAGGTGGGAGAGGGCGGGAGGCGGGGCTGAGCCCCAGGGGTGCCAGTCTGCAGGGACTGCCGTGGAGCAGCAGGGGGGGAGCGTGCACCCCCGACTGCGACTTCTCTCTTGACATTGCTCACGGGGCGGTGTGTCGCCCAGTCTTTATGGCCATAGCTTCTTACGTGAGGAGGAAATAGCCCAGGTTCATCGTCCATGGGGTCCAAACTGTGGGATTTTGAAGATTTTAGAAAAGGTTTTATACAACCGAAGAAGTGGGTCCCTCCGTGCGTGATGCACAGGCCTTAAGGCTGCAGTGACCTGAGCTTGGTCTCGGTCCCTACGCATATTACATTTTTTTCCTAAATGTAAATTACTGACTGAATTTAAATCTCATAGCATAAAGATAAGTCCTGACCTCAGAGAGTATTTCGTGACTGAAAATGCTGTCATGGCGTCAATCCCGTTAAACGTCATGGTGACGCGTACAGGGTTTGAGCATATACACAGCCCTTCGCTGCCCTGCGTCCCCACCAGCCCGAGTGGGGATGCGGGACTTCCTGGGGACCCGAAGGGCCGAGGCACTCGACCTGCGGTGTGCCCTCTATTTCCTGCACTCCCCCTTGACGGGGTGGCTCGAGGCCTTGGAGGAAGTAGTTTGCCACCGTAGTCGGGACGGAGCCCGGGTTTGAAGTCAAGTGTGTCCCCCACGGCACCAGGCCTCGTTCAGCAGGGATGCTGACTTCCGCCCGTTTCAGGTCGCCCAGAAAAGGGGGCCCCGGGCCCCCCCGCCCTCAGCCCGGAGGTCCTGTCCATCTTTGTGCCGCCCTTCGCCACCAAGGAGGACAGCCCGGCAGCCGGTGCGAACTGCCCGACGCTGGCCAAAGGCAAGAGGCGCTCCTTCAGGAAGAAGAGGGAGAAGCCCCTGGGAGGGGCCTCCCGGACGGCACCCAGGGGCCGAGCCGGAGGACGTCGCCGTCCCCAACGGCGTGACCTGTTTGCCCTGCCTCAGCTATGCTTCCCAGGTACGGGGGCCGGGCGCGGCCGAGCCTCAGGCCAGAGTCGCGGTCTGTGTCTGGGAGTCAGCAAGTGCCACCGGGGTGGGCCCGCACCCCCGGGTCCCCGCGTCCCCACCCCCGGGTCCTGGGATCTAGCCGTCTTGCTCTCGGGAGGCTCAGAGCTCCAAGGCAGCCCGTGTGTGGGCGACCGGAGTCCTGGACCCCTAGGGCTGCCCGGTCCCGCGCCGGCTCGGGGCTTCCGGACGACTTCCAGTGCTTAGTCTGGTCTGCTTAGATGATGTCCAGCAAGCCAGCCCTGCCCCCGGGGCCAGAACCACGGGTCGCGTTTTTTTCCCCAAACTGGCCAGTTCACGGAAACACCCGGCTTGTGTTCCGGGCTTCACGTTGGTCTCATGGGTTATAAAACTGGGACCGGCCAGGACCCCCCCCCCCCGCCCCCGCCGTCCAGGATGATGAAGCCTGCGGCCCAGGCTTCCCGAACCCGCTTCTCTCTCCTCCACCTGCAGGGGGCATGTGTGTGGCCTCTGAGCCGAAGGAGGACCACATCCACTTCCTGGTGCTGACCGACGTCTGCGGGGACAGGACGTACGGCGTGGTCGCCCAGTACTACCGGCCGCTGCACGTGGGTGTTCCCGCGACGTCCCCCCGCAGCGGGGTGGGGCGCCGCTCCGCCCCGGCGACGTGCACGGGACGTGACGCTGCCTTGTTCACTGCGCGGCGCAGCCCCAGCCCCGTCCCCCCGGAGGGACACGCCGCCCCGCCACCCGTCCACGCGCGGCCTCTGGGTCCGCCTGGCCTCTTCGGCCGCTGTGCCATCGGCGTGCACATGGAGCTCGGGCCAGCCTCCCCCCTTTCAGCGCTGCGTGGCCTTGCGGTGTGGAACCGTTCCGGTGTCCGTCCCTCGGCCGTGTGCGTTAGGTTTGGCGAGCATGAGGCAGCCACATGTTGGGGAGCGTTCTCTGGCCGAGCTGCTGTGAGCGCCCTCGGAAGAGCTTGTAGGGGAAGCCAGGGGCCTAGAGGCACAGGGTGGCGGCCGCCCACTTCCAGGGGGTTTCCAGGAGCAGAAGGGGGGCTGCGACTTCCTTCTCGGGCCTGCGCTTTGCCGAGGGAAGTCAGCGGGTCCCACAGAGCGGAGACGAACAGTGGCCTGGCTTCCTCTCCCCGCTCGGCCCCGGAGACGGGGCAGTTGCTTTTGGTACAGTTATCCTGACGCGTTACTCTGAGGGTCGGGGGGCGTAAGATACCATCAGGTGGGCTGTCCCTTCTGCGTGTGGAGCCCAGGCGCACCTGGGAGCCCAGGAGTCCTTCAGGGGGTGCAGGAGCACGGCGCGCGGCCATTTCTGGGCGAGGTCACCTTCCGTGACGGGCCCAGCAGAACGGAGAGGTCAGCCCCGCAGCCTCACGTGCCGGCGGTGGCCTCGGGGGCCGTGGGAGATGGGCGGGGCTGGGGTGCCTGCCCCCACCTAGCCAGTTCTGCCCCTTGAGACGCCCGCAGGTGACTCATTCAGGGAAGTGCCTCGGGAGTTTGCGAAACGGCATTAGAGTGACGACAATACCGTGCGCGTTTGTCCTTCTAACAGGAGAAATTACCATCATCATCGTCGTCGTCAAATACAGCAAAAAAAGCCATAGCCCTTGTATTGCATTAAATACGCCAGATGTGACTGTTCCCACGACACACGCCTGTCTGGTGGACATGGCTGCCTGGCTGTCCCCTGCATGGCTGCGTGGGGACCCACATGGGCCCCACACCTCTCTCCCCGCCATGTGTCCTGAGGACCGATGGTGACCTGTTCCAACCTGGGCCGTCCCCTGCGCTCTGCTCTGCCTCTCGTGGCTGTAACACCTGCCGCCCACGTGGACGAGCTCGACTGGTAGCACCGTCCCCACGTTACGGGCGAGAGGGAGGCAGCGCAGCGAGGCTGAGCGACATCCTGTGCTCACACGGCCACCCGGATGCGAGCTTGCGCAGACCGGCTGCAGGGCGAGGTGCTCTTTAAACGGTGGTGGGCAGGCGGGTGATGCAGCCCGCTGTCTCCTGGGCTTCTGCCGTTTCCTGTCTCACTAGCACTCAAGTAGGCACTAGTCCCTGCTCGTCCCCAAAAGTCCCGAACTGAAGCTGTCATCTTGCTTCTTCATCCCTGCCCAAAGAGCACCCCCACCCCAGGGCCCAGACTGTGGGTCCCTAATACCGTGCCACCGGTGAGCTCCCCAGCGAGCTGTGCCTTGTGGAGCCCAGCGCTGGGCCCTTTCTCTGACCGAGGTCCCACGTCACGGGCGAGGCCCCCAGCCCCTGCAGCTGTCCGTGGCGCCCGCCTGGCGGCTGGGAGCCCGTGAATGCCGCAGTTTTTCTTTTCGAAGCCGAGCCCCGTGCCCCTTGTGTGTCTCACTGCGTCGGAACTGTACCTTGTCACCCAGACCCACGAGCTTGTCCCGGCCGGACGCACCTTAGGCCTCTGTGACCTCAGCACCGCTGTGGGGCCCCGTCACCGAGGGCCAGTGCTCGCTCGGACTTGGCAGTGAACCCGGAGGGAGCCTGCGCCCCGGACGCGAGGGCTCTGGCCAGCCCGTGCCCCGTGCCGGTCTGGAAGCGCGGAGGCTGTGGAAGGCAGATGCCGAGATCTGCCGGGACGGGCGGTGACGTGTCGCTGTTGCTCCCCTCCAGGACGAGTACTGTTTCTACAACGGCAAAGCGCACTGGGAGCCGACCTGGCCGGCCGCCGGCTGCTTCGTGCCCTTCGCCGTGTGCGTGGTGTCCCGGTTCCCCTACTACAACGCCCTCAGGGACTGCCTCTCCTGGTGAGCTCGGACACGCCGCGGGTCACTTCCACACCCCGACGTTTCGCCCAGGCCCCTGGTGGCCAGTTCCCGGCCCCTCTGCCCCAGGCACCCACGTCCCATCGCCGTTTTGCCCCGCACCCCTCAGACGGTGGGACACGCAGGGGAGACAGGGTTTCTCGGGCACTTTGCACGGCTGCTTGTTCCTTCCGGACGGAAGATGCACACGTAGAGGACGCACGGGTTCCAGTGACGTGTCACAGACGGACACTCCTGTGACCAGCACCGAGATCAAGAAACAGAGCATGGCCAGCCCCCCCAAGCCCGGAACTCCCCCCCGCCCTGGGGGCCCCTCTCCTGCGGACGAGGTCCCAGGACTGCTATGTGGCCATTACAGAGACTCTTCCTCTTCGGTTAGAAAAGCTAAGTGACAGTCGGATTGTCACACGTATTTTGTGATTTGACCTTTTTTTTTTTTTTTTTTCAGTTTATTGACTCATCTGAAGTTCTGTAAAGATTTTGAAGTTGACAATCACATAAAAGATTTTGCGGCAAAACTATCCCTGATACCTAGCCCGCCTCCTGGACCACTCCATTTGGTAATTATCTTACACTTTTCCTCTGCAAACAGCAAAAGTAACATATGAAGAAGGTTTAAACGTTTTAAATGATTCTTGGGTTCTAGCTGTGTTCAAATCATGCTTCTCAAGTTCCTTACAGAAGTGTATTTACACTATTTCTAAAGGTAAAAAAAAAAAACCCAACTAGATAGAATTTGAAATTTTTTTCTAAAAATTTAGAAATGAAATTTTGTTCTCAAGTCAAATGTGTGCCTTCGCCCGGGCCTGCGGGCCTGCCCCCCCCCCGCCACGGTCCAGCTCCGACTTACGTCCCCCGCCGTCCTCTGCTCCCCGTGTGCGGCCGCGGGGCCCCCGCACGCGCTGTCCCCAGAAGTGCCGCCCTCCCCGTTTCCCGGTGGCCCGGCCCTCTCCCATCATGGCTCACTGCCGTGTGGGCGTGTGTGTGTGTACACGTGTTTTTATGCCCATTTTCGCTATCAGACTGAGCACGAGGCCAGGCGGGTGAATCTGCCTTGTTTTGAACATCTCGCTTCTGCAGACGAGCGGTAACAGAAAGCACGGGGCCCCCAAGAATTAGGAGGTGTTACGTCCTCACTGTCGGAAACTACAGCCTTTTCCTGTTTTCAGGTTTTTTCCCACCATAAATATTCACTTAGAACGGGACTAAGGTGACCGAGAAAGCGCGCACAGCGAACATTTTGTCCTGGGGCCTGTTTTCTGCACCCAGTGCAGTGAGTCCTCACCTAACAGCGTCAGGGTTCTGTGACCTTCAGTGCAACGACGCCTGAGGGTCCGGTTCTACCGCGGGCCGGTCGGCGTACGTCCACGTCAACGCGAGTTAGGGGCCCAGGGCGCCTCCAGTGCCGAGCACCCTGCAGGTGTCCCGGGAGGACCCGCCGGCCTCCACTCTGCCCCTCGTCCTCCCGGGCTCCCCCCGAGGAAGCCTCACCGTCCTCGGATCCCACGCTGCTCCCGTCCCCCGGGCCCGCCCCCAGCACTGTGCCCACCTGGTCAGGGCGCTTCGGGGCTGGGCGGCCCCCTTGGGAGGCCCGGCTGCTCGCGGCTCCCACTGCTCACGGTGCCGGCTGCTCAGCTCGCCGAGAGCCCGATGGTGTGGGGAGGGGGGGCAGCTTCCTCCTCTGTGTCCCTCCGCCCTTTAGCACACAGTGGGCATCTGTGAACGTGAAATTCAACGTTGTTGAAAAATATCATCCCGAAAAGTAAAGTGTCTTAAAAGTTTTTGAATTACGTACCTTTGAGGAGCTTTGACTGTTGAAAGCACTAAGCACCCACACTGTCTGATGAGTGAGAACAGTGTCTGCTAGCGACGGCCGACAGGCGAGAACAGTGCTAGCTACGACAGGTGACAGGTGAGAACAGTGCTAGCTACGACAGGTGACAGGTGAGAACAGTGCTAGCTACGGCCGGTTCGAGCACGCTTTACGACTTGCACTAGTGGGACCATGTCTGGACGGCAGCTGGTCTTCGTCTTGCCAGTGAACAGTTCGCTGGCCACTTAAAGAGCTAAGGACGTTTGGCTGAGAAAGGCGCCAAGTGCTCCCTTTACAATGACCCCTCATTGGTGGCCCTGTCTGTCCCTGGGCCGTTTTGTTGTTCTGGGACCTGCCAAGGGGGTGGCGTGAGTCTTCAGAAGTGTCTTCTTGCTCGGACGCTTTCCGAGTCCAGACAGGGACTTCGGGAGCATTGCGGCCTCTGCCGGCAGCAGCCCCCTGAGCTGACGCCAGGAATTGGCCTTGGCAGGTGTTTAACATGAAGCCACTACAGATCGTGTTCCCCGCGAGAGCGGACCCCGAGAGCCCGCTCATCGACCTGGACCTTCACCTGCCCTTGCTGTGCTTCAGACCCGAGAAGGTGCTGCAGGTACGTGCCCCCTACGCCGTGTCCCGTGCCAGGGGGCTCGCGGGGGCGTCACACCGACCGCTGTGCCAGAGGTGACTCAGCGCCGGTGTCTGCCACCGTGGACAGACCCAGAACGTGACAGCTCTACGGGGAGCGGTAACGTTTTTGCTTAAACTGACGTCCACTAGCAGCGGTCCCCAGCCTTGGGCACCAGGGCCCGGGGCTCCTGTGCTGGTGCTGGGAGCCGCTGCACTCCGCCGCTCCCCTCCTGCCGTGCGGCCTGGTTCCGAACGGGCACAGACCAGCACCGGTCCGCGGCCGGGGGGCGGGGACCCCGGCACTGTAGTACGTGCTATTCGCAAGCAGCACTTTTCTTGGGGCGGGGGGTCAAAGTGGCTTTTGTTTTGGCAGCTGGAGCGGGGAGATGGGGGGGTCTGTCCCTCTGGTTTTGGGGGGGGCGGCAGGTCACGTGTCTTTCGTTGCCCGTGCCCGGCCGGGGCGTGTTCGAGCTCACGGCGTGTCGCCCCCAGGTCCTGACGTGCCTCCTCACGGAGCAGAGGCTCGTGTTCTTCTCCTCCAGCTGGGCGCTGCTGACGCTGGTCGCCGCGTGCTTCCTGGCCTACCTGCACCCGCTGCAGTGGCGGCACACGCTCGTGCCCATCCTGTCGGAGCAGATGCTCGACTTCGTCATGGCGCCCACGTCCTTCCTCATGGGCTGCCACCTCGCCCACTTCGACGAAGTCAGCCAGGTCAGGGGCCGGCCGCCTGGCCGGGCGCCGACTCCCCGGGAGCCGGCCGTGAGGGCCGATGGCGGGGAAGCTGCTTTGAAAGTGTCCGAAGGGAGGGCCGGGCACACGAGGCCACCGAGGGAGGACACCAGCCACTTCCCGTTAGCGAGTGCGCGGGGCGCCGCACACAGCAACACAGACACAGTAATGCACACACCATACACACCGCAATACACACTAATACACGCACACACATGCACACACCATACACACAGTAATACACATGCGCACACTAATACACATGCGCACACATGTGCACACAGCAATACGCGTGCACGCACACAACACATACATGTGCACACAGCAACACAGACACAGTAATGCACACACAGAGGTGCACACACCATACACACTGCGATACACACTAATACACGCACACACATGCACACACCATACACTCAGTAATACACATGCACACACTAATACACATGCGCACACAGGTGCACACACTATACACACTAATATACACACGCACACACGTGCAGACACTAATACACATGCACACACATGTGCACACAGCAATATGCGCACATGTACACAGCACATACATGTGCACACAGCAACACACGCGCACACATGTGCGCACACAGTAACACGTGCACACAGGCACACGCCTGCACACACCGTGCACTGCCTCGTCTGTCCTCGGGCCGTGTGCGAGGCGTGGTGCTCTGCGTGCTCCATGTCACGTCTCCGCCCACGTCCATTCACAGCCGCTCAGTGAGGCGTTTGGAGTCGCTGAGCCCGATGCCGGGTGTGGCCTCTGCCGCTTCCCAGTTTTGTGCCCCGAGTGGGTTAGTGTTCTTCCCTCAGCCTCGGTTTTCGGTTTTCGCATCTGTGGGGTGGGGCACAGGGCACGTCCCCAGGGGCAGGGCTCCGAGCCGAGGGCACCCCACAGCTCACTCAGAGCGCCCCAGGGCTTGGCGGGCAGTGGCGGCTGCCGGCGCTCCTGCTCTGTTTTCCCTCCTCCCTCCCTCCCCCACTTCCGTTCGCTTCTGTTGTGCTGTGGACCTTCTTTCCGGAACACGCGTGTGCCTTTGGCATGTTGCTGAGCGTCTCGCCGTGAGACAGGCCCGTGAGCGCGGCGAGCTCTTCAGGGTCCTGCCGTGGAAGGCCGAGGAGGGCGCTGGCCTGTCTCGGCGGGGGTGGAAGGGCCGCTGGGGTGGTGGCCGGCATGCGGTCAGTGCTAGATGAGGGGGAGGCGCAGCCATTTCCACGGCCGTGCTCGCCGGCGATGGCTCATGGCGTGGGTTTGTGACACGTGTGATGTGGGCCGCAGGCAGAGTGGGCTTGGCTTTTTAGCTTTATTCAGGTCGTGCTAGAAGGAAAGGTGGCTGGCGTGTGCCAGCCGGGCGCGCTGGGGAGGTGCTGGGTGTCGCCCAGCGCTTGCCAGAGCGCGTGACTCACCGGGGACAAACACACTTTGAGAAAAGGCCATTCCGACCTCTATGGAAGGAACGGAAAAACGTCACCCCGCCCCTCCTTGCACATGAGAAAAAAATAGGCTGTTGAAGTTTAAAACTGTGTTTCTTTTTTTAGTCATTTGGAGGAAAAGAAATGTCTTGCTTCAGACCAGAAGGGACAGGTTTCATCACGTTTACGTGACAGCTGCAGTCAGCAGTCACGCAGGAGTCCCTCATAACGACTTCCTGTTCTAGGGGCTTCGGGACGAGCAGCAGGAGTCACCCAGGTGGTTTGGGTCGGAGGCTTTTGTCGCCGGGGCTGGGAACTGGGCAGCCACCCCGTGGCCCGCCTGGCCGTGACTGCACTCGCTCGGCACACAGGCTCAGAGCGGGCAGCGCCGGCCACCAGGCCGACACTGGACCTGGGCGCTGGCCCCAGGAGGGGTCGTCTGTGCGTGTTTCACGCGAGGTGGGTCCCAGCCCGGAGTGGTGACCGGTCACATTCCAGGGGCTGTTGAATGGCAGGACTCCAGTGCATGCTTCGTCATTTGTGTACTTTGTCACAGATAAGACCTTACAAGTAATCCGTGAAGATATTTCAGAAATTCTAAGTGTGCGTCTGATCGCCGGGCCTCGGGCCCTGCCCACACCCCGGTTCTGGGATGGGCGGCTGAAGGGAGACGTGGGTGTTGCTGCTTGGAGTTGCTCTGGTCGCAGTTCTGGAATGTTCTCCCCAGGCCCCGGCAGTGTTGGTACCGGGGCAGGTGGAACCCTGGCAGTGTGTACTGGAGTCTGGACTCAAAGGCGCTGGCACGGAGCTCGTTACCGTGACTTGCGGTATTTTCTGTGTTTTGGGGTGGAGAGTCTGCCGTGCACATTGGGCCGGGTGACAGCGAACGGTGACCCCAGCTCAGGGCGTGCAGCGTGTGATTGTTCGCAGAGGGGCGTGCTGGGCGGAAACTCCCACACGTGTCTTCACGCTCCCCTTGCAGGAAGCTGACGGTTTGGTTCTGATTAACATTGACGACGGGACCATCACGCACTCTGGCGACGGCGACCTGGCTATCCCCGGCCTGCCCCTCCTGGCAGCCCAGACGTTCGTTCAGAGGTAAAGCCGGACTCAGCACGTGCCAGGCCTCTCTGCTCGTGTTCTCAGCCTGCCGAGTCGAATGAGCTCTCTCCAGGGGCCCCTTTTTTAATGCCCCCCCCAAGTTACCGATGGGCATGCGAAACACCCTGAAAGCGTTGGCGCACCTGCCCGGCCACGCCCGCCCCGGCTGCCTCCTCTGCGGCCAGCATGGCCTGGCGTGGCGTGCGCTGTGCTCAGCACCCGTCTGCTCCCTGCAGGGTCCAGAGCCTCCAGCTGCAGCACGAGCTGGACCTGGCTCACCTCGGCGCCAGCACCGACCTGAACGATGAGCGGGTACGCAGGCGTGCCTGGCAGCAGCGGCTGAACGGCCAGATCCAGCAGCTCACGCTGCAGCTGCTGGTCAGCGTCTTCAGGTATTCTAAGCAGCATTCCCAGGGGCGCCCGAGGCCCAGCCCGCTCACGGGCCCATGGTGGCAGCGCCCCCCGGAGCTAGGTGACTGAAATCCGTGACAGTGAAATGCTTGTCTCATGATTATTACCTCTGAGCAGCCAGCCCCTCGGGAACTGTGTTCTTCCAACTCTGATGCTGCCAGGGGGTTGGGGGGACTTCTCTACCCCCATCTCTCCTGCAAAAGCCCCCCAGTGGGCGCTGTGCTGGCTGAGGGCTCAGGTCAGCCCGGGGAGGGGCTCAGACAGGCTAGAGCACCAAGCCAGAGCGTTCAGGACATGCCTGGTTAGATCGCTGTCCTGTTGCCCCTTGTTCCATACCTGTCACCGTCAGCATCCGCTGTGTGCTGTGGGAAGTGGTCCCTGAGCTCGGACTGGCTAAGCAGACAGGTGATGTGTTTATTTCAATGTGACGTAGCACGGGGACAGAGTCACTGTTTTGGCCCAAGAGAGCAGTCGCATCAGGAGCTTGATGCATTTACGCCTAAAATTGTGTTCCGACTTTATGAGGAAGTTGTTTTCCGGGGAAAAGCTCTCAGGCCTTTTCTTTCCTGCATCTCTCTCTCCCTCCTCTCTCAGGATCTGTCCTGCCCTCCCCCCCACCCCGCCCCTTGCAATGCTTTCCCGGGCCTGAGGGAGGAGGCAGCTGGAAGGACCCCCCTCCCCAACCTGGGATGGGTTCAGGCCAGAGCTTGCTGACTTGCCGAGATGCTGGGTGACTATTTCAAAAACCGACATTTTAATGGCTGAATTTTTTTGATGTGTCTATTTACATAAAGTTGTTTGTTAGGAAGAAATGGGGCGGTGTGCCGTGGACAGGTTGTATATCTCTTTGCTCAAAGCCATATAATTTGTGTGGTCATTGATACGTGGGTTTCCTTTTGTTAAGACAAACTCTTTCTTGAGCAAGATTGGATTAAAAAAATACTGTATAAGCTTGACAAGTTCATTAAAAAGCATAAAATATGATTACGGATTATAAAACTTTATTCCCCGTTGATGAAGTAACTCTTCCCTGAGCTGGGTTAACACGCAGACCCTTCCCAGGTCACCGACCGGAGCTCAGTTTTACTTGTAGGATTAATTATGGATTCCTGCATCTTCCTTTGCGTAAGGAGCCAGGAGGCTTGAAGAGGATGGTGACATTCCCTCTGCAGGGTCCTTCCAGCTGGAGGGAACAGCTCGACCATGAAATAAACCCCAAATGTGTTGTCCTAGGGCTCAGAATCTTTCTGAAGAACAGGGCTTTTCAAAGCGTGTATTTCTTGCCATTTTTCTGCTAGTCTAGTAGCTATATTTTTTTCACGCATTTGGAAGTATGTCAACACTTCGACTTTTTTCCTTTGTCAGGGATGTGAAGAACCACTTGAATTACGAACACAGAGTGTTTAACAGTGAAGAGTTTCTCAAAACGCGGGCCCCGGGGGACCAGGCGTTCTACAAACAGGTGAAGGGCGTGTGTGAGCGTGTGTGGCGTGTGGGCATGCACGCTTGTTCTTGCACTTTCCCGCGTTTAACGCTTTTTCCAAAGTCAGCGTATTCAGCCTCTGTTAAGCACGTTAGCGTTTTAAAAGGTGTTTTTTAGCATCATTCTTTTTGCTCCTTTAATCAGCTTTCTCTTTCTCTCAGCGATCTCTTTAATCAGCTTTTTAGAGTATAATTTGCAATCAAGTGTGATGAATTCTGACAAATGTGCCCGCCTGGGTGACCCCTTCTGCAGCTGGACCCAAACCTTCCCACCTCCCAAACAGGCCTGGAGCCCTCCCCATCCCCCTCACCCCGACACCAGCCTGGCCCCCTCCGGGGAGTCCTTCCGGTCACCCTGTCCCCACCCCCAGGAGCCTTCCTCATCACCTCCAACCCCATCCCGTCCTGGCCCCCCAGGGGAGCCCTCCCCATGTGTCACTGAGGAGGAGTCCCCTGTAGGTGCGGTGGGCAGGCCATGCCACTCCCTCCCCTCAGCAGGACCCCACTGCGCATGCACGGCGCCCCATGACCCACCCCCTCTGGTCACAAGCACTAGCGTTGTTTGGTCCTCGTCCCTCCTGAAGAGGGGCGCCCGGGGCGCGCCGCGGCTCATGGGAAGTGACGGCAGCCTCTCCCCAGGGTCGCGATCCCTCTGCCACGTCACGTGCCCTGCTCCCCTGACATCGGTGCTGAGCGAGGCTTCCGGGCCCTGCGCAGACCCCCCCAAACCTGCCCGCCCATCACCGCTCGAGTTCGCCCGCGGATGCTGGGGCCTCCAGGGTCACAGCCGCAGCCGCGCAGGCGAGCAGTGGCCGCAAAGGCAGCGGTGCAGCCCGCTCCCCGCTCCCGGCCGGGCCGAGTTGCGGCGTGGGGGTGGGGCACATCGGGGTGCGGGGGCAGGACATGGTCAGCGAAGGGGCTGGGCTCTGCTCTTGGCCGTCCCCGAGTGCGCGGGGCTGCACGGCCCCTGCCCCTGTGGCTGGGCGCCCTGACCAGCGCTTAGCGCCGGCTCCGGCCCTCGGCGTGCTGCCTGCTCCCCGCGGAGGACTCCCGCCCCCGCCCGCAAGGCGCGCTCCCCGCGGCCGCCCAGCCCCCATCTCTCTGCCGCGGTGGGCGCGTGGCTTTTCAGCCCCTTCCTCTCTGGGCCCCAGTTCTCCTGCGTGGCCCGGGGCGCTTTGCCCCCTCTCCCTGCCTGGGTTGTGCGGGGGCCTCATCCCCGCCAGGCCACCAGTGTCACCGTGGGAGCAGAGCCCTGGCTGGGGGGGGGGGTGTCACCTTTTCAAACCGGAAGCCAGCAGCTGTGGGTAGCGGGCGCCTAGTGGAGGCGTCAGGAGCACGTGGATGGGAGCCGGACAGGGCACGCGGCTGGAAGGCGCACAGTGCCAGGGCGTCCCCGAGTTGGTGACAAAACTCGGACCGCAGCCGCAGCTGTCCTGAGGAGCAGGGGGGTTGTGTGCGGCTCGAGCTGTTGCGTGACTTTTCACACGCACCGAGTGGCCGGTTCCTGCAGATGGGCGGGTGAGGTGGCGGAGGGCAGTGGGTCCCGGCGGGTCAGAAAGCCGTGACTGGCCGCTGGGTCGGCGGAGGGACGCTCCCGGGCCCCTGCGGCCGCCCTGGTGGCACAGGCCGGTGAGTGCGTGTCCCAGTGAGCCACCGCTGTTGTCTCTTTCAGGTGCTGGATACCTACATGTTTCGTTCTTTTCTTAAAGCCCGGCTCAACAGAAGGATGGACGCCTTTGCCCAGGCGGACCTGAGCACGCAGTCCGAGGAGGACAGGTACTTGTCGCCGTGATGGGGCGTACGGCTCGGGGTGCAGACGCGCGCGCGGTGTGGTTCTGTTCGGACTGAGCGTCGTGCGGTCGGGGAGTCTCACGCAGCACCTGCGCGGTGCGCTTCTGCGCCCCTGGTCCGCGTGCGCGCTGTTCCCTCCCTGGTGCCCCACCCCCCCGTTTCTGCCGTCCCCAAACTGGTTCCCACCTCTTCTCCTGATGCGCTGCACCGCGCGTCCCCGGTGCCCACGCCCTCGCCTGCTCTGTGTTGCGGTTGTTTGCGAGGGCCTCGGACACCGGCCGCCTTGGGGAGCTTGCTTTGCTGAGGCTCGCTGTGCAGCCAGCGCTGCGGCTGTCGAGTGAGGTGTTGCTGCTCTTCCTACCCCAGAGCGAGCAGGATGCTGCTGAGTCCGAGGAGACTGACGGTGGAGAAGACGGCCCCCCGCAAACCCTCGGCCCAGCACGCGGCCCGCAGGCGCATGGTGGTCAGCATGCCCGACCTGCAGGACATCGCCAGCCCCGAGCTGCTGCCCCGCAACGCGTCGCTGCGGAAGGCCGGCCCCCTGGACCGCCGCGACGGCAGTGCAGGTGACGCGGCCTGACGCCGGCCATCTGGTGTCCACTCCCCCCGCGTCCACTGCCCCCGTTCAAGCCGCTGGGAGAAACCGGAGCTCGTTTTGGGAGGAGGGGATGAGTTTGTTTTGTTTTTTAGCTATTTATTTGAAATATCTTTTGAATATTCATTTCTCAAACTACGTTCATTGCAGAAAATTATTTCTTGTTTATATTTTCCATCACTCAGTTTCACCGCTAAAGGTGACAGCTATACGTGGGTTTCTGTCATATTTCTGCACACGTCTGTACGTCTGTGTATACATGTGACACATAAAACACGCTTACACGTCAGTGTCTAACAGGACACGATGAGTGTTAGCCCCACCCCCACCAGGTGTCCTTTACACGAAGGGACCTGGAAGAACAGGCATTCTAGAGGCGACTGCTGGGTGTGAGTCCCTGCGTGGCCACTCCCTGGCCGTGTGACCGCAGCAGGGTCGCCGTCCCCTTCTGTAAAACCCAGGGGCGCCTTATCCTCTGAGCGCCGTGCACTCCATCCTCCTCCTCACCCCTCCCCGGGGTGAGCTGCCTACCTGCAGGGCTGGCCTTGTCCCGTCCCCTGGAGCCTGCAGAGGAGGAAGCTGGCTACCTGGGAGGCCCTTGGGCGGTGTTTGTGGAAGGAGCTGCCGGTGGCTCTGGCCCCAGCTGCTGTGCCTGGGGACAGGTGGGAGCCTCACGAGTGGCTGTTCAGAAAATGAAACACTGTTCTTGCACGGCTGCCCGGCCGGGCAGGGCCGTCCCGTGAACACTCAAGGCGGATGTTTTAATGTTGCATTACCTGCTTTAGCAGATAACGTGGTCAGTATTTCCAGGGTGCCGTGGGGCTCTCCGTGGAGCTTTCCGGAAGAGGCACACGGGTCTCGCTTTACGTTGCACCCTAGGTGTGGAAACTGACGGACACGTGACAGGCGGGCGGGGAGCACAGGCCTGTTTTCCGGGTCTGTGCTGACCACCTGCTCATCCCACCCCCCACCTTCAGCTCCGGAGGCGACCCTGAGGCCGACGTTCACATTCAAGGTGCCGGAGATCCACTTCCCCCTGGTGGGCCAGTGCGTCCAGGCCTACCACTGCGACTGCGTGGCCCAGCTGAGCAAGGCCATGGACGCCCTGGCGCCCGGCAGCTCCGCACTTCTGGCCAGGTACTTGTACCTCCGCGGCCTCGTCCTGCTGAGGCAGGGCCGGCTGCTGGACGCCCTCCTGGACTTCCAGAGCCTGTACAAGACAGACCTCGGGATCTTCCCTGCCGAGCTGGTGAGACAGGCGGTGCAGTCCATGTCGGGGCCCGAGCGAGCCCGGGCCGAGCAGACACCCGAACTGAGGCGGCTCATCAGCGAGGTCCTGGCGCTGCCCGGAGAGGCCCCCCGGGCTGACGATGGTGTGAAGCACTTTGAGCTGCCGCGGACGCACCTGCAGCTGGACGAGTTCGTGCAGCGCATCCAGGAGTCGGGCATCGTGAAGGACGCAGGCATCATAAGCCGCCTGTTCGAGGCCCTGACCGTAGGTAAGGGGACAGGTGGGCCAGCGGTCAGGTGGCTCCCTGCCGCGGGAAGGCTTTGCCACTGTCTGGCCTGGCTGCTGGGAGGAGCTGGGGCGGGGCCTGCTGTGCACAGTGGACTCACGTGTGCACTGTCCAGTTCTGCAGCCTGGGGGAGCAGTGTCCACACCCCAGCAGGACATGTGGTGACTGTCGCCTCCCACTCACTGCCTGGGGACCGTCTTTTCGCTGCCCTCCCCAGGGGAGGGTGGCTTGCTGAGGCCCAGTGCCACGTCTGTCCCTGAGGGAGCTGTCTGGGGTCTGGCGACACCGGCCTTGGTTTGCCTCCGGACAGCGGGAGCACCGTCCAGGGGCGGGGGGCCAGCGCGTTGGCTCCAGGCTCTGCATTCACGACATCAGTGTTCATCAAGTGGGGACTTTGCGTTCCCTCGTCATTTCCTCTCTCGCTTTCCTGTTGCTTGGACCTTTTCTTGCCCAGTTAGACTAAGCGTTTTCTTACATCCAGGTGAAATAGCAGAGGCTTCTGCTTAAAGCCGCCCAGACCACCAGGACGTGTGGACCGCGGTGCCCGCTGGAGGCAGCTGCCCTGGGTGGCGTGTCTGGCAGGGGAGGGAGACTGCGAAGTGGGGCGTCAGGGCGGCTCGGGGACTCCAGGTCACCTGAACACAGGCTGGCACCCTGTGCTTCGTCTTCTCTGGTGACTTATTTTTAAAAACATGCAAGAACACACAGACACCCCACTGCTGTGTTTCTCTTCCGTTGGGATCCAGTGACTGAATCTTAAATACAGAAGCCGTTTCCAGCCTCTGAACCGTTAGCGAGCAGGCGGGCGCCCCCTGGTGGACACTTTGAAATGTTGCAGGGCCTGCGTCTCATCGCTCTCGCTTCTTAATTCCACCGTCAGTAATTCTTGCTCTTGAGCGCCTCTTCTCCCGACCTGTCGCAGCGTTTCGCTGGCTGTCCCACAGAGGGTTGCCAGGATGTCAACTTCCACAGATAACTGTCACCCCTAACACTGATAGGGAGCACGGCTGCCCAGCCAGGCGGGGACAGGGAGGACCCAGGACCACAGGGCCGTGGGCTGTCCGCCTGGCCTCCCTCTGCATGCCTCAGTTTACCGGTGCGGGCCGAGCCGAGAGCAGCGCCGGCCTCCTCAAGGGTTGGGTCCGGCGGGCAGCAGGGCCCGTGTCGGGGGCAGGGAGGGCTGCACGTGGCCCTCTGGTCTGGGAACGCGGGGGCGGTGTGTGCGCGGAGGCCCGTGGCACCTCGGCCGGTGTGGGAACGCACCTGGTGGGGCGGGACCGTGGGTGTGGAGGGGCGGGGCCTCCGTGTCCGGGGGCAGAGCTTTCCCAGCTCGCCGTGGTCACTGCTAGCGGCAGCAAAGTGGGCTCGCCTGGCGTCTGACTTGGGAGCCTGGGGAGAGGGCACACGGGGGGTGGTTACTGCGCCGACAAAGGTCAGTGTCCGAGGTAGGCCGGCTTCAGGCCGGCTTGACCCAGAGGCACAGGAGTGCCACCGAGGACCCAGCTCTCCACTGTTAGCGTCACCCAAGGACCAGCACCCCTCAGGGCCCCAGGCGGTCACCCCTGGTTCTAATGGTGACACGGGTCTTCACCACCATGAGGAGGGTGTCCCTTCCCAGTGTCCCCATGTCCTAAGAGGTGCTGTGACCACCAGCTTGGGTCAGCCCCACACAGGCTGTGGGGGACAGATGGGCTGGGTCCAGCACCCACCCCGGGACCTGGGGCGCTGAGGAAGGGCAGAAACCCCCCGGTGCCCCCCAAGGGGACGTGGGTCCTGAGGCCACCTGCTGCCTCGTTCGGTGACATGCTGCTGCGCTGGGCACCGCAGCCCGCATAGGTGGCCGACCTCTTCTCTCTCACACTCAGAGCACCAGAAACTGATCGACCCGGAAACATTCAAAGATTTCTACACCTGCTGGAAGGAGACGGAAGCCGAGGCCCGGGAGCTCAGCCTGTCTGCGGAGGTGATGGCACACCTGGACAAGCACGAGAGCGTGCACAAGCTGTCCAGCTCCGTCAGGACGAGCCGCGGCGTGGGCAGCATCGCCATGACCCAGAAGCGCCTGCTGCTGCTGGCAGAGGGCCGGCCGGGCGTCACGGAGATCTGCACCTTCAGGGACATCGAGGTGCGGCCCCCGGGTCACGGCCGTCCTCCCACGGTGGAGGACACGCGGATGGCAGCTGTGACTCGCCGTCTCATGCCCGATGCTCGTTTTCCAAATCCACGTGGCGTGCTGGACGTGTGAGCGTCGCCGCCGACCCACAGGCCGGCCTGAGCCCTGCACCCAGGGGCCCCCGGCCCCTCTCCCGTCCCCGTGCCGGCTTTGCCAGACTGCCCCCTAGAGTTCCAAACAAAGGAACGCTGAAGGAGGTGAGGGCGTGGCTGCCCTTAAAGGCGGGGACGCGTCCGCGTGTGGACAGCAGCTCGCTGCCAGCAGGGTGCCCCTCTGGTCTGCCGGGCGACACCGAGCCCTCGGCCCCGGCCGCTTCTCACGCTTCTTAGAACAGGGTCCCATGGGGCCCTTCCCTTCACCCCCTTTCTCCCGGCCCCGGGCCATGTCACGGCCTTGTCTGTCCTGCCGGGACGTCCCCTCCCGCCCCCACCTGCCCCGGCCCTGGGCCAGGCCCCAAGGACTGTGGCCGGTCAGTGCCCTCTGCGGATGAGGACGTGCCCCTGGGGTCGCCGTGCTCACCTCCCCCGTCTCCACAGGAAGTCAGGAGCACCACGGTGGTCTACCTGCTGCTCAGAATCCCCACCTTAAGGATTAAAATGGCGTCCAAGAAAGAAGTCTTCGAAGCCAACCTCAAGAGGGAGTGTGACCTGTGGCACTTGATGGTGAAGGAGATGTGGGCCGGGCGGAAGCTGGCCGACAGCCACAAGGTGTGGGACGTACACTCCCCCCCCCCCGACAGCCACAAGGTGTGGGACGTACACTCCCCCCCCCGACAGCCACAAGGTGTGGGACGTACACTCCCCCCCCCCGACAGCCACAAGGTGTGGGACGTACACTCCCCCCCCGACAGCCACAAGGTGTGGGACGTACACTCCCCCCCCCCGACAGCCACAAGGTGTGGGACGTACACCCCGCCCCCCGACAGCCACAAGGTGTGGGACGTACACTCCCCCCCCCCCGACAGCCACAAGGTGTGGGACGTACACTCCCCCGCCCCGACAGCCACAAGGTGTGGGACGTACACTCCCCCCCGACAGCCACAAGGTGTGGGACGTACACTCCCCCGACCAGCCACAAGGTGTGGGACGTACACTCCCCCCCGACAGCCACAAGGTGTGGGACGTACACTCCCCCCCCCCCGACAGCCACAAGGTGTGGGACGTACACTCCCCCCCCTCCCGACAGCCACAAGGTGTGGGACGTACACTCCCCCCACCCCGACAGCCACAGTGTGGGATGTACACTACCCCCTGCCCCCCCCCCGCCCCGTGACAGCGCTCGGCCCCGCAGTCGGGCCGAGCCAGACGAGGCCCTGACAGCAGGCGGAGAGGGTGCCCTAGGCCTCGTGGGTTGGGGACGCGTGGCCAGTGTGAGGGGCGGGCGGGTGGTGTTTGGGCCATGGGGGCGGCCGCTGGGCTGCCTCCACCTCCCTGTCCCCACTCTGGTGACGTCCAGGAGTGGGGGCAGGTCCGAGTTGGGTGTGCTGGGCACACCTGCTGAGGGTCCCTCCTCCCTCTCACCCCCCAGGGTTGGGGTCTGGGCAGGGGCCCCCCTGGATGCCTTCTGTGGGCTGAGATGTATTTATTTCCAGGGGTCTGCAGTTTTCCCAAAGCCACCAAATGGCCCACAGTCAGGGAAAGTCCAGATTAAGCCTGGTGGTCAGAGGAGGTGGACAGAGCTGAGGGGGGAGGACATGAGGGCAGGCGAGAGAGGAAAGCCCCTCACGAAACGGGCCGGGAACGTGGACAGGGAGCGAGCTGTAAGGAGTCCACTGACCACCTGTGGCCCACACGAGGGACTCGTGGCAGGAGAGTTGCCACCGAGATGAGGCTTCGGTCGGGGGCTCAAGCCGGACGCTGGGCGGGCGTCTGACGGAGTGGGGCGGCCACTGGTCCTTGCCAGGATTCCGTCAGTCGGACCATGGCGCTGGCCGTCGGATTTGACGCCCCCAGGTGTACCCAGCTCCAGTGAGCGCAGGTGTGGCTACGCCCATGGCCGGGTGTGCACACACCCAGTCCGTCCACGCCCACGCTGCCCTGGCTGCCTGTCGCCCCAGAGGGCACAGAGCCTGAAACGTTCGCCGACCCCCGATCGGCGTCTGTCTGAGAGAGAGACGGCGAGGTGATGTCCAGCCCCAACGCCGGCTCTCCAGGCTGCTCTGGAAGAGGCTCGCCCCCCTGAGGTGTCGTTCGCGGTGGCCGTCACCCGTGCAGTGACACGCTCTCATCGGCCCGGCCCCCGGCAGGACCCGCAGTACGTCCAGCAGGCGCTGACCCACGTCTTGCTGATGGACGCCGTGGTGAGCACGCTGCAGTCCCCGAGGCCGTTTCCGCCGCCTCCAAGTTGTCCTACTGCGATAAGATGAAGAACGAAAGTAAGCAGCGCGTCTCGCACGCGCCTCCAGGGCGTTTACCCACCGGGGCCCGCACTTCTCTCGGCTTCGCTTTCACCCGTGTCTCTGAACCTCGCACGCGGTTCCGCCCCTCCCCCTCTGGCTGAGCGGCATGCCAGAGCGTGCCGCCTGTCGGGACAGGCTGTGGACCTCGCGGCGCGCAGGCTGCGCGGTACCCGCCGTGACCCTCTGCCGGCTGCTTTACGTGCAGCAGAGACGCGTGGACGGCTGCCGAGGGGCTTGTCCGCAGCGTGCCCACCGCGCTGCCAGGCCGCGGGACCCCGGGCACGGCCGCCCGGCCCCGGGAGCGGCGGGGGCCCCGGCGTCCGCGTGCCTCGCTTCGTTCTCGGGGCGGTCGGGTCGCCAGGCTGGAACTGGCCGATCTGCCCGCGGACGCAGACCTGGCCCTCGCGTGTGGGAGCCACGGAGGCTTGGTGGCGGGCCCGCTTCCGTTTTGTCTGCCGAAGCCTTGTCAGGTCTAGGAAATAGCAAACGGGTAAGCACGTCACGCACCATTGTCGCTGCCGCTGATCAGCGGGAGCAGCCGCCCTGTGATCTGCACGGCGGGGAGGGGGGCGGGGTGCTCGGGGCGCCCGGCGTCAGGCACTGCGCCAGTGGCACGGCCACGTACCCAGAGCTGTGCAGCACGGTGGGCTTTAGGACATCGCCGTCGCCCCCCAAAGAAGCCCTGCTCCATCTAGCAGCTGCCCCAGCCCCTGGGCACCCGCCAACGTGCTCATCACATAGCCTTGCCTGCCTCTGGGCACGTCGCCCCTGGGGTCACACGCCGTCGGTCCCTGCGCGGAGCGGAGCGTTTCCCGGGTTCACTCGAGCAGCGCGTGTCCGCACTCTGGTCCTTGATGGCCGAGGCCTCCCGCAGTGTGGCAGGCACGTTTCTGTGTGGACGTGTGTTTTCATTTCTCCGGGTGCGAAGCTCAGAGGCTCTGGTTTCCAGGGCGCCCAGAATGAGCAAACACAAACCCGTTACGCGATCATCCCCCGGGCGCACCTCGCTCTCCGGTGTGTCTTGCTGTGACCCGTCACGCTCCAGTCCCAGACTCGCTGTCCTGGGCGTGGCCAGGACGCGCTGGTCCTCACGAGCCCTGCTGGGGTGGCCCTTCCCAGCGGCCCTAGCACCAGGCGTTGACCCTGGGTTTTACCCCAGGAAGGAAATCAGATGAGCTCTGTGTTTCTGCCGTTGAGACGGCTCCGGCTGATCTTTGTCAGTTTACAGAAAAGCGTTCTCCCGCCGCTGTAAATAGCACCCAGGGGGGACGGTGCCTCTTACCTGCCGTCCCCCTGGTTCTGCACAGCAGAGGGGGACCCGTCGTGCTGTGTCCCTGGTCCCACTTGTGCTGCGAGTCATGATTTGCTCCCCCGTGTGTGAGCGTGGTGAGGCCTGGCTGCCTGGCCCTGGGGTCATGTATCATGGAAATGCTAAGTTGGACATTTTCGGAAGCTTCGCAGCCCACACCTGGTGGGAGGTGCTTGGCGGGGCCTGGAGGTATTTGTGTGTGTGTGGGGGGTTCTGGGGGAAGCGGGGTGCTACGCAGCACACGGGACAACCCAGCAGCCCACACGCACGGGCCGGTCCGCGCCCTCGGCTCTGTCTCGGGAACGCCAAGTCGTCGAGGCATGTTTTAGGTCCCCGCTGGCCGCTGCCGTGGGATGCTGTGTGTGGACAGAGGTCAGGTGGCGAGGCTCACTCGGGAGAGAGCTGTGTCGAAACAACCATGCGCAGAGTCACTTGACACACGCTCACCTCGCCAGTGACAGACAGCGAGAGAAAGGCCACCCGGACATGTGGCTTTACCGTCAGCTTGCAGAGCGCCCCCCCGCCCCCGAACTACGAGGTTTTACCCCAAACTAGCGTTCCAGAGAGCGCGGCGTGCGTGAGGCTGCCGGGTGGCGCCGGTGCCCTCGAGCCCTGCGAACCGACGCTGTGACCCCGTTTCAGTGCCCTTGGCCGTCCCCAGGACGACGTTGGAAACGCTGAAGCACAGAATCAGCCCTTCGGCGGGCGAGACCTCCCCGGGCGCCGTGGACGTCCTGCTGTACACGCCAGGTACGGGGAGCGGCTCGCCGGCCCGCCGGGCTCACGCGGCCCGCACGCCACCACCGCCGGTCTTCTGAGACCCGGTCTGTGTTGCTTCTCTCCCCAGGGCACCTCGACCCGGCGGAGAAAGTCGGAGGCGCGCACCCCAAGCTGTGGTGCGGCCTGAGCGAGGGCCGGGTGGTCGTGTTCGACGCCTCGTCCTGGACGGTTCACCAGCAGCGCCTCAAAGTGGGCACGGCCACGCTGGTGAGTCCGCGGAGCCGCCGAGGGCGGCCGGCCGCCCCGTGGCGGGTCATGGGCCACGGCCGATTAGGTTGACGCCTGTAGCGACCCCCGACACACAGACATCCAGGGCGGGTTTCGGACCCGGGGGCCTCAGCGCCGCTTCCGGAGGCTTCTCAGGGCCTCGCACCCACCTGCGAACATCACTTCTTACGTTCCATTCTTCTGACAAGGTCCCACAGGGGCCAGGGCCTTGAAAGGAGCCATTCCTGGAACTTTCCAGACTTCTGGTGTTCCCACGTGGAGGCGCTGCCCGGCGGGGCCACCTTCTGACTTGGTGACTCCAGGGCACCTGTTACGACCCCACCCTCCTCTTCAGGGGCTTCTGAGGGTGTAAGAGGCCACCATCCCCAGGGGGCCTCTAAGGGACACCCTCGTGCCCTTCTCCCGTGACATGAAACGTTCTTTTTCATGTTTGACACAAAAAGAACAATCTAGTGAAGTGAATAAACCCATGTGTTAGGTGTTAGTTTTGATGGCCGTGGCCTGTCAGTGACGAACAGGTGACGATCTGTGGCCATGGGTGAGCGTTCAAAACAAACCGACAGTGAGTTCACATCCACGTCACCAGGACTGGACGGCTAACTGTACACGTGAGGCAGGTGACAGGAAGCTGCGAAATTATCTCCCTCTCTAGCAGACAATGAACTTTCGATAAAGTAACAGGATCCAAGATACATTAAATCAAAGTATTTATAAAAGTCTAATAACGCTTGAGACCAAATAAAGCCAAGAGAAATTAAGGAAATCATTCTAAAAATTTTTTGTTGATTTTTAGTTACAAGCATTTCAGAGACTTTTTATAACAGGATAACTTTTGAAATCCTAGTTAAAAAAAATCAGAAGTCTGCATTTTGTAGCAGTTTCTACTGCCCTGGCCCCCAATTCAGCCAAAGCCGTGAGTTATTCCAATTACGTGAAAATATCTTCCTACTAGTTTCAGAGGTATTTTGTACCATTCAACAAGAAAAAAAAAGTTGGATAACTATCTCAAGAAAATCCTGCCTCCTATGAAATTTAAAGTTCAAAGTAGTTGATACTTTTGGGCTAGTAAAGGTATTTTACTAAAGTTATCCTGATTCTCAGGTAGATGCCTCCAAAAGGCTTTTTAAAGTGGTTAATTCTGAAATCAGTGAGTTCGCATCTTTTCCTAACTTTATTGGTAAGATGAAAACTCTGCGTGAGATCCTTCTTCTGACTTAGATAAGAACAGCCGCCCAGCGTCGGCACTGACCTCTGCCTCCAGCACGATGTAGCGTTTACTCTCTGAAAGGAACTCTTGTATTTGAGACGTGGGACGTTTTACTTACCAGTAAAATGCTGACTTGTCACGAATGAAGACAGGAAACGAAAAGGAAGCTGCCCACTAGACGTCCGGGCGACAGCGGCTCGGGGACCAAGGGACGGACGGCGGGGGGAGCCCGCTCGGGGACGCGGGGCGACCGGCCGGACGCGGGGCTGCGCTCCCACGGCCACGTGGCTCTGGTGACCCCACAGCGCTTTACTCCGTATGTCCACGTTCAAGTCCACACGTGATCCCGGGCTGCCGAGCTCGGAAGCTGGAGGCCCGGCCGCTGGACCCGGCCGCGTGTCCGCAGCCGAGGTGCACACGGCGACACCTGCCTGCAGCTCCCGGTGCAGGCGGACGCCCTTCCCCGGGGCCTCCTCAGCTCTGCGCCTGGCTGTCCCCACTTCCGAGCTGTCCACCAGCGATCTGAGTCTGGCCCGCGGGCACGGAGCGGGTGTGCCGTCCCACGTCCCCCCCGTACGCAAGCAGGACGCCCGGGCCAAGCCCCCGAGAAAACACGGGTCAGGTCGCAGGTTCAACGTTAGCGCATCGACGGGTTATGTGAGATACTGTGTCTAAGCAGAAGCGCACGGAGGCAAGGTCGTGTGTGGCTGGTTGACGAAATGGGGCCAGAGGCTCGCGGGAGCCTGACTGTGGTCCCCCGGGAGTGGAGGCCCCGAGTTCGCGGGCGTGGGCAGGGGGCGGGGCCGCCGAGGGCGAGAAACGAAGGGCTCTGGTCCTCTGGGCGCCCGCAGACCTGCATGGTGCTGGTGGAGCGGAGCCAGGTGTGGGTCGGCTCGGAGGACTCCGTCATCTACATCATCAGCGTCCACAGCATGTCCTGCAACAAGCAGCTCACCGACCACCGCGCCAGCGTCACGGACTTGGTGCGCTGGACAGGACAGAGGCGCCCAGGTGCCGGGCTCTGCGGGGGGGGCCGCGGGGACTTGGGCGGAGCAGGTCACCGCAGCGGGCGGCCGGGAACGCGGAGTCGGGCGCCCCTCCTGTCTGGTCCGGTCTCGGGCACGGAGCAGCACAGCTGTCCTGCAGGACCAGGTCCGGGCGTCCGTAGGGTGGTCAGTGGTGGCTGGCACTCGGCATTCCTTGGCTTCCGGTGGTCTGGCCGTGGTCCTCGGTGTGCAGAGCCCCCCACCAGCGCCCCGTCTCCGCGTGGCACGTTGCCTGTGCCCCTGTCTCTGTCCAAGTGTGCTTGGTGCAGGCGGCCACGACTGCTCCCCTCTGTGCCCCCCTCCCCCGGCTCCCTCGCTTGGCTTCAGAGGGGTCATCGGTCCTCAGGCCCAGTCCAGGTGGACACGGGGGGCTAACCATCAGCAGGTAAGGGGCCATGCATGGCACGGGTCCAGGCTGCCCCGCAGCTGCCGGTCACCAATGCCACACGTGTGCTGGTTATTCAGTCTGAGCTTGGGGCACGCGTGCACCCCCTCCGGGCCTGCCAAGAGGAGGTTAGATTTCAGCTAATGGTCACCATGTGGTCTGCCCGCAGCAGCGGGGCGGGAAGCCAATGGTGACGGAAGACGGGAGACCCGCCTTTTCCTGTTGAATCAGATATGTTTCAACTCAAAACTTATTCTTGCCATATTGATAGTGATTTTTTGTCACTTACCTGTCCACGTTGGGGATGCTTTAGTGGCAGCTTGGTTCATTTGGGGGTTAAAATGTACAGTGTTTTCGAGGGCCCAAGAACTGTCTCTGCCTGCAGCCAGGTGTACTCCTGCAGCGTGGACGGGGCCGTGCTGGCCTGGGACGTGAGCACGCTGCGGGTGACCAGCCGGTTCCAGCTGCCGAGCGGCGGGCTCTCGTCCATCAGACTGCACGGCGGCCGCCTGTGGTGCTGTAAGTCCCCCGTCGTCAAAATGGGAACCAACCCCTGTGGGTGTCTGGGGCAGCAGCACCTGATGGGGCCTTACCAGTTAGTCTGGGTGGCTGACGGCCTGCATGGAGGCACCTGGGGGATGCTCAGGAGCCCCCACATCTGGCCGGGCCTAGGAAGCGAGGGCAGGGCTGGTGGCAGGCTCCGGCCTTCCATGACCGATGAGCTGCCACATCCCCAGGGCGTCCAAGGACAGAGGGGTCCATCTCCGCGGAGGCCGAGTGCCCGGGGGACCTGAGCTGACTCACCTGGTTGGGAAGCTGGAACAGCACACAGGGTGGGGGCACCTCGCTTCACAGGCTTGTGTTCCCTCCACACCCAATGGGACGTCCCAAACACAAGGCTGTCTTCCCGGGGCTGTGACCCCGGCACAGCGGCTTCCCGCGGGGGCAGGGCACATGCAACAAAACACAGAGGACAGTCCCGCAGCCCCCGCCCCCCGCCCCCCACACGCCACGCCCCGCCGCTTCCCCGGACCTGCAGCACGTGCTACGCGCAGACTCGTGTGCGGAAGACGCTTCCTGCGAGTGGGTGACGAACGTGGAGAAGCATGCGGCCGGCCCTGTGACCCTTCGCTCTGCACCCGTGGACAGGGTTGGGGTGGCTGCGGCTGCAGGCGCGAGCACCCAGAACCAGTGGCAGGGAGACCCCGAAGGGGCTGCGTCCTCGCCATACTTCGCAGGGCCTCAGCCGGGGCGCTGGGTCCCACCGAGTTCCCCCTGGTGGCATGACTGCCGCTTGCCATGTCCCTGTGGGGAGTGGCCCTGCCCGGAGCGGGCCCCGCACGGCGGTCCCGGCCCCAGACGCCGGGGGGGGGCAGCCGAGCGGGTGGGACCAGTGTCCCCCAGTCGCACGGCCGCTTGCCCGGTCCTCGCGTCCCTTGGCCGCCCCTCACCTGGCTCTGGTTTCCACAGGCACAGGTGGCAACATCGTGGTGGTGACGACGAGTGGCGTGTTCTGCCAGAAGCTGAAGCTGGACGGGAACTTCCGGGAGAGGAGCCCCGCCTTCCTGGGCTTCCAGCTCCTGCCCGAGGTAGCCAGGGCGCCCTCCGCCCGGGCAGCTCTGCGCCCCCCCCTCCGCCCCCGCTCCCTCCCTCCCCAGGCGCCCGCGGCCCGGGCAGCCGCCCCCCCACGCGCTCGGGAGGCGCCGCAGCGTGTCTGCCGCCCCCCGCATCCTGCGTGACTCCTGTCTCAGCAGGGGCAGGTGTGGGCAGCGCGTGCGGGATACGACAGCGTCTACATCTGGGACCTGGGGGACCTGGACGGCCGCCTCAGCGGCTCTGCTTGAAAGACTGCGCCGAGGTCAGCTGCATGATCAGGGTGAAGAAGCAGGTGAGGCCTGCAGCCCGGGCCGCCCCGCAGACTGGGGTGAACTCTGCTCCCCGGAACACCGCGGGGTGGGGGGGGGGGGTGTACCATCACGCGCATGCGCAGTCTCCTCTCCTGGGTGCGCCGTGTGTGCAGATGCCCCCGTGTCTCCCGGCAGATCTGGGTGGGCGGCACAGGGCTGTCGCAGGGCAAGTCCAAAGGGAAAATCTACGTGATCGACGCCGAGCGGATGACGGTGGAGAAGGAGCTGGTGGCCCACAGCGACACTGTGAAGACCCTGTGCTCCGCCGAGGACAGATACGTGCTGAGCGGGTCCGGCAGGGAGGAGGAAAGATCGCCATCTGGACAGTCGAGTAACCACGGTCGGTGCCGATCATCAGGGCTGTGCTCCGAGTGAGGCGGCGAGTCCGCCGCCTGCGGGGGGCGGCGGTCAGGCGTTGTCTCTCCAGGACTTTCCTGATTAAACTGTACTGACAGCGTGTGGGGCTGGGCGCTTCACAGGCAGGCGACTGAATGACCTTTGTGATAACCTCTGCGAAAGTTCCAGAATCCACGACCCGGAGCCAGCTGGAAGCAGTTAGGCAAAGTCACACGTGACCTGCAGACCTCACGTCTCTGGTCGGCCTTTCCTCTGCTTCATTCATTCATTCCACAGACACCAGGTTTACAGCCCCACGCCTTATGTCGACTTCCTGCTTCCAGCAGAGCTTAACCGAGAACGGGTATTTTTAAAACGACCTTTTTGAACCTGTCCTTGCTGTCCCCCATCAGAGCAGGTGACTGAGGCCCGCCAGGGAGGGGACAATACTGTAACAAGGCTGCCTGCACAGGGGTTGGGGCAGCTGAGGCAAACTTTCTTTTTAACTAATGCAAAATTTTTGTAACGAAGAAACCTAGAGAGACTTTTTTCTACCAAAGATCAGACCTAAAAGTCCCCTCTGCACCAGCCTGTGTGACCATGTCCCGTGAGGTCGCTGACTAGATACCGATGTACATTTCATTCCGTTGGCCTCTTGTGTGCGCTGTGTATGTATTTGCAGATGGTGCTTTATTATTTAACTAAAGGTGATCTTATTAACTATAAATAACTGTTTGCAAAAGACACTTGGCACATTCTTACTGTAGTATTGAGGTCTCACTCCCCAACTGTCCAGCAAGGAGCCTTCTGTCATGGCTGCTGGGCATGCAGGGAGCACCCGCCTGCCGCCTGTGTGCAGACCCATGGCCTGTCCCCTGTGGGCCCAGCACGAGTCCAGTCGCAGGGGCTGGTGAGCCCTTGGCCCTGGGCTCCCAGGGCCGGGACAGTCTCTGCGCCAGGCCACGCTCACCCCGTGAGGCCTCGGGGTGCTGCTCGGGCCTCTAGAACAGGCCTGCGTGTCAGAAGTGTCTGCGGGCCTCTGACTTGGTCTACGGGATCCATTTAGAAATGACGTTTAGGGGCACTGCATTCCCTGGGGTGCAGGGAACAGCCAGGCAGTCCAGCCCCCCAAGTCTGCTTACCGAGACGGTATGTTCCCAACTTCTAGAAGGATGGCTTGGCCAGCAGCAAAGGGTGGAAGGTTGAGTTCTGCTTTTGTAAACATGAAAAATTCCAGCAAAAGCCTGTCAGAAATAAATTATTTAATGCCACACATAACCAGGTATTTTCACCTTGTCGATAATAAACTCTTGTTTGCTAAACACCGATGTGCAGTGTCCTTACTTTATGCACGTTAGTTGGCAGGAGAGACTTAGAAATTTACAGGAGCACTTGGATTTGCTCTCACCCTAACCAGCCAGCAGGTGATTTTAATGCACTTTTCGTTTTTTGTTTTCTTTTGTTTTGTTTTGTTTTTTAGACAAGGTAAACCCTTGATTGGCCTCACAGATTACAAGGACCTTGTCAGCTTACAGTCCCTTATTTTTTTATTTTTTACACCTACAGCACTTGGTCTTCCTAGGTGGTCTCCCATCCAAGTACTAGCCAGGCCTGACCCTGCTTAGCTTCCGAGGCTCGTTCAGGGTGGTGTGACTGTAGATCGACTTTTTCGTTCCTTTACTCTCGGTGATCACTTCCAAGCCTGCCTTGACAGCGATGTCACGGAATGTGCCGCTGGTGCAGAAAGGCCAGGGGCTTTCAGGCCACGTCATTTACATAAAAGAAAAAGGGGCGGTCGGTGGCATCAACGGGCCTGAAGGAGCGGCCGCCAGGTGCAGGGTCTGCTGTCGTGGCCAGGGGCCCACGTGCCTGCGGTGCACCCCCGCCCGGGCTGAGAGCCGTCACCCGACAGCCCAGCGGGCCGGGCGCATGCGCAGGGCGACGATGCCGTCCCTGCCTCAGCCTTTGGGACCTGACTCAAACTGGCGCAAAGGAGAGTTTACCTTGACCGAGAGGCCAGTCTACTTTGGTATCATTTCAGCTCTGCAGCCTGTTTGAGACAATAAAAAGCAAGCTCGCTCCGGGTGCGGGAGGTGGGGCGGGGCTGCCACGGCCCCGCCCACTGCCGAGGCCGGGCCCCCCCCCCCCCCGCCCAACGAGGGAGTGCGGGGAGCTCTAGGATCGCATGGCAACGTCTTCTGATGTGTTCTGATGAGTGAACACACCGGCTGATCTCAGGTGACACCTAGACTGGGTGTGACTGTGACGTTGGAATGAAAAGCTCACGGCTTTCCTCCATTTCCAGGAGACTCCTCATGAGATGAGGGGCCAGGTGGAGGCACCCTTGGTCCCTGACACCTGGGGCAACACCAGGGGGTCCCCAGGGACTGGGGCAGCAGCGCTCAGGACTCTGGGAGGCTCTGGGTTTCTGTGCTTTGGCTGGAGGTAGCCTGGGGCCCTGGGCGAGGCTGGGGACCTGGCCACGTGACCGAACCCCTGTGAAGTGGAGGCACTGCTTTCCTGCAGGGCTGGTTTAGAAACGGAGCCGGGCCCCACTGCTGGGCCCAGAGAGACTGAGGACAGTCCCTCCCGGGCTGCTCGCTGGGCTGGGCTCCCGTGGTGACATTCAGGGACAGCAAGTAGACATATGACAGCTGCCACAGAGGGCTGGACAGTGGCCAGGGCCTAACCCCGGAAACCTGAGAATGTGAAGTATTTGGAAAAAGGATCTTTACAGATGTAATGAAGTTAAAGATGGCGAGATCATCCAGGATTAGGGAGGGCCCTAAGCCCAATGACAGTGTCTCAGGAGACACTTTTACAGACCTGCAGAGGTGGGAGGCCCAAGTCCCTGTTACTCAGGTGTGTGCACACGCTGAACCCCACAGGGCTGCACAGCTTTCCCTGCGCGTGTCCCTGTGTGCAGATTCACCACGGGGCCCACAGCTGCTGAAAAAGGTGACAAGGTGTGTGATGCCAATAAATCCGACGACTTAGATTGAATGGAAAAATCTGAAAGACACGAAAAACTGAAGCTCATTCCAAAAGAAACAGATCACCTGAGCAGCCTTGTGTGTAACAAAGAAATTTAACTCGTAATTTAAATCCTTCACATGAAGCAAACCTGACAGAAAGAATTCGCTGATGAATTTTTCCAAACCTATAAGAGTGAACACTTCTTATCTCATTTTATGAGACTGACATCACCTTGCTACCAAAACCAGACAAGATAAAACAACGCACACAAAAAACAGATCAAATCCAGGAATACATAAAAAGAAGAAAATCTTACCACTAAGGTGTAAGTCGTCCCAAGAACATGAGGTTGGTTTAATATTCAAGATCAGGACGTGGTTCCATACTGCAGCAGTTAGCGCGTCTGCTTTACACACAGAAGGTCTTGGTTCATGCCTCAGTGAGCAATGGTCCCTGGTCTATGGCCACACCACCCTGAACAAGCCCGATGTCTGATCTTGGAAGCTAAGCAGGGTAGGGCCTGGTTAGTACTTGGATGGGAGACCATCTAGGAAGACCAGGTGCTATAGTCATAAATAACAATAATTTTAAAAAATATCCAAGACCAACTGATGAATTCATCATCTTCAAAAGCTCAAAATGAGAAATCACAAGTTCATCTTATAGAGTCAGATCAGGAGAGCATCTGACATAATTCAACATCCATCCATGATAAAAACTCCCAGCAAAGTAGAAGTAAAAAGGAACTCCCTCAACTGGATAAAAAAAAAAAAAAATAGCTACACAAACCCCACATCACACTTAGTGGTGAAAGGCTAATTCCTTCACTAAAATCAGAAATGAGGCAGACATCGCTCATAGACTGGGATTCACAAAATATATATCAGATAAAGAAAAACCGACCAACTAAGAATTTAGGTTAGAAGATAAATGGATGGCAAATAAACACAGGGAAATCCAGTTAACAGCGAAGGAACTGCATGTCAACCCAGCACGAGACACCACCACAGCCCGGGGTCGGGCTGCAGGGTCGCAGGTACGCCGGCAGGGGGCGGAGCACCTACATCCTCCATCACCTGTGGGGAGGCAAAACAGGAGAGCCCCACGGGAAAGGTTTTTCACAAAGTTAAAAACACACATGCCATATGACTTGGCGACTTTCAGGTTGTATATCCAAGAGAAAGGAAAACACGCGTCTCTACAAGTCTCGTCCTCAAATGTTCACAGCCGTTTTGTTCATAACCAGAAACGAGGAACGATCCAAACGCCCGCCGGGGTCAGGGGGACGAACCGGTGTGTCCGTGTCACGGACGCTCGTCAGCACAGAGGGGCCTGGCGGGGCCCGCGGGAGTGCGACCATCAAAGGATTCCCGAGGCGCCAAGGATGACACACTGTTTGGTTCTGTTCATAAGAAACTCCAGCCAACACTATAGTGACAACAGGTGAATCGGCGACTGTCACGTGAGGAGGGAGGGGGAAGGCACAGGGGCACGGGGACGGCCTCGGGTGGCCGGCTCGGCCGCGGACACGTGTGCAGACGTCCGTGTGTGACGTGCCGCCCCTGGCCTGTGCCTGGGGGAGTGACTGCCCGCGTCCCCTTCTCCGATCGCCGTCGAGGTCACACTGTGAACACACTGATCACAACAGAGTCGACTCTACTGCTTATAAATCATACCTCGATGGAGCGCACGTGTCAAGCAAAACAAAGCTGAAATCAGAAAGAAGAATCAAGCCGTGGTTCATCTGGACGCGTGAGCTGAGGGGGAGGTCAAGCCTCGACTCGCCCGTGCTGTGTGGACGCAGTCAAGTCCGGCGTCTGTCCCAGCGACCCCCATGGCTCCCCGCCCTGCCAGGGCCCCGCTGAGGCCTGGGGGGACCCGAGGGGATCCCCACTCTCACCTTGGAACTTCTGTGTTTCTACTATTTCTAAGGACCCGGAATAGGACCCGGTGTTCCCCCTGCTGGGCCAGTTTCTCGATCTAAAAATTCCAGTCTCCTCTCCACGCTGTTGGAAGAACCCAGTAACCTAACGGCGTAGACTGACGGCGAACAAAGGGCTTATAATGAAAGCCAAGGAGTCCTGGCTAACAGCCGAACACGAGATTTCTCATTAAGAATTCAATTCTCTTCACTAACAAATTTTTCTGTCTACATATGTCCTCCTTGAGGCCTCCCACTCTTCCTGGGAAAACCCTGAAGTGTCCTACCTAGAAAGACAAGTTACTGTTGCAATTTTAGAATGATATAGACAAAATAGATGTTTATTTTCAAATAAAAACAAAACAAAAAACACTTCATACTTTTACAGGAATGTAATGATATCTACATTAGCAAATAGGGATGACCAAATGTTTTGCTGAACAAAAAATGTAGATTATAAACTATGTAGTGTGGTCCAAGCTTTAAGAAACTTTCTGCCTTAGCCTATGTGGGAACAGATGTCCAGGCGTTTGGCCTGGGACACTGATTTTTGGTTATCTACTGCCCCTAGCCCCAAGAGGGCCACCTGGCAAAGGCGTGCAGTGCATCCTGAGACCAGCAACCTGGCGGGGTGGGGGCACCCGGAGGGGAGGAAGGACCGCCTGGGCCAGAGCAGGCGCGGCACCGGTGGGGGCTCCATCCAGGTGGACAGCAGGGGGCGCTGCACACCAGTGTGAGCCGGGTAGGGATGCAGGCGGCCGGCTAGACCTCCCGCCCTGCCCTGCCCTGCCCTGCCCTGCCCGCCCCGCCCCGCCTTGCCCCCGCCGGGTCCAGAGCAGCCTGCACCGCAGCAGCAGGGGGACCGTGGAACCCTGGTCCCACACAGGGAGGTGCAGTGAGTCCTGCCTGTGGGGCGCTAGGTCACAAGCACTGGGCCCAGGCTGGGGAGGGGGTGTGGTGGGTGCTCTGGCCTCCATCCCCTGGCCCAGGCTGGACCCTGGGCTCCCAGGGTGACCTTGATACTACCCCACTCTCTTTCCCACCTCCGTGGCCCCTCAGCACCCTGATTCAGCACCCCCAGTCTCACCGGGGGTCAGCGGCCTTTGAACGAATCCACGTGTCCTGAGTCCAAATCTCACCAGCTGTGACCCTGGGCAAATCTCCACCCCCTTCATTTCCTTATCTGCCAACTGGGAGTCTGAGGGGGGGGGGGGTAGCTGTCATGGCCACTTCCATCCAGCTCGCCTGGTTCCTGGCTGCCCACACCCCCATACCGGCTGGCAGCTCAGCCAGTGTGGTGGCTGGAGGTAACCAGGGCCTGGGTTCTGAGTGCCCCCCACAGGCTCTCTACAGGTGGAGGACCCTACCGCCCACCCAGCAGGACGGGCTGTCGGGCCTGTGGCCACACCTGGCCCAGGACCTGACAGGGTGACGGTGCCCGCACAGCCAGCGAGCTGGGTGGGTGGGCGTCACCACAGCTGGCTCAGCCTGAGCCCCCACCCGAGCCGGGTGAGGTGGGCAGAGACAAGGCCCCCATCCCCGTCTGTGAGCTGACACGGAGCACGTACTGGGCCCACTCCTACCCACTGGCCTGGCCAGAGCCCAGGCGTGGCTGGCCCGGCCCATTCCTCCTCGGACCCACCCGGGACCGGGAGGGCAGAGGGAGGGGCTGGGGGAAGGACACAGACACACCCACGTGGTCACCTGGTAGGAAGATTTATTAGGATCAGCTGCAGAGCAACCAAGGGGAGCACGCAGGGGTCTGGTCCACGTCCAGGTCGGCCGTGCACGGGCGAGGGGGCGTCACACAGCCCTGTGCACAGCGGGAGGTGACGGCACGTGCACAGCCAGCGTCCACCTGGAAGGGACAAGACCCCAGGGCGCCGCGCTGGGACGGACATGCGCCAAGCTGCTGCGCCTGCCGGTTGGAAAACTAATGTGCGGTGTTTCTCCTCTTCATAACCTCTCCCCCTCGTGAGACGGCGTGTGTTTAACACTCTGATATCGTTGCTAACATCAGCAAGAGCTACGACAGTCCCGACTTAAGCTGAGAAAAGCTGTCCCGTAGCTAATTCCCAATGCAACTAAATAGCTTGTTCCGAGATGCCCAGGGACTCTCTCTGGTGACGGGTCACTCTGCCACCAAGAGTCTCGGTCTGCGGCACGTGGAGACGTGGCCCTGGAGCCCGGCAGGGCCAGGGGACGCCGCAGGAGGGGCAGGTGGGCGCGGGCTCTCAGGGGTCCCAGCGGAGCCCACCGTGCGGGAAGACGGGGGTTTGGGCCGGGGCGGCGGTCGCCGGCTTCCCACAGGAGGTAATGAGAAGTATTCGTCTGGGCCCCAAAGCTGCCCCGTGTCCCCAGCCCCCGAGCTAGGAAGCGGGCAGGAAGTCAGTGCGCCTCAGCAGCCACCGGCAGAGGTGGTGTGAGACAGGCAAGCCCATCTATGTGCCCAGTGGCGACTGGCCCGGAGGACCCACCACAGCTGCACCTGGCCTCAGCGCTGCTGGCGATGGGTGTACAGAAGCCAAACAGTTCAAGAAAAGCCGTGTCTTCCCAAAGCTGGCTCACGTCTGGTGTGGGTGTGGCCTGTTGAGTGCACACGGTCTGGGACAGGTGTCGCCGTCAGCCACAGGAGGGACAGAGGGACCCATGGAGCGTCTTCCCAACACGCCACACCCACAGCCCGGCTGGAGGCCCGCTGCCCTTCGGCTCACGTCTCCTGACGGCTCCCCCTTTCCCACACACCTGCACCTCGGGGTTCTGGGGTCGGACACTTCTTCACACACTGGTGCCTTCAGAAACGCACCTGACTGTGGAGCCACTGACCCTCGCAGGGCTGGAAACGCCAGGTCGGGAGCCTGTTCCCCAGGCGCCCGGGGGCTCCCCAGCACCATGAGCTGACGGCAGGGAGGAGGGTGCAGAGGCGGGTGGCCTCCACCCTTCCCGCCTCGCACACTCCGCACGGTGCAGGCTTCTGCCACGTGATGGGCACATATCTTTAAAAGATTCTTAGCCGAGTTTTAGAAGGAGCAAATCAGACCGACGTTACTCGATTTTGGTGATGAGCCCATGTATAAACACCAACCAACCGTGTGTCTGCAAACATGCTGCCAAGTGCCCTGCTCAGACCGGTGCCCACGGACCCCAGGGCTCTGCCAGGCCCGCCCCCAGGCTGTCTCAGCCTCAGGCACCCGGCCCCCTCCTACCCAGCAGATGCTCACAGGGCTCGTCCCGCTCGTTCCCCTCAGCCAGGGCACCAGAGAGCCTTCAAGTGAGCAGGCCACAGAGGAACTGCGCCCCCTGTCTGAGGTACGGTGTTAGAACACACACTCACCCACACCAGTCTGCAATCACAGGGCAGGCAGCAGCCCTGCCTCGCGGCTTAACACACAAGGCGACCTCACTGGGAGTTTCGAGTTAGTGCGATCCTGAAAGAGTCTGGTGAGGGCAGGGCTGAGGTGCAAGGCGTCAGCCCTGTGGGCCCCTCGTGCTCACGCCGGCACGAGGGGCCCCGGCGGCAGCTCCAGACTGACCGGCAGCGACCCCTCCACCCCGGCCCCGGGCCAGGCACTTCCCTCCCCTGTGTCTGACCCCGTTAGACTTCGGGCGCAAACGTCCGGAAAGGCTTCCAAAGGTTGAGACCCTGCCGAGCACGAGCGCTCGCTTGTGCGCTGAGCAGGGAGCAGCCGGCCCGCCCCACCGACCTGTCACCTCGATCCTCAGCGCTGTTGTCCCGCTAGCCGTGACCCCCACCGAACCTCCTTCGATGTCGTTATTTCAGACCCTGGCCACGCGTAAGGTCGGATCTCAAGGGTCAACGCCCTTGCCGGGAAGTGGTCCCGCCACAAGCTCCTCTTGCCTCCCAGGATCCCGGCCCTGAGCCCCTGCGTCGGCCTGAGCCGGCCATGGAGGGCAGGAAGGCGGCCGGGGCAGGCGCGTTGGGCTCCCTTCAGACCTTGATCTGGGCCCCCTTTCACCCGGTCCGTCCCCCTCCTGCCGTCTCCCTTTTTCTGTCAGGAGGCCCCTGGAGGAACAGGATAAACTGGCTGACAGTCTGCCACCTGGACGCCCCGCGTGGTCTTAAGAACCTGCGATCTTAAAGCCACCGACCTTCACAGTGCATCAGCCGCCTGGGGCCCCCGGGGACGGCTGGGTCTCGGGAATGCCGTGGATGCTCTCAGTAGTAGGAGGGCCACTTCCTGTCCCTGCACAAGCGTCACGGGCCATTCCCAATGTTTCACACACAGAAAACGCTCGTGTCTTACAGCTGGCTTCGGAGGGAGGGTGCTCAGCCTCAGAGTGCATCTGATGTGGACAGGCACCCAAAACACAAGCCACAAAGTGCCACCGGCAGCCGAGACACGGCAAGGCCAGAGGCCGGTCGAGTACATTAAACACAGTCATTCCTTTAAATAACCAGAAAATTCAAGTAATTTATTTCAAAACTGCTTAGTTTCATCTTGAAATATATATATATATATATATATATTCGCTTTAGAATGATCATATTGCAGCATGATTCTCATGCACTTTAAAGTACTTTTTTAAAAAAAAAATCAGCTTGAGGCAGCGAAGTGTGCGAGTGTCCACTTTGTCCGGTTCGCGGGGAGGCCGCCCCCCTCCTGAGACTGACCGCTCCGCAAGAGCGACGGGAGCTGCTCGCCGCGGAGTGTGGCCGCGAGCCATGCCCGGCAGCCGCGGCGTTGGGTGACGGCTCTTCCCAAGGTCCAGGGCTGCCCGCCGAACCAGGGACAGCGCGCTGAGCCGTCTGGCTGAGGCCCTTCCGTAGCAGACAGACACGCCCGTCACCGAGCCACTGTCCAGATTCCAGCGTCAAGCGGGGTGAGCGGGTGACAAGGTCACAAGAGTTCAGCAGTGTCCAGCCTGGCCGCAGGCCCTGGGAGGGCCCCGCCCGGAGCTCTGCCCTCAGGGATGGCCCAGCAGGTGGTCAAAAGACATCAAAGTGCAGCAAGAGCCTCCAGGACCTTGCCCAGGAGGCTGCGCACTGCACGCCCCAATGGTGGGGTGCCACCCACGGCCCCTGCAAACCCCCCTTCTCTGCCCACCAGGAGCCCCGAGCCCTGGACCCTCCCATCTTTGGTGTGTGGCCCCTCGGCTGCCGGGAACAGGGTGCCCTGGGCACAACGCGCCAACCTCTCTGAGGAGAGATGCTAAAAAAAATAAAATGAAAAAATAACAGTTCAGGGGGAAAAATTTTTTTCCCCATAAAATAATGATAAAGAAAAATGCTCTCCAATAGCTGCAGCACCAACGACATGTGGCGAGGTCTGACGGGGCACCCAGAGAAAGAATTTGGTGAAAACGTCTCAGTCACTGACTACACGACTATGGTCTGACGGACTCAGATAAGATGCAGCAAAGAACACCAGACGGCCTGTTTTCAATTATAACTTCAGAAATACAAAATGTTATTTTTTTTCTAAATTGCTTATGGTCTACATTGTAAATCTGCTTTACAATTTAAAAACATGCAGAATAATATACCTGCAGAATAAAACATAAAGTTGAAATTAAAAGATCTTTTTCAATTAAAAAAAAAAAAGATTTCAAATGATTCTTTTAATCATGGAAAAGTAAGTAGTGTGGTGTTTCTGCCTCGCGGCTCAACCTACCCTAGCGCTAGTGAGTCTCCGGTCAGTGAAGATGCTCGGGCCGCGGGGCCAGCCGGGCAGCGTGAGCCCCGCCTGCTGCCCTGCGGGGATGCGTGCGGGGTGCGTGCGGGGATGCGTGCACGCAGGGGTGCGGCTCAGACCACCGACTCCGTCTCCACGGGCCCGGCAGGCCCTCCCTCCGCGAGAGCCTCAGGACCGTGGGCTTCTCGCCACTGCCTCCGCCTCCGCCGGACGGCTGGGAAGACAGGCCTTTCTGCTCCTCCTTCGCCTCCTCCGACACCTCCGGGTAGATCACCAGGAACGTGGCTGTCAGGAAGCCCAGAAAAGAGCCCACGGAGGCCACCACGGGGATGACGCGCACAGTCCCCACGGCGTCGACCACGCCCCCGAGGGCGGACGCCACGAGGATCTGCGAGATGTAGACCTGGCAGGAGAGGATGGCGCAGTCGATGCCGAAGCCACGCCTGGAGCTCCCGGGGCTGTGCTGCACGTACTGCAAGAGACAGCGCCACAGTCAGCGCTACGGCCAGCGCCACGCCTGACCCCGCGACGCGCTCCCGGCCCGCTCGGCACGCCACGGTCAGCACCACGGTCAGTGTGCCACGCCTGACCCCCCCGCCGCCCTCTGCGCCCGCTCAGCACGCCATGGTCAGCACCACGGTCAGGGCCACGCCTGACCCCCCCCGCCCTCCGTGCCCGCTTGGCATGCCACGGTCAGCACCATGGTCAGCGCCACGGCTAGGGCCACGCCTGACCCCCTGCCGCCCTCCCGCGCCCACTCGGCACGCCACGGTCAGCACCACGGCCAGCGCCCCGGCCAGCGCCCCGGCCAGCCCCCGGCCGAGCTCCGCACCACCCGCTCCCGGCGGTTGCAGCCCGTCGAATGACACGTGCAGGGGTGAGAGAGCAGGACGCAGAACTCACTGCATGTGGACGAGACCGCACAGAGCTCTAGAGAACCCGCGGAGGCCACGAGACGGGGGAGCACGCCACACCTGTGGGCAGGGGCTCGACCCCTCAACGCTCACCTTCCCCAGTCGATCCGCACGCATTCCCAAGGAAAAGCGCAGAAGCTGGACGCCCCGCACAAGCGGCCGCGTGCAGCCGGGGTGGCCCTGGGGCCGCCAGGCCGAGGACCTCGCACTGCAGTGTCAGGTCGTACATAAAACTGCTTAAGACAGTGGGGCATGTGCCCGAGGACAGGGGTGGCACTCGCGGTGCACGGCTCTGGGCTGGGCGGCCCCCGATGTGGGGAACCACGAAGCCTCGCTCCCTCCTCTCCGCCCGCGCTCTCACGAGACCTGTCTCCTGCAGCTGGGTGGGGGACCCTGCACGGCAGAACCCCGACGCCACCCGCGGCAGCATGGGTGGGCGCACTGGCCACAGAGGCATGAAGGGCTGCGGCCAGCAGGAGGGGACGGGGACACAAGGCGAGTGAGAGGCAGACACTCGGTCTACACGTCCGAACGCCGGCGAGAGCTGGGGCAGCGGACCACCGCTCTGCTCGTCTGCGACGGCGTATGAGCCTGTCCCGCCCAGGGACCCGCCAAGCTGTCCGTCTGCGATGCGCGTGCCTGCGGTCACGTTCGACCTCAGCTAAGAGGTTCGGATTTCCTTCCGCGTGGTACTTGGTAGGCACCGAGCACTGTTATTCCAACGTGTACTCGATATGAAACATCGAGTTAGTCTCCGTTCGCACCACAGCGCACACCCAGCCACCGCGAACGTCGCATTAGTAAGTTTAAGGGATTAGAAAGTCAACGTGGCCTAGGCTCAGAAGAAAAGGCATGCGAGCTCACTGTGCGCCCTTTGCCCGTGAAGGGTCTGCGTGTTAAGTCTGAGGACCATCGTCTACACCCGCACAGTGTTTCCTAAGCACTGACAAGCGGCTTGTCTGACCCGAAGTGCTGTATGTGCACCGCACACACCAGGTTTCGAGGCCTGGGTGAGATTGCAAACTCAGTGTTTTACGTTGAGAACGTGCTGAAGGACGTTTTGGATGCACCGGATCAAATACGCTATTATAATCGATTTTACCCATCTTCACCTTTTGTTGTGGCTGCTGGAGTGTAGACCTACCTCGGTGGTTTGCACTGTCCGGTGGGACAGAGCTTGCCCTCCCCAGTGGCCTGAGAGGGGACTGAGGGAGCAGGCAGCCTCCTGCTCCCCGAACAGCAAGCCGGGAAGGAACAGACCCCTGCTGCCAGGGGCCTGTGCCAGACGTGCCCGGGCAGAGGGCCGCTCCGGAACAAAGCCCCAGGAGGCCCCTGGGCCCTGAGTGTGCCCTCGTGTGAGGCGCAGCGCGGGCTAGGTGAGTGGGGAATAGGCAGGCTTTGGAGCCAGGTGGCCCACGGCCTGTCACGACGCACACCTGCGCCCTGCCCACCAGTCCCCGCGGCCGCAGACGCACCTCCTTGACGTCGTGGTACTGCCCAAGCAGGGCATAGGGGCAGTAGGAGATGCTCATGGACACGATGCCCATGGTGCTGATCATGATCATGGCGATGTAGACGTTGGCAAACATGGCCATCACGGCCGTGCCCACGGAGAAGCCCAGCGTCCCCAGCACGTAGATGACCCTGATGCTCAGGTCATAGTTGTCCAAGTATTCTGTAACAGGCTGCAGAGAGAGAGCGGCCTCACAGGATGCTGACCGGCAGGCGGCCGCTTCACGCCTGCGTCCCCGCCAATGCCACACAGCTAGACGCTGGCCCCCAAAGTGCTTGCAGCTTGCTGTGCCCAATGCCCAGGGGCTGCAGATCCTCAGGAAGAGGTCGGCCTCTGGGCCCCAGGCCCCATCAACCAGCCCGTCCTGCTGCTCCCGGCCACCTGCCCTGCCCAGCCAGCCTGGCCCCGCTCGCAGCCTCCCCTGCCCTACACCAGTCCTGCTCTGGGGACTCGGGTCGCTGCTTGTTCCCTCGTGGGTGCCCGTGGGCCTGGAAAGACCTCTGGCTCCCCCCATCCTGACCCAGGAGCTCACACGTCAGCCCACCAGGAAGCCTCACAGCACCGACCTGAGAACTGTCAAAGCACCGACAGCCATGTGACTGTGACGCTGGCTTCCAGCTACTTCCTGTCATGTGTCTCGTCCACTGTCAAGTCCAGGCCAGGCTGACACAAAGCCGGCCACCTCCTCCACGGATCGGGTAGGGAATGGTGGAAGGTCCCTGACTGTGATTATGCCCCACTTGCAGGCATGCGTGGGCACGTCATGGCCAGGACTGACGTCTGTCACCCCAATCCCCATCCACCCAGGATAAAAACTGCTTCCACGGAGCGGCCTCTCCGCACCACGGACTCTCCTGCACTACCCCGCCCGCAGGCAGGCCCCGGGCTCACCGCGGCCCTCACACAGGACCAAGTGCCCACCCCACCTCCCACTGTCCTCCTAAGGCGCCAGGGCCTCAGCAGCACAATTCCTGCAGCCCTGCCAGCACCTGAGCCCGTCCCTGGTCAGGCCCGCCCCCGCAGGACCCCTGCAGGGGCCAGCACACAGAGGACTGTCACACTGTTCTCGGGGCTCCTGGTTCCCAGTACCGGGCTCCAGTGGCTTTCCCCTGAGATGACACATGAGTTTCCACGATCCTGTCCCCGTGAGACAGATGGCCTTGTTCAAATGAGCGGGATGCCCTCGGCCGCACTGCCAGATGCGGGGACCACTCACCTGAGCAAATCGCACCAGTGGCTGCGTAGATGACGAGGCCCCAGCAGCCCATCTTTACACCGGCGTTGTAGGCCTGCCAGGCGGTCGAGTTCGATGGAGCCTGTTGCAGAAATGAGACGGGCTCAGGGGACAACGACCTCGTGCCATACCCTCTGGGCAAAAGAGGTTATTTCACATCTCAGCTACAGGTAAGCTATTTAAAGAGGTGACGAGCAACGGCCAGCCTGCTCCTCCCAGGATCCGGCCCGCCCTGTCCAGCTTCCACACGGAGGAGCTCAGACAGACCCAGGTGAGGGACGGCATGGAGGGACCCGAGCTGAGGCCATCCCAGCCCGGCCCAAGGTGACGCAGCCTCAGCTGCCAGCGGTAACCGGTACGGAGCCTGGGAGCCGGGCGCACGCGGCCGAGGGCCGAAGCTGCGCCTCGGTTCCAGCCTCTGACACGACACGCTCCCGCCCGGAGAGAGCCCTCGGCCTGCCTAAGTGCTGACCGCGGCCACCCCAGGCTTGCAGGGACCCCGACCCCAGCCTGGGGCTCCGGGAGGGGCCCCGGGCATGAGGCCGCGTCGCGGGCGGGGCAGGGCCGGCACCGCCCAGCTCCCCCCGCGCTCACCTTGGGGTCCCCGTCGAAGATGACCTGGCCCATGAAGTCGGTGTAGAACACGGCCTCGGCGATGACGGAGAACCAGGTGAGCAGGTGGCAGAGGCAGAGGCGCGTGAGCTCGCGTGGCATCTTCAGCATGGACAGCCAGAGCAGCCGCACGGTGGTCTCGGCCTCGCCCTCCTCGCTCTCGGTGTCGGCGCTGGAGCTGGTGGCCCCGCTCGGGTGGCGGCGCCGGCAGCGCTGCCGCTGCCGCTGCTGCAGCTCGTGCAGGTCGCTCATGCTGCGCGAGGGCTTGATCAGCACCACGGCGTGGGCGCGGCGGTAGCGGTAGTGGTGCGAGCCCACCTTGCCGTAGTAGGAGAAGGTGCTGGCGGCATGCCGGCGGAACACGTGCCGGCGCCGCCGCGCGCCGCCGGCCGCGGGCTTCAGCGCCAGGCGGGGCCGTCCCTGGGCGGCGAGCCGCTCCCGTTCGGGACTTTGGCTTCGTGCGCGTGATTGTCGAGCAGCGTGGCGTCCTCCGTGGCGGGGTCCCTGAGCAGCGAGGACAGGCGGCGGCAGCCGGGCCGCGGCGAGGTCCTGGCTGGGGCCGCGGGGCGTGCCGGGGGCCGAGGCGTCCTGGAAGGCGGAGGGCTCGATGTCGCGCAGGAACGGCAGCTCGGGGCCCAGGCCCAGCGCGGCGTCCGGCATGTGCAGCGCCGAGTCGCTCTTGCTGCGCACGAGGCCCGCCTCCAGGCAGTCCAGGCGCAGCTCGGGCTCCAGCTGCGCCTCGTCGGGCGGCGGGGCCTCCGCGCCGCGCTCCTGCTGCGGGCTGTACTGCTCCTCCTCGATGCTGCCCAGGTGCAGGCCCACCGACACCGTGAACACGATGGCCGCGAAGAAGAACAGCACCTGGTTCTGCGTCCGGAACCAGGTGCCCAGGAAGGTCTGCGTCCAGTCCAGGCCCCCCAGCACGTAGCCGATGGCCCCGCCGAGGCCTGAGCGGAGCGGGAGGGGACACGAGTGGCCAGTGAGCGGTCAGCGCCTCGGCCCCCAGGCAGACAGGCCAGGGCAGACCCGGAAGGGGGTCAGGGCACCCCCCCGCCCCGTCACACTGGTCAGGCACGGTTTGGGAGGGACAGTGAGGACATGATAGAAGCAAAACGCGACAGCCTCGCCGGCCCCCGCGCCCGCCAGCACCCCGCCACCCCCGTCTCAGCCCCACTGGGCTGGGGGTCCCCGCTCACCGCCTCCGCGCAGGCGTCTGCGGTGGAGCTGCACGTGGACACCCACCCTGACCAGGGGCCCTGGCCAGGTGGGGCTGGGGACAAGGGGTGCTCACCGGCGGAGAAGGCGTGGATGTTCAGGGCCATGTCCTGGTCCTCGCTGTCCACCACGTCCAGCAGGTAGGCGCGGATGGGCCCCTCGGTCGCGTCTGCGCTGAAGTCCAGGACCACCACCCCAGCACCGTGAGCACGATGCCGATGGGCTGCCGGGAGGGGACGTCGCCGAGGGACAGGCCTGGAGCGGCACACGGGGCAGGCGGAGCTCAGCGCCCAGGCGTCGGCTGCCCCGCCCGGGGAGACGGCCACACTCACGCCCGGCCAGAGGGGCGCCCTGCACGCAAGACACACACCCGGGTTTTCCCACTCCTGTCACCCACGGGGCTGTGGTTTCCTCCCTGTTCACACGAGCTGCTCGGTCGCCCTCCGAGAGCGTCCCTGCCTTTATGTTGGTGACTGAGAGTGGAGGCGTCCTGACCTGGCCTTCAGGGCGGGGTTTGGGGGCTGGGTTAGGTGCTGGGAGCACGGGCAGGGTGTGAGCGAGGGAGGCGGACACGTGACACGCTCGGCCACACGCACCACCTGCACACGCACTGAGTGTGAGCTCCGACGTCTGCTCCCCGGCCAGGGCCTTGAGCGGGGAGTGCGTGCGGCCTGTCACGGAACGCACGAGGGACACGGAGCGGCGCTGGGGCTCTGCTCAGGGGACGCCGGGCTGGGGGCTGCCCCGCTCGACAGGCGTCTCTCAGGGCGGGGAGTGGTGCTGGGCAGCACCTTTCTGTCCCCAGCCCGTCCCCGCCAGGGCCTGCGGGAAGCTGGGCCAGGCCCTCGCCACACCAAGAGGCGTCCTGCGACGTCCTCCAGCATGCCCCACATCGGCGGACGCAGACTGGGGGCAAACGTGTGTGTCAGAACACAGATGGGGCCTCCCAAGTCACCGCAGAACGAAGTTCTGTTTTCAACAGTTTTAATGGGAACCTCTGGGCAAAAACTATTTTCCCACATAGCTGCTTTAATTAAAAACAAAACACAACAAAAAGAACCGTGACTACATGAACAAAGAAGTATCAAACTAGGTCTGGACATTTTCAATACCAAGTCTAAGGAGAAAAAAAAAGGAAAAGATAATTTCTGAAATAATGCTGGAAACAGGACGTGGTGTCAGATACGCACTAAAAACAAACGGGTCACAACAGGAAGCGCTTCCCTGTGAACAGGTTCGCAGGACTTTCCCACGTGGGGCCGCCGGCTCCCGCGCTGCCAAGTGCCCACGGAGGGGCCGCCCGGGCAGGGGCAGGGGCCGCGTTCAGGACGCAGGGCGCGGGGGGACACTCACCAATGGCGGAGCCGTTGAGGAAAAGCGCCACGCCGAAGAGCACGCCCACGCAGAGGGCGAGGATGAAGGGCCGCCGGCGGCCCCAGCTCAGGGTGCAGCGGTCGCTGGCGGAGCCGATGAGGGGCGTGAAGATGAGGCCGAGGACGGGGCTCAGGAACCAGGTGAGGCTGTAGTACTGCTCCGGGAGGCCTGCGGCGGGCACGCGGGCGTCAGGCGCGCCGGGCGCACACAGCCCCGCAGGCCACGGACACGCCGGGTGAAGCGCCCGCTCACGAGACGGGCGACTTGGGTCAAGCGACGCCCCTGTGCCGTTTACAGACGGGGATCTGGAGTTCAGAGAGGTCGGGCGGCCTGCCCTGGGTCACACAGCGAACACCGGGGAGCCAGGACCCAAGCCCAGGCCGGCCTGATCCCAAGGTCTACGCACCCCCACGCTGGCACCCACCGTGCACCCTGCACACCCATAACTGGGAAACGGAGAAACGAGTGAGAAACGAGCCTCGCACACCGTCTGCCAGAGCGTCGCACCGCCGGGTTCAGGGGGCCCACGCCCCGAGCTCATCTGCGTGACGTGCAAAGTGGCTCACGGGCCTCCAAAGGCAGGAGCCAGGGGGCTCTGGGCGACTCTGCTCTGGTCCTGACCTGGGTAGGAGTCACTGGTGACGACCCAGGCAGCTGGAGACCGCGACCCCACACCTCTCCGTATGTTATACTCAGCGAAAAACTGACTTAAAACACAAAAGGCGCTTTGGCACACGAGGGACGCACTTGGCTGACATTCTGCTCCGCCAAAGGTGCTGAGAAATGGAATCTCGCGCTGAACCACTAAGAAAATAAACTCGCGCTGGGGGAGGAAACCGAGCTCGGAGCCAGAGGGAAGCACCTTCCACAGCCGCGGCCAACGCGCCGGGAAAACATCCGTGCTCGGTGCCCGCACACGGCACTCCACCTGCACCGCTCAGGGAGGGCGCCCCCCGCTCCGTCGAGCCCCCGGCACACGGGAAGCCCCCCGCGCATCCGCTGATGAGCTCCGGTTCAGCTCCGGCGGGCCCGGCCCCTCACCCCTCATCGCCAGTCAGGCAGATGGGACTGTGACGTCGGCGATGTCAGCGCCGGCCACGCCAACACTGACCACGTCCAACGAGACACGCTGCCAAGCGCCGTGATTCTCGGATACGACTGCCAGAACGACGCGGCACGCGGCACAGTCGGAACCCAGCAAGAGGACGCGCGTCCCAGCCCGGCGTGCACTGCCACTCCTGCTCCTGCTGGGGTTTGCAGCTGTCAGGACTTTACCAGCAAACGCTCCCGGCCTCCCAGCAGCGATTCCCTGCGAAGCTGTAGCACGCGTGTGCGCGCACGGCGCCCCCCGCCACACCTGCTTCTCTCCTGGGTCCGGCCTCCCCGCGTCAGGCGCGCCCCTGCCGACGCCCTGAGTGGGGCCTGTGCTGTGGGCGCGTCCCCGTAGAGAGAGGTGACCTCTGGCCTGCAGTGACAGTATGAGGCTGTGACTTTCCAGGCACAGGTTCACAGATGAACTGGGAAGCGGTCATTTCTTTCCGAAACAGACACACATAACTAAAACAAAACTGGTTGCAGAACTTAAACCTGAATTTTTTTTTTCATTTACGCCTACAGCACCTGGTCTTCCTAGGTGGTCTCCCATCCAAGTACTAACCAGGCCTGACCCTGCTTAGCTTCCGAGATCAGACATCAGGCTTGTTCAGGGTGGCGAGGCTGTAGACCAGGGACCGTGGCTCCACTGGGGCATGAACCCAGGTTCTTCTGCGTGTAAAACAGATGCTCTCACTGCTACACTATGGAGCCACGTCCAAACCCGAATCTTAGAGACATCTCAGGAAACGTGCCGAGCCGGGGGCTGATGGGCAACTCACACCTAAGCCGTGACCCGCTGTCCGGAAAAGCTCCGTCAGCAGCCGGCCCCGGGGGGAGCGGAGGGCGGCAGGTCCCTGATGGCCCGACTGCAGCTTCCCCGGCACCTGGGCAGTCGCGCCCACGCTGCGATGCTGACACGGAGGGACGAGGGGACAGATGGCGCTGGGGGTGAGCCGTCTGGCCCAGGGGCCAGCACATTCAGTCCACCTACCCTTGGCCTGAATGTCCCTTAGCGGCATCTGGGAGCCCTCTCCCCGCCTCACAAACGTGGCTGCCACGGCAGGCTGGCGCCTCTTGCGCTAGTCAGGTGTCCCAGCTGCTTCTCCCTGCCCCCCCCCCGCAGCTCTCCCAACACGGCCTCCTCCTGGGCGGGGGTCACCTGTGCCGCCCACCTGCCAACCCGGCCAGCCCTCGTGTCAGACTTGGCCACAAACCCCATGAGGGCCGACTGCTGGCCCCAGAGTGGCACGTCTGGCAGTGCCCGGCGTGCGGCGGTGCCCGAGCCCCCCAGTGCCACCCAGCCTGGCTCTTCCTCCTCCCGCCCTGCACTGACCCCTGACCCTGGGGAAGACCCCTGCAGAGGGGGCCAAGAGCAGAGGCCCAGAGACGAGAAGAGGTCAGGTGCGGGAGGCAGGAGAGCCTGAGAGAGCAAACAGGACGGGAGCTTCCGCGTCACCTCCTCTCACCCCCGGCTCTTCTGAAAGCAAATTCCAGGCTTCGGAGATGGCGAGCCCACCGGGAAGCTGTGTGCACTTGACCTACGTGATCACGGCTACAGGACCACCAGGGCCCCCGGAACTGGGAATGGCACAGGGACTGGGTGGCGGCTTTGTTTACACATGTTGGCAAGAATATCACTTGCTTCCCGTCGCTTCCCCGAGCCGCCCCAGAGCTCTGAGCAAGGCCCGTCCGGACGCCCCCGCGGCAGTGAGAACACAGTCCCCGGCCCTGGTGAGGCGGCCGCTGGGACGCCAAGGATGTGGCATTTCCCAGCCAGGCTCCAAACAAACATGACGCGGCCCATAGTAAATAATTTTTGTTTTCTTCCAGGCAAAACCTGAACAACAATGGTGGGACCAGGAAGGCTCCCCGTTCACAGGAAATGCTCAGTGTGTCACCCCTTGTCTGAGCCTGAGTGAGGTCACGGGTGATGGAGCCAGGCCTGGTCACGAGCGGCGGCTTCCACTCAACATGATGGCTGTTTTGATAAACTGCACTCCTGGGGGGCGGGGCCGGGAATGCAGCCCCGCAGCGGGAACAGGAACTCGACGCTCTCTCTCCACACCACCGGCACTCTGAGCAAGCCCCGAGACTTGAACTCCGTGGGAAGTGCTCAGGAGCCTACAGTGACCTCTGATGAACTTGAGTCAGTGAACACAAAGTGGCCCACTGAGGGCGCGACGTGGAGAAGGAACGGCCCCGGCCTCCGGACACACACAGACCCCACGGCCCAGGACAGGGACAGGCGGCCCCGGCTTCCATTCGAGGGACCCAAGGAAAGCCCCCGCCCCGAGCAGGACAGTGGGTGCAGGGCCGGGGGCCAGAGCCGCGGGGAGCAGGGGGTTGAAGAGAGGGGCGTGAGTGCAGAAGCTTCCGGGCCCCCGCGTGCAAGGCGTCTGCTGGGCGTCAGGAGAGAGGGACGGGACCTGTGCGTGTGCGTGGGCCGGGAAGGCGCCCGGCACCGGGGCTGGCCTCGGAGTAGAGGACGTGAACGTGGGCATCCCCGGCAGCCAGGGTGCTCCCGCAGGTCAGTGCTCGTCACAGTGATGAAGAGCAGGAGCACACACACCGGCAGGCCCAGTCCCTGGGACCTCGGCCTGGCGGGACATGGGCTACGTCGGTGCTGAGCAGAAAGCCACAGGGCACGCATGTGCCCCGAACCGCCAAGGCCACTCACCCGTGCGCCCTGTGGGGGACTGCGGCGAAGGCCGCCGAGGGGGCGCCTGGGGCTCACTGGGCCCCCTTCGCGCGCTGTGCTGGCTGTGGACGACGGCACAGGACCGGCACCGAGCCTCCCGAAGGTTCCGGCACTGAGTGCCGGTGCGCTCGGATGACCCTTCCTCAGTTCCGATGAAGGGTCTCCAGCCCCGATGCGGGCCCCGAGGCCGGGCTCGGTCTCCAGGGAGTAACGGTGCCGGCACTGCCAGCCCCACCGGGGCCCCCCAACTACTCGGAGGTGGTCCTAGCCATATGCTAAACAAAGGGGGGCCTCACGGGCCCAGCCAGGCGCAGGATGGAAAGCTGGGGCAGTGCCCCCGCCCCTCCGGCGCCCGCCCCCAGATAGCCACCCACCCCTCGGGTCTTCACAGTGCCGCGAGAAGCCAACATCTCCACGATGTAGCGACGTCACTGCAGTTGCGTGAGAAACTGCATGGCTCAGCTGGAGGTTCCAGAAGCTTCCCAAAGAACAGAACACACCCAGCACGTCCAGCCGCCCCTGCCTAAACTCACAGGTCAAGGTCAGCTCAGGCCCCTGCTGCCTCTCACAGCCATGCAGCTCAGTGAGCTGCAGGAGCAAAGAGCCACCTGCGAAGACCCACCCACCCACCCAGCCACGCGGGCAGGAACCTGGGAGGCACTGCCCACCCCCCCCAGCCCGGCAGCCGCGCAGTTGCTCCTGAGCCTCCTGCCCAGGTCTGCCACCCCGGCGCCCAGCCCTCCACCGTGCCCTGGGCCCGCACCGCACGCACGGGCAGGGCGCAGAGCTTGATGAGAGAACACAGGCGCATGACTCCTTGGGAAAAGTGACCACAGCTGACATTTCATTGTTTCTAACACACAATGATCCGAAGCACAAGGAAACCCAGACTTCCCAAGCCAAACAAAGCCGCGCTGCACAGAGCTGCTCGGCCGCCCTGGTCCAAGCTCAGGCCTGGACGCAGTCCTGTGGGCAGACCCCCGCCACGGGCACCGCGTCACCCCCGAGGCTTCCAGAGTCTCCGGAGAGCAGGAAACGCAGTTTTCAGTGGGATATTCTGTAGGGCCCATTCAGTTTTTGTCACATTTTAAAAATGGTGGTAAAATGTACATAATGTGAAATCGACCACTCTGACCATGAAGCACACAGGGCAGACACACCTAGACCGTATGGTCGTGCGGCCATCACGTCACCCCGTCCACCCACAGAACTGTCACCTCCCCCAAGGGACACCGCCCCACAGAACACTGACACCCCCACCCGTCCCCCCAAGCCGCGGCCACGCGTAAGCGATCGAACTGCTCGCCCAGCAGGGAGGACAGCGCTGTCTCGGTCCCAGCACCAGGGACTCAACGTCCAAGGCCCCACAGTGGACAGTGCATGTGCCCTGACGCACTTGTTAAAAGCCTCTGACTGACCTGAGCCAGACAAAATGACCACTGTGCTGCCCCTGCGAGCGTAACTGGACACCAACCCCGAAAGCTAAGCTGGGCCTTTGCCTGGACTCCATCTAAGCCCCTCCAAGGACGGTTCTTATTAAGTGCCATTCCTTCAACCTACAGAACACCCTGTGGCCAGGAGCCCCACTCCTGGCCCGAGCACGACCCTGGGATGAGCCAGCCGGCCGGCGCACCTGCTCGCTGCAGCTCTCCTCTTGTGGTCCTTCAGCGCTTCCAGAAGCGTGTATGGAGCAGACACCCCACAGCTTTCAAAAGCGTCACGTGCAGCTTAACACACAGCGTGTGCTTCACGTAGGAAAACCCGTAATCTACGTCATCACGCCTGATCGAAAACCTACGCGCGTCTCCAGGGACATGACTCGCCACGGCGACATGACCTGTCGCATGGACTGAGACGTGTTCCCAGGCGCCGTGTGGGGGCTGGCGTCACCTACCAGAGCCCCTGCCTGGCGTGCTGACACGTGGGGGCCCTGCACCCCGCACGTGAGGACACATGCAGGGACGACCGAGACAGAGCTGGAGAACAGGAGGGGGCCGACCCCCTCGTGACCGTGCCCGAGGCCCCAGGAAAGGCTCTGACCCCGTCGGCGTTGGCCTTGGGGCCGTGGGGCCCTCTCGACACCCAGGAAGGCAGAAAGCAAAGCACGCAGGACGACGGCGGGCTCCGTGTGCTCACACGGCCACCGCCGGCCCGGGGGAGCGCTACGCGAGCTTCTTCACCAAGGTGTGACAGGACGCAGGGTGGGCGCAGTGACTGCATGGTTACAGTCACTGTGGGGACAGGCGGCATTTCCAGACATTGGTTCCCACCCACTGGGACGGGGGGAAGCGGGGCACGCTGCCCCATCCACAGCGGGAGGGGGCGCTGGTTTTCCGGATCCTTCCACTCACTAACTGACCTGCAGGGGAGGGTGAGTTAGGCTCGTTGAATAATTTATCTGGGCTGCAGGACAAGACAGCCCTAAAACAACAAAAGTATCTCACCAGGGACCATGCGAAATTCTAGAATGAAACTCCGCTTAACAGCTCGGCCCCTTACCCATACAACTTATAAGCTGGAAGACTACAGATTGTGAAGCTTTTTTAGACAGTAAGGAAATCAAATGCTGAGGCGACAGATTCTCAGGGCCGGAGGCCCCGTGGTGACCTGGAGGGGACAGCAGCTCTTCCACACACCAGGCTTGTAACACTGACCTGAGTGCGACTCTGAATTCCAGTGCTTCTGAAAAACACCCATCGTTCAGCTACCTAAGGTCCACAATAAACTTGGACTCAGGTCAACAACAATAGTGACAATACAATGACAATAAAGAAAACAGCATGAATCGTGTGTTCCCTACTGCTAGGCCTCGCCTCTTCCTGCCCGGAGCAGGCCGGTGTGCAACCACCTCACCTTAGAGAGGAGGGTCCTGAGTGAGGTGCAGGGAGCAGGGAGGCTCCCTGTCTCGCCCAGAATGACACAGCTGGTGACTGTGTCCTGGAGTGCTGGAGCACTGGCAGCAGGTCCCTGGGAGTGGGCACACGCCCATTGGGAACCTGCACCCGAAACCCCTAATCACATCAACGTCCGAGGACCATGCCTTCCCCTTGCCCCAGTTGAAAACAGAAGTGGTCACACAGGCTGAAGGGACAGACAACCAGGACGCGTGGTCCCGGGGCTCCCGAGGACGCTGTGGGCCATGTGGTGGGCCCGCGTGGCACTGCCCAGGCCCGGGGCCACACTCACCTATCTGCAGCAGGATGGGCGTGACCAGGGCCGTCTCCATGGCGTAGCAGAACTCCCTGCCGAACATCACGGCCCCGTGCATGACCCACAGGCGCACGGGGATGCGGTCGATGGAGCCCTCGCTGACCGTCTCGTCCCGCGGCTCCGGCTCGGTGCTCCCGGGCTTCGGCGGCTCCGGCACCGGCAGCTCCTGGACTTGGAGGGACTCCGAGTCGGCATTCTGCGGAGCCATTCTCATCACCGAAAATATATGTATGCGTGTGTGTGTGTATTTACTTACTTACGTATTCGTTTACTCTAACTATATAAATAATACTATCATATATCTTTAAGGATAAATTAAGATGCCTTCTCCTTCTGTTTCCGGTGTGTTCCTCTGGCAAGTAATACTTATATCCCTCCTTGTACAGACGAGGGGCTCGCGACTTCTCACCATCGGATGCAGCCCGCAGCGGAAGAAAGCGATTTTTGGTTGGACTTTAAACATGTGGCTTGCTGGTTTACTGTGGGTTAGAGTTAAAAATCCATAATTGCCATTCAGTTAATACCAGGTTCATCATGATGACTGAGGAGGTGCACAAGCTGCTGCTCTTGCCGCGGAGGGGTGGGAAGGTGGCACGAGCTGGTCCACCGTTGCTCCCCATCGAGCGACCGGCTGATCTGCAAGAGAGGACAGCACCAGCCGTCAGCGGGGCCGCCCGGGGCCGCCGTCCCCAGGGACCAGCCGCGGACCCTGAGGAGACCACGACCTCGGACCACGCAGTTCTCGGGTGCTTGCTCTGGGTCACCCGTGGGAAAAAAACAAATGCTACTTTCTGGAGAAACAACATTTTCTTAAATGGAATTGAATCTGGGGGGAGGATGAAGGGGACGAGGGAAGCCAATCAGAGGCAACGGGGAGGCAGAGAAAGGGCTCAGAGTTCCCTGTTGGCAGCGACAGTCCCCGGCCCCAGGGACCCTCAAGCAGGACAGGTGTGGGCCTGAGTGACATGCCAGGGAACACGGAACGGAACGGGGGCTGGGCAGAGCCTGGAAACAGGGGGAGGTGGCCTGAGCTGTCTCAGCCGTGGCCCTTGACCTTTCTCGGTCATATAACCTTTTGATAATCGAATGAACGTTACGGCCATCTACGGAAAAACACAAACACGTGCACCCATGCCACACTCAGCACCGGGTCTGGGGGCTCGGGCTCCCAGCCCGCACATGGCATGCCAAGGGCTAGGGACCCTGTCCCCAATGCCAGCTTCCCCCGACTTCTCCACCTAACGAGCACGCCCCGAGAAAGCATTGGCCGCCTGGAATCTAACTACAACTGTCCCTTGGAGGGGTTTTAAGAAAACAAGGTCGCTCTGCCCCGTGCCAGGCAAACAGGGACCTCCGGACACGGACCACTGAACAATGGGTCCCATTCGACCTGAAGAACATCAAACAAGGCAAGTACGCAGACATGTGAAGCTCACGCCCTGTATGAAGGCAGGTCTGTGGGCTGACGCCTTACCAACTAAATAAAAGTATTTCTAGTTAGTATTCACTTAACCCGAGGTGACGATTAGCTCCTTCTCCCTTTCTTCCCAGAAGGGACCAGGGATGGGGTGGTCTTCACTCAGTCCCCCCTCCAGAGAGCCTGGAGGCGATGGCGGGTCCCCAGCTTGGCTGTCAGGCAAAGCCAGAGCAGCGGTGCCCTCGAGGCTCCCAGCGTCCTGCACCTCCCCGGGGCCCGCTGCAGCGAACATGCCCCGGAGTCACGGGTCCAAGCGGTCCTGGCGATGGACCTGCTGTGTCCCCACGCCCGCTACGTTTCACACTGCAGCCTCCCCGGGGACCGCTCACGTCTGCCCGGGGCCTCTGCCGCAGAGTACCAGCCGCGCTGACACCCTGCCACTACCTTGTTTTGAAACAGTACTTTGAAACTGTTCTAACACACTAAGTCAACGACATAGTATCAAACCATCGCGTGTGGCCCCGTCACCGACGCTCTGCGCTCATTCCGTCCCTACCTTTCGGCACTCCTGTCCCAGGACAAAGCGCCAACATCTTCCTTTTAGTCCCTGACACCAGAAGAGGGTCGATGTTTGTAAAGGCTCTTCCGCCAGACAAGGTGGGCCATTTTTATGGGAAGAAAGTGAAGCCTAAATTTTAAAACCTAAGCCTAGGTTTTAGAAGCCTAAATGGATCAGCTGGGCTTTTGGCAGGAAGGAGGGACTCGGTTTTCTAGGAAATCCTAATGACTTAATCGTAAAATCGTGAGCACCGGCGCCTTCGGTTCTGTCCCACGTCCCTGAACCATGGCTGAATCCGCCCTGAGACTCAGCCTGAAACAAAGCGGGTCAGTCGTTCGAGCAGCGGCGCTGTGCAGGGCACATCCCAGCTCCCCGAAAGCTGGGCTTCCCCCCGGGACGACGCTGCACCTCGGGGGTGAAGCCGGGGATGCTGCTCAGTGCCCGAGAGAGCACGGGGTGCCCCGTGCCCCGCAGCAGAGGACGACCTGGCACCAATGCCCAGTGTCAACGTCAGGAGACACTGTCCGAGGTGCTTAAGAGGAAGACGCGTCCTTGGAAACGCCGAAACCCTTGACGAACGCATTCTGAGCCCGTCACCCAGACCAGACGTTGCAGACGCCATGTCACTGCCGCTCTGTCCTTGCTCAAAGCAGGACAAGAACACACAAGTGCACTCAAGCCACATGCTCCCGGAGAACGAGGGGTCGCCGGGGCGGGCGGGGGGACCCCTGAGGAAAGGGTCCGTGGCATTTCTTGGTGACTATCTCAAAGCGAAGGCAGAGTAAGGGCCACTGAGGGACTGAGAAGGTCAGCAGAGCACCACGCCCACCACGCTCAGGCCCCGTGCCTCGGTCACACCGGCTGCCGGCCTGAGCCCTAAACGGGATGCGTTTCTCCTGGAAATGCCAATGAAGGCACCGCGCTGGACGCTTGGGCAGCGAGTCACACGCTGGCGGGACGATCGGGCGCCCAACACAGAGCGCCAGTTATCACATCGAGCTACGCCTCGGTGTGGGGTTCTGACAAGTGTCTCTGCGCTCCACGAGTGGCCTTCAAAACACAGGTCAGAAGGAGACAAGCTGCACGGCCCACACTCGGTGGACTTGCAGGCCGGGAGTGTCCGATCATCTGTGGTCATCCCCACGGTCAGGGGTGGGCAGCTACTGAGAAGCTGGTCACAGCCGAGACTGCTGGTGGCCCCGCTACCTGCATCTCTAGACATCCGCGCAGTCCCACTCGGCCTTGGCCAGTCACGGTCCCCTGTGGCCCTACCTGGGCCAGTGCTGTGATCTGCTGGGAACTCGTCAGAGGCTCCCGGCCCAGCGCTGGGTGGCAGAGGGAAGGGCTCGCCTCAGGGCAGGATGCTGCTGTCCTCCGTGTTCCCCATCTCTCTCTCCCGCCCCAGGCCTCTGGGCCTTCCTCGGGAAGCCCATCCCCAACGCCTCCTCCCCAGGCTCAGCCCTGCCCCATGGAACCGGCTACTGCCTTGTAAGGCTCCCAGCTCCTGTGCTGGGGCACAGCCCAGCCCGGGCCAGTGAGAAGGCACAAGTGAGCCCACTGCTCAGGCCTCTTCTGTTCTCAGCCCCCACTGTGCCTGGCCACTGGGCAGGAGCCTGGTAGGGTTGCTGGAAGCATGAATGAGTGAATGAATGAATGGTGACCAGCTAACCAGCACTTCCTCGGGGCCATCTGCACTGAAAAGCCGCCCCACCCTGCCCGTCTTGAAGAGTCCCAGCCAGGTGATCTGGGTGGCCAGCTTCCAGGGCCCGGCCTCACGGAAGGCCCCATGGAACGGCGCATGTGTGGGGTGTACCTGCTAGCCAAGGCGGCCTCCCTTCCTCAAGCAGCGACAGGCGGTGGCTCGGTGCACGGCTGTCACACCGTAGCGTCGCTGTCATCGACACTGACGGAAACAGCAACGCCAGCACCCTCGGCCGGCTTGGTTTTAGGCAGCAGTTAGTGAGTTCAAAGGCTACCGCCTGTCCCTATAGTATTCTCAAGCCAGGACGGGAGCACAAGTTATCAAGGGTCCCAAGAGCCAGCTAAGCTTTGTAAAAGCTCTGAGCTGGTCTACAGCCACCCACCCACCCACCCCGAACATGCCTGACCCGGTCTGATCTCGGAAGCTAAGCAGGGTCGGGCCTGGTTAGTACTTGGATGGGAGACCACTTGGGAAGACCAGGTGCTGTAGGTGTAAAAAAAAAAAATATATATATATAAAAGCTCTGAGGCAAACTCTCCCAACAGTCCTTTTAAATAAGGCTGAGCTAACAAAGTCAACTCGTCAGCGAACTGGATTTCCTCACAGGTACGCACAAGGGGGACGACTTCACAGGTACGCACGGGGGGGATGATCTCAGTCTAAGGTCCGGCACCTTGAGGATCGCGCTCTGTGCCCATCAGGTGTGTGGCAGAGACACCTAACCACACACTCCACTTTCTGCAAAGCCCTGGGAATCTTACAGGCATTTTTGGGATGCCACAAAGCCACTGAAAAGTTTGGGCATCATATACTTAAGACTAAGGGTCACGCCTCCATCCAGGAGTAGGGGCACCAGGGATCTAAACCACGGGGCCGGGGCGGGAGAGAGAACAGAGGCCCACGGGTGACAGCCAGGACAGCCAGCGCGGGCGAATGTCAGAAACCATGGCGGAAGGACAGGCCCGGGTCCACGCCCCACGGGAAATGTGCCGGCAAAGGGACACGGTGACGGGAACAGGAGCACGTCCCTAAGGAGTCTGGCTCAGCCCTGCACGCAGGCTGCAGAGTGTCAGGTGGCACTCCCGCGGGGGGCCCCGCAGACTGCGGCCTACACGCGTGTGCGCGGAGGCCAGGCCACCGCTGTCTCTCACACCAGCCGTCTGCGTGGGTCCCTGTGAGGCCGTCCCAGCCCTGGGAGCTTTCTCCTTCGTCGTACCGCGAATCTCCATCTGCCCTTGGGCCAGCCCTCGATTTTCCAGTGACCCATTGACACGCCGTCAGCTCACGCCCAGCACCACGGCCGAGTGTGCCGCGTCCCTGATGGCCTCTCCTGCTGCCTGACCCAGCTCGGCCTGGCCCAGCTCCTCTTGCCTGTGTATCTGCAAGAACCTCACGAGCACACGAACTTCAAGCGCTCGACTAGCCGGGGGTGGGGTGGGGTTGGCATGTTTACGGAGCTTCCATTAACTTTACCCATCAGCCGAGGGAGACGGCTCCCCCAAGCCGCACGTTGCCCTGTCCCGGCGTCTCCCGGGTGTCAGGGCCCACCAGTGCCTTCTGGGAACTGCCGAAGGACTGCTGCAGGCTGTGCTCATTTCTTAAGCTTCTCCCTCTCATCTTTGGTGGCCACCGTGCATGCGATTATCTCTTCCCTGTATCTCCGGCGGGCTGGCTTACAACCACGAAGGCTGGTGTTTATTTACTAATATAATTTACATGCAGTGAAAATGTACCATTCAATCAGTTTTCACAGATTTATATCAAGACACGGAACATTCCTAACTCCCTGGAAAGTCCCCACGAGTCCCTTCCCCTCTAATTAAGGCTATTGATCTTTCTAACTTAATTTGGTAACCGAATTCTAATTGTCTGAGAAGGGATGAAAGATTGCAACCAGCACAACAAGGCCTCTACCAACCATTACCAAAACGTGGCCGGTCCCCCGCGGCCTCACGGAGGGTTATGCCCCTCAGCTCACGGGCACAGTCTGGAACTTGGTCGTCGCTGTCCTCAGAGACTGAACTCGGGGTCCCTCTTGGTCTGAATGTAACCAGACCACAGTACTCGTTCAGGGGTGCAGAACGAGGACCCACGTGGCACTCAGCTGCACCTTTCCTGGGACTGAGGACTCAGTCTGAAATCCTTCCCCTTACAGCCCCACCCCCACCCTTCCTCTATTTCGAGGGCCCCTTCCTGCGGGGCTCCACAAGAAAGGGGAAGGGGAAGGCGAGGCCTCTGAGGAGGAGGAAGCGGCACGCAGGGGTGGGGCCGGAGGGCTGCTCTCCCATTGGCCAAGCACCTGGGGCCACTGCATTTAGGGGACAATCAAATGCCATAAAACCAGGTTTACGCCCATAAAACGATATCCAGGAAGTCGTCGCATAGCATGCAAACTGCTTTCTTTAAGGAAGTGTTGTATGCAAGTGCTAGAGCATTAACGGTCATATCTGAAACACGCGGAGGCTTCCTTCTGAAAGCCTGATGCACAGCGTCCCAGGCTAAAGCATGACGACCCGACCTGCGGATGGAAGACTCAGGAAGGTCAGACTGCTTCTTCCCCGAGGCGCGGGCAATTCCGCCTTCCCGGGGCCTCCTCTCCAGTGAGAAGCGTGAGGAAGTTTAGCCATGACCCACCCCGTGGCTTCTAGCCGAAGGCCCAGAGGACCTTTGGAGGCGGGCTCCCCAGCCAGGCAGCTGCCGGCTCCCTCCGGAGCCCGCTCCGGCGACGGCGACAGCCGGAACGTTCGGAGGCAACAATTTGGTTATGATTTGCAGATGCACTTAGACAAGTGAAACTACAATTGTTCCAATCAACAACTTCCTCTATTGTCCTGTTTCTAATTTAAGGGTAACTGATGCCAAAACACATGACTTCCTACAATTGGCTATGTGGAAAAGCTGGCTGTAAACGAAATGTCATCAGAAAGTCAACGGCGGAGTCATTTCTGACAGGCGTCTCGAGCCTCAGGTCGAGTCTGAGGCTCCACCTGACAGTAGCTACCCTGGGCAGCCACGCGCGGACACTCAGTGACCCACGTGTCCACGCTGCGAGGGGAGCACGTCCCTCTTCTACCACGCCCCCCACGTGAGCGCGTGCGCACGCGGCGACCGGGCGGCCCAGACGTGTGGCAAAGGCTCGCGGTGGCAGCTGTTCTGCAAACCCGTCATGTAAAACAGGCCCCCCTCGCCCCCCTCCAAAAACCCACTAACTACGACTACTAGCATTTCTCTAAAACGTTACCAACTACTGTCAAGTGCGAAAAGTATTAACTATCGGATATTACCCCCAGGGTTTGCTAGCACAGGCCTCTCCACTCCCGCCAGCATGCATGCCGCCCTCTCTTCAGAAAACCACGCAAAGACGACCATCTCAACAGACAACACAGAAGCCAGGGAACCAGGCGCACAGATTTTGGACTAAGAATAAAAAGATGTAACGTTGAATCAAGCAAGTTCCAAGTATCCCTGATAAGAATGCCAAAGAGTATTCTCGCAAACCTGTTTGTAAGGTTACTTCCTGGAATCACTTAGGAAATCCCACTGATGGCCAATACAAAATCAACGCGTCAAGACAACGACAGGACGAGCCACCCTCGGGGAGAAAAACACCTGAGAAAGGGCTGTTTATCCGAACTACACACAACCAGTAAGACAATAATTCAATTAAAAAATGGGCAGAAACTGGCCACCTCGCCACAGAAGAGAAACAGACAGCAGATGAGGAAGCACATGAAAATGTGCTCCACGTCACACGTCATCAGGGAAGGACAAATTAGAACGAGACACCGCTGTACGCTGAGGAGAACAGGCAACATCCAGACGTCGACACCACCACAAGCCGGTGAGGACGTGGGGACACAGGACCCTCATCCACTGCTGGTGGGGACACTGAGCAATGCGGCCACTTTGGAACAGTCTGGAAGTTTCTTACAAAACCAGACTCTCACCGTGTGACCCAGTAATCGTGCTCCTTGGTAGCTGCCCGAAGGAGTGAAAATTTATGTCCACACAAGAAGCTTCACAAGGACGTTTAAACAGCTTTATTCATAACTGCCAAACCTTGGAAACAACCAAGGTGTCCTTCGGTGGGTGACAGATAAAGACACGCAGGGACCTTACGTGCACATGGCTAAGTACAAAAAGCCAGTGTGAAAGGCTACATCCCGTCAGACCCGACATCCCTCCTGACACTCCTTTTGATTAGTTTGCTGTGAACTTGGTGTTGGCAGAAGGAAGTGTCTGTGTGTGTGAGATAGAGTCTCCGAACATGGAGACTGAATCAAGAGAGCCCTGGAAAGGGACCTGGGGTGGCGGTGGGGGGGTGAGGGGATGAAACCGTAGCTACACTGTGACAAGTCAGCCTCATTACGTGTCTCTCACTGATCAGTATCAGCCTAAGGAGCTGCAGCTGCCCCTCCGCCCCGGCCCTCCGCCCCGGCCCTCCCCACCCGACAGACCTCCCCGGGGACCACCTCCCTCAGCTGGAGAGCCGGGCCCCTGGCTCCTGCAGGGGCCCCATCACGACACTCACAGCAGGCATGCCACTGCCCACGGTCACACCCCACACCCACTACGCGCTCCCAGAGGCAGGGACACCGCCGTCCTCCCTGGGCCGCTGGGGCGACTCTAAGCCCCTTCTCACGGCCCGGGGCGCACGTCGTTCTCCAACGTGGTCCAGCTGTCCCTCAGGCAGGCCCCACCAGGCCCAGGGGCCCCCCAAACCAGCGTCTCCCAATTCTCACCCCAGGGAGGCCGTGCTTCCCACAGGGGGCACAGAGCAGCCACCTGCCCTGTCACTCGCAGGCGTGTACCGAGGGCAGGAGACGCTCTGACCACCGCAGGGCGGGGCAGCACCTGGCCAGCGGGGCACCCAGAAAGAAACGAATGAACGGGCACGCACGGAGGGGCCCTGGCTAACACGCAGGCACCACTCTGAAAGCAGAGCCAGTTTCCAACAATCTCTCCTTTTTCCAGAGAAGAACACGAAAATCATGGGGCTCAAAGAAAATCCATTTTCTTCTGAACAGGAAGCAGAAACCAGTGTCAAGGCTAATGAACAGTCGAGATGATTATTTAAATGCCTTAAAACCGGCATACTGCCATTTAAGCAAACTTTCAAATTACACACACTCCATTAAGTACTATTTTTAAAAAGTCACCCCACCCTCCAGCAGCTCACAAAATTCACACCCACGTGGAATTTCTCAAGAATTACTACACTTTAAAGAAACTGAGCCTGAGTTCAGTGGCTCTCAGGGTATGACCTGGGCCTTGTAGCATGAAACTCGGCTGTCAGGTTTATGGGTCACGTCCTCCGGTGCAGTCCAGTGGACTTGTCCCAGGGGCTTCCCACCCACACAGCAGCTGGCCTGCGAGCTTCCTGTCTCCCCCCTCGCCACCTCCAGAGCACCACAGGACCACCCTGGTCCTACAGCCCCCAAAGGCCACCTGGCTGTAGTCAGCTCCCCTGCCCTGCAGGACACCGCCTCAGAGGCAGGTGGAGAGCCCATGGGATGCAGGGGCTCAAAGGACCTACCTAACAGGCAGGTGAAGTCATCTCAGGTGCTGCACTAAGCCAGAGGCCGCACAGAGGGTCAGGCTGGCAGGATGACCTGGCCCACCCACAGCCAACACCGGAGGTGACCTGGGGGCACAGCCCTCCTGGAACAGCACGGAGGGGCAACGGGGGACACGGACCTTCCGGCTGCCAAGGCAACCAGCCAAGCACAAGATTAACAACACTCACTCACTCACAGGGGCCTGGACCTCCTTGGTCAGCACACCTGGCTCCAGAGGCCACTTCCCATGGGCAGAGGACACCCCCAGGTCCGAGCTGCGGGATCCGACCGAGCCCTGGGGCCATGGGGGCGGGGCTCGGCCGCAGGCCCCCGCGAGCCCTCAGAGTGGCCACGGGCAGCGGGACTAGATGGGGCAGCCAGCCAGTGCCAGGTGACGCCTTCCCCGACCCCACTCCAGGAGCGGGGGAGGGGGGCAGGCTCAGCTTCGCCCCAGTCACCGCGCACCCCTGGGAGAACCGCCGGGGCTGTGAATGAGCCCACAGTCCACCAACACGCCTCCCCACCGCACAGTGGACACCGCAGCCCACCGCCCCCCGCCCCGCAGCCGGACGCCGCCCGCACCGCCCGCGAGTGCAGACAACAGCGGGGCCTTCGACGCCGGGCCTCGGGAAACCCCGCACCCACTTCCCAAAACGGAGGGGCGAGGCATCTGCGCTGAAGTCGCGCACCTGTTTAAACAGAATCCTGCTTCACCTTCTGCTAACAGTTACCGAAATCTGAAGAACGAGACGGCACCCGAAACTCAGAAAGCACATGCTAGGAGCTCATTTTGGAGAAAATTACACGGAAAAACACTGCCCCACCCAAAGAAAATATTCTCTGCCACATTTACCTTCTGTCAAAAGGAAGACTTGCTTGCTTCACTTTTTACCTCTGACCTTCGTGAGGTTTTCCTTGATTTGCACAATCAGCTGAGTAGGAGGGCGTTTTAATTAAAAAGCAGCAAGCGTTTATTTTTTTCCTCCCCTTCTTCTAAATGTTCCTAGCACTGACTGCTAGCTGAAGCCACTCGAGGCAGAATGAAGCCCCGGCTGCCATGGAAACATGCAGCTTTCAAACCGAGCAGCGCCTGGAACCCTGGCCGACAGGGAAACCGAGCTTCGGGATCAGCCTGCAAAGCCGAATGAGCCACCACTGCCCACGGTCTGGGCTAAACCAGCATTTCTCTGAACATCTAATTACTCCATCTAGGCGCAAAGCCAGGTACCAATAAACTCAGTCTCGATCACCCACGATATGGAAGAGAGAGAGAAGAAGGGCGCAAGCTGCCTAAAGACTCATAACCACCAAGTGGCATTAAAAAATAAAAATAAAAATTCCTTGCATTACATACATATAATCAAGAACTGACCTCAAAGACAAGGGCATAATCAAGGAATACCACTAAAGACTGCCAGGATATAATGAACCCTTTTGATGGTACTTTTATGTAAAATCCAATCAAAGCAGGTTCCAGACCGAATTTGTCCTCAGGCAAAAAAGGACGCAGAGCAGAAGTGAAAACGGGGAACAAGTGCCTAATGAGATGGAGTTATCTGAATTACGGTCCAAGTGTCAGGTAAAAGGTCGATGTTTTTAAAGAGGGGAAGTATGAAATATACTTGAAAAAAAATGTCGAAACCAAACTTTTTTTAAAAAGGTAAATTTTGGGTGAATGAAGAAAACTTATCTATGACTTTGGCCTGGGGTTAAATTTATTCTTACTTCCTAAGACCATAAAAACAATAAAAGCTGGCACTCTTCCTTTATCTCCTTACACACCTGAAGCTCGGGTCACAGGTGAGCGATGCACAAAGGTGGGATGAGTCACCCTGCGCCATTAATGACAGCCTGGCATTGCTGAGCACGAAGACTGGTCCAAAGGCCACACCTCAGCATCCTGTGAGGTCTCTACGCGCTCCACAAGCCCCTCCTGTCTCATGGACCCCTCCTGTCACCTACAACAGGGTTCACCACAGGGAAAGGTGGTCCCAGGACAGTCGTGTAGGGGAGCCCTGTGCCCCTCCTCGGGCCCAGGCCGTCCCTTCTTCTGCCCCTCCTGTCTCCACTCAGGGAAGTGGCTGGGAGCACCAGGGGACAGCTCTTCTAGAAGGGGAGGGGGCGGAGCCTGCTCTACGCTTTCTTCGCTGCACAGATGAGACTATAAACCCAGACTCTCCCCTCCACCTCTACAGAGACCAACATCTCCTTAACCTGGGGGCCCCCAATTTTCTGCGAATAAATCTAGTTTTTCTGCTACCTGGAAAAGCCAGCTGCTATTCAGAATTTTCTGTGAATAAATCTAGTTTTTCTGCTACCTGGAAAAGCCAGCTGCTATTCAGAATGGGCGCTTCTGTGCGGTTATGGACAGTTGGAGTGATAAAAATCACTATCACCTATGGAACAAATTATGAGAGTTCTGACACCGTCAAAAATGACTTCTTAAAACTGGTGTCCTCTCAAGATGTACCAAAAGCCTTAAAATATGCATTCTCTCTTAAAAAGGGGTTCCCAGAACCAACTACATCACATATGGAGGCTTCCCCACACCGACGGGCAATTCTCGGACATCAGCAGGGTACCCAAGAATTCAGTGCAACTCCGACACTACCTAACTCGGAGGCAGAATCAGGTTCCACAGGTAAAGGGGCTGTTCCCACAAGGCCACCCTCCACTTCAGACGCCAGGTACCAGCCCAGGTTGTCCCTGTGCTTCTAACCAGCTGCCTACAGATCAGAAAGAGGTCTCAGGACTCCCTCCTTGGGTTCAAGTAATTTGCTAGAACAGCTCACAGGATTCAGGAAAACCCACTTACTCGGTAGATTACTGACTTATTACAAAGGGTATTAGTCTGTGGCCACGCCACCCTGAATGGGCCCGATCCCGTCGGATCTCAGAAGCTAAGCAGGGTCAGGCCTGGTCAGTACTTGGATGGGAGACTGCCTAGGAAGACCAGGTGCAGTAGGCATAAAAAATAAGGGATTGTAAACTGACAAAGGATATTAAAAGATATAAAACAGCCAGATCAAGAGAAATGCAGGGTGAGGTCCCTAACAAAAGAGCATCTGTCCTCATGGAGCCAGGAGCCCCACACGCTAGCGCGTGGAGCCTTCTGATTGATTGCAAGGACCAAGGAGCTGTCCCCTGGGTTTTTATGGAGGCTTCGTTACTAGTCAGGACTGACCCCATCACTGGCCATTTTCACTGAGCTCCATCTATCTCCACCTGCCTCTCCCCAGTTGGGAGGGAGACTGGGACAGAAAGTTCCAACCCTCTAATCACATGGTTGGTTTTGCCTGGCAACCGGCCCCCACCCTTGGGTGCTGTCCAAAAATTCACCTAATTAACCTAACAAAAGACACCTTTATTACTCTAGACACTTAGGAAATTCCAAGGGTTTTGGGAGCAGGGCCAGGAACCGTGGATGAGACCAAATATCTTATAACTCACACTGCACCTTTTAATATAGCAAAGAGGCATGAGGACTATGCACATTAACTAAATATGAAGCCAGGCTGTATTCAGAGCTACATGCTGCTGGACACGGGAACCTGTAGGAAGACTCCTGCTGGGATGACTGACCACTGCTCCCCACATCTTTAATGGTGCACTCCCACACCCAGGAAAGAGGCTAGATACACACTCAATTCCTGGAGCACCCAGAATCTCATGCTCTGGTTGTCAGGGGAGATCACGCCTCCGTCTGTGGAGTGTTATTCCTTCTCTAACTTTCCTTTTGTCTGCAACTCTGGCTCACACTTGGAGCCAAGGACCCTCCCTTGGCAGGCATGGTCCCCACGTGGGGAGATTCGCCCTGTCCTGCATCACTTTCATCCTGCAGTTCCATTCTCCAGAACTCAGAAGAAAACAAGACACAGGGATACTTAATACTAACGAGTGACTTCTGGAAAGCACCTCTAGGACACCTGAAGTGTCCCTTAGAGACAGGTCTGTGTTGACATGCACTGTGTTGACACGGCAGTATACTTCACATTAAGTACAAAAATCAAGCACACATACGGTCGCATGTTGTTTTTTAAAAGTATAAATGCAGAGGAAAAGGTGTTATCTCTTGGTGATTCATAGTTATATTCTTTCTGCTTCTATATGACTTAGAATTTACTTTTAATTAAAAAAAAAAAACAGTAAATTACCTTTAAAAATAGGTTTTCTGGTGGCCCTATGCAGACCCTGCTGCATGGTCTGATGTGTTTTACGATGCACAGATGACTCTCAGACAGCCTGGACAGGGGCGAGGGCTGGGGACGGCAGGTCTGAGAGCCACTTGTGGACTCACCGAGCTACTGACAGGGCCACTTAATTGGTGCCTACTGGAAGCTGGTTACCGAGAACCATCTCAGAAGCCTGCCCCAGCCTGACGTGGGCAGTGAAGTGTCAGTGGCCATTCTATACCCCCACGCCGGGTTCTGGCACAGGCGGCCATCCCCCCACTGGGCTTGGCAGGGCATCGCTGGCGCTTCACCAGCTCCGACTGCAACACAGGGCTTTTCGTTCCCTGGCACCTGGCACCCCTCGTGCAGCTGATTCTGCTTTGTTCAGCCTCCTTCCTCCCCACTGCACTGAAAGCGAGTGCCCACCCTCTGCTACACCGTCACTTGCTTTGCTCATCCCGGATTCTCCCACAGTGCACCGCACACCAGGGTAGCTCACAGTGGGCCTCGACTGCTGGGCACGGTGCCCATTAAGGAGAAAGAGGAGTAACTGCTCTCTTTTCTCTCCAGGCCAAGAGACGAGACGGAGCAGCCCTGCTCCAAGGTCAGAGTCGTGCAGAAAAGCTCTGCACATCCGGGAACACGCAGCAGCCTCCCCGCCGGCAGCCCCAGTGCCGGATTCCCAAGGCCAAATGCCTCATTTGGGTTTCTCTGCTAAAAACACCCAACGGGCACCTTTCCAACTGGTTAATCCATGGGTGCTGACGTCCCGGGCCTAAGCACTGCCCTGGCAGGGTCGGATTACCGGCCGAGCCCGCAGAAGAATGCTGCCTCCAGCCTGCGCTGGGAACACCGCACCAGGAAAAAGAGCCTGAGCAGGAAGGAGGCCCAGAATTCCCCAGCACCTGTAATCCAGGTGAGCGCTGGGAGGGCCACGGTTCCAAAAACGTTAGAAGTGGCCATGCCGCCTTCTACAAACAATGCCCCACAAGGATGCGCAGACCCACACGGCCAGCCTGATGCTGCCGCGGACCTTCCCCGCCGCCACTCCAGGAGACCAGCAAGCCCCGCGCAGCTGCGCGCCCGGAGGCGGACTGCTGGTGCACGCAAGGCAGTGACCAGGGCACAGGGAAGGCACTAGGCACAAAGAATGACCACCGATCCCCCCGAAGGGCAGCACCTGGCCACTGAGCGGGACAAAAGTTCACAAAGTACAGCACGGGGCTCTTTAAGACCGAGGAGAATAATTAAAACCGAGCTACTCTGGCACAATTGAGTCCTCAAATACTTAAACACACAGTAACTTACGTAAACTCAATGTGACAGTACGATCTGAAGGTACTACTACGGAAAAACACCTCCTGTGCTGAAACTAGTAAGAACGAAATAGGTTAGATTTTACTTCTACTGGGAACAAACAGAAACTTAGTCACAGCTGTTAAATAGCGCGCTTCCCACCCAGGAATCAGCTGCGCTTCCGCACATCTCTGCGTCTGCGCGCACCTCCGCGCTTCCGCACATCTCTGCGCCTGCGCACACCTCCGCGCTTCCGCACATCTCTGCGCCTGCGCACCTCCGTGCTTCCGCACATCTCCGCGCCAGTGCAGATCGGCCCCGAGGCTCGCGGCCTCTGTCCCGGTCCCGGTCCGGTCCGGGTCCCTGCAGCCCGACCCCAGACTGCGAGTGCTTTCGATGTCTGGGAACAGGTGTTCACAGCGCTCACCAGTTATGCTGAATTTTCAGATGCATCAGAAGGTAAGAAGTTTTCCTTGGGGGAGACAAAGTTCTGAGGATGGATGGTGGTGTTTACACAGTAGTGTGAATGTACTTAATGCCACTGAATCGTACCCTTAGAAATGGTTAAAATGGTAAATTTTACCATGATGAAAAGTAGATAAATGTAACACGGGGAACATATCTATCTAGAAAATGACCCGGAAAGTCGCCTTAGAAAGAACGTGGATTTTTCCCCCTATGGGAGCCCAGCATATCCCCCAGTGATTCGGCTAACCACCAAGGACGTTGGGGTGTGGACAGGGATGGGAACCTGCGTGGCGGTAAGAACAATAGGAAGACATGGGACACACACTGGCTCTGGCCCCGCCTTCGGCCACCGTCAGCTCAGAGCACTGACCGCAGCCCAGCCTGGCTCTGGGCGTTTGTCAGGAGTTGGGGAGACAGAGAGAGACCAGAGATAGAGACAAGCAGAGACAGAAGAGGAACAGCAAGGCCAGCAGGACGAGTGAGTCAGCTGACCCAGGAGGAAGTGCTGGGCCCCTGACTAAAGTCTCCGCAGAGCAGACACGACTCTGCTTGACACCCAGAGCTGGCCCTGGCCTTGCTGGGCGTCTGTGCTCAGGCAGCAGCCACTCTGACCCGTCTGACGAGGGCCTGGCGCACATTTCACCACCTTTAGGAGCCACCTGGTCCCCTCTGTCTCCCCACCCCCTGCCAGCCCGTGCTGAAGAGTCCTCCCTGGCCTAACACCCTTACCTGGCTCTGGCCCTGGACAAGTGGAACTTGCTTCCGGCTCTCCCTCCTGTACAGTCCTCGCCACGCCCCAACCACCGTGGCTGTCCCTGCGGACACCCTGCGACGCCCATCTCTGGCTGTGCCGGCCCCGTTCCTGCCTCCTCCTGCCCTCGCCTGGGCCCACACCCACCTCACCTCTTGTTCCATGATGCGCTGGCACCAGGCAGGCACTAATGAGCACAAGAGCATTTGTGGAGCCAGGCCCCTGGCCCTGTCCCCACCCCACCACCCCTCCTAGCTGCGAGGGGGGCTGCCAGGTGGAAGAAACCAGTTCTGGAGAAGATCCAGGAAGTGGCTCCTTTTACTGAAAAGTAACATCCTCAGGAAGGGTTCTGACTTGATTTTTTTTTAAGGACTAAATTCACTACCAGTGTAGTTTTCCTTTAGACCTGAAACCTCCCAACCACACAGACGCCACCTCCCTCGCCCATATTCTTGCTACATATATCCCATTTCTTTTGTGGTGAAGACTGTTTTCCCTCTGGAAGGAGGTGTCTCCGGTTTTAAAGGGACAATTCATAAAAACTGCGGGCTCCAAGTACAACAGTTCACATTCCTGAAAAGCCTGCCGATCATAAAATGAGCAACACCTGAACAGCTCAGCAGCCAGGTCGCCCCTCCCCAGCTCATGCCCAACGCTTGGCAGTGACGAACAAATGCCACACAGATAAAGACCTCTTTACAAGAACAGCAGAAGCAAGTCCATCTGTTAACAAAAACTAACTGTTGAATTAAAGGTTGCAAGTTCAAGCACAATCTGCCTATTGTAAACAGTGTCTCAGTTTATCAATGTAACAACAACTCTCTTTCAAAGACTGATAAAGTTCTCACAAACACTGGCCCTCCAGCATTTTTAAGATACTTTACAGGATAAATATTAACTCGGGACTTGCCTACAGGAGAAGTGAAAGCTGCCAAAGAAGCATTTAAAAAGAAAAAAAAAACAGAAGGAGCAGCAGCCCCAAGAGGGTAGCGAGGGCCCTGGGCCACAGCCACTCCCTGCTGGCCTTGTCCTGGTCCCTGAGCCACTGCCCTGGGCCGGACCCACCAGCCCTCTGCCCACCAGGGCCTCCCGGCATAGAGGGCAGGGCTGCAGCTGTTCCCTGATTGGGGGGCACAGTGCCAAGCACTCCACAAGCCAACCACCAGGCAGACAAAAAGAACTGGAACATGGAGATAATTAAAAGGAGAGATCTTAAGATAATTGCTGGGATGAACAGGAACAAAGAGCATCACAGCTTAAATATGATTTAAACTTAATTTCTTGACAGTCAAGTAGCCTGGGTGACCAAAAGTGACACAGCGCTCGGAGAGCCGGCCAGCAGCCGACGGCACAGGGACATGCTGTCCGCAGCCAGGCTGGTGGGTGCAGCGGTCAGCGCTGCCTCCAGCTCCAGACGTCACTCACGCACCCTGGGCATCACACCTGGGCGTCCTGCTTACATTTGATACAATGGCCTGCAATTCTGCAGGACCTGGAATTAAACTCAGAACAAAGCCAGGCGCGGCACAGGTGACAAGAAAAGCTCCCCCAGCAAATGGAGCTCGGGCTCCCTGGCAGGCGGAGGGACCCACAAGACTGCCCAGCGCAGCCTCCGGCAGCACAGGTGGGATGCAAGGCTCAGGCAGGGCCCCGCAGGCAGGTCCAGGGACCGCGGCTCCTCCCTCCTCCGTTCCTGGCCTTCCCCTGCCACGCTTGGTGCTGCCGAAGCAAAGCCGCACACTGCACGCGCTTGAAACACGCCCCCGCCCCCGCAGACGCTGCGTAGAGAAATGGGTCGCCAGGTCTGGGTCACGAAGGCCGCATCTGATGACAGCTGTTCCCCAATCCAGAAATGGGGGTGACACCTACAGGCTGTTCTGAGGACTAGCAGCTGCAGGCGACCGCCATGGTGCCTGAACACAGCAAATTCTCAGTACGGGGGGGCGGGGAGGGGGGGCCTCGAACAAGAGAATGGCAGTCCCCCGGTTACATCTGGCTGAGACACCGCTAAAACCCCCTGCGTGAGCCAGCAGAGTGAGCCCTGCAGTACGCGGAACTCAGCCCTAAGGGCTCAAGGACGGATGAGCAGAGAGCAGAGCGGTCTCGCCAAGGCCGGAACCGCGGGACAGGCCCTGCCGCTGCCCGAAGGGCCCAGGAACGAGAGAGGCAGCTAGCGAGGCCCATGCAGTGGGTGACGTGGTCTGACGAGCCTTTTTACCCGGAGTTGCCACTAAAAGAGATAAATTTTTGGCTGGAGAAACATAGGCTGCTGTGTCACTGTACACAAGTCAGGAGCGCGTTAGCCTGTGAGGCCAGACCACTGTTCTTGTCTGCACAGCGCCTTCCCACCCCGGGAGCAATGACGGGCAGGCAGGGCCGCATGTCAGCAAGGGGAACAGGAGCACGGGCCGAGGCCGGACGGCGGGCAGAAAGGCGAGCCCCGCGGCCGGCAGCGCACAGGGCCCGGGGGTCTAGGACAGCGTCCCGCCCCTTACGGCCCCTGAATCTGGGGGGTAGAAAGTTTAGAGGGAAACCTGTCACCTCAACACATGGCCAGTGGGGGGCTGTGAGCCCCCAGGGCTGAGCGTCGTGGGCGGAGGGGACCTGGCCGTGGGGGGCGGGGCGCCCGGGGAACGGAGCAGAGGTGTTCTGCAGGACAGCTGGCATGCCACCGTGGCCAGCGCTGTGCGGGAACCGGGCCAGGGAACCCAGGTCTAGTGGTGACAGTGACACTGAGCAGAGTGACCCCAACATTGGTCCCGTCTGCCCTCCATTCTGAGGAGCTTCTCAACATTCCCAAAAACTGGCCACCTGTCCTGACCAGGTCTGAAGGACACCCCAAAAATGCACACGCAGCCATCTATATTCTCGCCTGTCTTAAGAATCGATAAACAGGCCACGTACCACATAACTGTGACCCCCTTCAGCCTGCGAGCCCCTCCTCACTCTCTGGGCCGTCCCGCCTCCAGCGAGTGTCCTGCCCCCGGAAGCATCTTCCTGAACTAGCTTCCATCGCATGGTCCTGACTCTGGAGGCCGCCTGCTCCTCTGTCCCCAGCACGAGGCACGACAGGGACACTTGGGACGCCGGGCCCAGCTCAGCCCCTCCTGCTCTGGACCCCTCACCCTCCAGAACAGCAAACTTGGACTAGTCGTCGTCCAAGGCCACGGCTACAGTGACGACCTCCAGGAAATGAGACACCTTCCCCACGGAGGCGGCGATGCCTCCGAGGTCTGGGACCGTGCTGCACCAGTCTGCTTGTGTCCTGCTGGTGCCAGGACAAGCAGCCAGGTCTGGGGCCTGCACTTGTTTACTTTCCTCCCAGAGTTCCAAGGTTCTTCTCGTCTGGGCACTGGGAAGTGGGACAAGCTGGAAGAGGCTGGGATTAGAGGTGGCAGAGAGGGACTGTTGTGACTTTAGCAGGGCCTACTGCCCAGTCCAGCGGGGTGGGGCCTGGCACGGGGAGATGGAGCGACTCTGCCAGCCGGCCTCTGCCATGGGCCCAGTGCCAGGAGGCCAGCAGGTGCTTCTGGCCAAGGCCACAGGTAGAGAGGCTTCAGAAATCACCCCAACCACCCCTCCCTGTAGTATCTGCGATCTTAGTTTGCTGTCTCCACAACCTGTCATAAGCCACGCTACTGTACCCCACAGCCTCAGCACTGAACGACACCCCTGTCCTGAGCTGATGCAGAGCCTTTCCAGGGGGCGGCCAGGGATGCTGAGGGGCGCTGTGGGGGGAGGCTGAGGGCACTTGGCGAAGCAGCAGCAGCCTCCTCCGGGGTCCCAAAGGCTGCCCCCGGCCTGCGGCTTCCACCCAGCGGCCGACAGACAGGAGTGGACGGCAGAGCAGAGGACAAATGAGAAAGCAAGCCCTGGGCACTGCAGCCTGGACGGTCTCACCCGCTCCAGAAACCGCAGGCATCAACTCCGGCTCCAACCCTGCCTTTGCTTTTAGGGCGGTCCCAGGGGGCCCACCAGGCAAAGGGCACCGAGGGGCGGCGCCGAGTCAGCTTTTGCCTACCCCAGGGCGAAGCTTTGGGGACTTGCACACGGTGACTGCCCTGCGACTTGATGGCATTGGCAGGCAGGTGGCAGCCCCGTGTGGCGCTTCAGTGAACCAGCGTCCAGGCCACAGAGGTCCTGAGTGGCACCAAGTTTCAGCTGTAAAATCACAAATACGTCCCTTGAAAGCGCACGTCACTTAGCAGGACTGAGAGTCAGACCTGGGCCGCCTTTACGACACTCCTGCCTGGACCTGCTTTACAGAACTGAGTAACGTTCTCCTCGCTGGCTTGCACCGGCACCTGTCGGTGCTCTGTGATGCCAGTGACCTTCTACGACCCAGCATGGAATGCCCAGGTGTGTGAGCTGAGGAGTCCCGAGGGGCCTGGGACCCCGACCCTCAGGGCCTGGGGCCTCACTGAGGAAGGACAGCTCAGGACCAGAGGGGCAGGTGTGCAGCCGGCAGGCGGGCGGGCAGAGGGCCTCGAGAGGAGAGGCCGGCGTGGGCCCCCCCCCGCCCCGCCGAGGACGCCTGCTGTCTGTAAGATCGCTGCTCCCGGGGGAGCCTCTGGAGACAGACTCCAAGATGCTTCATTCTTTTCCTTATTTGCCGCTCTGAAAAGTAAGCTGGTCCTCCTATTCTGAAACGGAAAACGGGTTGAAACTTCCACAGTGAGCGCCGATCAAAAGGAACAGGCCACCAGACCCAAACTAGTTCTCGCCTGGCCAGCGGCCCAGAGCACTCCACTGTTGACTTGGTGACAGCTCCCCCAGGGGTAGAGCCCCAGTCTAGCACTGCGCAGGCCTGGGGCCTGCAGGACGAGCTGGAATGCAGGAAGCACCTCGCTCCCTCCGCGCTCCCTCCGCGGGTCCTGCTGGGTGCGGCCCCTCCATGCCCCGGGACCAAACAGCCGCTCGCCACCCACCAGTGCCCTGAGGACGACGATCCCAGGGCACCGGCAACCTGCGAGGGCCGCGAGGAACCAGAGACGGCCGGACTGAGCATGGGGCTCAGGGTCCAGTAGGCTCAGCATGCACCCTCTGCCCCCCACTGCCAAGGGCCAGGGTTGCGAAGGACGTGTCAGCTCCTGCCCTCGCTGTGCAGCCCCCGCCTGCCATCCTCCGTGCGGGCCGTCCTCGGTCACGGCATCTCCCTGGCTTCCTTCCCCTCCACACCGGAGCCGAGTCTGTGGCCTCATGCCGCGGCCGCCCTGGCCTGTGCCGGGACGCGGGCAGCTCGCCACTTTTCTTCCAGCTACACACGTCCATTCAACCTTCACTAAACCGCGACCTGGATCCCCGTGCAGGGTGACGGGGCTCGGCCGAGCCAGACCACTCTGAAGATGAGACACACAGTCCCGGTGTCAGTCCCACCGAGGCAGCCTGCCTCCAAGGAATTCCCGTTAAAACCCCGGGGGTCCTGCGCTCGGGTCAGTGCACCCGGGTCGAGGAAGCAGTCGAGGAAGCCAGGTGGGAGAACACGGACCAGCAGGGGCGGTGGAGAGGCAGGTGTGAGGCGGTGGCAGGAAGCCCAGGACAGAGGCTGTTACAAAACGGGGAGCAGGCAGCGGGCGGCCATGTGCAGGACCCGCACGCCCTTCCCGGGATGACCCCTCGGGCCCCTCACGCGCCCCGCCCCCAGGGGACCCCTGAAGAACACGAGAACGGATCTGAGCAGTGGTTCAGAGGGAGCACCCCACACTTGCAGAACCAGGGGGGCTCCCCGATGCTGTCGCACTGGCTCCCACTGGGGAGCCCCAATCCGATGCCCCCAGCCACCCTGGCACCTCTTGGGCAAGAGCTGCCTCAAAAAGGCACAAGGGAGACAGGCCCACCCTGAGGCCCCCACATCTCTGCCTGTGCCCCATGAGCCCCAGTGGGGCTGGGGTCTGAGCACGTGATCCCCTTCCTTCCCACCTCCATGCGAGAAACGGGACTTGGGAGCAGAGACGCGAACCATGGTGGGTTGGGCAAAGGCCGTCAGCCAGCCTTGATGGGGCCCCCTCCCTGTGCCCCGGGAAGCTTCTAGCCGAGGGGTGGCCCAGTGTGCGCTCACTGCGCTCACCAGAGTGAGGCTCGCACGCTCGCACGCCCGCACATGCACTTTACCTGTGCCTCTGAGCACGTTCTCTCCCTAAATCGCCTGCAGCCCATTCCAGAAGGGGGAGGAGGAGCAGAGTAACAGCGGCAGTTCAAAAGCAGGCTTCCCACTGACACACGACGGAGGATCGCCTCGGCCCGCAGCCCCGCAGCGCGCCAGGGGCTCCACCGCCATGCTCCGTCCCCACAACACGCTTCCTCGGCCCACACCGTCCCCGGCGAGCCCTGGGCCACCGGGAAGGCAGAAGCGGCTGCCCTTCACAAGCCACTTGCGCTGACGTGACACCTGCCAGGTTAAAGTGATGGCTCCGAGCCCGCTGGGTCTGCCTCGGCTCCACCTTCAGTCAGCATTTCAGCCCTGGACCCGGAGTATCGGGAAGGCACAGGCAGCAGAGCAGGGCCCCAAGGCCACTGCGAGACCCCGAGGACAAGAGCAAAACGGCAGAGTGTGAGCAGAGCACCTGTCCCTCCTCTGGCCTGAGCTTCCCTTCTGCAACTGAACACCACGCAAGGGCACCGTCGCCACAGGAGAAAGGCCCGCAGGGCCGGGGAGCCGGTAACAGACGCGCTATTAACACGCCTCACTCCTCCAAGTCTAATTTTAACAGGGAGAAGACATAACCGCAGCTAACAAACTTTTCCTTGCGGACATAATTTACAGCATCATGACTCAGCGGCCCTGCCGGCCTGATAGGTGATGTCACCTGGATGTGCAGCGGAGTTTTCAGGAGGGAACAGTGTACACCCAGGGCAATGACGCAGGCCTTGCACCTCCCCCCAGGGACCACCTGCCCGCCACCCCCCCCCCCGACCAAAACCGCCTCCCTGGGCCTCCCTTCTCCAGGGCCCCCAGTGAACCCTTCATGGGTGTCTGCATTTCCGATTCCTTCCAGGGAACTGGCCCGCGGCCAGGATGCTGGCCTCTAGGCCTAGTCGCTGACCAGTTAAAGGCGGCGAGGCGCAAATATGAAAACTATTTCTATTTGGCGACAGGCTTTTCTTCTGGGCGTCGGGCAAGTCTATCGAGAAAAGACGTTAGGGCACGAAGTGTTCACCGCGCGCCTGTCACTGCCACCACACCACCCTCTTCCCGTGCGGCAGGCTCGCTGCTGGCCGAAGGCCACGCGGCTGGGGACGCCCGGGGCCTGGGGCTCCGACCAGCGGCCGGAGAGGCTGCTGGCACCACGCGCGGTGACGACGCCCACTGCGCGCACCCACTTCCTTCTGTTCGGACCGTTCGGAGCCCGCAGCGGCTGCCAGGACAGGCTGCCCTCCGGCCAGGCTGTCGCTGGCCTGTGCCACCAGCCGCCTCTGCCGCCCCCGCCGGGGCAGCCTGCTCCCTCCCCGCGACCCCCGTCCCTCCGTCCTCCGTCGCCCACGCGCCTGCCGCTGAGGCCTTCAAAGTACTTCTGGAACCGTGTGTCCACTCCAGCCTCACGACAGTCCCGTGTGCGGAATGCCATGTACTGGCGCCACGGGACAGGTGAGGAAACTGAGGCACAAAGGGCCAAGGCACTCGCCTGGACGACGCGGGATGATCCACCAGGCACGCGGCGGGCAGGGGACCGCTTCCTCCCAGTGCCGGTTAATGCAGTGCCACCTCCTGTCACCACCGGTGGGAAAGGTGGCAGGAATGCGAGGGAGGCGCAAGACGCCCCCTGGGCGCTGCGTCTTTTTGTGGTCTGGGGGGTTGGCCCTCAGAATGTGCCACGCTGGCACGTGGATTATTTTGAGCTGAAATCAACTGAGGCCCCAAAACTTCAGGAAGTAGTTTACCTCCCTTTTCCTGAGCGTGAGGGGGGACGGGTCCCACAGGGGCCTGTTAGCCGGCGTCCCATCATTTCTAGGTTGCCTAGCACAGCCGTCCCCGACCTGTGTGGCACCAGGGCCCAGGGCTCCCATGAGAATCTGACGCCTGATGACCTGAGGCGAGCCGAGGCGGTGATGCTGGTGCGGGGAGCGGCTGCGGACGCAGATGAGGCTTCGCTCGCTCACATGCCGCTTCGTCCTGCCGTGCGGCCTGGTTCCTGACAGGCCCCGGACCGGCACCACGCCACGGCCAGGGTGTGGGGGACCCCTGGCCTCGCGGGAATATGGGAACTTGCTTTCTCTCCTCGGTATATGTGTGAATTGCCCATTTCCGCTTTTGAAATCTAAGACCCCTGTCCCTCCCTTTCTCCTTCGTCTGAAATGACAGATATACCTAGTTTTGCCTGTCTTTGTAGTTTTCATGCTTATGTGAATTCTCTGTTCACACCCATTAAAATGTTATTTTCTCCTGCTAATCTGCTGTGCCATTTGAATCCTCTGACCAGCCGGAAGGGCTGAAGGGGCCAGGGGCCTCCCCCTCGTCCCAGAGAAGACACGGGGCCAGCAGCTGCACACAGGCGTCCAGAACTCCCCGGCCACGTCAGAGCTCAGAGCCAGCATGCCGGAGGAGCCGAGAGTGGCAGGCAGAGCCGGGGGGACGGAAGGCGCGCGCACACACACGGGGCCGAAAGGAACCCAGAGGGCTGCGCTCGCCCTTCAGTGGAGAGTCAGACCCGGCCAGATGAAAACTCCTCTTAGATCAGTCCTTACTGCACCTTCCGTGTACAGTGGACACTGCTCGGAGTCAGTCGCAGACGTCACAGGACTCCTGCCCTCTCATCAAGGATTCTCGTCGCCAGGGCTGAGGTGGTGACAGGCCACCGAGAACCATCAGTGACCAGGCATACAAGGGCTGACTTTACAAATGGGTGGGACTCTGCGTTGCTCCCTGTCAGGAAGCCGGCTGCCGACGCCCACAGAGCAGAGCTGACGAGAGAGAATCACACGTCCTGTCTTGAGAGGAACTCAGACCACGTGTGGGAGACCTGGGGGTCCCCAGGGGCTGTGGCCCCCACAGCAGGTGCCTCCAGGGCGGCCAGTGGTGAAGAGTGGAGAAAGCCGACAGCCCCAGGTCCTCCGGCCCCGCCGGAGAAACAGACTCCGAGCCAAGCAGGCCCCTCACTGACGCCCCCAGCTCCTCTGAACCAGGAGGGGGCCGAGAGCCATCTCTGCCAGGCAGGCTCAGGACAAGGGGGTTTCGGGGGCCTCAGGCTGCAGCTTCGGACCCCCAATCAGAGACCTCTGACAAAAAACACGCCTTCCTCATTTCATCAGTGAGCATGAGCTAGCGAGGAACTTGAACCCTGGACAGCTAGACAGCCCCTCAGAGAATTTTAAATAAAGCAAGTATTATATTGTATTATACTACTTAATAGAAGCTATAATGTATTATACCATATAGCCAAACTACATTATGTCATTTCTTACAACATCACACACGCGTATGACTTTGTGATATAACATCGCACCGTATATATTTTGAAGGCCTCTCTCCACGCTGTGGCACACGCGTGGCTACGAGACTAACTACAGGTACAAATGCAGAGGCCTCACGCAGTGGCCCCTCTTTTAGGACTCCGTGCTGACAACAAGGTCCCACTTGCTGAAGCTCACGTGCTGTAGCTCCAAGCCTGACCTTTCCACCTCTCCGGGCCCAGGACCAGGAATTCCACCAGCCACTCCCAAGTCTTATCTCAATGTGACATTGCTCAATTCTTTTGGACAACACTGACTCTCTGTGGCTCTCGCTGCTAATTTTAACTACCCTACATTTCCCCACACAGCAAACTGGAGCATCCCAATGTCACCATCACGACAGCATTGCAAGTCACTCTAGACGGCATTCTGCCCGGCTAGTACCCGAGACAGACGCCCCGAGTCCCACCGGCAGGCACTGCTGACCCTGGTCACGACGACAGAAAGCTGCAATGGCCACCACTCTCGGGGCTTATCTTGGACATGCTCCTCGAGGGGAGCGTCCAGGCCAAGGCCAGTGCCAGCCGCGGTCCACCTGCTCCCGGGCTGCCAGCAGCACAGGCTCTCACGGACCGCCAGGCCGAGCACCCCACTCCAAGGGCTGACACAGGCGAGGAAGCCCCTCAGGGCCTTTGGCCTCAGCTCAGGAACGGGGCTCCTCAACTGGAGAGTGCAGCCCTGGGCGGGGGCTGGAACCCCATGCACGCCCCCTAAGGTATACAGACATCGGGGGGTGTTGCATTTTTGTGAGGAACAGACCCATAGCTTTCACCAGATTTTTAAAGGAATCCATGACCCAAAAAAGGTTAAGACTAGATAAATAGGGGGGGATGTACATGGGGCCATTCGATTGGCTGAAGGCTTTTGCTTTGTAATGATTATTACAGAACTTTTTCATAATTTTTAAAAGTCGTTCCTTCCTTTTGTAGTTTCCTTTAGAGCTGAGTTGAGCAATTTAGGTTCACACACAAAAAGGCAGGTAGAAAAAAATAGAAAGATGGAAATTTTTAATTTCCTAAATTTGGGGAAAACGAGAAGGGCCAGCCCAGATTATACAGAGCTGAGAATCTCCTGGAGCTCATCCGTCAGTGACATCAGAAACTAAAGGTCAAGCCACGACTTCTTGAGCTGATCCTAAAGCAGCGGACACACGCTTGAAGTGCTAGTAGCACGACTGGCATCCTGTCACGCAGCACCGCCCGCCTGCAGGCGGTGGAGCCCGGGGCCGGCCACGACTCGCGTTGTTTTGAACCTTCTGTATGCGGCACTGGCGCATTCATTTCGAAAAGGAACCCGGGACAGACCGAGCAAGGAGAGACCGAGCAAGGAGAAAAACAGGCCAGCGACACGGCGGTCTCACGTTTCATAACCAGAACACGAGCCACGCTCCAGATGAAACCTTCATCCGACCCGCGCCGCGTTTACACCCGGGGCCCGCGCAGGGCCTCGCGCCCGCAGGGCCGGGGAAGGCTGTGCTCGCCCCGTGTCCCCCGGCAGGGCCGCCTGCCCCCTGCCCGGCACTGGGCACTGGAAGCGCGGTTCAGGTGCACGTCTAATCCAGGCCGCCCTCCGCGTCCAGCCCGCACGGTGCTCTCGCCACATGCATGGTGGCCGGAGGGCTCAGACTGCTCTCGGGTACACCCGAGGCTGCCCAGGCGCCAGTGGGAGCCCGGCTGCGACCCCATAAAGTGACGAAAGTGGCCGGCCATGCACATGGGCCTGAAACGCCTGAGCAAGGTCATAGCTGCACCCAAGCTGCCAGGCCCGCTCAGCCCGAGTTTCTCAGCTTCACCGGCCAATGCACTGCCTGCCTTCTGCCACCTCTTCGAGACCCCAAGTCGCCATAAGCCCACAGCCGTCAGCTCCCACTAAGCAGCGAACTAGGCCTGGCGGCCGAAAGGCAGGCGCAGCGGGAGTCCAACAGGTCGCCCCTCTCCTGCCGCCTCCCTCCCTTCCTGGTTCTTACCTGCTCCTCCCGAGCCCCTGGGCCTAGGGGTGGATGGCTCCCTGTGCGGACAGGCCCAGGGTGGGGCACCACCTCCCTCCCTGGTGTCCCTCAGCTCTGCCCACCCCTTCGACTCTCCTTGTCCTGCTTTTGGATGCCACCCTCTTCCTGGTAACAGAAGGACATGACAGATGCAGTGAGAGTCCCCTTCCATGGCACTGACGCACGGGCAAGGCAGTGCCCGGGCGGGAGGGGCAGGGCTGAGGCTATCGACAAAACCCGCAACATCTAAGCTACGAAGGAGTGACTCGACAGCTTCTCGATCGGCCTGTCATCAACGCACGACTAGAACCATCAGCCTGGAAACGAGTTCTCGGCGGCAGACAGCGGTGCGTAAGGACACCCCGACTCCGCCACACGGACAGAGGCCGCATGCCCGAGGGCCCAAGCTGCATGGCCTCGTCAGACATGTGCAGTTGCCCGCGGACAGTGCCAAGAAAATGGACCACAAAGGCAGCGCCACACGCACCAGACACGCAGGCCCCCAACGCAAACGGACGAGTCACTGTGAAGGAGGCCCCTGCGCACCACGCCCATTCTCCAAGGGGAGAAAAGACACGGGACATGCGGAGCCGCAGAAGCCCCCCGGCTGACGGTGACCTGCCACCTGCAGGCGTGGGTTAGAGTGGGGGCGTGGCAGGAGCAGACGTGCCTGGAAATGAACCCTGCATGTAAGAAACAGCTTCGCAATTTTAAAAAATGTAAATCTAGACAAGATCTTGGCGTGGAAACCTGCAGAAAAAAATGGTTTGGAAAAGGCCAAGAACTCCCGGTTTGGGGCTTAAGAGCGGCTGGCGACAAAAAGAACCGGGCCAGGCCCAACTCTGCGCAGACGGCCTGAGGAGGTGCGTGGGGTGCAGAGCCCTCCACTGCACCCTGCCGTTCAGCAGGGCCCTGCCTGGGCTGGAGACACGCGCTCCACCCTCGACACCCGACGGCGACCGGCGAGGGGTCGGGGGTCAGGGCGCTGGACACAGGCCCCGGTCCCCCACCGCAAGGGCAGCGCCCTGTCCACCTTGCTCGCTGTCCTCTCCCGTGCAGAGCAGGGAGGTGGCACGTGGTCCATTCCCAGGGCGACCACTCTTCAGTCCCTTCGTCCAATAAGGACATCTTGTCTTAAAAATAGGGATCCCTCGTCACCGGGCTCTTTGTTACCAGAAGCTGCGTGTGGCAGATGACAGTTCCCACGGAAGGCTTCCGAGCCCCTCCCTGCTACCATGCGATGCAGTCCAAGGACCCCGTCCGGGGCACCCATCCTCAGTGACGCCCAGAGGTGTTCAGAACGATGGGGGCCGAAGAGGCATCGACCGAGCAGCTCCCGCTCCACAGGTCGTATCTCCCAAGCTGCTGTGGGAGCCCCTGCTACAGTGACAGCCAGGGCAGGGACCCCGGCGAGAGGAGACAAAAACCAGGCCAGGACACCAGCTAGGCGGGCTACGGAGGGACAGCGTCCAGCAGGGGCGCCGTCAGGCCACCTGCGAACGTGCCGAGGTCTCACCGACCCGGAAGGCAGCGCCCTTCCCGTCGACCACGCCACAGTTGGCAGGACGTCACGTGGGTGCCATGCAGGGCGCATAGCCCGGGTGCTGGGCGGAGGCTTTCTCCCAGGCTGGACGGCCCTGGGAGCCTTTACAGCCCCACGCCAGTCAGCGGAGCCCTGGGGTCCAGCCCAGTCTTGCCCATCACCCAGGCCCTGGCACACAGCCCTTTCCCCTCCAACCAGTCCTGGGTCAGCCTCTGAGAGGCCACCAGCCACGCCTGACGGTGCCCCTTCCCAGGCGGGGTCGTCACTTACTACAATGTTTAGTTGAAGGCGCACCCACCGGCACTGGCCGAAGCAGCAACCCCATCCTCAGGCCCCGACAGTCCAGCTTGGTTTCTGCCCATGCCAGCTACGAGAGCCTCCACTTCCAGGAAGCCCTCCCGGAACAGCCTCATGTGAAGGGGGCAATGGCCACGAATGCTGGGCGAGCACCGTCCCTCCGCCAGTGCCTCTGCTGAGGCCAAAACTGCATTTCGCTGTTTCTGTCACTGTCCCTAGTACATCTAGCAGAGATGTTCGACCAGAAAGGATTCCTGGCAGATTTGTCGTCCGTTTAACGGGCGCAACCACTGCTCCCGCGCCGGCAGGTGGCAGCACAGGGCCCGGCCCCTGGTGCGCACTCACCGCCATCTGTCAAAGATGCTGCGACGACCCCAGAAACACAGACGACAGAAGACGCCCTGCACGCCAGCACTCAAAGCGCAATACCACTGGGTTCCGCGGGCGCCAGCCCCCCTGCACGCGTCACCCATGCGCGCCGTGCGGTGGCGGCCCAGGCAGGCTCACCGACTTCCCGCTGGCTCCTCCCGCTACAGCCCACTCGGCGTCGAGCAAGGACGCAGGGCACAGCTGTCCTCTGCCCCTCCGCCTGCCCGGAGCCCTGGAGCCGCGTGTACCAGGGTGTCGTGGAGAGACAGGCCTGGAATCCCAGCCCCGAGTCTGAGGGTTCCAAGCCCAGGAGGGCTGTGGCGGGAACAGATCCCCAGACCAATCATGAGGAAAGCCACACGAAAATTGTTAAAACCTATTTCCCATACCGTATCATAACCAGGCAGAAACCACGGCCTGCACTTAGCCAGCTTCCAGACCCTCCCACGGACCTGCCAGACTTAATCAAAACCCTATCTGACCTTCACAACCACAAACTGACATCATCCGCAGGACGCTTATCAGCACGCAGCCTCTCCGCTGAAGCTGCTCAAACTGTCGGAATGGGCCAAGGACAGGCCGATAACCAGCTGGATGACAATGCTGCGGAGCGCGGTCCCCAGGGACACTCCCACTCACCTGGCCCCCGTGACACTGCAGAATGCTCGTCTCCTCTCCCGGTTTCGAATTATTAGTATGACTTCCACCTGCTAGTTTATGACTTGTTGAAAACATGGTCTCAATTTTATGTTGCATCACTTCTTTTATGAAAAATTTCAGTCGTATTGAAGGAAAAGACACGACATACCAAATTGCAAAAACACATATTCTCAACATACCTGTAAACACAGCATTTCCTATGGGTATACAGGCATCCTGAACCCCCAAGTCTCACAGCGCCAGCTGGAGACCCAACACCCAGGCTTGGCCATGAGCTGGGTGGCTTTGGGTGAGGTACTTAACCTCTCTGTGCCTCCTTTTCCTCTGCAACATGCAGTAAAGACAGCATAGCCCGTGCCAGGTTCTGCAGAGCACCAGCCCACGGTCTATTAGGAACCAGGCCGCATGGCAGGAGGTGAGCGGCAGATAGGTGAGCAAAGCATCACCTGTCTTTGCAGCTGCTCCCAATGCCAGCATCACTGCCTCAGCCCCGCCTCAGATCAGCTATTACATTCCCACAGGAACACACCAGTCTCTGGTGCCACCGAGGTTGGGGACCGCTGCTGCTGCAGAGAGAACGAGGCCGACTACTCTGCACAGGACCCCGCCCTCTGTGTGTTATTTCCCAGGGCCTGCGAAGTGCCAGAACAAATACTCATTATGCTCCCCAGGTTACAACACAGAAGTTGAAGCTTGGAGCAGTGGGCGTCTTCTGGGCCAAGGTCACGCAAAGCCAGGGACGGCCCAGCCGGGATGTAAATGCTCCCCGCACGACGCCGGGCACTGGAACTTCCTGCTGAAGAATAAAGGGCCCAGGCCACTCCCTACTCTCTTAAGTAAAAACACTTCAGACGGCTGAATAGTGCAAGGGAGAGCTGGACGTGCTGGACACCCTAGACCTCTGCCCAGCCCCACTGGGCCGAGAGCCCACGCAGGCAAATCAGAGCGGACGGCCTCGACTCCACGGCCCGCCCGGCACCCAGTCGGAACTGCCTCCGAAGGGGGCGCAGGACAGCAAGCAGCCCCGGCCGTCCCCGAAGACCTGGCTCTGTCCCGCAGAGGGCAGTGCACAGGGCCGACTCCCAGCTGTTCACAGAAATGGTTTTCGGTAAGTGATGGAAAGCCACTCCCAGCTGTCCCAGCGTTCCCATTGAGGCAGCCGGCTGGGAGGAGAGCTGCACACTGGAGTCCAGCCCCAGGTGAGAAGGGAGGGTCCAGGATGAGTGACCCCACTGTGCAGGGCCAGCAGCCCTGGCCTTTCCCTAAGCCTTTCAGAGCCTAAAACCTCGGGTTCAGTGCCAAGGCCCAAGATGCCAAGAGTGAGTAAATAAAGATTCGTGGTTTCAGACCAAGGGACGGCCAGTGAGCTCACGTCCTTCTCCCACAGGGTGGGCCAGTGCTATCCACAGAAGCCTAGACCGTGACCTTGAAGCCAGCTCTGACCTTCACTCGTCCCTGGGAACAAAGGCTCTGCCTCCAAGTCTGAGGGCACGTCTTGACCCTAAACATTACGGCGAAGCGTTCACAAGAGGATTCTCGGGGCAGCCTGAGGATAGAGGACAGGTAAGGCTCCCAGCGACACCTCAGGACCAAAATCAAAGGGCCGAGCGAGTGGCCTGCTTTCCTGCCCCACAAAGCTAGACTGAGGGACATTTTAGGGGAGAGGCCCCACCCTGGCAAACCCAGACCAGCCCAGCAGCCCCGTCTCCAATGCCCTCCCCCTAAAGGGGAGCCAACAGCACCGGCCCCCAGAGCACACTCACTGGACCCCAGTGGGCAAAACCTCTTCTGAAACCTCTTCTGCTTCTAACACATCTTCCTGGCAAGTTCAACTCGAGACACCATTCCACAGGCTTACATTTTAACCCAACCAAATACAAAGGCCCTGCCGCCGAGGCACGCGCGTTTGTGAAATGCATCCTCTTTTGCCTTTTAACACAGAAACCGAGAAAGCACACAATTAAATATTAAAGTACAAACGATGCAGCACTGAGGTCTTATTTTAATGAGGTGGCCCATGCTTCGCCTCCACCCACCAAGCACAGTAAGACGACCTGGCAGAAGCACCAGACAGCCCCGTGCGAACACAGAGACCTCCCCACGGGGTCTCTGGGGTGGGCACTGGCCACTGCCAGATCCTCGACGTCCCTGTGACCTCGTTGCCAAAGCCGAACCGCCTGGGAGGGCCCGTTGGTGGCAGTCCAGCTCCCACGGGGCGCCACCCAAGGCCACCTTCGCACACGCCAGTCCTCTCTTGGAATGTTCCAGCAGCAAGGGCCGTTCAGCAATTCCTTTGAGGCACCTTCAGTGGACCCCCGCCCAGCTCTGTAAGACACCCCCCTTCCTCCGGAGTCTTACTTTGTGTCTCATAATTATAGGCCTCTTTTGGAGACAGTGAGTGAGTTGTGGACCTGTCTGCGGGTGGGGGTCTTGCCATGAGTCTGCAGAAGCCACAAGACTGTTGTGAAGTGTGACAAAGCGAAGCGGAGGTCTGCCGGAATCAGGGGCACTCACTCACGCGTCTGTGGTCACTTCTGTACCGATGATTCAATGACCAAAAAAAAAAAAAATCTCCTGGACTGAGTTAACGCTGCCTTGCAATCGGAAATGTTTCGAATTGCAGTTTTTGGATACTTCTGTCAGAGAAATGTGAGAAGGGTCAATAAAAGACTTTAAGGTATAAGAACACGTGACAGAATAAAATTCCAAGAGGGGAAATGAAGCGAACACGCGAGCTGATGAAGAAAAGTCCGTGTCCCGATGTTTTAAAGGGTGACGGGCCCCAAGGCATTCGTGTTTCACACTGGAGACCTCTGAGAGCAGCGGTTATTTTAAATGTCCATATTTAGGGTATATTAGAAAGTACATCTTTTACAGCTACTTAAAATTAGCACAAAAAAAGTTTAGACGTCAACTTAATTAAAAATGTGCCCAGTTTTCCAAGCAAGTGTGTCTGAAGATCACTGCTTCAAGGCACGACCGCTGTGAGCCCCCGTTTACTGGACCCAAGGACGAGGCAGCCTCCACCCACGTGGCGGGGCTCCCCAGGTCGTATTCTGCCTGGGGATGCCAAACCCCTTCCCCGGAAAAACTTCAGGAAAATAGTCCCTTCCCATTCCAACCCCAAAATCATACTTTTGGATATATTTTCCTAAAACGATGACTAAAATGTTGGCAACAAGGAGCTTATTTATTGTTTTCTGGCCTTGCGATGTCCAAGTGGTTGCTCAAAAATTGTGCAATTTGTATGTACAAGTACAGTGAGCATTGCATCTGGCCCAGATACGCGCACTGTTCCAACTCCTCCGTCATGTTTCAAAGGTTTGCTATGTTTTGCACTCCAGATTTTCCTGTCTTTGAAATGGGAATAACCTGGTGGTCAAGCAAGCTAGCTGGCTCCAGGAATCAAGGGCAAACCGCAGAAGACAGTCTCCAGCAGACTCTGAAAGCTCATGCAGGCTGCACAACAGGACCCCAGGTGGGAGGCTCTTCCTGAAACGAAGGGCCTCTGGGCTCTGGTTCAGGAATGCAGCTCCCCCTGCCAGCCAAATCCTTCAACAGGTTTGGGAGGATGAAAACACAGCCGACCTCGGGCTGAACAATGCTCCCCTCACCTGGGATCCAGGCCAAACAGAGGCAGGAGAGCACAGGGGCCGCGCTTGTGACTTGAAAACGCTCTGCAAATCCCTTCAGCTGGGAGCGGACCCCACCTGGGGGGTGGCCAGCACCCTCATCCTCGCACTCGGAGCAAAACGCCCAGTGCGATGTGGACCCGCGCGGGGCTCTCTACGGACTCGCCATCGACCCTGCGTGACCCCTGCCTCGCCACGGGTTCCACACGGGCCAAACAGAACTCAGAGCCCTTCCCTCCAGCTTCAGGGTTTTTCATTTCCCAGAATCCTTCAGAAAACAAGTACAGGCAGACCTGGCCCCACTGTGCCTCACAGACCTTGAGGGCAAAGACCCTCCCACCGGCAAAATGGCTACGACTCGCCTTCCTGCGGTGATCCAGACGGAACCAGCAGCACCTCCGAGGTCTGCCTGGACAAGCACACCCCACAGGGGCCCACACTGACCCGCCCAGCTCCCGGCATCCACACCCTGAGGGGGAAGGCCGCTGTGGCAATGGTTTAGAAGGAAAAGCCTGTCGGCGGCATGAGAACAGTCAGGGAGTAGCTGTCGCCCTCCAAGTCTGTAGATGTTTTCGTCTTCGAAAACGCCTCTGCTGAAAGGCACCTGCCAAGGACACAGGCTCACACCACTGTTGGGCCCCGCCGAACGTCGCCAGTGTCCCCACTACCCAAACGCAGCGGCTATAAAGGACTGGCGAGTGTGCAGCCCGGTAAAGCTAACTCTTGGCAAGTTTCCTTCTGATTTCAGGCAGGGCCGCTTCCTTCTCACACGAAAGGGCTCCATCTCCCAGGTCCCTGGAAGTGTCTGACTCCACAAAGGCTTACCATTTGATACTTAAAAAAAAAAAAGGCCACTCGAAGAACATTTTGAAAGTTCCATGTCTAAAAAGATCCTTGTTCATCGATTTCGGTGGGGTAATTAAGCTAATCCAAACAAGGGGACCTTGTCTGGGCTCCGTGGGGGAGGGGCGGTGGGCTGGCCTCTGCCTGGGGCCCCCTGCACAGCCGGCTGTGGCTCCCGGCTGTGGCTCCCGGTGGGGCCCGTCCCACCCCTTCCCATGTGGCCGCTCTTCTCCTGGGCAGCAGCTTCCCTCCCTGGTCAGATTTCCACCTGGCAGAGCCGACCCGCTCTCCTCTCCTGGTCTCCTGGCCTGGAGGCAAGCAACCCACCTAACGTGTCTGGCCGAGGCCCTTCAGCAGCACAATCACGTTGCCATCACGAAAACCCGGGGAACCAGAGGCCGGCAGGGAGCACCACCCTCCCCGTGCTCAGTGAGAACACGGCTTCCAGCACATTCCAGCCCCACAAATTACAGGGACGGCTCTGCCAGGGGTGTTCTCGAGGAGGGCACCGGCAATTTGGGGTTGTCTGCCACCTACAGCGCTGGCCAGGCACCTTCGTTCTGTGCCAGCCCGCGAGGCTGAGAGTCACGAACCACCCCTGCTGGCCACTACACAGGGCTGCGCTACAGGGCTGCGGGAGGGGCCGAGGGTGCCAACGGGTGCCAGGGACAGTGCGGCCCGCGCCTCATTACAGTCCTCCCTCCCCTCCCCACCATCCCACTGACCACAGGGATAAGGTTGACCCCACAGTGAGCAGCCTCAAGGCTGGCTGCTGTCCTCCCCTGGGGACGGGGAGCCTCGGCTGCCGCAGCCACCCGGCCTGCAGGGGGGACTCCCTGGCAGGGTCCGTTCCCAGGCTTCTCTCACCCCTTCCTACCACCCCTCTCCAGGAAGCAAAGCTGAGAGCGGAGAGAGCCCAAGGTGTTACAAGCCGCTGGCCATCTTGGGGCTCATCCAGTCCGATCTCTGCTCAGCTTCCCCGACGAGGGGGGCCGCGGCTGCAGCACTTGTCTGAGAGGAGCAGGCAACTCCCAGGGGCGCTGGGAGTGGGCCCGGGGCTGTCTCCCCGGGGGGCCATCCGGACACACCCACACCACTGAGTACCTAATATGCATTTTAAATGCATCTCAAATGATCCACTTCTGGTCTTTACAGCTGCTGCCCACAAAAACAATCAGCCTGAATGGGGCTGAAATTCTTGATTTCTAAGACAACCTATTTCCCACCCTCCCGCCAGAAGCACCTGAGTTCTTTATCAGGCCTGGGCCATGCCGCCTGGGGCCTGCACAGCTCCAGACCACAATTCCGGCCTCTCCCCATCTTCTAGTAAGTTCTGCAAAATCTCTCCCAAGCATTAAATCAACTCTTATGCTTTAACACATAATTCAGATCTAGCAGAAAATTATTCACATTTTTAAAGGCGGCTATGTTTCCAATGCCCAGCAGTGTGCTATATACGTCTTAATCAGTAAACCAATCCTGCAGCTTATTTTCTTCTTGTTTCCTAAAAGCACAAAACAGAAGAGATGAAAGATTCCCCTGCGCCCTACCTGTCTGTCCATGACCAGAGGATGGGGGAGAGGGCTTCAGGGAAGTCAGGGCACGTGCACAGAATGGGGGGAAGAGTGACTTGGGTTTTCCCAGAGAAACAGGTTGTGATTCTGACAATCATTTGACCCCACAATTGCTTCAATCACTCATCTTCTAAGCCCTCCTTCCTTCCCAGGCCCTGGGCTCAGAGACGCCCCAATAAGCAGAAGCTGCATGTCCCCTTTTGCTGGAGTCAGGAAAAGAAAAAAAAAAAAGAAAAAAAGAAAAAAACCTCACACTCCCTAGAAGATTAAGTGGCCCTTCCCGCTCCTCCCTAGAGGCCGCCCCCCACCTTCTAGAAACACTACGAAGAGTTAGTCAGGAGGCTGTGCTTGTTTCAAAACATCCCCCCGCCGCCATTCTGATACACCTGCCCTGAAAGAGGCCTGGGTGCAAGGTGCCCCCTGAGAACCCAAGCAGGAGGAATGCACCTCGGGGAAGAACGGGTTAAACCCAAAAGCTCGAGGAGGACGAGGCCGCTCAGGGGAGGGAGAGCGGCTCTGGGTGCGGATAAACGTGGAGGATCGCCAGGGGGGCCGCGCCGACCCCTCTCCCCGACGGACCGGCGTGGCCACAGGAAGTAGAGGTGTCTTCAACGGTGCGGAGGAGACGAAACGCCGGCACGGCCCGGGGGCGACGGGCGCGCGGAGCGGAGCACCGGCTGCGCGCGCTGGGGGCGCGAGCCGGGGAGCGACGCGGGAGGAAGGCCGCCGTGCGGGGGAGACCCAGGCTGCAGGCGCCGCGCAACTCTCACAAGTTGGGCCGAGAAAGCAGGGCAAGGTCGCGGCCAAGGGGGCGAGACGCCAGGCTTCCCGGGAGCTGGAGACACCCGAGGAAATGGGGGCTGGGGGTGCTGAGGGGTGCGACCGGGGGAAGGCAGGTCCAGGGGAGGCGCACACCGCAAGCCGGGGCCCGGGATGCTCCAGGGGCTGCCAGGACGGGGACCAGAAGGGGCAGGTGCAGCCCGCAGAAGAGCGGGAGCCCAGGAGGGGCGCGGCTGCCCCGGCGGGGGGCGGCGTCAGGCGCGGGTGAGGGGGTCCCCTCGCCGAAGAAGAGATGCCGGGGACCGCACTCAGAGCTCGAGGCTGCGGCCGCGCGGAGGTGGGGGTGGGGAGGCGGCAGGTGCCCGGCGCCCAGGTGCGGGATGCCCAGGTGCTGGGCCGGGGGCGGCCGCTCACCTGTCTCCTCCGGCCGGGGCCGCGGGGGCGACGGCACCGCGGGGCGGCCGGGCCGGGCCGGGCGGGGGGCGGCGGGGGCGCGGAGCCCCGGGCGCTCGGGAGCGGCGACGGTGGCTGCGGCGGGGGCCCGGCGGCGGCTGCTCCTCGGCTGGCCGGCCGGGCGGTCAGTCAGCGAGCGACGCGGGCTCAGAGGGAGCGCTGCGAGGCTGCGGCCGGTGCGCGGGGACAACGCCGCTTTATCGGGTCGGAAACAGCCGCCGCGCGCCGCTTCCGCTGACGCAGCGCCGGCCTGAGCTCATGACTATGCAGCAGCCGCCGCGGGAGGCCGGGGCGGGGCCTGCGCCACGAGCTCCCATTGGTCGCCTGGCGCCCCGCCCACCTTGACGCCCCTCCCCGTCACCGAGGCTCCGCCCCCGCCCACGTCCCGCCTCCCTCCTCCTGGGAGAGGCGTCTTGCGCGCCCCCAGCTCAGGGCTGGAGCACCCGCCCCTCCCCCTACCGCCACGGCCCCGGAATCCCGCCGCGTCCCTCTCTGTAGCCGCGGGAGGGAGAACCATGCAGCCCTCGCCCCTCTCCCCCTTCGCGCTCTCCCTCCCCCGCTCCCCAAACGCCCTCCTCGCGAAGAGACCGGGAGAGCTTCGACACCCACCACCAGCCTAGCCGCTCCACAAACACCCGTCTCCCACCACCATCACCACCATCCCCGGCCCCCAGGTGCCGCAGCAGACGCTCCTATCTCCCCTTCTTGGTCTCCTTCCTCAAACCCCCTACCTCACCGCACCCCCCAGCCTTGTCTCCCTCTCCCTTGGGCACACTCCCAGTCCTGCCCCCTGACCCCCGCGTGCTAACAGCTGTCTGTCGGAGTGCCCTGGAGAGCTGGGCAGGACCCTGGGACCAGAGCCTCCCATTCACTGCCTGACCCATGCCAGGGCACTCATCCAGTGTTACCTCCACAAGCAAAATGGCTATAATCCATAGGATGAGGCTGCTGGGAACCCCGAGGGGACAAAGTTGAAGGAGGTGGCTTGACAAGCAGAAACATGATATAATGGGCTGAGGTCAGACAACCCTTCACCCTCACCAAGGTGTAGATGGCTTTGGACCAATTACTTCACCCCTCAGAGCCGGGGTGTCTTGTCTGTAACATAGAGCTCATAAGACCCATCTCATGGGGTTGCCGAAGGGATTTAGGAATAAAGGGCATGCTGAACAGCCTTCAGAGCAGTTAAAATGGGAAAATCTGACAATATCAAGTGTTGGCGAAGAAGTGGAGCAACTGGAACTCTTATTCATTGCTGGTGGGGATGCAAACCCAAGCAATGACCTTGGAAATCTGTTTAAATCCTATGACTTAGCAATTTCCCTCCCAGATGCATACCTTATATAATCATATTTCTGTTATAGCATTACTGTAATAACCAAAAATTGGAAACTACCCAAAGTACCCATCAACTGTAGAACAGATCCATAAATTGTGTTATATTCACACGTTAGAATGACAGCAATGACAATGAATAATATACAACTACACACAACAATGTGGATGACTCACCAACAATTCTGAGGGAAAAAAAAAAGCCAGACCCCAAAGTATATGGGACTCCATGTATATAAAGTGGTCGAAGTGTGGTAACCTTGGAGAGAGGGGTACCAGAGCCAGGAAGGGGACAGGAAGGAGGGATCTGGGGTGTTGGTAAGATTCGTTTCTTGATCTGGGTGCTGGTTACGTGGGTCTGTATGCAATACTTAATGAAGGATCAATAAGAACGTCAGTGCTCTATGCATTAAAAGCCCAAAGTGACACTTGCATCATGTCCTGTCTACCTGCCTCCCCTGTTGAGCTTTTGCCCCTGCATCCAGAGGCAATTCCGCAATTCCAGCTATGCTGTGTGCCAACGGCATGGCCTTGGGCACCTGACAGCCTTTCTGAGTCCTCACCCGAGAGTGAGCCTTCTAATAACTCGTAACTCACAAGCCTTTTTAAAAGGCTTGACCTAGTAAGCAACACTGAGGAAGGATTTAATAAATTTGTTTAATTATTCACTAAATACTGCTAATTATTCAATCTTCTTCATGTTCATTCATTCAGCAACCAATTACTGAGCACCTACTATGTGCCATGTTCCATGCCAGATGCTGGGACTAGAGCCAGCAACAGGAGCCACTCTCTCCTCGAGGAGTCTGCGGTGGAGTGGGGAGTGCATATAGATAAGGGAAATGGCCACAGAGCCCAGCACAGGCTCTGACTCGCAGTAGGTGCACCGTAAATGCTTCTGGAAGAATAAACGAGTGCATACGCTTTCCCGTGAATTAAATTTGGAAGGCAGTTTCTAAGCCTGAGAAGTGGGAACATCAGATTAGTTTACTTCTATAACCTGAAGAATGACAACGAGCTTGGACAGAGAGAGAGCCGAGGGGGAAGAGCGTGGCCTCAGCACGCCTGGGCCAGAGCTCCACATGTGCAGACTCGTCTTCCGGGGGCTGGAAAGGTAGGAGAAGTGGCATGCACAGAACGAGATCAACCGAGGCGACTCGGGTTTTGCAGTGATTTAAAACTATAAACCCACTCATTAATTGAGGGCTACTTGTGTGCCAGGCCCCTTCCGTGCCTTGCTGGATCTCTTTAGGGGCTTGAGGAGGAGGGGAAAAGAGAGCCTAGAAGCTGAGACAGTGTTCCAACTGGACTAGTCTCTTAGTGGACAACTCCTCTGCTCGTTTGCAAATCTCTTTCTTGTTTTGTTTGTTGTCTGCTTTTTAAGCAACAAACACTTTTTATTTAAAACAAACTTTTGCAAAACCCAAGTATCTCAATTAGCATGCTGATTCATCATCAGATAGGTCTGAGCACCTGTTCTGAGCCAGGCCAGCGTGTGTGCTGCACACACACGCACACACATGCACACATCCTCAGGGTGCTGGTTTCCGCTATGTCCGCCTGACAGTCCTCGCCCCCTTCCCTGCTCCCTTGTGAGCCATCTCAGGTGTGGTGAAGAGAGCAGTGGGTGCAGGGGCAGAATTCCAGCTCTGCCCCTTCCCGCTGGGTGACCTTGGGAATAACACCTAATCTATGTGAGCTCCAGGTGAGCCCACAGCCCTCAGGTCCCAGATCTTAAGCAAGGACAAGCCCCCATTGCCCATGATGGAACATGAGAGCTCAGAGGACAAGGCCTGCCCAGGTGTCCTGGGCAGTGAGGGGCCTTCGGAGCAGCCTCAGCGCCAAGGGGGACAAATCCACAGTGGGACCCCCAGGTGATCAAATTGCTGAGAGAGCAGCTGTCTCCCTGAGGTCATGTAAATTCCCAGGGTCACACAGCCACTTGGGGTCATAAGTCCTCCCAGGGTCATATGGCCACTTGGAGGGTCATATGACTATCTGGAGTGATATGACTTTCCAAAGTCATATGTCTTCTTGGGGTCAGATGGCTACCTGGAGTCATACAACTGCCTAGGTCATCACGATTCCCGGAGTCATATGGCTACCTGGTCATAGGGCAACCCAGGGTCATATGGCCACTGGGGGTGGCACAGCTACCTAGATCACATGGACACCTGGGATCACAGGTGTGTCTTGTTGGAAGCTGGGACCCCCATCGGGACCATTCCCCTGCCTCTGAGCCCTGGCGGGCCACACCGCCTCCCGAGCCTCGACGCCTCATCTGTGAGGCGGCCAGACCCTGCGTCGAGAGCACAGGCTGTGGTGAGGAGTACGTGAGGACAAGGTGGCACCGGGCCCGGCCGGCACGGGGCCCGTTCCAAGCAACAGCTGCAATGCCAGAGACCAGCTGTGGCCAAGGGGGCACGCACCCTCCCAGGCTGGGCAGACCCAGAGGTTCTCCGGGAGGGACCTGGGCCGGAAAGGGGCGCCTGGTGGCCCGGGTGGCCCAGCAAACGCCTCAGGCTGGAGCACCCGGGCCTAAGGCAAGATGAGGGGCGCCAGGCCTGGGACAGGCCGTGTGCGGGGAGGCGAGCTGAAGGGGCAGCAGGGGCCACCCCGGGGTGGGAGGGTGGTGCTTCTTCTGTAGCTGCCCTACGTTCCACGATTAAGCATGCAGAGTAAATAACGAAAACAGTAAAATAGGACACCGGCTTCAGCCAGATTGGTGGGGCCTAGCCTGCCAGGCTGCACCATTCCTGCGGGCGAGGGAGACTTGGGAGGTCTTCAAGGGGCCAGATGGGGTCCCGGGGAGTCAGCAGCTGTCCTGTGCTGGTGAGGGGTGAGGGGTGGCTGGGGCCGAGTGGGGTGGGAGAGGAGGCCCGGGAGTCAGGGCTGGTGTCGGAGCGTGCGTGCGGACCGGGCTGCACTCTGCACGCGGGTGACAGTGGCTGCTGTCCTGTAATCCCCTACAGACTTCGTGGGTCCCTTGCTCCTCCCCTGTCGCTCCTCTCGTGCCATTGAGCAAATGTCTGCCTTTTCCTCTCTGCTTCTCCCAGGGTGTTTGCTCCTTAAAAAGTGGGCAATCCATCACTGCCGAGGGCTCGCGTGACCTGGTGTCACAGGGAGGAAATTTACCTGAAGATGGTGGAGCCCTACCCAGGGTTCACGAAGCCTTCCCACAGGCGCATGCGCGTGCACACTGCGGCTGGCATGCCGGCTCTCGGTTCCCTCCCTGGCCTGGCCCTGAAGAACAGCTAGCGACAGCCTCCCCAAAACCGAATCTGTGGGACCTGCTGCTGCAGAAGCCCCCAGGTGAGGGGCCGCCCACGTGCTGGCAGGAGGGCGCCCTGGTGCTCGGGGACTCGGGAGGCCTGGGGTGGGACGGCATGGGCACCAGACCGCCTGGGGCGCAGCCCCGTCTCCCCCTTCCACGCCAAGCATGCACAGGACCCCGCGCTGGGCAGGGCCCCGCACGTGGTTTCCTGTTCTGCTCTTGGTGTTCTGCAATTCCTTAGTAACTTGTGAACGAGGGAACCCGATTCTTGGCTTTACACTGGACCTAAGAATGATGCATCCCGTCCTGCTGAGAAGCAACGACTCTGCTTCTTTGCACCTTCGTGTTCTCATCTGCAAAACAGAGCTCGTGCTTGTCTGGCTGGGACTCGCGAGCCCGGGAATGATAAAGAACAACGGCCATAAGGAGCTGAATGCCAGCTTGGGTCCCACCTGGTCCAGGCCACCTCACGTGCACCAAAGCCCTGTGCTCAGTGTGTCCGTGTCCTAGAAGAAATGGAGCCTCAGCGAGCTAGGGTGGCAGGCCCCGCCTCATGCGGTGGGTACGTGGCCGAGCTAGGGTTTGAACTGGAGGCCACCTGGCTCTGCGTCCTTGTGCCCAAGGTCACAGGGCTTGCAAGGAACTCCCGGACTGTCAGAGTGGGGAGCTGCTCATCTACTCGGCATCTCAAGTCCAGTTGTCAGGACAGTGAGGGAAGGAGGGTCAGGGCCACTTCAGCTCAGGTGAACCGAATGACCAGGATGACCTGGAGAAGAGGCAGGGACCCAGCCACCCACGGCAGGTGGCAGGGTGGGGCGTCTGGCAGGATTTCTCAGAACAAAGGATGAAGGCAGGTGATGTGTGGGGCCACCCCACCCAGGGCCCCTGGCGAAAGCCACACCTGCTGGAGTCAACAAAGGCAGAGCTGGCCTCTGGGGTGCTCTGACCAGGTCATGGCCCTCAGCCAGGCATCCATCTCCAGACTCCCAGCTCCACCCCTGCTTGGCTGGCCGCCCTCCTGGCCCTCTGGGTTGACTCTCTTACCACTGCTCACTCTGTTCCTCCTGCCAGCAGTCCCCTCCCTCCTCCTTGGGTCTGCCTGTCCCTTGTGTGCCTTCTCCAGGAAGCTTTCTCAGACCACCCCGTGCAGGCTTAGCCCTGCCCCACCCCCAGCACGTGGCACAAATAAAACTGGGCTTCGATCATGTCTTCGACCACTGTTTACAGAGCATTCTGCACTTTACAAGGCATTTTTCCCGTCCACGGTCTCACCAGAATCGCACGAGAACCCTGCGGGGTCAGAGGGTTCTTGTCCCCGTTTTGAAGATGGGAACCCAAGAGATGAGGAAAAGGTCTGAGCTCATGTGGAGCTGTGATTCAATGGCTAACACTTACTGAGACCTCCCTGGGTACCAAAGGCTGGCCTACATGACTCCCATCTATCCGTCCATCCATCCATCCGTCGTCCGTCCATCCATCCGTCCGTCCATCCATCCGTCCATCCGTCCATCATCCATCCATCCGTCCATCCATCCATCCATCTATCCATTTATTCATTCAATCTACTCTGTGCCAGGCACTGTCATAGATGCTGTGGGACCAGCAATGGAAACAGACTGACACCGCCCCCTCCACTTGAATCTGCATCCGAGTCGGGAGCCAGGCGATGAACAAGTAGCCATAAGTTAGGGGCTGAGCAGAAGCGGGCAGGGGAAGGAATGCTGGGGGTCAGGCAAGGGGACTTTGAGGAGAGGCCAAAAGTGTCCACCTCGGACGCCAGCCTAGTCTCTCCCGGCCTGTCTGCCTGGCCCTTGCCCCAGCCCTAGCCACCTGCCCCACGACCCTCTCAGACTTCCCGCCTTGCTGGTCTGTGGGTCCGTGACTGACCCTGGAGAATCACAAAGGGCCAGGGAGAGAGAGAATGTGTGAGCGGGCGGCAGGTCCTGGCCTTGCTCACAGTCGCTCACAGTCGGGGTGGGAGATGGGGTTTAGGGGAGGTCACCACCCTCCCCAGGTCACGCAGGAAGCAGCAGCCCCTTAGCAGCTAGCCCAGGTGGGGCGCCTCCGTGTGGGCAGGTGTTGATTCAGCAGAGAGCGTGGGCCGTCTACACGGTGCCAAGGGCTCGCGGAGCGTGTGCGATGCAGACAGACGCCCTCAGGCAGTTCGCCTTCGGGTGGGGAGACGCAGCAACGGGCAGGTCAGAGGGTCCCCGGGACAGAAACGCCACTGAGGGGGGGAGGGGCGCCGCTGTCCACAGCGGGTGGCCAGGGAGGCCTTGGGGTGGGCGCCGTGTCCGGAGGGCCTGACAAAGAAGGCACACATCAGACTTACTGTTTCAGAGGGTCCTTCAGGCCAGGGTCTGGAGAGTGACCGCAGGGCAGAGGCAGAGCGGGACCACGGGTGCTTCTGCGCCCGTGTGGGGAGAGCCGACAGGGACAACGAGGAGGAGCGGTGGCTGGATTTTGGATACACTGAGGAGACACAGGATCGGCTGCTGGACGGGCCTTGGGAGGCGGGAGCAGAGCTATTACGAGCCACGAAATCTCGTCTAATCCTCCCACAGCCTCAGCCTTCTCGCCTGTAAATTGGGGTGCAGAGACTTCGCTGCCCAGGCTCTGGAAGTGTGCCACCGAAGCCAGCCCTCGTTCACTCAACGAAGCCTCAGAGGCCCGACCGGTGGCAGGCACCGGTCTGGGCCCAGGGGACATAATAAGTGCGTCACAAATAGTGGTTTCCTTTAAAACAAACAAACAAACAAATAACGTGGGGGGAGAAGGCTGGATCCTAATCTAAGGCAGCAAAGTGCTGACGGCACGACCGAGGCCCCGTCGTGATGGGGGTACGCGGGTCATTTTGGACCGAGGGTGGCGGCCTTGTCAGGTGGCCGCCCGCCGCAGGGTCTGTGTTGTCTCGACGGAGGCGGACGGCCCAGAAGTTGCCGGGGGCAACCGGCACCCGGAGCCAAGAACAGCAGGCTGCAGAGGGCTGACCCCGTTTCCGAGGCGGCGGTGGCCAGGAGGCCAGTGTCCCGTGGTGTTTGCTGAGCCCCTCTTCCAGGGATCGTCGCCTCCACAGCTCGCCTTGAGGCAGAGTGGTGGAGCGGGTGCTGCCCTCCGCCCGCTGGGAAGGCAGGAGGTGACAGGGAGGCCTCACGGGGAGGGGCGGCTCGGCCCTCCTTAATCTGCAGTCCTGGGAAACCAGCCCCAGGCCCACAGGGGCTCAGGGCTGGGGCAGGGTGGAGCTGAGCTGACAGCCCTTTCTCCAGCTACCAGGTGAGGAACGGGTGGAGCAGATGCAAAGGTGTTGTGACTCAGGAAACAGGGTCAGGCTCAGCCAGGGAGCAAATTGGGTCAAGGTTCAGTCGGTAAAACCAGAGCCAGTGACACACCAAGGGTAGGACGAGAGCTTAACGTGTGACCAGGGTTAGGGCTCAGTGTGTGACAAGTGCCCAGCGTCACACCATGAGCAAGGTCAGAGCCCAGCCTGTGACTGGGGTCAGGGCTCGGGCTGTCACTAGGATTATGCCTGGTCTGTGAGTGGCAGGAGGGCCGTGACTGACAGCTGGCCTCGGCACGGGGCTGGTGCTCACGGGGACGAGGGGGCAGTTCCGACCCTGTGGCTGACCCGGCGCTGACGGCTCTCTGCTGTCTGCACAGGCCACCTCTCCCTCGCTTTCATTTAAGCATCATCTGAGCTGCGACAGGTGCTGTCCTCGGCCGTCCAGACTCACGGGTCCTTCGGCTGCAGTCTCAGCCCTAAGGCACCTCCCGTCTCCCAGGCGCTCAGTCGAGTTCCTTGTACAAGAGGCTCCGAGGCCCAGAAAGCGCCAGGGATGAGAAGGCTTTGAAGGCTGGTTCATTGGAGGGACTGAGCAGAGGGCATTCCAGGCATTGGGCAGGCACGGCTTGAGCGAAGCCTCGGAGGCTGGTCAGGTTGGAGCCGGGGAACCTGGTTGCCAAGGTGAGCTTCTGGCCAGCGTCGGGAGCCAGGAGCTGGCTGAGGACAAATCTGCTCAGTCATCAGACTGCGTGTCAGGCCTGCACAGAAAGCCACTCTCGCCATGGGCTCAGAGGCAGCCCCAGCCAGTTTCCGCCAGGTGACAGTGTGATTGCTTCGGCGGGCACTCCCTGCCCTGGAGGCCACCCACCTTGGGTGGACCAGCGTGCAGCGGACAGTGGGAGGGGACGACAGCATGTGAGGGCTGGCGGGAAGGAGGGTGTGGGCAGCAGGGAACACTCGGGGGCCTGGGACGCACAGGGGGGCTCCTGCAGAGGGGCTCCCGGCCAGGCCCCGCTTCTGGGTGCTCAACCCGAGCACCTGTGGCCTTGCGCTCCCCCACCCCCGAGCATGTAGACCTCGGCCTTGGGGACCTCCCAGCCGTCCGTGCAGAAGTGCACAGACCGGGCAGGGAATGCGGGCTCCCGCCTCCCGCAGACCGTGGCCTCAGCCTCGCGCCTGGCCCGCCTCACGGCCACCCTCACAGAGCCGAAGGTCACCTTTCTCAAGCGGAGTGGGACCGGGTCTTGTCCCTGCGTAACACTCTGGCCATTCTCCTGCCCTGGCCCCGGGACCAGGCCACCAGCTACTCCAACCTTGGCTGCGGCCTGGCTCATGTCAGGGCAGCTGCTGGTCCATGGCAGGACTCCAGGGGTGACAGTGGAGCTGTCTGAGGAGCAGGCGTTGCCTCCCAAACAGGCAGAGAGGAGGAGGCGCTCCGAGGCCCCAGAGCAGGGGTGCCTAGGGTGCAGGCAGGCTTGGGGTGCAGGCAGGCTTGGGGGTGCAACCCGGGCTACACACAACTCCAACAGCTCAGTCAACCCTCAGTGACCCATTTCATTGGACCAATTGGACCGGGCGCTTCCATTATTCCCTTTGCTCAGAGGAGGAAACTGAGGCCCAGAGCAGTTAGGTGATGGATGCGAAGTCACCCAGCTGTCGAGCAGAACCAGGGCTGGACTCCACGCGGGCCACCCCAGAGCTGGAGCTCTGGACGCCATCGAGAACGGACGCGGGTGCTGTGCGAGGGGCCGGAGGCAACTGGGCAATTGGGGTGCTGGCAGGTCCTGCCCCGGAGCTCTCCCAGCCCCAGGAGGGCCCTGCCAGCTGCAGCACTCACACGCTACTGAGTCACGCGAGCCTGAGCTCACGGCAGCCAGCATCGCGTGAGCACTCACTCCGGGCTGCGCCCTTCCCTCCCTTAGCTCGTCGGAGAGTCAGTGGACTCTGGGGACCCCATCTCATCCCCGTGGACAGACGAGTGGTGACAGGAGAGCTCTGACCCCTCTGTCCATCGCCCCAGGCTGTCCTCAGGGCCAGGAATAAGGTCACTGTCGTCTGGCAGGGGTGGGTGCGAGGATGGGAGGAGGCCCACCCAGTTCCCGCCCAACCTGCTGGGTCGGTTTGCCCCTGCCAGGGCCCCATGCCTGGGGAGCCCGCCTGCGCCACCCCTCCACTGGCTCTCTTTAAGAGCAGGGCTTTCAGAGTCTGCTGTGACCTTGGGGGTGTGGGCCCTTGGGGAACCTCAGTCTCCAGAGAGCGCTCTGGTTCAGGACCTCGGCGAAGCCTTGAGCTCGCCAGCCTCACGGGTGAGCACCGGCGTCCGGGCCGTGCAGACTCTGTGGCAGGCGTGCCATGGGGGGCCCGGCTCAGGACACGGACAGCCCCGTCTGTGACGTGGACAGGTCACGGCGCCCGTCAGCGCCTCGGCTTCCACACCTGCAACTCTAGGTAGGACATGGGCAACCCTCACGAAGCCTGGGGAACGGTCTGTTGAGTGACAGTTCTGAGTTGGGGTCCAGCCCTGCTCCCCACCAGGCTCAGCCCCCTGGTTCCAGGGTGGAGTCAAGGGCATGGCCTGGAACCAGAGAGGATTTTCAAGTCCTTCCTCCCCCCTCTGCTGGCTCCGAAGTCAGACACGCTGCTCCCCTCTCCGTGCCTCAGTTTCCCCATTTGTAAGGGCACGTGGCACCGTCACGAATGATTGGGAGCATTTGATTCTCCATGCCACGAAGAGAGACTTGTGGCCCTCAGGTGGGGGCGGGGGCTGGGACACGCGATGGGAGTCCATGCCCACCCGCGCACACTCTCCCTCAGACCCGCCGGTGAACACGCGCACACACGTGTGCATGCACAAACATGCGCACACCCACGAGCCACACACACTCACCTACACGTGCCCACAGATCCACGCCCTGCCGGGAGCGCCCACACACCTCCCACCTCTCCCACGCACACACGCCCGTCCTCCCCTGGCTCACACGCACAGCCTCTCGGCCCTGCACACCCGCGTCCCGGGCACGCCTGCCGCCCGCACCGCGCCCCCCCCCTTGTGCCTCCGCCGCCTGCTGCTGAAGCTCCCGTCTCCTGAACGTCACCCCTGCGCCTGCGGGTTTGGGCAGCTTCAGAAAGTGCCAGCCCCTCCTTCCTGCTGCCCCGGGGCCCCAGTGGGGGTCCCCACAAACCCATGTCACCCCCACCCATTCTCTACCCGTTAACCCCAGAGCATCTGTTTGCAGGCTGCTCTCCACCCCTGGGTCCAGCAGCAGGCCTGGGGGAGGCTTCGGGGACCCCTCCTTTCCAGGGGCTGGCCCGTTCCCGGCAGGGGCTCCCCGCCACACACTCCTTTTGCCACTTAGAATCCTGGCTTCCACACTCACCACCGTGGGACGTTGGGCTCCCTAACCTACAGTGAGGACAGTGACCGTGCCCTCCCATGGACTGTGGAGCACTGTGAGCGTAGGGCTGGCCACACAGCAAGGCTCCACGAAGGCGTGGGTGGGGGGAGGGTCTTCCTGCTCCCAGTGGGATCGTTGCTGGCTCTGGAGTCAGATGAATCACCTGAATGAGGCCTCTGCTTGTCCCTTGAGGCCCTTCTGGGACACCAGGCCCCTTCTCCAGACTCTGCCAGCAGGGAATGGGAGCAGTGGCCACACCCACAGCCCGGACGACTGACCTCCATCTGACCGAGCCTCGGTTTCCTTGTGGGATAGAATGGGATGCACCCTGTCCGCAGGGCTTGGGGGACTTGTAAGAGGCTGTCCATGTGGAATGCCTCCAACTCAGACAGGCCGGGGCCAGCTGGGATGAGATGCAAATTCTTCAGCCCCAAGGCCAAGGCTCCCCTGAGACATGCGCTCCTTCCAAAAGCTTCTCCAGCTCCTTGAGGCCAAGGGAGAAATTCGAGTGCTCCGCCTGGGTCCTTGTGGTGTGCCGCCCTGGGTAACCATGGTGCAGGCGCATGGTCTGTCACTGGCTCTGAGCTCCCTGGGGCAGAGCAGGGTCTTGTGCAGCACGTGACAGGTCCTCACTGTTGAAGAATAGAGGGAAACCAGCAATAACCCAGCCCGGTCCCAAGCCCCACCTAATATCTCACTGGTCACTGTCATCCCCAGTAGCAGCACCCCACTTCCTGCCGAGATCCCGTAGCTTAGCCCAGTTGCCTGTGAGGCCCAGGCCCTTAACCTCACAAGCTGTGGCCTGCCCCACGTGGGACCCGCCGTTGACAAGAATTCCACTCCCACAGGCCACGCTCGCCCAGGGACGAGGGGGCGGGCGAGGCAGGACCGGCCCATCAGCGACGGAAGAAACGGGGCCCCAGCGGGTGAGACTCAAGGAGGAAGGTCGCAGCGGCTTGGCTCCCACCTGAGAGGGACTTGGTTCTCTGTGCCTCAACTTCCTCGTCTGTGAAACGAGTCCGCGCTGCAGGGCTTGCTGCCGTTGACGCTGCGAACGCACGCGGGGCCCAGGGAGGCCTCCCGGGGGGAGCGGTGTTTGCCTCAGGCAGTATGCGGGGCCGTCTCCACCAAAACACAGACAAGATGGGGGAAAGTGTGCGAGAACACCTGGGCCGGGGCTCTGTTCAAGGCCCGGCAGCCCTCCTGGGAGTGGGCGGGGCGGGGTGCGTGCAGCAGGCTGTGGGAGGCTCCCCACCTGCACAAGGAGGGTGTCCAGAGACAGGCAGCGGTCCCTGGTCGGCCATACTCCCCTCCTTGCTCAGGCCGTTCCTTCTGCCAGAAGGCCACTCGGCGTGCCCACGTTCTTCACCCCATCTAGACTAAACCAGAATGCAACCTCACTCGGTCTCCTCGCCCACCAAGACGTGAGCGCAAAAGCAAAGCCATGCTGGGGCTGGCTCAAAACACACATCCCGAGAAGGCTGGCTGGAGAGGCTTCCAGGGGAGGTGACTTCGCAGCTGCGATCTGGAGACAAGAAAGGTCCTGGGGTGGAGGTGGGGGTGGAGGTGACAAAGACAGAGGGGTGAGAAGCCCGGGGTCCAGCCCCACTCTGCCTCTCTCTCAGCTCATCTGAACAGAGCTGCTCAGCCCCCTGCAGAATTGTTCTAAGCATCAGAGAGACCGGCGGGGCTCAGCAGAGGGCAGACCACTGGCTGTCGTGGGGTTTCCACTGGCTTGTCCCTGACTGAGCTCCTGGGGTGCTCATCGTGGGGTTTTCTTTTGCAGGTGTTCCCCGGGGGCCAACCCAATCGGCAACGCAGCCTGCTTGAGGGGGAAGAGGCCTGCCTGGGTCACGGCAGGTGGGGAATGGCATCCTGGCTCCAGGTGCGGTGACCAAGAAGGAAGATGCTGAGGCTACTCCCTGGGCAGGGCGGGACCTGCGCCCATCTGTGGGAACTGTCACCCGGGACCTGGGGAAGAAATGGCGATATCCCCCGGGCGCCCACAGCCAATTAGCTGAGGAGGAGGAGGCTGTTGCAAGGGCTCAGGTTTTGAAATTTCTCTGTGATAACCGCCCAGTGAACCTGATTCTCCCACAGGCTGCAATCCACCTCTCCACAGCCGCCTCCCTCCTGGTGCCCCCACAGCCCCCCTGTACCACCTCTTAACCACTGGGCCTCCCTCGTCTGTGAAAGGGGGTGGTGAGTCTTCCCTTCGGGAGGTGTCATGGGCCGAATGGCACCCTCACACTCACATGCTGGAGTCCGAACCCCCAGATCCTCAGAACACAACCTCGTTGGGGGATGGGCCTTCACATAGATGACCCAGCGAGGGGGTCATGGGCCCCGACCCAACCCAGCCCGACAGCCGGCCTGTGAGGAGGGCGGTCTGCGCGCAGGTGCCAGGGGACAGCGTGTGGACCGTACGGTGTCCGCAGGCCAAGGGGGGCCAGGGACAGACTGCCCCACGGCCTCGAGCAGCCAGCCCGCGACACCCCGATCTCGGATTCGGGAACCGCGACGGCTGAGTGTCCTCCGTCTGGGCCGCCCCGGCCATGGTGTTTATTGGTCATGGTGGCCCGAGCTGACTAACCCAGGGAGGCGGTTAGGATCATTTAGCTGAACGAGCATGAAGTGCCCTGCACAACATCTGGCAGATGTGGGCTTCCAGCAAGTGTGGGTGATTGCATTAATATTAAAAAGCATATCACGCCCTCTACTAAGCGAAAACAACTCCCAGGACTTGGCATTCGGCGGCTGGGCGAGAGCCGGGCTGATGTTGACCTCTGAGCCCTCGGTGGGGAGGGATCCTAATGGTTAGGAATGCAGACCATGTCTGAGGGCCCGTAGGTGACTGACTTAACCCCTCTGTGCCTCAGTTTCCCCATCAGCCAACAGAGTTTTCCCAGGGGGCTGTGAGGATTACGTGAGGCAGGGGTCAGCAAATTCTGGAAAGGGCCAGAGACCAAATATATTCTTCACGGAGTGGCAAACTTGTCCGTTGAACTGCTACTCAGTTCCACAGGTGTACTTGAAGGCGGCCCTAGACAATACGTAAAGGAATGAGTGTGGCTGTTTGCCAATAAAACTTTATTCACGGACACTGAAGGTTGAATTGCATATAATTGTCATGTGCATCGAAAGACCCCTTTAGGTCTTTTTTTTAACCATTTCACAATGTATAAACCATTCTCTGCTCGATGTCTGCACATAAAAAGGTGGCTGGCCAGCTTCGGCCCGCGGGCCCTGCCCTCAGTGACGGGACCCCTGGCAGCTGGGAGGCCCCGGGCAGGATGTGCTACCTCACTGCTGAGCTCCGCACAAGACTCAGTCTCCAGAGACTTTTTTGAGATTCACCAGCTCCGTTTGGGAGAGCGGCTGTCTCAGTGACTTTCCCAACCACGTGTACACACCCAACCAAAGGGTCCTGAACACCTACTGTGTGCCCAGCCCCGTGTGAGTGCATCCACACGTCATGTCTCTCTCAAGCTGCACCACGGCCCTGAGGAGTAGGTCCCATTCGTTCAGCCAACCGCGGCTCAGAGGTCAGTTACTCTGCAGGACCTCCCTGCCCCTCTGTGGGCCCGAACCAGCGGGGGGGGGGCGTCGCTGGGGGGTGGGGGAGGATTGCAGAGCCAGTGGAGGAAGTGGTCAGAGGAGCAGAGAGGAAGAGGTGACATGACAGACAAAGGCTGAAGCCAGGGTGGGCTGGGGGAAGGGCATGCCCAGCAGAGGGAATGGCTTCTTTGAGGGCCGAGGGCCCAGGGCCCGGAGGCGGGGAGCAATGTGGTGCAGTTGGGACAGATGGAAGGCGGGGTTAGCAGTGAGAAATGACACTGAGTCATAAGAAAAATCTACTGGGTGTGAAGCACTTTCTCTGAGGGCAGCGGGAGCCAGGGCTGGCTGGAAGCGAGGGAGGAACTGACCTGACTCGCATGCCACCCGCTCCCTCTGGGCCGTGGGGACGGTGCGAACGCCAGCCACGTAAATGCCAGCCACATAAGAAACGTCAAATTTCCTGGTAGTCATATTATAAAAAGGAAAAAGAAATTGCTGACGTTTATTTGAAAAATATATTTTATTTAACCTAACGTTCAAAACAGTATTTCAACACATCATTAATAATATAATAATAATAATAATAATAATAATAATAATAAAACTCATGGAGAGAGCTGACATTTTTCTCACACAAGGTCTTTGCAGTCAGGTGGGCGTTTCACAGCACAGCTCATACAGACCTGTCACGCTTCGAGTGCTCAGTAGCCACGTGGGACAGTGCAGGTGTGGAGGCCGGAGTGGAGGTGCGGAGGCTGGCGGGAGGCCGCTGTCCAGGGCCAGGTTGTGGTGGGCCGAGGGCCACCAGCCCAGGCGGGGCGCACAGGAAGGACCAGCCCCAGATCACACAGAAGGCGGAGGCGGGTCTGGGCTCTGTCAAGTGCACAGTGTGTGGGGTCGCAGAGCAGCAGAACTGCACGAGTCCGTGTCAGCCCAGACAGCTGGTGTCCAGCCCGCTGGGTCAGCCACCCGGCCCCTGGCCACCCTCCACTCCAGACTAATGTGAGGCTTCCTGTCCCAGCTGGAGGGTGACCCGAGGCCTGACTCCCGTGGCCCTGGAGGATGAGCCCGGAAGGAAGGCCTCCTCCTTGATGTACTTTGCTGCAGGCGTGTGGCAGGGGCTTCCCCGGGACTCCCTTGGGAAGCGCTGCACAAGCCGGTGGGCGCTCAGCCAGGGCCGCCCCCAGCAGCTGCACAGGCGAGGGCTGCCAGGGCAGGGAGGGCCAGCACCCAGCACCCGGGGCCCTGAGGGGCCCCACAGCACCTGGACCTGGGGGCATGCCAGGGTTGCCCCCACAGATAGCCAGAGCTCTGGGGAGCTTGCAAGTAGGCCAGCAGGCGGCTTCCTCTCCAGCCCCAGCCCCTTCCCCAGGATTCAAAGTAGCAGAGAATGGGGTCAGGAGCACACCTGGCTGTGTGCCCTGGCACATCACCTCCCTGAGCCTCCAGTTGTCTCTCCGTGAACTGGGAGCTTGGAACACCTCATGGGCCAGGGTGAGAGTTCAACAAGCTCACGTGTGCCCATGGGTCCCTGCCGAGAGCTATCTGCAGCCACATCATGAAAATTTCAGGCCCTGGTTCCTCATTTCTGGTCTGCGGCCTCTTATCTCCTGAGCTGAACTTGTAAACCCTGACTGCTCTGGGAGTTGACTCAGTCATGCTCCTCATTCACCTTCCTTTCGGATAAATATTGGGGTCCTCCAACGAGCCTTGGGGTGTCCACCTCTCTCCTTCCCCTTCAACATTTTTAAGCGCTCGTTATGTACCAGGCGCTTTGCTAGGCACTGGGGATTTAGCTGGGAACAAGACACAAAGCCCTGGCCCCCTGGGAGCTGACGCTAACCACGCAAACGGACAGTAAATGCAAAATCGTGACTTTCAGTCCTTTGGAGAGATTCTCGGCAGGCATCAGGAGGGCGCGTAGCAGAGGGAGCGGGCCTGGGAAGTGGCCGTGAGAACTCGAAGCAGCACAGGACGCAGGTGGAATCGGGAGGCGTGGGTGAGAGCAGCAGCTGCCTACATCGTGTGGCAGGGGCTCCACTGCTGGACCCTGCGGGCAGAGGCTGGGGACAGGGCAGGGCCCGCAGGCATGCCGCCTAGGGCAGGCCAGAGATGCCTGCTTCTCACTGGAGAGCAGCGGGAGCCCGGGAAAGGGGACTAACGGGGGTGGGGGTGTGTGGTGGGGTGGTTCTCCCCTGAGAGATCAGCCTGGAGTCCTGGGAGAGGGCTTGGAGGGGGCGAGGATGAGACCTGGGCTTGGACAGGACCGGAGGGGCAGGAAAGGGGAGAAGTGGGTGGCTGCGTGGGGGAGGCAGGAACCGCCAGGCCCTCTGACAGGTAGGCCGCGGGGGCTGGCGTGTGTGGGTGGGCGTCGGTGGCGCTTCCTCCCTTCTCCGGGACTTCTCGCACGTGGAGTGCGCTCTCCTGGGTGCTGCTCCTGGCCGCCCGCCCCTCTCGTCCGCTCTGATCGCTGGGTCTGAGGCCGTGCGCATGCTCAGTCCAGGAGCGTCGCCCGCAGGCGCTGCGCCCTCTGCGCATGCCCAAACGCAAGAGCCCGGCCCGCAGGCGGCGCGCCTTCTGCGCATGCCCAGCCCGGGGAGCCCTGCCCGCAGGCGGCGCTGAGCTGTCCGTAGCCAGGCCGTCCCTTTTGGGAAAGAGAGTGGAGGATGGATTCAACACCCACTGCAGCCTGTTTCCTCAGCCTGCATACGCAGCGTTTGACTGGGGAGAGGGGGATGGGGACCCCGGCCAAGCCTTTGGAGGCTCAGCTGCAGCCGGTGGTGGGCGTGGGCAGGACCGGCTGGGAGCTTAGGGGAGGGGAGGGACCCCAAGGGCCTTCCCCCCTGTGCCTGTGTGGCCCTGGGCACTTGTGTCACCCTCTGAGCCTCATTTTCCCCAGCTATAACCGGGAGAATGGCACCTGTCTGCTTGCCCGGGTGGGACTCTGCAAAGCCAGACTAGCCCAGCTTTCAAGTTCTAGGTCTCGGGTCCACACGCACAGGCTCTGCAGCCAAGGACCTGGATGGGCGTGGGGATGAAGTGAGTGGGACTGGGGACGAGACAGGATGGGGGCAAGTGGTGGGCTCTGAGCCAGCACCTGCTCCTGTCCTCAGTGGCAGGACTGCGCTAGGGGCAGGGATCAATGGTGATGCTCATAGCCGCAGTTCCGGCGGATGTGTCCACGGCGATGGGCGGAGCCATGCCACACTGGGAGCTGGGCAGGCCAGCGCCAAGCAGAAATGGGAGCTCGTTATAAGTTCCCTGAGTGGAGGGCAGCACTCAAATTGATAAGAAGGGTGATGAGATGGAGACCCATTCCCATAATCCCCTTAGCCAGCTTCCTGGTGACCTTCACAACAGCAAAGGACGATGACTTGTGCCTTGGGGGCCTCTACAGGGCATTCCCCTTCCCGTGAATGTTGTTGTAATGCCCGAATCGCCACCATTGGGGTCATATTGCTTCCATCCTCCAACATTCCTGGTTTCCTGTGTTAAGCGAACAGTCCTGGCATGCTGTCGGCAGCTGACGCTTTTAAGGGTGCCCTGTGCAGCAGGTTTTGTTCAGAGTTTTTTTTTTTTTTTTAATTATCTCTTATTTATGCAGCTCATTTACAGACCAGGAAAACAGCACCTCAGAGAGGTTAGGTAACTTGCCCAAGTTCACCCAGCTTGTGGGTAGCAGGAGCAGGGTGGAACCCCGCCTATGTGCTGATGGGGAGCACCCCGATTCATCTTCAGAGCCCCCATCGGGAACCCTGGCAGGAGCAGCAGGACCCTAAATATGGGCTGAATGAAGCTGATTATCAGGTGGCTGAGGTGGAGGGGAGGGAAGGCTGCTCTCGGGTTCCACAGTCCTGGATTCAAACTCTGCCAGGATGAGCTGTGTGTCCTCGGGTGCCCTACCCCGCCTCGCTGAGTCAGTGTGCCCTTCTGCCAAATGGGATACAAGACATCGCTTTAAAATAAGTGTGAGAATTAGTGGGAAAATCCCGCCAGGTCTGGAGCCGGTTTCTTTAGTTCGATGATGAACAGCGGCCCTGGTCTTCACCCTGACTCCTGGCAGAGGGGGCACAGAGCAGGGGCTGTGTTCTGGGCATCAGAGAGGCTGTGTCAGGCCCACCTCCAGGTTTATAGCCCCTCTCCGTGAATTAGGAAAAGGCACCTCCTCTGAGCAGGCACAGGCCCTTCGGCTCCCCGTCTTGGCCCTGGCTCGGCCCTCAAAAGAGACACAGTGTTCCTCTTCTTAGGCCTAGGAGGGCTGCAGTTCCTCATTCCTGCCCCATCCCTGAGCTGGGGTGGGACCACATGACTGGCTCTGGCCAATGAGTTTGCGAGCAGGTTCAGGGCTCAGAGTGTGACCAGGATCAGGGCTCAGCATGTGACCAGGATCAGGGCTGAGCCTGTAACCAGGTCATAGTGAGTGTGTGACTAGGGTCAGGGCTCAGTGTATGACCAATGTCAGGATTCAGCAAGCCTGGGGCTCAGCAAGTGACAGATCAGGGCACTCTCTGAAGCCAGGTATCTCCAGAGGCACGTGCCACATCGGCACCCCCATGGGTGCGCACTCCTGATACCCGGAGAAGTGGGGTCAGTCATGCGTTAGGTGTCATCCTCTCATCCCTGTGTTTAACCTCCTGCCGCGAGGATCTGGACACAGGGATTACAACACGAGTTCCTGTGCAAGGTCGGGGCCCTTTCCGCTCTGCCTGTCTTGGCCATGTACCTGCCCCTGACCCAACCCGATCTGCAGATTCTCCCTCTCCCATGCCCGCCCTCATGCACACCCCTGGGCCAGGACGTGGGCAGACACAGCTGGAGAGATGGTCTGGGGGAACCGGGAAGTATATGCACATGTGCACATGTGTACCCCAGCCCTCGTGCCAGCTTCTGCAGAAGCACAGTGGGACGAGGTGCTTGGTGCCGGGAGGTGGGATCAGAAGAGGGTGTGAGGCACCCTGTGGTCCACGGTAGGCATGACTACTAACACCCGATAGGAACTCGAGCAGGTCTTTTCTCCTCTATGAGCCTCAGTTTCCCCACATGTAGCATGGGCGAGGATAATGCCCCCGGGGGGTTTGGGTGGATCCGCACGTGAAGGTATCCATACTGACCACATCCCGCCCCACGGGCCCGCCTGTCTCACCGCCTGTCTCACCTCCTCCTGGAGCCCGCGCTGGAGGCTTCTGCATTTGGTCCCTGAGGCTTTGAGAGTGTCTCCTCTGTGTGGGCCCCTAGCAGGTGTGTGGGGAGGGGGCCACACCCTCTCCAGTGGATCTCATGGTGCCCTGGGAGAGACGGCGTGGACCTGGTCGACGGCCACCCAACACGGCCAAGGTTGTAATGGAGCCGTGGGAGCTTGGGGCACAGGGGCCACCTTTGCTCTGAGATGCCCCGCGTGGGAGAAAGCCCCCCCGACAAGATGGTGGCCAAGCCGTGTCTTGCGGGATGCGTAGGAGCTCATCGGGGCCAGGCATGTGGGGCAGGGGCAAAGGCACAGAGCGGAAGTGGGAAGTGCTGGAGCATAAGGTGGGGCTGGAGTTCAGGAGGAGGCAGCCCCTCCCCCCGGGCGGCCCCCAGGCAGGCTGGGAAGGCCCGAGTCCCTGCCACCTCTAACACCTGTCCCCAAGGCCCACTCTCATTCTGCGAGGTGCACGTTGAGCCCAGAGAGGGTGCCCACTCACCCTGCTCCGCGCAGTGCAGGGAGCTTGGTGAGCATTCTGCATTTGGCCTTGCCACAGTGGCTGCAGCAATCGGGGCGACTCCGTTGCTGGGGGGCCTGACACCCGTCTCCCCAGCCTTGGCCCTCTTGGCGATCCTGTGGTATCACGAGGGGGCCGGGTTCTCCTGCGATGTCTCGGGAACACTGATGGTTTCTAAGTGGAGGGCGGCACCTGGCCCAGGTGTAGGTGTTCTCAGGCCCAAACACCCTGGGGGCCTTCCTGAGGCCCATGCGTGCCCCGCCTGTTTACTCCCGGTCCCTAAGAAACGGCCCACCCGCTGCACTCCCCTGCGTGGGCCGAGCAGAGGTGAAAAGAATTAAAGATAACCAGCACCCTGCGACCTGGGAACAATTGCCGGGCCTGTAATTAACATTTCAGCAACGTGATGACATCGCTTGCATCTCCCAGACGCTCCCTCTTCTGGTTTGTCCGCAGTCTGTTTGCAGGTGATGTGGTGACCTTGGTCACACCTTGGTTCGGCAGGAGACACCCCTCCCCGCCCTCACTTGGCTGAGTCCCACCTCTGCTTCCTAACTTTTTAAAATTAAATTTATTGGGGTCACAGTGGTTAATGACCTGATACATGTTCTGGGCGTAAGACTTGATAATGCGATGTCTGTATGCCCCATTGTGGGCCGCGTCTGGGAGTGTGAACCCCTCCACATAGTCCCCACTTAGGCCCGGAGCACTGTCTGGGTGTCAGCTGGCTGACCCCCATCTCCACAGAGCCCTGGAGACCCTGCCCCGCCCCCGCCCAGCAAGCCCGGCCCCTGCCACGGCGAGCTTCCTCTGTGCTGGGGACGCTCTGGGCCTTCCCTGGCGACAGGGAGGGCTGCAGGCCGGGCCGTCCAGCGGCAAGGCCCCTCAGGGCGGGACAAAGGGCCGGGGGCTCCAGGGCTGGCGGTCTTGCTTCGCCTCTCCCTGAATCCTTGTGTGGCCTCAGCCTCCTGGACCACGGGGACCCCCTGGCGCCTTTGGCTGGGAGGCTGGGGGCTCATCCTCCTCAGGGCTGATCAAGAATGGGGACCCCCAGGCCCAGAATTCTGAATCGAAGCCTCCTCCCTCCCAGGAAGGGCGAGATGGCGGTGGGAGGGTGAGGGGCAGAGCGAGGAGCAGGCCCGTCTAGTGCTGCCTCTGACCCAGGAGGGAACTGGGACCCGCGGCCTCCCCCCTCCACAGCCTCAGCCAGTTCTGCAGCTGGCACGGGGCCCCGAGCCCCCAGACTGCTGAAGGGACAGAGCTGGCGCTTCTCGGGCTCATGGTGTCCGCACGGGGAGGGCCGGGCCTGGTGGGCCGGGTGCAGTGGCCGCTGGCAGGGGCCACGGTGGTGTTCTCATCCGTGAGTCAGTGGTGATGGGAACATTAATTTGTTTGAGTGGCTGGCATAGCCCGGGCCTCAGAAGACAGGAGCCTTTGCCAAGGTTGGGCCAAGGGCGCTGGGCGGGGAGGGTACAGCTCCCAGGGTGCCCCCTCCCGGTTGATGCCCCTGGGGTCCGCTGGGCCCAGCTCCCTGCACCCGCCCTCAGGGAACGCCAGTGTGACCGGAAGGCAGGGGAGGCTGTGGGTGACTCACTGTGTTGGGGGCCTGGGGGGGGGTGCCAGGAGTGGGCAGGGGCACGGCTGGAGAAGGCAAGGCGACAGCTCTCCCCAGAGCCTCCGGAGGGAGCCAGCCTGCTGCCACCCTGATCTTAAGACTCCCGGCCTCCAAAATGTGGGGGAGTAAACATTATTGTTTAAAGCCACTAACTTTGGGGTGATTTTGTGTAGCAGCAGCCACAGGAGACTCAGAGAGCTTTTGGGGGTCCAGAGGCCAGCTGAGCGAGGCCCCAGGCTGGTGCTGGCTGGAGCTCTGTCCAGCTGCCAGTCCCAGGACCCCTGTGGCAGTCACGGCGGCAGTCACGAGGAGCCCTTGCTGGCCCCACACACAGGTGGGGCCCATCGAGATAGGTGGACTTGGGCTCGGCCGGCACCCAGGCCCTTCTGGGGGGCAGAGTGCCAGCGGCCCCAGGCCTGCATGTGGCGCTGGGGTTCCTCCTGGAACAGTAGGTGGGGGCTCCGGGGGCTGGGAGCCTCACGAGTCAACCGACCTCACGTTTATTTAATCTTTTCAACAAAGATTGCACTGTTTTATCCCATTTGCCAGATAAGGTAGTTTTTACTCGGCTTTTTATGGACCTGAAATGCACGTAACAGAAAGTGAACCACGGTAAAGGGAAGAGTCCAGTGGCATCTGGGAGAGCCTCCCCGCTGTGCCAGCGCCGCCTCTGTCCGGTCCCAGCCCATTCCGTCGGTCCAGAGGACAGCCCGGGCCCCGTCGACGGCCCCCCCGACCCCTGCCCAGCCCCTGGCAGCTGCCAACCTGCTCCCCGTCCCTGTGGCGTTGTGTGCTCCGGACAGTTCGCGGAGCCACGCGGCCCACGGCCCGTGAGCCCGGCCCCTTCCCGCAGCTGGCGATTTCGAGGTGCACCCGCGTCCCCGTGTGCGCAGCGTCCCTCCCTTTCCGTGGCTGAGTGCCTCCGGGCTGTGACTCCCCGGGCTCACGAGTGTGTGCGCGTATCTTCCTTCATCGCTGATGCCTGTCCGAGCCTTTGGCTTCTGTGAGCGGTCGTGTAACACCCCCGGAGCAGACGGAGGGGACCTGCCCAGGGCCCAGGGTCCCCCGGCATGGAGCCTGGGTGGGAGCTCCTTCGTGCTGGTCCGGCTGTGCTCTCTCTCCCACACCCCTCGCTGCTCCAGCCCCACCGGACTTGGGACTGGGGCACTGGCCGGTGGCCTCCGTGCCCCAGGGCGAGCCCCACCCCTGAGTGTCAGGCCGGGGACGGAGTGAGGCCCTTCCTCACTGTGCTGCACGTGAGACATCCTGCAGGCCACTGACTTCCTGCCTGAGGTGGCAGATGTGGCAAGTGCTGCCAGTGACAAGGTCTCAGAGCCCCGGGGCCCAAAGTCTCAGACACTGAGCTTCCGGATGTCAGGAGACCGAGTCCAGTGCTGGGCGCGCGCCCCACCCCACCCCCGCCGCACCCCGCCGCACCCCACCGCAGCAGACGCCACCGGCAGGACTTGGCAGGGCTGGCCTCAGCACCCCCGAGTCGGTTTGGCTCACATGTAGCTGTCCACCTCCAGCCCAGCACGTCCTCCCTCCTGCCCTTCCTACGCCTTCGACCCCAGCGGCCACCCTCATCCCGTGCCCACCACACCGAGGCCGTGCCGGTGGGTGGCTGGGAGGGACCCTTCAGAAGGGCCCCAGAGGGGAGACCCCAAAGGGTCTCAGGGAGGGGCGAGGTGGCAGGTGTCGGCACCCTGGGCCCTGCCCCCGCTCGTCGAGGGGTCCTGCGGCTCTCCTCGGAAGATGGGTTCCGTTTCTGCTCCTCCTGCCCCTGCCCTGTCCTCCCACTCGGCCTGGGAGCGGGGAGTCCTCCATGGGAAAGGCCGAGCTCTGGGCCTAGAAATAGCCAAGCGTGGACAGAAATAACCCTGGTTCCGTAAAGAGCATGGAAAATTAAATAGGGAGCATTAGCATTCTCCTGGCCCTTTCACGGCCATTGTCTATTGTGAAGGAGGCGTTTTCCTCCTCATTTTAGACAAGAGGGCACTGAGGCGCACAGAGGGGAAGTGACCTGCCCGAGGTCCTTCTGCCAGTGAGCCGAGCCTTTGAGCCTCGTGGTCCAGAGACGCCCTCGCTTGCTTCTCCGAGGGGCAAACTCCTATTCTCCCTTCAAAACCCTGGCTGAAAGCCACTTCTCTGGAAAGCCTCCCCTGACCCTTGGGCAGGCGACCGAGCCTGGCCTGGCTCTGTGCCAGGCCCGCGCCACACTGGGAAGAGCCGTGGACTCCTTGGGATGGGATTGTGCCTCATTCGCTGCGCATGTTCCAGTTCTATGCCAAGGGGTGTAGTTGTTGCTCGATAAACGCTCGTCGAATGACTGACCAATGGCTGGTTTCACTAACATGTGAGTGGCGGTAAGTCGAATGCCCATCCCTTGCCTGCGTTTTCATCACAGCGACCTGAGAAGTTCACATTGCCGTGGCCCTTTTACTGAGCTTGGAGAGGTGACCTCACCTGCTCAAAGGTCACATAGCCACAAAGGGCTGCGACCTGGGATCTGAACCCAGCCCCATGAGCATGGATCTTTCCGGAGAGCGCACTGCGTACCCGGCTCGGGGTGGGCAGAATCCACCTGGCCGCCCGGCCTGTCCACTCCCTTTTCCCTCATCCTTTGGCTGGCTGTCAAGGGGGCATCTGAACACGCTTCTTCACGCCCGGTGCCCCCGCCGTGGGATGGCATCGTCTGCTGAGGGCTCCCCCAGGCTTGGGGACATGGTTTCCCAGGAGCACTAGAACACGTGCCTCTGCAGGGATCCTGTGAAGTGCCATTTGCAGCCAGGACACCTGGGAAAGGCTGATTTTCATGGGAAGACAAGGGCTCAGTGAAGCTGGGTGGAAGTCCGCGTTTGAGGGGAGCTGCACAGCTGTCTTGGGGTTCTGGGAACATCTGTGAGGCACACTTGCCTCCCTCAGGCTGCCTCCCCCCCTGCCACTTCTTATCCCCTTTGAGAGGGTCCTTGGCAAGCAGAGGCCTGAGGCTACCCCTGCGAAAAGCTTTGGGGGGTGGGGGGTGGAAGGTTCTAGAGCCATCGCAGAGAAGGAGGATGCGAGAGAGAGTTCGAGATTCTGGTTTAAAGATCGAAGGTTCTGGGACTCCCGTGCTGTTGCTGTGTCTGCAGCCACCCCCCGTCCAGCAGAGGCCTGGCGGCTGGGAAGGACAGCAGCTCCGGGAACAGGGACAGATCCCTGGCGGAGGCGGGGGAGGGGAGGAGAGGACAAGCTGGGGGGGGGGAAGCACATCCCGGAGCGGGAGCGGGGCTGGGACGTGCCTCGTGGGTCTGGACCCTCACCGAGAGTGTCTCAGGGCCCAGTGGCCATAGTGCCCACTCCAGGAGCAAGTCGGGAGCTTCTTGGGCCATGCCATGGGGTACGTCTGGGGGAGAGAATAGTCTCACCTGGTCGCCCAGGAGCCCAGGCCGTGGGCTGAGCTGGCCGGAGTTGGCCTTGCGCTCACCCACCCAGGACACCGTCCTCTGCTGGACCAGGGTGAGGGCCACCTCACGGATGGTGGGTAGCCTGGCGGACACACGGTGGAGTCGGGCCAAGGCCCACTGGATGCTGCTTCCCTCTGTCCCTACAGGCAGGGCCTGTCCCTTCTGCCTGCTAGGACAGGCCGGGCAACACCGAGCAACTCGTACCCAGCCAGACTGTCCCTGGCGTCCATCTGTCTGTCTCCTGCGTCCTCAGTGCCCGGCTTGGGCAGGTGCCCGCACTGTGGCTGGAGGCCTATGGTGCTGCCTGTCGGGGCACTGCAGCCCTGGGGCGCCTTGACGACCAGGCTGTGTGACTCAGAGCAGGTGTCTGACCCTCTCTGGGCTCATGAGAGGGTGAATGTGGTGACGTCAGGTCAGGGCCAGGAGGAGGGGCTGGCTCACCACCCGCCCTTATCCCGCCCCCGCTGTGGCCACCTCATCCAGGGCCCCTCCGGCAGGTTGGGCGATGGAGACCTGGAGTGCGGGACTGCCTCGCAAGGCGGCCGAGTCGGAGGGGCCTGTGTCTCCCTGACTCAGTGTCACCCGTCTCCCCAGGCAGGCCAGGAAGCTGCAGCTCATCAGCTCCTCCAAGCAGCTTTCTGGGATTTCTGGCCCTAGGGCCACACTTGCGACGGTCTGGGGTCGGAGGGAGGCGTTCTGGAGGGTCCTTGCCTACCATCCAGCGACGGCTTGTCCGCCTCTCCCAGGCCAGCAGCGCCACCTGGTGGCCCAGGCCCCTACACACCTTGGTCTAGCTGCTGTTGCCTGTGGATCAGCTGGAGGGGCTGGGGCAGACTGCAGGGGCTCCCTGAGATCACTGGTGGCTCTGAGAACCGAGGAACCCTATGCCCCGACGAGCCCAGAACTGTGCTCCTCAGCCTGGCCCCTTGCCAGGTGTGCACGGCCCCAGAGACGGGCTTAGCCCAGAGGATTGGGCAAGAATGGGGAGGGGGGGTCTGTCACTGTGACCATGCGGGCAGGTGCAGATGTCCCGTTGGCACAGACTCTCCTAGTACACCTGGCACAGGGCAGGGACAGGATGCCACCGGGTGAATGAACAAAAGTGAGCAAGTGGGCTGAGGCCCTTCTGGGGAGGCCGCCGCTGTGGCGCCTCCTGCTGCTGCTTACTGAGGCTGAGCATGAGTGTACCCTGAAACATGCACGCACACACACACATGCACACCCATGTACGCGCACTGCGCACATGCACACACATGCGCACATGCACACACACACCCATGCACACGTGCATATGTGCACACACGTGCACACACCGAAGCTTAGGATGGCACAGGGCTCCCTCGAGGTTGGAGGGACTGGTGTGGCCAAGGGGGCCTGGCATTGGTGAGACATGCTGTCCCCCACCTGGGCCCAGTTCCCGGAGCACCTGCCCTGAGCTGGGCCGTGGCTCCCTCTCCGTGAGCCTCTGGGGTTAGGGTCCCAGGAGCTGACCCCATAGCCTGCCTTAGCTTTGATCAGACCCCTGGACTTCACCCCCAGGTACTAGAGCTTCACTCTCAGCCCCCAGAAGGCCATGGGGTGGGTGGGGTGTAGCGACACCATCTCAAGTCCCAGGACTCCACGATTGGGTCCCTCTCTTCCTTCCTCCTGCACCTGGGGCGCCCTCCCCTGGCCCTGGAGTCAGGCTGGTCTGGGTAGGGTAAACTCAACTCAGCCTTGCCACGTCTCTGAGCCTCAGTTTCTCCTCTGTGAGTTTGAGGACATAGACCCCTCGGGCGTCGGGGTAGGCCCCCAGAGGGTGGGAGGACGTGGCGGTAACGGACCTGGGGTATCTTCACACACCCAGAATCCCCGTCACACTTGCCTCTTGGGCTCCCAGGCCTGGCCTGGGGAAGGGTACAGAGAGCCTCCCGAGGGAGGCAGGGGTAGGGAGGTTGTGAAAAGGCAGGGGTCTGCCAGCGTGGGGTCTCAACCAGAATGTTGGGGTGGGACAGTCGTCCGCGCAGGGCGCCCCCACTCCTCCTCAGGCCTCAGAGGCCTCCAGGAAGCTGGGGCAGGCGCCACTGTGACATTTCCTGCCATTAATGGAGCTTAATCTAAACAGGCCCTAATATTTACCTCCAGACGCCTCCGGCCTCAGAGCATGCCAGACAGCAAGACTGATGAGCCTGTCCTCCTACCCCGGTGCTCCCCTGGGCCGAGGACAGAGCCCCAGCTGTGCACAAGGCAGGAACTGATGGCTGCAGGCCAAGGTTTGAGACTCTCTCGGACGCCTCGCACCTCCGTTTCCCCATCTATGGAATGGGGTGACAATCCCGACCTCCAAGGCTTATAGAGAGGTTCAGAAAAAGGGACAAATTAGCTGCACTTTGCAAGACCACAGGTAGCGTGGCCGTTCCCCCCACCTTCTTCTCTAGAGTGCAGCCTTGGGGTGTGATAGGATGCTGCGGGTGGTCTGGCTGCCCCGCCCACGTCCACACCCTTCCCTCAGACTTGAGACCAGGACCCAACTTCTGCAGGTCTGTGTCCCTACCCCAACTCCTGCAGCACGCCCCGCCTACAGGTCAGCCGCCCCGCACCCACTCCATCCCCTGCCCTCCAGAGCTGCGGGTCTGGAGGCCCCTAAACCTGCCCCATCAGTGATGGTGAGACTGTGAACCCACCACCGCAGCGTTTCGTGGGAGCCCCCACCTGGCCGCAGGACGACAAGTGGAGGGGAGCACGAGGAGGCCCCCACGGGGCTCAGTGCCCCACAGAGACCCCTGCCTGCCGGCTGAGTTGAGGGCACAAAGGGAATAAACAGGTTTAATTTAGGACGAGGACTTCACTTTAAGGAGACTGTTTACATCAGATATAAATACACATGCCGCCTCACGTCACCCGGGTGTTCGGAAAACCTGGGATGGCCATGGGGAGGGGGATGCAGAGACCGCACGCCCGGGCCCCTGTGGGGCCGGAGCCAGTCCTGGTCTGGCCTCTGGGACTCTGAGAGTGTGGGGGCCCAGCCCCCAGCTCCCCCTGCCCCTCCAGTTGCAAGGCCAAGGAGAAGAGTGGAGATGGGAGAAATTGAGGCCCATCTAGCGAGAGGTCTGCACAGGGTTCTCAGAGATGGGCCCCCAATTCCTGCCCTGGCCCCAGAACCCAGGTGGCCACCCACTCAAGCTTGAATGGTGAAAGGCTCCCCTGGGCCCGGGTGCCCTTTACCCCCAGTGCTCTCACAGGTTGGATGGTGAGATTGCAGACATGGGCCCAGAAGGCACTGGAGGCAATCCGGAGTCCAGGTCAGAGGAGGCAATCAGAAGCTCGAGCCAGAGAAATGCTGCCCCCAGAGGAGGAGACAGGATGAGCGAGGTGCGAGCTGCCAGTCAGACCCCTCTACCCAGAGGGGAGAACAAATGGTCTGAGTCGTGCCTTTGCTCTTGGCTTTCTCATCCATGGGACGGGGCCATGAGCCCTGACCCCTTCCTGGGGCAGCAGGCAGCGTCTCCGGAGACTGGTCCCACAGTGGGGGCTTTGGGAAGGCTTGCGTGGCCTCCATGGAGCAGGCAGGCACGGGGGTGTTGGAGGAGGTGGGATTGGGGTTCAGTTCCCACCTGGCTGGTCATCATGGGTGGGGCAGCCCGCCCACACCACCGATGGGCGGGAAAGAGCCTCTGCGTGGTCCTCACAGCTTCAGGCTTCTGCGAACCGGCCCAGCGCTACACACCTGGGCATGACGCAGGCGGTCATGTTTCGCTCGAGGGGTGTTTACGCAGACACAAGCTCCTCACACCACCCACATGACACTGTGCCCCCACACTTCCTTCCTGTCCTTGTTCTCTCTGTGGGGGAGGGATGGAGAAGGGAAAGGGGGATTGGCTTTTTAACCCTCCCTGTTCCTAAAAAAGTGTCCCTTTTTCTGAGGACCCCCTTCTGGGGACGGAATGGTGCAGGCAAGGAGATCCTGGCCGCCCCTCCGAGTTTTGGTGGACACAATTTACACTCTAGGGACAGCGTTGAGCCCAGCACACCGGGCCTGGCGCCACGGCCAGCATCGCTGATCACCACGGAACGGTGGCTTTAGCGCCTCCACGTGCTGGGCGGTGTCACCAGTTCATCCAGATAAATCTGGTTTGCGGCCAGGTAGGGCTGGCCCGGCCCTGGCATGCCGAGCCTGGTCCCGACCTGCGGCCCCCGGGCCAGGTCCTGCCGCCTACGCCTCGGGCCCACTTGCCAGGACCCGCGTGACGGCGTGGGGGCTGGCGCCGCCGCCTCGGCGGCCGGAGCCCGGGCGCTCTTGCGCATGCTGACCGCGTCGCCCACGCCGGCGCGTACTCAGTTCGGTGCCGGCGGAAGAGGCCGCGGACGGTGGTCTGGAAGCCGCTGGTGACGAAGCAGTAGACGATGGGGTCCATGCAGCTGTTGAGGCTGCTGAGGGTCACGGCCACGTGGTAGACCACGAGGCTGGCGTGGTCGGGCATGTCGGGCCACAGCGCCACGGCCACCTGGCGGGCGTGGAAGGGCGTGAAGCAGACGAGGAAGATGACGAGCACGGTGAGCAGCAGCTGCACGGCCCGCACGCGGCGCTGCCGGCCCTGCAGCAGCAGCCCGGGCCGCGACAGCGCGCACACCATGCGGCCGGTGAACACGCTGATGACCAGCAGCGGCAGCAGGAACTCCAGCCGGTCAGCGCGAACACGCGGCAGCAGGGCGCGCCGCCGGCCGCCACGCCCAGCACCGACAGCGTCACGGCGCCCGACGCCAGCCACACGCAGGCGCACACGGCCCGGGCGCAGGGCGGCTGGCGCCAGCGGCGCGAGCCCTCGGGCTGCACGATGGCCAGGTAGCGGTCCACGCAGATGCAGGTGAGGAAGAGGATGGAGCAGTGCATGTTGAGGAAGTAGCCGAAGACGTGGGGGAAGGCGCAGCGCACGCAGCCGGGCGCGCCGTGGAAGACGGCGAAGCGCGTGGGCAGGGACAGCCCCACCAGCAGGTCGGTCACCGCCAGGTTGATGGTGTAGGTGACCGACGGCGTCTTGGCGCGCGTGCGGCAGCAGAAGACGTACAGCGCCAGCCCGTTGAGCACCAGCCCCGCCAGGAAGATGACGCCGTGCACCGCCATCAGCGCCAGCCACAGCCCGGGGAAGGTGGCGTGGAGCTCCTCGTCCAGCAGGGCGAACAGGTGGAACAGGGGCCTCTCGGGTGCGCTGAGATTGGCCCATGCCGCTGCGGTCGCCGTGGCGTTGGGGGCCGCCCCGGCCGGGGGCCCCGCGGGAGCCTCCGAGGGCATGATGGCGGCTGGCGGGCTCCCGCCCGGGGCCTGGGAGGAGAGAGACGGGGTGACGCCCGGGGGTTCGAGCCCCTCCCGGAGGCCGGGCCAGGCCGGTGGGCCCATCGAGCACCCCAGTGCGTGCCCGGCCTGGCCCAGCCCTGCCCTACCCGCGATACCCCTCCTCCCTGCGCTGGCCCTGGCCGCTTGTGGAGCTTTGGCAGAGGCGTCCCCTGAGCCCGCCTCTCCCTCCAGAGCCATCATCAGGCTCAGAGAGAAGACAGAGGTGACGCGTGCAGCACAGGTCAGAGCGTTAGGCCCAGTATGTGGCATTGGAGCCCAGCTTCCTCTCTGCTTCCTCCCCTGCTCTCTGTGTGGTCTCAGGCAGGTCACTTAGCCTCTCTGTGCCTTGTGTCCTAACCTACATGGTTGGGATTGAGGGGCTGCAGGAGGATTAACTGAGCCCGGCAACTCCTGGCTCACAGGTGGTGCCTGATAAACCAGGATTCTTCTCAAGCAGAGCTTGCCAGTGGCTGCCTCACTCCCGCCGATGCCTGCCCTCGCCCCACACCCCACCCCATACCCACACGTCACACCCCTGCCCCCCACCCGTCTGTCCTCACCTCCGAGGCTGGTACCAGGTCAGTGGAGGGCTTTGCAAGGGGGCAGAGATGCGAGCCCAGAATCCGCCTCCCTGGGTGCCCAGTTCCCTCCCTGCACTCAGACGCAAGCGCCCTGTGTTGGAGGCTCTCAGTGGGACCAGAGCCTGGAGCCAGGTCCCGGCAGCAGCGGGGCCTGAGTGGGTGTGAGTTAAATAAACACCGAGCTTCCCGCCTGTCCACGCCTGGTGGCCCAGACACCGTGGCTAGGCGGGCTGGGCTGGGGGCCGGGGGCTGGGCTGGGCAGCCACTCTGTTTATGTTCCTGCTAAGCTGTTTAACTTGCTGAGATTTATCTCTTTATTTATAAATGAATGGTTAAGGGCCCCCCCAGCCCCACCCCTGCTGGGCTGGTCCTCCAAATAAGGGCATTTTTGGCTTTTTTCAGGAGAAAGGCGAGGCTTTGGGGAGAAGCAGGGAGGAGGGGCAGGCAAGTGCAGTGGGGGGCACAATGCGCCCTCCCGCCTCCCGGTGACCAGGTAACCGGTGTCTGCCCCCTCCCCTGGCGGCGGCGTGGCCTCTGCTGTGGACTGGGACTCTGGGTCTTGCCTGCCAGGGGGAATGGAATGCCCAGCCTGGCAGGGGGCAGGCCCAGCAGAGGGGTCCTCACTAGCTGAGGCTCAGGTCCCAACCTGGCCCAGAGGGATGACTGAGCAGAGCAGGCGGCCACCTTCACCCTAAGGCTCAGAAGAGTCACACCTGCCCAAGGTCACCCAGCGGAGCCTCTGCCTCTGCATCCCTGAGGCCAGCGGGAGGGGTCAGGAGCAGGCCTGTGCCCATGCCCTCTGGCCACCCCCAGCAATGCGGGCCCAGGCCTCGGCTCACAGGGTCCTCCTGGGCGGCTGCCCACCGCTGGGCACCTTGGCCCCTAACATAGGGCCAATGGAAGTGGCTCAGGAGACAGGGTGTGTGAGAGACCTCCAGGGCAGGGAGCCAGCACCTTCGGTGGGCGTGAGGGGGCAGGGAGGGGAGGCGAAGAGGCTGGGGTACAGGGGCTGGGAACCCCCTCAGGGCGGTGGGCTTCATCCTCTGGGGGAGGGGTGGGGCACAGAGGGTCCCCTGGAGGGAGATGGCTCCCTGACGCTCACCTCCTCTACTATGAAAAAGGCCATGTGTGGCGAGACCCGGGAGGAGAAGCCCCAGGGGCTGGGAGCCGGCCCAGGACTCATGGAGAACAGGTCTTGGACTTCTCCCATGTGTTTTTCCATTTTCCGATGTGTCTGCACTAGGCCGGGACATCAGCGTCACAATCAGAGACAAATGATAAACATCACAGAATATTTCCTCCGGGAGATAGTCCCAGGATGAGGCTGGCCCCCTGGGATCCTGCCCTCCCAGGAACATCCCCAGGGCCAGCCTCCACGCTGGGCTGCCATTCAGCCAAGGTGCTGAGGGTCCAGGCCAGGGTTGCCGGGAAGCGGGGTGGGTTGGGGTGCTCGGGGTGCTCAGGTCATCCACAGGCCAGACAGGTGAGGAGAGAGAGGTCAGCCAAGCACACGCTGATTCTCAGTTCCAAGAATCTGAACCCAGATGCCGAACAAAGCTGAGCCCTGATGTTAGCCACACACGGAGCCACGATCTCTGTAACGTGATGAACCTTCGTCTCTGTCACACTAAGCCTTGACCCTGGCCACAGACTGAGCCCTGATCCTTGCCATGCATTGACCCCTGACTTCGGCTGCAGACTGAACCCTGACCTTGGTCATGCACTGAGCCTCAATCCCTGTCACACTCTAAGCCTTGATCCCGGGTCATATTCTAAGCCCTGATCCTGGTCTCAGCCTGGGCCCTCACCTCCGACTTTCCACACCCACCATCTCTTTCTCTGTCTCCTCTGCTGGGTCTGGCTATCGCTGTCCCTGTTACGAGGCCCCCGCCACCCCACCCCATCACCCCAGCCTGGCATACCTATTCATCCGCACTGAATTACACAGGGACCGTCTCTGGGGCATCTACTCACGACCGCCCTTCCTGTTCGAAGGACGAGGAAGTGAAGTGGTGATACTGCAGGCCCCACGCTTGGCCCAGGGGCCTGGGCCCTCCACGCATGGCCTGCTGATGGCCCTGCCCTCCGCGGGGCAGAGAAGCCGCCGTGCTGGGGTGTCGGGGCTCAGTGGCCCCTTCCCGCCTCCCCTGCATGGCCTCAGAAACGTCGTTTCTTCTCTGGGCCTCGTTTCTGCCCTGGTCCTCACTGCCTCTGCTCCCGCCCCCCTACCAACCCCGGAGTCTGCTTCGGTCAGGCGCGTGCTCTTCCGGGGTCCCCGGCGCCTTGGCAGAGCGCCCCCTCACCTCCACGTTCTCGGCATGCCCCGGGGTCCTGCCGGCCGCGCCCCGTCCCTCTGCCATCCATGCTCCGAGGGAAAGGGGCCCAGGGCGGCGTGCGGACGTCACGGGGGTGGTGGGTGCTGTGGGGGGGGGATTGGACAGTAATGGTGAGCAGCGGAGGTGCGGGTCTGGGTCGCTGTGGGCTTCAGTCTCCCCGCCTGCGAAGCAATGTAATGACAGCTCCCTCCTCCTGCAGTTTCCCAGGGACGTGTGCACCGCCTGTCGGGAAGGTCCTGGGGCTTCCCCTCGGGCATGCACGTGGGGAAGCCGAGGCTCTGGGAGGGACAGGCCAGGACCTGAACCCGTGTCTGCCTGGGCTGAGCCCGCACTCGGGTCCTTGGTCCTTAAAGGGCAGGCGGGGCACCCCCTCTGCCGGCAGCATGGCGGGGACCCATACCCCACGTGCCCCTTCTGACTGGCCCTAAACACAGCCTGGATGAGGGGAAAGTAGAGGCAGCCCTGGGGCTCGGGGGGCACAGCCTGGCCTGGCCCACACACCCACCCTGAGGGGCAGGCCTGGCCCCAGAAGGCCCCCAACGGTGAGCAAGCAGAGTCCCTGAGACCCAGTCCCTGTCTGGCTCTGCTGTTCGCTTGGCCGGAGGACTTGGCCGGGTCAGGGGCCTTGTTCTCACCTGCTAGATGGGGCCACTCCCACAGCCCAGGGGACAGGCCTGGTGCTGGAAGGGCCTGGAAGGGCGGGAGAGGGTGGGTGGAGGGCGGGAGACAGAGCTGGTATGAGCAGAGGGGGCGCTTAGGGCAAGGGGAGCCCCTTGGAGAAGGGCAGCGGGCTGCTGGTGGGGGGTGCGCGGCCAGGCCATGCCACCCCGGACCCCGGTCCTGGGTGTGCAGCTGCGCGGGAGGGGAGAGGACGGGCCCCAGGGCCGGGCACCCCACTTCTGGGACAGCTGGCAGCGTGGCCCCAGTCTCTGGACCTCAGGCACGAACCCTCAACACTGCTCTAGAAGGCTCTCCCAGAAAGCAGGGTGGAAGAATCTTGGGGCTGAGGGGCTGCGCCAAGGCCGAGGCCTGAGTTCTCATGGCGGGACCCCCGGGCGGGGTGACCCAGCTGACCTCTGCCACTGGTGGGGTGAAGCAGCCGGCTCACTTTCCCAGCCCAGGGCTGGGGCTCCTGCAGAGCTGAACCCCAGGCTCCCCCACCCCCGTGATGCGACGGGTCCCGAGGCTACGGCTGTGGGAGGGCGGGGTGGTGCCCTGCTTGCTGCTGCATGGTGCAGGGTGAGGGGTGCGGCCCCCCGCCCACGTGCACGCCCAGAGCCCCACACGTCCAGGCTTTCTGGAGCTTTGTCTCACCCCATTATACCTGTGAGCATCTCAAGGGTGGGGCGGGCGAGGTGGGGGGCTGGGTGCAGAGCTCCACCTGTCCCTCCGGCACCCAGAACAGCCCAGGCAGAGTGGCACCGGCACACGGAGCCAGCATGCATGCCCTCCCTGCCTGGCCCGGCCCCTGGCAGCCCACCCAGCGTCCCAACGCCTGCCTGGAACCGGCTTCCACACGCAGGTCCATCCTCCCAGCGGAGCAGGCTGACACCAACTCCGGGAAGCCCACCCGGCCATCCCCTTCCCCTCGCCCTTGGTGCTCATTAATGGTACTTGATTCAAGTCTCAGAGCCTTAGTTCCTTCACTTGTGTTTCTGGGACTCATGTTTGTTGAGTGAATAACTGAGCAAATCAATGGATGAAATCTGGCAGAGTGCCTGGAGGTGCTGGGGGCAGTGAATGAGAAATGCCAGATGCTCCCTACAGAAGACGTATAATGAAGTGACGAAGGTGCTGGACGCTCACAGTTTCCTCGCCCAAACGGAGGCCCCGCTCCGGCCTGCCCGCCCGTTCCTGGCCCCCAGGTTGCTCAGTGCAGGACTTCTCTGAGCCTTTGCGACGCTCTCAACCCAGGGAACCTTCCCAAAGGGGAAGAATGAGCACCTTTCCCCAAGTCGCTTGACCCTGGGGCTCCCCCTCTGCCCAGCCTGACGGCCGGCCGCACCGAGGGGCTGCGCCCGCCGCCTCCCGTCACAGCCGGCTGAGTTCTCGCTCTGTGCCCAGCCGTGCGAGGCCAAGAGCCCCACGTCTCGGGGTGCTGTGACCTGCCCACAGACCCGAAGGGGTGCCTGGGCCATGTTGAGCTCCCCTCCTTGTGGGTGGGGGTGTGTCCTGACCGCTCCTTGGCATACCCCACCAGCCTCGCATACCCACTTCAGTGGCCCCGCTACCGAGAAGGTGTGGACCCTGAAGGCTGGCCGCCTCCCACCCTGCCTGTGCGGGACCCAGGATCACAGCAGGGCCCGGCCTCAGCCATGGGGCACCGGGGCTGCCTGGGGGTGCGGCCAGGATCCCACATGCCTCCGACAGCTCCTGCACTGTGGCCAAGGAGGGGCAGGCGTGACAGACAGGCCGCGGCTTCCCCTGACCAAAGCTCCCAGAGCACCTGCTGTGGGCCAGGTGCCGTGCTGGACACTCTGCACCCTGTGCCTCACAGACGAGGACGGAGGCTCAGAGAGGTGACGTGCCCCAGGTCACACAGTGTGAAATTGGAGCTGGGACTCAAAGCCAGGTCCACTGGCTCCCAGGCCTAGGCTGTAGTGGGGCCAGCCAGGCAGGCGGGCATCTCTGGACCCAGGGTTTGTGCATAAGGAGATTCTCAAGCACACAGTACCCGTGTGTGCCTGTGCCCCCAATGGGGTGACCCTGAAAGCCTTCTATGGCCAAAACAGCCATTATTGGGTGGCTGGATCCTTGGAGGACCCCAAGAGGGAACGGGCTGGCCCTGGGTCACCCAGAGGACCAAGGTGGTGCCGGCCGAAGTCCAGGCCTCTGTCCTGGCCAGGGACCCCTCCACCCAGCTCAGAGAGCAGGGTCGCCGGTGGGCGTGGGTGGAGAGCCGTCAGGGCGCCTGGGCTCCCGCACACCCGACCGCCTCGCATCCCACGTCTGACGACAAGCAGGTCTCTGTGGGAGGGGCAGGCGCAGGTGTCGCCGTGCTCGGGGGTCCTGTGGGTGCTCAGATGACCCCCTCTGCCACGCTGCTTCACCTCACACCTTGTCTTGACCCTGGCGGCTGCTGCAATGCCTCCTCCCTCCCCCACCCCGCCTCCCAGGGCCAGTGGGACGGGGTTCCAGGCTGCACCCTCCTGGCCTCTGCCTGGTCCTCCCTGCAGACCCTCAGCCTGCTGCCCTCCGTCTTGGCATATGCCGTCCTCTGTGTCCGGCATGCGGTCTCCGCCTGCCCCCTGCCGAAGGCCCCTTGTACCCATCGTCACCACTCTACACGGTCCCCCCTGAGCCCCGCCACCCTCTGGGTGCCCTGCGCTGGGGCAGAGCTGTGGCCCCACGCTTCCCGTGTTGTGGCCTCTTCCAGGGCCCCACCGATCCCCAGATGCCCCCAAGTTGGTGTCGCCAGCCCCACGTTGCCTGTGAGGAGCTGCAGCGTAGGAGGCGGAGGGGAGCGTCGGAGCCACGCGGCCGGGGGAGTTGGGGGGTGGGGGAGCCGGGGCTCGAAGCGCCCTGCGGCCCCCTGCGGCCCCACGCAAGGGAAGTTTGCCTCTGCCTTCTGTGCAGAGAAGGAAGTAGAGGCTCGGGGGCAGCAGCTCGCCTGGGCCCCACAGCCCCTAGCGGGGAGGTGGCCCTGGGTGACCCTCTGGCTGGGAGTGACCACAGTTGGCGGAAGAACACGGGGGCTGGCGGCAGGGCCTGCGGCCTGCCCGAGGGCTGTGTGCGCACCGCAGCCCCTGCCCTCCCGTTCCCAGTCCTGCCCGCATCCGCACAGCTGCTCCTTCTCCATCCCGCCCGGCACCCTGGCCCCAGGCCAGTTCCCAGCCCGCCCGCCCCCCTCGGGACCGTGCTCCTTCTCACAGGGCAGTTACAGCCAGCGAGGGCCAGGCGGGGCAGTGCCAGCTACAAGGTGCACGCCGGGAGTGGGCCGGCGGGCCTGGGCCTCAGTTTCCCCATGCCTAAAAGGGTGGGGGCAGGGCACAGCTGGAGCAGAGGGCCTGAGCTGTGGAACAGCGGGGCGGGCCCTCCGCAGGGCCCCATGCGTGCTGAGCCTGTCCCCGTGAACCCGTCCACCCCCAGCCCTGCCCCAGCCTGGGGGACTGTGGTGACCCGGGTCTCAGAGCTCCTCAGATGCCTCTGGGGTCCCACCCTAGCGCCTTGACGGGTGGGGAAAGCCAGGCCCAGCTTTGGGCACCCAGCAACCGATCAGTGGTAGTGCTGAGTGAGTGAATGAATGAATGAAAGCTGGAGAAAGGGGCTGGGGGTCCAACAGCCCAGGCGGGGCTCTGGGGCAGGAGGGAGGCCCCGCAAGCCCTTGGGAGCGCTCCCTCCCCGCTGTCCCCAGCCCGGCCAGCCCTCAGCACCCTCCCCTGGGGGCTCTGTTCTCCCATCTCTAGAGTGGCATCCTGCAGGCCAGGACCTCGAGGCCCAGTGGGCAGTTTCCCCAGCCCCTCTCCCCTCCGGCTGCGGGCCTGGCACGGGGGGGACACCGGCACTGGCCAGTTTGGGAGGCCTGGCCCGCCGCGGGGACTCACCTCGCCTTCGCCTGCCCGGGGCGGCTGGAGACCGAGCAGGCGCTGCCTGGGCCGCCAGCAGCTCTCTGGCCACCCGTCAGGCTGCCCCCGACACTCCTTACTGGGGCCTGACGTCAGGCAGGCGCCCTGGGCTCCTTTTGGGCAAAGGCAGCAGGGTGGGGGCGGGGTGGGGGCGGGGCGGGGCGGGGCGGCCTGTTTCTCCCCTACTCCCCCTCCACGGGCCCCAGGAGGAGCTTGGGTCCTGGGCCCTGAGGGGAGGAGCTTAGGGGCCGCAGAGCCCACAGCCTGGACTGGCAGAGGAGGAAACTGAGGCACAAGGGGTGGGCCCAAACCGCATCACCGGGGAGGGGAGGAGGGAGGAGCAGAAAGGGGGGCTCCGGCCCTGGCTCTCTGTCCCTCAGTGCCGGGGAGAGCGTGGCTGGCACTTGCGTGTGGGCTGAGGGAGGTGGGGTCATGCAGACACAGATTTCTGCCTGGGGGGGCCAGACGCTTCCGGTCTGAGCTGCCTCTGCACTCGGTGGCTGCCCTGGGCTCCCATGCTGCTGGCCGCTTCTGCAGGGCGCGTGTTCTGGGCGTGGACGTGCCCGTGTGCCCGAGGCCCCATGCAGTATCTGGGACTCCGTTTGGGCCCCCTCCTGTGTGTCCCTAGCGTGGGTGTGACTTCGCAGGGGCCCACGCGTGCCCGAGTGCGTTTGTGGGTCTGGCACCAGCCGGGGACGTGCACGACCTGGCGTGACCTCTGTGAGTGCTGGCATCTCCGTGGGGACACACGGGGTCAGGTGCCTGGGGAAAACCTGGCCTTGACAGATCGGTGGTAGTAAATCCTAATGGCCAAGGCCTGGCCCGGGGTGGCGCTGGGAGGGGCAGCCTGGCTGGACGGGGCGGACCGTGGTGGGTCGGGTTTCAGGTCTGAGTGTGGGAGGCTGGGGTGGGGCTCGGGGGCTCAGGGTCAGGCCCTCTGCCAGAGCGACTTCCCAGTGTGCTGTCCCTGGGCTCCTGCCCACGCTTTAACCCTCCAGCACCCCGACCACGAAGCACCTGCGGAGCTGGCCGTGCCGGGCACTGGGGACATGGGGACAGCTGCTCCACCGAGGCCCCTGGCCTCCGAGGTCGCAGTCTGGCCGGTGAGGGGCTCGGTAGCAGGGCCACCAGCGGGAGGAGGCCTGCGTGGAAGGGCGTCGTCACCGTGTGGGGCAGGGGCAGGGGTGAGGGGAGGTGGGCAGCCTGGGTGGGCAGAGAGAGGCCATTGGACACTGGTCACCGCATGCCGGGGTCCCCAGGAGTGGAGGCAGGGGCGAGCGGTGAGGCTGGGAGTGAGCAGGAGACGTCACATCGGGTCTCAGCTGCCCCTGTGGGCAGCTGGATGGTGGACTTGGCCTTGAGGGCACGAGGAGCTGAGCCCTGGAGCAGCCCCCCTGCCCCCGAGTCTGCCCGCTCACACAGGGCTGAGCCCACAGCCTGTCCTAGTCTCCTTAGCCCACTGTCGTATCTATCGCAGAAGGGGAAACTGAGGCACTGGCCCCCGGCTGGCAAGGCCTGGGCGCCCGGGGTCTTGCTGGGGTGGGGGGTGTGGGTTCTGCGTTGGCCGCGTTGTGGGCGGGGGTGGGAGGCTGAGCCAGTGGAGGCTCAGATTTTATGAGCTGGAGACAGCTGCTGAGTCACGGGCAGGGCTGGCCAGACCTCACGCCCCCCGCTGAGGGCCCCCGTGGGGTCCAGGCAGGCTGGCTCCCCAATGCATCTTGGGGAGCTTCTTCAGAGGAACAAGTGCCACACACTGCCCGGGGAGCCGGGGGGCAGCCTGGGTGGGCTCCAGGTCCCCGCGCCTGGGGAAGTTCTCCTCCGTAGGACCCAGGGGTGATGGGTGGGGGAGGTGCCAGAGCCCAGAAGGCTGAAGACAAGGACACGGGGACAGTTTCACCCTTGTGCCCTCCACAGCCTGGGTCCAGCCAGGCTGCCTGTGGCTGCGGTCAGAGGTCCGATGGTGGCTGGGGCAGGGGCCCAGCCTGGTGGAGATCCCTCCCTGAGCCCACAGAAGCCCCCACCCGCCTGGCGGGAACTGCGGCCGTCTCGCCAGGACTCACAGAGGACAGGAGGCGGCCTTTCTGAGGATCGAGCCACAAATAGCAGCACAGCAGCCGCGTGGGGGCTAGGGGGGGGGTACACTGCGTGACAGCTGGCCAGGTCCTGTCACCCTCCTGGTGCCTGCAGCTCCAGCCCTTGTCTGTCCTGAGTGGTTCTTGTCTCAGTGCCCCTGGAGGCTGTAAGTGGCTCCGGGCCCCTGGCCATGTGCCCTGCTGCTGGCCCAGGGTGCAGCCAGCTGAGGGGGCGCGGGGTGCAGGCCAGGTCTTCTGGAGGGTGCAGCCCACTGGAAGGGGTACGGGGAGCCCCCAGCCCCGGGGTGATCCAGGGAAGACAGGTGGCAGCTGGGGCTGGGTGGGTGGGGAGGCCCCTTGGGACCCTTCTTAGGGGCCGATGGCCTTGTGCCCCCTTCTGCATTCTGGGCTCCCTGGCAGGGCCCAGGCACACAAGGGGGCGGGTCTAGCTGGGCTGGGGTAGGCGGGCCTTTCTCTGTCCCGGGGGAGAGGCGACCCGTGTCTGGGAATGCTGGGCCCCCTCCCCGACTCACGTGCACAGAGAGGCCCCGGGCCAGGCCCCTCCTCACAGGAAGTGCTAGTGCTTCATGTCTGCGGGACACACATGTGCACACACGCCCCTCCCCGGCCCCCCGGCTTGGCCACGGTGGGGGCAGAAGCATTCCCACGCAGGACGAGCTCACACTACGGCGCTAACTCTCCCGTGTCGAGCACCTCGGCCCGGCCCGCTCTGGACGAGGGGCAGGAGTCTGTCACAGATTTGTGCCTGGTTCTGCCTGGCTTGACTTCGGACCGCCCCCTCCCCCCACATCCCAAGTCGGCCCTACTTGGGACCAGCAAACCGAGGCCAGGGGCGAGGCCCGGCTCTCCCTCGGCCCCTCTGAGCCTCCCACAGCCTGGGCAGGTGCTCCCCTCACACCCCGGCCCCTCATCTGTGACTGGCTAGGCGGATCCTCCCTGGGTCCCCAAGCCCACCAAGGCTCGCCCGGGAGACGCTGGGGAGCGGCGAGTTTCCCCTGGGCCAGAGAGGACAATGTGACAAAGACGGCTAGTCTAGTGGGGGTTCCTGTGCACCCCACTCCGGGCCCGCCCCTGTTTCTGCCTCCTCCCTGCAGAAACAGCAGGCGGACCCCCTCTCCTCCTGGGCTCACAGAGCGTCGGGGTGTGGACCAGGTTGCTCTGCGGCCTGGCCGTGGGTGCCCCCACCACCTTGGCACCGCCCACACCCAGGGCCGAGGAGGAGATGGGACCTGTGGGTCTGTCCCAAGCAGGGCCTGCCGGGCGGACTGAAGGAGGTGTGGGCCTTTTCCTCTCCTCCCCCACAGTGTCCCCGGGTCACCTGGCCAGGCCGAGGGGGGCTCTGGCAGGGCTGGAGCAGGTGCCGTGCATGCCCCGAGGTGCATCGGCGGGCCCAGCTTCTCCCCCGAGTCCATCATACAAAACAGACCCCACTCAGGGGGGCTGCCTCCTGGTCATGACCTGTGCTTTGAGAATGCTAGTACAGAGGTCAGTCACCCAGCTGCCACTCATTGAGCACTTCCGGTGTCCCTAAACAACCCTCGGCGGGGGCACCCTCCTTCCCGTCTTGGTCTGACAGAAGAGGAGTGGGAGCCCAGAGAGGCGAAGTCGCCTGCCGAGATCACGCAGCCGGGAAGGGGTGGGACTGGGGCTTGGGCCCGGACTGCCCGGCCCGGCCCAGCCTGCAAAGCCCTGGTATTGGCCAGCTGGGCCAGCCTGCTTTCTCTCCGGAAGCTTCGGGGACCCATCCCCCGGGCGCGGTAGACAGGACCCCACACCCTGGGAACCCCCATGCCCGGGGTGGAGAGTGCTGGGTCTCCCCTAGGTCCAGGCCCCTATTTAAGTCTGGAGGCCAAGGCCAGCCACCAAAAGCTGCCCGGGGCCAGGCTGGGCCGTGGCGCCCTGGCAGAGCCAGACCGGCCCACCCGGGCCAATAGCGGCCACATCCCCCTCAGGGCCCTGGCACCCGCTTACTATTTTAGACCGCCCCGTGGGACCGGAAAGGCCGTCTCTGTCTGTCTGCACGGCGGGCCTCCCCGGGCCCTGGATGCCCAGCCCTGCTGACCTCGCCGCCTGGCCGGCCCCGGAGCGGGAGCGGGCACGGTGGGGGCAGTGTCCGCGTGGGACACACAGCAGCTGTGTTCTCTGCACGACCCCGTCCACTCCCCTCACGGGAAGCAGCGAGCTCCCCGTCCCTGCGCGAGTCCCAGGGCTGCTGTGTGGACGTCAGCACTGAGGGAGGGAGGGCTGGCGGCCTCTGCGGGGGGAACCCAGGGACCCCAGGCTCCAACCGTTGCTGGTTCTGTCTGAGAAGCCGAGATTCCAAACTTCTCAGATACTGTCCCTTCTGAGAGCCCGGGCTCCAAGGCTCCAGCAGGGACCTGCCCTGGGCATCCAGGCCGCGGCCGCCGCCCCGAGGCAGACATGTGTCCGAGGCCTTCGCCCTCTGTCTGGGGGAGGCCACGCTCCTTCCCACCTCCACGCCTTCGCCTCAGCCGTCCATTCCACCTGGAACGCCCTCCCACTCCTTTCCAGGGCCCAGTCTACCCTGGTGCCACCTCTCCCATGAAGCCTGCCGTGACTGGCTTCTCTCAGCCCTGAGTTCCGAAGGTGGTTCAGGCTTGGATCCGGATCTGGATTTCCCCGGGACCAGGTTTGTCTCTAATGGGAGGTTCAGCTCGTTGTGGGTGGGGTCAGAACTTGGCTTGTTTCTCCCTCCGGACTCTGCACTTCAAGCTCTTCCCCGTAGGGGATGTGAGTCTTCCATCTGGCAGGGAAATTGGTCAACAGATTCACAGATGGAAATGGACATGATGATGATGATGATGATGATGATGGTGATGAGGATGATGGTGATGGTGATGAGGATGATGGTGGAGGTGGTGATGATGGTGATGAGGATGATGGTGGAGGTGGTGATGATGGTGATGGTGATGAGGATGATGGTGGAGGTGGTGATGATGGTGATGGTGATGATGCTATTAAGTGATCATTCATAGTGATTGTAGCAACAGCGGCTGGCACTTGCTGGGCCTCAGATGAAGTGATGGGGGCCTTTTGGGATGACAGATGTGGATTCTAATCCCGGCCCTGCTGTGTCTCCTACTTGAGGCCAGCCACTTAGCCTCCTGCGCCTCAGTTTCTGCATCTGCACGATGAGGAGGGCCGTGCTCAGCGAAGAGGAAGTGAGGTAGCTCATGTGTTCCAGGGCCCACTCATGGCCGTGCGGGGTTGAACGTACAGGTGTGCAAAGGGTCACCGGGAGCTTTGGAAGTGCAGATGCCCAGGCCAGGCCCTGGAGAGGCTAGTTTAAGTGGTCTGGGCAGAAGCCTGGGTGTCAGCACTTAACAAAGCTCCCCGGTGATGCCGACCTGCAGCCAGGGTGACTGTCACTGGGCCGACCTTGGGTCCTGTCAGCACACTGAGATGCGGGTCGGGGCAGACACTGGGCTATCAGCCCGCTTAGCTCCCAGTTCCCCACCCAGACCCCAGCAAATGCTTAGTCACTGCCCGAGGTCAGTCTTAGGCGGGCAGCATCCTCTTCCCTCCATCCTCCATCCTCCATCCTTCCAAGAACAAAAGGACTTGGCTTTGTCCAAGGCCTGCAGATAGACAATTATTTTTTTCCCCTCCGTAAATCAAATCTTGTTTAAATCCCACCTTAATCCTGGCAGCCAGAGCCCCGCCGCCGGCCGGCCTGCTCCTCGTCTCCGGCGCGCAGACTTGTTTAGGGCGGCTGACACTCCTGCCGCCTTGGCTGTTTACATTGGGGCCGTCGGTGGAAACTCCAGGTACGGGAGGCAGGCCTGGGTTTACTCCGCTGGCTGGGAGAGAGGTGGGGACCGCAGCGTGTCAGGTTACTCCTTTCACATGGAGTCTCGGGCAGCCCTGTCCCTGTCCCTGTTTCTCAGGTGAGTCCTCAGAGGCCCGGAAGTCACCTAGCAGGCCAGGTACAGACAGACCTGAGATGTCCAGGTTTCTGCCCCCACAAAGAAGGAACCCGGGAAGCCTTCTTGGAGGAGGTGACACCTGAATTGGTTGTCTGTGAAGACCGAGGAGAAGCAAACAGTGGAGGGACAGGCGTTGGCAGCAGAGAGAAGCCTGGGCAGTGGCAGTCCAAGCGGCCCAGGCACTGGGGCTCTGGCGGGCCGTGCTGCCCCCTGGTGGCCACTGCACGCAGGTGCCGAAGTTCTTTCGGTCTCTGTGTCTCCTGGGTGGACGGACACCTCAGCTCAATTCCCTGAGTGCCTACGGCTGTGGATGCAGGGGACCCCAGCACGTCCACCCACGGAAACTGTGGTCCTGAGGGCGGTCTCTGAGCATGCATCAGGACCCTGCAGCACAAAGCCCACGATGTCAGCCCAAGAGGGTCCAACCTTTGGCCCCCAACACCGGCGGGAGAGCCTGTCCCTACGCTCGGCCCACTCTGTCTGCCCAGCAACCAAGGCCCAGAGTGGACTAAGTGGAGAGCCCCTGGGTACAGTCGCAGCCACGAAGCTGTCATTGCATGTCACAGACCTGCGTGCGTAGGAGGAGGGCGGAGGGCAGGGCCCGGAGCTTCCTGGAGGAGGGAAGGTGGGTGGGGTTCCTTGGCGCAGAGCCCAGGGGCCTGGGGGAAGGGAGGCCCAGCCAGGACCAGAGCTGGGAGTGACAGGTTTGGTCCTACAGGAAGACCACCAGCTATGTCTCAGCAAGCTCACGCCCAAGGCATGGAAGGGAAGGATGGGGGTCTGCCTTGCGCCGTCCCAACTCGCCCCCCTGCGGGTTGGGGAAAGCTCTTTGCTTGCCCCCACCTCCCCTCGCTGAGCCCCCGCAGGTCCCATCCCGCCCCTTCGCTTTCCCTTAGACCCTGGAGAGACCCGTGGGGGGGGGCAGAGCCCACACCCAGACCACCAGTACTGACATTGGGGTTCCCAGTGCTGTCCTCCCAGATCACAGGAAGGTCCCTGAATTGGGAGATGGGGAGGGGAGGGGGCAGAGAGGCGGGAAGGTGTCTGTGGGAGGACAGACAAGGCCGTCAGGGGCCCTGAGAAGGCCCTTGCTTCCGCCCTGCAGCCGGCCCTGCCCACGGGCACCACACGGGGGCGCCCACGCAGCACGCCGACACCAGGTCCCGGGCCAGCGCCCAGCGGTGCCCACCCCAAGCCTTCTGGGCCCAACTGTGCCATCATAGTGGGCCTCTGACTCTGCCGCAGCGTCCCAGGCGGAGGGCACAGCTTGTGCCAAGGACCGGAGGTGGCCTTGACGTGGTGCGCTGGGGGCTCCGGGCACAGAGCTGGGTGTCCTCCAGGGCAGGTGGGCCCGGTTGGGTGGGGACCGCCCTCAGGGAGGCTGTGGCCTGTGCTGGAGAGCTCTGCCCTGCTCACCTGACCCCTGCTTGGTCTGCAGGCCGTCCCCCTCCACTGCCCCGGACCTGGAGGGCCTCCTGGTGGCTGTCGTGGGGAGCCCGTCTGCGTGGGCGCCCTGGTCCAGTCCGCAGCACCCCAGGGGGCCTCGCACCGCACTCAGTAAATGTGTCGGGCCGTGAGGGGTTTCAGCCAGCAAGCAGGAAACAGTGGGAACTTCCAGGCTTGGCTGGGGACCCCGGATGCCAGGAGCTCCCACACCCCACCCAGATCTCAGAAGCCAGCTGCAGAGCAGTGACACCTGGAGGGATGGTCCCTTCCTCCCGGCGGGGGGCTGAGCTCACCCCGCAGCAGGGCCTGCACAGGTCGCTGGCTCCTGACGCCCACCCGCCCTCCCCACGCTGGCTCAGGGCTGGCCTGTGCGACCCGTGGGAACGCTGAGAGGACCGTGCGTGACTCCCGAGGCTTGTCATGAATGCGTTGTCGCTCCCGCCTTGCCCTCTGGTTCACTCGACCTGGGGAAGTCAGGCTATGAGCCGCGAGGTCAGCCAAGCAGCCCCCTGGGGGTCTGCTCAGGGGGCGGGACCGAGCCGGCTTGGAAGCAGGTGCCCCCGGCCCAGGAGGCCTTCGGATGGCCCGCCCCGGCCACGGCTGCGTTCGTGAGGCGGAATGCCAGCAGAGCCCCGACCCGAGACCCCGAGAGGGGGGACGAATCATCACCGCTGTTCTCAGCGGCTACGTTTGAGGCGACTTGTTTCACGGCATAAGTAAGCAGCGCACAGCTGAGGCACAATAAGATTTTCCATCACTGAAGGGACGCACTTGCGTCACCGCAAACTTGGGATGAGACCGTGAGCGCTTGCCCCCCTAGCCCCCCGTGCCCCCAAGTCTTGCGCCTCCAGATCCGGCTCCCTCTTTCTCTGCGGCATCTGGCTGCTCATTCGGCTCCCGAGGGCAGAGGCTGAGGCGGGGGCTTGGGTACGGGTGGTCTAGTTGGGGTGATCCCGGGCCCAGGGGCCGGTGAGATGGCCAGCATGCAGCTGCATCATGGGTCTCTCTGTGTGCCAGTTCCGGTCCGTGTCCCCGGGTGGGTAGTCTGTCTGCAGACAGGAGGCTGGGGGCGTACCCCCCGGTGGGGGCCGTCCTGGGCTGGGTGGCGGGGATGGAGGGACACTGTTGGGGTGAAGAGGGTCCAGGCACGCTCAGAACGAGCCACTGAGCTGCGGCTGGGATGGGGAGAGCAGGGGGTGACACGGCCCCCAGGGCACCCGTCCCCGCAGCGACCCTGGGTCCTGATGTAGACCTGGAGCCCGGCTCCCGCGTGGACCCGACGTTGCTTTGAATGGCCGCCTTTCCCTCGCTCGTGTTTGCCGCCCGCCCCCACCCCCGGCTCCCGGGCGACTCCGGAATGTTCCCTGTGCCCGGCACTGACAAGCACCATCCTCCAAGGCGGAGCTGTCACTGTGAGCCCACTTACGGACGGGGAAACTGAGGCGAGGCACGGTTAAAGCATGCAGCCCTGTGTCGGGGCTCAGAGCTGCTGCTGGCCAGTCGCTGCCCGGGGCTGGCTCTGGCCCTGGCAGGGGCCTCCTTGGCGGCTCTCTCCTGCCCCAGGCCAGGCCTTCTGGAAATCTGCTTAGTCCTCCATGTCTTCCGCGGAGCTAATCTGCTAATCCTGCTGGCCCAGCGTGCGCTGCCTATCTGGATCCCCGAACCCGCCTCCTCCGAGAGCCCCCTCCCCAGCCGGGGGCCTCCGCTGGCCATGGGTCTGGGGGTGGTGGCCGGGCCCAGTGGTGGGTGGGCGGGGACTGTCCCTGGTCCCAGGGAGGACTTGGGTGCCTGGAACTCGGGCCTGGACTCTGACTCGCCGTCACCTCCGTGGCCGCCTTCTGAGCCGACTGCTCCTGCTGTGAAATCGGATCCCTCCCGGCCCCCCTCCTGCCCCGCCATTCCCCTGACACAGTGGTCAGTGGTCCGGCCCATTCCACCTGACGCGGTGGTCAGTGGTTCCGGCCGTGGTCTCTCTAGACCCGGGTTCGAATCCCACCTCTGCCTTACCCGAGCTTGTTTCCGAAGCTGCAGGGTGGGGTGGCTGCCCCTCCTTGGCCGGGCTTGGTGTGGACTTGGCAGCCGGCGGCCGGGGTCCGGCGGTGTTTGGCCTGAGCTGCTGGACTGTCCCCCTTCGCACCTTCCACAGATGCCGGGAACACGAGGACGAGAGGGATGTCAGCCGGGAGCGGGGCAGCCGGGCAGCGCCCCTGTCGGTGAACGGCAGGCGGACCCAGCCGGGCTGAGGGGAAGTGTCTCGGCCGGCCCACTCCCTGCACACTGACCCCTTGGCTGCCGGACCCCACGCCTGGCCTGGGGCCTGTGCCCTCCCCTGCCCAGGCCTCTGCTGGGGGCCCAGGGAGCAGGAGGGTGCAGCTGGGATGTGTGTCCCCTGAGAGGCCTTGCGAGGCCGGCGTGGTGCGTGCTCCTGGACACGAGGTGGCTGCGGGGCCTCCCCCCGTGGACGTGAGCTGAGCAGCTGAAGGGAGGTGAGGGGAGACGTGGCCCCAGCAGACTGGAGCCCTGCCCTGCTCCTGTGCCACTGACCCGTCCTCCGTCCTGGACCTCCTGGGCCACCACCTCTGTGTGCCCAGCACAAGCTCGGCCGGGTCCGGGGTGGGACGAGCTCAGGGACGTGGGGACACAGGACCCTGGAAGGTCAGTGCACACTGGGTGGGGCCAGCGCTGTGGCCGGGGCGGAGGGGCTGCGGCCAGTGGGCAAGGGGCCAGGTCAGGTCCGCGGCCGTCTGCCAGGACAGCGCTCCAGGGGCTTGGAGCTCTCTGAGGTACACACGCGTCCCCCAGGAGGTTCTGGCGTCCTCATGCAGTGACCCATGGAACGTTCCGGAGCAGGGCAGTGAGGTGGAGCAGCACCTGGGGCGTGGGCCTGGAAGCCGGGGCGTCGGGAGGGAGGGCCCCGCTGCGCGGCCGACGTGCTGGAATGGGCCCCCAAGCCCAGGGCCGGGCTGGGCGCCGCTGTGTGTCTCCTCGGGCGTCCTGGGCTGCCCGGGGCACGCCGGGCGGACCGCAGACCGGCTTCCGGCAAGCTCTCTGCTCAGGGTCTCAGTTTCCCCTCCTCAGACAGGACCTTGGACCTGCTGTCTCGAGCTCCTCCATCCCCCAGCCCCTCCCGGGAGCGGAAGGAGACTGTTCCCACGCCCTCGCCTGCCAGAGACCCCGAAGCCAGGCTGGCCCAGCTGGAGGAGGCGGGCTGGCGGGGAGGCGGCCCTGCCCTGTCCCCTTCCCGTGGGACCGGTGCTCCGGCCACTCTCCTGGCCCTGCGGCCCCTTCTGTGACTCAGGCTTCCTGGAAGAGGCCTGGAGGGTGCAGAGGCCTCCCTGCCACCCCACTCAGGGCACCTCCGCCCCCCACCTCCCTGGCCCCCCCCGCCTCCCTGCCCCCCTCCCTGCCCCACCGCCTCCCTGCCCCCCTCCCTGCCCCCCGCCTCCCTGCCCCACCGCCTCCTTGCACCCTCGCCTCCCTGCCCCCCCCCCGCCTCCCTGCCCTCCGCCTCCCTGGCCCCCCTCCCTGCCCCATCGCCTCCCGTCAGCTACACATGGTGGCATGGTGGGCTTCGACCCCTTGTCCACACAGCCCCAGCTCCCCTTCCACCGGCAGCCCCTGCCCCATCATCTGCTTGTGCTGGGACAGCTGCCCCTCCCTCCCCTCTCTGGCCAGGCCCAGCCAAAGCAAACATGGTCTCTCTTCATCCCCTGGTCGGGTCAGCTGCCGAGCGTCCTCTGGGCTTCATCGCTCCCTGGCCAGCTGCCTGGGGGCCGATCTGCTGGGAATCGCCATGCGGAACTCAGTGGGCGCCCGGGGCTCCCCACGGTGACCTCTCTCTCCCCTCCACATGGCCCGAGGGAGCCCGGAGGCATCGCCCAGCTCTGCCAGGCCTCTCCGAGTGACTCTGGGCCTCATTTCTGCTGTCCGGGGAACGGGGACCTCGGACAGACCAGGAACCCCACAGCAGGTGGTGGGGGCAGGACACAGCCAGCCACTGGACCCGGATGCCCGCCCCGATCCTGCGTCTGCCCACACGAGCTGATCACCGCAGCTTCACTGTTTCGCCGTTGGAGGCCTGCACCCTCGGGGAGCGCCACCCATGGGTGCCTCAGTTTCCCCCTCTGGCAGGTTGTGCAGTGACAGGCCCGGGACCTCACGGGGGGAAGGGACGACCCTCGGGCTGCAGTGGGAGGGCTGAGCCCAGTAGTCCTGGGTCTCCAGCGCCTGTCTTGGCTCCTGTGGACCGGGGTGGGGGTGCAGCTAGTGCTTGGTCTCACTTCTGCATCCCGTGCCCCTTGAGGCGCTGCCCAGACCTGTACTGGCCTCTGAGGGGGGTGTGAGGAGGCAGAGAAGCGAGGTCCTCACCGCGAGAGGGACCCATGGGTGAAGAGGACTTGCAGGAGACCCTGTTGCCTTCCTGGAGTGTGCCTCCCCAAGGCTGGGTTTGTGGTGCGGCAGGGAGTCAGGTGGGCTTCTGGGACGAGGCGAATGCCGGCCTGGGCTTGAAGGGTGCGGGCATCACAGCAGCTGGAGGGAGGGTCCCCAGGACGGGGGAGCTGAGTGCAGACGGGCGCCCCGGGCTCCGGTCTGAGTCGTCAGTGCTGCCGAGGCCACGCTGTCGTGGGCTCACCCCCGCGGGCCGAGGAGGCCGCCCTGGAGCCCGGTCCATCCTCACGGTGGCTGTGTGGCCGCCGCTGTCGCTGCCCCTGCGACCCAGGCGGGGGCCGGTGTCAGAGGTCCAGGCCCCTGCTCGGGGGAGGCGGTGAGGCGATGCCCGGGGCCCTGTGGCCCTCGCCACGCCCTCGTTCACGGAGGGTGCTTCCAGGTGTGCGTGCGTGCGGGGCGGCGGGGAGCGAGCCGGACTCAGCATGGCCACCGCCCGCCCCGCCTGGGACCCCTCTGATCCTGGCCTCGGTTTCCCCACCACCGACGCGGGCCGAGCGGGCAGCCTCTGCTGGCGTGTCCAGAGGCCGGTCAGGGAACGGGCGTCTGGCGTCGCTGCCCGCCTGCGCCTCAGATTCCCCGCCGTAAGTGGGGGTGTGAGGCCTGTTCTGGGGACACTGGGAGGCACAGGAGGGGGCGGCAGGTCCAGGTGTCCTGGGACCCGCAGTGGGTGTTCTGTAGACGGGCGATGCAACCCTCCTGCCCCCACCTCCCCGCCCCCGCCGGCCGCAGGGCTGTTCCCACGGCCATCCGCAGGGCATCTGGAGGCCTTGTTTACCCCTCCCTCGGCCTCCCTGGCAGGAAGTCACTTGGAAGGGCTGTCCCCAGAGGCTCTCGGGCCTGTGAAGACAGCCAGCAGCTGGGGGTCCCTGGGTAGAGCGTTGGGGGCAGGGCAGGGAGCGGGGAGGACAGAGTGGGCGGAGCTGGGCGCTCTGGGGCCCACGTGGCTGGACTGCAGATTGAGCCGTAGGGTCCTCTGTGTGCCCCGTCAGCCGCCCCGTCAGCCACCCCCAGCACATGGGTCCCAGGTGACGCCCAGCGAGGCCGTGGCCCACGAAGTCGCAGTCCTTGGACCTGGAAGAGGCCACTGCAGCCCCAGCCCAGGTGGTCTACGCCGTGTTAGGGGAGGTGGCGGGAGGCGAGGTCTGGGGCAGAGTGGTGGCAGTGGGGGTGGTCGCGGCCCTGCCGACCCCTTTCTGTCCACCCCAGCCCCCCTTGCTCCCAGTCCCCCTTTACCCCCAGCTCCCCCCACCCCCAATTCCCTTACCCCTCAGCCCTTCCCTTCCCCCTCCCCACCCTAGCTCATCCCCAGCCCCCTCCAGCCTGCAGGCCTGGCCGTGCCTGGAGCAGCACCCCGGCCTGGGCTCCCACCCTTGGCACGTGCCCCGCTGCCCCAACGCCCACTAACCGGCCTGAGTGTGGCCGGCAGGGCCTGGGACCGTTCCCACGGACGCTGCCAGCTGGGCCTCCCGGCTCTAGGGGGGATGCTGACCCCAGTGGGGCCTGGCATCCTGTGCTCTCGGCTGCCTCGTCCCTTCCCGGGCCTCTGTCCTACAGATGAAACTGGTGGGCTGGGGGGTCCGACAGCCCTGCCTGCCAGCCATGGGGAGGCCAAGGAGCACCCCCAGCTGGTCCCTGTTTCCCGCCCCATCCCCCACCCTTCTTAAGTCTCTGGCTTGGGCCCTTACGGCAAAGCCCTCTCTGAGCGCTCACTGGGGTTTCAGGCCTGGGGAGTCCCCCCACCCCAGGAGGAAATGAGCGTGAGAACCAGGCTTGGGGCAGGACTGTCCACGGCCAGTTCGGGGTGAGAGTCAGTGTCCAGGGGCATCGGTGAGCTGACGACGGGCGGCCGCAGGCACGTCCCAGGAGGGGCGCCGGCTGCGCCCAAGTGCCGACTGGGCCGGGCCTACTGGTCTGTGACCCAGTCGCACAGGCGCCCTTGGGGTGTGGGGACCCTGTCTGCGGAGGGTCAGCTACCTCCCCGAGGCAGAGCCGGGCTGACACCCGGTCCGAGGGCATCGGCCTCACCCCACGCCTGGTAAGGGGGCGCAGGCGGGTTAGACGTGAAGGACAGCAGAGGACGCCCCCCTCCGCGGCTGGGGGCGCGCGTGGCCAGCGCCGCTCCCCGGCATGTGTCCCCGCGGGTGACATGAGGACAGACCTGAAACGACCCCCCTGGCCATCGCCCGAGAACGTGGTCTCTCCACGTCGCGGAACGTCGCTCAGCCGCGGAGAGGGCTGCCGCGCTGACGTGAGCTCCAGCGGGGACCGCCCCGCAGGTGCGGCGCTGAGGGGAGGGGCCGGCCACCCCTTTCCTGTAACTTCTGTAACCGTCCAGGACAGGAAACCGTGGAGACAAAAAGGCAGCTCAGGGGTCTCAGGGGCTGGGGAGCGGGGTGCGGGGGGGGAGTGACTGCTCTCTTTTCAGGGCGATGAGAATATCCTGGGTTAGTTAGATCAGGCTGACGATTGTGAACATATTAAAAAACGCCAGAGGGTTCACTTTAAAACAGTTAAGATGGCGAACGTCATGGTACGCGAATTTTAACTCAACTACGAAAAAAAGTTTGAAATAGCTTCCCTGCCCGCACGCTCTGGCCTGAGCAGGCTCAGGCAAAGTCTGCAAAATAGGATTACCCGCTCCGCCCTGGTTTCACCTCATTAGCTCCGCGGGGAAGCCAGCACTCGGGGTGCTGGGATGTGGCGGCTGAGCAGAGGGCTGTGTCGGGTGAGTGCTTCTGAGTGGCCGAGGCAGCGAGGCTTGGGGACAGGCCGATGTTTGTGTGCAAAGTCCCTGACCTCCTCTGCGTCGTGACCTGTATCATCCTGATGTGTGTGGCCTGTTTTACTGTTTGTGGGGGACCTGTCGTCTGTCCCTTCCCCACTGGGGGTTTACCTCCTGCGGGTCTGTGCAGCCTGGGCGGTGGAGTGTGTGGGCACAGGAGTTGTGCCCGGTGAGGGGCGGGGCCTCGGGCCGCCAGCCCCGCCCTGCTCTGCACCTGGAGTCCTTGCCTGTAAGGGGCTCCCAGAGTCGTCGAGGGTCAGGTAGGGTAGTGTGAGCATGTGCTTGGCCACCGCTAAAGTGTGTCCCTTCGGCGTTCTGTCCGCACACACTTTTCTGCCAGGGAGATGGCCCAGAGAGGAAAGGCCAGCCGCCGGGGTCCCCCAGCGGGGATCGCACCTTGGGGTGCCTGCGAGCCACTCTGCCCTGCGTCCTGGGGACAGCGCCCGCCTGCGGGGCCTCAGCCGGCCCTCTTACACTGGCTCTTCGGGGTGCTGAGGGGCTTCGACTGGCTGCCAGGACGACCCAGAAATAGCCGCGCCCGTCCGCGCCCAGGGTGGCGGCGCCCAGGGCGCGAGCCCTACGTGAGCCCGGCCGCATCCGCGCAGGGCGGCCGGCCGGTTATTTTGGACGTGGCCTCCCAAGGCCAGGTCACAGCTCTTTCCCGCGGCTCCTGCAGGCTCCTCTGACGTGCGTCCACCAGGACCTTGGCCGGTGGCCCTGGCCACCTCCACGATCTCGCCCGTCCTGGCTGCGATCTGGTGGCCCTTCCCAGGACTCAGGGACCTCCTCTCTCCGTCCTCGGGCCCTGTCCCTGCACCATCCAGGGCCTGAGGAGGAGCCAACGCTGCTCCCCTATGGAGTGGGGCTGGGGCCATGGCCTGGCTCTGCCCAGGGGGACACCTCGAATCCAGACAACTCTGGGCGCTTGCCGCAGCGTGAGTGTCACTGGAGACCACCCGCTGCGTGTGCGCCCCAGCCCCTTCCCTCCGGGCCATGTGACACCTCCCTGGGCACCTGCGGGCTGGGCACCTGCGGGAGGCATTTCCTGTGTTCTCACCTGTGCTGGGCCTGTTATTCCCACTTTGTGCTGGTGACTCGGAAAGCCCGGAGAGCAGAGGAAACGGCCCACGGGGAGGCCGTCTCAGTGGCTGTGGGTATCCCCCTGGGTGCTTGGGGTAGGCCTTGTCCCCTTTGGAGCTGAGGACCCCTGCGGGGCCTCTGGCTGACCCTGGTGGGGAGGACTTGGAGGACGCGAGGCAGTGAGAGGCACTGCTAGGCCGCGGGCCCACTGCGAGGGCCACTGCATCCACCCCAGTCCTCCGAGGCCCGGCCTGGGGGCTGGGTCGTGGCCCAGGGTTCCTCTGGCCTGCTGAGGGTCCCATGTGTGTGCAGCACGGGGAGGGGGTGGCGTCCTGCTGAGCTTGGAGGCCCTTTGCTTTCAGGGAGGTCAGGATCAGGGCCCAGCTGGGGGCCCCGCGTTCCTGGCAAAGCTTGAGCTGGGGGTTTGGGGAGGTGGCGAGGGCCTCTCAGGGGCTGTGAGTGCCAAACGCGTCTTGAAACTCCATGTCCTGCCTGGACGCCACGCCTGTTCTGGGCACAGCCTTCAGGGGCCTTGGAGACATAGTGTATGGTGCCAGCAGCTGGTGCCAGCCCAAGAGGCCCAGGAGGAAGGTGCCCGGGACTGTGGGCACAGGCCTAATGCCAGGGCCAGCAGAGCAATGTTCCCGCTGCCCAGGGCCGGCCCAGCACGTGCAGAAGCTGGGCCCGCGGGGGCTGGCGAGGCCTGGGAACCTGCCTGTGGCCAAGGCCACGGCTGGGAACCTGGATGAGTCCGGCCATGTCCGCTCTGAGATGGCTGGGCTGGGGCCCAGGGAGGGGCAGAGATGGGCCCAGGGCCCACAGTGGGGGCTCTGCCCGACCACTCCAACCCTCTGGGTTCCCAGATGGGGCCCCTGGGCCTCGGAAAGGGGGTGGCCCTCTCCGTGTGCAGGTTTCTAACGGCGTGAGGCCAGAGAGCTCACCCTTCCAGCCCGACGTCCAGCCTGAACAGAGGCCTCCTGGAAGGATGATGGGGTATGGACCAGAGGGCACGGAGGACGTGGCTGGCCGCTGCTGGGCACGGCGGTGCAGGGCTGTGGCCGGGTGAGCGGTCTCTGACCCTCCTGGCACAGGCATCTGGTCCGCATGTCTCTATCTGAGGCCGGGCACGTTTGCAGTCTGTGTACACGCGGTGACAGAGAGGCCATCGGACTATGTCCACCCGAGAGGGGGGATGAGTGCCTGGCGTCCCGTCTGGGCCACTGGCTCGGCGGGGTGCCGTGGAGCTGTCCTGTTCCCTTGTGTGTGACGGTCTTCTGAGGATTGTACCCTCCTGCGGAGGTGAAAGGGGACCTTGCCCTCTGGGGGCCCAGACTGCTGGGTGGTCTGGGCGGCAGGGGGCAGAGGCCCCTCCTGCAGCTAGGAACGGCTTCCCAGTGCCCCCTGGGGCGGAGCGGGCAGAGTGTGGGCTTAGTGGCAGCCTTCCTCTGGCCCCAGACGCTACAGTCCTGGGGGCTAGGCTAGCCTGAGGGCCCCCTCACCCCATCCAGGGTATGGGGAGAAGGCCCCAGCCTTTCTGGTGTCACCAGCATCCTGGTGGGGGGCGGGGTGACTGACCTGGCCCTGGGAGGCAGGAACAGCACCTACCCCACTGGGGGGGGGTTCCCGCCTCCTGGCGCCGGGGCTCCCTCACCCACTAGCTGAACTTGCTCCTCCTTCCTCAGGGAGAAGATGGAGAGGGCAGGATGGGTCAAACGCCTCTGGGCTCAGAGGGTGCCCTGGGAAGGTCTGGGACTGCACAGAAGGGAGAGACCCCGAGCCCGCCCCCAGCAGGCTAGGGATAGGGGGACGCTTAGAGTGGGGAGGGGCTGTTTCTGTGCGGGTGGCTGGGGTGGCGAGGATCCAGTGAGCTCCCTCAGCAAGGAAAGGAGGGAACCCCTCCCCAGCTTGCAGCAGGCAGGGGGAGACCGGTCAGAGACCTGGGACGCCCCAGGCTGCCCCCCAGCCCCCACCCTGCCAGCTGCAGGATCCAGGCCTCGGAGCCTGGACTCCCCGCCCTGCTGGCTCGGCGCCTGCATCTCCTGCCCCCTCCTGTCCCCTCCAGCTCTGGCTGCCTGCAGTTACAGGGCCCTGGGGACTGTCTTGCCCTCTGTGGGGGAGGGGCTCCTGTCCTCTTCCGGGACCAGGGTGCCCGCTGCAATCTCAGGCCTGGTCCCGGCCCCCCTCCCCAGCAGCTGGCTGCTCTCGGAAGCGGGAGGCAAAGGCTGGTCCCAGGAGCCTTCCGGGGCTGCCCCTGCCCGCACCCCCGCCTCTCTGTAGATTCGGGTGGGCGGGGGCCCGGGCCTTTGACGCGGGAGGGCGGGCAGCCAGGCAGGATAAAGCCAGGCTGGGGTCTCAGCCACTGGGGCACTGCAGGACTTTGGATGTGGGTGAGTGTCTGAGGGTTCCCGGAGGCTCAGCGGGCCCTGGGGTGCGGGGCCTGGGTGTGAAACGTGGGGCTGGCCAGAGGCCTGGGTGTGGCCACCCCCGGGGCAGACCTTATGGGCACTGCAGGGCTAGGGGTCCCCGGGCCTTCTGACTTGTGCCGGCCGCTCAACCAGGCGCCTCGGTGGCTTCCTCTGTCACATGGGTGAGGCGGTAGCTCTGGCGAGGGGGCCCTTCCCTTCCGGAGCCCAAGCTGGACCGTGCGGGGACGTAGCCTGTCCTTCTGGGCTCTCGGACATCGTCACGTGTGCCCGGCCCTGGCTGTGGTACCATCAGCCTCGGTGGGACAGGAGGGTGACTGGGACCGCTGGCCGCACAGTCCCTTCTTGGCAGGCTGCACGGTCAGGAGGTGGCATGGGGTCACAGTGCAGAGTGTGGACCAGCCCGGTTCATCTGTTCCTGCGTAGCTACGGAGCCCCTCTGTGCCCGTGTCCTTTGTTGAATGAGGGATATAAATATAGAGACAGCGTGATTGGTCATTTACTGTCACATTGGAGAGTAAAAGGCGGCATCGTGAATAACCACGGGACGGCCATGTGCACGGAGCTGCCTCGGGTCACCCTGTCATTATGTGCCCTTGGAGGTGCTGGGGGGCTGGAACTGGCCACCCACGTGGTTGGTAAGGCCATTAGTTGAGAAGCTGATCTGACCACACCCTCTACTGCCCTGGTGTAGACCTTTGATCCTACGGCTACCTGTGTGGCCACGTACTAGACGAATCAGGGGCACTTCAGGGGCACCGACTGCCCCCACTACACATAATCAACAGGGGAGATTCCGACCTGTGTGACCCTAACAAGCTTTAGGCTCCACCCAGAAGCGGGGTCTCGAAGAGCAGGTGCCTGCCACCGGTTACATCTGCCGTAAGCGACTGGCAGCTTAGATTGTCATCTGCTGTCATCCCGGGTCGTAGTGGTCCCCTGAGGGGTTTGGAGGTATCTGTGGCTTTCTAGGTTGGTCATAATTGTGTGCAAAGTGAGAAGCACAGGGTTCTGATCACACGGTGGCCACCCACCCACCCGTGAAGGTGGCAGTTACAGCGTTTGGGTCTTCGGTGGAGCTGTGGCCTGCCCAGGCAGTGCTGGTGGCTGACGGCATGTGAGGGGGGGCCTTGGCAGGCAGGCCACAAGGGCTGGCAAGTCAGCAGCATGCCCCGCGGGCACCACTGAAGCCACGTGCCTGGCGGGGCGGCCCCTACCCGACTGGGGAGTCAGCAGCCGAGCTCCGGGGAGTGTCCCCCGTCCCGAGATCCCAGCGTGTGGAACAGGTGCCTGCCTGGGCAGAAACCGAAGCCTGCTCCCAATGGCTCCGCTTCCAGGTCACGGCCAGCCACCCCGTGGCCGGTGTGGAGCCAGTGCCACCTTGCGGAGGGGCCTCCCTCCCTAGCAGCGTCTCCGTTTACAGAGGGGCCACGGGTCCCGGAAAGGGCAAGCACTGGTCCTGGGGTTCAGGGTGGCCGGTCAAGCCCTGGTGACATCGCTCCAGGCGTAGGAGCACGCCTGTCTCCCCCACTGGCCCACTTCCTCCAGGAAGCCTTCCCTGACCACCTGACCCTCCGTCTCTGTCTCCTGCAGAGCCTGCCGTGCCGGTCATTCTGCTCGGGGCTTTCACCCTGCTGGTCCACATGCTCGCAGCGGGGACTCAGGAGGCAGCAGAGGGAGGAATCGATAAGCTAGGAGCTGCCCAAGGCAGAAGCTGCTGCCAAGGAGTGAGCAAGCCGGGGAGTGCGAGCTGGGTTTAGATGGCATAGGTGACCTTTGAGTTTCCTCTGGACCTCAGGGGCCGAGATCCCGTGATGGGTTCTGGACATTTCCCAGATCTGGACCTCTGCCCAGAACGTTGGGTTATTTGTTCCCTCCACAAACAAGTGGGGGCCCTCTTTGCCAGGTCCTGTGTGGGAGGAAGGGTGAAATGACAGCCTGGCTACCCCTCCTTTGGTCCACGCCCTCTCTGGGGCTCTCTGAAGGGCGTGTGGCTGACGGGAGAGTGGGTGCGATGGGTGGGGGAAGGCGGCAGCAGCACCGCTCCGTGATGGGGCCGGACCCTCAGTGTTGCCCCACGCAGGGGAGGAAGGGCTCTGGGAAGGTTCCCTGGGGGGCTCGGGTCCCCCCCTCCGCAGTGCCTGGACCTGGGCTTGCTCGGGGAGGATTCCAGGAACGGCTCCTGCCCCAATAAAAATAGACTTCTCTGAAGGGTGTGGACTGAGCCTGCTGCAGCAGGTGCCCCCAGGCCTGGCGGGAGGGGGTGCTCTGAGCTGATGTCCCCTAGGCCTGGCCGGAGGGCGGCTCGCTTTGCAGCTCGAGTAGCAGGGCGTGGTCACTGAGCTTGATGAGACCGTTCACTGGGAGGAGAGAGGAACAGGTCGGGTGTTGGAGTGGCTCGCCCAGAGGTCCTTGTCACCGAGAGGGCCAGGGCCAGGGCCAGGATGAGCAGGGTCTCTGCAAAACAGCCCCGACAGCTCCCCTGCTTCCTGGCTGTGCGCCTGGGCGAGTCCCTCAGGCTCTCTGAGCTGCCCTGTTTCATCCAGATGACATGGCTGACGTGTCTTGTCCACGACACGTGGTGTCTGGCACAGGTGTCCCCTGTGAGGGGACCAACCCTCAGGAAGCAGTGCACGGGAGCCTGGTGGGGCACTGGGAGCCCAGAGGTGCCTTTCAGGGAGTGCTGCTGGAATCGGGGACGAGGGGCACTGGCGTGGGAGTGCCGGCCAGCGGCCAGGGCCACCTTGGTGCTGGGTGGCAGCAGTGGCAGGAGCCCTGGTCTGGGAGCTGGTGCCACTGGCTCCCTGAGCTGGAGGCGGGCCACCTGGCTTGGCCAGGGTTGTATCTGTGGGCGGGGGTCCCGCGGGGTCCTCCCGTCCTGTGGTCCTCTGGTCCTGGCCTCCCCTGCCAGCTCTCCAGCTTGAGGGCAGGAGGACAGGAGGTCACAGGCATGGCCGACACTTCCTGGTGTGTTGTAGGGACAGAGCCTGGGAGGGGGCCGTGTGCTCTGCTGGGCCCAGGGCCAGCTCCCCCGGCTGCCTCTGCGGTGCTGACTGCTGACTGCAGGGGTCAGGGTGGCTGTCTGGGAGCTGGGCAGAGCCGGGCTCCCAGCGAGGAGGGGCCTCCGTGGACTCTGTGTGCTGGGGGTCTCCCAGCTGGCTCCCTGCTTCTCAGGGCCTCCGGGCTGGCAGGACAGGTGCTACGATGACGGGCAACCGTGAGGTCCGCCCACTCGTCCACCTCACAGTCAGGGAGCAAAGTCAGGACCCTGGGGAGGGTTTCTCCTGGGAGTGTCGCCAAGGCCTCCTAGGGAGGGGACATCCCCACCGAGCCGTGGAGAACCGGTGCACGTGGAGACATCCCTGAGTGAACCCTGCCTCCCCACAGGACCCTGCTTGGGCTCCCGGTCCTGGTGCCTCGGTTCCCTCGTCGCACACTGGGTGGGTGGGGACTGACAGCGCCCTGCACGCCGCGCGGAGGGCGTCAGTGCGGACAGCAGTGTCTGGCACGCAGTCCAGTCGGTGCTCAGGAGGTGTGTGCCGGGGCTGAGCCTGAGGCAGGAGTCTGAGCCGGTCGTCTTCAGGCCGGGCGAGGCGGGCGACCCTCCTCCTGGGGGCGTCGGCCGCGTTAACCCACCTGGCCGCGGGCACCGCCCTTTGCATCTCAGAGGCGGGGCGAGGTCCCCACGCGAGCGCGCCCGGCAAGCTTCTCCTGGCGCGGCGCGGAGTCCCCGCGGGGCCCGGGCCGCGGGGCGCCTTCCCGCACGGCGGGCGCGGGGCGCCGCGCGCAGGGGCGGGGGCGGCGCGGCGGGCGGCGGGACCCGCCCGCGCCCTCCCCTTCCTCCGCGGCGCTTCCTCCGCGCCGGCCCCGCGCCGCCCTTTGTCTGCCGGGCGCGGCGGGCCCACGGTTATATTTAGGCGGCAGGTGTGGGAGCCACAACAAGGCGGGTCGCCTGCCGGTCACCCGCCGCCCCGCTCACGTGATGCCCGGGCGCTATAAATAGCCCCCGCCGCGGGGCCTGCCGAGCGTCCGCGAGGAGCCGGCGCCCCGCGCTCTGGGCCTCCCGGTCTCGGCCCGGTCAGGCCCCGGTCTCGGCCCGATCCGGCCCCGTGCGGATGGAGGCGGCGGCTGGACTCTGCGCGCGCCGGTGAGCGGGACGGCGCGGGCCGGGGCGGGGGGGTGTCGGGGGGAGGGTAGGGGAGGACCCCAGGCCCGCCCCGGGGAGGTGGCTGCACACCCTCGGAACCGCCCCGGACTGGGAGCCTCCTATGTGAGCCCTGAGCCCACTCAGGCCCAGCCCTGCCCGCGCGGTGCCTTCGTGCCCCGCCACCCCCCCCTCCTTGCTCCACCCGGACCCACTGAGCCCTGGTCCTCCCGCCTCACCCCGTGTCACTCCGGCCCGGTCCAGAGGGGCTGGCCCTCCGACACCTCTGGATTGGAGCTCTTGCGAGCTGCCTGGCCAGCGTGACCGCGGGGAGGGCGGTGTCCTCCCTGAACTTCGGTCCCGCCCTCCAGGACCCTGGAGTTGCTAGTTCTCAGTCTCCCAGACTGAGCTTGGGCAAACTTAGGGTGGTCAGGGAGCACTACATGGCCCAGCGGCTGCCCCCTGGTCTGTGCACCCATGTGCAGGCAGGGATGGTGCCCAGGCCCCCTAAGGGTTCAGGACGTGGCAGGGGGCGGGACAAGGCCGCAGGGTCCCAGAGGGGGATGTGGGCAGCGGTAGGAAGGCCGGAGGGAGGGGCACTGAGGAGCCCTGGTGAGGAGGGAGGACCACCTCCCTGGGGGCAGCCACAAGGCCTGGTTGAGCCACACAGGGCGCCTGGGCAGGAAGAGTGGGCATCACTGTTTTCCCGCCCTGGGCCGGAAGACCCAGACTCTACAGAGAGAAGTGGGTGTGTGGCCAGGCTCCAACTAGGCAGTGACCTTGGTCCAGCCTCAACTCAGAGCCCTGACCCCTGACCCCAGCCAGTCTAACCCCTCACCCGCCGGCAAGTGACAACTTCAGGTTTAGTGGGCAGTAGTGTAGGGTGGCTCTGGGCCCCTTCCTGCCCAGCGACCCTCGGCCCCGGGGACCTTCCCGGGGACACTGGGCAGTAGAGCCAGGCCATCTGCTGTTGCCCACAGGGCCTCCAGGTGCCCGGCAGCTATGGGTGGCGAGGTGGAGTCCTGTGGCTTCTCTTGGCCTTTCTTCTTCTTTCTGGTAAACATACACGTGCACACGCACACGCATGCATGCACACAGGGACATCCTGCCGCCCCAGGAGGCACGGGTGTTTGTGTGCTGGCCGTTCAGGGTGCCCGAGGCTGTCTGCTTCCTCACCCGCGCTTCGGTCTGGCGGCCGAGCCACAGGATGCCTTCTCTCTGCCCTCCCCTCCCTGGGCACCGCGCCCGGCCTCACCCTCCTGGGACCAGGGCATGGGGCAGGGGCTGAGACCTGGCGCCTGCCCTGACCTCGGGAGTGGTGGCGGAGTCCCAAACCTTGGGCCGTCCTGTGCCCAGCTGAGGCTCCGACGGGCAGCTGGAGAAGGGGGTGCGGGGGCACAGGTGGGAGGCGGCAGGTCGGGGCATGGAGAACACTTCCAGGTGAGCAGGTAGGGGTGCTGGCGGTGGGGTCTGGGGCTAGTCCAGTGGCTGGAGGGTCTGCTGACCCTGGAGGGAGCGTGGGGACGTCTCGTTTGGCCCATCTTCTGCAGATGGGAAACTGAGGCCAGCGATGTGCCCAAGGACTCCGCACTGCCCTTGGGGGTCAGAGCAAGGCTGGTGCTGCAGCCGGGGCCCCTGGCCTGGGAGCCTTGGGGCCCAGGGAGGGAGACGGGTGTGGAGGGGCACATCTTTCTCAGGGGCCCTGTGCTGTCGCTATCTCGGCGTGAGCCTGGTGGCTGCCCTCTGGCCGTTGTGGTCTGTCCTGGTTCTCTGAACTCCCGGAGGCAGCGACTGGCTTGTTTGCTGTCCCTCGCCCCACCCCACACCACCTGGCCCTGTGGGTGGATGGCAGTGACAGTGGTCTAGGCTGGGGTCTGACTGCAGCCTGAGGTTCCCCAGGGAGTGCCTGAGAGGCTCGGTGGTTCGTGGCTGCAAGCAGGGCCTCCTTCCACTCACCTGTGGGCCCGGCTCCTCCCTCTGTACTGACCCCCTGCCTGAGCGCTGGCCGCCCCAAGATCTGGGCTCAGAATTCTGCAGAGGACAGGGGCCCTGTCCTGGGGTCTGCCGATCACAGGAGGGCGGCCAGGCTTACAGTGCCAGGCCCTGCCATGACAAACACCCAGACATCTGTGTGTTCAGGTTCAGTGCTGTCTGAGAGAGAGAGAGAGAGAGAGAGAGAGAGAGAGAGAGAGAGAGAGAGAGAGAGTGTGTGTGTGTGTGTGTGAGAACCCAAATACCTCCCTCCCACCAGCCCATGCTGGTGGCTGTCCTGTCACCTCGGGGCCCTGGGCTGCCCAGCCGGAGTGTCCTCCTTTATGCCCCCACATGGGGACACTGAGTGCCAGGGAGGCTGCCCACAGCAGCAGGCCCAGCACGCGTGTGTCCCTTAGCACAGGGGTCCGGAAGGCTGGCAGCCCGCAGGAGGCGGGGCTTCCGCTGACCCCTGCTCTGTCTATTCTCCTCTTTGCCCGCAGACACTGCCCGCAGACACTGCCCGCTGACCAGCCCAGGGTCCATGGACAGGGCCTCGAGGGCCGGCTCTGAGTGCTGCCGGACCAGCATCACCACCACGCCAGCTGCTGAGGGGCCCCTGCACCTCTGGCCCTCACCATTGCCCTCGCCGCCGATGGCCCCGCTCCCCGGCCCGGGGGCCTGAGCCCCCTGCGCCCCACCAGGACTTGTTGTACCCCGATGGGGTAACGTGACGGAGGCCCACGTGTCAGAGCTGGCCGCCTGCCTCTCCACCACGTCTGCCTCCTGTGACCCCTGCCCCAAAGTGGCCCCATTGACTCAGTTCAAGTTCGTTTTTCCTTTGGTCCTTGGGGGTTGGGGTCTGCCTTTGGGCGAGGGGCCGTCCGCCCCAGTGACAGGCACAGTGCGGGACACAGCCACGGCGGCCGGACTTGCTCTGGGCTTTTTATGTTTCTTCGCTGAAATTTTTGGTGGTTATTTTTATTTTTGTCCCCTTAAAATTATCTGTCTCTGGGAGGCAGGAGCTTGGACAGGCCATTTTACTTCTGGGGTCTGTCCGTCCTTGTCGTTTTGAAAGAGTTGGGTTTTCTTTCTTAAGTCTCCGTGCCCTGGGCAGTATCCTGCCCGACTCCCAAGTATTCGCACAATATTTGTGCAGAGTGTGTGGGGGGGCAGGTTTTTTTAAAAAGCGTTTCCTCTCTTGGAAAAGCCCATTCTCATTCGCATCGGGTTTGGGGGGCTGGGGGTCTCCTCCTGTTGTGCCCCCTGCCCCGTCTTGAGGGGAGCCATGGCGCGCATGAACCGGCCAGCCCCCGTGGAGGTGACCTACAAGAACATGCGCTTCCTCATCACGCACAACCCCACCAACGCCACCCTCGGCTCCTTCATCGAGGTGAGTGGGCCGGCAGCGGTCCAGCGAGCTTGGCTGCGCTGCCCTCAGCCTCCCGAGGGCTTTGTAGCTGTCACTCCTGAGCTCGGGGCCAAAAATGTCACTCTGGCTGCAGATCCCTGAGGGGGCATGATAGTGTCCCAGGGCGCGCAGGGGTGAGGGCTGCTGGGGTCAGCTGGGTTCCCCGAGGGCCGACATGCGGGCGGGTGGACGCACACCGTGGCCGTAGAGGAGGGTTCGGAGCTGGGAGGAGCAGGGGGCATTGCCCACGACTGGAGCTGCCCTGAGCCCTTTGCTGGCTGTTTGGCCCCTGCTGTGGCTGAGCAGGACGGAGGAGGGAAGGACCCCCAGGTGAGGAGCGGCTGCCAACACAGCCCGGACAGGCAGGTGGCAGAGCCGGCGGGCGGCCAGCACCACGGCCAGCTCCACGGCCCACAGCCGCAGGGGGCCCTGGACTCTAACTGAGCCAGGCGCCCTTTGGAGAGGGCTGTCCCCTCGCTGAGGCCCTAGAATTAACAGCAGGACCTAGGAAGAGACTGAGCCCGACACTCAGTGACCAGGGTCAGGGTTCAGCGTGTGACCAGGGTCGGGGCCCAGGCACAGAGGGATCTGGGTGACCCCCACGGCCTCAGAGCCCTGCACCCTCTCTGCTCCCAGGTTCTCTGTCTTGCCCGCACTGTGTCTGGTGTCCCTGTCACATGACAGGCAAGGTCCAGCAACTGAATCCTCACCGCTCCCAAAATAGCTGCTGGGAGCAGGTGGCGGGTGTCACCCTGCACGTGGCTGCTGGAGGGGAACCCCCAGGCCCCCCCCCCCCGTTGGGTATAAATACCCCGGGCCTGGCTGTGAACTGTCTTGACCTTTGCCCAGCAGCCGGGGCTCTCCGGCTGGTGTGCGAGGCCGGACATCGTTGCAGGCCTCCCAGCCCGCATGCGCTGCCTCCTGTGCCGTCTCCCTGCCCGCTGACACCGGCCCCTCCCTGGCCGAAGGCCCCAGTGTGGGGTCTGGACGCACCCCTTAGTGGACCGCTCATGCCCCCCTGGCCGGGAAGGCTGCTCGGAGCAGGGAGCATACACAAGGGTGCACGTGGGGCTGCTGGGGGCCCCGGGAGTTTTGTCTAGAGAACAGGGTCCTCCTGAGTCCTGAGAACCCTCAGGGGAGCTGCTGGGCTGGGCGGGCCGAGGCCCAGGTGCCCCGGAGCATCGGAAGGACGCTTCTGCCTCTGGCGGCCACGGAGCCTGCGTCCATCATGGGTGGCTGGCATTTCTGTCCTGTTGAGCGGGTGCAGCCCTGTCCTGGGGGTCCCCACCCTGAGCCCTGAAGCCCCAGCGCTGCCTTCCCCTCCTCCCCACTGCCAGGACCTGAAGAAGTACGGGGCCACCACCGTGGTGCGGGTGTGTGAGGAGACGTACGACAAGGCCCCGCTGGAGAAGAACGGCATCACCGTGGTGGTGAGTGAGGGTCCGGTGCCGTGGCGGCCGCTCTGTGTGTGTGTGTGGGGGGGGGTTCCGCCTGGACGGGGCTGCAGCAGGTGCACGGCCGCACTGTGGGCTGCCTGCCCCGGGCGTGTGTGGGGACACGCTGCGAGGAGGCCCAGGCACCGGGCGGCGTCGCCTCGGGAGCCACCGCCTCTCTGCACGGCCTCGTCCCACCTCTACAGTGGGCAGGCTGGCCTGGGGGCGGGAGCACAGGCTCCGCCCGGCCCCGGCTCCCCAGCCTCAGCACAGCCCCCCATGAGGCTCTGTTGCGGGGAAACTGAGGCTGAGGCCACTGGCGGTCTGAGGCCACAGCCAGACTGCAGCAGAGCTGGGGCTGCCTGGGGGTGGTGCCACCCCTCCAGGAGTGCTCCGCCATCAGGGGCTGGGGCTCTGATCCTAACAGCCCAGCCTGGCAGGGGCGCGGCCCCACTGTGCAGACGGCCCAGGGCGCAGTGGCCGCCCAGGGTCCCCGAGCAGGTGCCGGGCACAGCAGGAGCCCCAGCGGCCCCTCCGTGTCTCAGAGGCCTCGTCCCAGTCACTTGCTGCCTGTGTTTGGGCCCCTGTCGCTGGGCAGCAGGTGCCGTGGGAGGGCGGGGCGGCTGCACCTGGCCGCTCCCTGGGGAGGCTGTGGGGAGGGCCCCTTGGAGCTGTTGCCTTGGTCCCTGGCCCTGGGGACCTGTGTCCAGGTGGAAGGCGGGTGACCGTGCTGCCGTGTCCCTGTTGGAGGGTCTCATGGCACCCGCCTCGAGCAGACCTGCCGTGGTTCAGGCTGGAGGCACAAAGGGCTCCCGCAGTCCCCACCCAGCCTGCTCAGACCCGGCCGCCCCTCACCAGAGGTTCCCTTAGTGACTCCTTCCCACACGAGGACCACGCCACAGGCAGGTGTCGCTGGGTGTGTAACCCCTGCCCGGCCGTTGGCAGTGGCGGAAGGAGCTGGAACTTTGGGCTCAGACAGGCCCGGCCCAACTCCGCCTCTGCCCCTTCCCAACTGTGACCCCAGGACCACACCTGTGAAGTGTAGGCGCTTGGCGGGACTCAGGGGAAAGCGTGTGCAGAACCTGGTAGCACAGAGCCAGTGGCCTCCCTCCCCTCCTGTGCAGCAGCAGCCAGGGTGCGGGTCAGGGTGCAGTGACCGGGCAGGCCAGCTCTGTCCAGGTGCTGGCAGGAGGTGGGAAGAGGCCAGCCCGTGGAGACTCACACCTGGTGCCAGAGGCAATGTTTGGGGGCCGTCCCCGCTGCCCATGTGCATCTGCGGCCCCAGGACCCAAGGGTGCCTGTCCTCAGGCAGCCCCCTGCCCCCCCCCCACGAGGGCTCACTTCACGGCTTCCAGGTGTGGGGGGCGGCGGGCAGTGCGGCTGGTTTTCAAACCCAAATGAACCATTGGGGCATCCGGAAAAGGCTCCAGCTGTGAGCGCCTGTGGGATCCAGTCCCCAGCGCCATGGGGACACTGTCGTCACTCCTCCTCGGTCACTGGCCCGGGGACACGGAGAGGCACCTGTCAGCCACGTTCGTGCACCAGGCCCCTGGGTCTGCTGACCCAGAACCTCTCAGGCTGGTGAGGGTCAGACTGTGCCCCAGAGTCACCAGGGCCTGATGGAGGGTGGGACGCTCCCAAGAAAAAGGGAGCATGTTCCAGAAGGTTTCCTGGGGAGGGGACGGGGGAGTAAGCAGGAGAGGGCGACAGGGCACCTGCCCCTCCCACCTGCCCAGCTGACTTCTGCCCCGGCCCGGCCCTCGCGGCACAGGCCCTCTGTGCCCTGACCTAGTGGGGGCCCACGGGCGGCTGGCCTGGGCCCGGCCTGTCCACCCGCGGTCGGGGCAGGCGCCCTCACAGGCGGCTTCTGTCTGCAGGACTGGCCGTTCGATGACGGGGCGCCCCCGCCCGGCAAGGTGGTGGACGACTGGCTGAGCCTGCTGAAGGCCAAGTTCTGCGCAGACCCTGGCAGCTGCGTGGCCGTGCACTGCGTGGCCGGCCTCGGGCGGTGAGCTGGCGGGCGGGGCGGGGCCTGCGCGTCACACCTCGGGTGGGGGAGCCCCTCGGGTGGGGGAGCCGAGCCACGTCACGCGCGCCCCTCCTTCCAGAGGCTTCCCAGTCGCCGGCCTCCCCGGCCTTGCAGGGAGGGAGTCCTTGCTGGCGGCTGACCCCACGCCCGCCTGCTGTGTGCGACTTTGTGCCTGCATGAGGGTGCTGGCGGGCGGGGGGCCTGGGCAGGGCCCGGGCGGGGTGCAGCAGCTCCGGACCCGGCCCCCTGTCCGCCCCCAGGGCTCCTGTCCTCGTGGCACTGGCCCTCATCGAGAGTGGGATGAAGTACGAAGACGCCATCCAGTTCATCCGACAGTGAGTGGCCGGCGGGGCGGGCGTGCTCGGTGAGCTCGTGTGAGTCTGGGTTTCGGGGGGCTCCTCTCGCCAGCAGGCACTCCTCACCTCTGGGCTGGGCTGTCCTCTGAGGTGTCCCATGCAGCCTCCTGTGTGGTACCATCTCACCCTCCAGGCCGCGGGGGCCCCGAGTGAGGAGGTCCCCGCGTGTGGCCAGCTCCCCAGGTGGGGCGTCGTGAGGGGCAGCTGTGGCAGAGGTCAGGCTGTCCCACCTCCGGGGCCTGAGGTCCCCTCAGCCCCAGGCCCCGTGAGTCAGGACAGGCTGCACCACGCTGCAGGGATGAGCAGGCCCCACCCCCAGCGACTGGGACCCGCAGGGGCTCGCCCTCGTTCGTGTTACCCGTCGGCGGGAGCAGGCTTATCTCCGGCTTTGCCAAACAGTGACGGTGGAGTCGCCCAGTGGCTCTCGAAGCTCGGCCTGGCAGACGCACGTCTCTTGTGCTCACATCTCATTGGCCAGAGCAAGTCTATGGCCTGGGCTCGTGGGCGAGTGGGAACGGGTGACCTCCAGAAGTGCTTGGCGGGCAGCCCTGGGTAACCCCCACCTGTGGCCTGAGGCCCTCCCGCCCTCTCCCCTCCCCCCCAGACAGCATGCATGCCCAGGCTTTTTACCCGTGGCCTCGGCGTGGGGGCACCAGGTAAACATGGGGACCATGGGCGCAGGGAGACCGGGGAGCCAGCCTGGAGGCAGCGGTAGTCAGCAGGGGGCCAGCAGCAGGGCTGACAGCAGGTGACTAGGACAGGTGATCCTGGCAGCGGGAGCAGCTCGGGCAGAAGTCTGGAGGCAGGAAGGGCTCCGGTGGCCGTGAGGACCCACCCACTCCGGCCCCACGGGACTCTTGGGCCTCTGGCTCTCCGGGCAGGGCAGGTGGCCCGCCTGGGGCCGCCCGATCCCTACCCATGTCCTGTCTTCACAGGAGGCGACGTGGAGCCATCAACAGCAAGCAGCTCACGTACCTGGAGAAATACCGGCCCAGACAGAGACTGCGTTTCAAAGAGCCACACGCGCACCGGACGAAGTGCTGTGTCATGTAGCGCCCACCTCCGTCGCCTGGGGTCCCGGGGGGCCCCACCTGCCCGCCCCCCCCTCCCCCGGCAGGGGCTCCGGGCCTCAGTGCCTCCGCCGGCCTTTCTCCCCGGCCCTGGCCCCTCTGTGCGCCGCCTCCAGGCCCGGCCCCGCCCGGGCGCGCTCCGCCGTCCACACCCCACTGTCTCCCCGTGTCTCTGCCCGTCTTGCTCCGTCCTTCCCTCTGTCGCCGCGTCCACGTCTGTGTCCTGTGTGTCTGTCTGTCTGTCTCTCCGAGGCGGGTGGGGGGCCCCTGTCCCTGGCCTTCCCTGTCGCCCTCCCGAGCCGCCCCCGGCAGCTGACCTCTCTGGCCGTCCGTCAAGGGGCAGGTGTACTTTTTAACCACTGGGCCCAGCCCCTCCTCCCCTCGCCCCGACCCGCGCTTGGCACCTTAAGTGACTGTGTCTGGGGCCGGTCAGATGTCTGGACACGCAAAGGCAATAAAACAGGACCCTGTGGCTGTGTGTGCTCGCAGAGTGGGGTGCAGCGCCCTGGGTCTGGTGGCCGTGGGGTGGTGGGTGGGGCCCAGGGAGGCTGCTGCCCAGGACCCTCTCCAGCGGCTCGCCTGGCTGCCCTGGGGCTCCCCCTAGTGTCCGTGGCGGGTCCCTGCGCCCCCTGGCTGAAGGGCGGGGCGTTCCAGAGGGGGCCAGTGGCTCCTCCAGTTACCCTGTTGATGTTTTGGGGGCTGGTGAAGGTGAAGACGGGTCACCAGCGCTGTCCCCCTGCAGGATGGGCGGGTTCACTTGGTAATTTCTTGGGGCCTTGCGTCCGGCAGGTGGCTGCCTATCCTGCCCCACCAGGTGCTCTTAGCCTTAGAGGACCGGAGAAGGAAGCAGGCGATGGTGGCTGACGGCTTAGGAAGGGGGGACACGCCATCCCGTTAGCCAGGGCAGGGCCGGGTGGCCAGAGGGGCAGAGGGTGACCCCGGGCACCTGCGGGTGAGTGGGCCTGAGTGCGTGCGAGGCGCCCTGGCCTGCCTGAGGGCGTGGACTGCCTGTTCCTGGGTGCCGGTCTAGCAGAGCGGGGGGCTGGGCCTCCCACGGCGGAGGAGAGGGTGCCTGAGGACGCGGGCACAGCTGGGCCGGAGGGGTTCGGGCTGGCCTGGCGGGCGGGGGGCGGAGAGGCTGGGTGGTCTGCTGCGGGCCACCGCTTCCTGGGCGCTGTCACCTGCCTTCGGACACCACCCAGAGGTCTTCACCGACCCCCTCCCTCCCAGTCGCTGGGAACTGCTGGCTGTTGCAGGAGCTGCGGCCGTGGCTGTGTCCGGGCCACTTCCCACCTGCCCGGCGGCACCCCCTCCAACCCACTGACACCCTACACCTGCTCTGGCACGGGGCCGACCCCGCTCTTCCCAGGGGGCGGGGGGCCCAGGAAGGGCGACCCTCATGCTCCGGTGCACGGTGAGGCCTTCGCAGACGCTCTTGTCCCCTGGGGCAGGACCCCCAACCTGGGCTCATTCAGCTATGGCTTAAAGGGCGGAGGCCCTGGGGTGGCTGCTGGGCTGTCCCTTGCTGGGGGCCCTGGGTGGGTCCCCAGCAGGGACAGGGCCGGTCTCTGTCACTCGCTTGCTGCGGCCAGCCTGGCAGTGAACTGTCACCACTGGTGGCCTTAATGAGGCGGCTCCTAGCAGCCCGGCCGCCCTCCCGCAAGACTCGGGCCTCTCCCGCTGGCCGACTCGGGCCCCCTGAGTCTGTGTTCCCGAGGGTCTTGTCCAGCACTGTTGGCTCCAGGAACCCACCCAGCCCCAAGCTTTGACTAAAGCAGACTTTCTGGAGGGAGAGTGGACAGGAGGGAGCGAGGAGGCGGCCTGGCCGCCCACTGCCCAGGGGCCACCAGGGGGCAGCTGACCGTGAGACCAGGGGAACCCCCTTTAAGGGGAGACGTACCCCCACCCCACACGACACCACCACGCTGGACCGCGGGGACTTTCCTCCCTGACCCCTTGGTCCTTAGGGAGCACACCCCCACCAGGGGCTGAAGCAGAGAGAGACGGGTGGGCGGCCGTGGAGGTCCGTGGTCAGGATGGGGCGCTGTGAAGAGGCAGGGCTCCCCACTGCCCCCAGAGATGGACAGACAGGTGAGACGGGGGCACAGGCCGGCCGGCACTGGCTCCTGGCGGAGGAGGGGCCGTCGGCTCGGGCAGGCGGTGATTTCCCGCCTCCCTGGACAGTCTGAGAACAAGCAGACGGCGTGTGCTCCGTGAAGATCGCTATATTTTTCAACCCCATCCAAGTCGTGGGGCCTCCCCGTGCGGCCGCGTCCCTGCCCCAAGGGGCTCGCAGTCTGTGGGTGGGGGGACAGGCCAGGAGTTTGCCTAGCAGGGGCCGATGAGGGGCTGGGGGCGGGCGACATGCAGGCTGGTCCGGAGGAGGCACTGAGGTGGGTGAGGGTGGGGGTGCTCGGGGGAAGCGGCGGGCTGGGTGGGGATGTGGAGGGGTCGGTGTGGGCACTGGAGAGGGAGGGCGGGAGGGCGGGCTGCTCCGGCCCTGGGGGAGACGCTGGGGGCGAGGCAGGGCCCGCCGGCCGCCCACTTCACGTGTGGGAAAACCCAGGCTGAGGGGGGGACCGGCTGAAGGTTAGGTGGGTCTCCCGGTGGCTCCTGGGAGTCGGGGACCCTGCCGGCAAGGACGTCCTCTGGACTCCGCCAGCCCTCCGAGGGGCCTCCGGAGGGTCTGACTGCTGACACAGCTGAGGCCACCCAGCTCTTCCACGGGGGGGAGCTGAGGCCGCTGGGGGGTCTGACTTGGCCCAGGCCGGGTCTGCTGCCACCCCAGGAGGATGGGGGCCAGAGTGGAGGGAGGCTTCGGGTCCCCTGGGTGGACGGAGACGGGTTACGGGGCCTCCTTCCTCAACGTTAGTCCCTCGGCACTCACAGAGCTCTGAGCTGGAGGCCACGGGGACACCTTAGTGAATGTCTCCATTCCGCTGTGAGCCCCAGGGCCCCGGCTGCCCCTGCAGGGCCCGGCAGTGCCCAGGACAGTGGCAGGCGGTGGCTCGGGCTCCGGGCAAGTGCGGTCACCCGATCTCTGCTAGTGGAGGAGCTGTCGTTCGCAGGGCCCTGCACAGACTTGACAGTTTGTGTCTGGGGACCTGGCTTGCCCCGCCCCACGCCCCAGGCCTGGCGCTGTCCCCTGGTCCTTCCTGCCGGTGTCTCGGGGGCTGGCCTTGGCTTCCTGGAGGCCCACAGGAGCGTGGGCAGGGAGCCAAAAGGTGTGAGGATTCTTAGTTGAATCTAGATCTTTCTTCCAAAGGGAAAAATGTTATGCCACCGAGCTCTGTGCAGCCGGGGCAGGGGCGGGGCTGACCACGCGGTGGCCGCAGGGGGAGTGGAGGGGGGATGGCCCTTGAGGGAGGATGGCTGGAGGCCACTTCGGTCTGCCACCACCTCCTGAAGGAAGGAGAGCTGCCTGGTGGCGAATTCCCGGATGCCGGGCTCGGGGCCTTCTTTGAGATCTTCGAAAGCTCCGGGAGAGGAGGGGCCAGTCAGGGTGACCCCGCAGCCGTCCGCGTGGAGCGGGGGCATGGGGGACACACTCCCTGGGGGTAGCCCCTCATTCCAGCCCGAGGTCGGGTGGGGGTGGCAGGACAGGCGGGCCCCACCTCCTCTGCCTTCCTGGCCCAGGGGAGGGGGCGGGAAGGTGGGGGTGGCGGTGTTTCCTGTCCCCAAGACCTCCCCCACCCCACCCCTCAGGCCTGGGAGCCCGCCCAGAGCCGGACTTAGTTAAGCCCCAGGCGGAGTGGGTGAGCCCCTCACAGGGGCGGCGTGGGGGGCATGGACGGGCGTAGGGCGGGGTGAGCTGCCTACCTCTCAGCAGCAGCCTTGTGTCTGAGTCCTTTACTGCCTGGGCCGCGGCCCGGGGGTGGTAGCAGAGGGTGTAACCTGTGTGACAGACGGAGCGGCATGCTGGCCACGGGACAGGGCCTGCCTCCCTCTGGGGGCTCAGACCCACCGTGCTCCTCCTAGGACCCCTCGCCCACCGCTTCCCCTCTCTTGCAAGTGGGCCCCGAGCTCCAGAGGCAGCGAGTGGTGTGGCAGGCGCCAGGGGCGTGGGCCAGGGCCGGGGAGGGTCAGGGTGCTCGGGGGGCAGGCGCGGGGGGTCCCCAAGGCCCACCAGCCCCGGTGCCCCCCGGCCACCTATGAAGAGTGCGGCCCGGGTCTTGATGTGGCGGTGACAGCTGTGCAGACAGCTGAGGGCCTGTGCGAAGTGGATGCCGAACTCCTCCGGGCTGCAGGACGTCTGGCCGGGACAGCACGCCTGTCACACGCTGGGGCCGGGGGGCCGCGCCCGGCGGAGGCCGCGGACCGGCTCCCGCCTCGCCTTCCCAGCCGCAGCCCGTGTCCCCTGCCCGAGGCCCCTCACCAGGCAGGCCCAGAGGAAGTGGCGGGCGCTGAGGCCCCGCGCCCAGGCCAGTGAGCAGAAGAGGGTGTGTCGCAGCTGCCACCCCAGCAGCTCTGCACAGCGGTAGTAGGTGAACTTGGCCTGCTGCGGGGACAGCGTGTGTGTGTGTGTGTGTGCGTGTGTGCGTGTGTGTGTGTGAAGGGGGAGGTGGCGTGCTGAGCGGGAGGCCCCAGGCCGCCTTCGGCCAGGTCCGATTGGCGTGGCCTGTCCCTCCCAGGCTCCCCAGCTCCTGCCCATCTGCCCGACTTGCCTCCTGGCTGCACTGTGAGCCCCCGTGACTCCTGCTCTTTGGCCCCTGGGGAAGCCCCTGGGGAAGCCCCGTGCCGTGTGCAGCACCACGCCCCCCACTGGACTGCAGGCGGCTCTGTCTGTCCCGGAACTGCCCTCTTGTCCATCTCCCCAGTGGCCGGGAGCCCCGGAAAGGCCGAGCCGTGTCTTAATGGTCTGGGAGTGGCCCATGGGCCAGCACACAGTAGGGCTGGCACACAGTAGGGCTTGATCCACATTTCAACAGATTTTACAAACCACCTGAGCCTCCAACAGATGTTGGGCGCTGGGGACACGGCGTGAGCAGCACACGGGGAGGGCGGGGGGTCGTGTGCGTGTGTGTGTGTGTGTGTGTGTGTGCGTGTGTGTGTGCATGCGTGTGTGAGGGTATGCACACGGGGCAGCACGTGTTGAGGGAAACCAACATAAGAGCCAAACCTGCTACCCGGGGGGTAGCCCCACTGCCACCGCCGACTCCCCCGCACCCTGCCCGCCCTGGCCGCCGGCGGGTCCCCGGCCGCGGCGCGGCGGAGGCCGCTCGGCAGGCACTGACTGTGGCGACGGCCGCACAGTGGTCCTCCAGGTGCAGGAGCAGCGGCACCATGCTCTGCTGCACCTGCGTCCTCAGGCTCCTCGGCTCCCGGCCGGCCATCGCTGCCACCAGGTCCCCGAACAGTGCCATGGCCGCTGCGCGGATCCCGTCTCTCTCCTGCAAGGCGGGAGCTCAGAGCCACAGCCCACCTGCCCCGGGGTCCCCACTCCACCGACCCGGGACCCCACAGCCCGTGTGGGGATGGGCTCGGCTCCCTCGGCCGACGCTTCCTCCCCGGCTGGGCTCCCAGGGCGGGGCTGTGTCAGCCCTCAGACAGGGCTCCCGGGGCGGGTCCCAGTCCTCCTCAAGGACCTAGCTCGCTGCTCTCTCACACCGACAGCCCAAGTGTCACGTGTGTAGTTGGGGCAGGACTTGCCCTGGTTTTCCAGAGAGGGAAAAACAGTCCCCGTGAGCGCTCAGACCCGGCGGGAAGGCGAGGACCCGGTGGGCTGGACGCTGCGCACGGGCTCTGCTTCAGCCCCTCGGGGGGGGCACACCCAGGCAGCTCCCCCAGGCTCCACCTCCCCGCCCTGCAGGTCCTCCCTGCCTTCGACTAAGGGGGTGCCCCATCCTGGCCCGGGGCACACTCACGTCCTCGAAGAAGGAGCGGGAGTTGATGGCGATGCTGAGGCTCTGGGCGCCCAGGCTGTGCGCGCCCAGCCGGTGCAGCGTGTCCGACACGGTGCCCATGAGGCGCACGACCACCGGCTCGCTGCTCCGGAAGAAGCCGTCCAGGAAAGGGGGCAGTTGTCGGCACAGCAGGCTTCCCTGGGGGCGGTGGCCGCCGTGGGACAGGGCGCGGGGACTGGCTGCTCGTGCCCCCTCCCCCGCCCTGCTGCTCGGCCCAGGTTCTCTGGATACTGTCCCTCCCTAGATCCCCATCCGCCTGGGCGCCCGCACGGCCCCTGCCCGCTGGGGTCCCGCCCAGCCTGGGGCTCTGGACAGCGGCTCTCCCTTCTGAGCCCTGGGCTCCCCCGGCCTTCAGGCAGTATTAACCCCACGCCTGCAGGTTCCTGGGTTCCTCCATCTCCCGCCCCCGTGCCGGCCAGAGGGCCCCTCGCCAAGTCCCGGAGACCACCATTCTTCACTTCCACTCTCCTCTGCCTTCCCCCCTTTCCTGGCCTCCCCATGGGTCAGAGGAGGCCGGCGGGCTGGGCAAGACAAGCTGGCCAGCTGCGCGTACTCGGTCGCCAGCTTCCCACGCCGCCGGGAGTTCAGTGTGCCGGCGGTGGATGCAGCCCCCCTCGGTCGCCACGACCACTGTCCGTTTTTATGCCACTTTCAAAACGGAATCCATTGGGGCCCGGGCAGCGTGTTGGCGGATGGACGCTTCCTGCCGCCCGGCCCTCGTCAACGCTGCGCGTGCAAAGCAGGCACTGAATGCTCAACAACTTCCAGGCAACTTCGTTGGCTTCCTACGCGCCGATGGGGTTTTCCAACATTAAATTCTTTGTCAGTCAGTGAATCAATCATTAAACAGCAACACACCCCTTCGGAGCACCGACCAGGTGGGGCCAGCAGTAGACGCGGCCCCGGAATGGAATTCTAACGGGAAGGACCAGAAACTAAACTAAACACACACCACAGGGCGTGTGTCGGAGGTCAGGCTGCCGGCTGCAGGTGGCAGAGCTGGTTGTTATAAAACCTTAAGTAAGTAAGATCAGAAGAAGTGTCGCCGAGGAGGTGACAGCTGAGCAAATTCTTGCAAAGACGGGCTGGAAGCATTCCAACAGAGGGAGCGGGCACAAAGGCCCCAGGCAGGAGGGCGCCTGCCCTGTTTGTGGGCCGTGGAGACAGATCACGGGAGCCCGCTGGCTCAGGGTGAGGGCCACGGTAAAGGAGAAAGGGACCAGGGAGGGGTTGTGATGAATGGCCTTGGGGGCGGAGCGCTGGTGGCTTCAGCGGGGGCAGCAGAGAAGTGGGAGGAGGGGTTGGCTGCTGCTGCACTGTGGGATTTCAGTGCCTGGACAACCCCAAGGTTTGGGGCTGGAGCAGCTGGGTGGGTGGCGTCCCCATCAAGATATGTGGGGGCTGCAGGAGAAGCTGTCTGGGGGCGTTGAGGGGTCGAGTTTGAGATGCCGGCAAAGATCCGAGCAGTTAGCGCGTCGAGGCGGGAGCTCAGGTCCGGGGCGGGGATGGAGCGAGCGTGGGCGCGAGTGGCCAGCGGTGGGCTTCAGAGGGGGAGACCAGCTCGGGAGTGAGTGTGGACCGAGGACGGGAGGGAGAGAGTCCCGGGGGAGGCCCAGTGCCCGTGCCAGGAGACCCGCGCAGGCAGGAGGAAAACGGAGCGAGGCGTCCTGGGCCAGTGACAGAGAGGCCACCCCGTCGCGTGTGCTGAGCGGTCCCGTAAGAGGGGCACTGAGTGACGACAGGGGGAGGTTGCAGGTGGCCGGGACAGCAGTGGGGTCGGGCCGGTGGCAGGGGGGTGGCTGCCACCTGGGGCTCCGTGCGTCTCGCTGGACGGCTGCGTCGGCCTCGCTCCCCATCGAGAGTTTCATTCGCACGCGTGCTCCACGCTGCCAGCGTCTTCCTGGAGCACAGAGCGATTTCCAGCACCGCTCCTGGGGACGGCGTCCAGGCTGTCGACGCGCTTGTCACGTGACAGTGGGGCACAGAGACTGGTGACTGGCTGTGCGGACCCCTCCCTCGGGGGCGCAGCAGGGTTGGGCAGCGCCGGCCCCTGAACAGCACCCCGCTTCCTCGCGGCAGGACGACCCCTCCCGTAGCCAGGTGCAGGGGCCCCAGAAAGAGACGCGTCTCCCAGCCTCCGCGCACACAGGCCAATGAGAGCGGAGCAGAAGGAGCAGAAGCGAGCACACGCTGTGGGGTGAGCCCAGGCCCTTCCGGCAGGCGAGGGCGGCGCCCAGGGTGGGCTGAAACGGAGGAGGAGGAGCCCAGCCCCCGTGACTGCCGGGCAGGGCGGCCGTGGTGGGAGAGGAGCTGCTTCTGTCCTTTCAGGTTGCAGTTAGCATGGGTCTTCTGCGCATAGCCACGCTCTGCCCTGCTAATACACGTGACCCGGCCAGTGCGGTTTGTTCGACGGAGGACCCAGGTGGCTGGGAGCTGCAGACCCGTGAGAGGAAACATCCTGGGGGCCATGTTTTCGTGCGTCCCAGCAGAGGGTGGCTCTCTGTGTCTGGGCGGTGACGTGGCCCCTCCCTCAGCCTGGTGGCTTGCCCAGGCTGCAGGCCCACGGCCCACTTGGGAGCCGCCTCCTTCCCCAGCCTACCACATGAGGCGGGAACTGTCAGCACCCCCACTTCACAGGTGTGGGCACTGAGGCCAGAGAGCTGCAGAGCAGACGGGGTGGGCTGGCCTGCAGGTGCAGCACCTGGGCAGTCAGCTGTCCCATGGGCCCTGGGAACCCGCAGTGGGGCTGATGGCAGGAACTCTGGGGCCTGAATTAGGGGGTGACAGAGGGGCCTCCTGCCTCCCCTGCTGCTGCCTCCAGCTGTGCCCTGTGGGCTGTGGGCTGTCACAGCACTGGGTGCAGTTGGAAGGGAATGCAGATGAGGGGCCAGCAGCGGTCAGCGGTCCCTTCCCTATGATTCTCGGGGGAGGTGTCCTCTGTGGGGCAGCCGTGGGGTGCTGCCCAGCGGGCTCCTCCTAGGCACCTGGCGGTCTGCAAGCACATCTGGCCCTTCCTGGGGCACGGAGGAGATGGCGACGGAGGGTGTCCCCTCCCCCGCAGCCGTCAAAAGGTCACCCAGCCTCATTCTACAGATAGGAAACTGAGGCCCAGAGAATGCGTGTGTCCCCAGCCACAGGGCCGGAAGGCACAGAGCGGGGGTTCCGATGCCGTGGGCCTCGTCTGTACCCTGAGCCCAGCCACGCGGGCAGGGGTGTGCGCCTGCCGTGGGGCCCCCCCTTACCTTCTCCGGGTGGAAGAGGATGTTCCCCAGGCCCTGTAGGCTCAGCACTCGGACCTCGGGGCTGGGGTCCCTCAGGCTCCGCGCCAGCGCGGTCAGGGCGGCCTGCTCCGGGAGCACTCGCAGGAGGATGGGGCTGTAGAGGAACTGGGCGACCCCCAGGGGCAGGCCGGTCAGGCCTGGCACCCTCCCACAGGAGCGGGGCTCTGGGACCAGAGTCTGGCAGGGGTTCTGGAGTGGGGGCAGTTGCCAGCACCCTCTGGGTATCTTAGTATTTGAAACCCACCTCTAAGCGGGTTTGACCCTTCAGTGTACAGCTGGGGAAACCGAGGCTCAGAGGCAGAAAGGGTCTTGCCTGAGACTACACAGCGAGGCTGGGGCCCATGCCCATCATCGGGCTGGCTCATGGGGCCCCTTGGGGCAGAGGCCTGTGGCGGGCAGCCCAGACCTTCCTGCTGGTGGGCTGGGTTCGTCCCTACTGATGTTCGTCATGGAAATGACACAGGCCCCGGCCCCTGCCCCATACACATGGTGTCTGCTCCTGCCACTGCCCTTCAGCCTCACGGTCGGGGGCGGGAGGGAAGAAGGGCTGAGATGCAGCCGGGGGAGCCTGACCTACAGCCAGCGTCCTTAGTCCCGCAGGCTGGCGGGGAGGGGCTGTGGGGGCCGAGAGGCGGGAGACCCAGCCAGGAGCCTTGGGGTGGGGAGGAGGGGAAGAGGGGTCCGGCTGAGATCCTGGTGTGGGTGGGTCCTGATGGGGGACTGAGGCAGCCAGAGGAGGGGTTCGGTGGGCTCCGGGGGGGCCCCCTGCCCTGTCCCGCCCGGCCCTACCTCATTGAGGATGAGCATGGACACCTTCCTTGCTCGCACCTCTTGGCTCTGCAGGGTGGGCAGCAGCTGGCAGACCACCGCCTCGATCTGCCGACAGCGGTTCTGCACCATGGCCCTGGGGGCAGGGCCAAGGGCGGGTCAGGGCCCCAGCTCGCAGCAAAGTCCTGTGCCCGCCCTCCGGGCACCGCTGACCCAGCTGGGACTAGGTGGCTGGAGGTGTTACTAAGTGCACGTGGCACCATCTCTTAGAGCAAGGTCCTGCTTCCCCTGCACCCACTGGGTGCCAGGCCTGGGGCGCACATGGGAGACAGAGGAACAGGCACGGCCCTTGTCTTCTGGGCGGGCTCGGGCTGATGGGGCCTGGGGGAGTTGCCTGCATCCGGGTCCCTGTGACAGGGTAGCCCGTACACCCAGCCTCCCAAAGGGCGGCCTGGAGCAAGCCCCGCCCTGCCTGGCCCCGCCCCGCCAGGCCCCTCCCACCAAGCTCCGCCCCCTGCCTGACCCCGCCCCTCCTTGTCCCGCCCCTACCTGGCGAGGAGGCCCACGGCCTGCGGGTAGGTGTGGATGGTGGTGAAGAGATCCCAGGCGCCCGGCAGCTCCAGGTGGGCGAAGTCCTGCCAGTGCCCCGTGGTGGACAGCAGGCTCTTCAGGGCCTCCAGTGAGGTGCTGTCGGGGAGCAGAGCAGGTCGGGGGCCAGTCCTGGCCCCTGGAGGGTGCCCTGCCGCCCAGGTTCGTCCCTCCCTCGTTCACGGAAACGGTCATGTTTCCCGAGTCACAGGGTGGACAAGGTCCTGGCTGAGGCTCGAGGAACGGTGTCCTTTAAATGTGGGGTAAGAGTACAGAGCAGGCATGGCGAGGGGGAAGAGGAGGAGCGCGGGTGTGGCCGGCATCTGACAGTCCTCCGCCCTCAGGTCACGGAGAAGCCGCCCCGCCCGCCCCACCTGTGCGCTGTGCGAGGGAGGGAAAGCAGGCATCACGCGCGCGCGGCTTCGCCAGGCGCCACTCGGGAGCGGTGGCCCAGTTGACCTGTACTGCCACACCCCCGAGAGAGAACGAAGCAGCCCGGGGAGGTTTTGTGTCCTGCCCTGGTCCCACGGCCTGGCCAGGGGCGGCGGAAGTAGAGTGGAACCCCGAACCCCCGCCGAACCCCCGCCCCACCCGCGGCTCCAGACCTGCACCTCGATGTTGTGGCCACAGGCGGGGGCTGCCACAGGCCCTGCAGGAAGACCCTGGCGGAGCGCCCGGGAATGCAGGCCCGGGAAGAGCAGGGCCAGCCCCACTCTGTGCCCCCTCCCGCCCTGCACTGCCCGGAAGGAGGCCGTCAGCGCTGACCGGGACGTTCTGAGCAGATTTGCAAAACCAAGTGTCAAAGGATGGAACACTGCTCCGTGAACGTCCCCGGTGGTGCCAACCCAAATGCCAGCTGGTCTGCCATCTCGCCCCAAGCCATGCCACTGAAATGAGCAGCCTTTTCCAGGTCACTGGTCTCAGCCCCCGTGACGACGGTTTGGGGAGAAGGGGACTCTGGGGCAGAGAGGCATTTTGTTCCGTGGTGACTCTGGGAAGCTCTTGGTTTCACAGTCGCGTGTCCTGCAGCCACACGGGAGCTTCCAGAAAGACAGCGTCCGGCTGACCGGGGGCATTCTCAGGACTGTGGCGAGGGGGGCGGGTGGGAGCAGGGGGGCGTGGGGTGGCAGCCGCAGAGGGACTGAGGCTGCCCGGGGCGTCTTTCCCTTTCCCTCCTTCGTTCTGGGAGGAGGACGTTTTATTAGCTTATTAGGGAAGATTCATGCATTTTGCACGGTTGATTTGAATAAAACGGAACTTTATGCACATTCGAATTCAGAAATAATGCGAGCAGCGACATTTTTTTTCGGTGCCGCGCCTTGGGGAGAGCTGTTAAAACTGACAAATTGCGGGAAGCACATCATAATACAAACAAATGAAAAGAGCTGGGCCCCCGCGGTCTGCAAGACTGGCTCACTGGATTTCTCAAGACAGGCCTGGTGCGGAGCGAAGACGAGGCCACCAGCCCGGCCTGCCACCGCGTGCGGTGATGCGTGACCCTCCCACGCAGGTCTCGTCCACGCTGTCACACATGGGCAGAGGCCGGCAACCGCCCATGACATCAGCACAAAACTGTACTGGGGTCCAGTGAAATGCACAGGGGACCGGAAGGGCGTCTGCCTCTGGGGCCTGGCGGTGGCCAGGTGGATGTCCCTGCTTTGCCCAGCAATGCACAGACGTCCGTGGGGCCTGGGCGAAGCCTCTGGCTTTGGAGGCACTTCCATCTCACAGAGCGCCCGTCAGGGCTGCCCTCAGGGTAGGTGTGGCGCGTGCGGTGGGAGCCGTCCCGTGATGTCCCCGTGTGCCAGTCAAGCGTCTCTGCTGCCCTGCACCCTCGGGACGCACACCTACTCTCTGAGTACTTTTCACTGCTGCGCTGGCCACAGCTGGGGTTTGGGGGGTTGAATCAAGTCCCCCCAAAAGCTATGTCAAAGCCCTGACCCTCGGTCCTTGGGAATGCAGCATCACGTGCCCTCACGCCTGGTCCCTGGGGATGAGGCGTCGTTGGGAAATAGCGTCTTTGGAGGGGGAATCTAGGGAGGCTGAGGCCACTAGGGTGGGCCTAATCCCTTGTGGTGTCATCGTAAGAGAGGGACAGTGACGTGGGGACACACAGGGAGAAGGCCACGAGGCCACGGAGGCAGAGGCTGGACTGATGTGTGTACAAGCCGGGAAACACCAGGGATGGCCGGGAGCCCCCAGAAGCTGGAGGAGGCAGGCAGGGTCCACCCCTAGAGGTTGCACAGGGAGCACGGCCCTGAGGCCACCTTGACCTGGGACTTCTAGTCTCTGGACCTGTGAGAGAGTAAGTGCCCATTGCCTTAAGCTGCCCGAGTGCGGTGCTTAGTTACTCAGCCCTAGGGAGCGGCTTCCAGGGCGTGGCCTTACCTCTGGGGGCTGCGCCTGGCCGCCTCCTGGGCCTCCTGGCCCGCCTGGGGCCCCTCGGGCAGGTTCAGCTCCAGGAGGTAGAGTATCTGGGCGAGGAGGGCCAGCAGGAGCTGGGGGTAGGCCTCCCGCACGGCCTCCTTGAACTCTCGGGCGAACTGCAGCTCATGCAGCGTGTTCATGGCCTGTCGGGGTGGCAGGGGATGCTGAGGCCCCCAAGCCCTGCAGCCTGGGGGCCAGGCCCACGGACCAGCTGTCCAGCAGAGCCTGTGTCGGCTGCGCCTCCCCTCCCTGCTCACAGCCTCCGGGACTGGGACCAAGTCCCAGAGATGTCACCTCCCTCCCTCGGGCCCGGCCCTGTCCGTTCACAGTTGCTTGCACCCTGGGCCTGTAGGGGTATTGGATCCAGAAAGTTCTCAGGGCGGGGGACAGCACTGAGCAGTGATGACGAGGGGGAGGCAGGGACTTGGGCACGACAGGTCACGGGGTAGGCCACCCTGCCGACCCCACACTGCTGGCACAGAGGCTGGCATCAGCCCCGGGCTGGCGGCGTCAGCGAGAAGGGCCGACAGAGGCCAGGCAGGGGTTCGGAGGGGGACTTCCTGCTGCCACCACATTCAGCCGTCACACAGCTCTGTGGCAGGCCACTGTGTGCCTAGGCTTCTGCAGAGGGGGCTCTCAGCCTGGAGGAAACCATGGCTGGGAACAACTTCCCCCCATCCCCCAGAGTCGGCCCAGGGAGACAGCCATGGCTGTGATAGGGGAGGCCTGGGCTCATGGAGGAAGCGGGGGCAGGTAGGGTCCCACAGTGGGGTGGTGGCTGCGGGAGGCAGCCCCCAGGATTCCGGCAGGACCTATAACCCCAGAACCCCGTGCGGGGCATTCTCTCCCCACCCTGCTCTTGGCCTGACTGGACCCAAGTCCTCCTGCTCCGAGGCTGTCCACACAGTGGTCAGCCTGAGTCCCAGGTCCATACCACCTGCCCAAGTGCCCTGCCCAGCCCTGTGGGACCACTGCTATCCCACGTCACAGAGGGGAACCGGCCTCTGGAGTGGTCCGGCGCCCTTGGCCAGGAAGTGGGAGCTGGGCCCATGTGGTCAGCCCCTAGCTGGGTGGCTCCAGGCGGGTCTCCCCCTCCCCAGGGCCTGGCACACTGCTGGCATCTGAACGCCCACGTGGAGTGGCTTCGGCCCAGTGGCAGCGGGGAATGGCATCTGGGCAGGCGGCAGAGACTCACGGCCAGCGAACGTAGGTAGGTCTTCTCCTTGGGCTGGGGGCTGCTGTCGCTAGCGCCGAGGGGCAGAGGCCGCTCCTGCAGCCAGGCCAAGAGCATCGCCAGCACCTGATGGCTCATGGGCGGCTCGGCCCCCAGGGCCCTCCACAGCTGGAAGGCATGGCTGTGGGCAGAGAGGGGCTGTGAGGGCTCAGCCACGCCAGTGCCCTACTGTGACCAGGGCCCAGGGAGGGGCCAGGCTGGGTCCTGAGCCAGAACTTGGCAGGGTGGGAGACTGCGGGGCGGATCAGGTCAACTGCAGGTGGGGGCACAAGGGGCGGGGGACGCAGGAGGCCGAGCCAGCTGCCCGACCCTGCTCCTGCGTCTCTCCTTCTAGGCCCTTCTCACCCAGCTGCAGACTCCAACTTGGTCACCTTCAACGGCTCCCAGGTACTGGCCGGACATGCCCAGTGGGCGTTCAAAGCCATCAGCCTCTGACCCCTGCCCTATGACCTCTAGCCCCTGCCTGCCTCTCTCCTCTCCTGCCTCCGGGCTTCTGCATAGACGATCACTCCATGTGCTTGCCGTATTTCTTACTTGCTGGCCTACTTCCACTCAGCCCCTTCCTCCTGGAAGCCCGCCAGGGCTACTGCTTCCTAGGCTTGGGTTGATGGGGTCCAGCCCCACCGAGCCCAGCCCGAGTCAAGTCAGGGCCCATCCCTGGGGTGTGCAGAGCTTTGCAGTGTCTTTGCGGCCACTTTGCAGATGGAGAAGCAGGACTGGAGAGAGAGAGAGAGGCTGTGCCCTGATCGGAGCTCTGCCTCGTAACTGGGAGCGGGCACTGGACCAGCCTGCCTGGGCCTCCGGCCTTTCTGCCTGTTCCAAGAGCAGGGCCTTGTGGGAGCTGAGGGGCAAGGGGGCGCTGCTCCCCACGATGTAGGTGACTATGGTGGCCCTCTGTTTTCCATGCTAGCTTGTCTTCGGGCCTGAGTGCTGGGTGGCAGGGGCTGGAGGGACGGCAGGGCTGGGAGGACCATAGCTGGGGGACTGGATGAGTCCTTGGCTTTAAGATGGACCCAAGGGGTCTGCCCCTGAGCCTTGGGGAAGCCCCACCCAACCCTGGACTGGGTGGGCACACAGCTCAGAGGACTCTGGGAATCTCCCAAGTGTGGGCACTGCCCACAGGAAAGAACGTGGCCTTTGGAGTCGGAACGGGGCCTCTATCCCCTGCTGGCTGTGTGACTCAGGCAGGTCGCTTCGCCTCTCTGGGGGCAAAGCCTGCCTCGAGATGCTTAAGCAAGATGATTCTCCAGGAGCAAGGGCGCCCAGAGGGCCAAAGTTTCTATTTTGCTCCCTGTGGGCATCTGTCACTCAGCCGACATGTTATGTGCTGAGAACTGTCACGTGCAGGCAACCTTCCAGAGGACCAGGAATGACAGGACCAGTGACTGGGTGGGAAGGACCCCTTAGGGTTTGACACGTGCGGCAAGCAGCGGTATGTGAGATGTTAAGTGCGCACGGAGGGGAGGGGAGGAGACAGCAGGAGGGTGCATCTGGGTGTCATCGATTTTAAGTAGGGCATTCGGGGAAGCCTTCACTAAGAAAGGGACATGGGCACAGACCTGAGGCGATTCGGGGACAGCCTTCCTCCAATTACGTGTAAAATGCTAGGATGGACCCTAAGTGAGGAGGGGAAGGGGCCAGGTAACAAAAGAAGCCTGGAAGGGCACGAACCACACAGTTCTGTGTACGCCACAGTATTTAGGACACAGCACATCATTCCACGTTCTTCTAAGAAAGGACAATTATCCCAGAGGGGAGCGTGACCCCATCCTAGAGCCGCGACCCCAAGGGCTGCCTGTGCACTGTCAACGTGATCAGACAAAACGAGACGAAGCGCTTGCTGTGCAGAAGGAGACAGCGCGGAGAGCTGCGTGACTCAGCCCGCGCCCGGAAGGAGGGAGCTCTCCTGTGGCTCCGAAACGGGAAAGCTGTTTCGGGGTCTGATTCACACCATCAGTGTGGCCCCAAGGAGCTCAAGCAGGGAGTTTAAGACTGAAATGTTCTCAGGCTGAGAGTGCTCCCAGGCGACCGAGAAGCTGCATAAATCCAGGTGTGAGGCGCCATCAATGTCACATGCAGTCCCCTTCCAGAGAGGCGGAAATGTGAAAAACGTGCTTCTCCCAGAACTGAGGAAATCAGTTATAAATCCAACGCAGGTAAAACTCAAGGACAGACTTCTGGGCTGCTGAAGACCATTGCACTTGCCTGGGTCTCCCCGTCTCGAAATCTCCTTGATAAACAACACAGAGCAAAAAAAAAAAAAAAAAAAGAAAGAAGAAGTACAACAACATAAAAACTATGACCTCAGAGAGCACTCAAACGTCAACATTACCGTGAGCAGGAAAGAAAAATGCCAAGCCCAGCGCGCGTCCCTGCATTCCCACCCATCCCTGCTCCACCAGGAGGTGGTGGCAGGCAATGGCAGGAAGGGGACCGGAAAACTCGTCCGTCTTGAAGGACAGCCTTTAAGAGGTACAGATTTGGGAAGGAAAAAGGGAAAAAGAGAAAGAAGTATCCTTTTGGAAATGAAGTGGTGAAAGAGAAAAAGACACAGAAGGGAATAATTTATGGCCGGAACGAGAAAAGAGAATCCAGAACACTGGAGGGCATGTGGCCCTTTCACCTACTGCCAGACCAAAATATCTGAGTTATCTGGATTTTGCTGTACCGACAGAAGAGGGTGCCATTGAACTTGAAATCCTGCTAAACACTCCAGCAGTGTTTTACAGGAACAGGGACAAAATTAACATAGAGTAATTGCAAAAGAAAAAAAAAAGAAAAAAAAAATCAGAAAACATAATCACACACATCAAATGAGGGAACTCTTCCCTGAAAAACAATCATGATGCCGAAAAGTGTAAGATAAACATTCCAATACAGTTAAATACACATGAGCAAGTGTTTACAGATACGAAAACCTACCTTGAATTGTACATTCAAAATGGACGGATGCACAAAGATGCCTCTAACAAGAAAGGAAAAGGGAGTTGATTGAATTCAAGAAAGAGATGGAAGAAGTGACAAAATCATCTCAGAAATAAGTAAATAAGAAAGACTAGGTGCCCAAGAAAGCTAAGACTCAAATGAAAATTTAGTAAGGGGCATTGAGGAAAAGCAGTAAAACAATCAGTGAAACTTAAGAAAGACGTAAATAGATTAGGGAGAAAGTAGTAGAAATAAAAGATGGTAAGGAAAATAATATTTGAATTACTTGCATCTCTGAAGAAGAAAAACAATAATGGAACAGTACTAATATTTAAAACTACAACCAAGAAAACTTTTCGAAATAACGATGACAAGAATAACCAAATATTTAAATTTACGTCTTCAAAGAACCCACCAGGTATCTGGAAAAATTCATGATCAACTTTGAGACATTTCTTAATAAAACTGTTAAATTTCAAAGATAAATGAAAAAAATCTCCAAGGTCTCTAGGCAAAAAGATCATATATCTTACAAAGGCAAAAAAGTTATTGTTATCAGACTTTTCAAAGTCAAAGCAAGAGCTACAAGTCGAGTGAACATTTAAAAAACCCTTAATAAAAGAAAGTGTGAGCTAAGGATTTTATATCCAGCCAAGCTATCTTCCAAGTAAACGATTTTAAACATAAAGGACCTGGGGGAGTCTAAAGCCGTGAGTCCGTCTTGAAGAATCATCAAGCTAAGAGATGACCAGATAACTTCAGCCAAGGGACTGAGGGTGTGCGCATGTGTGTGTGCGCGCGCGCGTGTGTGTGTGTGTGTACCTAGCAGAAGTAAATGTGGGGGTGAGAGGGGATGACTAAGGTGCAAATTTTTATAAAGTAGAAATCTGCAACTGAAAAATGGGAGAAGGAGAAAGAGGAAGGTAGAGTAATCTCCCCGGTGGTGGCATGGGCCTGCGAGTTAAAGAATACCCATAAAAATAGAAAAACCAGGCAGTGAAAGGTTAAATAATAAAACAAGGGACTGGGGCATTAAAATAGGTTAGGAGTAAAAGGTAATGATTAGCACAAACCTACGACCTTTTCTAAATTAAAAAAACAAAAACAAAAAACCCTAAAGATCACAGAATACATACGCCTTAGAAAATGAAACATAGCCAATAGAACGAAATACACACAATTACAAAATACGATGACAAAGTTGAGGGAACTCACAGTTGAGATTCAACATATCTCATATTAATAAATATGGGTGAACGTAACTCACTATTAAAGGAAAAATGTTTCCAATCGCGATGACAAATCAAGACCAAAACCAATGGGTTCCGAAATGTTAAAATAAAAGAATGAACAGGTGCATACTGGGCAAATGGGGCAAAGATGAGACAGCGGAGGTGGGGAGCCTGCTGATGGACAAAGTGGAATTCACGCGCTCAAAGCATGAAACGTGACAGGGCAGGGCACTTTTTAAAGCTGAACGTCACCATTCATGAAGAAGGCACAACACTTACGAATGTATACCCACCAAGTAACGTGGCAACCACCGTCACGAAGTTAAAACTACGGGAGGTGGGAGGAGGCCTGGTGGAAACACAGGAATTACAGGAGACTCTAACCCACCACTCTCAGGGCAAGACAGATGAATGGACATAAATTAAGGAAGAATGTAGAAAATCTAAACACAACCAATAAGGCGAGCCTTGTACATATATGTAAAGCTCTACACCTCACAATAGAAAACAAACTTCTTCTCACGGGCCCATAGAAGTTCTCGAAAATTATTTACAAGATCAGTACATTTCATAAAGCAGAAATGTTCCGGATGACATTCTCTGAACACAATTCAATAAAACTAGAAATTACAACAAAAGCAAAGAGCCCTTCCACTTGGGAGGTAGAAATCTTTCCGGACACACATCTTGGGTCCTGCGGGCTTGTACGAGGTCTGTGCTGGTGGCTTCTGATTCTTCAGTGGGATGAAGCCAGGCTCACAGCTGAGTGTGGGGGTGGGTAGAGGTGTTGGGGGCTGAGTAGCGGGGGGAGGGGGGTGGTGGCTGGGGAAATGCAGCTGGTTGCTGGGCAACACGGAGGACAGGGGACATGTGTGGCTGGGCATTTACAATGCGGGGGTGTGTTTTTGTTCGGGTGCAGGTGTGAAGTGGGTGGAGCCAGGTTTAACCAGAGCTGGGTGTTGCCAGCTGAGTGTGGCAGAGGAGACAGGACACTTCGGGTGTGTTTAGGGAGTGACTGTAAGTTCGGAAGAGGGAATCTGTGCTAGTAAGAAGGGAGATGAGGACAGGTAAGGGACCCCGAGAAGGTGGGTGGGGAGGTGGACTGTAGGTTAAGACGGACAGAGCCTTGTTGGGGTGCCAGAGAGAGTAAGCTGTGAAGGTGGGAGGTGTTCAGGAGGGGGAGGGATGCTTGAAACTGGACATGCCCCGGCTGAGCGGGTGACTGGGGCAGGGGGTGGCTGCGGGGGACGGAGGACAGGGTCGCCGGGAGAGAGGAGATCCAGGCATGAGAAAGTCGGCGTGAGGGAAAAACAGCAAAATCCCCAAGATCGAGATGGGGGAGGGAGTGAGAGGGTGCCTGTGAGCAGGAGCTTCATCGCGAAGGACTGAGGGGCGACCTAGGGCAGGGGCGTGGTGAATGGGTGGCACGTGGTGCGGAGGCCCTGGATTCGAAGCCGAGATGTGAGGGAAAAGGGGGCCCCTAGGTGACCTCTAGACTGGGGTCTGCGGGCGGCGGGAAGAAGCCAGCCCCAGCACGAGGGCTGAGGTGGACCCTGGGAGGAAGCAGGAGGAAGGGGGCTCCTTGGAGGAGCAGAACGATGGTGAGGCCCTGGTGCGGGCTGGGGAATCCCCAGAGCACCGGGGGCCCGGGCCCCGCTGCATCGGGTGGTGGCTGCCCGAGGCCGGGCTGTTGTATGTGGAATGCCAACAGGATGAGAGGTGAGCGGTGCCTCCCAGGGCTCACCCCAGGAGTGAGCAGGTTTGTGGGCTCCCTCCCTGCGCCCGGCCCTGTGGGCATCCCCGTGGGCTGGGAGCGGACAGGCAGGAGGGCAGGTCTGGGGGTGCAGGCCGCGCCCCTGCCTGGGGGAGGGCACGGGGCGGAGGGGGGGGTGAGGCTGGGCACCTGTCCAGGGGGATGGAGAAGTCCAGGAAGGTGGCCACCAGCTGGGGAGCGTGGTCCCGGGCCAGCAGGGTGATGGCACGCAGGACATTGTCCTTGGCTCTGGGGACGGGAATGGAGCAGAGCTGCAGGTAGACGGTGCGGCCCAGGTTGACTACCTGTGCAGGCAGGGAGGAAGAGCAGAGGGGAGAGGCCAGCCTGGGTGGGGGGCCGGGCCCCACCCTGGTGCGTCTCAAGTGGGGGGTCCTGCCTCGGTGAGGTGGCGCCCCCTCAGATATGTCCTCTGCTGAGCGGGGAGGCACGTCCTTGCTCTGGGGGAGTCTGGAAGGGGAGGCACAGGCCTGCCCCGGGGGCGGGGGGCGCCTCCCTGTCCTGCACGCCCGGTCAGCAGGGGACCCCAGTCTGGGAGGGGGGCAGGCCCGCCGTCTTGGGCGTGGTGTGCGAGGTCTTCCGACCCTGTCTGAACGCTGCCCGGTCATTGGAAGGGTCAGAGGCGCCCACGTCGTCACCCCTGAACGCACCGCTTGGCACGTGCTGTTCCCCGTGCCCGGGCCGCCCCTCCCCCTTCCGCTTGTGGGTCTCTCGCTTGTCCATTCAGGCCCAGACCCAGTGCCGCCGGCCTGAGGCCTCTGCCCCGCGGAACGTGGCATGCGTCACCCTCTCTCGGGGGCGCCCGCCGCCCTGCGCACACTCCTTCACCTCTGCATTTCCCCCGCTGTCCAGCCTTTAACTGTCCAGTGTCCGTCACCCCCGTCAGACCAGCGCTCCTGAAGGGGCAAGGCTGTGCCCTCTCCGCTCCCCTTCTGATCGACACATGTTCGCCCCGCAACACGGCAAACACTGTCCAGGGCCCCCGCGCACCTGCTCGAGCCAGTCCCCATTCGTTCACCCCTCCATTTCTGCACTGGGGTCTGTCGGGCGGGGGGTCTGCATCTCCCCCACCACTGCCTTGGCCCAGGGGCTGTAGCCTTGCGTGCTGACTGCTAGGCCGTCCCTCTGCCCCTTGCCCCGTCCTGGCCGACCCTCGGCGGGTTCCCAGCTCCCTCACAGTGTCCAGCTTGGCCCCGTGCTCCCGGATCATAGTGAGCAGCATGTCGGCAGCGGCCTGCACGTGGCAGGGGCCGGTGGAGCCCAGGCCGTTGATGGTCGCCCAGATGACGTCGGTCAGCTCTTCCAGTGTGAGATGCTCCATGATCTCCTGTAGCAGCAGGGGGTGGAGGCAGCGTCACCTCCGGTCCCTGGGCCCTGGCGCCCGCCTCCCACCTCTGTGCTTGCTCTTTTGCTCCGGGAGCCCCAAGTCCCTGTGCTCTCCCACGCTCCTGAGCCTCGCTCCTCCACGTCCCCCAACATGCGTGCCCCATTTTGCAGTTTAATCACCCGCACATCTCTCTGTGCCAGCCGACGCCCAGGGGGCAGGAAGGGAGGGTGCGATGCCCATCGTAGGGCGGAGACACAGCTCCCTCCCTCTCAGACCCCAGCGCTTGTCCTGGGACCCACGTGGCCCGGCCAGCCTCCTCTCCTCCTCCTCTGTCCCGTCCTCACCTCATGGCCTTCCTCATCTGCTAGCCTCAGCCCAGCAGGGTGCTCCCCACACCAGGCCCCAGTCCACCTTCCAGGTTCTAATTAAGAGCAACTAGACTTCAGAGCTGTGATGGTTCTTCAAGGTCAGTGGGCTAACCACGCGTAGGCTGGGTCTGGGACCTGGGGCTCGTGTCCTGTGGTAGTACCTCCCCAGGGGCCTGCCTCTGGTCTCTGCCACATTCTCCCAGGAGCGGCTCCAACAGTTCAGGGAGGTGGCTGTTTAAACTTAACTTATTCAAGTGAAATTCAAAACTTAGTTCCTCAGTTGCACTAGCCACAGTTCAAGTGCTCATGGCCACACGTGGCCAGCGGCTGCCTTGCATGGTGCATATATAGACGTTTCCACGCTCCCAGTAAGTTCTAGGGGAAGGCTCTGACTTGGAGCATCTCGTAATCAGAGGAAGATAGCATGCTGGTGATGGAATGATAGTTGGGAAGCCCGACAGAAAATTATATAATGTTTGCAAGGATATTAAGGATGAGAAAATGTTTCTTTGCATGTTACAATATTTGTCAAAATGTCTGAAAATCCTGTTAGGATGTTTGTATGTATATTAGATATAAAAATAACTGCTAACTAATGGATGCTATTTATTAGAATATCATTGTTCTAAAGTTTTGGTAAAATTTTTGTGAGACAGGTTATTAATTGTTAGAATGTTAAAATAATTTCAATGAAATATTTGTGGTTAAAATAATTTTTTAAAAAGAATTTAGGTGATTACGAATCTGGTTAGAACATTTGTTAGAACGTTACATTTAAAATTATTTTCTAAAATGTTAAATTTTGGTTAAAGTTCTGGTATTTAGAATGTTTGTGAAGAAATTCAACTTGAAATGGTATTAGACTCTTAGAATCCTAGAATACTACAATTTTGGGATTGGTAAGTACTTTGGAGACGTCTGCTTTAACCCAAGGCATGAAAAAATATGAACTGGAAATGGCCGTGACGGTAGAATTTGTGGCAGTGATGATGATGGTGATGATGGTGGTGATGGTGGTGATGGTGGTGGTGATGGTGGTGGTGGTGGTGATGGTGGTGGTGATGATGGTGATGATGGTGATGGTGGTGGTGGTGGTGGTGGGGGTGATGGTGGTGGTGGTGGTGGTGGTGGTGGTGGTGGTGTGGTGATGATGGTGATGATGGTGATGATGGTGGTGATGGTGGTGATGGTGGTGGTGATGGTGGTGATGGTGGTGGTGGTGATGGTGGTGGTGATGGTGGTGATGATGGTGGTGATGGTGGTGGTGGTGGTGGTGGTGGTGATGGTGGTGGTGATGATGGTGATGATGGTGGCGATGGTGGTGATGGTGGTGGTGATGGTGGTGATGGTGGTGGTGGTGGTGGTGATGATGGTGGTGGTGGTGATGATGGCGGTGATGATGGTGGTGGTGGTGATGGTGGTGATGGTGGTGATGGTGATGGTGATGATGGTGGTGGTGGTGGTGATGATGGTGGTGATGGTGGTGATGGTGGTGGTGATGGTGGTGGTGGTGGTGGTGGTGGTGATGGTGGTGGTGGTGATGATGGTGGTGATGGTGGTGGTGATGGTGGTGATGGTGGTGGTGATGGTGGTGGTGGTGATGATGGCAGTGATGATGGCATAGTATATCCAAGCCACCTAAGGAATCGAGGACAGACTTGGGACTAGAACTCAGGTCTGTTCTCCAGCCCACACTGTCCTAGATCTGCCATCCCTTGACTAGCAGACCCTCCCATCCTCCTCCCTCTCTGTGCTCCTGGTTGCCACTGTCTCTTGTCCAAGGAGAGCCAGAGCTGAACACACATTCTCTGTTCAGGGACAGTGTAGGGTGGGGCAGACTTCTTAGGCACTGGACACTATGCTCCTGGTCACTTGGTCCACTGAGGGCCTGAATGCTCTGAGGTCCCTTCACTACCGGTCCCCACGAAGCTGGTGGCTGGTGGGACCCTCCTTTCCTGCCCTTTCTGGCTCCCAGCCCAGGCGCTTTGGCACAAACTGAAGCCAGGCCATGTATTCCCATGTGGCCCCTGACAACTGATGCGTTGGCTTCTGAGCTTTAGATTTTCTGTACTGAATTTCCGATTGGCCTTGACAGTGACGGCTCACTGCAGCGGCAGAGAATGTGGGGTTCTGGAGTCAGCCAGGACTAGATTCAGAACCACGGGGTCCGTACTAGCTGTGCGCCACCACCCCTTCGTCACCATTTGGTTCAATTTGGTTCAACCTCATGGGTGTTTCCTGGAGGCTGGTTCTACCACCAGGCCCTGTGCTGGGCCCTGGTGAGACCCAGCTTCTGGCCTGGAGTGCTTGCTCAAGGCCTAACGGGGAGACTGACAAGCACCCCAAGTGCAGGGTCTTTGTGAGCCATGGTTCCACACGGAGAATGGGCACGCCACGGTCACCTTGTCAGAGACGTCACGACTGAGCGCTCCGCGCAGCGCCCAGCCCACGCCCGTGCACAGCCATGCTCATCGCCAGAAGGGAGCACAGTTCAAATCAGATACAAAATGACACAAAGATCCGGGACTTCACCGCAGTGACGAAAGGAACACTGGGACCGCTGGACTCCTCCCCAAGCCGTTGACCAAGGAGGAGCTGGCCAAGGCAGACCAGATGACAGCCAGAGAGGGGAGACACGTTACGCCTTCAAAGGAAGGGGGCTTGGCTTTCAGAGGGTTAAGAGAGGCCCCCGGAAAAAATAAGGAGGGCGGGAACATTTCTGGGGAGTGGTCATCCTGCACAAATTGGACTCAAGGGAGGGATGTCAGACATGCCTCAGAGAACACATACGATGGCAGCCACCCTGACAGTGCCATTTATTGGGTGCTCATGGTGGCCGGGATGTCACTAGCATCGCTTTTACAGAGGAAGATGAGGCTCAGAGCAAAGCGAGCGGCAGAGTTGGGACTGGAGCCTGGGCTGCGGACCTCAGAGTCTGTCCCCAGGCCCTCCCTCCAATTTCCCCTTTCCCGACTCTCCTGGCCCAGGCCCGGGACCCGGGACTTCTTCAAATGCTCTCAGTTAACCACCAAAGATGCCGGCCGGATCCTGGCCTTGGTTTTAATACTTATACTCTGACCCAGGCGCTGACCTCCCGGGTCTAGCCAGGCCACACCGGCAGCCGGAACCCCGTCAGAGGGAGTGGCGGTGGGGGTCGGAGCAGAGCATGACCACGCGCCCCCACCCGGACCGGCCCACAGTTCTAAGGGCTTTGACCTTGATGACTTGGGAACTGCCAAGCTGGAAGATTTGGTCCTTCTGGAACGCCCCCTCCTGGGAGGCGGGGGAGTGGCCTTCTGGTCACCGCTGCTCCAGGGTGAGGCTTCATCCTCGCTGGCCTGGGGAAGCTGCTCTGGGGGCGGAGTCTTCGCCTTCGATGCCTCTGCTGGCCAGGGGTGGCATTGGGCAGGGGTGAGGGTGGGGCCACTGGTGGTCAGGGTCAGGCCTGTGCCCTCTGGGCGAGGCCATCACAGGGCTACAGTCGAGGTTAGAGGTGGGTCTGGGCCAGACTGGGAGGACTTGAGCTCGGCAGTGCTGGCGTGGGTTTGGCAGAGGCTTCGGACGGGGTGGGGGTAATTCTGCCACGGCGGAGGCTCACCTCTCTGGCGCAGCAGGAGGCAGTAAAGGTGACCCAACCCTTCCAGGCTAGAGTGCTGGGTGGCCGCGTCCGGGTCCTGGCACAGCATTCCCAGCATGGCCATCAGCTGCCCCATCCATCTGAAGTCATTCTTTGGCTGTGGGGAGAGGGCAGGGGGACCACTGATGGCAGAACGCACCCACGGGGCTCCCACCCTGCCACGTGCTCAGCCCAGCACGTTGGTGTCAGGATGGGTCCCCTCGAAGTGTGCGGGAGGGCTGGGGCCGGGATTCGGGCAAACTTTAAGGGGTAGCCAAAAAAACTCAGAAATCAAGGGAAATAATATTTTCATGTAATATTTAGAAAAATCGAAACGAATGGAAAAGATCCACGATAAACAGAGTTTCAAAACTGTAAATAAGACAGTATCGCACCCTGTACTTCTAAGACCGAGCCCCACCCTAACCCCAGACCTGGCAGCGGGCGGCCAGCCCAGGGATTGTTTACAGCGTCACATTAAACACAGCATATTTTCTTTTATCTTGACTGCAGAGTGTTTGGTGCCCCTGGACATGTTTTCTCTGAGACAGGTGCTGTGGAAATTGATTATAAGCAAATAGAAGCCACCTTGAACCCTCTAGAGGGGTCTTCCTGGTCATAGGAAGCTGGGGGAGTCTGTCTCGCGAGCTTTCCCTTGCGAGCAGCCCCTGCTCCCCAACATGGCCTCTCCCCTTAGTGAGGCACGTCGGCCAGGCATCAGGCCCAGGAACTGATTTCCTTATTGCCCCATGAGGCTCCCTGAGGAATGAATGCTGACTTTGGCTGATAAATGCAGAGCCGCTCACTCCCTGAAGGCCAGCTGATGTTCATTCGACCCAGGGGTGACGAGGATAGGTGGAGGTTAAGCTGGAAACGGTTTGCGGGTCAGCTTCGTGGTGGACGGAGGGCGGTGGGGAAGGACGGAGGGAGGGGGGATGGACGGAGGGTGGGCACCCACGCAGTAACTGCAGCCCCAGTCTGGGGCAGGGCGGCACACCTGTGGGCCCTTTGCAGCTGCGGCCTCATCTGATTCCCGCTGTACCTCTCTGGGGAGGACCCATGCCCTCCCATTTCACGAGGAATTGAGGTTCAAGGTGGGCGTTCGGGGTGCTGACAAGAGCCCAACCTCCCAAGTCAGGGGTCGGTCAGGGCACCCGGCTTCAGCGGCTAGTTGGGGAGGACTCGAGAGGTCCTTACCCTCCACCCCTAGCCTGTTTCAAAAAGGGGATCACCTGGCCGGTGCAGCGCACTCAGGGGTCCACCCTGTCCTGGCAGCAGGGGCCCAGGGGACCCTGAACACCAAACCTCGGCAGGCTCGGGCAGGAGGGTGACTTGGCTGGGACAACAGAGCGGCTCTGGGGCATGGGGCCGGCGAGCTGGGCACTCACGTGCAGGTACAGGTTGTCGTTCAGGAATTTGAGGAGGGCCGCAGCTGTGCACAGCCCGCTGCCGCTCGTGGGCCTTCTCGGACACCAGCCACATGTAGAGGTGCTGCAGGGATGCCGAGGAGTGTTGCAGAGAGGACCTGGTTCTGGCCAGGCTCCGCCCCGCCCCAGGCCCGGACCCCGCCCACCGAGCCCGGACCACACCTTCTCAGATCCCCGCCCAGCTCGGCTCAGGCCCCGCCCCTCTACAATCCCCGCCCACCCCTAGCTAAGGCCCCGCCCATCAGGGCTCAAGCTCCTCCCCTCAACCTCCCTCACTCCCAGGTCCAGCCTTTCTAGGCCCTGCGCACAGCCTCTGCCAATCCTGCCCCAGGCGGCCCCGGGCTAGCGGGGTCTTTTCCTCCTCCTGGCACCCCACAGCTGCTCCAAGCCCTCTGAGGCTCCTGGTTCTTAACCTGTCTCGTGCAACACGCCCCTGGCCACAAGGCTGCTTTTCTGTGCGCAGCAGAAATGCACTGAATTATGAAGGAATACCAGGGCGCACGAAACGGTTCCGGCCGACAGTTTTAAGTCAAGCCTGAGTCTCTGTGTTAAGGTGACGTAGGACTAGAGCAGTGATTCTGAAGTCACAGGGGAGCAAACGGTAGTTGGCGATTCCGTGTCCCGGTGATGTCCTGTGACATTTGTGACTTCCACTGGCAGCAGACACAGCCACTTTGGCACTGCTGTGGTTTGTCATCAGCGTTCGCCGGGGAAGGACATGCTACTTTGCAGCTCGAGGTCAGAGAAAATGCAGCTCCCCTCACTCCACGAAAGCCCCTCGCCGGCCACGGTCCGGCGCCCGCTGACCTGACCTCCCTCTAGCCCCGCTGCCCCCGCCTGTGCCTGCTCACGCTCTGGCCGTGCGGGACCCACCGCCTTCCAGCCCCCTGTCCCCGTGTGCCCCTCTTTCCCTTCTCCACTTGGCAACCTTAATCCCCTTGGGACAAACTCCTACTGGCCCTGACCTCCGTCCGACCCTGCCAGCAGAGCCGGCCTCCCCGTCCGAGCTCACTCCCTGCCCCTGGATGCTGTCGCCCCCTGTCCACAGGTGTCCGTGCCTCTTGTCAAGGCAAGACCCCTGGAGGACAGGTGAAAGAGTGGGGGTGGAAGGCTCATGGGACCCCCTCACTCCACAGCTGGGGACATCGCTTCATGGGAGTTCTTCAGTGGGTGAAAGGGCAGATCCTGGCCACAGCCCATTTCCTCACCATCGTCACCCCGTTAGTGTGGCCTCCAGTGTCCACCTGCCGGCCCGTGCCCCTCTTCCCCCCAGGTGTCCCAGATCACTATGAGCCCTGAAGAGATCAGCTCTCAGACCTCCCGGGCCACTTCCTGCCCCCGGATCCGCCCTGGCTTCTCCGGGACACCCTCCTTTGTCCACCCTCTGGCCCAGCCCGACCTGGGTCGCTCTGCCCTCCACTGCCCGCCGCCCTCACCGACAGCAGGAGGTGCAGCTCGTCCGCCGTGGGTCCTGCGTGAGGAGGGTCTGCAGCATCTGGTCCAAGGCCTCTGAGGTCTTGTTGTAGAGGGTCTGTGTGGGGGTGGGGATGATGGTCAGGCGCCAGCAGGCCCCAATGGGTGGCACGGGGGGCCAGGACGTGCGCGGGGCTGAGTGCCGTGGCCTCTCAGTGCTAGTGATGCCCACTTTCTGCAGACTGCCCGGGCCAGGCTGCCTGCCGGAGAGCTCGCGGGGGCCCGGAAGGGCCTCACCAATGTCCCTCTCTGGCAGATAGGGGGGCTGGGCAGGAGGGCCATCTGGGCCTGCCCCAGGGCACAGGTTTCTCAGCGGCCGAGGCACGTCCACTTCTAGTAGGGCTGGCTTCACGGGTGTGCAACCCGCACAGGACCTGTGCTCAGAAGGCCCCACAAGTGCCCCATTTAATGCTCTGCGGTCGCCGGCCTGAATTCTTCATGGGTTTTAAACAAGAGCCCAGCGAATTAGGCAGCTGGTTCCAATTCTTGGGTCTCACACACGAGGCCCCCAACCTTTACTGCTTGGCTGGCCAGGCGCACTCAGGGGTGAAGCAGCCCATCCTCCATCAGGGCCCAGCAGTCAGGGGACGAACAAGCCCATGTGGAGGGCTGTTGCCCTGGGCCGGGGTGACCCCTCATGTGCTCACCCCCATCCAGAGCCAGCCTGAACCCAGCCTTGGGGTGTGGTGTGAAGCGTAGGGCCTGGGGGAAGGTCTGGGTTCAACCCTGATATTCCTATCCTCCCCAGACACCTCCCTTTCTCTGAGCTGACTTTCTCACCCCCTGGACAGTGGCTGTGGGAAAGGTGAGCTAGTGTGTCCATAGGGCCTGGTGGAGTTAACACCAGCTCCCTCTCAAGCCATGGGCAGCGGGCCGAGCTGGATACCCTGCCTGCGAACCCTCTGGAGAAGGGGTGTGGGGCGCCAGGGCTGCACCTGCACGTCGGGTGGCTCCAGAAAGAGGCAGGTGTGCTTCTCCAGGACACCCAGCAGCGGCAGGGCCAGCACGCTGCGGAGGCAGATTGTCAGGAGCTGCGATTTCTTCTCCAAGTCCAGGGGTGGCCTCAGCTTACTGTATGGGGGACAGAGGGCAGTGAGGGAGGGGCATGGGTGCCGGGGATGGGAAGGGACCACCTGGCAGAGCAGACAGGAGCAGACGGGTCCTGAGCAGGGGACCCTCCTGGGATTCAGGCATCCCCTCCCCTCTCGCCTGACCAGACTCGTGTGTGCACTTCTGCCTCCCCGGCCTTTCCCCCCTGTGGCCGGTGGCGGGCCTCCTGTGCAGGCAACTTTCACGGGGATTTGTAAGGGACTCACTGGCCCAGCTGGGAGCAGGGGCCTGCAGAGCCCTGCACCCTAAGCTCTCCTCTGCTGGGCAGACTGATCTCTCCCCAGCCCCGGTTATGCCACTGAGACGTGAACCTCGTCTGCCTGCTCTGGAGAAGGCCGCCCAGCTCCGCCTGCCGCTCGCCAGCCATGCTGGGCCTTGCCATCTCGCCGGCACCATGCCTGACCTGATGGGCTGCCGTCTGATGCCGAGGGAGCCCCTGCGGAGGGCTGGAGCGCCTACCAGAGGCTGGAGATGATGCAGAGAGTCTGCTGGCGAGTCAAGGTGCACAGCGTGTCTTGCGGCTCCTTCTCCATCAAAACCTGCCGATCCCCAGGCGAGGGCTGAATCACTCATGCCCAGGCCTGGCCCGCCCCTGACACCACGTCTCATCTGCCTCAAGACCTCGGTGCCTGGCACCTGTGGGGCACGGGTGAGCTCGGTCACTGACTAAGGCACAGACGTTAGGATCAGACAGGTCACGTCCGAATCCTGGCTGCCCACACACTAGCTGCAGGACTTCGGGCAAGTGTCCGGATTATTCCGAGCTTCATTTATTCACAGGTAACATTGCCTTGTTGCACACGTGCTGTGTCACGAGGACAGACATGCAGAGCACAGTGTCTGAGTCACAGCAGGAGCTCGGTAAATGGGAGCTGCTATTATTATTATTATTATTATTATTATTATTATTATTATTACTTGTAATTGTCCATCACGCACATGTTTCCTCCATTACCCAGATGTGCTGTGGGCCACAGTCTCCAGTGACTAGCGGTCTGAGCTAGGTCAGTGTCAGCAGAATGAGCCCCGGTGTGAGGTCCCCCGGAAGTGGGGACATGCATGTGCTTCCGGGTGCAGAAGCCTGCGAGGAGCCCGAACATGCCCGAGGAGGCCGACAGCCCCCGTTCCCTGCGGGGGCCTCTCGTGGACACTGCTGGTCCGGGGTGGGGGCGCCCGCCCGCCTCTGCCTCCGCCCCAGGACCTGCTCTCACCATCAGACATTCGAGGAGCTCGGGGAGCTGGGAGAACTCGTAGCTGTGGGCACCCTCGTTGCGGCTGATGGCCCCCACCAGCATGAGGATGCCCGCCAGGAAGCTCTGCTTCAGGGTCTCGTCCTGGCAGGGGCGGGGGCAGGGAGTGAGGGCACAGGCGGGGACAGGGAGTGAGGGCACAGGCGGGGGCGGGGAGTGAGGGCACAGGCGGGGACAGGAGAGAGTGAGGCCCATGGTCACACGTGGCCACAGGGACGCTGCCGGGAGGAAGCAGGGTGGCCGGGGGGCGGACGTACCCAGGAGCTGTAGCGGAAGAAGAAGATCATACGGGACAGGATGTTGTCCACCCACGGGAGGATGTGGGCCTTGGCCTTGACCGCCATCTGGCCGTAGGCGAGGAGGATGGTGCTGCTGGCCCACTTCCAGCGCAGGTCATCTGAGGTCTGGCCGCAGTGGGCAGAGGAGCATCAGGGCTCTGCTGGACCCCCACTCCGGCGAGCAGTGACAGGAGGGTCCCCTAGGCCCTAGCAGACTACTGGAGGCAGAGTGTTCTGAGTGGGAGTGGGCCTTGGTTTACCTCCAGAGGACAGCAGGCAAAATGCTTCTGCCCGTGAGAGTTATCTGGGGTGCAGTGTGGACCGGGGGGCCACTCCGGCCAGCTGCACCCCAGTGTCTGGCCCTGGCCTCATGTTTCAGATGGTGCACATGGCCAAGAGCGATTAGTAAACACACAGTGGCCACCAGGGCCAGGCCTGGAGCGGTACCAGAGCCCATCTTCACCCCAACAGCTGGCGAGGGAGGAAGAGGCTACTCAGGAGGAGGAAGCTGAGGCCACGGGGTCAGGCCATGGGGTCAGGCCACGGGGTCACACCACAGGTGGTGCAGAGAGGGGACTGGACCGGAAGCCAGGATGCATGGTCCAAAGCTCGTTCCTTAGGAATCCCTCCCGAGGGGCCCCAACCTTCCTGGGGCGCGGGGCCCGACGTCCCAGCCCCTTGCCGAGGCCGTGGTGACCCAGGCGGAGCCAGCACCTTTGGGGAGAAGCTGTGGAGGCTCCACTTGATGGGCGCGCTCCGGCCGAACTGCTCCAGGACGGCCCACACGTGGTCCAGGTGGCGGGCGGCGGCCAGCCCTGTGGTGAGCGCGATGCCCTGAGGGGTGGGGGAGCAGGGTCGCCACACGGGGTCCCGGGACCAGGCCTGGCCCCTCGCTGGGGCTGTGGCAGCTGAGCCCCAGGAACAGAGGGGACTCCTCTGAGGTCGCAAACGTCGGCCGCTCACCCCAGTACCCGTTAGGACATGCATCCTGAGCCCGACCCTGGTGGGTCTCTCATGGACTCTGCAGGTCGGGGCGGCAGGAGGCCCCCCTGTCACCTCGGCCCCCCAGTTCTGAGCAGACCTGTGCCAGAGGTAGGAACAAGACTCCTGGAAACCAGCGCGTGACGAAAAAGAGGACTGAGCTTGGATGGGCTCAGTCTGTGGTGGGGCAGGGCCCAGCGTGTGACCAGGGTCGGTCGGTGTCAGGACGGGCCGAAGCCTGGGCCCTCACCTCCCTCTGCTTGGGCCACTGGTGGGACGTCTCCAGGAGAGTGCGCAGGTGCGTCCGGACCGTGTTGCCATTCTCCTCGGCTTGAAGGATCAGCCCGTAGTAGACGAACAGGAAGGCCTGGGGAAGGTCCGCTTCCTGTCCCGAGCCCGACCCACCTCTGTCCATCCCCACCCGCCCGGAAGGCCCGCTGCTTCCCCTGACCAGGCCCCGCCCCTCTGCTTCTGTCAGGTCCCCTCCGTTTCTTCTGGGGCCCCGGGCCTTGCTCCAGGTGTCTGTCCAGGCACGGGCGGTGGGGGCTGCTTGTGGGGATGCAGGGGACGGCTCACCTTCTCTGGGGGCTGCTCCTGCTGCGTCCGGTCAGGCCGGGTGAGCGCCCACAGCATCTCCTTGGACCAAACGTCTGTGTTCAGGAACGGGACCGACTTGACGGCTATCTGTGAGCGGACCGGGTGGGCAGAGCTGGAGCGGTCTCCCCTGGGAGCTGGGCCCTCCATCAGCACCCCCACTCCGGCCTTGCCGGCCGCTCGGAGCCCTGACTGCATTGTCCTCTTCCCCGCCTCTCTCTTTTGAGATCTGGGTAAGTTGGTTTCTTTCTTCCTTAACTGTGCGATGGAATTAACCAGTGAAGCCTCTGAGCCTGGAGTCCTCTTTGTGCAAAGGTGTGTAAAAACGACTCCCATTTTTTTGATAAAGGACTACTCGGATTTTCTGTTTCTTCTGGTGTCAGCCTGGGAACTTGCGTTTCTCAGGGAGTTTGTCTGTCCCATCTAATTCGCTTAATTTGCTGGAATCACATTTCATTATGACCATTTCGTGTGGAAAAAAAACGTGTTGTAATATTCCTTCTTTTCTGATCCTGGTGTTTTGTGTTGTTTATTTTCTTGATCAGTTTCTCACATGTCCATCTGTTTTTGGATAACCTGCTTTGGGTTTCATTCATTCTCTGTTGTTTGTTTCTTTAAAAACTCTCTTGGATTTCTACCCTAGTTTGGATTCCTTCCTTCCTTCTACTTACTTTGGGATGAGTTTGCTCTGTTTCTGAGAGCTTAAAATGGAGGTTTCCATCATAGATTTTATGCCTGTCTCCTGTTCTAATATAGGCATTTAAACATATACATTTCTTTCTAAATGTTACTTTTTGTTGAACCCCACCAATGTCCACAGGTTGTGTTCCCTTATCAATCTGTTCCAAATATGTCCCAAGTCCCCTTCTGATTTCTTCTCTGACCCACACGTTACTCAGATGTGTTCTCATTTACAAACATTTGGCATTTTTCCAGATATGTTTTCGCTATTGGTCTTTAATTTATGTTCTGGTCAGAGAACGTAATCTGTTTGATTTCAGCCCTTTCCTATTTACTGAAACTTTGCATAAGGCGCAGCAATGAGCTGCCTTGGTGGTGACTATCCTGTCTGCACTTGAAAGAAATGTCATTTAGATCAATTTGGTTAATTAGGTTGTTCAAGCAGTCTATACCCTGAGTGATTTTCTGCCTTTTCTGTTAATTACCTGTATGGCTGCTGCTGGTCTTATTTCTACTAGATACCATTTAATTACGACAGTTCTGCTGCTAGATGATGCTAATGGCGTTTGACGAGGGCTTCCTGTGTGTCAGCCCTTTATATGGATAATTTCCTATCGTCCTCACAGCAGGCATTTGAGCTAGGTGCTCTCAGCCCCATCTGGCAGGTGAGGAAACTAAGGCATGGGGCGGCATAGGCGGTCAGCCAGGTCACACGGCTGGCGTTGGGTGCATTCGGACTTGAACCCAGGTCTGCCCGGGTCTTGCGCCCCTTCTCACAGCCACACCTGGATGGTCAGCGAAGGACCTGAGTGGACACCGGGCCTCAGCCATGGCTCCTCCAGTCCCCCTGACTGGCTGCCTTCCTGCCCTGCTCAGATTCAGATCCGGCCTCTGCATCCTCTCCAGCATCCCCCGCCCCCCGTCATGGGCCTTGTGTGTGCTGGACACCTGCCCTGTGCCAGGTGTCTAGGAGCCAAGGTTCAAACTACCCCAGGTACCAGCCCCATGACGATGTCACCTCCCCTCCCTCTGCAAGCCTGTTTGCTCATCTGTGAAGTGGGGTTCTCCCTTCCTCCTCCTCACCCCTTTTCCTCCTAGGGCTGAGCAAGTGCCCATCCATTGTGGTTTGCTGCCCACTCCCCCTCCGTTGTCCCCACAAAAGTCCCCAGGGCCCGCTCCCTCCCTACCTGGGTCAGCTTCTCTTCCCAGCATGCCTTCTCTCCCTGGCTGAAGAGCTGCTCTGTGGGAGACAGGGTCCCTGGAGGCCGGGTCTGATGTCCACAGCCTGGGGCGGGTCTCAGGCTCCGTCTCCCTGATCCCTCAGACACTGTGCTGCCTCCGCCTGTCCCCAGAGGACCGTGAGCCCTGCTGGAGCTCAGGGTCCAGAGCTGGGCTGGAGCTCTGGCCCTGCTGGCCTTGTCGTGTGGCCTCAGGTGGCCAAGTGAGGCTCAGCAATGGCAAAGGGAGGGGTCCCCCGGCACGGCCCTTTGGGATGTGCTGGGGTCCCCTCAACGTGGAAAAATAAGGGAGACTGTGAGACGGGAAACTCAGTGTCAGAGGGAGGGGCCGCTCGAGGGTTCCGACACACCCAGGATGGCCAAGGGGCGGTGGGCCGTGGGGCGCCTGGCCAGCAGAGCTCTCTGCCAGAAATGTGCTTCATCTCTCACGGGACCTGCCCCGCCCCGCCATGCTCTGCTGCAGGCAGAGGGCAGCCTGGGGCCGGGCGTGAGCGGGGCGGGACGTACGGTTGGCGGTCAGGACGCCCATCACGTAGAGGCTGCTTCGGTGTGGGAAGACGCCCGTCAGGACCTGGGTCTCCAGCTGCTGGGCCACTGGCCGCCACGAGTGTCTGCAGATGGCCACCAGCACGTCACCGGCCGCGTCCTGGTACGCCTCTTCCAGCTCCTTCGGGAGTGGGGGAGGACGCCGTGAGAGGGGGCGCTCCCGCGGGCCTGGCATTGGGCCCGCCGGGTCTGCTGTCACAGGCAGGGACGCTGTTGACAACCCATTTGCTGGACAGAAAACTGAGGCCAAGGAGTCAGCATACTGGCCTGGGAACAACGTCACGTCCTTTGACTCTTTATCACCATGAATTCAGAACCAGTCTATGTTCCTGTCTGGAGTTCTCTGGCATCAGGCATCAGCTGCGGGGGTGCGGAGGCCCAGCCCCCCGGTCCCCTGGCCCTCCCGCACCCACCCGCGCCCTGAGGCTGGCTCCGGCTCGCCAGGCCCTGGGCTTTGCTCGATGCGGATGTTGGTATTTTTTTTCGATTTTGCTCCAATTTGGGGATTCTCTTCTCTGTTTCTGAGTGGGGCGTCAGGCAATACCTGTGGCTGTCAGCTGAGACAGGTGTCACGGGACCGTTTGGTGGCATCTGACAGTGAGGGGGTCTCAGGTCTCTCCCTGGGTACCCTGTGGTGGTTGAGTCATCACCTAAAGTTATTATGTCACATATAGTTTACTGGAGGTGCAGGTATGAGGGCTTCTCCTGAGAAGGTGGATAGAGTCTGATTTTCCTCTTTAAAAAAAGTCTGATTTTTCTCTTAAAAAAAAAAAACAGGTGTCACCTAAACTGCATTCGTAGACTTTCTAGAAGGACAGCCCCGGCCACTCCTGGGAGCTGGAAAGCAGGTCGGCGAGAGGTCGCTGGGCCGAACACTGAGCCAGCAGCGGGACGGGTGAGAGCCAGCCCCCCAACACTGCACAATCTCCCTCTCATTTGGTGGGAACCCAAGGAGCCTATGTCTCCTGGACTCTGAGGCTGAGGTGGGGGTGGGTGGGAAAAGCACCCTAAAAAGCAGGCAGGGGCCTAGGCACCCTCCCACTCTGCACGCCTAGAGGGTCCAGCACTTCCTAGAGGCTGGGTGCCCGCAGAGGGTTGGGGAGGGTCTCGGAGAGGAGAGGCCAGGCCTGTTCGCACAGAGTGGTCGCTGGGCGGGCCAGCCCTCCACGACACCGCCCAAGGCCTCAGCCTCCAGGCTGGCGCTGGACCAGGGTCTTTGGGAGACCTCGATGGCCCAGGAGGAAAGACAGAGGTGCTGACATTGGGGTGGGGGGGGAAGAAGGCCGTGCATTCGCCTCATTATTCAACAATGGACCCCAAATCCTACCAACCCCACCTGCGTATTCAGAGCACCCTATCGACGACTCCTAACCCCGACAGCCCTGGGGCGGATAAAACCCGCAGCCACAAACCGGATGAAACCCACAGAAAAGCAGCCGGCGGGAGACGGAGGCCTAACAGAGACGGGAACTTTAGGCAAAGCCTCTGAGTGACGGGAGAATGAATGTACGAGCAGCACCGAGCAGCACCGCACGGGAGAGCAGCATCCTGGGAACCGAGTCCGGCTCTTGTGAAAGCCACAGAGGGGAAGGCGCAGGCGGGAAGCGCGATTCGAAGGTTTGGAAGAGTCAGGGCGTCCGGCACCCCGGGGCCGAGCCGAGCAATGCGGGGGCCTCGCCCGCGGAGGGACGTAAGCCGTTTTCCATAGAGGAAGGAGCTGAACAGCCAGACGGCCGAGACACGGGGCCGCACAGCCTGGTGGCCAAAACCGGACTCGGAGCGGGGCACACTGCACTTCTGAACTGTGCCCGAGACACTTCACGATGCCGACGTAAAGCTTTTTTAAACATTAAAAAAGAAGTTCAGAAAGAAACGAGAGCAGCGGGTATGGACCGTGTTCTGTTTCGGGTGACGCACGGACGCCTCCCTGGGGTGCGTGGGGCTCGTCACGCCTGCCGCTTGGCAGCGGGCCATGGCTGCAGCCACGGCCCCTGGATGTGGAGCCTCCACCCCTCCCTCTGCAAACGGGGGTCATTAACACCTGCCGCGGGCTCAATTATGTGGAGTGCCGGAGCCTGGACCCTTGGCGGGCAGCCTGGTGGCCAGTCGCTGCCCTCCGACCACGACTCGTCATATGTTTCATGACTGGTCCCATCATGTGGCTACCCTGGGCTGGTGGCCTGAGTAAATGCTCCAGGCCCCCAAGCCCTTGGAGCTGTAATCAGCCGAGAGGGTTGGCCAGCCTGGGGCAGCCCCTGGACCGCAGGGGTGGGGGACAGTTCAGGTCCGAACCTCTAAGTCTCCATCAGGCAGAGTCCTGAAGGCAGGCAGCCAAGGGCTGAACTACAGCCTGGAGACGGGCAGGGGCGGGGCGTGGACGAGTGGTGGGAAGGGAGGGAGGTGGTGGCAAGGGGGAACCTGGAGCCTGTCCCAAGGTGGGACCTGTGGGAACGGGCTACGGGCCGCTGCAGACACCTGGCCCTTCCACTCACGGCCTGAGGCTCCGCACCCCGCCCTTCTCAGCTCACAGTGGGTGCGTGGGGTGTCCCCTTGGAGGGGCTGGGGTAAGAAACTGAGAACACGGACAGAGGTTGCCTGGTTGACCACGAGGCTGGGCAGGCCCCTGTCTGCAGCCCTGGGGGAGCTGTAGGCACCTGGGAGCCCTGGGGCGGGGGAGGGGCCCACCGTGGACTTGGTCATGTTCTCCAGGGCCAGCTTCATGAAGGCTTCCCTCCAGGTCTCCTCCAGCGAGTCCATGGCTCCGATGACGGTCTCCAGGACGTGGAGCAGCCGGAACCTGTGCCGGTTGGAGATCTGTGGGTGGCGGAGTGAGCAGAAGCTCAGAGACAAGTGGGGTCGGGCCATGCGGGAGTCCCCAGCGGGAGCAGAGGTGGAGAGAGGGTGAGGAGGCCAGAGGGGAAGGTCCCGGCCGGAAGCTTTTGGCCGTGGCTCCGACAGCCACTTAGGAAGCACCTGCTATGGGTCCTGAGCTAGGTTCTGCAGGGACAGATGGATAAAAGCTTGTCCCTGTCTTCAGGAAACCGCCGTGGGATTTTAAAAGCATTCCATCTCTAGAGCTCGTTTATTCATTTATGCCCTTATTCACTCATTTGTTAAAACTCAGACAGATCTTCCCCCCATCATCCGCCCAGCCATCTATCCATCCATCCACTCACTCATCATCCATCCATCCACCACCATCCATCCATCCGTCTCTGCCACCTAATGGCGTTGTGACTTAGGTGAGTCACTTCCCTTCCCTAAGCCTCAGTCGGTTTCCTCGTCTATGGGGAATCATAATGTCTGTATCATGAGACTGCTCTGAGGTTGGTCACCACACGTTGGCCCGCTTTCCTCCCGCCCCCACCCTCAGCCCACTGGCCAGATAAGGAGCTTGACGGGTTCGAGTCATGTCACTGCTGTGTGGAGAAGCCAGGGTTCGAGCTTGCTTGGGCTCCAGCCCCCCTCTGCTCCCCATGCCTCCCCTGCACGGCCCGAGTTGCTCCCACCTCAGGGTTGTCTACGAAGTAGTCATAAATGGTTTCCAGCACCAGGTTGGGGGCCCTGCGGGCCATGTCCTTGACCTTCGTGGCGATGTGCTTCAGGCGGAGGGCATCCGAGCCGTTCAGTTCTCGGAGCATCTTGAAGCAGACGGCTGAAGCCGATGGCGAGAAGGTGTGAGGGGTGGCGGGCCAGGCTAGGTGGGGCAGGGAGGGGTCAGGCTGGGAATGGGAGGGGGTGATCTGGGAATGAGGACCAGGCAGCTGGACACGTTGGACGTCCTGGGCCTCCTGACGGTCCACTCGGTCCTTCTGGGGTTTGAGACAGGAGGAGACGCAGGGGAGCATGCCCGTCTGCAGAGCCTTATCCACCCGCGCGCACGCTCATCCATTCACTGATTCAACCACCTTGTCATCCATCCACTGATCCATTCATCTATCATCCGCCCATCCATTGATCTGTCTGTCCATCCACCTACACATTCACACAAATGTCCGTTCCTCAGTCCTTCTGTCCATCTACTTGTCTGTTCATCCACTAATCAACCATTAATAAAGTTATCCATCCACCCGCCCATAGGTCAACCCATCCGTCCATCCACCATCCACCCATCCATCCACTATCCATCTACCCATTTGTCTGAAAATTCGTTCCAGTGAGTGGGCCAGGCCTGAGCTGAAGTTCTGTGGTGGGCAGGGTACGGGAGGAGTGTTGGAGGTGGGAGAGAGGGCATTTCTGGGGGGCTTTGGTGGCCAAGGAGAGTGTGCAGGGCTCTCTGCTGAAGCTGCACTGTGTCTGCACCCCCGGCACCCCCTGGCCCTGACGGGTGGACGCCCCCTGGCCTTGTCCCCAGGCCTCCTTGAGGTGGGGCACATGAGGGTCTCTGCTGGAGCCTGAGTCCGGAGCCGCGGTCACCTGCGTTGTAGGCTTCCTCCAAGAACAGCTTGTGCTCCTGGGGCACCAGGGCAGCCTGGCTGCTGCGCGACTTGCTCAGCAGGATGGTGGCCGAGTGCACTGGCCTGTCCCCGGGGGCAGAGCTCTGAGGTGCCTTCCTGTAGGACAGGTCCCCCGTGGGTTCGGAGATATGGAAGGAGATTCTGAAATGGAAAGGGGTCCTGGGTGTGTGCACCTGGGCGCCCCGGGAGTGTTCAGGGATGGGGGTGCAGTGGACGCTGAGGGCCGGAGTCGGCGTGGCCACGTCCCCCCGTGCTCCCTCCCTTTCGTTCGGTGGGCCGGCTGAGCCCGGGGAGGAGGGCCGGGGTCCCGTGGTCTCATTGCCCGTGGGACTCCCCAGCAGCTGCTGGTGGGGCAGACGTGGAGGGCTCAGGGTGCCGCGTGTCCAGCTCTGACACGGAGGAGGAGCCGGGCTTCTCTGGACCACGGAGGCTGCGTGGGGTCTCGGGGGGCTCGGGAGCGGCGGGTGTGGCGGGGGAGGGCTGTTCTCCACCTGCCCCACGCTGGGCTCCCCGTCCCCAGTACCCACCGCGGGCACGGCACGAGCTCTCTAGGCTCTGGGGGCGTAACGGCGAGCAAGGTAACGACAGGCGGCGGCAGGTCCAGCAGGCTCGTTCGCGGGAGGCTCCCCTCTCAATGTTTTACGTATCTGTTCCACCATGCAAGGCATGTGTCAGACCGCGTCACTCGAAATCCTCCGGTGGCTCCCCACACACAAAACGCTACTAGAACTGGGGTGTGAATTTAGCAAAATTGCAAATATAAAGTCAGCACGCAAAAGTCAGTCGTATTTCTGTACAGCGGCAGCGAATAATTGGGACGTGAAATAAAAAGGTACTGTACAGAAGAGACTAAAGATCATGAGATATTCAGGTGTAAATCTAACAAGTAATTGCAAGATCCAGATCTATACACAAAGTACGTAGTACAAAATAATGGACCGAACAACGTAAAGTACAAAATAATGATGACAGAAAACAAAAAAGCCTTTAATAAGTGGACACGTGCCATGTGCGTGGATTGGGAGACTCAAACTTGGTACGGTATCACTTTTCTCTAAACTTATCTAAATATTTCATACAATTCCAATTAAAATCCCGGCAGGATTTTTTTTTGTAGTAACCAACAAGTTGTTTCCAATTCATATGGAAAGTACAGGAGCTAAGACGGCTGAAGCGATTTCAGGCACAGGAAAGACGCAGGGGTGGCCCTACTGGTTCCGAGCTTTCCCGTAAAGCTGCAGAGATCAGGACAATATGGCATCAGCAATGAGAATAAATGAAGCATAGGAATATAAATAAATGGAGCAAAATAGAGTCCAGAAACAGACCCCACGCGTAAGGCCAACTGACAGTGGATAAAGATGCAAAAGCAATTAAAATTAAGAAAGGATGAGCAAGTGGTGCTGAATTATTGGATCCGTTCATGCCAAAACCCCAACTCATGCCTCAAACTATGTCCACAAATGAACTCAAAATAGACCATGGACCTGAAAGGAGAGCCTACAATTCTAAAACTTCTAGAAGAAAATATAGGAGAATATCCTCGTGACCTCGAGTTAGACACAATTTTCTTAGCTATGACACGAAGCATGATCCATACAAGAAAAAATGATAAAGTGGGTTTCATCAGAATCAAGAACTTCCGCTTTTGGAAAGCCATCTTTAGGAAATGCAAAGACAAGCTTCAGACGTGGAGGCAATATTGTCGAATCACGTGTCCGATGAAGGGCGCCGTACAGAACACGCAAAGAACACAAAGCAAATAAAGCCGAAACGCAAACCACCTAACGAAACGAGGGCAGAAGGTTCGAACAGACCTCTGCCCAAGGAGGTAAACAGGCGGCAAATAAACCCATGAGGTATTCGACATCCTTCCCCACTCGGGGAACGAAATGGAAACCCCGGGGGGCTGTCACCCCGGAAGGCGTGACGGCAGAATCCCGAGGCCGCAGAGCAACTGGGCGTCTTGTGCGTTGTGGGTGGGAACGCCGAGCCGAACGGCCAGTGTGGAACGCCGTTCGCCCCTTAGAAAGTCAGACGCGTTTGCCGTGCCAGGCGGCTCTCCCACACCTGGGCGTTTACTCAGAGGCGAAGGCCACCTGGGTTCGCACAAAAATCTAGACGCCAACGTTTATAGTGGCTTTTTTTTTTTTTTTTTTTTTTTTTGTAAACTGGCACGTGCATAGGCTGAGGTGCGGCCACACTGCCAGGCAACGAGAAGAAATGAATTATTGATCCCCGCGGGAGGCTCTTCAATGCGCCGTGCTGTGTGAGAGAGAGCAGACACCTGAAGCTACACAGGGCCTGGGCGGACTCATCCCTTCCTGCCTGCATTCATTCAGTGGGTGTTTATTAACTGCCTACTGTGTACCAAGCACTACCCCAGGCCCTGAGAGTCCATCCAAGAACAAAACACACAATCCCTTTCCTTGGGCACTTATATTCTTGGCGGAGAAAGACAATGGACGGGCAAGAAGCCATGTGCTGTGTCAGCCTGGGGACAGTGATATGGCAGGGGTGGCGGGGGAGGGGGTGGAAATCAAGCAGTGGCAAGGATCAGATAAACTGTGAAGGTCAATTTTAAATGCCTCGGTTTAGGGGGTTTAGCCCAGGACGTGCCCAGGGCGTGTGTTGGATAAACGAGGAGTGAATGAAAGCATTCTGGGATTCGGGCTGCTCCCCGCAGCCCTACACGACTTCCTGCCTGGGAGGACGGTCACCTCCCTTCCCGACACCTCACCCACCCATTGCCGCCAGTGAGGATCCTACCCACCTCCAACAGGTGGCAGGACAGAGAGGGACAGGAACCTGTCCCAGCACACACAGCCTTGGCATAATGGCGCCGGTTCAGACCTGGGCCCTGACCCCAAAGCCTGCGACCTCGGGAGCTCGGCCTTTCACACAGAGCCTGGGTGGCGCCACCTTATCGAGCATCTCACCCGGGGCCATAGGCACAACGAGACCCATCATCTCACCCCGAGCTTGCATCCCAGCCCTGCCGGGACCAAAAGGGAATGTGTTTTTAAATAAGGGAAAACGTCCGGAACCAGCCAGGCAGACAGCTGCGGACTGCGGGGGGGGGGGGGTGCTCTCGCCTTAGAAGCATCGAGATGTGGCGGCGGCAGAGGAGACTGGCCTGACAACGCCCATGGGGACGACGGCGTGCAGGCCTAAGCCACGGGGTCCAAAGGCAGGAGCGGGGGTGCTCACGGAACAGCCCGCAGGGAGACCACTGCCAGAGTCAGCTCGGGACCCGCCCTGGGAGAGCCTGGGGAGCCTACCCCCCGCCCCCGAGCCCCGCAGGGGCCACCGCCAGCCTGGGGGGCCGAGGGGGACGCAGGGCGAGCACCTGCAGACTCTGGGGCCTGCTCAGGACGCTGGGGATGCTGGGGCCAGAGGCCCTGGAGGAAGCTTCCTAGGAGAGGAAGTGGAGGCTCAGGGGAGCAGGTGGTGGCCAGCCCCGCGCCCACCCGTCCACTCGCCCACACATCAGGCGGGCATGGGCGCGGGGGCTGGCACACGGCTAGTGACACCTCTGGCCCCGCTCCCCCCCACCCCCCGAGCCGTCTGCAGCCACACAGCTTTGTGCCAACGGCAGAGTCTGGGCTCCGATCCCGGCTCCCTCCCTCCCGGCTACCTCTCCGCCCACCCTGGACCGCAGGGTGCCCAGCCCTGCACCCCTCCCCAGCTGCTGTGGGTGGTGGCGGGAGCCCTCCCTCCTCAGCCCCGGGCCTGGGTCTCATCCTTGCTGCCCCAGGAAGAGGGAGAGGCCGGGCGCCCAGGAGAGGCAGGGCTTCAGGCCCCCTCCTCGGCGCCCACGCGCCCCGGTCTGGCGCTGGGCTCACCTGGGGTTCTGGGACGTGCCCGATGACGCCCTGTCAGCCGTGGTACGGCTGTGTGGCTTTTCCGCATGCCGCCTGTCCATGTCGGGGTGTGGTCTGGAGAACCCACAGGCCCCAGCCGCCGGCTCTGTCCTCGTGCCCAGGGGGGCGGCCCTAGCTCTGGGCATCTCCTCCCCAGCCCCACCAGCCCTGACCTCACCCCCGAGGTCACAATGGTTCTAGTGTCTGCTTCCGGGGACAGCGGTGTGGGACCAGACACCGCGTTCCCAGTGTGACCTCGGACCCAGCCCTCCCATCTCTGGTTCTCAGTTGTCCCTGGAAGACCCACGGAACCAGCCCCCGCCCACGCCTCGGACGGCAGCCTGGCGAGACAGCCTGAGACAAAAGGGCCGGCCACGTGGGGGCCGCTGACCCGAGAAGCCGCGAGACGGTGAATGTGAGTTGTTTTAAGCCCCCAGCTTCGGGTTGTTCGTTACGCAGCAGTAGGTAACCGCTACGTGTTCTGTCCCAGAAAAAGTGGCCGAGTTAGGGTTCCGTGTGACTTCCCACCACCCTGGGCCACGGTCCAGCCGCACAGCCGCAGCGTGGAGCTGGCTCCGGGAAGCAGAGCGGACCCCTGCATGAGCCCTTGTCACGTAGTTGGCTCCTGGAGGCCTTCGGGGGGCTCGCGGGCCGAGGGCAGAGAGAGAGAGGAGGCTGCAGCGCCCGCGGACTGTCGCCTCCAGGACCTGCTGCTGGGCCGGCAGCTCTAGCCCGTGGGCACCTCCCTGTGGCCAGCCAGCCCCTGGGCTGGAGGAGTCCTCGCCAGTGCAGCCCCTGCCTTCCGGAGACGGCGTGTGGCAGGCCCAGGCGCACGGCGGGTGAGGTCTCAGCGAGGCAGACGCCCAACAAGGCACGGCTGCCGGCTTTCTGGGCAGCACCCCCCGGTCTCAGTGCTGTGACCCTCGTGACATTCTGGCCAGGTAGCCGGGGGGTGGGGGACTGGGGCTGGCGGGGCGCGGCGAGAGGGAGCAGGAGTGCGTGTTCATGGAGGCCTCGGCAGGTCCCTGGCGCTGTCGGAGTGTCACTGGGACCTGCAACCCCACCACAGGTGCAAGGCCAGCAGGCGGGGCCTGGGGCGGGGACACCGTTCCCGCACCTCCCTCGGGAACGGGAACAGAAACCTCTGGGCGTAACTCGGTGTGCCCGGAGCCCCGACTCGCGTCCAGCTGCGACCGGAAAACTGTGGCCACGGAGCCGTTCATGAGGAAGGGGCCCTGGGAGCCAGGACAGGCGTCGGGGGAGCGCCCCTCCCTGAGGACGCCCCCCAGGCCTCCGGCCGTGCTCCTGTGGCCGGGTGGCCTCGGCCAGCGGTGCGCTAGGGCCACCCAGCGGGCTTCTGACGGGCCCTCAGGTTTTCAGCAGCTTTGAGAGTTGTTTATTCAATACGGCCACGGGAGCTTATAATTAAGGGGATTATGTCCAAAGTGTGACGCATGCCCCCGCCCTCGACTTCGTGACGGCCGGCGTTTCTGCCTCAGCCCTGCGGGGCGCGTGCGCTGCCGGCTTCCTGTCTCTGCTCGAGTCCGCATGCCACGCCGCCATGCCGGGGGCGGGAATCCAGCCAGCGAGTCACACCGTGGCAATGGCCCACGCTGCAAGCCAGGGCTCCTTGCTCAATGCTCGCCAGGTCCATCAGGCCACTTGGGCCAGCCAGGTCCCCTCCCTTGGGAGTCCGAGGCCTTAGGGCTCCAGGCAAGAGGGAGGGGAGAGAGGAGCGGGTACAGAGACAGGCTGAACCCTGAGGGGGACGAGCCCTGAGGGGGACGAGCTGGGGCTCACTGGTCCTGGCCCAGACCTCCCCAGGGCCCTTGGCCCTGTGGGTTCCTGGCATGTCCTAGATAATGCATACCTGGATCATGGTGACGCAGTTGTTCTGTGACCTCTTTTCACAGAACTTTCCGGCAAGTCCTGGCCGGTGAAGGCATGGGCTGCTTTGGAGGTGGCGTACCCTTCTTTTTGGGAAACTGGATGGGGGGGCACTTGAGCATCACAGCAGGTGGCTGGGAGTGGATCGACCTCGGCCCCAGGACTTGGGGTCACCTACTGAGGCCTGGGGTCTGACCCTGTGCACACCTGTCCCCCCAGCCCTCACCACACGATGACGTGTGGGTGAGCCCATGGACCCCCCCAGGCCTGAGCCCCAGGGTGCCAGCTCCTCCCCAGGGGAGGCTTGAGGCCCGCCCGCACCTCCCCTCGGCGCCAGCAGGTGGAGCCACTGGCCCGGGCAGGACACCAGGCGGGGACAGGGCCGCTGGAGTGTGAACGCAGGTTCTTTGAGTGACACTGGCTCCTCCACCCCACAGCCCTCCCAAGCCCAGATGCAGAGCGGCGGGTGGGGGTGTGGGCACGAGGCAGACCCAACATCCCACGGCCTGGGGGGTAGGGGGGGGGGGGTGCGACACCACTGATGCGGGGAGGCGGCAGGTCTGGGAGAACTCCCCCCGTCCCGCCCCCCACTCCCTGCACCCTGGCTCCGGCTGCAGCTGAGGACCATACAGGGGCCACTGCTCCTGCCCCAAAGAGGAGGGGCCTGGCTCGGGGTCCGGCCAGCCAGGCCGCTCTCCCTGACCCTTCTGCCCGCTCTGTCCAGCACTTGGCAGCGGCTTCGGCTCCCGCCCTCGCTGGGCCCCCGAGGCAGCTCCCGCCTGGCAGGCCCGCCTGGGCCCTGGCCCTGGGGTGGGCCCACGCGAGCCCGCCTCAGTCACCGAACCCTCCCCGCCCCGACACTGCTCCAGGGCCCTTCCCCCAGGCCCCACCCTGGGGCTCCCCCACTGCACACTGTGCCCCACAAAGGCGGAGACCTGGCGTTCTCGCCCTGCTGGTTACCACAAAGCGTCTGCGGGGCCGGAGCAGCAGGTGGGCCCCTTGCGGTGGCTGCCCGAGGTGGGTCCCACCGGAGGGTCTGGGGCCCATGGGATGGGGGCCCGGAGCCAGCAGAGGCTCCAGGGCCCAAGGACATTGTCTTCCAGGTTCCCTCCGCCCTCTGCACCCCCTCCTGATCTTCCACAGGAGAAAAGGGGAAAGAAGGCAAGGGAGAGAGGTTTCTCCTTCACTCTCTGAAATGAGATTTAAAAAATAACTCTGAGGCAGCAGCAGCACCAGGAGGGATTATCCAGGTGCGGGCTGCGCCGGGCAGGTCTGGAGGACCGTCACCCCCCGCAGTGGCCTGCAGGCCTCAGCTGTCACTGCTCTCTGCCTGCACCCCTTTCTCCGCCCCTCAGCCAGGCAGGAAAGGGGAGCTGTGAGCAGGGGCAGCTGCCGAGAGCGGAGGTGACCGATGGGGAGGAAGGAATGTGTGGGCAGCGCCCTAGGCTGCGGAAGGGGCCTGGCCCCCGCTGGCCTCCCCCCCCCCAGCCCCTTGTGCTGCTCTTGGAGGGCTCCCTGCTCACCAGCCGCACGGCCCCCTGGCTGCCCCCCCTGCCCCAGGGCCTCCGCACACGCAGGTCCTCAGGCCACGTCCCGTCCCTTCACACGACACGCCGCCCCCAGCATCCTTTCCCCAAGAGGCCGACCCTGATCACAACCGCGTCCCCCCTGCCCATGCCACCGTCACGGCTTCAGACACCTTCCTTCCGTGGTCTTGTCATGATTGGTGTTTCCTTTGTGTATCGATCACCTTGTCTTTTATCTGTGTCTCCGGGAGTCTGCACGCTCCCATGGGTGCTTCCTGCTTCTGCAGTTCAATGCCAGCCCACCTTTCTCTGTTTAGGGCGGCCGGCCCCTGGCTGAAGGTGCCAGAGGAATAATTCTCCTGGACCAGCACTCAGCCCGTGACCGACGAGTGGGTGAGTGGCCAGCTGGCTCTACACCCCTCACACAGGATGGCCAGTGGGGCTGGGCCGCAGCGGCTCCCAGAGGTGACCACTCGCCTGATGACACCCTTAGCTGGCCTCCTTCTGTCCCCTGGAGATGCCTCCCGGTGACCTCTTCCCCCCACATCACTGCCTTAGGGTCTGGTGGTAGGCTGCATGATGCCGGTCATTTGGGGAGGAAGGATTTCACATGCTCACCTCTGGGTGGGGCCGGCTGCCCAGAGAGTCTGGCCAGGGGCCGAGTCCAGGCTGCCTTTGCCGGCCCCCAGAGAGGTGAGACACCGTGGCTGCAGAGTCCAGGGCCTCCCGCCCTCCTCACATGCCTCCTAGGCCCCCACAGGGTCCCTGAGACTGGTCTGGTCTGATCTGCACCTCGGGGACGGTGGCACTGCGGAGTCAGGGCTGCAACTGGCTGTGGACCCTGGAGCACCGTGGTCGGGGATAGCCGTGGTCGGGGATGGCCATGGTCGGGGAGCGTGGCTGGCCTTCGCTGGGCACGGCCACCACTGCCCCTGTGCATTGACAGCATGGGCACCATGGGCAAAGGGGTAGACTGTCACGGGGCCATTAACCTGGGCGGGTCGGTGGGGATGGACGGACGTCCCTGAGTGCCAGGGTAGGGCCGAGATGGTTCCAGAGAGCGGCCAGGTGAGCTGCATGGTGCGGGGGAGCAGTCGCTGTGCCGGCTGACCCCCATTACCCTCCCACACCTTCCGCCTGGCCCCAGCCCGCTCCTGGTGGGGCCCCTTTAAATGCAGGGTTCTCTCCTCCCATGGGGAGCCCCTCCCCCAGTCTCCTGGGCAGCCAGGTAAACAAGCCAGCAGTCCAGGCTGCTGACATGGCCTCCCCCTGTTCTGGGACCCCAGCCCTGCGGGTCTGCCTCCTCCTCCTGTCGCTACTCCAGGTGAGATACTGGCAGGGGGGGGACGGGGCAGAAGGGGGTGCCTGTGGCATCTGGAGCTCTGAGAATGTGGGAGCAGCAGCAGGCACCCACCACCTCCTCCTGGGGCGGGGGCTGGGCCAAGGTCATACAGCAGGGCAGGGCTGAGGTTGGACGCGGCCCCACCCCCTAACTAGCAGCCCCTTCCTCCTGCTCTCCTTGAGGGCCAGCCGCCCTGCACCCCTCCCAGGGCTCGTGCGGCCCCTGCACCCCTGAACCTGGAGGTGGGACATTTCTCCTTCTTCCTCCTCCAGGAGGCCTTCCAGATCCTCCTCTGCCCACCTTCCTACAACCCCACTGGACCCCAGGTCCTCAGAAGCACGCACCCACTGTCCCTAGTGGGGAGCAGCAGGCATCCGCCCCAGCCCGCGGCCGCTCCCCACCCCCGACTCCTCGAATCGTGGACCTGGTCACTGACTGTCATCCACGATTTCGTCCTTCGCCCTGCCCCGCAGTCCCTCAGACTCCTCTCCAAGAGTCTTGTCCCACAGCCTGGTCATGCCCTTGGCCTTGTTGGCATGGAGACGGCAACCGGGCCCCGGACCCTCCTCCCGCCCCAGCTCAGGCCCTCTGGAGCTAAACGCCAGCAGGACTCCCGGAGGCCGGTCCAGTTCCCGGCACTGTTCCGCCTGCTCCCACCTGTCCCGCCCTCCCCGCGCCCGCCCTCTGCGTGATCATCCCGCCGTATTGTCACACGGGCCTGGCAGCCTCCCAGCTCCCTGCCCACTCCCGGCCTGGGCTCCCGCGGAGTGGGGCTGGGATTAGATGCAGCCACACTAATGGCCTCTTTAAATTCCTGACTGCCGCCTGCCCGAGGGGCCCGCCGTGACCCCGTCCCCCGCATCCCTCTTCTCCCTCCCCACCCTGTCCCCTGCATCCCTTCCTCCCTCCCCACGCTCCGCCGCTGGTCTGGCTCCCTCTTTCTCTGAGAAACTAAAGCCATCAGAAGAGGACTCTTGTGGCCTCCTGGCGGCAAGGGCGCCCGCCCACCTGCACCTGTGCTGGCTCTGTCCCCCCCCCCCCATGCCTGCTCCCAGGCACGGCCCCATCCCGGCTCCCAGCCAAGGCCAAGTTCCACGCGCCCCATCCCCGCCTCCGACTCGGCCCTCATTCCAGTGACTCTCCCCCCTCCGCGTCTCTTCACCAGACCTTCCTGTCACAGAAGCACACAGCCGTTTATCCTGCCTCTTGACCCTGCTTCCCTTTCAGCTGCCCCCCGACTTCTCTGCTCCCCATTTACGGCAAAACTTCTTGACAGCTCATTTTCATGCACGGCCTCCCAGCCGCTCCCCGCCATTTGCTCTTGACCCCCCCCTCGAACCAGTCCCCCCTTCCCAGCACCTCACTAACAGCTCTGCCCAAGGTCGGCGATGACCTCCACCTGGCTAAACCCGAGGTCCGTGCCCAGGCCTCGTTTGCCGTGACCTGCGGGCAGCTGTGGCTCAGACGGTCCTCCCTGTGGCTCCGCTGGCTCCCTCCGCATCTCCCTGACCTGGTGAGGGGAGAGGGGCCTCCGTGCTCACACCCTTGGTGACCTGCCACTTCTGTGGCTTTACTGCCACCTTCCAGGTGTCTCCTCCAGCCTAGAGACCCCCCCCCCCACAGACTCACAGCCAGCGGTTCTCTTTGCCTGTCCCCTGGCCCCTGCTGCTGCCCTCCCCTCCCCCCACCCCCGCCTGCACCACCACTGCCACCCCTGCCTGGCTAACCGCAGGTCAGACGATGGCCCTCACCCCGCTCTGGCACCCGGGCCCTCCCCTGTCCTTTCCTGGGGGCCCCACCCACAACTCCCCCTGTTGTCCACCCACAGCAGCACCTCACAGCCCACCCCCCCACTGCCGCCCACTAGTTGGTCCTGGGCTGGAGGCCAGGCCAGTGACTCAGACCCACTGGCCCAGGAGGCCTGCAGGGAGGAGGCCTCCCAGTGGACTGCGGCACCGCCCTTCAGACCCCACTGGGCACAGGCCCCTGCGCGGGTCCTTGGAGCTGTCCACGGTGCTGAGCGCTTCAGGCCTCCGTCCAGCCGGCGGGCTTGGCGGTGCTGGGCCTGAGCAAGGAGAGGGCGGTGCCACTCGTGCGTGCGGCAGAACAGGGTTGATGGTTCTCATTTTCCAGACGGGGCAACTGAGGTGCAGGGAAGTTCAAGGACTAGTCCGGGCTCTCACAGGTAAAAGGTGGGGCCTCTGACCCAGGCCTGAGTGTGGTTTGCAGCTGTGATGCCTGGACTGCCGCCTGGGGCTGTGGATGGGCCTCGAGGGTGCACGGACCCCAAAGCAGGGGCAAAGCGCTGTGTTCACACACACGTGATGTTCCGAGAGCAGGCCCCGGATTTCGGCAGAGCCCCAGGGATCCACGCGCAACTCACTGAAGGGCCCGTTTCTTCTCGGACCGGCAGACACAGCCAGCTCACCTTCCTCGCTGACCCTGTCCCTCGTGGGGCTGCCCCTCCCCCCCAGGTCCCAGGGCCAGCTGTGCCCAGGATGGGAACCAGACTGTCACCTGGGCCCCTCCCACCTCAGCCTGCGAGGCCTGTATCTGTCCCCTCAAGCTCCCCCGGCCGAGTGCTGCTCCCGCCCTGACCTCCCGGCTGGGCCCCCACAGTCCGTTCTCCGCAGAGCCCAGCACTAACTTTCCACTGAGAGCGGCCAGGTCACCTCCTTCCGCAACAAGCCCCACACCCCAGGCTCGTGTGGGGGCCCCGCATTGTGAGTCTGGCCAGGCCATCCAGACTGCCTCCCCCATGCAACGCGCCACCTGAGCGGCGCTTGGCGGCGTGCACGCTTCCGCGCCCTCGGGCTCTTTGACCTTCACGGCTTCCGGTGCCGCCCCTCTCCGCGACCGCGTGCCCTGCCTCCGCCTGCCAAGGCTCGGCCAGGCGGCACGCTCCTCCTCTCCTCTGCCCGCCCCGATGCCGTCTGACTTGGCGGCTCGGCCCGCTGCGCGGCGGTCACTCATCCGCATCGCTCCTGTCCCCTTGTCGCGCAGGCCCTGCCATGTCCCAGGAGCTCTCTTTCCCGGACATCTACGGCGGCGACGCGCAGCTCTGGGAGGCGCACTTCCGCGGCATCGGGCGCGCCTACCGCGCGCTGGGGAAGGAGGACGACTTCGCCATCCGCGTGCTCACTGAGGACTTCACGCTGCCCTTCCCATTTGCCTGGCCGCCGGGCCCCGACCCAGCCCGAGGGCCGCTCTTCTACGACCCGCACGACCGCGCGGGCTTCGACTTCCTGCTGCGGGGCCCCGGCGCGCCGCCGCCCGCGCTGCTGCGGCCCCTGCACGGCACGGCGCAGGCCGCCTTGCGCAAGCGGCGCCTGGAGCGCCTGGCGCTGAGCTACGCGCACGCGGGCGCCCGGCCAGCGGCCCGGCCTGGTGCTGGCCCCCGCGCCCGCGCTGGCGCCGCCTTCCCGGGGCCTGGGGGCCCCGAGCCCGTCGGCTCCGGTGGGGGCACCCCCAGGCTGGGTTAGGGCCGCCCCCCAAGAGGTTAATAAAGAGTATGTCTGCGTCTCCCGCTTTCCTTCTCAGGCTCTTTTGGTTCTGGTCCCGGGCAGGCTTCTGGTCCCAGTTGGGTCTCTGAAGCCGGACGAGGGGCTGGGCCCTGATCTGAGCTCGCCCTCCGGACAGGCATGGTCGCCAGTGGGGCAGGAGATCACCTGGGCCTCAGGGGGACAGTGAGGGAAGGAGGGGTCCAGCGGCAGCTGGGGCAGGCTGGCTGGGCCCCAGCGGCTGCCGGAGGGAAGAGGACCTGGCACAGGGAGGTGTTAGGGCCGTCCAGCCGCAGGGCCTGCCTCCCGAGGTCTGAGCCACAGCCCTGGGGCGGGTACCACTGTCCCCGTCCCCCAGGGCAGGACACTGAGGTCCTGACTCCTCCTAGGAGCAGCCAGGATCGGGTTCCCCGTGTGCCTGAGTCAAGCTCAGCGGTTTCCTGTCTTCCGTGAGAGAGGCGGTGGGACCAGGGGAGACGGGGTGGACGGGCGGAGGGAAGGGGGCAGCAGGTGTCCGAGCGAGAGGAGGGGACACGAGGAGGAGCCAGGGCACAGGGTGGCTGGAGAGAGGCTGTGACGGGGAGGAGGACACCAAGGCAGGAACATCAGGCAGCCGCGTCCCCTGCCCCGCGCGCCCCTGTGCACCCCTGCTGGCCCTGGGAGGAAGGGGTGCCTTCTGCTCCCGCTTGGGGCTGAGAGAATGCCCTGAGCTGGCAATGGCCACCGGGGAGCCGGCGTCATCTCCCTCCGCGGGCGACAAGCCCTGGGAGAGGCCTGTCCACTGTGGGCGGCGGGTGGCAGGGCAGGGTCACAGGTGTGACCCCAGCGACTTCGTCCTCTGACCTGCACGCCCAAGGCCCAGGTTTCCCCGAGTGGCGGGCTTGGATCCCAGGTGTGCGAGCGAGGCGGGCGGGCTGGGAGGTGTGGTCTCCCTCACGCGCAGATGGAATCGCACTTAATTTTCCTCCCTTTTCTCTTAATCCAGGAGTTATTTATAGCTTCTCAGTCGTGGGCAGAAATGGTTTCTCCAAAGCCTTGCTTGGTTTGCTGGCGAACCTACGACAGGAAGTGCTCGCCTCTGGAGGAGGAGCAGGCGGCCTTGGGGCTCTGGAAGAGGGGTGTCCAGCTGCCCCTCCTCCGCCAGGGGCCCCGTAAGACCCCAGCTCCTGCTCCTGCTCCTCCCCCACACGGCCTGCCTCCTCGCTTTTACAGAGACGCAGGACAGTTACGGCGCAATTGTTTCGTGTCTGAACTGCGACGGGTTGTGTTCCCGCTGTGGTGCGCCTATTGTTCGGCTTCCCCCAGAGGCAGGGCCTACACGTGGGTTCAAGTGCAGGAGGTGCACTTGGGAGGGACACTTGGAGAAACAGAAAGGGAGGGAGGAGGAGGAGGAGGGACGGAGAAGGGAAGGGGCCAGTTGTGGGCGTGATACCGACAGCTTTCTCCTGTGGGCAACCGGAGGTGGCATGGGGACCCTGGGAGACAGGGCGGGCCCTGCCTCAGAGCCGTCCCACCCCGTGACAAGGAAGCCATTGTCACTGCCTCCCAGGGTCACTGACCCTCTGGCAGGTGTGCACCGGCCCTGTGGATCTCCTGAAGGCAGAGACCGGGAGTAACCATTTAGAAACGTTTGTAACCACTTGACAGGAATTTCATGACTGTAGCGTGTAATAATTAGAATTTGGGGTTTATATTTAGAATGTTGTTTTTTTTTTAAACCAGAAATTTTCCCGGGAATATATTTTTATGCACCTTTTTTTTAAGTAGAAAATTTTCTTAAAATGTATTTTTAATATAGTTTATAAAGGATTGGTCTGTGACAGATCAGAAATAAAAATCCTGGCTCTTTACCACTGCTAGTTTGAGAAGCATTCACCTAGGGGACAAAGACCCAGAATGAGTAACCTAATAAAGAAATAAACATGATTTAAAAAAAAAAAAGCAATAAGTGCTATGAAGAAAGTGAATAGGATAGACCCTGTTTCAAGCAGAGTGGTCAGGAAGGGCCTCATGGAGGAGGTGGCGTTTAGGCCAAGATTGGAAGATCGAGGAGGAGCCAGACGCATGTCCACTGGGGGAAGGTGCTCTGGGCAGAGGGGGCGGCGTGGGCAAAGGCTGGGCAGCAAAGAAGAGCTTCACGGGCCGACGGAGACACACAGGTGGATAAACAGCCACCCCTGCGGGGTACAATGCTCTAGGGTCCAAGACCTTTCACGGTCACTGCATCATTTCATCCACCCTACAGTTCCACGAGGTCAGGGGACAGATGGGGACCCTGAGGCCTGGAGAGAGGAAGGGGCTGCCTGAGCGCATAAGCCTCATGCTATGAGAACTCCATGTCACAACGCAGAGGCCCAGCTCCGGCAGGCTTAACCCGCAAGAGGTTCGTGTCGCTGAAAGGTCCAGAGATCCCCTGGCTTCAGGTGAGGTCTGATCCAGGGGCTCAAGGCGAGAGCCAGGGAGTAACGTGCATTTGTGGGCTTAGGCCTGTGTTCCTGTGGCCGGGGGCGGGATTGGTCGGATTGGAAGAACGCTGGCTCAGGCGGGGACGGCCAGATGCCCCTCACGGCCAGGGCGCGTGTGTGCCAGCGTTCGGCTCCAGGGCCGGACGTTTTTGCCAAAGCACACTTTCCTCTTCCAGTTGGACATTCTGCTCCTGGGGAGAAGCACACTCAGAAACGGCCATGGCGGGGCGCCCGCCCCTCTGTGCAGAGCTGGGCTGAGAATCGGTTTCCTGGGACCTGCATCAGGGTTGGGGGGTGACACTGCCTGCACCAAGGAGCGTGTGCACTGGCGGTCAGGGGACACCAGGACAGCATCCTGCTCCTTGCCTCTTACACGGGAGCCTGGGCAGCTCTCCTGGAGCTCAGTTCTCCCGCTTCCCTCCATCCCGCAGGGAGCCCTCGCCTTGCCCTTTTTGCCCTGGCTTCTGGGATGCTCGGCGGCCAGTGGCGCCAGCTGCTCTGACTCTCCTCAGGCATGATCTCCTGGGGGCAATGTGCTGCCCTCTGGCTTCGTCAACTTCTGGGCTGTCTGGCTCTCAAGTCCTAGGACACCAGGGCTAAACGGATAAGAATGATACTGCAAGTTATTTTTGGAAATTGGAGGGAAACGCCTCCTTTTTAAAGTTGTAGATCCTGGCTCTGGGAGACAACACGTCGCCTCCGCCTTCCTCCCGTTAATTTGCCAGAAGATTCTGCCAGCTCAGGACCAAGCTCAGAGGTCTTTGCTGAAATAGTGTGGCTGTAGGTAGTGTCAGGGGCTGAGCTCCGTGATCTTGAGCCCTGGCAGTGCCCGGGGTGGACAGTGGCGACAGCCCAGGCTTTGGGGACGATAGACCGTGGCTTGAATCCTGGGTCTTCCACCCAATGACTCGGCAGCCTTCGGCCAGTGCTGCTTCTGGCGCCTGGGTCCTCGGGTGTAAGTGGGAGCACCGATCACCGTGTCTCCTCGCGGGTCACTGGAGGGCATGAGAGAGCTTACAGGTCAGCCCGGGCGTGGCCTGGCCCCTGGCGAGAGCCCGACAGGGAACAGAGGTGCTTCCGGCAGGGCCGTCCACCCGCCCAGCGGCTGATTTGCCCTCTTGTCTGAGCGGCCACGCCCTCTGCCCAGGGTCCTGTTCCTCCCACTCTGGCCCAGAACATGCCTCCTCTCCATTCCCCTCCTGGGCACCCACAGCCTTGCAGGAGGCTCACGTGGCCCTGGGAGCAGCACCCCTCCAAGGGCAGGGGTGTGGCCGGTCAGCCTCCACCGGGGACCCCAAGTCCGGGACCCCACTGGGCAACCGCGGGTGCACAGCTAACACTTCTGGAAAGTGCAGCGGTGACGGGACATCGTGTCGCTGAGGAGAGGGGCTGGGCGTCGGGGGAGAGGGTGGGGTTCTTTGGGGTTGGCGCCGACCCCGAGGCTGGGCTCTCTGCCTCTCAGCCACTTCAGTTGTCCCAGGGCTGCTGAGACCCCAAGCCCGTCAGTATTCAAAGCCGACAGCTTCCCATTCGATTCCGGGCTGGTGGGAACGAGGGGTGGGGGGTGGGGGGGGCAGCCCTCCCCTCTGCTCCAGTTTCCTCGGGAACAGACTCTGAGGAGCAGTGAGGATGTTTAATTAATTGCAATTACAATCTTCAAAGGAAGCCCAGAGTTGAAAGTTGTTCCTAATTACTGTGTTATGATGTCGGCCATCTCCCCAAATTGATTGTGTTAGGATTTTTGATGGAGGATTAATTGAGTTGCTGTGGGGACCCACTTTGGGGCTCTCCCCCTTAGATGAAGGCCGCGTTTAGCCCAGCAGAGGCTGGGGCTGGAATGACAACGAGGCTGGGCTGGGGGCAGGCAGGAGCAGCCGCGCTGGGTGAAAAGCGCCACGGAAGGTCAAGGCCGAGGGTGTGGGGTCTGGGTCTGGAGTAGGGGACAGTGCGGTTGCTCCGCGTGGTCACCGAATGCTTCCTGCTCCCGCCTCCCGGGACTTCCCAGGCAGGACCGCGCCCCCAGCCCCTTTCGGTCGGGTGGGGTTGGTGACTAGTGCTGGCCGATGTGTCGTGGGCACGGTGGCATCTGTCACTGCCGGGCCAGAGCATCTCTTGCCCGTGCAAGACTGTCCAGAGTGCTTTCCTCTCCTGCGCCTGAGACGGTGGCTCCGCCAGCACCCCGAGTCCCTGGGAGCGCCGCCGTGTGACCGGGAACTAACCTGCCATTGCCCCCGCACCTGAGACTTGGGGGTCGTCTCCTCCCACAGCGTAGCTGGTCTCCCCTGTGCGCTGCGGGCTCCTGCAGGCAGGGCTCAGTGAGAACGAAGCGTGAGGCCCTTGTTCACAAGCTGGAGTAGGAAGACTTGCACAGCGGTGAGGGCGGAGCGTCAAGCCATGGGGGGTCCCTCTGCGCACAGGCCCTGTGCGACGGCCCAGGCCGCCCGCCTGCAGACGCGGATGTGACTTTCGCCGACTTGCTGCTTCCTTTCTCTGCATCTCAGCTTCCTCGCCTGTGACATGGGAGGCCTTGAGAATGGAACGAGGCGGAGGAAGGCTGTGCGTGAGTGTCACGGACAGCAGGTGGCCTCGGGTGGCCCTTTCTCTTTCCTTCCACCACGGGGCTCACGCTCCTCCCGTCCAGCCCGGGGGCGCCTCCCACCGCACTGGGCACCTGCATTTCAGACACGGTTCTGGTGCTGGGACCTGCCAGGGGCCAGGTGCAGGCCCTCGCGGTGGCCACAGGCACAAGGAAGGACATGCCATCTCGGGCGCCACGTGGCTCCGAGGGGTCAGGCGGCGGGGTGGGTGCTGTTTACTGTAGGGCCGGGGAGGCCACTGGGGTGAGGAGAGCTGAGCCCTCAGGAAAAGGGGGGCGGGAGGCAGGCAGCGGGGGAGGGGAGGGGCCCAGGTGGAGGGGACGGCAGGTGCCAGTGTCAGCCGTGGGATCGGGGCCCGGGCGGGCGGAAGTGGAGGAAGCGGTGTCTCCTGTGGGGCTCGGACCTGATCGATGGGACGTCGGCTTGTCCCATGAGTGGGTTTGGAGCAGGGAAGTGGCATAATTTCATGGATGCTTTAGAACATGCGCTCACAAGTGGGGGAGCCTTCCGCTCTGGGGGGACACGTGAGACACAGACGCACATACGTGCAGCAGACGAGCAGACACACCGTCCCGTGCTGTTAGCATTTCAGGGGGGGCGAGTTCGGAGGGAGTGCTGGGAAAGGCTCCTGAGTGTGCATGTGGGTGAGGTAATGGAGGAGCCGTTGAGACACGGTGGTCTGGGAAGATCATTCCACGGCTGCAGGTTGGAAACAGCTCTGGGGTGGGCGCGGGTGGAGGCGGGAGCGGCGGGGGCCGGGGCGGGCACGCGGGAGGGCCACGCCGGAGGTCCCGCGGGGTGGGAAGAGGAGCCAGGGGCGCCCAGGGTTTGGCCGGAGCAGCAGGGAGGGGTGCGGCTTCCATCTGGTGACATGGGAGCTGGGGGGCCCCAGGGCGCGGCAGGCTGCGTACGGGGAAGGCCTGCAGGCAGACGGGCGTGTTGGGGACACAGCCTCGGAGCAGGAGGAGGCCCGGTCTGGTGGCGGTGAGGCGCTCGAATGCCCCAGGAGAGAAGCCCTCAGAGCCCCCGGCTCGGCCGGCCCTCAGGCTGCTCGTCTGTGAAGTGGGCTCCCGACGCTTGGCCTGAAAGCCGGTTCCTCCCCGTGGGGTGAGTGTCCCTGGCAGGAACCGCTGAGGCCCGTTCCTGGCCCCGGCCGGGCTGCTGCCATTGCCGAGGGCTCCCGGGGCCCTGTAGTTGCTGAGTGTTAACGAGCCCTGAAATTAAATTAAGAAGAGGAGCTGATGGCCTGGGCCTCCCTTCTCTCCCCCTGCGGGAGGGTGAGCGAGATTGAGAATCTCGGGGACAGATGGAGGCCGGGGAGGGGTGCTCAGGGCTCCTCTGGGGGGAGGGGGCCTGAGGCTTGCACGGCATGTGCTGGGTGGAGGGGAAGGTGTGGTGGGGGCCGGCCGCCCCCACCCCGGGCCAGGCCAGGCGGGCAGCCTGAGGCCTGTCGCACGCACTGCCTCGAAGCAGAGGCCGTGTCCGTGCTCTGCCCAGGACCTGGCTCAGGCCGCGGGGCTGACCGAGTGTCCCCGGCCCTAGAGGTCTCGAGGTGCAAAGCACCTGTGCCTGACAGGTGGGGCGTCCCCACGCTGGGCCTCAGTCCTCCAACCCTGGCTCTGTCACACCCTGGGTTTCTGCCAGTCCCAGGCCGAGAGTGCTGGACAGAGCCCCAGGGAGCATGCCCCTCTGCCCGTAAACACACGATTGTCCCAAATCCGCGACCCAGGTTGTCGCCGGCCCCCTGCCCGGAGCCTCCGTGGCCGGTTTTACATCCACCACGGCTCACTGCTGGCCGGGCTGGGCGGCTATGTCAAGAGCCATTCTCCCTGGGAACCAAGAGGAATACAAGACGACTCTATCAGGGCGGCTGGCACTGCCCAGGGGAGTGATGCCAGGCCCGGGTGGGGTCCCCCAGCCCTGGCCGGCCCTCGGCCAGTGGCTCCAAACCCCACGTGACAGACGGGGAGGGGGGGAGGGCCTCGGCCTCTGAGGACTCAGGGAAACGGCGCATCCAACATGTTCACGCTTCCTTCTGAAGTTGTTGGGAGTTTCCTTGAAACCGAGGAGTTTTTTTTTTTTTCCTTTTTTTGGCAACAACAGCTGGGAAGAAGTTGACACTTTCTAAAAACTGCCACTTATTGCTTGGGAGGGGAGCAGGGGAGCAGGGGAGGGAGACCCACGCCCGCCAGCCCCCCGCCGGTCTGGGCTCGCGCAGGAGGACGGGGCCCGTCCCAGCTTTGCAGGATGGCAGTGGGGTTGGGGGGTCAGGCAGGGCGAGGCTGGGAGGGGCGGGGTGCGTGGGTCCCGTGGGGGCTCTGGGCCAGGCGCACCTTGTGGCCCGGGGGATGGATGGGGTGTGCGGAGGAGGGTTTCTGCATGCTGCCAGTTTCGACGCCCTTTCTGAGTTTCTGCCTCACGTTGCCCTGCAGCTGGAGCCGTTGACCGTCAGTTTCCTGTGATCAGGGTGCCGCGTCCAAGGTCTGCGCACCCCGGGAGAATGACGGGCGTGCACGGCTCCGAGTGCTGTGCGTGTGTGTGTGTGCGTGCCCTGGCTTTAACCTGTGCATGCGCGTGGGTGTGCGCATGGTGTCTGTCAGCATGCACGCACACACACCCCTGTGTGTGCACGTGTGTACGTGTGAGTCGGCAGGCCCTGGGCCCCCTGTGCTTTTTGAACACCAGTGACACAGACTCCTCTACAGTCCTGCACCTCAGTCACAGCGACCCTCGTGAGCTCTATGACTTTAGAACCACTTTACCGAGGAGGAAACTGAGGCCGAGGGGACCTGCCCGAGGCCCCCAAACTGAGAACGGCCCCAGCCGGGGCGCCCGTGTTTGCAAGGCCCACTCAGGGGCGCAGAAGTCTGTGCCCAGTGGTCAGGCCTGCAGGGCGGGCAGCGCGCCGTGCTCTGGGGCCCGCCTGCAGCCCCGTGTCCCTCCCTCCCCTCCCGGCTGGTCCCCCCTATCGCACCAGCCCCTCCCTGCCCAGTCCGACCTGGCCCCGTCCTTCCTTCAAGCCTTCTCTGGCGACCCCTCCACGCTGCCCCCTCGGCCCACCTCACGATGCTGCCATTCCATTTTCCCACTTCCGCCCTGTTCCCAGGCGTACACCTCTAAGCCCCACAAACGGCTCATAGGTGACATGTGGCTGCTAACCTCTCTGGACCGCTTCCTCACCGGTCCGTCTCCTGATGGCCCTGGGGAGTCTCCGGGTCCTCCAGTCTTAAGCTCCACTCAGGCCCCACTGGACACAGCGCCCGGTGGCAGCTTGGGAGGCCCGGCAGCCCCTCCCCATCCTGGGGTGTCCCGTGAGGACAGCATGGACAACCCTTTGCATGTGTCCCCTACCACTGGTGGGGAGGGGACTCCGCCCTATCCACAGAGCCAGGCCCCAGGAGATGGTGTTCCTCGTTAAATGTCCCGCAGCCAGACAATGCCAGCCCAGCTTCTCCATGCCCCACCCCCTGCTTCACTGACTGGCGAGGCTGCCTGGCTCCTTCCCTTTCATCATCCTCCATTCTCCCAGGAGAGAGCCTGGGCCTCTGTCTGAGTCACACCTGGGTGCTACCCTTGTTGGCCGTGCCGTTCTGGGCAGGTGTCTGCCAGCCGCTGAACCTCTGTTTCCTCACCTGGGAGATGGGGGTGCTGCAGGATGAGGCGAAATGAGAAGTGTGAGGCTGCAGACCCGGCCCCCCGGAGGACCGGGGACTGGGTGGGGACACCGATCTCATCTCCCGCTGGGAATCTCCAGGTCTCCAGGCACGCTGGGCCACCTCCGCCACACTTCGGAGTCGCAGCGAAGGACCAGATGGTGTTTTGAGCATTTTAATAAGAGCTATTTGCAGTGCTGCTGCCATAAAAAAAAAAAAAAAATCCCGCTTAATGAGCAAACGCACGTCGGGAGCGCGTTAAAGGCGCTCGGATGGTTTAAATATTATGTGCGCCGTGTTCGTGTTAACAAACCTGATTTTTAATTACACCTTCCCCTGCTGCCTGGCTGGGCTGAGGGTAGGGGAAGAGAGAAAAAAAATTCAGGCAAAACAAGTGTGGTTTGGCGTCAGAGGCGACAGCCAGCTCCTCGGGCTGTCCCCTGTGCGGACGCCGCGCCGACGTCACACACAGGGATCCTGGAGTTGGCTGGGGCTCCGCCTGCTCCACCCTCGCTGACCCTCCTCTCTTAGTCAGCCCCGCAGCCCCCGCCTCCCGCCCCCCGCCCCGATCCTGCGCCTGAAGTCGCATGTTTGCAAGGTGTGGCCCGTGCAGCTCCAGGGGACCTGCGAGGTCAGAACGCGCTTCAAGGCAACGCTCGGATGGCGCCTGCTTGCTGTCGGCGACCTCTGCGCAGAGGGCGCAGACGCAGTGGCCGGGCAAGTGGCCGACGCGGGAACACAGATCGAAGTGGTGGCACCCACCCTGCTGGCCACGCACCCGCAGCGCCACCCACACCAAAGCCGGCCGCACCGCGGACGGCCTTGGTGAGGCGGGGAGGCGCTCGCGCTCGCGCACGCCTGCGCCTGCGTGGGGTTCCGTGCGGGGGCGGGGGGCAGGGCGGCGGCGAAGGCATCTCGAAGAAAGCGTCCGCCCGCGCCGCTGTTTTGAGTTTCAAGGTCCAGGAGCTGCCTTTTCCGTGGGAGAGTTGCTGGTCCTGCCCAAGCGTGGCCTACACAGCCCGGACGTGGACCTCAGCCCTGGCTCTGTGACCCTCCTGGGCTTGTGTCCAGGGACCACAGAGAACATCGGCTGGGAGCGGGAGGGAGCCAGGGACCAGGCCACAGCCTCAGAGGGACCTGTGCGCAGACCCAAGTGCCCCGCAGCCCCGTGGCTCTGGCGAGCCCTGGGCCTCCCTGGGACCTTTCTCCCACCTGGAACCCGGGACCTGTCCTTCCCCGAAGGCTGGAGAGTGTTCACTACGCGCCCAGCATTGGCAGAGGCTCGAACAACGGCCCCGGTCACCAATAGGAATGATAACTTCCCTGCAAACCGCATGAAATACATCCGTCTGCAAGAGGGGAAACCTGGGGCTCAGCGGAGGAAGCCGACCTGCCCAGGGTCCCTCTGTCAGCGAGGACTGCGGCCAGGCCCCCCGACGCCTGTGCCGCTGCCTGGCGCCCCTTCCCTGCCAGCTCTCAAATCCACGGGGTCCCCCCACACCGCAGCCCGGGGCCTGCAGCCCCGGCCTCTGCAGAGCCGATTTCTTGGGTGACTTCTCTGTCTGTTGTCATGGGAACGGCCTTGTCGGCACACGCAGTCGAGGGGGGAAGCTGGGTCAGATGGACGGAGGGCAGAGCAGGGTTGAGGGGCTGGGGAAGCGGTGGCTTCTGGACGGGGCGATCGCCTGTCACACGGACGGCGTCACACGGACGGTTGTGCAGCAGGCCCTCGGGGGCACGTTCTCTCCCTCGCGCCAGACAGGAGTGGGGAGCAAGGAGTGGAGCCTCAGCGCTGACCTGGGGAGTGGCCAGCATGAGGAATCGAAGTGGGCCCCACGGGTGACGGTGGTGCTATCTGATTTCATCAAGGGGCCTGGGAAGGCCCCAAACTCACCCGATGATGACTCCGCACATCTACCCCCCGCCCAGCACGGCGTCGGGCAAGCTGGACACTGGAGGGCAGGGTGTGGGTCGAGGGGCCGCTTGTCACTCGGGCGCTTCGTGACTCGGGCAGGGCTCTGCTCAAGGACAAGTGGGGACAGGAGGCTGGGACATGAGCCCATGTTGTGAGGATGCTGCGTGGTGTGAAGTCACTGGGTCCCGTCCTGGCCCTGCCCTTGACCCTGGGAGTGACCTTGGACCCTTGTTATCCTCTTAGCACGGCCACCTGCTAGTGAACGGGAGGAGGCTCCAGCCTCTGTATCCTGGGACTTCAAGATGCTCATGGGGCCTGAACTCCGCCTGCCCCTCCTCCCGGCTGTGACGGGGCCGGGCTGGCTTGTCCCGGGTGTAGGAGCTGCTGGAACCTTGGCTCCCAGAAGGAGCACACTGCACGAAAATAGTCACCTGGCGCCAGCGAACGCATGAGGGTCTGCCTGACCCCGGGGGGCCACGGGAGGGCTGCCTGACGGGGAGGGTCTGCCTGACCCCAGGAGGGCCGCGGGGAGGGCCTGAGGCCACCTCCGGGCTCAGGGCTGTAGCCTCGCAGCTCCGGGGGCGGCGTCTGTGCTGCTGGGGCTGGCGTGGGGATGGCAGGTGGAGCTGTCGCTCAGAAGGCACCTACTGTGTGCCGGGTGCTACCGTACGTCATCAGTCGCTCCCCAAGGACCTGCCAGGCAGGTGCTGTTGTCCCCTCCCCCAGGCAGGGAAACCAAGTTGAGGAGGGAGGCCAAGGGACCGCAGGCTCAGAGAGAGGAAGGGTCAAAGACAGGCTCGTTGATCTGACCCCAAGGGAGGTGGCCCTGCTGTTGGCACGTGCGAGACAGATTCACTCATCTTCCCACCCTCCGTGCATCCATCCGCCCATCAGTCAATCCATTCACCCACCTCTCCACCCATCCACTCACCTGCCATCCATCCATCCATCCACCCACCCATTACTGGGCTGGGAGCTGACTTCTCACCTCAGGTTAGTCTAGTGTACCCCAGGCCACGTTAGGGTGCTCATTGGGCCCCACTTTCCACATCCGTGGTAGGGAAGGTGTTGAAGTCAACAGCCCCTTGGTAGCTCTGTGGACTCAGGCTGCAAGAGAGAAAGTCGCCCCACGAGCCGTGACCCCCATGCAGGGACCAGTCCAGCTCCTTAGCCTCAAACCGGAGCCCTACGGCCCCGGCCAGCCCACTTCTCCCTCCTCCTGCCCTGCCTCCCTCCCTCCAGCTTCCTCTAGTCCAGCCTTCGCTGCATGCCCTCACTCCAGGGTGCCCTCCGCTCCTGGGGGCTGCTCAGAGGACCAACCACGAGGTCTCTCTTCCTCCACACCTCCCTCCATCTTCCTGATGCAGGGTTTTGGCACGGACTCGGCCTGCTTGATCGGCCTTCTGACTCTACTTGTGGGCCTTGCCGTGCCTCAGTTTAGCCATCTATGAGATAGGGCCCCCCCAGCAGGTGGTTGGGAGGATTCGATGGGCCTGGTCCACACGGGTGTGCCTGGCTGTCGTCATTATGACCCAGCATCTCCTGGCACTCACTGGGCGCTGGGGACTCAGAGGTGAGTGACCCTCGGCGGGCCCCACCAGTGGGATCTCAGCTCGAGGTGGGGGCCTGACCACCGGGGGACATCACATGCAGTGTGATCGATGACAGTGGAGGTGGGGGACGGAGGGAGGGTCCGCGGGCAGCTGGCCAGTCGGCTGCAGGGTGTGGCCCTCAGGCCCCAGGACCCCTGGGTCACGTGGGAGCAACCTGTCAGCGCGGGACCCTTCACACTCACATCCCTCCTGGCGCCAGCATTACACAAACACACACCCCTCACACATACACACTCGCACGTATGCAGGGGAGGCGCACCCAGGTCTCCCCTGCCTGTACCGGGGGTTCTCACACGGCAGCGGGCCGAGCATCACTGGGGCCCCACTCGCCAATCTGGGTGGGGCCGGCAAGGTGCATTTTAGGCTGCCCCCCTAGCCCCCCAAAGGTGCCGTCAGGCCAGCTTGTCTCAGTTTGCTGGCTTTCTCCCCGAGTCAGTTCATCAGCGACAAATGCTTCCTGGAGGGGAAGGGGGGCCTGGGGGTAGGAGGCCCCATAACCGCTGCTTCTTCCCCAATGCTTTATCTCTGCTGGGCTGGGAGGTGGGTGGGCAGAGCCACCAAGAATCAGCCCACTCAGGACGTTGCCGGTGCTGCCACTTCGCCTTTAATCAGCCAGCTCCACCTGGCAGGGGCAGCCGGACCGGGGTCCCCCAGTACCCTTTCGGAAGCCGACACATTGGGAAGGAACTGGAACCTGTCCCTGGGCGGGCGTGGACAATGTTCACTGCTGAGGCCAAGCTGCCGAAAATGTAAATCTCTAATTAAAATAGAAATTAATCTTCTCCCCCAACTACCTGCTATCTTCAGCAGAATGAGCAAAAGTTTTATGCTGCTAATTAATGTTATCACCCGTTAGCTTTATTTACATAAGTAGATAGAATTCGCATGGCTTTGGAGGAGCTGATGGGGACATTAAAAAAAAAAGTTTTCTTTAAGTTAAAAAAAATTAATTTCCTCGATCCTCCCTCTTGTATTCTAATCGCGGCTTCGCAGGGTCCGCCTCTGGCGCTCCCGGGAACCCCGGGTCGGGCCTGCTTGGACGAACCGGGAACCTGTTCCACAGGCAGGGAGAGAAAGCGGAAAACGACCCGGGGGCGGCGGGGAGCGGGGAGCGGCCGTCCGCGCTGGCCCACGCGGGGCGAGGAAGGCGCGACCATTTCTTACGGCTTCTGATGTCGGGTGCTTCTGTCATCCAGTGGAATAGACTCTAAATGCCACATTAGAATCTTGAAAAGCTCCTGGCAGACTAATACATCACAATAAGTTCTCGGGTATCTGGGGGAGGCTCGGGGAGGGTCTGAATCTGTTTGGTGAGTGGGCCTTCAGTCGCCTCCCTGGGGGGTCGTGCCGGGCACGCTAGGAGGGCAGTGGCAGGAAGCCTGGACCCCGGGGCCCAGGGCGGGGCCCAGCACCCCACTCGCGGCCCCTTTGCTGGAGGAAATGAAGACTCAGAGGTTCAGGGAGCTGCGCTTTGCCTGGTGACGCTTGCACAGTGTTGGGAGCTGTTGTTCCTGGCAGGAGTGGGGGGCACGCCCAGGCGCAAGCCGGGCTCTGCCTAGCACGCAGCGCCCGACTTCGGGGCCGCAGTTCCCACACCGGTGACTGGGAGGGGTCTCGTCTTGTGTGCCTCGGCCGCGTGGTTCCTCGACCCCAGTCCCATCATCTCCTGCAAGGGGAGGAGACCTGCCCGTGACCCACCAGCAGGTGAGTCGGGATCAAACATCACCTGTGATCTGAGGCCGGGGCTTCTAAAGAGCCCAGGCGGGTGAGAAGGAACTGGTTGAAAGTTGGTGTAACTTTGGAGAGGCCCCGCCTCCCCCCACCCACGCGGAGAACAGCTGTGCAGAGTCTGAAAGAATTTCCTCCCCTCAAAGAGATTCTGGTGTGCTTCTGCCCTCCTTGAATGAAGGGAAGAAATGGTGCTGAGTAGAGCAATTACCCAAATTGAGGCGGAAGTCAGTCATGAAAGGGAGAGAAATGAAGAGCCCAGCCAGGAAGCCGCCCGCCCGCTCAGCCCGGCTCCTGCCGCCCCCCTGCCGCCCCGCCTGCCGCCCGCAGCCTTCCGACCCCGCGCAAGGATGTTGTCCTTTCCAGAAGCGGTTCTCAGCTGCTGCGGCCTGTCCCCACCTCCCAGTAAGGGCTCCCCGGGGGCTGTCACCCCCCTGCACACAGGGCCGGGCAGAAAAAAAAGGTCAGTCTCCTAGAGTCACGAAATCATTTTAAAAATCTTAAAATGATGGAGACGCTTCATTCTTCCCTCTTTTCAAAAGTATGCTAGTTTAACTCTTGCATGGAGAAAGATGACTTGACACTCTGGGAAAAGACAGAGAAAGGAGACCCACCCCTGCCCTTCCGGCCCCTTTCCCTCTGGGACCAGCCCTGCCACACCCGTTAACTTTGAGGAAAGCCGTTTCACACGTTAAAAACTTCTCGAGACGTAATTCATACACCTCGCAACTCGCAGCGCACAGCGCGCAGGTCCGTAGCCATGGAGATGCGCGCCCTGGCCACGTCCACTCCAGGACGCGTCAGCGCCTCAGCAGGGACCCTGCGCCCGGCTGAGGTCGGCGCCCGTCGTCTCCCCAGCCCCGCCCCTACCCCTGTCCCCTTCCCGGCCGCGGACCTGCGTCCGGTCTCTGCGAATCGGCCTCCTCTGGGCGCGTCCCACAGTCGCACGACGCGTGACCTTCCTTCCGCGTCGGCCCCCACTGCCCAGCGTGGCACGATCGGGGCTTGTCCATTCCTGTTTCACGGGCAAATACTGTTCCGCGGTAGGGCGGTGGCTCGTTCCCCGCGTCCACATGTCAGCTGTGGACGCCGGCGGCTTCTGCCTTTGGTGATCACGAGCACTGCAGCCGTGGACGCGCGCGGGCGAGGTCTGGGGGGGCAAGGCTTTCCTTTCCGCTGGGAGCACGCCTAGGGGAGGAATTGCTGGGTCAGAGGGAAGCTCCATGTCCAGCTCTGTGAGGAGGCCGCCCGCTGCCTCCTGCCGGGCTCCAGTTTCTCCGCACCCTCGCCCACACGTACCGCCTGGCTTTTTGGTTCCCACCATCCTAGTGGGTGCGGGGTGGCGCCTCATGGTGCGTTTAACAACTTTGAGCCGAACTGTTGCAAACTTGTTTAACCCCCTCCCAAGGCCACTCTGAGGGACCAAGACGCAGAGCCGGAGGTAGGCTACCCCGCCCAGCATGCGGGCTCGGCAGGCCTGGCGGGTGGACTGCGGAAAGGGGGCAGCTTCATACCGCGGGTCCAGCACCCAGGGCCCACAGCGGGGGGGTGCTTAGCGTGTGCCAGGGAAACTCAGGGGCGAGTAAATGAATGAGTGGGTGAGTCAGTGGACAACTTGAACTTTCACTATGGCCCCTGTGTTTGGGAGGAAGGGCAGGGCCACTGAGCAGGTGGGGAACCTGAGACATGGGCCCGAAGCCACCAGCCCAGGGCCACACCCTGGCCTGGAGAGGGCCAAGGTCATAGCCAGGCACGGTTCTGGTGGCCCCCAGGTTTGTCATGCACCCCACCTTCCGGTGACCCTGTCCTACACAGTCCTGGACTGCGAATGCGGCGAGCCACCATGCCCTGGCCCAGTTACGTCACAGGGCACAGCCGACTCGTGAAGGGAGATTACGCTGGGTGGGCCTGGCCTAATCAGGTCACCTCCCATGATGGAGGGTCTCTGGGGATGGGCACCACCCCCACTGCAGCTGGTGACATGGAGCTCGGAAAGCCATTAGGTGGTTTAATAACCCCGAGAGCTCATGCCTCACGAACTTGGGGGTCTGTTTAATGGTTGAGAAGGAGTGGGGGACAGCTCGGGCTCATTGGGCGGGAATCTGAGTCACGATGCCCCCGGCAGGGCGCCAGGCTGTGGCACCCATGATGGTTTATTCCGAAAGACTTTCCTCTTTTCATGGAGTTTTAGGTTTACGACAAAATTGAGAGGAAGGTACGGAGGTTTCTGACATGACCCCTGACCCCATGTGCACAGCCTCCCACAAGCCCCCAGCAGAGCGAAGCCTCTGCTGCCACTGCAGAACCTGCAGTGACACTTCATGACCAGCCACGTCCGAAGCTCCACGAGGGTTTGTCCGAAGCTCCACGAGGGTTTGTCCGAAGCTCCACGAGGGTTTGCACCTCTGTGGGCCTGATGACATGCGATGATACGTATGCCGACACTCGATGACTGCATGACGACACATGCGACGACACACATGACGACATGCGGCGACACGCATGGCGACATGCGACGACACACATGACGACATGTGACGACACGCATGACGACATGCAACGACATGCATGACGACATGCGATGAGCATGCGGCGACACACGCGACGGCATGCGACGACACACATGATGACATGTGATGGCCGCACGACGGCACGCATGCCGACATGCGGCGACACACATGACGACATGCGACGACACACGTGACGGTATGCAACGACACACATGATGACATGCGACGACCACACGACGACACGCATGCCGACATGCGACGACACACATGCCGACATGCGACGACACACATGACGACATGTGATGAGCATGCAACGACACATGTGACACACGCATGATGACATGCGCCAAATACACTTGATGGCATGAGATGGCACACATGGTGACACACATGATGACAGATGATGGCACATATAATGGCATGTGACGAACACATGATGGCACACATGATGACACATGGTGACACGTATGATGACATGTGATGACGCATATGACGAAATGTGATGAGCGCGTGATGGCACATACGCACCACCACAGCACCACACGGGGCAGCTTTGCTGCCTGCATGTCCCACGTCCCCTCGTCCACTGGCCCCCGGCAGCCGCTGGCCTTGCTGTCTCCAGCGCCACCTCCTCCAGGACATCCCGTTAGAGCCATATGGCACGCGGCCTCCTCAGGCGGAGCCGCTTCACTTAGGAACGTGCATCGAAGGGGCCTCTGTGTCTTTTCGTGATTTGAAAGCACGTTTCTTTTTGGCTCTGAATAATAAATATCCCACTGTCCGGATGGACCATAGTTTATTCATCCATCACCCACAGAATCCCGGATGACAGTTTGCATTGAGGACCCAGCCTTCTGGCCAAACCCGGGCACCCAGTGGGCGGTGTGGGGGGCTGGACCCAAAGGGGCTCGCAGTGAATGCTCCTTTAGTGAGTAAGTGATGGAGCAGATGGCCGAGAAGGCTCCTGCCTGACCCGCCCCAGAATCCTCTCCTAGGAGGCCGAAGCGACGAGGAGCCAGGAGCAGAGGGAGTGCGTGGCTTCCACGCACAGGCGAGGCTGGTGCTGTCAGACGCTAGCTGTGTGGCCTTGGGCACAGCACCTCCTCCTTTGAGCTTCCATCCCCTTGCCTGAGGGGTGAAGAGTGAAGCTGGGGGCCCTGCTCCACAGTGTCGCCCAGCCCTCCGGGACCCCAGGAGCCCTGCCTTCTGGGCTCCACAGGAAGGGAGGGCAGCTCTGCAAACTCAGCTGCTGGCTGGTCAGCGCTTCTGCCCGGAGGTGACACAGCACCTGCCCTCACAGCCCCGTGGGCTATGGGGGAGCAGGCGGAATGGCTGGGGTGCTCCACTGTCCTTGTCCCTGTGGTTCTGAGAGTCTCCTCAGCTGCATGATGGGGACACTGCCTGCTGAAGCTGTGTGGGGATTGAACGGGACCGTGGGAGGGTGATGGGGCCAGCCCAGGGACTGCGTTTGGCTGCTGCAGGCTTAGCATCCGGCATCGCGAGGTTTGGGTGCAGGGACCCCTGTGCTCTGGAGCCCTGCATTGCCCCACGCGAGGTCTGGGACTCGGGGTGGGAAGGGGCTCGTGGGGACAGGTTCACTTGCCAGGGGAATCCCTGGGAGCGGGAAGGGGCAGCAGTGGCTCAGTGCACTTCTCCGGAAAGTGACATTCGGAAGGTGGGCCTGGGGCTTAGTTAATATTTGAGTGCCACCTGCCAGTGCTCCCCGGGGCGACCTTAGCTGGGCTGCAGAGGTTGGCAGGGAATGTGCAGGCGGGATTGAGGGGTCCAGAGGTGTGCTTACTGCTGGCAGCTTCCTCCTCCCGTCCTGGCAGGGGTGGAGGAAGGGAGGGAGGGAGAGGGGCCGGGAGGGTGCCCGGGAACCAGCCTCCCTGTCTGACCAGCTGCCCTGAACCCCTGGACCCAACCCTTCAAACCACATGGAGGCTGACTTCCTGACCCCTGGCCCCACCATCTGTCACCCCAGTGTCCCTGTGTGACACTGCCTCATCCCACAGCTGTCTGGCCTCTCCCAAGCACTACTGGCAGCTCCTCTCCCCTCTCTCACTCTTCGGGTCATCTAGGGCCCTGACCTGTGGTGTTCCGGGCGGGGTCTGCCCTACAGTCCCCTGGGGCTTCGAGGAGAGGGCCAGCGTGGGGACCTGACATCGCAGGAGTGGTTCCTGGGCTCAGCTCCCCGCTCTGGGCCTCTGACGGCCCCTCCCTCCAGCCCTCTCCCCTGTCAGCAGAGACGCCTTCTCGAGCCCCTGGGGACTGCATGGCTGTCCTCACTTAGAACAGGCACCTCGCATGCTGGCTGGAGAGGCGGGAAGGACCCGCTGGGGGGCCTGGGGGCCTCCTTGTCCAGGTGCAGCTGCTGGGCCAGGTTGGGCAGGACTCTGGAGCTCAGACAGTCCTCTGAGGCCGGCCCCTTGGAGAGGGTCTCCAGCCCGTATCACAGCTGCGGCTTTTTGGGAGCTCCGGCTCTGCCCCTGCCTCTGAGAAGGCGGGGCCCAGGCCTCACCTGCCCTCCTGCTTCCTCCCCCTGGTGGGCTGCACCTGCGGTTGGGGTGGGGTGAGGCAGGGGCAATCCTGTGGCCTCTACCACCACCTCTGTTGTGGCCTCTGTCTGGGGACGTGTCCTTGCCTGTCCAGGCGTGTCTCCTGGAGGTCTGACCCGGAGCATCTCAGCCTAGAGAGCCTACTCCTCTGGGTGTCCCTGGCTGACAGCTGGCCACCTCTGTCGCTGCGGCCTCAGCTGCCTCTCCAGAACCAGGGCCTTCAGCAGAGAAGGTGGCATTCTGCACAGGCCCTCTGCGGGGTCCCCAGAGTGGGTCCAGAAGCCCCCAGTGTCACTTGGTCGCAGGTCTGTTCCCTCTGCAGCTAGCTTAGGTCAGGCACCTGCACCCTGAACTGCTGTCATTGAGAAGCAAGGGGCCATTTCCGTGTCCCTACAGCAGAATGTTCTGGACACTGTACCCTCCACCAAGGCTCCGCCCTTCTGCTCAGGCCCTGTCACTCAGCTGTCTGTCAGGAGGCCCACCCCTCCCCTCTACAGCCGCATGTGATGGGCCAGGCTGCCCCACACCTCCAGGCCTTCGCCCAAGCTGATCCCTCTGCTCTTCAGCCCCTGTGACCAAGACCAGCTGGTGCGACCTGGTGCCTGGGCCACTTCTTCGGTGGCTTTGTCCTGGCACCTGTGTGTCCTGCGTTTTACAGCACTGGGCCTTTTGCCCCCAGCAGGGAGCCTGGAACAGCAAGAGGCCCTTCCTCTCTTCCCTTCCTTCTCTCTTCCTCCCTCCCTCCCTACCTCTCTTCCTTCCTTCCTTCCTCCCTCCCTTCCTCTTTCCTTCCTTCCTTCCATCCACCCATCCACCCATCCATCCTTCTATCTATCCATCCATCCAACTTGTTAACCGAGAAATTAAAGTCCTTTCAAAGTGAGAGGTAACAAGCATTTATTTGAGATCAAAAAGAATAGCTATTCAAGAACCACTGATCTGGGCAGAAACCCAAATATTGTTCTGATTGGGAGACAAAGGCGAGGGGTGTTTATGAGAAAGGGAAGGGGAACAAGCGTATCGACAGATAATTGTGTCACTAATTGGTGCAGATAAAATTGTTGCTAATTTTAAACAATGTTTTAAATTTTCAGTTCGGTAGTCATGGTCTGGTAGTCATAGATTCTGCTTTCTCCTGATCCTTGTAAATAGTTTCTTGGGATACAATGTTGCTTTTGGCCCAGTGCAATAGTTACTTTCCCATCTTTCAACATTCCAAGGTTTGAGGCATGAGGTGGCCATGCAAGGTGGCTCCAGCCCCACGATATGCATTTTCACACGAAACTTCCGTTTATCCTTCTATCCATATGTCTGTACATCCGGCAGCTCATCTGCTCGTTCATCCACCGTTTCATCCACCTTTCCAGCCAGCCAGGCAGGAAGCTCTCATTCTCCCAGCAAGGATTCCCTAGGCACCCCCTCGTGTGGCCCTGGGGATCCGGAACAGTCCACAGTTCACGTTCCTTTGAGCTCCAGCTTCGGCCGACAGCGCTGGGGCGCTGCAGAGACGCCGGGTCCGGATCCGTCTGGTTGCCAGTGTGTCGAGAGCATGGGCTGGGGAACCTGGCTGCCTGGGGTCAAGCCCCGGCTCCTCCACTCACCGCTCCGTGACCTTCCTGAGCCTTGGTTTCCTGTCTGGAAATTGCAGAATCTCCATATTTCTTGTAAGCTCTCCATCAGTTCTTGAATGGAAGGTGCTCAATGGAGGAAACGCTCCTGGCCTTCGGTTAGCTCTGCTGGTGGGGCGTCCGGGGCCCTCTGCCAGTCCTGCTGCGGCCAGGCCAGGTGTCTGCACTGCCCCTTCTCCTGAAGGCTGTGGCCATAGCCTCCCCTTTGGGGCTTCAACAAGGAATGTGATTTCTTCATTCTTTGGTGGAAGAGTAAGATTTTCTAAGGTCTCACTACCAGGGGCTGCTACAATCTCAAAGGGAAATCAATGTATCACAGATATGCAGTCTGGGGCGGGAGCTGTGTGCAGCACGCACCCCCAGGGACGGGAAAAGCCCCACCTGGCCGGCTGCCCCGGGTTCTGACTCCAGGCCCCAGGACATGAAGTCTAGTGATTCTGAACATGGCTGCCACCAAGCTGCTCTTCTAGAACACCTGGAGCCCTTGCTTGCAGGCCTGGCAGGGGTGGACTTGGCCATCTATTGATGGCCTGTTTGAAAGGAGAGGGTCCACCTGTCAGCACCCTGGACAGCACGAAGAGCCTGGGGAACTTGCTCTGGCCAGGACCACAGCAGCCTCAGCGACGGACAAGCTGCTGGGAGCAGCCCAGGCGGGGCTGGGTATGTGGGTGGCTTGAGGCGCGTGTCACAGGAGGGTGATGCTGTCCTGGCAGGTGACCACTGGGAAGGTCAGAACCCCTCACACCCCATCAGGGGGCCCTGAGCACTGTTTTGCTGGGGCTGGGGACCAGCATCGAGGCTAAGGAGGGAGGCAGGGTGGGCCACCTGGCTCAGGGGCCTGAGAGGACTAGCATCAGGGAACCCCCTTGGCCAGGACACACTGTCGCTCCGGGAGCAGCCCCAATGGGACTCCTCGGCCACAGCGGCCTCTTGGCCAGTGTGCGCCTATGGCTCCCACTGAGGTCTGGAACGAGGGCCTCAGGGGAGGGCCTACCTGGATGGACGGCCTGGCTGTGCCGAGCGTGGGGTGGGGACCGTGGGAAGATGGAGAGAAATAGAGCTGCCCTCTTAACAGCAGCGCGGCAGTAGCGGGGAGCATCCCAAACACAGACATTCAAGCACCTTCATAAAATGGGCCATAATTCTCTTCCCGCTGGGCTGCTTGGGGGACTCACCTAGGAGGGAGGGGCTGACCTGGCTGCTCTCTGGGCTCCCTGCCAGCACCTGTCTGCTCCTCATGCCCCGGGCAGCCCCTTCCTGTGCCCACGGTCCAGAGCCCACCCCCTGCTGTATCCCTTCCCTCCCAGCCCCCATCCCGGCCACCTGCCAAGGGCCGTGTCCCCTCAGAGGGCAGCAGTCATTTGGGCTCCCTCCAGGAACCGTCCTGGGGTGAGGAGAAGGCTCGCCTTCGCTTCCAAGTTCTCTGACACACTTGCCCGGAGTTGTGGGCGGCAGATGGAAGCTGACAAGTTGAATAAATTAGGGCACAATCACTCTATAGCAGACGTCACATTAAACAGCTTGAGGCCCCGTTGGGAAGGCGCGCAGGCTGCCTGTGGGGGAGGATCTGTGGTGCTTCTGGGGTGTCTGGGTGGTGCCGTGGGGATCCGAGCCTGCCGCTCCGCCCCCGGGAGGGTTTGGGTGCCATGGCTGATGAGGGTGCAGCTCCGACGGCGCGGCTCACAGCGCCCCCTGCCTGCCGTGGGAGCAGACGCAACGTCCTAGCGTGTGTGGATGGCCCGGCCGGCCGGAGCCCCCTGTCCTCCGCCCTGGGATTCTGAGAGCTGGGCTCTGTCCGTTTGTTTGTTTGAGAGCTGTTTCCTGGGACCTGCTGTGAGCCGGCCGGCGTCGCAGGCGTTGGGGTCGGCGGGGGACAGCGGAAGCCCCTCCCTGCAGCAGCTTCGTCAAGGCAGGAGAGGGGGCTGCGGGTTCCAGCTCACGCGGGAATGTCTGCGTCCCTTCCCGTGTGCCGGGCCTGCTGCACGTGCTTTGTGCACACGGCCACCTTCAGTCCTGGTGACAACGTGAGGTGAGACCACAGCACCCGGCTTCCCAGACGGGGGCGACGTGGGGGAGGGGCACGGGATCGCAGGCCGTCCGGGCCGGAGCGCCCTCATTCCCACGCCCAGCGGGTGTAGGTCGCACGCAAACAGGAACACAGCACCCCAGAATACGGAAGCTCTGCGACCCCAGATAGCCAAAGGGCAGGCAGTGGCCGGAGGTACCCCGAGGGGAGCTGAGCAGTGGCTGGTGGGGGGCCGGGGCGGTGAGGCTGTGGGTGGAAACCTGACCCACATGGGGCCAAAGGCCAGGCAGAGGCGGGGGGTGGCAGGACGAAGCGCCCCTTTCGAGAGCCTGCGGCGTGTCCCTCCCTGGACACCTGGCATCGTTACCGGGAGTGCTCCCACGTGCCCCGAAGCAGCCCCCGTGGGGTCGCCCAGAGGGCGTTTGGACCCGGGCCCACTGGCTCTGAGCTGGTCCTCCCCACGGGCCTGGAGACCCCTCCGAGGCTGGCGGGGAGTTCGGTCTCGGACTGGCCAAGTTTGAGGTGCACACGAGACCTCTGGAAGCGGGACATCTCCATCGAGACCCCAGGAGGGAGGGCTGAGCAAGAGACAAGAGCCCCATGGACAGAGCTGGGTCAGATACCCCCCGAAGCGAGGAGCCAGCCTCGCCTCTCACCAGCCCCGAGCCAGCCCCGCTCTGAAGAGGGGCAAAGCGAGGCATGAGGTGTCAGGCCTGGTCCAGCCCCGGGCCGTGGCCAGCACTGCAGCCGCTGCCCACACGGGGCCCCGGCCCGTTGCCTCCTGTGAGTGGCTCTGGAGATGGCTCAGGGCTCCGCGAGACTCATGATGAATTGGTTGAGAGTCTCACAAATTATTGAACTCAATTACCAGGAAGGAGAAGAAATGAGTCAGAGCTTTCGGAGGGAAGTGGCGGGGCGGCGTGGGGACCTGCAGGCGGCGCGGGCAGGGGGCTCCGCCTGGGAGGTGGGCGTGCTGGGCGGTGAGCCAGGGGGTCCCAAGCGGAGTCCGGCCTCGGGCCCTCCAGGGGACAAATGGGGGCGTCGGAGGGCCCTGCCGACCCAAGTTTTCTCCTAGTTTTGTAGACATTTTCCCTGTGCGAAGGCGCGGTGGACACACAGCCTTGGTCGAGGCCACCGTTGCAGGAAGCTGTTGCAAGCGCCGGCTCCGCCGTCAAGTGGGGCACAAGTCTGGGCTCCCTGACCTCCCCGCTCTGTGACCTCGGGCCCCTTAACGAACCTCCCTGGGGCGTGGTTCCCGAATTATACCACTTCGTAAGGCGGTGGTTAGGATGGAATGAGTTAACTCACAGGAGGCACTTGGCAGTGTCCAATAAAGCTGGCCACACAATGGACTCCGGGTCCCCCTGGCCAGCACAGTGAGAGCTGGCAGAGCTGGGGGGGCTGTCCCAGGTGCTCACCAAGCTGTGTTTGGCTCTTCCTCTCTCTTTCTTTCTGCCTGACATTGGGGACCTGTGTCCCCTGTTTGCTCAGCCCCCTCCGCCAGCCTGCCTTGAACCTCGAAGCCTTGGATCTCTGGCCTGGAAGTGCCCGCAGCCCCATCCTGTCCACCCCCAGCCCCGGAGCTGCAGCTCCGGGTGGGGAGGCCTTCTGCTCCTTCCTGCTCGTCCCTTCTCTGTGGCTGCAGGGGGGGTCAAGGGTACAGGCCTGGGAGGGAATCCCGGCCATTTCCCAGCTCTGGGGGAGGTGGGAGCACTCCCCGCCAGGTCCCTGGACTCGGCTCCCCTATCCGCAATGGGGCGCTGGGCCTCAGTGGGGTCCAGCCCTGGTTTTTATTAATCCCATCGTCTCCTGTGTGGGGTGTGTGGGTGGGTGTCATATGCCCCAGGCCTCACCATGCACCTGGATTCCCAGGTGCAGGCCTGGTGCCTGGGACTCGCCCACCGGAGCTGGCTCTGTTCTGGGTGATTGTCTCCCATCGGGCAGCCAGGGACGCTGGGCCCCAGACGCAGGAGGGGTGGGGCCAGGGCCGGCAACAGGAGAAGGCGGGAGCCTGGCTGCTCACTGGGACCGGGGAGCGAGTGCTGGCCTGCTTGGCTGTTGCCCCCCCATGTAGCACCAATCACAGGGACTCCCCAGAGTGGGGCTCACAGCCGAGCCCTCCAGTATAAGATCCGTCATGAAAGAAAAATGCTGTGCTTTGTTTCAAAGACCCTCCCTTGACCCCATCTTACAAGAAAAGGAAAAAAAGAGAAACAACAGAGGTGGCCCAGAGAATGAGAGATTCGGGACGGGAATTTCTGAGGGAGAGGCAGAGTCAGGGAGGTCTGGCCTTCGCTCACAGAGGACACCTTCTGTAACGCCACTGCGGGCGGAACCCCGTCCACGCCGTATCAGCCGGCCATGGCCACGGGAAAGCTGCGTAACCAAGCGCCCCACACGCAGTGGCTTAAAACAACGAGCATTCTTATCCCTCGTGAGTCGGGGGTGGGCCGGGTGGGTCTGCCGTTCTGCTGGACTCAGCCCTGCCTCGGTGGTCCCCTGCAGGCCAGCCAGCTGGTTGTGCTGGTCTGGGCTGGGCCCTCCCCGCTGCTGGGCCTCGGCGGACCACTGGGGCTCCCCTCCTCCAGTAACTGATCCGGGCTTGTCCTCGGGCGGACACAGGGGCCCAAGACAGAGGTAACAGGGACACGACATTCTATGGCCAAAGGCGGAAGGTGGACTTGAGGCTGTGATCTTGGAGCCCGCAGCAGGGATCCCTCTGTCAGGGTGATGGACGGAGCCCCGGAAGTGGACAGAGTGAGAGTTCAGTGCAGAGTGCCGCATGTCACAGGTGTCCGAAGGGCCTTCTGCCCATAAATACGTGGATACGGGGCGCAGATGGGGACACGTGTGAAATCAGTCTGCCCAACACTCACCCTCATGGTACCGACGCACAGTGGGTGCTCGGCACACATTTGTTGAAGGAACAAGTTGCTCTTTCCTCTGGCGTGGACGGGGCAGGAGGCATCGTGGCTGGGATGACCGTGCAGCTGGGCTGCTTCCGCTAAGAGCATCACAGAGAGAAGCGACACTCTTGGGTTTGTCTGTTCGTCATCCGTTCGGAGCCAGTTGGGAGGGTCGGGGTGCCTCCCGGGGAGCATTTGGAGAGAGGCTCTTGCTGCAGTCAAGGGCGGAGACGGGAGCTGAAGGCATGGGGCCAAGGCCAGTGTCCGGGAAGCTCCTGTCCCTGAGTCTGGGGGTGGGCGACAGGGAGAGAGCGGGCCCTGCAGTTGGGGGTTACTGGGGAGATGCACTGAGAGCCCCGAGCCCCAGACTCCCCCGGCTGGAAGATTACTCAGAGGCCCCAAATAGGACCCTGTGGTGAGTGCCCTCGATGTGCCCCCCCAGACAGACCAAGGTTGGGTCAAATCTCAGAGAAGCCGGCCTTAGGGAGGGAGTGTGGGGCCGGGTGCAGGGGAAATGACGGGGGCGGGTCTGCATGTCTGAGTACAGATGCCTGGGCGAAGTGGGGAGGGCGGTCATGGAATGGACCAAGGGGTCTTGCCCATCCAGGAGGACCATCCTGTGACATCGGCTTTAGCCGCCGGGCCAGGCCCGGTGGCTCGTGGACGCTTCCCATCCATGACGCGGAGAGGGCGGACAGCCAGGCGGGCTTCGAGGGCCGGGGCCGTGGGACAGGGCCAGACGCCTGCTGTCCACTCCCCGAGGTGAGGGACCGCCCTGGGGCAGGGCTGGTGTCGTGGGGACCGTGGCAGTGGCCTCCTCTGCAGCGGGGGTGGTGGCAGGAGGTGCTGGGGCCTCACTGGTTGGTGAGGCCCCAGTCCAGGGGCCGGGGAGCACCCCACTGCAGGCGGGGCCCAGGGAGTCCCCGGCACGGGCAGCAGCCCCGACGCGGGAACGAGAGGCGTCCTAGTGTTTGTAGCCCACGGAGACTGGACGGGCACGGTGGTGGCCGCTGCCCGTCTGCCAGACTCAGCAGCAGAGAGCGGCCGGCTCCCCGGCGGTGCACACTGCCGGGGGTGCCCGTCCTTCCCAGGGGGCCCGTGCGCACCAAGGGGGCGCAGGGGGGTGCAGGGTTGGGCAATGCTGGTACCTGGTTTTTGGTGTGCCGTCCTGGGCCCACCCCCGGGGCCTGGCTCTGTGTGCCGGGCACGTGTTCGTGTGTGTTGGCTGCTTCAGCTGAGTGTGTGTGTGTGACTCCCGGGGATCTGCCATCCCTCCGGCGTCCGCCCCTGCACCCGCCAGCTCCGTCTTCTGCCCTGCCCAGGGAGGCTGGGGGCTGGCCGCCACGCTGGCCTCTTCAGCGGAGACGTCAGGGGCTCCCACCTTCCCGTTAACCTTGGGGCTGCACCGCTGACACTCCCTCTGCCAGGAAGCCTCCCGCCTCCAAGGCGACCTCTCCTCTCGGGAACTGTGGGGACCAGCACGTCATTAATCATCGTGATGAAGGATGTGCCATCACTTCTCCTGCCTGGAACAGGCCGGGCAGGCCCGCAGTGGCCACGCCGGATGTTTGCACCTGTGGGTGGATGGAGGTGGGCGGCAGCTCACAGTGGTGGCCACGCGGGCACCGCTGTCCCCGGGCCCGGTCCTCCAGGAGTCCCCCTGCCTTGTCTGCAGAGGCTGATGCCTATTTTGGGGCTGGCTTTGATATGGGCACTGCGTCGTTAGCTGTGTCTCCAGGGAGTAGAACAGACAGCAAACGTTCCTGTCTCTTAGCGGAGGCATCCGGAGCCTGGCAAAGCCGCTTCCCTCCTGCCGGGAATCCCGGACCTCACCTGCTTGGCGCCCAGCCAGGCGAGAGCCTCGTTCTCTCTCCGAGGAAGGAGGAAGCCTGGCCTGGGGTTTCCCACCAGCGCTCCCAGACACGCTGCTGTGGGCCCTCAGCACGTACGTCCCTTCCTCCTGCCTCGGTTTCCCCATCCGATGTGTGCAGTGCACGATGAGGTCTCCTGGCCCCCCATCTTCACAGCTGACCCCTCCCCCCAGCCACCCCTTGGGGAGGAGGGATGAGGCAGAGACATTTTCCTGCAGCTGATCCGGGGGTGGTATGATCTGCATATGATTTGCATGAATATGCATGCAGACTCCGTAAAGGCCCTAGCTCCAAGCATTTAAGAAAATTCCAGCAAACAGATCCAGGCAAAAGGCCAGTGGCTCTCCTGAACCACTGAAGGCAGCTTCACTGAGGATGAGGACTGTCCCCACCCCCCCGTGAGCTGTGTCTCCTGTAGTTTGTCACCTGGACGCCTCATCTGAGCACTAGGAGGGGTCAGGGGCCAGTGTCCCTGGCCAGGGCCGCTGGGCCCCAGATGGGCCTCAGGGATCCCCGTGGGTTGCCCAGCAGGTCAGGGTGGAAGCGGAATCTTGCTCCAAGATTGGGGTGCCAGGGGGAGCCTCCAAGACCCTCCCACCCCCACAGAACCCCACACTCAGGAGCCCCTAGAGGGGTAGAGCGGTGGGCCCTTTAATTCAAATCAAAGCCGTCCCCTTTCCTCCTGCTCCTCCCGTCCCCCAGCTTGGGAAGGGCCTCCCTTCCTCTGAGCCTGGAGTCTGGAACCTTCCCTCATCCGCCACCTTCTCTTGTCAAGTTTACCCTCTAAATAGCTCTCACGTTCCACATCGTGAAGCTGATCATGCTGCATCCCCACCAAAGAATGAAAACCAGAAACAAAACAAAGACGGGGCACTCTGCTGGCTTCTTCCTGCTGTGGAATGACGACACAACCCTTTCCTTTCACAAAGCCTCTGCCACCTCCGCAGGCACCTACCGGATCCCAGAGCCTCTCCCCTCCCCACTCCCCAGCTCAGTCCTCTTCCCGGCTTCTCAGGGCATTTGCATCTGCTGTTCCCTCTGCCTGCTCCCCCTGCAGCACTCAGCCCCGCCCCCTGCTGCACTTGGTTCCGCCCCCTGCAGCACTCAGCCCCGCCCCCTGCTGCACTCGGCCCCGCCCCGCCCACCCCCACAGAGCTGCTGGAGGCTCCCTCCTCCTCGGAGCTCTGGCCCAGGGGTCTGACCTCTGTGGGTGTGCAGTTTGCTCTATCTCATCTCCCCTCAGGACGGCTAGAGCTGCAGGGCAGAGCCCACCCAGGTCTGCCTTTTGCTCCTCCTGGTGTCAGCGCATAGTACGTGCTCCCTGAATGAATGAGTGAATGAATGAGTGAATGACTTCACTACCTTTGCATCAGACAAGCACACAGGCATGGGCTCCCTTATGTCAGAGCACGCAGGAGGGCCAGCCCTAGTGGGAAGGGGGCCTCTGGATACTCCACACCCACGGACAGGAAGTGTGGCCACAGCAGAAGCTTCCTGTCCCGGTCAGTGTGGGGGGCACATGCTTTTAGAGGCTTTTGTTCTAACAGCTATCTTTGGCATTCTGTTCTGTCTGCCGGTGACAAAGCCCTGCTGGCGGATGACGCTCCTCCAGAGGGACCCCCGCCACCGGCGTGGCAGCCGTGTAGAGGTGGCCTGCTGTGGGAACGGGGCAGCTCCCTGAGGGGCCTCTGGCGCCCACTGGCTGGGCCAGCCATGGGGGCACCCCTGGCTGCCGGTGGGGCTGGCGCTGGCTCCGAGGAGCAGGCAGAGCCAGGCTGGGGGTGCAGCTCCATTCAGTGGGTGTCGGCAAGCACCCACGCACCCCAGCCAACCTCGGGTGAGTGAAGGCTCGGGGAACCCCCACAACAGCTGTTCAGAGATGAGAACACCTTCTCCTGGAAGCATGGGGTCATCAGAAAAGGAAGGGCGAGGCCACCAGCTGACTCTGGGACAGGAGCAGAGAGAGGAGGCCGGCTTCGCCGGGCTGGGCCTGGTGAGCTGAGGGGGGAACCAGCCGGCTTGATCATGCCGCCACCCCAGGGCATCCGGTCTCGGCTGCCTTTCTCTGCGAGAGGTCGGTCTTCAAGGTTAGAGCCTCTAGGAGGGACACTGGAAGCAGAGCCCGATCTCAGCCTCCCGCCTCCAGAACTCGCTGCTGTGTGGCGTGGGGAGAGCCCGTGGCCATCTCTGAAGCTCATTCCATACGAGCAAATGGAAAGAGCCACCTCTCATGGCAAGAGACTAGGTCAAGGCCAGGCCAGGGGCTGGTTAACCTGTCCTGCAAAGGCTCGGAGAGTAAACGGTTTAGGCTTTGCGGCATATGTAAACCAACAGGCTTAACAGTTTCAGTAAAACTTTATTTATGAGAACGGACAGTGGGCTGGGGATTTGACTCTGTAGGCTGCTGACTCATGGTCAAAGGGATCAGACACTCCTCCGTACATGTTTAAATCCTGGAGAAATTAAACACCCTCCAGGTAGTGTTGCCATGACCTTGTCAACAGCACCTCCAATTTCTCTCCGATGAACAAGCGCATCCTTGGGGAGAACAGGAGGGAGGGCTTCCTGGAGGAGGTGATGTCTGAGCTGCCTGGAAATGTGAGCAGGTGCACTGCAGGCAGAAGGGGAGAAGGGTTTCCAGTTGAAGAGATCTGTGCTGAAGGAAATTAGCAGAGGGGAAGGGGCTGCGGTTTGCAAATGCAAGAGTGAGCAGGCTGTCACCGTCCCTGAAACCAAGACGAATGTGTCCCAGCTTCCGGGGCTGGCCCACGTGCTCTGAGCCATGGTGATTTATGACGGCTGAGATTTTTCTTAAGCAAGTGGTTTTCGAAGAAAAAAGAAAGGTCACAGTGAGTTGGGCCTTACACATCTTATCTTGTTCCCTGCCAGCCGGAGGTCCCCCTGAACTCGGCGGAGCCTGAGGGGAGCGTGGGCCGTGCGGGTGGACGCAGATACCCGAGGGGAGTCGCAGGGACCCCCCGACAGCAGACCTGGCTGGGCGGGGGTGAGCTCTTTCTCTTTGGGGTGACGGGCAGGCGTGGGGGCGGGGGGTGGCTCCCTGCAAAGACCGAAGGCTGAGATGAGGAAACCCACACTGAGCTTGGAGGAGGTCGCTGCACAGGGGTCCGGGCTGAGCTGGGAGCAGGGAGGCCCGGTGGCTGTGGGTGACGGAGGTGGGGAGCAGGCCTGGCCGTGGTCGGGCTAGCCCGAGGGCCACTGGCCTCCACTTGGTCCCGCCCTTCCCTGTCCTCCTGCCTGTCCCCTTGGCGCCCCTGTGCCCGCCTCGGAGGCCCCCGTGCTGCCCACGCTTCCTCAGGGTGCGTGAAGTCTCGTCACCCAGCCGGGGCAGCGAGTGCTCCGTGGCCTGCTCCTCTAAGCCACGTGCGGCTTCTCGGGGGCTTTTAAACCCCTGTGCGTCCAAGTCCGAGGGCCCAGGTCTGCAGGCAGCGGGCTCTGGGGGCGAGGGCCCCCCTTCCCGGAGGGGCAGCCGCCCGGCCGCCTGGTGGTGGTGTGCCCCCCGCGGGGTGCGGGCCAGGACGAGAGAGCGGGTGCCGCCTTGCCCCGATGACACCTAAGTGGGCCGACTGCGGACTCCGAATTAAGTTAAAAGCTGCAGCTATTGATGTTTTCAGAAAATGACACTTCGTAAGAGATGGGGGACGTGTTGCTCGGCACGCTCCTTTTCCTTTTTTTTTTTTTTTGGGGGGCATTTTATTGATTTCTGCTCTGAAATGGTGCTTTCGGCGTTTTAAAATAGAAATCCAGGCGAAGGGATCCCGGACTGGGGATTTAAGTGGAAATTGACACAGCTCTTCATAAAATCCCCTCGGAAACGAGACACTCCGCGTCCTGTGCCGGCCCGGGCGCCTTTCCGCTCTGCGCTCTGCAGCCCTGTCCCGGCTCCCGGTCTGGAAAAGTCGCTCAGACAAGTAATTGCTCACCCGGGTCCATCATCCCGCTGTGGGTGATTTTCTCTTTTTCCGTGTCCCTCAATGCGGGGGAGAGGGAGCGGTCAGCAGCCGGAGCTGCCTGTGGAACCACGCGGCCGAGCCCTGTCCCTTCCCCGGACCTCCTCTCCCCAGCTGTCCAGGGCCGCCAGCCACCGAGGGTGGCCCCGCCCGCACCGGCCAGTCCCGTGTGTCCCTGGGCCCAGGGCCACCTCCTAGTGGGTCGTCTTCCTGCTGCTGCAGCCCTGAGGTCCGCTGCCTGGAGCCACCCCCCCCCCCCGCCCTTCAGCTTGCTTCCGCCTCCACCAGACGGACGCTCTGCGCTTGACCTCTGTCTGGACCTCTAGTCATGGCACTTCCAGGTGTGGCCCTTGAGTGAGCCGTTTCCGGGGCCCCCGTGTGCTCTCCCCACCTGCCCCCACGCCCCCAATCGCACTTGCAGACTGGGCGCGGAAGAGAGCGAGGAGAGGGCATCGAGAGACGGAAAGGAGGCGGAGAGGAAGGGGGAGGGGCGGTGGGCGGGAGGGGGCAGGAGGCACGGGCAGACAACGCGGGGAACGGGCAGACATGGTGGGGAACGGGGCCAGGCGGAGGCCGGGAGGGCGGTGGGGACACTGGAGGGGGGACATGGTGATAAGGTGGGCACTGGCCCCGCCGAGCCCACAGCCAGGGGCGCGCTGGGGTGCAGGGGCCCAGTGGGAGCGGAGGCCTCCCGGGGTCCCGCCTGGGCTCACGCGGCCCACCCTTGGAGAGCTGGCCCGGGGCCCCTCCCCACCGCCCACTCGGCAGCGGCCCTGCTCCTCCAGGCTCTGCTCTTGGAGGATAATTATCCGTCAGCTGGAGCCACATCCTCTGAGCAGATGCAGCGAGGACTCGGTGTCCGGAGCTGGAGCTGCAGATCTGTGGACTCTCACGACGTCCCCGGTCTCTCCTCTGCCGGGTTCCTTGCCTGCAGCTGATGGGGCAGTAGGGAGGGAGGTTTCCAGGCCGGACCCTGGTGGCCGTGGGTCCCTCCCTCCCTGCACTCTGTCTGAGTGGGCGGAGGCCAGGGCGGCCTCAGGTGAGTCAACTCCTTCCGTCAGTCCAGAGAGATTAAGTCAAGACGGACGTGACCGCCCAATGAGGGAGAGTTATTGTGACTGGTCCAAGGTCACAGTGTAAATAGGCCTCAGTGGGGCCCTGGGCCCTCACTCCAGACGGTTCCGGGTCCCGGGGGCGGGTGGGGAGTCCCGAGGGGCGGGTGGGTGGCCTTCCCCACTGTTGCCAGGAGACCCGTTGGCTCAGTGGCGCCTTCGAGCCACCATGGGTACGAGCCTTACGTCCTCTCCCCGCAGGGTGCCAAGGCAGGGCCCTCTCTGCGTCACCCTGAGCAAGTCCACGCATTTCTTTGAGCCCAGAATGTCCTCCTTTGCAAAGTGGGGGTGCAGACAGCGTGGTGGGGGAGGGACGGTGCAGAGACAGACATCCCGAGGCTCTGCATTGCTGGGGAGCAGGCCGGGACCGGGCTCCCGGAAGCAGCTTTGCGGGGGGGGGAGGGTGGGGTTGGGACGGCAGCTTTGCAGGGGGGGTGGGGTTGGGATGGATACGGTGACCACAAGCAACTCCACAGCCATTCTGGGAGAGGCATGGCTGCTCCAAAGGCCCCAGAAGAGTTTCTGGGGCTCCTCGTGGTGGGGGTCCGGGGTACAGGCCACCCCCACAGTCCCTCTGACAAAGGCTGCTCAGAGGGGCCAGGGGCTGACCCAGGCCCCCAGCAGCCCCTGTCCACCTCGAGGCGGCTGGCACGGCTGGCCCAGCATCCTGGACAGCCCCCGGGCACGGCCGGCCCCCTCACTGCCGCCTGTGACCCCGGGAGGGCAGCAGCAGGTGAGGGGGCCTTTCTGTCACCCGCACAGAGGGCAGAGATTGCAGGCCCCTCATGGGAGAGTCCAGCTGGGGCAACTGGAGACCTGCCCTGGGGTCCCCCCATCTCTGGTTACCCGGTGGCCCTTCTTCATCCTTTACACCCCCCCTTCTTGTAGAGGTTCAGTGAGTAATGAGAGGGGCGTCGCTGCTTCAGTCTGAGGCTGCTGGGGAGACCACATCAGAGGTGGGTGGGTGCACACATCGCACGGGAGGAGATGGGGTGCGCGGGGGTTCGGGGGTCCCCGACCTGCCCTCTTTGGTGTCCATGGCCGCCTGGACGACTTCGGTCAGCACTGGGCCAGCCCCGCCCCCACCGCCTCTCAGGGCCTCGGTTCCTCTCCATCTGGCTCCTTCCTGGGGGTGGGAGGGTTGGGGGGCGGCACCCGCCGAGCCCCGCTCCGTCTGCGAAGCCAGGCTCTGGAGTGAGAGGAAGGAAGATTAGATATTAATTTAATTTGGTTCAGGTTCTAATTGTCTGGAGAAACTTCTTAGGCACTAATATTAATTTATTTCCACGTAGGGCCCGTTACGCTAATTCAAATCCGCTTGAAGTGTTTAAAACACTGATATCATGAATCAGATAATAAAACCAACCGAGGGGAAGGGGCGGGGGAGGGGGACCGGGGAGGGAGGGGGGAGGGGCGCAGGCGCCTCTGCAGGGGGAGGAGGCTCCAGCGCTGGCTCCGCCTGGAGGAGTGGGGGTGAGGGCGCACCCCCCTCCCACAACCTTGACCTTGGTGGGGGGAGGGTTGCAGCCACACCCCTGTCCCCTAAGGGCTTGCGCGTTGTGCGTGACCATGTCACAGGCGGCTCCCAACCTGCTGTCACCACTGCCAGCCCCGGGGCTGCTGCTGGGTCTCGCCTGTCACCCGCCACCGAGTCAGGCGGGCCTTGTGCCTGGCACCGTCACCTGGGAGCTGTGACCTGCCCACAGTCACCTGAGGGTCGAGGCTCAGGCTCCCGCCTGCCCTGTGGGGCCACCTGGGATCTGGAGGGGGGGCTTAGATCAGTGTCACACAGGCCCGGGGGGCGGAGCAGGACCTGGAGCTGCTGCTGCACTGTCCCCTTCACTGTCACTGCTCTGCCGGTGTCCCCTCCTGGAGGGGCTGTCACCGCGGCCTTGACCTCTACACTTACTCATCTGGCCGCCTCCGGGCAGGCTCTAGTGCCCCAACTTCTAGGCTGCGGTGAGACCGGAACCGTGTAGACCCCGGGGCAGTGGGATCGGAGTGGCCGCTTCAGCCGCCGCACCGCTGACTCTCCAAACGGACACTCGCCCAGCCAGGCCCCACGGCCAGGGGTGCCGCCTGAGCGATCCGTCATCGGTGGGCGGTGGCAAGGACAGCTGGGCTCGCTCCCTCCTCCGTCCCCAGGCCCAGGGCAGGCCGGATGCCCCGCTCAGACTTGCCGCGTGAATGAATGAATGAATGAATGAATGAGTGAGTGGGACGGAATGGCCAGTGTGAGGCTCCAAGCCGTCCACAAGGATCGGGACCAGGGGATAGGCGAGGGCAGTGGGCCTTGTGCAAAGGTCCTGGACCTACGGTCAGACGGGCTCGGGTTTCAATCACGGCCAGGTCGCCTGCTGACCTCTCCCCTCTCATGGCCTCTGTCCGCCACCCCCCCCGCCCCCTGGGCCAGGACTTGGGGCTGTGGGGGCCGAGGCCTGTGTGGTCAGAGCGAGTCCCAGGAGGTGGGGCATGGCTGTGGCGGGGTGGGGGGGAGCCCACACGCCGGGGACCACGTGGAGGCGTGGCCTCAGTGGGTGAGGTGGACAGCAGAGCACCCCGGCCTCGCTGGGCCCCTCGTGAGCTGTGTGGCTTTGAGCGAGTCAGTCACCCTCTGCAGGTCTCGGTGGCCTCATCTCAAGGTGGACTGGGGAAGGGGGCTCGAGAGCCCTGACACCAAGTCCCTCCTGCGGGCAGGATGTCCCCTCTTCCGGGGCCTGAGTGGCACACGCTCCGGCTGCCCCCGGTGGGCCGAGTCCTCCGTGTGGGGGTGGCTGCAGCGAAGCCGGCATTCGCCAGTGGCCGTGACTCATCAGGTGTTGACAGGGTGAGTCATCAGGCCAGGATGCTGGGCCAGAGCGAGGCTGACTGACAGCACGTCCTGGGACCCCAGTGCCTGGCGCCTTGGCGCCCACTCACGCAATCGCTGCCCCCTGACCCAGCTCACGCACCCACGCCCCGGGCTGCCCTGGGGGATCCAGGCCGGGGACACCAGCTGGTCCTTCTCCTCCCTGGGGAGGAAGGAGAAGCCCCGGCCGCCACTGCCTGGGGTGTGGCCGGTCGCGGTCGGGAGGTGCTGGCCGTGGGCCCTGGCCGTGGAGGTGTGGAAGGGGCTCTGTGGGGACAGGGCGGGTGGCGAGAGCCACCCCCTTCAGGAGTGATCCTGCTCCTTTTCCCTCGCCCCCTCCTGGCCTTGCCCCCGACGTCCACACGGGTGGTCACACTCTGTGTCTGGGGCCTTCCCCGCTGCGGTGCGTCACGCTGGCCCTGTCAGAGCCTGCGTCCTGCAGCTCAGCGGATGTTCCCGGCTGGGGGGGCCTGAGCGAGGACGGACAGGTGGATGATGGGTGGGATGAGCAGGTGGAGCTGTAGGGTGCACGTATGGGTGGATGGACAGGGGGTGGGCGGGAGACGTGATGGGTGGGCGAATGGACAGGTTTGTGGGAGGACGAGTGGGTGGGTGGGCGGGTTAATGAACAGACGGGGGCCGGACGGGGGTGGGTGGGGTGGGTGCATGGATGGGTGGCTGGGAGGACAGATGGGTAGATGGACGCACACGGGTTTGTAGACGGGAGGTCGGGGGAGTGGATGGACGGGTGTGCGGATGAATGAACAGGTGGTGGAAGGCTGGAGGGGTGGATTTCGGGGAGTGGGTGGGTGGTGCCTGTGCCCTTCCCAGTGCCAAAGCTGTGAGCGTCCTCTCAATGGGTCGGAAGCTTGGAGAAGGCTCTGGACCGGCAGGTGGAAGCCCTCGGCCTAACGTCCGGCCTGCCACCGTGCGACCTTGGACAAGCCACTTGCCCGCCCTCTCCAATCTCCACAGTTCCCCCTCTGCAAAACGAAGGGGGCAGAGTGACAGGCGGTGAGGTCCCCGTGCTCTGGGAAAGTTCTGGGAGCGTCCTGCCTTTTCTGCCCTCTGTCTGCCCCTCCTGCCCCCTCCCCTGGCACAGGTCCATTTCCCTCTCCCTCCCTCAATGCTCGGGCTCAGGGCTTCCCAGGGGGCGACAGCTCAGCTGGCCCGCGGCGAAGGCCTGGCAGGTGGCCCCACTGTGACGCCTTCTGGAGAGGGGCCTTCCACGCCAGCTTCCTGGCCAGATTTGGACAAGTGCCTGGCCTGGTTCTGAGGTTGTCATTTAAGTGCTGCGGGAGGCTGTCTATCTGTATGACCTCCCTGGCTGAGGACACGGTCCCCTCCGGGGCCTCAGACAGCCACCATCTGGTGGTGACGGTCGGTGGCGGCTAATATAATATTCTTATTCTTATTTTGGTAGACCTGAAGTGTCAACACTCCCCTGGACGCGCGGCAGGAGGCCATGCCGGGCTGGCCGTCGCCCCTCCTGCCCGCCGCTGTCACCCTCCGCACAGGATGTCACCTGAACTGCAGGTGTCAACGGGGCAAGGCAGAAGAAGGAAGAGAGAAGTGACATCTCTTCGACGAGCACAGAGAAGCAAGATGACTGTGGAGCCGACACCGATGCCGTGGCTCAGGGCCGGGCTCGGGGCCGCGGCCGGCGTGCGGGGCGCGGGGCGCGGGAGCAGACCCGAGCCTCGGTGGTGACGGCTTGCGTTGGGGGCCCTGCCGGCCGGATCCCGCCCCCAGCTCTGCTCTCTGCTGGTTGGGTGGCCTTGTGCCTCAGTTTCCTCCTGCGTACATCAGGGAGACTATGACCTGGCTCCCAGGGCGGCCGTGCAGCTAGAGAAAGATTGTGTGCTGAGCGTCAGCGCGGCTCTGGCCGCAGTGTGGGTGCTGCTGGGTGGGGCACTGGGCCCCCAGCTGGATATCTTGGCCCGGGTCCTATGACTGTGGCTTTCTTGCTGGGCCCCTGACCCGCCCTCCCAGGACTCCCCAGGGCACGGCGTGGTCCATCCCGGGCCCGGAGACTAGCATGTTTGATGGAAAGGTCTGGGGTGCTGGACACAAGGGCTCAGCTCTGGGGTCCGGGCTCCAGCCACGTAGGGTCTGTGCAGCGAGGAAACCAGCCCTCCCCGCCCGTGCCTGGGGACAGGCGCATGTCTTTGTTTTTCCGGAGTTTTGTCCCCTGAGGAAATATGACAAACAGTCCGTGGAGGGAGGGGCATTGCCCTGGTGGTAGGCCACAAAGCCAGGCGGGCTGTCTGGAGGAGGAAGAAGAATGTGGGAGACTAGGTGGAAGGAGGTGAGGGGCCTCACACAGACTGGGTGTCCACGTCTCCCGCCCGGGGCTGCTGTGGCCCAGGCAGGACTGGGCCGGGCGGCCACCCCCTCCCCTGGCCCCAGCCCCACGTGACTCCCGCTGGGACGGAGGAGCCACCAGGCGGCCGGGTCGTGGGCAGACCTCCTGAGGCGGGGGCTGCGCTCAGCTGGCTCTTAGGGTCCGGGCATCGGAGGCTGGCCCGAAGCCCCCGGGGTCTGCAGGGGAAGCGGGTGCCCCTCCCCGCACGGGCTCCCCCCTCCCAGGCGTGGGCTTGGTGGGGCGGCTGGCCAGGCTCCAGGGCCGACCCTGTGCTGGGCAGCCTGGCTCCCGGCCAGCCTCTGGGTGGCAGTGGTGGCCCAGCTGCCTCCTGGCCAGCCTGGCCGCGGGCGTCCCCTGCTTCCCGCCCCTCCTGTGTCCAGACTGGAGCCTGTGATGTCGCCTCCGCATTGTGCTCCTGTCTCTGCAGCCGGGAGCGTGCTGACCCCTGGGCCCGGCGGGCTGTAGGGACGCGTGGGGGGCGGTCAGGCCCTCGGAGGGGGACTTACGGGGGCGAACGCTCTCGTTTGAGGGGAGCGTATGATTCGGGCGCCGTGTGCACAGGCACTTCCTGCATTCAAGTGGCTCCGAGGGCCCCTCCCAGAACGAGAAAATAATGGGGTTCAGAAGAGCCCCCCACAGCGCATGGCCCTGTGGGACGGGACTGCAGCGTGCTGTCACGAGCCGGCCTTGGGCAGGGCGGACGTCAACTCCACACTCTGCTCTGTGACGCGGCCAAGTCCTGCGCCTCTCTGGGCCTCGGACGTGGACGTCTCCCGGGGGTCAGGCCATCTGCCTGTGGCCTGTCTGGAGCCCGGAGCTTGCTGACCGGGGTCCTTGGCTGTGGTTCCGTGACCCGGGCCTGGACCGGGGACTGGGAGGATCCGGGCCTGTGTTTGGTGACATGGCGGGTCTGGTGTCATTTGTGATGTTGGCAGCTGGGATGGTCAATACCTACGTCCACTCGTTCAGCGGGGGTGACAAAATGGTGACTTCCTTTTTCTCTACAAACATCAATTTTACTGAAAGTGAAGAGCGAAAGGCTCGCCTCCCCCGCTCACCCGGCTGTGGCTCAGGTGCCCGGTGCCAGCGCCCTCTGCGGACCTTCCGGATCTTTCTCTAGCCCTGAGCAAGATGGGGCCACGGAGACAGCCTGCTCCGTCCCGTTCCTCAGAGCGAGCTGCGTGGGCCGTCGGTCTGCAGCACGCTGCTCGCTCACGGTCCCAAATGACGCGGCTGCCCACCTCGCCACACAGAGCCGCTGCTGCCTGTCTAGGTGTTTCACGGGGCATCTCTGGGAGGCGAGGCGTCACGAAGACCCGGCACCGCCACCCACCTGAAGGAGAACGAGCCTCTGGAGCGTCCCGCGGCCTGGCGGGCTTCCGGTTTCCCTGGTCGAATCATAAATGATTTTCACCTGTGTTTTATCAAAGTTATTTTTAAAACAGGACCACACGGGTCGCTGAGGGGCCCCCGGTCTCCAGGGTTGCAGACGCCCCCCCCGCCGGTCTCAGACGCTCTTTGTCTTTGCGATTCCTGTGCTGAGGGAACATGGTGTCCCGTTCTACAGAGCCTCCCAGCCTCCCCGCCTGGACTTCCCTGACGTCCCTGAAGCCTCTCTGGGAGAGGTGTGGAAGGTTCTGGAGACAAGAGGGCCTGGGTGGAGACACAGGGGACGAGCAGGGGTACCCTCCCCCGGCCTCGGGCACGGGCTGGGCTCTGTGCACCCTGTGCAGGTCGCCACCCCACAGCCGGTTCCCACGGAGCAGGAAGGTGCAGTGGCCGCAGACGAGGGGCAGGCCCCGTGTGCGCCGCTCAGGACCCACACGCCACTGCCGACCTGGTTTTGCTTCTCCAGGTCACCGACGTGAGGGGCTGGGGGTCAAGGGCAGACAAAGCAGGGAGAGCCAGGAAGCCTGGAAACGCGCAGTAGCGTTGTGCGCACTGGCCTCTGTCCGTGCGGAGGGCTGAACCACACAGCAGGGGCCGAGTCACTCAGGGGGACCCCGGCCTCTCAGCTGGCAGGCGAGATGAGCCTCCGGGAGCCCCCGGGAACTCGCCTCCACACCTGCAAGTCTCTCGCTCGTGTGTACAAACACCCCATTACAACTGATTACAAAACCATTTGTGCAATTAGGTTTGCCCCTCTCCCCGTTCCGGGGCCCGGAGCCAGCTGTGCTGGGGGCCGGGACAGAATAGCAAGCAGCTCCCTGCAGCTCGCATCGCTGGCCGGGGGCCCCGCCCGCTTGGGCTCCAGCGTCCCCGGGGGAGGGCTGCCCTGGGGTCCCAGGTCTGCGGAGGGAGGCGAGGTGGGGCCGGGGCTCAGCGGGGTCACCTGATGGGCATGGTTCCTCCCACTAGCTGCCAGTGACGTCCTCCTCCCCCATTTGTGACAACCCAAAGTGTCCCCTGCCATGGCCAGTGTCCCCTGGGGGCAGAACCACCCCGGTGGAGAACCGCAGCCCGGATCCGGTGTGGCATTCGGCAGGACCCCCTCCTGGCCTCTGGCCTTCGCGTGGTCACCCTGCTTCGCTTGCTCTCTGGCTCGTCGGTGCCATGGCGCTCCCCCCGCCCTTCCCAGCTTATCTCTTTCATCCCCGCCCTCAGCCCGCGGCCTGCAGCAGCCTTTCAAGCCACAGCACGCAGTCACCTCTGGCCTGTCACCCCCAGGGGCGCCGGACTCAGAGAGACCCCGCATACTGCCCCCCTGACCCTCGGTGCTGAGCACAGCCCGAGCCTGCTGGGCTCAAAAGGACCATCCATACTTGGCCGGGAGGAAGACGAGAGGCCGCTGGCTGTCTGTTCTGGGAGTTGGAGCGAGTGTGGCTCCCCAGAGCACGAGGAGGTGCTGCTGTCCTTGTGTGCCACTGAGGACCCGTGCTCTGTCTTCCCCAGGATGCTCGGTCCCCTTCAGGTGTGGGGTTGACGTGTCCCGCCCTGGGCAGTGCTCAGGACGCAGCCTCCACGGCCAGCTCACCGCGAACTTGACCGTGGCCATGGCTCGTGGGGCCGGTTGCAAATGTGCAGGCGCTGCCCCGTTCTGCCTGCCTGCACTTTGCGGCGTGACCCGGCTGCTCCATCTGTCCAGACGCGGGCGAGTTCCCACGGTGACCAGCCCTTGTGGTCTGCCTGAGGCATGTGGGGACACAGGACGCTCAGCATTAAAACTGGGAAAACCCCGGGCAAAGCGAGGCGAGCTGGCCAAGAGCCAGGGTCTGGCCAGGACAGCCTAGCCAGTCGTGTGCTGTAGACTCGTGGCCTCGTGGCTAAATTTTATTGTTTCAAAACATCACGTTGCTGTAATTGTGTTGTTTTAGGCGATCCTTCCCGTTGGGGCGGTTTGTTTTGCAGGCGTCACCGTTTACGTCTTTCCGTTGTATGTGTTGCTGGTATGTTACATGCGTTGACTCTAATTGTCATTTAAAACGGCTTTTTCAAAATGCACGCGGTTTGTTTTCTCGAAAGGGGGGGGGGTGCTGCGCACACAGACAGGCCAAGGCCGAGAAGCAGCTTCTCCTCTCATATTCGTAGAGCGAACGCTCGTCTTTGGAGCAATGACCCGAGTCCCACATTTTCTTACAAAGCAACGACCAGGTGCTTTATGTGCCTGGAGAGAGGAAAGGGCTCCGTCTCTCACCAAGGTGTTTGCCATGGGACGGCCTAGCATGGGCGGGCAGTGCGGCTGAGGCGGGAAGAAGTTGCCCGAAGCCTCAGAGCACGGGGGTCGTCACCTGCTCGACGAGGGCCCACGTTGAAATGCCTGATTTGAAAGCTCGGGCCCCACGTTTTCATTCTGCAGGGAGCCCTGTGACGTACGAAGCTGGTCCCCATCGTACGGCTTCCTTGGGGGCGGAGAGCTGGACCAGGGCTGGAGCCGGGCTCCGGGCTCGGACCGGCCTGATAGGACTAACTGCAGGACCTCCTGTAGCTGGGGCTGGTTTGACCTACTCTGTCAGTCTCTACCTTATAATCGGCGAGTTTAGTCCATTTACACCTAATGGACTGATGGGTATGAAGGGCTTAAAATGAGCTGCCGTTTTCTTTTTTTGTTTTCTGTTCCTCCTGACGTTTGTTTCTGCTTTCTTTTTCCTGGCTTCCTGTGGGTTACTCGGCAGACGTGTCTGAATTCCGTGTTGATCCCGCTGCTACGGGGTTTCTGAGCGCACCTCCCCACGGGGCTGCTCAGCGGCTGTCCTGAGTCTTACACTGCGCGTGTGACTTACCGCGGGCACACTGGTGTCGTCCCTTCACCAAGTTCGAGTCAAGTGTGGAACACTGACTCCGCTTTGGCATCTTATTTGCTCTCCCCTATTTGTTGTAACATACTGGTTGGTGATACTCTCTGTACATTGAATTTTGGAACCTCAGTTTACAATGTCTGTTAGGAGGCCAAGGACGACGTGTTGCGTTTAGCCACATTGTTTCTTCTTCTGTTGCTCGTCCTTCCTCCCTGACGCTGCACAAATCCTTCTCTTTCTGTTCCTGTCTGTCTGGGGAAACCCCCCCAGCCGTTCTCCAAGGGTGGATCTGCTCACAAGACGAATTCGCTCTGTTTCCCTTCACCTGAGAATGTCCTTATTTCCCTTTCATTTTTGAAGGATGTGTCGCTGGCTATAGAACTCTGGGTTGACAGTTCTTTTCTTTCGGTCCTTGAAACATAGTGTGCCACTTCCTTTCAGCCTCCACGGTTTCTGATGAGAAACTCACTGTCGCTCTAATTGTTTTTCCCCGATGGGCAAAGTGTTGTTTTTCTCTGGCTGTTTTCAAGATATCCCCCACCACCTTTTTTTTTTTTTTTTTTTTTTTTTTTTTTTTAGTTTTCAGAAGGGTTTGACTATGATGAGTCTTCGTGTGGATTTTCTTGGGTTTTCCTGTTTGGGGCTCACTCACTTTCTTGAATCTGTATGTTTACGTTTGGTCTAATTCTGAAAGTTTTCACTCATTATTTCTTAAAGTCATTATTCCATCATCACCACCACCATCATTGCTGTCATCATCATCATCGCTACCTCCATTGCCATCACAACGATATGACAACAATTACAACAAACATTTATCGACCACTGACATGACTTCATTTCCTTCTCACCACAACGTTATGAGGGAGGACATGTTGTTTCAGTTTTTGTTTTATTTTTTCGATGAGAAAACTCAAGCGCGGAGAGGTTCAGTGAGTTTCCTGCCTCACGCAGCCATATACAGGTCCAGGATTCAGACGCTAGTCCACCTGACGCCAAAACCTGGCCCAACAGGAGCTGACGATCGAGGCCCTGAGTGGGCTGAGTGATGGTGTGATCCCTTCTGCGTGTTCCCCACGGGGGCGCCCCCTCACCCCATCGCTGCCCACCCACGTGGATGCCCTTTGGACACTGTGCGCCCATCAGACAATCCCCTCTCTTCGCAGGCAGCATGAGCCTCCTGTTTAGACGACGGGGTCCTTAGCCCCATGTCCATATCGCAGGTGGACAAGGCCTTTACCTCCATGTCTGTGTGTGGGACCTCAGGGGAGGTGTCTGACGGGCTGCTGCCCGGGCCACGTGACTTCCCCGCGGGGCCGGGGTGGTATTGCTGGCTCTCAGTGCTGGGTCCCCTGTGGTGACGGGGGTGGGCACGTGGCTGGCGGCCCCATCTGGACCTGATGGAGAAAGAACACACATGTCCTTCAGGGTGGACAGCCCTGGGCTCCAGTCCCGGCCCAGGGATTTATGACAACAGGACGAGGGTCTTTGCACTGTGAGCTGCACTTCCTCCATTTTCAAATTAAGAATAATAAGGAGCGTGTCACCGGCTGTGATGAGCACAAAGTGACGGGCACCTGTGTGGTGCTTGGTGCCGCGCCTGGTGCGTGGCCGGCGTCTGCTGCCTGTGGGTCACCCCCTCTCCCTGCCTCGCCGTGTCTCTGGCTGACGCACGGGGCTGGCACAAGCTGTCCCTTGTTTGGGGACCGTACAAAGGGCAGGTGGGGATCCCTCTTGTCCACATAGATCCCAGCGCCCGCAGTCCAGGGCCACCACCATGATCCCCTGTCACGCCTGCAGCTCCGGAAAGCCACCCACGCCCGGGAGGCCGGGCGGAGGGGCCCATGAATATTTCATCGTGGAGCTCTCCGGCAGAGCGGCTTCCCAGAAGCTTTGTGCCTGATCCTTCCCTCTCGGTGGCTTACGCCTTCTCCTCCCTGCCCCCCCTTGTCAACAGCGGACATTCCAAGGAGCCCTTCGTGGCTACGGAGCTTGAGGTGACAGAAAGAGAAAACAACGGGCGGCTGACATTTGTCCCACACGTCCCCTCCCAGAATCCTCCCTCAGCCGTTAACCCGATCGCGCTCCCATGAGACAGGCGTGCAGGGGAAACGGCCCGTAGCTGCAGACGGGGAGGCGCGGGCACGGAGGCCCTGCCTCTCAGTGGCTCGCAAGGCCCCCACCCCGCCTCGGCGTCCCGGGTCCTTTCTCGCGCTCAGAGAGGACGCTTCAGAGAGCCCGTTCTCCTCCATTCCCGCCTGAAACCCTTTGGGACCCACCCGAGTCTTCCCGTGAGACCCCGCTGGGCAGTCTTTGCAGCTGCCAAGGCCTCTCCCCAATATCACTCCGTCCCCGGCACTGTGCAGCTGGTCAGGCGGCGCTCCGTGCCTCAGTTTCCCCACTTTGAACCTGGGGAAGCAGGTCTCCTCAGGGTGCATGTGGGGTGAGAAATGCAGAGACGCCATGAACAAAATCCAGACTGTTTCCATGCCCAGCGCCGGAAGCTGTGGCTCGTTGGATTGTCCCCCAGCTCTGTGATGAAGGGTGTCACCCCCATTTTCAGAGGGGAAGGCCGACCCTCAGGAGGAGGGTTTGTGCTGGAGGAGGTTTTAAAATGCTCACACCCCGCGGCCCAGCGACTCCTTCCGGGATGTGTCATAACAATCGAACGGGACGGGAGCCGCGCGGCGATGCGGGGTGGGGGGGGCCCCTCCGCGGGCTCTGGGCGTTCTCAGCCGCCGTTCGCGAGGCCCCGGGAAGGGACGGAACCTTGGCCGGCGAGCGCAGAGTGGGTCGGGGGCGGCCCTGAGACGGTGAGGACCTGCGTTTCCTGATGTGCAGAGGTGCCCGTGGCTGATGGCGCTGTGTGCAAACGGACCACGGGCCGCGTCCCCAACGGGGCCACTTCGTCAAGGTCTCTCTTTCTTTCTCCGTCGCCGCAGCTCTCCCGCCCTCTCGAGAACAAGAATAATATGGACTGCGAAGCTCAAAACCCTATTTACCAGCATCTTAATCGCTCCAGGGGATGAGATTGCCAGCAATTTTCCTCCGGTTCATCATTCCTTTAGGTATTGTCGTAGTTTTTTATTTTACGTTTTTTGTAATCAGTGCTTATTACTTTAATAACCGTAAAAATGTTTATTTTTATATTTTAAGTGATTCTTCGGTGCTCAACGCTGAGGGCAGGGGCCTGTCTCCAGAAGGCCCCTCGACTCACCATAAAGGAGGGAAAAACCCGTGTATGACACTGCTCGCGGACCGGTAGGCGAGTGTGAGCGTGGAGTTGCAGGTATTTACGTGGGCAGCTCGCAGGCCCAGGCGGTGGCTCCGGGAAGCCATGGGTCTCGCCCACATTTCAGAGGAAAAACCAGTGTGGCTCAGAGAGGCTGAGTGGCCTGACCAAGGTCACACACTGGGAGGTGGCCACTTAGGAAGGAGGGGCTTATATGCGAGCTGGTGAGTGGAGGTGGGGACCCCAAATGGCTGGTGTGTGAGTGATGTGTCATCCCTCGCCAGAGACTTCTGGCGGCTGAAGCGGCATCATGGCTGGGTGTGAGGGGTCACTGGGAAGACGGCAGGGACATGCCGAGCCCAAGGGGTCTGGAGGAGGTTGGGGAGGGGGCCTGGCCCTGAGCAGTGTGCGTGAGTGGGTGGAGCCGAGCCCTGGAGGCAGTCACAGCACCCCTGGGCCCCCCAGAGCGGTCTCCCCAGGCTGCAGTGAGGACCAGGGGCACGGTGGGCTGGGGGGGGCCGTGAGCAGGACGGTGGACTAGCACTGCCCGATGCACAGGTAACTCGGACATCTGCAGGCCTCGGCCCAGGGGACCAGGGCGTGTCGATCATTTAATCCTACGAAGCAGAGAACGTGGCCACAGCCGTTTCACGAGTGAGGAAATGTGGCCCAGAGAGGCCGGGAGACTGGCCTGAAGCCATGGCTTGCAGGAAGCTGCTCCGGATGGGACGTTTGTGACCTCCCCGTTAGGAGGCCCTCTCCTGATGGGAGGTGGTCAGGGTTAGATGAGGTTGTGAGGGTGGGGCTCCCCGATGAAGAATTAGTGTCCTTGTCAAAAGAGAAGGAAATCGGAGATGCTTCTCTGTCCCCACACGTGAGGACACAGCAAGAAGTCTGCCATCCCAACCCCTTGACCTTGGACTTCCGCCTCTAGGACAGTGAGGTGTAAATTCCTGTCGTTCAAGCTGCCCGGTCTCCAGAGTCATCACAACAGCCCGAGGTGGCTAAGCCAGGCTTGCGTCCAGCACGCTGGCTCTGAGCCCTGCTCCTCCGGCCACAGCGGTGCGATGTCCCTGGTGCTGTGAGCAGGGATGGCGAAGCCGGTGCCATCCTGGGTGGGCCAGACAAGGAAGCGACCTGGGCGTTCTGGGCCACGTGTCCTAACCTCCAAGCCAGCTCTCCTGTCTCCGGTCTCTGCGAGGGCCGAGCGGGGAGGGGCTGGGAACAAGCCCGTCTCCAAGGGCTCCGGCGAACGACCACAGGCCACCGGAACGTGTTGTCCCATGGGCCTGGAGGCTGCAGCCCAAAACCAGCAGGGCAGGGCCGTGCGCCCTCTGAGGCCACTAGGGAATGACCCGGTCGCACCGCTTCCGCTCCCGGGGGCCGCCTCGCCGTGAGGCCTCGCTCGGTGTGCATGCATGTGTGCCTCCCTCTCCAAACCGCCTCTCCTTTCTCTTGTAAGGACACTGGCACTTTTTCTGATTTGCTTTTGTTGATATAACTCACTGTGGGTTTTTAAAAAGAAATGTTTAATTTTGGAATAGTTTTAGATTTACAGAAAAAGTTCAAAAATAGCACAGAGACTTCCCAGATACCCCACACCCAGTTTCTGCTATTATTAACATCTCATATTACTGTGATATATTTGTTACAGTTAATGAATCAGGATTGATACATTATTATTCACCAACCTCTGTACTTTGTTTGAATTTCCTTGGTTTTTACCCAATATCCCTTTTTTTTTTTCCTGTCCCACGATTAGACTCCTGTTGCCTGTGGCAGTTGCTAGACTTTCTTTGTTCCTGACGACCTTGACAATTCTGAGGCTGCCATGCGTTTTGCGGGATTTATCTGCTGTTTCGCCTCACGATCGGGCTGGGCTCACGGGATTCTGGGAGGACAAGCACACGGGGGAAGTGCCATCCTCACGACATCGTGTCCAGGCCACGTGCTGCCGACGTGGCTGTCGGTGTCGACCTGGGTCACCGGGCCGAGGTCCCTCCGTGACAGCGCTTCCCCACCCGCCTTTGCGGACACCGTGGGTGGAAGGAGGTCACTGCGTGGCACCCACGTCTCAATGATGGGGTTCGCCCCCTCCTCGAGGTGGAGAAGCTACGCCAATTATCGGGCATCTTTTGGCATTGGAGCTTTGTCCTGTCTTATTCACCTCTCTGTCTATCAGGCACGTCTGCATCAGCACAGGCTCGCGATGATTTGGGCCGTAACCCACGCCGACGGTACTTACTTTGCTGTTCGGGTAGTCTCGGCTCGGCCGCCGGCATCTGTGTCTCTGACTCACCCCACCTTTACGTGGGTGCCTGAGCATTTCCTCGCTCCCTGACGCGGCAGGATGCTCCAGGCTCGTCTCGTGTGTCTCCTGGTCCAGCGGGAGGGTCACGGTCAGGTGGAGGCTTGGCGAGGAAGCCCCGGCCGTCCTGTGAGGAGCGCTGGGTGGGCCCGCGCGTGGGCCGGGCTTCCGGGGCTGCGGCAGCTGGGCCGGGTGAGCTGTGTGGGGCGATGCGGTCTGGTGGGGTGTCCACTGTGAGGGCTTCGTGTTGTCCAGCCATGGCTGTCCTCGGCCTCGGGACCTCGCACATGCTGGTCACCCCCCGCCCCCGGTCTTCCCATTGCTGTCTTGTCCTCTCGGGTCTCAGCTTAAGCACCACCATTCCCCTCACGCAGCCTCCGGCTCTTCTGGACCTCAGCCCTGTTCCCTTCCTCGGCAGCACTTGTCACAGACCCTGGTGGCCTCGTCGCCATCTCCCTGGCTGCTGTGCCCTGTGAGACTCTGACTGGTGACAGGTGACAGGGCACTCAAGGGCAGCCCTGAAGTGGTGGGATAAGCCAGGGCTGCCAACCGCACGAAATGCCACAAGCACAAAGACAGAGAGCCCACGCGTCCCCTCGTCGGGGCCGGGGACGCTTGGTTTTGGTTTCGGGTTAAACGAGCCGGTGGCTGTGGTTTGATCACAGCTCGGAGACGCAGATCCATTATTACAGGGGGAGCTGATGAAGCCGCACTGGGAGCTCACGGAGGAGACGGCAAGGTCTTCGCTGCTGTCACGTCTCAAGCCCCCCTCCTCACACACATAAATGTCCTCGTCCTCCAAACCCCCTTCTCTAACCCCCCCAGGGGGGTGTCTGCGTGTCCCGCCCCGTCAGAGAGGCAGGAAGGAGCGAGCATTATCGCACACGGGTACTGTTGCCAGAATCTTCCTCCAGGGTTACCCATTAAACCCCCAACAGCCCTGGCTGTCCATTCATTTGGTAGTGTTTGCAAAGCACCTATTGAGTGCCAGGTGCTGGGAATACGGCCGTGAGTAAAGCTCTGTGTCCTCAGGCCCCACAGGAGAGAGGGTCACCAAGCGAGCAAGCAGATAACGCGGTGTGATGGAGGGAAACCCGGCGTGTCTGGGGCGGGCTTCCTGAGGAGGCAACGTCTGAGGAAGGCCCGGGCAGCCAGCCGAGCGGGCGCCGGGCCCTGGGCAGGCCTCCCAGCAGCTGCAGATCATCCTTCCTCCCGCCGCATGGTTTCTCGGTACAGCCCCAGGTGGGGCTTGACCGGGTCCACCGTGGGAAAGCTCAGAGGGCCTGGATGGGCAGGGAGACCCATCCGCCAGGCCTGCCTGCCCCCTGACACCCGCCGGGGCTCAGGGTGATGGGGCGATGGCGGTCCCACTGCCAGTCAGCAATGTGCGGATTGTCACAGGGCCCAGGCACTGTCCCGTCCGCCATCGCTCCTCGCCATGACCACGAGGTTCACACGTGGAGGGGCAGGGAGGTGGGCTGCCTCCCCAGACCCACCCCCCTCCCCCGCCCCCACAGCACCGGCTCAGGCCCCACCCGCCCCAGTGCGTGGCAGGCGCCTCATTAGCCGGAAATGCAGCAAGGGCGTGCTCTGCGCTCCCAGAAGGTGACACATGGCGGAGCTGTCGGAAATGTCTTCTGCGTTCCGGGAACTGCGGTGCCCCCGCAGCCAGCCCTGGGGGCCGCAGCTCCTGGCACCTGCTCCCGCGCGGAGAGTGAGTTATAGCCCAGCCCGGGGCTGGCCAGCGCGGCTGGAGATGCAAGCGCTCTAATTACCAAACGTCCTGCGTGATTAAGTGGGAAATTAATAGGCTGAATTCTCCCTCTGCACCTGGCGGGCGCCTCGGAGGCCCCGTGGACCTGCTGGAGCCCAAATGCCGCTGCGCGCGGCCCCGCCCCCTCCGCCTGGGCGCGGAGATGGATGGGCCGTGCAGAGCGCCCCTCGGTGCCAGGACCTCGGTCCGGTCCGGGAGCTCGGAGCTAGGCTCTGTCCCCGCTCCCGCTCCCCTGCCAGCGCCCAGCGCCTCTCACGCAGGCGGGGCCCCTCGGGGTTCCGCTGCGCCCCTTCCCAGCCCAGCGCTCGCTCCCGCCGCTGCTCTGCCCCCACCCGCGTGCAGGGCTGCTCCGTTTGGCTTTATTCGGCGTGGGCTCTGCCGGGAGGGTGGGCGCAGGGTGCGGGCAGCTGAGCTCACCGCCCTGAGGCCCGAAGAGCGTGCCGAGACAGTCCTGGCCTGGAGTTTTACAGGCGGCGCGATGGGCCGTGGTGGCGCGCAGCACCCCAGGCCCACTGCACGCCCCAAATGTTCATCTCCCCAGCTTCTCGCCCCCTTTCTCGCAGGCCAACAACGCGCCCTGAGCTCGGCAGCCCGCGCCGTGGGGATCGTGAGTGGCGGGCGGAGCCTGTTCCAGACTCCCACCTGCGGGTCAGCGTTCCAGCCCCACCACTCATGTGGGCGGCCGGCACGCCCTCGGTGCCTCGGTTTACTCACAAGTGGCGTGAACAGGGGAGCCGCCTCCGGCGCGAGGTGGTCGCCAGCAGGATGCTGGGGCAGCGGGGTGCGTGCTCTGGGCGGCTCTCCAGAGGGAGGAGGGAACCAGGGGCGTCGGGGTTTGAGGGTTGCGTGGGGCAGCAGAGAATGTGCGGAGCCAGCCCCAGGAGCGGGGCAGGCAGCGGAAGGACCCCAAAGCCCGACCGCAGATGGGGTTGCCTGAAGGTGGAGCCATGCACCAAACCTGCCGAATCTGCAGCTCGTTGGCTGTCTGTTTTTGAGGTCATTTCCTCTTGGGCCCACTTTTCAGCATTTCAAGGATTTTAGCTTGTTTGTTCCTCAGGAAGCAATTTTCCAGGCCATGGATGGGCTCGTTCCCACTGCTGGTCAGGCAGACTGTGGCAGGGAGGGTGCAGAGTCCCATGTCTGGCAGGGCAGAGCATCCAGGGGGTGGGCTCAGTGGGCGGTGGGACCAGGAGGTTGGGCGGGGGGGCTCAGCCCCACCTGGACCCACCCCCTCACAGACCCGAATTCCTTCAGGATTAGCGTTAAGTATATTTAAAAAAAAAAAAAATGTCAGAGCTCGAAAGTGAGAATTAAGTAGCATTTAATATTCATCATGCCTCAGGAGAGGGGAGATTTCCTAAGTTTAGAACTAATACAAGGAATCGGGAGAGAAAACATGGACAGATTTGACTGCATAAAAATGGAAATCTTCTGCATGTCAAAATTAAACCACCAAATAAAAAGGCAAAAAAAAAAAAATATGGCCTGGGAAATATATTTGCAGCAAATATGACAGACAAAGGCTTAATTTCTTTATTAGATAAAGAGCTTATAAAAATATCTGCAAAGACATGGAAATGCATATGATGTGAAGTTCAGATTTTTTTTTTGAGAGAAGGGGTTATTAAATGACGGGAAAATGTGCTAAAAGCTTATGTATGCAGGAAAAACTGTGCACAAGAACCATGATGTTAAAGTGAATTTCAGAGAGTGGTATGATTAACATATTTATTTTTTCTTTCTGTTTTCCTAGATTTTTCAGATTTTCTCTACGAAGTATGTTCTACCTAAAACATGTGTGGTGTGAATGGATTGATATTTGATCCGTCCTCATCATCATCATTCTTATTATAAGGAGGGGTCACAGCCTCATCTGTGGGCGGTTCCTTCACGGGAGACGCTCACTGCTGGGTACATGAAGCTCTTTTTAGCCATCGTTGCGTGGAATCCGCCTGAGGCCCCTGGTGGGGTTACCCCCGCTTTGGACCGAGGTTAAGGCCTCAGCCAGGGAAGGGTGGCTCCTTGGGGGACCTGGGAGTCATGGAGTCTCTGATGCTGAGCTGTCCTGGGATGGGCCAATGACGGCACGGGGGAGAGGGTCCCCTGCAGATGCTCCAGGGCTCAGCCCTTGCCCCCTGAGAGTGTGACACAGAGCATGTGTGGATTTGCCGGAGGAACCCTTTTCACCCAGGAAGGGCAGTGGTCCCTCCCCCAAATCGTCCCCCTCCCTTGCCAGAAAAGTAAGAGGAAGAAGGGAGGCAGTGCCAGGAGTCGGGGGTCGGGGGTCAGCAGGAGCGTGTGGGTGCAGCTCTGTGTGGGGAAATACAGAAACAAAGCTGAGGTGTTCTCAGACGAATGACTAAAAACCCTTGAACTTGACACTCAGCAGGGGCAGAACCCCTCTGACTGGGCTCCTCTTGGCACCTCCCACCCTGGCATGCTGTGGACGGGTGACATCCTCAAGTGGACTGTCTAAAAGGTCCTTGAAAACCTCAAAATTAAAACAAAAAAAAAGGCCCCGAACAGAAAGCTCGTTATAGACACAGACAGACCACGTCACCCGCCCTGCCCGCTGCCCTGGGCTTAGGATGAAAATAGCCCTGCCCTGAGGAGGCAAGGGCCTCCTGCGGGTACTGCGGGTATTACAGGGAACTTCCTGGAGGAGGTGTGGGCGGGGGAGGGAGCAGCAGGAGGCTGGGCTGGAGGTGAGGAGGCTGGCCGACCCCAGAACCAGAGCGATCGCCCTGCTGGGACTGTCAGGACTAGGAGATGGACAGGGGCCAAAGGCCTCCGACTGCTGCTTTGAAAATCCTGTTTGGGGAACAAAAAGGAAAGACCCCGTCTTCCAAGGAGGCTGTTCCTGTCCCCACCTCACAGACGAGAAAACTGGGTCGGAGGCGACAGGGAGCTGAAGCCCCGTGGCTGTCCCAGGTCCCACGCCTCCAGCCCGAGCCGTGCTCCTTGCCTGGGCCACCGTGCCCGTAAGGCCAGCGTGCCAAAGCATGACACCCGCGTGGGCCCTCTCCTTCTCCTCAGGGCTGGTCCTGGCCTGTCCGACGGGCTCCTCTCCAGGGTCCAACCTCACGACCTCAGCACCGGTCGGGCACTTGTGCCCACGCACCCTGGGGGCAGGGCCGTGGTGACTCGGCCCGGTGTCCGAGGCCCCGTCAGCGCCTGCCTGCGGTAGGGGCTGCACAAATGCCCTCTGAGCAACTGAACCCAGAGCACAAGTTCACGTCAGCGGGTGGGGGTGGGGGGTCCTCGCGGGCTCCTGACTCCAGACAAAATGAACGTGCGCTGCAGTCGCCTGCTCCAAACATTCCAGTTCCACTCAATCCGCCGGCTCCTCCCTTCAGCCCAGCCCAGAGCCGCGGCGACTCGACCCCTTTCAATTTCCACCTCGACTCCTCAGTTTAAGTCAAATCAGGCCAATTTCCATTCGATGCCACTCTATGGGATGCGCTCCGTTCACTGCGATCTCCCGCCGTCAGTGCCGCTAAATTCAGGTCCTTCAGTTCATTGCCGTCCTCTGCAGCGCGTGCTGAGACTTTAACCTGATCCTGCCATTGTTCAACTGTAGTCGAGTCTCCGGTTCGACCCAAGACCACTCACTCAACTCGCCTGGGCGCCGGCTCATCCCGAGGTGTTCTCGCCCACGCGGGGCATCTCGATCCATCTTCCTGGTGTCTCCGGCACCTGAGCCCCGCAGGGCGCTGTCCTCCCTGATGTGGGGGACAGAGGAGGGCCCACGTTCTCCTCTCAGCAACGCCTTCTGGCCTGAGAGGTCAGGCCTTGACCCTGGGCCGCTCGATGGCCCAGCTCTCGCTTGACACACGTGAGACAATAATGCGAAGCTAGTCAGTGAGCTCGTTCAGCGGTGTCCGGGGTCACTAGGTGCTGGTTGTCGCCCCGGGAGGTGGGGAGGCGGTGGCGAGGGCAGGAGCCGCGGTCCAGGGTGGGAGATGGCCGGGGTGCAGGGAGGAGGAAGGTCACGTGAGTAACGCGGTCTTCCCTCCGCACCCCGCCCCGCTTGGGTTGGAGTGGGGTGGCCCAGGAGAGGACCTCGGCGGCACGCTGCCCACACACAGTGAGCACGGGACGGATGCGGATGAATACGGAAGGGAGCTGCCACGGCCACCGAGGAATGGCCTCGCCCGAGCGCCGCGTCCCGCCCGTGGCTCGACGCAGGGGCAGTGCCAGCCCCGGGACGTCACAGAGTCACGGACTGCGCTCTGGGTCGCTCCCATGGCGGCACCCGCGCCGCACGCTCTGCACCCAAGTCCCGCGGTTCCCGCCTCGCCACTTCCGGGCGCGCAGCGTCACCATGGAAACGACCGCTGGGCCGCAGTGGGCGAGCCCCTGCAGGCGCCTCGCGTGCTGCCTTCTCGGGGGGCGTTCGGTCCTCCGAAGGCAGCGGCACTTGGACGACTAGACGTGTGTGCGAAGAGGCTGTGCTGCGGGCGAAGCGAGGACCCCGAGGACCCGGAGTCAGGAGTTGTGACTAGGAACGGGAGCAGGGTGATGGGAAGGAGGGGCTCGAAGGGGTCGGCGAGAGTTTGGGGCGTCCGCGGTCCCCGTGGGAGGGGCACACGGAGAATTGCCGGGTGCGCCCGTGACCTCCCGTTCACGGCCCCCCGTTTGCTTCCTTCCGCTCTGGGTATGCCTCCCACACCGCTCCCCACAGCAGGAGGCGTCGGCGCTTCAGCACCCCGGCTCTGCGGACAGCACCCCCCGGGCCGGGTCCTCCTCTGGGCCTCCGCACCCTTCCTTCGCCCCCACGGCTCCCTTTGTCTGACGGGGAACCGACCAAGGCTGCTGCCGGGGACCGACGGCCCGTCCCCCGGAAAGGGGTGCGAGTCTGCAGCGACAAGCAGGACCGGGTCCAGTCCCCGCTCACAGTGCTGCGGCGACTTCGACCCCCAGCTCCTTCCCCGTCCCATGGGGTGGCCCCAGGAGTTAGTGGGTGGCGTTCGCCAGGTGCCCGGCAGACGACGGGGCTTCCGATGCTGCCTGTGTCTTCCTCCTCGGTGGCTGCCGTCTGCCCCGGGGGTCCCGAGGCCGGAACCGGAGGGCCGAGGGGCCGCGTCGTGGCCAGCGGGGATGTGCGCGGGGGAGGGGGGCGTGTGTGCGGGGGCCGAGGCCGGCTCTGTCGTGGCACCGCCTCAGGTCCTGTCTGGGCCTCCAGTCCAAGGACACCTGTGTGTTCGATGCTTGACTGGGGTTGGAGACTCACAGGTGAGATTCCAGCAGTGCGGCAGGACGCTGGGGACACTGGGCGGCCATCAGACGTCACCGCCACCCTGTTCAGCGCTGCCTGCCGGTCCTGACCAGGCTGGGCTCTCCCGAGACCGGCAGGCGTGGCGAGGACGCACTCACCCGCGGAGGAGGAGGTACCGCCTGCGACGCACCCGCGGGCCGAGGCCACTGTTCCGTGACGTCGGTGTCCTGCTGCTTGCCGTTCCGTGACGTCACTGTCCCGCTGATCTCACGGTCAGCGCACAGTTCCGCCTCACGCTGCCCTGGGCCCTGGGTCGGGCACACGCTTCCTTGTCTATCGCTTTTGCCTCCTGGGCCGACGATTGGCAGCATGGGGCAGCCACCTTTGCTGGGTTTTCAAGGTCACAAGTTGGGCTGCGGTTTCCACAGCCTGCGTGGCACATGACTCACCAGAACACAGCACGGCGTGAGTCCGTCCTGGGAAGCCCCATCTTCACGGAGCTCAGCTCCAGACTGTGGGGGGCAGGGTGCTTTTCCTCCGGGGACATTCCCGCCAGCAGGCATGTCCAAAACAAAGAGGGCCGGCCGGGCACACGCTCCGAGCTCCAGTCCCCGGGGCCTGCACGTCTGCCGGCCTGCGGTGAGGACGCCCAGCAGCTGTGCCTAGCCTCGGGCACTCCCAGCACCGCCCCCGAGGAGCTGGCCAGGGTGCTGCTCCGAAGGCGCGCTCTCCCGCCCACCTCCGCCCCGCCCCCGCCCCCAGCACAAGGCGGCTCCTCGTCCAGGCTCTGGGAGCCTGGCCCTGCGGCTGGGCCATGTGCCGGCGTGTGTGGAGTGACAGAGCTAATTTCCCAAACACCATCTGAGCTGAGTGCATTTTGATGAGAATGATGGTTTTTTAAAATTTTAAATTAGAAATTACATTTTTTCCCCTGTGCCAAAATAAAGATGAGAAATCAGATGAATCTGTTTTGTAAAGGGGCTGGAACCAGGGAAAATGTGTCTGACAGACTCTCTGTTGAGCAAACAGAGCTGGGTGCCAACTGTGTGCTGGAGGTCGGTCGCTGGGACCCTCGGCTCACGGAAGGGGGGAGGGGGGAGGGGGACCAGTCGGCCGCCCATGCCTGGAGCAGCAGGGCCGGCAGGTGTCCAGGACCCCGCGGGGCCTCTTCCTCGCTGAGTGCTACGAACTGTCTGGGCAAGGGGCTCCTGCCGCCTTCCCGTGGAGCGGGCTTGTTCTCCCTCCTCGGAGGAACTGTTTGGGGGTGAGTGCTGCCAGCTTTCAGGGCCCAGCTGCTTCACCGCCCTCCTGTCCACCCCCCCCCCCCACCCGCTCCTGTGCTCGGGACAGACAGCTCCTGACGAGCACCCCTCAGTCACGTGAGGCCTTGGGGCGCCTCCACCCTAGAAGGAGCCCTGCCTTCTGGAGGCCAGGGCACTGGCCTCCAGGATGCCCCAGTGGCCTTGCTCTGCACCTGCCCTGGGCTGGGTGCTGCAGGTGCGGAGACGGAGTGGGGCGCCCAGTGGGGAGCAGGAGCCAAACCCTCCTCCTCTCGCTGCCTTCTCTGCTGCTCTCTCAGCCTCACGGACTGTGAGCCGCAAAGCGCGGTGGGAGTCCCTTCCGTACCTAGCAACGGAACTGACGCAGCCATGGGACCCCCACCCCTGTCCTCCCTGGGGTCGTCCAGGATCCCTGGGACCCGACCGTCAGAAACACGTTTCGCGAATCGGGGCTTCGGCCAGCAGGGAGGCCAGGTGAGGCCCGTACCCGTGAAGGCATGGCCGTTCCAACACACTCACGGCTCCTGTTCGCATAAATAGGCAGCCTTTACAATTTAATAAAAAAACATACCAATTATAAAAGCTATTTACCCAGTCAAATCAATCACGGGCCTTGGCGTGTTTATGCTTGAACACCTGATTCCAGCTCGTAAGTCACTTTAATGCCCTCTTTAGCGCCTAACTACCCAAATGAGCTGGCAGCATGTTTAGCGGTGAAGGAGCCCACCTCCCAGCCCTTCACCTCCCCATCCCTGCTCCCTGAGCTCAGGAAGTCGGGCAGTTTCCGAGGAAGCCAGGATCCCGGATCAGCACGTCCCCCTTCTCTTCTGCAGGCCCGAGAGCCATGCCTCACCTCCCCCAGGAAGCCCTCCCAGCCCCAATTTACAGCATTTCCCCTTCTTCCTGAGTATCACTCAGCCTCTCTGTGCCGCAGGTTCCTTATGAGAACCCGAATGCCACAATAAATACCTTGCAAGGTTGGAGATACATCCTGGAATTCACATGTGATGGTTGGAGCTGAAGCAGCCTCCTTGGGCTACAACTAAAAGCTCACAGTGTTGGCAAGAAACAAGATCACCAGGCAAAGGGAGTGTTGTCCATAGTTGCTGGATCCTAACTGCTTCCAAAATATGGGGTCCCCGATGTCTACTGAGGTGGAGTGGACACAGAGTAGGGACTGGGGCCCTGCTCCGCCCTGACCCCGTGACCTGAGCATGTTGTGGATAGTCTCTGCTCTTCTACTGCCTTATCCATAACAGGAGTCATAACACACCTCCCCTGTGGGTTGCTGGGGGCGACTAGACACTGGGCGTAAGCCGCGTGGAATTCACGATACCTCGGTCAGTTAACTATTAAGTGCCTGCTACGTACCAAGCGATAAGCTAAACAATTTGCACATTTCATTCCATTTAATCCTGCCAACTTCCTGTTGGAACTTTCTAAGTCAGCTTCACCAATGTTTTCTGTTACACCGTTTGCAACAGCGAGATTCAATGCTAAGTCACGAAGACTCCAAATAGCAGTGGCCTAAATAAGAAAGAAGCTGATTTCTCCCTTTCTTATAAAGCCTGGAGGCAGACTACGCGGGACTGACGACGGTAGCTCTACTCCACAGAGACCTCGGGGAACTGCTGGCCCTCAGGTCTCCTTTTGTCCTGTGGCCCAGCAAGCGTGGCCTCCATTCCCAAAGGCACTCGACGGTGCAAAAAGGGTGCTTCAGCTCCAGCCGTCACATCTGAATTCCAGGGTGCGGGGGGAGAGGCAAGCTGTGAGTGGCGGCTGGCTTTTAAAGTGAGCCCCTGAAGCTGCCCTTTGATACTTCTGTTCTCAAGTCATTGGCCAGAACGGAAGTCACACGGCTGTGCTTAGCTGCAAGGAAAGTTGGGATATGTAGTCTTTCCCTTCCGACGCCCAGCTAAACATTCTGTTCACGAAAATAAAAGGAGAGAACGGGCATTGTAGGACAACCAGCCATCTCTGACATGCCAAGTTTTGATCCGTTTTTAGCATAGTTTTGGCCCGTTTCCCCAGAGAAGCTAACTCTTAATTTAAAGCCGGATTTCTTAGCCTTGATACTATTGATATTTGGGGCTGGATCATTCTCTGTCGGGGGGACACAGGGGCTGTTCTATGCATTGCGGGATGTTTAGCAGCATCTCTGGCCTCCATGCACTAGATGCCAGGGACAGGGACAATATTATTCAGCCTTAAAACAGAAGGAAATTCTGCAATATGCTACAAGGTGGACGAGCCTTGAGGACCTTCTAAGTGAAATAAGGCAGTCACGAAAGGACAAGTGCTGTGTGCTTCCACTTATGTGAGGGACCTGGAGCAGTCAAGTTGGCAGGGACAGACAGTGGGTGCCAAGGGTCGGGCGAGTTAGTGTTCCGTGGCACATATGGGTATAAGGCTTGCCATTTTTACAGGATGAAAGACTTGGGGAGAAAGATAGTGGTGATGGTTGCACATTCTGAATGTATTTAAAACCACTGAACTGTACACTTTAAAATGGTCAAGATGGTAAAATTTTATGTTGCGCGTATGTTACCGCAATAAAGAAAAAATCTGAAGACAATGAGGTAAGGACATGAGTGCTCCCTGGAGGCCCTGCCCAGGCCCGGCATCCGCCGGCTCTCCACCGGTCCCTGCCGCCCGTCCTGGTCTTCAGAGCCTGGGGTGAAGCGGGACGAACTGTGGCCTCTTGCTTCGGACGTTGTAAGCGGACCGTTGGCCCGCCTCCTGGTTCTACGTACCCAGGTCAACCCTGATTTGAGGCCACAGTATTCAAACGCCGTCTGCAAATCAGTAACTTCAGAACCAGGTGGACCTCACTACCGAACAAGGTGTAAAGGGGAGAACATTTTAAGATCGGGAACAACTGACAGACTCACAAAGGGGAGGAAGGACAGGTTGAACGAACCACACAGAACCAGGGAAGTTCTGCATCCAGCAAGCACGACCAGGCCAGCGAAGAAAAAGCGACCGTGACGTGGAAAAAAAACGCTCTCCGCCAGCATGGCATCCTAAGGGTTGATGGTGTTGGTGTGCACAGCGCTCATAAAAAGTGGCAAGTGGCACACACACACAACAGATCATCAAACAGGTTATTATGGCTCAAAGTGCACGGTGACCCGGTTCACAAGGAGCCCGAACATGGTCAGGAAACGAACGTGGGAGAGAAGTCTGCCCTCACCGGTAATAAAGGAAACACACATTAAAGGAAAGTATGCCTTCTTGCTAATGAGAGGAGCAGACATTAAGACGTGGCAACGTCCCACGTGGGCTGGGAACGCGGCCAGCCGCCCGGAGAGCGGACGATGGGAAACGCATGTCACGTGCTCTGAGAGCGCTCCCCTCCGCCCTCGGGTCCGTAACGCATGTCACGTGCTCTGAGAGCGCTCCCCTCCGCCCTCGGGTCCGTCGCCGGGATGCCGCCCCGAGGAAGCCATCCTAAACACAGGAATATATATTTTTAGCAAAATAATTAGAAACAACCTAAGTGTGTTGAACATGGGGAATGTTTAAGTAAACTGTGGCTTTATCCACTTGAAAGAATATTACAGCCATTAAAAATAATGTTTGCTAAGTGTATGTGCAGAGAATGCTTGCAGGGGACCAAAAAAAACCTAACAGGTAATATAATACGATTTTGACGATGTAAAAAAAAATTCACCACCATATTAAAAAAGGCTATGAAAATAAGTACATTAAAAATGAGGAGAGGACGTACCCGAAAATGTTAGCGCTGGTTATCCTTGTACGGTGGTGTTATAGGCGAAGCTTCATTTATTTTATTTTACTCTGTAGTTTTCCAAAATTTTCTTTAATTGGTTATATTACCTTTAATTGGTTCTAAGATACACATGGCTTGTAAAAGCCTGGCTAACCCCAAAAGATGTGGTTTCTGGCTGATTATTGCTGCACGACCCAGAGCAGCTGCGGGGTCCTTAAGCTGAGAAAGTGAGTTCTGACGGAGGGCGCAGCACCCTCGCTGGCGGCCTCACATCTGGCTCTCCCAGGCCCAGGAAGGCCGGGGGGTGTGACCGTGTCTGGGCACCAAGGTGTTTGCCGCTGGGGACAAGGTCGGGGAAGCTCAGGCGTAGGCAAAGGGCACGTGATCTGAACCCCTTGGCCTGCGATCCACTTGATAAATATTTGCGGAGCGGGTGTCTGCCTGACATGGGGAGCCTGGGGGCCCCGCCCGCCCCCCACCCCCGTGGTCCTGCCCCTTCTTTCCTCGTGGAGGCCTCCGTTTCTGCGTGAGGAATCTAGGTGAGCAGCGGGAGGGGCCGCTCCCAGGGCTGGTCTTGCTGTTCCCTGCTTATTAAGATAAACGTTTGTTTGGGCTTCAGGCTTTCAAGGGCTCTTGTGTTTCCAGCAGTGAGAGGCTGGGCTTGCGGGAGCTCAGTGGGGAGGGGCAGCGGGCTTCCCGCGCCCTGGTGGGGTCTGGGTGGGCTCCGCGGGCCCTGGCCCCACCATGCCCGCCCACCCCACAGTGTGTGACATCCTGGTCGTCTGCAGAGGCTTTGCATTCGCTGGCTCCCATGGTGTTAGTGCTGCGCCCAGCTCCTGACAGAGAACACGAAGCCAGGTGCGGGGTCCAGGTGTGCACCCCGACTCTGCCTCTCAGAGGACGTTCAGACGAGACTCAGTTTCCCCAAAGGACCCCATTAGTGGGCACAGCCCCTGCGCCTCGTGCTTAGTGGGTTTCTCACTGGTGTTGCTGCTGCCCAGACGTGCTGGGCCCTGTGCCTCAGTTTACCTTCTGTGGGAGGGCTGACCAGGCTTCTCCCTTCCGGCAGTGTGCTGGGCTGGATGTCCCCACCTCAGGGCTGAGGTTCACAGAGGGGTCTGGGCCTCCCTGGCTTGGGATCCAGCAGGAAATCCCCGGACGCCTTGCCCGAGGCCCGCCTGCCTCGGGGCCTCCCCATGTCTGCAGGGGTGCGGGGTGGCCAGGCCGGACGCGGGCAGGACCCACTCTTCAAGCCAATGGACGCAGCAGCTTCTGCTGCATGGAAGGTTGCAGAGGAGGAGGGTGGGTGCCGTCCCCGGAGCGCGTGACTGGGCGGAAGTCCCCAGCCTGGAGTCCCGTCTGGGTCCAGGGCCCCACCCAGGACGTCCTGCCTGCTGGCGGGCCTTCGTGGTCATGAGGGCGTGGCCAGGACCCTGGCATGGATGCCAGTCGGGGAGCGGGGGACCCTGTGCACCTGCCGCGCTGGGTCCCCGCTCCCGCCTTTGCTGTCCTCCCTCTGCCCACGACCCTCCTGCTCGCTGCGGAGGACTGAAAGAGCCTGTTGATCTCACCTGGGCTTTGGGACCGAGAACAGGAGCCTCCCCCACACGCTCCTGGGTCAGGGTGTGACGGGCAGGGAGCTCGGTCGAGGGCCCTCGCGTCAGCTGAGGCAGCAAACACGCGATGGCTCTGCGTGATGAAACTCCCGTAAAATCCCAAACGGCGTCCGTCTCGGCCGCCCCTTCCATGTGGGCATTCAGGCACCCAGGCGTTCCCGCCTGTGCCTGCTCCGCCCTCGACGTTCCTGGAATGGTGTGCTTTGTGCCAACTTGGCTGGGCTATTCCTGCCCAGCAACTCAACCACACACTGAGCCAGGCGTTGCCACCGGGGCAGCTTACAGCCGGGGTTCATCTCGACAATCAGCCGACGCCAAGCAATGGAGGCGATCCCTGACGCGCTGGGTGGGCCTCGTCTCATCAGTCGAAGGCCTCGATGACAAAACTGCGTTTTCTCCGAGAAAAGCGAGAGTCTGCCTCTCTCAGTAACAGCCTGAGTTTCCTGCCTCCCCGCCTACCCTACGGAGCTCAGACCAGCTAGCCCCCCCGCACCCATAGCCACGTCCTTGAAGTAAGTGTCTTAGACACACACGTATCCTGCGGGTTCTGTGTTGCGGGGAAGCCCCGCCTGCCGCGGCCTCCGGTCGCCCGCTCGAGTTCTTCAGGTCCACCCCTCAGCGGCCACACCCCCTCCCCCCAAATTCCGCGGGGTGATCTCGGCCACGTGGCCACAGTTAACAGAACGGGGCCCAGGAAGGAGCATGTGCAACAGTGACCAGCGGCACACCTGGGAACCTAAAACCACCCACGTTAATTCACGCACCCTCTCTGCAGGTGAGGAGTCTCAGCACGGCTCGCTCAGGCCTCCCCAGGCCGCAGTGGCACCTGGGGCCCGGGGCCCTCTCCCAAGCTCACGTGACTGCTGGAAACATCTATTTCCTTCATGCTGTGCGACTCATGCTGGCTTATTTCTGGGTCGGCAGGGGAGGGAGTCTCTGTCCCTTGAAGTCCCTGAGTTCAGGGACACCGAAGACCCCTCAAGGGGCTCCTCCGGTTATGTCTGGTCCGGCCCGGGTCATCTCCCATTATTTAGATCAACTCGAAATTAAGCCGACGAGGGGTTTTAATTGCACCTGCAAATTCCCTTCCTTTTCACTGTGTCACGTGACCCAGCAAGGTGTGACATCTGCCCTGCAGCATGACACGGCACAGATCGAGCGGAGGGGAACAGAAAGGGCCTGTGCGTGGTCACGGGGTGCAGGCCGCTTGGAGCTGTGCATGCCACAGCGACGAAAGAGAAGGCTTGGTGGCCAGGTGGCCTGCTTCTGTCCCGACCCCTAGGAAGGAGGATGGGGTACATGGAGCAGCCCCCACTTCTCACCAGGCTGCTCCAGGGGAAGCCTTGGAGCATTGACTTAATGTCTTAAATAAGGTGAGCGCTCTGCCCCACCGCACCAGCAAGGGCGCCCGCTCCTGTGGATGGGAGGGCGGGGCGGGAGGCGGGGCACCAGGTGAGGGAGCACCTCCGGGAAAGGGAGCACCTCTGGGGGATGGAGCAGCTCTGGGCAGGGAGCACCTCTGGGGGATGAAGCACCTCCGCATGAGGAGCACCTATGGGAGATGGAGCACCTCCGGGCAAGGGAGCACCTCTGGGGGATGGAGCACCTCCGTGTGAGGGAGCACCTATGCATGAGGGAGCACCTCTGGGAGATGGACAGCTCCCTCCCACCCTGGCAGCAAAGTCACACCCTGTCAAGCAGCACAGCCCTGTTTCCCGCAGTACAAACCTCGCGTCCCCTGAAACACAGCCTCTGTGATGGTCTCAGACTTACGCACCTCCAGCCTTTTGGGAGCGGGGAGGCTAAGAAAACCCTAATTAGGAGCACCTGGTCCACGGGTGTCCCCTCCCAGACGCGGTCACCTCCTTCCTGCCTTCATGCCCCAGAAAGCCCGCTGAGTTCCTGACGGGCACTGACACCCAAGTGCCAGCCCCATTGGTCTCCTGACAGTGACAGCTCTGCCTCCGGTCCTGAAATAAGAGGCTTCCCGGTGTCTGTCTCCTCCCCCTACCGCCCGGCCCTCCACCGGGGGCGTGAGCCTCCGAGAAGAGAAGACATGCCGTCAACCCCTCCAGCCCCGCCGGGCAGCAGGACGTCGCTCCCACCTGGGCTCCATGACACCTGGAGAAAGAGAGCAACCGTCCTGCTCTTACGGCCGGGGCCACACTGTGGCGGGGACCTCCTTTCCAGGGCAGGAAAAGGGGGGTTCCCATGGCCTCCTTGGCTGGCGCGGGCCCAGGGGAGGGGCTCTTGGCATGACGGAGACCAACACGGGACAGGACACAGTAATGCTGAGGCGCGAGGCCCGTGTCGGACCCGCTGCAGGGACCGAGAGGGTTCGGAGCGGCTGACCTTGACGGGGAAGGTCCCTGAGCTCAAGGCTGGCCTTGCCCGAGGTCATGGGCAGAGCCAGAGCTGACCCTGGACGTGCCGGCCACCAGCTCGTGCTCACTGCCCATTCCTCAGGCTGCTGGTCCCCGGTGGGTGTTGGGGGAGAGTGCTGTTCTCCCGTGTCCCCCTCGGTGCTCAGAAACCAAAGAAATGCGACCGGGAGGAGCCCCGCCCCCAGGAGCGAGGTGCGGGCAGCTGCTCTGGCCCTGGCCCAGGCCCCACCCCAGCGCCTGCCAGGCGAGTGTGCGCACCTCACGCTGGGACCGCACCTCACGAGGCCGAGCGAGGCGTTGCACAGACAAGCGAGCAACAACAAAACCACCTCAGAAGCGTTTTGCAGAAAGTAAATTTCCAAACGGAACCTGGGTTGTTTCTGATTTTATTACTCTAACAGCTGGAGTGTGAGGCTATTTCTGAATTATTCCGATGTCTCAGCTCATCCGATGGCCCACTTATTTTAAATGATTTATTTGCAACAGAAGAGTCTGGTGGGTGTGTGTGGGGGGGTAGGAATCTGAGCTCATGCACTCAAACCTGGGTCTCAGACTGAGTGAGGCGGAAAATGAGGGGGCCCGAACAAGACCAGCGGATGCAGAGGGGGTACGGCCGAGAGCCCAGGGTCTGGTAGTCCTGGAGCAGAGCCTCCTGGGGACCCGGGGTGGGGCGCTCACACCCTCCTGTCCGCCCTCCCCCAGCACCCTGCACGGGCTGTCCACATGCCCACCACGGCACCCCCCGCCGGCTCTGAACCCCTTCCCGGCTCTCCTGGGCAGGATAGCGGGGTCCTCCGAGAACCTCTACCCGCTCTGATCCTCCCCCTTCTGGCTCTGGTGACAAGGACCTGCTCCGTGGAGCCCCCTTCCTGCTGCTTCATGTTCCCTTCCTCCACTGCCTGGGGCCCCTGCCCGACGTGGCCACCTGCTAAAGCTGCACCGGTCCCTCAGGTTGGCCCATGGGAGACGCTCCCCTGCCTCCCCGGGAAGGCCTGGTGTTCAGTCTCCAGACTCCCCACTGCTTGCTCCTCCCGCCCCCGGCGCTGCCCACGGGCGAGGTCGGTGCGTCATGTGCCCTCTGCAAGGATCTCCCCGAGGCCATGGCAGGCATCTGTCTCTCTCTCTCTCTCTCTCTCACTTTCTCTCTCATTGCCTGGCTTGTCCAGGAACTTGACAGACGTCTGTGGAAGGTGGAGACAGCGAGGGGCGGGCAGGAGGGGACCCTCATGTGGGGTTCTGTGCTGGGGCTTCCCGGAGGGAGGTAGGGACCCATGGGCACCGTGCCACAGGCCTTGTGGACGCGGCCCTTCTGCCTCGCCCCCTCTGAGCCACTCCGAAGACCCTCAGGGTGACAAAAGAAAGGACGCCGCCATTTCCCACCCTCGAACGAGGGGGCGGCCAGGCGTCCCTGGGCCTCCCAGCTCTGCAGTCGCTTCTATTTATAATGTGAGCCTGCTTCGGCAATTGCTATTCAACTCGGGGGAGGCTGTGAAGTAAAATTGTGTAATAGAATTTATTCTTCCCAGTCCTCTGATTAAATCTCACCTCTGAACACGCTATCCCCGAGTCCGGGGACTCCTCGGCCGCCCCCCTCCAGAGGCGGGCTCACAGGCACCAGGCCCTGTTCAGCTACGTCCAGCTGCCCCAGGTGGAGCCTCGCCTGTCTCTCAGAATTTTTCCAGGCGGCTGGGGATTGCTGAACCCCGGCCCTGGCCAGGGACTTGCTGGGCCCGGTGGCTTTGTGGGGGGGGCTGAACCTGGACTTTTGGGTGGTCAGGCGGGAGCTTGGGGAGCTGGAGGTGCTTGGGGTCCCCAGTCAGCCCCGTGCCCTCACCTCACCTGCACCCAGGAGCTGGGCCCTCCCCTGCAAACTCCCCTCCCCTGGCCCTCTCCCCTTTCCTGGCCCTTGGAGGTCCAGGTCAAGCAAGGCTTCCTCCCAGATGCTCTCCCCAGGCCCGCCCCGCCCGCACCCCCATGGTCACCCCACCACAGGGCAGGCACACAGTAGGCGGCTTAGCAAGCATCTGTTAGGACAGGGTAGACACACAGTAGGTGCTCAGCAAGCATGTTAGGACAGGGCAGACACACAGTAGGTGCTCAGCAAGCATGTTAGGACAGGGCAGGCACACAGTAGGTGCTCAGCAAGCATGTTAGGACAGGGCAGGCACACAGTAGGCGCTCAGCAAGCGTCTGTTAGGAGGTGGGGAGCCCTGAGCAGCCCCCGCAGGCCCGGAGCGGGTGTGCGTGGAACGCCTGCTCCGTCAGCACACGCCGCACACGCCGCACACGCCGCAGGCGAGCTGATGAGGCCGCAGAAGGAGCCGCCGCCCCTCGCTCGACAGAAGAGCTGTCTTCTCTCTCTGAAGAGCCACACAACGCGGCCCCCCCTCGCCCTGGCTCCCCGCCATCCAGCCCCGTCTTCCAGGGGTCCTCTCGTGGCAGGGGTAGGTTGCTGGGCCAAGCCACTTGCTGGTGATTTTTAGCAGACGGACCCCTGCGTCCCATCAAATGAAGTGGGCCCCGCTTCACTCGGGGAGGGGCTGTGGTTCCTGGCTTCGGGGGTCCTATCTGCTTCCAGCCGCACCCCAGCAGGGCCTGAGTTCAGGGCTGAGGTGGAGGGACCCCACAATTATCACTCCTCTGAACGCCCCCCTCCCAGACAGGCCTCCCAAGCGCTTGGATCAGCGCCCACCTTAAATGCAGATGAAGGAGCAGCCGCCACCCACACAGCCTGCTACTTGCGAAGTATTTTTAGAACAACTTCTCCAATATCTCCCCTGATGGGAGAGGGGCCCAGCGAGGCTCAAGAGAGGGGCTGGGGCTTGTGTGCCAAGCCCTGCATGAGCCTCTCAGACGCACAGCCCTTCTGCCCATCCTCACAGACACAGGCATCTCGTCATCCCAGGCAGGGATGGCAACACCGAGAATCAGTGGGATTCTGCACCCTGCCGGTCTCTGACCCAGAGGCCCCTGCCCTCGGCCTGTGTCTCCACGGGGTTAGAGAGCCCCCACCCGCCTGGCACGTTTTGTGGGGTTAGGACCAGCCATGGTGTGTCCCGTGTCCCTGTGGACGCAGAGTCCCTTCCCCTGGCCGGGAGGGGGAGCAGGGCCGGCCAGGTGTCTGGGAAAAGCGCCCACTTCAGCACCCTGGACAGAGGCACACACGGAGACCTGGAGGGGAGCCAGGGGACCAGACTCACAAACCGCCCAGAGGAAAGGGCCCCTCAGGGGGGCTGGCTGGGGGCCTGGAAGTCGGAACCCCCATGAGGGGCAGCAGTGGCTTTCCGCCCTTCTCAGCTCCGCGTGGGATTCGCACGTGTGGCCGGTCTCTGAGGCACAGAGAACGTTCTCGATGCCCCAGCAGCACCATGCCACGCGGGTCGAGGGCCACCACCCTGCTTCTCCCGGCCCGGACTCCCCAGCCCATCCTGCGAGGCCCCAAGAGAGTGTCCCGTGTGCCACAGTGAAGTGCCTGGTGTCGTCACTGCCTGTCCTTTCCGGAGACGGAAAAGCGAGGGCTTCGCGCTGCCCAGGCCGGGCACTGGACAGGCAGGCAGAGGGGCAGAGCGTCCTCGTCACTGCCCCCTGCCCTGCGGCTCACTTCTCCTCGCAGACCTTGGTGTCCCTGTGCTCGCCCAGGGCGGCTGGGCTGGCTGACCGCCGGCTCGAACAGTCCAGACTAGGTGAGGGCGGTTTGTACACGAGCGTTGCCCAAGGCAGAGAGCCCGTAGGGACTGGCCTGCTTCCGCCCTCGCTGGCCCGCGGCCCTTCACGGACCCCGCGGCCAGCAGCGCAGGTCAGGGAGCCCACGGGGTGCGAGAAGAATGCTGACCGCCCGGAGGGGCGGGCGATGGGGGAGGGCAGAGCGCGGTCTGTGGGCGGTGAGGGGGGCTGCAATTCTGCCATCGGGAGACCCAAAGTGACACATTTGTCAGAATTATGGCCCAGTTAGGCAGCGGTGACCAGCGTGCACGACCGTGACACATGTAATCGCTGGTCGTATCACTTAGCGACGCGGACAAGAGGCTGAGCGTGGGGTGGAGGAGGGGACAGACGACTTGCTAGCCAGGGCTCACGGGCAGGCCGGGGTGGGGGAGCCCCAGTGCTGGCTTCTGATGACACTGAGCGCTGTTTCTTCCCACTCACGTGTGCTCGTCTGCGGTGACAGGCACCCCTCCTCCGTGTCTGGCCCCTGCCTCCATCAGCCCTTGGCCCTTCGAGCTCCCTGGGGGTCTCCCGGCTCCATTCTGCACCCACCACTCAACTCAGCTCTTTCGGGGCTGACCCCAGACTCAGGGTGCTCCCTCCACACCCACACATCACCCCCCGCCCCGCCCTGGGGTCCTGCCTCACGGCCTTCATGCACTGGCCCGGCTCAGCACTCAGCAGCCCTGTCCCCTCCCTGGAGCCCCCCGGACCCCCAGGTCAGGGCCCGGCACACACCTGTCTTCACGGCCTGACACCCGCAGCATGACTTCCCACTCAGCCGCTGCTGCTCGCCTGGTGTGTGCTGAGCCCAGGGAGCAGGCGAGGGAGGGTGCAGGCGGGGAGGTGACAGCTGGGGCCCTGGCTGCGGGTCTGGGGGCGCTGTGCTCCCTGCTGGGAGGGGCGGCCGGGAGCGAGGCCAGGGCTCTGGGGCGCCCGGGGGACGGAGGCTCTGTCTGGGGGTCCAGAAACTCAGAGCCCCTGCCTCAGACAATCTGTCTTCTGAAGAAGTGGGGTTTGGCCTGCAAACGCTGTCTATAACCAGCCAGGGAGTAAACGTTTTTGGCTTGGCGGGCCATACGGTGTCTGTCACAAACCCCATTCCATGGCTGTCACACGAAAGCCATCACAGACAACGTGTGGATGCACTGACAGGACTGCGTTCCCCCAGGAGCTCACTTACGAAGGCGTGCGACCGGCTGAGCGTGGGCCCCAGGTGTCCACCCGCCCCTGCTCTAAAGAGGGGCCCCTCGGGGTCAGGAGCGCCCCCATCGGACGCCCCGCGCTGTTCCACCATGGGCTCGTGTCTGAGGAGGACGTTGCTGCCCGTCTCCTCCAGGACACGTCCCATGTCTCTGAGGCCCCCTTGCTGTCCTGGAGGATTTTAAACTCCGTTACCCCATCGGCGCAGGGCGACCTTGGGGACATGTGGAACAAGGCCGAGTTGCCCCCTTTTCAGAGAAAGACGTGTGGGTGGGGCTTGCCACCTGGGGGCGCTGGTGGGGACGGAGTCTCCTGCCGGCAGCCCAGAGCCCCTCACCCTGCTCTGGGCCTGGCGGCCTGACCCAGAAGCTGGACCCTCCCTGACCCAGCCTTGCCCCCGTCCCCAACGACAGAACCGGTGAGGGGTGGATCCCTTTGCGACCGGTCGGGCTGTGGAGGGAGGGCGCCTGGCCAACCAGTTCACATGACCCAGGAGCCAGTCTACAGGCCTCGAAAGAGGAGGCAGTTGACACAGTAGAGGAGGCTCCAGCCAGACGTGCTGGGTCAGGAGTCCCGGGGAGCGGGGTGGAGTGGCGAGGGGGGCCGCACCGGCCCCTGGGACCCCATCACCTCACGGGCTCACGGGCCAGAGGTCAGAGGGCATCACCTTCCACCCTCCTAGAGCCCCTGCCGGGCGAGACTGTCGGGCCCCACTGTACAGCTGAAGGTGTGGCTCTGGGGGTCACTGAGCGTGACTAAGTGCTCAGGGTGTGGCGGGGCCTGCACAGCCCCCACCTTCCCTGCTGGGCCGGCCGCCCCTGTGCAGGACCCAGGCCCTCAGCTCAGCGTCCACCCACGAAGGGGCCTGCCCAGGCCACTGGTCTCAGCAAGAAGTCCACTCCCAGGCTGGGCTCTGCCGCTGGCCACCCGTGGTCCTGGTGTGACAGAGATGTCAGCAAAGACGAGGGCCCCCTAGGCCCCCGCCTAGGCCTGTCCATTGGACGAGTAGCAATCCCCCCTCCCCCACATCCTCGGCTAACTAGGCAGCTCAGATGGACCTTGGGGTACAAAGCAGCTTAGCCCGGCCTTTCCCAAGGCTGGGGACACTGGGTGGCCTGACGAGACCCAGCGCTGGGCTCTGACGGGTGGACAGGACTTGCTCGGGTGGAGAGGCCACAGGGTGGAGGGGCAACATGGACGAGCTCCGGAGGACACCGAGCGGGGGGAGGGGGCGCCGGGACGCGGGGGCTTGCCTGTCACGGGGGCACCGGAGCCTTTCCCTGGCCTCGCACACCTCCCTGCTCAGAGCCCAGGCGGCTGCGGGGTCCTGCCCCCGTGGCCTGCTTCCCCTGGGCCCGCGAGCCTGGCCAGCCCGGGGAGCTGTCTGGCTTGGTGTGAAAATGAAGATTGATCATCTCGGAGAGGCAGCGGGCGCTGCGGAGCCGGCCGGGAGCTGCCGAAGCCGGAGCTTCATTATTATTTTAAGTGTTACTCAGCTGCTTTATTGAATTCTCCAAGTCAGGAAAAATTCTGGCGAGATAAGAAGTTGACATTTTCAGAAGCGGCAGCGAGCACTGTGCGGGAGGCGAGCACAGAGCAGAGCCAGCTTGGCATGAGAATGTCTCAGCCCACGGCCCCCGCCCACGGCCACGCGCACACACTCTGACTCAGGGGCCAGCAGCCTTAGCCAGCCCGGCCGGGAACAGCTGTGCACAGCCAAAGCCAAGTGCCGTCTGTCCCCCCTCCCCACCTCCCTCTTTCCTCCCTCCCTCCCTCCCTCTCTCCCCTCCTCCCTTCCTTCTCTGAGCACCTACTATGTGCTACGCCTGCGGTACAGACTTAGCTGAGGACACAGCCTTTCTCTCCGTTTGCCTCAGTCACTGGCGGACACCACGACCTGTGTCACTTACCGCTCAGCGTGTGACCAGAGGCCCGGGCGGGCCTGCAGGGCGCTCGGGGGCGGGCGGGGCAGGGCACTCCGGGGCGGCTGTGCCTGCGGCCTGAGCAGAGCCTGGTGGCTGGGGGAGTGTACGGAGTGTCCGGCACGCCGGCTCTGACCGCAGGGCCGTGTATGTGGTCTTGGCGGACAGCATCCAGGAAGTCTTTCTCGCTGGGGTGGCCCCGCCGGTGGCTGCGGCCGACTGGCGTGGGTGTGGCTCAGGGCGGTGGTCGCGTCTGGCGTCCAGCCGCCTCAGCTGACCGCAGCTGGGGCCTGGCTCAGGGTCTGGGGCAGGTGGGTCCTGAGCTCCGACTGTGTAGGAATGAATGTCGGAACGAATGAGCGAACGGCGAGACCCCGGCGGTCGCGATGGCGGCCGGGCTGCGGGCGGCAGGCGGGTCTCCCGGCCGCGGCCCGGGCAGCAGGATGTGTTCAGGGGGCGCAGCAGCGTTGCTGAGCGGATTCGGATCCCGGATTCGGATCCCGGATTCGGATCGCTTCGTGTGCGGCCTTTCCCGGTCACACGCGCATGCGCGCGGAGGCCCGCAACTGGGCAGACGCACGGAGACACGCGGGACATGCGTGCGGGGCGCTCCTGCCACTTCTCCCAGAGCTGCCCCCCGCCTCGAGCCACTGCCCAGGTTCCCCACGAGCTACAGCCTCCGGCCGGGTGGGTCCTGGCTCAGCCCCTCCCCCCGGGGGCCCCCATCTAACCATGAGGACAGAAGTGCACCCTGGCAGGCCACGGCCCGACTCCACACCAGCCGGTGGCCAGTGCTGTCACCCACATCCAGACGTGGAGCCTGAGGGAACCTGGGGGCATGGGGAATCCTGGGGGAGAAGGGGAACTGGCTTCCGTATCAGCCAGGCCTGGGTGGGCGAGGGACCCCGGCCGCACAGTGCAGTGCATAGGGCAGAGGGACGCCGCGATGCAAATCTGTTCTCGTACAACGCGGAATGATACGCACTTCTGTCTACCGCCAGTGACTGTCATTGCTGATAGTCCTTCTTCTAAGGGAAACTGGTTTATTCCCTCTGGTTTACGAAGCACCCCCTGCTCTGTGCCTGGGTGACTCACCAAGACCTTTGCAATCAGGCCAGACAAGCCGAGTCTCTCCTGCGGCCAGGCGCGAGGCTGGGCAAGGTACACACAGTATTTCATTTAATCGTCACAAAACCGGAGGGCCAGCCCCTCATGCTTCATGGTGAGGAACGAGGCTGGGCAGAGGCGAGGCTTTCAGAGGGCCAGGAGGTGGGGTTTGGCCCTGGGTGGTCTGATCCCCTTCCTGCCTGCGGGTCGCTGTAAGCAGGGAAATTACAAAACCAGATTTTCCTGAGACAGTGGTTCTCAGTGTGGCCTGGGGCCTCTGTGAACCCCTGAGACCTTTCCAGGGTACCCACAGGCTCTGGATGTTTCTTCATCAAGTTTAATCACAGCAACACATCGCAACCGGCCCAGGGCAGGAGCGGAAATGAGACCCACCGGCTTCCGCTCAGCCAGACACAAATGAGATTCGCAACAATGTAATACAGGCCATCCCTCTCACTACTGCTTTCTGCTTTGTCTTACAAACCCGTCATTTGTGTTGAGGTGTAATGGCTTATTATGTTTTTAATGAATTGATCTTTTAAGTGTATCACATTTCATTTCTAAGACTGTCAGCCTCGTAGAGAGCTGACGTAAACAAATGCTTTCTGGGTCTGCCCTAACCTGAGGGGTATGGGGTCCTGGAGCTTCGAGTGGGAGACGTGCTGAGGTAGCGTGGGGTTGGGCAAGCCCCGTGGGGATACCAGTCCCCGGAGTCCAGCCCCTCCCCCTGGGGTGCTGCCTCTGTCCCAGGAGTGGGGAGCCCAGCGGGGCTGCAGAACTGCCCCCACAGACCACCCGGACAGATCGTATGCCTGGGGCGATGGCGGTCCCCTTGAGCAGGCTGTTGTCCCCACTGGGACTGGGATGCGCTTTGTTTCTGGCGAAGTGTGATGACTCTGGGGCTTGGAGGTGGGACTCGGTCCTGGTCTGCAGCATAATATTGACTGAGCCACCAGCCCTCTGCTGGAGTGAGCCCTGTCCCTGAGGGCCCACCACGCGGGGAGCCCAGCGTCTGGGAGCCGAGGATGGAGTGGGCGGCTGTGCGCGTGCGATGGGGCGGGCAGGGTGATGGGGGGGAGCTCTGGGTGCTCATGGGGAGGATCCTTGACAGGTGGGGCCAGGAAGGTGGGCGGGGAGGAGGTGGGCGCCCTCGGTGCTCTCTGCCCCCTGTCCTGGCCTCCAGCACACCTCCAGCCTCCCCAGGGACCAGGGAGAGGTGTTGCCTGGCGCAGGGGGCTGGAATCCACCAGGCTGCACACCGGGAGGCTCAAGAAGGGAGGTGTCCCCGCCCCGGCAGGGCCGAGTGCCTGGGGAGTGGGGAGGCTGCCTGCTGCTGATGGCTCCAGAGATAGTCTCCCCCGGATATTGACAGCACGGCCTTCAGGGACTTTAATACCATGGCTCCGGGGAGACATTGCGAGGTCCCTGTCACTAAGCGGCTCAGCGTCTGCAGAGGCTGGTGTGGGAGGACTCGCCCGGCCGGCCGCCTGCGCCCCTTGCGGGTGCTCGCTCACTCGCTGCCTCGTCCATCCACTCCAGGCCTCTAGCCCCCGCCCGTCCCTCTGCGCTCAGCCGCCTGCCCGTCCCTCCGTCTGTTCAGGCTCCCGTTCTCTCGTCTGCCTGTCCGCCTTATCGTCCACAGAGATTGAACGAGCATCCACCGTGTGCCCGGCCCTGTGTCCAAGGAGACCACGATGACTCGCGTTTTGTTCTCTGCCTGCAAGGAGCGTGAACGCCCAGTCAGGAAACGGTGACGAGGACGGCCATGACGGTGGTGGTGGTGACAGTGATGGTGGTGACAGTGGTGGTGGTGACAGTGATGGTGGTGACAGTGATGGTGGTGACAGCGATGTGCGGTGACAGCGGTGACAGTGATGGTGACAGCGGTGCGGTGACAGTGATGGTGGTGACGTGGTGGTGGTGACAGTGATGGTGGTGACGGTGATGGTGGTGACTGATGTGACGGTGATGGTGGTGACAGCGATGGTGGTGACAGGTGGTGACAGTGGGATTGACAGTGATGGTGGTGACAGTGATGGTGGTGACAGTGATCATGGTGACAGCGATGGTGGTGACAGCGATGGTGGTGACAGTGATCATGGTGACAGCGATGGTGGTGACAGCGATGGTGGTGACGGTGGTGGTGACAGTGATGGTGGTGGCGATGATGATCGTAGTCATTGGAAGTCCGGGACGAGCTCGCACTTGGTGGGTGGTGAGCCCAGGAAGAGTGAGAACTTGGAAGTGGGCGCTGCCATCCTGGAAGACGGTGAGTGTCCTGCCCTGGCTCGTGAGTGGGGAGAACACAGCGAGGTGGCACTGGTGGGCAGTGTGAGGGAACCCAGAGTTCTGAGCCACCAGCCTGGGGCGGGGGAAAGGGCTCATCTGGCCTGGGGCCACCATGCTCGGATGCGTGATTGGTGAGAAGGGGCATATGCAGAGGGCACCAGTGAAGTGACCACGGGATGCTGGTGTCCTGTCACACATCAAGGAGGCTGGAGAGGGGCCACTGGTAGAGTCAGCCTGACAGGTGAGACGGGGAAGACCCCAGTACGGGGCCTGGCTGTGGCTAGTGGCCAGCTGAGCTCAGAGGGTGCAGAGCCGCACCCCAGGGTGGAATGAGGCCCAGCGAGAAGCTGCAGAGGCATGGAGGCGCTGGGGTCACCACGCAGACCCTCCAGAGATGGTGCTGGGGGAGGGATGGTGAAGAGGGGACGGTGACGTGGTCAGACGCTGGACCCCGGCCAGGCACGGCGCACCAGGGACCCTCTGCACCGCCTGCTCAGAAGTGCTCTGGTGGGGTGCAGACAGCTGGGCCCGGCCGAAGCCCCTGGCCGGGCCTCAGCGCTCGTCCGAACACACGGAGCGTTACCTGGATCTGCGTCTGCCCCACATCGGGCCTGGGGGCGAGTCAGTGCCACTGGTCACGCTGTCACCATCCCCAGTGATCTTCCCTGGGTGCAGACGCCCCCGCCCCTCGTGACCTTGCATAGACCCTGATTCTCTTCGGGCCTCGATTTACCCATCCGCTAAGTGAGAGGTGTGCCCTGGGTGTGGGATTGTCTTGGAGGCAGACGGGGGAGGAGGTGCCATCTCCACTGCACAGATGAGTTCAGGGAGCCCCCCGCCCCCAGCCAGGCCCTCCCCCCAGACCCCACGAGCAGCCCCAGAGTGGGAGGGGCGGGGGCTTGGTCCAGAAGGCAGGATGCCTGAATCCACACCAGCCTCTCGCCACCAGGCCCGAAGACCAGAGCTGAGGAGGTGCATTAAAAAAAATGATCCGAGGCTCCCCAAACAGAAGGGAATATTGACACGGTTATTTTTAGCATTATTAAAATAAGTCTGTTTTGCTCCTTTTCTGTGCTCCTCTCCCGGCTCAGTCTTTGCCTCCAGATTGAGTGTGTGTGTGTGTGTGTGTGCGTGTGAGTGTGTGTCCAGGCCCAGGCGCCAGGGGAGCTGCTGTTGCAATCAAAATGTTAATGAGACCCTGATTGAGCCTCTGGATGCCTGCTCCTCCTCCTCTGCGGACCCCAAATGTCGCCGGGCCTCCGCGGAGCCACGGCGAGCCGCACCTGCATTCTTTGAAATGAGACCGCCACTCAGAGCTCTGTGGAAACAGCCCTTGCGAAGCTGGTGGGACTCGGGGGATGGGGGTACAGGCCTTGGCGGTGACCCCCATCAGCTGGGGCAGGACCCGAAACCACGGCCCGGGGTGCTGGCCCCGCCTCCCCCAGGACAGGGTCCCCCAGACTCACAGTGGTCCTGGCCGACGGGGCGTCATGCCTCAGACGGGGCAGCATGGTCAGGGCGGGGATGACCGTGCCCGTGGGAAGATGCTGGGTCTAACCGGCTCTGTCACTTTGAGCCGTGTCACCTGGGGCCTCTCTGAGCCTCTTCTCTTTCTTTGCTCTGTGACATGAGGATGACAAGCCCCCTGCCCCAGCTGACCCAAGCTCTGGGACGGCGTGTGTGATGCGCCCGACTCCCGGGGGGCAGCCAGCTGTGAACCCTCGCGTCCTGGTGGAACCAAACGGCTGTGGCCACGGCAGCCTGGAGGCCCATTGCCAGGAGCCCGGCCGCTCCCTCTCCCTGACTCATCCCCAGCGCAGAGGGATGGTTTTTAATAACGTGGCCTTTTGGGACCTGAATCACTGCAACCGAGGGTGAGGACGGAGAGCAGATTTACTCTCCCCCGCCCGCCCGTCCTCCCCCGGGGCGCCGACAGGCAGCCTGCTCGTTTAGAAGACAATTTGTTGCTTTGGGTTGTTCTGGGTGTTTTCAAAGCAGAGGTCTGAGCTTGGGTTTTCTGTCCACCCAGGGGAGCAAGGGGGCAGGAGGGCGGGGACCAGCAGCTCCCATGCCTCACCTGAGGGCAGGAGGGGGGTCCCCAGAGCTGTCAGTGGGGTCTGCAGGCTTCCCTGGCCTCAGGGGGACGCAGAGGACGGCTGCAGCCACCCAGTGCTGGCGACAGGGCGCTCCGTCCCCGGGGCCGCCCCGGCCCGGGTCCCTGGCACAGGCACTGAGGCCCGTGGCCCAGCTGCACATCCAGCGACAGGCCAAGGCCTTGGGTGAGTCGCCTCGGGAAGTGGGGATCAGTGTCCTGACCTACGACCCGCAGAATGGGCCACCTCTGTGCTGCCAGCACACCCGCAGGACGGACGTGGGACCGTTCTGTGTCCCCGGTTCCCAGGGGAGGGTGCCGAGGCCCGGGGGACTCGTGCATCGATGGCAGGACCCACTGCGCGTCACGAACCGGGCGCGGGGTGCTGTGAGCGCCCCACCCCCAGGCCGCCGTGCCCCGGGAACCCTCCCCGAGGGCGAGGCGGCCCCCGTAGCCGCCCCCCAGGCCCGCCCTGGTCAGAAGGCTGCCTCTGAGGCTCTCAGACGCAGCTGTGCCCCCCAGGTGTGCAGCCCCTGGGACGGGCCGTCTGCTCTCCGTAGCCGCACTGCTCACGCCCCCCCGAACCCCCCACAATGGAGACAGCAGCATCTGGGCGCTGCCTCCCCCACTCCCCCCGCCCCCTGATGGTCCCCTCTGCCCTGAGCCAGCTCGCCCTTCACAGCCCCGGCCCCACCCCCTTCCCAGTGACCGTTTCTGGGTCCCTGAGTGACAACCTGTCCCCCAGGCCCTGGAGAGGACAGAAAGGGCTGGGACCCCACCCCCCCCCGCCCCGCACTGGCTCCTGATTCCACCCTGTGTCTCGGCCCTGCTGGGCTCCCCTCAGCCTCCCTGTCCCCCGCCAGACTCAGTCCCTGCTCTGCTTACCGGTGCACAGACACGGGCGAACCCGGGCGCCCAGCGAGCTGTTTGCTATACTGAGAGGCTGTTTTAGGGGGACATGAAGAACTCGCACTATTTGCACCTCTGAAGCCGCCTGCCAGACAGGTAGCAGAATAACCTCCAGCCATGGTGACAGCCTGCGTGTCAGGAGCTCCAGAGGACGTGGCTCGCAGCGCCCGCTCCACCCTGCCCCTGGCTCTCTGTGGCTGGGCCGCCCTGTGCCTCGTTCTCACAGGGGCACCAGGGACGGGGAGAAGCACACGCCATCCCCACCTGCCCTGGGCGAGCCCCACCTGCCACCTGTACAAGCCCACACTCCCCACCCCCACTCCTCCAGACCCCTCTGAGGCTCAGGTGGCCCGTCTGGGCCCCGAGCTCCGAGGCCTCACGCTGGGCCGGGCCTGGGGCCACGTCTGGGTCCTGGCCCCTCTCCTGCCCTCAGCAACTCAGCACTGGACCCACCGGTGGGCTAACAGATGGGAGGAGACTTGTGTGGCAGGCGACAGGCAAGGTGTCGCAGCACCAGGGATGCCTGCTCAGAGGGTGGCCGGGGTCTCACGGCCTGAGGCCAGGGTTCCCACCGCCCAGGCTGGGGCCTGGAGAGGGGACGGGGCAGGGCCCGCTGCTGCCAGGACGTCCCTCTGGTCCTTGTGGCCTGGGCTCTAAGCCACGCCTTTGGTCCTCATTCCTGCCTACTCGTCACACCTGGAGGGGCCCCCAGCTGGCTGCTCACGGGTGGACCCAGAGGAAAGCCAGGGCTCAGACCTGACCGCGTCCACCAGCCCGCCGAGAACACGCAGCGAGGCCCCCAGGTCACATGGCTGCACAAGCTTTTTCCCAGTTTAAGCCAGGGACCGGGGAGATAGAGTGATTTGTCCAGAGCCACCTGGGCTGGGCTTGGTGAGGCTTTGCACCCCTCGCTGTCCGCGTCCCCTGCCAGGCAGGGCGGCCCAGAGCCGCCTCAGCCCTGGCTCACAGCCCGAATGGTCCACCCAGCGCCCCGCAGTGCCGGCTCCGGCTCCCAGGGGGCGCTGAGGCCCCGCGGCCAGCTCCCTGCCGCCCCCGGGCGGGGCCCCGCCCCTTGATGTGCAAACTCGCTGGAGCTGTGCGTTTTCCAGTCAATAGAAAATGCTCAGTCCCCGAGACGTGGCTACAAGAGTCTTCACACATCTGCATCGGAAGGGTTCCAAATGAAGTCTTTTCCTGTTGGGGAAAAAAAAAATGTAAAAGGAGAAAAAGAGACTTTGCCTGACGGATTAGAAAATTTTCCACTTCCCAGCCTCGGAGTATTTGTGCTTCTCACGCCCAATTCTCCCAGCTGCAGAAGGAGCACGGGTGGGTTTCCGAGCTCAGCACCGCCTGCCCAGGGAGCCACAGGTGGGGCACCTGTCTGGTCCAGCCCCGCCTTCCGCTCAGCCCTGACCTTGGAAAATCCACCTGGGCTGTCGGAAACCAGGCCCCTGGTCACAACGTGGCCTTGTGAAGCCTCCATCAAAGGGACGCCAGAAGGCCAAAGCATTTTACCTAAAACCTGGGCACCTACACATAAAAGTGATGAATATTTACACAGATCTGGACTCTCCAGAGAGCTTGTGAAGTCGGCATTTCCTAAAGGGCCCTGGGATCCATGGATGGGCCTCCCCCGGGGGCAGGGGGACCAGGAGATCACGGCGGAGGGGTACGCGGGGCGCCTGGTCACCAGAAGCAGGAAGGGGCCTGGGCAGGGCTGGTCCTTCTCAAACGCCTGGTCCCATCCTCAAGGGCCTGGCTGCCTGGCCCTGGGTCTGTGGGGGGAAAGACATGCTGGGAGCCTGGGAGGGACCACAGAGGGCCTGGGGGCAGGGAGGCTGGACCTGCCTCCGGGCCTTGGGTCCAGTGAGGGTGTTTGCTGTGGACGAGAGCCCCACAGGGCCCACGTCTGCCCGGCTGGTAGGGAATTGGCCGTGGGCTCCGGACACTGGGCTTCTGGGGCCCCGGGGTGGGGGGCTGTCCTCCAGCCTGGGAGTCCGTGAGGGCGTCGAGCCGCAGTGGCTACACGGCATCCGCTCTCGGTGGTCAGAACAGAGCTCACACGCCCTTGCCACACCCAAGCCTGTCCCTCCAAGGTCGCCCACCTCAGGGGCTCAGCCCTTAGCCCCTCACTCAGGCCGGCAGCTGGGCTGTCCCCCTGGCAGCCCCTCCCCCGCTCCCCGCCTCGTTCCAGCTGCCACCCAGACCTGCCAAGTGCACCCCGTGTCGCTCTCACGGGTGCCCACGTCTCTGCATCCCAGCTGCCACCTCCCCGGGCCCTGCCACCACCGTCCCCCCTGGGGACTCAGCATTGCCTCCCCAGTCCCCATTCCCAGCCTCTGTCCCCAAATCCCTTTGCCACATGATGGCCAAGGTCATTTTTTAAAAACACACATCAGGTCGAGTCACTTCCTTCTGAACCGCACACCCACGCGATGCCCGTAAGCCGGCGGGACACGGACCCTGCCCGCCTCCCGCCCGCCCGCACTGTGCACCCACGGCACAGCTCGCTCGGCCTCGCGGCCCGCGCTGGGGCTCCCTCTGCACCTCTGCTGCGTTCGCGTCTGCACCCACAAGGTCCGGCAGCTCCTGGAAGGTCCTGGGTGTCCTGCGACGAGGGAGCTGGGGCTCGGGCGGGTCCTTCAGCCGGAACTGCCGGAGGGAGGCAGGCAGCAGCGGGAGCGGGGACTGGAGGAGGCCCGGGGCGGGGGGCAGGCGGCGCTGGGCCCCCGCGGGACTTGCCTGCAGCCCGAGGAGCATGGCCACATCCGCAGGCCCTGGGGCCGGCCTGGCAGGTCGCCCGGTGGCTGTCCTCCCCGGCCAGGCTGACCGGCATGGCCTCAAAGCGCTGCACCCAGGGTGAGCCGTCTTGAGCCGATCCCTGCTCTCTTCCCAAGCGGTGCGGCCGCAGGCAAGTCACTCAGCATTGTGCACCCCGGTCCTCACTCGTAAACAGTCCCCACACCCCCGGCTGGTGCGGATGTGAGCGGCCGGTGGTGGCTGGTGCCGGCTCGGTCCTCGGCACAGAGCGAGCTGTCCTGGCTGGTTCAGAGCGTCCGTCGGGAGCTTCCGGCAGGGCAGAGGGCTGCAGGCGGGGAGGCCGGGGTGAGGCCGACTCCGTCATCCAAGGGAGCGCTCCGCCAGGCAGGGCGGAGGGGCAGAGGGGGGAGAGTGAGTCCCGGAGGTGCTCTGCCCTCCTGGAGAGGGCGGGGAGTGGGTAGTTCCCTCCCCACTTCCCAAACTGGCTGCCACCGGGCCTCGGCCTCCCCCGGCCGCCTGCACTGGGCAGCACGTGTCCGCAGCAGGCCAGAGGCACCCCTGTCCTCTCTCAGGCCCCAGCTCTGCCCTCAGGGTCGTGCTGTCTCTCTCCCGGAAATGTCCGTCTCAGCCCTCACCTTGCCCACTCCGCTTCCCAGCCCTGTGCACAGGTCCCTTCATTGGTCCCCACGTCTCTCTTTCACCTGTTCAACTCAGCCAGCCTCAGGCCCCGGCGTCTGGGGCCCTGGGCGGTGACCTTGAGCTGCTGCCGGCTGCCCTGGCCCAGCCTGGCAGGCGACGTGGGACTCTGAGCTGAAGCTGCTCAGGCTGACATCCCCCCTCCCCTGCCCTTCCTCCATCCTTCCTCCAGTCCTCTCCCTCTGCTTCCTCCTCCAGTTTCCTCGGAATGACTCACACATCTGCCTCCCACCTGCACTGCCAGCTTCCCAAATCTTCATTTGAAAGGGTCGCGTGGAGCAGAGTTCTGCATTCGGAGGCGTGGGGGGATGTGCCAGGCAGCGGCCGTGCTCCCTGTGGGCAGTGGTGCTTTCCCTGTGGCCCGTGGCCCCGGGAGGCAGCCTTGCTGGGCTGTGGAGACCGCTGGCTGTCCAGGGGGCGGGCGGCTCCTGATGGGCCTGCTGATCCCCAAATACCATTGGACCCGGGGCCGGAGGGGCCAGCCTGGCCCGGTGTGTCACACCCAGAGTATCCCGCCTGCTGCCTTTCTGAACTGGCCGCCTCCTGCTCGGCCCCGGGGAGTGCACTGGGGGAGGAGGGAGGACAGGTATGGAGCTCAGCACTAGGACCACTGAGTGTGCCGGCCGTGCCTGCTAGTGACAGGCACATGCCAGCTCTAGTGACAGGCGCATGCCAGCATTCATGGGGCGTTCAGGAGGATGGGGACCCGAAGATGCGCCTCCACCAAGCCACTGTCTGTCCTTGGACAAGCCATGGCACCACCCTGGGCCTCGGTCCCCGCATCTGTCAGCTCAGGGGGTGGGCCAGTGCCTTCTGAGCCCTCTGCCTCCCCTCCCAGCCAGGGGCATCCACCCCAGGGGCTGCGGCCGAGGCTACCCCATCCCCTGCCCGCCCTGCCCGGCCCCCGCCTGGGAAAGCTGGCTACGGGCAGGTGGGGACAGCCAGCCATTCTGATTGGATCGTGTTCCTCGCCAGACGCTAACTTCGTTAGCAAACCCGCCCGGCCCTCTACTGCGGCTGTGAGCACTGGGGCCGAGGCGAGCGGGGGAGACAGGCGAGCTGCCCGCCTTGGGGAGCAGGACACCGCGATTTACATATTTATGAAATCTCTTCCACTTGCCCAGGCCCTGTGTGCACTACGGACTGTCACATCTCATTTCAGCTGGGATCTGCACTCCAGGGGTGACAGCTCGAGCTGCCCCAGGCCGCCCCGAACCTGCCGGTGACGAGCAGCCTCGGACTGAGTTAGCATCCCAGGTCGAAAACTGTGGGCAACCCCCTGACCTCTCTGGGCCTCAGTTTCCCCATGAGTAAAGTAAGGACGGACAATATCTATGGCGGGCCAGTCTGGCATGGCGCCGGTGACCCCCGCCCTGGGACTCACGTCACCGTGTGGGCTTCTCCAAGGTGGACTGGGGCCAAGGACTTGCTTCTGACCCAGGCGACGGGCCACACCTCCCACACTCAACACGGAGACCGTAGCAGGGCGACCTTACATCCTCACGGGGACCCCCATGGAAGACCCCACGTTTGGCACCAGGCCCCTGGACGAAACCCTCGCTGGTGGCCTGTGATAGCGCCTCCTGCTCGCGTCCGGGCTCAGCTCGGCTCTCCTCACTGCCACTGTTGGAAGGGCCTTCGCCTCTTCCCTCGTCGGGGACGGGGCCAGGCCCCTGAGCTGGCTCCTGGCTGCGCTTTCGAGGGCAGAGGCCACGCCGTGTCCCGTCATTGCATGGCACCTGGTACAGAGTCTGGAACACGGCGGCTGCTGGGGACAGGTCTGGGGTAGGGACACAGGAGCAGCTGGTCTAGAATGACAGTCTGGACGGCTCGATCTGGAGACAGGAAAAGCCTTCGCCAGCTTTGTCCCCTTTGTCCTCTGGCGCCTGGAACGACGTCCCTTAGAGTCTGTTTGGGTTTGGGGCACTCGATGTCCCCTTCAGAGGGCAGGTGTATTGGCTGCGCTGGGCTGACGTATCCTGACCCCTGTGGCCCCTCGTGGTGCACGCTGGCTCCTGGTGAGGGGGCCTGGCTGTCGCTGAGGGGTGGGCCTGGGCGCTGAGCACAGATAGGGGTGTGGGGGGGGTAGGGAAGCAGGCCAGGCTCCGCTCTCCTCCTGCCTGGCCTGGGAGCTGAGACTGTGACCATGTGGCGCTCCCTCCAAGCCCGGAGGCGGCCTGGGGTCCCCCTGCTCATGGGGGTGTCCAGCCCTGCCTGCTGACTATGGTAAGTCCTCTCTCTGTGCCGTCCAGCGCAGTGGCCACCAGCCACACGTGGCTGTCGAGCCCCTGAAACGTGGCTCGCGTGGCGGGAGACCTGAGTTGCAGCTTTATTCGTTGCTGCTTACTTTAAATCAGAAGTAGTGGCTTGGGGCTCGTGCCCCGTGCGGGACACCGTGGGTCTGGAGCGAGGCACGAGCCGACCAGGGACGGCTCACTCGTTCTTTGTGTCTGTCATCAGATCTTTCCAAGAACACTAAAAATAACCTTAAAAAAAAAAAAAAGGGACTAATGCAGAGACGAACCCCTCGGGCTGCGAGGAGCGTGCGAGGCGCCCGATCGGCAGAGCGATGTCTCCATCTGTCCAGGAGACGCTGCCTGAGGGGAGAGGAAACTTCTTGACTCATCCCTATTTTTAACGGTTTATCTTCAGCTCCGTGAGACGTCAAGGAATGAACCGGCAGCGAGCGCTGCCTCCGCCCTGCCCTCCCGTGCCCCGTGCCCCGTGCCCCGCGCCCCGCAGGCCGGCTCTGCCTCGGGCTCCACCCACGGCCGCCGATGTCGGCGTCGAAGTCCCAGGCCGGGGCCCGTCTGGACGCAGGGCCTTCCCGGCGGTGCCGCTGGCGCTGGGGGTGGCCGCGGCGCGGACGGCAGGCAGGGCGGGGGTGGGGCGGCCGGGCTGCAGCGAGCGCGGCAGGTCCGACGAGGTGACCGTTGCCGGGGCAGAGACGGCCGCCGGTGGCCGGGACACGTGTGCCACGCTGAGCACTTAGGGCACACGCGGCTGTCTCCTCTGTGGCGGAGGCCACGGAGACAGTGGCATAATTAATGTCCTCATTAGGTGCTTTAACACGAGTGCTTCATTTAGTTTTCAAAACAACCCCGTGGGAGGCTCTAATAAGCCCACTTTCCAGCGAGAGAGAGAGCAGAGGGTAGAGCGAGCGGCTCGGGACGCTCAGCCCGGGCTCGATGGCGTCGGGCGCATGTTGGAAGTGACAGGAAGTCGGCAGCTACTTTAGAATCAGTGAAAGAACAGACAGGGAGGGGGCCCGGGACCCCCAGGGCTGGGTCATCCTGCCCGAGCCCCTGGGGGCCGGACCCCGCCTCCGCCCTGTCGCTCTGTGTGTCTGGACAACGTCAGGCCGAGGCCCGGAGCCTGGTTTTAGAGCTCCTGGAGGGGGTGGGGGGCCCCGACTCCGCATCCCGGCTCTGAGCACAGCAGGCCAGGGCTGTGTGTGTGTGTGGGGGGGGGTGCTCCAGGCCTCCGAGCGTCTCCGCCCCTCGCCCTCCTGGTCCTCCCGTGGTTTCGAATGCTGCCCACGGGCCCTGGCCCCCAACCCGTGTCCTGCCCTCCCCTCGTGCTCCTGCCCCACGGCCTTCAGCATTTTGGACCTCTGTGTGTCCATGACAGAGTTCCTGACTCGTCACCCCCACCCCCGCCCATCCCCCAGCCCCTGCTACTTCCTGCCCCTCCCCTCTCGCCGACCAGCCAGGCATCCAGGCTCGGGATTCAGACCCGGGTGTTGCCTTTGACACCATGCTTCCTCTCACCCCACCAGAACCTTCTGCAGCCCCCACTCCCCCTGGGGACAGCGACAAACTCCCTGTGCGTCTGGGGACAGTGATGGCCTCCTGGCAGATCCCCGTGCACTCCAGGAGGCCACGCTCCGGCCAGGGCCCCTGCTCCACTGGGGTCCACATGCCCCGAGTGTGGTGACTCCTGACTGTGGACCGCAGGCTCCTGCAGGCTCTGCTGAGGCCCAGACCCCATCTTGTGCCCCTGAGCTGCCCGGTGCCCCCGCCGCCTGGCATGTCGAGGACGCGGGCAGTCTGGTGTGTGGGGCAGGGTGCACGCGACAATGAGTGTCTAAGATGAGGCTCAGGTGGGAAGGGTCTTGGGACTCTGCTGATTGCCCCTGCTATGAGGACTGTCACGCACTTGTCATTAATGTCATTTACAGATCACCTGCTCTATGCTGGCACTGCCCTGGGGCCAGGGACCCAGCCACAGACAAGGCACAGCCACCTGCAAGGCAGATGGAAAAGAAGCCAAACCTGAGCTGAGTGCAAAAGAGAGACAGACCCCCGGGCTTCCGGAGGAGGTGACATCTGCTCGAGCCTTACAGATGGGGTCAGGCGGGGGTTCTGACAGGACCAGAAGTGTGAAGCAAGGAAGGGGGTTGATGCCGGGGAACAAAGAGGGTGGGTTTGGAGGTGGGCTGGCCATGTGGGCTGGCTTCCAGGCGGTGGCTAAAGAAAAAGCCAAATCTCTTTTAGGAAAAGAAACGCAGAGCAGTGAACAGGCGCAGTGGGCTCGGGGTTCAGAAATAGGCCACGAGGGTTGGATGCTAAACTCCCACAGGTAAATGGCACTGAAAGTCTCTGTGGGGCAGCAGGGCCTGCTGGCCTCTCAGCTGGAAGCCGAGGCTGCCTCTCCCTGCCCCTCTCCCTGTAAAAGGGAGCAGCAAACAGACAAGGCCAAGTGCGGTCACCTGGGGCCCAAAGGAGGCATGTGAGTGGGAGGGGCAGAGAGCAGCTTTCCCAGGGGCTCAGCCCCGGGGTCTGTGAAGGGACCGAGGGCCGGGAGCCCCCCGCTCTGGGTGAGGTGCCCAGAAATCCACATACAGAGAGAAAGAGGAAAGAGAGAAAAGTAAAAACAAAGAAAGAAAGAAACAAACAAAGCCCCTGCTACTCTCTGCGAGTCTGCAAAGCAAATTCCAAAACATGTGAAGAACACGATTCTCGGAGAGCCCGAGGAGGAGGAGCCGGAGCCGGACAGGTCCGGGCGGGGCCCTGCCCTGCGCAGGGGTGGGGTGGCCACAGTGGGTGAGGCCAGCACAGGAAGCGGGGAGACGCGAGAGGGCTTGGGGGGTGGGGCTCAGGGACTGAGGAGAAACGGGGAGGAGACCCGTGCGCGGCCGCTTGGCGTCTGGCTTGCTTGTGAGGGATTCAGGTGGGGAGACGTGGGTTTGGCTCCCATTTTCGGGGGCTGCCCTTCTGCTTTATTCCTGGCATTCCTTTCAGCTAGAGAAACTTGATGCTCTTGGGACATGGGAAGAAACAACAGCATGCCCTCTACCTTGCTCCTGGACGGTTCCCCTGTGCCTCTCCACGGAGGAAGTCTGGGCTAGGTGGCCGCGTGGGCGGCCGGTCTGACCCAGGGCAGCACTGCCTGTGACCAGGGCCTGAGCTTGCTGCTGCTGAGGTGGCCACGTGGTGCTCTCGGCAGGCCCCCCTCCCCCTCGACCTCTCTTGGCAGGAAAGGCGATAGCCCAGCCTCTGTAAATAAAGCAGCTAAAACTATCGACATTGGGAACATGAATTCACTCCAGATAATAATCGATTTTATGGAGCAGCTCAAGGAAGACTTTAAAAGAAGCCCGTTCAGATGACTTCAGGAGATGAATAAAGGTACAATTATTATTAAGAAAGGATAAGAAATTACGGAGTGAAAGCAGAAAAGAAATAAGATCAAATGATTATGCATAAGCAATACAAATCTTGGATTAAAAAAAAAAAGAGAGAGAGAGAAAGCAACAGAATTAACAAAAACAAAACGCAAAGGATGACGGACCCCTCAGAAGGACCGTAACAGAGCGAGGGGTGATAACCTGGATGAGGAGTCACCTGCAACACAGCATAGAGACACAAAGAGACAAAAATCAAAGCGCAGCCGGGGGGTGGGGGCACAGATGGAGACCCTCCCGCCGGATGAAACAGGAGAGAAACAATGTATAAGAGACAATGACTGAGAATGTTCCAGAAGTAAAGGACCATGTTCGTCCCCAGATCGGAAACAGCCAGGTCATGATGCGGCTCTGTCCACGGCGATCCTCACGATAACTCAGAGCAGAGAGGATTAGCAGGCCGCCTCTGGTCTACCAGAAGACCGCTGCCTCCAGCGAAGATGAGATAATGGGGTCCGCATGAGACAAGCCCCAAATTAGAACTCATAGGGACCCACAGTGGTCCCTGCGAAACAGGAGCACACGGGGAAGCCCCGAGATGGCCGTAGCTCAGCCATGAGAGAGTCTGCAGGAAGGGGCCTGCTGGTCTCCCTGCGTTGAGTAAAGGGGACAGAGAACCTGGGGAGCGTTCCTAGGACAGTGTGCCAGAGGGGAGAGGCTTCACAGACAGAGACGTCTGGAGGGTTTCTGAGGGTCCCTGATCAGCGCACACATGTGAGGAAATGAACCGAGGCGGGGGAGAGAACCAGGCGGAAGGACTCGATGAAGTGGCACCCGACATTCACACCAGCTTCACTGGGAAACCTCGCGATTGAGTCATGGGGCATCGGGCAGGGGACACAGAGGGTCTCTCCTTGAGCAGAAGGGTGGTTAGCCATAGACCCAGGACTTCTCCAATCCTGTCCAACAGATTTTAAAAGCAAGACCTGAAAACATCAAACTCTTTCCCAGTAACAAAACGGAATTCCAGAACAAGAGTCAAAGAGATTTATAGGAATATAAGACATCCAGCATCCAACAAAATGCAGCTCAGAATATCTGACATCCCACAAAAAATTACCAGGCATGAAGCAAAGCAGGAAAAGTCAATTAACAACGAGGAGAAGAAATCAATAGGAGTCAATCTAAAACGCAGATCTTAGAATTAGCAGATGGGACACAACTATATATGTTCAAACAGTAAGCAGAAATAGAAATAATAAATATATATAAATTTCACTGAAAGAAGCAAAAATTTAAGTAGAGACATAGAAGATATAAAAATAAGACTCAGTCTCAGTCTACGGCCATGCCACCTTGAATGTGCCCAATCCTGTCTGATCTCAGAAGCTAAGCAAGGTCGGGCCTGGTTAGTACTTGGACCGGAGACCACCTAGGGAGACCAGGTGCGGTAGGTGCAAATCAATCAATTAATCAGTCAATCAATAAGGAATTGTAAGCCGACAAGGTCCTTGCAATCTGTGAGGTCAACCAAGGGTTGCCTTGACAAACAAACAAACAGACAAATAAGACTCAAATAAAACTTGTAAATATGAACACGTCCACATGTGAGATTAAAGATACTGGATGGGATTCAGGGCCACCACCGAAATAACTAAACAAAGACTGATAGTGAATAGGCCAACAACGGATCTAAACTAGAATGATGAAAGTTCAGCTAACACAAAACGAGGCAGAGAGAAAAGGAACAATGAACAGAATGGAGAACCGGCAAAGCACAGCGAGGCGTTAGATTTAAACGTGACCATGTGAATAACCGCATTACATGGGAGAGGGAGGGATGAGCAGGGGTTTTTAGGTCAGTGACACTCTTCTGTACACTGTGACGATGCGTGCATGACAGTGCACGTGGTGCAACCCATAGAATGTGCAGCGCCAGAGTGCACTCTAAAGCACATGACGGTCTTCGATCGATGACGTCGGCTGTAACAAATGCACCATGCGGGTGCAAGGTGTTAACTGCAGGGGAAGCTGGGGGAGGCGGGATGCCCGGGAGCCCTCTGTCCTTCCTGCCCACCTTTTTTTCTGTAAAAATGCTCTACTATTTTTTTTATTAAAGTAGCTTATATTAATATACATTAGATTTTGAGAACACAGCATTCACAGAAAAAAAATCACGGTGATGAAAGGGCCCAATCATCAAGAAGACATAATCCTAAATGTTTATGCATCTAATAACACAGCCTCAAAATACACGAAGGAAAAACTGATAGAGCTGAAAGGAGAAGGAGAAAAATCTACAATTATAGGTGGAGAGTTTAATACACTCTCGATAACTGATAGAAGAAGTAGACAGCAAAACACTTAGTATGTAGAAGCTTTGGATACCATTATCAACCAACTTGATTTAACTGACGTTTATAGAACATTCCACCACCAACAGCAGAATCCACATGATTTCCAAATGCATATGAAACATTTATCAAGCTGGACCGTATTCTGGGCCGTAAAACAATTCGCAATACATTTAAAAGGATTCAAGTCGTATAAAATATGTTCTCTGGCCATAATGGAATTAAATTGCAAATCAATAATAGAAAGGCACATGACACATCTCCAAATATTGGAAATTAAAGTATGCACTGATCAAAGGAAAAATTAAATGAGAAATTAGAAAATGTTTTGAACCAAATTAACACCAGAATACAATGTATCAGAATTTGGGGGATGCCACAAATTTATAGCAATAATGGCCTACATTAGAAAATAAACTCTGTGTCTTCAGTTTTCACCTTAAGAAACCAGGAAGAGGAAATCAAACCCAAACTAGTCAGAAGAAATGAAATAACAGACATCATACTGAAAATCAATGATGCAGAAAATATAAAAACAATAGAGAAAATCAATGAAGTCAAAAGCTAGTTGTTGGAGAAGATGAATAAATTTTATAAACCTCTAACCAGACTAATTAGGAAAAAAAAATGAGAGAAGGCACAAATTACAATATCGGGATTTTAAAAGGTGACTTCACTACAGAGCCTACAGATAATCAAACAATAATAAAGAAAAACCATGAACCAACTTTTACCAATAAATTCGAAAACTTTGATGAAACGGACCAATTCCTTAAAAGACTCAAACCCACTCAAGGAGAAATAAATAACCTAATAGCCCTATATCGATTAAAGAAATTAAATTTGTAGTTAAGGACTTTCTCAAAGAGAAACTATGGTCCCAAAAGGCTTCACTGGTTGATTCTCCCCAGCACTTAGAGAAGAAATAATATCAATATCAATTCTCTACAAACTCTTCTAGAAAAGTGAAGAGATGGGAATATACTCTGCTACGGGCTGCATATTCGATGGGGATGTAAACCGGTATGACCACTTTGGAACAAAGAGTTTGATGGTTTCCTAAAAGTTAAACCTACACCGACCTGATGATCCAGTATCCTCCCCAAGAGAAAGGCGCACGTGTGTCTAAGCAGACTTACACGTGAACATGCAGATAGATAAACAAATTGCGGGACATCCCGCCCATTTGATGGGACCTGAGCCAGCAACGAGGAGGGACGGGTTACGGGTACAAGCAACAGCAAGGATAGCTCTCATGTGATCACAGCGTAATTACACAGTAACTACGTCACGCAGAAGCCACTCGTCAGAAGTGAAGAGGAGGCGGTTTTCGTGTGTACAATCGACAGAATGTTCGCCCCTAGAACACAGAGAACACCTACAAGTCGATTAGGGAAAGATAGAAAGACCCGATAGGAAAATGGGCAAAGAGTCTGAGTAGCCAGTTTACAAAAGAGGAAACGAAATGGCAAATAAATATATTTTTTAAAAGCTCCGTCTCGCTATTACTTAGATAAAACGGCAATGAATTCAAAGAGATACCATTTCGCACCCAGCAGGTTGGCCAAAGCGGGGAGTCAGGCAGCTGCGAGTGGTTCGAGGGTGTAGGACGGGGGTCTCCCACCCACTGCCCTTGAAAGGACCCCGGCACCTCCATGCTGGAGAGTTATACACCAGCAGGGCTGCTCAAGGCCCACGCCGGGCGGTGCTTCTTCTGAAAATGCCTCTCGGCGTGCACAGAGGTGTGCACAGCGGCCTGCAGCCCACCTCTGCCTGGGAGGATGGTCCGAGACTGAAATGTGGCCAGTCAAAGGCTGGGGGGAGGGCGGGTGGCAGATTGAGTGAGAACCACCCTCATCTACGGGGATGAAGCTGCAACGCAAGGGCCGAGGGCGAGGCCAGCTGCAGCTTGGGGTGCGGGGGTGGGGGAGCTTGGGGTGGCGGGGTGGGGGTACACGCTGTTCATGCAAAGGTCGATGCCCTGCAAAAAGAACGTTCTGCACTGTTTATGGGAACATAAAAGTGCAGTAAAGTAGACCAGGCCAAGAGATGACGTCTCTGGGAGGAGGGGATGGAGGGAGATGGCAAGGTAGCAGAGGCCACCAGGGTCACCTCTGCTGTGACAGGTCAGCTCCAGGTCCCCAGACCTCTAGACAGGGGCCTGGCCTGGACGCTAGGTGGCAACAGAGTGGGGAGGGCGTTTCCTGGAGAGAGGGGCTCGGGGTGCAATGGCTGGGCCTGGCAGGGGTGGGGAGGTGGAGGTGGAGGGGGAGGGTGGAGGGGGTGGAGGAGGGGTGGGGGTGGGGCGGGGTAGAGGGGTGAGGGAGGGGAGGCCTACCGCTGGGGGAGATGCTGGCTCCCCCGACAGCAGGGCAGCTCCAGTGACAGGTGAACAGCAGGCTGACGAGGGCCTTGGGTTGTGTAAAGGAGCCCGGGTAAGGCCGCAGAGGAGAAGGAGAGGCCAGGCCAGGAGCACCCCCGCCCTGAGGGGTGCCCGGCTTCTGCAAGGGCCCCGAGGGCTCGGCTTCCCTTTTAACACAGAATCTATTTTAATTCCCTCGGGCCTGCGTGAGCTGCTCCTTAGGCAGAGCTGCTGCTTCTAATTTTCCTGGTTTCAAGGCGCCCCGGGCGACAAGAGGAAGGCGAGCTGCGCCCTGCTTTCTGGAGCAGCCCCTCCCCTTGCGTCCTCCTTTGTCCCGAGACTGGTGTTGGGCTCAGTCACAGCTCAAGGCCCCTCTGGGTCAGCGGCTCACAGCTGCGCACCGGGTGTGTGGGCCTGAGGCCCCGCCCTGAGCAGGCCCCCTCGGGGTGACCACGGAAGCGCTCTGCGGACCCTGCAGCACTGTCAGGGCGCGGAGCCCTGCCCCCCACACTGCCAGCTCCAACCCACCACCCAGGAGGGCCGTTTCTTTCCCCTCTTCGAGCCCCCACCCACCTCTGTCCTACAGGGCAGGGCTGGAGGACCCCGAAATCGCCCCTCACCCTTCTCAGGCCTGTTGGTGATCCGCCACGCCACAGTTCTGGTCTCAAGGACCCTCACGTTGAGAGTGACGCCAGAGCCACTTACTTGCCCCTGACACGAGGCATCAGCTGACCACCCCCGCCCCTGGGTACCGCTCACTGTGCCGCGCTTTGGGGTCTGGGGGTTGGTGGTGATGTGGCATTGCGGTGGGAAGGCTGACCCGCACCCCTCCAGGCCCGCCGAAGGGTCCCTCCTCCCCGCGCCTGTCTGCGCAACTCCGGGAGCCCAGGGTGGGCCCAGGTCGCCACACCTGGCCCCTCGGCCCCCAACCCGGGCTCCCTGGCGGCGGGGAGCCACGGGGCACCCTGACTCCTCCGCGTGTGCTTTCTGCTGAGCTGTCACTCAAGGTATTATCTGTCGTTGCGATACATTACTGCCACGGACACCACACGCTGGAGTCGGTGTCAGCAAAATGATCAAGGAAATTCATTTATTATTAAGTTATGATAGATGTAAGGCTGATAGCTTCCCAAGCCCTGGGCTCCGGGAGAGATGCTCTGAGAAGCTCCGCCGTCCAAGGCCACGCTCCCGCCCCAGCCCGGGCGGCGGGCGGGCTCGGGGCGCACCTGCAGACCAGGAGCCTGGAAATTGCCTTCACCGCGCATCCTCCGGCCACCCCGGCGCGCGTGCGCGCAGGACCCCGGCTCCCGTCGGTGGTGAAGCCACGAGAGAGGACACGAACCTCACCACACGGCCCCGCGCTCCCGGGTGAGGAGACCCGCCCCCCCCCTTTCAGGTCACGGGAGGAGGGACCCGGACTTACCTCTCTTTCTGTCTCCCCCAACCCCACATCCCTCCAGGCGCAGGCCAACCTTCCACGGGGCCTCCCTGGCCGGCCCCTGCGCCCTGTCCTGCCCGCACTGGCCTGAGAAGTCACCGGGCTGGAGGCCGTCTCGGTCCATGCCTGTCGCGCTGTGCGAGCGAGGGGGCTTCGTGGGGGACACGCCAGCCGGGCTGCTAGAAGCCACGGGGTGCGTGCGGGTGGCGGCCTTGGTCTGCCCAAAGCCACCTCGGTCCTGCCAGGTGGCAGCCTGAGGCCTCGGTTGGTGGGCTTGGTGCCCAGGTGCAACGGGAAGGGCTATAGCAGCGTGCAGGGCTTGGGGACAGGGTGGGGCTCCGGGAAGTTGGGGGGCAGAGGGGCCTGCGGGAGGGGAGGGACCAGAGGAGCCTGGGCTCAAGTCCTGGGGTGGGGGAAGGGGTCTCTGGTCTCCTGGCTCATGAGAAGGGGCCAGGGGCCGGCAGTGGCCGCAGGGCTGGGGCTAGGCTGAGGCACCCCACACTCGGTAACCAAGACAAATGGTTTTTAATGCTACATGCTAAAGCATCAAAATAAGTCCAAAAATATCCACGTGGAGCAAAATAAAATTTTAAATCAGGACAGCCTGGGGCAGACACAGTCGGGGTGAGGGCCCGGGCCAGCCCTGTGGACCCCTGTTGCTGGTTAGCTCCTGCGGATGCCTTAGCCAGCGCTGAGCCATCACTCACCTGGATTTGCTGAGTGTTGCGCTCACCTCTCCCTGACCCCTCCTCCATGGGATTGACCTTTCAGTAAAATTCATTCCTTTGTTCACCGTGATGTCCTTGCACTATTTTAAAAGCATTGCATTACAATAGTATTTACCTGGATTCCTGAGTGCCCAAGGAGAGCGCCTCTCTGGCCACCTTGGTCCCGGCCCTGGGAGGACAGGTCATTTCAGCTCTCAGGTGCTGAGCTGGCCAAATGGTGCTGACCTGGGGTGCAGTGTCACCCCCCCCCAGCAGGACTGGAGCCCTGGCCCTACTGTGCCCTACGCATGGCCCGCCAGCCCCCGGCCCAGCCTCCCCAGCAGAGCAGGCCGTGCCCCTGGCCTCGGCCTTCTCTTCTGCACAGGGGGCTCCTCGGCCTCCCTGCTGAGCCCTCCAGAGCCTGGCGATGGTCAGAGGGGGTGTGGCTGTTTTAGGCAAGCTCCCCGTGATCTGGGGCAATGATACCCCTCTTCAGGGAGCAGTTGGACGGCCGACGTGTGTCAGAGGGGTGCGTGGGAGAAAGACGTGATGTGTCACGCCTGTGGCCGCCCCACCCCACAGCCATCCCCGTGGTGACCCAGCAGCTACGTCTCTGCACTGCCTCCCTGGCGGGACCTGACACTGCGGGTGCCAGAGGGAGCTCGGTGCCGGACCCCGTGAGCCCGGCGCAGAGCCCGGCGCACCGAGCGAGCACGGCATGCTGCTGGGGTCCTCACTGCTCGGCACCCCTTCCCTTCTGAGCTCTGAGCGCCTGCCCCCTGGCGCCCGGCCCCCTGGCTGTACCCGCACCTGTGGAAGCCCCCCGCCCCCCTCCCTCCCCCCTGCACCCGGCTCATTCGGCTCCACAACAGGCCTCACTACAAGCTGACTAGCCTGATAGACACGCTCGAACGCGTCCAATTCTCGTCGAGAGATGCGAATGGGAATTAAACAGAGCGGTTCAATTAACCACAAGGGAGGGAGAGGCTTGCTCTGCACTTGAGAAATGGGGAAACTGAGGCTCACAGATAGTGGCAGGGTTGGGGCCTCGAGCCCGAGGTTTGGACCCCAACCCGCTCTGTGCATACAAGGCCGTGCCAACAGCTGCCCCCTTATTCTGAGATGAGGCGCAGATGGGTAGGAGTTAAAGGGCTGAGCTGCCTTCCACACAGCGGTTAATCACAGGACTGGAGAGGGTGCCCAGCCGCTGCCCTCGACCAAGGAGCCGGGGTGGGGCTCGGGGGCGGGCTGGGATGAGGGCAGGGGCCAGAGCAGCCTGGGGGGTGGCGGTCCGGCCTTTCCGAGGTGCAGGTGGATCCCAGCCTCAGCCCCACCACCTCGTCTCATGGGGTGAGGGGAAAGCCGTCAGGCCTGGACGTGGGCCCAGCTTTGCCACTTCCTGGCTGGTGACCCGGGACAAACAGCACTCGTCTCTGTCACCAAAGTGAGGATGGTAACGCTGGGCTGGCTGGCCACGCGGGGGCAAATGGGAGGATGAAGGACAAGCCCTTGGCAAGGCTCCGTGTCCCCGGCCGAGCCTGTTCCTTTACCGGCCACACCAGCCAGTGGTACGGCCACACCGGCCCGGCCAGCAGCGCCCTGAGCACGCCCTCTGCCTTAGCCTGACCTCCCGCTGCACCCCAGGGTGGCCCCCACACTCCCGCCTTGTCCTCCCGGGAATATCCAGAAGTTTCTCGTCACCCTGTCCTCACCCTGGTGTGTCTAACCCTCCATCGGGACGAAGCAAATCCCTAAGGAGAAGGTGGCCCAGGTTTGGGAAGAGGGGCTGGGGGAGTTGAGTTCACTCGTTCATTTGTGCGTCTGTCCATCCATCCATCCATCCATCCATCCATCCATCCATCAAATAGCCCTGTGTCCTGAGCCAGCTTGTTTGCCCAGGTGCCTCGATGCACCCCACTGGGCCCTGTGCCAGCGAGAGGGCAGGGCTGGGAAACAGCGGTGACCACAGTTGTCTGCAGGAGGCTCCACAGGAAGACCCGGCTGCAGCTCCTGCAAAGCCGAGTTCATGCCCCAGGAGACCCCTCCCCAGGGGACTTCACAAACAGCCGCATCCCACAGTGGCATCCGGGCCTGGGCTGTGGCAGCAAGGGCCCAGCTGTCCCCAAGGACGGTCCCCCGCTTCGGGCCTCCAGCCTCACACGGTGCCCCAGGCAGCACCTGTGGGAGGGCACAGGCCAGTGACAGAGGAAGCAGCAGTTAGTCCAGTGTCTGCCCAGTGCCTTCCTCTGCAGCTCGACTGCGGGCCTCTCGGGCCTCCGAGGGGCGCCCTCGCCTGTTTGCTGGAGCGCCTCCTCCCGCCTCGCGGTGGGGCGGCAGGCGGCGAGGTCGCCGCGGCTCATATCTCTGTGCAGCAGACGTGCGGGGCGCTTTTAAGCGCTGAATGGAAAGGCGGGGACCACCGGCTGGGCTGCGGGCTGATGCCTTCAGTTCTCGCTTCTCCCTCCCAGGCCTCACCCCTCGCTGGCCGGCTTCCTATTTAATTAGGGGGGGAGAGGAAGTTGTGACATCAACTCAAGGGCATCGCCTTCCCAGTGTGGCGAAAGCCGGGAATTAATCCCGGGCCATTCCCGGGCCCAGCAGGCATGGCTCCCCCTCCCCCCCCTCGTACCCCTGCGCCTCCATGCATCCCCCTGCTCCACCCTCCCGCCCCCCGACCCAGCGTCCCCCTGTGCCCCCAACCGTGTCCCTCTGCGCCGCCCCCATCCTCCTGCACCCCTTCCCCCTGTGTCCCTCCACCTCCTCACGTCCCCCTCCCCCTCCTCACGTCCCCCTCCCCCTCCTCACATCCCCCACAGCAAACCTACTTACAGATTTGCACAGCTGGCCAGCAGCATCGTTCCTGGGAGTGCCTCCTTGCCTGGCCGGCCCCCTTTGCTGCCCTCGGAGGGGCCAGCCCCAGAGCTGATGGGCTGAGGTCTCATGGATGCAGGTTAGCCACTGTGAGGACAGGTGTCCCCCAGAGCTGTCAAGTAGTGGGATGCAGTGAGCCTCCCATCTCCAGAGGCATTCAACAGGAGGAAGGGCGCCTGGCAAGGGTCTGCGCAGGGGGTCTGAGCAACACATCTTTATTTGTATCGCGGTTACTATAGTGGTTGAGTAGTGTCCCTCCTGCCCACGACCTGGCCCCAGGACCAGCAAATGTTCTCGTTTGGAAGACGGGTCTATGCAGGTGAAATTGAGCTAAGGATCCCAAGATGACAATAATCTGGCTGGACCCTAAATCCAATGACAAGTGTCCTTATAAAAAACAGCAGAAACACAGGGAGAAGAGGAGGGGCCATGTGACAGGCAGAGGGAGGTGGCCACAAGCCAAGGTGCCCCTGGGGCCTACTGAAAAGGTCAGGAAGGACCGTCCCCTAGAGCCTTGGGAGGGGGTGCACACCTTGGGATCACCCTTCTGACCCTGAGAACTGGGAGGGAATAGATTTCTGCTGTTTCAGCAGTAGTTTGTGGTCACCTCCCTCCCCAGTCATCGGTCATCGTGGTATTTACCGCCACGTTTCTAAGTGGCCCTCACATGTTGCCTCCTGGTTATCTAGGTTGGGGCTTTGTCCATTGGCTTCCACCAGGGGAGGGGGTGAGGGTGCTGTGCCTGCTGCCCCGCCTGCCCCGCCTGCTCTGCCTGTCTCCTCTGCCACCCCCCGCCTGCGCCCCCACCTGTCTCCCTCCATTCTGCCCCTTATTCCCCCTACAGCCCACCTCCCGCCTGTGCCCCCTCCTGCCTCCACCGGCCCCTACAATAACGATGCCATTTCCGCCGGGTCGATACTGTAAACTGAGCCCAAGACACACAATTTCTTTCTTTCTCCTGCATCAACACTGCACTTTCCCTGGAGCTAATAATGGTTTTATTTCTTCATTTGCTCGGTTTTCTACACACTGAGCACTAGCTCCATCTCAGATTCTCCCCCAGCTCTGCAAACACGTCAGGACGTGTGAGCACATTGGTATCCTTGTCACTTTGTGTGTCTGCAGGAGTGGCTGTCACCTGGTGCCCCCCCCCCCAGCCCCGTCTCCTCTCAGCACCTGGGGTCCGCCCTGCACTGGGGTTCCGCAGGGCTCTACGGGGCTTTCTCCCCGCTTTGTGGCTTAGGAGGAAGTTGTTTAGAAGGAGCAAATTCTTCTGGAGAGGGTGTGCGGGGCCCCTTCGTGCCTCCGCAGTGGACTTTCTCCTAACCCAGTTGCCTGAGGGAGCAGCCCCTGGCTGCTGTGTGCTGCCTTCCGGCCCCCCCTGCTGTGGAGAGACCTGTGACATTTGGATTCTTGATCCTCTGCACGGAGTGTGTTTGTTTATCCTTTGGCTCCCTGCTCTCTCCGGGAGCCGGTCAGACGATCTCTTTGTCTGTTTTCTGAGACGTCGTAATCACCAGCTTTGCTGCGGGTCGATTTCACCGAGGTGCCGAGTTCACGGCGGGCCGAGCGGACCTGGAAACTCAGGCCCGTGTTCGTCCACCAGGATGGCTGTAACAGGGTCCCACGGGCTGGGCGTCTTAAACAATAGAGACTCATTTCCCAGAGTTCTGGAGGCTGGAAGTCCAAGGTGAAGGAGTGGGTGGGGCTGGTTCCTCCCTAGGCCTCTCTCCGGAGTGCACACGGCTGTCTCCTCATTGAGTCCTCACGTGGTCCTTCCTCTGCATGTCAGTGTCGAGGGGCCTCCTCTCCTACGGACACCTATCACCACGGATCGGGGCCCCCTGCCAGGGCCTCAGTTTCCTGTAATCACCCCTTTAAAGCCCGGCTCCAAATCTAGTCACATTCCGAGGTCCCAGGGGTAGAACTGGGACATGTGGATTTCGGGGCATACCATTTAGCCCCAACAGCGTCCTTCCACCCAGGAGCGTCTGCTGAGCTATTTCTTGGGTAGCTCCTCCCCTGCTTTCTTGGTTTTCTCTTTCTAGAATTTCTGTTCTTAGAAGGTTGGCCCTCCTGGCCCAGCCCGCCATCACTTCCTCCACGTCCCCCCGTCCCCCCCCCACCGCCCCCTACCCGCCTCCCCCGGCTCCTGCTCCTCTCCAGTGTCTTCCGTTGCTGGGGGCCGGTGGGGGTCTCCATGGAAACGCGTGTCGTGTCCCACTTTCGTTCGTCCATCTGCTAAATACCTTCCAAAATTCCGTGCTTTGCACAATTGTCCCGTAAGCCTAAAAAGTAAAGTCCGTTAGAAGCATGTGAGTTCCTTAACAATGGCTCCGGAAATAGCATACACGCCAGGCGCTTTTCCAAATGCGCGGAGGAGGGGCGGTGCGTCAGCGGGTCCCGCCTTCCGCGCAGGGCACCCGGCCCTTTTACCTCGGAAGCCCCTGGCCCTCCCACGTTCCGCTCGCTTCGCCCTGTGAACTGTAGGCTCCTGTACAGGTGCCGGCGACGCGGATGTGGCAACCTGGCCTTCGATGGCATTTTCTCTCTGTTCTCGGCCAAATGCTGACCTATGAAACAATATTATTTCGAAGAAAGTCAAGCGCCTGTGTGTTCGCTTCGACCCCTTCCGAAGGGAGGGCGGCCCCTCCCGCCCCTGCCTCCTTCCAGCTGAGGTGAGGAGGTGCCACGTGAGGCCAGGTAGCTGAGTCGACCCAGAAGGGTCGCTGAGCACGGGAGTCCGAACTCCGGCCCCGCGCAGGGTGGGCAGGTGCAGCCAGGCCCAGCGCTCAGCAGCGGAGCGAGGAGACGCAGGAACGGCCCTTCCGAGGTGCACAGATAACGCGTCGGCTTCTGCGGCCTTCGGCCCCTGCCCCACTTGGTGAGGGTGACGGAGAGGAGGGAGGTCATGGGAACTGACCCCGTGCCTGGAGCCCTCACGAAGTCGGAAGCCTTCAGCCCGCTTCCCGCCCCGGCAGGCTCGCCTCTGGCCCTCGGCTGCTGGCAGGGCTTCGGGGTTCAGGAGCCCCCGGTTCCCTTAGCCGAGTTCTAGACAGGCCTACCCCACTCATGGAATATCCATTTCTGTTGAGATTTGGGGAAAATGAAACCTATTCTGGGTTTTTAAAAAAAAGATGGCTTTACCTAATGTTTTATAATACTGATTGATGGTTCCATTTTACTTAATGATGGATCGGGAGGCACTTTCACAGAAGGAAGAATGTGTTTTCATTGAAAGATGTCAAACCCACTCCCTACAACTGGCCTGCTCACCGGGGGCCGGAGGAGCTGGTGCCTGTGCTGATGCGGAAACGGTGACGATGATGGAGGAAGGAAGGCGGGAGGGGTGTGGAACCCGCCCCACGGAAATGCGGCCTCTCGGCCTTGGTTCACTCTGTTCTGTTGGCGTGCAACCTCCCCGCCTCCCACCACGGTGCCAGCTCTCCCCAGTCACAGCGGAGATGGCACCTCCGCCGGGCAGTCTGCCGTGACTTCCCTAAGGAGCGTCTCTGTCCCCTTCTCGTGTTCATGCATTTAAAGGGCAGAGGCCACGCTTTGCTCCTCCTGGGTCATCAGGGCAGAGAGCCGGCCCCAGACAGAGGTGGCCCGAGTGTGATCGGGCTCCTGGGACTCTCAGCTGTGTGGCCTGAGCCATGTCCCTAACCTCTCTGGGCCTCAGGTTTCTCGTTATAAAGACAATGATGGACCCCACTGCTTAGGATCATTATGAGGACAGAGGGGATGTGCTTCAGGCACTTAGTGTAGCCCTGACGGAGCGGACCCTGTCGGGCACCCGGCCGCGTGGCGTCTGCCGGTGTCAGGGCCATTGTCACGATCGGGTTGTGAGTGATATTGGTGTCGGTGGCTTCGAGCGGTGCACAGGTCGGGCGCAGGACCGACGCCTACGGCGCAGCGAGCACCGTCCCGGATGACCCGGTCCTCACGGCGCCCCGTGTCCCGGCCCAGGCGCCGATCATTGCTCCCTTTCTCCGGGTGAGGGGACAGCGAAGGCGGGTCCGAGGCCCCGCGGCGGGCGGGGGCCGCGTGCGGCGCCCTCCCGGCTCGGCACGGCCTCCGCTGGCGCCTTGACGGAGCGCGCGCCGGCGGTGCGGCAGGACCGCGCGGCGTTCCCCCCAGAGAAGCCGTCAGTTCCGATTAGGCTCCAAGGCGCGAAGGCGTCGGTTGGTGGATGTCGCTTCAAAACGACGCTGATGTGGCCATCTCCGGAGGCATCCATCACGTTGACAGAAACGGCGGAGGGCCCTTCACAGCCGGGCTGGCGACGGGGGTGACGGCGTTTATCGCTCCGCCTGCTCCGCCGACACAGCTGTGATGCGGGGCGGGGGGTGGAGGGCGATGGGGGTCATCTGGACCCGCTGACTGTTCCTCCCCACCCCCAGGCCGGGCGGGGGGCGGGGCCTCTTCAGCCTCCGAGATGGCCTGCCCTGGGGCCGGGCCTCGGCTGCTCAACCTCGGGAAGGCCACTCCCATTGGTCCCAAGCCATGCCTGACGTCTGGCCTGCTCCACCCAAGGGGGTTGACGGTCCCTTTTGTCGCCCAAAATAAAAGTGAAGCCCCAGCTTCCTTGTTTTTGAGGCGGAGATGTACAGGATTTTACAGAAAACAACGTTATGCGCAGTCATGTGACGAGCATTCATGGTACTCTGAAGGCCAAGTGCGCACGTCGCAGGGCTCAAAGCAGGCGCCGGGGCGTGTCTGGCGTCGGGGGGTGGGGTGAGGGAGGGCGTCCGGGTGGAGGGAAGCGTTGTGCCCCCTGCTACCAGCAGCAACTGCCAGGGCCTTGCCGTAGGTCAGATGCGGCAGCAAGGTTGGGGCGAGGGGAGGGGTGGGAGGGTCTCCACTGCCCCAGGCCTGGGTCACCCCGGCTGGAGCAGGGAGGACAGGTGAGGAGCCTCGCATCTAGCCTTTTGTCCTCACCTCCTGGATGCTCCCTTTTCTCGTGCACAACTTTGTTCAGACCTGACGGATGCCAGAAACGGTGTTAGGTCCTGGGGATGTAGCACTGAGGTTTCTGATGATGGTCGGGGTGTGTCGAAGTTAGTGACGAGGTGACAGTGCTCCTGGTTATGCAAGACGGTGGCGATGGTGGGCGATGGTGACGGTGATGGTGATGGTGGATGATAATGATATGATGGTGATGGTGATGATGGTGATTGATGATGATGTGATAATGATGGTGATGGTGATGATGGTGATAATGATGGTGATGGTGATGATGGTGATAATGATGGTGATGGTGGATGATGGTGATGGTGACGGTGATGATGGTGATGGTGATGATGGTGGTGATGGACGGTGGTGGCATCGTTATTGTTGGGGATGGCAGGCATGGCACCTCCCGCCCGAGGGACGGCTGTTTCCCACAGCGCTGAGGCAGGCCCTGCAGGGCCACCTGCACGCTGCTGCATTGACCCCCTACCCCCTGGGCGTGTCTGCTCTGCCCCACGCCTCCTGGCAGGAAGCGGTTTCAGCGCCTCAGGCGGGGTCTCCCGGGACCTGGGCGGGAACCCGGTGGGGTCGGGGGCCTCAGTCGCCGTGGGAGGAGAGTGCAGATGGGCATGGCACCACCACCAAGCCTGGTCCCGCGGGGCGAGGCAGGGAGGTCAGCGCAGTGCCCGGAGGTCCCGGGAACTCGGCAGCCGTCTGGCACCGAGCCGGAGGGTTGGGCTGCAGGGCCTCCCCCCCACACCCTGACCCCCAGATTACACGATGTCTGTGGCTCACAGATGTTGCAAGCCTGGGCTTTCGATAAGCTGAGATGCTAGGCTCCTAAGACAGCATCACAGATTAGATTTACTCATTTTACCTCAAACTTAATCGGAATGAAATTCGAGGTGACTTCTGAGAGGCTAAGCTGCCGAAAGGGTGCATCCTTAAAATTCTAACACCCTAAGCTCATTTGGGAGAAGATGCGATGATTCCAGGCTTCCGAAAGCCTGTGCTTCCAAGAGCCCCACACTCCCTGATTCGCCGTCTCCGGCGGGGCCCGGAGTGGCCAAGCGCGGCGGGCATGGCGGACGGGCGCTGCTGGTAATCTTCCCTTTGAGGGGCTTTGATGAGCTCGGGGGCGGACGCGCGGCCGGGCGCAGCTGCTTCCATCAGAGGGGATTTTGCTGAGCGCTGGGGATTTGAGGCTCGGGGGAGAAGCTAATAGCAGCTGCTTCATGGAAGGCGATTTGAATCTGGAGGAGAGAAAGGCGTTCATAAAAAGAGGCGCAGAAACTCAAGCCCCGGCCCCGGGAGCGGGCGAGCGGAGGAGCTCAGTGTGCTTCCTCTCGGCATGTGTGCACACGCGCCCCGCACCCCGGGCCCCGCATCCCTCTCCCAGCACACCCTGAGACCCAGGGGGCAGCCCTTTAGACTGTGCACCAGCCCTCAGCAGAGGGGCAGCCGGGGCGCAGCCTCACCCCCAGGACCCCCGCCCGACAGCGCTCGGTGGAGAAGGCCCCTGCATTGTCCCCAGAAGGGGCGGCCGGCGGGGCGGCGGACGGACACAGACCCGGCAGCCACCCCCAGCGCAGGTGACACGATCCTCCAGGCTCGGATTGGCACGGCGCGCTCCGCGGCCGGAGGGCTGACGCGCGCCGGACCTCCACGCCGTCCAGGCGTGCAGCAGGCGTGTGCTCACCCGTGCCCTCGTTCACGCCTTCGCGCGTTCCTTGGTGCGTTCGCTCATCCACGTCTGCATTCGTCGTTCACGAGCTCGTTTAGCACTAACGCCGGGCCAGGGACGGTCCCAGGACAATGAGTTGAAGACCCCAGGGCGCCTTATGTACAGTGACCGAGGCGTGACCACGACCCCGGCGTCCGCCAGCGGCTGCCCGGCTCGGGGGGGGGGGTGTGGTGCGCACACGCGGTGGAGCCCGGGCCGGCCGCGGAAGCCGAGGGACCTTGCCGCTTGTGGCAGCACGGACGGACCTCGCTGGAATTATGCCGAGCGAAGGAACTCCGAGCAAAACAAACACTGTGTGATCTCACGTAGGTGTGAGCCTAAACATAATACACAGCAAACTCGGAGAGAGAGAGAGAGATCGCGTCTGCGGTCACCAGAGGCCGGGGGTGGAAGGTGAGGGACTTGGCGGAAGGGGCCAAGGGACACACGTCCAGCTGAACAAGGCCCAAGTCCTGGGGTGTGACATGACGCACGGGGACCTCAGTGCATAGCAAAGCAGATCCCAGGCGTTCTCGCCCCGAGGGAGAACTGTGTGTTTCTTCTTCTCTCTGTTTTGTTTCCTGTACGGGCTGGGGTGTAAGTGAGCGCGGGTGGTCAGCACCGCGCCGAGGTCAAGGCCAGGCCTCCGAACGCCGTCCTGTGTGAGGGTGAAACAATGGTCGGCGGGAAGCGGCAGAGGGGACGGAGCCTTCTGACCCCGAATCTCCAGCCTGGGGAACAAGCAAGCAGCCATGGGCCGGCTCGGGCCCTGCAGCTCTGGGCGCTGGTGTCCGGCCAGGAGCCCTGCCTTCTGCTAGCAGGTCCAGAGCAGGAGGCTCACCCCTCAAGGTGTCCCCCGCACCCCCCAAGCTGCTGGGCGGGGCCCGCGCTTCGCTGGGACCTTGGTCCGCAGGGGCAGGCCCTTCCCCGCGAAGGAGCCCCTGAGCCCACTCCTCCGTGCTGCGTCCCCCGAGCAGAGGATGCTGATGGCCAGAGTCCCCCGGGCATCCACGCTCTGTCCCCCGTCCCTTCACCGACAGGAGGGCGGGGTTTCCAGGCAGGGGGGCCGCTCACTCCCTCCCCGGGCTGGGATGGTGCCGGCTCTTCTGTGGCCCGAGTCCGCTAGGCATAGGTTCCCGGGCGTGTGCGTCGAGCGGCAGAATCCCGTTTCTAAGGTGACCCCACCCCCACCCTGCCTCTGGCCGACATTCCCAGGGGGGCCGCCATGTGCCGGGAAAGTTCCCACACCTGGTCACCCCGAGAGGGCTGAGGTGTCAAGGAATCCTCTGGTGACAGGGGACCATTCGTCATACATCCCTCAGGGGCTGGCGGCCCATGGCTGTGTCTGTGCCTCTGGCCTGGGAGGGTGGGCCTCCCCGGGACACGGGGGAACAAGGGGGAGTGTGGCCCTGCACGGTGCCTGCAGATTCCCGGCCTTGCGCTCGGTTCCCTCGCTCGGCTCTGGGCCAGCCGCGTCCAGGACGGAGGCGGAGGGAGGAGAGGGTGCGTGGAGCGGAGGGCTCCCGTGGGCGCCCCCCGACACCGCGGAGCCGCGGCTGCCAACGCAGTCGGCACGGGCCCCCCGTTCACAGCCCGTGGGGAGGGTCGTCGGGAGATCTGAGGGCGAGGTCTGAGGGCGGATGGCGTCCGTGGAGAGGGCCTGACCCAGGCGGACGCTCTGGCCGCTGGTGACGACCGCGTCTTAGTGCCCGTTAGCGTGGAGACGCTGGCACTGGGCCCCATGGTCCCACGTCACGGAGCGGGTCCCGCGTGTCGGCAAGTCCCCAGCCTCCTCGGGGTCCCGTGTCTGTGACGCTGTAAACCGGGTCCTGAGCGAAGCCCGGCCCAGGCCGGGACACACCTGCCCGCGGGCCCCCCATGCGATCCGCCTGCTTGGGGCGCCTCGCCCTGCAAACCCACGCCTGGGCCCCGGCATGCGCCGTCGGGGCGAGTTCACCTCATTTACCTGAGGTTTTCTGCTCCCGCCTGTGCCTCGGGCAGAGAGTGGTGGGGAGGGGTGTGCACGGCCTCCTCGTCCTCAGCGGGGCGAGCGAGAGCGGGCCAGGGCCGCGTCCTGTGGCGGGCACAGTGCCCGTCTGCATGTCCCTGAGGGCGGGCTTCGGGAGGCGGTGTTCCGTGGCTTGTGGGGGACGTGCAGGGACTCCGCAGCATGATGAGGGAGGGAAGGGCGGGAAGGCCCGGCACGGGATGGAGCCGGGCGCCGGGCTGGGACACCGAGCACCCAGAGGCCTGAAGACTTGGAGGGCAAGGCGGGCAGGGGGTGGGGACAGCGGGGCCTCACCCTGCTCAGCAGCTCTGCGGTGAGGCTCCCCATGGCCACCGGGGTGGGGCATATGAGCATCAGAGGTCAAGTTCGGCTCTACCACTGAGTCTCTGGGAGAGAAGGGCCAGCTCAGACCCTATGCTGCTGGACAGTCCTGCCCTGGCCGGCCTGCAACATCACAGCCCTAAGCCTGTCACAGCCACTTCCCTGTCCCCGCTCCCATCACCGTGACTCCAGCAGCATCAGCAGCAGGGTGAGGAGGTCACCGTCACCCCTCACCTGATGCCCGGCACCTGTACTCCCAGGTGGGCAAACTGAACGCCGAAGCTGGCGGCAAAGGCTCCCAGAGCCACTTCCCCCTGAGCTTCACGGCCCCAACGAACGCAGCAGGGCTGTGCCCGGAAGTCCGCCCTCCCCCTCCGGCCTGCAGAAGGCACCCCCCTCCCCTCCTGGCCCCCAGAAGCCGATAGGAAGTGGGAGACTCTCCCGGGCCCCGCCGCCCGTCAGCTCTCCTGCGGGTTCTCGGGGGGACTGTGAAAAGGCCCCCTCAGCCGTGCCAGTTAGCACTGAAGATGGTCAGAGCATATGTTGTGCTATTTCTGTTTTTCAATAAAATCAACATTAAATTTTTTTTTTAACAAAGCACCAGGCACCACTGAGAGCAATTAGCATCGCATCGCGGACCACATGGTGGCTTCGCAGAGGCGGCCGCTGCGTGCCGCGCCCCCGGTGCATCCTCTGTGCTTCACGTACCCGTTGTGAGGGGCTGAGCGGGCGGGCGGGCGCTGACGCTGGTGGGGTCCCACCGCACAGCCACCACGGTCATCGTCCTGATCTCCCCCTGCCCCCAGGCAGCATGTTATAGTCGGGAGCTGGGAGGGCTCAGGTGGTGACCAGGACTCAGGGCTCAGCCCCTGATGAGTGGCCAGAAACACATCTGTGACCAGGGAGGGGGGCTCGGTCTGTGGCCAGGAGCCAGAGTGGGGGCTGCTGTGAGGGCCGGGGCTCAGTCTGTGACCAGAGGCACGACTTAGCATGGAAAGGATCAGGGCTCAGAATAAAACCGGGGTCAGGGCCCCACGCGACCCCAGGTCAGGACTCTGGATGTGAACCGGGTCAGGGCTCGGTCAGTGATCAGGATCAGGGCTCAGTCCGTGAGCGGGAACAGGGCTCAGTCTGGATCCGCTTCGACTTCATCTCTAACCCCTCGGACCCTGATTCTGCTCCGGCCTCACTGGCCTCCTTTGAGATCCTTGCGCTCGCCAAACTCTTTCCCGATGTGGGGAGGCCTTGGATTTCTGTTCTCTGCCTGAAAAAAAAAAGATTTTCCCAAATGACTGAATCTTTTTTTACTTTTGTTCTTGGCTTGAATGTCAGGTCCTGTCCCCCCCGCAGCATCCTCTGCGTCCCTCAGGACACTTCACAATCCAGTCACAGAAATACCCCAGGACGTCTGGGCAAGCAGCCGAGGCCGAGGGCCAGATCCTGGGGACGGAGCCGCGGGAAGTCGGGGACTGATTCCCTGCCCGCCTCTCTCCCTGTCCCCTGCTAACCGGGGCGGAAGCGGGCATGAGAGGCCAGCACAGGCCAGGCCGGGCACTCACAGGAACCAGGCTCCGTGGGCCGGCCCGTTCCGGTGGGGGAGCGAGGCCGTGTGTGCAGGGTGGAGCGTGGGTTGCTAAGGAGAGCCGTGCCCCAGCGGGAAGCCCGGCCGCCCAGCAGGCCCGCCTCCTCCCGCGTGGCCACCTGCCCCCCGGGCTGACCCTCCCGCCACCCCCGGGCCTGGCGCACTGTGTGCTGTGTCCCAGACCGAGCACAGGGCGGCCCCAACCTTCAGCAATCTTTGTTGTTTTTAAACAATTGTGAAATATTGTTCTTACAACCAAAAAGGTGAAGTACGTCCCATATGGAGAAACGTACACGCTCTAACGTCATTGACACTTGTATAGATGCCGCTGAAGGAAACAGGCGTCAGGTGTTCACGATGCCGGCTTCCAGCTTCTCTTAAGAAACGATGAAGGCGCGACCCCCTCCCAGAGGACACGCCCTCCTCCCCGGCACAGGCCAGCGCCGTCCCGAAGTCAGAGTCTGCTCCTCGGCTGAGCACATTCCAGAAATGACACGGGGGTTACCCGGCACGTAGGCGTTCGCTGCCGCTTTTTTCTGTCCATCTTGGAGATCCGTGCATAGCGATCCATCCCGCTCGCTTTAGCTGTGACGTATTTCATGGTAAGAATAATCAATGCATATCCTTCCCCCTCCTCGGAGGCCAGCTCTCGCTTGGCCGTTTGCGGTTACAGGGGACGCTCCGCACGCGTGAGCAGGGACATCGGAGGATGTCCCCGGAAGCGCGTCCTCTGGGCGCACGAGCGATTTCGGCCTAACCGCCCTCCGAGGAGGTCGGGCGACGCGGGCACGTCCCCGCTTCTCCCCGGTCTGGCCGACCCTTGGCGTCATCGGGCTCATCACCTGTCGGTTGATGGGCGTGACATGGTACGTGACGGTGGCCGTATTCCGCCGTCGCTGGTTTCCGGCGCGGCTCACCGGTGCCTTCGGCCGCTGCTCAGGATCTCTCACCTACGAGCTGCCTGTTCCTGTCCTTTGGCCGCTTTTGGGCTGCTTCTGATTTGTGTGTTTACTGTATTGTCCCGCTCACGATGCAATAAAAACATTCTCTTATGCTTTAAAAAAAAAGGTGTTAGTGTTTTCTTCTACATCTAAGTCTTCGATCCATCTGGAATTCATGTGTGTGTCTGCGATGAGGTAGACATCTAATTTTATCTTCTTAGTCATTTATTTTCCACTGTTAGTGACACACGCCAGGACAGATGTTTTTGACATGGGCTTCAGTCTCGGTGGGGGGACCATGAACCCTGAAAATCATGAGAATCATCAGCACAGTTATGTGCGTGTGTAAGTCTACTTTAAAATTAACAGTACTGTTAGGTTTACGGAAACGTTGTGACGATAGTTCTGAGTTAGACAGTTGTCTAAAGGACAGGAGAATGAGCTGCTCACCCTCGCCCCGTGGAGAGCCTGGCTGGAGAGGGAGCGTGTGCTCGGCAGTCCCCAGGTCCCGTGCCGTGATAGCTTCTTCTGCTGCAGCAGGTGGCCAGCGTGGGGCTCCCGAAGCCTCCCTCTGCCCCGTCCTCAGACTGTCACCTGGTCGCATGCACTTACGTGCGGCCCACCGTTCTCAGCAGAGGAAGAGAGGACCGAAGCTCAACCCACCGGACGTTCAGGAGAAACTCCAGTCACCGTCCACGTGCCTCCGATCACACCATCACGTCTAACGGTGCCCGAAACTGAAGAGCGTGTGAAAGCGGCCAGCCCCCTGGGCGGAGTCCGGCTGAGCAAACCCAGCCTCCAGCTTGGCCGTCCGAACGAGTGTGAGGCGGAGGCAGGCTGTCGTCCGCGGGGCATCCGTGGGCGTGAACGTGGCCTGGCGTCCCCTGCAGCGTGGTCTCTGCCCCCGGGTGCCGACCACAGGGTGCATGGACCGTGGGGCCTGGAGGTGACAGAAACGTCTAGACCCTCACGGTTCCGGAGGCCGGAAGTCCGATTTCCACAGCAAAGCGGAGGAAATGCAGACACGGCCTTTCCCCGCCCACCCAGACCCTGAGACCCGGGCAGGCGGCCTGGACGCCCCGGCGCCTCGGCGAGGGCGCACGCTCCAACACCTTCCTCTAGTGGGCTTTGTCACCGGCGGCGTGACCCGGTCCCCAGGCTGGCGTCGGCGGTGCAGAACCACCCCAAGTCTTCGCGTGGTGGCCGGGGAGTCCAGCACAGACCGACGCGGACGCTGCGATGCGCGGGTCCCCACGAGACCCCCGCCGTCCCACGTCCCACGGGGGTGTCTCCCCCGCGGCGCGGGCCCTCGCCTCCTGGTGGGCAGCCGTGTGATCGCCCCGCCCGGTGCGGCTCCGAGCGCGCCCCTGCCCCCCTCTGCTCTCTCTCCCCCTCTCTCTCCTCCCTCTTCTCCCTCTTTCTCTCCTCTCTCTCCCTCTCTCTCCCTCTCTCTCCCTCGCAGTCACACACATGGTCCAGCTTTTGATGTCTCACAGTTCGGGGTGTTTTCTTTTTGTCCTTGTTAGTTTTTCACTGTTGAAGTTATTTTCCTCTCTGCTTTCAGTTTGGAAAGTTGCGTGGACCTGTCTGCACACTCGCGGCCTCTGTCCTCGGCTGCACCCCGCCAGGGCGCCCCCGGCATTCTCCCTGCTGGCCTCGTCCTCGATCCTTCCTCACAGCTCCCGCCCCTGCTCACCCCGTCCATCTGTTCCTCGCACCGCCTGCTTTCCCATGAGCGTCCTTACCATATTCATTACAGTTATTTTGAATTCCCGGCCTGATCGTCCGAACATCTGTGTCGCCCCTGAGTCTGGTTCCGATGCATTCTTTGTCTGCGCGGGCCGCATCTCCGCACTTCCCGGCCCGGCCTGCGCGCTGTGGGGAGCCTGGCAGGCTACGTCGGGGCGGGAGCTGCCGTCGAGCTCTGGGTGCGGCTCTGTGTCAGTCTGCCTAGTTGCTGGGCTGTGCTCAGCGTTTGACGTACCTCTGGGGACCAGAGGCTGGGTGAGTGTCGATTTCTTTTCTTAGCCCCTTCTGTCAGATGTCAATAGGAAAAAAAAATTCATTCAACAAACAGTTACTGAGGCCAAGAAGTCCTCTCGGCCTGGGTGTCAATGCCGATGAGACAGTCACATCCTCCGTCGTCTGCAGGGCTCACGTGCGTGTGGAAGGGACTCGCTGTGCCCCGCTGAACACCGTGAGCTCCCGTGTGCGGCTGGGTGAGAGAGCGACTCGCGTGGAGGGAGGGGCAGGCACCGGCGTTTTGTGGGTGACCCCTGCATGGGGTGTCGAGGGTTGTGTGCACTTCAGGGGACTCTGTGATGCGGGTCATGAGAGCTGGCACGAGGCGGAGCTTCTTGGGGTGACAGGCAGCCCCCCGTTGGCATCACCCCCACACAGCTGTCTCCCCTCTGACTCAGGGCAACGGAGCTGACGAGTTCCCTCCGCACGGCGTCCTCCGAGCAGATGCTAAATGAGTGTCCGTGAAGTCACAGAGGGGCTGGACTCAATCGATTCGAAACTCATCAGTGTTTAAGAAGCAGAGGAGAACGTGGCCGGCCTGCAGACAGGCAGACCGGCCCCGAGGGGGACAGGACCGGCCGGTCAGCCTCGGAGATGGAGATGGCCTCGAGCAGGTGTCCAGGTTGACGCCCCGGGGCCGCGGCTTCCCACGGGCTGCAGAGGGGCTGCGGAGGGGCCTCGGCTAGTGCCCCGGCCATGGCCTCCCGCAGAGTCAGGCACCCCCACACACCTGCCCGCCCTTACACCTGATCCACCCTCACACTGCCCCACTCTCACACCTGGACGCAGCCCTCACAGCTGGACGCAGCCCTGCACCCCGCAGGCCCCTGTTCCTCCCTCATCGGATGGACACAGTAATCCTCGGTGACAACGTAGCCGTCCAGCCACGGTGCCGCCCCGGGCCTCCCGGCAGGAACGAGGCGCACGGACACTCGACCCGGACCGCCCCCAGCCACCACCGTCCAGTCTGCCTCTGGGATTAAGTCACTGGGGCGGGGATCTGAGCGGCTTCACTATGTCCGCCTGGGCTTAGGCGGCCGCTCCCGTCACCGATCCATGAAGTGTCTGCTGGAATTAGTAAATCCCTTTCATTTACTCACGCCGGAGAAAATGTTAATAGCTGCCACATGAAATTTGCAAATTGTGCTCCGTCTGAGGCTGATTAATAAAACACCGTGGAAAATACATCAGTCATTTCGGGATTTAAATTAGTACCGCATCCTACTCGAATCATCCTCTTTCGCAAAACTGATACGGCCCTGCGTCTCCCGCCCGCCCTGTCTCCTTCATCCCGATTTGTTTTCCTCCCCAATCTCCGCCGTCCAGACGCTCCTTTGGGGAAGCCGACGGGGAGAGGGATGAGGCTGCTTATCTCCCGCCGCGGCCCAGCAGGCCAGGCAGCCCCGCGCCGGCACACAGTGGGCCTGCGGGAGCTGGAGGGAGTCTGGGGTCGCTGTCGCGGGGGGCGGGGGCGGTGTGCCTCCCTTGCACGGTTAGCAGTGGCTGGAATTGAGTGTGAGGCGCTGTGTGGAGCATTTGCACTGTGCGTTCTGTGAGGACCGTGGGCACCCGGGGGGTCCTCGTTCTCCCTCGGGGGGGGGGGGGCCTCGGCACCCCGCCTCGTTGCTCACCCCACCCCCAGCCGAGCTTTTTCTTCAGAATCTCTTCAAAATCAGTGCAGGCGACCCCGAGTGGCTTACCGTCTGCTGAGAGCCACAGATCCTGAGGACGAGGCGAGATGGAGGCTGAGTGTGTGGGGCCCAGGCCTCGATCCCTGGCCCGCGGCACGCGCGTCCCTCCCCCGGGCTTCCCTGGCGCCCTTCGGCGGGACTCCGGCCTCCCTGTGCTCAGGGCCTGCGTGCCCTCCTCTGCCACGGCCGCGAGCACCCGGGGTCCTGGCCGCGGCGTGTTCTGTGAAGGGACAGCTGTGGCTCGTGCGTGTCTCTGTCTTCCCTGGGCACGGGGTTCAGACCTTAGCGTGGGTTCCGCGACGCTGTGTGGAATTACAGAGTAAACCTGAAGTGTGATCTTGGACCTACCCTTACCCCAAACCTTGACTGTGTTCAGGGCAGGAAGAGTCACCCGGCGAAACACCCCCTACGACAGCAGGAGAGAGGAGAGGGTGACCCGCGCTCAGGGCGGCAGCCCCGCCCCACGGAGAGCAGCCGGCCCCGGGGGCGAGAACACGGAGACGCGCCACAGCTCGAGGAGCGAGCGGTTTCCCCGGACTGGCAGCTTCTCTCTCGGCTGCTCAGGTTCCAGATCGCCCCGGGCAGGCCAGAAGCACCGCCGACGATCAGAGCCCCCGGTCGTAATTCCTCGCTCCACACGCGGCTTCCTGGTCCTGGGCTCTCGTTCCGCACGCCCCTCCTGTGGAGGGCTGTGTCTCAGGGCTGGCGGGGCGAAGGGAGCCGTGTCGGCGGGAGCCCTCGCCCTGGGGTGCTCACAGTTGCTCTGGAAGCCAGCGGCCCGGGTAATTAGCGGAGAGAGTGATAAACGCGCTAATCAGGTACGAGCGGAGCGTGTGGAAGCGCGGAGCAGGCGGAACCTGCCCGTGGAACCGGCATGCGCTTCGAAGAGGAGGGGACCTTGTGGCGAGTCTGGTGGTGGGTCAAAGTGCACAGCATCGACCCGAGGCAGGGAAGGGACGGGAGAGCGTCCTGGGCAGAAGGGACCGTGTGTGCAGAGGCCCAGAGCCACAGCAGGGGTTTCTGTGGGGTGACGACGAGCCTCCCGGGGCCGGAAGCTGAGCTCCCTGAGACGGAGCGTCAGGCTGGGCTGGGGTCCGACCCTGAGGGGCTTCGCCATCTCGCTGAGATTGCCGGACTTTACCCTGCAGGCTCCGGAGGCCCTTACAGGGCCTTGAAAGAGCGACATGATACATTTATGCCTTAGAGAGATGCCTCTGGCGGCCGCTTCCCAGTCTTCATGCGAAACTCATCAGGCGGTGACGTCTGGAACCAGTCCCCCCAGCCCCACCCCCCCCCACCGTTCTACGAGGCTGGTGCAGCGTTTCGGGCTGGGATTCTGACTCTGGTCCGGTCTCTCGTTCCCTGCGTGGCCTTGGACGGTGTGGGCCTCCAGCTCCTCGTCCCTGAAATCACTGCCCGCCCCACCCAGCTCACAGGCGGTCGTCGGGGTCGATGACGTGTATGTTCAATGGTGGTCAGCTCTCGACGGAAGAGGTTATCACTTTTATTTTATGAACACGGAGCTCTATCGCTCAAATGCGGATGGACGTGTGAGCAGGGCATCCTTTGGACAGGGGCAGAGTGTGGCAACGTCCACTCCAGTCCCCCTCCGCCCGCAGAGAGGACAGCAAGGTCCGGAGAGCGTGCCCATGCCACGTGCACACGCACCTCACACTCACACCCGTAGTGGAGGAAGCCCCCCCCCCACCAGAATCACTCCCATCCTGGAGCTCTGCGCCCAGGCGGACGGTCACAGGCCTACGGCCGGGGCTCTGTCCGAGGTGCTGACCCAGGGTCCACGCCCAGACCAGGCTCCCCGGTCAGCGGGGCGCTCAGCCCGCGTTCTGCCCATCGGATGGCGTTGTTCCCACACATTCAAGGAGAATCTGCGATGAGCCCGGATGGCAGGAACACTCCGTTCCCGGGGCCACACGCCCCCCGCAGAGTTACAATCACGAACGCAGCCGTCGGAGCCAAGGGCACAGAGCCAGGGCCCCGCGTCCGGTTCCAGCCGCTGCCGAACGCGCCTCTCCCCGGCAGACGGTGCGTCCATGTCGTCTGGCAAAGCGGGGAAAGGATCCTCCTCCAACGGCGGCAGCTGCCGCCCCACACCTGGCGGTGCTGCCGCTCGAGGAGGACGGGCGCCGGCTGCGGCTGTGGCTGCGGCGTGGGGAGGTGATGGACAGGGACGGAGCAAGCCCGAAGGTCACCGCATCCTCTCAGTCCTCCGGCTCTCCGTTCTGCGATTCCCGGCCCCCCGCACACCCGGGGACTCCGCCGTTCCCGTGGTCCAGCACCAACCGGCTAACTTCGCAGGCTCAAACGCAGCGGCTGCGTCTGCTCGTGTGGTGTGTGCACCGGGCTCCACGGCGCCCAGGACCTTAGGGTCCCCGGAGGCGCCTCCTGCCCCTTCCCGCCCGGCGCCCGGTGCCGGCCCAGGCCCGGGGGCTCAGCAGAATCGGGCCGCAGACCAAAACCACACAGAACACTATTTGTGGAATGTTCCGCTGTGCGTCTACAGGCTTCTTAGGAGAATTGCTCATCAACTGCGTGTACCTCCTCACGTTTAAGGAAGTTCTCATTCTAAAGTCCGCCGCACGGGGCGTAGCTCACAGGAAGCCAGAGGCGCCCCCAGCGCGTGCGTCTGGATGCGTCCTGACAGGTCCGCGTGCCCATGTGCCCCCATCACAGCAACGACGAAGGACATTCCCATCGGCCCCAAAGGCGCCCTGTGCCCCACTCCGGCACCACCCCCAGCCCAGCCCCGGCCCACCGCGGCCCCGCTTCCTGCCACAATAGATTAGATTGATGTGATTTGTAGAGACTCAGAAATGGAAAACTAGGGTGCACGATCTCGGTGTCTGGATTCTTAAGCCGAGCCTGCTTCTGGGATTCGTCTAGGTATTTTTATATTTCAGGAGTTTCTTCGTTTTTATTAAGTAATATTTCCATGGTGCGAATAGACTATCATTTGTTTATCCACTCTTTTTTCCGTTTTAATAACAGCTTTATTGAGATATAATTCACATGCCATAACATCCACTATTTAAAAATAGGCAGTTCGGTGGCTTTTAGTGTATTTATAGAACTGTTTAGCCAGTGAGCCCCACTGTCTAATTTTGGAAGATGTTCATCGTTCCCACAGAAGCGCCATATCTATCAGCGGTCACCATTTCTCTGTCCCCGCCACCAGCCGATCGCCGGGCCCCTCCGTCGCCATGGATTGTCCTATGCCAGTGATTTCATATGAATGAGATCACGCAATCAGCAGCTTCTACGTCTGGCTCACCCACTTAGCGCAGTGTTTTCAGGGTCCGTCCGGGCTGCTTTGGTGATGGCCAACAACGCTCCACATGTGGCCACAGCACGCTTTGCCCGCCCACTCATCAGCTGCCGGACAATCGGGTTTTTTCGTTTTTTGGCTTTTACAAATAATGCTGTACAAGTTTTTGCATGAACGTATTTATTTCGGTTCTCCTGAGCGCACCCCCGGGACCAGACCTGTTGAGTCGAGCGGTAACTCTGTGTGACTTTTTGAGAAACCGCCCGACTTCCCCAAAGCGCCTGTACCATCTCCCGGCCCCCGGCCGTGGGCAAGGTTCGCTTTGTCCACACCCGACGTTCGCTGTGGTTCGCTTTGTTGGGTAGAAAAACCTAGCGAGGGTGAAGTGACATTTTGCGTGGATTTCATTGGTCCCCTGGTGACTAAGGACACGGAGCATCTTCTCACGCTCGATGGCCATGTAAACAACATCTTTGGAGAAACGTCTGTTCAGATCCTTCGTCCATCTTTAAACTGGGTTGTCATTTTATCGCTGAGTCATAAGGAGTTTCTGTGTATCTGATGCGAGTTATTATCAAATACATGACTTGAATTTTTTTCTCACATACAGTGGGCTTTTTTCGCTTTCTTGCCAGGGGTTTTGAAGTATAAAGTCTTAAATTTTGGTGAGGGCGACTTAGCCGTCACTTCCTTTGGCTCCTTGTGCCCCTCACGGTCACCTGCCGATGGATGACCGGGCGGCTCCCAGCTTTCGGCTGTCAGGGATGAACACGAAGACGTGCATTCTCGTGCGGATGTGCGTCTTCATTTATTTTTGGCAAGTATCTAGAACTGAGATTTCTGGATTGCTAGATACGCGTACGCTTAACTTTTAAGAAACTGCCCACTGCTTTCCAAACTGCCGTAGCATCTCACGGTCCCGTCAGGGAGGTCGGCGTCGCACGTGGGTCTGACTCAGCCCACACCCCACCCACCGCCTCTCTGCACCCGACCACCCCACTGGCCGGCCGCGGGCTCCCACTGCGGTTTAATCCGCACTCTCCCCATGTCTAGTTGCTGAGCATAGTCCCTGTGTTTTGGCTGTGTGCACGTCTTTCCTTTGCCATGTGTCCATTCAAATCTTGCCCATTTGTCTTGGTTTTTTTAATGTTCTTAGTATTGAGCTGGAAATGCTTTATGTGCCCTTACGAGACCTCATCAGGTGTATGTACTGTATTTTCTTTTATTCTGAATCTCACCTTTTTGCGTTCTTAGTGTCTTTCAAAGAGCAGAGCTTTTGGTTTTGATGAAGTCTAATTTATTGATATTTTCTTTTACAGTTTGTGCTTATTTAGACTAGTTAAGAAACATTTGCTTGTTTTATCCTATGATTTTGTCTAGAGGTTTTGTAGATTTAGGATTTACATTTAGGTTTGTGACCCATTTCAAGTAAATTTTGGTTAATGGCCTGGCGTGGAAGGTCAGTTTATTTTTTTCCAGACGTATATTTAATTGTTTCAACATCGTCTGTTGAAAAGACTATTATCCTTTCTCCCATTGAGTCACCTTGACATCTTTGTCACAAAATCAATTGAATCTATATGTGTAGGGCTATTTTAGATTCTCGATTTGAATGTCTAGTGTTCCCCCCACATCACACTCACTTTCCGTGGCGAATTCTCTTTTAAATAAAATTAAAAATTAGAAAAAAGGACAACTTTCATATGTTCTGCCGGCAGCGTGTTTTCTCAGGTTTCGTCTGAAGGGTTTTATGTCGCCTCTGGTTTCGAAGGGCGTCTCCGCCGCAGATGGAGCGGTAGATTGACAAGCGTTCTTCCGGCCCTGGAAAGATGTCTCCTAGCGTGCAGGAATGATGACAAGAAGTTCACGGGATTCTTGTCTCTACTGCTTGTCATATCATGTCTTTTCCTCCAGCTGATTTTTGGACTTTTCTCATCTTGTTTCCTGCGATGCTGCTGGTGGTGCCAGAGTGCGTGCGCATGTGTATTGAGTGTGTGTGCGCGCGTGCATGTGTGTGCACGTGAGTGTGAGTGTGCGTGCGTGTGTGCGTGCGTGTGCGCGTGTGCACGTGTGTGTGTGTGTGTGTGTTTAGCCTGCTCATGGTTTCAACAGATTATTGGATTTATAAGAATTTTTTTAAAAATAAGATTTGGAAAGGCGCTGCCGTGATTTCTTCAGATGTGTTTTCTGTCTGCCCCTCCACGGCATTCGATATTCCGGGGTTACAGTGACCAGCTGTCAGGCCGCTCCTCCTACGAGTCACTCTGTTTATTTACTCTTCTTAGGCTCCGTTGTGTTCCAAATCGTTGTCAAGTGTACTGGTATTTCTTCCTTGGTGTCTAATCTGTTATTAATTCTATCCGGTGATATTATTGCTTCAGAGTCGATTATATTCCTCATTTCTAGAGGTTCCATTCAATTCTTTTTATATCCTACATTTCTTTCCTAATTATTTCCATGTTTTACTTTATATCCTTGAACATATAAATCATGTTTTTTAATACCTCTTATTGTTCTGCCTGATGATCCCATTATCTCCGCTATTTCTAGGCGTATTTCACTGGACCGATTTTCCGTATGGTTATGGATCAACTTTTCCTATTTTTTGAATGTTAACTTAAAAAAAAAAAAAAAGAATCATAGCTCTGTGAATTTTATGAGCGTGAGTGCTGGGTTTTGTTGTATTTTTTTAAAAGAGTTTTGGGCTTTCTTGGCAGCGAGTTCTGTTACCTATAAGTTATTTTGGTCCTTCAGTTCTTGTTTTTTTGGCTCTTTGGGGATGGATTGAGAATGGTTTTTACTTAGAGTTAATTTATCCCCCACAGATTCTTCTGGGCCCTCTACGAACGTCCCGTTCACACAGCGAAGTCTCTCCATCGTGGCTGGCGGCGGCCCCGAGCCCTGTGGGCCCTGGGTGTTGCTTCGTTTATGGCTCCTCGCCCTCCACATGCGATGGCTGGCATTTAGCCAGACTCTAGGGAGCCCTGTTTCTCGGCACAGCTCATTCCTCTCTGCAACTCTGTCCCACAGGCCCCAGCCGCTTTGTCCTCCTGAACGCTGGTCTTGGCCCGTTCTCCTCAGCCCAGTTCCCAGGCTCTCCTTGGGCCTCCTTCCTGGTGCCTCTGCCTGGGTGTCGTCCCCTGCAGAAGTCCGGCATGATGGCAGCCTCACCCTTCTTCCCTCTGGGCTCCCTGCCCAAGGCTCAATCTCGGTAAAGAGCCGTTTCCTTTATTTGTGCTGTTTCCTGGCTTACTTTTTTACTGGCAGGAAGGCAGTTCCGTTCCTCATCCTTCCCTCACGACCAGAGGTGGAGAGGGGACTTCGGTGCTTCATCGTCGAGCTTTCCTGTTCCTCTGAAGGCCTGAATGCCCGGCAGACTCTGGGTGCTCATTATTAGTGAGAGGCACCTGCACCAGGCGGACCAATTAGTGCTGGTCGGACTTGGCTCTTTGAGGATTGCAGAGTCCACACCGGCTGCCGTTTGTGGGATCGCCCAGATTTGGTCCTGGGGCGGGGGAGGGCCGGCTGCCACGCGAGTGTGTCACTGGAACTCTCTAGAAAGCCCCCGAGCTACACGCAGCTGGACATCGGGAACGGGATGGTTCCAGGGGATTTGATGGTTCCAGGGGATTTGCGCGAACCCAGCCGGAGGGCGACCCTAATGCCGTCCTGCGCCCAAAACCCCCTTCTGTGAACTGCACCTTCGCACGGGGTGCAAGCCGCCCCCCCCCCCCCCAGCCTGCGTCCGCCGCCTTCGCCAGGCTCCGGCGCAGAAAACCGCTTATCCTAGAAAAAGCCGCACTTTCCCGCCGGCAGAGCCCGCTCCAATCCCGCATCCGCCGCAAGGCGTTTCCGTCAGCTCCCCATCCCGGCTCCCCGTTCAAAGCCATCATGTTCCTCCTTCAGAGTCTCAACGTATCTTCCCTCATTAAAGTTACGATGCACAAACATTTGCTTCGTTCCTACTGTGCGCCCTTAAGCCGGCTGGGCACACTCACATTTGATGGGTCATCGAATTTTCACAAAAGCTCCGAGAAGTAGGTTTTACTCTAGGCATTTAGCCAATAAAGATAAAAGACTCAGAGGCCAAGTGACTTGTCTTATTTAAATGGCTTTGATACTTATCATTTTCTCCCTGATTTATGGTTCCGTGAACACAGTCACTCGGGGGAGACGGTCCTTTGCTGTGCGACCTTGAGAAAATTCCTTAAGTTCCTTGAACTCCAGTCCCTTCTCCTACAAAACACAGCTAATGTCCCTCATCTTGACATGCCGCACTGAGGAGGAAACAGCCATCGTGCGTCAGAATGCCGACGCACGTCCCCACGCGCGGCCGGTGCGCCCCGAGGGCTGGCCCCGCACGCGGGCCGCACCCCGCTGCATCGGCTCCTCCAGGATCCGGGTACCGCGTGGTGTCTCAATGACCTGCGTCCCGGCACACTCTCGGCCGGCCTGAAATGTACTAAGAGCACAGAAAAATCCAGGGGTGTGAACCGCCCAGACGACTCTATTCTAGGGAACAGGGAGGCAGTGCTGGGGTCACGCGGGGCCACCACATCCATGCTCCCTCCGCAGGACACAGAGGTTTAACACGGCGACAACAGCCGTTGCGTGAGCGGGGCCAGTGACCACAGGCCGTGGGTTGTAGGGTCGCCGTTTCAGGGATGAGTCAGTGGGAGGTTGGAGTTTAGGCGACGTTCCCAAGGTCACGGAGCCACTGGGCGCACGACCAGGTCTGTGTGACTCCAGCCTTGCTCTTTATGGTCAGTTACACTCCTCTGCTTCACGGGGAGGGATGCGTGGAGGGGCCCCGGGGACGTGCAGAGGGCCCCCCACCCCCGGGACGTCCGCGCTGCTTCACCTCTGCCAGGGGGTCGCTGTGGGCCGGCTGCTCACTCACTCACCGCCCATCAGGCACCATTTTAATTTGCATGACGACCAGGTGGCACAGGCAGTGTGAGGACAGCACCCAGCACTTGCACAAGGGGACTGAGGCTCGGGCCTCGCAGGCAGCCGGCAAGATGTCGCCGAGGCTGTGCTCGCCTCTGGGGCTCGGCGGGACCGGCCCCGGGTCCGCAGGCCCCGAGCCGCTGGCCGAGTTCGTTCCCTCCCAGCTCTACGACCCACTTCCTGCTGGCATTGGCCGGAGGCCACCCCGCTTCCTAAAGGTCGCCCACTTCCAGACGATGCTGCCGGGTCCTCGCCACCAGCCTTATCCCACGCGGCTGCTCACTTCGCCCAGCCGGCGAGGGGCTGGCGAGACCGTCTGCTGACGTGACGTGATTGCAGGGCGACGGCCCATCACTTTTGCGGTCTTGTGCCCTTCGAAGCAAGCCATCTTTCTGCCCGTAGTCTGCAAGGGCGTGAGCTCCATGATGCGGAGATCCCCGGCCCGTTTGCCTGGGCCCGCCCTCCGTGCCTGTGGGAGCCCGGCTGGGCCACGGCCGGCTGGAAGATGCCCTCCGCGGAAGGGCATCGCGATGGCGCCCGCGCCCTCCACCCGCCCGTCTGAGCCCACCCTCGGGACTCTACCGATGCGTTTTTAACCTGGAGTCACCTCTTTCTCCCAGCAATGCCTGTGCGGGCACTTGTGCCTTCCATCGATCCCTCTCTGGGACCAGGGTCAAGTCTCCCGGCCCCAGCAGTGGGGTGGAAGGTGAACTACACACCCCCCGCTTTCCAGGACAGTTGTGAGGACGGGCTAAGTCCAAGTGCAAATGCCCCCGTGCTGTGGGAGTTGGGGAGACTTATCATTGGCAGTGCTCGTGGCTGTCTGCCTTGACCATGGCCTCCTGGAAAGGAGGGTCTTGCTGTCTCAGGGAGACCTCTCAGCCAACTGTGATCGTAATTGCGAGCATTTATCCAGCCCTCCTTATGTGCCAGGTACTGTGGGATGTGCTTTGCATACATAATTGTATCTTAATCCTCACAACAATGACTAAGAGATTTTAATAAATTCCAGGAGACAGAGCGGAGGGGTGTGAGCTGACCTATAAAACGGGAGGAAGCGGGAAGCTGGCTGCAGCCACGATCCCGCCCCCTGCGGAACCGGGGGGGCCCGGGGCCCGGAGGCAGCCGGCGTGGGCGTGCTGGGGGGAGGAGCCAGGCTGAGCACGGAGATCACGGGGATTCACACGTGAAGCAAGCCCCCCCACAGGCCCCCACCCTCCCACCCGTGGGACCCCAACACAGGCAGAGGCGTCATCCTGCAGACACAACCTGAAGCCATGGGATCAGCCCCTCCGCACACGCCAGGGCTGGGAGCACCCCCAAACGAAATCCTTTCCATTCCCACACTAGGGGTCCGACCCCCCGCGCTCTACAGAGATCCTCGCAGCTGCCACATTTGTCCTTGCTCCCCACACAGGCCACGGTCCGTCATTCCCCGGGGAGCTGAGCAGAAAAGCCAGTCTCCTGCCGGCCGCAGAGAACTCGCTCCGGCCTCCTCGTCCGTGGTCGTGTTTCGCGAGTGGACAGCCGGCCGGCAAGGAGGGCCAGCAGCACGGGAGAGGAAGGTAGAGACAAATGCACTGAAGAAACAAACACCAGAGGAACCAGAGCAAATTAAGTGAAACGTCCTCTAAAAATACTCCAATTAACATGCTCACAGATATTTGAGAGGATGTTATATCCATAAAAAAAAAAAAAACCAAAAAAACCAGCATGCTTTGAAAAGGGAACGGTCAGACAACCAAAATAAGCAGTTAGGTTCTGAAATGTGATTGCACTCCTCAGAAAAACAACAGAAGATGAGGAAACAGAGTTGGTAAATCTCCAAGAACAGAGCAGAAAAGGCAAAGTGACTGGAATTATAAGCAAATAGATAAAGGACAGAGAAGAGCATCTCCAGGAGGCCAGCAGCCAGAAACAAAGCCAGAGGAGACGGGTGGGAGGGAACACGCCAATCCACGCAGCGCGACAGGCTTCGGGGGGTGGGGGGAGGGGAGGGCAGCACGAAACCCCGGGAGACCCTGTAAGCGCCAGGCGGGACGGATTCAGAGAGATTCACGGTTCTCCAAGTGATAAAATCGCCTAAGGCCTAAGATTTGGAAACACCATGAAAACTTGCAGGGAAGGGAAGAAAGTCATCTGTAAAGATAAGACACACGAGCTGACGTCTGCCCTGCCATCGGCAGGCGCCCACACGACGGTAGCCGTGCCCCTGACATTCTGACGGGGGCCTAGTCGCGAGCCAGAAGTCAGACGCGAAGGCGGAATAAAGACACGTTGATGCTCGCAGAGTTCCTCTTTCAGCTGCCTTCTCTCAGAAAATGACTTGAGGACGTACGCCAGGAAAATGAAGGAGCAAACAAAAAGTAAAAGGGGACATGAAACCGACAAAAGAGGCCATGGGCTCAAGGACCGAAGCCAACAACGTGAGGATGGCAGTCTGGAAGGGCGAGAAAGGTTGGGGCCTTGGTCATGTTTGAGTCACTGGCTTAATTAATTTTGGGGAGATCCCGTCTCAATGCATTTCTGCCATTGCGAGACGGCTCATTGGCCACCTGTCATTGGCACACGCATTCTGAAGCCATAACTTGTTCTAAATGGCATAAACTCGATTGCCGACGTAGGAAGATAGGAATGTGAATTATAAAGAACAGGGAGCCTCAAAACACAGCGTACCATGAAACGCCATCGCGTGCAAGGTCAGGGCCGGCTAACCGCGGTGACAAAGCCGGCCAGCGCTCAGTGGCTTGGCACGTCACAGCACCGACGTGAGCCATCCAGGGGGTGAAGGACCCGGCTCCTTCCGGCTGGCGACCCCTCCCTCCTCTACGTCCCCTCGGTCCTCACGCTGTCAGCCAGAGGACGCCGGGCAGGAGGGTATGACCTCCCTGGGAGGGTTTGATGGGCTGGGACCGGGAGGCACATGTCACTCCCACTCATATTCCTCTGGCCAGAACTTAGTCCTTGACCGTGCAAGGGAGGTTGTGACATGTCATCCAGCTGTGTTCCCAGAAGGGACAGGAGAAGCTCGCCTATCCACCTCTGTGAGCTTGTGTCCACACAAAGCCTTCGGGGGTCCGGGTGAGTGTCGGGGGACCCTGCTTTACTATCGTTGGCTTTTAATAAGTATGCATTTTTAAAATGTCAAAATGCAGGTAAACAACCAGGTAAGCCGGCAGTTTCATGGACCTCCCTCATCAAGCCACAGGAGGGCCCTCAGAGACACCATCGTCCCTCTCTACGGATGTGGGAGCAAGGCCCTGAAGGCACGGCCGCTGTCCCCCGACTCCACGGCCGGCCCTGGCCCGGGCTGGAAGCCCGCTCCCTCTCCTGCCGTGTCCTGGAGCCCACGGCGTCGGCCCGGGGCGAGAGGGGGACCCATAACTCTCGGGGGTTCGAGAAGAGAGCCGACCGAACACGCGGGCCTGTGCAGGTTTGCATCTGCAGTGACAGGACTCCGGGAACGCTGGTCGCAAAGCCACTGGGATCATTCTTCAACCTGAGCTTGCCAGTCCCGTGGTGTCGCGGGCTGAATCGCGGCCCCTACAACTCGTACGTTGCAGTCCCAACTCCTGGGACCTCCGAAAGAGACTGTGTTTGGAGAGAGAGCCTTTAAAGAGGTGATTAAGGTAAAAACGAGGGCCCGGCAGGGGGCCCGGATCCACCGTGACTGGCGCCCTTGCGAGAAGAGGCGACTGGGCCACTGAGACGCCCCGAGGCTCGAGGCTCGACCACGCAGGGAGGCAGCGGCCTCCACACACCGAGGGGCGAGGCCTCAGGAGGAGCCGGCCCCGCCTGCTCCCGGACCTGGGGCTTCTGGCCTCCAGGTTTCCTGAGTAAACGCGTCTCTGTGTGTCGGCTGCCGGGTCGTGACTGGTTGCGACAGCCTCAGCAAACCAGCACCTGGGCTCGGAGAAGCAATCGACCCCCGAAATCTCCAGGCTCGGGGACTTAAAAACCCCAGGGAGCCAGAGGAAGCAGCGGCGGGAAGGCGCGTGTCAGCGGACCAAGGCCCCGTCCTGCGTGCGGTCCTCGGGCTTCTATCTCGAAAATGCAATTTAAACGCATGTAGGCGGTTTAATGAATCGGAGCCTCTGGGGGGAAGAACACTGAATCAGAGTCGGCCGGGACAAGCCTGCGCCATCCGGGAAGCCTTACGGAGACGTGCAGCGAGGCCGGGGTTCTCGGAGGGCAACCGAGTCGCTGGAAAGGCGCCCGCCCCGCTGTCTGCCCGGCCGGCCAGGCCCCGCCCGGCTCCTCGCAGTGGGCAGCGTCCATCTCGCTTCAGGGCTCGTGCCCGACCCGGACGCCGCGCTGACGCCCACCCAGGAAGCCGCGAAGGATTAGCGGACGCGGCGAGTGGCCATGCGGACGGCGGCTTAAACGCGGCCGAGGGCCGGCGAGGCGCCGGGTCGCGCCGCGCCCTACGTGTCCACACGGGGCTTCGCGTGCCGACAACATGAAACGTCGTCACACGTGCGCAGGGAAATTCGGGCCACGCGGAGACGGGCCGTGAACTGGGAGGCCGCAAACGACGTTGAACGGGGGGTCAGGGTCAGGGAAAGGAGGTCACGGGGCACCTGCAGCAAGGTCACGCGGACTTCCCCCCGACCATCTGCCGACGCAGCCACGTCGCCCCGCGCCCGGCGTGGGGGTCGGCCCGGCTGGCCGGCCCCGGGGCAGGGGCCGCGCGAGTGACCTCGGCGTCTCGGGGGAGGCGGCTTGAGCACGTGCCCACTGCGACCCCACCGGGGGCAGCTCCCCCGCGCGCCCAATGCGTGTGCGAAGGTGTGCGTTACCGTGACTCCATTCGTTCACTCGTTCATGCAGTCACCACTTGCTCAGAAAGTGCAGAGAGCATCCCGCTGTGTGCCAGGAACCGGGCTGGCTACGCGATAAGGGGGCGCGTCAGAGGCCCCCGCCCCGGTTCTGAGATCGAGCCAGTCGCTTCCACGAGAGCACAGAGTCGCCGTACGGAGGGTGAGGAGCGTGGGCGTCAGTCCAGGCCAGAGGGCTGTCAGCAGAGTCGGGGCAGGGAGGGGGCGCACCAGGAGCCGTGGGGGCCGGGAAGCCAGCCCGTGCGTGGGGCGGGGGGAGGGAGGGCTGCAGTGCGGTCGGCTCCGGCACCCAGGCTTCACTGCCTGATTGACAGCAGGAGGCCTCCGAAAGGCGCTGGTGATCTTGTTCCCTCCCGGAAGAGCACGGACTGCAGAGGGACCGGGCTGAGCAGGAGACACGGAGGAGCCTTTGGGGTCCAGGCACAGATGGTGAGGACAGCCTGGGCTTGGCAGGGTGATCGGGAGGGCGGGACAAGACGGAGCCCTGTGCGGCGTGGAGACAATGTGAGCAATGCGTCCATTCAGGGGGGACTGGCACGGCCCATCACCAACAGCCAAAGGACAGCCAGGTGTGTGCGCGTGCCTGTGTGTGCATGTGTGTGCCTGTGTGCGCATGTGTGTGGATGTGTGTGCACGTGCCTGTGTGCACATGTGTGCATGTATGCACGTGGTGCACTGTATGCATGCATGTGTGCACGTGCCTGTGCACATGTGTGCCTGTGTGCGTGTACCTATGTGCATGTGTGTGTGCCTGTGTGCACATGTGTGTGCGCACACAAAGGGCCCTGTTTCGGTGCATGTAGGAGGGAGGGCGGCGAGGGGAGGGGAGGGGTGAGGGGGGAGGGGAGGGGGGAGGGGAGGGCGCCCACGCGAAGTTGCCGGCGTTTATCTTCGCGCTGTGCAATTACGCGTAATTTCCCCCTTTCATTGTTGTTTCCCAAGTGTTCTGCATTGAACAAATATTGACTTGGTAATTTTAAAAATGTATTCTGAAAGGACAGAAGCGACTCATGAAGGCTTCCCGTTCCCCACATCGCAGGGTCCAGACGCCTGGTGGTCTGGCCTCCTCGCAGGTGGGCAGGCTTTCCTCCACCTGTCCACCAGGTGTTGGCCCAGAGGGACGTACCTGGAGAGCCTGCTGGCCTGACCACTGCGCACGGCACGGCTGTGGGCTCTCATGGTGTGTGGGAGCCCAGTGAGGGTGATCCAGGTCACCCCCATGGGCCCAGAGTGGGTGCAGGTCTGAGACAATGGGATGCTCACCCGGGGGCCGGGGGCCCACAGGTCTGGCCGGACACTGCAGGCGCTCAGGCCAGGGCTTCCGGATCCCTGAGCAGGGCTCTGGGTCGCTGACCGGACAGGAGAGCTGGGGCATCTGGAGGAGGAGGGGCCCCACGGCAGGCGGGAGGGGCTCCGGAGTCCTGGGGAGGGAGATGCATTTGGGGCGAGGGCAGGGGACTTTGAGTCCCAAGCTCAGGACCCTGATGTCGTGAGCACATGCAGCCTCCTTCCATCCCCACGGGCCTTAAGGGACCCGGCCCTGCCCACAGTACTGTCCTCAGGAGGGGCCCCTCACAGGATGACACAGTAGAGAGTGACCAAAAGGGAGATGGAGCCCCAGGCCCCTGCCCCCCATGGCAATAGGACTTGTTGGAGAAGCGAGGAGGAGTAAAGCCTGTGATTGGACCTTACCTGGCCAGGGGAGGGGGTGGGGCGGGGGGACTGGGCCCTGGGGTGGGGAGGTGCCACCCTGCTGGAGCTGCAGCAGCACACGGAGTCAGGGCACTCGGTACTCGGGGGGCCCAGGCAGCAGGCGGGGTGGGAGTGGGGAGGGGGAAGGGGAGAGACAGGCCGCCTAGCAGGAGGTCTAGGCAATGACCCAGGTCAGGTTTGGAGGAAGTGAACCCAGGGCTGATGGACTAGGACACGGTTGAAGGGTCGAGACTGGGGGTGTCAGGGGCCCCCAGTCTGTGGAGGGACAGAGGCCAGGGCCGGTAGGCAGGAGGCGGGGGCGGAAGGTGGTATGAGGTGGGCTGGGGACAAGGCCAGGAGGAGCAAACCCGTGTGCCAGGTGCTGAGACCTCCAGGCAGTGAGGTGACGGTGATGGGGGCATCGCATGCACCCCTGGGAGGAGCCACGGCCCCCGGGGCTGCGCATCCCCACGACTTCATCACCACGTGGGGGCCCCAGGACAGAGCAGAGCGGCCTGAGGGAGGCGCAGAGAGGGAGCGCGGCACGATGCTGAGGGTCCCGGGAGGGAGGACTGACATCGCGGGAGGTGACCCACAGGGCATGACGGGAGGCAGGAGCGCAGGGGCAGGAGCTTCTGTCTGGGCCTGGCCGGGGCTCGGGGGCGGCAGGGGGCGCTCCTGAGCTGCTGTCCTTCCAGGAGACGGGGCCTCCCTGCTGGTGAAGCCCCGGCCGGTCAGTCAGTGTGCAGGGAAAGGGCTTGGGACAGCACACCCCGAGCGTGGCCCGGGCCTCGGACACCCTGCAAAACGCCAGACGCTTCACGCACTGGAGCGATGCGAGCAGCTTCCGCTTAGGTTCCTTGGTGGCGGGCGGGAGGCAGGGCCGGCACAGTCACAGCGGGAAGGGGCTGCCGAGGGCTTCGCCAGGAGGACAGAGACCGGTGGGCTCCGAGGCTGAGACCTCGGCTGGCCAGCTGACCGCAGGAGTGCAGGAGGACTCGTCCGTGACGGAGAGAGATTTGCTTAATGGTGGATGCAGATAATATCTAACGGCAAACGAGACAATAAAACATGTAATTAGCAGATGTACTGTGCTGGCTGCTGGTCAAAGGCACCGAAACGCCACAAGGGAGCCAGTCAGGGGACGGACAGTGCCCTGGACGTGGGGACCGCAGGCCTGGAGGGGGCCGGGCTCTGGAGTCGGACAGAGGGTCTGTCCGTCCCGGCTCCGGCATGTGATCAAGGGCCGTGCGGTGCGGCCTGTCATCATCTTTACCTATAAAACGGGGCCATTGACCGTGCACGCCTGGAGGGTGGCTGTGAGGACAGAATGGGGTGGGGATGGTGGGCAGGCGGCACCCTCCTGGCCCCGGTGCTCTGCCAGTGCTGTCCCGTGACACTGCCGTCCTTGTCTCCAGCAGCGTCACCATTGTGGGCGCGGCCACCGTCGTCCTGGTATTGTTACTATTTGTCTTTTCCTTTTTTGTTACTGAAGCGTAATTGACATGTAACATTGTATCCATCTCAGGTGTATGACACAATGATTCAATATTTCTACATGAAATGATTATCGCAAAAAGTCTATTTAACATCTGTCTCCACGCATGGTTACAAAGTTTATTCTTGTGATGAGGACTCTCAAGGTCTACTTCCTTGCAACTTTCGAATATGCCACACAGTGTTGTTACCTGTCACCATGCGGTACAGTAGCCTATTATTGTGCTGCTGCTGTTGCTGCCCGGGCTGGGGGTCAGGTGGGGTCAGGCGGGGTCAGGCGGGGTCAGGGGGGTCAGGCGAGCCCAGGAGCTTTAAGGACAGCTGCGCACAGGGATGGGCACCTTGCATGCTGGACCCCAGTGTCCACTCGCTGCATGGGGCAGACAGGGAGCGCTGGTGGCCTGTCCAGGGACGTGACGCTTCTGTGTGGCATTAGCCGGAAGTCAAAGGGGTCTCGTGGCCTCTGGCCGTGCCAGGCCTCCGAGCTGGGCTGCGGCTCTGTGTCCCTGCGGTTGGGCACCTCTCTCGCCTCTCCAAAGGTGGGGTCGGCGGGCACCCTCCTGTCCCACCCGCTGCCTCTAGCTCTGTGTCTTACAGTGTCAACAGACGTCCATTGGGCACGTGCTCTTTGCCAGGGGCCGGGCGGGGGCGCTCAATGGCCCTGTGGAGGTGAAACATCCTCCTGTCGGTGAGTTCAGACCCGGAGGGGTTGAGTAGCTGACGATGGGCACCCAGCGTACGCGGTGGGGACGGCGGGGTCACGGACCTGGGTCTGCGTCGACGCGTGGGGCTCCGCCAGTGGACGCACGCTCACCCTCGGCCCCCGGAACGGCCGAGACGTGTGGGGGCTGCGAGGTGGGGAGCAGGACCCGGAGCCCGCGGGGTCGTGTCTTTCTCTGCCACTCGCTGGCTGGACGACCTTGGGCACAGCTCCCCACTCTGTGCCTCCTCGTCCCCAGCCTGCATGGTCAGCACAGAGCGTGCTCTGTGCGTGCCAGCAGCCACCCCTCTGTCCCGTGACACCCTTCTCTGTCTGGACCCTCTGCCTACCTTCTGGCAAAGCAGTGAAGGCCAGGGTCCACGTCCCCAGAGCCTTCAGGACTCCAGCGGAGCTGATGCTCAGACTGTCTGCCTGGCCCCGGCCCTCCCAGGGGCGTCCAGGGCTGCAGGGCACTGTGTGCCCTGTCTCCGGGGCCCTCTCCAGCCTCAGGCTGACCCTGCGCTGGCCATCTCCTCTCTGTCCGCCCTGTGATTAGATGTGCATCTTTGCTTCCCACCAAAGGGCTGTGAATTGGGCCATTCTGTGGAGGAAAAAGTGTTTCCGATGATCACCAGGCAGAGGAGTCATGACGCGGCCAGTGCCGAGTGAAGAAGCAATTTGAGCCCGGGAGGTCCCTGCATCCATCTCCCTCTGCCGGTGATTTGGGCCTCGTGGCCGCTGGAGCATCACACCCGGAGGGGGGAGTGGGGAGGATGCAGCCTCGGCCCCGGGTCCCCCCCCGACCAGAGGGAGATGCAGCCCCTCCCTGGAAACCGGGCCCCAAAGGGAGAGCGAGCCCCAGCCCCCGGCAGCCCGTAATCTAGTTCAGGATAAACAGCTTCAAGCATGAAGGTGACTTGAGGACGTTGACTGAGAGCCACGTGGGCCACCAGCAAGCTGAATGCGGGGCGCCCAAGTCTGAAATTGGGGGGAAAGAATGCATTAACCTGGCGGCTCAAGCGCAATCGCGGCCACGGCTCTTTTCGAATGGGGCCTGCCTCGGCCTCAGGTCTCGGCCTCAGGGCATCAGGGCTTTCGGTGGTCCGGACAGACGCCTGCAAACACGACTCCCCTGGCTGTGAGCTGGGCGTGACGCTCCCTCCCCGTGTCTCTCCGACCTTTTCGGCTGGGCTACGTCCTTTCCAAGAGTTCTGTGCCCCCCGGCCCACTTGCCGGCCTTGCCCACAGCCACTGCCCCTCTCCCTTTGTCCTCCTGCAGCCCTGACCCTTTGCAGGGGCTCAGACCCAGCAGACGCCACCTCCCCACGGCCTCCGTGGCTGGGAGCCGCAGCTCGCTCCCTTCGCCCAGGGAGCTCTCCTCGTCCCTGTCCCTGCGGCTCAGGCCACCGGCCGGGGGACGCGCTCGCCGCTGGTCGCCTCCGTGTGCTCTGTCTCCACGTCATCTCCTCGTAGAAGGAGAAGCTCTCGAAGGCGGTGTTCACCCATCGTGCCCTGCGGTCAGCCCGCGGAAAAGACGTCCAGGGAACGCAGCCACCAGTCCGCAGACCGCGCGCATCCTCACGTCTTGTCGTTTTTCTGGAGACGTTCGAGAGACGTTGATATATTTGACTTCGATGCCTCCAGAAGGTCGGAGGTCGTAGCTTCAAATCCTGACTCGGCCGCTCGCTGTCCGTGTGACCTGGGTCACTCTCGTAGCCACTCGTGGCTCCTTCGTCTTGGAGAGCAGATGAAGAACCATGCCATGTCCTGGGCCATGGTGGGACCGGAATGAGATGACGCTTAGAACTTGCTCTGTACTGCAGCACACAGGCGTTTGCTTATGAAGACGAACGAACGTTGCCGAGGACCTGCTGAGTGCTGGTGCGCGTCACACCACGGGGCCTGTTCCTGGCACTGCCGGTAGCACTGCTGCCCCTGGTGGTGTGCAGTTCGCTCCCCAGAGAAAAGAAGATGGAGACTTTGATGGTTGTATTTCCTGAGCCTACAGCAGCCTAAGAATGATGGAGAAAATCCGGTCTACGTGGGATTCAAAGCACAAAGGTAGGAGACCAAGAGACGGTTATGGCGGTCTGACCAGAGTCAGAAAACCTCCCCTCCGCTCCAGACGCGTGCGATGCTGATTGAAATGGGAGCCGCCCACCCAGTTACAAATGGGGGGAGCTGAACAGCAAGAGATCCTTTTAAAGAGTTGCATAATGTGCAGAAAAGAGGCTGAGGCTCAGGAGAAGGACTGAGAAGGTCTCGCGTGGTGTCCGATGAGCTTCAGAAGGGGACAGTGATTAGAGAGAGGAGGTATTCATGGAGATCGTGGCCGTGGTTATTTTAGGGCCATACGTCCTCAGCTGAGAGCAGCACAGTTTGTTCTAAGCAGGATACGTTCGTACAGCCCCACAACAAGACACGTTTTACGGGATTTGCAAAACTCCAAAAAGAAAACTTTAAAAGCAACAGGGAAATAAAGGCATATTTACGGCCAACCACCGGGGGTATTGGGAGGCGCCATGGTAATTCATTCAAATTGCTGAGGACAAACAATGTCTGGTCTACGGTTCTATACCCAGCCAGACTATCATTCGAGGAGAACAAGATCAAGACTTTTCAGATCAACAAGGGGCGAGAGAGATTCCCAGCCACACTGAAAGAAATAACAAATAATATAATTCAGCAAAGATTTCAAAAAAAAAAAAAAACAGGGAACTTAGTTAACATTCAGGTAACAAAGTGGGTCCATCAACTAAAAAAAAATGTTTGTAATATAATTCACTACTAACTATTAAAAAATCCCACAATTTTTCATGCTTACAAAAAGAAGGTAAAATAAAGCACTACACAACAATTAAAAATGAAAAGTTGTGCTCTGTCCTTAAAGCATGGAAATTTCCTGACCACGAACAGCAGGAAGATGAAAATTCTGAAATCTCTATAATTCCTGTAATTTTAAAAATTAATCCTATGTATTATAATTTTAATTAACCACTAAAATTTTGGAAACATATTCATCATTGCCAAAGCTGCTGAGACTAAAAGTTCAAAGGTATTAATCCAACAGAAGGCAAGAAAGGATGAAAAAAATGTTTTTCAACAGTAAAATCAAAATAAGATGACAGAAATAAGTCTAATATGACAGTAATCATTTATAATAGATGCAAACGTATTCAAAAACATAAAATTGGAATATAAATGGAACTTATACGTCTGTATGTAAAAAAGGTTAAAATAAAAGCATAGGATCCTAATCATAATCAAACGACTCTAAAATTAATACGTAAAACTGAGTTTAAGAAAATTGATGGTCGAACTGGAGAAGCAACTCCGTTTAAGTAAGGAAGAAGGTGTGACTGTCTGACGGCGCTAACATTCGGCATTCCCCTGGAGGCTGTCCTCTCTGCTGGGAGAAGGGGAAAAAGGGTCGACAATGGGAAGACCTAAAGCTGTGGCGGTTTGCAAATTACGTAATTGTCGGGGAAAATCTGGACAAATTATTAGAGCCGAGAAGAGGAATCATCAGCGTTCCAGGATTCGGTGATCAACACATAAAAGAGAGCAGTTGAATATAGAACCAACATTAAAAAAAATCAATACCATGCCCATGTACCATAAATACAGCAAATAAGAACTGTAATAGAAAAAATTTTTCACTCACAATAGCTCAAAACTTATGTTACCTGGGAATAAATGTAATAAAAGATGCACAAGAATTTACTAAATCTATCGAAGGACATAATAAAAGATGTGAATAAATGAAGAGATTTTCATAGATGGATAGACTTAATATCAGAAGGACTACAATTCTCTCCAAATTAATGTATAAATTCAATGGCATCCCAACCAAAGCCCAACGGTATTGTTATTAAAGATCGACAAACCGATTCCCAAATTCTTCTGAGGGAGTAAAACTCCAAGAAGAATGCTGAAGGAAATAAGTTTGAGGAGGAGAGACGTGCACATTAAAAGCCAAGAAACATGAAGCTGGGCTACGTTGGTTCAAGGAATTCAGAGCAGTCGAAGGCCACAATCAGAGCCCAGGACAGCCCTGGAGTGGCGTGGTGTGCGTGTGGGATTGGGTGAGGACGGACAGAGGCAGAGTTGCAAATCAGTGAGGAGTGGGCGGATGACTTAAAACGGGGACTTCGCATCAGAAAAACATTAGATTCTCTTCCTCGCCCTATTCAATGTAATGGGTTTCACATGGTTAAAGACACGAACAAGATTTTTTCAAACGTCTTTAAAACGTCTTGAAAGAATTTTAAGATGTTGTCATTATCACCTAAGAATAAGAAATAATTTATTAGACTCAAAGAGAACATGCCTGGAGCAAAAGATTGGTGACTGTAACTACAACAGATAAAACACTTTGTTACACACACACACACACACACACACACACCCCATAAATGCGATTAAAAGAAATATAAGGAGGAATAGTTTAAGCGCGTATAGCAAAGCACTCATGTCCAGAATATATAAATAACTTTTGCCAATCAATAAGAATAAAGTAAATAATACAGGAGAAAAAATAGACAGAGTAGGAGCTTTGGTTCATCAAAATCTCGAAAGACATCCGGCCCCCCGAGAGCAGCTCGGCGTGGCCAGTGAGGACGCCCTGTGGGTGCCCAGGTCCCAGAAGTCCGCGCGGCCCCCGAGACCCGGCAAGCCCTTCTGCTACAAATCCGCAAACACACCCCTTTATTCTCCCAACGTGCAAATCCTAGGCAACACCACCTACCCAGCACGTATCATTTTAAAAAAAAAAAATTAACATAATGCCCACCTACTGTATACCGTGGAAACAGACAGACAGTCATTTACGGAAAAACGATGCATCGTTCTACGTGTCAACGCTCAGGCGCAGCTAACGGGAAGACACGGCGGAGGTGTCAGACGCTTTTATGGTAACGAGTAAGTCTGCATTTGAAACATGCAGCCGAACGGTGTCTACGCGTCACAGGAAACGTGATGAAACAAGGCCAGACAAAAACCCCTGTGTGCGTGCGGCGTCACCGCCGCCGGCTGTGTGCGGGCGCGTGGAGCCGCGCCTGACGGAGGGTCGGGCTGTGCGGCCCTGGGGGGGGCGTTGCCGTGGAACGCGCCCCTGAGTGGCCTGAGAGGGTGACGCCGCGTGCTCACAGGCCACCAGCGACACGGTTACCTGAGGTGGCGGAAGAGGCTGGGTAAAGGTCTGAGCGGAACACGGCGCGGCCTGACCTCCGCGTCCCGGGAGCCGCCGCTCTCGACGTGACGAAGGCGCGGGGACGGGAACCAGGCCGGCGCTGGCCGGGGGCGGGATGGTGGGGCGGGGGCGGGGGACCCCAAGGCCGTCGGCACCGGTCGGACGGAACCCGACTTCGGCGGCGGTTACACGGATGGACACGTGTGACAGACGTCACGGAACAGCACACTCTGCAGTGTCTGGTCTGGCTTCGACCGTGTCCTCTGTGTGCCGCTGGGGCCGGGGAGGGGAGACCCGGGACCTCTCTGCAGCGTCTCTGCAGCGTCCTGTGAATCGACGATGACTTCAAAATAAAGCTTTTAAAAAGGTTAACTGTAAAACGACATAGAAGGACCCAGTGAACAAGCTTCGTCCAGCTCCCGGGGTGGCCGTCCCTCAGCCCGAATGTCGGACACGTGTGGGCCATTGGTGTTGCAGCCTGCCGGGAGGCGGGGGGCCCCAGACCTGGGCCCGAAGATTGGGGTTTGCTCATCGCTTAGCGCTTCCAGGGGCTGGCTCCCTATGTCCTGTCCGTGATGGGGATGAAGGTGGTGTGAGGTCAGCTGGGATAACAGGTCGTAAGGTCATGAACCATCACAGGGGGGCTGTTACCGCAGCCTGGGGCCTGTCGCCAACAGGCCAGGATCCCCCTGGACGGGGGCTGTGCGGCGCCCCACAGGGAGCCGCGGGGACTTCTAAGACAAACGCCTGGGACAGGACAGAGCAGGGTCAGGCAGGAGGGACGCAGAACATGTCACCTTGCTGTCACCAGCGGGGGGCCTCTGAAGCACCGAGGCGAGGTGACTCTGCCTCTGCTCGCTGGACCCCTGGGAATGACAGCCGTGGGTTGGGGGGGGATGTGACAGCCACAGACTTTCTCAGCCAGGGAGGGACACAGGACAGCTGGAGGCCCCTGCCGAGAGGCTCCATAATTAGAAGCAAAATCAAAGACAAAGCCGTCCAGGGACGGCTTCAAACCGGGCTGTTTCCAATCAGCCGACATCAGGGCTCGTCAGACGGGTGTTGATTGAAAAGAAGGATGTGTGTGTGGTGTGTGTGCTCCGTGTGCGTGGGAGCTACGGCGTGTGTGGCACACGTGTGCGTGTGTGCGGTGTGTGTGGTGTGGTGTGGTGTCCCAGGGGAAGGTGGTGACAATGGCTGGTGTCCGGCACCCACCCGATGTGGACCCCTTGGCCAAAGGATGCAGAGCTGGTCAGGGCAGGGAGCACCGTCCAGGGGAGTCTGAGTTTGGGGGAGCAGGGGCTCTTTCTGGAAGGCAGGGGTGAGTCAGGCTCCGTGCTGCCCGGGGGTGGGGACGAGGCGCAGCACAGAGCGGGAAGCAGGGACCCTCGGTGGCCTCCTCTGTGGCAATGAGCAGGAGCAGGCTCTGCAGGGCAGCGGGCAGCTGCGTGTCGCCAGGCTCCTGGGCTCTCTCACGCCCTGCAGCCGCTCCCCGCGGGCACTCCCGGGCGGCGCCGGAGTGGCCCGCCACAGACCTCTGTTCTGTCCCCGCCAGAGCCCCAGCCCCAGGACCCGAGCCAGCCCTCGCCCGCCGCCTCACCTGCGGCCCAGCAGCGAGGGACTCGAGACAGCCCGTGCGGGCCAGCCGCCCCCTCCGGAACTTGCCGGACGCGACAGGCAACGGGGTCTGGCCAGGCCAAGGGACCATCTTCCCGGTGGTGGGACCCATGCGTGTCCTCGGGGCTGGGAGGAAACTTGACCCAGCAGAGGCCTCGCGCCCTGCGCTGGGCCCCCAGCCTCGGCTGCTACCTGCCAGCCGTGTCACCGTCCCCAGCAGTGACACGGCCGGCGGGATGAGGCCTGGGAGGCGGCTGATGGGCCCCGCGAGACCCATCGCTTGCCCCAGTCTGGCTTCTTCCTCGTTTTGCGAGGAATTAGCTGGCATCCTCATTAGCAGGCGGCACCCCTGGAAGTTCGGGGGGGGGCAGCTGCGCTGGGTAAAACGCAGACTGGGTGAGTTTTAAGTACAGACGGGCCCACCCGGGACTGACGCCTCCTCAGCTTTGCCGCCTGTTCCCTCATTTTTCACCTCTTCTTGGCAACGAAGAGTGAAAATGCCTGTACTCGCCTTCACGCTCATCCCCGGAGATGAGAAAGGACCAGGGGAGCACGGGCCGCGGGCGGGATGCGGCGAATGGCGCGGCTGGTGACGGGACCGTGAGAGGGAAGTGGGTGCGGGTCGTCGGGGAGACAGTGTGCCCGGCGTGGGGAGAGGGCGGGCGGGAGCTGGGCTGTGGCTTGGTGTGCGTGCGGTGCGTGTGTGCACGTGTGTGTGCAGTGTGTGACTGTGTGTGCATGTGAGTGTGCACACGTGAGTGTGCGTGAGTGTGTGCGTGTGTGTGCACGTGTGAGATGTGTGCGTGTGTGTGCACACGTGAGTGCATCTGTGCGCGTGCATGTGTGCATGTGAGTGTGTGAGAGTGTGCATACGTGTATGTGTGTGTGCACGTGTGCATGTGTGTGCACGTGTGTGTGTGTGGACACGCTGCGTTCTCTGACCTGGGCCTCTGAGGACAAGCGAGGGGCCGTCACTAAGCCACAAAGAGAAGCCAGCGTTGCCCTCCAGAAAGTTCTGTTGGGCAGAGCTGCTCTACAGCAGGGCCGTCCGGCCGATACGGGGCGCAGCAGGCTGTCCAGACTCTGTCACAGCCCCCCGACTCCATCACGCAGAGACGTGCAGTCGTAGGCGAGAGACGAAGACATGGGCCAAGCTCTCCCCCTGAAGCTCTGCCCCCGGAGCAGGCGGAGACGGGGTTCGGCCCCCGAGCTGTCGGCCGAGCCCGCTACACACTGAAGTCGCTCACAGGTGGTGGAGCGTGGACAACAGAAATGGTCGAAACACGCGGATTCTAAGTTAAGCCCCGATTTCCTAGAAATTTCTAATGATTAAAACCCCTGAGAAGGTGTGTCCCTCTCCTTCCTTTGAGGGTTGCTCCAGCAAAGCAGAGGAGGTGGCGGGGGCTGGGAGAGGGGGTCACGCCGCGGGCAGGGCCCAGGACAGCACCCCACAGTGGGCGCCCCGGAGGGCAGGCGATCGGAGGCCCCGGACGGCAGGTCTCTGGGGACTATTACTTGGGGGTCTCAATAGAATCCTTTTACAGGTGAAGATTCTTAAAAATCGGTGATCATTGGAGTCAGAGCGAAGAGGAAGGCAGGCAGGAATGTCGGCCACACCGAAACCAGAAACCGCTCTCTGTGCGGAAAAGCAGCCAGCCACCTGTGCCCGGGGCCGCCTCCCGGGGAAGGCACAGACGGCCGCCCTGGCGGACGTGGGAGTCAGCCTCGGAGCCCGGACTCCGGTGCTGTCCCCGCCTGTGAACGGGGAGCGGCCTCGGCCCCAGCAGGAGTCCGCGGTGGCAGGGGTCGCTCTGCAGGGGACCAGGGTGACAGGGGCCGCCCTGCAGGGGACCGGGGTGACAGGGGCCGCCCTGCAGGGGACCGCGGTGGACGCCTCCGTTTCTGAAGCGGCAGGAAGTCGGCAGCGTCTGAACTCGGTGGGAAAAGGCGTATGTCAGTCTATTACGCAAAGTTACAGGACTCGAACGCGGTGACTGGGTCGGGGAGCAGGGTCGTGGGGGGCCGGCGTCCCATCTATTATTGTGGGGAGGTCACTCGAGGATGCGACGATGCGTAAAACCGAAACGGAAAACTACGGAGAACTACAGAAGAATCTCACTGGAAACGTGAAGCCGATTACCGGAGATGCAGCTGCAAAGGTCGAATTCAAAGAGGTCGACTCGGGCGGGCGGGGCGGGGGGAGAGGCAGAGGGCAGCTCCTTCTATCAGAAACTCTAATTGTTATTCATCGTTATCCATTTCACAAAAGAATGGAACGCCTTGATTGGATTCTAGCTACTTAATAGGATGAAATGAGGTGCCCCGCTGGCTGCAGGGGGGTCTGGGAGACCCAGGGCCTGGTCCGAGCCACGTGCCCGGTGGTGCGTTGGCTGCGGGCTTCGGGTGACCTGGGGTCTGCCTTTCCCTGCGGAGTCTCCACTCGAGCCCGTGTTCCTGCCATATTTGTCCACTGCTCCCCATAGTTTCTCAGAAGTGTCCCAGCGTAGACCAATAGACCATCTCGCTGTCCCTAAAATGCAAGGTTGCACGACCCGGTGGTGTGCCGAACATGGAAAGTGGCTGAGGAACGGGAGAAAAGAGCTTTGGTCGGGTTCCGACAGGCCGAGTTCGAGATGCCTTGCACCGACAGATGGAGAAACCAAGTTGCTACGAGTAGCGTCTGAGTAACGTCTATTAAACGTGAGTAACGTCTGAGTAACGTCTATTAAACGCGAGTAACGTCTGAGTAACGTCTATTAAACGCGAGTAACGTCTGAGTAACGTCTATTAAACGCTCGCCGTGAGCCAGGCCTTTCTCTGAGTGCTGTGCACGCATCATCTCGTTTACCTCTCGCAGTCCGCTGGAGGGGCACGCTCTTCACTTACGGATGAGGAAACCGAGGCACAGATGAGGTCAAGTGACTCAGCCTAAGGGCCACGCAGCTAGTGAGCGGTGAAGTCGAAGCCGAGTCGAGTCGCAATGCCCGCGGTGCTTTCCTGTGCACGGGGCGTGTTCTGCGATCGGTATCTCAGTGGAGGAAAGAGCGTCCCTCTTGACGATTCCGAGGGAAGACTTTTGGGGGAAAGACGGCCCCCTGCAGTAGAACTTACTAGAAACAGCGTCCTCGGATGCAAACGCCACGCGGAAAACCTGCAGGAGAGGACGAGCCGCAGAGACAGTGAGCTCGGCTCGGGAGACAAGCAGGGCGTCAGGAAAACCCAGGTGCGCTGGCGGCTTTAGGATCCAGACGGGGCCGGGGACGGGACGAAGAGATGGGGTACGGCCGGAAACAGCACGTGGCCCGACCCCGGGGCGCCTCCTCGTGGTCTAAAGAAAATCAATAAATATCCGAGTCTTAACGTGAGGAGAGTGTTTGCCGGGGAGGACGGAGAAGAGAGGCCGGAACGTCACCAGCACAGGAACGTTCCTCAGGAGAAGTCGGGCGGCGGGCGCAGGGGGAGCCGTCTCACACAGAGCAGACGGGACCGCAGGAAGCCTTGCCGGGCAGGAAAGCACAGGTGAGAAAGATCGAAGGGACACGTGCCTCCCGAACGAAAGCAGAGAAACGGCCACGGGCCGGGCGGTTGTTTCTTTTTAATTTTATTTAAAAACGAATATGTCTTCATTTAGCATTCTGTCAGAAAAAACCTTTTACTACGAAGGAACGGGAAGGAGGTTCGGCCTGCAATTTCCCACGTGCGGGGAGGAGACGGAGCCAGGCGTACAGAGAGTTGAGGGAATGTATTATTTTGGTTTAAAGATGGTTTCCAGGGGAGATGAAGGGAAAGTAATAACCCACGGATGAGGTAGGGGAGACGTCTGGAAGAACATTCTGGAAACGCCTGGAGCCCGTGCTGGCCTGGAGTGTGTCAGGGTGAGTGGACGCTGGGGCTGCGGTGTGCCCCGAGCTCTAGGGACTAAGCGTGTGGAGACCGGCCAGGCGCAGGGCCCCAGGGAGGGCCCCTCGTGGGGAGCGCAGAGCACAGTGCTGGAGCCGAGCCGCGGGAGGCGGAGACAGTTGTGGGGCGTGGGGACACGGCACACAGCGAGGACGGCTCCCGCCTGGCAAGAGCTGGGTATCCGGGAGGCTGAGGTGACTGTCACATGACGTGAGTGAATGGTCTGCCCCAGGGATGGAGCCCAGGCTTGACAGGGGCCCCAGCAGGGGGTCTTACCGCGGGGTCTTACTGTGGGGTGGGGGAGGTGACTGGCCCAGCCAGCACCAGGGCGGGGTGTCCAGATGGGTCTTAGACTGATTGATTGTGGCCATGTTTTGTGTCCAAGTGGAGGTGGCGAGTGGGCGGTGGGTGCAGGAGTGGGCGCCAGCAGGGGAGACCCGAGTGGTCACCCCACAGCCAGGACCAGGGACCACCTGTGAGGGCAAGAAGCTCTCTCGCCTGGGTGCTGGAGTCAGAGGCCAGGTCAGAGAAAGAGGAAGCAGCCACCTCGTCCCCAAACCGAGTGCCCCCCGAGGGCTGTCCCAACAATGAGACGGGCATCAGGCATCCCCCGGAAGTGGCCAAGCGCATGTTCATCCCAGCCACACGGCACAGGGGCTCCCGTGGGGACCGCCCCAGCGAAGGGGTCGCTCTGCAGCCCCGTGCCAGGCGCAAAGCCCCTCGTGGCTCCCGCGTCGCTGAGGCTCCCGCACCCCCACGGCTGGCACCCCGTGGCCGGGTCCCCGGGCGCCCCCTTCTGAGTGGCCGCGTTGGCACCACAGAACCTCGGGCGGAGGAAGGGCCCTCTGCTCCTGGACCGCCCGCTGGGGCCGCGCTGGCCGCCAATTACTGTGCCCGCTTGGCTGGGTTTTCTGCTCTGTGTAGTCAACACTCCCAACCTTTCCTGGGGACCAGAGGGCGCAGCTGAACCAATTAATTTGAAGCAGCCATCCCACGCTTAATAACGCCCCCACGGGCTCCCCTCGGGCCACGCTCTGTCTTCAGTGGAGGCTGATGGATTGGTGGCGTTTCGCTTTATCCTGTATCCCGCCTGCCTTCTGGGGGGCGCGGAGGGGAGGGGAGCGCGGTTCCCCCTGGGGGAATAATTAAAGCTCTTTGGTTCTGAGCCAGGGTTGGTGGGGCTGATGGGGAGCCCGCCACGCTGGCCACGGGGAGGGGGGCAGCACCCTCACAGCCGCCCGTCCGTGCTAGGAGTGGTAGCTGCAGGTCCCTTCCCTCCACGAGTCCTTGGCCGTGTCTGCGAACAGGATGCAGACCGTCTCTGTCTGAGTTACAGGAAGGGCGAGCGCGGAGACCAGCCCTCCCGCTGGCCCCCACAGGGACTCGGGGCTGGGCAGAGAGGCCATGCAAGAATTATTTTTTAGGAATTATTTTAAGGTTTTAATACTGAAGAGTGCTTACTAAAATATTTTCGTGACTTTAAGAATTGTTATTTCTCTGATTCCTGAGGGCCAGAGGGGCCAGGGCACTCGCAGGGGCATGTCCTTCCCCTCCTTGGCCACCTGGGCTTCCAGGTAAGGTGACCGTCTCAGGACGTCCCGGAAATGACGCAATTGAATGGGTAGTCCCGAGCCCGGACACCCAGAGACATGCGGTTGGCTCTTGAAGGGAAACGAGGCCGGGCCCGCCGCGCGCTGTGCGTGAAACCGCCGCATTTCCCTCAGCTTCACTGCTAAAGGACTTGGCGACGTTCGGTGCCAAGCGGGAACACGTGCAGACGTCGCTGGAGATAGAGCTTTATTTATTTATTTGTTTTTCTCCTTGCTTGGCAAGCGGACCCTGGGCTCAGGACCGTCCTTCTATAAAACATTGAAGATGATGCGTTTATTCGCCGGAAAACCGTATCCAGTTTCTTCACACCGCGCATGCGTCTGCGTATTCGGGCTGCGCGCGTATTCGGGCTGCGCGCTTCCTCTCCTTGCGTCTCCGCGGTTGCCCCAGGCGCTCCCCGCCCCGCTTCCCCGGAGGCGGTGCATTCCGCGTGATAAGTCGGGGTGGGTGCGGACCCCGTGCCCGGGGCTCTGCCGTCACCCCGCTTCCCCTCGCCTGCTGGCGCTAGAGGGAGGAGAGGCGTTTTCCCAGTACCACTGATAAAGCCTGCGGTCGGCCGCCCGCCGCTGGGGAAGGGTCTCGAGGGAGCCGCGCAGCCTCGGGCCCTGTGTGGTGCGCGCCCGGCCACGGAGCCTGGACCGCAGCCAGCCCTCCCCCTGTGCGCCCGGGCCCAAGGCCTGGCCTGGGGCGAGGTTGGAGCTCAGCAGCCTGCAGGGTGCGGGCGGTGGCCTGATCCCACCGCGATGTCCCGGGACTTTCTGGGAGGGGAGCGACAGTGCCTCGTCGCCTCCCAGGGAGGGCGCCGGCCCCCTTTCGTCAAATCGACCAAACGTGAGCGAGGAACGCGGGCTGGCTTTAGAGCAGCCCATTGCAGCCTCCGAGGGCCACGTCTGCAGCATTTAGAGTCTTTCCTTGGAAGCTCACCCCCCCTCCCCGCCGCCAGTCCAACGCACATCAGAGCAAAGGGCATTTTAAACCCCGCAGTTAGATCCACACGGCGATACACCGGGCTGATTGACTTCTGTCATGAAGTGACCTCTGACCTATTGTTTTCAGTCTCAACAACAACAAGGGCTACGAGCACCTGTCCGTGGTCCTGAACTTTTTCCAGGGCCTCAGCCCGGCCCTGCTGCACCGCCTCCCGCCTGAGCCGCCGGGGCGCTCCGTGAGCTGGCTGTTGGGTGACACAGGCCTCATCCTCCCAGATAAGCCTCGGAGCCCTCTCCCTCCGCCTGTTTCTGGAGCTTCCAGTCCCTAAACCTGCTACTCATCCGTGCATGCCGCATGTCAGGTTTTCTCCCCAGAGGCGCTTGGCAGCAGGCCAGTGCCTCAGGATCATGATGAAAACCACCCAGGCTGTTCATGGCTCGCTGAAGGCGTCCGGGGCGGAGAAGCTAGAGCTGCTCCCTGTGCGCGTCACCTGTGGAGCCCTCTAATTAGAGCTGGGTTGACAACCCACAGGTTTGGGAGCTGAGGAGGCTGGAATGGGGGAGAGGGAGGAGCCCCCCCTTTTTTCTTCTGCTTTCAGGACTGAACTGTGAACAAGAGGGAGCTTGAACAGACCCTGGACTTGCTCACAGCCACACGCTGACCTTGGTCCCTATGTGTAGAGCAATCCTCCCTTCCTGGGGGACCCTGCCTGGTTCTCCCAATTGCCCCAACACTCACGCTGCCCAGGATGGACTGGCCATGGCTCTGAGGCCCCTCGTCCCATCACTGGACGCTACCACAGTGACAGGTGCTAGAAGCCGCAGGCCTGCTGGCCACCTGGCTGGCCTCGGCCTTGCTCACGTGTGAACCGCCAGCCGGGTGTGACGCACGGGCAGCCAGGCTCTCAGGGCAGCAGGTCCTCGTGAACAAGATGAGACAAGACGACTCATGGGCGGTGGACATCGACCACCCGTGCGTCCCAGGCTCCGGGAGGGCAGGCGCTCCATGAGTGTGGCTGGAAGCTCATGCCTTCGTAGAGCAAGACAGGCGAGCAGACCACGCGCACCGTGTGTGAAGCTCAGTGGGCTCCGACAGCAGGTGGCCCTTCCCGCCAGAGCTCTCGCTGGCCAGCGTGCCTCCCAGAGCTGCCGTCATCGTCCAGGCCCGGGGCCAAGCTCCAGAGGCCTTCGTGGGGGCTCAGCCAGTGTCCGGTGAGGGCGGTCAAGCAAGCGAAGGAACCCGGTGGTCAAAGGCCAGTGTGGAGGCCGAGGGCCTGAGTTGCCCAGCTCAGCCCCTGGACCCGGCCCTGAAGTGCCAGCTCTCATGTGGAGTCCAGATACAGGTGTCACAGGGCTCTCGTGGGCATTAGGGAGCACCTGGCACACAGCTGGACCTGGCCATGCAGGCCGGGCATGACCGCTGACAGGGGACGAGCAAGGCGAGAGATCCAGGCTCCAGAAGCGTCACCTGGCCCCAGGATCCTCAGGTCCTGACTCCCTGGCTCGGCGTGACCCTTCCCTCTGTCGTCATCGGCCATCTCCTTCCCCAGAGACTCTCACCTCGTCCTCGATGACACTGGGGTGTCCTATGCACTGTGGGACGTGGGGCAGCACCCCAGCCTCCGCCTGCTGGAAGTCTGTAGCACCCTCCCCTGGATGTGACAACCAAAGTGTCTCCAGCCGCTGCACCCCATGCCCTGGGGGCACAGGCATGCCACTGGGAGCCCGCACATCTAGCGGGGATCGCCGTGGGGTTGCCAGGCGTTCCGCAGGTGTCTGGGCATGCTCTGAGCGGCAGAGCCGGGCGCGGGGTCCGCACCTACTAACGACGGTGAGCGCAAACATGTGGCCCCACCGTGAACCATTACATGTCCTTTACATGCATTGATTCACGTAACCCTCACGGCAGCCCCGTCGTCACAGTGCAGAAGCCGAAGGCTCACTGCGGCGACTCTGGCATCAGTCAGTTTTAACCATCGAGCCCACAGGCCTTGCCCTCGAGATTCCAATGTGTCTGGTCTGGGAAGGGCCAGGAGACCCCACTGCAGGGCTCAGAAGCCCTCTCTGAGCGCCACGCAGGTTGGGGGTGCGGGGAGGCAGGGGCTCATCCTAACGCCCCGCCCACCTCTCCCTGACGCCCCGCCCACTCCCTCACTAATGCCCCATCCCCTCCCTGACGCCCCCACAAACTCCCCCCCACCCCGCGTTCTTTTCACTCCATAGATGCTCAGAACCTCACGCCCTTCAAATGGACGCTGCTAAGAGAGATGCATTTCCACGCGGTCCCGTGTTCGTCACGCTGGTGGCGAAGGGGGAGACGCGACCCCCGCCGATCGTAGCTTCCGCGGAACTGGGGCATCGCCGTTGAAAGCAGCCTATTATCGATCGCAGACTCGACAGGCCCGCGCCCGCCGCCGGGCAGGGCCAGCGCCGCCAGGCACACTGCGCTGCCGTCTCTGCGTTGTTTTTCAGCTGGTAATTCCTTAAAGACGGAGACAATAGTCATTTAATATCGTTTGCTCAAATGAACAGTTCCCCGAGCAAATAATAATAATAAAAAAAGTCCCCGAGAAGCCAATTAGATGCTGCGGCTTGCACCGGGCAGAGGCCTTTTTAATCGTCGCCGTTTTTACAAGTGCAGCTGCGTCACCCAGATGACAGCTCAGCAGCGCCTTTGCCGCAGAACTGAAAACACGTGCCGGCGGCCGCACAGGGGGCCAGCCGGCTTGGGGACCCGACGGGAACGCCTCAGACGTGCGGCAGCGGTGGAGGGGTCTTTCCAGAGAAAACGTGGGCTGGGGGGGGAGAGGGGGGGGGGGGGAAGCCGAGACCTTCTGGGGCTGAGAAATGGGATGGAGCCCCCGCTCCCTGGAGGCGGGAACGCTGCGCCTGACCTCTCCCGAGGACCGCGGAGGTCAGGGCGGGGACTGCCTCCCTGGGGCACACCTGCCGAGCTTCTCAACTCGGGGCGCGCGCGCCCTTTGGGGGCCTCAATACCTCTAGCCTCCATCTGTCCAGAAAGCGCCCGTATGCACAGGGTTTGCTGGCACATCCAGGGCCCAGGGAGCCTGGTCATGGTCACTGCATTGTGACCCCGGGCCTCGCCCTGCTTGGGTCTGCCCCCAGCTGCCCCACCTGCAGCTCCTGCTCGTTTGTTAGCTTCTCTGAGACCAGAGTCGCCTGCAGCCTAAGGGCCCCTGGAGTACAGGTCCAAGCACTGAAAGAACTCGGATCGCCTTCCCCTGGCCCAGTCAGGTCGCCAATGGTGACAAAATGGCACACACCTTGCCTTGCTTCCTTTAATCTCATCCAAATGTAGGGAAACACATATATGATTTTGTTGTTGTTTTTTAACCGCCTCCCGTGCTCCGCCCCCCCCGCCCCCCAATCACCTGCCACGGCTGCCGCTCCAGGTCAACCCACTGTGTCACGTCCATTTCACGGCTGTGTGGCAGCTCCGGGTGCCAGTCCCCACACACCTTCCCACCCTCCGTGCTCCCTGAGGGCGGCGCGGGCCTTGCCAGGCGCAGCCGGCCGCCAACGCGCGTGCAGAGGCACGCGTGCACGCATGTACCCACACATGCTCACGTGCACGCACACTGTGCATTCTGGGAGGACCGCTTTGGGGCGCCGAGCCCCTGTCTCAGCCTCGCCTGCCCTCCAGCCACACGGCGAGTTCCCCCGTGCCCAGCGGAGAGCTCTGAGCGGGCAGGACTGAGGGAATGGATGGAACGGAACCAGGGTGGACGGGTGTGCCACCTGGCGGGGCCAGGTAGGGGGCCCCAGCTGGGCATTTGCCCCCCTGCGCACTGCAGCCTCTGTGGGAATCCGCGGGGCTCTGTCACAAAGCACCCTGGACAGGCCCGGACAACAGAAATGCCTTTCCCATGGTCTGGAGGTAGAAGTTCAAGATCGAAGCATCAGCAGGAGGCCCCGTCTGAGTCCTCTCTCCTTGGCATGGCACGGTGTCTCCTCCCCGTCCTCGGCCGTCCCTCTGTGCGTGCCTGTGTCCTGATCGCCTCTTCCTGTGAGGACGCCAGGTAGACTGGGTTAGGACTCCGGCTGAACCCCATCTAACCTTACTCACCTCTGCCAAGGCCCCATGGCCAGCCACCGTCACCTCTGAGGTGCTGGGGTTAGGACTTCAGGACATGAAGTTGGGGAGATGTAGCTCAGCCTCCAAGAGTCTCTGTGCTTGGATGGACCTTGTGGCTGTGAAGGTGGCCTGGTGAGTGGCCGGGCACCTGCCCAGTGGGACACAGCAGCCCAAGCGCAGGACAGGACAAACAGGTACCCCATACCTCCTTCACCATAAAGATCCTGAGAGGCATTGAGTCCACACGGGAACCCCGGCTCAGAAACCAGACCGTGACGGGGTGCTGGGAGCAGGGCTTGTCTCTTCCTTTTCTTCCTTTCTTTCCTGATGGTACAAACCAGCCATCCCTTGGAGGGGGGCCCGGGGTTCTCCTGCCTGGGAAACACGGGGCCCCCCTGCAGCCATCAGACACGCCACAGCCGCCTTCACAGCAGACAGCCTGGCGCTCAGGACCCCCTTACTGCTGTAGCAGCCCGTGGCTTTCACTCCGAGGGGACACCCAAAGGTTTCTGTCCTCCAGGCCTGAGGTCCTGCGGTGAAGACGGTCCGGCCGTCTTGGGCTGGGGAGCCAGCAAGGCGCGGTGTGAGCACTCCTGGGTGTCAGGGTGTGTGCGTGTCTGGGAGCCAGAAGCGCCTTCCCTGGAGTCCAGAGCTTGTGCCCCCGTGGGACTTCTGTGCCTGATTGTGTCTCATCTCTGCCCACATATAGACAGGTGCGCGCACACACACACGGTCGTGCACACACGGGCACACACCTGCACGCATGCAAACACACACACTCTTCCTCAGACCCCCTGCTGGGGCCCACATCTTCACGTCACTCAGGGTGCTCCTGAGAGTCAGACCCGGGCTCACACTCGGGACGACCCTGGTCCCCCAGGACCCGCTTCCGGCTGCTGAGACAGGACCCCTCCAGGAGTCCTCGCTGCTGTTGGCACCGTCCCGGGGTGCCTGCCAGCGCCGCCCTCCAGGACAGCAGCCGCGCCTGCGCCGTCCGCGGCCCCGGCGGCCATGCACTGTGCTGGGTCCATCCACGGTGGTGCGGGGCTCGGACCCCGCACGCTCTGCACCGGCGCTGGCGTCTCCGCCTCTCAGGCCGTTTATCCTCCTGGAAACAGGGCAGCAATCCACTTCCACGGGAAGAGCAGGCGCACGCTCGCCGAGGGGTGCTGCACACAGATCATGGCTCGTAACTGACGCCGCCACCCCCACGCACGTCCCTGCTCCGCCAAGCCGCCACCCTGCCTCCAAAGCAACCTTGGAAGAGCCGTCTAACAGACTTGGCAAGGGGGGGCCCGAGCAGCCAGCGAGAGCCGGGCCTGGCCTGAAGCCATCTGTCCGGCTTCAAGCGCCTCCCCCTGGCCACACGTTCAGACGTTCAAGCCACATCAGCATTTTGCAAAATGCCAGCTCCAAGCAGGGGACCCTCATGAGCTGTCATTGCTGCCAACCATCGGATTTTGACATATTCTGGCGAGTGGAACTTCATTTGCATGCAGACCACCCATGGTGGCGATGTTGGGCAGCGCGTAAGGTCAAAGCGGTGCATTCCCACCTGAGGGCCCTCAGCGGAAGGAAGGGGGCAGGGCGAGGTGGTTAGCTCCGCCCATCGCGCGTCAGGTGTGGATCATGGTGGGAGACAGAATGGCAGAATCCAGGAAATGTTCAACTACGTGTCAGGTGTCACCAACCCGACTGGGTGTCATGTTGAATTTCGAGCAGAAACACTCCGCGAAGTTTCTTGAACGATGGCTGTGCCTGTTGAAGCCTTCTGTAGGGCCCCACCCCACACGCGACCTGGCTCCGGCTCTCTGCACCGTTCTCTGGGAATGCAAAGCCTGGGCAGCACCAGGCGGAGGCAAAGCGGCGCAGGGCTGGCCGGCCAGGGACCCCCAGCGGCCTCGCTCGGGGAGGAAAGCCTTGGCCGCGTGGGGGCCTGGCTCGGGCCGTCCTGGCGTGCAAGAAGCCCCACTGCCTGGCAGGACACAAGCTTGGGGACCCAGGCATAGCAGCGGGGAGGAGGCGGTGTGCAGTGGCTTGCAGAGCTGGAATGGCCCATGTGGTGAGTGGGCAGGCAGGTGACAGACAGGTACCCCGACCAGCCAGTAGGGTTTAGCACTGCCAGGACCCCAGCAGAGCACGGTGAGGAAACGGAGGCAGAACTCTTCCCGTTGGGACGGCACAGCTGCGAGTGAGGCTCAGGGACACAGAGGGGCTGAGGGGGCCTTCTGACCTCCAGGGTGCAGCTGGGTGGGGGAGGGCTCCTGAGACCTCCGCTGGCCCTGACCAGGGAGCAGGAAGCTGAGGGCGGGGGCGGTTGACCCAGATCTGGGCTGAGAGACCAAGGATGGGCTGTGGGCAGACCAGGGAGCCACGTCCCCCCAAAACCCAGTAAAGACACTCCTTCCCAGGGGACCAGGCTCCCTGGGGGCCCCAGGCCAGGCCCGCCCTGACACTGGTTTGGAGAGCTTGCTGGGCCAGCCCTGGACCACGTCCGAGCCTTCTGTCCCTCCTGCTGTGCCCTGCTGGACAGTCTCCAGCATGCCTCGTCCTCGGCCGCAGCAAACGATGCCCCGTGCAGCTGCGACACCCTTGGGTGACACGGGACGGGAACCACCGGTCGCAGCCTACGTGCAGTTTCACTGAGACCGTCCCTATCGGTTTTCGGGCTCCACCTCCAGTTGTCCCTGCACCCCACCAGGCTCCGTGCACCCCGCGCCCCCAGCAGCACCTGTTGTCATAAACTTTCTGGCTTTGTCATTCCGAGGGCTGCCAGGTGGCACCCCAGCCTAACGATGTGCTTTTTCAGATCGGTGACGTCACACGTTTGTCTCCTGCTTGGCCAGCTGCCCCGCCCTCTGCGAGCCACTAGTTTTCTGCTGGTTTTCTTGTCTTTTGGGTCTCGCTCCTCCGGACGTCCTGTTGCAACCTGACCCTTCGTGAGCACACGAACAGCAGACGTGCCCCCTGGCCCCCAGCCTGCTCCTGGGCTGTTTCTCCCGTACTGTCGCAATTCCTCACACTGCTGAGTAACGACCCTCCCCTTTCCCAAGGTGCGCGATCACCCATCAGCTTCTCACACCCTCAGGAGTCTCCCTCACATGCGCGCCCTCCGCCCACTGCCGGTCAGCCCCCCACCCCTCAGGCCCCGCTCCGCACCGGCTCTGCACCCCGAAGTCTAGGCAGAGAGCTCCCCTCCATGCCCCAAACTTCGCTCCCCTCTTGCAGAATGTTCTAGGCTACTCTAGGGTTTTCTCTAGACTAATTCAGAATCAGTTTTTCAAGTTCCAAAACTCGCTCTTGAGAGTTTGATCACGTATCGAACCCGTAAATTCATTTAGGAAGAGCCGGCAGCGCGGCAGGGCTGGCTCGTCCCGCTCAGGAGCGCGGCGTATCAGCCCGCAGGTGCCGTAGGGACTGCGCATCCCGGGCAGCCCCAAAGCCGCCGCGGGTCGCCCGTGGCTCCCCCGGGCTCGTCCTGCCTGAGCATCACAGCCATGGCTGCCATGGCTGAGAGCTGCTTCCTGAGTCTCCTGCTTTTCTGTGGGGCGGGGAGCCAGCCTGAGCAGCTCACCTGCGGCTGGGAGCAGAGGATGGATTATCGCGGGCACACGGCCCTGGCTGATGGCCTCAGCTCAGCGCGCTCGGCCCTGCTCGGCCCGCCTCCCACTGCTGAGACACGGTGTCCGGGGGGGGGGGGGGAGGTGCCAGGGCCACCCCGCAGAGGGCCTAACGCCTAATATTGTGCCACGCACCCCAGGCTTGAAAGCAGGGTCTGTCTCGTCCGAAGGCCAGTCTCCTTCCTTAGCCAAGGTCTGTCTTCACGGTATCTGTAAGAGCTGCACGTGCTTCTCCGGGAGGCTGCAGCACCCTCGCCAGGGGACTCCTGCCTTTTGGACCCGCGGCAGCGCCCGCCGCCACCGCCCCTGCTGGCGCGGGCGCCTGGCGAGAGGAAGCCCCCGCCCGCCAGCTCGCGTCCCTCCCTCGCCCACACGGGGGAGAGGAAGCCAGGGCCCCTGCCACACGCCATCAGCTCCCGGGCTGTTTTTAGAAACACGAGATAAACAGATGAGAGCGGGGCTGGGACCTGCGGGAAGCTGGGTCCCGGAGCCAGGCCACGCCCCCCGCCCCAGGGTCCACTCTGCCATGGTCTGCCGCGTGGCCGGCAGGTCCCGTGTGACCTCTGTGCCTCCAGCTCCCCCAAGGCGTGGCTTTCCGTGAATCTGCAGCACAGCTGAAGACGAGTCCCGGGCTGCAGAGAGACCTGTTGGGGGGGTGTGGTTATAAATTTGGGGGTGGGGGTTGGCGGGAATGCTCAGCGCGTTTGAATGCTGAAGTCATGATGGGCGGGAAGAACACGGGGTCCTGCGTGGCCAGAAACGTCACTGTCAGGATCTGTCACTGGCTGGAGGATGCGGGGAGACGGACTCGCTCCATCCCAGGAGGCCGTTGGCAGGGTTCGCGCTCTGAGGCAGCGACATCGGCTCACCTCGCGCCACAGGGGTGGGGGCCTGGGGGGGCGGGGCTCGGCAGCGCGGAGCGTCCCTGTCCCGCAACACCGCGGGTCTTCTGGGCGTTTCCTCTTTCGTCTCAGCAGCAGGAGGCATCCTGGCCGCCTTACCTGGAACACCTCCTGTCTGAGCCCGGGGGCCCGGCGCGGAGTCAGCGTGACGCGTCCTGTGTCCTCGACACCGCTTTGCCTGGAGGTGGCTCCTGGTTCTTGTGCTGCAGACGCCTGGGGCGTCAGCTTGAAGTGGGGTGGCGGAGGTGACGGAGGCGAAATGCTCTTCACAGTCTAATGCTGCGTGCTGGGACCTGGGCTTGTCCTCCAGAGACTCGAGGCAGATGAGCCGCAACCGGCACACCTGGCCGGCACACCTGGTGGACGCTGGGCATGTTTACCAGGATCAGAGCAGTCAGCAGAGGCGGAGAGGAAGGGGAGAGGGAGGACGAGGCGCTCTCCCTGAGAGGCCCCCCCACGCGGGTCCATGGGTCCTGCTCACAGTCTTGGTCCCACCTGTCCAACCTGCAAAACCCTTCCCCGCTTCACTACAAGGCCGCCCCCCACACACCACACATGCACACGCGCACACACATAGGCACCCGTACACGAGTGCACACACGCACACACACACACACGCACCCACACGCGCACGCACGCATGCACACGTGCATACGCATGCGCACACGCACACAGACACACAGACACACAGCCGTGCTGGGGTCTTCCCCGCCACAGCCAGCGCCGTTCCTGTTTCCACGGGAACCACGTCTCTCTGGGAGGAGTGGAGACACCTCCTTCTTGTGAGCGCATCACCGCACAGAGAGGGTGTCCGTCAAGTGTCGTCGCCATGGACACGCACGCACACTCCGCAGGACCGCACAGAGCATCTCCTCCACCGGGCCCCCAGCCAAGGACACGCTGGGTCCCGCCGAGCCCAGGGACAGTCATACCAAATGGCCAGTCCTAGAAAGCGGGGTGCCACGCAGGCCCCGGGGCAGAGCGTGTCCCTCCTCCCGCCCCCCTCCCCCAGGGCTGGGAGAGCTGGGTAGGAGAGCGAAGCGAAGGGGCATGACATGTGCTGGCGCCTGCTCTGTGCTGTCACGCCTCTGTGCTTGACTCATTCTCTTCTGTCCCTTTCAGTCACTGTGACAAACAGTCGAGATGCTAAGTCTCCATTAGGCCTCGAATGAGCTGGGACCCAGAGCGGCTGCGTGACTTCTGCAGAGCCTTTCGGGTGAGAACTGGCTGCAAACTCAGGCCTGTCTGACTTTCAAACCAGCACCTGTTGGCCATGGGCGACTCTAGAAGGACAGAGCCATCAGGTGGTACGAAAGGCACTGTCTGGGGGGTCTCATGCGTGTTCACCCACCTTCGAAGGGAAAGCCACGGTGCGAGAACCTGCCTCTCCTCGAAACCACCTCTACCTGCAGAGCAGGTAACGCCAGAGCTCGGAGAGACCAGGGTGCTCGCATGCAAGGGGCCTCCTTACCTTCTCGGGAAAAGTCAGTCCAAGTGAGACGGAACTCACGTGGCCGTGTCGGCTGTGACAGAGCTCACCTAGCACTTATTCAAGACACTTGAACACACGTGTGGCCCTCAGGGCAAAACGCTGCAAAACACTTCCTCATTTCTCTGGACTTGTACAGCAGCCTGGATAGATACAACCCCAGACGATTTTTACTGAAATTATCCAAGTAATTGCTTTTGTAAGAATATAAACTGTAATCTATACAAACTCTCTGTGAAGCGTCCTGCTGGGAGTTCTGAATTCCAAAGGAAATGATCGTAAATGGAAGCACACTAACTGAGGAAGGGAAATAAGAAGCAAAGGCCAACGGGTGGGTTTAGCATAGATGTAAAATAAAAACACACAGGAATGTTGCAACTTCCCCGAGTGGCAGAACAGCTTACATCAGGTTAACCCTTACATTAGATCAATAACAACTATAAATCTTGGAGAAAGTATAAAAACAACTTTCATTTACATACATAAAGTGGATACACAAAAAATAGTTGCATTTCTAATCTCAAAAAAAGGAAATATTCTGAAAATAAAGAATTCCATTTACAATAGCATCAAAAAGAATAAAATATTTAGGATTACTTAACCAAGGAGATGAAAGACTGTTAGAGTAAAAACTACAAAACACTGCTGAAACAAATTAAAGAAGACGTAAATAAATCAAAACACGTCCACGTTCATGGATTGGCAGACTTAATAATGTTAAGATGTCGGCATTACCCAAAGTGACCTGCAGATGCAGTGCAGCCCCTAGCAAAATCCTAATGATTTTTTTTTGCTGAGATAGAAAAACGCATCCTATAATTCATGTGGAATCTCAAGAAACCCCTAATAGCCCAAGTGATCTTGAAAAAGAAGAACAAAACGGAAGGACTCACATTTCCTGATTTCAGAACCACTACAAAGCTACAGTAATCCAAACAGGGTGGTTGGCAGAGGGACAGACGTGAAGACCAAAGGGCTCAGTCAATGACAGTGACAAATTCTGGAGAGGATATAAGAACAATGGTTGGAAGGCAGTGGAGAGGCACCCCAAGCAGGCTTTCGGATGAGCTGCAACCCCTGAAACAAGGGACTAAATTTGGGCACGTGCTACACCCATCTGGGAACTGGCTTTACTCCCAAGGGCCCCCAGCCCACAGGGCAAGCAGTCTTACTGGGCTGGGGGTGGGACATCCAAGTGCAGGACGGCCAAGGAGGCTGGACATTGGAGAAAAGCCCAGACGGGTGGAGGTCACAGGAAAGATACCTCAGATCGCATCCGAAAGCCCATCAAACCCCCGGCCCTCTCCGAGGCTGCGTGCACACAGAACAGGGCTCGAAGGAGCCTCACTGAAAAGGCATCTGGTGGGCTACGCTGAGAACTCGGCCGTGCCCCATGCTGGAGGAGTGGGGCGAGGATTTCAGCCGCACGACGTCAGAGGGGCGGGATAACCACCGTGGATATACAACGCGACCTCGCAGGGGGTGACGGTTAGGGACCTTCAGACTGAGAACAAGGGAGATCAAATAGGCTTTCCTCACGTAACCTACAGGGCTGCAAGACCAAGATGATAGATCAGTAATTTAATTACCTTCCAGAACGAATTTAACACTCTTAGGAAAGACAACAGAACCCAGAGACTACAACTCATCATCCCAAATGTCGCTTGTAAAAACAAAAGTCCCCGCGGGAGCCAGGGCCGTAATGCACAGTGCGGTGATTATGCTGAACTACACCACACAAAACCCTCCAAGTTGCTAAGGGCTAGACGTTAACTGCTGCCACCACAGAAAGCAAATGGCAATTATGTGACGTGATGGAGGTGTGAGCTAAGGCCCCAGTGGTTACCGTAATGCAACACATCAGTGTATCAGATCGGCACGCATACGCCTTAAACTTACACAATGTCACATGTTGACGATATTTCAATTAAAGAAACAAAAACGAAAATGATCAGACAGGGGATGAAGCCAGAATCTTTCATGGAAAGTCAAAAGGAAAGAAATAGTTAATAGAAATAAATACAGACCTGCTCTATGTGTTAAAATTACAAGAAAGGGCCCCTAAAATGCCTGTGATGACTAGCGTAAAATATCTGTAGGTTAAAACATATATAACGAGTGGAGAGGTAGGAGGTTTAAAAAGAGTTATCAAAACAAATGGCACAATTCATTCGACCCTGCACTAGGAAAGATCATTAAACTTGAAGACAGGGTATGAGAGTTTGAATACACTAAGCATGGAGAAAAAAAAGTAGAAAAAAATGAACCTGGGAAACAATATTCAGCAATCTAGCATATGTGTAACTGGGACTAGAGAAAAAAATATATTGAAATTTTATCACCTGAAATTTTCTGTAATTAAAACATCAGTCTACCAATCTAAGAAATTCAGTAGAACCATGCAAAATAAATACAAAACACAATTAGACACATCATCGGCAAACTGCTAGACATCCTCGCTGAAGAGAAAATCCTAAAGGCATCCAGAGGGGGGGAAAGGACATTACAGACAAAGACAAAGATAAAAATAACAGCTGATTTTTCACTAGAAGCCGTGAGGCCAGACAGTGGAGTGCCATCTTTAAATGTCAACCTAAAATTCTATAAGCAGCAAAAACGCTTTCAAAGTTGAGGGTTAAATAAAGATACTTCCACATAAATGAAAACCGAGAGAGAATTCATCAACATACTCCCACACTGGAACAAAAAGTCCCCCAGCTACAGCGAAGAAGAGACAGCACTAGAAATGCAAGCATGTGGGTCCGTAAGATGACTTTTTCCTTAAATTCTTGAAAAGTCAGTTGACAAAATAAGCTAAAGAGATGACAGAATTAGAATATCACCCTTTGCAATGCCAAATGAATGAGTAGATACAGGCATTAAAAATCTGTGGCTTTTCTCAGGACAAAAAGAGATACAATCAGGAATTATGCACCTCCCGCTGCCTGGCAGACACCAAATAGCATCCTCAGAAGGGGACTGAGCCCGCGTGTGACCCAGCCCGGGACCCAGCAGCCAGCACGCAGGACGTGCAGCTGAGGGTCACGCCAAGAATGCTATCAGCAAAACCCAGACTCTGGGGGAGCCTGGAAGTCAAAGGCACCAGGCCTCCCCGCGGACAATGGCGAGGCTCGGAAAGAAATTGGAGGCACTTATGGGATAAAAGATACTTAAAGGATGTGTCACATTTTAAAAATTGGGCAAGGCTGAGCAGCAAAGTCCGGGGATTCATCTTTGGGTGATAAAACTTTTTAAAAAGATGTAATTACTGTGAAAATCAGAAATAGTGGTTACTTGTGGGGGTAGAGAGGGGTGTGGGGAAGATTCGATTGAGCTGACGCTCGGGGACAGGGCGACGAAGGTGGGGGACTGAGTTCTCCTTCTTGCGTGGTGGCAGTCACCAAGGTGTTCGCCTCGGAGTACATCATAGACCACACGTTTGTTTTGTGTGGTTCTCTGTATCTGTGTTTTATTTTATAATAAGAAGATTATTAAAAAGTATTGATACTCTAAAGCAAAAATACTGACAATTTAGTTGAAGTTTAAAGCATAAGTCGAAGTAAAACGACGCGCCTGCCTGCAGGGGGAACTTGCCACCCCGCTGCTCAAGGCCAAGGGGAAGCTGGCCCCTAGGAACAGAGAGAGTGATTTCTGGGCTCGCACGGGGCAGGTGCGGGTGGGCGTGTTTCTTGTTCCGACAGTGAGACCCGTGATTCATAGGCGTCTGCGGGTGTTCAGACAGCCTTGCCTGGGAGCAAAGAGGAGTCATCACCAGACTAATCGAGGCTCCAACCCAGCCCAACCAAGCTCAGAAGGGGACAGGCTCAGATAAAACCACTTCCATGCAGCTTAAAAAACGTTCACAGCAACACAAAACCACCCAGCACGCGACCAGACAAAGCTCGCAGCATCCGGTCAAATGTCAGCAGGCAAAGAAGCGGGAAAACATGCTAATGAGAAAATCACCCGATGGGGAGTAGTGTAGAACAGACACGGATTAGCGGAAACGGGCGAGGACATTGAAATGGCTCTTACAACTATATCCGCACGTTCAAGCAGATCGAGGCGAGATCGAACTTATCAAGTCACGACGTAGAGGACACGGAGGACCCAAACGGAACCTCCAGAGATGTGAACTCTTCTGTCAATGAGACAGGAAAAAAGGAAATATGGAAAACAGCATCAAAAAGGTAGGACGATTACAAACAAACAGGAGGTAGCATTGAACCGAATATTATCGGTAATTCCTTTAAATGTTCCCAATACCCCAACTAGAAAGTAGAGATTTTCAGATTGGACAAAGGAATAAAGACTCAGCTCTGTGCTGCCTACAAAAAAGCCTATTCTTAATATAAAAACACAGATAGGATAAAAGTAAAATGAAGAATGTTATACCACACAAATGCTTGTCAAAAAGGAAAAAGTAGTTACAGTAATATCAGGCAAAGTGGATTTTGGAACCACGATGTTACCAGGGATTTAAAATAAGTTCATGTCCCATGATAAAGAGGTCAGCCCATCCGGAGGATACAAAAACCCTAAACATTGATGCACTTACTAACCAAGATTCAGAATGCGTGAAGCAAAAACCGATAGCAACACCAGGAAAACAGACGAACCCACGTCAGTAGGTTTAACACCTGTCTTTCAATAACTGGTGGGGCAAGCCCGCGAGTCTTGAGGACTAGAAGACTCTAACAGCACTATTAGCCCTCTGACCCGACCGACACTTTAAAGCACATTTCCTTCAAGTGCCCGTGGACCGTTTACCAAGGCAGGTCATGTTCCGGGCCATTAAAACACGATGTCAAGACATTCAAAAGGATTCGGGTCGTATGAAATACGTTCTGGGACCACAATGGCCTTAAGTTAGAAATCAATAGTAAAGAGACTTCTGGAAAGTCCCCAAAGAGTTGGAAACGAAAAACACGCTTGAAAATAACCATGCGTCAACAAAGAAACCCAAAGGGAGATGAGGAAGTAGTTCGAGCTGAATGGACATTGAAACAGAGCTAGCAGGATGGATTAAAGAGGAGCCAGAGAAAACAGAAATTAAGCAGAAGTGAGGAGACAATCAGATAAGAAATCAATGGCGTTGAGAACAGAGAGGCAGTAGAGAAAATTGATGAAGCCTAAGTCCATTTTTTTTTTCAGAAGATCATTAAAATTGGTAAACTTCTAACCAGGCCAATTAGGAAAAAAGAGAGAAGACATAAGTTATTAATATAAAATGAGAAAGATAACACCGTTACAGATTAAACAGACATTATGAGAATAATGAGGAAATATTTTGAACTTTATTCCAATGAATGTGACAACTTAGGTAAAATTCACTAATTCTCTAAGTACACAAGCAACCAGAGTTCTCTGAAGAGGCAATGACTAACTGGCACATAACCCTTTATCTGTTCGAAGAGGATGAATTTATAGCTGAAAACTTTTCCACAAGGTAAACTCATGATTTTTGACAAAGCGCCCCCATGCCGCAGTGAGGAATGATGGTTTTTTTCAATAACGGTGTCGGGTCCATTGGGTATTCATATGGGGAAAAAAAGAGCTGACCTTCACCTCGTATCATTTAAAAGTTGTTTAAAAACCACATCGAAACACCAGTTCCAGGTAAATTTTAGACCAAAAAGTGAAAAGTAAAACAATAAAGCTTCCAAAGGCAGCAAAGCTTACCTCCATGACCTTGAGGTATGAGCCATGAAGGAAAAGAATGACACGTTGCCTTTTATTAGAACTGAGGATTTATATCCATTAAAAGACTCACATCCTATATACCTAAAAGAGAACGCCTATAAATCAACAGGAAAAACACAAATAACCCTTTTTTATGGCAAATAACTTGAACAGGAGTTTCATGAGGAAAATATCAAATTGGATAGTAGAGAAATGTGCTCATTAGTCATCAAAAAATGTCCATTAAACTCACAAAACAATCCCACTACACAAAGTGGCTAAATTTTTAAGTCAAAAGTCATGAACGCCGGCGAAGACGCGAAGCAGCTGGAACCACCCCGCCGGCGGGCGGTGGGCTGGTCCGGCCGCTCTGAGGCGCTGTTTGCCAGGGTCTCGGAAGCTGCCCACGCCCCCCCACCCAGGTCCACTAACTGCCCTCCTCGCCAGCTTCCCAACACGAACGCCCGCAGTCACCCGGAGACACGCAGGCGAAGGTTTGTGGCAGTTGCGATCATCATCACTGAAGGTGTAAAACGATTATACTGCCCGTCAACAACGGAGAAATACATCTTCCTGCAGTCGCATGTGAGTGACAGGACAGTAAAAGGAGAGGGTTACTGCCGCTCGCGAGGACATGGACGACTCGCACGCGTGGTGTTGGGAGGGAGAAGCCAGACGCAAAAGGGCTCAGAGCGAGCGGTGCAGGTTCCGTGGGGCCGCGATCTAGGGCGCGTGGGGCCGTAAGTGAGGATGGCGTTTGCCTTTGAGGACGGGATGGGGCGGGGCGGGGCTTCCGGATGCCGGCCAGGTTCTGTTTGTCCCCTGGCCGAGTTCACTCATCAGCCTGTTCACTCGTGATGCGAGCCTGCCTGTTTCCTCGTCTGCAGCATGAGGCGGCTGAGCTGCGACGTCGCCCACGGAGCATGCTGTATGCGTGTCTGCAGCTGTTGCTCTCGGGACTATTAGTCTGTGATGCTGGGCCCCGGGAGGGAACGTCCTCGCAGGCTGTGGGCGAGTCTGAGAAAAAGTGGCCTTGTGAGGATGGCGAGAATCTGCGGCATCTCACGTCAGGTCAGTGGGGGCTTGCTGGCTCCCTCCTGTCCGCCCGCCTCCAGGCACCTCAACCAGATGCCCCGGCAAGACAAAGACTCATGCATGAAGCCCAGCCATGGTCAACCCCGTCCCCATGTCCCGGGACAAAGCCGCTGCCCAGAGGGGTCAGGCACCCTTCAGGCATCCTCGTGGGTGTGGGACAGCATGGGTCAGGGCTCTCTCCTCCCCTCCGGACTTTCCCAGCCCACGCTGAGCTTGTGTCCTATGGGGTCCTGCTTCCCTGGTTAGACGCACATGCCTCGTGTCCTGTGGCTGAGCATGGTGCCCACCACCACGAGGCCCTGGAACATGCTGGGGTGGGGATGGGGGGACGCACTCACACAAGCCCAGCGACCGATGGACTCTCGCCGCCCCCACACACCTCTTCAGCGGCAGCCGGGAGCCAGCGCGCTTGGACGGCCAGCATGCTAATTACAGTGCGAAGGGCCGCGCGCGGACCCAGCGCTTCTCTGCACCACGTTTCCTGCTCTTTATGAGGGACCAATTACAAGCTCTTTCCTGTCGTCGCTTGTCTGACAGTTTTGCCAATTTGCAGTCTGATGTGCGGAGCTAATTAGAACCGAAGGCCACCACGGGTCCTCTGTCCGGGGGGCTGGGGCGCAGGAACGTGGGGGACGAGGCTCCGGGGGACGCGGTGTCCGCGGATAAACCAGCCCTTCGAAGGAATCAATTAACATTCACGGGCTGCTCTGCCAGGCAGGGCGCTGGACGGAGAACGAGATCGATGTGTTCTCGCCGATGGCGCCGGGTACGAACCACAGGACACGCGGACCGGAGCGCGCAGGCGTGGTGGCGGCCACCCTGCCCCCGCCGTGATGTTTCCCCTGGGAACCTGAGGCCCCTGAGGTGAGGGACTCAAATTCCTGTCTCATAAGTCCCCCGGCAGCTCCGCAAGGTGGTTGTCACCACCCTCATTTCACAGATGGGGGCCCAAAGCCCAAGGTCGGGGCTGCAAAGGGCCCGCAGCCGCAGGGCGCGGATTCTGCGCCCAAACCGAAGCCCTCTCCGCAACGCGCAGGTGCTGAGGAAAGTCACCCGGATGGCGAAGGGGACACCGCTCTGTCACGGGGGTCCCAGCCGTGGTTCTCTCCGTGTATGTGGGACACGTGCGTACACACACACGTACCCCTTCTACACGACGCGCGCGTACACGCACCCCTTCCTACACGGGCACGCGCACGCATGTACACGTAACCCTTCTACACGGGCGTGCACGCGCACGCGCACATTCCCCTTCTGCACAGGCCGCGCGCGCGCGCACGCACACGTCTCCCAAGGCGCCGTAAGGGATGAATCCGCCGATGAGCTGCCACGCGTTGATTCAGGCCCTGAAATGCGGTCAGGTACCGGAAACGGCCGCCGCGTCTGGAGGGAGTGGAGCCGCGGGGCCGCGGGGCGCGGGGTCTCCGCCCCGAGGCGCGAGCGGCCGCCATTGCTTGTGCGCCGGGTGCTGAGGAGTCGGGCTGGCGGTGGGCACCTCGGCTCTGCAGCACCGAGTATCGGTATTGCAGCACCCAGCGCCGGCCGTGGCGGCTACCCAGCTCCGCCGATCGTTCGCCCCTCCATCCTTCTCACTGTGTCTTTCCTGGCCAGTGGGGGCGCTCGCCCAGGGAACCCCATAATGGCTTTCCACGTGTTGGTGATTTTAATTACCTTTCCATGGCTATGCAAATCTCCCTTCGCTTAATCGGGGGCAAAGTAGCGAGACAGAAGCCTTGGAGGGGGCTGCACCACCGAGGCCGGGGCGCCGAGGGGGCAGGACGAGGCAACGCGTCCAGCCCAGTGGAAAGGAGGCGGAGGGCCGGCCGGCGCCCCGCGGCAGCTTCTCAGAGCTGAGGCAGACCCCGGGGAGCCCCGGCCGGCAGGCGGACAGCATCCCCATCTCGGAGAGCTGCTGGAGCAAGGCTTCACTCACGTGATTCATTTAGTTCACTGGAGGGGAAACTGAGGCTCGGAGAAGGAAAGCGAGAGCGCAGCCAGCGTGTGGGTCTGGGCTTTGTCCCCATATGTGTGTGTGGCCAGGACCTTGAGAACTGTCTACACCCGGTGCTGCCTTGTCTTCCTCCCGTGGGACTGGGATCTCCAGGACACCGGTGGCCCGAGTCACACTGAGCTCGCCAGCTTCCCGCTCAGCATTGCTTTGCCGTGGGACAGAAAGGACGGTTGGGGAGCAAAGAAACAAGTAACAAGACACACACACGTGCGTGCACACGCACTTGCTCCCTTCCCCCCGGCGGATCAATTAACTCCTCCACCCGAGTAAACTGTGAGGAAACATCCAATAACTCCCCGAATGCTCCGTGTGGGCCCCGGTGGCTCATTAGATTGTACAAGGTGCGGGTAATTACCCGGAAAAGACGTGCGACTTTCCTGCGCCGAATGCCCTCTCCTCGCTCCTGCTTCCCTTCAGGCGACAGGGAAAGAGTTGTGGCCCACGACCAAGACTGGCACTGTGTGTGTGCGCACACGCGTGGTGCACATGTATGTGCGCCTCTGCACACGCTTGTGTGTGCATGCATGCGCACATGTGTGTGCCTGTGCGTGCATGTATGTGTGCATGTGTGTGCACACATGTGTATGTGTTTGTGTGTGCGCGTGTGCCTGTGGGCGGCCTCGTTTGGGATTCAGGGTCCCACCTCATGCTGACGGTGGGCAGAAAGCCGAGGAGGCCGCCGTCCCCGCAGGGACACAGCTGGTCCCCATGGAAACCGGCCCCATGGGCTTGCTCTTCATTTACCCAGCGGCCGTGGGGGGCCGTGGGCGGCTGTGGGCCAGCAGTCCAGGCGACAGGAGGCAAGTTCGCAGAGCGCGCACGGGCAGGACGAGGACGGGCTGCCCAGCGGTCTGGCCTCTAGGTAAGTGCTAGCTCCAATGTGCGCCGGCACCTCTGTTACAGGCCAAGGGCCGGGGCCGGGGCCGGCTGGGCAGCTCCCGCAGCACTGTGAGTGAGTCTTCTCTCCTTCAGGAGGTTCCACGACCGAGTCCCCATCACAGAGCTGCGCCAGGCGAGCCTGCCCTGATAACCTCTCACCTCAAGCCCCTCGCGTTCCGCGTCCTTCTTGCAGGGCAGAGCCCTTGCCCGTTGGGGACATATCGTCATTTCAGCTAGAAGCTGCCACCCCGCGACAGAGGCTGTCTCCCGCGAACTTTCCTTTCCCCGCGGGGCTCAGGAGCCGTTTGCAGAGGGGCAAGCGACAGCAAGGTGGCACGGTGGGCAGAGGCGCGCCCTGCTCCCGTCGAGCGCCCCCCCCAACTCGGCCCCTCCGATTCGAGGCGCCAGACGCCGCTGTTTGGCTGGCCGTGCAGAGGGGACGTGCAGGAGCCCGGCTGCCATGTGAAATCTCCTCCCGGCTCCTCTTTGTGATTTTCGGGCTAAAAATAAAATCGCCGGGACCCCGGTCGCTGCCATTGTTCCCGGGACTGAAACGTGATGAGCGCCTGATCAGAATCACCCTGCGTTGTTGATGGGGAAGCAACCAGCACTTATCTCCCAGCGACTTCAAAAATAGAGCTGCTTCCCTTTGTGCCGGGGCAAAGCAATAATTTAGATAATTGAAACTCTGAAATGAGTTGGAGACAAATTGCTGTGGCTTTGGGCCTTTTTATGATACTTTCTCTTTGTGTCAGAAAGAATAGAATCAGAAGCAGAGTGTTTCGCTCACACAAAGACCCCAGGCAGGATGAGGGGGGCCGTGTGCGCCGCGCCCCTCCAAGGTCCCCAGCCGCCAAATCGGAGACCACTGTCCTCCGCCACGTCGGGGAGCAGCGCCCGCCCGGCTTCCGGGGGCGCGAGCCTCCTTGCTCACTGGGTGCTGTAAGGGTTGAGGGTCCCCACGGGGGCCGGGAGCCCTAGGGTGGGCAGAAGAGGGTGGTGTCCTGGGTGAACCCGTGAGGTGGTTCCTCACCCCGGGACTAGTGAGTGACAGGGCTCTGCTGGGGTTTCAGACAGCTGGCAACTGCGTGACCCGGAAACAGTCAGGTTTCCTCGACTGTAAGTTAGGGGCCACAATAATGGGGAGCACAGGGACTAAGTTGATTCATAACAGCATCAGGCCAGGTGAAGCAATCCACAAAGCTCCCTCCTCATGCACTCACCACCTGTTCACCTCTCCATCACCATCGACCCTTCCCTTCTTCGCCGGTACCAGCAGGGCAGACCTGGACACACTTGACCACTTTGTTCCAAGGCTTGTGACAAAGTTTGCTAGGACCAGGATTCGTAACCAAGTCACCTGGTCCCAACCCCATGATTTTTCCACAGTCCCGTGTAGCACGGCAGGCCACGGCTGAGAGGCCCCGAGGCTGGGCGGGGCTGCTTGTCCCTGGGGACTGCGCGGACACACGTCCCCACCGCTGACCCCGGGCCTCGCCCCCTGTGCTGGAGCAGGGGGACAGAGGAGGCGGGTCCCGAGTTGCCATGGCGAGCAGGGCTCCCCGCTGGCTGGCAAGGGCCCGAGAAGTCCGCGTCACTGCCAGCCGCGGGCGGGGCGCGGTGGCTCCGGCACCCCGGTGGCGCCTGCCCGCCCCACACGCTCCGTGGTGCTTTCCCGGGCCTGCTACGACGTGCCACACACGGTGACCTGGGGCCGCAGGAACGTGTCCCGTGGCGGCGCTGGAGGCCAAAGGCCTGCAGTGGACATGCTGGGAGCAGTGGCCCCTCCCCGAGGCTCGGACGCAGGGCCCGCTCCGTGCCCGCTCCCACCCCTGTGTCCCCCAGCCCTGGCCTCATCACACAGTCTCTGCCCGTCCGTGCGTCCCTCTGTCCCTCCTGTGATCATGAAGACGCCAGCCATGGACTGACGGCCTCACGAGTGTGTCTCGTCAACGCATCTCGTCGTCAGGGTCCTATTCTCCAGGTCCGGGCGGACCTGAATTTGGGGGACACCGTCCAGCCCCGTCCCGGCATGACTCAGGTAACAGACGTTGCAGAAGTGCCCCTGTGTGCCAGCACTCCGGGGCATCACCTGGGGAGAGACCCCTGCGGTGGGGGGCTGAGACGGCGGGCTCGGGCGAGCGCACAGTCCGACGGCAGAGGCAGAGGCGCCATCGGACGGGCCCACGCGGCGCGGAGCGTGTGGCGAGGGCGGAGCGGCCGGCTCCGTGTCCCCGCGGCCGGCGCTGGTGCCGCGTGAGCCCCTGTCCTGCCCACGTCCCTGCCTCCGGCACCCAGTCCAGGGCCGTGGGGACCGTCCCCCACCGGTGCGCGGCCCCCGCCTGTCTGCTGGCATCTCCGCTCTGAGCAGAAGCCATCTGTGAGCGATCGCGGGCCAGGTCGGCGTGGCGGCGGCCCAGCTGGAGCGGCGCGTGGTCTGCTCGGCGGGGCTGGCCCGGGCCCCTGGCTGCCGGCCGCAGCTCTCGACAGCACCGTGGGGCCCATCCGTCACGCCAGAGTCCCCGGGCGCACGTCGCCCCGCTGAGTGGGAAATCGGACAAGCCTCCCAGCTTCCTCTGGCTCTGACCCGGTTTTCTGGGAGGCAGCACCCCTCACCGACATCCCTGGGGAGCCCCCCCCGAAAGCAGAGCACGGGCTCCCGCCCTGCACCTCCCGCCTGCACCTCCCAGCCTTCCTCACGGCCCCTCCCACGGCCCCTTCCCGCCGGACCCCAAAGTGGGTGTCAGCCCTGAGGCCTGAGTCCAGGGAGCACCGCGGCCACCACACGGAGCTCAGCGTCACAGGCAGTTTCCGTGCGCGCTCCTGGGAGCGTCCGACGGCACAGACGAGTCTCGGGTGCCTTCCCAGTCAGCGACCCTGAGGTCGCCATCGGTCAGTCAGGCGATTGGAAGCCAGCGTCTGGACGTCTCTGCTGCTCCCCGGAGCGCTCGATCGCTCTGGCCCCGCGGCTGGCCCCCGTCCAGCCACCTGCATGTGGCTCCTGCGGCCGGGCCTTCGCCCCCCCACCCCGTGTTAGAGGCCCGTGGCTGCCAAAACAAATGGCCGCAAGCCGGGGCCCTGAAACTGCCGAGGCCTGTTCTCTCACTGTCCCGAGTCCCAGCGTCGGACACCAGGGTGTCGTACGTTGTGCTCCTGCCGGGGGCTGCAGGGGAGGACCGTTCGGCCTCCTCTGGGTCCCTGGGCTTCAGGCCGCGTCTTCACAGGGTCCCTTCTCTCCTCTGTCTCTTTACAAGCACGGTCATCGCTGGACGTAGGATGCCACGGGTCATCCAGAATGACAGCCTTGCGTCCAGCTGCCTAACCTGCTTCCACCTGCAAAGAGCCGGCTTCTGCTCGGCCCAAGGTCAGGGCTCCGTGGCCGTCTCCTCCTCGGTCACTGCCTGGTCCGCCCACGTCTGACCCAAGTGGCCCAGCAGTGAAGCGGGCCGAGGCCCTGATGAGCAGCCCCGGCCAGCGGGGACCAGTAGCAGCTGAGGGCCGCGCCCGCCACCCCAGACGCTCGGAAACGACCAGGCCGGGAGCCCGTATGCCAGGACACGAGGGCTGCTTCGTCCCCACGCCGGGCGTGCGCGTCGAACGCTCGTCCGTCCATCGTGCATCCCTCCACGCGTTCGGGACATCGTTCGGGAATGCTGGGCGGGCGCCCGGGTTCCCGCACGGCTGTCGGCAGACACGGGCGGCCGCGGGTCAGTGACAGCGGGGGGCACCTCGGCAGCAGCTGCCGCCCCGGCGACCTGACCCTTGACTCCAGCCTGCTCGGGGCCGGCCGCGGCCAGCTGCAATCTGGTGCCCACGCCAGGCCGACGGCGAACCAGGCCACGGCCCGGCCTTGCGGGGTGTCAGCAGCGGCTCCGACACAAGCGGGAACAGCTCCGGATAGAGGGCGCTGCCCAGGGGCTCGCACTGCGCGCCGCGGGGACGTGATCACCCGGGGGACGGGGGCTCAGCCGCACCGCGCACGGCCACCGTCACCGCTCGGGGCGTCTGTGGCATGGACGAGCGTGCCCAGCCCCTCCACCGGTGTCTGATGCTAGCAACGCCCGTGGGCGAGTCCTGGAGCCCGGCTTCCAGGAAGGGGCACCGGGCACAGATGCGCCAAGGACGACGCAAGGTCGCGCATCGTGCGGGCGGCAGGGCCGACCCCAAGGTCTTTGGCCTCTGGAATCTGCAGCTTTTCCTACGTGACAAGCTTTTAGCTGTTCAAAGTAAGTAAAACATCCTCTCTCTCTCTCTCTCTCTCTCTCTCTCCCTCTCCCTCTCCTCCCCTCTCCTCCCCCCGCCCTGTGTGCATACGCATGTGCACGCACACTCATGCACACCAGCAGTGTGGGCCCAGTCCAGGAACCTGGCTTCCACGGTCTCGTGTCAGGGCCGAGAGGAGTCTGAGAAGCCGAGCGGGCTGCCCGCGCGGGCCTCCGACCCGCGACCCCTCCCCACGCCGGCCTTGGAGCAGGCTGCTGGCAGAAGCCACTCACTGTCGGCGTGTGGCCGGGCTCCCTGCTGAGCGCCTGCAGTGTCACTGTTCTCAGGGTTGATTAAAGAGAGTGACGATCTGGGTTAACGATGTAGCAATTGCCCGGGCGATCGGAATTGGTGGGGGGGACATTAGGGGAGCTGACCCAGTTCTGTCCACCACTCCGACAGCCAAGGAGCTGTGGGAAGCAGGAGGGGGCTCCGGGTTTATGGAGCCCCCACTATGCGCCGGCACCTCGTAAGCCCGGCTCCTCCCTTCTCTAAAACGGCAATGGCCCCGGACGTGGGCGCCGCCGGCAGTCCACACACCCATCGCCGCGGTGAGGCCGGCTGTCATGTGCAGCAGCTGAGGCTCTGGAGTTCACCGAGCTGCAGAGACTCCCAGGCACCGAGGGTCACGGGCGGGACACGGCACCGGGAGGGGGCTGGGGCAGGAGGCGCAGGTGCAGACGCGGCCGAGCGCCGTGTGGACCCCGCTCTCCCGTCCTGCCTTTTTCTCCGATGCTCAGAGAATGTCCACTTCCTGTGTCGTCCGACAAAGCCCGTTCTTTGCCACGAGCATCCCGGTTTGGAGTTGATCATTCACCACCCGTTCGCCCCGCAAGCTCGTGCGGACCGGGCAGCCCCTGCCCGAGCCTCGGCAGTGCTGTGGGCGGGGTGGTCGTGGAGCTGGCCTCGGGCTCCCGGCCCGGCCGCGGTGCTCCCCACTGGACCGCGATGACCGGGGACCCCCGGGCCCATCCGCGTCAGCGGTGGGAGGAAGCTCTGCTCCTGACTGCGCTCGTCACAAGACCAGAGGTGCAGAGCGTCCAGGCCGGGGGCACTCAGCACCGCGGCCATGTTCCTGTTCTTACTTTGGAGGGTCAGGGCTCAGTGTGCGACAGGGTCAGAGGTCAGCGTGTGACCAGGTCCGGGCTCCCCACGTGCTGGGGCTTGAGCTTCGTCTGGAACCATGGTGAAGTCCAGTAGCTGGCCAGGATGAAGGCCCTACTTTTAACCAGTCAGCTCTCAGCCTGCGGGCAGGACGAGGGCTCGGTCCGACGGAGCTCACAGCCCACCCGGTGTCCAGGGTGGGGGTCTGTGTGCGGCAGGGGTTCTGGGACTGGGGCTCGGGGCATGGTCCTGGTCAGAGCCCAGTACGTGTGTGGGATCAGGGCTCAGTCTCAACCCTGGGGCCGGGCTCTGCACCTGCCCGCTACAGCCCCTGCCCACCCCTCGGAGAACAGCCCCTCGTCCTGCTCTGGCCCCAGGGTGGCCTGGCCTCGGGACCTGAGCACTTTTCCTGCAGAAATCCCCTTTGGCACTGGCCCGGTGATGTTTAAATCCCCATCTCATCTGGGGGCTTCGTCAGGGGACAGGTGCTGAGAGCCGGGGTGCTCGGGAGAAAGTGAGGCCTGGTGGCCTGGACGACTCCCCCATAGCCCAATCACGGCCCCACACGCCTGGACTTGCACGAATCTCTAAGCCGATTAAGCAGCGAGGTTTAGAGCCAGCGAAGCAGGCGCCCGCCGCGCCCTGAGGATTAATTGTGCCCATCCTAGCTGGGTCCAAGGCCGGTTCATTATCTCTCCCCGCAGCCCGCGCCTCCCCCAACTGCTTCCTGGGTCGTCAGTGGCGCCACACGCGAAATCCGAGTCACCCCGACGCCTCCTCGCTCAGCCCCCACTCCGCCCACCACGCCCGTCCCAGGCCCCAGCCCTTCTCTCCGACCCACCGCCCGGCCTGCCACGCACCCTCCGGCCTAGTTGCTTTTGACAGCCTCCAAGGGGCCCTGACACTTGCCCCCCCACGGTGCCCATTCCTGCCTCAGCTGATACTCGGGGCCCCTAAGGGGGAGCAGGGAGCTGCTGGCCGCGTCCGGCCCACGTCCGCACACCCAGCCTCTCCGCCGAGCTCCAGGACTGTCATCTCCAGCCCCTTCCCAGCCGCCCGCCCGGACGCCCACCCACCGGGGCTCCCAGCGCCCCACCCCTGAGAGGCCACCTTCTGCCTCCAGTGGACATCGGGAAGCCTGGCCCTCAGGCCACACGCGTTTCCACACGGACGAGGAAGCAGCCAGAGTCGGGCCGAGCCAGCGGTCGCCGTGACTGGCACCCGGTGCCGACAGAGGTAGTGACGCCCGCACACCGCCACCCGTCCCCCCCGGGGCCTTTGGCAGGAAGCATTTCTCCAGCTTCCAAGACATAAACGGCAACTGGCTGAGGCTCCCGCGCCCCCGGGCCCGGCTGCGCCAGCTCCCTGGGCGGCGGACAGCTGCTGCCCGCTGTGGCTGGCATATGCTCGCCCGCCTTGCTCCCGCCAGCCCGGGCCCGTCTGGAGCGGTGACGGGAATGCGCTCTGGAGCCCGGCCCCCATCCTGCTGGCCCCAGGCACTGTGCCTGCCCCCCAGGGGGCGGCACCCGAGCCCAGCATTGACGAGGCCACCTCTTGGCTCGGTGGTCGTGGGGCAGGCCAAGCCCTCCCCTCCAGCCTCATGGCCTCATCCGTCCTCAGAGTCAGGCCCCATGGTCTCTGCAACCTGAGCCAGCGCCGGAAAGACCCGCAAGGCCCACCTAGGATGCGGGACACAGACAGGTGCGGCTGACCACAGGACGCCCCTCCCCTTCTCCCAGCGATGCCTGGGAGACAAGCATCATGGGGAGACCGAGACCAAGGCCGCCCTCCTGGAAGCCCGCTCCAGACTGTCCCCCGCCCTCCTGGAAGCCCGCTCCAGACTGACCCCCGTCCCCTGGAAGCCCGCTCCAGACTGTCCCCCGCCCTCCTGGAAGCCCGCTCCAGACTGTCCCCCGCCCTCCTGGAAGCCCGCTCCAGACTGTCCCCCGCCCTCCTGGAAGCCCGCTCCAGACTGTCCCCCGCCCTCCTGGAAGCCCGCTCCAGACTGTCCCCCACCCTCAGCCCGGCCTGTCCGGAGGTGAGCGAGGCTGCTGTCCTCTGTACAGCCCGGGGGAGGGGGGGCGCAGAGCGCTATCTCCCCGCTGGGCGGGCGTCAGTGGGGTGGGGTGGGGGACGAGGGACCCGAGGTCTTCAGGGCTTTCACGGCCAGTCAGTGGGGACCACCCCAACCACGGCAGGGGTGAGGGGACGACCGGTCACTTCTGGCACTTGGTCCACTTGGTCGTGGCCTTGATCTCGGCCCCCCAGGGCCCTGCGCAGCTTCCGAGGGCCAGCAGACGCTTGGTAACGTTTGCTCTGGGCATTAACTGGGTAACGTCAGGTGCGGGAGTCTAAGTGTCCCCGAGGACAGGGCTGCATGCCTGCCGACCTCATGATTGGTCTCTGCTCCCTCAGCCTCCCTTTGCTCTGGACCTCGGGGGGCCGTTGACGCTGGTGCTGCCATCCTGGGGCCCTTCCTCCACCCCTCCCGAGGGCTCCGCCCTTGGCAGGGGCCGTCCTGGGCCTCCTCCCGCCCGTGGGGCCTGCCCACCCGACACTCCCCGTTCAGGCCATTAACTGTCTGGCTGCCTTTGTCCCCAAGTGTCAGGCGTCACTCAGGAGGCTATGACAAGTCACGGGCACCACTGGACCCCGGGCGCATGTCCCGGCTTGCTCCCCGCCTTCCCGACCGCCTCTGGTCCTCCCTGCCCCTCTGCTGGGCCTGGTCGCGAGGGTGTCACGTTCCCTGAAGAGTTGGGGTTACCTCTCTGCCTCACAGGCCCCAGGTAGGAGCCCCACGCTCAGGCCCCTGGGACCGCAGCTCTGGACCCTCGTCCCCTGGCCACACACACAGCTGAAGAGGAGAATACCCTCATGACCACGGGCACCCCAGCACTAAGCCAGCTCCCTGGTAAACTGTGCTGCCATGGGCGTCTGAGCGGGGACCCCAAGGCTCATGGACGTGGAGGCGGGAGATGGCAGGATGCCGACCCCACGCCGTGTCCGCATCCCACCGTTCAGCTCGGGGCCTCAGTCCCCGCAGAGGCAGGACCGTCCCTAGGGAGAAATGTGGTGTCAAGGCGTGAGGGTGGCATGGAGCAGTGGCAGGCACCAGACCGTGTCTGCGGCCTGGAGACCGAGGTCTGGCCTCCTGCCCCCCGGGGTAAGCGTGCCCCCCGCCCCCGCCTGACCGCTGCCCACCGCGTCACCCGCCCCCGCCTGACCGCCCACTTGGACGCTGACGGTGGCCTGAACCACACCAGGATGCTGACCCCTTGTTGACCCACAAGGTGCGCACGCTTCTCACCGCTCCGGGCGGCGGTCCCAGAGGCTCTCGGCTCCAGGCCGCCAGCGCTGCTGTACTCGCTGTCCCTGTCACCGCCAGAAAATGAGGAACAGTGTCTGAGAGAAGCCTCCTGGGCGTGACGTCTGTCGGCTGTCAGAGGCCTGGGGCTTGACATGACAATTATTCCTTCAGCACTCTGTCTCCAGAAGCCTCCGGGCTGTGGCCCAGTGGCAGGCCAGGGCCAGAGCCAACGAGAGTGACAGGAACAGAGGCCCGGTGGCCGCGCTGCTGCATGCTCGAAGAAGTGACAGGACCAAGGCCAAAGCCCTCGGCCACCCGGCGGGCTCTGGGAACCCTGAGCCAACGCGCCGGCTCGGCCGTCTGCCACAGGCAGGCACCGTCTGCTCCGGCTGGCAGGGGGCACAGTGGCCGCCACCGCCCTGCTCTGCGCCGGACGCCACGGGAGGTGTGGGGATGCCAGCCGCAGGCGGGGCCACCCCACCCCCACTGCCCGCCTCTCGCACGGTGCCCCTCTGGGCCTCGGTGTCCTCGGCTCTTGCCGTGAAGACGAGGGGCTGAGGGCGCTTCCTGGCACGCGGTCGGTGTTCGGTAAATGGTGGCCCTTGTTATTTGTGATTACGATTACTGAGAAGAGAGAGCCCAGAAGATAAAATGTACTTGACCCTGTCAGGGAACCTGTAGACGATCAGGGGCTAGGACGAGCCCGGGATGTGATGGAGGAACACAGGGTCCACAGGGGCCAGACGAGGCGGCTGAGCTCAGGTTCAAGGGAATAGGGTGGACGCCAGGGTGAAGACAGCCCGGGGGAGACTGGAAGGCAGGGTCCAAGCAGCTGAGAAGAAGCCCGGTCATGACACTGCTCCCCACCTGTGGTCGCCTGAGAGCCAGGAGTGAGCTGCTGGGAGACCCTGCGTCCTGAGATGATGTCCCCACCTCGCAAAGGCCATCAGCCATGTGCTGCCTGGGGACCTTGCCACTTCTGCCTGGCGTCTGCTCATGAACAGCCAGAACCAACTAGTTTACAAGGAGCACTCTTGGCCGTCTGTCTGTCTTCCCGATACTCAAGCTCGACCTGGCGCCCTGCTCAACCCCTTCGTTTCTGCCTCACCCCACTGTCCCCTCAGTCCAGAAGCCCTGTGGCTGTCCTTTAGAGAGTCGGGAAGTGTCTCACCATCTCCACCACTCCATCGCCTGGGGTCCTGTGACAGTTCCCAGATCCTCCCGTCACCCCGACATTGCTCAGAGCATGCAGCCACAGAGGTCCTGCTGGAAAGCCAGAGCCAGTCATCCCAACCTCAGCTTCCTCCAGAAGCCGCTCCGACCCTGGCCGGGCCCCGGGGCAGCTCTTACGGGGCCGGGCGGGAGGTGGCACAAGGACCGTAACCCCAAGCAAATTCCTAGAGCCGACACCAGCACTCTTGAGACAAGTCACTGAATGGGGTTGGTGACAGATGAAGCGCCGCAGAGGAAACGGCCAGTGTCCTTGAAGGAATAGCGCTAGAAGCCACCCAAAGGGAAATGCAGAGTTAGAACAGTAGCAGAGCCTTAGTGAGCCAGAGACCCTGACGTCAGCCTAACACGCATATCTGAGCACTCAAAAGAGAGGAGAGACAGAGACGGGGATGGAGAGAGAGGGCGAGAGAAAACAGGAAAAAATATTTTAAAAAATAATGGCTTAAAATTTTCAAAATTCGATGGAAACTATAAAGCCACAGTTTTGAGAAGTTTAAAGAATTCGAAGCACACACCAAAAATACATGAAGAAACATGCACCATGACACATCGTAATCAAATGGCTCAAACCCAGGGATGAAGAGAAAACCCAGGAGAGAAAAAGAAGGCACATTTCGTGTGAAGGAGCAAAGACAAAGAAAATAATGCATGCGAGAAGCTCACGGATCAGCGGTTTTTAAACCTCTGAAAGAAAAAACCATCTACCAAAATTTCTAGACCCAGCAAAGATATCTTTCAGAAACAAAGACAAAACAAAGACTTTCTTTAGATATGAAGAGTGAAGACGTCTCCACCTGGCACCTCGCACCAGGAGGGATGCCCGCAGAAGTGACGAAGGGATGAAGACACCGGAAACGGCCCACGGACAGAGTGTCTTTCTTGTTTAAATCTCTTGACAGGATCCTGCGGCCACGTGGGGCCGGGGCAGGAGCTCAGCCGTGACCCGCGTCAGGCTCCCGCCAAGGACCAGTGTTCCCAGGTCAGGACAGTGTTCCCGATCCCTGCTTCTCATGAGGACACCGGTCACCTGGGATCAGGGCCCTCCTTATGACCTGTTTTACCTTGATCACCTCTATGAAGTCCCTCTTCAATTACAGTCCATTCTGGGGCCCCAGGGGTTAGGACTCAACCAGAGGAATTTGGGGAGACACAATTTGGCCCACGCAGTTGGTGACCAAAGCCAGTCATGCGTGGAAGCCGCCTGAGCTCTGTGAGGAAGGACAGTGGCCTCCTGGACCTGGGTGGTCTTGAGGGCCCTCCCCGGTGCTGGCCGGTTTCCCAGGCACAGAAAACATCTTCCCTGCAGATGAGTCAATGAATGGGCCGGACACCTGCCCCTCCTGCAGGCCGCTCAGCTTTAGAGAGGGCTGTAGACGCCGGCGGGCTCCCCCTCACCCCCACTGCGAGGAGCAGACTTGCTATTAGATGCCGTCTGGGATTTATTCACTCAGCTTGACAAGCACAGAAATCGATGTTTTAACTGAGCTCCTGGCAGTGTCTCTAAGTTTGACTCTCACCCCCGGGAGCTGATGTGGGTAGTGTGCTCCAGCCTGCTCACGGCCCACCCCGCCTGCCGCCCGGGGGCGGGATCGTCTGCCCGCGTGTTCGCGTGTGCATCGATGCTGTGCTCACACAAGTGCCGGCCTGCAGGGGCGTGTGCTCATGTTCGCTGAGATCACGCACATGTGCTCGGGTGAATAGCCGTGTGCTCACGTGCGTGTGTGTGTGTGTGTGTCCATGCTGGTGCACATGGGCGTGTGCACATGCACGGTCTGCTTGTTGAACCTCCGAGGTGAAAACAGACCCACGACTGGAAACTCTCCTCTCCAATCTGCACGGGGGAGAGACAGGGATGGGGGGCTGGGCGGAGGGCCCTTTGCATCGCTTAGAACCTGCTTTGTGGGAAATGAACACAGCAGGGTCCACCTGAACCCATCAAGCCCCATCCCACACCTGCAGATCTGAATAAGCCCGGGAAAGGCCCGCTGCTAAGTGACGAGCTCATCCCGCCCCCCTGCCTGGGCTTTCCCCAGAGTGACATTTATCAGGAAGGCCGGGAGGAATGGGCAGACAGTGGCCTCGGCCTCAGCGTTGTCCTGCTGAGCAGCTCAGCGGGCTCAGCCCGCGGCTCTCGCGGCCTGCGGTGGGCGTGGGCTCCTTTGCCCGGCCCATTGGTGGGCCACACAAGATCACACCACAAATTATGCCCAGGGACGCCGTCCAGCTGTCCTGCCGGACTCTACGGCAAGATTTCGGCCGCGCCTAGCCCCGGCTTGTTTCCCGGGAAACGCGGAGTGGTGGCTCCTGACCCGCAGGCTGTGGAGGCGTCAGGAGCAGGGTCCTCAGCCACGCGGGTCGGCCGCTGCTCAGCTCCGGGGCGTGACCCACAGTCTTCGCGTGAATGGCGCCCCTCGGCCTGGGCAGAGACGCCTGGCCCGGCTGCGCCCCAGCGCCCTCCCGACTCCGGCCGGGAGCCAGCCCTGGCCTCGCCACAGCTTCCTCAAGGTCAGGCTCCATCCCCAAGACGAAACGGTCCTCGTCATTTCCAGGACGCGTGCCGGCCGGGCCCATGCAGCCTCCCGGCCTTGGGAAGGCCGCTTAGCGGCCTGCACCCCGGTTCCCTGGCTGACGCGTTCGCCTGCCTTGCGGGAGGCTGGGGAGCCCTCACCCCGACGGCTCCATGCGACTGCGGAGGGCGAGCGGGCACTGCGTGACGAGCATGTCACACCGCGGCCGGGCGGCCGAGGTCAGGGCCGTCCTCCCGTCGCTCGCTGCCCCGGGAGGCGCAGGGCCGGCTTGCAGGGGGCCGCACGACTCCTCGTGGGCAGAGGCAGAAACGCCGCGGGCCGGGGGAGCCGGGGGCGGCCGGCGGGACCTCGAACGCGCCACCCGCGTCTCCTCCCGGCCGCGACCGCACCCCGCACCCCGTGCGGCTCGCCGCGAGGAGCTCCGGAAGCGGGGTGCCTGCCCTGAGGCCCCTCCCCCGGCCCCTCCTCCGCGTGTCCGGCCGTCACCGGGAGCTACTCCGAAGAGCTCGTGTGACCGTCGTTAAAAAGCCCCGTCTCCAAACACGGTCACTTCGGCACCTGAGTCTGAGGGACACGATTTGCTCCACAGCAGCTTCCCAACGAGGCATCGACACCCGGAGCAGATTCACCGGAACCCGAAGCCGGCGCCCCGGGGGCCCGGGGGGCACTGGTCACCCCGAGGGGCTTCCCCCTCTGCGGCCCCCTTCCCTGGGCCGCAGGTGCCTTCGCAGGAGCGAGGGCCGTGTGGAAGGACCCCGCGCGTCGGCGGCCGCTCCCGTCCTGGGGGGGATCTGCTCACACTCACGAATCGAGACACGTTTTCTAAAGTCAACGAGCTGAGGCCCAGGCCGACGAGAGGATCTTAAAAGCCGTTTATTCTGCAGAAACGTGAAAGTTACACAAGCCAGGAGAACAGATGTCCCCAGCATGTCAGCTGTGCGTGACGGTCCTCGGAGCATCACCCCGTCTTCTCGCAGGTGCCTCCCACGGCACCCACACAGTCCCTCCCCTCACCCCAAAACCCTGGGCAATGTTTTGGGTTTTAGGGGAGTCCAGCGTCTCTTGCAGGGAGGCGACAAGCCGGGGGTCCGTGGTTGGGAGACATCGACCCCATGCCGCCCACCGCGGCAGGTCCTGTCCCAAGGGCAGGAAGGCGGCGGCGTCAGGGGACAGTGGACGTTCAGACCTGCAGGGAAGTTTCACCAGAGAGCAACTGAGCCAAACCGACAACGTTGCCGGGGACCAGGACCCCAAATGCTCCCAGGAAGGACACTTCTGCCATTTTTTTTACACTTGTGGATTTGAGGGGCGTCATGAGGAAGCTTTGATGGAGGCGGGAGGAGGGTCACAGGACAGGTGAGATCCCGGGCCCCCCTGACGGTCTCACTCTGATCGCAAAGGCGTGTTACCCAGGTGCACGGGCTCACCCTCTCATTGTGAAGTCCCGGGCCTGGGGCGTGACCACCACCGTGACCTGCCCGTTAGGAACGTCCAGTCAGATCTCCGTGAGGTCACTGTCCGTGGGACCACAGGACGCCGCCGCCCGAAGCCAGTGTCAGCACCACAGGACAGGGGGACCTGTCTGCAGGTGGTGCCTGGCTGCAGGGTAGCAGGGAGGACCCCCAGACCAGAGCGCCTGCTGAGGCGGTGGCAGTGGATGCAGCCTGCCTGGGGCTCCCCGCCTGGGCCTGGCCCCTCCCCGGCCCAACGCAGCTGCCTGTCGGAGAGAACCAGAAGCTGGACAGTAGTTACAGGGTGTACACCTCAGGGTTCTTGCTGAAGTTCACCAGGTATCAGACCTCTGGGGGAGGCAAGGAGTTGATCAGGTATCAGGGGTGGGGACTCTGGCCAGACCGGCCCCCAGGACCCCTGTCACTCCGTCTGGGCTCTGGAGGACCAGCCAAGGGCGTTCAGGTCAGTGCAGGGCTTTGGGAAGCGGGGGCGGGCAGGTCGGGAGGGAGGAGGGAAGCCCAAACCGTTAACCTCTGACAGTGCGTGTGAGGTGACAGGACCAGTGTACGGGGCTCACAGATGACAAGCAGGACTCGAACCTAATAACCCACAAGGCGGGTGCTAGTTTCCTACCGACCCCGACACGTCCCTCTACGCTTGCCCGACATCGATCAAAGACAACCAAACTGTTCTTGTTTGCGCCAGGCCTGGTCTCCCCGGTTCAGGCCCGACTGGGTCTACGGGGGCGGCGAGGACGAGGGTCCATCGCATGGCCTCTTCAGGGTTCCCTGCTGGAGCTTCTCGCAAGGAGTCCCAGACTGGGCTCTTAAAAGCCTCTCACGGCTGACTCGCCAGGCCCAGGCCCCACCACTCGGTTCTGCCTGCCATGCCCAGGGATGTGGGCGGCTTCCTCTCTTCTGCGGGTCCCCAGGTATCCTCCGATTCTTAGGCCTGTCAGGTGACCCTCCTCACTCACCTGTAAGGGAGGCTGGCACCAGGTAGATTTTCGGAGGGCCTCACAAGCGTCCGCCCTGCAGAGGGCCTTTCGTTCTTCTAACAGCTGGGTCATCACTTGCACACACGACATCCCAGTCGGAGCCTTGGTTGTATAACCAGAGATTTATTCTCAATGATGTCTTATTACAAGGAAGAAAGATTCTTATTGAACTTATGCAAATAATTATATTGCCACGAAAATTCCTCTTCTGCAAATCTGCAGCGTTCACGCCCGGTCAGGTTTTGGCCTGCTTTTATCCTCTTTCTGGAAAAATTCCAATCATCCTACTTTCAGGCAAAATTACTCTCTTTTCCCTTATCAAAACCACGTCCGACTTTCCTCGCACAGTTTGCACATAAAGTCGCTTCCCTTATTATTTTAGAGGTCTTGTTTACATTTCTTGATTATAAGACTTTAACCAGCGTTAACCTTTCTCTGACGGGGGAAGCCAGGAGGTAGACGCCTGGACGCGCCCGTGGGTGCCAGCATTCCATGGGAGGCCACCCCGCCTCACGAGGGGACCGCCCCATAATTCCAGGAGCCAAACACTTCTTTTCAGCGCAGGGTTTCAGTGTGGCAAAGGAACACGTTTGTTAACACGCGCAGACGTGTTCGGCCTCTCTCCATCTTGCACGAAACCACAACCGTGTAAAAAATACGCTTAGCAGCGAGTGTGATCCAGATCGACAGACAGACAGACAGAGCTCAACGCCGGGCAAAGCTATCTCTGTCCCCGGCTCCTCTCCTGCCAACTGTCGTTCCATGGTGCGTCCCGCCTCTGCCCCGCGCGCAGCGTGAAGCCACAGCGCTCATGGCCCACGCATGCGCCTCTGCCCCAGGCGCAGCGTGAAGCCACGGCGCTCATGGCCCGCGCATGCGCCTCTGCCCCAGGCGCAGCGTGAAGCCACAGCGCTGACGGCCCGCGCATGCGCCTCTGTCCCGCGCACGCGGCATTTCTCTGCCCGGCTCGGTGCCCGCGAGCATCAGGTGCCGTGCGCTGCGCTTTTGCGGCGTCCTTGCCGGTGCCCCTGCTCTTAGGTTGAATTTATGATTTTCATGATGCTATACGTCTAGTAGATATAACGTTGCTTTATTTTGACTAGTAAACTGGAGCAGAATAGAACAGTCTGCTCATGTTACGCTGATGTCTCAGAAGACAATTTAATTTTTATTAAACCAGCAAAACGAATCTTATTTACCAAAGGTTTACCCAAGTCTTAGAGACGCGAAAAGCGTTTGCGTTTGTTTCTATATTTCCGGGAGTTGTAGAAATGTTTAATTTATGTGTGATGTTTAATTTATATGTAAATGTTTATGTAGCTCTCTAAGCCCATTGAAACAGAGCTCTTTTACGGGATTTTCTGAATTCATTCAGCAGCACTACCCGGAAGTGGAGAAACGGTGCGTGTCATGCCGTGTGCGCACACACATGCACGCAGGCAGAGGCCTTGTAGCTCTCGCTTGACAATTTCAGCCATGAGTCTGGAAAACACCGTAAAACCAAACTCGCCGGTTCACCTCTACCTTATATTTTTATCCAAATCATGTTTCCAGCCAGCAGGATGGTTAATGCTCCCTGCTCATCAGGAGGGATCATGCTTTTCACCAGCGTTTCCGGGGCAGGGACCAGGGGGACAGGCACGGGGTGCCTCACTGTGGCTGGAGCAGCCTCCTGGGCCGTGGAGAACACAGTCGCTCTCAGGGAGCTGCACCCCCCCCCATCTCGCCCCCTCATTTCCAGGAGGGGAATGGAAATGACCATCCGAAGAGGCTCCGGGAGCCTGAGGAACTCTGTGCCGACACAGCCGAAGGTGTCGTTCACCCTGACATTGAACCCCGCTGTCCCCCCTCAGCAGGTCCCCGGAGAGCCCAGCCACACCCCCCATGTGCGTGGCCTGGTGCCGACTGCTGCTGGCAGACCCCTGACCTGGGAGCACTGACCCATGAGCCCTGACCCAGGAGCGCTGACCCATGAGCGACCGACGGCCTCTCTTTCAGAGCAGTGTGAAGGGACGGAGAGAGGGAGCCAGGCAGCTGGCAGCTGGAGCGTGGACAGAAAGGCCAGTGGAGCAGGGGACGGCCAGAGAGAAGACAGCGGGGCAGATAGATAGAACGGGCCCAGGAGGGCAGGGGGAGCAGCCAGGAGCCCCTGATGCATCCAGGTTCTGCCCTGGGGGTCCACAGGGCACTGACCAGCCCCCAAGGAGCCCCCACTGACTGGGCTGGGAGCTGAGGGTCCCTGGGCTGCAGGCCAAGGCTGCTTGGTGGGCAGGGGCCAGGGGCGGTCCGGGTGCAGGCTGGAGTCAGGCCCAGGTTCAGGAAGCACCCTGGGGCGAGGGGGTCTGTCCTTCCAGCCTGAGGCTGCAAGCAGTCCCCGGAGGAGGACGGGGTGGGGGGTTGGCAAAGGGAGGCCCTCTCGCCTTCCTGATGCTGGACACCGAGAGCGGGCGGTGGCCCCAGGGCAAGATAGGTCACCCTGAAAGGAAGTGGGCTGAGTGTCTCCCCTCCTCCCACATCAGCCGGGCCCAGAGTGAGGCGGGGCCAGTGACCCCTGCGCCCCACCCAGGGGCATGTCTGGTAGGACTCGGGACTGTGACTCTGGCAGGAAATAACGTCAGGCTGTCAGCAGAGCTTCCAAACCCTCAGCAGGCGCGAGTGTGGCCTGAGCTCCATCTGAGCACCTACTGTGTGCAAGGTCCCTGGGGACCTTGCCTCAGGGGCACCAGCCAACCCAGCAACAACAGGTCAGCACCTAAGATGTGAGGTTCCGTTGACGTTCGGGAGGACAGCAGCCGTGACGGGCCCAGCACTGGCCCCAGGGCCAGGGACGGTCTGTGGGGGGCTCAGGGTCTGGGGGGGCCAAGCTTCCTGAGGGAAGAACTCGGGCAAGGCCCCCGGGCAGGAAAGGGCCTGCGCATCGGGGAAGCTTCCGGAGTATAGGGACTTGGGGAAAGGATACCGTTGATGGGGTCCCCGATGTCACACGAGGAGCCAGGGTTCCCGGCTGGGTGTCTCTTCCCAGCCCAGGTTCCCTTTGAATTCTCGAATCAACCAGGAGGGCACGTGGACGGAGACGTATCCAGCGTGGACAAGGCTTCTGCAGGCAGAGGAGGAAACAGAGGCAAACGGTCTGATAACACGGATCACACTCCACACGTCAGACTCAGAACCAAACACTGCGTGGTGAACGCAGGGCGGGAAGTTGGCGGCAATCACACAAACGTCTCAATCCACGAGAGGCTCCTACAAACCGATAAGGAAAATGCTCAGCCACGTGCTAAAAAGTGAGCAAAATACATGAAAAGACACTCCACAAAAAGGAATGACAAATGCCAAGCGCATGTGGAGATAAATCAGCTACCCCACCGAAGAATGAAAGAAATTAAAACGGAAGCAGCACCAAGGTGCCCTTCTGCCTATCACGTTCACACGGCTTAATTACTGCTCTGGGCGCTGGTGCGCGCCACAGGCCCCCGGAGGGAGGGGGCCGGCAGCTCCCCTCCTAAGCCGCAAGGGGCAACGCAGGAGCCAAGCCCCCGGGTCAGGAGGGCCGGCCCAGCGACTCCGGCCGAAGAAGCCGTCCAAGGAGACGGCCGGCAGTGCCGACGAAGCTTTGAACTAACACGTCCACAGAAACACTTATGACGAGGAGCCCACGGGGCGGGGCGGCGTCCAGCCACAGGTGACGTGAGAACCTTGCTGGTGACAGGGGGTCTCCGGGGAGGTCGGACACACTTGGGCTGAACGACGTGGCAGGACACAGAACCGTGGGCTGTTTGCACACCTGTGTTCACAGACGCTCTAGTCACTGCGGGCGAAAGGTAGCAGCAACACGGGCACCCAGCCCTGGGGTGCGAGTGGGTGGGTGGGTGCCTAAAGGGGAAGACAAAACGTGGTCCAGCCATGAAACGGAATGTTAGTCAGCCTTAAAAAGGAGGGAATCCTGACACACGTCATAACCTGGGTGAGCCCCGAGGACGCTATGCTCAGTGAAATAAGCCAATCACAAACACAGAAACCAAATACTGTAGACTTCCACTCATGTGATTAGATAGATAGATAGATAGATAGATAATAGAAAGAATAGAAAGACAGATGGGAAGGTGGCCGTGGGTGCGCAGGGCCTGGGGCCGGCCCGCTCGCTCTGTCTGGGCAATGAGCACGCTGCTTCTGGCTCCAGAGCTGGGCGAGGGTCAGGGCTGAGCCGTGGCCTGGGGGGCCCTTGGGGTGGTGCTGCTAAGACTTCTTCTCCTGCACCCAAAGCCCAGGGCCAGCGTGCGCTCAGCCTGGGCAGGAAACTGTCACCGGGGTCGGGCGGTGCCCACAAGGTGAACGAGAGGACGAGGGCCATGCCCGCTGGCACACTGGCACCGTGCCCGACACCCGGGAAGAGCTCGTACAAACAACATCTCCACACCAGGGGACACGTGCATGTGCACGCACCCCATGCAAGCCGGGGTGTCACGCGGGTGGGCTCCCTGAGCCCGGGACCCCCGACGGGGCAGCCCGCGTCTGCCGGCTCCTTCAAAGGAGTGGACACTGGCGGATGAGCCGACGAACAGGTGCGTGAGTGAAACGTGATTCTCGGGGTGCACAGGTTGGCTGTGACTCCAGTGGACACCCCCGCACCCCAAGTGCGACTGCCCCTCGCCTGGGAGGGTGACACCGACTCGTGGACAGACGGGATGCACAGAGTTGGTCCAGGGGCGCATCCCCCCGCCCCCCGCTGCCTCCCGGCCACAGCGCCAGGGGCAGAAGGAGAACCCCAGGAGCGAGGAGGGAACCCCCAGGGGCCTGCGAGGCCTCTCTGTTCACTGACAGAGGACCGCTTCTCTGGAGCCTGACCTGCGCTCCCCCAGTTCCTGGGTTTTGTGGTGCTGGCCGTGGTGTGGCTCTGTGGCCCGCGGGCACCCACGTCCCGCACAGGGAGCCGTCCCCGGGGAGCACCCGCCCAGAATGACCGTCCCTGCCAGGCACAGGGCAGCAGCTCCCAGCGCACCGGCCAGGGGCACAGGGCCACGCGGTCTAGGGGCAGCGGCCTCACCTGTGTCCACCTGCGAGGCGGGGGCCCGGCTACCCGCGGGTGGGAGACGGCGTGGGCACGGGCCGCCGCCAGACCGGATCCCGCACCAGACCTCCCCCCGCGATCCGTGTGTGCTGAGCCCAATTATCTCTTCACAGGCCAGGAAACGCGGGGAAAATCTAATTGGGCCAAAACCAATTTGGTCGAGAAGACGTGGCCAAATATAATTTGGCCACAAACAAGTTAATCGCTATAATGATACGTTAGAAGCCGTTTGGTTGAAAATGAGTGTTTGCTGAGCGTGTGAGCGTTGGGGTGGGCAGGTCGAGTGTGTGAAGAGTCCACTCTGCAGCGTTTCGGGGAACGGCCAGCACGGGTTCCCGACTCACGCCAGGCGCGACGCGGGCTCTGCCGTTGCCCTTCCGTTCTCAGGTCTGTGTCACTCCTGCGTGCGCCGTAACTGGTGTAAAGAAGCTAACTATTAAGCAATGATGTCACGGGATTGTTTCTTTTGTTGCTTCATCTCGTATTTCTGATTAGAGACGCTCTCGGTGAGCCTTGCGTGACGCTCAGAAACGTGGGGGAGAACGACGAGCGCTGGGGCCCCCGCGTTTTCACCTGCGTGGGGAGCACCGCCAGCGTGAGTCCCCCAGACGCTTCGCGTGGCGGGAGGGCGGTTTTCCTGGCGCAGGGGCGTTCGAGCTGCCGCACGCTGCGTTCCTCTGTCTGTCGTGGCTTATTCAGATCCTGAGTGGAGGCCGTTTCGTCCTTCTGAGGATTCCTTCGAGGCTGAACGTGCGCTTCGGACTCATTGCTTTGGGCTGACTCGGGGGCCAGGGCGATTCTGGGCCTGGCTCTGCGGAGGGCGGGCCGCTCAGCCTTAATTTAAGCCAGGAAACCTGACGCCGGCTTTCGCGAGCTGTGGCACCGCCAGTGTTGCCGTGGGGACCCCAGACCGCAGAGCAGCCGCCACCTGCAGCACCGGAGGCTCCCGTGCCTGCCAGGGCCGAGGAGGACCGTGCCGTGCCGTGCTGCGCCTGGACCTGCCCCGGGTCCCTGCTGCCCCCGGCAAGGCGGCCGGGGCCCCACCTCCCCTCAGGGCCGTGAGGCCGGTTCCTGGAAGGTGGGGAGACCAGGGCCCCCGGCACGTGGCGCCAGCGACTGCCGCTGAGCCACGCGCAGGGAGCCACGGTGCCATCGCGGTGCAGACAGCCTTTAAAGTCAGACATGCCGACCAGACTTCAAAGGGCCTTGCGCGGAGCAGCAGCAAATCAGAGGGTGAAGAGAGAAGGAGGAAGGGTCCGAACGGCCAAGACCCTGTTCGAAGGCAACACTAAGGGTAAGGGGGGAAGAGAGCGGAGTCACTGTCCTTGGTGCTGAACGCGAGGTGCGGGTGGGGCGGAAAGGCGGAGCCCACCGTGCGGCTGGGGGTGTTTCCTCCGTGGGACGCCAGGGCCGTGCCGGAAATGACCCTAGAATGACACGTCCGCTGCGATGCAATCACACGCGGCCCGCTCCGCACGACACGCAACCCCGCTCCGCGCCGCCCGCGGCCCCGCTCCGCGCCGCACGCAACCCCGCTCCGCGCCGCCCGCGGCCCCGCTCCGCGCCGCCCGCGGCCCCGCTCCGCGCGCACGCAACCCCGCTCCGCGCCGCACGCAACCCCGCTCTGGGCCACACAGAAAGAAGCCCTGGGCGGAGTCACTCTCTGCTGCACATGACAAAACTTGCAGGAGAAAAGACGAGGTCAGATCTTCAGAGATCTGAGATGGAAAGGGATTAATTAAGTGAGACAGGAAAAGCCCATGACCTTCAACGAAGAGTCAGTTTGACTCAATTAAAATTAAAACGTCTCTACCACAAAAACCCCCCAAACAAAGGAAAAATATAGGCAGAGATACGTTCGGCGCACAAAGCTGACAAAGGATTAGCAAGGAGAAGATACGGCGAACTCCAGCTAATCAGCTAGACAGAGTCAATCAGCTTAGAAGCAAAAGACAAAAAAAGAGGAGGGACAAGCTCCTCGCAACCCACAAAGCAGGGGGAGCAAAGGGCCCGTGGGTGCGCGTCTAAAGGTCCAGCCTCACCTTTAATGAGGGGAGCGCAATTAAAACCCTTCAACTCCCACGAAGGGGAGCGAAGCCCACGCGGCTGACGGTGGCAGTGTGGCCGGGAACTGGAGTGGGCCCGCCCGGGGGGGGGCGGTCCCGTGCAGCCCTGGGGAGCCACTCGTGATTTTCGGGGACCCTGAGGATGTATATGTGCTGCCCCCCCAGGGTGATTCCACCATGGGCCGAACGCCTGGAGGCAGTCATCCGGAAGTCACAGTGACAGGCGAGGCACGGAAGACCTGGGTCACAGGACCCGACTCCCCAGGGAGAGAGGAGCCGGGGTCGAGCGGGCGGGCGGCAGCGTGAGAGGCTTCCGAGCGCGAGGCAGGCCACACACCGCCCCGAGGGCTCCCCGCTCCCTCCACCACGTGCTGAGCACGTGGCATGTCTGCCCCGCTCGCCGAGGCCGGGCTGGGCCGAGCAGTGGGCCCGGGTCAGTGGAAAGCAGGGCCGTGGCGTGCGGACGGTCTCCAGCGTTCACACACTTCGGGTTGGCCTCTCATGCCTCTGCCATTGCCACGGAAGAGTGATCCGGCCTGGGTGGCTGCCGTTTCTGGAAAGAGGGACCCGTGGGGCAGCCGGAACCCAGGCTGAATGACGCCAGCCGAAGCCGGCGGCGACGGACGCCCCACGGCCCGTGAGCGGGGAGCGGGAAGCGGGCGCCGGGCGGTGGGCAGCGCGGGGCGTGCTCTGCACGGCGCTGCAGCCGGCTGTCAGGTCTCGGGGCGCCAAGGGGGTGTCTCCCGCTGACGCGAGAGCCGCACCCTGGAAGGTGACGCTTGAAGAGCCCACGAACCGTCTCATCAACTCCGGCATTTCGCCGGTTCGGACCCCGGCGGTCCATGCTTCGGCCGGGCCAGGGGACGGGGCAGGGGGTCCGGGAGCGGTGTGGGGGCCAGGCACGCCGAGGCGGTGCCGGGGGACAGAGCGGGGCACAGCCGCCGCGAACCCCGGACGGCTCCAGCTCGTCAGACGGCACCGCGGGGGGCAGCGTCACGGCCCGGTGGCAGCGTCACGGCATCGTCTGCGAGCCGCGGAGACGCACGTGTTTCTAGTGTCCCCAGATCCCACCCCTAACGGGCGCCCGGGCCCTGTGGCTGACAAACTCTCAGAGCCTCACCACGGTTCCCTCTCCGCCTGCCTCTCAAATAAACATGTGCCCCGAAGACAGAGGGAGAAATCCAAGCTGTGGCTAATTATACGTTAAAAGCACAAAAATGCACAAGCTGAGGGCAGAGAATAAAAAACAAAGGAGCGTGACGGGCGCAGCGGCCGGGGGGACCCGTGGGCTGGGGGAAACCCAGCCCTGACCCCCACGCAGAGTGAGAGGGCATCGTGGCTCTGTTACTCTCCCATCGCAGGGCCAGCTCTGCCCCCGCCAGGTCGAAGGCCCCGCGGGAGCCAGGGAGGGCGCGGGCGTCGCCAACGACGAACTCCCAAGACGTGGCCCTCTTCCTCCCGGCCTGCACCTCGTCCTCCAAGGTCACCGCCCCGGCCTTGGTCCAGTCTGACCCCGTCCATGAACCTTTCCTGACACTCACGCCCGACCCCACCCCTCTCGACCACCCCGCATGCAGGGGGCCGTCTCCCCGACCAGTGCTGGTCAGCACGGCTTTCTGGAAGAATCGCTGACCCCGGCAGCAGGAAACCGGAAGCCTGCCCCAGCTCTGTCTACCTGGGGCATGAACTCTGACTGCCACGGTGAGCCGCCTTTGACCTCTGCACCAAAATGCCTACCGCCGTAGACTGGGCACGCTCTGGCCTCCAGGTCACAAGGATAGGAGGGCGGTGTGCATGAGGTGCTGCGCGGCCGCCCCGGGACCGGCCAAGGTGGAGCAGCGGGGCCAGACTTACCCTCCCGCTAAACAATACAAACCGGACCCCTGGAAGACGGGACGTGAGCGCCGTAGCTGGCTGGGCCCTGCCCTGAGCGGGTGTCCAGGCCGCAGCTCTGGGAGGCAGAGCCGGACAGAGCTCCTGGGATGTGAGACAGAGCCGGGGGTCTGGGGGCCGAGGCTCGCGGTGCCGGGAAGGGCCGTGCATAGAGACCTCTGGCCCTCTGCAGAGGCTCGCTGGGCTGCATGGCCGGGACGCAGGTGCAGAAACTGGCTCCGGCCGGAGAAAGCGAGGGGCGGGGCCGGTGCTCAGGCAGAGCCCGAAGCCGTGCCCCACGCAGCCGGCCAGCCGGGGAGCCTCAGCCAGGAGGAAAAGTCCAGCCGAAAACAGGCAGACGGCGAGAACAGACACTTCACCCACGAAGACACACAGATGGCAAATCGGCCCATGAAACGATGCTTCCTGGTTTGTCCTCATGGAAAGCGAGTTAAAACCTCGGGATATAACCCACGCACCTGCCGGAATGGCTGAAATAAAAACAAAAATAAAAATAAAAAACCTGACGACCCCAAATGCCGGTGAGCGCGTGTATGACGGGAGCTGCCCCTCACGGCCGCTGGGCGGCGAACGGCACTGCCGCCTCGGACGACGCTGGCGCTTCCTCACCCAGCTAAGCCTCCGCTCTGCGCGACCAAGTGACCCCGCCCTGCGTCCTAGGCGGACCGGGTGAATGGGAGACGCACGTCCCCACGAAAACGTGCCCGCGAATGTTTACAGAAGCGCGATTCCCAATCCCCCCAAGACGCCCTTCCGCAGTCTAACGGGCAGACGCAGCGCACCGGTGCTGCCCACGCGGCCGGGCGGGAGGCAGCCCCGGGAAGCACTGGCCACCGCTGCCCTGTGCGGCCCGGTGTGTGGCTCGCCGGTGGGCTCTGCTAATCGGAAGCAGCCAGACCCCAGAGGCGACACGTCTTCAGACCACCCTGACGTGACATTCTGGACGAGACACTAAGGGAACGAGCTGGTCGGTAGAAACGGGGGGCGGGGGGGGTGCGGCCGACAGCAGAGGAGCCACTCCCAGCGATGCTCAGGCGGGCGACGAAGCTGTCCTCATGGGACCGTGACTCGGTGCACTTGGCAGACCCCGTAGACGTGTGCATCACAGCGAACGTTGCTGAACCTAAACTATAAAAATAAAGAACTTGGTGCGGATGTCAGGAGCCCCAGGACGAAGGGCAGCAGGTGGCAGGGAAACCCAGCAATGTCACTAGCGCGCGACGGACCCTCGGCGAAGAGCCGGGTGAGCAGAGGCGGCCCCACGTCGCCGGGAACACAGATCCTGTAAAACCAAAGAAAAAAGAGCTGTACATCAGCTCGGACTCCAGCGGGTACATCGTCTCTCGCAGGGCTATAGGTTAACGATTCTGAAACTCCGTGCGAACCGGAGTTGAATGAATAAATCAGTGAATGTAGAAATGAAAGCCAGGTTTCTCGCTGTTAGCGACAGACATCGCCGACAGGAGGGAGGAGGATGCGCACGGATCCCGCGGGGACAGTGCAGAGCTGGAGGCGCAGGGCGAGCGCGTATGTATTCTCTTCCCTGCAAAGAAAGGTGCATGCACGTGGGTTAAAACGGGCCGCACATTCCCTGGCTCCGCCCACCGAGCACCGGGCAACAGGGACGTCCCCGGCCACACGGGCAACCCTGCTGCTCAGACCCAGCGCCCCTGGGTGGTTCATGCTGCAGCTGGAGCAAAGGAAGTTCGAGGTGCACCTCGGGCGTGCCACGGTCCCAGAAAGGAAGCGCTCGAAAAAGAAAGAAAAACTCAGGGGGCCATGACGAGCGGACATCAAAGGAGCCACCTGCAGTCTCTGCCTGCGACCCACAGCACAGCCAGCACCTCCTGGGTTAAATCCCAAAGTGTAAACTAACTTACTTATTTGATATAAATAGATCAGCGAGAAGAAGGGGACGGATCATTCTGAGAGCAGCATTCCAGATATAAATACAAAAGGAAGGAGAGAACAGAAACTCTCCGAACGCCGTGATAACAATTGCTTCAGGCGCGCTCCGCGGACGAACGCTGAAATTAGAGGCAAGATGTGAAGAAGGGAGATGTTTGCACAGCCTCAGCGCGTCTCTCCCGGGGGGTTATTAATTACCGCAGTTCCCCCAGCAAGCGTCCACCGCCTCCGGGAGGCGGGCGTAACTGGGCCCCCTTGCAGCAGGCTGGACGTCGCGCCTGGCGGTCGTGGACGCTGGGACGGGGTGCTGAGGGCCACGGAGGTTAAGCGCGGCGGGACACCCCGGACCGCGTCCCGGGCCCCGAAGGGTCTTCTTGGGAAAACCGCTGAACTGCAAGTCCGGTCCGGATCGTGTGTCAATACCAAGCGTTACTCCGGTGTTGATGCTTTCGTTCCGGCACGTGCACGTGGTCACGCAAGGTGCCGACGTCGGGCGGGCTCCGGTCAAGTCCGCCGGCCGCTCGTCTTTATGAACAGTCTATCGGAGCGCAGCCCCCCCTGCGGGCTGTCAGCGGGTGTCGTCAAGCTACGGTGGCTGAGCCAGCGCTGACCACCTGGCCCCTGACCGATAAAGTTCACTCACAGCTGACACGAGGGGACACTAAGTGACGTCGAGGTTGCATTTGGGCCGGGAAACCGGGGTGCCCGGCCCTGCCCTGTGACACTCATGGCCTCACCCTCCGCGGGAGGCGCCATATCGCCGGGGCGGGGTATGCACAGAGAGGCAACGGTGATAGCACCTTGTTCACGACTTTGACCCAAACTCCGGGTCGTGGCGTGGGGATGTCAGGCGAACATCACGAGGGGCCCCCGCCTCACCTGCGGGGTCTGCATACAGGACAGACGCTGTGTCTCGGGTGCCATCCCCGAGGGGCTCGGCCCTCGCTGGCAGCAGGTGGCACCTGGGCAGGTGGGCTGCTGACGTGAGCCCAGATTCCCCCACGCCGCCCCTGCTCCTGGCCTCCCTCCTGACCTCCATCTCCACGCAGCCCCGTCCACCTCCCCCGGGATGACGGGAGGGGACCCAGCTGGTGCCCTTCGCCGGGCACCAGTGTGGGCTGGGAGCAGTGTGGGACTTGAAGTGAAAGGCAGTTCCCACGCTCACATCGCAGGCAGCCAGGCCTTGGATAAGTTCCACGCCCTTCCAGAAAGCTTCCTCTGTCAGGGGCGATCCTGCTCGGGGAGCCAGAGTGGCAGAGCCGCCCTGCAGTGTTGCACACGGCTGCCTTCCCCTCCGCCTGCGGGGGGACCTGGAGGGGACACGGGTCTGGCCTCTGCGTCCCGAGCACCGTCCTCTGCATTGTCCTGTGTCTCTCGCTCCACCCCGCGGTCCCCGGCAGCCAAGGCCGGGCTCCTGAGCAGATGGTCTTCACGCGGGACCGAGGGCGTGCGGCCAGGCAGGCGTGACTGGCAGGCTTGGTACCCTGGACCCCGCTGCGCGTTAAATATGGAAGGCAGCCCAGTGGGGACAGAAACGGGGCCTGACCCCGAGCAGAGGCAGGTGTGTGCCCCTGCCTGCAGGTGCAAGGGCAGGCGCGGAGCAGGGAGTCAGGTTCGCGGGGCCCCGGCACCCAGACTCAGCACCACCCCCTGGGGGGCCCCCAGGGCCTTCATGATCCGACACAGCACCAGAGAGGCTGGCCTCCCTGGGCTCTCGTCACATGACGGGGAGCAGGGCTGCCGGCCCGCCCGCTGGCCGGGGTGGCGCTGGGCCCAGGGCAGGGACTGGCAGGCGGGGACCTGGCTTCACGCCAGGCTCCCAGTCCACTCTGGCCTTCATCCCAGTCACATGGTGCGCCTTTGGCCCACTGCAGAGAAGGCAAGGGCAAGGTCTGGAGCGACTGTGACAGGGGAAGCCAGCCCCGTGCACAGAGACACCCTCTTTCCCTCCGCCGGCCTGCTCCGCGTGAGTCTTTGATGAATCGGCGACGCCAGGAGACACCCTAAAGGCAAAGGAACCAGACTCGCCAGGTGCCATAAACCAGTGTCCCGTGTGTTCCCTTCGGAGTCACTGCAGATCGAGCCCGTTCAAGGCTCTGCGAAGGCCTGCAGCTGAGAACCCGGTCTGCCTGTTCGGCAAGCACTTGAACTTGATCGGCCGCAGGCCTGCCCTTTCTAGTAACACAGTGGGCACCCCGCAGTGACACTCACGCCCTACAACCCACTTAGGTTAGCCCGGTTCTGAGGCTCACGGTCAAGCAGCTAAGCGAGAGGACTGCCCGCTAGCGCTGCTGAGTGACGGGAAGATCCAGAGCTCTGGGCTCCTTCTGGAATTCATGTCACCTTTGGGAAAACAGGGATGAGTTTCCACTCGGATGCTCAAGCCCTTCCTCTCTCAAAGCCCACCCTCCTCTCGAGCTGCCCCTCCGTGTGCGTGTGCGTGCGTGTGTGTGCGCATGTGCTTGTGTTTGGTGTGTGTGGTGTGCGCGCGCGTGTGAGTGTGTGTGTGCACGTGTTCGGTGTGTGTGCATGTTTGGTGTATATGTGTGCGTGTGTGCGTGTTTTGTGTGTGTGCGTGTGTGCACGTGTGTGCACATGTGTTTGGTGTGTGCATGTGTGCGCATAAGTGTGCGTGTGTGCGTGCATGTGTGTGTTTGTGTTTGGTGTGTGCGTGTGTGCATGTGCGCGTGTGTGCATGTGCATGCGTGTGTGTGCGTGTACGTGTGTGCACATGTGTTTGGTGTGTGCATGTGTGCGCATAAGTGTGCGTGTGTGCGTGCATGTGTGTTTGTGTTTGGTGTGTGCGTGCGTGCATGTGCACGTGTGTGCATGTGCATGCGTGTGTGACTAGTTCTTGGGCAAAGCAACACAGGTGGGCGACTTACTTTTCGTGGAGAAGCACAGAGGGGTCGGAGAGACCCCCCCCGGACGCGCCCCCCGGACGCCGCCCTCGGCGTCTCAGGCCCTGATGCCGGACGAGCATCGCTGTGACTCTAAATCACACGCTTTTGCTGTGGTTCCTTTATCTTTCCGGACCGCTTCACTGTCGGCCGATGCTGCAGCACTTCCGGCCCCGGCCCAGGGGCGCAGAGGGCAGCAGGTCCATCGCTTCCAGTCTCTCACACACAAAAAGGCCGGAAAACTGCAAATCGATGACTCTCATTGAACCCGCCAGAGAACAGATGTCAAAAGGTGAAGTAATTTGAAAGCTGGGGAAGGCAGGCAGGCGGCTGGGGGGAAGTGGGGCTCCAGAAGGTGTCCACCCGGGGCGGGCGCCTCAGAAGCCGGGGAGTGGATTTGGCTGAAACGCGCAATAAATCGCCAGGGACCAGGTGTGGGCTACCAGAAAAGCACGGACCCCAGGGGCTGCAGATGATGTGTGGAGGGCGGTACTTTCTCCCCACCAAGTGCCCATAGGGAAGATCCGTGACCTTCCTGAGAGAGTGTCCCCCGGGCTTTGGGCAGCCACTGCTAGAATCTGCCTAGATCTGTCTCTCCAACCTCCCTACAGGGGAAAAAAAACAAAGGCCTAATCTGCAGAAGGAGGAGGCAGAAACCTTGCCACCCAGGGCCCTGAGAGAAGCCATCTGCAGCTGAGAGAAAAGACAAAACACAGGAAATCTCTAGCCGGGGCAGCCAGGACAGTGGTGGACGTGAGCAGGAGCCCTGTGGCCGCCCCTCCTCCGGGGGCGTCATGGCGACAGCCCCTCCGCCCGCCCGGCACCGCCCAACCCCAAAACACGGTCCCCTCTGTGTCCCGCGTCCTCAGCGATCCATCCAGCTTCCAACAAAAATTCTGACGCTTAGGAAAAGGCAAGAGACGGAGCAACTGTTGGAACTTGACTTAGGGGTGACAGAGACTTTTGTCACTATCTGTCAGGGACACTGAAATAACTGATTAATGTGCCGAAGTTCTCGTGGAAAAGGTACACAACGTGCAAACGCGGACCTTTTTTTTTTCTTTTTCTTTCTTTCTTTCTTTTTTTTTTTTTTTTTTGCTGGCCCTCACTCTAAAAGACAGCTGGGTAAAGCTGGGAGAGGTGAGTGGAAGTAGCCAGCTTCCCGATGCCCACGCTGCGTGGGCCACGGGCGACGCGTCTGAGGGCACCCACACTCGGATGACTCTAAAATGCTTGTCGGACATTTCAGAGAAACCTGGGCTGGGGGGAGGCCCTCGGGCGGGTGTGAGCGGAGGCGGGGTGGGGGGGCAGCTCCCGGCCGCAGGGAGGCTCCAGCCAAGGTGGTCGAGAAGTCAGAACTGTTCATTGGGGCACAACTGTGGTCACCCCTCAACAAAGCCCTGATGCTGTGTGACCTTGAGCAAGTGTCTTCATCTTGCTGTGCTCGGTTCACGTTCTACGAGAAACAGCTGACCCGGGTTCCCGCGGAGGGTGGAATGGAACGAGAACGAGGCCTGTGACCTGCGACCTGCGACCTGCGACTGGCCTCGCGCCCCCCACCCCGCCCACAGTGGGGGGGGGGCGGGTCTGCCCTTGGCCGCCCTCCCCGCTGTCCTGGGACCCGAAACCGGAGCTTTGAAGTCAGGCTAGTGTTCGCTCTTGAATTTACTTACTCACTTTCTTGTTCCCACTTGGCTTTTGGTTCTAATTGAAACGTTCTTTTTGACAAGGCCAAGGCATTTCCGCTGCCCCGAGAGCCACGCACAAAAGGGTTTTGTCCGCGCTCGGACCCTGGAGAGAGGAGAGAGGCTGCCACGGGGAGGGCAGCTGAGATCAAAGGGCCCCCCCCGGAGAGTGAGGAAAGCGGGGGGCCTGGACCCTCGTGGGAGCCTGTGCAGCTGCCCCCTCTGCCAGGCCGGGGTGGGCCCTGGGAGGGGCCGCCAGCCTCACACTGGCAGGGGCGGGTGGGTCCGGAGGAGGGCGAGCTGGAAGCCATCCCGCCCTGGCCCCTGTGGCATTCCGGGGTCTGCCCACGGCCGCCCGTGCTGCTGGCAGGCGCCCTCCCCCTCGGATGGGGAGCCGGGGCCGGAGAGGCTGAGTCCTCCGCTCAGAACACACACAAGGGGGGCAGGAGCTGAGATCGCACCCCCGACGTCTGGCCTACACCCCATCCAGAAACCCGTGACAGAGCCTTGGCTGGAGAGGGGACAAAGGCCCCCAAAGGCCACCTCGGTCAACCACCTGCCCCGCTGCTTCTAAAGGGAGAGAGAGACCCGGACGGGCTTCCTGGAGGAGGAGGCGTGAGCGGACCTCCTTGCCCTCCCGAGGCAGGGACGCTGGCGTGCGATGCCACCTCTGCCGGAGCACCCGAGTTCACACGCACGAAGTGCTCTGGCTGCCCCGGGGGCGCCGCGGCTGGTCCCCGGCGATGCCCTCTGCCGCTGGCCCGGAGCCCGGAGCCCGGGATGGCAGCGTCCTGCTGGCCTCCTCGCCTCTGTCCCCAGAGCCGGCGCCCGGCGCTGCCCAGCGAAGGCAGGAAGCACGGACATGGATCACGAATGCCGGCCGGGGCTGTGGGCCGAGGAGGGACCCTCGGCTGCCTCTGCCCGGCCGCCCCCCACCCTGCGGCAGCCTCGGGGTCACTCTCCGGCGCCACACGGCCTCCTGGCAAAGTCCATTTAAATTCCTCGCGCAACGCTGCAAACCGCAGTGCGAAACGGTTTATTAAAATCTAATTAGCCAAATGGATAAATAATCGTGGGCAGGCTTAACTCTTTCCTGCAGCCTCGCCCGGAGCTCGGAGCCTGGGCCTCCAGACCACGCCTCAGCCTCCCCGCAAGAGCACACTCGAAACGGGAGCCGCCCAAATGCCACTCACAGGGCAAACAGACCGACCACCGCATCCCAGACGGCAGAGCACTGCAGAGACGACCCGGGACCCGCGGGCCGGCCAGGACCCAAACACACTCTGCGGCATGCGCCTTACGGAGAGCGGGTGGCCGTGAGGTCCCAGGCCAGGGCCCACTATTCCGCCAATGCGCCATCCCTCACACGCACCCCATCCTCTGCCTGTCGAGACCCCATAGTGCGTCAAGGTCAAACCAAGTGTTAGGGGTCCCAGACGACGCCCGCGCCACACCCCCGTGCCCCCCCACAGGAACCCAGGTAGTGGAAGCAAAAGGCCTCTGTGACCCACCGCACGCTCAGGTGGCCTGGCCCTTGAGCACAGAGCCAGCCCCGCCGGGGGGTGTAGGCGGCAGGGGTGGGCTTCCGCCTCCTCCTCCATGGCAACCTGACATCTCCGAGCTGGGGGACGGGAGGCCTGGCCGGCCTCCTGGGGACTCGCCCTGTGGCCGGGCGGCTCAAGTGCCTGGGTCGGGACACAGACACTGGCCACCGGGGGCCGGGAGGGAACGCGGGGAGGGCTTGGTCGAAGGCGCAGACGTCCAGCTACGAGATGCACGCGTTCTGCCAGGCTGAGGCGCGGCGTGGTGACTGCGGCCGGCAGCGCCCCGCCGTGCCCTTGGAAGAGGCAGAGCGCGAGCGGTCTCCCACACACACGCACGAGCAAAAAGGAACGGCGGTGACGGGAGGTGGTCGTTTCGCGGTGCGCACGCTCGTGGGAGCATCCGGTCGTGCACCTCACGTGTCCGTTTCTGTCTGTCGATCAAAGCTCGGTAAAACCGGGGAAAGGAAGGGAGTGGGGAGGAGCCCCTGAGCATCCGCGGCCGATCCGTGAGCGGCGCGGCCGACTGTCACCACGCGCGTCCCTTAATGAGGCACTAATGGGTTCTTTAAAGATATTTATAGACTTCAAGTATCTTCTCATTCAGACGTGTCTCATACAGTTGTAGGGTCATTAATTTTTTGAGTAATTAAGTGACGTTTAATGACATAGGACTAACCCAAAGCCTTTCTTTCGAGACGTGTGACTTGGCCCTTTTACCATCGATATCTTGCCCGCCCTGGAGTCCCCAGCAGTGTTGTGGGGTGACTTAGTGAGGCCGCAGGGTGTCTGAGATGAGATAGACCCCCAAGGCCCACCCACCCCAGCATTTAGCATCGCATCCTAGGGGGAGGTGTCTTTATGTGTACATGCAGGTGACCGCGGAAACGGTCCCAAGGAGCAGAGCAAGTCCGTGAGATGACAGAGTCGGACCCCGGTACAGGCCGCCTGGAGCCGGGCCCGGCCCCCACCCCACACCCGCCCTCACGAACCTACATGCCTGACCGGGTCCTCTCCCCGCCTGGGCCTCCAGCCCACGCCTCAGCCTCCCCCCAGGCAGCTGAGCATGAATTATAAGCAGAACTGGGCTGCGGACAAATCTTTGCGAGTCCTCTTTTCCGTTTATTTCATGCCGACGTTCCTCCCCCTCCCCTCCCATGGGGCTGGGCAGGGAACCAAGCCCAAGGCCCCGGTGGGACCTATATGCACCCTCCCCAGTCACCGAGAATGCTGATGGGGCACTGCAGGGCACAGCGCAGTGTGTAAGGGTCCGTGCCGGGCATGGAGAGAGGAGGTCGATGGCCTTGCTTTCCCGTGCTGACATGTGCACGCTGACGGCAGGCTGTGGGATGGGGGGCAGCGGGGACACTTCTTGGCTGGAGGTCCCACAAGCTGGCCACCTACAACCACAAGCAGACAGCTGGCCGCTCTGCCTGAGACCCATGGTGGCCCTGGACTCTGGACACTGCGCCCAGAGCCAGGGGACAGGCGTGGCCGGTTCAGCACCACGGAGAGGCCCCAAGCAGCCTTGGCGGCGGGGCAGCTTCCTCAGGCTCCCTGTCCTCAGGGTCCGGGAAGCATGGTGGTCCCCGCGAGGCTGAGCTGGAAGCCTGTCCGGTTCCCGGCCTCAGGGCCGGGGAGCCATGGAGCACACGCCTTGTGCAGAGGCGGCTGGCTGCACCCTGGGATGGGTCTCCAGGGGCTCGTTAGGCTAGGGTTCTGGTCCTGGGGTGCCCCAGGCAAGCCCGTGCAGCTTGGGCCTGATTCTTGTTGAAGATATTCACTGGTCTCCCCTCAACCCCAGCCCACTCCCAAGCCTAGCTCCTCACGTCTGTCTCCTCACGGTCCTTCCCGGTCCCCTTTCCACCAGCTGACCACGTGTCTCTTAGCTCCTTCCAGAGCAAATAACACCTGGTCAGCAGCCACCCCCTCAGCCCTGGCATTCACGGGTCATCTCTGGGGCGGGGACGCCACCTGCCGTGGTGCTACGTCTCCCATCTGACCAGCGGGGCAGCAGCTGCCTCCCCCGTCAGACTGGACGCTGCCCTGAGCTCAGGGGCTGCGGCCCGTGGCCGAGCCGGGCACTGCCTTCTCAGCGGGGGAGCCACGCACGCTCCCGCTGTCGGGAGCCCGGCTCCGCCCGAACAGGGCGAGGACGAGCGTGTCACCGGTGGGGCTGGCACGTGGCCGGGCTGGCCGCTGCCGCCGCTGCTGGCCAGGACAGCGAGAGAGGGCCGATCTCGGAGGACTTATCTGAACAAGTGAGTGAGCCACACAGCTGAGCAAACAGGAGGAGGCAGTGACACGTCTTTCTCAGAGAAGAAAAACATTGGTTATGACGAGCCAGGAAACAGTCTCGTTCATTTTCGTCCCAGTGCCATGGCGAGTCAGGTAATTTCTCACGGAGGTGCTCCGAGAAGGCCGGGCGAGGGTGGACGGCGGCTCGCGGCAGCGGGAGCACGACCCGCCGCCTCACGCGGGCCCCGGTGAGGGCTGAGCGGGGCCCGACCTTTCCTGTCCCCTCCGCCCCACGCCCCACGGCGGGCGCCTCCCGCGCTGACTCGGAGCGGGCTGCTCTCCTGAATCCTCTCGTGGCAGGAGGGAAGCTCAGAGCAGCTGTTCTGCAAGGTGACTCTGCCCCCGACTGAAGTGTGACCTTGAGCGTATGACTTAATCTCTCAAGACCGGCGATGTCGCCTGTCACGCAGTGGGACCGAGTCCGATGCCTGAGGGCTCATCACGGTCTGAAGAGCCTCAGACGCTGCAGGGCACGTGCCCGGGCCGGGGCCCTGCGGGGTCCCCGGCTCTCTGCTCTCACGACCCCCCGGACGCACGCGTGTGTCACTCGGCACTTCATAGAGCTCTGCGCGTCCTCCGATGAGAACCAGGGCCCTGAGCCACGCACCAGGGGTGGATGGCTCAGGGCGCTGCTGGAGGCCAGGACATGCGTGGTGCCCGGACACCGGTCCCTCCCGCTCCCCGCCCCAGATTCGGCCTCCGGCCTCCGCGGACTGTGAGGGGCGGTTCCGAGGGTGTGTTCCCCGTTCCGCATGGCGTCTCGCCACCAGGATAAAGATATTACGGTATCGATCCCTGAAAGGACACGGGTCCTGGGCTCATTCATCACTGCTGCACCCTGGAGAGGATGCAATTACCGGAGTCGGCCGCTGTCCTCGGCCACCGCTTCGGGCAGGACACAGGCCAGACGCCCAGCAGGAGGGGCCGGGGGGGCCACCGGCCAGGGGTGCTGCACGCTGCATGGGCTGGAGGGCGAGGGGACGGGCGTGAGCCGGGAGGGAGTGCGCGTCTCGGGCTCAGGGACCGCCTGGCAGCGTCCCCGCTGCGGCCAAGGGGGGCGGAGCTGCCTCTGCTTGCGAAGCCTCCCTCCTGGTCCCGCTGCTCGGGGGTTCTGGGGACCGAGCCCCTCCTCCTGGGTCACGACCCACTCGGTCCCGTGGGTGCTCGCGTCCCCGGGGGCTCCCACAGGAGAGGCACAGCAGCTGCAAACTTGCTGCAAACACACAAGGTCTCGGGCCTGCGTAAGTGACACGCCGACACCTGTGAGAAACAGGACTAGTAACTGTCGCCTTTCCCTGGGCATCGTGCCGACCCCCGGGGGCCGGTCACTGTTATTAGTGCTGATCATCAGCGTTCGACTCTCCCAGGCTCTCCCAGTCCAGCACATCAATGGTCCCATTTGCAGATGAGATTTGGGCGTAGGACAGACAGGCCCACAGGCCACACGGACGCGGCGTTCGAACCCGGGGCCGCTGATCCCCGAGCCACGTTGCTGAGTTGTCCAGTGACTGCAGGTGTTTGCCTCCCGGCGGCCACGGCCGTGGTCCCCGGTGACTCCGGTGGAAATGACGGGGACACAGGGGAGAAAGAGGAGCCCGGGGGGTGGGGGTGGGGCAGGGGGCAGGATCCCGTTGGTGTGGGGCGCCCCCTCCTGTCCGCAGCGTGTGGACCCCCACTCTGTAGCCCTGGCCCGTGGTCGGCCCCGACCCCCACAGGGCCCTGGGGAGGGACCGTGCCTCGTGGCCTCCCTCCCCAGGGGTGAGCGTGGTGCTTGGCACATGCTCAGAAGGGCTGACGAAGGCAGGAGGGCCCCTCCGCTGGCCCTGAGCAGAGCCCCCCCTCCCAGACAGGAGAGCGGCCCAGGAAGCCACGGCCCAGTGGGGGATCCCAGACCCCCGTGGTTCGGCCAGGCTGCAGACAGACCTCCTGGGGCCCGCAGACCCCAGAGATGAGGTCCCTGAGAGGCTCTGGAGCCATCACCGTGAGCCGGAGCAAGGCCCGCCCGGGGGAGACTGCAGCCCCGCCTCCGAGTCCCCTCGAGAACGGCACGCATTCCGACACCCTCCTCTCCTCGCAGCACCCCGACGGACTACGGGTCAGGGGTCAGGACCCCCACTCTCTGCCGAGGACACCCGGGCTCCCCCAGCGCTTGGGTGACCAGCTGGACAGGACACGGCTGGCCGGTGGGGCACACAGGGTCTCTCACCCCCGGTCCGCCTGGGGCCCCTCGCACTGTCGTTAATGAACGCTGTCGGGGGCCCCGTGAGGAGGCCACCCCAGGCCGGGCGGGCCCAGCGTTTGCCGCCGTGCGAGCCGCTTGGCCACGAGGACGCGGGGCTGGGCCCCCAGAAGCACAGGGCCGGCGTCTCGTCCTGGGGCGTGAAGGACGGCAGCAGATTCGATTAGGCCGAGCCAGCACCGCCTTGGAATTGATTTGGATATAAATAGACGGCATGAAGCCCGTCCCGGCACCCGAGGGGCACGCGGACAGACACGCGAAGTCACGGACACTCAACCCCGGCCGTGCTGTGGCTCCTGACACCGCGCCGCACAGCCGCGCCGCCCAGGACGAGGGAGACGAGCCGGGCGCGGCCCACGTCCTCCCCGCGGTCTCCGTCCACCCCCCAGCTACCTGTCCCCTGCGTCTATCATCCGTCTATCCGTATCTGGTTCTCCAGCTGCCATCCTGTCTCCCTTCCCGTCTGTCCATCATCTGATCTGTCTGTCTGTCTACCATCTGTATCTGTCTGTCTGTCATCTGCTACCCATCCATCTCCTTCATCTGTCCTGTCTGCATGTCTCATAAACGGTTCCTTCTCAGTGAACCGTCAAGGGGGAGGACAGTTAATTATTCATTCACCGCCAAGGCCTTTGGACCCATTCGATTTTGTTTCTGGTTCCCCTCGGATCCGGTACACGATTCTGGTTTGATCGCATTAAGTCTCTTGAATAATTAATATGGTAATTTACCCTGAGCAGAATGAGCAAATGTTACCTTCTGCTTAGGGAGCGGAAACAAAAGAATTCCCCGGAGGCAGTCTCCCCAAATCCGTTACTGTCACCCTGAACTGGCGTCTGTCTCATGGAAACTTCCCACTGTCCCCCCACCCTCCCGACCCTGTCGCTGCCTGAGCACCTCTGCCGGCCCCCACGTGCCCCCATGTGCCCCCGCGTGCCCCTGCGTGGTGACGACGGCCAGCACAGTGTGGAGACCCGCGTTGGTACGCGCATAGGACCTGTCTCCACTGTCACCGTCACTACTGCTAAGTGCTGGTCTGAGTCAGGCTTTCTCCACCAGACATGGCCCCCAGGTGACATCGGGCAAGGTCTGGAGACACTTCTGGTGTCCCACCAGAGAGAGGGTGCTGCTGGCACCCATGGGTGGAGACTGGGGTACTGCCAAAACCCCGCAGCGCCCAGGCAGCCCCCAGCAGACCGCGCCCGGTGGGCGGCTGCGCCCACAGAATGCCAAGGGGCTTTGAGAGGGAGGCGGGAGGAGCGAAGGCGAGCAGCCGTGACAAGAGGATGCAGTGACGTGAGCAGCGGCCCGAGCCCAGCAGCGCCCCGAAACTCCGCCGGCACCCCGACATCCCCAGCTCTGTGACCCCGGCTTCCCAGGGGATAGCAGACATCTCCTCGCTTGTCAACCATGTCCTTGCTCATAAGAAGAGTGCAGAAGCCTTGCTCGGGGCATTCAGGGTGCAGTGCCAACACCCTACCTGCTTGTCTACAACCCCCAGTTCACCCCACGAGGTGGCTTTGTTCTCCCATTTTTCCAGGGTCTGGAAACAGGGGTGACCGGCCTCGCGGGTCCCCTGGGCGAAGCGAGTATGGGGAGACTCTGGGGGTGAGGCTGGAGAGGCGTCTGCCGCCAGACGCCCGGCCCTCCGCTCACGGCTTCTTGGACGAGGCCGTTTCTACCGTTTCCATCCGTTCTGGAACATGGTGCAGCATAAATAAATGAACTAAGCCTTCCGCCTGCCCCCGCGGGAGCCCCAACCTTCCAAGGCCCTGGCGAGGGCTCCCGAGAGCTCAGCCGGCCCCAGGGCTGCCCCTGGCCGTTTGTGGAGGACCCCGCCGCCCCCGCCAGCCCTGTGGGCCCGCGCGGACACGCCGGCTCCCCCGGCCTGCCCGGGCGACCGGCTCCGCAGGCTCGCACCCATCCCCACGGCCGTTTCACTGCGAGTCGCCAAGACAGCTATTAATCTCCATCATACTTCTATCAAGTGTTGATTTTTTCCCTCTCTCCTTCTCCCCAAGACTGGGAATATCAATACAGCAGCTGTCACGGGCCATTACCAACTGTATCTTCTCCGCTATTACAGCGAAATGAAGCCAGATAGCGGCTGACGGGAGGGGCCGTCCGGGCGACAGCTGATCGGGAGGCCGGAGGGAGCTGCCCCACGAGACGGCGCTGTGCCCTGACGTCTGGGCGTGCACCTCCCGCGGCGAAGGCGCCGCCTGCTCGCAGCGCACGGATGCCGTCTCTCCACGGGTGGCCGGCGCCCACTCCACTCCCACGGGCGCCTCCGCGGGGCCGGCGGCTGGCCCCGTCACGGGGAGCTGGCAGTCGGGGACCGGGGGGCTCAGCGACCAGGGTGGCTTCTGCGTGGCCATTTAGCCCAAGCTGCACGGCGCCTCTGGGCAGCAGAACGATGGCGGGAAAACAGGCCACACCGCTGCCCCAGGGGGTGGCCTGAGGCGGAGGCACCGAGGTCCACAGGACCGTCTGCCGGCGCCATCTCCGCAAACCCCTCCTGTTATGGGGCGCGGCACGGGCGGCCCTGTCCGGGGCTGGACCCCGCCTCTGGCCCACCTGACAGGGCGCCGGCCCCGCGGGAGGCGCCCGGGGCGAGCACGGCCCTGAGCCCCGGGAACCAGGGACCGCCTCCCTGTCACGCACTCCCACGCGGTCCCCACACGTCCCTGGTGCTGCAGCCCGAGAGAGGAAGACAGAATGTCCGAGCAGGCGGGGGACCAGGACGGGGCAGGGGCGCGGGCCCCAGGGCGAGAGCCAGCACGGCTGGGTGCGCCCCGTCGCCCACTCACCCGCGTGGCCCGCCAGGAGCACCAGTGGGGCTGTGGCTACTGCGCGTCGGGCTCACTGTTGGGGAGCACTGACAGGGTGACCCCAATACCGAAGGGATGGGGAACCGGAGACGAGAAGCCCGTCGGCCACTGTAACGGCATAACCAACTCGCGTCCACGTGGGCTTGGCTCCAAGCACGTCCGCCGCTAAACCGAGGGGCCCTCAAGGCTGAGCCTGAGCGAGGACTTCGATGCTGCCCTCGAGACGCCCAGGGCCAGGCCCTCGCCCCGGCAGAGCGCACACGTCACGGCATGAGGCGGTGAGGCGCGCGGAGCGGATCGGCAGTCACGACATCGACAATGGGAAGGGAGGTGCGGAGCGTGGTGAAGCCGGCCGGTGTTGGTACGATGGCGGCTGTGAGAGCTGGGGACACTCTGAGATGCTGGTGGTGTGAGGTGGCGTCGACGGTCATTACACGGTGAACGGCAGCGGTGACGTGTAAGGATGGTGATGGAGTGTGTGGCAGTGCTGCTGGTGGTGATGGTGATGGAGGTGATGGAGGTGATGGAGGTAATGGAGGTGATGGAGGTGATGGAGGTGATGGTGGTGATGGTGGTGGTGATGGTGATGGTGATGGTGATGGTGATGGTGATGGTGATGGTGGTTGATGTTGGTGGTGGTGGTGATGGAGGTGATGGATGGTGATGGTGATGGTGATGGTGATGGTGTGATGGTGGTGATGGTGATGGTGATGGTGATGGTGATGGTGGTGATGTTTGGTGGTGGTGGTGATGGAGGTGATGGAGGTAATGGAGGTGATGAGGTGATGGTGATGGTGATGGTGATGGTGATGGTGGTGATGGTGATGGTGATGGTGGTGATGGTGATGGTGATGGTGGTGGTGCATGGAGGTGATGGTGAGTGATGGAGGTGGTGGTGACATCAGCGATGCAAGTGATGATGACAATAAGGAAGGAAGTTCTTTGTTCGCACCGATGGCAAACACCGCCCTCCACACCCTCCCCGGCGCCACTGTAAAGTCCAAACAAGTCGGAGGGCAGGAGGCCTCTCCGTCCACGGCCTCCGCCCTTTGTCCCTGTCCCTGCCCCAATGGAGCCTCGGAGCTGCCGCGGAGGAGACAAAGTGCTTTTGTTTCCCCCAAATCGCATCGCTGTTCTCAGGTGTTCTCCTGTTCTGCTGATCATTAGCCGTGTGTCTGAAGGGTACAAAGAAGTCACAGAAGTGTGATTAGGAACCAATTTGATTATGGCTATGAATTCTGAGCGGACGTTCGGAAAACTCTGCGTGCCCCCCCGACACTGTGGCGGCCCGCGGGGGCGCGTGCGCCGCCGCCGAGGACGTCCGTCCTGCACGGCATCGGAGACGCAGATTCGTGGGGCGCATCTTACGTGGCTCCAGAGGGAACCGTTATGCCACGGTGACATTTGTGATAACACGTTATGTCAGGTGAATCAGGCAAGAAGTTAATGAAAGCCGGGAGTTAACTAACGAGAGCCGGCGCACGCGCGAGCATCTCCTCGTCGGAGAGCGGCGACGGCGGCGTGGCTGCCGCTCCTGCTCCGTCCTCCCGGATGGCGTGTGCACATGTCACGTGAGTCGCCCGGTGCTGGAGAGGCGCTTCTCCCCGCGTGGCCGCTGGGGCCGCGAACGCATCTGCGTGGCGCCCGGGCCTCGAGGCGGCGAGGCCCCGGCGAAGCCCAGCGTTCGGGGTCCGTGGCGCCCACGGGCTGCAGACGGTCAGGGCGCCGGAGCGAGACCCTCAACCAGCTGTGGAGCCTCGGTGGCCTCGATGTGAGCTGGAACCTAGTGGCTCCCGCCTTGCAGGGCGGGGCTCGGGCCTGGCCAACCTGGAGTCAGGAGTCACCCCGTGTCCTTGGGGCCCCCACCTGGTGCTGGTGGACCTAAGGGGCCAGCCCCACGCACAGCCGGGGGCCCAGCACGCATCCTCCAGCAGACAGGCTGAGCCTTGAGAAGACAGGCTCCAGGAAAGAGGGTTCCGGGCCCGTCTCCCGGCTTCCGGCGGCCGCCAGGGGCCTCAAAGGCGCTCCCTCTGCGCTGCCTCGCCCAGCACCACCTCCGCCTTCGTGCGGCTCCTCCGAGTCTCCGTGCCCCTGCTCTCTCTTGCAAGGACGCTCATCAGTGGTCAGCCCAACCCAGATGGTCCCATGTCGAGCTCTCCAACTACATCTGCAAAGGCCTTTTTCTTTCAAGTAAGCCTGTGCCCCAATGCTCTGATGGGACACTGTTCACCCCACTACAGGCCCCTTCATGGGCAGTAGGGGGCTCGCTGAGTCCCCCCAAGCCACCATCACCCCAGATGGCCCTGCCCGCCCTGGCCGCAGGCTCCCCGCGCAGCCACCTCCCCTGCCCGAGCTGAGTGGACGGCTGTCCAGGGCCCGCGCCCACCTCTCCGCCTGGCCCTGCTCTGACCCTCGCGTGGCAGGAGGGCACCCGCATCCCCAGGGGGCGCTCGGTTACCCTCCGGCGGCCGGAGCAGGGTGGCCTGTGCCTCACGAGCGAGCGGCGTCTCCCCAAAGACGCGCCCAGCTCTGCCCCTGCTTCGCAGACAGACCACGGAGGCTCAGGTGGGTGGGGGACGTGCCCGGGTCACGTACTGAGCAGCAGAGTGGTTCGCGCTGACCGCGTGCCCCCTGTCCTGTAAGGCCGGGCACAGAGCCCAGCCCTGTAGCCTCTGGTGCTGGGCTCCGTGTCAGCCTCTCCGAAGCCTCGGTCCCGGGCCCGCGCAGGGCAGATGCCCCCACCGGGCCCCGCGGGGCTGACGCGATGCCTCCCCGGCTGCAGGGTGGGGCCGAGAGCAGGGCAGCCCTCCACTGAGGCTGGGGGGTATGTGGCCCATCAGGGTCCTTCTCCCTTCGGCCCTGGCTCTGAGGACTGGGCCTGGGGAGCTGGTGAGGGGTGCTGCGTGCCAGCTGCTGCCCCCCCCAGCTTGCCAGGCCCCCCGGACCAGGCAAGGCCAGGGCTCGGAGGCGGCCCCCCTGGACGAGACCAGGGAGAGCCGGCTGCACTGTGCTCTGGGCGATGTTGCCAGCGGGGGCTGTGACCCCACAACCGACTCAAGCCTCCACCAGAAATCCACACCTTCCCCTCCTCGCCATCGCTGTTGGGGTGCCTTCCAGTTCCAACTCCTCCTGGGCGCCCCACTTCCCACCGGCAGACCCCACCAGGGTGAGGGGAAGCGCCCACTGACACACGCCCTAAAGGGCCCCCTCCCAGGAATGGGACAGGACGGGGTGGGCCAGGAGGGCCCGACGGAGAGTGCTTAGCCCGGGGGCGGTGGGGACCGCAGCCCGGGACACGCTTCCAGGGTCGGTGGCACTTGTGACAGCAGTGACGGGGGCGCTGCTGGCCTTCACGGTGGCGGAGATGCTGTCCCCGTCCATCCCAGAGCACGGCCAGCGTGAGTGGCTCTGTCCGCATCCCTGGGCCCCTGCCCGGTCCCAGCCGCGCTGCACGGCTCGTGGGGACGGGTCTGGTCTGAGTAGACGCTTCTGCAGAGGGCAGCATGGAGCGGGGCCCAGCTGCCACGCACCAGGGGCCCTCCCCGCCCCGAGGACCGTCCCTTCCGCTGGCTCCTCCAAGCTGTAATCTGGCGGCTGGCTAATTAGAGCCAATTTACTGTGGGTCCAAACAGTGTTTACTGTCACACGCAGGCAGTCTGGGGACAGTGGAGAATACCCCACAAACTCACAGGGGAGGAGGACGGGAGCATGTCACCGTGCAGAGGGGTCCTGGGACCCCATGGCCCTGGCAGAGGCCCCCTTCTCGGACCAGGTACAAGCAGGGAGGACAGGGCAGGTGACAGGCTGAGGGGCGCCACGGAGGACCCGGGAGGAGGGAAAGGGACCCGTGTTCCTACAGGACCAGCCCCTGGGACAAGCGGCCAGTGGACCCCGCTGAGGCCACTGTGTTGGCCCATGGGGAGGTGGTGACATGGGCCAGTGGGGGCCGTGCGGGGAGCACGGGACACGGCGTGGGGCTGGCCCGAGAGCCCGCTGTGGGTCAGGGAGCGGAGGCAGCCTACCAGCTGGGCCGGCCCAGGCCTGGCCAGGCGCGTCGGGGTCCAGGGCTGGCAGATCTTGGAGCTGCTTGGGCTGCACCGAGTTCAAGGTGTTGGCAGAGCAGCCGGGAGGAGCTGGGCTGGCGTGGGGTGAGGCCGAGGGCTACGAGGGGACGTCCAGGCTGCAGGGCCCGGGGCCAGAGTCCCTGCTACAGGATCACGGTGGAGCGAGTGGCTGGGGAGCTGAGACCCGGATGGGACGGAGGGCGGGGGCCGGGGAGGAGCCGGCCCCACACGGAGGCCCCGTCTGGACCCCCCGTGGCCTGGTTCACTTCTCACTCCCTCCAGCACCTCCCAGGTCGACCGTGAGCCTCCTCCTCCAGGAAGCCCTCGCTTCCAAACGGCCTTCCACTCATCGGCGTGGCCTGAATCGCCGCGGGGGCTCTCCCCTGAAGCCCTGAAGCCCAGCACCCGGCGTCCACGACTGCCCTCGGGGTGGCCCCCATGAAACCAGAGGCCTCACAAGGCAGCAGAGAGTCGGGGTCCTCTGGGCCTCCGTGGGCCCCTCCCACCCCAAGCGGCACCTTGGGGCCTTCACGCTGGGTGGCGGTGATGCGCTGACCGGGCCGAGCGGGCAGGGACCCTGGGGTCCCTCCCTCCTGCGCCCCCAGAGCCAGAACAAGGCTGCCGGGAAGATAGGCTCCACGAGCCGCCCAGGAGGCAGCGAGCTCACACAGCGGCGCCTCATGCCCAGGCAGGGGGGCCGTCCCCCCAAGGGACGAATCCTAGGGCAGCGCCGGGCGGCCGCTTGCCTGGGCAGCTGGGGACACACGTGGCTCCCGGGCCAGAGGGCCAGGGCCGGAGGTGCCCGAGTACTGGGAAGGCATGGCCCCACGCTCCACTCTGGCGAATGGAAATGATTTTATTTAAGTCAGGGCAGGAAAGGGGAGAGCACTTAGAATGCAGAAATTACAAGTTCTGAATAATCGCCTCTTAAAAGCACTTTAACTCCCCAGAGGTGAGAGGCCCTTTCAGCTTAATTGGTCCACGGGGCCCTGAACCGGTCCTGGCCCGGCTCCTCGGAGCCTGCCACCACCCCCAGTGTGAGTCAAGGTCAGAAAAGGGCAGGACACTTGGGGACAGAGACCGAGCCCGGGCCATGGCTCTGCGGCTCCGCCCGCACCCCCGGCGCCTGGGCGTGGCAGCACACTTGGGGACACACAGGTGACCATTAGCAGACACTCCCCTTGCACCGCGCCATAGCCCAGTCTCCCCGTGGCCACGACCCCCAAGGCCAGCTGTGGCCCTCAGTCCACCTCCCCGAGCGGCCCAGGAGCCACCGCAGGGGGCGGTCGGGACGGCGTCACACCATGCGGCCGCTGCGGACACAGGAGCTCTGACCGGCATAAGCCACGTCCCTGGGGACCGGCCGGAGCGGCCAGGCTGCCTGTGGCAGGACCGAGTCCCGCCAAACGGGATCGGAGCCCACGAGAACGGGTCGAGCTGAGCCGAGCTGGGAGCCGAGCCCTGCTGCCCAGGCCCGCTCCGGCACGGCCAGCTCCGAGGAGGGTGCGGGCTCAGGCGGACGTGCCCACAGGGCCCCTCCTCGCCCTGCGAACTGGGGGTGCCCAGTCCTCCCCCAAAAGCGGGGAAGCAGTGCAGGCAAGCCCCACGCCTGGAATCTGGCTCCATCGTCACTGCCATTGGGGAAAGGAAGTTCTGGAGACAGGAAGGTCCCTGGCCACATGGCACAAACCCCAACACACAGGCGCCCGGCCCTAGACCTTCGCTCAGCCGGTGCCACCCGAGCAGGACGCCGCACGCTGTGCTAAGGACCTAGACACCGCACCACTGCGGTTGAACCTCCCTCCTGCCCCCCGCTCCCCGGCGGGTGGGGGGCCTCAGGGAGGCGGGCGCGGGATGGAGGCCGTGGTCCCCGCCGCCCCGCCCGGCACGGGCCTGGCTCACCGCAGTCGCTCAGCAAATGTTCGCTGAACTGAAGAGGAAAATCGACTCTTCTGCCCAGCGCAGCCCAGAGCCCCCTGGGCGAAGGCCACTGCGCCTCCCGCTCCCTCGAGAGGCCACGCCGTTTGTGCGGGCAACGGCGGGACGCGGGGGGCTCGCCCTGCGCCCTGGGGGCGTCACCGCGCTAGGCCGCGGCGTCGGTGGAGCAGACGGCGCCCGGCTCACAGGGCACAGAGGGACGGAGCTGCCCGTGGACATGGGCTGGGACTCCCGCCGCCGGCCCCCCGGGGCCCATCGCTGCCCCCGGGGCGGGGGAGCAGAAGACGAGACACAGCAGGACCCGTGTCTGGCGGGCATCAGCAGCCCCATCCGGGCGGGCGCCGGGGACTGGCAAGGGCCGCGGGGAGGCTCAGCCCCGCGCGGGAGGCCAGCGGACTCTGCCGGACCCAGTCCTCTCCAGGTGCCCTGGCCGGCGAAGACCGGCTGCCCAGCCCCCTGTTGAGTCCCCCCCGCCCCCCTCAGCTGTCTGCAGATGACCCAGGGCTGTGGCCCCCCACCCAGGCCGGGCAGCGGCCGCCTCCCCTCCCTGCCTCATTAGTTTCTTCCCCAGACGCCTCCCCCCCACCCGCACCCCCAGGATTCACGCAAATCCCACTGCCTGGCTGCTCTTCAATGTCAGACGCAGGGGACAGATGTCGGATTTGGTCCCGGCGTGGTCGATGCCGCGCTTGATGGGGTGCTTCGTCATTTCCTCCAGAGCCAGAGGCACCCGCCCTTGGAGTCCATCGCTCGATACCCCTCCCTCCCCACCGCCGACCCGCTACCCCGGCCCCTGGCGTGGTGACAGCTGCCAGGGCCTGGGTCTGCCACCCCCGCTAGGGCAGCGTCTGGGCTCTGCACCCTCCCCCCCCACCCCGGGCACCCCGGGAGCGAGGGCCTGCGAGATGAACGCAGGAAGGAGGATGTGCCCAGCCAGGGCTGAGGGGTGGACGGCAGCGGTCGCCAGGGGTCTCCGGGGGGGGGGGGTGCAGGACGGGCCTCTCAGACAGAGGAGGGGTCCAGACCCACCCCCGCCCTCTGCACTGGCCCCGTGCCCTGGCGAGTGCGCGTGACAGCGCCGGGCTGAGGCCCCGCTGGCCTGCGCTGGGCCCGGCCCGGGTCTGCAGACACGCGTCAGGAAGCCTCGCCACCTGCCAGCCGGTGACCTGGCCAGCCCCCTTGTCTCCCGGAGCCTCGGTCTCCACCTCTGTAAAATGGGGGTGACAGTACCCACATGGTAGAGTCAAGGGGAGAATTCAAGGGCATCAGAAGAGGGAAGACCAGGTGCAATGAAGGCCAGGTGTGTCAAGGGCCCAGAGGGGCAGAGAGGAGCCCGAGGCCAAGGCCTTGGACGCTGAGCAGGGAGGAGACACATCAGCCAGCAGCAGGGAGCCCCCCAGGGCGCTGGAGCTGGGAAGCGACACAAACAGCCCCTTCCCCACACACGCCAGGTGGCTGTAGCCCCTGTGAGCATGTCCTATGGACGATCTCACCTGACACAGCCCCAGTCCTATGTCACCCGTGGGGTGGGGGGTGCCCTGCGTCCCCCTCTCTGCATCTCATGGGGTGGGGGAGGGCACAGCCACACAGCCAGAGCCCGGGACGGTGGGCAGGGGGCCAGGCCTCTCCAAGCCCCAGGTCTCACCTGTGGGCAGCACGGGCAGACAGCCAGTTAGAGCCAACAGCCACGCTCTCCCGGCCGGCCCTGCTCCAGCTGGCCCCATGGCGACAGTGCTGCCGCTACCCGGACAGACGCCTGCCATCGGAGGGGGTGTCCAGATGTCACCATCCACCATCAAATCCCTCTGCTTCCTCCAGGGGCCGTAGAAGGCTGGCAAGCCGCCAGGATTCGCCCAGAAGGGAAGCTGCTCAGTGAGAAATAAAAAATAAAAACAGGAGCCCTGCCCCCACCAGCGGCTTGACAATGAGAACTTGAAAGAAAGTGGGGGGTGGGTCAGGACAGCGCTGGCTGAGAGGTGTCAGGTGAGGTATTTATGGAATTCTTCAATAAAAGCCTGGGGAGGGTGAATACATTTATGATTCAAAATGTCTCCAAATCACGGTTCATGGGAAACAATGTATGCAAATTAATTTAAATAACTCGGGAGGCGGGGGAGGGGTGAGGCTTGGGAGGCTCAGCCAAGAGAAGGACGCCAGCCAGGCCTGGCCGCCTCCCACCACTGCCCAGGGTCGGAGCAGGGACGAGAGTGGCCAGTCCACCCCCCTCCTTGGGACGCACTCTGTGTTCCCTGGGTGGGACCTCGCCTTCGCCCACAGGGGGACGGCCGGCACTTGAGGTGCTGTGGCAGAGGGAGGCCCGGGGTCTCCGGCCAGCAGAGTCTCCCAGCCTCCGGGATGCCCCTCCTGTTTGTGCCCAGCTCCCGTGAGGACAGGGTGGCCGGGGCCCGGTCCACGCCTCCTGGCCATTCTCACCGCTGGTCTCGTTTGCTGGGGGGCAGGGTCCCCACACCCAGGACGGTGCCCACACCGCGCGGGGACTCTGCACATGGCAGAGTGAACGAGGGGGAAGGTGACAAGCATGGGAAGGAAGAAGTAGCCGTGACACGACCCCCTCCAGTAAATGCTTCGTGAACTGAGGAGGGCGTCGTCCACTTACTCCCCAGACCGAGCGTCCCAGCCATCGTGCGGGGAGGAAACGGAGGCTAGAGCCACGCGGGAGTGTGTCGGGGCCTCGCCTGGGAGGCCCACACGCCCTGCCCAGTCCTCCGTCCGTCCCTTGTCTCCCTGAGGGCACACTCTCCTGGACATGCAGCCGCGTGACCCTCGCGGGCCGATTCGTGTTCGGCGAGGTTGCCATGGTGAAGTCCGAAGCTCTGGACCTCGGATCGTGCCCGTGTTCGGAGACCGGGCCTTTAGCGAGGGAGTTAGGTAAAACGCGTCACTAGCGTGGGCCCTAGTCCCCCATGCCTGGTGTCCTTCTCGGAGGCGGTGACCAGGACACAGGCGCGCACAGAGGAGCGACCACGTGAGGACACAGGAAGGAGGCGGCGTCTACCCGCCGAGGAGAGAGGCCTCAGGAGGAGCCAGCCCTGCCGACAACGCGCCCTTGAGCTCCGGCCCCCGGACTGTGAGGCGGGAGTGGGGGCCGTTTGGCCGCCCGTGCGGGGTGCGTCCCGGCGGCTCCGAGCTCAGGGTGCACAGGGCCGAGGCTCGCAGCGCGGAAAACGACAAGGGGAAGCTGACGGCCGTGGGCGGCCTGGCGTGCGACGGGGAGGGTGGAGCCGGGACACAGACCCCGCTTATCATCCGACCCCGCCTTTTAATTTAATTGTAGCATGAATTAATTTCAATTTAAGTAGACACGTGTGGCTAGTGGCTGGTGCCCCGGACAGCGGCGTTTCAGGCAGATCCCGCTGGGGGGATTGGTGAAGATGGCGTGGGGACGAGGGGGTATGGCCGAGGACCCCTCAGGACCTGCTCATGACGACGGAAGGTGGTCGCCCCTCCTGGCCCCACCTGTCGGCCGAGCACCGTGGGCACCCCGGCCTCCTGTTCCCGCACCCCTGGGCGGAGCGACCTTGCGTCTGAGCCCCCTCAGAGCCGTCGAGCCCCCGGCCAGCCCCCACCCACACAGCAAGGCCAGCCCGTCGGACACTGGTCCTCCCGCATGGTGCCCACCCGATGGGGGCGGAGAGCCAGGAGAAGGGAAAAGGAGGAGGAGGGACTCGGGCGCCCCTGTCACCTTGAGCAGACAGAACAGTCCCGGGCTCTCTCGGAGCTGCAATTAGCACGGAGCTGTCGACATCTGAACAGCAGACCGGTCAGCGTACATGATATGCGGCCGTGATGAAGGTGGAGTTATTCGTAAGAGTTAATCGTCCAGGCGTGAGGGTCCCACGGGCGAGCATTCCGCGGGGACACGGCCCGGGTCCCTGAGCCGCATTTCTATGGGGGAATAACGAGCCCTCTGAAGAAGGCAAAGACCTTGACGCTTTCTGGGCTGTTTGCAGACTGATTCCTGGCGAAGAGGAAGCGACAGTGCAAAGGCGGGCTGTGGTCGGGCACGGGGGCCCGCGGCCCTGGCTCGCCAGCCCGGGCCGGCCACACGGAGCGCGGCGCGGGGCTGGAACACGTCGATCGGAAGGGCAAACGCCGTCTTGAGAATAAGAGTGCCCGAATGATCCAGAGACGGGTCCTCGGGCCGCCCCTGCGGGGACCTTACAGAGCTCCTGAAACGAAGGCGAAACTTGGCCAAGGGGCCGGCGCCCCTCTCCCCACTCACGCTGCCTCCATTTGCCTCCGCTGGCCAGTGGCGTCAGGCTGGAGAGAGCCCGGTCTGGCCGCTGGCCGCCGAGGCGCTCCTCCTCCTCCTCACCTCGCTCCCCTCGGTCTCCTGGGCCAGCTCACCGCGTGTGCCCTCGCCTGCCCGTCTCCTGGCACGCCCTTAACGAGGTCCCCAGACAGGGCCTCGTACACAAACATTCGTTGTCTCACAGTCCTGGAGGCCAGAGTCCGAGATCGAGGTGTCATAGGGCCCCGCTGGGACCTGTCCCAGGCCCCTCCCCCAGCACCGGTGGCCGGCGGCATCCTCGGCTTCACCCCGACGCGCCACCCCGACCTCTTCATGCTCACGGGTGCTCTCCCGTGAGCGTGCCTGAGGCCCAACCCCCCTCCTTATAAGGACACAGTCGTATTGGATCAGGGCCCACCTGCTCCAGGGTGACCTCACCCTAACTAATCCCACCTGCAAGGACCCCATTTCCAAGTAAGGGCGCCCTCTGAGGTCCTGGGGTTAGGGCCCCAAAACACGGATTTGGGGCAGGGATGCAGTTCCGTGCCCCGGGCAGCCGGACGCCCACAGGCTGCACGTCCTCTGCTCCTGTATGGGCGTGGCCGCCAGGCGCAACCCCAACCCCAAGCCGCGGGCAGTGACTTGCCCGCCAGTGGCTCTTCCTCATTTGTTTGTCGTGTCTTTTTGCTTATTGACCAGAAGGGGAGATCCTCAGAGCCGAGAGGGGCCCCTGACGTGGCCGGGTCCAAAGTGCCAGCAGAGCAGTGACCCGGCCCTCTGGGACCATGGGGACGGGGAACCGGGCCCTCGCCTGTGGGAGAGGCGTGACATGTGTCAGGGAGGCTGCTCTGTGCCTGGCACCTGCGGGAGAGCCCCCAGTTTTGCCCTTCGTCAGGCAACCAGGAGGAGGCCTCGTCCCTTTTTATAAACAAGCCCAGAGAGGCCACGGGACGGGTCCAAGGTCACACGGCCAGCCGGGACAGGCAGCCACCAGGCTCCAGGCCGGCCGGCAGCTGTCCAGCACTTACTGACGCCCTTTCCTACCCAGGGCCAAACTCTGCTCCTTGACGTGGCCCTGGCTCTGACTTCCACGTCATCTGTGAAATGGGGTCGCAGGCCCCACCTTGCCGGGCTACGGTGAAACCTAAGGTCCCTGCCAACGTGACCCGCTCCCTCCCAGAAAAGGCCCGAGAACCAGAGAAACCCAGGTTCCTGCCCCACACCGCCCCCTCCGCGAGCACTTAGAAAGCACCCACTGCATACCAGGCTGGGCCCAGCCCGCCACGCCCAGCCCGCCTCCCGCACCGCCTCCCGCAGGCGAGGCCGGGTTCCTGTCACTCCCCTCCGCTCACGGCCCCTTTGGCGGGGCTGCCGGCTCAGCTGCCAGTGTTCTATTTCCGCTCTCACAGCATTTATAAAAATGCATCCGAAGGCCTTGGCGTTGCAATCTGGAACTAACCTGCTTCACGTCCTCGACAAAGCGCAGGAATACTAATTGAAAAGTGATTAATTACGCTCACGGAGCGAGGTCCCTGACTGGGCTGAGGACAGTGGGGAGGCCTGGCTTTGTGTTTTTTTTAACGCTGAGCTGGTCCTACCCTGATTTCAGAGCCTGGCCCAGCGATGGGTGGGATCCGCTGCCATCTGCTGAGACCCCGCTCCCGTTGGAACTTCCTTCCGCCTCTGTAAGGCGGGGCTGCTGCCGCCAGGACTTAGGGCTCACACAGTCCGGGCTCAAGTCCGGGTCCCCATGGTGCTGCCAACTGTGGGGTTTCGGTCCGATGCTGCCCACACCGGCTCTCTCCTTGCTCCCTCCGGCACACACATTCCACCCATTCAACCATTGTCAGTTTTCTGGGACTCTGCTCAGAGGCCACCTCCTCCAGGCAGCCTGCCGGGCCCCTCCCCTCTGCTCCACTAGTGCCCTAGGCCTAACTTTTTGCTCAACGGGGTGTCGTGGCTGCTGCTCACACACTGGAGAGCAAGGCAAGCATGTGGCCATTCCTGAATCCACAAAATCTGCACAGCACGGCACTGCCTGAGCCCCAAGAGGGGCCCGGATTAAAAGAGGCGACAGGACGGAGGGTCTTTGCATGCAGGAGACACTCAACCAGTGACCACCCATCCGGCCCAACTTCTCCAGGGGCCAGGGACCCGTCCATTAAGCCTCAGTTTTCTCGCCTGAAAGACGGGGTGACTGTGAGGGCCACCTCCTCGGCGGCGAGGGAATGAGGCCACATGAGCCAAGTGGGGGTTTCCTCCAGCGGGACCCAGCCAGGTGCTCCTGCAGGGGGTCGCAGGCCTTGGACAGCGGGGGAGACTCCTAAGCACCCACACTTCACCTGGTCCAGGTGCGGGGTCTGCATGCCAACCAGACCACAGACCCATGGCCCTCGGCCCCGGCGTCCTGGCCGGGCTCCCTCTCAGAGATGCGAGCACTGTGTGTGGTCACTGCTCCCAGGAAGTGGGCCACCGAGGTGGGCTCCCCGCTGCGGCCAGGGGTGACGCTGCGGCCAGGGGTGACGCTGCGGCCAGGGACGGCCTCACTCCGAGACACCAGCCTGGGCCGGCCGTGGACACGCCACTCCCGTCCTGAGCCGTGTGCCCGGCCCACACTCTGAGCTGTCACAGGAGCCTCCGGTGGACCCGGCCCATCCCCGGAGCTCAGGCGACTGTCGAGGACAACGTTTTAGGGACAGTGACTCTCGGGTGAGAAACTGGGAATGGGGGGTCTTCGGTGCCAAGTGTGGACAAGCTGGTGCTGTTTTGTCAAGAAAGGGACAGTGTCTCTTGTTCCAGAGCCGCACTGTCCCCTGCCTGTGACAGCGCCACAGAGCCCAGCGGGTTTGAGAAGTCGGGGGACGAGGGCAGGGCGGGGAGTGAGGGAAGGGGGTGCAGCGGGGCCGTCTGGGGCCTTGCGGGTCACTGTCAGGTCCTCGGGACCACTGGGAGTTTTGGACAGGGGATGTGGCCTGAGTGGAAGCCCTACGCGGCCTTGTGGACCTGACGGCCCGTGAGCAGCAAGGGGCGGGCAGGCGGGGGGGAGGGCGCCAGTCTCCCCACCGGCAAAGCCGACGGGTCTGCCGACAGACCACGTGCAGGGGCGCCCGGCTGGCCCCCAGGCCCCGAGCCCCAGGAAGGACGCAGCTGCCACCTGCAGAGGACCTGACTCTGGAAAAGTTGTGGAGTTGGGGTTGGTCACGCTGTGGCCTGCTGTGAGAGATGGTGGTGGCGAGATGCAGGGTTCTAGAGGGGGCCTGGCCAGGCAACGAATCCTGGGGAGCCAGGGGGCACGGAGGCACGGGAGGGAGGAGGGGCAGGGCAGGGAGGTATGGCGGGAGCAGAGACGCTGAGCTGACAGGGAGCCAGGCTGTCCGGCACGCCGGCGCCTGGAGTGGCCGCCGCAGGCGGGAGGAGGCTGCAGGGCCGGGCCCCCGGCTGAGTCTGAGCTGCCCGGGAGGCAGGACAGGAGCTCCACCGGACTCCACTCCACTCCACGTGGCTGCCCCACCCGCCCAGGTGGGCGGGACCGGGGTGGGGCCGGCACTGAGGCCAGCCTTGGCGGGGCGGCGGGGAGCCACAGGTCCTTCCCGCTTCAGCCTGGAATGCTGGTTCTCAGGCCCGGTGCCGCAGGGCACCACCCGCTTCTCTCCCTTTCCTTCGATAGATTCCAGGTTCATCACTTCTCACTGAGCGACATCTGACCTACATCAGCGCCTCCGGGAGACAGCAGAGCCCGAAGCAAGAGGCTCTGGGCTATGCAGACGCGGATCTATTTTAAAAGCGGTCCGTGTGCGGGAGTCAGCTGTTCCCCAGCACGTTACGTAAGGCTTATTTAAAGGCGGCACACGGCCTCGTCCGCGCGGTCCGCGGCTCGGCAGCCCCGGGTGTGGGGTGCACCGCACCCTCAGGCCTGGACCCGCGGGCGGGACCCCGGGCGGAAGGCGCCGCGGGCTTGTGCGGCTGCGCGGGGCGCTCTCTGCCTCCGCCTCCGCCTCCGGCCGCGCGCAGGCCAAGCGGGGTTCGGTTTGTGGGGTCCGCCCCGGGGCCACACGTCATCCATCTCTATCTCCCTCAATACCAGGAGGAGCTGGGGTTCAGGCATTAAGCTTTGAGCTGTGGCCAGGCGAGGGGTGAACCCTGGGAACCGGCCAGCTCCCCCGTGCGCCGGGCGCTGGGATGCACTCGGTGCGCGCGATTTCGCTCTGGGCGGCAGCCCCTCCGCCCCCCCACTCCCCCGCCTCCCCCAGCGCGATGCCTCTCTGTGTCCGTGTCGGGGCAGGGCGGGGGACTCCACTCACCACCCAGTGCTAAGGCCTGCGACGTGCAGAAGCGATGGGACCTCACTGCTGAGAGCAGTTCATAAAGGACGCGGTTCCATCTGGACGCGCCCCCGTCGCTCCTCGGCGCTGGGCCTATAGGCGGGTGGCAGGTTAAGATCCCATTTCTGCGAGACCCAAAACTCTAAGTAAGTCTTGGTTTGGCGACGTGGGACTTGGCACGAGCGACTCCGCTTGGGGTCTGTTGTCTTGTGTCTAACAGAACCTCGGTACCGATGGCTTCAGAAACTGCCCAAGCTCCCCTGTCTGAGTCGGCAGAGTCAGGAAAAGCCCATCAGTTTCTGGGTCCCGCACCTGGCTCCCCAGCAGTGTGGTCCGAGGACCAGCATCCCTGGAAAACTGGTTAGAAATGCAGAGTCTCGGGCACCGGCCCAGACCTGCCCAGGGAAGGCCTGCACGTGAGCTAGGCCCTCAGTGACTCTGAGCACTGTGGCTAGCGGGCCCCCAGACCGAGCTGCCAAGGGCGAGGCCTGGCCCCGCCACCCACCACTGCTCCCCCAGACCCCTCACCAGCGGTGCAATGTCAGGAAAACTGGGGACTCGGTGGGGACGGCCAGAGTCGGCTCCTTACGCCCTGCGCGCGGCCGCCTCCCCCAGCAACCGGGAAGCAGGAGCCCCGGCCAGACGTACCCTGTCCAGGCCTGGAGTCGCCCTCCGGCCACACAGCCCGCAGCCCCAGCCAGGCTGTCGATTCCATCTGGGCTTCTGGCCAGCGATCATTTCTGGCTTTGCTGCCACTTAATGTTCCTTCGATGTATTATTCATCCCGTGAACTGCAGAGCTCACTCTTCAAAGCGCCTAAACAGACACACACACGCTCCCTAGCCCAGCGACCGAGGCTGGTCTCCACGTCTCCCCATCGGCACGGCGTCGGACCTGCGCCCCAGCCACTGCGGTCCTTCCTGGCTTCTCCCCTGAGCTCGGCCCGATGGAGCCAGGGCCACACGTTCCAGCGTCTGGACACCAGTTTGGGCTCTGCCGCGTGGCCGTGGGGAAGGGAAGCCGCTGAGCTTCTCTGGACCGGACCGAAGTTCTGAGAATCCAGGAGCTCCGGGTGGGACGGAGCCTGGGGGCTCTGCTGGGCCACCAACCCCAGGATGTTGACTCACCATCACCCTCAATAGCAGCTAGTCCAGGAGGCCACCCGTGGGATGCCTGGATACCCCGGGACAGGGACCCCGCCACCTGAATAAGGTCAGAGGCCCCGCCCAGACCACCGAGGCTCCCCCGCCATGACGTCTGTGATTCGTGCTTCCCTCCCCCTCCTGCGCTCTGCCCAGAGCAAGTCTAAGATTCGGTGGGTTGTCAAAATATCGACTCAAATCAGGATGATGGGTGAGTGATGAGAGAACTGTTGATTGGGTTTCTCAGCCTTTTTTTTTTCCCCCTTTCTGACACCTCTATTATTTCAGGTATGACTTTTTCATAAAACAGTTCATAGATTGCAAGGGAACAAGTAACCTTTCCATTTCCCATTTAGCGCATTACAATAACGTCCCTGGAAATGTATTAGAAATCACAGGTGCTCGTGCTACGTGACCTACTGCAGGCGCTTGATCAGCAAATTAATGTCGAGGTTAATTCGAACTTTGGGGAAAGAGCGAGCGTGACAGAGATGAATCTGGCCGTTCGCGGTAATGATTCGGGCGGCACGGGCGGGCTGCTGCTGGTGTCATCTCCGGGGCAGCAAGCCCAGCGGGCAAGTGAGCCAGCTGCATGTTGTCAGGTGTGGTTAAAAGCAGGTGTTCCCAGGCCGGACTCCCTGGGTTCAAAGTCTGCTTCCAGCATTAACAGCCATGGGACATGATACAAGCGACCGTCCTGTCTGGACCCCGTCTCTTCAGGACCCATCTCTGCATTGTACCACTGGTAAATGCTACCATCTACCTCACTGTGAGTTAGCACGTGGAAAAGTGTTAGAGCCACTATTTATTTAAGGTCAATAAATGTTAGCTTTCATCATCCCCCTCATCACTATCACCGCCACCACCATCCTCACCATCACCATCACCCATCACCATCATCAAACCATCACCACCATCGTCACCACCATCACCATCACCACCATCACCCAACCATCACCATCACCATCATCAAAACCATCACATCGTCACCACCATCCACCATCACCCACCATCACCACCATCACCATCACCATCATCAAAACCATCACCACATCGTCACCACCATCACCATCACCACCATCACCACCATCACCATCACCATCATCAAAACCATCACATCGTCACCACCATCACCATCACCACCATCACCATCACCATCATCAAAACCTCACCACATCGTCACCCCATCACCACCATCACCACCTCCACTATCCAAAACACACCACCATCATCGTTACCCCAGTGGGTCCTCATAGGGCCCCCACCATCCTGCAGTTGCCTGGCCCACCAGATCCTAACAGGCCTGGCTTCAGGACTTAGCTCAAGGGTCCCCTCCTCAGACAGGTCTCCTATGACCTCAGAGAGCATGGCCCTGCCCTACCAGCCACCTCAACCAGCTTTGGGTACTCTCAGCACCCCCCTGATGGTGCATCTGCTGTCTGCCTTCTTTCTTCTCTCCCAGTAGGGGGAGAGTCCCCGGGACCCAGAACACTATGCTGCAGACAGACGTTCTGTCAAGATTTCTGAATGAATGAATGAATTGATGAAAGACTGAATGGGTGACTGAATGAACGAGCAAACGAGGCTGAAGGTCGGTTCTGCGTCCGCATTCCCTTTCCTACCTGGAGGTGATAGAGCAGGGGCCGCGTGTCGTCAGAGCCTACTGCCGCCCACACACCGCCACCTCCCCCGCCCCCCCCGCCCCCCCCCCCGCCCCCGGCCATGGTGAGCCCATCGCTGGGACAGAGGCAGGGGTGCAATGGCCTTGCCAGGGTACAGGGTGAAGAGCTTCTGGGGTCACTGTGGCCACCGGCTCACCGACACTGCCCATGAGGCTGTAAGCCCAGGAAGGCGAGAAGCTGCTCAACGTGAGTGGGACCGCCCAGGTTCCGGCCCACAGGTTGCACACGCCTGGGCCAGGAGGCTGCTTCAGGGGCGGGGCCACGCCGACGGGGCGGGGCCACACAGGTGGGGCGGGGCCACGCCGACAGGGCGGGGCCACACAGGCGGGGCGGGGCCACGCAGGCAGGCAGGCCTGGTCCCTGGGTAAGCAGTCAGCGTGGGAGGACACACAAAGAGGGCGCTCAAGAAGGCCCAGCTGGTGGGGTTGGGCTCCCCTGTGTCCCAGGCATGGGCAGGGCATGTCCAGGGACCACCCAGCTACTACCTCTGGGGCACAGAACCCTCGGGGACTGCTGGCCAGGGCAGGGGGTCCCTGTGACCCTGCGGCCAGTGCCAGGAGGGCGGAGTCCCCGTGTGAGCAGCAGGACGTGGACCCACGCCTGGTGCCCGCCACCACTGGTGAACAAAGCGGCTGGGCCATGCCATGGAGCAGGTCCCAGCATCTGATGGGGGTTGGGCTGGGCACTTCCACCCCTGGGGTCCGATGGTGCCGGATCCCGGGGTCCCTCTGCCAGCTGCAGCCCTGCCTGGGCCCGGCCTCCATCTGTTCCTTTCCTCTGCCAGCTGTTGGTTCCTCGGGCCTGGCTAAGGCCCACTGCACCTCCCCAGGGTGGCGGGGGAGGGGGGTGTCAGCCTTCTGTAGGGAAGTGGGGCGGCTTGTTTACCAGAAACTTCTTAGGGGCATGGGGGAGGAAGAACATTTTTAGCAAATAAATAATATCATTTTTGGAGAAAAAACTGCCAAAGCTGGGATGGAGCCCCAGAGCCAGAGCAGCCAGGCGCAGTGCCCAGGAAGGCAGGGGGGGGGGCGCTGCCTTCGCTCCTCCGAGGGGCGTCTGCAGGGAGGAGGTGAGGCCGGGAGCACAGCCCACCTGCGTGCGGACAGGGTGAATGTCGACGACGAGGAAGCCCTGGACAAACCCGAGCTCAGAGCCACCTGGAGGTGGTCCCTCCATGGTCACACACACGTTCACTCCCATCAGCTTCCGGCGGGTTAATTCAATAAGACAATCGTTCATCCCATTCCCCCACTAGAAGGATGGCAGGGTGGCGTGCTGGTCACCGGCGTGTGGGCAAAGGACCCAGGAATGCCTAGGTGTGCCAAGCCCAGTCGGTCCTCCTATGAGGCCCGCCAAGGGACGTGCCCGGTAGCGCGGGGCCCACTTACGCTGGACCACCAGCTCATGACCACCGAGGCCTGGAGGCCCCTCTGTACACCGGAGCCCCAGCCAGAGGCCCAACGGGGGCCGCACAGATGGCAGGACACCGAGCAGGGGGAGCGCCGGACAGAGCCACCGGTTCCCGCCAGGCAGACTAACCATGTTCACATGCACACGCCCACACATACACACGCACATCGTGTACATGTATGCTTGTGCACATGTGCTAACACGTGCATATGCACACACAGGCAGGCCCGTGCGTACCACGCTAAGGGCCAAGGTCCTAGTGAGAGAGCCGGGAGCCCTGTCTTCCCCTCCTGCCCTGCCCGCCAGCCTGCTCCTGGCCTGCACCGGGCCTGCACCCGGCCTGCACTGAGCATACACCCGGCCCGCACCGGCCCGCACCCGGCCCGCTCCCAGCCTGCACCAGGCCTGCACCTGGCCTGCACTGAGCATGCACCAGGCCTGCACCTGGCCTGCACCGAGCATGCACCTGGCCTGCACCCAGCCTGCACCCGGCCTGCACCCGGCCCTCCTGGCCTGCACCAGGCCCGCTCCCGCCTGCACCCGGCCTGCACCCGGCCTGCACCGGGCCTGCGCCCGGCCTGCACCGGGCCTGCGCCCGGCCTGCACTGAGCGTGCACCCGGCCTGCACCCGACCTGCTCCCGGCCTGCACTGGGCCTGCACCCGGCCTGCACCCGGCCTGCACTGAGCGTGCACCCGGCCTGCACCCGGCCTGCTCCCAGCCTGCACCGGGCCTGCGCCTGGCCTGCACTGAGCGTGCACCCGGCCTGCACCCGGCCTGCACCCGGCCCACACCTGGCCCGCTCCCGGCCTGCACCCGGCCCACACCTGGCCCGCTCCCGGCCTGCACCCGGCCTGCACCGAGCATGCTCCCGGCCTGCACCGGGCCTGCACCTGCCCTGCACCCGGCCTGCACCCGGCCTGCACCGAGCACGCTCCCGGCCTGCTCCGGGCCTGCACCCGGCCCACACCTGGCCCGCTCCCGGCCTGCACCCAGCCTGCACCGGGCCTGCACCTGCCCTGCACCCGGCCTGGGGGCAGGGAGTGGGCCGGGGGCCAGCGGTGCCACTGTCAGCACGTGCTCAGCCCTGCACAGGGCAGCATGTGCCGGCAGCCTCCTGACCCACAGGTAACCCCACACCCACGCCCCTGATCCCAGATCTGCCGGATGCTGGCCTGGGCCCACCTGCCTCTGCTCCAGACGCCTCCTGCCATCACCTGAGCCTGCACACTTCCCCACTCAGAGGTCGGAAGGACGACCTGTGCCCTGGCTCCCAGATGCCAGCAGGAGGCCCCAAGCAACATCAGCTCAACCCTCACTTTTCAGGCAGGAACTGGACACTCCGGGCGTGCAGCCAGCGTGGCAGCAGCCTGGGGTGTGCCCCAGCATGCGAGATGAGCCCGTCACCACCCGCAAGGCAGCATCGTCCCATCTGCTCTGATGACCCCGGTGAGCGGCGGCCTCCTGCCCCGTGTCGCACACTCGGCAGGGAGCAGTGGCCTTCACACCTGGAGCCACATGCTTTCCTGCCAGGGTGGCCAGAGAGGGACAGCGTTGGCCACGGTCACCCGGCCAGGACCCTGACGTCACGGATGGTGAGGGAGGGCCGTAGGCTGGCATCTGGGCTGTGTGGGCCTCCAGGCCACAGGCGCTCGGCCTGGGGGCCCAGGACGGGTCGGCCACACCCGCTCACGCTGACCCCCTGCGGGAACCCCTCCGCCCCTCCAGCCCCCGCACGCCCTCGCGGCTCGGAGCCTCTGCTGGCCGGGCGGGCCACGTTGTCCTTTCAGCCTCACGACAGGGCAAACGCGAAGTGTGGCCACTGGTGGGCACTTGTCAGCGCTGGCAGGAGCCGGCGCAGAGGCCGGGGCATCTGAGCTGGGTTTTAAAGGACGCGTAGGAGGTCACCAGCGGTCACAGGGCCGGCAAGGGGCTTTCCGAGCAGAGACACAGCGGCGGGGCACATTCGGGAAGGGAGAGGCGTCAGCAAGACTCGCACGGGGAGTCGGGGTAGAAGCCGCTGCAGGCGGCCGAGTCCCCCAGGCCCGGGGCCGGTGTGAGCACGCACACCAGAGAGGCTGCGAACGGCCGAGGAGGCCGGGCATCCGGCCGCTGCTGTGGGACGGGGTGGACCTGGGCCCAGCCGGGCCATCGAGAGGCAGTGGGCGAGAAGGCCATGCGGGGCAAAAGTAAATGGAGCACTTCTGCGTGCTGCCTTCACGGATTCAAGTCACTTTGTCAGCTTAGGAACATAAAAATGTATAATGCATGGTTTGACTTGTTCATAAAATTACCATGTTTGGGTCTATTTAGAGAAGAAAGCCCGAGGGAGGGAGTCGCGTGGGAGGGCGCTTCCTCCGAGGGCTTGGTAACTGCCGTCCCCGGTCTCTGCTGCACGGGCCACCTGCCTGTGGGGAGCTCCCACACGCAGGGGCAGGGGTGGAGGGTCAGCCCCCGCCACGCCGCAGCCTCGAAGGCCGAGCGCGCCCTCCTCCGGGCCCCGGGCTGCGGCATGGTGGGGGGAGGGAGGACGCCCCTCAGGAGCAGGTCTGCAGAAGACGGATGAGAAGCTATCCTGGGGGGCTGGCTCTCCCCCCCCCCACAGGGGCCAACACACACTCAGAACCGGGCCGGCCCCAGAGCCACAGCCCGCGTGTCGGAGGAATGAGACCGTCACTTGTTACTGCCCATCGCTTTGTTCTGGGTGCGTTTTGGCCGTGTTCAGTGGAATCGGGCGTGTACGTCCCCGGCCAGCGTGGCCTCAACCAGGACCTCTGACCCCGTATGTAAGGGTTACTCACAGACGGCAGCCAGGGGACAGCTGCCACTGCCACTCAGGGGAAGGGCCGGCCCACCCTGGGGTCTGGGGGCTCCCGGTCTAGGGAAGCAAGCCAGAGCCAGGTCCCCATTGCGCCCCCAAAGGCTGAGGGTTATCAAGCAGAAAAGCCGTAAACACCGCCATGTTCTGCTGGGTGTCCCGCCAGGCTGTGGGAGATCAGGTACTTCTGGTTCGTAGACAGCTCGCCGGGGACGCTGCTGAAGCCCGTGACGCCCCATTGGGTTGTCTCTGCCTTGCCTCCCCCGCCACCGCCATCGCCGGGACCACGTGGAAGCCTGGAGCCGTGACGGGTGGCCCAGGCCAAGGAGGGAGCCAGTGATGTGTGCCACAAGGCGCGAGCCCCTTCTGCCATCTGCAGGTCCCCGGGGACATGGGGGTGTCACAAGTTATCGTGGGGACACCGCCAGGTGGCTTTGACTCTCCTGAGCTGCGTGGCCCTGGACAAGTGTCCTAACCTCTCGGGCCACTAACCGTGACGACAATTCCACCTCGTGGGCCTGGGGTGGGAACCAACAACGTGAAACTTAGACACCGTGCACAAACACTGCCACTGATGCGGGCTCCCCACAGGCCGGGGCGTTTCATCCAGAACTTTCCATGCTTGTGCCCACGTCGTCCTCAGGCTGCCCCATGAGGTGGGGGCCACTTCTGTTTACCCAGGAGTCTGGAACGAGCAGCTGCAGCATGGACTCAGGCTGGACGCCTTGAGTCTCCAAGTCTCGCTTCCTGGGGGCAAGTGGGTGGGGGCCAGGCAGGTGGTGGACAGGCGGGTGGGGGACAGGTGGGTGGGGGAACAGGCGGGTGGGGGCAGGTGAGTGGTGGACAGGCAGGCGGGTGGGGGGACAGGCGGGTGGGGGCAGGTGGGTGGTGGACAGGCAGGAGGGGGGCAGGCAGGCGGGTGGGGGGACAGGCGGGTGGGGGGCAGGTGGGTGGTGGACAGGCGGGGCCATGGTTGGGCTTCGATGCTGTGCACCATTTGCTGTGTGCACCCCATGGCAGGGCCACAGAAGCGGAGGCACAGACGGGCCACGCGGCCGGCTCCAGGGCCAGCGTCCACCTCCACAGAGCTGCCCCGTCTGCACACGGCCCGCTCTCCCACCTGGGAGCTGGACCGGCCCCTGGCAGCTGGGGCTCCCAGGCCCCACGCCCGGCGGGCGCCGCCTCCCCCGCAAATGCTTGTCCCCTGCCGCTCTCCCCGATTCCTCTCCCCACTGTGTCCCTCGCTGTGGGAGGCTTCCCGGCTCCTGTCCGTGACTCCAGGCCGGGAGGGAACGAGGGACAGGGCCCTGTCCGTGGTCCTCCAGCTGCTAGGCGGGAGACCCGGATATGAACCCGTGGCTTCCACAGCACAAAGCGGCGATTCGGGAAGGGGCAGGCTCCCCCCGCGTTTCCAGCCAGGCCTCGTCCCCTGGAGCCTCATTTTACAGCATGACCGAGCCACCCCACTATTTAATAAAACTGTCAGGACAACTGATTTGTGCAGTGCGCACGGCTTTCTCCCTCTCTCCTTCCAGGTTCAATGAGCTCTGAAGTCCTGCCAGGAAGGCAGGAGAGTGACGGGAAGCTTTAGTTACGTGTGAGGGAACGGGGCGCAGGAGAGGCCAGGCAGCTGCCCCGGGTAGGGGGATGGGCCACGGCCAAGGGCAGCATCTCACGGGGGCCACGCAGGCCCCGGGAGGCGCTCCTAAGGACAATGGCTTTGCTTGCAACCTCAACCTCAGCTCCACCTTCCCTTAAAGTTCTGGTTCTCCTCAAAGTCCTCCAGCTGCCACACTCGGGGAGGGACCCCCACCCAGCAGGCATGTGGCCCAGGGACAAGGGCGCCTCCCCGCATCCTGACCGGGCTGCGGCTCCTGTCTGGGCCCGGGTGGCCGCACTGCCAGCCACGACCAGGTGTTTTATGCTGAACGTTATAGATATTTTACACGGGAGATTTAGCACAGAACATTAAGAACCATCGAGATCACTCATACCAATTGAAGATACAATAATTGAACCCCATAAAGCTCACTGAGAAGCTGCTGGAGCTGTAAGGAGAGGCACGGAGGGAGGCCAGCCGGGCCCCTGCCCACGGGGCTCGTCACGGTTGTTCATAGGGCCTCCGTCGGCCACAGAACCCTCAGTGGGGAGAGCTGGGCTCAGGCGGCTCACCTCACAGGGACCTGGAGGGTCCAGAAGTTTCTGTGCACCTGGAGGTATTCTTGGTCAAATATTTGGCTCAGGAATGCAGCAAAGGGCCAAGGACATTAGAGATGTGATCACAGGTGGCCCAGGGCATCTCATCATGTCTCCATGCTGTGCTGAGCCCCAACCCTGGGCTCATTCTGAGCCCTGATCCTGGTCACATGCTAAACCCTGATCCTGGTCATATGCTGAGCCCTGATCCCGGTCTCATGCTGAGTCCTAATCTGTATTGCATGCTGAGCCCTGATCCTAGTCACATGCTGAGCCCTGATCCTGGTCACGTGCTGATCCCTGACCCTGGTCATCAGACTCCCAGGCGTGAAGGTCATCAGAAGGGACCAGGGGAGCCCCGCGGCAAGCCCCTGGCACACACGGCCCTTGTGTGGGACTTCCCCGGCTCCCCGGGCCCAGGTGCTGAGTGGAGGCCGAGGCCGGGGCCCCGCAGGCTCGTCCAGCTGCCCGTTCTCTGGTGCTGATCCCCAGCCAGGCTGCCTGCACAATCCAATATATTTCATTTACAAGCCGGTCTATTCCCCGATCGCAGCCGATCCGTCACCGTGCGGGATCAATGCGGTCCTGGCGTGTCCCATACATAACGCCTGGTGTGTAATTGAATCTGGGCACCTCCCTGCGTGCGGCCGCCCCCCTCAGAGCCGCTCGGTGCCCCCGGCGTGGGGCAGAAGCTCAAGGAGGGGCCCCCGGCTGCAGCACGCAGGCACCCAGTGTGGGCTCAGGGGGCTGGCAGGGTCTTAGGCAAGGGGTGGGCCGCTTCGGCCCCCAGGGACCTTGCTGTGCCGCCGTGACCCCTGCATGGAAGGGCCACCCTGCCAGGCCTGAGGCGGGTGGGCGCCGCCCGGGCCCGGGTGGGGCGTCACCACGCCGGGCGGCCGGGCCCATAGAGGCGGCAGCGACGCCGTGTGCGCCGAGTCCCCCCCAAACGGGCGAGTGTGGTCAGCTCAGCGCCTCAGGGGACAAGGTCCCGTCCCACCGATGAGGAAGCCGAGAACGTGACTTTCCAAGCCGAACGGTCAGAAAAACAGCAGCGCTGGGGCTCAGCCCCAGGTGGTCCTCAGGCCAAGGCCAAGGCCAAGGGGGTACCCCCAGGGACGGGGTTCCTGTGGGGGTGCGCGTGCCGTGGGGGTGCTGTCTCCCAGCCCGGTGGCTCCAGTGTCCCAGCCGACCTCACCTGCGGTGACGCCGCTGAGGCCAGGGGCGGCAGGCTGGACCTCCCTGGAAGCCTAGGGGCTCACCTCCCAGTGCTAGGCTCGACACGGGGCTCCCCCTCGCTTGTCCTCACCCCAGGCACCCCATTATCGAGGCTCCTTCTCACGGACGTGGCACCAGCGATGGAAGTAGCGTCTCGGCCTCCACGAGGACCTAAGTCCCGAAAGCAAGACGTCCTCGCTGTGCGACTTCTCAGGCAGAGACAGGCCGGGTCACTGGGCCACGTTCCTGCGGGGACCTGATGTGTGGAGACCCCTATTCCCGGGGCTGCACGTCGAACCCCCCCCCGAGGCCCTAGGAGCTGTTCGTCTCCCGCCTGCCCGCACGGGCAGGTGGGGGAGCCCTGGGGACACAGAGGACCCTGGGTTCAGGTGCGTGAGGCATTGGGGCGGGGCGGGCGGCAGACAGGACGCCACTCCTCCAGGCCTGAGAACGGCCCCGTCACACACAGGCCAGGACACACGTGTCCACACACACACGTGACGCTGAGACACTGCCACCAGAGGGCAGCTCCGGTTTCATGGTCAGAGGGTGGCGGTGGGTCAGGGCCTCTCGGGCCTGGTGGCCTCATGGGCAGGTCACTGGCTGTCCGGCACCGAGTCCTAGCCTCCAGGGGTTTTACTCCCCGCCCCTCACTAAGGATGCCCTGGGGCAGCCAGCCCCGGGGGGGGGGGGAGGGCCCTGGAAGGCCGCCCTGTCCCCGGGGCCGGAGGCAGGTGGCTGAATGGCACAGTGGGACCGGCCCCTGCACAGCCGCCCAGCTCTGGGGTCCAGTCCTGGCGCCAGCGCTGCCCAGCGGCCAACACCGGGCCAGTTCACAGCCCTGCCTGGTCCCTCGGAGCCTCGGTATCCCATCTGGGAAGTGGGTCTGGCCATGACAGCCGCCTGTGCCCAGGTGGCCCACGCCCTGCAAGGAGCCTCAGAGCAGCGCCCTGCAGGACGGTCCCGCTGGGTGCGAAGGGGGGTGACCAGCTGCGGGAGCGTCTCGCAGGGTGGCCGTGGCTGTGATGTGCGTCCTCGGGCACGACAGGCATGGGGACATTGATGCGAGAGGCGCAGATGCCTCAGGCCTCCCCCCCAAACTGTAGAGACACAGAACGTCACAGCCGCAGGCACCGAGACCCACGGGCCCACTCCGTAGATGGGGAAACTGAGGCCCAGAGAGGCGAGAGTCATGTTCAGAAATTGCCCTCAGAGGCACAGGCCTCCCGCCCACCCCCCTCCCGGGAGTCCCAAGCAGGGGTGGAGTGCGCGCGGTGCAGGCTCCTCTGGGGACTGCTTCGTGGGGACTTCAGGTCACAGGGCGGGTGTGGGGGGGCGGGGAGCCCCAGAGGCCAGCAGCTCCGCTGCCCCTCTGTCAACTGGAGCAATTCGCGTCCTCCTCCAGCCGATGAGAATGATCTCGAGGACAATTAGTCTCGGAATTACCACGGAGGAGAACGTTAAGAGAAAAATAAATTAAAAAGAAATCCATTCGAGCTGTAATTGTGATACAGTGTATCATAGTCAATTGAATCGCAAATACAAGCTGGTCCCCTGTCGATTGATTTCAGCGAGTAAACAATTTGGGCATTTGAATTGGAAAGTGCCCAGGAAAAGGGAGCAGGGGTTTGGAGGAGGGAGCACGGGGCACTCCGGGCCGCACCCGGGCCCTGGGCCGCCGGGGCTGCCTCGCTTCGCGACGGCTCTGGCCCAGGGGGAGGCCACACGTGCCCGCGGTGGCCGGGGGTCCCGGCTGACTTCCTGAACCAAGCCCAGGCGAAGGGGAGCACTTGGAACCCACAGCCGTCACGAGAAGGGGTGGGTGGTGAGTGTCTGGACGGCTGACTGGGCAGGTGATGGGGACGGAGGGAGCGAGGGGGGATGAGCACGTGGGGGATGGGTGGGTGGGTGGACAGACAGAGGCATGAACAGACTTAAAAGCAGACGGATATTTTCTGAGCCACTGAGGACAAGCGGGCACTTCTCTGTAAGAACCTTTGTGTCTGAGACTCCGCGGCCTTTCTCATCATCTCTCAGCCAAGGGACCGCTCTCAAAGCCAAAAAGCAAAGCAACTCCTGGCGCCCGTCACCCTGAGGCGCCAGCCTCCAGCACCCTGGAGAGGCCGCACCCGGAGTCACCCCCAGGAGAGGGTGCCGTCCTGCGGGGCGGGGCGTGCTGAGCTGCTCCCCCACAGCCAGAGCTCGTGGACGCTGCGTCTCCCAAAGTCACGCCCGCCACCAGCGACAGCCACGCTGGGGCCCACGGCGGGAATACTGCCCCTGGGGGTGGCTGCCGGCCCTGCTGCAGTGGGGGCCGAGACGGCCGCCCGTCCGGTGCCGCTGGGCCAACAGGCAGAGGGCACGGAGGCGGGGCCAGGCGACGGGCCCTGCCCCGAGGGCACGAGGGTGCCCTGGGTGCAGCTTGCGTGGCCGTGGGGTTCTACGGGGGACGCCACAGCCCTGTTCCCGTAGGACCCCCACGCCCTGCGACCCTCGGCGTGAGGCTGGAGCCAGGTCCCGGTGAAGGTCCCCAGAGGGGGTCACCGCACCCCTTCCCCACCAAGGGCGAGTCTCTCCCCGGCCCCTGGAACCTGGGCGGGGAGCCGTCGAGCCCAGAGGGGATGCCGTGTGACCTCGAGACGGGGTCTCGGGAAGGCCTGTGCCGCCGGCCGCCCCGGGGACGGCACGAGGCTCCGGGGGACCACAGCGGGGAACGCGTGCCCCGGCCCCCGGCCCGCGTCACTCACACACGGCTGTGCGAATCCACACGTCGGGGGGCGTTTGCGACGTGGTCACCGCACTGGGCCGGGAACAAGCCGCACCCCCTTCCCCGCGCCCCGTGCGCCCCCGTGTGCCCCTCCACTCGCTGCCGCTGCGTTCGGCCGGTCACTCGCCGGCCTGCGTTGTGTCAAGCGGAGGCGTCACTGAAATCGTGTGTGTGGACGGTGACGCCCCGAGCTCGGGGCCACTCTCCGGCCGGGCGGGCTCTGTGAGGACAGCCCTGCCCGGCAGAGGTGCGGCAGGGCACGCGACCCCTCGCTCCAGGTCCGCAGGGCGGCGGCAGCTGCACTGACGTCAGCACTGTCCGGGGAGGCCGGGTCCGGCCCCGAGCGGCCCTCAGTCTGGTCCGCCCCGCTGAACGCCTCACCCCGCACAGCTGCTCCCCCCAGGGCCAGCAGGGGCTGCTCGGAGCCCCGTGCGCCCCACAGGAGGACCGGCCGGCCCCGGCTCCCCGCGGTCACACTGCTGAGAGGGAGCCCGGCCATGTCCGGCCGGAGCCCCGGCCTGTGGGCAAACCCTCCTCTGGGGCTCAGGGTCCTCGTCCATGGAAAGGGGGCCACAGCCCCAGCACAGGGACCCCAACGTGGTGTCCCCCACCACCAGGCTGGGGACAGGGAACTGACCGGTGGTCTCCTGGCCCCTCCATCTCCAGAGCCAGGCCGGGCCCCCCTGCAGCGCCCGCCCCGTGGCCTCAGCCTGGTGTCCTCACACCTGCAGCAGGGAGGCGCGGAATCCAATTTGCTCCCGACACCGCCCAGGCCTGGGCAGCCCGCAGAGCCGAGGAGGTGGTGACAGCTCTGCCCGGGGGGTCCGCCCCCACCGGTCCCCGCTGCCGCTGCCCCTGAGCAAGAAAGAGCTTCGCAGAATCTCAGGAACCCTGACGCGGCCTTTGGGACAAAGCAGCGTGGACCCCGACCTTTCAGACACCCCTCAGCAGAGTTGGGGAGGGGGCTGGCCTGGGGAAGGGGCACAGACAGGGATGGGGGTGCTGCAGAAGGGGAGGGCCGTCTGCTCCTGCCACCCGAGCGGGAAGCTGTGTCCTGCAGACCCTTCCAGAACGTGCCACCCAGAGAGCTCATTCTCGAAGCCGCCAGCCCCGGGGGCCCGGCATGCAGCCCCCGCCCCCGTGAGGTACGAGCTCTGTGGGGGCCTGGGAAGGGTGATGCTGACCCCAGCACTGTGTCCATGGGGCCTCGGCCTGTCTGCCGGGCACCCACGTCCCATGGCGGGGGCGGCCGCTGCCCTCCTTACCCACAGGGCAGGTTGCTCCCCGCGCTCCAACGCCACCTGTTTAGGGGTGTCCCCTCACTCCTGCAGGAGAGGGGAGCCTAGGGCAGCCCAGGGCGGGCTCCCCCTGCTCGGGACCCCTTGCTCCTCATCCATCTGTGCACCAGGCACCCAGAGGCAGAGAAGCCTGTGGTCGGGAGCTGCCTCCAAACAGCTCCGACCACCGGCCGCGTCCCCCGAGGGGCAGGACCCGCACTCGGCTCTCGGCAGGAAGGGCGAGGCCCCACGTCCAGGACACAGGCCCGCTGCGGTGGGCGGGCCGGGAGCACCAGCAGGGAGAGACAGCCCCACACAGCGTCCTGTCCCGCACGCCGGGCGCTCACCCCAACACCCGCCAGCACTCACACTCACAGGCCTGCCCCCACTCCGCCCCCAACAGCCCCATCCCCACAGCCCAGGCTCCACCTCGGGGGCCCACAGATGGAGACAGGCGTTTACTGGGGCGGCCCAGGTGGGGGCAGGCAGGTGCAAGCTCTCCTGGGTCCACGCGGGCCAGGCGGCCTCGACGACCTGCAAAACAGTCGCTCCATCACCTCATGGCTGGGGCAGTGGGGGCTCGGGCCACCCGTGGGAGGGGACACTGGGGGCCGGCAGGGTGCGAGGGGCTGGCGCTGGCTCCAGGCCCCACTCTGCGACGTGGGAGCCCACGGCCTTTGCAGGACGCAGGGCGGTCAGAGCGGCCGTCCTGCTCGCCAGGGCCCGGGCCGGGCAGTGCATCAAGCCCGGCCTCATGTCCTCTCGCTTGCCAGCCTGGGCCCTACCCTGGAAAGCTGGGGACCTCGGGTGACAAGCTGGGGACCTCGGGTGATGGGTCTGCATTCCGCACATGGGAAAGCAGGTCCTGAGAGGGGAGTGGCCGCCGTGGGCACAGCGGCCAGCGTGGACGCTCCGGGCCCTGGACAGCCCACCCGGCCTCGCTGCCGCCCCACATGCCCGCCCCTGCCCTGTGCTCCGGCCCTGCCCAGCCTGGCCTCGCCTGGCATCTGCCTCGCACCCCACTCTCTCCTGCATCCGCCCTGCTCTGGCCGGGAGGGTACTGAGGACCTGCAAGGGCCCAGGGTCCGGCAGAGGAGCGCCCGCGCTGTGACACTCTGAATGCTCATTAGAAATTAATATTTAATTCTCTTCTGTGGATTTAGCTTAATTATTCAATTTATGATTGCAATTCTAAGAAACACCCGGAAGCAAAACGGCTCGCTCTGAGCAGGGGGACAGTCGGGGGCCTCGCTCTGAGCAGGGGACAGCCGGGGGCCTCACTCTGAGCAGGGGGACAGTCGGGGCCTCGCTCTGAGCAGGGGGACAGTCGGGGGCCTCGCTCTGAGCAGGGGGACAGTCGGGGCCTCGCTCTGAGCAGGGGACAGCCGGGGGCCTCGCTCTGAGCAGGGGGACAGCCGGGGGCCTCGCTCTGAGCAGGGGACAGTCGGGGGCCTCGCTCTGAGCAGGGGGACAGTCGGGGGCCTCGCTCTGAGCAGGGGGACAGCCGGGGGCCTCGCTCTGAGCAGGGGGACAGCCGGGGGCCTCGCTCTGAGCAGGGGGACAGTCGGGGGCCTCGCTCTGAGCAGGGGACAGTCGGGGGCCTCGCTCTGAGCAGGGGGACAGTCGGGGGCCCTCGCTCAGTGCACCCGCCCCTCGGCTTGCTGGCGCTCTGCCCCAGGGGCTCCTCCTGGCCCCACTGAGGTGGCCCATGCTGCCGCAGGACACCTTCCCCTGCCTGACGGAGGACGCGCCCCTCCTGTCCTCCCCTCGGGCGGGGCCGAGTCCCGGCACCTAGGGGATCCCTACAGGCAGGTCGCCACCTGCAGCCCATGCCCGGACAAGGGAGGACAGTGGGCAGGCCTCGCCCGGGCCCCTGGGGGCTCTGACTTGGGCTCTGGGCTAAGAGAGGGACCTTCTCATGTCACAAATCTGGCGCCAAAGCGCCATGGAGGTCAGTGACTCATCCTGTCACCCAGTGGAAACGGCAAGGCGGGAGTCCACACACGTCCGCTGCACCTGTCCCTTAGACAAGGGGTCCTCGTGCCCGGCTCCTGGGGCCTCACAACACCCGGGCGGGCCCCTCGGCTCGCTCCCCCACTCCTCTGCCATCCGTCTCCTGGGATGGTTGACCCTGAGCCCCAGGCCGCGGTGGGTGGGCGACGCTGGCCAGGCTCTGCCCCCACCCCCCACTTCCCTGGGCGAGCGTCTCCGAGTCTCAGCCGATGTCCATCGGGGGGAAGGGGGTGCCGAGCCCTGGCTGCCACTGGCCGGGTCACTGAGGGCCCAGAGCCCTGGGACAGCCCACACTGCTGTGTGTCCACGGTGCCCGCGGTCACCGCCAAGACAGTGTGGCTCCCTGGACGGGCTCTGCCCAGAGCCGGGAGCCACAGCACCAAGCCGGGGGCCACAGCTGGGGACAGAGGGAGGTGGGACGGGGAGGCGGCCAACCAGGCCTGGGCGGCCCCAGGACACGGAGGCGCACGGCCAGCCGTCCAGGAGCTGGGACGGACAGGCCTGCGGCCCATGTGGGCCTCCCGTGCAGGGTAAAGGCCCAGAGGTTCAGGGCTGGACGTCACCCGGGCCTCACTTCCTGGGGTCAGCAGAGGAACACGAACCCCCCCTCCGGGGGTGCACAGTGCAGCCAGGTCACTGACCAGCCCCTGGACCATTCCCAGGAGATGGGCGGGGTCAGCTGCACAGCGAAGGCCACGGCCAGGCAGAGCGGAATTGTGGGCTCACTGCGCGCCAGCTGTGTGTGAAGCGCCCCCCGGCCTCGCAAACCCCACCGGGGCTCCGGTCCCCGGCCCACCGAGGGGGCACGGGGCGGGGTTCGCTCCAGCCCGTCTGCCTGTGCAGCCCCGTCTCCGCCCTACTGAAGGTCTACAGGCAGCAGGCAGCTAACGAGGGCTCCGTCCTCCCCGACACATGTACACATGTGTACCCGCACGCAGACACGTGCACAGACACACGCATGCAGACACAGGCACTCACGCGCACACATGTACTCATACACACACGCAGGCGCACACAGGCACGTGCGCACACGCACACACACACAGACACACCATCCACACACACAGCGGCGAAGTGTGGGGTCCAAGATCCCCAGATGGAAATCAATGGCTTCGAGGTAGATATTTCATGCCTTTCAGAAAACGTTAAAAACATGACGTGCACTGAGCCTCCATCCAGCTCCTCACATTTTCTTGGAGAACGCTTCACTGGCTGTGACCGGACACCCCCTGCGCCCAGGCCCGCGGGCCCCGCTCGCTCACACCCCCCACTCCCCGGCCAGGCCACCACCTGCACCGGGCCCGGCGACACCGAGCGCTCACAGCCCGCAGGGCTCCCGGAAAGCCCACGGCCACCGAAGTCCATCGTGGACAGAGGCCCTGAGGGCACAGCCCGGGGGCGCCGGGAGGATGGTGGGCGGGGGGCCCCAGATTCCACAGGATCGCCTCCTTCTGCAGGGCCCGCCTGCGCCCTTCCCGGAGAGCCAAGGCTGACACCTGCCATCTCACACCACCTTCCGTACGCGCCCACTGGCTGCAGCAGGCACGGGGACACAGGCTCCCTGCACCCCGAGCCCCCTGCACCCCAGGGAACCGCGGCCCGGCTCCCAGGGCAGGGCTGGGGCCTCAGAATCACCGGCTCCCTCCTCCCGTCCGCACACTGCGCCTGGCAGGCTCCTGCATCCGCCTCTGCAGGCCGCCCCGGGTGGCCGTGGGCGCTCGGCTCACGGCGACCTTCCCCGAGGGGGGCTGAGGCCGGGAGCTGCACCTGCCCAGGACGGCCAGCTGGCTTGTCCCACGGTGCTGTCCCAGACGCCCACCAGGGCTGAGGACGCCCAGCTCTGACACTGGCTCGGTCTAGACCCTGGTCACACGCCATGCCCTGACCCTGCCCAGAGCACCGGGCTGTCCAGGGCCTCACAGGGGCAGAGACAGCTCACAGTCTCCCCCGCTTTGGGGATCCAGGGTGCTCGCCCGTCCCGACTCCTCCTCCAGGCCCCTGTGAGGACCGTGGGGGGTGGACAAGCGAGCCCTCGGGGAAACAGTGAGCAGGAGGGGCTGAGCCGCGCAGGGAGGCAGCTGGGGGAGCCCGGGGGGTGCTCGGGGTGGCCTGGATGGGGCGTGGCCTCACCGGCCACACAGAGTGGGCGCGTGCGCCCAGCTTCTTCCAAGGCAGGGAGCTGAGTGCTCCCCTCGGAGACTGCGCCTCACTGCAGAAATAATAGCCCATGCACGTGAATGGAGCATTTTCCTTCCGCAAATGCTGCTTATATTTAGCCGTCATCTGCCTTTGTCCTCAGAGCGACTCGGCCGCGATGGGGGAGGACAGCGCCCCGGCTCTGCAGGGACCTGGGCCCTCCCCGGGGCGGGGCTGCAGGTCCCACAGGGAGTCCCGACAGATGGCATCTGGGCCGGGGGGCGGGCATCTCTCTTCCAGCTCGGCTCGCGCCAGGGGCCCTGTGCCCTATGCGGGCTCAGCATCCACCACCACGTGGCACCCGGGGCCACACCACAGACCCCACCTGGACCTGGGGCCTGGCTGTAGAAGCAGGAACCCCCAACTGGTCCTGCCGGTTGTTGCTGCCCAGCCCCCTCGTCCCCCATGGGCTGCTAGAACCAGAGTCCCCTCCCCTGTGCCAAGAGCCACATAAAGTGGCCATGTGGCCGGGGCCTCAGCCTTGCCATCTGCCCAGAGGGCACGGGGCATTGCTTGTAACCAGGCTGCTCCACCCAAGGGTCCCTCCAGCACAGGGAAGGGGGGGAGGGTAAGGAGCTGCCTGGCCCCAGGGCTGGGGTCTGCTCTGGTGTGCGGGGGTGGGGGTGGGGCGCTGTGTGGGAAAGGGGGAGGTGGCTGGTGGCCCTGGCTGATCCTTCACCAGGGGGAGAGGTGGAGTGGCCCCTCCAGAGCAGGTGAGCGCCTGTGCTGGCCATGTCCAGGCAGCCAGGGACCACAGGTCACTCTCTGGAAGTAAAACTGCCTGGGTCCCGTCCCCACAGGGCCATCACGGCGCCCCTGGGGACAGCACTAGGTGCAGAGGCTCCCGTGAGAGAGCAGCACCCTGTCCTGTTTGGGGGAGCGTCAAGTCCCCGGGGCCAACACATCTGTCATCTGCCGTGTGGCACTGGGTCCAACATTCTGACTACGACCCCAGACAGCCCACTTTAGAGGTGCACAGCCCCTTGGGGTGGCATTGGGACAGAGCAGGCCGGGCCGATGGGAGGGGCAGGGCAGGGCAGGGGCAGGGGGCCGGGCGGGCGCAGGCCAGCGTGGGGACCTCAGCCTCCACACCCAGGAAGGGTGTCTCCGCCTGTGCCCAGGCCCCGGCTCTCAGCTGTGACTAATTACTCAGAAATGACGGCCCCACATTGCAGAGGCTGGTGGGGCTGCCGGTTGGGAGCCAATTAACCTCAATTACGCTCTTGATTGGGGCTCAATTAGTGTCAGCCCTGTGGGGTCGGAGTGCCCAGCGCGGGGACTGCGGGCTCTTTCAGGCTGGGGCCGCACTCTGCCTCCTGCAGCTCCGAGGAGGCTGTGGGCGTCGGGGCCCCCAGCCCTGGGGGCCTGTGGTCACACGCCTGCCTCTGCCTCTCTGCTGGGAGGACTCCCGCTCACTCTCCAAAACCCAGCCAGCGCCGCCTCCAGGACGCCTCCCAGATACTCCCTGGCAGGAGGGGCCCCCAGCCCCCGGCTCCCTCTGTGCAGAACTCGCTTCTCCCGCCGCCCGGCTTCTGTCCCCTCCCACTGGACTCCTGAAGGCAGGAACGGCATGTGGCCAATGGCTGCCCTGCGCTTGGCAGGGTTTAACGGGACAGAAGTGACCAAGGGCAGTGACCAGCCACCCCACCCGAGGGGTCCAGGGACGGGCTCTGTGGACACCAGCCTCAGGCCTCCGTGGCCCCCGCCCCGTGCTGCCCTCTGCCTGGGCCCCCTCCTGGGAGACGAGGGTTAGCGAGGGTGAGGTGGCCAGCCAGGGAGCACGGAGCTGTGCAGAGCAGAGGGGGTGACGCCCAGGCCTGCAGAGAGTGCCCCCTTTGAGCAGCAAGGCCACCACTCCACAGATGGGTGTGGAGTCAGCGCCCTGCTCCAGAGACCAGAGCACAGCTTCCGGCCACTTCGCGTCCCTGCCTTAGATGAAGCCTGCGTCCCACGCCCCAGCTGGATGGTACCTGCCTCCACCACAGAGGAAAAGAACGAGCAAAGAAACAGACAGTGTCCTGGGGCCCTGCCCTCCAGCAGCGGGGGCTCCGGGGGGGGGCTCAGGGAGGGGCGAGCAGGGAGGGGGGAGGGGAGGGGGGCCGGGGCAGGCACGTGGGTGCCCGACTCCTAGAGCCAGCCCAACGCCCGCCTCGGCCGCGAGGCCTCCTTGACCGCAGTCTTGGCTCCAGGTGCTCAGCCCCACTGCCCCTGCCCTTTGCCCTTTGACCCACCAGGACCCGCGTTCTCCCCTCAGAAGCCATGTGGCCCCCAACCCATCCCTCAGAGGCCGCTCCCCGTGCGATGTACTCAGAATACGTGACATTTCAGAAGCATCTATTTGTATATATTTAGACTCCGTTTCAAAAGAATTATTCAAAATCGGAGCTATTTGGATAAATGGGTGTGGAATGAATTGTTTCTTAAGTGTTCACATCAAAAATGCCACATTTTCTAAGTGGATTACAAATACCGTAATCACTGAAACGGGCACGCTCTCCCGGGGGACGGTCCCAGAGTTACACGCTGACCTGGGGACGCCGTGTCCTGAGGGGCTGGGCACCTGCTCCGTCGTCAAGCGGAGGTCGCCGAGGGCCTGCTCTGGGCTGGGCGGGGCGTCCCGCGTGGGACTCGGGCCTGCCCTCGGCGGGTGCCTGACCGTCCCACCCCCTCCCCCCCCCACATCCCCGAAGGCCGTGTCCCGGCCCCTCGGAGCCTCGGTGGCCTTGTCCACTAAACAGTCATGGTTGCGTCTCACGGAAGGCGGTGACACCTGTGCTCCCTGGTGACGTCACACACACTCTCGTTCTCACCGAAACGTCCCCGAACTAGGGGATCACGCCTGGACAGTGCTCCTCCAGGGGCGGCGTCCGAGGGACCCCACCAGGCGACCCTGGGGAACACGCAGCCCCTGCGAGGCCCACGGGTCCGACCCTCGGCGCACACTTCTCCCCGTCACTGCGGAGGGGCCGAGGCTGCGCGCACGCGCGTCGGGCTGGGCTGCTGCCGCTCGTCCGTGCGGCCGGCAGCAAGTTAGGGCCTTTCTCGGGGCGAGTGTCTGAGCTGGGGCAGAAGGCAGGTCTGTCTGAGACAATCTTCTGTTTGCGCGTCCCCTGTCTCCTGTCCTGTGTCCTGTGCCTGGGTGGCAGGGTGCCAGGCCCTCTCACCTCGTGGCGTGACATGGCGGCTCTCTGACCTGCGCTCTCCCTGCACGGGCCCCCGCCCCACCAGCTCTGCTCTGGAAGAAGCCCCTGTTTGTCTCTTCTGGGGGCCAGGGCTCCCTCTCTGTGACTCCCGCACCTTCCCCACTGCAAACCCGGCACAGGCCCTAGGCCCCGGCCCTCGGCCACCACCCATCACTGCGACAGGAGCTGCCGAGCCGTCTTCCCCATGACCGCGCAGTCAGACATGTACCAGGAGAAAGGAGAGGTCACTGTCCCTAACTCTGCTACGAGGGCGATGTAAACTTGAAATCAAAATCAGGCAAGATCAGGAAAGTAAGGAAATGTGGAGGCCAAAAGAAATGCAAAAATCCCAAACAAAATATGATCAAATCAGACCCTTCGGTGAGAGTGACTCATCCTCCTCATTATTATTAATCGTGATTACTATTCGCTCTGGCCGACGTGAGTTCATCCCAGGAGCTCGAGTGATTTTTACCATCACAACATCTGTACGTGGCATTCAGCACATTAACGGATCAAAGGAGAAAAACTGAATAACCGTCTCCACGGGCAAAAAAAAATACCTGATGAAACCGAACACCCGTCAGGATTGAAAAAAAAAAAAAAGAACAAAGCAAAAGCTCTGATCAGACCCTCAGCAAACGTCCTTAATCTGGCAAAGAGCATCTACGACAGACCGAAATCGCTGCTCCTCATGGGTCACGTTGGCGGAGTTCCCTGAAAACACGGAGCCAAACAGGTTCGTCCACGGCCGCTCCTGAGTCTGCGCTCTGCCAGGGCACCCTGCCCGCTCGGCGGGCAAGAAGGAGAAATTACAGCCCCAAGTATGGCGAGGGGGAGAAATAAAACTGTCATTATCGGTGATGACAGGACCATCTTCAAAAGAATCCTAAAAGGATTCTTAGGCAAAGTATCAGAAACGAGACATTAACATTTGGCTGACTGCACACTCAATTTACAAAAATCACACGCATTTCCATATACCGGCAACATGCTGGTGGGTATATACCATTTACAGAGACAAACAAACAAAAATCTGTGTTTTAGAAGAAATCTTTTAAAAGATCTGAAAGATATATATGGAGGAAGTCATTGTTTAAATACATTTTAAAACATTAAAGAAGAAATAAATAAATTGGGAGCTGCACTATGTTCGCAGATAGGAAGAGCCAATATGATGAAGATACTGATTCTTACCCAACTGACCCACAGAGCCGATCGAAGTCCAATAAAAGCACTAACTGAGACAGCAGTCCTCAAATATCGGCAGAGCCGAGGCACCCCAGAAATAATGGGGTGACAAGTCTACCTACCAGGTAGCGTCATTTGGCACAAAAGTGAAGTGACCAGGACAGCGAGACAGTGACGCAGGGAGGGAGGGGTGGACTGACCTCGGGCGTCAGGGAGCAGACAGAGAACCACACGTGGCACCCAGCCGCGGACGGAGCCCGCAGGACCGCTGGACGGGAGGGGTCTTCACGAGTGTGCGGGACATGGACTGTCCCGAGGAGAAGCAAGACTGTGGGGCCCTGAGGCCAAAGCCGGGGGGGGGTGGGCTCACGGTTGGCACAAATCCCACGGGTCATCCGGAGAGCCGGCGAGATGTTTGCGGCCCAGGCAGACCAAGCATCGGCGTCTGGAAGGAAACGCGCTCACAGGCGCTTGCGTGAAGGTCCTACGCACCACGAGCGGGAACGCGCTCCAGCCCGCCTCCACGACGGGCGAAGGGCGTGCGCAGGCAAAGCGGACGCGCGCACGTGTGGACACTCCCACCTCGGCGGCGATCAGACCGCGAACGAGGACGACAATCACGCCCTTCTGCACCCACCAGACCGGCAAAAAGTACGGATCCGACGATGTTGACCACGGGCGGGCAGTGTCACGTGTCAGCGGAGGGCAGCTGAACCGTGGGCACACGCGACCCGGGGACCCCGGTTCCACGTGGCTCTGGAGGATCCCGCCGCCTGCCGCGAGGCAGGCGGTGCTCACGGCGGCGCCGGCACGGTGCCGGGAAGCTGGTACGCTCCGCGTCCCCGAGAGAAAGGGTAAGTAAACCACGGCGCGTTCACACCCAGCGGGAGGTGCGAGGCGCAGCTGGCCACGCGGCACGGGTGCTGTGGGCAGGAGGCTAAGTGGGAAGAAGTGGGTCCAGGAAGGATGCAAACGGTGCGCTTGGGTTTTACGGCGCTAAAAGCAGCAAAAGTAAACAATCTATCGTTCAGCATTAACCCGTTTTACCACCAGGGTCTAAAACAACACGGAACTGCAGGACGGCTTCAGACTACGTGGGGGTGAGGGCATCAGGGACACGCGGCTCAGGGCAGGGGCTCCGCTGGGGTGGGAGCAGAGGGGCGGCCGAGCTCCCACGGGTGCTGGCGGGAGTGTGGGTTGTCGGCAAGCAGGAGGTCAGTGGACGTCCGCCACATCATTGCACTTTACCGCGTACATACAGACCCTGGACAACCTCGTGTAAGGGCCAAATGATGCCTTAGGAAAAGACCGTGAACGTGACAGTTTTGCGACGGGCGAGGGCTCCATGGGGACGTGGCCTCTAACCGTCCCGGCCCCTCCTCTCCGGGAGCGGGGCCCTAGCACCTGCTGCTCAGACGCACGGACCCGTTAACAACACAGGACTCTTCACCCAGTGGCGCTGAGTAACACTCTGACTTCACAGCGCGACGGCCCCCTCCCCCAGGTTCCAGCGTCTGTCCCACCCAAGGCCACCTGGGGCCGCCTTTGCTGGCCAGCACCAAGGACAGAGCTGCACCTCGCTCACCCGAGGCTCACACCCCCTGTGACGGCGGCGCCCCAAGGTCCGCAGGGCTAGGCCGCGGCAGAGGCCCTCACAAGCCTCAGCTGTGCTGTGGCCTGGGGCCCTCCCCGAGTCAGGTCGTGCCACCCTCAGGCTGCTCCAGCTGCTGGGTCCCCTTGCCCCCACCCCAGCCCGTCTCCAGGCAAGAGTCAAGAGCCACCGCCCTACATGGCACGCCCCACCCGTCCCCTGCACCTCTCCACAGCTGTCCCTGGGCTCACACCCGGCAGCTGCAGAGAGCAGGGCAGTGACAGTCGGAGCCTGGAGGTCACTAAGGTCAGTGTGGGGGTGGGGCACTGGCTGCTCCAAAGAAGGGGACCAAGCGCCCCTTGATCGAGCCCAGGGGGTGGCGGGCAGCCTGGCATTCCCAGACCCCCAAGGGTCACCACCACCGCCAGCAAGAACAACATCATCATCATCACCACCTCCACTGTCACCACCGTCACCGCCACCTCCACCCCTATCAGAACAAGCTCTGTGCCAAGTGCCCCATGTGCGACCCTCTGAGATGTCCCCGGTGTGTGCTGAAGCACAGGGGCCGAGCACTATGCGCAGTCACATACGACTGGTCACTGGCAGAGTCAGGATCAGAACCAGTGTCTCTGACACAGGGACCGTCCTCATCTGCTGGGTGAGCAGCAGCGAGCACCCCCACTCGGCTCGGCTTCTGAAGGAGGGGCTCCCGCTCTGAATGAGGACAAGACTCGGTCTTCTGGAACACAGTTTCTCTGAACCTGAAGGAAAATTGGCTCATTTGCATGTGATTTGCATACAGCTGCTGAAAATGAGCCCAAATTCCCCACCACTTTGAAACTGCATTGTTTTTGCCTTGAAAGGGACCTTCCCACGCACACGCCCATCCCCCAATCACCCCGCCGTGGGTGGTGTCCCCTCGTCACCTCTCCCTGCCGGAGGCGCTTCCCTACGCCCAGCCCCATTCAGGGCGACCCTAGCCAGGCACCTGTCTCTGGGAGTGGCCGGGGTCACAGCACGCAGAGCTGGCCGGGGAGCAGGGAGGGACCGGTGCCCCCGTGGGGTGGGGGTGGGGGGCCAGGCCGGTGCTCGCGGTGAGCCTGGGGTGCTCTGCGCAGCGGGCCTGGTGAGTCCAAACACCCGGGCGGGGCGGGCTGCTGTGTGCAGCCCCCGGGAGCAGGCGGGCAGCGGCCTGCCCGGCCCATGAGCCTCTGGGGGTCGCCCGCCTCCAGGCCACCATCTTGCCGCAGGACCCCCAGCCCCACCCATCCCGTCTGCCTGCCGCGCGTCCCGGCCATCAGCGCCTGGCTGGCCTCGCGCACCCAAGGGGAGGGCCACGCGCTTTGAGAGGAATGTGGGTGTGAGGTCAGCCGCCATGGGGCACCCGGCTCTCCCTCCGGCAGACAGCCTCGCGGGTGAACCAGGCCCCAAGCGCCTCAAACCCAGGCCAGATCTGCAGCTGCTCTAATCGAAGGACACCGAGGGGCCGTGCGGGCCGAGTGGGGTGCAGGGGCCTATCGGGGTCCCTGGCGAGCCGTGACCTCCACACCAGCCGCGTCTACGCAGCCGGCTCCCGCCGGGCAGCTCCGAGCCGCGGACGTGCCAACCCCCGGCTGACTGACTGAGATGTTGCACAGGTCATCATCCGCCCCAGCAGGGCTGGGGAGCGGGCACAGGGAGCACAGGGGACGGAAGGGTGCGGCTCTGGGGCCGAGTGCACACAGGGTCACCTGTCCCCACCCCACGTCCCGCCAGCTGTCCCTCCCGGCACCAGACACACGATTCCCGTGTACGTTGCTCAGCACGTGGATCTTCGACAATCTGACCACAGACGAGACTGCCCAGGGTCCCGTGCTCTGTGGCCTCCACAGCGTCCACCTCTGTGCACCTAACTCGCTCGGCCTGGAGAGGAAAAGGCCGCCCCCCTCCCCCCTGCCCGCATGCCTGCCCAGGGCAAGGGTCTGGCCGCCTCCAGACTCCTAATTACACATTCTGTCGCTAGAAACACAGATGAAGGTCGCCCTCCCCTGGGGCGCCCAGGCTGTCGGCCTGGCCTTGGCCCCGCTGGAAGGCCAGGCGTGGGGCCAGGCATGGGGGCAGGCGCGGGGGAGGCGCGGGCAGGCTCAGTCCATCTGCCGTCCACGGAGGCAGCCGCAGGCAGCCGGTGGCCTCGTGCTCCTTGTCGGCTGGCAGAGGAAGGCAGAGGTGTGAGCCTTCGCCCACCGGGACTGGCCGACGCGGGGGAGGTGCCCAGGCCGTGGCCTGCACAAGGCGCTCTGCACAGGGACGGCGTGGGTGCCCCACGGCCCCCGTGGGTGACAGCAGAGCCCCCACGAGACTGAGCAGGGGACGGCATTCTCCAGCAACGCTGAGATGCACGCCTCAGCCTGGCCACGCCAGGGTCTGGGGACAGACACCGAGCTGCCCGCATCTGTCCATCCGCCCGCCATCCAGGCACCCGTCCACCAGCCTGCTTGTCCGTGTGTCTGTCTCCTTACACACACCCATCCACTCATCTGCTCATCCGTCGCCCACCCCTTTGTTCTTCAGTCATCCGTCTGTCCTCCATCGGTCCATCTCTGCCCCTCCTTTTATCTGCCTCCCTTACCCATCCATTTGTTCATCTCAGCCACCCACCCTCAAACCACCCACTCAACCACCCATGCTTCTGTCCATCCACCCACCCATCATCCACCCACCCACTCCCCAGGCCTCTGCCCACCCGCCGTCCACTCAGCCGTCCACACACCTGTGTGCACCCTTCCAACCTCCAGTCCGCCCACCCACCCATCTCCCCACCTCCGTCCACCCACCCACGAGCGGATGTCCCAGAGGAGCAGAGGGTGGACAGGAGAGCGGAACCTCCCCAGGGCGGCGGGAAGGGCCCTGGACGTGGAGCCCTGCGGCCGGGGCGCCAAGCCAGCCCCGCCCCTCGGTGGCTGTGACATGGGAAACAGTTCTCTTCTTTGGGCTCAAAGCCCCGCTCTGCAGATGGGAGGCCCGGCCACAGGGTCTCTAACCCTGCACGCCATCTGCGTGCGCGGTAAGTCAGCCAACGTCCCAGGGAACCCCCAGGGGCCCAGCCCTCGGGGCTGTGGGGAGCCCCGGCTTGCCAAACACAAGCCATGTGAGGGTCGGAGGGAGTGGGAAGATGTCACTGAGTGGTGACTCTCTGTCTCTGTGCCCCCTCGTCCCATCTGCTCTGCCATGGGAATGCGGCTCCGACAGCCTCACCCCAGAGGGCTGGGCCCACGAGCTCCCGGGGCCCGGGCGGCGCACGGGCCAGGGCCTGCAATGAGGTGTCCACGGGACAGTGGCCGTCCGTGCCACTGCCACCGCCTCCTCCTCATTGTTGCGTCCTCAGTCCGGGCGTCCACTATCAGGTCTCCCTTCCGTGGTCCAGGCGTCCATCACGCCTCCCACCCACAGACCAGGCACCCGTAATCCTCCGACCGGGACCCCGGGTGCTCGCGGGGGGGGGGCACCCTGCCCCTGCTGCTCTGTCTCCAGACGAGGCTTTCTGGCGGCGAGGGCCTCGGCAGGCGGAGTTCCCAGCAGAGGCCGGGCCCTGGGCTGCCGACACGTCTGCCTGGCCTCCCCGGTGCAGCCCGTACCTCCTACTCTGGAGGCCTGGGAAGGGCCAGGCCCTGTGGAGTGTTGGGGGGGGCCCGGGGGCCCAGCGTGTTGGGAAGGTGCAGGCCCTGGACTGGGCCAGGCAGCCTGAGCTGGCGTCAGGAGCTCCCCGCCCCAGCCCGGAGAGCCTGTCCTCGCCCCGGGGCATGGCAGCCAGGGGCTGGGGGGCCTGGCGTAGGGAGGAGGCCGCAATGCTCAGACCCCCAGGACACGCCCTGGGCCTCGCCCACACCTGGGCCAGGGGGTTTGGAGGGTGGCTGGAGGGTGGCTGGAGGGTGGCCTGGGAACCCGCCGATGGCATCTCCTTGCGCTGACGCCAGGGAGGCAAAGTCCTTGACGATCCGGTTCACGTGGCTCGTGGAAACAAGCGGTGGCATTAGCATCCGGGGGCCGTGGGTGCAGTCAGGGGCACTACGTGAGAGCCAAGGACCAGGACAAGCCTGGGGACACCCCACAGGGCAGGGGCAGGGCCGGGACCGGAATGCTGTCTCCTGCCCCCAAGACTGAACCCCCCGCCCTCCGAGTACCCTGGCGCCACAAGCTGCCCCTATGCAGAGGACCCGGCGTCAGCCCCTGCAGGACAGTGTCCCCCCAGTGTCCTGCAGCCCCCACTGGTCAGGACCGCACTCCGTCCGCACCTTGCTACGGGCCCATCATTCTGCACCCTCCACTGGGGCTCGGCCCAACAGGTCACACGTGGGCGCTGCTCAGCAAAGCCTGAAGGCTGGGGGAAGGTGGATGGACGGGCAAACAGGTGGCTGGATGGACGGGCAGCGGGTGGACAGATGGATGGAGGGTGGGTGGACGATGGACAGATGGATGCGGGTGGACAGCAGCCCCACTGCTGTGCAAAGACTGAGAGGCCCCACGATGCTGGCAAATGGCGTGAGACCGAGACCTGGACGGGAGGCCTCGGGGACCCCCACCCGCCCCATACCCCCACCCCGCCCCGCGCCCGCCCCGCGCTCCGCCCCGCGCCCCGCCGCTTCCTGCGTCCCAGCTGCCCTGGTCCATCTCAGCTCCACCTGCCCAGCAGTAACGCCCACGGGGGACAGGGCCACACCGCGCCTCTGCCCACAAACCCCGCCAGGGCCACCCCCAGCCCCGCAGACCCAGACTGACGTCCACGAGGGTCACTCTGCCGCTCTGCAAACGTCACGGAGCAACTCGTTCTCGTTTTCGGAGCGTTTTGGGAAGTGAAGCAATTAGCGTGATCTTGAGTGGCACATACCGTCACCTGCAACTCAGTCGCTGGACTTGACCGTGGAACGAGGCCCGTGGCCGGGGACGTGGGGCGAGTGTGGGCCTGCGGGTCTTGGCCCCGGAATGTGGCAGCAGATGGTTGGGTGCTGGGCGGCCCCGGGCCTGGGCCCTTCTGGGACCTAAGTCACCAGCTTCTGTCTGGTCACACACCTGGCTTCAGGGGACCCCCCCTCCCCAGAGATGTGGTGGCCAAGGCAACTCCCAGCGCTGCAAACGCTGGCTCCACACACTGCCTCCCCGCACGCCCGGGACGCGGTCAGCGCCGTGGCCGAGGACGGCGGCCTGGACGTCTCGGGTGGGGGTGCCTGCCCGGGTCCCCGCCATGCCCCAGCCACAGCAGCAGCACCCGCCAGGGCAGCACCCGGAGCCGGGGGGCCTCGGGCATCCGCGCATGCTCAGGGCACTCGGCACAGGGAAGCAGCGGCACAGAGGATGGGTCTCACGAGGACCACACGGGACAGCGCCGCCCAGGCCGCCAGCGGCTCGGCCTGCGCACCTCGGCGTCAGCGCTGCGTGTGGGGAGGCTCCTGGAAGTCAGCACGACCTTTCACGTGGACACCGCTCTTTCACGTCCAGCTTCCATCTCTACAAAGCCTGACGCTCTGACCGCTGACCTTCACGCCCCTCAGCAGAGGGCTCACCCCTCCCCCTTGGCAGACGCGCCCCCGACCCTCTGAGGGTGGACACCGTTCATCTTGAGCCCGAGGGCGGGGTGCAGACCGGCAGCCTCAGCGTCAGGGAGCAGTGCAGAGCGAAAGCGTCCGGGCACAGGCGACCAGCACGGAGCAGTGTCCCTCCGGTCACTGTGCTGTGCACCTGGGCACCTGGGCACCTGGGCAGGCCTGAGCTCCCGACAGGGGACACCAAGGGCAGGTGGGGCGGGGCTCCGAGGCCTGGGGGTGGGGGTGCGCGCCCCCTCCCCGGAGCATGGATGGAACACGGTCCAGGCAGAAGTCGAGTCTTCGGTCCTGAGCTGTGAGCTCAAGGCCATGCTGGTCACGGGCCCGAGGGGAGGGGGCCCGACTGGGGGCCAAGAAGACCCCAGAGCGGCCCGGGGCAGGGCCCCCTGCTGCGCGGGAGGCCAGCAGGCACTGGGAGCTGTGCCCGGGTGTGGGCACCGGAGAGCAGAGGGGGGGAGACGGGAACGCAGCGCAACCTGGTAAAGGTTTCAATCACGCAATTATTTTCCTGATGGCTTCTAAAGCTAGAACTCGTGAAAAGCTCTCGGGAATCTTCTTTCTCTTACTGGCACTGCAGAATGACAACCTTGCACGGGACATAATAAAACCTGGTGTGTGTGCGTGTGTGCGCGTGTGCGCATGTGTGTGCACGTGTGTGCGTGTGCACGTGTGCGTGTGTGTGTGCGTGTACATGTGCGCGTGCGCGTGTGCGCATGTGTGTGCGCGTGTGCGCGCGCGTGTGCGTGTGTGCGTGCGCGCGCGTGTGCGTGCGTGTGTGCGTGCGTGCGTGCGTGCGCGTGTGAGTGTGCATGCGTGTGTGCGTGCGTGTGTGCGTGTGCGTGCGTGTGTGCGTGTGCGTGCGTGTGCGTGCACGCGTGTGCATGCGTGTGTGTGCGTGTGTGGCCTGTGTGTGCGCGTGGCGCGCGCGCGTTCCTGTCGTGTCTGAGAACGAAGGAAGCACCCGCACTTCCTGTCTTGGCAGCCGTCCATCAAAACCACGTCGGTTCCAGCTACTGGAACAGCAAACTCCGCGTGCGACTGGCTCAGTGTTTACAGCCGCTTATCAGCCGCGTGAACCACCCCCTGCTGCGCGACACCAGCCACGGAGGGGTGAGGGGGGCTGGGGGGGCTGTGAGGGGGGCTGGGGGGGGGTTGGGAGCGGCGCTGGGCCCAGGGTCCTGCTCAGCCCACAGGCGCTTGCCGGCCCCTTCCACATCCCAGCCTCCTCCCTCCGAGGTCTGCCAGGTAGCCATGGCAACCACGCAGCTGCTGCACTCTGAGCTCTGCACCTGTGCCAGGTGCCACAACTGCTCCAGAGGGGAGCAGGGGGCAGCAGCGCTCACAGGTCTGGTCCGGGGAGCCGGGCACGGCGGGAGGACCAGGGCGGACACGGCTGGTGCGTGGAGCTGGCTGGCAGTGGGCAGGTGGTGCTGGTTCCCGCTCCGCTGGCCGGACCAGGGCCTGGCAAGCCCGCTACGTGTCGGCAGTGGCCAGGGCCTGTGCCCATCCCACCCGCCCTCTCCCAGCCCGGGAGCCAGGGCACTGCCCTGCCCGCCAGACGGGAAGAGCCAGCCCCGCCAGCACCTGCCGGGGCGCTTCCCGCTATCTCCTGCCCCCATCCCCTCTGGGAAAGAGGCTGAGCAAGGGGCAGGTGTCACAACGTCACAGTTAGGACAGCCCTGCTCTGGACTCTGCAGCCTCACAACCCCACGCACACACACACCCCCGTGCACACGCTCACACGCCCCCCCCACACGCTCACACACCCGTCACACCACAGGCCTCTGGCAGGTGTCACAAATTATCTGTGGCTACAGGCATATGTGACAGAATGTATTACAAATGTGGGAATTTTATTTGTTTATTTTTAGGCGAGGCAACCTTTTGCTGACCTCACAGGTTGCAAGGACCTTGTCAGTTTACAATCCCTTACTTTTTATTTTTTCCGCTTACAGCACCTGGTCTTCCCAGGTGGCCTCCCAGAGAACTGTAGAAGATGAACAAGGAGCCAGCACCCAGCTGTGGGACCCAATGGCTCACGCCGCCACCTGCTGGCAGCCCCACCAAATTGCAGGTCCAGCTCTCCTTGCAGTTCCTTCAAAACATCCAGGCACTGAACCCCCGAGTCAGAGCCAAACAGCGCCCTGGAGACCTCAGCGTGCAGAGGAGGAAATGGTCACAGGGACAGAGCCACACCTCCTGCACGCAGGCCCTGGACTCTGACCCCTCCACCACGCAGCCGAGAGCAAAGAAGGAGCTGTCTCCATGGGCAAGGCCCCCGCGGGCCCAGCTCCAGCCCCCAGGCCCAGGCAGGAGACGGCCTCAGGGCACGTGGCGGCGGAAGGGTTGGCCCAGACACTGTCCCCGGAGAGCCGATAGCCACCACCCTGGAGATCTACGGACTCATGTGCAGACACGGGGACACACGTGTGTGCAGACACACAGGTTCATGCACGTGCAGACACACAGGTGTGCACACGCACGTGTGCAGACACTCGGGCCTGGCTTTGGGGAGCACTCGGGGAGACCCCACAGCCCAGTCTGAGCCAGGGCCACACAAGATCCTGCAGAGCGGGCTCCGAGCTCCCAACTCCCGGGGCTCGTGACCCCAGGGGGCTGCAGGGGGCCACGCAGCTGGGGTGGCCCTGCAGACCCGGTGAGCACGTCAGGGGGCCGGGCTTGTCCCCCGGCAGACTGCACTCCACACGGGCCAGGACAAGCCAACCTAAAGCCTCGTGTTGCTCCTGGCGCACATTCGGGGCGGAGCAGTGGACGGCCGTGGCCGGGCGCAGAAGGCGGGACACGCACGAGCGACGGTTCTGACGGACGCCGTGCGGCCCGGGCGACCCGCCCACGGGAGGCCGGTGGCAAGCCGGCCGGAACCCGGGCCGTCAGAGGGACAAGCAGCGCTGCCTCCAGCGGTGCTCACGGCCCCGCAGGTGGGCACGCCCGCTCGCAGAGGGCGACCGCCCAGGTCCCACAGTGCGCGACACCGCACTGCTGGCCCCCCTGCCAAGCCGACCGTCGCCGGCACGCGCCCCCCCAGCTCGGCAAGGGCCGCGGGACACACGCGGACAGAGGAGGACAAATCCAAAGCCCTGCAGACCGCTGCCAAGAGCTCCTCGGCCAAGGCAGCGGTGCCCCCGTGCGGGCGGGGGCAGCGGGCAGTGCCCGGCTGGGCTGGGGAGGGGTAGCGAGGGGGGCAGTGGCAGGCCACAGGCTGAGCCCCGCCTCGTCTCACCCCTCCCTCTGCTAGAACAGTGACCCCCACCCTGAGGCCAAGGCCGTGGCCCATCGTCCACAACATGGTGGCTCGGGCCCAAGTGTCCCCACCACAGGCCACAGACGTCGCCCTCCCCGAGTGGCTCACGACAAGGGACAGGCCAGGAAGAAATGGCATGGCTGCCCGACCCCACACAGCCCTCTGAAGGATCAGAACGCCCTGCTTCAGTCTCCCCACAAAGGCCCAGTGTGGGCCTTCAGCCCCGAGCCGGGATCAGGGACTTGCTGGGGAGACGCTGCGAGGGGCTGGTGGTGGCGACGGTGCTCCAGCCTGAGAGGCCTCACCAAAGGCGGCTTTCCCCTCCCCCGGGGCCCGGGTCTGCGGCCCGCTCTGACCCGCACAGAGGACCCGCAGGCGACGTGCCCGCTGGGGAGCGGGGCTGAGTTTCCCGTGAGAAAGACGCGGCCCTGAGGGGCGTTCCCGATGACCGCCACCAACCCCAAGGCCCACAGGGCTCTGGGAATCGGGCCACCTCCCCGCGAGCCCCGGGCCAGGCTCTGGGTGGGAACGTCTGTGGCCTGGCAGAGTGCGGGGCGGGGCACAGCTTCTGTCCCCAGCCGAGGGGGGTCGTCCGAGACCCTGCCGTCTGCGCACGGGGACAGGAAAGAGACGGGCGGCCCAGGCACCTGCGAAGCGCGCTGGCCGTTGGCACTAAGCCCCTGAAGAGCCGCCGCCTCCAACCCCTCTGCTGCCGATTCTGAGCCGCGGGACCCGTGCCGGGAGGGCAACAGCTGCTCAGACCGGGCCCGGCGCTGCTCCCTGGGGTGCCCGGGCCCTTCCCTGCCCAGGAGTGCCTGGCGCCCGGCTGGCCCTGCCATGGGTCCCTCACTTTCCCGGAGCCCTGCAACACTGTCACCTCCTCCTGAAGCCCCCGTGCGTGGCCTCAGAGCGCGTCCTCTCCCAGTCCTCCTCCCCCCGCCCAGTGCCTTCTGCTCAGCCTCCTTAGGGGTTCAGCCCCACACCGACCCGCACCTGTAACTGGCCCTGGCTCCGGCAGCAGGTGAGGCTGGGTGGGGGCCTCACCCACAGCCCCCAGCTGTGGCTCGGGCTCTGCCCGCTCTCCCCAGAGGCGCTGCTGACAGGCGCACCTTGCGCACCCGTGAATCCCCGCTGCGCCCCAGACCTGTGCAGCGCCAAACCACTGACAGCTGACAGGCAGCGAGGGCAAGACACAGAAACAGCAAAAGGCCGGAAGGAGGGCGGGAAAGGAGACCCGGACGGAGCTGGGGTGGGGCAAGGGCCGAGGTGAGGACGTGTGCGGGTGGGCAGGACGCGGAGCTGCCGTGAACCCAGCCCCTGCTCGGGTGTCTGCCCTTTGGGGTGCCAAGAAGCACCATGCTCAGCTCTGATGCTATTTCCATGGCAACAGAGATCCCCACCGAGGAGAAGGAAACAGGGGTGGTTCCCGCCAGTGCAGGAGTGTGCTGGAGGCAGGGTCCCCTTGAGCCAGCGGGAAGCTGTGGCCCAGCGCCCCTCCGAGCCCTCGGCACCCCCACCGGACCCGTCCAGCTCCCGGAGAGACCTGACTGCCACTGGGGGCCGGTCGTGCTGAGGGGCGGACGGCGAGGCCCAGGACCCACTGTGCTCACGAGCTGCACACCGCTGGAGGGCTGCGGCCACCCAGAGCAGGGGCGGCCTGTCGGCCCCACAGGACGCTCCCGCCAGCGGTCAGCCCAGGCCCGGCCTGGCCCAGCCCCGGCATCGCAGCCGCTCGGGGCTGGGCCCCTGCGGACGGCGGAGCGGGCTGCCAGCCGTGCGGTGCAATGCTGAGGATGCGGGCCGGCCCCTGCACGCGGGGCCCCTGCACCGCCCACCGCCCGTTCAGCTACTATTCTGAGCACAACTCTGATTAGCAGGTCCCACTGCCACCAAGCTGTCCCCACAGGGACAGAAGTCACCAACACGGCCACATGGGCCAAGCCGGGAGCCTGCGGCAGGGGCTGGCCAGGTCCCCTCGAGGCAGCTGAGGGACATGGCAAGGCCCACACCTGCCTCGTGCGAGAGAACGGGCCCCGCCCCGCGGGGTTTCCCCGAAGCTGAACTTCTCCCACGTGAACGGCTGTCCTGTCTCCCACGCCCGGAGCCCGCCCACTGCGGGAGGCCTGGCCTGGCTCTTCCTGTGAGAAATGACGACAGCGGTGGACGGTGAACTTTTGTTCCACGTCCTCACTTTGCAAGATAAAAAAGCTGGAGGACGTTGAGCCAGCAGCCCCACGGAGGTCTCCGGCCGACAGCAGTCGGGACATGCACGAACTCCACGTGGAACAGGCCGGGCTCTGGCGGACACTCAGTCCCTGTCCCCTGTGGGCCAGGCCTGTGTCGGGAAGGTGCAGGAGCCAGGTCTCCTCTGCAGACCCACGCAGGTGACATCGTCCTTCAGCCGCCCACCCAAGGCAGCCCAGGACACTCGAGGGCCAGGGCCCTGAAAATGTCCCCTGCTGGGTGACCTGAAAGGGCCACACCACAGCCAGGCCCAACCCAGAAACAGGTGCCAACACAAGGCCCCGCCACGGCACCGTGCCCAGGGACTCCGTTTCGTCACTGACGACGCGGAGCCGGGGGGACCTGCCCTGTCTCAGCTCGGCCACAACGCAGGGTCCAGCCACGTCCCCGCAGGTCCAGCCACGTCCCCGCAGGTCCAGCCACGTCCCCGCAGGTCCAGCCACGTCCCCGCAGCGCCGAAGCCACGTTTCCCGTGTGTGGCGACGCCAGGCACGCCCCAGTCCTCAGCGTACAGAGAGGATCCGGAATGTTATTCCCGCAAATCCCGCTCTGCAGAACGCATATGGATCCGAGGAGGGGCTGGCAGGAAACACCGAATGTTAACAGTCTTGCTCAGACATCCTGTATGTCCAAATTTCCTATCACGAGCATATGTTACTTTCACAATTGGAAAACAATACATGCTATTTTAAAAGAAATTTTAAAAAATTAAAATCAGAATTGCACATAAAATCTGCAATGGGCCCTCTGTTGCTTCGAGCTCTGGACCCCCAGACTTGGCAATACTGGTCCTAGCCATCTAGCCTGGGTGAAGGGACAGAAGATGGGTGGGTGGGAAGGTGGATGGGTGGGTTGGTGGGTAGTGGGGTGGATGGAGGGGTGGGTGGGTAGGTGGAGAGATGTGTAGGTGGATAGATGGAGGGCTAGGTAGATGGGTGGGTGAGTGAGCGAATGGGTAAGTAGGCGGTGGATGGATAGGTGGGTGGGTGGATGGGTTGGTGGGTGGAGGGACAAGTGGGTAGAGGGATGGATGGATGGACGGATGGATGAATGGGTGGGTGGATGGGTTATGGCCTGTCAGTTCAGAAAGGATAGCCTTGGTCACATATCCAGCCACTCTGGGAGCCTCGCTGTCTCTGTCTGGAATGTGTGCACACCATGACCCGCCCTCTTTCTCCCCAGGTCACGGGCTGGATCCAAGGAGCACAGGGCAGGGCTGAGCGCCAGGGGAAGCCCTTTCCTGCTGGGGGCCCAACGCTACTGCAGTAGCTAACTCCAGGGCACCTGGAATCACCAGGGCAGAAAGCGTGAAGCCCACAGTGACTGGCCCTGACCTCAGAGGCGCAGCCTGGCGCCCGGCACGGGCTCTGAAAACCGTGAGGCTCCTGCTGCCCGGGCGGGGAGATCAGACCCCGAAGATGAAGAGCAGCGGACGCAGGGACAAGCCATAGAGGCCCGGCCAGCACCAGGTCACACGGGAGAGCCGCAGAGCGGGGAGCCAGCATACAACAAGCATTCCAAGAAGAAGGACCAAAAGTACCCAAATTTTAGGCAATTACAAACATTGGGTTCTAGGAATTTCAATAAGTCCCAAGCAGAATACATATGAAAAAAAAAAGCCCAAGGCACATTACAGTCAAAACTGCAGAAAACCTGTGATACAGAAGAAACTTTAAAAGGGGCCAGAGAAAAACGCGCATATCACGCAGAACAGAATGTACAAAGGGCTCTGTCCTTCCGCCAGAGACCCCGGACGGAAAGACGATGCAATGACATGCTCCAAGCGCTGGGAGTCAAGGGAAAACTCCCATCCAGAATTCCATACCCAGCGGGAAAAGATCCCAAAAATACCGGCAAAATAAAGATTTATTTTACACACACCAAAAAAGCTGAGAGCCTCTGTTCCAGACAGACGTGCGCTACAGGGAATGTTTTTAAAAAGTCCGTCAGGTCAAAAGACACGATAAGAGGAAACACGGATCCACGTGAGACACGGAAGTTTGCTGGGCCAGTGCGTGTGACAGCAAGTGACAAAGCTGCTTCTTCTCATTTCTGGCTTATTTAAAAGACGGCTGATTATTAAAGCACAGTCGACAGTGTGCCGTCAGCGACGACGCGCTGTCCCTAACCTGTGCCGTGGTGAATGCACGACGCCCACCCGGCGGATGGGAAGGGCACCCGGAAGTCGAGCGCCGGGAGGTCTGCCCGCCGTGTGCGACACGATGGGATCCATTCGAGGGCAGGCTGTGAGAAACCACGGCCACGTAGCGTGAACGCTGAAGCAAGCAGCGAGGGGCAGCACACAGGTGTAACTCAGAAGCCAACCGTGGAGGTAAAATGGGAAACGAAACAGCTCCCGATCACTCCCAAAAAAGGAAGGGAGGAAGAAAAAGAGGACAAACGGAAATAGAGATGGCAAACATCAAGATGGGAGCCAACCCTAAAAATACTGGTATTTATACTGAAGATGAATGGTCTAAGCCTAAGTCGTCCAATACAGTCCACGTGTGGCCAATGGCCCCTGCGCTGGCGGGCAGGTGACAGGCCAACTCCGCCGTCGCCAGAAGCCGTGGCGGACGGCCTGCAACCCATGCAAAGCAGACACGGTCAGGCGGGATCAGCAGCAAACCCCACCAGACTCAACACGAGAAACCCGCCCTGTCTGTAAAGGCAGACGGAGCTTGTGAACGAAAGGCTGGAAAACGTCCCATGCGACAGTCACGAGAAAGCGGGTGTGGCCACACAACATCAGCGTGGAGCTCGGAACAGCACGTACGGCTACGGATAAAAAGGACGTTCTTAAATGATAAAGGAGGTAACAGATCGAGGAGGCGAAGCGCTTCCAAACACGCACGCCCCTGTGATCACAGCTTGAAAATACGGGAAGCAGAAGCTGCCAGAACTGAAAGGAGAAACAGACAAATCCGCCGTGAGGCAGAGCTGCCAGCGCCTCGGTGGCTAACGGACCAGGCAGCGGAAAACCAGGGGCATGCCCGGACGCTGGCACCGTTGGTCACCTTGACCTGGATGACCTTTACCGGAGAGTCCAGCAAATCGGGTCCACGGTGTTTCAGACCATAAGGCCGGTCTCGGTATGTTACTAACAGCTGAAACCACACAAAAGGTATTCTCTGACTGCCACAGAATTCAACTGGAAATAGTACCAGAAAGACATCTGGAAGTAGAATTATTTGAAAATTAAACAACATTCTTCTAAATAACCATTAGCAAAAGAAGTTATCACAAAGGAAGGCAGAAAATATTCTTAACTGAACGAAAACACAGCATATGCAAGTCCGCAAGCAAAGCAGTGCACGGAGGAAAATGTACAGCAGGGAACACACGAGAGGGTCTCAAGTCAACAATCCGACAAGAGCAGATTAACCCCAAAGTAGGCGGAAGGAAGAAATAATACAGACTGGCAGAAATCAATCACACTGACCCTGGATAAACAGAAAAGTTACAAAATCCAATCTGGTTCTTTGAAACAATCAAAAAATTGATAGACTTAAAGTCAGACTAATCAAGAACTAAATACAGAGGATACAAATTAGCAACATGAGGAAGGCGTGAGGTCCCACCCCCGACCCCACGGGCGCGGAGCGCACGCTGCACGGCTCCGCGGCGGCTCTTCACGACTCCGCACGATCGGTCTGAAAACTCAGGTCCCAGCTCCTCCGGGCAGGAACCGCAGCACAGCCCGCACGGGAGCGTTACCGAAACGGCAGCTTAGCGTCTTCCCACGGCGAGCGCGCTGGGCTCAGGGCCGGTGAAAGCTGCCGAGTATTTCAGGGAAGGGTAGGACCAGTTCTCCAGACGCCCTCGGAAAACAGGAGCAAACGCGTCCCGAGCCATGTCTGCTGACTGTGTACTCACCGCAGCACGACGGCGTGGAACGGGCAGACCGCGGGGCAGAGATGGGGCGGCCGCGCGGGGGACGCGGTCTGTGGGCGGCCGCGCGAGGAAAGCCCGCGGGGAGAAGACGGTCTTCACCCGACGATGCTGAGCGGGGAGACGGTCCCCGAACCCCAGCCCCGGATGACCCAAACTCAGCCGTGAACGCAACGCGGGTCCCAGCCAGAAATGCGGATGCTGCGGATAAAACCCTGCACACCTCTGGGGCCCTGCAGCAGGCCAGGCTTTTGAGCTGGGGCACAAGCAGCGAAACCACCAAAGAAAACACTGATGACATCAAAACGTGCGGCTTCTGATCTTCCGAAAAGACAAAACTAATAAAATAAAAGACCAACAAGGCCTGAGGGAAAGGGCCTGCAACACGACACCTGTCCGGCCCCCGCATCCAGAAGGACACGAGCTCACGGGGCAGGAGTCCGCGGCCAGGAGCCCAGGAGGTGGGACGCGCAGGCCGCGTGGAGGGGGCGTCCACACACCCGCGAGGCCAGAACCCGGCTCGCCCTGACCTGGGGGGCGCGGCCCAGCGGGCAGGCCACTCACGGGCCGCTCCTGCCCCTGACCGGCCCCGCGCTGGCCCCACGTGAGGGCCCGGGGACACAGGTGCCCGCGGGCGAGCGACAGGCTCACACGCACTACTCCCCTCACCCAGAGAGGCGGTGGCCCTGGCGGGATGCAGGCCCCACGCCACGTGGGCCAGCAGCAGAGCAGGGGACAAAGCCTGTGCTGGCTGTTGGTCAAAAATGTGCGTTGCTTCTGCTTTGTTTTAATGTTCTTCATGTATTTTCTGGCCGTTTCAAGGTCAAGGACAAGGTGAGGAATTAGAAATGCCCCATGCACCTAACTCCAGCACGTACCTGGGCCCTGGGCTAGGGAAGTTCAGAGAAATGACTCACGTCCCCCCTCGTCCCCCTCGTCCCCCTCGTTCCCCCTCGCCTCCCTCTAGGCCCCTCCCATCTTTACTCCAGCATCTCGGCAGCAGTAACTCCGAGGCCCCGCAGTGCAGGTACCGGTGATGGGGTCAACGTATGCTCGGGGCCCCAGAGCTGCTCCTGTGGGGGCGGGGAGTCCAGAGGCCCGGCCGGCAGCCCACACTGCCACCCATGACCTCACCGCAGGGCCATCTGGTCACCGGAAACCCAGGCCCTCCCACCTCCGGCTAGTTTCCCCACACAGTCCATCCAGACACTCCTAGAGGGGCCCATCTGGTCCGCCCTCTGGGATCCCGTGACCCTTAACTCTGCGGGGGGGGGTGGGGGTGGTATCCAGGAACAATTACTGCTTGTTCCTGGTTATTAGAATAATACACACAATTACAGGAAAACACTTCAGTGTAGACAATTATGAGAAAACAATAAAGGTCATTTGCAACCACAGCATCCAGAGTTGAATACTGTCAACGCTGGGGTGGCGGTCTTGCAGGAGCAGAAGGCTGTGGGTGTGGCTTTGTGGGCATTCGTCACGTCTGTCGCCACACCGGACGTGTACGGGAATTGCCCGGCATTCTTCCCCAGCTGACCCTGACGACCATGTCACCCCCATCATGACTGCGGCTCGCTGCACTGTCCCTGAGCTGGACAGCGACAGCACTGCAGAATTCTCTCCCGGAAGCCACGCTGCAGCCAGCTCCCGTCTACATCTCTGCTGGTTTCCCCACAGTCCGAGAAGAGGCGCGGCCGACAGGGAGGCCAGGGTCCGGCAGCAGCAGGGGCGCCCGGGCCGGCCTGCTCCGCGGCCTGGCCGTGGCGCCCATTACCTCAGGACCAGGGAGGCCGACGTCCCCTGCACTGTGAGCCATCGTGTCCCCGCCTCCTCACAGACGCGGCGCACCCGGGTGAGATTTGGGGGGTTTCCCACCATTTACGTGAGCTCTTTATGCGTCAATAATCTTCCGGGTGGCTTCGCTTCGCGTGACGGCTGCACCATGGAGAGCCCACCCAAGCTCTGCAGAACTACCCAGGGTCTCGTGTACCCCGCACAGCAGGGCCTGGCGTGCAGCGGTCCTGGGGAACCTGCCCCGGGCACCCCACAGAGACGCGGGTCGGGAACCAGAACCACACCCGGCGTCCCAGGAGCCCCCCCTTCTCGACTGCTGCCAGCAAATCAGGACGACACAGACCTTTGCCAGCATAAACGCCATTAAGTTAGAAGCCATTTTTAAAAGACAGCTAGAAAACAAATACATATATTTGGAAAAGATCAATAGAATTCTAAATGAATCTGGGACCAAAGAAGAAATCATAATGAAAAAAAAAAAAACGTTTACAACTAAACATTAATAAAAATGCTACAAGCATTTTTAAATGTTCAACATTCAACTAGAACACTGATAATTTGGACATTTATAACCTTAAGTGCTTTTCTTAGAAAAGAATGAAAACTAAATGTGAATGAGGCAAATATCCAACTTAGAAGTTAGAAAAATAAAACACCTCAACTCAAAGAAAGAAGGGCAAAAATTAAAAACATGAACAGAAATCAAAGTTTAAAGCTGACACATGGCGGAAGGGATCGAGAAAGCAGAAGCCGGTTCTTTGCAGAGGCTTATGAAATGGCTGCACCTTGTCGATTAGTGAAGAAGCAAATAGAAGGGTAAAATAAAGCAATGTCAGGCGCCGGGGGCACAGGCGGCCCGGGCACCGTGCCCGCTCGCAGCGGCCGGGGCGCAGCCCACGACAGAGCAGCCGCCTCCTGAGCCGAGCGCCCGCCACGACGCCACGGCCCCAGCATGGCGCGCCACGGCCGGCGGCCGTTCTGCACGCGCTGATTCCAGGAAATCGGACCTTTGCATGAGGCAGACGCGTGCCCAGGAAAGCGCAGCGTGACGAAACTGACCACAGAGGAAACAGAGCGCCTGATCGCTTCAAAGAAATTCACTGGCAATCGAAAATCTTCCAGCGAAGAAAATGAAATCCAGACGGTTTCACAGTGAAACCCCATTCTTCCCGCAAGTCCTAGTCCCCCAAAGCCTCGTGCAGAAAATCATCACCATTTCCACTCGGCCTCGCACAGAGGCTCCGGCCGTCTGAGGAAGAAGGAATGAGAAATGAAAGGTGAAATCATTGGGAAAGAGAGGAAAAAGTGTCATCACCCACAAATAGTGCCGTCACAGAGAGAGTAAAGCTCAAGGTTCTACAGACAAAGTATTCCATGATAAAAAGAGTTTTTAGCAAAATGGCAGGATATAAAGTCAGTGGACAAACGTCAGTCCCACTGCACAGGGAACGCCTGGTTCCTTCCGACTGTACAGAGGGAGACCGAAACGGCGTCTCAGCAGACCGCGACGTGTGGCCCTCACGGGGACCGTGTGGCGAAGCTGCTGGTGACGCGGCAGGGATGCTGACCGTGAGGTTTAAACATGGAAAACAAATTGTCAGCTTCCGAGGAAAGTAAAGGTAAAATCATCATCGTCTTTAATAGATCAAACGAGACAGAGAAACGCAAACCATGACAGAAACGATGTCACAGTCCAAACTTCTGTCCCCCGGCAGGCACCATCCCGGAGAGCAAGCCCAACGAGGGAGACGCGTCCGGCACACCTGACAAGGCTTTCGCTGCCAGAATCCAGAAGGAAACCTTGCGAATCGATCAAAAGAAAAGAATCTCAAGGGAAAAACAGTTAACGGCAGGAGAGACGCAAGTGCCTAACAAACTGGAAGAACTGGTCGATCTCCTCAGTTACCAGAGAAACCGCAAGTTAAAACCAGAGCCCGCTCCACACCCGCAGGCTGCAGGGACGGCTCCCTGCAGTGCTGCCCCGGGCACGGAGCTCCCGGGAGTGAGGTCGGGGCAGCTGCAGCCCCCACCGCCCGGCCCCGGCCACCCCACCTCATGTGCGGGGCGTCCCCCAGCGCCCGCAGGCCCTGGCACTGCCCCCAGGGGTACAGATGCCACGGTGCACTCACACCCTCAGACACAGAGACATGGACGGGGACAGTTCTGTCCCCTGCGATCTGCTCCTAGTGCCTCAAGAGCAAAACCAGCCACTGCGGAGTAGAGCAAACCGCGCCGCTCCGTTAAACCAAACTCCGGGGCTGCAGGCGCGGCAGGCGCGGGGGAGGGGCACGGGGGGCCGAGCCGGGACGCGGGTGCTGACTCGCCCGATGCCAGCGGCCAGCGCCACCCCGGTCGCAGGCGGCCCTGCTCAAAGGGACAGGATCCGTCTATGGCCACCATAGTGAAGGCCAGCCCACTGCCGTCCCCCCACGCCCCCACCCACGCTGCCGGCCACGGTCATTACCTGGGGTCCCCCAAAAGGCCGCTGCTACCGGTGATGGACCCATAGGGCACCTTCTCACGGACCACAGGGTGCCGCCTTCCCACCGCTGGGAGAAACAAAAACCAGAGGTGGGGGGCAGGGCGAGGGAGGGAGAGGACACTGCTCAGGCAGGGACACTCTAGGGAGGCGGGCAGGCGCGAGCTGCCCGAGGCCAGAGGCAGGCGAGGGACCCAGGGCGCAGGCTGTGCCCATGCCGGGGGGCGGAGGGCAGACCAGGGCCAGCAGAAGGCTCTAGAGGGACCACCTCGGCGGTGACAAGGCCTTGACGTGGAGGCAGCAGGTCAGTGAGACGGGACGTGGGCTTCGGGTCCAGCTGCTGAACAGCACGCAGAATGAAACACAACACAGCAAAGCAGCTGGGGCTCCAGAGGGACGAGCAGGGTAGGACGCAGAGAACCACGCTGGGTCCCACGGCCCAGCGCGCAGCGTGGACGGGGGACCCCCCATCGCCCTGCGACCGCGGGGTGCGTGCACGCGTGTGAGGTGTGGCGTGGGCGTGCGTGCCGTGTGTGAGCGCCCCAGAAACAGACTTCAGTCCTCACCTTACATGTCAATAAATAACGTCTAAAGATTGAAAATCACAAAGCGGCAACAAGACCATGTGATTCAGAGAAGAGGTGAGTCCCCAGGTCTCCGGGACGAGAAGGCACGGACTCGGGGCGGGGGCGGGGGCACAGGAGGGATGACCGCTTTTTCTTAAGTAAACACATAGATCTCATTTACTCTCTAACCTTGATGCACGTACAATTTTAAAACAGTACAGCTTAATTTGTAAAATTTCACCAAAATCCTCATCGAGAAAGGTCGGTCTAGAAGTGGGGTGGCGGCTGTGACAGTGTCTCCTTGAGCCTGAGACAAGGTCCAGGTGGGGACATGGTGCTGAGAACCAGCAGCAGTGTCCGGGGCGGCCAGGCGGGGCCCACGAGGCAGGCACAGCGATGCGGGAGCACTCGGCCCAACCCGACACCCCACACACCGGCTGTGTGCAGGTGCTGCGTCCGCTGTGGGCCAGGTGGGCCCGGCCTGGCCTCAGGGGCCTGAACATTGGTGAGGAGTCAGCTGGCATACCTAGGGACAGGGCTCCAACAGCAGCATAGAGACCTTGGGGGCACGGCAGGAGCCCGGCCTGGGGGCAACTCCCCGGGGAGGCTGCAGGGCCTGAGCAGGGGCAGGAAGGAGGCAGCCAGGTCGGGTGTGACCGGGAGGGGCAGGAGCAGCTCTGGTAGAACCCCCCCAGCCTGCGTGCCCCCGGCCCACAGTGCGGGCTGCAGGCGGGGCAGCTGGGAGGGGCTGGGGGCAGCAGCACTGCGCACACGCGCCAAGGGCCACACGGTCACGGCCTGCCAAGGCGGGAAAGAGGGAGGCCCCAGCCCGCCACCTCATCTGACTTGCACCCTCACTCTGCTGGGACGTGTCACCTCTGTGCTTGCCCAGTGCACTGGGAGCCCCAGAGTCACCCCGGCCAGAGGGCGCTATCTGGGAACAGCAAACACCAGCGCACACCCGTCTGCTGCTCAGCGCCCAACCCGGCCAGCAGTGCCGGCCTCCACCCCAGGGGGCTGGAACCCGGCAGGCCACGAGGGGCCGCGGGGCTCTCAGCGGCCAGCCCGAACCCCATGCCCTGTGCCCAGGCCGTACCCTCTGCTTCCCCCTGCTGCCCCCACCGGCCAGGGCTACGGCGGAGCCGGCCGAGGAGGACGGAGGGAGCAGCGGGACAAAGGCCGGGGGGGCCGCCGGCGGCCCAGTGGGCGGAAGCCACAGCAGGGTCAGGCTGAGGGCTGGGCGGACGCTGAGGGCCGTGGTGCCAGGAATGGCCCCACGCTGCCCTGAAGCTGCCAGACGGAGCTCTCGGGAACAATGTCCGCTCCCAGGGAAACCTCCCACCGAGCAGCTTCCGTGACCCCCCGCCAGGGCCGCCAGCCCCCTCCGGCCCTGTGCCCCGGGCTGGCGCTGGGCTCTTCCTTGGCCACCATCCCCCCGGCAGCCTGAAGGGAGCCATCTGTCCTCGTGCTGCCCAGATCCTGTGTATAGGGCACCGCAGGAAGTGAGGGTGCCAGGGAAAGCCCAGCAGCACGGCCCTGCCCCCAGACAAAGCCCTCAGGCCCAGGAGGAGGGAGCAGCCCGCCAACAGGACGCCACAGACCCCAGGAGGGAGGGAGCACCCGGACACAGCTCCAGGCCGGGCTCCAATGACCCGCACTCCAGGGCCAGCGTCGGGGCTAGGACAGGGCCCCGGGAGTCCAGCCCTGCGGCAAGCTCTGGCCCCAGCCCTGCTGTCCTCTGCGGAACAGAACAGTAACGCCAGCGACACAGCTGAGCTGAACCCCCCTCGGGAGCCCCAGGCCCCGCAGCCAGGCTGGGCCGCTGTGCTCACTCGCAGCCTGACCACGCCGCGGGGTGGACAGGGCGAGAGAGGCCTCGACCGTCCCAGATCAGTGCTGGCCCAACGACGGCCTCAGCCCCTCGACAGGCCCCCAGGCCCACAGGAAAGGGACTGACTGTCCTGGAGCAATGTGACTCATGCCTCCTCAAAGCCTGCCCTTGGGGGAAATCTGTTTCCTAGGGCAAAACGAAACAGCCAAGTTAAAGAAGAGGAAATGAGCCCCCAGCACCTGCGGCTGTGAGGGGCTTGGCTGGACGCCCACCACGGCCCAACCCCCGCAGCCGCCCACGCACCAACGCCAGGAGCCTCTCCAAGCATGGCTGGGGCGAGGCCCACCCTGCCAGCTCTCCACCTGTCACCCCACGTGTGACCTCGCAGCTTCTCAACGGGCGGCAGCTCGAGGACCGGTGACAGCACCGTGCTCAGCAGGCCGGGCCCCTGCTGGAGCCACTGCGGGGTCTTCCCTGGCCTTGGTGACCGATGTGACGACAGGAGGCATTCCTCCCCCACCCCCGCCCCGATGCCTCTGACCTCCGCAGACCTCGCTGAGGGCAGAGCACGCGGTCCAGTCCCGTCCAGTCCCGGCCTGCCCCAGCTGGCCAGTGCCCCGCCGTCCTGAGAGGCCCTCCCTGTAGGAGATCCCAGGAGGGCAGCCCGGGGCTCCCAGGCACCAGGCCTGCAGGGAGCACTCACTGGGAGCAGGCGCCGGCCGCCCTCGAAACGTCTGTGCCCGCGCTCGGGTCCCTCGCACCACCGCCTGCGCCCGCACTAGGACCTGCAAGTCCAAAAGGCTCCCGGTCACCCGCAGCCACCAGCTGCCCTCGGGGCCTTCCCGTCCCTCCTGGCGGCCGTAGACCTCGCTCTCTGTGGCGAAGGCCCCACGGGGGCCCTGGGGGCCGGCCAGAGGGAAACGGGGCCTGCTGAGCAGGAAGCTGCCGGCCGGCCGCACGGGAAGCCCGGCCTCCCCGCTGCGCCCTGCACCTCCTGCCGCCCCGGCACCCTCCGGAGGGGCCTCGGTCCCAAGGAACCCGGGCAATACTGGGGCCCCAGACTCCCTCGGCACACCTCCACTGAGGCACCCCACAGGAGCCACCCACACCCCAGCCCAGGCAGCGGGGCCCACATGCCACCACGGGACCCTCAGAGTCATGAGCTCCCTCCCACGCCCTCCCCCACCTGCCACTAGTTGACAGCCCTGGGGACCTCCAGGGGCCAGGGGCCCGCCGGTCCCAACCCCGGCACCCAGGACCTCCACCTGATCACACAGTCCTTCACAGTGGTCACCCCAAGGCTCGCCCCTGCCACCCTCCCTGCCCTTCCTCCCCCCTCCCACCCTGCACGACCGCAATGCTGGCTGCCTGGCTCTCAGGACTGCGCCAGGCCGCCCGCCACCCAGGGGCCCACGTGGCAGCTGCAGCCCCCTCGCCAGATGCACAGCGAGTCCTCCCGCGGCCCCTGCCTGGAAGTGAGCAGTGACCCCACCGGGCTGAGCTCGCCTGGCTCCAGGGGTGCTCTTTACTCCGCCTCTCTGGGATCCCTGTCCTCGCCTCGCCCCCTCCCTGCCCTACTGAACCAAAACAGACACGCCCAGAAACGTGTCCAAGACAGAGGCTGGCCGACAGCCCCCCACCCCGCACACCCCAGCACCCCATGAGGAACTCAGAGGAGTGGCGGGGACGGGGAGGGGATCCCGGAGGCTTCCTGGAGGAGGCGCATGCCACGCAGTGCAGGAGGAAAGCTAGCCAGGGCCTCAGCCTGACCCTGCGCTTCAGTGGCCGCCGCTTACCTGGCACACCTGGCACGGCCAGGAGGCCTGCTGGCAGGTGGCCGGCAGCACCACCATCCCGTGCTCTGCCGCACACTGGGCTCAGACACCCGCCCCAGCCTCCGAGGCCCCAGGCTGCGTTGCTTAGTGACCACTGAGCTGCTCCCAGGGAGGGTGAGGAGGGAGGCGCAGTGACGCTCGGGCCCACCTACGCGGGCCCAGGTGAGTGCTGGGCGGGCCGGCCGACTCCGTGCGTCAGCCGAGCAGGAGCCCTCAGGCCGGACCAATGCCATCTGGCCCCGCGCGTCACCCTCCACCGTCCCTGCCCGCATGCCCGCCAAACACGCCAGCCACAGCCAGGTGCCCTGGGTGCTCCGGAAGCCCCGGGTGAAGGTCGCCACAGCGCTTGAGTCCGGGCTGCCCAATGGACTGGGCCCCGAGTCTGGTCACACCTGGTGTCAAAAACCGAGTTTTTGACACCAGGTGTCTGGGACCCATCTGGGGTCACAGGGTCCTGGGGTGACAAGTGTCTCCCAGGGCCTGTGGGGACAGAGCGCCAGCACCCGGTGCTCCCGGGTCTAGCTCGAATCCCAATGTTTAAGATGAGAAAACAACTCAGGAAGAAAAAGTGACAGATCCAAAGTCACAGAGACAGACGGGGTCTAGGACGAGGCCGCCGGGGCCGCAGCTCCCTCCACCCGCCCCTCCTCAGGGCTCTCTGCACTGCCTCCCACAGGACCAGGAGCTGCAGAGGAAGAGGACCCCCACCGCCCGCCCCAGGCAGCGCGGCAGGACCGCAGGACGCATCGCGGGAGCGCCGGCTTCGGTGTGCACAGGCGGGAGCAGGCGGACGTGACCCCGCACGGGCACACTCGCTCACACAGCGTGTGCACACGACACTCGCGCCTCCGGGCTTTGTCCACAAGGACGCCGTGGCGCCCTGTGGCACCGTGCACACCCAGCACGCAGATCCATCACGAGCAGCATTCCTCCCCACAAGGGGGACGCGGGGCTCCTGCGAGAGGCGGCTGAGTCCAGGGCTGGCGCTGGGGTGGCGGATGGAGACGTGAAAGATAAACCAGGAGCATCGCGAAGCAGAAGGGCAAGGGAGCCCGCGAGTGGGGGCGGGGGGCGGGGGGCACTCGGGGCACAGAGACCAGCGGGAAGAGGCTTCCGCTGGCCACGTCTGGGACAATCTGGTCATGAAAATACATAATGGTAATAAAGGATTCCGATCCATTGCACAAAATGAAAATCCACAGTCCACAGTTATAAATAAACAAATAAGGGAAAAAGGAAACGTTCTCCCTTAGAGTAGAAACTGATTATTGCAAAAGAAGTGATGGAATTAACCATCAAAACAGCCAGTTCGGGCAGGAATGTCCGGCCTTTGTCCGCAGTGGTGAGGGGAAGTCTGATGGACAACAGGGTATTCATATAGTCACAGAGCATCTTTCCTAACAGAGACTCAAGGACACGGACAGTGGATCAGTGGTGACCAGGGGAAGGGGGACGGGGGAGGCATAGGGGTTAAGGTGACAGAAGGAAATTTAACTATGCGTGGTAAACACACAATGCAATATACGGATAATGCAGTATTGAAATGTACACTTGAAACCTATTTGATTTTATTAACCAACATCACCCAGTAATTTTAATTTTTAGAAAACGCACCTTCCCTAAGACACTTATTAAAAATAGAAAAATAATAACTTTACAGAGGAGAAACTTGGCACACGTCACCTTAACCAAATGATCTAAGTCAACATCATCGGGGACAGAACAAGCCCACATCACGTGCCTCCCGATGCGAGGCACTGAGGACATGGCACTTCCGTGACAATCCTGCCAAAGCGTGTGACCGTGAGACACATCGGAAACACAGTCTACAGATGTCAGTTTCGGGAAACAAAGAAACACTGAGGAACGGACTGTTCCCAAGGGCGAGGGGAGGCGAGAGTCGTCATCGCTAAACCCAGCACAGACGCTGGCCCCACTCGGCTCACGCGGGCGCCGACAACATGTTCACGAGCTTCGCCCTAGGGATGCGGACGGGCCCTCGGGCTAGACAGCACCGTCAGCGTAATGTCCTGGGGTTACGTGAGGGCACGCCTTTGGGGACAAGGGGCATGGCGTCTGCAACTCGCTGTCGAGCGGTTCAGGGCACGCGTGTACGTACATCCGCACAGAGAAGGGGACAAAGCAAACGTGGGGACACGGGGACGTGGTGATCTGCGTCAGAGGAGGTCTTTCTGCTAATCTGGTGACTTTTTAAAAAATCTGGAATTATTATGCCCAAAGGTTTTGAGTTAAAAATAAAATAAAAACACCCTGGAGACTTTTGTAAATCCTAGAAATAAATTTAAGAAAGGTGCACAATCTGTATATTGAACACTAAAAGCCATTATTTAAAAAAATCCAGACAACGCGAGTGAACGGGGATACACCAGGCTCGGGGACCGGGACACGCCGGGCTCCGGACGGGCGCACTCGGGGCCGGAACGCGCAGGAACGGAGGCCCGGGGCTGCCTGACGCAGACACGCACTTAAAACGGTTTCCAAAGCCAAGAAGCCACTCTCATTTTAAAATCCACCTATTTTTTCTTGGAGAAAAAAGGAAAAATACAAACTAAAATTAAGGAATTTCTAAAAAAACAACAGTGAAAATGTTACATATGAAAATCAGTAAGATACATTTAAGATCAGAGGAAAATTCATAACAAAACATTTTAAGAAAAAAAATTTTAATAAAAACAAATGAACTAAATTCTTAATTCAAGAGGTTAGAACAATAAAATAATTCAAAACTAACCACAAGGAAGGAAGCAAAAGAAATAAAAGCAATGTTAATAAGGTAGGAAACAGAAACCAAAGGCCTAATTACAAGTCAAAATCATTTTCTAAAAAACGCTGGCAAAAAAGACAACCAACCAGCTAACTTAGTTAAGAAAAGAGGGAGGGAGAAAGCCCAGATGCAAAATCGAAAGAATTAAAAAGGAGAAAAAAATCACCGAAACAGAAAAATAGTCAAGGAACTGTAAGACTCTACTTTCAAACCTCTGTGCAAGTAAATTCCGAAACACGGATGAACGGGTAACGAAGTTCACCGACAGCGACTCGTCGCAGACGCGGAGACAGACGGTCATCGTCACAGCTGCTGCGCAGCAAAGCACCAGCTCCCGTCACAGGGCGACCGTCACACTTCCAAAGCCAGATACGCCCACTGCTCCATGAACTATTCCGGGCACCGACGATGAGCGAAAGCCTCCTGACTCTCATGAAGCAACGGGACCCTGGTACCGAAACCTGCAGTCCGGAAAAATCACAAGAAAACGGCAAACCAGTTTCAGTTACGAATAGACACAAAAATACTAAATAAAACGCGAAGAAACAAAACAAAATTGTTTACTTTTCGAGGAATGCCAGCCGCGTTCAACGTTAGGAAACTCACGAACGCTAAACACCCCACTGCCGGGCGAAGGGAAAAGCCCGTGAGTTTCCCCACAGACGCTAAAAGCAACATCGACATGTCTTGATGCAAACACTCAAGAACCTGTCTCAAGAAGATGAAGTAAATCTCCTTCGGTCCTAAAAGGGGCACCTCATTTACAGGGGGCCTCGCTGGGAGCTCCCCGAGATCCAGGAGGCGGCGAAGCCGCCGGCGTCTCGGCAGCACCGGCACTGCGCGGGGGACGCTGGCAGTGCCGGCCGCCCACGGGAGACACGCGGACACGCCCGGGGCACGGGAAGCAGCTGGGACCGACGCGCTCACTGCAGATGACGAGACGGAAAACTTGGAACACGCTGGAGACATCAAAATCCAACGAGTTAGAGACGGTGGTCAAGGGCCGGGTAGAAAATTCACACAGAGAGGAGCCCGCACATACACACATGACCAGTTAGGCCAGCGGTCCCCATCCTGTGTGGCACCAGGGCCCGGCGCTCCCGTGAGCATCTAACGCCTGAGGACCTGAGGCGGAGCCGCGGCGGTGATGCCGGCGCCGGGAGCGGCTGCAGCCACAGAGGAAGCTTCGCTCGCTCACCCACCGCTCACCTCCGGCTGTGCGGCCCCGTTCCTCACGGGCCATGGACCGATACCGGCGGGTGGCCCAGAGGTTGGGGACCACTGAGTTAGAGGACAGAATGGTAAAGAAAACCCCATTTACGATAGCAACAAAAAGATAATGTACCTCGGAATAAGGTGCCTTCATTTAACATGAAACGGGGGAACTCCCGGAGGAGACTTGAAGACAGCCAGGAGGACAGAGAGGTGGTGGCAGAAAGGACGAGCCTGTCTCACGGGGGTGCCCGTCCTTCTGCCCCACAGAACGCGACCAGCTGGCGGGGATCAGGTGGGGAAACGAAGGCACGGCCGAGGCCCAGGAAACCGCAGCCGCAGAAAGGACCGCGGCCGGCAGACGGGGACGCCCAGAGGACGCAGCGCGGACCCCTGCCACGTGGACCAGCCTTGAAACGCCGTGCCCCTCGAGAGCAGCGGACGGATGGAGAAGGCCACGCGTGTGCGCTCCACCTACCAGAAACGTCCGGAAAGCACAGCGGACGGGTGGCTGCTGAGGCGGGCGGCGATGCTCGCAGCCGTGGGGTGTCTTTCAGGGTGACGACTCCGCCATGGGACTTGACAGTTGTGATGGATGCACAGCTCTGAAGGTGCTAAAAACCACCGACCTCTACACTTAACAGAGTGAGTTCCGGGGTGTGTGAGCTATAGCTCAATAAAGCTATTGTAACAAATGCTAGTAGAAGCCTCCATAATTACAACTCTGCGCGCAAAACACAATGGAATAGGAAAGTCTCAAATCAGACCCACGTACACGTGGACATTTAGTACGTAATAAATGTGGCCGCTCAAGTCAACGAACTTTCTAATAAACGTGCTGGACATCTGGTCAGCCAGGCGGGGACGGCCTGGCCCGCGCCTCACATAATGAGAAGACTCCATCCCGATGGACCGGCCACCATGGAAGAGGACAGACAGCTCCCAGGAGGGCCGGGCTGCGGGACCCCGCGTGTGGGAGCAGCTCCCAAGCAGGACTGAGACGAAACGCCCGAAGGAGAGGCCTGGCACCCCAAGCTCTCCTGGTCCTCTCCCCCGTGACCTGGTGCTAAATGACACACATTCCCAGATACCCCGCCTACCCCTGCTCCCGGATTCCTCCTCACCTTCGGACCCCGCCCCCTCCTGCAGCACCTGGGATCCCCAAGCCCAGCATTTTGGGGCCTGCCCTCCCTCACCTCTGCTGAGCAGAGCCTCTGGGACAAAGTCTGTGGCTCTCCCTGGCCTCCCAGCTTCTTTGCTGCGGACAGAAAACAGAGGAGGAGGGCAGCCCCCAGGCCCGGGCCAGAGGCGCGTGGACAGGCCTAGAGTGAGCGCGGTTCCCTGGGGAAGGGCCCCATCTGGTCTCTGAAGGAGCCACAAGGCAGACGGCCAGGGTCACCGTCAGCTCAGGCCCAGCCACAGCCTCCTTCAAAGGACAGCTCAGTGGTCTTAAAAGCCCTGCAAGCCCAAAGCCTGGCCTGGCCAGGCCAGGCCTCATGAAGGCTGGAGACTGGGCAGGGGGCCCGGTGACAACCTGGAGTCTCCCCCAACACCCCAACCTGCCCCCAACCTGTCCAAGAAACCTGGACACAGCACCAAAGACAATTTGGAAACTGCCATCCTCTGGGAGGGAAGCCCAGGGCGGGGCTCGGCCTCAGGCTGTTGCCAGTGCCACCCCCAGCTGCAGACCACCAGCACCTGCCCCAGGGGCTGCAGGAATCCTGGCTGGTGAGAAGTGGGGAACCTGGGAGCCAGAAACCCCAAGGCCACCACACAGCAGAAGCACCCAGACTCTGCAGGATGCCGCCAGCCCCGTGAGCACGCAGTCGGCCCTGCACGGGCCACAGCTGCAGTCTGTGTAGCAGGTCAGGGGAAGGACCTGCAGAGGACCCCGCCCCGGAGCCTCCAGCCACCTGCTGGGCCGGGCTCGGGACTGAAACCCGGCCTCAGAGACCGAGAACCCGGCCTAGCCCAGGGCTGTCAGAAGCCCACAGGACCACGAACGCCCCAGGCAGAGACAGAGGCAGGGGGAGGGGCCGTGACACAATGAGGAGCAGGGCGGAGCAGGGCGGGGAGGACAGGCCAAGGCCATGACCCCATGAGAAAAAGGAGCAAGGATAGGACGTCTGGTCGCCACGGCCCACTGAGGCACGGAGCAGGGGGCGTCTTCCGGAGGCGTCAGTTACCAAACTCGGGGGAAAACTAGAGGCTGAAGCTCATTCCCAGGGGACTTGGCTTCCACACATCACTTCAGAAGCGGGAAACCCATGCACCCCAGGCCCCTGGAGAGTTCTCGCAAATGAAAACAATTTGAAACGGGGAAGAGGCACTGGTGGGCGCAGAGAGCCAGCCAGTAGGGTGCGCCCAGCCGGGGCCGGGCGCCCTGTCCCCAGGGGGTGCCCCAGGAAGGCCCCCCGCAGCTCACCCCCATCCGACTGCAGCACCTAGACACACCCACGCTGGACAGAGCCTGCGGGGACCCGGCCCAGGCAGGTGCCCAAACACAGTGAGCTCCTGGCCCCTTCCCCCAGGGAGGACCCAGGCTGAGTGGGAAGACGACGTCCAGTCAGCAGCGGTGCACGCACCCCAGCTCTGCACGGCGGCCAGCACGCTCCGAGCACCGCGAGCCAGGCCCCGCTGGCAGAGCTGCCACGCACCTCACAGGGCCTGTGGGCACCCACAGTGGACATCTGTGCCCAGGGCCCCAGGTGCTGCCCCCAAGGGACCAGGCCCACACTGGGCAGGACAGCAGCTGGTCCACGCCTGTGAGGGGCAGGGGCCACCACACTGCAAAGCAGTGCAAGCTGCAGCGGGCCTGTCCCCCGCCGGCCTTAAGTCCCTGCCTGAGACGTTCCCACCCAGGAGAGAGCGAGGGGGTGGCAGAGGAGGGGCGGGCGCCCACGCCCCTGCCCTGCGGGGTGTGCCGGACAGGCCTGGCAGCAACCCCGGAGGCACGCCCAGGGCGAGTCCACACTCCAACTGGTCCCAGCACACACGCCGTGGTCTCCCAAGGCCCTGACCCTGACATTTAGCAAATCAACTCGTTCGCCATGAAGACATAAAATCACACCCACCACCGGTCCGCGCCATGATCACGGTGGCGAAGCTTCCTGACAGCGGACCAGCTTCCACCCCGCCCTGCACACCAGGGCCCCGCACAGGAGACGGGGCTCACGCCCCCCAGGCCCGGGCCCAGGCGGCGACGAAGAAACATGGCAACATCACAGACACACGGAGGGAGGGCTGAGGGGAGCCGGGAGGATGGAGACCCCGCAGGCCTCTCGCCTCTCCCGAGGGGAGCCAGGCCAGGGGTTCGCGACCTGCTTCCTCCTTAAAGATGATGCCAGGGGGTCAGGAGACTGCAGCCACACCAGGCCAGAGTCCCTACCCTGCCTGTGGCCGGACATGTGGCCTTAGCAAAGTCACCCCCCTCCCAGTCTGTGCTCTCACTTGTCTCCATGGGGTCACCGGAGAAGGAAGTGAGACAGAGAGCAGGCGTGCTGCCCGGGGTGAGGCCACCAGGACCACTGCCCCTGCTGCCCCTGCAGGGAACCCTGAGACTGCGAGGGCGGCCCTGAGCCCCAGCAGGCTCTGTGCCCTGGAGAAGTGCAGGGCAAAGGGACAAGGGCGAGGGCTGACGGCCCGCCAGACGCAGGCCTCCGGGGCCCCAGGCACGGGCAGGCAGAAGAGCGTGCCAGGCCCACCGTGGACGCCACAGCAGAAAGCCCGCCTCCCTTCGTGGGGAAGCGGCCGGGCTCTTCATGGAGCCCGGGGGGCAAGAGTTGGCCAGATCTCGAGGCAAGTGGGGAGTAGTGGGTCCCCAGCATTCTGACAAAGCATCCTGTGCCGGGGGCCAGGGGGCAGCTCTCGGGGACAGGTGTTAGAGCACCCCCTTTCCACAGCTGCACTGCTGCTTCAGGCCAGCCGCCCAGGGCCAGAGGGGCAGGACACCCCAAAAAGAGGAGGCACCGGTCAGCAGTGCAGACGACTGAGCTGTGTTCCCTTGGTGGGAGAGGCGCTGCAGGCTGGGGGCAGGTCCCCATTACGGGGGCGGCAGGCACGTGCCCTGACCTCCGGAGGTGTCCGGGTGTGTCCCTGCGTCACAGAGCTCCGGCGCGGGTCTGCACCCCCTGCGGCCAGCGCTCCCCGGCCCCAGGCACACCCAGGCCAGACGCTCGGCCTCACACACGCGTGCCCATGTGCGCCACAGAGCCAGAGGCAGAGGACAGCCGGCTGAGGGAGCCGCAATGACACGCATCAGTGTTGTTATAGCAACCTGGACCACGTCACACAGAACGCCAGCCAGGCGCCCCAGGCCCCTCTCGGAACGATGCTCAGAGTGGGCCGCAGAGAAGCGGGGCCGCTGCCAGCCATGCACGCCCCTCCCCCTCGCCACCCGCCACGCACCTCCCCACCTTCCCGCCCCAGAAGGCCACGGGGCCAGGCTTCTGGCATGGCCCTGCCCGCGCCCAGCTGCCCGCTTGCCAGTCGGGTCCACTCCCACGACGGTGGCAGCCGAGGAGCATGAGGACTGTGCCTGAGTCACGAGGGCGGAGGCAGGGACTGCAGGCGCCCAGGAGTCATGCTCCCCCTCAGGCCCCCAGACTTCTGGAGGGGTGTGGGGGTGGGTTGTAGGGGCATCAGCACAGCAGCCCAAAGAGGGGAGCTGCGGCCCCATGTGCTTGGGCACAGCAGCCGCCCCAGACAGCCCGGCCTCCCAGGGGAGAGCCCCTGACCCTCACCTCATCCTCCCAAGCCTGCGGAGGAGGGGCGCTGGGGGAGGGGCGGCTGGCCGGGGCCTGCTGTTTGTTGCTTTCATGGTAGTAACTTCAATAACCTGACCAGCTGAGGAGGGCGAGACCCCCTTCTACAGGGGAGGGGCTGCAGCGAGGTCTCGGAGAAGACCGGGGTACCCCTTTTCACAGATGGCAGAAGTTAAGGCACAGAGGGGCGCCACCATTTGCCCAGGGTGAGAGGCAGCAGGCATGGGCGGGCCCCCAAAGTGCAGACTCAGCTGAGAGGGGACGCCTAGGGAAAGGCGCGCTCACCTGCACCCCTAATCCACAGCCAGCACCCCACTCCACACCCCCAATTGCCTGCCCACCCCTGGCACCGAGTTCGAGGCCAGCCGGTGGCGCAGACACCAGGGCACCCTGCACCCAGCCACCTCCCCACCCCGCCCCCGGGGAAGCCTGCAGGAAGGAGACGCCCCAGCAGACAGGCGGGCGTCCTGGGATGGAGGCGAGGCCGCCGGTCCCCCATCGGGGCCTGAGGCGCCTGCACAGCTCTCGGAGCTGTCCACGGTGCTGAGCAGCACCAACCCTGAGCTGGCCCCGTGGGCTCTGCCCACACCCCACGCAGAGCCTGGGGGTCCACCCGCCCCTCAGCCTGGCACTGAGCCCTGCCAGCGCCAGTGGCCCTCCTGCTATGGCAGCAGGGAGCAGGGTCGTGGACGAGCCCGTCCCAAGCACTCACTGCGCAGGCGCCAGGCCAGCCATGCGAGTCACAGCATCCTTCTGATTTTCACAGTTCTTAGGGTTTATTGAATATGAATAAGAGAAAACTAACTGCAAGTATAATGTGGCTAATTCATTAGCATATTTTTCCTATTTCCTTCTAGCAGTCACATTAAGATCATGAGGAGAAAGACCCCCCAAAACAATCACACTTCATAGTTAGAGAAAGCAGGAAATGAATGCAATCTGCAGGCCCCAAACACAGGTAAGGGCATCAAGCGCAGGAGAAGCTGGCGGAACCCCCGGAGGCAGAAGTGAAGGACGCTCAGGAGTGGCAAGGGGACACAGCGCAGCAGTGCGGACCTCAGACAGCGCCTGGCACCGCGGGCTGGCCCTGAACGCCGCGCCTTCTTCACCACAGCGCCAGGCAGCAGAGCCGGGCGGGACAGGTGGCATCGGAAGCCCCCCCCAGGGGTCGCGACGCTCAAGCAGCGGAGGGGCGGGGACCACAGCGAGAGTCCCTGGCAGCCGCCTGCACAGGAAGCAGCTGCCTCTGCTGCCGCAGAGCAGGAGAGCACCCCTGGGGCCACGCCCCGCACGGTCCAAGACACGGAGACAGAACAGAAAGTGTACCAGGGAGAAAAGACATTTCTGGGGGACCAAAAGGTATCACCGAGGACAGAAACAAGTAAAATGAACACACTAAGGTACGAAGAAGGAAATCACTTACGAAGGGATCAGGCAGGCGTCAGATTTCCCCAGAGCAACGTTCAGAGTCAGAAGTCAGTGGAATCACGTCTACAGGAACGATGGTCTAAACCGAAGGGTCCCCTGGCATGCAAGCTGTCCTTCGAGCCCAGTGTTGACCACAGAAGCCCTAGTGACCACTGTTCTCATCAGCCTTTCTGAGAAGTCACCTCGGGACAAACCTCAGCCCACCGAAGGCGGACAGAGAAAACTCAACCACAACAGCCATCGGTAGGTGAGCATGAGACACGTCTGCCTGCGGATATAAGACCAAGACGAACGCGGGACTGGAGCGGCGGACAGACGCAAACGCGATGCTCTGACTGTGAAGAAATCACCCAATTAACAAAAATCGAGAGGGAAACGAGAAAAGAAGAAAGGGAGAGTGATCAGCTCGTTGCCTCTACAGTAAGACCTCGAAGTCAAAGGCTACAATTTACAGCTGGCGTTTCACCAACAGAAACCCAAGGGGATTTGCAAGTACGCAGGCAAACAGTGAGAAAGGTGCGATCGCTGACACACAGGACACAATGGAGTGTGAGGCTCCCTATAGCAACAACGGAAAGAGTGACGTTCCTGCAAGTAAAGAAAACTTGAAGACGCTACGAAACACAAAGGAAATCAAGAAAACATGGGAAAATATACCACCATCTTGTGAAAGAAGAGTCAGGATCATAAAGATGTCATCTCCCTCAGTTAATTTATAAATCTAACACCATTTCCACCCCAAACCAATCGGGTTTAAGAGTCTGAATGTGTGTCTATTGTGTGCTTGGTGGGGTGGGGAGGGTGACGGAGAGACAAGCTGACTCAAAGTTCGTATGCAAAGATAAACAACCTAGACCAGGCAAACGAAATGACAAAACAAAGCAATAAGTCCTTTGAGATATTAAAACATAACATAAGGCCAAGAACACGGGCAGCCCCTCCAGCAAACGATGCTGGGGAAAGTCAAGAAACATTTGCCAAAGAATGAAACTGGACCCTCATTTTAACTATGCACAAAAATCGATTCGAATTGAATTGAAGACTCAAATTCCTGGAAGAACCCGGGGGGAAGCTTCGTGGCGTGGGCCTTGGCAGTGACGTCATGGATACAACACCAAAAGCACAAGGCGACGGCAAAGATAAGCGGGACTGCGTCACGCTGCAACGCTCCCGAAGGGCAAAGGAAACAAACCAGCGGCGAAGTGAAGGGCGCCTAAGGAGCGGGAGGGAATATCTGCAAACCATGCATGTGACAAGGGATTAACCCCAAATATACAAGGAACTCCTACAACTCAGCAGTAAAAAAAAAATCTAATAACCTGATTATAAAATGGGCTGAGGACCAGAATAGACATTTCTCCAAAGACGATACAGAAATGGCCAACGAGTATATGAGGAAATGCTCACGTCACGCATCACCAGGGAAATGCAAAACAAAACCACAGTGACATCACCTCACAGCCTTCAGGATGGCTGTCATCAAAAACACCAAAGATGGGTGCTGGCAGAGACGTGGAGGAGCCGGAACCCTTGCACACTGTTGGTGGGGACGCAAAATGGCAGAGCTGCTGGAGAACGGTATGGCGTTTCCTCAAACAATCACAAACAGGACCACCACGTGGCCCAGCAACCCCACGTCTGGGTATTTGTCCAGAAGAACGGAAACCAGGATCTCGAAGAGACACCTGCGCCCCGTGTTCACGGCAGCACTGATCGCAACAGCCAAAATATGGCAACAGCCTGGGTGTCCACCAGGCGGACAGGTAAGGAAACTGAGGCACATCCCCGCAGTGCGACGGCCATCAGCCATCACGTGGGACAACGCGGACGCCTTGAGAACAGGAGGCTGAGTGAGCAGGAGGCTAATCCCGCCGGACGCCACCTGCGTGAGGGCCTACGGCAGTGGAAGCACAGAGCGGGAGTGGCGCTGGCTGCCAGGGGCTGGGGGGAGGGGGGGGGAGGGGGTCGCTAGTCACTGGGCGGAAGGTGCCAGTCGAGCGAGACGTGTGAGCTCAGACCCGCTGGACGGCCCCGCACACTTCAGCACCTGTCAGGATCGCACACTAAGGGCTTTACTACGATGAAACACATTTTTAAAAAACCTAAACACAAGTGGGAATTTGGGGCACAACTAAACTAGACGGTAAAACCAGTGGGGGAGGAGCTGGATTATTTCTGAGTTCGGAGAGGACTATTGGTAAAGCATCTGGAAAATATTCAAGTCAGACCCACACCTCACACCTACACCAGGATAAAAGACAAGCGGATCAAAACTTTAAAAGTGAAACCATGAAAACCAGAAGAAAACACAGGATTGCTCTTTACACTTGAGGAAAAGCGCTTCCTAATCGACTCGAAACCCAAAGCCACAGCACGAAAGGTGACGCTCGACCCCGTAAAACTTGCCACACCGCGGAGCTGCCAGTGACCAACAAGAAGCCGAACGCTCTGAGTTCACCTGACTCAGAGCTAATTTCCATAATCACCAGGAAAAAGATCGACAATGCGGTCTTTAAAAAATGAACAGTCGAGGAACAGAAAGTTCACAGAGAAGGAAATAGGGACGGCTCTTCGTTGTACAGAAAGATACGGAACCCCTCCCTAATTAGGGAAAGGCAGACCCGTGCTGACCATGGCTGGGGCCAGGCGTCCCCACTCGTCCCTGCTGTGTGGACCGGGGCGCCCGGCTGGAGGGCTGGTCGGGGCCGGGCGTCAAGAGAAGGGAGAAAGCAGGTCTCTGAGCAGCGCACGCCCTTGGGAACGTCTGTCACACGTACCGAGGGGCAGCTAACGAGGTTATCCAGCGTGTTACTGGCAAAGATGGAAAATAACCTGAATTTTCAGCAAGGAAGGACTATGGACCCAGCGCGCGCTCGCCCGCACTTGAACTGGCCTCGCGGGCAGCAGCGGCAGGGGCTCCGCGGCCGGGCAGGGCGGGCCGCGCTCTCACGCGGGGCAGAAACAGAAGCGAACAGAACAGGGACGCCTGCGCATGGGGCACCTGGAGGCTGCGCTGCGCTCGGTCGCTACCTGTGCCCTTGTGCAGCTGGGAGGACAGATAAAAGACCGGCAACAGTGTCCCCCGTTTCTTCTTTTAAGCTGTATAAACGACTCGAACTTCTGACATGCGAGGACCCTGAGGGGGTGAGCTGCAGCCCAGCCACACCCCGGAGCAGGACTCGGTGCGAAAGGAAACTGCTGGTGCGTGCGGCAGCCTTGGGAGACGTCCAGGGAACTTCGCCAACGTCAAAGGCCCGTCCCCGAGGTCACGCGCTGTCTGATTCCACTCACATAATGTTCTCCAAACAACATTAGGGAGGACAGACCAGCGGTCCCCAGCAGCCGAGCAGGGTGGGGGCAGCAGGGAAGCGGCTATGGCTACAGAGGCCGGCAGTGAGGGGCCCTGGAGAGGGAAACCGCCTGCTTTCTGACCGCAGACACGCGGCCACCCTCGGGCCGACACCGCACTGAGGCTTCACAAGACACCACCGTTGGGGACACGCGGTCCCGCTACACACGACGGCTCCGAACTACTTACAGCTGCACGTGAACGTACATCATCTCTGAAACAAAAAGTTAATGCAACAGAAGACAGCAGGCGGTTGACATCCATGCCTGAGGTCACCAAGCAGACAAAGGCCGTATTTAACCCACTACGGTTTCCCCAGCGCCGGCTTCCTGGAGCGTGGGGACCAGAAGGGAGGCGGGCCAGCAGGGCCCACCCTCCCTGCGCACAGGGTGCCCATGGAGGCAGAAGGGGAGCACCCAGGAAGGAAGGGTGGCCCTCCCAGGGCGCAGAGCTGCCTGGCCCTCCCGGTTCCCAGGAACCATCTCCAGGCCACTGGCCCAGCAGCTCTCCACGGTGGGAGGCCGCAGTGCCGGGGGGCAGCATGGGAAAGCCAGGCCCCAGGTTCTACGGCTGCACACCCAGGCTCTGCCCCAGCCCTGCTCGGGCCTGCTTTGTGGCCTTGAGGAAATGGCAACACCTCTGGTGGTCCAAGAGAAAATGACTCCCCCTCCCCCTGCTCTCAGCGGTCAGCTCTCCAACCTGGGCCCTGGGAGACCAGGGGCTGCAGGCTGAGTGCTCCCCCGGCAGCGCCAAGGCCAAGGCGGGGTCCCCGTCCTCCTGTCCTCCTCTGCTGAGCAGCGCGGAGCTGCACGTGGAGCACCTGCTCGGGCCGGCCCAGCATCGCTGTCAGTGCCCCACGCCACAGCCAGCCACCGGGGACGTGCAGGTGGCCCAGTGCTCAACGGCCTGGTAGACAGTGCCGCTGGCTGAGAACCAGCCCTGCCCCATCGCGAGCTCCAGCCGCCATGAGTGTGTTTACTGAGCACCTACTTCATGCCCCTCCTGTCCTGGGGCCACAGGGACAGAAAACACACAGGTGGCCCAGGGGCGTGCACCGGAGCCCAACACTGAGACAAACGTCCACAAGGCAACAAGGGCCCTGCCCCTCGAGACCACACTGGTCAGCAGCCCTTCCGGTGCCCAGCCTCCTGAGGGACCTGAGCGAACAGGAGGCAGTCCAGGCGCCCATGGAGCGGCCACCAGGAGAGGCCTGAATGGTGGGAGGGGTCGCCAAGTGGGGTCAGCCCCCAGCCATTCCAGCCAGGGGCAGTGAGCTCGGGCCGGGCTCAGCGACCAAGACATAGGCCCAGCAAGTCGACCAGAGGCTAGGAAGCACGTCGGGTCGAACCACGAAGAACTGCCAACGCCGAGGGACAAGGCGGAGCGCAGAGGACGCGGCCTGCAGCAGTGACCGCCACAGCTGCACCTTGGCAAGAGCTAGGACAGGCAGAGGGAATGCGGGGCCCAGGCAGAACCACGGCCCGCTGGAGCGTCTGCCCCTGCAACAGAGGTCCTCAGGTTCCTGGACCCCGGACCCGGGACCAGGCAGCAGCAGAGCCGCTTCCCCTCCCCAGCCCGCCCCCAGCCACCCTCCCCAGCTCATTAGCACCTCGGCTGCCGGATGTGGGCGGAAGCAGGTCAGGCCTGAGTAATGAATCCGGCTCCTCATTAGCACTGGGCCAGGGCAGCCAAGCCAGGAAGGAGGCTCCCCCGTGCTGTTTCAATGTGGGCAGAGACCGACTCCAGGCTGCTGGTTTAAAAAGACGCCCCTTCCCAAATACTTGGCCAGACCGGATACGGATCCTGGGAGAGCAGCCAGAGAGGGGCGGGAGGGGGTGGAGGGGCGGGCTTGCACCCCACTGCCTCCTGTCCAGCACTGGTTCCCAGAGCAGACTTCTAACTTCCCCCCATCTTCCCCAGATGACACTCCACCCTCCCCTTCACTACCACCCTGCATCCACCAATGTCTGACTTTCTAGCCAGTACAGGCTCAGTCTGGACCCCTCAGACCACAACCAGTCTGGCCCAGGTGACAGAAGGACAGACATGAACAGACAGATGCCCGAGCATGGTACCTGGGCCCAAAGCCCTGAAAATGCTTGACCCAATGACCAGACTCCTTCCCACAGGTGGGGGAGAGCCAGCCGCGGTCCCAAGGTGAACTTATTCCCCACCACCTGTCGCCTGGCCTTACTGCGGACAAGAACTCCAAGCCCCACCTGGACCGCCCTCCCCTCTCCGTGAGAATAGCCACTTCCTCCATGGGCTCCTCAGAGCCCTCAGCCCTCTGCTCAGCCCTCTCCGGGAATGTCAGCTCAGCCAGGGAGAGAGGGCCCGGGGTCGGCCTGTATGACAGTCACCGCAGGCACTCGCGACGTCCTCCACCCCAATCCTCGGTGTCAAAGCGCTTCGAAGCTGGTCTCCCTGGGGAAGCAGGAGAGCGAGACTGCTCAGGCCACAGTGCGGGGTTCAAATCCTGGCCAGTCCCTCTCGGGCCTGTGACTCTGGTGGGGTCCTCAGCCCTGGACGTTTCCTGGACCGAGAAACACAAGGGACCTGCAAGTACTTGGTAGACACCAGAGGTCAACAAGCAGCGACGACTTTCACGGTGATGACACAAAGACCATGATGACGGTCAGTTCTGCACCCCGCCAGCCCCCCTCAAACACAGGCCGCGCCCCACCATCCCAGCAGAGCAAGCTCTCCGGAGCAGCGGGGAAGCAGCGCAAAGGTCACTCAGCAGAGGGGCGGCTGTGCCCTGGGAAGTCCTGCCACAGCCCTCAAGCCACGCCTCCAAAGGCCCTGAGCTTCGGTGCCCATGTCTCTGCAATGGCGCTGGTGACGCCACCTCCCAGGTGGCTGCGGGATCAGAACAACCCGCGCTTGAGGCTGTGCCAACGAGGGACCTCGGTAAGGATCGTAGGCTGAGATGCAGCAACACTGGGTCGGGACCTCACTGTTTCGCACCAGGGCACCAACAAGGTCAGGGCTGGGTCCCCATCCTTCCTGGGGGAAACAGAGACGACAACAAGACAGTCGTGCCCCGGCCCATTAGAGAAAACAATGGAGGTTTGCGGAGCTGGCGCTCCGGGCTGGGGCTCACGGGGTCAGTGTGACTGTCCAGCTCTGCTCCGCATGTCCCCCTGGGGACGGCTGCTGTCTCCCAGAGACAAGAACACTGACCGTCAGTGGTGACGGCCTCTGGGGAGACAAGGCAAGCCCATGTGTTCTCATCTCTTCTCACTCGCCCTTCCCTCGGGCTTCCTCGCCCACCTTCCATGATCCACACACACTCGGGAGCCAGGCAGCGCTGGGCGGTGTGACAGAAAACCAACAAGCCCAAGAGAAACTGATGGATCCGAGGAGCGCCGGCATGGCTGTCGTCACTGACGTAGCACGAATCAGATTTTAAAGCACGTGATGAATTACAACCAGACAGAGCCTGTAACTTCCACTGGTAGTAAACAACGCGATCAAAGCAAAGCCAGCAGGTGCCGACCCACCTGTGTGCGCTAAGAACTGTCCAGCCCTAGCCGCCCGGCCAGGTAGCCCAACACCTGCCAGAGCAGCGAATGCCCAGCCATCTCAGATGCAACCCATGTGTCAGGGTGGAGCAGATGACACCTTATAGCTTCGCAGTTAGGGGACTCTGGCAAGCTCACTCCTCTATGCCTCAGTTTCTCAGCTGTAGTAGGGGGTGCTAACAGGCTCTGAGGGTGACCTGCATTACTGGGTGGAATCGCTCAGGACAGAGCCTAGCATCCAGGGGGCTGGGTGAGCATGGCAGGTACGATCAGCGTCACCACCCCGGGGACACCCACCCATCCTTTCTGGCCGACCAAAGCGTGCCTTGCTCCCTGGCCCGGCTCATCCCACACCCTGGGAAGGCCCGCTTCTTCAGGACGCTGTAGCACGCCCTAGTCCTCGTCACTAATGGCTCAGCACACCCCTGGTCACAGCGTGAGCCTTTTCTGCCTCGCTGAAAAGCAAGTCTCTGCTTTGAGCTCTCCGCATGAACAGACGTACCCCTTGCCCTTGCCACAAGTGCATGTCTCAGATGCCTCGCAGAGACTAAAGGTAAAACAGAACACCAGGAACAAGCAGCAGTGACAGAACACGACATGCTGGAAAGGAAAGGAGACGGAACCTGAGTCAGGAAACAGAGGTGGCACAGGGTGGTCAGAAAAGTGAGCAGAGGCCCACCCAGAAGAGGCTGAGCTGCCACCCCGCCAGGAACTAGGAGAGGGCAGGAAGCCGGCAGGTGAGGAAGGAAAGGAAGCCAGGTGTGGCTTGAGGGCAGCAGGCCCATCTGTCCAGTAGCCTGGCACGCAGAACTTTCTGCGATGGTTCCAGCGTTCCATCCCATGCCACGTGAGGCCAGTAGCGCCACACTGTACGGTGCTCCCAGAGCCCCAGGTCCAAGAAGGAGTGTGATGTGGTCTACCAAGAGGAGGCCCTGGAGAGTGTCCGGGTGCAGCACAGATCGGGGTCACCTGGATGTTCCTCGGGCACGAGGCACCAGCCCTCAGGGCGAGGGAGAACAGGAGAGCACGGAGGGAACAGCCCGGGGGCCGTCTCTCTCGAGGGCTGCCCCCACGCGCTGGGGACTGGGGACCCACCCTCCCGCCCAACAAGTGGGCACTGGGGCCTCACGAGAAGAGCGCCCATCGCCCTGGGACCCTGAGCGCTCAGAGCCCGCCACGCGGGAAGCCCAGCGCAAGAGCCCTGGGGTGGGTCCCGCGGCGGGGCGCCCTTGGGGAGGCGGAGCCGGAGCGCCCCTCCCACAGTGGCCCGCCCCCGCCAGACAGCCCCGCCCCGTGGCCCGCCCGCCCCTCCCATCCCCACGCCCCATATCCCGGGCCTCGGATCGCGCGCCCTTCCGGCCGGGCCGCCTGACGCTCGCAGCTGCGGCCCCGCTGGCTAACCCCGCCGCGCGCCCCCGCCTCACCTGAGCCCAGGTAGCTGGCGGGCGCGCTCCGTGCGCTCCTGGCAGGAGGGGCGGTGCATGGGGCGGAGCCGGCGCCCAAACGTCACGTGACGGCCCCTCCCGCGGCGGCCGAGCAGCGCGCGGCCGCGCCCCTCCCGTCCCGCCGGCCCCGGGCGCCTCGCGTCCGCCAATGGCCGCCGGGGCCGCGGGCGTGTCGTGAACGGCGCGCGCCCGGGTACTATAATTCCCAGAGTGCCCCGCGCGGCGGGAGGCCGGAAGCGGCCGGGGACGGGGGCCGGCTGGGCCAGAAAGCCTTCTGCCACGAGCGCGTTCACTGCGTCGCACTCTCGCCCCCGAGCCTCTGTCTCTGCGCGCGTAGACGGGGTGACGTTGAAGGGGCCGCGCTCGGCGAAGGGCACGGGGCTGCTAGCCCAGGGCCACCCTCCTCCCGAACGACCGCCCCCTCGTACCCGATGACCCTCTAGAGGAAGGGACCTGGGAACCAGGGTAGGATCCGGAGCCAGTGCCACCACCCTGGGGCCCGCACCCACCATGGTCATCTCTCTGAACCCGTTTTCCTACTGATGAACCAAGAGCCACACCTGGGGCAGGAGAGGGGCCCAGGTCCTCCTTCCCGCGGTCACCACTGTTGTTATTCACTGCCCAGGTCAAAGGCAGCCCTAGGCAGAGGCCTGCTAAGCTCCAGGGAGGGGGCCAGACCCAGACACCTTCATCAGCGCCCCAGGCGACTATAAGCAGGATTGTCGCCACATGTGGAAGCATTCCATGGAAAGACTGAGCAGGGCAGCCTCCTGTCAGCTGGACCAACTGTGCCGCCAGACTCGGGGGGTCACAGGGGAAACAAGGCCCCCCTTCCTTCATGCTGCTGCTGACGCCATTCCTGTGATGGAGTCCCTGAGCGCATCAGGGCGGGACCACCTCTCTCCAGGTGCGAGTCCCCCCGCCCCGCCCTCCAGAGGTGGGCTCCTTGAGGGCAGGCTGGCCTCTGTGTTTGCATCTTGACATCAGTGGTGTGGCCTCAAGGGGCAGAGAGGGGCGCGTGAACGGGCAGGTGAGCTGTACCCATGGGCTTCTTTTTCACAGGGTGCTCGCCACGTGACTTAGTCTTGGGCCAACGCCGAGCCTCCCCACTTTGCTGTGCGGTGTTGAGCAGTGACGCGCCTGGGCACATTCTCCACAGCGTCAGTGTGGAGGCTGACAGAGACCTGCCTAGGCGTAGTGAAGGGCCACAAGAGGGGGCGGGCACGTCCCTCACCACACAGGGCTGTGTCAAGGACAAGTGCAGGAAAGGGGCTGGTGCAGGCCGGTCACATCCAGGGCTCTGACTGAGGCAAGCAGCTGGCCCCCAACCATTCAAGACCAGCCGCGTCACAGCACCAGGCTCTCAGGGAATCAGCTACGGCATGAGACGTGTAACAGCTCCCGAGGTGTTTAACACCAAGCAGGAGTGGCAAAAAAAAAAAAAAAGAAAATGAAAAGAAAATCCACAACCTGAGCCTGTGTCATCTGTGCCAATCGCGTCCACAGTGAATTTGCCACCATCCTGGGAAATGGCAGTGCGTCCTCTGTCCCTGAGGGAGGGGGCGGCGCCACGCCCCAAGGAACCCGCCCATCTGTTCCACACCCACCACCCGGCCGGCCACCTGGCACAGTGGCCACCCTCCTCTCTCGCCAGATCTTATCCTGTCAGGGCCATTTATTCATCCACAATCTCTTCTTCCAATGTCCGACCGCACGCTAGGCTGTGGGGACCCAGCGTGTTGTTCACGGGGTATTGAAACAGTTTCCCAGACAAGGGGCTTTCAGGCTGGGCGCCGAAGGGCGAGTAGGAGTTCGTCAGGCAGGAACAGCACGAACCCAGCGCGACCGCTGGGGAAGGTCCCCACATCCACCTCCTGCGTCAGTTTCTGCTCAAAGTCCCGTTCGGAGCATGGCGTACGGGGATCTGCCCAGGCCCCCACCTCCCTGCCCGCTTCGTTGCACACATGTGCACACATGGTCCCACACGCTCACATAGTCACACACATTCTCTCACTCAGAGTCCGGAACAGACTTCCATGTGCTACCACCACCCCGCCCCAGGAGCTCAGAACACCACTGACCGCTGCTCTGCTCGGGAGACGCGGGAACGAGACGTTCAGTGAGCGAAGGAGAAACTCCGACTGAGCAGCGTTCACGGGTTACGGAATCCCAGCGCTGCACGCCCCAGAGCGCTGCTGAACCTCCGACCCCCGCAGCAGCGCAGGCGGAAGGCACCAGAGAGCGCCACCCCCTGGGGCTGTTGGCGAATAGGAGGGGTCAGCAGGGTGGCCGAAGGGGAGCTCGGGCTCCAGGTCTTGCCCAGCGGTGCCCGTCCTTGGTGTACAGGCCTGGTCTGATTCGGGGGTAGGGAACCGCCCCATGAGGCCCTTCCTGGGCCACCCATCATGCCAGGATCACACCCAAGCACCTTGCCCTGCATTCCAAGCCCTTCAGACACTGCCCTGTCTCACTGCAGCCCACTCCTCCAGGTGCACCTCCCACCTCCCCGCGCCCAGCTCCTGCTCTCTGCCCAGCCTGGTCCCTCTGCCTGCGAGTGGCCTCTCAGTCCTGCAAGGCCGTCCTTCCACACACTCACCCCGCCTCCGGAAACCTCTGGACGCTGGCCTGGGTGTGGGGTGTCCTCTGAGCCTTCGGCCCCAACCTTGCCTCTTCGCAGTACTAATCAGACTCCCCTCTAACTGTGAGCTACTCGATGACGGCAACTGGCACGTGGCTGTTTTCATTGTTTGTTGAAAGGGTGAATGAGTGAATGAATGAGTGACAGACTCAGAGTGGCTGAGCTGAAGGGATCTTGATCATCTGCACTATTCTGGGTAAACTGAGGCCGAGAGCAGGGATGTGGTCCACCAAGGCCCCCGAGCAGTGGGCAGAACTGGGCTGGCCCGAGCTCCTCGCTCTTCCCTCTTGGTGGTTGTGCTGGAGCCAGGCAGGGGGCCTGCTTCACCGGACAGTCTCTCCTCTCCCCCAAGGTCCCACGGCTCCATCAGCTCTCTCTGAGCCAGAGACCCAGCTGTCCTTCTCCATCTCAGAGAACTGGGCTCTGAAGAACAGAGAAGGGACATTTGGGCTGGGTGGCAAAGGGCGCAGCTGGAGACTCCTCCCTATGCTCCTCCATCCTCCTGACCCGTGGAGCCTGGGCTGCGAGGCGGCCGGTACGGCTGACAGCACTCTGACCATCTACTGGGGACTGTCCTGGCGCTGACCACGCAGCCGGCTACCCGCGTCTCCCTGGGTTTCCACCAAGCAGGAGGTTCACGACCGTGGGCGTCTTACAAAGACGGAAGCGTGGGGTCCAGCTTAGCCTGTGACAGTAGGAAGGGCCTAGGCGTTCATTTGGGGTGGGGGCCACATGTGCAAGGTAGCCTCTTTTGCTGGCCCAGGTGAGCCCCACAGGGCCAGCAGGCCAGGGGGTGGTCAGCAAGGTGAGGCTCAGTGGGGACACAGGAAAGGGAGTCGAGGCTGAGGTCCACCCAGGCTGACTGATCCCTGTGTCCTGAGCGGCGGTGCAATTTCTGACATCTCTTCTCTCTGGATCAGGAGGGCATTGGCCCTGGTGTCATTTCTTCTGGGGCACCATCACCTTGGAGGCAGTGAGTCTCCTGGCCAGGGAGGTCCTGTATTCATTAGGAAGAACTCACTCGGGTGGATTGGATCTGTGCAGAGCAGTTGCAGGCACCTCCTGGGCCCGGTGTGCGGAGCAGGACAGGGGACCCTGGGGGCCAGGTGAGAGGATGGCCTCGGGGGACAGGGAAAAGCTCCAGAATGCCTCCTGACGCGATTCCCCGATCTGGACATCTCTCCTCATGGTCTCTCCCCAGCCAGCAAGGGGCCGCGGGAAGCGCGTCAGGCTGTCCAAGTGGGGAGGGACACGGGGTCTCTTCCCGGGAGTTTGGGCTGAGGATTGCTCTGCTCCCCAGGGGTGTGGGCCCTCCGCCCTGGGTCCCCGGCATGTGGTTGTGCCACTCGCCGGCTCCACCGGAGCCGTGGGCCAGGGCCGGGGCGGGAGGCGCTGGGCAATATCGACTGTATTTGGTGATCACTGCTGTATTTATAGGGCTTGACAGGGCAAAAATAAAGCGAGGAGGAGCCGTGAGTCACCGTGAGCACTCCGAGCGTGGGCTCTGCGCAGAGCGGATCCAGGGGTGGGGCCCCACAACCACGCACACCCCACACACAACCTGGCTGCGCTTCCCCCAGCAGGCCTCCTGCAGCCAAGGCTACTTTCAGCATGTCCAGGGTTGTGCAGGCTCAGCCTGGGTCCCCCGGTGGGACGGCCCCTGCAGCCTGGACTCCCAGGCAGGCCCGCGCTCAGGCCCAACCGGGACCCTGTCTGCACGTGAGGTGTCCACGGGTGGCACCACACGTCACGGGCTGTCCTAAGTGCTTTGCAAGCCTCCGAGGCTGTGGTGCAGACGACAGAGCTCGGGCTCCCCCAGCCTGTCCTCCGGAGGGCCTGGTTACAGCACCCCACCACCTCTCACCGGACTCAGGTCCGGGGTCCAGGAGAAATGAGCGGACGGAGCAGCCTCCTCACCTGCGAGCACCTGGCGGCGGAAAGGCTCGGGGCGGTGCTTGGCCGCCTCATGGGCCCCCCTTCCGGATAGTGCTTGCGGCGGCTTCCGTGACACCCCTGATCCCCCTTCGGCCCAGGCACCCCATGCCCCGCCAGCTCCCCCCGTGGGTCTGGCCCTGGCTGGAAGGAGTTCCCCTGCTTCCCAGGGCAGCCCGCACTCAGGACCGGTCCGCGTGCACTGCAGAGGTCTGAACCCCTGGCCCCAGGTCGGGACGGCTCTGCAGGGCCCCGCGGGACAGCTGAGGCCTCTGGGACATCGGGCCCAGCACAGTCTCTCCCTCTGCCCAGCCCCTCCACAGACCCATCCCATCAGCTCCCCTAGCAAACTCCAAATCGCCGGGTGAGTCTGCCTCTGGGCTGAGCCCCCTCCGGGGGCCCCCATCCTGCGTGGACCCCGTTCCCAGCACTCCCCTCACCCCTTTTGTGCCACAGGCAGGAGCTCCTCTGCAAGCTGGGGAGAGCTGGGGAGCACCATGGGGTGCTTACAGCACCAGGCGAGCGCCTGGGTCCACCGAGTCCTGGGCAGGATCCTGCAGGGAATTATGGGGGCGCCTAGTTCACTGCTGCTCGAATGGGCTTGAGTCATGGTATTTTTCCCTCTGAGTCAGGCTTGGAGGAGCCCCGTGAAGGGGGAGGCACCTCGGACGTGGGACACGGAAGGGCTGTCATTCTGGACCCGCCCGGGCTGCCCAAGTGCCCGGGAGTTTGGGAAGGTAGCTGCTGGGCCTGGGACGTCCCTCTGGCCATCACGGCCCACCACCCCTGGCCCCAGGAAGCAATGCTGGGGGACCTCTGTCCCCAGAGGGCAGTGAGGGACCCCTCCATCCGCTGACCTGGACCCCATGGCGAGGCCCCGCATGAGGGGTGATGGCCACTGTCAGAACCGCCCGCCCTGCCGGGCTGGAGCAGGAGCCAAGGGAGGCAGGAAAGCGCAGGGCGGTGGGCAGGGCGGAGGCCGGAAAGCAGGGCCGGAGCGGACCCCACTGGGGCGGGGTGCTCGTCAGGGGGCTCTTTCACTGTTGGCCGCAGGCCCTCACCCAGCACTGTGCCTGGCGTCCAGTGCCCTGAGGCTCGGGCAAACGGGACGTCGCCGGGGGCGCCTCACACGCAGGGTGATGACTCGGCCCGGCGGTCAAGCCCCGACCCTCTGCAGTGCCCACAGAACACGGGTCTATGACTCCTCACCATTGGGAAGACAGACATTTGAGGAGGAGGGACCCCACCCCCTCTTGTCCCTCCCCAGAAGAAACCCCGTGTTCCCCAGAACCTCACATATTTGTGGCACGGACTGGCCCTCCCCACGGCTGCAACCGCTCGGCCGCCCGCCAGTCCGTGCTCCCTTTCCTCTGCCTCTCAGCCCCAGCTCCGGGCAGTCCCCTGGCAGCGGCCAGGGTGATGGCAGCAGCCGCGGGGCCCATGGGCGCTCAAAGAGCAAATGGAGGGAAACCTCTCCGTAATCAAGAGCCGTCATCTCGGGAAGGCGGGGCAGAACCGCGTTCTCCTCTTTCGCTCTGTCCTTGCTCCACAGGGCCCGACATGGGCGCAGTCGTGGGAAGTGCACAGAGGACTGCCCTGACGACAGCCCCACCTTGGGCCAGAGGACCAAAGAGAGGGGGCCCCGGGGAACAGAAAGTATCAGCAGGACCAGAGAGGGGCTCAGGCATGTGACCCCTACCGTGTTATGATTGCAAGGACCAGCCCGAGCCCAGCATGCATGGGCCCACACAGAACTGCAGAACTATGAAACCAGATGCATACGGACACTGCCCAGTCCCACAAGGGCTGCTGGATGCTCATGCAGGACAGATGTGAGTAGCACAGGAAGGCTTTAAACTCTGACCTGGCGGAGCAATCGGAGCCCCTGAGATGGCAGAAGCTTGCAGCCTGGACCCAACTGGGCTGCTTCTCTGCTGAAGCAAACCTATCCAGGTCTTCCTAGGACTTAGAACACATCCAGAGCCTTAGATAATAATATTCGAAATTCCCAGGATACAATCCAAAATGATTTGGCATGCGAAGAAACAAGAAAATCGCAACGTGCATTTGCATGAAACAAAACAATAAACAGAAGCCCAGTCGAGATAACACAGATGTTAGGATTATCCAACAAAGACTTCAAATCAGCTGTTATAAAAATGTTCCAGCAAGTAAGGGCAAACACTCTTGAAGTAAACAGAAATATAAACAGCCTGAGAGTGAGAGAGAGAGAGAGAGAGAGAGAGAGAGAGAGAGAGAGAGAGAGAGAACCAAAAGGAAACATTAGAACTGAAAAAACACAACCAAAACAAAAATACTCATGATATGAGTTCAATAGCAGAAGGGAGATGACAGAAGAAACAACCAGTAAACATGAACACGGATCAGTGGGAAGTATCTAATATGAACAAGAAGGGAGGAGAGATTAAAAGAAGCAAAATGCAGCCTCTGGGACCTGTGGGTCAATAATGTTCATGAACTCAGGGTCCCAGAAGGAGGTGAGAAAGAGTGTGATGCAGAAAAAAAAAATATTTGAAGAATAGCTGAAATTTCCCAAAAATTTCATAAAATACATAAACCTACAGATTCGAGAAGATCAGTGAACCAAAGAAATTCATTCTCAGATATGCCAGAGTCAAACTGCTAGAAATTAAAGACGAAGAGTAAACTCTTAAAAGCGGACAGAGAAAAATAGCAAATTGTTTATAAGGGGAGAAATTATCCAAATGACTTTGGATGTGTCATCAAAAACCATGAAGGCCAGATGGAAGTGGAGCGATATTTTCAAAGTGCCAACAACAACAAAAAAAACTATGGTCTAGAACTGGACGTCCAGTGGAAATACTTTTCAGGAAAGAAGGTGAGATAAAGATATTCCTAGATCAAAGAAAGCCAGGAGACCTCTCTCTGCGTGCGAATTCTGCAGCTTGAGCCTGTCATTGCTTTGAAGCAAAAAGTTAAGGGGAAAGAAAGCAAAAGCCTGGGACAGACACTTCACCCAAGAGGATATTCAGATTAGGAATAAACACATGGAGAGAGATTGCGCATCATTAATCAGCAGGGGATTCAACTTCAAACCGCTACGAGATGCTGCTTTGCAACCCTCCGGACCGCTGAAATGAAAACTACTGGCCACACCCAGTGCTCTGGCAACGCGGCACAAGGGAACTCGGTCCCACTGGGAGTGCACATGGTGTGACCAGTCAGGAAAACGGGCCGGCGGTTCCTCGCCGAGTTAGACACGTACGTACTGGGACCCACAGGATCCAGGAAGTGGGTACCGATCCGGGTGAAACAGAGTGATGCTCGCAGACCCTGCGCGACATGTAAAGCTCCCTCCTTGTAACAGCCCCACACTGCAAACCAGCCGACGTCCCCAACGGGCGACGCTAAACTGCGGTGCCCAGGGAAAGAGGGACAAGCTGGGTACGTGCACCGTGCCGGGGGGTCTCGAAGGTGGCGTGCCGTGTGACTCTGTGGACATGACAGTCTCAAAAAGACAAGGCCGTCGTCATGGAGGACACGTGAGCGGTGGCCAGGGCTGGGGGTGGGGGAAGGTGCGACTGAGACGGGTAGCCCGGGGGAGTTTCAGGGGGGAAGAAACCGTGCTGGATCGCGGTGGTGGCTGAACACATACAAACCGTGTTAAAACTACTCAGCCTCCAGGTGTGGACCAGCGCGACGGTCTGAGAGGGCCGGGTTTCGGGGACGTCCCCGTGGGAGGCTTCGGGGCAGGAGAGGGGCAGCGGTGCCCTCATACGCCTGGGTGGTCTCGTCATGATGGCATGACAGCCAGCGACCCGTGACGCGCTCCATTTGCCTGTGTTGCCTCCCGTCCTCTCTGGGCGTCCCACTTCACCCCCAACCCCGCCACCGGCCGGCTCTCCGAGGGCGGGGCCCCCCCACTAGACCGGCAGCCCCGCAAAGGAGCGGGCGACGATTGCTGTCGTTGACCAGGCGCCCACCGTGGGCCGGCCTCTGCCGGGTGCGGCGCACACGACACGCTTGGGGTGGGGACGTGTGCCCCGCCTGGCAGGTGCAGCCCCGGAGGCCCAGCCGGGGGCCGCGACAGCATTTGAGCCTGAGACAGCCTGAAGCCAGCAGCCAGCCCTCCTGCAGCCCACTGTCCCCTCTCCGTTTCCGCGTTACCCTCAGGGCAGGCTTGCACCCGCGCTGTCCGCAGTCAGGGCCTCCCCCAGAGCCCGGGCGGGCGTGAGGCAGGGGCAGCAGCTCCCCGGGCCCCAGCGCTCAGGGCCCTCAGCGTCGGGGAGGCTGGGGAGGCGGCCGGGACTCGGCCCTGTCTGCCAACCGCTCACTCGCAGCATTGAACTGGGTTGTGCTAACACCCCCTCCTGCGGCAGGAGAGGACTTGTTAATTGATTAAATGACACTTTGGAGCCCTGCATGGCCAGTGAGTGAGAACGGCCCCCACAGCTCTGAGGATCTGGGGCAAGGCAAGGAGGGCAGCGTGGGCGGCGGCTCCGGCCACCAGGGGCCTGGCGCAGGGAGGCCTCTTCCCGCCGGGGGCACCGGGCGGGGGGTAGGGGGGAGGCAGCGTCCAGCACACTCCCCCACTTCCCCCTGTGGCCGGCCAGCCCGCGCCTCATCGGGACCGTCCACCTCCGGGTTGCCGTTCAGCGCGGCCGTCCGTGGTCAGCCCCCCGCGCAGTGTGGGGGTCTTCCCCACCGTGACCTGCCCTGCCTCCTCCCTGCCCAGAGCTTGTAAGGGATCACTTCCTCCGCATCTGTCTGACCATCTCTGTGTCCCTCACCACCCCCGCCCTGGGCCCAAGGCTTGTCTCCCTACCAGTTTGTGGGTGGCCAGGGGTAGCACAGTGTCTGAGTCATCCCCAGCCAAGACTCCTGAGCAAGGTGGCCTGGTTGCCAACGGGCCTTGAGGCAGGCCCCGTGCTGGGGCCATGCCGACACCTGGAAGTGGGACTAGAGCCACCTGCTGAGCCGCCATCGTGGGGTGCCCCGTGTTCCTTGGACTAGAAACCTCTAGAAACCTCGGTCTTTAGCTGAGGGAGTAGCCGCCAGGATAAAGACCCTGCTGCCCAGCCTGCCTCCAGCTCCTCCCAGGTTCTGACCAACGGAGTTCATGGCACGTGACGTGTGTGACTTCCGGGGGTGCTTGTGAAGAGCGGGGTGATCTCCTTCTCTTCCTCCCGCTGGTCAAAAGGCAGCTGTGACCGCCGGAGCTCGAGAAGTCACCTGGGACCATGAGGCCCTAGACAGAGGATGAGGGAAGTCCGTCCTGTGTGGGCGGGGGCCTGGGACACACGGGGGTTCGGGTGGGGACACCACGAAGTGGGGTGAGGGCGTGGGCGGCTGGGCACGGCGTGGGCCGTCGCTCAGCCAGGGAGGGGCTGGTGTCCCCTGGACACGGTGGGCATGTGACGGACAACCGGCAGCCCCTGGTTGCCAAGCCCAGGACACCTGCCAGTCTCCATTCGGCCCAATTTAAAATTCACAGGTAGCACCTCACACCTCCGCAGAACCGTGAAAAGCACAGTATGACCTTTACACAACCTGCGAGGTTTATTCACAGCACCGCCAGGGGGACCGGCCACACACGATCACACACACACACACACACACACACACACACACGTGACGAACGCATGGGCACCGTGCGGTCTGCACACAGCTCGTGCGTTTATGGTCACATGCACGTGTGTGCACATGGCAGCCGAGCTTGTGCAAGGCACCTGTACACAGGTCCGTGTCGTGTGTGGGTGTGCACGCATGCACGTGTGGTGTGCATGAGCTGCATGTCTGTGTGTGCACACAGGGAGGAAGCACTGTGCTCGGTGTATGCACATGAGATGTATGTCACATGAGCACATGCATGTGTACACACCAGCGTGCACACACTTGTTTGCACACGCAGGCATGTGTTAATACACCTACCCGCCTTCTGAGTTTCGCAGTGGCTAAAGCATGCTGAGGGCACGGGGCAAGCGAGGGCCCTGCCCGCCCCCTTGGGCCCCACTGCGGCAGAGCCAGAGGGTCTCTGTCCAGGCTCCGTGCAGCTGTGAGCGGCACAGAGGTCAGGGGCCCCCCCGCACCCCTATGCCTAGGCGGCACCAAAGCTCAGGCCCGCCCCTCAGACCAGGCCCTGTTCTGGTCTGAAAAACTGGCCTCCCACCTCCGTCCCTGGGAGGGGCGTGGGCAGCGAGCAGCAGAAGCCCACCCTGCCCCGCCTCGCAGAGCTAGGAGGAGCCCTGCTCTCCTCATTTTCTGGGATGAGGCTTCCAGAGGCGGGAGGTGGGGGTGTGTGGACGTCGCAGGAGCTGGTGGCACTGAAGCCCTAAGGCACCCTGGCCCCGGCTCCAGCTCTGGGGGAGACCAGGAGGCCCCTCCCAGGACCCCGAGGACCTCGGCACCAGTGGGGGTCACAGTGACCAGAGGGCCCCAGATTCGGCCTGTGGCCAGGTTGGGTCCAGACCTCGCTGGCTGCTCTGGGAGGTGGGGACTGTCAGCTGCAGGGGCCACCTATGGGTGAGCAGTGGAGAAGCGTACGGCGCCTTCAGGTGAGCTCTGGGCCCCAAGGACCTCATCTGCCCTGTGACCCCCACCCCAATCCCAGGAGGGGGTCCAGCAGGGGAGAAGTCCTACCTTCTCCTCTGACTTATTGGGAAATAACCTCCCTCACCTTCTCAGCGTTTGGGGAGCTGCTGTTCTTCACGCCATCTAAATCTGGGGCCACGGGAGCTGGCGGCCATGGGCAGTAAGGAGGTCACCCCAGGGGAGTGAGCACCACAGCAGTGACCCCGTTTGTGACCCACATCGCCTGCCCTTCCCACCCTGGGCACGCCGAGGTGTGATGCTGGGGTGTGGGTGGGCGTGGGTGTGTGCTAAGCCTGTCGCCTCTTTACGCACACATTCTGGGGTGCTGCTCTTACAGCCGCCCTTGGGGGTGCACCCGGTCCCCTCCCCTATGCCCAGCCCAGGAAGCCGGGCTCTGGGCCGACCCTGCAGCCCCTTCCCGACGAGGCCCAGAGGCGCCCGGGCCAGGAAGGGGTCTTTTCCACTCGGGGACCTCTGCTGCCCTCTGTCCAGCAACTCCGCCAGCCACACGGCCGGCCGCACCTGCCAAGTTCCCCCACCCCACCCCGGCCCAGGGGAGCACTCCGACTGCATAAAGGTGACTTTGAGGAGCAGGAGCACAGACGGAAAGGGCTTGGCCCCAGGCCCGGCAACTTGCAGGGATCAGAGCTGGGGTCGGAGCCTGCTTGGCCCAGCAGAAGGGGGGTCTCCCATCGCCTGCCCGACACAAGCATCACCCCAACCCCAGTGCCACCCCTTCCTCACAACCAGCCACCGCCACCATCAGCACCTCAGTCACCACCTTCTAAACGTCTCGTCATCCTTCCCGGACCCAGGCGACGACCCCCCAGCCCTGGCGCCACCACTGATGTCCTTATTCCTGTCACGTCACACGGTGCAGCACCAGAGAAGATCACCGGGCAGCAGCGGCCCTCCCCAGCTGCCCCCAGCAGCAGCCCGGCGGCCGGGGCCTCCACCGCCAGCCAGCGCCGTGTGGAAGCGTGGGTCTCGGGGCCTCGCCCTGCGCGCGGCCAGCCCGGTCCCGCGTCCTCGTCCTGCACTCCGGCCGGTGCAGGCCCCAGGCTGTGTCCTCTACCAACTGCGTGAATACACGCGGCCGATGGAACCTTCGAGGCTGGCTGGGTTGGTTTTTGTTGCCTGTTTATTTTTTTCCCTCTTTGCGTCTAACTCCTTCTTCTCCCTGTCAATTGGCTCGGGCAGGAATTCACAATGCCCTCCCCCGCCCCACCCCCGTCCCCACTCCGGCATGCGCGCCTCTCTGCTGCCTTAATTATCTAATTTGTAATATTTTATCTCCCCTCCCTTTCATCTCCCTCCGCACACCCCGACCGGTTAAAATAAATATGTATTTTTAATTTTGAGGCGCCTAATTTAATCCGGCAGGCAGCGCTCCGCCGCTCCCCGGCACGCGCCTCCATCTGAGTCACTTTCTGGGCCACCAGGCGCACGGGCCTCCTGCCCGTCCTGCAGCGGGCTGCGTGGGGAGGGGCTCAGGGGCCGTGCACCCCAGGGGGCAGGCCCAGGACAGTGGGCAGGACCCTGACCCCAAGAAGCGCACTTTCCCAGAAAGGCCCCAGGACCCTGCCGTGGGACCCCACGGGAAACGCCAGGGCCACTGAGACAGAGACGGCCAGCGGCAGCCTCCAGCCTCACCCACCCTCCTCTCTCCAGCCTCAGGTGCGTCGGAGGGCCTGCCGCCAGGTAGGGAGGTGGGGCCCCCAGGCAGGTAGCAGTCGCCCTTCCTGGTCGGCGTGAGGTATGTTTCCAGCCCTCCGTCCCCTTCGTTAGGCCCGGTCAGCAGGGCAGACCCTCGTCCTGCTGCTCCACTCAGAGGTCATCGTCATCTCCCCAGAGACCACGGCCCCCAGCCGCAGCGCCATCCTCACTGGACCTGGGCCTGCTTCTCCGCTCACTCCCCTGCCCAGCAAGCCCCAGGCTCCAGCTCCACAGGCGGCTCCACAGGTGGGCTGGAAAGTCCACAGGGGAGGGCTGCACCTGGCCTGTCACCTGTCCTGCTTGGGGTCAGGGTGCCTGGAGGACAGGGAAGTAAAGGCGCCAGCCTAACGGGCCACAGACTGGTATCAGTCCACGGCCCAGGGGTTGGGGACCCCTGTTGCAACCTGTTGGCTGCAGGTGATTTTAACATCCCTGTCTGTATTAATGAACATCTTGCTTCTTAAGTAAAGGCTTCCCAGACTAGTTTTTTCATTCATTCATTCATTCACTCATTTACTCTCTTGCTCATTCATTTATCTTATCTAAAGTGCACTTGGCCGGCCAGGTAGGAGGACATCCAGGGACGTGGAAATGAGATGCGTTAGAGGACAGGGCCCCGACATCGGGACGGCTCCGTGTGCTCAGGGCCGGGCCGCGGGGTCCCTGTCGCCGGCCATGGCTGCCGTTCCCACTGGTGCTCACAACGGGACCCCAACCCCAGTCACCCCGGACAGGAACCTTGCCTCCACTGCCCATCCTTCCTGCCGTTCAGGGCCCCTGGCCGTGGGTCCGCAGGCCTCTCCAGGCCCTGTCCGCTGACCCACCCCAGCTTCGCTGTCTCTTGTCCCTTCCTTTCTTGGCCTCCAAGGCCAGTGGGAATAGCTGAGGAACAGGGGAAGGCAAATGGAAGCCGAAATGAGACGTCCGTTGACACCCCTGGCTGGACCAGCTGCGACAAGGGTGCTGACGGCGGGCGCCGGGCGCATGCGCCCCGGAGGAGCAGCCACGTGGGACCGCAGGCTCGAGCTGCGCGTGCACGGAGACCTGCGCCTCCGCGCCCGGGCGCGCGCCTGAGAGGCGGCTGCGCCGCTCGCCATGCAGACGGCGCGTCCACCGCCGCTCAGCGCCGTCTGCGTGACACCTCATTTCGTGTAGGTGACACTTGGGGAGACAGAAGCTTGGGGAATGGGGTCATGCATAGAAGACGGCATGATGGGCCGGCCCAGTCCATAATGCAGCGTCTCCATGTCTAAGCCCCTCATAAGGGTTTAGAGAACCGATCCCCAAGCCGCCCAGGGAGCACGGGCCCTGCCTTCCCACGCCCTGCGGCCCTGGCGCTGCCAGCTCCCAGCAAAGACTCTAGTTGGTTGATTCTCAGCAGGGATGCTTGTGCAGCCACAGCTCCTTCCCAGGGAATGGTCACACTTGGGCTGGGGGACACCCATCAGGGGTCCCTGCGGAGGCTCGGGGGTGGCATTCAAGGCCACATGGGGCACTGCAGGATGAACAGGGTCCCGGGTTCAGGAGAACAGCCCCCTAGGCTGGCCCCACTCTGCCTGGCGATATGATCTGGGCCCTGCGTGACAGGTCGTGGTAAGTGAGGACACATGTTTGTGTTTATGTGGAGGGTGTGGTGTCCACATGGTTGTGGGATTTACAGAGCGGCAGCTGGGGCCCCGGGCCCTGCAGAGCCAGCTCTAGAGTGAGGGCGGAGGAGACAGAGCAGATGCCGGCCTGGCCCGGGACGGGGTGGGGACGAGGGCTGCAGCATGATGAAGGGTCGTCGGGGTCGAAGGGGCTGCTCCCCGCATCTTACAGCCTCTCCGCACCTGGACGCATTTGAGCCTCCGCTCGTCACACAGTGCGGAGCACGGCAGCCCTAGCGCCAACCCTGAGACACTGGCCACAGCAGCTGCAGAGATTCGGATGCCCCAGGCCACGCCCTAGGCGGCAGGCGGCACAGCCAGACCAGGGCCGCCTGGAGAACGAGACGTGGGAACGCACTGATGGGAGCGTCCCTCCACCAGAGACAGAGCTCCGGGCTGAGGAGGGGATGGCAGGCTGACCACTCTAGAAGGACACTACATTAAATCAGCCAGCCACAGGGAAAGCCACACAGATTCTTGTTTTTAGATCCCGCAGTCATCCAAGCCCATCACCGCCACCACCACCATCACCATCACCACCACCGCTATCTCCTCCCCTTAGGTTCTGGGCGGAGAGCGGCCTACGCCAAGCCGGAGCAGGCAGCCGAAGAAAGACATGCTTACTGGGAAGCACGGGAGAGGATTTGCAGGACCGAGAACCTTGCCAGGCTACTCGTTTGTCATCTCACCTTGCTATTGACTTGCCATCCCTGAGCCTCAGTTTCTCTACCTTTAAGAGAGAAATTATGCTTCGTGACCTCTCTACTTTTCAATGCTGTTGTGAGTGAAATAATTTGAAATATTTGGTGGTGTCATGCGAATGCTAAAGTGCTGAACAAACGTCATGCACTATCATCGCCGTGTAAAGTCCATTCCCAGCCAGACCCCCTCTCGGCTCCAGTCCCAGCAACCACATATTTGCCAGTTCTTGGGGGTGGGGGGGTGCCGCAGTTCCAGGAAGCACCCCTAGGAGCTGGAAGATTGATTTCACCTTTGACTGGAATGCAAACAATATGCAAATGACATGCAAATTTCCCCTGTTCTTTTGGGAGACCCTGGCCCGTCTGGCGCTGGGGCGGGCTGCCCTGTCCCTGGTTCAGCATGGGCAGGGGAGGGACAGGGCTGCGGGGGTTCCAGGAGGAAGGAAAAGGCGTGGACCCATCAGCCCTTGACTGAGAACTCAACGGCTCACCATTCTCACCGTGTGTCTGTGGCACAAGCATCAGCACGTCTTTGCACAGGTGCAGGCTCCCCTTCGTGGCCTCGAATGCCATGCTGGCATCTGTCCGCGGCACTTCCCATCCACCTCCCTCTCTTTTCTCCTCCCTCCTTCCCTCCCCGCAGCTCTCCCTGAGTATCCCTGCAGGCTGTGGGTTCAGTCTCCAATGGCACGAGGGCTTCGGGAGAGAGACGAACTGGAAGTGATGTCCCCTCATGGTCCTGACTCTCCCACCCCACAGTTCCACCCCACCCAAGGACAGCGATCCAATACGCGGAGGCATGCAGAGACACCGAAGTAGGGGGTCCCCCCCCCATGCTGGGGAAAGGCGGACTCCTCCCTGCGGGTGACAGCCGCCCCAGAGGACACGGCGGGCGGGGCTTCCCGGACAGCAGGAGGGGGCGGGCAGGGGAGGAGGGACAGGAAGGGAAGGGTAGGGCTGAGCTCCAGGTAAGGTGGGTGTCACCCAAGCTGACCAGGACAGATGGCCCCGGTCACACCTTCAGAAGGATCTCAGGCCTAGGAGGAGGGAATGCTGGGGGAGGGCCAGAGTTCATCTTAACAGCCCCTGAAATTTTTGACCCAACCTTCATTGAACATACAGGGAAACTGAGGCCCAGGGGACCTGGGGGCCTGACCCGCACCTGGGTTTCAGGAGTCCCGGGTCGTGAGGCAGAGGGCATGTCCGGCCGGCGGGCAGGCGGGCTGCGCCGTGGAGACTCGTTCCCCGCGGGCCCCAGCTGCATCTGCTGGGCCTGGCACATGCGTGCCACAGCAGGGGCAGGGCTGTGGGGAGATGGGGCGCCCGTGGGTGCTGCCGCGGGGCGTGTCGGTGTCGGCAGCACCGCTGCACCGAGGGGTCCCGCCAAGCGCACAGGCCAGCGGGAAGAGGTGGCCCCAAGGACGGCAGGGATGGCTCGGGGCACGGCCTGGGGCTGCTCTCCCTGCCCAGGCCCTCCTCTCCCCCAGTCGGAGCTCAGACCTCAGGGCTGTGAGGACCCCTGGGCCCCACCCCTAGAATGTCACCCCTGTAGACATCCAGGGACCCAAGACCACCCTTTGAGAAACCCCCGTGTGGAGGTGATGTGTCTAGTGATGAGGCTACTGCCCTCTATGTGTGTCTGGCCACCTGCCACCCGGGCTGGGCTGTGTCCTGGGTTCCCAGACCAGGCCCCCCACCCAGTGGGGGGATGTCAGGGCCTGGGATGTGGGGGAGGCTCGCTGGAGACCCAGGCAGTGTCTCAGGACCCTGCGACCCCGGGGCCTCTCTGAAGCCAGCGTGCTGCATGCTCAGAGGCAGCCACTGTGTGGGAACATGCCTGACTTAGTGGGGGGCCTGGACAGGGCTCTGGTGGGTGGGGAGAGCCTGGCCTGAGCCTGGGAGGGCAAGGGAGCCACCTAAGCATCTATGCCACTTGGAGCCACTTTGTGGAGTGTGGCAGGGCCACGAGGCCACCTTGAACCTCCGCTCCTGGTTGCTCCCTGATCGCTCCGATTGTCCATATTGATTTTCACTGTGCTGTTTATTAAATGCTTAATCTCCCTCCACTGAAAGCTCTCAGAGCTTGCTTGGCATCCTGCTAAGCCCAGAGGGAGGGCCTTGGCGGGACACTGGGCAGCTGTTTGCACGGGCCCTGACGTCCACACAGCCTCTGCTTTAGAAACCAGGGCAGTGGGGGTGGGGTCATGGCCTAGTGTGGGCGGGAGGCCAGGCGCATAAAAGGGGCTTGATGGGAACTGGTCAAATGAGTGCACTTGATGCCCAGGTGTGTGACGAGGGTCAGGACTCAGTCAGTCCGTGATCAGGGATCTGGGCCAGTGTGCGGCCAGGACCACGGCTCAGTCAGGGTGCTGTGAGGACTGGAAATAGTACTTTGGAAGTGTCCAGTGCAGCTCCTGGCCCGAGGCCGAAACTCTACACATCACAGTCCCCTCTCCCCTCCTGCTCTGTCAATCTCGAAGACCCCTTCGAGGAGCAAGTCTGTGACTCAGGGTCCATCCCTGGTCGGAAGCCGAGACTTGGGGTCGATCCTCGCCCCTGGCCGTGTGACCTCGGGCAAGTCCAGCGTGTCTCTGAGCCTGTTTGTCCAGCTTGGGAATGACCGTGCATGGCAGCCCGTGGCAGCCACCGCCAGGGCAGACGGAGGCAGGGAGCGAAGTCAGCTCGGCCAGCACAGCGGCCGGGCGGCACCAGGCGACTGCACATCAGGCTCCACCGGCTGTGGGGCCCTCAGGGGCCTGTGCCCAGCCCTGGAGCCCCACCGCGGCGCCGGCTGGCGCCCCCCTCGCCTTTCCCTGCCCTGCGTGTCCTCTGCCAGAGGGGCCGTCAGGAACACCCGCCAGGGCCGCCTGGGTCTCGCAGAAGAGCCGTGAGGACGCGAGGTTGCAGGTCGCCTACGTCCCGGGCTCCGGTCAGCACCATGGCCGCCCAAGGGTGGGATGGGGCGAGCCCTCCAAAGCACTGGGTCCCGAGAGCCCTCTTCCTCCCACGGCCCGCCCGGGGACCTGCGCCTTCACGTCGCTGAGCCTTTCCTACCACAGGGCACAGAGAAGTAACGCAGCCCCCCCCCCCGAGGCAGACACTGCCACAGCTGTGGACTCGCAGAGTCCAAGACAGGGCTGGCCATGTCCCCCCCCACCCCCACCCCCCGCTACACTGAAGCTCTCCCCACTCGCCTCTGCCCGTCTGCCAACTCTCAGGAAGCATGTCTGCTCCTGGGCGCCCCCCACAGGCTGCACACCAGCCACAGAAGCAAGCGGCTGCCCGGTTGAAGCGACCCAGGTCTGTCCAGGCTTGCTGTCCCCAAAGTGACCCCCTCAATCTGGGAGGTGAGGCGTCGCCCCAGGACTTCTGTGGCAGGCAGAGGGGGCGAGGAGCAGGAGGGGTGACCTTCGCTTCGATTTTCACAGCCTGGAGGGAGTGAGGATGAGGGGGAAGGAAACGGCGGTGCCCGAGGGCAGAGCCATCGCCAGCAGTGCCAGCTCTGTGCCCTGAACAGGACACGAGATATGGCTGGTGGCACCCACCCTCAGCCCTCTGCCCCGGGCTTGCAAAGGTCGCTGAGCAGTTGGAGGGGGTTGGAGGACGCTGAGGACCCCCACTCCACCTCCGTCCTGGAGCCCGGGCGGGGAGACTGTGAACCAGGGCTTCGGGTCTTGGCCTGGAGCCACCTGGCTCCTCATGTGACCTCTAATCACCTCCAGTCTCCGAGCTCTCCCTTCTCCCCGGGGAGATGGCCTTACGAGGACTGGTTGGGAACAGACAGAACTTGGAGGTACACTTCCTGGTGCTCCACCCTGGGGTCCTCCTAGACCAGTGTCCTCCGTTTCCCAGCCCTTTGGGATGCCTTAGAGTCTACACAGCCTTGGGACTAAGAGCCGGATGCCCGGAAGGCCGCGGCATCGGGGCTCAGAGTGTGACCAGGGTCAGCGATCGATGAGTTCAAAGTCAGCTAGGGGTCATGGCTGAGTAAGTGGCTGTGGTTGGGGATTCGTGTGTGGCCATGAACAGGGCTTTTAAGGTGACAAGGGCCCTGCTCCTTCTGGGGCTGAGTGAGGAGGTCCTAGGACCTGGTGTCCCGCTGGACGGGGTTGGCCCGGCAGGGGACGGTCAGTGTCCACTTCCCGTGCTGAGCCACGTTGGGTGGGAAGTGGGACAGCGGTGACGGCCGGGGCTTTGAAGCGAGCGCTGGTGGAGGGGCCCCGACGTGAGCGCCAGCTAGTCTCAGGAAGAGGGGCCGTGGGCTTGGGGCCTCGACTCCTGCAGCGTCCGGGCCGTAAGGAGCCTTCCAAACCTTTCGGCGAGCACACTCGCATCCCAGCAGGGCAACTGAGGCCGCGGCGTGTGAGCGTGGCCCTCTGTTTCCTGGACCTCAGCTGGGAGCGGGGCGGGGGGTCATCGAGCTGAATTCCCCTCAATTGTTCGGGGGGGGGGGCCCGCTGACTCTTCTTACTCCCAAGGGAGAGCGATGGGAGGGGGAGTGAGGGGGGATCCTCTCGTCCTTTTTTTGAGGGCGTTCTGGTTCAGGAACTGGGGCAAGGGGACAATTTTCTAAAAGTGGCAAGTCCTGGCGGGAAGCAAGGAGTCCCGGTGGGAGGGAGGGCAGGCATGGCCCTGCCGAGATTCTCTGGGTGTGGGGGACACCAGGTTGCCCTGTGGCCTGCTTAGAGGGGTCCCAGCCCTGCCTGGTCCCAAGCGGAGGGGGCAGGGATGGCTGCTACCCTCCCCCACAGCAGGGAGGAGGGCTGGTGGCGAAGCAGCCGCTGAAATCCTGACTCAGGGCTGCCAGCACCCTCTGCGCTGCCTCGTGGCCTAATATCAGAGGCCCCCTGGTGGCCACGGGCTGCCGGTGCAGCGAAGAGAACCGGCAGCAAGGACAGCGGCAGGGCGGACCTGGGCGCAGGAAGGGCAGGTGGGCACAGCCCAGAGGCCTCAGAGGCAGCCCAGGGCGCCCCCTCCCTCTGCTCCTCCAGACGTGGAGGAGGCCCTTTCCCAGGACGGTGGGGGAACGAAAGGGCTGCCCGGGAGGCCGGATTAGGAAGGGAGTCTCCCCTGCCCCCCTTCCAGCTGCCCCATGGTCTACGGCCCTTCTGACCAGCCCCTCAGGACACCCCTAAGGTTTAGGCCGTAAGCTGGCTTTCAAGGGAGTCTGGTTGGAACAGAGCTCCACCCGATGCCATGACCCTGATGCCTGGGTACTAGGTTGACTTCAGTTGCCCTCCCCCAGGGGGCAGCCGATGAGGGGCGTGGGAGCGCTGACTGTGACCGATGTCGGTGGCGGAGCAGCACTGGGTGGTTATAGTGATGGTCACGGGGGAACAGTGGGGGTGGGTGCTGACATTCATGTTGAGAATGGTGACAATGATCGTGAATCGATGTTTGATGGTGACAGCGGTGATGCTCTGACGCAGCATCCTGCTGAGTCTGAGACCAGCTGACAGCTGGACCAGATGTTGGACTTGGGCGGCAAAGGCGTTAGTGGCCCACTAAGATGATAAGTGTGTGAAGAACTGGGTGTTCGAGCAGAGGCAAAGAGGCTCTTACATTCACAGTGGACCACAAGTTACGAAAAAGTAGCAAAAGGATGGGAGGCAGACGCATCGCAGCAGAGAAGGACCCTGAAGTAATTGTCCCAAGGCCGTTCCTCCAAGATTCTGGATTTCATTCTGTAGAGCACCCCCCCCCCCCCCGTAGCTAGCTATCTGGCCAGAACTCTCGGAAGAAGAGGGACTATAGATGCTTTAAGATGGGAGAAGCGGCTAAAGAGTCCGTCTCTACCAGCTAATGGAAGACAAAATCCAAATACAGGACTGGAGCGTGCCCACTGCCACCGAATCAAAGAGGACAGGTGGAGGACAAGCAAGAGGGGGATGGCCGAGGGCAGGCCTCACGTCCAGCCCCGCGCCTGCTGGCTCCTCTGCGAGCTCCCTCCTCAGCATCTCCCAGGAGTCTCCCTGAGGAAAGACTGGACAGATCCAGCATGGGCAGCTGGGGTTGGCCCTCCCCACCCCCACCAACCTCTGGCCCTCGGGTGGGGCTGGCAGTGTGTGCCTCGGATTCATCTGCCCGTCACCCATCCAGCTTCTGTCCAATCTGCCCACCCGCTCACCCACCTATCCGTGCGCCACCCATCCATCTGCCCAGCCCCCCTCCCGCGTCTGCAGCCCTCCAACCATTTACCTGCCCTGTCCTTCCTCACTGCCTCTGCCCTCATCCACCCTCCCACCCTCTTCCCTGCATCCGACACCCCCCCTCTGTCCAGGCACCTGTCCGTCCATCCATCCTCCAGGACACCTCCTCCATGCGTACCCACTGACCTCATCCCAACCCCCATGCACCTATGCCGCCCATGCACACCTCCCCATAACTTCCCTCCTTCCTCCGCTGTTTGTCCGTCTACCCACCCACCCGCCCCTCCGTCCGCCTGTCCATCCATCATCCGGCCAGCAGGCAGCCTCTCCTTGGCTCCTGGGAGAGGCAGAGAGCAGAGCCCCAACTCCTGGCTCCCCTGATTCCTGGGGCAGGAGCCCGGCTCTCCTCGGCGTGCTCGCGTGTGTGCGTTTTACCCGCCCCCCCCCCGTTATCTCGCTCCCCTCCCCCACACCCCGTCCCCCGCTCGCGCTCCCCTCTAATGTGTGATCTGGAAGCTGTATAAAGCCTGATGTAATCCGTAATGCGGTCTCTGGCTCCCGAATCGGGATCCAGTTTCAGAGAGCGAGAGATTGGGGAGCGCCGGCAGCCCGGCGGGGGAAGCAGCTCGCCTCTCTCCTCCTCCTGCTCGCGGTCCGCGGCCTCCTCCTCCTCCTCCCTGCGCCGCCCCGCCCCCGGCTCGGCTCGGCTCGCCCCCCCTCAGGAAGGGGAAAAAAGGCGAGAAGAGCGGGCAGGCGAGAGGGGCGGCGCGGCGGCGGCGGCCGGAGAGGGAGCGGCGGGCGCAGGCGGCGACGGGCGCGGCGTTGGCGGCGGCCCCGGCGGAGCGAGCGCGGAGCCGGCGAGCCGGGAGCACAGGCGGCCGCGCCGCGTCCTGGCCGGGCCCGGGCCCGCGCGCCCGCATCGCCCGCAGCCTCGGCATCCGGACCTCCCCGGCGCGCAGGGGGCTCCGGCAGGCGGGGGGAGGGGAGGGGACCTGCGTGCGCCCGCAGGGGCGCCCGGGGGGGCGTCCGGCTAGGCCTGGAGCGGGCCGGGGGCGGCGGAGGCAGGAGGAGGCCCCCCCACTCCGGTCGGGCGCCGGGCTTGGACGCCGGCGACGCGGGGCGCTCCTGGGGATTTGCAACTCGCCGGATCAAGTCTCCACCGGCGGGGCCGCCGCTGCTGGGGAAGGTAAGGAAGGCTCAGGCGGGGGGCTGGGGAGCGACGAGAGGGGGCGCAGCGAGGGTGGGGGCCGGGGAGGAGCGGGCGCCCGGACTTCCGAACTTCGCCGTTTGGGGCTTCGCAGCTCCGAGGTTTGCGCTCGGAGCTCGGAGTTTGGACCCCCTCACCCCCTGCCTGCTCCGCCGGCGGGTCTCCGCGTGCCCGCGCCGGGCAGGCGGAGGAGGGGGCGACCTGCCCGCGGGAGAGGCCCCTCGCGCGGCTCACCTCCCCCAGATACACACGCACGCAGCCTGGCCAAGCTGGGCTGGCGAAGGCGCCCCCTCCCATCACGTGCACGGACCCGGGCAGGGCAGGCTGGGGAAGGTGTCCCCGACACACAGACGCGGGCAGGGGCCTTTGACAGCCCAAGATGTGACCCCCCCCCCCAGCCACATTTAGACCCAGGTAGGCTGAAGAGGGACTCCCAGCGTGTCCCTTTCGCCCAATCACACCAGAGCCCCGCTGGACATTTCGGGACCAGAAATGTCCTTCCGCCAGGCATAAAGCCCGGGGGTGGGCACGAGAGGCCCCCAGCCTCCCCCTGGCGTTCGGCACCCATAGACCCGGAATTGGCAGCTGAAGACTCTTCAGAGGCTCTCTTCCCCCAAATCGGGGGAAGGGCTACCCTAGCGCCCCCCCCAGACACACACACGCACACACGCACACAAACGTCTTGGCTGTTTCCTTCTCATCTTCTTTTCCACTCTGCCGGGAAGGCCGCGCGGATAAGCCGCTTCGAACTTTGGGTCGGCCCTGCGCCCTCTCCGCGCGAAGCAGCGAGGCCAGGCGCCAGGCGCTTCTGGGTCCCCGTCAGCGGGCAGAGGCCGCCGGCCCTCCGCGGCCACTGCGCTCGCTCAGAGCGGCGCCGAGCAGCCTCGAGGAACCGGCATGGCCCCCGCCACCTCCCGAGGAGCCGGGGGCTCTGGCTCGGCCAGGCGCCCCGGGCAGGGCAGAGCGGGCCTGTGCTTTGCCTCAGGACGGGACGGCAGACCTGAAAATCTCTCGTCCGAGGCTGCGGTTCTGAGTCCGGGTTCCTGCGCGGGGCCGCGTCGGCCCCTGCTGGGTCACCTCCCAGGCAGCCCGGAGAGAGCGTCCAGCCTGGCACCCAGGCCCCAGGCTCTGGGCACCTGTCCCTCCTCACTTTTATTTTGGGCTTCCAAGTTTCCTGGAACGCAGGGACGCGGGCTGGGGCCGGACGAGCCCTAGCCCACCCCCTCCGGCGCCCTTTCCCTCCGCGCGCTCCCATCACGTCTCCTTTCCACCGGGTCTGAGACGAAGGTTCCTTAGCCGCAACTCTCAACGAGTGGAAAGGCGCAACGGCGTGTGGGTGGGCAGGGGGCACGCACCCCCGCCCCCCCCCCGCCAGAAAGACGCTTGACAAACGTGTTAGGGAGGGGGCTGGGAGGTCTGTGCTCCCACCCCACCTTCAGGACCCAAGAGACCCTCGGCGCCCTTCCCCGCAGACAGACACACGCCCCCTCCGTGCAAGAGCTGCTGCGGGGGACGGGCAGCGGCCGCGCGGGCGGATGCGTGGGGTGGGGGACGTGAAGCTGGAGTCCTTTTTCACATCTTGGAGGTAATATACTGTGTGTGGGGTCTGGGAGGCGGCCATAGAGTCTTCTAGAGCCTGAAGCTTTCTCATTCCGATGCGACCCCCGCAACGGAGGAGGCACCGAAGGAAGCGGAGGGAGGGAGCCGCCCCCTCCCGACCGCAGGCGGCAGCGAAACTCCGCGCCCGGACGCCCGGGTGCCGCCGGCCCGGCTTTGAGTACCCGAGCAAGGTCAAGCCAGCGAAGGAGGGGGGCGGGGTCCTGGGCGCGTCCCCGCCCGCGCCAAGTCAGAGCCTTGGGAGCGGGTGTGGGTCGCCCGCCCCGGCTCCCCGGAGGCGGATGTTGCGCGCGTTCGGGGATCCCCGAGCGCCCCGCGCAGGGCCCTGCGCCCTCCCACCCGGATCCACTGCTGCTCCTCCGCGCTGCTTTCAGACTTGTTGCGCCTGGATCTGGGGCAGGGGCCGGCCCGGGAGCCCCGGAGCCCGGGCGGCTGCGGCGAGCCCGGAGGAGCGCGGGAATGCGCCAGGGCGGCGCGCGGCTCCGCGGGCCGGCGCGGCGCGCGGGCTTGAGCAGGGAGTTTGCCGCCTCCGATCCTGGAGAAGGGCGCTTGTTCCCGCCGCGCTCCCGCGCGGGGGCAGGAAAGACGTATCGTCGCCGTGAGCATCACGCCGCACTCCCCCGGACCTCGGGCCGCGGTGGGGACGCCGCCAAGTTGCCGAGCCCTCCCAGTCTCTTCCCTTGTCCGCAGACTCCAGCCTCTCGCGGGCCTCGGTGGTCGCGTCCGTGAAATGGGGGCGAGGGTTATGCTCTTGGGGTCCTTCAGGCTCAGGCCTTCGTCCCGGGATCAACGCGCTGGGCCCGCAGCGTGCCGGGTCTGCGGCATCCCGGCCAGCGAGGTCCCGAGGCGGCTCGGCGCCTGCGGACACGCGGCGCGGGGCCGAGCAGGAGGCGGCCTCGGTAGAGCCGGGAGCGGCCTGGGTTGCGGGCAGCCTCTCGTGGCGCCTTCGCCCCCTGCCGGCCGGCCCGGTCCCGCCTACCGGAGCGGGTCCTGGGGCCCCGAGCCCGCCCCCTGGGGACGCCTCCGGCTCGGGCCCGGCGGCTGGCGCGGGCTGCGGTGGCGGAGGGCGGAGGGCGGCGCGCTGCCTCGGAAGGCCGGGAGAGGGCGCCCGCGCCCGCCCGCCGCCCTGCCCGCCCTTCCGTCTCCTCCGCGGCCGGTGGCGTCCGCCCCATCCTGGGCAGCCCCGGTCGCGGGTCCCTCTGCTCCGCAGCCACGGCCGGTCACTCGCGGCTCAGCCTGAGCCCTGGTCACCCGCCTCTCCCCAAATTCTTCTGGCCCCGTGCACGTGCACAGGCGCGAGCGAGCGTGTTTGTGTACATGCCTGCGTGTGTGCAGGTGAGCCAGGCACGCACGTGTGTGTAGGGCCACAGGCCACGGGCATGTGTGTGCAGGCACGCAAACTGCCATGCGTGTGCGCGGCGAGGTGCAGGCCTTGTGGCAGCGCCGTTCTGTGGGCAGGTCCTGTGTCTGGGCTGTGTCCTGTGCAAGAGATGGACCCCTGGGAACAAAGCTGTCACTCCCCCCCATGAAGAAAGACCCCCAGCCTGGAGGGGTTCTTATCCCCATCCTGCCTGCAAGCCTGCTCTGACTGTCCTGCGGACCCCTGTGGCCTTGGCCTCCCTGCTGCAGCTGCGCCATGGATCAGAGCTGTCCTCCCCGGGGGAAGAGGCCCCAGGCCGCGTGCGCACGTGCTGAGTGAGCGGGCGCCCACGGGTCCACACTCTCACTGGGGCGCCCCGCATGCCAGGCCGAGGGTGTGGTCCCCTCAGGGCTGGTGGTGCAGTGGCAGGAGAGAGGCCCTGACAAGCTCCATGAATGGGCTCCAGGGTAGAGGACAGTGGCCTGCAGGTGTCCAGAGGTGGGGCTCCCGGGAGGCCCCAGCAAGGAATTGCAGCTGCACTGGGCCCCTCAGAGGCATGGGCGGATGGGTGGGTGGAGTGGAGGGATTGGAAGGTTCTCTGTGGAGGGACGGCCGCTTCAAGGCAGTGCAGGTGCGTGGAGCAGACAGGAGCTGGAGAGGTGACTGGCAGTCCCGGGTTTCAGAGGGAGCGGGCCGACCACAGAGCCCTGTAGGCCTCTGGCTCTGTCCTGGGGGACCATGGGAGGGTCCTACACAGGGGTGCTGGTTCAGCCTGGTGGACGTGCTAGAGAGACTGTGGCCACTCCTGGGGCAGCAGGATCGCAGGAGGCAGAATGCGCCCCCACACACATACACACCTGGACTGTGCCCACACTGCGTTCATGCCGACAGAGCAGCCCTGACACCCCCCGCCCCCAGTTTTCGGATGCTGGCTTGGCTGAGACACGGGCTGAGTGAGGGTCCCTCGGGTAGTGAAGAGATGGGGAAATGGCAGGGAGCGGGGACCCCGAGGGGTTGGGGAGCAGGGACTTGGAGCTCTGCAGGGCTGCAGAGGTGGCCTGGCCTTGTCACTGCTCCAAACCTGTGCGGGAGATGAGGGAGCACACGAAGCCCCCGGCCCCGCCCCCTGAAGTCTGTGCCCCCCACCTTAGTAGTGACTCACAGCCCAGAGCCCCCGGGTGTCAGACAGGAGCCTCTCTGTCACCTGGGAAGGTGACTTTGACCGTGGTAGCAGTCAGGAGCCCTGCCACCTGTGACAAGCGTGCCCCGGCAGGGGTGGGGCTGTGCGGGGCAAGTCTGAGCGAGAACCCCGCTCATCTCCAGGAGGGACATCCTGTCCCCTGGGGACGCGCCTTCAGAATCGGAGTGGAAAGAAGCAGGAGTCAGTGAGAGGGAGAGCACCCCCGGCACCGCCCTGTGCCCCGCCCAGCCCTGACCTGTCCCCGGCCCATGCCACGGGCCATGCTTCCTTTCAGCAACGCCCTTGCACACATGCACACTGACCACTCGCATATGCATCTGCGCACACTCCCCCCACACAGACACACTCGTCCGGGGACATGCACGTGCCATGCACTGCCGGACGTGCACATGGCCCCGTGCCGCCCACCCCACGCTGGGCCACACGGCCTGGCCTGGGTTGCAGGTGCTCCCCGTCCCCTCCCGGACCTGAGGGGTGCTGTTGCTTGTGGCCCTGAGCCCCAGCCCCACATTCTCTGTTGACCCCCCTTGCCTCAGCCGTCCAGGACGGCGGGGAGCTGGCAGCCCGTGGGGTTGGGATGCCCAGGTTGGGGCCTCGGAGGCCTCAGCTCCCCTCGGCACCGGGCGGCACGCCCGCCCTGCCTCCCTCTGGGAATGGTCAGTCCTGCCACGGCCGAGCGTGCTCTTGGGGGTGTCGGGAGCTGGGAGACCTGGGTCCCAGGACACACCCCAGGCCAAGTAAGGCCTTCCTGTTCTCATCTCGGCACGCGCTGTCCGGAACTTGCTGTCCCCACCACCAGGCCTGCCGGGATGACCCTGGATCCATGGCCGTAGGGCCTGGCCACAGCCCGGCCCCGTCCTGACCGCCTCTCAGTCATGTCTCCACGCCTTCCACATGTGACCTTGGGCATGTGACCTTGGATAAGCTCCTCCTCCTGGGGACCTCAGACCCGTTGATGGGGGTGTCCCTCGTGGCCAGCAGTTGGGCAGGCACTGAGCAGATCCCGTCTGAGGGCACAGGCCTCACTCTAGGTACCGAGCAGGGGGTCACTGAGAGGACAGGATAATCACATGTGTCCCCCAGAATTCCAGGAGCCTCCCTTCCTCATGAGAGTTTCCCCCTACACTGTAGGGAGACCCCAGCCCACGGGACAGGAGCCATCACTGTGCCCACCTGGGGCTTTCTCCAGGAGAGCATGTCTGTGCACATGTGTGTTCATGTGTGCATGCGAGTGTATCGTGTGCATGTTGCAGATATGTGTGTGCACGTATGGGCGCGCATGCGTGTGCAGTGCACGTTTGTGTGTGCACGTGCAGTGCATGTGTGTGCGTGCTTCGGGGCGCAGGACATAGAGGGAGCACAGGGGGAGGGCACCTCCATTCTTGGGAAGCCTTGGAGGTTCAGGTAAGGCTTTCTCAGGCAGCCACCCTGCCCCCTCCCTGCAGGATGAATGGGTGTGCGCACCAGGCAGGGGCTGTAGGGCCAGCCTGGAGGGGCGTGGCTTAGCAGAGGCCCAGGGCAGGGGGTGGGCAGAGGCCCAGGAGCTTGAGTGTCTTCAGTGCCCGCAGGTGACTTGGCCTGATCAAGAGCTACGACCAGGCCTGGGGCTGAGAGCCGGTCATTGACCCCAGGGCCAGGCAGTCTGGGGCAGTGGGGTGGGACGAAGGGTGACAGTGTCTCACTCCATAGTTACCTGGGGTCTGTCTGTCTCTCTTGTGAAATGGAGGTGATGACCACCTCGCCCTCTGTGGGGGAGCGGGTGAGGGTCTGTGCCCCCTTCCAGGGGGCCTCCTTCCAGCCAGATTCCCCCAGGCCCTGTGCCCGGGCGGGGTGGGGAGGGGCAGGAGGAGCGGATGGGGGGTGAGGCCTGCTATGGGGCTGGCCTGGCAGGTGTAGTGGCCAAGGTGGGCCTCTAGGGCCCCAGCCCTGCCCCGGCGCCCCTCCCAGCTCCAGGGCATGTTGGGTCTGTCTGCTCCCATGTCTTTGCTATGAGTAGAACATGACCCTGGGGTCCCTTAGGATGCCCCACAGGTCAGCCAGGGGGCACTGGGGCCTGGCTGGTGGCCACGGGGAGAGGCAGTGGCTCTCTCAGGGCCCCCTGGCTCTTTGCCCATGGACCAAGACCCACCCTCTCCTGACCTCTCCTCGTGGCCCCACGCCCAAGGTCACCCAGATGGGCTGTCCTGGGCCTATGTCGGGGCCCCTGTCAGAGCTGCCCCTGCCGGCCAGGTGACCAGGCTGCCCAATCTGCCATGGCCCCGGAGGCATCTCTGTGGCTCATGGGGCACCTGAGCGGGAAGGCCAGGCTCCCGGGGGCTGGGAGCTCAGGACCGGGGGCCCCGGGCAGCCGCTCCTGCCTGCTCTCCCAGCCCCCACCCGCCTGCCCACCCCTGGGCTGTCCTCAGTACCACGGGCGCCCACCGCGCCCCTCCCCCGCACAGCCTTTTCCCAGGACACACAGGCGGGCACTGTTCAGAGGGCCGAGCAGGACAACAGAGCGTCTTTGGTGGCTGGTGTCTGGGGACGCCATTGGCAGCCGGGGGTGGGTGGGGAGGGGATGCGGAGGCCGGCCTGGTGCGGGGAGGAGGGTCAGCAGGATGGACTGAGGTGAAGCTGGAGCACGAGGGGCAGCTCCCAGCCCTGCCCTTGTCAGTGGGGAAACCGAGGCACCGGGGCTCCTGACCGTGGGGCTGGGGCGCATATGCGTGGACACACCTGGGCGGTGGGAGGTGGGCGCAGCGTCGCTCGGCTGATGGTGACCCCAGAGCCTCGATGTGGGGTCCACACTCCTCCTACCTCGTGGTGGGCCCACGAGATTAGCAAGGGGGGTCCTTGAAAGACAGAAGACCTGATCCTGGTGCACGGTCCGTGCGTGGTAAATAGCAGTCATTGTCACCCTTTCTCCTGGACGTCGCTCGGCCCTCATCCTCACCTGGCGTGGCTGGCTCGTTCAGGTCCTCCACCTCCACTGTCACCCCCTCCTTTTTCCGGTGGCCTCCAGCCATCACCCCAGGGCCACTGCAGGCTGTGAGGCCATGTGGCGGGGGTGGGGCAGAGGCTGGCCAGAGGGATGTGAGCCACACACCAGGAAGAACTTCTCAGCAGCGAGGGACGCTGGGCCCTGAGGAGGTGGCAGGAGGGGCGGGGTCCCTAGGGAGCTTGGGGGCTAATTGGCTGCTGTCCCTGGGAGCCCAAGAGGGCCGTAGCCGAGGAAAGCCGCAACGACCCAGGCTGGGGTGTGGGGGACCCGTCACCAGACCAGCGGCCTGTGGTTTGGGGGTGGGGGGAAACAGTCACCCTGTGAGAACTCAGGAGAGAAAGGACCAGTGACTGCACGGCCCCCAGCACCGGGTCAGCACCCACTGGCCTGTCCCAGCCCCTCCCCTTTGGCCGGCAGGCTCAGTGCCCAGGGGAGGTCTGGGCACTGAGTGTGGCCGAGGGAGGAGTGTGAGCCAGCCCAGGAACAGAGGGCCCCTGGTGTGAGCCAGCCTGCGCTCGGCATGGCCCTCGCCCCCCGAGGCCCTGCCTTGGCTCCTTGGGGCTCCGGCCTGGCCACCGCACGCTCTGTGAACGGTCCCCGCCAGCAGCGCCTCCTCCACCGGCCATGGTCTCCCCGCCACTGCCCCGCACATCCCTGTGCCGCTGAGCCCAGCTCTTCTGCTGCCGTGTGACCTTGGGCAAGCATGCCACACACGTGCACACACGCACGCACACGTGCACACACGCCTGCTCCCCCACCTCAGTGAGGGTTCCCACCACCCTGTGCCCACTTGTCCAAGCCGGCAGTCTGGTCATCTCTATGACCCTGTGTCCCCTCTAACTGCCCTCTCGGCCCAGACACCACCTCCCACCCCACCTCCGCTCTCCCTGCCTGCCCCTCCCCCAATAGTCCTAAGGACCCTGCCCCCACTTACCCTAGGCCCCCACCAGGCACTGCCCCTCTAGACCACCCTGGTGCCAGTTGGGATCAGGACCTCCCCTCATGCCCCTGCCCGTCTCAGGCCTGACTGCCCAGGCCCAGGATGGACTCAGCTGGTCAGCCTCCCTCAGGGCGGCGTGACCTGGGGCCCGGCACTGGTGCGTCCGGGCCTGCCCAGCACTCTGCCCTCCTGGGCCTGCCTTGGCAGTGGGAAGACTCAGAGGGGCCTCTGAACCACTGATCCCCTCGCTGGAGGGCATCAGGCAAGTGGTTACGAGCACAGAGGGGCCTCAGCCGCTGGAGAGGGTTCGGGTCTGTTGGGGAGGGCCTGGCGTAAGTGGCCGCTGGCAGGTGCAGGAGCTGTCCGTGCTGACAGCCTCGGCCTCCTGCCCAGTTCCTCCCTGTGACCCAGCCAGCAGAGGCAGGGCCAGGCCGGTTACGTGGTGCTCAGACGCGTAGCTGGGACAGCCTCTGGCCAGCAGAGCCCGGGCCTTTGGCAGCTCGCCAGAGATGTCCTAGAGGTGCCAGGGTGCCAGGAAGTGACCTCAGCCATGCTGCTCCCCTCCCATCGTGGCTCTCTGGGGGCCCTTGTGGTCCCCTCTGTGGGCCCAGGGCTGCCAGGGACCTGCGTGAGAACTCCAGGCTGTCTTCTGGCCCCAGGCATCCGTTGAAGGCTCACCCCCAGAGCATTGGTCCTGGGGGTGCAGCTGCCCGAAAGAGCTCTGGGCTCTGCCCTGCCCTGCTGCTTGCCCAGCCCCGTGGCTCCTCCCACCTCCTCATCGTCCAGCTCCGAGTTGTCCCCTCCATGCTTGCTGCACAGCCCAGCTGGCCACCTGGGCCTCTCTCCCCTGTCTCCTGAGCACCCTCCCTCTGCCTCCGCCCCCGCCGCCGCCCCAGCCCGCCAGCACCCCCCTTGCCTGCCCCCAGACCTGCCCCTGGCTGCTAAGGTGGCCTTTCAAGGGGCAGTTGTGACTGAGATCGCAGGGGCAGTGCCGTCCTGCTCTGACCCTCACAACCACCTCTTGCCCACTGTGCAAGACACAGCGGGCAGGCCTCATGCTCAAGGAGTGGAGTGGGCCGGCGACCATGAGGGCTCATCCTCATCAGGCAGGATGAGGCCCGGGTCCGGTTCCGGTTCTGTTTCCAGCTGTGATCAGTTTCCGCTGGGCTGAGTCCCCGGGCCTCTCAGGGGCATTAGGGCGCTGGGTCCCAGCCTGCAGGAAGGGAGGGACGCTGTAGCCGGGCCAGCTCACGTGAGCTTGGGAGCAAGCACACTGTCCCCTCTGCGTGGTCTGGACGGGAGGGACAAAGGGCTTCCTGAAGGTGGAGGCCAACTGTGGGGCTGCCCAGCTCAGCCCAGAGGCACCAGGATGAGAAGCTTGCAACACCCCTCCTCCTCCAGAGGGCTGGGTCTGGCCGTGCTGCCCCTGGTGGCCCAGACCGCTACCCAGCCTTCTCCCCACTGGGGTCCCTCCCCGTCTCTGGGTAAACCCCAGCCCAGCCCTTGCCCTCAGCTGAGCATGAGGCTTCACCCCCATTTGACAGGGGAAGAAACTAGGGCGGGAGGCAGGGGACTTGCCCGAGGCCGCGCAGCACGAGGGGGCAGCCGGAGTCCCAGCTCCCGGGTCCCGCCCGCGCTGGCTCCCTGCTCCGTGTCCAAGGCCCACGCAGGAAGGACGCCAGGAGGGACTGCAGAACGGTGACCGACCTTGTGTCGCCGGCCAGCTGGACCTGGGCAGCAGGAAGCAGCGAGCCCCCGCGGGCAAGCGGCCAGCCAGTGCGTGGTCAGCGGAGCGCTGGCGCCGGGCGACCAGGCGGCTGCTGTCCCTCACCCGCCCACCGGCTGAGCTGCCGCGGGCCCTGGATGGGCAGCCCTGGCTTCCTGAAGCCTGGACGGCTCCTCCGTGTCCCTGCTCTCTGCCCACACCCGCCTGGAGTGGCCTGCCTGTCCCCGGGGCGTGAGCAGCGGGAGCGCACAGGGTGGGGGTCAGCCCGGGGCTGCCAGTGTGGGTTCCCCAGCCCCCACACCATGACCTTGGGTAAGTCACTCAGCCACCCTGAGCCTCAGCTCCCCATCATGAAATGGGGGTTAACAGCTCCGGCCCCCGCAGGCTGAACTGGACTCGGACAGTTGTAGGCGACTTGATGCCCCCAGCCTTCCCTGCCCCCCGACAATCGTGGGGCCCAAGGGCAGTGGGTCCCCATCACAGAAGGCGGGGGAGGGCAGGAGAGCTTAAGGGGCTGCAGTGACAGGCGTGGCAGGGGACAAAGGAGGAGGGGTGGGTGTCAGTTACAGCCAGACCACAGCTGACCACCCCCACCCACACACCTCAGTTCTGTGAGGAGGCTTGCTGGGGCAGGGGTCTCTGCCCCACCACCCTGTGGTGAGGCTCAGAGGCTGAGGGGTGCCAGCGGCCTCATCCCCCACGCCCCAGTCCCTTCCTGTCATGTTGCAAGAAGTAGGTAGAGGCGGGGGGGAGGCCAGGTGCCCCACCAGGGGCTGGTAACGGACGCAGGGGGGTGGATGCCATGGTGGCCATGAGGAGGTCAGTGAGCACAGCAGGCCCTGGGCCCTCGGGAGCGCTCCAGGCTGGGCACAGCCAGGGCCCGCATGGCACCCAGCCCTGGACACTGCCCAGCACACCCTGCCCGGGCCTGGGTGAGGAGGGGGCCTCCAGTCCCCCCCTGGCTGGGCCCCTGCCCCTGCAGGTGGACACACTGGACGGTGGCAGATAGACAGGTGGACAGAACAGGTGGCCAGCAACAGCACCAGGGCCTGTGTCGGCCGCCCAAGCCCGGCATGGGCACTGTCCCCAGCGAGCTCACGCTCCTGGTCTCCTTGGGGACATCGCCCTGACCGCTTCTGCTCTTTCTCCTTCAGCCACCGCCAGCGGCCACTGGGCCCTGGACCTTAGGAGCCATTGCCCCCTTGGCCATCTGAAGAGCTCTCCTGCTGCCCTCACTCGGAGTGCCTGGCCCGGCCCCGGCCCGGCCCGCTGGGCGCCGGACCCTGGCATGTCCAGGCCTGGCCGGATCCTGCCTGCCCAGCCCGCGGAACCCCGGCGGCCCCGCGAGCTAGGATGAGGGGCCAGGCCGCCGCCCCAGGCCCCGGCTGGACACTCCGGACGCTGCTGCTGCTGCCGCCGCTGCTGCTGCTGGTGCCGGGGGCAGGGCGGCCGGGGGGCCCGGGGCGGAGCCGTGCGCCACGCTGGTGCAGGGCAAGTTCTTCGGGTTTCTCCGCGGCCGCTGTTCCCGGCCAACGCCTCCCGCTGCTCCTGGACGCGCGCAACCCGGACCCGCGGCGCTACACGCTGTACCTGAAGGTGGCCAAGGCTCCCGCGCCCTGCCGCGGCCCCGGCCGCGTGCGCACCTACCAGTTCGACTCCTTCCTGGAGTCCACGCGCACCTACCTGGGCGTGGAGGGCTTCGACGAGGTGCTGCGGCTGTGCGACCCCGCGGCGCCGCTGGCCTTCCTGCAGGCCGGCAAGCAGTTCCTGCAGATGCGGCGCGACGCGCCGGCGCCCCCGGGCCCCGGCGACGACTTCTCCGTGGAGTACCTGGTCGTCGGCAACCCCAGCCGGGCCGCCTGCCAGATGCTGTGCCGCTGGCTGGACGCCTGCCTGGCCGGCAGCCGCAGCTCGCACCCCTGCGGCATCATGCAGACGCCCTGCGCCTGCGTGACGCCGGCGACCCTGCCGCGGGCCCGCCGGCCCCCCGCGGGGACGTCTGCCTGCGGGACGGAGTGGCAGGTGGCCCTGAGAACTGCCTCACCAGCCTGACCCAGGACCGGGGCGGGGACGGCACTCCAGGTGAGTGACCGGCCGCGAGAGGACCCCGAGTGGCTCTCCGGGCCCAGGGTGGTGGGGCAGGGTCTTCCCGCAGGACTGTCCTGGCCCCGCCCCTGAGCAGGCCGCTGGGGAGCTGGCGGCAGGGGGCACTGAGGGTGGGCGGCCTGGGGGCTCCCCGCTGGCCACCAGGGCCCGAGTGGTGCCTGGTTAGGGAGCTGGTCAGTGAACGGAGGGAGGAAGGAGTGAACCACAGGCCTGATCTCTCAGGCGGGCGGTCTCAGGCGGAGTGGTCCGGTGGGTCGGCGGGCCGCCGTGGCTGGTGGCGGGGTCTGCGGGGGACCTCGCGGGGTGGGGGCCGCGTGGGAAAACGTGAGCAGAGCGGGCCTTTGGAGGTGCGGGCAGGAGGTGAACGTTGGGGACCGGGTGTGGTGCGCTCGTACACGTCGTCTTCCGGCCGTTGGTTTCTGAGCTCCTGCGAGGTATTCTAGGTGCCAGAGGCCCCGGTGGGGGGACAGCCGACACCCGGCCGCGCCCTCACGGCTTTGCTGGGGCAGCGGTGGGGGCGGCGAGGCGGAGGAAGGCACCATGAAGGCATCTTGGGGACGACACAGGGGAAGGTCGCTGCACTGGTGGTCGGGTCGCTTGGACCAGGGCCTTGTCTGAGGCTGCAGAAGCATGGGTGACAGGAGGGCACTGCAGGCCGAGGGCAGGGTGAGGCTGGCAATGGGCGCGTGCTCAGTGGCCAGGGGCCCTTAGCCGGACGGGGTGCTGGGCAGGGCTTGGGGGGCGCAGGGGCAGGGGGCAGAGGCCCCCTTGCGGGACAGCCAGTTTTCCGGGAGCATCTGAAAGGCTAGGATGGTGGCTGGGATGGGACAGTGGCCGGGGACAGCCTGTCTCAGACCGTGAAGGTTGAGATACCAGGTGGCAGCCAAGCACGCATGCCCGGCGTCCAGGGGCCAGGCAGGGCTGGGCGTCCCAAGCTGAGTGGGTCACCGCGGGCTGGGCCACATTTTCAGGGCCCTTGCCCCTCCCTGAGCCCGTGAGGCCGATGGGCTGCTTCTCGGAATAACGTCTTCGAAGGCGTGAGCTAAGCCTGCAGGGTACAAGAAGCCCAGTGAGTCTGGAACCCAGTTCTATGCACGGCCCCTGGCCCTGGGTCCCAGATGAGAGGCCTCCGGGAGCTGTGAGCAGAGCTGGAATAGAGAGGAAAGGGGGCGGGCCAGTGGGGTGTCCGGGGAATCAGTGGAAAATGCCCCTTCGAGATGAGGGGACGTCAGCTGTGTCAGCTGCCAGCAGAGGGTAGCAGCCTGGAAGGGCCGACCTTGGGGCTGGGCAAAGTGGATGTCACAGTGACCTTGGCTTGGGTGGCTTTCGAGGCGCGGAGAAGAGGTTGGTGCTGGTTTGGCATGCTCAGCCGCTCGCCGGCGGTCACCTGCCCCCTGAGCCTCCTTTCTGCATCTGCAAAGTGCTGAGCGCTTTGTGGGACGGCGCGGTCACTTCGGAGATGCGGGCCCTGGAGCCCGGCCCGCGCTGGCACCCGTGTGCCAGAGCCGGCCTGGCGAGCACCGCGGGCGGTGGCCGTGCTGGGAAAGGCACAGTGCTGCTGGGGACCCTGGACCAGAGGGGCGGGAGGGCGGGGCTGGCGTGACCTGAGTGTGATGACGGTGGCAGAGCGGCTGTGCCCAAGGCAGCTGCAGCCCCACGCCCTGCGACCGCCGACCGCGTGCCCTGGGCCTCCCCGCCGGCCGGGCCAACGCGCACCAGAGTTACGGGAGGGCTTCGAGCTCGCTGCTGTAACTGCGGGAGGTGTCCGGGCCCAGGGGGACCGTCCAGGACGGGGAGGGGCCCCTGCAGGCGTCCAGAGGGAGCCGAGAGGGAGGAGGGGGCCTGGGCGTGGAGCCGATGGACTCGCTGGTGCAGAGCCTGCGGCTGTGGAGGAGCGGGGTGGCCCTGAGTGAGGGCGTCCACAGGGGTGGAGAGGCTGGGTGGGAACGCGGGGCAGGACCGGGCTGGAGAGGCACTCAGTGTGAGGGGCGCACGGGTCCCCCCGGTGGAGTGTCCTGTGAGCCCCAGGACAGGACCAGGTTCGGCTTGAGGCCCAACCTGATCTGGAGCGGCTGTGGCCCGGGCCCAGTCCCCCCAGCCCTCGTCTTTGAAACAGAAGGGGCACAAATTCTCCTCTCATCAGTTACCACGAGGAGCGAGCAGTGAGGCGAACATGTCTGAACAGAAGCAACGCGAGTGACGAACCACGAAATCTTCCTTTACTAGCAGCGGAAACCTGGGGGGCGGGAGGCCGCGACGGAGGAGGTGCTGGGGTGGGGGCTGCGGTGTGGGGGTGGGAGGGGGGGCTACGTAGTCGGGTGGCGTGGAGATTCTAAAAGCAGGGACAGCTGGTGGAGGTGCTCAGGAGGGGTGCGTGCAGGTGCGTGTGAGTCCATGCATCCACCGGCCCGAGCGGTACGTGTATGTGTGTGTGCATCATGTGCATGTGCGCGAAGGTGGCACATACACATGTGCACACTGGCACGCAGTACACCGTGTTCACATGTGAGCATGTGTGTGTGCAAGGGTGGTGTGTACGTGTGTTAATGCATGTGTGAGCACAGTTGTGGCATGTGAGGCATGTGGGTGAGCACGTGTGTGCACAAGGCGGTGCATACACAGTCCATGCGTGTGAGCATGTGATGCACAAGGGTGGTCATACACATGTCCATGCCGTGTGAGCATGTGCATGGTGCATGTGCATGTGAATGTGTGTGAGCACGTGTGTGCAGGCATGGTGCATGTGTGTTAATTGTGTGAGGGCACATGCGTTGTGTGGGTGTGGTGTGTATGCGTGTGAATGAGTGAGCACGTGCGTGCGTGTGGGCGTGGTGTGTATGTGTGTCACTGTGTGTGTGCATGTGTGTGCTTTGAGGCTGGCTCTGCACAGGCTGTTTTCAGTGATCTCGACAACGCACAATGTAGGGGCCACGTGGCAGGGGCAGGCGGCCTGGCGGGAAGGCGATCTGAGCCGGGTCGGCCGGCAAGGTGACAGGGGGCTGGTCCGCGCCGGGCAGGGCGGGGCAGAACGTGTCGTCCAGGCCTCAGGCCCCAGTGCCCGTGTCCTGGACCCAGAATGCTCCCGGGACCCGGGACTGAAAGGGTGTTAGTGCCCGGGCAGCGGCCGTGTTTGGGGCGTCCCCCTGCCCCTGAAGCAGCCGCGGACTGACCAGCTTGCTCTCCCTGGCCCCTCACCGAGGCAGCCTCCTGCCGCTCCGGAACGCCTTGTCCCAGGCCCCCAGGGCTCCCTCCCTGAAGTCCTTGCTTAGACGCCCCTTCTCGGCAGGCCCTCCCCAGACTGTGCCGTTTAAAAGGGAAAACAGCCCCTGCCCGGCTCTCCCTCCCTCCCTCTGTCCACTCAGGGGCTGCCTGTGCACACCCTCGATAAGCCCTCGTATTTGTGGGGTCCCTGCCTGAGTCTCTGTCCCGCTAGGAAGTAAGCACCACGGGGCAAGGGTTTGCCCACTCACTGGCATAGCCCCCATGTGCGGAACAGTGCCTGGCATACAGCAGGCGCTCATAGATGCTTGAGCAGAACGAAGCATTAAGGCAGCGGCCAGAGCCACACAACCGGCCAGGGTCAGGCGGCCACAGAGCCAGCTTGGCCACTTGCTGGTCCTGCCTGGAGCTTCTCCTGCACTGAGCTCGGTTGGGAGGGTCATGTGCACACGTGGACATGTGTGTGGCTGCAAGTGTGTGGGGGGGAGGGGGAGGCACGAGGACCACGAGCCACTGCAGTCACTCAGACAACACACGGCCTAGCTGGCCAGGCGCCGGGCCTCAGATCAGGCCCGCTGAGCCCTGTGCCAGGGAGCATCAGGCCCTCACGCCAGCCAGGGGAGGCTGGGACGGGCATGTCTGTCCGTCTGCTCCCCGAGAGGGCCGTGTGCAGCCACGCCAGGGAACGGAGCAGGCGGCCCAGGCCAGCCTGTGGCCCATTTTCAGACCTGCCCCCCCCTCCCCACCGCCCGGCCTGTCCAAACACCACATGGCCCCGTCACGCGTCCTGCTCGGCAGGCATTCCTCAGGCCAGAGCAACTGTCCCCTCTCCGCCCCGCCGCCCGCCCGGGCCCTCCCCCGGGGTCTCCGTGCCTCTCCCCCCACCCCAGTCTCTGCGTTTTTCTGCCTTTGGTGAGATGGGGCCATTTCTCTCAAGGGTGGTTTTAAATATTCATGTTTTAATTAAAGAATTTTATTGCAGAAGCGACATGTAAGATAATGAAAAAGTAGAGTCCTGGGGGCTGGGAACAGGCGTGTGTGTCTGTGTGTCCGTGACCCTGTGTGCATGGCCCTGCGTCTGTATATCCGTGTGTGTCCCTGTGTGCGTAACGTCTCTGTGTGTGCCTGCACGCGTGTACGTCCCTGTGTTTCCGCGTGTGCCCCATGCGCCTGCGGGGTCGGGGGAGGGAGCTGAGCTGGAGCTCGCGTGGGCACACCTGGGTGTGTGGCTCTGGGGGCGATGGCCGTGATGCTGGGCCCAGGGGCCGTGACCTGCCCACGGCCACACAGCTGGCACCACGGGCCGCGGGCCCCTGGGTGACACGCACCCCCAGCAGGGCCCTGGAGACCCCGCCTGGGAGGAGGCCCGGAGGGGCCTCAGCTCTGGGGTCTGCGGGGTGAGGACAGAGGTTGGCCTGGCATGTGAGGGCAGGCTCCGGGCGGACGGGCTGCATCTCCGAGCCCTCGAGGCGGCACAGGAGGGACAGGAGGGTCCCTGCCAAAGGCGTCGGGCAGATCACCTTCTTGCACAAGGACCAGTTTAGGAAAATCTGGAAAACAAGGTTCCGTCTCCACCGAGACGAGGCCCTCTCAGAGAGCAGGTGCGTCCCCATGACCATGATGCACACTCACACGCCATCGCCCACGAGAAATCCAGAGGGAGGGCTGAGACCCCTCGCCGCCGGGCTGCCCTTGGCCCTGTTTGGGTCCCACGTCCCAGGAAAATGGGAGAAGGGTGTCGGCCGAGCAGCCGAAGCCCAACCACGGGAAGGCACTTGCCGGGTCGCCCGGGCGAGGGGCAGAGCCGGGGCGGAGTCTGGGCCTCCAGGCTCATAGCAGGACACCATCCTTCGGACCTGGAGAAGGAAGGGAGCAGCAAGGACACGAGCCACCCTGCAGACAGGACCGAGCCAGCCAGACGCGCAAGCCTCGATGTCCCTCCTGGGAACCGGGGCGGGGCGGGCCTGCTCACAAGACCTGCCTGCGGCTGGAGGAGACGTACCTCACACAGGTGCTTGGAGGCGCTCTCCTCGTCCTCCTTACCTGGAGGTGGCCAGCCTCACCCGAGATCGCTGTGACCTGCTGCAGCTGGGCTGGCCGCTGGCCCCCCGGCCCGGACAGTGGGAGCAGGCTAGGGCCGGCTGGGGAGGGGCCGGCCTGGGGCATGGGACGAAGACAGGCTTCGGAGCTGCCTTACCCCTGGCCCCCCCATTCCCACTCGGGGGGCTCAGAGGAGGGTGTCTGGGACAGACCCTAACTTGGTGGGATATGGGGCAAGGGTCCTCACGGGAGCTGGACCTGGCTATGGGTGCCTGGGGAGTCCAGCACGGCAGGTGGGGGGGGGGGGCGGGGAATGGGCTACCTGATGGACTGGGGAGACCTCTGCTGGAGGCGAAGGGAAGTGCACAGTCCCTGTCTGAAGGGGGCCCCTCAGACACCCAGGAGCAGGAGGGCCTGCCTCCCCCAGTGCCCCCATCCTAGCCAACTTGGGGTACAGACGGGGAGGTCAAACCTCCAGGCTGGGGCATCAGGGTGCGAAGGAAGTGGGGAGACCCCCTGCGCACCCTCTCTTCTGGGTGGCCAGGCAGCCTCGAGGCCATTAATTGGTTCCATTCATCCTGTAATGAGATGGAAATGAAGCTTCCAGACAGAGGGGCATTGAGCTGGGGAAGAATGGTGGCTTCTTCCTGGGCCTGGAGGGCAGCGCACCCCCGGCCCTGCCCACTCCTCTGCTGCCCCCCGAAGCCGCCGCGCAGCAGAGGGCGGCCGCAGGCCTCCGTGCCCCGAATCACGGCCCGCACGGCCTCCGAGCGAGTCTGCCTGTCGTGGCCACGTGTTTATCCATGTCAGCGCTGGGTGGGCACACGCATGAGACAGACAGACGACGGTGACAAACACGCGGGGGCCGTTGCCCGGTGGTCGTCAGGGGCGGCGGCGCGGGCAGCGGGGCCCGGTCTGTGACGGGGGTCGGGGCTCAGGGCGCGGCGGGGACCAGGGGCCCCGCGTCTGGCTCGGAGGACAGTCTGCAACGGGGGTCAGGGCTCAGCGCATGGCCAGGGCCGGCATGGGCCTGAGGGCGGTCTGTCCTCAGCGGCCCCTCTCCTCTGCCTCTCCCCCCATCTTCGCCACCTGGGTCACCAAGGTAACCAGCCCTGAAAGGGTGGGTGTTTCGGCAGCTGAGGCCTAACCTGAGTCTATCCTGGAAGCCTGAGCGCTGCAGCAGTTGCCATGGCAACCGAGTGGCATCCTCGCATTAGCCTGGCTTGGACACCCTCCCTCCCACCCACTCGGGCTTCCGCGTGGGAACCGGGCTGGGCAGCAAGGGGCGACAGGCGGGACGTGCCCACCCTGACCCCGCCGCCAGGCCTGTCTCCCTGGGCTCCGGTCCACTCCACCCTTCGCCTCGTTGTCACACGAGGGGGTGGCTTCGGCAGGCGAGCCCGCCGAGGCTCGGGGCGCAGGGCGGGGGCCTGTGGTCCGTCGTGGTGGACAGCCCCGGTCCGGGGGCACAGGACCGCCTCTGGGACCCACCGCCGGTTCCAGTGCCCGCTCCTTCCGGGGAGCTTGGCCCCCCTGTCTGCGTCCCCACATGCCGTGGTTCGTGGCTGAATCACCCGGGGTCGGGGGGGGCACGTGAAGTGGCAGCAGCAAAGGCCCACGACCCGGCAGCCTCGCTGTGACCCCGCCCGTCCCGTGCATGGGGACACCTGCAGGCGGTGTGGGGGCCGGGTCTGCCCCGTGCCTGGGCGGCCGGTGACAGCCGCGGACGACAGGGTGGCGTCCACGCAGGGTCCTCCGTGCTCACAGCTACTCAGCACTGAGATCCTCTGCGCCCCTCAGCGCCAGCTCCCCGCAGCCCCTCCCGGGTGTGGCCTCCCTCCAGCGCCCCGTCTGCCCCACGCCTCTCCGAGCCTGCTTCCTCCGTGACGCAGGGGGTGAAATGCTGCCTCCCGGGATGGACGGGACTTCGTTTCTGGGTGTTGGGTGCCTGGCACAGAGTGAGGCCCAGGGGCGGCAGGGGGTGGTCGGGGCACCCCTGCCCTGGGCTGCTTGGGCAGAGAGGTGACTGACGCGTGAGGGCCTTGTGCCCAGGCCCAGGGAGGGGCTCAGAACCGGGTCCCGCGCCCTCCGAGCAAGGGTCCATGCCAACGGCAGCCCCGCCCACATTCCGCGGCCCTGGCAAGTCCTCCCCCAGCCTCGCGGCACACCTGGGAGCCACACGTGATGCGTGCGACGCGTGTGGCACGTGTGAGTGTGGGACAGAGCGGGGCTCACGCCCGCTGGCCAAGGTGGAGCCACTAAGGTCTGCGCCAGCCCCTCCTGCCCGGTCCCTGTGAGGTGTGCTGGCCCGCCCACCAGCCCCATCCCCTGCTGTGCGGGTGACATGGGCCTGAGGGGAGGGAGGGGAAGGCGCCCCTCCCGCTCTGTCCCCACAGAAGAGCCAGGTGCCCTGTTCCTGCCTCCCATTCCTTTGCCCCTGGCGCCCCCTCCTGGTAGGTTCCCAGCCCCGCGTGGGGCCAGGAGGAGGGGGCCCTGGCCCCTTGGAATGGCCCCCCACAGTCCATAGACACTGAATCTGTGGCAAATCAAAGTGGGGTCTCCGGGGCCAACTCCAACGGCAGTGACAATGCCCAGACCCATCCCTCTGACCACCTCGCCATCGACCCTCCAGCACCCGTCATGGGAAGTGGCACCCCATTGTCTCAGACGGGGGCGCGAGGCCAGGGTGGCATGGACATGGCCATCCCACGGCTGGTGGGTTGTGGGGCCACCACGTGAGTCTGGTCCTTTGTTCCTGTTCTTGGGCCCACCCCTGGGATCTCCGGAAGTCCTCATCCTCACCCAGCCACAGACAAGCCGTGGCTGTGAGAGGCCCGCGTCTGCCACGCCCTGTGTGACCTGCGCTTGGCCAGCCTGGCTGCCCTGCTCCAGCCCCGCGGGGCAGTGGCCCAGCTCCAGGGTGGGTCCCGGTGCTGGACTGTGGTAATGTCACTGGCTGTCTCCTGGCCGCCTCAGTAGTGGGTGGTGCTGGGTGCCGGTGCCGGACGCCTGCCTGGGCCTGGCCCATTATGGGTGCGGTGACGCCGTGTTCCGTGACTGAGTCTGCGCTGGCCTGCTTCGCTGGCAGTGCAGGGACCCAGGCATCCCTGAGGACATACCGGGTGGCAGCAGCCAGAGTTCCTTGCAGTGGGGGCCCTCTGGGTGGCCTTAAGCATGGCCTTTGTACAGAAGGCCTGGACAGGCAGCTGCTCCTCAGCCGATCAGTGCAGCCCGGAATGGGAGTGATGCCCCTGCGCCTTGTCCTCCGGTGGCTTCCCAGGCTTTTGAGGCTGTCCTGCTCAGTGTCCCTGGGAAACCAGGTTTCCCAAGGGGCTCAGACCCTCAGGCACGAGGTCGAGGTCTGGACTGTGGGGGGGCGGGGACAGAACCAGGTTGGACGAAGATCCATGAGGGGATGCAAGGGAGTGGCTGAGGTCAGGAGGGGCCTGGGGGCCGAGGTGGAGGCCCTTGTCCCCAGGCGCCCACGGCAGCCAGCGGCCAGGCCCAGGGGAGGCTCAGCTTGGCTAGGTCCTGGGTGCCCCGCTGGGCCACTGGGTGTGGGACCTTCCTCACCTGTATGTGAGGGTGGGGGACGGTGAGGAACCCGAGGCTCAGGCAACAGACTGAGGACCAGGGGTGGGGGATCCGGTGGGGCTGGGGGATCCGTGCCCAGGGAGCAAACCTCACCAAAGGGGCCTCTGCCCTCGCCTGACACCAGGACCTTGCAGTGCGGCCGCTGTGGAGGGCGGGGTGCATCATTCCGCAGCCCTCTGGGGCTCCGGCTTTGTACGGTGGGGACCTGGATCAGAGCCGGGAGAGACCCTGGCACAGGTGCCTGTGGACGAACTGTGGAGAGCACTGTGACCCCAGATGGGTGCAGGGGCAGTCGGGTGGACACCATGCCCCAAGGCCCTCCCCGGGCCTGACCTCTGCCTCACACTCCTCAGGACTTGCACCTTCCAGGCCCGCACTGGCCTCCTAGCTGACCCTCCACGGTGTCCTGCTGGGTCCCAGCCGGCTCTCACAGTGCAGGTCTCGCCCCTGGGCTGTTGTGACCCCACCCCTGCCTGGGACACCCCCAGAAGTCACTCTCTGAAAGACGCCCTATCTCATCACTGCTGCCCTGGCCTCTGACCCCTGCCCTCTGGCCCCACCAGGCGGCTGGAAGCTGTGGTCTCTGTGGGGCGAGTGCACACGGGACTGCGGGGGAGGTCTGCAGACACGGACACGCACCTGCCTACCTGCCGCGGGCGTCGAGGGCGGCGGCTGCGAGGGGGCTGGAGGAGGGCCGCCTGTGCAACCGCAAAGCCTGCGGCCGTGAGTGCGGAGGGGCGGGCCCGGGGCGGGCCGTGGAGGGGGAGACCTGGGTGGGGTGGGGCCAGCCAGGGGAGGACGGGGCCTGGGGGTGGGGCCAGGTGGAGGCCCGAGGCAGAGACAAAGGAGAGCCTTGAGGCAAGGCCAGGCAGGGGAGGGGCCGGGCCTGGCGGGTGGGCGGGGCTAGACGCGCGGGCGGGGACATGGGCGGAGCCTGGTCAAGGGCGTGGCCCAGGCCTGGTCCCGGCGGGGTGGCGAGCCGCGGAGGTAAGGGCCTGGGAGGAGGAGGTGGAACGAGGAAGCAGGTGGGACTGGACCGGGCTTTTTTCTCACCTGTGGACTGGGCACGTTGGGTGGTCGCCGCCTTCGCCCCCAGCCCTGGCCAGGCCCGCCCGCCCCAGCCGGATCCTGCCTCCCGGACGCGTGTTCTCAGAAGACTCTAATGACCTCATGCATATTTCAACTGCTCCCATAAAGTTAAATCAAGTTATAATGAGGCTGTCATTCTTCTGGCTGGTTTTTCCCTGATGAACTTTCTTGGGAGAGGAGTTCATCTCAAAATCTCAGGCGGGGAGGGCTCTGCGGTGTGGGGGGATCGGGGTCCAGGCAACAGGAAGCAGGGGTGCTGGTGGGACGCTGAGCAGGGAAGGGCAGCAGCCACTCAAACGTGCAGGTGACCCCTGTGGCCCCGGAGGAAAAGAGGAAGGGGCACAGGGAAAGGAAGAGGGGACCCACCGGAATGGCAGCCAGACGGGTTGGCGCCAGACCAGGAGCCCTGGTCCCAGGAATCCCAATCATCCAGTGGTGCTGCTGAGCCCGGCCCCACACTGGCCAGGGACTAAGGGACCCAGGGCCCCGAGCGAGGCTCCTGAGGGCCACGGCCTGGACGCTGACCCGTGTCCACCCTGCAGCGGCCGGGCGCACCAACTCCCGGAGTCAGTCCCTGAGGTCCACGGATGCCCGGCGGCGGGAGGAGCTGGGGGACGAGCTACAGTTTGGGTTCCCGTCCCAGCAGACAGGTGAGCTGCAGGGGTGGGCGAGGCTGGCGGGGGAGGAGGAAACCCGTGGGAAGTGGGGGACGTCGGTTTCACCGCACTAGGACTTTGAGCAAATAGTTCAAGTTATTAACTGCCGTTAATTATAAGAGGTGACTTTAATAACTGACCATAAATAGACCACTTTCTTGGGTGCCAGGGTCTCATCTCCAGGCTCAGTGGCTTTGGGTGAAATAGTGCCAGACCCCAGAGGCCTAGAGATGGCACAAGCCCAGCCCCACAGCCTTCCAGGGAAAAGGGAGGTCCGGGTTCAAGCCCCTTGGGCTTAAAAGGCCGCCTGGCGGCCGCCACCTGCTGCCCAGCAGGGGGCCCTCCTCTGGGGTGGGGGTCCTCCTCAGGGCCTGGCCACCGTCCTGGGTCAGAGGCAGCGGCACGCCTGTGATGCTGTAGGTCTGGGCCCGTAGGTGACCCCGCGGCCGAGGAGTGGTCCCCGTGGAGCGTGTGCTCCAGCACGTGCGGCGAGGGCTGGCAGACCGCACGCGCTTCTGCGTGTCCTCCTCCTACAGCACGCAGTGCAGCGGGCCCCTGCGCGAGCAGCGGCTGTGCAACAACTCCGCGGTCTGTCCAGGTGGGCGCGCGCCGCGGGGCGGGGCCTCGGGGGCGGGGCCTCGGCGCGGGGCCGGGCGTCAGGCCCCGGGGTCTCAGAGCTCAGCAGCGCCCTCGGGTCGCCCCGCAGTGCACGGCGCCTGGGACGAGTGGTCGCCTTGGAGCCTGTGCTCCAGCACCTGCGGCCGCGGCTTCCGGGACCGCACGCGCACCTGCAGGCCCCCCCAGTTCGGAGGCAACCCCTGTGAGGGGCCGGAGAAGCAAACCAAGTTCTGCAATATAGCCTTGTGCCCTGGTAGGTGAGAGGGAGGGGCCCAATGAGTCGCTGGCCAGGCTTTGCCCGGGGCCTGGCTTTGCCCAGCCCAGAGCCGCCTGCTGGGGTGCGCAAGTTGGAACCTCAGGCTGTGATCACGCGGGGTTGGAGACCCTAGAGCATTCTCGTCGGCGTTGGGGCGCTGGCCCTCGGGGGTGCTCACACTCATGACGCGGCTGCACGGCGGGGTGGGGGGCCCCAGCACTGCTCATGCTGCGTCCGGGTGTGAGCGCGCAGGAGGCCCTCGGTGTTCACGCTGGTCCCTGTCCCCTTCCTCCCCTGGGCCGGGCAGTGGACGGAAACTGGAACGAGTGGTCCAGCTGGAGCGCGTGCTCCGCCAGCTGCTCCCAGGGCCGGCAGCAGCGCACACGCGAGTGCAACGGGCCCTCCTACGGCGGCGCCGAGTGCCAGGGCCACTGGGTGGAGACCAGAGACTGCTTCCTGCAGCAGTGCCCAGGTCAGCGCCCCGGCCTGCGGCCTGCGCGGGGCGGCGCGAGCCTTGGGGGCGGGGCGGGGCCTGTGGGCGACCACGGGAAGTGGGGGCGGTCCCAGGGGGGGTGTCAGTGGGAAGTGGGGGCGGTCCCGGGGATCAGTGAGAAGCGGGGCGGTCCCGGGGGACAGTGCGCATGAGGCACGTGTTTCTCTGTACCACGCTGAGCTCTGCTTTCTCCTCCCGTGGTCTCGATTTCTTTTCGCCCCACGGCTCTGCCTCCCCTGTCCCTGTCCCTGTGCTGTCTGGCCCTCCCTGTTTTCCGTGTCTCCGTGGCCCCGTGGCCCCTGGACCTGCACCCCCATCGTCCCCGCCCGGCGTGCCCCGCAGTGGACGGGAAGTGGCAGGCCTGGGCGTCCTGGGGCGGCTGCAGCGTCACGTGCGGGGCGGCACTCAGCGCCGCGAGCGAGTCTGCTCGGGGCCCTTCTTCGGGGGAGCGGCTGCCAGGGCTCGCAGGAGGACTTCCGCCAGTGCAGCGCCCAGCGGTGTCCGGGTGAGCGTGTCCCTCAGCCCCGCCGCCGGGCTCAGGGGGCAGCTGAGGGGCGGGCGGGCTTGGGGCGGCTGCTGGCGGACACTTCTCCCTGTGACGGGTGCGTCCTGGAGGGGTCTCGGCCCCTTGCCCCCCTGCCGGCTCTCGGCTCCCCTTCCGGAACCTGCTCCCGCTCACTGTGTGTGGACCCCGCAGAGCCGCACGAGATCTGTGACGAGGACAACTTCGGCACGTGATCTGGAAGGAGACCCCGCTGGAGAGGTGGCTGCAGTCCGCTGTCCGCGAAACGCCACGGGTGAGGGCTCGCAGGCAGCGGGCGTGGGGGGCCCTGTCCTGTCCTCTCAGAGCTGCCTGTGGGGCCGTGAGAGGCCCCTGCAGGCCAGCCCTCGGGGCCTGTCGGAGCAGGGATGCACCCCTCCTGACCGTGGCCCCTGCTGGGTGACAGGGTTGTGGCAGTCCTCCAGGGTCACCAGCAGTGCCCGGTTCCCTGACCATTCCTGTCCCTAGGCACTGGGTCTCAGGCATGCCTGTGGTTAAGGCTGCCCACTACCTGATGCCAGTGTCCACCCATGGGTGGCGCTGTGTCGGGGGCTGAGGCTGCAGGCGTCACAGACCGCCCCGCTTCCCACTGACCTCGAGGCTCCACGGGAGGCCCCGGGCTGCACTTGAAGCCCCCACTTAGCCATGGACGAGTCTGATTCCGGGGCTGAGGGTCCGTCCAGAGGGCTCGGGCCTGGGAGTCGTGGGCAGGATTCCTGCACGAGCCGGGCGCCCAGCTGAGAAGTGGAGCCCGCGCTGACCCGCTGCCTCCCCAGGCCTCGTCCTGAGACGCTGTGAGCTGGACGAGGATGGCATCGCCTACTGGGAGCCCCCACCTACATCCGCTGCGTCTCCATCGACTACCGGAACATCCAGATGATGGTGGGCACCGGCCCCGGCCGCCCGCCCCACCCCTGCTGTCCCGACGGGCGCCCCCTGCCCCACGTCCTCGGACAGAACCCTGTGGACACGAGTCCATTATGGCCCCTGGCTGGGGGCTGCGGAGGGCTCTCGGGTGCGGGAGGTCCTTGGTCCCTGCCTCGACGTGTCCTGCAGGGTCACGGCACCCAAACTCCCCTGTCTCCCCAGACCCGGGAGCACCTGGCGAAGGCGCAGCGCGGGCTGCCGGGCGAGGGGGTGTCGGAGGTCATCCAGACACTGGTGGAGATCTCCCAGGACGGCACCAGCTACAGCGGCGACCTGCTGTCCACCATCGACGTGCTGAGGAACATGACGGAGATCTTCCGAAGGGCGTACTACAGCCCCACCCCTGGGGACGTGCAGGTGGGTCCCGGGGGGGGGGGGCCTGGGTCCCGGCCTCACGGAGCCCGCACAGGGCCCCAACGCCGGTGCAGCCCGAAGGTGCCCGTGTCCGCCCCTCGTCCCGCACAGCTCTGCCCCGGTCACGGGCCGATCCCTGCCTCATGTCGCAGGCGGAGCCCTGACCGAGGCGCCCCGTTCTCTGCTCACGGGCCGTCCTACTGGGCTTTCCAGAACTTTGTCCAGATCATCAGCAACCTGCTGGCGGAGGAGAATCGCGAGAAGTGGGAGGAGGCCCAGCTGGTGAGGACGCCGGCGTGGACGCCACAGCGGCCAGGGCGCCCCCCACGTCCAGGCCGGCCCAGGGGGCGGGGCCCTGGATTCAAATGCCAGCCCGGCCTTTACCGGCAGGCTGTGCGACTCCGAGGATGTCACTTACCTGTGCGACTCGAGGAAGCCGCCCTCCCGAGCCTCGGCTTCCCACCGAGGGACAGGAGCTCGGTGGGGGGCGGGAGGGGCGTGGGAAAGCGTGTCGCCTGCGTCGTCCTCCTCGGGGCTCAGTGTCCTCGTCTACGGTGGCAGTGGACACCCAGAGGTTGTGACCCTGCTTTCCAAGTCCGGTCCGGAGACCGCGGTGCTCAGGGCTGACCAGCCAGACCCAGAAATGGGACAGCTCAGGGGAGGCGGGAGGAACGCGGAGGCGAGCCTCTGGCTGCGGCGCGGGGTCCTTCAGTGACACCCGTGTTTAGCCCCGGGGCTTGGTGTCCTGGGCGGCGCAGCTCCCCACTGTCTTCGTGGCCCCTGACCTTACCCCAACCCTGCCCCAGATGGGCCCTAATGCCAAGGAGCTCTTCCGGCTGGTGGAAGACTTCGTGGACGTCATCGGCTTCCGAATGAAGGATTTGCGGGACGCGTACCAGGTGACAGACAACCTGGGTAAGCCCGCCCCATGCACTGCTGACCACTAGTCCCCGCCATGTACCACTGACCACCCCCGGCCATGTTCCACTGACCCCCCGCCCCTGCCACACCCCTGCTGTGCAGCCCTGGCCTGGGCCTTGCTGCCTCCCTTTGCTCGTCTGTGTGCACCTGTGTACACGGGTAGTGGCCAGACTCCCTCAGGCCAGCCTCCACGGTCGGTCAGTTCGTTCAGGTGCACAGATCTCAGGCTCTCCCAGAGGAGTCAGCATGGGCGTCAGACCCAGACGTGGTCCCGGAGACCTTGAATCTTGGGGTGCACCAGGAGCCACAGGCCACAGCCAGCCCCTCGGCGGCACCTCCCTGGGGCCGGGCGCCCACCTCACCTGTCACCCCCGGTGCCCTCCATGTGCTGGCTTTGGAGACTTTAAGGCAGGACTGTGCGGCCACCCCCTCTCTGTCAGCCACTCCCAGAGCGTCTGGTCAGAGGGGACTGGTCTCCACCCAGCTCCCGTGTTGACCGACCATGTGACGTGAGCCGGTGGCAGCGTTCACATCCTAAGAACGCAGGAGTGGCACATACAGGGACAGGGCGTACGGGGCGGGGCCGGAGAGGTGCCCAGGCCCTGGGCCGCGCAGGGAGGGGCGCCAGGGCAGGAGCCTGGCCGCGGGTCCCCTCGGAGCTGCGAGCACCCGTGTGACGGTCCTGGACTCCTAGGCCCCTCTGCGTCATCCCAGGGCCAAGGCTCCTCGTCACATAACCGCTCTCTGTCTCCTCGTCCCTGTCCATCTCTGCCGCCGCCTGCCTCCTGCCCCGCCACAGTCCTCAGCATCCATAAGCTCCCGGCTAGTGGGGCCACGGACATCAGCTTCCCCATGAAGGGCTGGCGGGCCACGGGTGACTGGGCCAAGGTGCCAGAGGACAGAGTCACCGTGTCCAAGAGCGTCTTCTCCACGGGCCTGGCAGGTGAGGGGCCCTCCCTGGAGACTTGGGCCCCAGCGTCTGAGGGCCTGCCCCGGGAAGGTCCTTCTGGAGTCTGGTCTGCTACCTCAAGGCCCAGGGTGCTGTCCACATTTTTCTGAGTGCTCCCAAGGCCACCCTCTTCTTCCAGGAAGCCTTCCCTGCCCTCCGGGTGCTGGGCAGGTCCCAGGAGATGACCTCTTCCTCACAGGGAGGGACAGGGTCACGCCTGGAGTCACACACAGGTGACCCTGGTTCCCAGAAGAAAAGCTCTGCCCTGTTTGCTCCCAGCTCCCAGGGGTCACTTAGGGGCACCTGGGCAGTCGCCCAAGCCCTTCGACTGCAGCGCTCTGCCTGGGCCCTCCCTGGGGTCGCACGCTGGAGCGGGGTCCAGGTGGGGGCGCGGGGGCGGGGAGGAGGGTGACTGGCATTTTCTTCCAGAGGCCGATGACTCGTCTGTGTTCGTGGTGGGCACTGTGCTCTACCGGAACCTGGGCAGCTTCCTGGCCCTGCAGAGGTGGGCGCCGCGGCACAGGGGAGGCAGGGCGCGGGGCATGGGGCGCGGGGTGCCGGGGGCTCCCGGACACGCTGACGCGGCTGCTGGCGCTGCCCAGGAACACCACGGTCCTGAACTCCAAGGTCATCTCCGTGACGGTGAAGCCGCCCCCGCGCTCCTGCTCACGCCCCTGGAGATCGAGTTTGCCCACATGCACAACGTGAGTGCCTGCGTGCGTCTGCGTGTGTGCGCTGCCGTCTGACCCCGCGTGTGCGTGTGTGGGGGGGAGGGGTGCTCACACTGCTGCGGTCTCACCTCAGCCTTGCAAAAGAGCTGCTCTCATCCCTGAGTGACAGGTGGGTAAGCTGAGGCTCAGAGTGGTGTGGTGACTTGCCCAGGTCACACAGTGCAGTGGTGTGAGGTGTCACGTCTGATGCCCCTGCCTGCGCCCCAGCCGCGGCAACCCTGGCCCCCGTCAGCTGCTCGCTCCCTGGGGAAAAGAGCCATCCCCTCTGAGAAACAAGTCTGCCCCAGGCCTCGGGCCCCTGTACCCTGTTCCTTGGAGCTCTCTGTAGGGCCCCAGAGGAGCCAGGCCGAGATGTCCCACGGGCCAGCTGACAGCTAGGAGCCCAAGGGTCACCTGGCTAGGACAGGCCAGCGCCAGGCCTCGGACCCCAAGCCGGGGCCGTGGAAAGAAGCAGGCCTGCTCTTTGCTGCCGTGTGGCCGTGGGCGAGTTGCTGGACCTCTCTGTGCCCTGACCCCCGTCCCATCACGCGTGAATGACAGGGTTGGGTGAGGACGAGGTCATGTCCACCAGTGAGGGCCAGGAAACCCCAGCATCACCAGTCCTGTCACCAGTGCTGGGACGCCGTGGCCCGCCGGACAGGGGTTTGCTGAGACCGCCCTCTGCCACCTGACCGCAGCCCACGTACCCTCTGGACTCCCAGAGGGTGTCGCCCGTTACCCATTTTGCATTAAGCTGGACTGGCCACCTGGCGCCCAGAGATGTGTTTTGGTCACTGCTGCCCCTGCCTGCTCAGAGAAGGGACGGGAGCAGCTCGAGGCCACGCCGCAGGGCGTGGAGCCGGGCCGCCCCCTCCCTGCTCCCGGCTCGTTTGCTGCTCCTGCAACACCACCTCTCGGGGGAACAGAGCAGGCGGAGCACCTGCGGGAGGGCTTGCCTGTGGGTGGGCCCTGCCAGGGACCCTGGGCGGGCAGGTGGCCCTGACTCCTCCCGCTCCCTCCAGGGCACCACCAACCAGACCTGCATCCTGTGGGACGAGACAGACGTGTAAGTCCATCTGGCTTTGCAGCCTGAGGGCCTCGCGGGGGGCTCACCTAGTGGGGGAGGGGAGGGGTGCAGCTGCTTGTCGCCACGGTGTCGGTGTCCCCCTCTGTCTGCGTCGCGCACGGTCCCCCTGCCTGGGTCTGGCTTTGAGGCAGCGTGGCGCCCACCCGGCCCGCCTCCACCGTTCCCAGGAAGGTCCACAGTCAGGGAGGAGAGAGGCACTGAGGCCAGCCCGGGCCAGGTGCCGGGCCTGCCCGCCGCACCTGGAGCAGGCAGACCCCTGCGGTTCAGGCCGGCAGATGCTCGGGGGGCACCGTGCAGCCCGGGTCAGCTCGGGTGGGGTCGGAGACCCAGGGCGATCAGGTGGGAAGCAGCGCAGGCCTCGGGGTCACGTGCCAGGTGTCTGCCCCGTGCCTGGCATGGGCGTGGGACTGGGCGGGCTGGGCTACGACGTGGGATCACAGGCCCCTGCGAGGGCACCCCAGGGCACAGCGTCCCCCCAGACCCGGCGAGGCAGAGGGACAGTGGGACGCCTCGCTTAGTCACACGGCGGAGCGTGCAGGGGCCGGAGAGCGGGAGCGGCCCCAGGAGAGGAGCCGGCTCGGGACTTCGGCGGGTGGGGCGGGAGGCCCGGCAGCTCCCTTTCTCGTGGGCCTCCCCCAAGGGGTCTGGCGTGCCCTGGGGAGGGTGGGAAGCTTGTCATGGTCACCGCCTGCCCACCTCGCCCTGGCACCAGCCCCCAGGCCTCCCTGCGCCCCTTCCCAGGCCGCTGGGAGGGTGGGCGTGCCCAGCCCAGGCCCCAGGCCAGGGGGGGTACGTGCAGCAAATGCCCTCATGCTCTGGACGGTGCAGTGATGAAGGTGCATCCTGGGAGGCCAGGAGGCCCTTGGAGTGGGCACGCTGGAGGACGAGTTCGCGGAGCAGGGGGCGGGGGGTGGGGACGAGGCGGTTCTGGGAGCAGGCAGGTGAGTGCAGGGGTGCGGGGGGGCGAGGCTGCGAGGGCGTGGGCTGGTTTGCGGGAGCCGCGTGTCAGGAACTGTGGGAGTTGTTTGGGGAATGGGATCATCATGCACCCACCAGTCCGTCGCTCTGTGGTTAGGAGGTCCTGGTCCTCGGCCTCCCTGACCCCAAGGCAGGGGACAGTCACTCAGGACCACGTAGGTAGACCCTGAAAAGGCTGGGTCATTCCACAGCTGGCCCTGGAGCCAGGCGCGTCTGACGGCAGTGGCCAAGAGGCCGTGTGGGGCAGGCCCGCGGACGCCTCTCAGGGCAGCTGTGCCCGGGGCGTCTGGGACGAGCATTCTGGCAGGAAGAGCAGGCGGCGTGCGGGCCCGGTGCCTGGCGTGTGCGAGGCCGCACCGCTGCCTGCACTGGCCCTTCCGGCTCTGGGCGGAGGCTGGGGCTGGGCTTGGGGAGAGCTAGGGGACCCGCAGCCCTGGGAAGCTGCTCCCCTGACGTTGGCTGCTGTCGACTGCTTTTCTCGGGTTTTGCAAGTGGCACAAGCTCTTCTTACGAAACGGGGCCTCGTAAAAGGAGGAAAGAATTTGAAAGGCGAGAAATCCATGTGCTCCAGGCGCCCGGCCATCGAGGTATCTGAGAGTTTTGCCTTTTCTTGGGGTACGGGTCCATCCTATCTGGCACAAGCCCCTCCCAGCAGACTAGAAACCCTCCCTGGGGGCTGTTCAAGGCTGCCCAGGCCACCAGGGGCCCCGGGTCGACCCACCCCGCCCGCACCGCAGGAGCCCGCGGGCTGCCTCTGCGTCCTCCAGACGGCTCTGCCGCGTTGCCGTGGTTTCCTGCTCGTCCAGGCCCCAGGCTGTTTTAAGCTCTCGGTAGTAAATGTTTTCTGGAAAGATGGGACCCTTCCCCTTCACGCTGCTGGGGCAGCAGGCGGTGAGAGGCCGGCTGGCCCCACGTGTGTCCAGGACACTGTCGCGTGGACCTGCGCTGTGGCCATTTGTCTGCGTGGCCTCCGGGGCCTCAGCTCTCTGGCCGCCAGCCAGTCCGCCTGCCTGTGGGGAGAGAGAGGGGCAGGTCGCGAGGAGGCAGCGGGGTCTGGGGGCTGCCCCCGCCACCATGGCCATGGTCCTCCACCTGCCCTTCCTGCCTCAGCTGTGGGTCCTGCCGCCCTGCTCCCCTCTGGGCTGTCGAGGGCTCTGCACCGGGGCCCCAGGGCCCCGAGCACAGCAGCGAGGTGCCCCCGGCCGTGCTCGTTTGAGGTGTGCCCAGGGCATTTTGCACTACAGCTCCCTGCTTGGCCCTGGGCACGGCCCTGGGGGCGGGGCTGCCCTGTCCCTGAGGCTCCCAGAGGCCCGCGGTCCAGCTGGATGTTCAGGGCTGGGGGTTGAGGCCTCTGGTCCAGAGCTGGGCAGCCTGGAGCCCCAGGGGAGGGGGCTGCTCTTTCCACGACTGGGTGGAGCCGCTCCTCACCAATGGGACAGCTCAGAGGACCCGAGGCTGTCCCACGTGACCAGGCGCAGTCCAGGCACTGGACCCTAGGCCACCTCCACCAGTGCGCCGGGGGCGGGTCTGTGTCGGGGTGGGCCTGTGTCCCTGTGTGCTCGGAAGAGGAAAGCTCTCGCGTGTCTGCGGGACCATGTGTGTGGGGCAGGGGCCGAGAGCCGTTGGTGACCATCAGCCGAGAGAGGGATTGATGCTGAACCCTGATCACCACCGTAGATGAAGCCAAGACCTCCTGGTCACACGCGGAGCCCCGACCCTGGTCACACTGAGCCCCGACCCTGGTCACACACTGAGCCCCGACCCTGGTCACACACTGAGCCCCGACCCTGGTCACACGCTGAGCCCCGACCCTGGTCACACTGAGCCCCGACCCTGGTCACACACTGAGCCCTGACCCTGGTCACACGCTGAGCCATGATCTGGTCCTGCATGACCCCTGACCCTGGTCCCACGTGGACCCTGACCTGGTCCCACATGAGCCCTGACCCCCCATCTGGAATGACTTGTACAGGTTCACACGTAATGATACGTGAGCCCGTAGGGCTGTGTCCTCTCCTGCCACGTGTGACACACTCATCTTGGAAAGAAAGAGCCAGAGGTTCCCAGCCATGGCTCCCCTCCGGTCACTCACACGCGTGCATGGGCTCGACTTCCACACCCAGGGTGGCAGCTCGTGCTCTGTAAACACTGGGCGCCGCACCCCGGGTCCCCCTTGCTCCAGGAGCCTGTCACATGACCAAACCCCACCCTGTGCGCCCAAAACACCAGATCACGCACTACCGAACCTAGCTGCATAGCTCAGGCGCCCTCCCCACACCCCACACCCGTCTGGTCAGTGGCGGTGAGGTTCTGGGGACCAGGGGTGTTAGTGGGGGAAAGGGGAGTAATTGCAGAGTTCCCAAACGTTCAGGAGGATGGACGGGTGGATGGATGGACAGATGGGTGGGCAGATGGAGGGCGGGCGGGCGGATGGATGGATGGACAAGGGCAGGCGGGCGGATGGATGGACGGCAGGCGGGCGGGTGGACAGAGGATGGTGGGCCGTGGCAGTGAACAGGTCCCCGGTCGGCGCTGCTGGCGAAGGTGGGGAGCCCAGCCTGGGAATCAGGTCCGTGGGCTGAAAGGACGGCTCCCCGGGCCTCGCGCGTGCGGGGAGCCGCAAAACGTTTCGCAGCGTCTTTTTAAGTAAATAAGCTGGAGTCACGTGGAGTCTGGAAACCAGAGCTGGCACGACGCTCAGGGGTCCTCCTTCTGCCCCGCGCTGCGGGCGGTGCACCCGAGGCCCAGCACGGGGCGTCGCTGTGGCCAGGCCTGTGGCCAGAGCCGCCTCAGCGCCCCCGCTGTGCCGCACCCGGCAGGGTGGAGTGTTGGGCCAGGCCCGCCCCGGGAGCCCGCCGGAAGGGCGGGCTTCCACACCGGCCACCCCGCATGGCCCTGGATCCACAGTGTCCGTCAGCCGTGCGGCTCTGCCCCAGTGCGTGTCCTGGTCCCTTTAAGAATCTTGCCCCCATCCTTGGTTTCCTTGGAGAGGGCAGTGAGGGGGCCGGAGGGGGGCAAGCGGAAGGGGACTTGGCAGAGTCCTGGGTCGCTGTCAGCGGCAGGGTTCCAGCCCAGTTTCTCCCACGCCGGCCGGTTCCTGACGGCCCAGGGCCGGAGGGGGACGGGCCCAGCGCAGACGCCCCTCAGTGAGCCTGGGGGAGACTCGCTCCGCTTCCCCCCACCTGGTGGGGAGATAGGGGGTCTTCTCGCATGGAGGGTCGAGGCACTCGAGCCCCCCGCTGGGCTGCACTGAGCCGTGTCTGGGCCCTGGGCCTTCCTGCCATGGCAGGTCCTGGGTCTGGGTGCCCCCGTGGGTGGGTGGGTCTGTCTGAGCTCGCCAGGCAGTGCCAGGACATCGTGGGGGGAGGGCTCCGCCAGTGGCTGCTTCAGGGATGCATGATGCATGTGGACAGAGCAGGGGCACTTGGGAAAGGGCCTGGGCCTGGCCAGCGCACAGAGGTGCTGTGGAGTGCTCCTGGCAAGGGCTTCGTCTATCTGTCCATTCGTCCATCCATCTCTGATGGGCCACATCACGTGCTCAGCCGCGCCTGGCACTTGGGCCGCACTTCGTCATCCGGGAGGGGCCGGTGGCGGGGGCCGCCTCCTGCCCAAACCTGTGTCTGTCTCTGCAGGGGCGCACGGCAGGCACGTGGGTCCTGACCCCAGGTCAAAGGATTCTGCAGCGCCCACGGGGCTCCTCCACACAGGTGGCCGGTGACTGGAAGAGGCGCAGGAGGGCCGGGGCTGGCTGCAGGGGTCTGCATCACGGGGGACGAGCCTGGAGGATGCGGGGGACCCTCCTCACTCACGGCCTTGCCCCCCTCTGCCGGGTGTGCCATGACGTGTTGCCCACGGTGGAAAATTCATCAAGACCCCAACTCCCAGGCGGCTCAGTGGTCACGCCTCGCGATGGTATCGGGAGGACAGAGACGAGCTGTCAGCTTGGGACGTGGGGGGCCAGACGTGGGGTAGACACAGGAAGGACTTCGAGGTCGGCAGGGAAGGGCCGCGTGCTCGTGGGCCGCGTCTCTGTTAGGGCCTCGGTGCAGAGGCGCCTGAAAGCGGGGGCATGATGGAATGACCCTGAGGTCACCTGAGGTGGCTGGGAAACGCCTGGACGGGAGGTGGTTCAGGCACGCGATGGCCCAGGCGGTGGTGTGGCGGCCTGCGGCACGGGCTGGGCCCGTGTAGTGTCCTGGACATGGCGGGCTTGCTGAATGTCAGTGATGGCGTTAGCAGCTGGGGTCCGTCCTAGTGACAGTCACGGTGCTGGTTCTGAGGAGGTGGCGGCGGTCACGGTGATGTTGCCGATAGTGGAGGCGTACTGGTGGTTGTTGGTGGTGGGTGACGGTGTTGTTGGTGGTGATGGTGATGGTGTTGGTGGTGATGGTGACAGTGTTGTTGGTGGTGGTGGCAGTGGTGCGAGCGATGGCATTGGCAGGCATGGTGCCGATGGCGTGGTGATGGTGATGGTGATGGTGGTGATGATGACAGTGTTGGTGTGGTGACGGTGTTGTGGTGATGGTGCGGTGTTGGTGGTTGGTGGATGGCAGTGTTGTTGGTGGATGGTGGCGGTGTTTGGTGGTGAGATGGTGGCAGTGTTGTTGGTGGTGATGGTGGCGGTGTTGGTGGTGATGGGGCGGTGTTGGTGGTGGTGACGGTGTTGGTGGTGATGGTGGCGGTGGTGGTGGTGGGTGATGGTGGCGGTGTTGGTGGGATGGTGGCGGTGTTGGTGGTGGGACGGTGTTGGTGGTGATGGTGGCGGTGGTGGTGGTGGTGATGGTGGCGTGTTGGTGGTGATGGTGGCGGTGGTGGTGGTGGTGACGGTGTTGGTGGTGATGGCGGTGTTGGTGGTGGTGATGGTGGCGTGTTGGTGGTGGTGACGGTGGCGGTGTTGGTGGTGGTGATGGTGGCGGTGTTGGTGGTGACGGTGTTGGTGGTGATGGTGGCAGTGTGTGGTGGTGATGGTGGCGGTGTTGGTGGTGATGGTGGCGGTTGGTGGTGGTGATGGTGGCGGTGTTGGTGGTGGTGACAGTGTTGGTGGTGATGGTGGCGGTGGTGGTGGTGGGATGGTGGCGGTGTTGGTGGTGGTGACGGTGTGTGGTGATGGTGGCGGTGTTGGTGGTGATGGTGACGGTGTTAGTGGTGGTGACGGTGTTGGTGGTGATGTGGCGGTGTTGGTGGTGGTGATGGTGGCAGTGTTGTTGGTGGTGATGGTGGCGGTGTTGGTGGTGATGATGGTGGCAGTGTTGTTGTGGTGATGGTGGCGGTGTTGGTGGTGATGGTGGCGGTGTTGGTGTGGTGACGGTGTTGGTGGTGGTGATGGTGGCGGTGTTGGTGGTGGTGATGGTGGCGGTGTTGGTGGTGGTGACAGTGTTGGTGGTGATGGTGGCGGTGGTGGTGGTGGTGATGGTGGCGGTGTGTGGTGGTGGTGACAGTGTTGGTGGTGATGGTGGCGGTGGTGGTGGTGGTGATGGTGGCGGTGTTGGTGGTGGTGACGGTGTTGGTGGTGATGGTGGCGGTGTTGGTGGTGGTGATGGTGGCAGTGTTGTGGTGGTGATGGTGCGTGTTGGTGGTGATGATGGTGGCAGTGTGTTGGTGGTGATGGTGGCGGTGTTGGTGGTGATGGTGGCGGTGTTGGTGGTGTGACGGTGTTGGTGTGATGTGGCGGTGGTGGTGGTGGTGATGGTGGCGGTGTTGGTGGTGATGGTGGCGGTGTTGGTGTGGTGACGGTGTTGGTGGTGATGGTGGCGGTGGTGATGGTGGCAGTGGTGGTGGTGGTGATGGTGGCGGTGTTGGTGGTGGTGATGGTGGCGGTGTTGGTGGTGGTGATGGTGGCGGTGTTGGTTGGTGACAGTGTTGGTGGTGATGGTGGCGGTGGTGGTGGTGGTGATGGTGGCGTGTTGTGGTGGTGACGTGTTGGGTGATGGTGGCGGTGTTGGTGGTGATGGTGACGGTGTTAGTGGTGGTGACGGTGTTGGTGGTGACGGTGTTGGTGGTGATGGTGGCGTGGTTGGTGGTGATGGTGCGGTGGTGGTGATGGTGATGGTGTTGGTGGTGGTGATGGTGACGGTGTTGGTGGTGGTGACGGTGGTGGTGGTGGTGATGGTGGCGGTGTTGGTGGGGTGATGGTGACGGTGTTGGTGGTGACGGTGTTGTGGTGGTGGTGGTGGCGGTGTTGTTGGTGGGGATGGTGATACTGTTATTGTTGCTGGTAGTTTTCAGTGACAGCTCTGAGGGTGGAGAACTGGTGACAGTTAAGGAGGTGTTGGTGGCGGGCTCGGCTCTCAGGGGAATTTGAGGTGCCCTCCCCACGGGAATCACGGCACCCAAAGCGAGTGAGAGAACCAGACAGCAGGGGCGAGCTCCTGAGGCCACCGCGGTCTGCGAGGGTGTCTTGGAGGAGCCAGGCTGGGCTGGCTGTGACGGGCGGGAGGCTGGGAGTCGGGGAGTGCCTGCAGGGTGCCCGTGCCCGGCACAGGGGCCAGCGCGGGCGGGCCAGGGCGGTGCTTGCCGTGTGAACGAGCGAGCACGCCGGCTCGAAGCCCAGCTGTGCCAGTGGCCGAGGCGTGAAAGCTCACGGGTGTTGGCGGGAGTGAGCGACAGGCCAGGCAAAGCCAGGCCGAGGTGAAGCTCGGAGCGAGGGGCAAAGGGCCCAGGTGGGATCCCTGGGTGCTGGACTGTGAGCCGAAGAGCCGGCAGGTGCAGTGGCATCGGCAGGACCCCAGCCCACCCAGGCCGCATCGCTTCCTCGTGGGCTGGGGAGCCCAGAGCCCGACCTTCTCCCGAGGCCCGGGTCTGCCTGGCGGGCTGCACCATGCCCCTGTGTCCCTGTCTGGTCCGGTGGGGTGAGGCAGGACGAGAGTGGGGGACTGAGGAGGGCCAGGTTTCCAGCCCAGGGCAGGCTGTGGCTCGAAGCCCTGACTCAGAGTGTGGCCGGCGCCAGCGGCAAGGAGCAGGGAGATTGGCATCTTGGATTGTGGGGACTTGAGAAGCCCTGGAGGTCCAGGTCTGAGACGCGGGGATGCTGAGCGAGGCTCGGACACTGTCGACCCTGGAAGGAACCTGGGCATGGGCCTCACCTGGCAGCGTTCCCCAGCAGGACCGGGTCAGGCAGGTGTCCAGCCCCCAGGCCCACCCTGCCACCCCAGTCACTGGCATTGCTCCCAGGCCCTGCACCGGGACGGGACGGAGCTGCTGTGGACTGCCCTGGGCGGTCTCGGTCGCTGGCGGCCGGATGGGGCTGGGCGTGCAGCGCGAGGCCAGGGAGGCTTCTTGGAGGTGCAGCTGCTCTGAGGACCCCTGAGGGACGAGGCTGGCTCAGCTTGCGGCCAGAGAGACGTGGTCAGAGGGGCCAGCCAAGATCAAAGCCTGGAGGCAGGAGAGGCGCCTGCGTTCTGGGTCACCGTGGTTCTGTCTGGGCCTCACTGTGCAGGCAGGGCCACCAGGGCCACCAGGGCCAGGGTGGCTGGGAATCAGGACGCGCTTCGGCTGCTGGGTGGGGTGGGGCCAGGGAGGGGGCCTAGGGCAGCAGCAGGCCGGGCCTGACGGGGCTCAGATGCCGCGTGCAGGGACTCGGGCTGCACGGGCAGGAGGAGCAGCCCCAGCCCCGGCCCGGACCTGTGGCTCAGCAGCCAGGAGGCGGGGCAGGAGGCGGGGGCAGGAGGCGGGGCAGGAGGCGGGCATTCCCGAGGCGCAGAACCGACTTTGCGGGGCCGGGGCGGGGATGGCTGATTAGGGAGCACCAGTGCGGCCGCCCACGGAGGATCTTGAAGGCCAGGCTGTGAGATTTTGAGGGACTTCTAGAAGCCCCTGCCTGCAGAGACACCTTGCCCACTCCTTGTTCCCCACTGGGTGTGCTGTGCCCACTGCCGCTTCTTTCTGCTGTGTGGGAGGACACCTATGAGTCATTCACACTCCAGTGTGAATTAGCCCATCAAACCCCAGGGGACTCTGATGGGTATAGTCCCATAATAGCACCTGCTCCGTGGGCTGGCATCGTGAATGCAGCGAAGGCCATGGCTCAGTGGGTGGGCGGGGTTCTCGGTGGCCCCGGGTGTTACTGTCCCCTTCCTGATGTCCCGTGAGTGTGCCGAGCCTTACCGCGGGCACAGGCCTCGGCTGCCCAGCTCCCCCGTCGTGGGGTGGGCTGGGCGAGCACCCTATGGGCACTGGCGGGGGGCAGGAGGGTGGGGTGCGAAGGCCCGAGCCTCTCCCCAGGGCCTCCGACACCCTTGGCTCCCACCCTCCAGGGCCAGACAGGCGCCTTGGGGGCTGCCTGAGCTGGACGGGGCCCAGGCCCACACCCCTCTACCCTACTGGTGCTGGGAGCCGGGCCGCCTCTTCTGCCACCCTCTCCTGGGGCATGAGAACACAGCTGTGGCCCTGTCGTGGGTGACAAGGGCGAAATGAGGTGGTCGGCACCGGGCCGGGGCCTGCTGGCGGTGGTGCTGCGGGACTTGGCTTCACAGCCTGAATGTGAGCACAAGGGCGCGCTTAGGGGGAGGTGGGAGGCGTTGGGTCAGGGAGGCTGCGCTGGTCCCCGGGACCCTCGGGTCCCAGAGGGCACAGGGTGCTCGCTCTGGGTGAGGAGGGCATGTGCGCGTGGAGGCTCGTGGGCCGGCGGCCTCAGCGGCCCGGACGTGCCGGCGAGAGTGAGCCGCAGCCACTCGGCGCGTTGTGGAAGGCAGGCCGGGCGCCTTCGCCCGTGGTCTGGTGTGGAGGGCGGGAGGGAGGGACGGAGGAGGCCTCCAGGGTGGGGGTGAGGGGGCAGAGGACGCTGCTGCCCAGTCGGGGCCGAGACCTGCCCCCCCCCGGTGTGTTGGCACCAGGGGGAGCCAGCCAGGCCCAGTCCTGCCCTCCCGGGGGAGGGCACAGAGCGGGACCCTCGCAGGAGAACCAGGCAGGAGCCTGGGAGCTGACGGGGGCCTGCGGCCCTCTCTGGAATCCTGCTCTGCGGCGGCTGGAGGCCCTTCTCTCACCCTTGGCCCGGCCTCTGGTCCCGGGAGGGGCCCCTGGCCCGGCGCCTCCTCTCACCCTGGGCCAAGCACGGGGGACGCAGGTGTCACTGACCCAGATTCCTCGGCCTGGCCCGGTGTGGGGGGCGGCTGGCTCTGTGACCCAGATACTCCAAGTGTGCGAAGCTCAGACAAGAGGTGGCGAACGGTCTCCCACGTGCGGCGCGGTCAGCGCGTGCAGGGGGAGGGGACGGCCTGCGTGATGCAGAGTCGGGAACGGGTCCCTGCAGCGGGAGGCACTTGCGTACACGCGGCAGAGACCCCGGCGTCGTGGGCGGAGGGCACGGGCCTGGGGGCGCGTGGGAAGCAGGGCTGAGGTCCCCGGCCCTTCCCGGGTCAGCGTGTGCCTGAGCCTCAAGACAGAGTCCTCAGGTCAGGGGCCGCCCACCCCATCCTGCTCGAGCCAGTCCCTGGCCGAAGGCTCGGTGGCCCCACGGGACACCTCCGGGCTTAGGGTGAGGCCTCGGGCAGGTCGCCCCTCCACCCGGAGCCCCGGGTTACCCTGAGGGTCTCGCAGGTCTGCTCCTCAGAGTCGGTGGTTCGGAAGCCCTAGGCCAGGGGCGGGGGGCCGGCGAGAGCGGGAACCCTGGCCCGCCCACTGTGTCCCCGTGTGGCCTTGCCCAATGGTGCCGCCTCTCTGAGCCTCAGCTGAGGGTTTCTGAAAAGGTCAAGTGATAAAATGCCCAGAGAGCCGTTGATATTGAGGTGGGGGAGGGGACAAGGAGAGGGACCCTGAGCCTGTGCTATGGGTCATCGGGTCATCGGGGGCCTGAGCACACCACCCTGATGCAGATCGCCAAGGGGTCGTCGTTGGGAGAGGCCGAGGCTGGGGAGCTGGCAGTGCAGTCCACAGGGTCTGGGTGAGCCCCCGCCTGCAGCCCCTGGGTCCGGGCAGCCTCCAGAGTGGCCAGCAGCTGCCCACCAGCTGGTTCTCTGGACCAGAGGCTTGAGGCTGCAGTGGCAGGCCGTCGCAGGGACCTCTCACCACAGTGGGCAGCCACCCTCCGCTCTCCCCTCCCCTGGGAGGCTGGTAATTAATTAGTGCCCACAGCAGAGGCCCGGGGCCAGCCACCGGCCTGGCTGGCATTCTCCCAGGAGGTGGCCGGCCGCTGTCTGCCTGGCGCCCCGCAGACCCGCCAGCTCTGGCTGGAACCCGCCAGGCTGCTGGGCCCGGCCAGCCTGCTCCCCTCACCCCAGCCTCGGGGTGCCGTGCCCTCCCGGGCCTCCCAGAGGCCCTTGGCAGCGGGAGACCGGGGCTCTCCACTCGGAGACGGAGGGCGGCGTGTTTGCCGGGACCCCAAGCGGAGCTGGGATCTGAACCCAGGACGGGTCGGCCACAGAGGCTCCGAATTGCAGCCACAACCGGCCAGGGGCACTGGCAGGCTGGTCAGCTTGGGAGAGGGACTGTCCGCGGATGGAAACGGCCCAAAGGGCTTTCTTCCTCGGAGCATGCTGGTTCGGTGTCTGCCTGGGCTGCAGGCCGTCTCGGCGTCTGGTCAGTGGCTCGCTCCTGCAGGGCTGCAGGGGGGCGGCCCCGGCGTGAGGACAGGGCACTCCCGGTGGGCGGTGGGAGCTGCGCGGGTCTGAGGGACGAAGGGGATGGTGAGCAGGATGCACCTGGGCGGCGGAGTGAGGCCTCGATGACCCGGCCAGAGCTCCAGGACCGCCCAGGCCGCTGCCCAGTTCCCCGCACCACCCAGGTCTGTTTCTGGCTCTGCAAGTGCTGGGGTTTTCCTTCCTCCCGAGAAGGGAAGGGAGGGTCCTGCTGCGCTAAGAGGGTCTGACTTTTGCTTCCCTCTGAGCTGGGGGCGTGCAGCCTGAGGGCGGCAGACCAGGCGCTGGGCTGCACAGGCAGCCGCGTCCCTGGCCTCCGTCCCACTGGCCCTGCCCGGCTCTGCTGTCTGTGTGGCTGGGGACACCTCGGCTCGGCTCCTCCCAGGCTCCAGAGGTGTGGGTGGGCTGAGGCCGCGAGGCTCACGTCCCTGCAGCCAAGCCCGAGGCCATCCGTGCCCAATGCTGACTTCTGTGTTTCTTTCTATGGAGAGCCCCTGAAATGGAGGAGCTTCGGGGCCCCCCAAACCCTGGCCCCCTGGGCTCAGGGCGCAGTGCCATGAAAGGCTGTCCTGTCTTCTCACTGCACCCAGAGATGAGCAGACAGGCCAGGGGTGGGGGCGCTTCGGGCCGCAGAGCCCACTGAACCCCGCAGAGCCCTGCTAAGCCCCGCTGAGCCCGGCCAACGCCTGGTCCCCAGGGCAGCTCTGCCGTGCCGTCACCTGGGGCATGTTTCATCCCCCTTGGGCCTCAGTTCTTCTCCCCTCTGAAGCAGAGCAGGTCCTTCCCCTTGGGGAGAGGATGAAGGGAGGAAGCAGATGTGAGGGCGGCCGCGGGGCTGAGCTGTGCCTCCTCCCCTGGGCCTGAAGCTCAGAGAGAAGATTGTGTAACCTCCCGGCATCCAGACCTTCCCGCAGATGCTCTTGCCTCCCGGCAAGCCCTGTGCTGAGCACTCGTGGGCGAGCACCCCCTCCCCACCTTGGAGATGAGGATTCTGGAGCTGGGGAAAGGGGTTCGGTAAACTCCTGAGTGACGCAGCCCGGAGGCAGCCCAGACTGGCCGTTTGCACAGCCAGGCGTGAGCGGAGGCCGTGCTGCGTGTGCGCCCGCGGAACGGTCTCCTCGGGGTGGGCAGCGGCCCGGCCCCCAGCCCACTTTCCGCACCGAAGGCACCTCGCTGCCCGGGGTACTTGGCTGGGAAGGGGTGAAACGGCGCCAGGGCTGGGGGCGGGCCGCGGGAGACCCCGGCTACACAGTCCTGCAGCTCCCCTGAGCCCCGGGCAGGGGCAGCCTCAGAACCCGACCGCTCACGGCTGTGACTGGCGAAGGGCAGTTTCGTTCCTGTCTCTTCCCACAGCCTGGAGGCCCCGCAGGCTGCAGGCCCTGAGCCCTGTGGTGGGCACCCACCGGCACCTTCTGAGGCCAGCCCAGGGCTGGACGCTCCAAGTTCCTGGACGTGCCAGCTGGCCTTGGAGGGGTGGGGTGGGGACTTGGATCAGTGAGGACGGGTTTGCAGCTCAGCCGGGGCACTGAGGGCCTAAGGTCCTTGTGTTCAGTGGGGACAGAGCAATCACAGGCCTGTCTACAGCAGGAGAGACCCGGGTCACACCCAAAGGGGCTCACGGAGTACTTGGGGCAACAAGGCCAGGGGCTGGTGGATGTGGGGGATGGGCGGCCCCAAGGTCACCAGAGCGAGCGCCCGGGTTGTGGGGGCAGAGGGGCAGGGACGGCCCCTCCCGCGTCAAGCGCCCCCGGCCTCCGCTCCCTGCCCACGTGCGCCCCGCGCCGCCCCCGCCGCCTGGCTGGCCGCCCCCTCGGCTCCGGGCGGCGCTGGGGCGGCGCGGCGGGCGGGGCGCTCTCCGGCTCGGCCCGCGTTCCCGCGAGTCGCTCTCCCGTGGCTCCGCGGCGGCTGCCATGGGGCGCGGGGCTCCGGGGGCCGGCGGCCGGGCAGGCGCGCGGCCGCGGGCACAGGTGCAGGTGCGCGGCCGGGCCGGGCCCGGGGCGGGGCCGGGCGGGGCCCGGCGGGGCGGGGGCCGCCGCTCACGCTGCCCTGTCTCCCCCAGACCCTCCTCCCCCGCCCCCCGCAGCTCGGGCCCTGGTCGTGGCGCGGCTGCCGCACGGTGCCCCTCGACGCCCTCCGGACTCGCTGCCTCTGTGACCGGCTCTCCACCTTCGCCATCTTAGCTCAGCTCAGCGCCGACGCGGTGAGACCCGCGGGGACGCGAGGGCGCGGCGGGGGCGCGCGGGGGGCTTCCGCGCGGACTGTCGCCCGGGCCTGCGGGCGCGCGCGCGGCGCGCGGAGGGCGGGACCGGCGGCGGCGGGTGGGGAGGGGTCTGTGCGCTCCGCAGCCCCCGGGGCCTGGCCGCAGGGCCGGCCTCCGGAGAGGGTGGGCGGGAGCGGGAGGGTGGCAGTGGGAAGTTGGGGGCTGCCGGGCAGAGCCAGGCTGGGGCCCCGGGAGTGACTGATGGGTGAGTCTCTCCCACTCTCCTTGGGGGCCTGGGACCTTGGAGGGCGCGGGTCCCCAGAGGAGCCGGTCTGGCCGGGCCCCAGGCGTGGGGGAGGGCAGGGCCGAGCGGAGCCCGGGCGGGTCTCCTTCACTTGCTTGTGGTCTCTGTCCGCTGGGAAGGGTCCCAGGCCACCCTGGTGGCAGGGTCCCAGGCCACCTCTATCTGCGCCTTTCTCCACGCACCTCGTGGACTCCCGTCTGTGTAGGCGGCTGTGCCCCAGGTAGGGATTCTGGGGTGGCCGGGGTGCTGAACCTGAGGTCCACAGCCTCCCGGGGAAGGCCCCATTATCGCAGGGCCTCCTTTTTGTTCCCTGATTCTTGTGGGGGCTGTCAGTTTCTATGACAACGGCATCTGGGGCCAGCTCTCTGGCTGGAGCCCTGGGTGCTGCGCCCGGCCCGCTGGGACTGGTGGGTGCTCTCTCCCAATCCAGGCTGCATTCACAGGTCCCAGGAAGGCCCCGTCCGCAGAGGATGGAAGGGGCCGGGGTCTTCGCCCACTGAGCCTCTCTGCCAGGTCTGGTGTGGGCAGCAGATACACAGGACAGACTGGGGAGGGGGACGTGGCTTTCCTGGGCATTCGGGGTGGCTGGCCCTCATTGGCTGGGGCGGCACAGCATTCTGCTCAGGGGACCCCAGGGTCAATGTGGAAGGTGGCTCCGGGCCCGTCTGGGAACGTTCTGCCCACTCTCTTCTCTGGGACACGTGTGAGGAGGACAGTGTCGTCAGCCAGGGTCCCCTGCAGGGTCAGAGCTGGACAGGGCCTTCGAGGTCGCTGGCACTGAGCTTCCCTGTTGACAGGCGGGGAAACCGAGGCTTGGGGAGGGGCCCGGGCCCCAAGGTCATAAGGCGTGACTGCGTGGACGGGTCTGTGGTCTTGGCCCTGATCGGTGTGCCCTCCGCCATCAGGCTGTCCCTGCTGGTCTCGCTGGCTCTGAGGGCAGGACCCCGTGGCAGCTGGGGCTCCCCGAAGCAGCCCCTTGTGCACAGGTGGCTGCACCGCACGAGGGCGCAACGACAGGTCCGGGGCTTGCTGGGTCCCCTGAGAGGCTGGTGGAAGCCGGGCAGGGCCCAGCCGCGGTCCCGCGGGTGTGAAAAGGAAGGACCAGGGCCGGGGAGCGTCTGCGGTGGGTGCGCGCCCCACATCCCCCTCCCCCGGCCCAGGCCCCAGCCCAGAGGCTGGTGTTCTTGGTTCAGTCGAAACTCAGGCTTGTCCCTGACACACGGGGACCCTGGGTGGGTCTGGTCTTGGTCCCTGAACCCCCGTTTCCGCGCCGTAGAGTGGGGTGATCCCGAGCCGCTCAGGGTGGCAGTGAGGAGGAAGGCATCTGGAGGGGACCCCTGGGCATCCTGCCGGCAGCACCTTGCTCCTGACCAGGCGGGGCCAGGCCCGCGGACAGGCAGTGCAGTGCGTGGGTGGGCGCGTGCACCGGCGAGGCCGGGGAGCCATGGGGCTTGAGGCCAGCGGGGCTGTCTAGGAACGCCGCCCTGGGCCAGGCGCCTGCCAGGGCGAGCAGCAGGGCCCGCTGCACCCAGAGGGCAGACAGCGCCGCGCCCTGCTCCGTGGGGGTGTGAGGGGCACACGGTGGGGGTGGGGGGGGCAGACCTGCGGCATCAGCCTGACCTGCTGCGTCAGTCTACGCAGAGGCGGGACGCGGGTAGTGGGGCGGGCGTCCCCGTACCCCGGAAGAGGCCGCCGAGGCCGAGGGCCCAGGAACCCACAGAGCTACCCATTGGCTGTGGGGCCGAAGGCAGCTGCCGGGCCGTGCCGAGCCTCGGTTTCCTCGTCCGCGAGCTGGCACCGTAGCTCGGCCTGGTTCTGTGACTCTCTCAAGGGCACGAGCTCAGAGCAAGGTGCGGAAGGAGCCAGGCGGGCTTGGCCCCCCGTCCGGCGCTCCCCTGCCGTCCCGCCCGTCACTGCCGCTGCTAGTGCTGTTGCCAGCTCCGGCCCCAGTGAGAGGTGACCCCAGAGATGCCAGGTGGGGAGGGACCGAGAGCCAAGGCGAGAGGGCTGTCACGCAGCCCACGCTCTGTGCCGAGCCCTCTGCGTGCCGGGGCAGGGAGCCCCACCAGGCCCCCCGACCCGCTCTCCAGGGCCCGGGGTGTGGCGGGGGGCTGGGAGGGCGACCTGGAGTTCAGTAACGGGGCTTAGTGGGGAGGGGTGATGGTCACCCAGGGAGAGTGAAAGAGGAAGCCAGTGGGAGCGGGGTGGGGCAGGGCAGGGTACAGGCGCTGGGGCCGGGCCGGTGCCCAGAAGAGCTTGACGGCACCCCAAGGGCAGCGTGGAGCTAGGTGGGGAGGTGGGCGGGGACGTGGGTTGGGTCCTGGAGCGATCCCAGCAGGAATGAGGGTCAGTGACCCTGCAGCTGCGGCATGGTGGCCAGGGGAGCGGAGCTGGGCGTGTGGGGGGGGCGGTGCGCCCGCCTTCACCGCCGGGGTGGGCAGGTGCGTCGGGTGCAGCGAGTCAGGTCTGAGCGGCGGAGGCTGCGGACATCCTAGGTTGCAGAGTGGCCTCACGGGGCTGCAGTCCACCGCGAGGGCCCAGAGAAGATGGTGGAGACGGGGTGCTGCTGTCACACCCCAGGTGCCAGAGAGGGATGCGGTCCCGGGCGGGGGCGTGAAGCGGAGGGAGACAAGACGGAGGAGCCGCCGAGCTGCTGCCGGCGGCTCTGAGTCACACCTGTGAGGGGCACAGCGCCACCTGCCCCAGAGCCGTAGTGGGACCGAACGTGGCGAGGTGTTTCCAGCCGGGCGTCTGCGCACACAGGTGGTGTCCGCGTCGTTTCCGTGACGCGCCCGAAACTGTGACTAGCGTGACCAGGGTCAGGGCTCGGCGCGTGACCGGCGTCGGGGCCCAGCACGAGTTGTGGTCGGGGTGCCTGTGCTGGTGGCTGTGAGCCACGCGTGGTTTGGGGCAGCGGCACAGCAGAGGCGGTGCCCGAGGGAGGAAGTCAGCGAGCCAGGGAGACGGCCGGAACTAGCTCTACCTCCCGGGCTAGAGCGGACAGAACCACGTCCACAGCAAACGAGGAGCTGTGGGGGGGGGGGGCGGGGACCCCGGAGAGGCCAGTGCAGGGCGCCGGGCAGCACTGAGGCTGGCTCGGGAGCTGGCGTCCTGCCGGAGGCCACCTGCTCCCGCCTGCTCGCTGTCCACCGGGGCCCGTCTCACCCAGCCCTCCCAGCAGCGCCTGGAGTTTCTGATGCCCCTGCTCACCCGTGCTGTCTCCTGTCCCCCCTCTGCATTGTCCAGAGCCTGCCAGGCCAGGCTGTCGGGAGTGACAGACGAGCCAGGTGGAGAGGAGAGCGGGGCGGGCAGGTGGGCGAGGGTGGCGGGCACGTGGCCGGCAAGCCTGATGAGCGCAGGTGGAGGCAGATGGTCACGGAGGTCAGGGCCGGAGCCAGCCATGGAGCAGGCGTGAGCCACTTACTCGGCCACCCGTGACCCGTGTAGCTGGCTGTGGGCCCGCCTAGTGTCCTAGAAACGTTTGCCGGGGTCAGCCCGCCTCCCGCCGTCCCCACCCCTCTGGCCTCCTCACAGCCCTGGGCCTCGAGGCCTCCGTGGGTGAATGTTGGGGCGGCGGGACTCTGCTCCACCGGGGCCCCTGTCGGGGACTGTGGCTGGGCCCAGCGGGTGAGGGCGCCTCCCCCAGAAGTGGCATTTCCGAGGGGACGGTGGGGGTGAGTGTGCCCATGAGCACGGCCCCGGCGGGCACTGGGGCAGGCGTGTCGTGGGTGCACCAGGCGCGTGAGTCTGCCTGCGGCCCTGCTGTTGGGGCCTCCAGGTGAGCGACTTCACGCCTCGCCGTGACCTGGGAGCGGGGAGGGCCGGCGGGCGGCAGGCGGTGGGGCGCGGGCAGTCCCGCGAGCCCGAGCGAGCAGCGGCGAGGGGGTGCTACGGTGCCCCCTCCATCCCAGGGGTGCCGTGGGTCAGGGGTAGAGGGGACATGGTGGTACCCTGGAGGACGAGCGGACCCCGAGTGCTGTCGGGGTCCTGCATCCTGGTGCTTCCTGCCTGGGGAGGTGGCAGCTAGGCTGAGGACAGCCAGTGGGGTCCCAAAGGGTGGGGCTCCGAGGTTACCCCCACTAGCTCAGGGCCAGCTGGGCCGGAGCCGGGGGTGCTGGCCGTGGTCCTGAGCCGTCTTCCTGAGGCCCACCGGCTCCGTTGGAGCTGCACCCTGGGCCGTGTCCCTAGGGTGATGCTGAGCTCGTCACAGCCCCGGGGCGTCTGGGCTCCGGGCACGGCAGGCCCCATCTTGCTCAGCACCGGGGCCCTCTGTCCTGCCGCATGCCCCCCCAGGCCCGGAGCCCCGTGGTACAGTGTGGCACTCGGTGCGTAGGGCGAGACAGCGGGGGCGGGGGTCCCAGGCAGGGGGACCGGCTGCTGCAGAGGCCTGAGGTGGGGACAGGCAGGCCCGGCCCAGTGGCCTTCGCAGAGCCAGGGCTTGGGACGTGCAGGGCGGGCCAGGGAGGGGACCTTGGTGGCATTTTATACATTTTTTTGACTGGTGCTAGAAGAGCTCACAGGCTGGGCCCAGAGGGCGAGGGCCGAGGGCCGAGGGCGGAGGGCGGAGGGCGGAGGGCAGAGGCCCCCCGGGTCCCGCGTGCAGGCCCGCCGGCCCCCGCCCCTCACTGCCTTCTCTCCCCGACGCTGCCAGAACATGGACAAAGCGGCGGTGCCGTCGGTGACGCTCATCGTGGGCTGTGGCGTGTCGTCGCTGACCCTGCTCATGCTGATCATCATCTACGTCTCCGTGTGGAGGTGCTGTCCCCGGGGGGCGGCAGGGCGCTGGGCCCCACGGCCTTGGTTCCCAGGAAGGGGACGGCCAGGGCCACATCTCGCGCCTTCTCCAAGGGCGGCTATGGGGGGGGGTGACCCAGAGCCCCACTTCCTTCTCTGCCCCCCGGCCAGCAGCATCTGTCACCTTCTCCCCCGCCCTCCCTCGCCCACTGCCATCACTGGTGGACGCACCCCAACCCTTGCCAGTGCTGCCCCTCACCCCTCCCTCCTCCCCACGCCCCCACCCGCTGCCCGTCCGGGTCCCTGACTGCTGCTGCTCCGGGGACACCGATGGGGCGTGTCGCGGGCGGGCGCACCGGGCCGGGCCTTTCCACCCCTGCTCGCGCTGGGCCCCGCTCCCGCTGACGAGCACTCGCTCCGGGTGCCAGCGAGCCTGCTCCCCAGTGGAGCACCCTGCCGCTCGACCGCGGGACCCCCATACTCCCTGGCCTCTCTCCTGTCCCCTGCATGTGCCGGGCCACGCCCTTCCCAGAGCCCAGGGTCAGGGTGCAGGGTGGGAGCCTCCGTGTGCTCCCCTGCCTTGCACTCCCTGTCCCCAGGCCCTGCGTGCTACCTGTCTGGTTTTGGCCCGTGGGTGCAGGGTGCCATGGAGGCAGGGCATGCCACCAGGCCCCTTGTCCGAGCAGGTCACCAGCCTGGGTGAGGACATGTGTGCGCAGGTGCGGGTCTGAGCCAGGCCCGGGTGGCCACAGACGTGCGTGAGTGTGTGAATGCAGACGCGTGCCATCCCCACCCCCAGGGCCCTGCGTTGAGCCCCCTGGGCAGAGGTTTAGGTCAGAGAAGGTGAAGCCAAGGTCGCCCCGCCCAGCAGCCGCCTCCAGGCCCAGCCCGGACTCCCAGTGCGTCCGGCTCCATGGGCACTGCGATGTCGGCCGATAATCAACCTGACACTGCACCCCGAGGCCGGCCAGGGCAGGTCAATGCGGCCGGTGGGGGGCCGCATGTGCTTCCTGGTGGCTGGGTGCCCGTGAGCAGCAGGCCTCCGTCCTGCCCGAGCGTGAGGCGCCAGCGTCCAGTGCCCAAATCCCCCGCCCTGGGCCGAGCCCTTCCCCTGAGGCCGCAGAGTCCCCAGGCCTCTGGGGACGGGGCGTGGGCAGCCCCTTCAGCACCGCCACACTGCGGTCTGGGGTTTCACCCACGGCTTTCGAAGTGCCGTCACCCCGTGGTCTCCGTCAGGACATGGAGATCTGGTGTGGCAACGTGACCCGCCCAAGCTCAATGCCACGTCAGGCCATGTCATGGCCCCGAGGCTCTGCTCTGTGCCCTCCACTCGGGGCTGTGTGGGGAAACGGGGTGCAGACGTGGTGACTGACGCTCTCTCATGTCGGCCACAGCTGCTCACAGCAGTGCCATCACTGCTCCTCCCTCCCTCTCCACAGAGGGAGAGACCGAGGCTCAGAGGCCTTGGGTCACTTGCCCGGGGTCACACAGCCGGCTGCGGACACAGGCTCTGCAGCCCCCACTGGGAGCACTTCCCACGTCCCAGGCGTGACAGCCAGGAGCAGGCAGACCGTGGCCCCTGAGCACGAGCCCTGTCTGAGGGCCGGAGGGACAGGGAGAGGGTCTCGCAAGACGAGGAGGAGCGTTTTTGAAGATGAGCCGTCCCCAGCGGGAGGGGCTGCTGTACTCAGCAACTCCCCGGGCTCTCCCTGGCACCTGGCTGTGTGCTGGAATTTGGTATGTGTGGGAGTGGTGATGGTGATGGTGGTGATGGTGATGGTGATGGTGATGGTGTGGTGATGGTGGTGATGGTGATGGTGACAGTGTGGTGATGACAGTGGTGATGGTGATGGTGGTGGTTGACAGTGGTGATGGTGACAGTGGTGATGGTGGTGGTGGTGGTGACAGTGGTGATGGTGACAGTGGTGATGGTGATGGTGGTGATGGTGATGGTGGTGGTGGTGACAGTGGTGATGGTGATGGTGATGGTGGTGATGGTGACAGTGGTAATGGTGATGGTGGTGGTGGTGACAGTGGTGATGGTGACAGTGGTGATGGTGACGGTGACGGTGATAGTGACAGTGGTGATGGTGGTGACTGGTGGTGACAGTGGTGGTGATGGTAGTGACGGTGGTGGTGGTGATGGTGATGGTGACAGTGGTGATGGTGACAGTGATGGTGGTGGTGACAGTGGTGACGGTGACAGGGTGATGGTGGTGTGGTGACAGTGATGGTGACAGTGATGGTGACAGTGGTGACGGTGATATAGTGACAGTGGTGATGGTGGTGACAGTGGTGATGGTGATGGTGACGGTGATGGTGGTGATGGTGACAGTGGTGATGGTGACAGTGGTGGTGACAGTGGTGACGGTGATGGTGGTGATGGTGACAGTGGTGATGGTGACAGTGGTGATGGTGACGGTGACAGTGATAGTGACAGTGGTGATGGTGGTGATGGTGATGGTGGTGACAGTGATGGTGACGGTGGTGATGGTGGTGACATGGTGGTGATGGTGGTGACGTGGTGATGTGGTGACAGTGGTGACGGTGATGGTGGTGACAGTGACGGTGGTGATGGTGTGACAGTGGTAACAGTGTAACGGTGGTGACGGTGACGGTGGTGACGGTGGCAGCAGTGTTTGTAGGGAGGAAGTGGCGCCCTGGATTGGTACAGCCGTAGGACCCCATTTCTTACGCGGCGAGGCGCCGTTGGCACTGACCACAGGCCTCCCGCCCTCTCCCGCAGGTACATCCGCTCGGAGCGGTCCGTCATCCTCATCAACTTCTGCTTGTCCATCATCTCCTCCAACGCCCTCATCCTCATCGGGCAGACCCAGACCCGCAACAAGGTAGGTGGCCCCGGCCCTGCCGTGCACGTCCCCGTGTCCCCGGGGGGGGGTGATGGCGGTGACGGTGGTGACCGCAGCAGGGGGCCCGGACCCTGGGGTCCCCAGGACGCTTAGGGAGGAGGGGACTAGAGCCACCTGTAGACCTCCTAGCTCTTCCCCTGGCCACGGCCAGCCATGTAGCTCAGGCCCGAGGGCGGCCGTCGCGTGGCCCGGATGGGCACGGGACGTGGTGGCTGGAGTCTCCATCCGGGCTGGCAGTGTGGGAGGAGCCAGCTCGAGCCCCTGTCCCCGGTCCACGATAGGGCGCCAGGTCCTGTCTGAGTCTGTCCGTGCCTTGCCGTGTGGCCCTGGGGTGACTCACTCACCTTGGGCCTCAGGGTCATCACTTGCTGAGCAAGTGGCCTTGAACTGGGGCTCCTGTGTGGGCTCCTGGCTGGCATTTGGGGCGTCTACGAACAGTGGGTGAGGAAGCCAGGGCGGGAGGGGCGTCTTCTCCGGCCGCTTGCGGGCAAGGCCACGCGGCAGCCACCAGGGGCTTTAGGCGCTCCACAGGACACCCCAGAGCCACGGACCGGCCCACCCCCCAGCGGCTTCTTGCCGGGGACTGACCTGGTCACGCTTGCGGTCACCGGGCCTGGGCCTCTCGCAGCCTCGCTGGGCCACGCAGGCTGGCGTGGGGCCCGGGGAGCGACGCCTGCCCAGCCCCGCCCGCCCGCCCAGGTGGCGTGCACGCTGGTGGCTGCCTTCCTGCACTTCTTCTTCCTGTCGTCTTTCTGCTGGGTGCTCACCGAGGCCTGGCAGTCCTACATGGCCGTGACGGGCCGCCTCCGGAACCGGCTCATCCGCAAGCGCTTCCTGTGCCTGGGCTGGGGTGAGTGGCCACCGCGCTGTCCCAGCCCGGCTGCCCCTCCCCCGCCCCCGAGGGCTCCTCCCGCGGGCCCCTCCCTGCCAGGGTCCATCCTGCCGGAGGATCCACCCAGGTGACTGAAGCCAAGTTCCATTTGAGTTTCAGATGGTGGGTAACTTTTTTATTTTAAGTACGTGCCGTCCAGTATTTGGGACGTATTTATGCCAAGAAGATCGTCCTCATTTGTCTGAAATTCAAATGCGATTGGGGGGTCTTGTGTTTCCTTGCTGATCTGGCAGTCCTGCCCCCCAGTGTGCGGGCCCCCATCTCCACTCACGCCCGTTCCCTCTCGCACGTGCTCAGTTCTTCTGTGTTTGGGGGTCTTCAAAGCCACGTTTCTGGCCCCCACCCTCTGCCAGCCAGGCCGGAAGGAGGCGGAGGGCAGACGGCCTTGGATGGAGGGGGGACTGACTCCCTCTTTTTCTGGTCCTTCCCTAGGGCTCCCCGCACTGGTCGTGGCCATTTCCGTGGGATTTACCAAGGCTAAAGGGTACAGCACCATGAACTAGTGAGTCGGGGTGGGGATGGGGGGAGGCCACATGGCGCCCCCAGACCCCCCACCGCCCTGGGAGAGACGGCTGGCTGGGCCGCCATCTCAACGCCAAGGCTAGGAAAGGGGCCGGGCAGGAGCTGGAGTCGGGCCCCTGAGGTGGGCACCCCTCCCATCAGCCAGCTCTCTGCTGGCAGCGGGGCGGTGGGACCAGAGAAACGGTCTCGGGCTCTTGGATTCTCCCAGCTCCTCACTGGACAGGTCCGAGCGGTCTCTGAGTCCGGGCCCCCTCTGCTGGGGCACTGGCCCCTGCACCAGTGGGACTGTAGGAAAGCCCAGGGGGGAGGGCAGGGGCAGGCAGTGGGGCTGTGGCACAGATGGCCACGGAGGCTCTGGAGGGTCAGCCAGGCCAGGCTAGGGGCCTGAATGCCAAGCCAGGAGAGCCGGGTTATCCCAGAGGCCACGTGACCTCCCGCGGTGAGGGAGCTGAGCCTGCAGGGGCCACGGGCACTGGGTGGGGGGTGAGGCAGGAGGGACTGATGCTGGCCGCTCGGGCTTGGCTCGCTGTGGGCCCGGGGGGCAGGACATGGCCGAGCCCCGGAGCAGCCACGGCTGGGCGGTGGGGCGGTGGACAGGTGGGGGCAGGGGACGTGAGTGAGAGCCGAGCTACTGAGCGCGCCCGCAGGGTCAGTGCTGCAGGGAGGAAGCCCGGCCGCGGGACCAGGGTGCAGCGGGAGGTGGCGGGTGCTGCAGGGGGTCCTGCCGCTGAGGAGCAGTTGGGCAGCAGGGAGGTGTCCGGGGGACTCGGGGAGGCGTGGGGATGAGGAAGGGCCAGGCCAGACATGTGCACAGAGGGCCAGTTGCTGAGGCATGGGGCCGGGCCAGGCACCAGCCCGGTGGGCATCGTGTCTGCAGGGAGGATCTGCGTGGGAGACGGGAGAGTGGGTGGAGGGTGGGCGGGCGGCCCGGGGAGGGGCAGTTGGGAAGGGGCGTCGGCAGGGCCCCGGGCCCTCTGCTGGATGGCTCTGAGCAGGCGCACCCCTTCCCTGGGCCTGCTCCTCGTCTGAGATTGGGGTGATGGAGACTTCTGGGGCCCCGCGGGCTTGGAAGCAGGAGGGTGAGCGTGAGGGTCCGGCACGCAGGAGGCGCACAGTGGGCGTGCCTGCCCTCGCCTGCCCTCGCCTGCCCCCGCAGGAGGTGCGGGGCCCTCCGTGTGGTGGGGCAGGGCCTTGCCTGGCCGCTGACCCGCCCTCTCCCTCCCCTGGCCGCTGACCCGCCCTCTCCCTCCTCAGCTGCTGGCTCTCGCTGGAGGGGGGCCTGCTCTACGCCTTCGTGGGACCAGCTGCTGCCGTGGTGCTGGTACGGACCCCGCCCCGCGGTCCCAGTCCGGGGCCTTGTGCTGTTCTGCTGCCCACTGGGGGTGGGGGTGTGGGCGGCACCCGCAGTCCCCCGACCTGTCCTCGGGGCAGGGGCAGCGGCTGGGCTGGGGTACTGGCCTCATTTCTCAAGCCGTGGCTTGCGTAACTCTCGGGCACCAGCTGGGGACCTTTGTGCGTGTTCGCTGAGTGACCGGCTGGGTGGGGACAGGTGGACAGGCGGAGGACGGGGGGCAGCGGGGGTGTGAGCCAGGCCAGGGTGGGTGGGCGATCCCGGCCTTTTCCCCAGATGGAGCTGCTGGCCGTTACCCCGGGGGGCAGTGCGCCCCCTCGGCCCTCGGGGCTCTTGCCACCGTTTCCCACGTGCTGTGGGTGAGGGATGAGGCGCCCTGTGGGTTGGGCTGCATGCTGGCATGTCAGCCGTGAGTCGGTGGCCAGGGCCGATTCCAGGACTGGCCGCCTTCCCACCCTCGTCCCTTCCCCGGGTGTGGCTGGAGGGCAGGGGCTGGTCCTGACCCACCGTGGGACCCTCACCACGGGGCCGGTCTGGACACAGAGCGGGGCACGCAGGCGAAGGCTGGACACAGCTGCTGCAGGTGGGGTGGCAGGTGGCAGCGGCCTGCGTCCTGCTCTCTGCCTGGCCCCGTCAGGCCCCCAGGAAGTCCCCTGCAGCCCGCCTGGCCAGCGAGCGCTGGCGCCTGTGTCTGGGAGCTGCGTTCCCTGGACGGCGGGGGCAGGGCCTGGGCAGTGCTGCGTGCGGGGTTCGGGTCCAGGGAGTGTGGGTGTGAGCCGGGCCCCCACCTGCGGGAGGCCAGAGGCTCCCCAGGGCCGTGCAGACTGCTGACGGGGTGCCCGGGGTCCTCTGTCTCAGGTGGTAGCGGGCACAAGGGTCTTCTCAGCACCGAGGCTTGCTTCCCAGGGCGGGGCCAGTGCTAGGCAGCCAGGGTGGCCCAGGCGGGCCAGGACAGAGGCCGGGTGGGGGCGCGGTCCCGGACACTGACAGGCAAGGAGCACGGGACGAGGGCCAGCTGGGTTGGGGGTACGAGAGGTCCCTCCTGTGTCTGAGATCACTTCCTGGTCAGCCCCGCTCTGGGTAGGGACAGGCTCATCCCAACCCCAGCCTGATCTCTGATCTCTGGACAGAGGGCACCCCGCTTCACACGCTGCTGCTAGCAGCAGTGGGGGTGCTGGGTGGGCCTCTGGGCCGACCGGGTCAGTGCACCCCGGCACCCGGCCAGGGTTCCCACCCCGTCCGGCCTGTAGGAAGAGCCCCTGTCACCCTCCAAGCCCCAGCCGGGTCCGCCCGGCCCCCCACGTCACCCGCCCAGCAGGGCCCTCGGACCCTGGCAGAGCCCGCCAGGTGGGAGGGTCACACGTGAGGCTCAAGCCGCAGCCCCCGGCCCTGTGGGGGGGGAGGGGGCCTGGGTGGCACGGCGCACGTCACCCAACAGCAGGAGGGGACAGCGGCCGCAGGTGGCACAGCCGTGGGCCCGGCCCCGGGGCCCGCTCTGGGGGCTGTGCCGCGTGCCTGGAGCCGGTCCGTGAGCGGGGTAGGGGCCGCGGCCGGCGCCCCACAGCCCACCCTGTGCCCGGCAGGTGAACATGGCCATCGGGATCCTGGTGTTCAACAGGCTGGTGTCCAAGGACGGCATCGCGGACAAGAAGCTGAAGGAGCGGCAGGGTAGGACCCGCCCGCCCCGCCGGGTCGGGCGCTCCCCAGGCCCTCGGCGCGTGACCAGGGGCGGTGGGCTGCCCGGTGTCCTCCTGCCCCGCAGAGCAGGGCCTGCAGGGGGCGGGGCCTGGCCGGAGGGCCCACGGGGCTGCAGGTTTCCTGCTGAGTGGTGGGCCAGGCCCGGGAGCCCCAGGCCCTGGCCATGGACTGCCAGAGCAGACAGGCCCCCGCGCCCCGCCCCGGCCCCCGCGCCCCCCCTTGCTGCCCCTCTGTCCTGGCTGGTGTCTGTGTGGCCCCCTCCACGCCCGTGTCACCCCGCCCGTCCCTCCCACCCTCCCGCTCTCCCTCTGCGCCTCCGAGCCTCCTGCTTTCCTCAGCGAAAGGAGCTGCTGGCAGCTGTCCCCTGGGGTCTGTGGTGGGTTCTGGGTCTGGCTCGAAGCCTGCCGCAGGGGAGGCGTGTGACTCCCGAGTGCCCGCAGTGGCTGGGAGCCTGGCTGGCCTCGTGCGCTGCGGTCAAGACGTGGGGACCGGCAGGCCGTGTCCCGGCCTGTCCCTGGACCGCAGGCTCCTCGGACCCGTGGACGGCCGGCACACAGCAAGGCCGCGGCAGGGCCGGGCACCGCCCGCACGCGGGCCTGGTGGCCTGCGTCACCCTGGAGGCACACTCTGCCTCGCGGCTGAGCAGACCGAGCCTCACGCGGGGCGGATGGCAGAGCGGGGCCCCTCCCAGCTGGGCGCTGGCACCCCGCCGTGCGCCCCACACAGGGAGGCCGCCTGCCCAGGGCTGCGTGTCCACTCAGGCACTCGGCTCTGCCCAGGGAGCTCTCCGACGCCCCCACTGGACAGGCCCAGGCAGCGTGCAGTCAGACCAGCCCTGGGGCACCAGCAGGGAGTGGCCCCTCTGGGCACACCTGGGCGGATAGGTGAACCGGCCCTGCTCTCCTGCTCCTAGGCTCTGGGTGTGCCAGGTGGGGGGGCCCCGAGGACACCCCCCCCCACCCACCTCCCGGGGCCCGGCCCCTCAGACCCCACCCCTCTTGTCCCTTGGGAGGCTCGGGCTGCGGCGGTTGACCCCCTGCTCGTCTCCGCAAGAACCCCGTTTGTGATTCCACTCGCAGCGGGCGGCCTGGCCCCCTCGGGCGCGCCCTCCCACGTGCCAGTGCGGGGCCCCCACCGGTAACGCCACGCTGGTGCCTCCGCCGCCAGGCTCTGCGCTCCTCTGGGTTCCTCTGCTCGTTCGAGCCTTTCTGCCACCTTTGCTGTCCACGTGGGGTGGCTGGGCAGCCCCTGTCCTCTGCTCCTGCTCTGGCCACCTCGTGCCCTGCCCTGCCCTGCCCACTCCGGCCTCGCGCTGGCCCTCGCCTCCCTCCCCCAGGCCGTCAGTGCCAGAGGGACGACGGGGCAGGGAGCCCGGGCCGGCACGCCGAGCGTGTGCTGCGTGTGAGCGTGTGCACGTGGCATAGGAGCATGCACACGAGTGGGTGCGGGGTGTCTGCGTGTGCACCTGTGTGTCAGGAAACGTCCATGCGAGTGTGGCCCCGTGTGCCGGCGTTACAGGCGGCCGTGGCTGTGGGAGCGGGTGGGCGGACTCGGGGCCAGCAGGCTGCTTCGCACACCCTGGGCACCACCGGAGGCTGCGAGCAGGGCGGGCAGTGTGGGCCGGGGTCCCAGCCGCAGGCCGAGTCTGAAGGGAGCGTGGCCAGTCTGCCTGGACAGTGCAGGGCTGTCCCGTCTGCAGACACACAGGCCCCTGGGACGCTCCGGGCCGCGGGAGCCGTGCAGACGGCGGTCCTGGCTGTGGGAAGCCAGCGAGCCCGCTGGACGCCAGTGCCGGGCGGGACTGGGGCCGGTTGAGCCTGGGGGGTTGGGGTGGGGGGCTCGAGAGGAAGGGTGGCTTCTTCGTGTCAGGCCCCCGCTGGCTGACCACCGTGGGGCTACCTGGGGGTCCAGCTTCCTTCGGGTTCGGGCATGGCCCTGTGTGACAGGCCAGTCTGCATGGGTGGACAGCAGCACCTTGCCCAGAGGTGAGGGGCTGTCCGGGAGCTGGGGTGGGGGGACATGCCCAGCCCAGGCCACGCTCAGAGTCCCCCGCCCCACCCAGGGGCGTCTCGCTGCACAGGGGCCGGATGGCACGACGGCCCACGGCCCGTCCCCGCCGCCGGCCCCGGTCACGTTGAGCTGCACGGGTTCCTCCGTGAGGCCTCTGCGGAGGCCGGGATTCGGGGCTGAGTGGTTTGCAGGTCCCCGAGCCTGGCCCTCTGCCAGTGCCGGCGCCTCAGGCTGTGGGTGTCAGGCCTCGGGCCCGAGAGAGGATGACTCACGGAAGACGGGGTGCCGGGCTCTGCGCCGCCTGCTCGGAGCGGGGGCGAGGCTCGTCTGGGTCCTGGCTGGAGAAGGGCTGTTTTGGGAGGGAGGAGAGTGGCTCCCGGGGAAACGGAGGCCCAGCCAGGACGGGGCAGGGGACAGACGTCCCCAGGGGTGGGCACAGCAGGTGCGGGTCGGGGCAGAGTGCTCATCCTGTCCTGTCGTCCTCCTGTAGGCGCCTGGGGAAGGCCTAGGTGGGGGCAGGAGTAGAAGAAGGGGCGGGGGGACAGGGTCCTAGAGACAGGCCGAAGTAGGGGGTGCCACGCGACACGGGGAGAGGGCCTGAGGTGAGCACGGAGCTGTCCCAGGCTTCAGGGCCAGGCCCCTAACATGTGCTGGGCCGTAGGGCAGAGCGTGCAGTCTGGGGGAGTTCCTGCACCCGGCCCCCCGGCCAAGGCCCCACTGGTTCGGGGGTCCTTGTCCTGGCCAGACCCCAGGCTCTCTGAGCCTCTTCCCCTCTATCCTGTGTCCCCAGCCCCTTCTCGGTGGTCCGCGCCTTCTTTGCTGACCGCCTGCCCGGGTGCCTTGCTCTGCTCGTCCCGTGTGGGAGGAGGGAGCAGGTTGTCTGACGCCAGCCCCCACCCCGGCGACCACGACAGTGGCCTTGGCAGCCCCTGGAGCCCCTGCGGGCATTCACCCACCTACGGGGCAGCACTCACCCTGGCCGAGTCCTCGGGCCACGGCGGCCCCGGGAAGCACGATGGTGGCCAGGATGGGCCACCGTCCTAAACCCCTGCTGCATGCCAGGCATCTTGCTAATGCCCCTTAAGGCAGCATGGTGTCCCCACTGTGTGGTCAGGAGACAGGCCCAGAGCGGCCACGCACGTGGGCCGTGGTGGTGCAGGGAGGGGCTTGGGCTGTGGAGGGTGGTGTCTGGGCAGGGGCCGTGGGGCAGACACGGCCCCTCCCTGGGTCGGGCTGTGAGGGATAAGAGTGCCTGCCAGTCTTTCCCACCTGTCTGTCTCCGTCCAGGTCCCCTCCCTGTCTGGTCGCATCCATCCTGACCCCATCAAAGATGCTCTTCCTCCGCCCTGAGCACTCGGGGTCTCCCGTCCCTCTGTCCCTCCCCGTCTCTGTCCAGAGCTCAGAGGCCCGGCCCAGCACCCTTCCCTGTGGCCATCTTGCCATCTGGGCCCCGGGAGCTGGCACCGGCGGGGACCCCCCTCCCCTGCCAGTGGCCTCCGGGACGGTCAGGAAGCTGGGCGTCCACGAGAGCCCCCGGCTCCCCCGGAAGCCCTGGGGCTTCGGCGCCCGTGGCGGGGCCCGGCGGCGGCTGCTGGCAGGACTCGGGCGGGGCAGGGGCTGCCGGGCCTGACGCCGCGCCGTCCGCAGGGCCTCGCTGTGGAGCTCCTGCGTGGTGCTGCCGCTGCTGGCCGTGACCTGGATGTCGGCCGTGCTCGCCGTCACCGACCGCCGCTCCGCGCTCTTCCAGATCCTCTTCGCCGTGTTCGACTCGCTGGAGGGCTTCGTCATCGTCATGGTGCACTGCATCCTGCGGAGGGAGGTGGGTGGCCGCGCGGCGCGTTCCGGGCCCCTCCAGACGGTGTTTCGCGGCCTGCGTCCAGCTGCCACGTGGCTGGCAGCAGCGGCCGAGGGGGCCCGCCCCGGCCTCCGCGGGCTTGGGGCGTGGGAACACGTGCGTCTCGTGGAGAGCGGTGGGGGCCAGCGCAGGTGGCCGCGGACAGGCGGGGCACGAGGCCCAGCGCCCGCCAGGGCGCAGCAGGGCGGGCGGAGAGGGAGGGCGGAGAGTGGGCGTAGCTTGCCTCCCCTGGGACGCGGGGCGCTTGTGCGGCGCAAGGGTTTGAGAGGGTGGAGGGGCAGCAGAGCGCGGCCGCGCCCGGCTGGCAGACGGCCCTGGGGTGGCCGGCGCCCGCCGCTGGTGCCCGGGAGCTTCAGGAAGTGGGGCCCCGGCCCCACGCACGCCGAGGGCAGGCCAGAGGGGAGCGGCTTCGGGCCCCCGGCTCGCACCCCTGGAGACCTGAGCGCCGGCTCCAGGGAGAGGCCGCGGGGTGAAGACCCGAAGCTTCTGCCGCCGAAGCGGCCCACACGGAGGAGCCGCAGACCCACCCCGTGGCCACGTGGACGGCCCCGAGGGGAGACGCGTCACAGGCCCTGCGGCGACGTTCCCCGCGCCCACGTGCGCCCGGCCTCGGCCCCGACAGCCCCCGACAGCCCCCTCTGCAGCAGGGGCAGCCGCAGCTCAGCACAGAGCCGTCACCTCGGGCGGGTGTGAGCCCCGCGGCCACACGCTGACCAGGCTCCGAGGCCACGCTCTTGGCCCTCGGCGGCCTGGCTTCTGGGAAACAGGAAGGGGGTGCCGGGCACAGATCGGGGAACGGGAAGGGCACGCAGGGAGAGGCGTGAGCAGGGACCACGGAGTTGGGGGGCGGGCGGCCCGCCCAGGACGGAGGTGGATGCGGGAAGGCTGCCCGAGCGCCGGAGCCGTTGTCACGGTCCCCTTCCGAGGGGTCCCCGGCCACATGGCGACGTGCGCTCGGGTGGAGCGTGCGGGTCCCCCACCGACACGTGGTGTCACCCAGGCCCCTCGGGAACGCTCAGGCATGGAGTCTCCTAAGGGAGTGAGGGCCAGGCCCTCGGTTTGTGGGGACAGTCAGGGAGGCCATGGCGACACAGGACAGATCTGACACCAAGCGGCCTCAGCCCGATGGCGCGTGCTCGCTGACGCCGACCAGGGGACCCCACGCTTCTGACTGTACCCCAAAAGGGCAGGACAGCAGAGACGGGAGGGGGCTGGGCCTGGGCCCTGAGCCCGGCGGGGCCGGGGTGGGCGCCCCGCACAGACGTCGCCTCAGGACCCTCAGCCTGGCCTGCCGGGCCGCGCGGCTTCGTGGGGCAGGGGCTGCGCTGACTGCCCCTCCCCCAGGTCCAGGACGCCGTGAAGTGCCGTGTAGTGGACCGTCAGGAGGAGGGCAACGGGGACTCGGGCGGCTCCTTCCAGAACGGCCACGCCCAGCTCATGGTAGGGCTTGGAGCCGGGGACGCGGCCGCACCTGAGCGGCTCCAGGTCCCACAGGCCCATCGGGAGGGACTCTGAGCCCCATGTGAGGTGGGGTACTGAGGTTCCCAGGGCGAGCTCCTGGTGCAGGGCTGGGGATGGGCAGCGCTGAGCTGGCGAGACCGGGCGGGGCTGGCGGCCACTCCGTGCCCATGCCGGCCCCAGTCCCTCCGCCGACACCACCCTGTGGGTGTCCTAGCTATCACTCAGCTCCCGCGCCCCTGAACTCAGCGGCAGCAGAAGGCAGCTTGCCCGGCTCCTCCCTGGGAGCCAGCCTGGCCTGTCCACTCACCCCGGCCCTGCTGCACCTCGTCCTCTGCCAAACCCCTCAGGACCCGACCCCCTGGTCCTCCAGCACCGCAGGCACCGTCCTGTGCTGCCCCCTGCACCCCCGGCCCTCCCGTGCCCACCCTGCCGGTGTCCCCTGAGAGGGCCCCTCGGGAGCCTCCCTGACTCCCGTCAGGCCCCTTGGTCGGGTGCCCTGGGAATTCTCACGCTGTCATTCTGTGGCAGCCGCCCCCTGGGGTGCCCCTGGCAGGCGGGAGGTGCTCTTTCAGTCTTCGGGGTCTGGCCACCCCCCATGCGTGTCAGGGTCACAGGCAGGGCCTCAGCGGATGCCGGGGGCCAGCGCAGGCGAGGCTGCTGGCGTCCTTGGGGGTGAGGACAGAGGCCAGAGGTGGAGGAGGCCGGGTCCTGGACCCGTGGAGCTGCTCCTGGCCCGACCCGTGACCCCGGCCTCTGCGGTCTTCTCGCTGGCCTGACCTCTGTGTGTCAGGGGAGGCAGCGCCAGGTTTGAGAGTGGGGTCCCAGCGCCCCCAGCTCCTAGCTGGGATGGGGCGGGCGCTGTGGCAGGGGCCACGCCACCACGAGGGGGCCGTGCTCGCACACGCGTGTGACACGCCTGCATGCCCGTGCTCGCACGCATGTGCCAAGAGCACGCGGGGCGGGGTCGGCGCCCCGGAGGCCACGCGTGGGGCACGCCGGCACGGGGCACCCCTGAGCGGGCTCACGTGCCCCCCGAGGCGCGGCCGCAGCCCCGTGCCGCCCTTGCCCACCGCCCGCAGGCTCGGGGGGGCCCGGGCGGGAGCCCAGCACCGCCCGCTGGCCCACGGCCCTCACCCTGCCCGCCTCTGTCTTGCAGACTGACTTCGAGAAGGACGTGGATCTGGCCTGTAGATCAGGTGAGCGCCTGACAGGTGAGAGCGACAGGTGGGCCTCTGCGGGGCCCACTTGCTCCTTTTACTTTTTGTCGTGCGTCTGTCTGTCCATCTGTCTGTCCTCATCCCACCCCTGCCACGTGCGGCCCACACCGGGACCCCGGGTCTGCGTCGGGCCTGGGCGGAGCAGGGACTCTGGCTGGCACCCGCCGCCCCCCCTGCCTCCCGGCCCCGGCCCCCTGCCCTGAGGCTACAGCAGAGTGTGCGGCGCCTGAGCCGAAGAAGCCTCCGGAACACGGGCCTGGGACTCGGGCTGGCAGGTGTGGGGGCGTCTGTGCTGGTGCAGCTCGTAGCCCTGGAGCGTGGCCTCCCCGCCCCCCCCCAACATCCTGTGCTGCCTTCATTTCTTCACTGTTAATCCAGCCAAGGGGGGAAGGGCAGTCAAATTTTCAGACTGGGGTGGGGAGAATGTCAGTGGGAGCCGAGGAAGCCAGGAAGAAGGGCCCACCTTGGACCCCGTGGCTAGCACGGAGCTTTTTGGGAACAAAAGCAAGAAGAGAATCAATTGCCCAACAAAAGGAAGCTCCTGGGTGTCACCGTTCCGTGAGCCAGGGGCCTGGGCAGTGACAGGCAGTGACGGGCAGTGACGGGCAGTGACGAGCAGTGGCTCTCTGAGTTGTGTGGGACTGGTCACACTCGTCTGGTCTGTTAGATGTTTGAGGAGCCCCTTCTCCAGGGACGGCTCGGGGGAGCGTTGGGACAGGCCCAGGTCGGGAGTGGTAGCTGCTGCCAGGTGGACCCAGGAGGGCTTCTTGGAGGAAGTGACCTCTGGGTCAGGCTGAACCAGAGCTAGAGCCACCCTCCGTCTCATGGAGTCTCCCCAGCCAGCCTCTCTGGGAGGTGGTCTCAAGATTGGGGGGCCTTTGGGAGCTTGGCCCAGCCCTGCTTGGGGGCTGTCAGCTTCTCTGAACCTCTGATTCCTTCCGCATCAGGGAGATGGCCCAGTCTGGCCCGGGGCTGGGGCTGCGGGTTGGGAGAGGGGTGTCACAAACACAGCCAAGGGAGCAGGGACCCTGCCCAGGCTGGCATGGGGTGGGCAGGCGTCCTAGCAGGGGGCCAGGGTGGAAGGGGTTCGGGCTGTCTGCTGAGGGCACGGCCTGGTTCCTGCAGCCCGACGCTCACCCCAGGGTGGCCTGGGAGACCTCAAGGGAGGGGACCGCCTGACCCTGGGCTTGGAGGAGAATGCAGCAGGTCGCCTGTGGGGCCCCAGGGAGTGGGGTGCAGGGTGCTGGCAGCCAGAGGGTGCAGGCGAGGAGCAGGGACGGCAGGAAAAGCTCCAACGTGCAGCCAGAGGAGCGAGCCAGGTGCCGCCTTCGGCCCGGCAGCTCCTGCGGGGGTGCTGACGAGGTGGGGCGCAGGAAGGGCAGACAGCGCTGGTGTGGGCGGGGGGACCGCGTGGCATGGGAGCCGGGCCGCCCGGCCAGCAGGCGAGGGCCGTGCGGTCGGAACAGACTTCCAAGGACCCTGAGTGGGGCTGGGTGGGTGGCTGGGCCTGGCAGCTGGCTCTCTGAGGGTCATCAAGGGCAAGCTGGAGCCCAGGTCAGAGGTCGTGGCAGTCTGGGGTCACCACGCAGCTGAGCAGAGGGGCAGCCGGGCCCCAGGAGCCCCGCAGCAAGGAGTTGTGTCCCCGCATGTCCGGGCAGCATGGGCCACCTCCAAGGCCAGCCGCGGCCGCCCGGCTCCTGGGAGGACAGTGTGGGTGGGGGTCACTGTCCTCTCTGGTGTGGACGGGGGCACCCCGTGTCCCAGCCGGGAGCTCCAGCCGCTCCAGCACCCGGCACGGGAGAGGGTGTGCCTGGCGGGGACCTCGTCGGGCCCCCCGCGGCCGCCCTGACCCCTCGCCTGTTCCTCAGTGCTGAACAAGGACATCGCAGCCTGCCGCACGGCCACCATCACGGGCACGCTCAAGCGGCCTTCGCTGCCGGAGGAGGAGCGGCCGAAGCCGGCCCACGCCAAGGCCACGCCCACCAGCTTCAACAGCCTGCCGGCCAACGTGTCCAAGCTGCACCTGCACGGCTCGCCCCGCTGCCCCGGCGGGCCCCTGCCCGACTTCCCCAACCACTCACTCACGCTCAAGAAGGACCGGGCCCCCAAGTCGTCCTTCGTGGGCGACGGGGACATCTTCAAGAAGCTGGACACGGAGCTGAGCCGGGCCCAGGAGAAGGCCTTGGACACAAGCTACGTCATCCTGCCCACGGCCACGGCCACCCTGCGGCCAAAGCCCCAGGAGGAGACCAAGTACAGCATCCACATCGACCAGATGCCACAGACCCGCCTCATCCACCTGAACATGGCGCCCGACGCCAGCCTCCCCGCCCGCAGCCCGCCCTCCCGCCAGCCCCCCGAGGCGCCCCCTGCCCAGCCACCCCCTCCCCCGCCTCCGCCGCCCCCACCGCCCCAGCAGCCCCTGCCCCCACCGCCCAGCCTGGACCCTGGGCCCACCAGCCTGGGGGAGCCCGGGGAGCCGGCTGCCCACCCAGGGCCCAGCTCTGCGGCTGGGGCCAAGAATGAGAACGTCTCCACCCTGTCCGTGAGCTCCCTGGAGGTGAGGGCAGGGTCACCTGAGGAGGCAGCCCGCACGCTGCCGTACGCCGCCGCGAGAATCCCCTGGCAGACGGGGACCAGGGCCTGGGCTGGCGGGTGGTGCCGCCTGGCCCAGGACCAAGGTGCCCTCGCTCTGCCCAGGGTGAGGGGGTGGCACCCGCTTCTGCAGCCACACGCCCCGGCCCCCCTGGACCCCACAGCAGGGATCCGCCTCACATCAGGTGGTCCCCAGAGTGGAGGTTCACCCCCTGCGGGGGGCTCGAGGGCCCAGAGCCGCGTCCAGTGCGCTGGACTCTGACCTGCTCAGGTCTGGCCTGGCCGAGGCTAAGAGGTCATGGCGGCTTGTCCCTCCTTAGGCCGAGCTGAAACCTGGAGTGGACCCCAGGCCCCACTCAGCCTGTAGGACACGTGCTCAAGCAGAGGGGTGGGGTGCAGCCAGGCCGCACCCTCGGGGACCCCACCCTCCCTCCGTGGCCCCTGGCTGTGCCATGGCCCTGAGCCAGGGTTTCCTGGGCCCTGCGTGTATCCTGGGTGGGCTGAGCTGGACACCTTTGCCCAGTGCTGGGCCTGGCTTTGAGGGTGGAGATGACCCTGAGGGTAGCTGCCCCCTGAGCTGTGACAGCAGGTGGCTGTAGGCTCCCTCCAGCTCTGGACCCATAGCACGAGAGTTCAGACTGTCTTAGGGAGGAGGGACCCCTCGTGACTCGCCCGCCAGCCTGTCACTGGCCACCCTCTTCCCCCAGAGCCCCAGGCTGCCCCACCCCGCCCCGCCTGCCAGTGTTCCTGGGGTTTGCTGGCTCATAAGAGGGCCTGGGCACTAAGAACCATAGCTGCAACCAGAGGCCTGTCCCCCAGGGCAGGCATGCGGCGAGGGGTCCCTGGTACCCCATCCACAGGCCAGGAGAAGCAGATTGGTTGGTGGTCTGGGAGGTTTGGGGGACGCTGGTTACAAATGCACACAAACCCCTTCTCCCCGCAGCGTCGGAAGTCACGGTATGCAGAGCTGGACTTTGAGGTGGGTCCCTGTGTCCCCTCCCCCTAACGCCTGGGCCCAGGCTGGCTCAGCAGGCCTGGAGGGGCTGGGCAGGGGGCGGGCAAGGCAGCCGCGGGGCAAGGCAGCCGCTCCGTGCTGAGCGCGCGCCGCCTCCGGCCCTGCAGAAAATCATGCACACGCGGAAGCGGCACCAGGACATGTTCCAGGACCTGAACCGCAAGCTGCAGCACGCGGAGAAAGACAAGGAGGCGCCCGGCCCGGAGAGCAAGGTGTGGGGGCCACGGGGCCGCCGGGGCGGGGTGAGGGGCGCCCGGCAAGGCTGCCTCCTCCCCCCACCCCACCCCACCCTCTCAAGCTCCCCGGGAGCGGCCTGCCCCCACCCACGCTGGGCCCGGGAGGGACCAGCCGGCGAGGGGTGCGTCCCAGGGCCCCATCTGTGTCTGTGATGGAAGGTAGTGAGCCGGGGTGCGGTGGGGGCCAGGTGGCCTTTCCTAGGAGGAAACGGCCAGACGAGGGGTGCTGAGCAGGCAGGCGCCTCCCTGCCCCCTGCAGGCCACGCCAGAGCCCGGCCCGGGGAGGGGCCTCGCCCCCCTTCCCGCTCGTCTGACTGCACCCTGTTCTTCCCTCCCCCTCCGCCCGTGCTCGGTGCTCCCTCTGGGGCCGTCCGCCGCCCAGCAGCCAGAGAAGCAGCAGACGCCCAGCCAGCGGCCGTGGGAGAGCCTGCGCCGTGCCCACGGGACGCCCGCGTGGGTGCGGAAGGAGCTGGAGCCGCCGCCCCCGGCCCCGCTGGAGCTGCGGAGCGTGGAGTGGGAGAAGGTGGGCGCCACCATCCCGCTGGTGGGCCAGGACATCATCGACCTCCAGACCGAGGTCTGAGCGGCCGGGCCACGGAGGAGGGGGCCGCGGGGCGGGCGCACGCGCGCTCGGGCGGCAGCCACGCCGCCCCGGCCCAGGGCTCTCGGCGGGCGGCCAGACAGAGGCCCGCGGAGCTGGGACCAGAGCCAGTCGGAGGGACAGGAGGTGGCCACGGCCCCAGCGGCACAGGGCTCCCGCAGGCCGGAGGCGCCTCGGACTCTGCCCTCCTCGGACCCAGCCCCGGCGGGCGGGCAGGCGGGCGGCTGCGGACGATGACCAGGCCGGGTGCGGCCAGCTCCCCCGGGACGCCCGCCCAAGCCGCTGCGACACAGGACCAGCCTGCCCGGCCCAGCCGGCCCGGCACCGTTTTTTAGACACCCCACCCCCGGGAAGCAGCCAGCCCCCCACACCCGTCCGGGGCCCGGGGGCCCTTCCCAACCAGGCACAGCCGTCACCTGCGCCCTGCCAGGCCAGGACCAGAAGCCCGCTCTGGACGAAGCAGCGGTGGGCAATCTATTTTTTCTCTCCTTTTCTTTTCTTCAATAAAAAGAGTTAAAAAACCCGTGTTCTCTCTGTGCGGCTTTCCCGTGGACAGCACACGGGCCGGGACCGACCAGCCTCGGTCCGTCCACTGCATCGGAGATGGCTGGAGGGGGCCTCAGCTCCACCCTGCTGTGCCCTGCTTGGGCGTCAGGTCCCACGGGCCAGCAGTCACGTGGCCCCCAGGCAGCAGCCTGTCCCCCAGGGGGCCCTGTGAGGGAGCCTGACGAACCCCGACCCACAGGGGCGGCATTTGGCCTCCCTGGGCCCTGAGTCGGCCCAGGAGGGACACACAGGCGCTGGTAAAAGCCAGGCCGAGACGAGAGAAACGCGGGTGGAGGAGACAGGGAGAGGGAGGGAGGCTCGGGGCCCTGGGACCCCCTTCCTTCCGGGTGGCCTGGGTGGACCCTGCCCTCCTCTGCATCGCCCTGACCCACCCGCCTCCCCGCTCCGTCCTGGGCGAGGCCAGGGCAGATTGAACTTGGAGCCACATTCTTGAGTCCCAGGACTCTCTGTCACTGAGGCTCCTGCCTCCAGGCCGTGGTGGTCCCCACTGTCACGGGGCGGGTGTGAGGGACAAACATGAATGCACCCAGAGCTGCCCCTGCACCTGGCCGCTGGGTGCACGCCGGGTGCCCGCCGGGTGCTCAGCTCACAGTGTGCCCCGGCTCTGAGCACAGGCAGCCCTGGGGAGCCCAGGACCTGCCTCTCCTCTGCGTGTCCAGCAGGGGCAGCCTGAGCCTCCGCAGGGAGCCGCGGAAAAGCTGCGAAGCTGGAGGCTGGTTAGCGAGGCCCCTCCCCGGGCCGCGCTCCCCGCCCCAGAGCCCCAGCCCCGGGCAGCCAGGTGACCTCAGTGGCAGTGGACAGAGGCCCCAGCTCAGGGCGGGCAGTGTGGGTAGGCCATGTAGAGGCCCCAGCGCCCAGGGACCACGGCCCCCACCACGTCACTCAAAACGGAAACGGTGAAGCCAAGCTGTAAGGGTTGGGGGTGCCTGGCGTGGGGCTTCCTCAGTGGCCTTGCCCATCACTTGTCACTCCCTGTCCAGGGCTCAGCTCGTGGGATTCTCACGGGCCTGGGTGTGACCCCCCCCACCCCCGACGCCCAGGGCACATGGGGCGGGGAAGGGGCTTGGCTTCCCGTGGGAGTGACAGCCGTGACCCCGGGTGATCACACGTGACCGAGGATGCAGAGGGACCACAAGTGACTGCACGGCTGGGAGGGACTGAGTAACGCTGAGTGACCGGAAGTAACCCCGTGGGAGTGGACAGCAGACAGGGAGGGACACTGGCCGCCCAGCAGCCCAGAGGAAAAGGCGCAGAGCCGTCCGCCGGTCGGCAGCAGAAGGCGCTCGGGAACCAGTGCTGTGGCAGCGTGTCCTGGCCGCCACTCTCAGCACCCCCTGCCCGGGCTGAGGCTCGTCGCAGCCCATTTGACACGGGCCCTCTTGGGCCGTCCCGTGCACACACTGCTCCCGCTCTGCGAGCCCAGGGGCTCCTGCATTCCGAAGGCCCCAGGCTTCCGAGGAGGGCAGCGGCCCGTGCTGGCTCCCTCAGCCTCCACCGTCACAGACGGAGGCGGGAGGGCCCCTGGGCGCAGGGGGGCCAGCTGCAGAGGGGCCCGGGCCCCAGCTCCACACCTGTGAAGGCAGCAGAACACCTGGCTGGGTGCGGGCGCCTGGGCTTCCGCAGGGGCCTCGCTGCCGCCCTCGGGGGTGACCGGGGCAGGGTCCTGCCAGCTCCTTGACCTCCCCCGTCCTTCTCACAAACAGCATCACATGGAGCAGAAAAACCGAAAAATAAAACGAAACAAAACAAAAAACCCCAACACAAATGAGACGGGCCCCGCACCACAGCCTCTGCGGGCGAGGGGCTGAAGCAGACGGTGTGAGCCGCCCTGGGGCTCAGGGCGCGCCCAAGGTCGGGGTCAGCCTGTCCCTCCCTCCAAGAAGGCCACATCTTTTGTCCTTTTAGGTCCCCACGTTCACAGCCGTTCGGGGCTCTGTGGCTGCCCAGCACAGCGACTAGTGACCGGAGTTGCTGTCTCCTCCCTGGTGATCAGTGTAGGAAGCCTGCCAGGGATGTTCCCCAGGACCATCAACGCCCCGGGGCCCTCTGCCACCTTCTGTGGTGAGCCCTGTGCTGGGCAGTGCCTTGGGCCGGGGGCTGTGAGGCGCTCAGAGCTGGGTTGGGGACCGTGTAGTCACCAAGCTGTTCAGACGTCTGTGGCCTGGACGTGACAAGGACAGGGATGGACTCAGAGTGCTAGGTGGTGCTGCAGGGTCCACAGGGAGCGAGCTGAACCCAGTTCTCCCGGCTCCAACTCCTGAACCCTCCCCGGATGGGCAGGCAGCCCGAGGGCAGCTGTGGCATCTCTCCCTGCCACCCCCACCCCGGCCCAGAAGCCACTCCTTTCCTGAGGGATCTTCCCGGGCCTGTGCTCCCTTAATCATCTTGGCTCTTTGTACGAGTGTGACCTTCCTTGGCAACCCGTGACCAGCAAAGCTAAGACCACCTCCTCTACCAGCTTTCACCTGCCTCAGCAGCACCCCCGTGCCCGAGCGAGAGGCGTGGGGCTGAGGATGGCGGGGTCACCGTGGTGGGCAGCAACATGTGCAGCCAAAGGAGGTGGAGAAGGTTTTGTGGATGGAACGAAAGCTAGAGATCTTGGTGGTGCTTTTGTTGCTGATGATGGTGATGATGATGGTGATGATGCTGGGGTGATGGTGACGATGGTTATGGTGGTGATGATAATGATGGTGATGGTGGTGATGGTGATGGTGATGATGATGGTGGTGATGGTGGTGGTGATGATGCTGGTGGTGATGGTGATGATGGTGATGGTGATGGTGGCGATGATGATGGTGATGATGGTTATGATGGTGGTGATGGTGATGGTGGTGGTGATGGTGATGATGATGGTGGTGATGGTGATGGTGGCGATGATGATGGTGATGATGGTTATGATAGTGGTGATGGTGATGGTGATGGTGATGGTGATGGTGATGGTGGTGATGATGATGGTGACGATGGTTATGATGGTGGTGATGGTGATGGTGGTGGTGATGGTGATGATGATGGTGGTGATGGTGATGGTGGTGATAATGGTGATGATGGTTATGATGGTGGTGATGGTGATGGTGATGGTGATGATGATAGTGGTGATGGTGATGGTGATGGTGGTGATGATGATGGTGACGATGGTTATGATGGTGGTGATGGTGATGGTGATGATGATGATGATGGTGGTGATGGTGGTGATGATGGTTATGATGGTGATGGTGATAATGGTGATAGTGATCATCGTGATGATGGTAATAATGATGGTGATAATGGTGGTGGTGATGGAGGTGGGGACGATGCAGCGATGGTGGTAGGGAGTGATTTCGGTGCTGGTGATGCCCACAATGGCAGCCACCATGATTTGCGTTGCTGATGATGGTGCTTCTGGGATTAAAAATGAGGATCTCAATAGGTCGTCCGGTCCCCCACGCCCACTCCCGCAGCCTGGGAACATCTGGGGGATGGAAGGATGGCTGGAGGGAAGGAAGGATGCTTGAGGACAATGACAAGAGCGGCTGAGTCACCGGGGGCGGAGCTGACAGGAGCGGCAGCCGCCATGTGTCATGCATCTCATCAGCACCCACACTCAGCTCCGGAGGCAGCTTCTCCTCACCTGACTTCTATCTGCTCCTTCCTCTTCCTGTGTGTGTCGGAGCCGGGAGGGGAGCCCAAGAAGCAGCCCCAGCCCTGCCTGGAGCAGCTGTGCCTCTCGGCAGGTGGAGGCTCTTTCTAGGCACACCTACCCCGGCGCCCCTCCCGCCCACCCCCAGCCTCACCGGGCAGCAAACACACCCACCCGCTGTCAGGTCTAACCTAGTGCTGTGATGCGAGACGTCCTTGTCCCCACTGGCAGCTCTGTTCTCAGTTCTTACTGTCCCCCTCCCTCCGCCCTGAGGACCACTGCTGTCTGAGCTGCTCCGTGACCTCCCAGTGGGGCACCCCCAACTTCTGCTAGCTCCTCCCGGCCTCCTTCAAGATGACGGACAGACCCTCCCGCCTCCCATCACCTCCCCAGGCCCTGCTTCCCACAGGCGCTTGTCCCCAGAAGGAGCGAATCCACAGTGCGCTTTGTGCTCCGGGCCTTGTTCCAGAACCTTCCGCTGGCTGGGCGTGCCCTTCCCAGCCGTGCTCCACCCCGCCCCAGCTCACTGAGACCTCCTCCTGAAGCCAGGACTGCGTCTGGGGACCACAGGGCCTGGAGAGCCAACACCGCCCTGGGCTCCTCGAGCGCTCCGGCGTGAGGACTTGCCCTGTGTGGCCCCGGGAGGCGACGGGGAAGCTGGCCAGGAACTACCACACACCTCCTTCCGGCCATCCCACGGCACTGGGTGGGGACCAGGCACCCCTTCTGACAGGTGCAAAGTCTGGGGCCCTGGCTGCCATCCCTCCAGCTCCCGCCAGAGTCGTGGCCCGGGCTCTAGTCTAGTCTGAGAGATGCTACTCCCCAGGCCCTGGGATGGGGCGAGGCCCTGCCCAGAGCTGCCCCCCGGACCTGGAGCTCACACGTTGGAGGGAGGAGGGGTCACACAGACCCGCACCTGCATTCCTGATCTGTCACCTGCTGCCTGTGGCCCTGGGTGGGCCAGGGCCCCGCAGAGTGGAGGCGTCCCGCAATCCCCTCCCTCAGACCCGTGGGAGATGGCGGGGGTGTTCCTGGTCCCTGAGAGACCCCCTCATACGTGTCCCTGCCTCCTGCACCGCTGCCCCCTGGGGCATCGCTGTGCCCTGGGCAGGGTCTGCTCAGAGAGCCACAGACGGGCCCCAAGGCGGGCGAGACCCGGCTCAGAGCAAACCCATGGTGGCCTCTGGACCCCACTCCTGGGCAGCATGGCTGGCCTCGGTCGAACGCCGCCCCCTGGGCCTCGGTTTCTCTGTAGGAGCAGGACCGGGTGGCCGGGGCCCTTCGGGGCCAGCAGTCTGTGGACATGGGGAGCAGCAGGCTCCCCGCATATGCCTCAGGCCCTAAAAATAACCTGAGAGGAGGGGCACCCGTGAGTAGCTGCCAGGCACCGCACGCGGGCGGAACTGCCTCCAAATAAGGCTCGGCAGAGCCGGAAGCCAGCGCAGAGCTCACGTCAGCCTCCAGCCGCGCGGCTCCAGGGTCCTCCCCCCGGGGGGCCCCTGGCCTGGGGCCGAGCCCGATGGACGCCCAGAGCCTACCTGGGGACGGCAGGTCCTGGGGTCCCGGAATTTAACATTATGGGACCTAAGATTTACTAGTCAAAACTAGTGCTGATGTGTGGCGTCTCAGGACGGAGTCAGACCCCTCCCCAATCGCCGGGGGACTTGAAGGCGGGACCTCCCCAGGAGGGAAGGGTGGGCACCCCGAGCCTGGCCTCCCAGCGAGCAGTGACCCCAGCTGGGGTGGGGGCCAGCCGCGGGGCGAGCAGATCCCGGCCATGGGGAAGGCGGAGGAGGTGTTGCTGGGTGCAGTATGGCTCCCTGGGAGCGCCATCTGGACCGCGCCTGGGAGGGGGCCGGAGGCAGCCGGCAGCACCCCTGTCTGCTCCTCGCTCTCCTCCATCACCGGGACTTCCTTGGGAGGCAGATGGCGGGTGGGGTGGCCTGGGGTAGGGCTTCTGGGGCAGCTCGGCGGCCCGTGACCTCAGGGGCCCTGCCCCCTCATGGCTTCCTCTCCCACACCCCGAGTCCTGCCTCTCTCCTTGTGCCCTGATCCCTCCCAGACCCTGTCCAGGCTCGGGCCCCCCTCCATCCTCCGAGGGGGCGCAGCTGACGGGTCGTTGGGTGGGTAGACGAAGGCGAGATGGGAGCTGGGTTGCCAGCACAGCTTCGAGACGGAGGTGTGCTGGGCCACTGCTTTGTGGGGTGACCAGGCCCTGGGAGGTGGCAGGGGAGCAGAAGCAGGGACGTGCCCCCCCCAAGGCTTCCTGGAGGAGGGGACTCCGCGGACACTGGAGGCGGCTGGGGTGGGCAGCTGGGCATCCAGGTGGGCTCCCTGAGGCGCTCCGCGGGAGCAGAGGATAACGTGCAAGCAGGTGAGGCCCACGTGCGCTCAGGCCCCACCCCGGGGACTGCAGGCCGCTCTGGGCCCGGAAGAGCTTCGGCCCATTGCAAGGCACCGGCAAGTCTCCAGGAAGGCGCTGTGGCTGGGGTCACCTGGCTGGGGTCTGGACCATGGCCCAGCCAGCCTGAAGGACCCCCCACGGCACAGCCCCTACCTGCGGCTGCCAGATGCTCTCCTGACCCCGCCCCTGCTGGATGGCCTGGCCCCACCCACCCCTGGCCCTGAGCCTCTCGGGAGTCGCCCCGCCTGCAGCAGGCAGGGGCCACGCTGCACGCACGTGGTGGCCAGCTCTTCTGACAGCTGGGTGGACTGAGGGATCCCAGGGGAGCAGGACGGCACCGGGAGGGTGCACAGACCGCCCGCACCTGCCTCCAGGTATGTGCCCGGGCCGGGGCCACGGCCACTGCTGGAGGAGGGGACAGTGGAACGGCCCCGGGGGCGCTCAGTCCGGTCTCGCTGCTCCCGTAGGTCTCGTAGGTCTCGGCGGCTCTGGAGAGCTGGTGCTGGTGGGCGGGGGGCTCCGGGCAGAGGCTCCCAGAGCCGGCGGCCCCCGGAAGGGACCGGCGCCATCACAGAGCCCGTCGAGACGCCTGGCACCGGCGAAGGGCGGCGGGCATCCGTAACCAACTCCCAGCACCCCTCCGGGGAAGCGACTGTCACCGCCACCCCCTTCTGAGGCACAGAGAGGCCAGAGTCCCAGAGGAGAGTCTGTGGCGGCCTTCGAACCTCGGGCCTCGGGCTGCACACCAGCCCCTGTGCACGAAGGGTTTGTGGCGACTGGGAATTGTCAGGAAGACACAGAGCCATTCGCGTTTCTAAACTGCAAACCGAGCATCGGACAGAGGGCACGTTAGTCGCCCGGGGCACCTGCCGGCCGCAGCCCGGACCGCGCAGGCGCCTCTGGGCCCGGCTGCCCCCGCGCCCCGCCCCAGCCTCCCGGGCTCCGCGCCCTCCGCCCCGAGGGATTTTCCTCTTTCCAGAGGCTTCCACGTGGCCCCTTAGCGACGTCCTCATCAGCGTTGAGTCACAGGGACTGTCAGGCTTCCTCTTTCTTCTCCAGTCACTTTTAGTACGCTACATATTTTTAGAAACCCATCTATTTTAACTAAGTTTTCAAATGTACTGGAATTAAATTGCGCATAGTATTCTGACTTCCGCTGCGTCTGGGGCTGGGTCCCTTTGTCTTCCCTGCCGGTTTGAACTGTGCCTTTTTTCTCTTGCTCAGCTTGTCGCCAGTCCTAAGGCTGAGCACGTCACCTGTTAGTGCATTATTTTCGTCATCGGTGTTAATGGTTTTTAAATTTCCATTGTGATTACTGTCTTTGATACGTGTTCTATTTTTTAAGAGTTCTAAATCACAGAAATTTAAAAATCCACCTTTTTGTGACTTCCAGTTTAATGACATTGCTGTCATGGGACGCAGTCTGGGGGAGACTTGCTTTGGCAGACACCGCAGTGTTTAAAGAATGTTCCATGTGTATTCTCTAGTTGCAGAGAACACGCTTACATGGTGGTTAAACCAAACCAGCCAATTTCACTGCTCAAATCTCCATTCCAACATCTTGTATCTGTTTGACCTTCCATCGTTGAAAAAAAAAAAGTGTTAAAATTTCCCATGATGATAGTTTTCCTCTTGGTAATGCTATCAAATTTGGCTTTATATGTTTACATGCCCCTTTAATTGGGGACGCGTTTAGAATTGTTATACCTTCCTGGCAAATCGTATCTCTGAGCCTTTTGAAGTGACCATCTCTGTATGTAATGTTTTTATCTTTTGACTTAGTCTATCTTGTTTGATAGTAATGTAAGCATCCTAACTCTCCTTTGTGAAGCAGGATTTCCATGGCCCTATTCTCAGGTTTTAGGTGTGTGTCGCTCTTGTAACAGCAACACAATTGGACTTTTAAATCCAATCAGAGAATCTGGTTTTTAATTCCATTTTTTGTAAACAGTGGTAGCTTTGGCTTGTTTTTTCATCTTACTTAGTGCCCTAAATTTGTCCTGCTGTTACTGTAGCTTTTAAAAATCCTTTCTTGATTTAGTGGGTCCATTTTTAAAACACTTATTCTGAATCCACATTTAACCGCTGACCTCAAACCAACAGAGACAGGGCTGTCTCCAGCAAGGTGGGTTTATTGGGGAACGGCAAAGAACCGTGGTCTGCCGGGCCCACGGGCAGGTGCTGAGAAGCGAAGGTCAGGACGTGCCTCTCCGGAGGCAAGCGCAGCAGCAGCTGGAACCAGTGTCCCGGAGGGACGGGCTTTGCCGCCCTCCCCCTCCTGGCTCGGGAGCGAGGTCTGTTGCCGACAGCAGCCCCACATCCGGCCCCAGCACAAGCCCTGGTGGACCCTGGGTTCTTCCGTTGTTTTCCACTCACCGTTCTGGTCATCAGCTCGGTTTGGGGTTCTTTGCTTTGCTGTTGTTACTGTTTTGGAGGCTTTGGAGAGTTCCCTTACTGATTTGGAGCCCTCCAGGGCTTCCCCCCTCAGGCCGAAGCCTGGACCCTGCCCCGGGCAGTGCTCATGCTCCTGCCATCTAAGCACCCGGCCGGAAAGGATGGAGAAGTCAGGATCCGTTTGCTGTGACCGTCCCAGGTCTTTCAGCAGGAGGCATCTGGGAGCCTGTGGTCTGCACACTGCAGAGGTGGGAAACTTCCCTGTTGGCCTCTGTCCCCACCTGCTGACCCCGAAGTGCCCTCCAGGAAGACACCGGCCCCTTCTTTCTTCACCCAAACCTCAGAGCGCCACGCACAGCCGACCGCCTTCTGACGGCTGCTCTGCTTTGGCTCCTGCCCCACTCATGGACGAGCCGGCCCGGCCCCCTCCCCTCTGGCCGCTTAGCGCTTCGTTAAGTGTCTTTTGCCAGGACCTCAAAATGCGGTGCTGGCCTGCGTCTTCTCCCAGCCAGCTGCGATGACTCCACGGGCATCTCGCCACAGCTCAGCCCACCACCCCCCCCCCGCCCCAGCTACGGCCGGGCCTGCACGGGTGCTGGGGAGGGGCTCGGCCCCGGAGGACCCAACACACCCAGGCACTGAGTGGGGGTGGAGGGGCTGGCCTGCAGGCCAGGGCTGGGCCGGGAGGGCGATGTCCAGGCAGCAAAGGTCTGCGACAGAGGAGGCAAGGGCAGGCTCCTGGGGGCCAGGTCTGAACGCCAGCCATCTGGGCAGGGGAGGGACGCTGACGGCCTGGACCAGGGCGGCGCGTGGAAGAGTCTAGATGCTGGAGCAAGGGTCCCAGGGCCTGGCAGGGCCAGGGAAGGGGGAAGCTGGGAAAAAGAGGGCGTCAAGAACAAGCCCAGACACGGCTCCGGCTGCACCCACAGGTGAGTTTCTGGGTTTCCGCTTGTGCTGGCCAGAGGGGGCGCCCTTCAGCCCACAGCCCGTGGGGGCCACCTGGGCCTTCTGGGGGGCGCTGGGAGAGCAAGCAGAGAAGCCAGGAGAGGCTGGGGAGGCCAGGGGCACAGTGGCGTTTAATAGGGAGAGAGCGAGCGACGCCACACAGCAAGTCCCTCGGGGGCGGGCTCAGCGGGCCACGACGTACCGGGACAGCTTCACCACGTCCTCCAGGTAGCTGCGGTAGAACCTGTGGCAGTCCGCGTCCGGCTCCTGCTTGAGCGCGTCGAATTCTGTGGCAGAGACTGAGAGGTGACCGCACGGCCTTGGCCGGGGAGGCCAGGGAGAGGGAGAGCCCGGCCCCGCCCGGCCCCGCTCACGCTTCCTGAGGACGGCCACGTCGCCCTTCTTCAAGCAGAAGCAGACGTCGGTGAAGTAGTCCTGCATCATGGCCCCTGCGCCGGACAGAGGTGGCGGGTGACGGTGGGCCGTGGGGCGGGGCGAACTCGTGGGCAGACCGGAGCCCGGCTGGCGGGGCCATGGCACCCACCCTGGGAGCAGACCCCAGGGCACGGGCGCTCGGTGGGCCCCGGGCTGGGAGCACCTACCGATGAACTTCACGGCCGCGAGCCGCAGGTTCCGGTGGGGGCTGTGCAGGTACTCCGAGGCCTGCATGACGAACTGCCGGTAGCGACCGAAGCTGCTCTCCACCTGTGGGCGGGGACAGCGTGAGTGGCTCCCGGCCTCTGAGCCGGCCCTGTCCGAGGCCCCAGCCAGCCTGGCAGCTCCAGGGCCTGAGAGGACAGCCGTGACCTGGCCTGGGGTGGGGGGCTCTGCAGGCCCCATCATTTCTTCCCCCCATCTCAGGGGGACCTTGCGTAGCATCACCCCCTCATGCCATCCCAAATGCCCTCCGGGACGCCGCCTCCTTTTGACTCCGGCTTCATTCTTTCTTGACCCAGCGAAGAGCGAGGTCCTCCCTCAGGGTGGGGCTCGAGCTGCCCCCACGCAGGGTGCATCCCGCCCCACGGCCTTCCCCGAGCGGTGTCAGAGCCAGCAGGGCCCTGCCGGCACCTTGACCTGGGGCTTCCAGATTCCGGAAGGGCAACGGCCGACTCCTGGTGTGCAGGACCCAGGCGCGGCCCCGGAAGACGCACGCGGGCCCCAGAGCCGGGAGGAGGCGGCAGTGGCACCGACGGGAGAGGTCGCCTGGCACCGCGACTTCCTGTTGGTACGACGTGGGCCGTGTTCACCTGCGCACGCTCCGCTCCTCTCTGTTCACTTTCGCAAACGAGGCGCTGACGGGAGCCTCCGCCGCCCGTGGAACCAGGAAGGCGGGCGGCCGCGCATGGGGCGGGGAGAGCCGTGGGGACCAGGAGGAGGCGGACTCGAGGCCGAGGCGCCCGTCTCCTTTCTACTCCCGAGACTGCGCCTCGTCTTATTCGTGGCTCTTGACACACTTAGGCGACTCCAGTGGTTAAACTTAGGGTTTTAATTAAGTGTTCAGAGGTGTTTCAGTGTGTTGAGAAGTGACAGGTAAATACACGTTCCGGGAAATTTACTTTGTTAAACCCACGACTTGCCTTAGTAACGGGAGGATGGCGTGTTAGTAATGCTATTTAATGGGTTAACAGGTAGCCTGTCCAATAAATGAGTGAGATTAATGAACTGGTTTTTGCCTACGGCCAGGCCTCCCTGAACACACCCAATCTTGTCTGATCTCAGAAGCTAAGCAGGGTCGAGCCTGGTTAGTACTTGGATGGGAGACCACCTAGGAAAACCAGGTGCGGTAGACTTTAAAAAATAAAATAAAATAATAAACTGGCTATTAAACAAAATACAAATAGTAGTACACGTGCCTTGCCATGCACAGAAATATTCCAAGATGAAAGAATCTATGCACGTCTCTTCTAAAGGCCTCAGCCGAACCGGCTGCGGGGAGCCGGCGGGCGGGTGTGGGCAGGACGCAGGCGGCCCACGAGCACAGAGCCGGCACGCTGGCCAACGCCCCCGGGCTGAGCTGGGCGTCCACTCTGGCTGCCCAAGCAGCCACAGCGGGGGAAGATCAACCTCAGGCCCAGGAAGGCGGAGGCGGAAGGGGGGCCTGGCACGAGACGGGCACCTTGAGAACCTGGACTGCAAGACGCCAGGGTGGACCGAGAGGCCACGGGGTCGGAAGGACAGAAGCACCTTTGAGGCACCGCGACCGCGTGTGGGCCTGGAGTTGGATTCACGCCACCTGCATCCTACAGGCCCTCGGGCCAAGAGACTACCACAGACAAACGCAGAGAGCCCCATAACCCACAACGACAAGACCAGGTGGGGAACCCCCACGAGCGAGAGTCAGAAGACGAAGCCGACGGCAAGCCTCACGCCTCGGGAGTGTCAGGCAGGAGAGCCACCTGGGCGAGACAGGGACTTTTCAATGATCACGTTTGTGGGACACGGAACCTGTGCGACAAGAACAAGAAGCTGCGAAGGGAGGGCAGGCAGGTTGGTGGGAAAGCGGGAGAGGAGCCAACGGAAGGCGGGGGGGGGGGGGCGGCTCGGCTGTCACCTGACAGCGCAGGGCACCACGCGCGCCCGCAGGATGCACGCGTAGCGTCCCCGCGGTCCCCACGCCCTGTAGCGCTCCCTCTGCTTCCTGCCGCCGGTCCCCGGCATCTCCAGGGCCACCGCAGCGAGCGGCAGGTCACAGCAGCCTCTCCCCGCCCAGGTCCCTGGCTGCCGTCTGTCTCCTGATGGACACACAGCACCTACGGTCGGATCCGTGCCCCAGGAAGCACCGCGATCCACCACAGATGACAGCTAGGGGCATGCAGTGCCACCGCAGACACTGTCACCGGCGATCCTCTCCCACGGGCGGGGGGCTGGGAGCTGCGCTGGAAACGAGAGGCCCATCGCCTGGCCCCAGGCGCCACCTCTGCAGGTCCAGGCCCCGGACCCTCGCGGCAGCGATGCCAGCCCATACAGGACAGAGGCGTTTCTTCACCAGACCCCAAAACACAAACCGTGGACACGTTAAAATTCAAAACTTCCGCACAGCCACGGACAGCATGAGCAAAGTAAACGGACAAGTCACAAACAGGACAAAAATAACTGCAATGCAAAAACCGACCACGGACCTGCACCCAGAGGGCCTGGAGAACTCCCAATCATACACAGTCCCAGGCAAGTGACAGCGAGCCCGCGGCCAGTGCGGGGGCGTCTGAGCAAGCGCCCTGCGGGCTCCTGGCCCGCGCAGGAGACACGGCTCTCACAGGGCCTGAGAAGCCAGGTTTCTCTCCGGGCCCCTCAGGCCGACAGACTCCAGCTCCCTGCACCTGTGAGGACACCTCTCCTCTGGGGGGGGGGGGGGGTGCGCTGCTGCCTCCCAGCCTCAGCAGGGGTCCCCAAGCCCTCCGCCCCTTGCGGAGGTCTGGGGCACCAGGTGCTGGCCGCATCCCTGGCCGCCAGGAGGAGCGCTGGGGGTCATCTGCTTTCCCGCCCTTGGGCAGGGCTAGCGGATGGCGTCAGATCTACAGGCTGCTGGAAATGGAGCCAGTGTCTTGCCCTCCCCACCCCAGCCACCCATGCCGCCTCCACACACATCTCAGCGGAGACGCGGGCTCAGAACGTCTGCGGGGTTGAGACCCGGCCGCTCCAGGTTCTGGGAACTTAAGGGCCCTCCCGTGTCTGCACTGGGACCCAATGGGCGCCCTGCCCTGCCTCCCAAGGGCCCCTCAATGGCAGCCACAGGGACAGCGGCTGAGCAGGGCTCCCAGGTCCAGGTGCATGGCCCACCTGGGAGGCCCTTAACCCCACCGCTGAGGGACCACGCCTCCCCCCAGAGGCACGGAACGGGCACTCAATCTACACCCACAGGGCCAAGACAGATGTCACCGAGGGGGTCCTGGCATGACCCCACCACCATCTGGGTGCCCCTCAGAGGGCGCTGAGCGAGCCCATTCCTACAGGACTCTGACTGCACATGGCCCACTCCAACTCCCTGCTGGCGCCTTACCATGCAGATAAAAATGTCGTTCTCGGCACCCAGGCCACGGCCCCACGCCAATTTGTTGAACAACTCCTTCCGAAACTCCCACTTGAGCAAGATGGCACAGCGCAGGAAGGTGAACTTTGCCTTCTGCGGTGCAGAGAGAGAGAGAGAGAGAGAGAGAGAGAGAGAAACAGGTCGGGGCCCTCCCCATCGCCACTGTCCTCCGGGACGGCTTCTCTCGGGAGGGGTGCCTGGACAGAGGTGCTCCGACAGACCAGAGGCTCCTCACAAACACACGACCCATGAAGCCTGGGGGCCTGTGCACTGGCTGGTAGCAAACAGGCTGCCCCATAATCTTTGCGGGAATTAAACACCACACCTTTCCCTGGTGGGTGCACCCCAGCCCTGAATGCCAGGCTCCTGAGGCTGTTTTTGTATGGGGAGGATGGGGGAGTCTCTGAAACTGGAGGTTCACAGTGTCCGGGGTGGGGTGGGGGGCACCTGGAGGCAGGTGGAGCAGAGGGAACTGCCACCTTGGGAGTGTCCCCGCTCTCCACTGGCACATTCCCCTGCGAGGCCAGGCCCAGCCCCCCATCTGGCCATGCAGCCTCTCCAGAACGGCAGCCTGGCTTCCCGAGGCTGAGTCCTCCTGAGCTTCCCAACTGACCCACAAGCAGGTGGGTCCCTCTCTGTCCTGCTCCCCCGACCACCCCCGGACTGTCTGGAGGATGCTGTCCAGCCAGAGGCCAGGCCAGGCCACTCACCGTGACCACTTCGGGACAGGAGTCGGCCAGGTGGAAGAGCAGCGGTACCAGGGACTGGAAGGCGTGGTTCTTGAGCGCCTCCTGGTACTTACTGCCACCACTGTAGATGACGTCTCCATACAGGAAGATGGCTCTCCTGCGCACGTCTTCCCGTTCCTGCCAGAGGTGGACAGGTCCCCTCCTCAGCCCCAGCACAGCTGCACCCCTACCGGCAACCTGCCCTGCCAGCTACCGCCCCACTCTCCCCATGCAGCGGCCAATGTTGGCCCTCACGTCCACCCCTCTTCAGCCAAGGCCCAGCAGACCTCACCCACCTATCCCACTACCCTACTGTCCACCTAACACCCCAGCCCGTCACACCAGCCAGGGCTGCCTTCTCTCCTGGTTACCCCTCTGCCCCTCACCGCCCACTCTAATGGCTGTGGCCCTCTCCCAGATTCGTCTCTTCTCCCCAGCTTCTCTCCTCAGCGAGTCCTCTGGGGGCGCGAGGCTGACAGCAGCCACACCACCCACTCCCAGGCAGGCCAGTGTGGAGCCGACAGCACAGACCTGGTGCCAGATCTGTCACTTTCTAGCTTTGAGACCCTGGGCGAGGATCCTTCAGCATGTGGCTCAGTTTCACCTTTTGTAAAAAGGGTCCAACAACAGTGCCTTTGTCCTTGGATTTTGGTGAGGATCGAGTCCAGCCGTCTTACCCCATCCCCACCTCCTCAGCCTTATGCCACAGCCTTCGTGAAAGGCAGCACCATTTGACCCCCACCTGGCTCTACCTCTCTCTTCCTCACCTCCAGGAATAAAGCATCAATCTTCCACCTGCGATCCCCCAACTGAGGCTCACCCCAAACACCCCCTTCTCACTCCTGGCAACGTCCCGTCAATCCCTGAGGCCCATCTTCCAGCCTGCCTGCCTGCCTTGGTTTAAACCTCACCTCCCTCGCCTCGCCAGATTTATTCAGAACTCCTGGAATCATTTAACTGGCCCTGGGCTGGCCACTGATTTCCCCCGTGACTACCCCCAAGGGTCTTTCTAAGGACAAACTGCCGTCCTGCATCCTCTGGGGGAAGAGGGCACGAGGTTTGGGCATGGTCACCTCTGAAGCAGCCCGGAACCCTCTGGGAACCTTCCTTCTCTGGCGCCAGGTTCCCTCCGGGCTCCTCCCCCAGAGGACTTTACCCACAAGCCCAGGCAGAGGGGGCGGGGCAGCAGCTACATCTGCTCTGATTGGCGGGCTGGGTTAGAAGCCGCGCAGGCGCACAGAGTTGCTCACGTCCTCGAACAGCTGTCGTAGGTGCTGGGCGATCTTGATTCCGAGGGCGCCGGCTCCCTGCGTGCCCAGGTGGTGCAGGATGTGCCCTAGGATCTCCATCAGGCCCATGAGGCCCTTGGGCTCAGGCTCCAGGAAGCTGTCCAGTAGCCCAGCCAGCTGGTTCTGGAGCAGGTCCGCCTGTGGGGAGTCGCAGCTGCCCCTGACCTGCCGTGTTCCTCCACTGGTTCCTCCTCCGGCCGAGGCGGCCTCACTTGCCCACTTGCCACCTCCCTTCACGCTCAACAGGGCACCTCAGTCCCAGCCCTCAGCCTGCACCATCCGGCGCGAACATGTGCTGGAGGGCCCGAGGGCGAGAGGAGGAAGGAGATCCCCATCCAGTGAGGTCTGGGTCTTCCGTATTCCAGGTGGAGCATGAGCCAGACCACCTGGCAGGTGTGGGATTCCTACCTGGAAAGGAGGCCTAAGTCCCTGACCTCAGAGCTTCCTCCAACTCAGACATTCTAGGCTCCCCAGCCGTGTGCTGTGCCAAAGGGCCCCCCAAACACTTCGGCCCTCTTCCACCCCAGGCCTGACTTCTCCATCCACCCCTTCCAACTCTGCCTGTCACAGAGGATCTTTTCAAATGCCTCCTCCTCCCAGAAGTCTTCCTGGATGGGGGCGGGCATCTCCTCTCACCTTCTCCGGGCACATGAGGATACTGGTGAGGCCCTTCAGGCTCATGGCCCGCACCAGCCGGCTGGGGTTCTTCATGCACAGGCTCAGGATGGTGCCCATGGATTTCTGAGATATGTACTGGGTGAGCTTATGACTGTTGAGAAACTGAGTCGGGTGGGCAGTCAGACTGCCAGTTAGTTACGGCTCCAGGGACATAGCCTACAGCACAGCGGGAGAGAGTGATGAGATGTAAGGAAGTGTGTCAGACAGCAAGGCCTGACGGGGAAGGCGCAGGTGAGGGCAGCTTTGTATTGGAGGGTCGGAGCGGAAGTCCAGCTTGCCGACCTTCTCCCTCCAGGCTTAGGGCACTGGCGAGGGGCAGAGGAGAGGCTGACCTCTGTGACAATGAGGATGGCCACGACATTTTCTCGTTCCTCAGAACTCCTCAGGGATATGATTGCCTGTCCCAAGACGGCCTTGATCTCACAGCCATAGTGGGCCATGGCCCTGTCAGATGGAAGAGGCAGACACGGGAGAGCCCCATCCTTGCTCCATCCTTGGCCAGGGGACTCTCCTCTCTCCCTCCAGGTGATTGAGTCTGAAGTGCAGGGCCCCATCAGGGGTGCAGTCTGGAGCCAGGCCCTTCCCAGACTTGGTGCTTACCTGGCCAAGAGGGTCACCCCCTCCATGTAGGTTTCTAGGTGCTCCAAGAGCTCCCAGCCTCTCAGCAGCTTAAGATAGGCGAACACCTCCCAGTAGCTGGTGGTCCAGAAGAGGCCCTTCAGGGCCTCCAGGCACGTCCTTAGAGCAGCGGGGTGTGGAGAGGAGGTGAGCCAGGGCGAAGGGCTCCGTTTCCCCCCTGGAGCATAAGGTGGCACTGGCGCCTCCGCCCCGACTCGCACTCGCCCGTCTGGACCTCTCTGAGCTGCCCCCTCTGGATCCTGACTCCTGACAGCTGTAGGCCACTCTGCCCCGGCTCCCTACCCTGGACCACAAGCCCCCAGGTGGGGCCCGAGTTCGTTCCCTGCCGAGTCCCCAGCACTTAATCACGAGACGGGGCTGGGCGCCGAGGCTGGTCACCTGCAGGGGCTAAGGGGCTTCATGTCCAGGACATCCTCCTGGTGCTCGCTGATGTCCTCGACCATGTCCAGCTCAAACAGGTAGTGGAGCTGCGTGAGCAGCCCCAGGAGGATCCCCGCAAAGGCCCAGCGCACGGTGGCTTTGTACTCCTGGATGTAGAGCACTTCGTAAATGGTGCCCAGGGCCTGTGGTGGGTGATGGAGCTGGGGGCGGCAGCCACAGGGCTGCCCGGTCCCCAGGCCACACTGCCTATGCCCGGCTGGGCCTGGAGAATCCCAGTGGCTCTGGCCCCACTGTGGGACTCAGCATCATGAGCCCATGGCTACTCACGGCGAGCCCCTCAGCCAGGCCACCCTGGTGTCCCAAAGGGCAGGGCGGGGAGCGGGCAGGCACCGTGCTGCTCACCAGCAGGGACGTGAGCTGTGTGCACTCTGAGAGCCTGACGCGCGCCTTGGGCGGCCGCAGCTTCAGCTTCACGTAGAGCAGGGTGACGACCTTGCGGGCCAGCTGATTGTTGCTGGCCAGGGCCTTCCACAGGGGCGCGACCTGCCTGAGGAGGCGGCCAGTCCAGTCCCACCAGCTGGGGGCCGCGCTGGGCAGAGGGGCGGGCAGGGCGTGACCCCTGGACTGCAGAGTGGCCTGCGGTGTTAACGTGGAGGCAGCCGGGCCCCTCGAGAATGGCGCGCCCCTCCATCAGGGGGTCCTGCTCGAAGCCCGGAGCGCAGGCTGGCGCCCCCTGACATAGTGCTCACTTCCACTCACACCGCCTCACCAGCAGCCCAAGTAGACCCCCGCCCTTCCCCAGCCTGTCTCCCCACTCGGCAAGTGGGCTCGTGCCCCAGCAGGGATCACCCCGTGGGCAGCCTGGTGGCCCTGGGACAGAGATGCTCCTGGAGACACCGTGGTCCCCCACACCTCTGACTTGATGGTGCGCACACACCGCTCAGGTCTGGTTGGGGTGTGTCTGACTCCGCAGAGCCAGCCAGGGGACAGAGTCTTCTCGTCACCCGACGCTGACTGCCACCCCCTATGCAGGTTGGCGGCTGGGCTCTCTGAGTCTGAGGGACACTTCTGTGCAGAAAGCCCCCTCCCGGGGTTCCTGGAGCCACCACCTCAGCCCCCTCGGCCCACCTCCAGGGACCTCCCCCCCCGGCTCTGGTCCTGGGTTCGGACCGAAGCCCGTGCACACGTCTGCATTCTGTGCGGGCCGTGACGGCGGACGAGGAGGGCGGACTGCAGACAATGGCTCCACGTGCGCCTGTGGGCCATGTGCGCAGGCGACCTACCTCTCAGAGGGGTGGCACAGGGACAGCATCACCTCGACGGTCTCCTGGGTGTGCTGGGCCCCCAAGGCCGTCACCACCTTCATCGCAGTCCGCAGGTTCCCCTTGAAGGTGATGCAGGACAGCGCCTGGAACAGGCTCTGCAGGATCTCGGCCACCTGCACGGGGCGGGGAGCAGGAGGGCCTCAGAGCCACCCCTCCAGCTGGGGCCAGGGCCCACCTGCTCCATGCAGCATCTGGACGCGCACAGGGCCCGATGGGGACGGCAGGTGGGAGCAGTCTCCCGCCTCGCAGCTGCTGAAAACGGGAATCAACCCCAAGGGGCCAGGGGCTTGAGCAGGCCTGGCAGGCCCTGCGGAACATTAGCATCCCCGTGGGCCGAGTCAGGCCGAAGACAGTTAAATGCTGGTGGGGGCGACTTCCCTGTGCTCTGCTGAATAAGACTGTGGACAAAGCAGGGCCCTGGCACATTGAGGGGACCCGGCCGACAGGAGGGTGAGAGGGGCTCCTGGGGTGTCGCAGAGGCCCAGCCCTGCCACCAGTTAGGGGCACGCCGCTTCTGGCCACTGGAGGCAGGGCTGTTTCCTACTGATGGCCAGGAGCATCCTCAGGGCCCACTGCTGCCCAGGCTCGCGGCCACCATGACGGCGTGTGGCATCCTGCCCCGCCGCCCCACGCCTTCCCTACCAGGTCCTCCGGAGAGCGGCTGTGCCCTGCAGACCTTGGCGCCCACCTGCTCCCGCCTGATGCCTTGGGCCTCCAGGATCATCTGCAGGAGCTCAGCGGCGAGGTCACTGTGCAGGTGATTGCGGCTGCAGAGCCCGTGCATGAGCGTGAGGACGAGCTGCGTGTGCTGCACCACGGTCAGGTTCTTGTTCAAGGCCTGTGCCGGAGGGCCGGGCTGAGGGGCCGTGGGGCCAGCGGTGGGCTAGGCCCTCCTGCACGTGGGCTTGGAGATGGGGCCGGGGCCCTGCCCTTCCCCAGAGACAGAGGAGCACCAGGTGCACAGCCTCGTGGGGCCCAAGGAAGGGCCCAGCTTGACCCTTGCCCCCAACAGTCTGTTCCGCCCAGCTGGCCCGTGTAGACCATGGGCAGCCCGCCCCCTTCCCCCCGCAGCTGGAAGTCTGCTGCAGGCTTCCAGCCGCCCTTCTCAGGAAACTTGCTCGGGGGACAACAGGAGCAAGCAGCCTGGCCCAGGTAGCCGCCCGCCACCCCCAGCCTGCAGTCCACCGGCAGGGACTGACTCAGGGCGTAAAAGCCCGGCCCCATCCGTAAAATGGGCAGGGGAGATGGGTGGACCAGAGACCCCATGTGGAAGCACTCGGCCAGCCGTCAGCCCCTCAATGACCCCAGCTCTGCCAGGCCCAACCTTCACCAAATGGTAGAACGTCTTAGATTCTCTGTGGGCCCTCGCTTCAAAATTCTTCATTTTATTCAAATAGATGAACTCCGCGGCGCTGCCTGCTGCGGGACGCTCAGTCAGAGGGCCTGCCGCAGCCTGCGAGGCGGCACCCTCCTCCCGGACTACAGGTGAAGCCCAGAGGGGCCAAGCGACCTGGCCGGTGCCCCAGGTGAGAGTCGGTGCCCGGGCCCCTGCCCGTCTCTCCGCCCCCGTCCTGCCGCAGCTCACCCTTCTGCTGGATGAGGAGCTGCAGGAGGAGGTAGACACACTGGCGGGAGTAGCTCCCGTGACCTTGTCCTTGTCCTGACAGAGCAGCATCAGCAGGCCCGTCTGGTGGCCCAGCACGGAGGGCGTGGCCTCTTCCTGGGGGGGTGGGCAGTGAGCAAAGCCGGGCCTGGCTTCTCGGTGGCCTTTGCACTGTCCCACCCGACTTCCCACCGCTCTCAATTCATTCCCCCGGGCACCACACTGGCTCCGGAAGAGGTTCTCGCCCCGGCCCTTCGCCTCTCCGCCCCCGGTGTCCTCAGCTGTAAAAGCTGGTGCCGCACGGATTCCGATGGAAAGTTCGTGGCGTTCCCATTGTTATTCCCTGTGTGCGTGCATGTATGCGTTTCTTTCTTTCGGGTGCTGTAAGATTTTGTTTCTATTTATCATTGTTTTTCAGCAGTTGCGAGGGTGGTATGCTGCAGTGTGGTTTTCTTTGTGTGTATCCTGCTTGAGGCTCCCTGACATTCCTGCAGCTCTGGGTTTATATTTTTCCTCACATTTGAAGATAGAAACCATTATATCTTCAACTATTTCGTTCTGTCCTTTCATCTCTCCTTCTGGGACTTGAGTGATATTTCATGGTGTTCCAGAAATCACTGCGACTTTATTTTTTCTTTAGCTTTTCCCTATTCTCTGTGTGTTCAATACGTTCCGTCATCCTTCAAGTTCACTGGTACTTTCTTCTGTAGTGTTGGATCTTCCGTTAAATCAATAGAGTGAATTTTTTATTTCAAATATTCTATTTTACAGTTTCTAGAGTTTCCATTTGGCTTTTTTATAGTTACTGTTTTCTGTCAGTACTTTCTACTCTTTTATTGTGTTCCTATTTTCTTTTAAATTATTGAATCTATTTATAACAGTGTCTTACAGTTCTGTTTCTTCATTCCATCATCTCTGTCTTTCTGGGTCTACATCTACGGACAAGGTTTTTCTCCTCATCATGGGTGACTGTTCCTGCTTCTTCGCCACATCAAATAATTTTCTCTTGTGCGCTGGAGTGTTCTACTGAATCACATGTACCGTGAGTGTTCTACTGAATTTTGTTCTGACAGCCAGTTAATTGATTCTTTGGATACTTGGGTTTAAGTTTTTTTTAGGGCACATTGAGCGTATTTCTTGTGAGTGTATGTTTTTGTTTCTTTTGAGTAACTACTGAGAGTGGAACTGCGTGATTCCAGGACTGGCAGAGGTTAACCGGGCAAGGACCGCTGAGAGTCGCAGGTGGCTTTGCCGTTCTGCACTTGCACCAACAACGTGTGGCATTCCTGGCGGCTCCACATCCCTTTCCACGCTTCGTACGGCTGTTCGTTTTCTGTTGGCCTTCCAGCGTAAGTGGTGATGTCCCGTCGTGGTTTTATTGCCTCGCGACAGGTCATGCGGAGCATGCTCGCTTTCCTGTGCCTCGCGCAACGCCGGTTCAGCTGCCGCCTGTTTTGAAACCCCACCGAACTCGGCCGGCTTCTGGGTGTGCGTCTCTCATCAGACATGCACGCGGAGAGAGTCTCTCCTATTTGCGACTTGATGCTTAATTCCTGTAGGAGTGTCTTGTGATGTGCAGATATTTCTAATTTTGATGCAGTCTATTTTATCCATATTTTTATTTCCAGTTATTGCCTTCTATATTCTAAGAAATCTTCGCCTATCCCAAGGTTGAAGAGAAATTCTGTTTTCTTCCAGAAACTAACTTTTGTTCTGTGATCCATCTCGAATGATTTTTGTTTGTGGTGTGAGATGGGAGTTAGGGTTTCTCTGAGGGTTTTTCCCCTCGTTTGGGCCTCTGCTTGTTTCAGCACTTTTCCAGAAAGTTCTTTCCTTTCCCCATTCAAGAGCTTTGGTGCCTTCGTTGAAACTCGATTGACTGTATAAGTGGGGACCTAGTTTGCGACCCCTCTTCTTTTTTGTTGACCTGTCTGTCTGTCCTTACTCCAACACCACGCAGTCTAGGCCCCGAGAGCTTCCCACTCGGCCCAGCGGCAGCCCTCCCTTGGCTCCTGCCCAAGACCGCACTGGCTGCTCTGGGTCCTCTGCGTGCATGGCGCTCGCGTCGGGGCCTCCGCCGTATGCTTCCCCCGGCCAGCCGCCCACTGCCCGCCCTTCCTGCCTCCAGGTCGCGCTCACAGGCGCATCACCATGAACATCGCCCCAGACGGCCCTATCTGAGCCGTGCCCTTCCCCTCGGGGCTGGGCAGGGCGTGTGTCTTGTCTCCTGCGCTGGGCCTAGCGGTTCGGTGCTCAGTGAATTCTGACTGCGAGCGTCAGAGGCCGGCACAGGGGCAGAGCGATGCGGGGCTCCCTGCCCCTCCCTTCGCCGGCCCCACCCGCCGTGGGCCACGGCGCCAGGCGACTCACCGTGAACTTCACGTAGTCCACCACGTACTGCAGGAGCAGGAAGATGGACTGCACCACGCGCCTGCGCTCGTAGCTCTTGTCCGACTCCAGCCAGGGCTCCATGTGCTGCGCCAGGCCGCGGGGAGCCTGAGCGACCGGAGCCCCACGGGCCCAGCCTCGCCACCGCCCCCGGCTCCGACCCGGCCCAGGGCACGGCCACGGGGGCCCAGGCGCTGAGAGGGGGGCTGCAGCCCAGCCGGTCCTGCTCTACCAGACACTTTCCCCTCCCTGCTCGCCCCTCAGCCCAGCTCTGTGGGAGAGGCTGGGGCACAACAGGTGGCGTCTGGCCGAGTGCTGCTTCGCCTCAGCAGCCTCGGGGCTGCGACCATTGGTGGGGGCGGGGGGGGGGCACTGGTGGAGCGGAGGGAAGCCGGGGCATTTGAAGGAGAGCGTCTCCATGCTGAGACTGTTCCCGTCCCCAGGGCCACAAGAAGGAAAGCTCCTCGCAGGGCGAGCCTGCCCACAGGGCACCCACCCCGAGTGCACCCTGGGAAACGCACGGCGCCCGTGGCGCCCGCAGCCCCGCCCTCACCTGCAGCAGGAAGCAGACCTCGTCCATGCTCTTGTTCTCGGAGACGAACGTCCGGAGGAGCAGGTCGAGCGCCTGCATGGACTTCCGGTACAGCACCTGCAGCACGACGGCCCTGGTGGCGCGGGCCTGGGGCGGACCCTGCCCCTCCGGGGAGCCCTGGGGGCCTCGGGGCCAAAGGCGCAGCACCCCTCCCGGCAGGGCCCGGGGTGGGGGGTGCTGGAGGAGGGCAGGCCCCTCGGACAGCTCCCCGGGGTCCCTCCCGCACTCCACGTCCCAGGGCTCCTGCCGCCACTCATGTCCTCTGCCGCCTTAGGCACCTCCGTCCCTCAAGGTTAGACTCCTTCCCCCTCACCCTCCTGGCCCGTACTAGGAGCATTTTTTGGTGTGTGTTCTCAGGTATTCACAACTCCGCCAAACGCCACGCACAGACCTGCCGGCCCACACTCGCGGGGATGGCGGATGGCACACCAGCACCGAGCTTGGCACTACGAGTCGCTCGATGATTGTTGAATGAATAAGTGAGTGTGTTACTATCACGTGGTACTGTGGAGTCGGGAAGCGGCTACGCATCACCCACTAGACACTGGTCCAGGGAACGGATCCGTTCCTCTGCGGGGTAGCACCGTACCCTGCTCCTCAGCTGCTTAAGTGTGAACCCTAACACTACCAAACTTCTGGAAGAAAACATGGGAGAACATCTTTGTGACCTTGGGTTAAGAGCTCTCCTCCGCCCCCTTCATTTTCATGTGTGGTCCTCAGAACTGACCACCCAGGAGGACAGAAAAGCTCCGGGGACCGGGCAGTCACCATGACGTCCGGGGCCAGCTCCAGAGGGGGGAGGCAGGTCTTCAGCATCTCTGGGGGCGGGAGCTTGTAGAGGCTCTGCAGGCAGATGTGCAGGATCCTGGACTTGACCATAGGCTTGAGACCGGCCGCAGGCTGCTGGAAGAAGCACAGAAGGTTCTGGACTTGGCCGCACCGCCCTGAGGAAGAGAGGCCTGGCCGAAGTGCGCTCCCAGCAGGGAGAGGTTTGTGCCCCATACAACGTGGGCCTGGGTCTGCGTGACAAACGGCCCTCAGATGCCGGCTCAGGGTGGGGAGTCAGGGCTGCTGGGCTGCGAGAGGAACCCCAACTCGTCACTCTCTTCTCCTGGGTTCATCAGCTTTATTCGTGAGAAAACACGGGATTATTCTGGGGTCAGTGCCAGCACTGTGAATGAGGTGGGGGGGTCAGTCTGTGACCGGGGTTGGGGGTCAGTCTGTGACCGGGGTCGGGGGTCAGTCTGTGACCGGGGTCAGGAGTCTGTGATCAGGATCCAGGTCTGGTGTGGGCAAATGTTACAACTATCCGGGACAAGAACGAAGCCGTCCGACGGTGCCTGGTGTATGTGGCCGCTGGGGGCAGCTGGTCCAGCCAGCGGGGCTTCGGTGCCCGGTCTCAGCCCCGCCCACTCTGGCTCTCGGTCAGTCCTCACACCCTCGCGTCCCCTCACACACTGAGCGCACCGGCCTGTCTTCATTCCTGGGCCCCGAGGGGGAGTTACCTGAGTCCCACGATGACCAGTATGACCTTCTGCCGGAAGAGGGAGGCCAGAAGTTGGGCTCCTTCTGCAGGGTGCACTGGGAGGGCAGAGCGGGGGCGTGGCGCTGGCGCCCGGCCCACGCGCTCAGCGCCCGCGGCCCGGGCGGCGCCCGCAGGGGCCCGCGCGGCCGCTCACCAGCAGGCAGTGGATGAGCTCGGGGATCTGAGTGAACTTGTAGCTGCGGGCGCCGTCCTCCCACTTGAGGGCTTTCAAGAGCATGATGGCGGCCGACAGGAAGCTCGTTTTCAGAATGTGGTCCTGTGCGTGCGCAGAGGGACGGTGGGCCACGGGGGCGCTGGCAGCCCCCCCCCCCGGGGTTCCCGGCACACACCGGGGCGCCGGCGGGCTCCCGCGGGACTCACGTAGCTGCTGCAGGAGTAGTAGTAGACCATCCTGGAGACGATGTTGTCCACCCAGGGCAGGACCTGCGCCCCGCGTGCGTGGCCATCTGCCCGTAGCAGAGCAGGGAGGTGCTGCCGACCCACCTCCAGTGCATGCTGGGGTCCGGCTGCTGCAGGTGGGGAGGCGGGTGGGGGGCGGGGCCTGGAGGCCTGCAGACACCCCCCACCCCGGCCCGGTGTGGGAGAGTGGGCTCACTGGGCGAGGGTTGGCCAGCGCTCCGGCCCGGGCCAGCCCCTCCTCCGGAAGGGCCCTCGGCGGCCTCCCAGGCCCTCCGCTGGACCCGCCTCCTCCCCCGCCAGCACCCCAGCCAGCAGCCCCCTCTCCGGCTGCCGTTCATCTGCTCTTTCCAGCGAGGTGCTGGAGACAGGGGCATAGCAGGGAATCAGGCCCCGGCCGCGGGCACAAGGCAGGCCCCGGCCCCTGCCCGTCAGCCCTGATGGAGGCTTGGCGCCCAGGCAGGCCCGCGGCCCTGTGGATGAGGCTCACGTCTGCAGGGCCACAGCAAGGACAGAGAATGTCCAAGCTCACTCCCCAGCCCCTCAGGGAGCTGGGCCAGGCAGGAGTCACCCCTGGTTTCCACTGAGCAAGCTGAGGCTCAGGGCAGGGCAGGGGAGCCATGTGCTCCGGCTGCCGGCCGCCCCGCCCCACCCGCCCTCTCTACCTGGCCGTCTGTGGACACGAAGCCAGACCTCAGAAACCGGGTGCGGCCCAGGTGCTCCATCGTGGCCCAGACCACCTCCATGTGCGAGGCGGACGTGACGCCGATGACCAGCGCGGTGCCCTGCGGGCCGAGGACCCCGGGAAGCGGTCCAGAGCGGCGGCAGCACACGGCGCGGCCTGCTCCCCCCGCCCGCCCCTCCCGAGGCCCCGAGAAGGCAGGAAGCAGACCCACCCCTGGGGTCGCCTGGCCAGGAGGGAGCCAGGACATGGTGCGGGCAGGAGGGAGCGGGGACACGGTGCAGGCGGGCCCGTGGGCGCTGCAGGTCAGCGCCTGCTCGGGTAGCCCCCGCGCTTGCTGACCAGTGCAGGGAAGCAGTGCGTGTGCAGGGGCTGGGGCCCCAGGGCCGCCGACCCACCTCGCGCTGGCTGGACAGCTGGTGGGACAGCTCGAGGAGGCCGGCCAGGTGCTTCCTCACCAGCTCCTTGCAGGCGGTCTCCCTGAGCAGCAGCCCGTACAGGTAGAACAGGAAGGTCTGCGGGGCGGGGCAGCCATGGGGCTGGTGGGTGCGGGGCGGGGGCGGCGGCGCCGAGGTGATGGGGGGCTGAGGTCCGGACAGCCGCATCCCGGGCCCCTGGCGGCGCCTGCCCCGGGCTGTCTGAGAGGCTGAGGCGTGCGGGGGACGCCACAGTGCTGCCCACCCTGCATGGCTCCCGGGCAGGTCTGGGGCTCCTAGCTCTGTGGCTTCTACAGGGCAGCCCCCAGATGCCTCGTCCTGGGCCTCAGCCCTCCCCCAGCCCTCGCCCCTGGGCAAGGCCCCACCTTGGTCCCGTGGGCCACAGCCACATTCACGCCGCTCAGTGTCCCCTGTCCAGAGCCCCCTGGCCACAGCAGACTTCCCAGCCTGCCCCCTCGGGGGCCGGGGCACAGCCCTGACCCTCTGCAGCCCAGCCACGCCTCACGTGTGGCACAGGAGGCCACACTCAGAATCTTCTAGAACCCCCTTTTATTTTTCTCTCAATGAAAATGTGTGGCTGGTACAGTGGGCAGCGCGGCTGGAACGTGCCCACGTGCCGACTCTCACGGCTGGCACCGCCCTCCCGTGCGGCCCCTGCCAGAGGGGAGGCCCGCGCGGGAGGCGCTGCTGTCCTGGCCACCGTCCATGCTGCGGCCCCGGTGCTGAGTGCGGTAACGGGACGTGGCGCCCCCAGTCTGAGCGCCTTGAAACAGCCAAGATGTGAGCAGAGGCCTCCGGCCTGCGGCGGCCTGTCAGTCCCGTGGGGAGGCGGGGCTGGGGCTGGGGCGGGAGCTGCGGCCTCCCCAGGCACTGACCTGCTCCACAGGCTGCTTGAGGTCCAGGTTCAAGGTGGCCAGCAGCTCCCGGATGTCGGCGCCTGACACCGCCTCCTCCCTGATGAGCTGCGGGCATGGAGGGCACAGTGCTCGCCCCTGCTGGCTCCTCCGAGCTGGCCGTGGGCGCCCAGGGCGCACGGGGCAGACAGGGCCCCGCCAGGGCTCACCCCAGGGCTGATTCTAGCACTGGCGGTGGCGTCTGAGCACCGGGTGGGACCCGCGTGCCCCGCCTGCCCCTCTGTGCCCGTTAGAGGGCGGCGGGGTGGGCCCGTCCTCCACGGGCATGAGGGTGGCCCGGGGTCCCACCTGGCTGTGCACCTGGATGCAGTGGCCGATGGCCTCCAGCAGCTCGCTCTTCTCCTTGGCTGACATGGCCCTGATTTTGCTGACCAGCACTTTCTCCCAGGGCGTGCTGCTGCTCAGGGCCTCGTCCACCGTCACCCTGCCTGGGTGGTCGGCAGCATAGAGAAGCAGAGAGGCAGCGTGGCACCCCTGCAGCCTGTGCTGGGGCACCGAAGAGGGCCCCCGGACCTCCCAGCTCCCTGCCCGCCTGGGCCCCCAGTCACTCCGGCCCGCATTTGCAGGAAAAATGTGAAAGTAGCTAGGAAACGCCAGACTCAGGGCAGACGCCTCGCTGGACCCGGAGACACAGGCCAGAGGCGCAGTGACTGGCCAGCTTTCCAAACCCAGCCCAGGAAAGGGGACATGCCGGCCTGGGACCGAAAACTTGGCCTGAGGGGAAGATGAGGTGCCAAAAGACTTGTTAATCGTTTGGTGCAAAAAGGTCAACCTGGGTGCCTACGCTATTCCTTAGACCAAGATACATAGTGGGCCATGCGGAACAGGCCACAAAGACACCAAGGGACAGAACGGAACTTTGTGATGACCCGAGTGGTTGGTTTGCAAATCGTCTGACACCTTTAAAGAGATAATTAACACTTCTTTGATCAGAGGAGGGGAAAAGTGTGTGAAGCCAGCGTCCCACTGGGAATGAAAACAAGCCTGAAGCCAGCCCTGCCCTAGCTCTCTGGGATGCCACCTCTTCCCCACAGCAGGGGTGGAGTCTGCTCGTCTGCTCCGGAAGCCCCAGTGAGGGCCAAAGCCAGGGCCGGGCCTGGCCCCTGTGAGGCCCAGGCTGGGTGTGGTCTGGTGGCCGCCTCGCTGATGACACTGACCCCTCACTAGCTGGAGCTGTCCACTCACTCACTCACTCACTCACTCGCTCAGCAAAAGCGCTGAGCGGAGCTACCACGTGCCAGGCCCTGGGACCCCAGCTCAAGCAAACATGAAACGCCATGTTGCCAGTGGCCGCCGGGGCACTCCGTGCCCCCAGAGCAGGATGGCCGTGGGCGACGGGTGACAGGTGACGGACTGCCCCGGGCAGCCGGGCACGTCCGGGCCTCCTTGGGTGCAGGGATAGCTGTGGCCTTCACCATGCTGAAAGTGGGGTGCAGGAGAGCGAGGTCTCTGCAGCAAAGTTCGCCTGCCTTAATAAGGCTGCAGGGGAGCAGATGCCCTTCCAGAAGTTTCTGTCTGTCCACCGCCCAAACAGTGCCAGAAAAGGACCCCAGAAGGGGTGTGAATGGCTGTCCCTCTGCCCAGGCAGACTGAGACCACGGTCCCCTCCCCGCCTGCCCCGCCTGGGCCTGCACCGCACACCCCACGGCAGACACTGGAAACGCAGGACACGAAGGCCCAGGAGGAGGAACCTGCTCAGAGCCGGGGCCTGGGGGTGGCCGGAGCCGGGTCACTGCAGCGGCCTGAGGGGGCCCCGCTGGCCCTGCTCACCAGCCTCCAGGTTCTTATCCGCGTCCTCCTTGTCCAGCGGCAGGCGGCTGGAACTCTGCTGGGGCCGGTGGGAGCCATCGCTGGGTGCAGCTACCATGGAGATCCCCAGCTCCTAGAACAGGACCCCAGGGCAGTGTCACTCACACGGTGGAGCAGGGGCCAGGCCCCCCCAGGGCCCTCCCAGGCCCCTGCAGTCCCTGTGGGGCCCAGGAGGCTCTGAACTGGGGCTGCCATGCAAGGCCCCCCAGGCACCTCCATCCTCTACGGCCCCTCGGCCCAGGCCGCCCTGCCAGGCTCCCCACTCCAGAGGCTCTGCAAGTCTGTGTCCTGAGTCAGGCGAAGTGACCAGTCTGGCTTCCTACTGTCCCTATATCCACAGCTTAGGCAGGGGCCACCACACAGGGCGGCCAGCTGCGTGAGGCGGCACGGACCGTCCATCCGGCCCAGCTTCCGCGAGCCCCCAGCAGGCGGGGACAGCAGGGCTTTGCTCCAGGGCGAGGGCCAGCGCCCACGCTCTTAGCAAGCCTCCAGGGACCCTGCTGCTGCCGGCCTCAGCTCGGCGGCCGCCCGGAGCACCCACAGCTCCCTCTCTGGGCCGGACCCAGGGAGCAGCAGCTGCAGGCTCCCCCCACCCACCCACCAGGGCCCTGAGCCCACTGCTCCTCCCCTGAGGAATGGCCCTGGCATCCCTTTAAGCCCTCCCACTCCCTGCCCCCAACCTCGAGTCCCGGTGACCCCCGCAAAGCTGTCTTCCCTCGTCCTCTCACCCCTCAACGTCCTCCACACCCCTGCCCGAGCTGCCCTCAGTGCCACCCGTGGCTCCTTCCTGGGCCCCATCACCGCCCAGCGCCCCCTGGAAGTGTCCACAGCACCCACGCTGAGGCGCTGGCCTGCACAAACGCCCTCGTGACCGGCACTCTGGCTGCCGGCATTCGGGAGGCTGTGGACACATTTGCAGGAGAGTTTCCTTTGCAGGTTGAACCCCTTCTGCAAACTGGTCCCCAAACGTTTTTCATGGAGGAGGTAAGGGCCATTGTCATCCATTCTAAGCCTGGGGTGGAGCCAGGCTGTTGGAACTGACAGTGGGCATGAGCCTGGGGGGCTTCCCAGAGGAGGTGAGGTAAGACCTCAAATCCAAAGTCAGAGAAAGGGACAATGAACTCCAGTGGGTGATGTCAGGGAACCCCAGGGAAGGCAGCTAGGGGAGGGCAGAGCACGGGCACCTCTGCCCCCCAGGCCCGCTGTCTCCAGCACACGGAGTCCCCGTCTGCTCTGACCTTCTTCACCCATCCCCAGCACCAGGTGAGTGGTGCACCCTTCTGGCCCTGCCTCCCCCGCTCCCCTCCACCCCAGGGCCACAGCCTTCTGTTCAGTTCCCCTAAGACCTCGTTCTAATACCCCCCACCTGTCTAGCAAGCAGCAGTCAGTTGCCTGGAGCACCCCACCCTGTTGCCCCTCACACCCCTCCGCTCCCTCACCCCTAGGCTGCTGGCCCTCGCCCTGCCCTCCCCACGCACCCCTGCCTGGGGTCCCTTGATATCGACCACAGGCGCCCTGGGCTATAAGCCCCAGCACAGAAGATGCCCTTTGTTGGGGCAGGTCAAGGGCCTGGGAAGGATCATAAAGCCACCGTGAAAGGAGACCCAGACTAATCAGATGAACCCTGTACAAACAGCGTTATCCATCTGTTAGGGTTGCTGAGAAGGTTATAAAAGATGAGAGCATGGGAGGGGGGAAAGTGGGCAGAGACCCCAGGAGTGCACGCCAGTTAACCAAGACCCCCACTTCCGGAAACTCAGTCTATGGAAAACAGGAGAAATGAATGCATAAAAAATTCAGGACTCAAGGGTTCTTCACAGATTTAAAATAGCCACACGGGTTTGACAGCAGAGGAAAAATAGGCAGTGCATAAAAATTATGTTTTTGAAAACTGATAATGTGGGAAATCGCTCAGGATCCCACGTGCGATGAAAAAGTCATGTGATTCTAATTTAAAATTAAGAGCTCTCTCCAGGTGTTGGGGTTTGGGGGATTTTTTTTTCTGTACCCTCTTCCAAAACGTCCAGTTCATCTGCCATGAGCGTGAATTGCCCTCATCAGAAGACAAGAGGTGATTTAAGCCCAGCGGTGATCGGTGATCGTGAGGCTCGAAAGAAAGGTAAGGAAAAGACAAGTCGGTGAGTGACTACCTTCGGCTGGGGAGGAGGAGCTGCTGCCAGGGGGCCTTGCCCGGTTCTGAGGTTGGAGGGTCTGGTGGCCTTGGGGACCTGGGGAGCAGACAGGAAGGGGTCAGGCCTCGGCCAGGAGGGGCAAGAGCAGACCCCAGCCCCTCTGGCTTGCGGACAGACTCGAGGGATGTCCTTGAGACAGGTGTCTGGGGTCAGGGAGACAGACAGTGCTGGCCCTGAGGTCACTCAGCACTTCTGCAGGACGGCCTGGCTCCCCCTCGCCAGGGCAGGCCCACCAGACACGTGACAGCAAGAAATTTAGCCTCTGACAAAAGCCTGCCACGCAGGGCCACAGCCAGAGGGGATCGCGAGGACATTTATGAGTTCACAGGGTTGGGAGCCAAGCCAGGCCGAGGCGACCCAGGACGGCCCGGCTTCCGGCCGGCCTGAGTGTGCCAGGCTTGTCTCAGTGTTGTCTGGAGGTCAGCAGAGGCCTGGGAGCTCTGGGGAGACTGAGGAGGAAGCGGACAAGCGGACGCCGGCCCATCCCAGAGCGCAGCGCGGGACCCGGGGAAGCAGCAGGCCGTCTGCGGCCGCCCACGCAGACCGTGGTGTGCTGCTGACTTTCCCAGGGGGGCTCGGCGGCGGGCGGGGGCGGGTACCTCCTGAGAGACCCCGAGGCGAGTGAATACTGTCCCCAGGGCTCCCCGAAAACTTGGCTCCTGAAAATGAGTTTGGAAGCCACAGTTGCCTGGCCTCCCCGTCCCCAACGGCCACCCAGCCTCAGAATTCCACCCTCCAACTGACGCTCCAGCAGCCGGAACTGCCAGTTTGGGTCCCTGAGCCCCGAGGGACGGCAGTCTGGGGGCTGCGAACGGCCCCCGTGTCTGCTTTGCCGCCAGACAGGGCTGTCACCGTGACTGTGGTGGTGCCCCAAAGAAGGCCGTGCTGTCCCCCGGGGGGCTCCCTCGGCCCCCACCAGGCCTCGGTTTGGGGGGCTCCTCTCCTGAGGCGCTCCTGGCTGCCACCAGGAAGACCCTGAGGGGCACGTGTCCCCAAGGCCACCATTGGCATGTCGTCCGCCTGAATTCATTCCATGGGTTTGGGCTTTCTGGGAGCTCCCTGTCTCTGCCCCCTGGCTGCCACGGCCCCCCGGAGTCCCCCGGGGTGGAGCGGTGCAGACGCCAGGGGAGCGGCCACCCTGAGGATGAGGGGTCTCTGTGCAATTCTCCCTTCACAAGTCACAAATGGACAGTGGGCAGCTGGGGGCGTGGCCAAGCTAACTGCCACCCTCAGCCGAGGGGCCTCTGGGGAGCGCGTGCCCTCCCTGGAGGTTGGGTCTGAGGATTAGCAGTAGGTCCGGCAGGCACTCTGGGACCCAAAGCGCTCTGGCCTGGGCACACCGGCCACGGGGGCCTCGGACGACCCCTCCATGGGGTTTACGACCCACCCTCTCCTCAGGGCAGGCTGAAGAGGCAACCCCTCAGGAGCCGCTGCCCACCCACAGTTCGGGGAGCTTTTCTAAGAGTTGGCTCCTCTGAGAGGCACCTGCCCACCATCTGGGCACCGCAGGGCTCCCCCTCAGGAATTCATCGCCAACCAGCGATGTGGGGCTCAGAGCTGTGGCCGGCTGAGAGGCAAGAGGGTCCCTCGTCCTGAGGACACAGCTGGGCTCGGGCGAGGTGCTGGGCAGAGCGGGCGGCTCGGGGTTGAGAGGCGGCTGGCAAGGAAGGGGCTGAGAAGAATGTGAAATGGGTCCCCAAAGCCACTGCAGCCACCAGCGAGGGGCATGTGAGGGGTTTGTCCCCGACGGTGAGGGCCACAGAGGTCCTCAAGGCTGCTCCCCCATCAGTGCCCTTGGGCTGGCAGGGCCGGGAGGCGGCCCTGGGCTCTGAGGCAGCTGGGAGGTGGCCCTTCAGGCAGCCTCCTGAGGCCGTGGTCAGTGGCTGTCTCACTGTTGGAAAGCGGGGTGCAGAGAAACAGCCCCCTCGGCCTGTGGGGTTCACCCTGCTCTCACCCAGGGCGGGCATGCTGCCCTCTGTTGCTTCCCGGCTGGACCAATGAGCCCGCTGAGTTCTGGAGAGAAGGTGGGGGGAGGGGGCTGAGGGGGGAGGCAGAGCTGGGGGCCCAGATGACCTCCATGCAGCCCTGGCCCTCAGGTGCTGGAGAGAGACACATAAGGGGTTCTCCCAGCCCCCACAAACCCCCCAGACTTTGGAAGAGGGGCCAGAATTGGCCCTGGCAGGTGTCATGGGGGAACTTGCTGAAGACCCCAACACCCCCAAGATCCCCGCGGGGTGGAGGGCCCCCAGGCCACACTGAGGCGACGTGACACATGGCCCTTTCCGTGGCTGGGACGGGGAGGGGGGGGACAAGGCCGTGTCCTGTGTCCTGTTCCCACGACCGCTCTGCCCCGGGCCCTCTGCCCAGCCTGGAGGCGCGGGGCGCAGTGCTGCTGGGGGGCGTGCGTCCTAAGGCCACAGAAATGAGCCCGGCCGGCAGCGCTGCACCGAGGGACAGCTACGTGCCTGGGAAGCAGTGGGAAGGAAGGACTGGCCGGTCCCCTGGGGACCCAGGAGGGGGTTGAGGTATTTGGGGAGGGGGCGGGCTGGGAGGGGACCCCACCGATCGTGACCGTGTGGTCAGTGAGTGACGTCCCCTTCTCATGGCCAGCAGATGCCGAGCCTGTCTCATGACAGCGATTTCTTTCGGTTCCGTAAAAACAAACTTACACAGGAGCTTTGTAATCTTTGGTTTTTCTCGCAAACAATGCTTATTCTTCATGAGAACAGGGCACGTGGCTGTTTTCATGGGTCTGCTGATCACACCGTGTTCTCCGGCCTCCTTCCACACGGGCGGCGGACACGTTCGGGGCACGGGCGGCAGGCGCGTTCGGGCACGGGCAGCGGGCCGTCAGCATCTCGGTCCCTCTTCTTGTGCCATGCTGGGTCGCCAGGGAGAGGCAGTGAGGGGAGCTGGGGGCGTCTGAGGCTGAGTGGTTTTGGGGAACACAAGGGCTGCAGGGCAGGCAACCCCCTCATCTCCCCAGGAGAGGCAGAGGGCCAGCGGGACCAGACGGGGCCCACCTGAGACGAAGGCCCGGGGCCTGGAGGTGGAAGTAACGGGGTGCGTCGCAGTGGGGTACAGGGGCTCGAAGGGCTGATTCTTCGCGAGGAGAGAGCTCAGGGGCCTGTGGTGTGGCCCACGCGCTCCCGTTTGGGGACCAGAGAAAAGTGAGCCAGAGATCTGAGGGAGCTGGGGACAGCCCTTGCTGCGGGGCTGGCACAGAGCAGGGAACAGCCTGGGAAGGCTTCCTGGAGGAGGCGGGGAGGGACAGAGGGCCTGGAGTGCTTGGTGGGGGTGGGGATGATGTGATAGGACTGGGCAGTGTGGGAATCACAGGAGACAGGGGAGGGTATTAACAACGGGGGCGAAGGGGACTGGGGGAGGGCAGGGGCGATTAACAGTGGGGGCGGAGGGGGCCAGGCTGGGAGAAAGCAGGCTGGTGGGAGGGGGAGGCATCACGCGGCTGCTGCACCAGTGGACCCCCGAGGCCCTGGTGTGGGGAGGCAGGGTGGAGTGGGCAGAGGGACCCCCGGGAAGGGCCTCTGGCAGCCCCTCGGGGGAGGCGTGGGGAGGTGTGGGGGACTGGGTGTATGGGAGAAGAGGCTCAATCCGGGGGACAGCTGGGGCAGCAGGCCGAGCGGGCGCAAAGACGGAGGCGTGGCAGGCAAGCCCCCTGCCCAGAGGCCCCGCCTGCTACAAACTCTCCTGCCCCCATCTGTTCTTCTGGTATTGGAAATCCCGGAAGGGGTACGCAGAAATCGTGACCGCCAGGGACAGTGGCGCAGGGTGCGGGTCACCGAGCAGGGTCTGGGAAGCACTGGGGCTGGGAGGCCAGCCGCCCGCCTCGCAGGGGCTGCCCGGCCCCAGGCCCCTCTGCTGCAGTCTGGGATCCCGCGTGTGACCGTGACGGCTTCGCTCCCCAGTGCCCACGGGTCCACACAGATCTTGCGCGTCGACGAATCCCGTCTTTGGGGGGACAAGGTGGGAAAGACCCAGGCTCTTCTGAGTCCTGCCGCAGCCCGCACGCCCCCAGGCCAGGCTGCCACCACCTGACGCATTTGTTTGTTCCGCTCGTGTGACTGAGCACGCAGCGCTGCTTGGGGAAAGGAGGAAAAGGCGTGCCTGCGGCGGGGTCCCCAGGGGCAGCCGGCCGGTGGGGACAGACTCAGACCCCGCAGCCGGTCAGAAAGGCAGGTGCCCAGAGCCGCGCGCCTGCTCCCGGGAGCACCGGGCAGGCCTGCGGGAGGAAGGGGCACCGGACTGGAGCCTGAAGCTGGGACAGGAGTTTGCCAAATGGAAGGCATAGGACGGCATGGACTGGGGAAAGACCAGCAAGGGGGGCAGGGCGTGGGAGCGAGGGCCAGGCCCGCGGTGGGTGTTCTCAGGGTGCGCTGCGGGGGACCCTGGTGGCCAGCGCGGCAGGGGAAGTGCTTCGGGCCGTTTGTCAAACGCAGGGCTTGGGGTTCCGGTTCTGCCTTGGTGGCAGGAGGACGTCCCCCCCACACCCCGAGGCTCCCGACACCACAGTGGCAAACACGGCTCTGGTTTGGGGGTGATCACAGGGGGACGACCAAGGGGTGCCCCACGGGAAGGCCCAGCGGTGGCAGGGGCAGGGCGAGGTCTCGGGCAACCTCGCTTTCTTCTGCCTGACTCAGCTGGTCACTCTGTGGTCACTTGTAACCTGTGTGCGGTGCGGCCCAGGTCGTGAGCAATCTTGTCACCAGGGGACAGCCAGAGGGGCCCCCTGTAGACTGCGGGGCCCCCGCTGGCACCTGTCAGGCTGGGCGGGGCCGTGGTGGCAGTTCCCGCAGGGGCCTGTGTCCTCTGGCCCTCCCACCCCCTTTCCTCCTGAATCCCTCCCAAACGCCCAGGGCCAGGGATGAGAGCGGATCAGGGGGTCAGGCCGGGGAGGTAGAGGCCTGGAAGGGGCAACCGGCAGCTGTGGGGGGCCATGGGAGAGGCTGAGGGGAGGGAGCAGCCCCACGGGCACCTGCCTCACAGGGGAGCCTTGTGGCCAGATTCGAGCCCGGTTTGGAGTTTGGAGACTGGATTCCCCCTCGCTCCGCTCCTGTCTCCCTCCCTCCCTCACCTGGCAAACACACATGAGTGAACTGGACAGCTGCCTGGGGGCCTCGCAGTGTCACTGCCACCACGGCCCAGGACGCCCACCGAGGCCTGCGATGACAGCCGGGCCCCCGGTCACAGGGCAGAAAGCCGAGTCGGCTCCGGGCTCACGGAGCCCCCGTTCCTGTGGCCGCCTTCGGCTGGTCTAGGGCAGCCCCCTCGAGTGGACCGCAGCCCTGCCCTGTTCTCGTCCCCTTCCCACCTGCAGGGTCCCAGTGCGTCCTCGCCACGTGCGGGGGGGGGGGGACCCCCCAGCCCAGCCTGGGAGGGGAGGGCGGTGGCGTGTGGGCAGGAGCACACTGCCCACCTGGGCCCCTGCGTGGACCCCACCTGCCCCGCGGCGAACGACACGGGGTCATCACAGCTGCGCACCACGGCCAGGATGGTGGGTGCTGGGCCTGCACTCACCGCGGGGCCCGGGGTCACCTGTGGGTGCTGTGTCCGTTGGACGCTTGAGGTGTGGATGGCGGCTAACAGGGACCAGGCACGTGGGATGAGCAAGCGCGTGAATGAATGAACGATGAACGAAGGACTGAAGGGTGGACTGGGAGCTCGGCCAGGGCCGCCGCTCCCCCCCCCCCAGGCCTCCGTGGTGCCACGTGGCCGGGCGCCCCCGGGGGTCCCTCTGCCCACGTGGCCCAGTGCCTGCTCTGGGTGGGCTCCTGCCTCACGCACCGGTGTCCCCACGCCGGACAGCCGGGGCGCCGCGGCCTCGCAGGGTCCTGGTCTCGCTCCTCGGGCGTATTGCGATGCTCAGCAGCTGTTTGTTGAAATGAATGAGTGTGAGGACAGAGTGGTCGGAGCTGGCTTGCGCACGGCCTGCTGGGGGCCAGGCCCGGCACCCAGGGGGAGGCTCAGGGTCTGCAGCAAGTTTGGCTCATGGGGCCGGACATGGGCGGGCAGCCCCCCCCCGCCCCGCGCAGGCCAAACGGGAAAGCCCCAGGCCTCCCGCTGCCTGCGCTGAGCCAGCCCTGCCCTCCCAGCCCCAGGGCGCACCCCCGGGACGTGGTCTCAGAGTCGGGGAGCTGGGGTGGGTGCAGAGACCCCCACCAAGGCCCCCGAGGCAGGTGCGGGAGCAGCGTGACCTGCGGCCCCACGTCAGCCCTTCCCGCAGTGATGGAGCCGAGTTCACAACCCAGCTCGCAGGAGGAATTGGGGGGAGGGCCTGGGCTGTCCCGCGCTGCTGCAGGTGAGGGGGCTGGAGGGCGGGGGACGGGGGGGCTGCCGCTGCTGAGCCGGGAGACAGGTGAGAGGTGGCACGCTAAGGGGACAGTAAGAACTTGTCGCCAGGGTGTCTGTCCCGAGTCTGATCACAGCCTGCAGCTCCAGTCTCCCTGTACTACTGCGGGGATCCGGGGCCCAGCCTGGGGTGAGCTCCCAAAGCGGCTTAGGGACGAGGGCTGAATCCCCCCAAATTCCCCCAGCAGCCAAAGGGAGAGGAAGGGGAGTGACCGCAGTGAGGGCGGCGGGGACCGGTTTCGAGGAGGCTGCTGTGGTGGCCTTCCTGGACAGCAATGACCAGGCTGATGCCAACCGAGGCCGAGACGGTCACGGCCCAGGAGGGGACCGTGAGGCAGAGAAGGCGGCGCGACAGGGTCCTGCCCACGAGGGCGACGCTGGTTTCGTCTTTCCAACTGCCGCCCCCCCTGCGGCCTGCTGACCTTGAACACGGAACGGCAGGGCCCCGCCCACCCTGGCACACACACGTGCACGCACACACACGCACACACACACACGGCAGAGCACGCAGAGTCACACAAGCACACAGACACACACACAGGTGCCCCTGAAACCTGTCCATCAGGATGCCGTGGGTACCGCAGCCTGGTTCCCATAGCAACGCCTGGGAGGTGGGGGAGGGGAGACGAGTGGAAATGCAAGGAAGCACTAAATACAGAACAACAACTTCAGAAATGAGCATCCGGGGAAATCACCATGCAGGGAAGGCCCAGCCCCGGGCTGAGGGTGTCCACGTCCGTCGCACGCATCGCACTGGCCAGCGCTGGCCGCAGAAGACAGGCCCACACAGGGCGGCTGAGTGTGTCGTGGGGGTGGCCAGGTCAGTGTGTGCGAGGAGTGTCCGGCGGGGCGAGAGGTGTTAGCTGGTCCTGGGGGCCCAAGTGCCAGCCTGGGGACCTTCTCCTGTTCTTGGGGTGCAGAGACTTGCAGGAATCGGAGCAGGGCTGTGACGGGGCCAGTTTGCCCAGGCTGACTTGCTTGCTAGGGCTCACTGGGGTGAGAGCAAGCATCACGGGGGGCTTCCTGGAGGAGGCAGCCCATATGCTGTCTGCAGACAATGGGAGAGGTTGACAGCGGGGAAGTGTGTGGGAACCCTGCATGCGGGCTGTCGTTGGGGGGAAAGACGGGGGGGTGCAGGCGACAGGCCTTGAGTCCCTGGCTAGGAGGAGGCGAAGAAGGCTCCGGGGGGCAGGGGAAGCAGACAGCCCCATGAGGCGCCGTGACCCGGGGCCAGGAACTTCAGTCCTGGGCAGACCCCAGCCCCAGATCCTCAGGCAAGTCCCCTGCCCACCCCTGACTGGGAAGCCTGGTCCCTCGTCGCCCCTTCCGCAGGTGCCGTCCCCAGCCAAGGAGGGACCGAGGAGCCCAGGCAGCAGTGCGGGCGCCCACACCCCGTCTGTCCCTGACGGCGGGGCCCACGCGGCAACGGGCGAACCGGCACGTGCCAGGTGGGGCGAGCCACAGCCGGGGGCCCTTGCAGGCTTCCACACCAGGCTCCTTTAACTGGGGACAGGGCTCCGGACATGCAGGTATCTGAGTGAACCACGGGGCTCCTGCTCCATCCGGGACCGGGGGAGGGCCGTGCTCCTGCTCCCCGAGGCAGCGTGAACCGCTGACAGGAATTCGGTGCCCAGCCAGTCCAGCCAGACCCTCCGTGGGGCACAGAGGGGGCCCGCCTGGAGCCCCTGCCGCCCTCCCGCGCCCAGTCTGCTCCGGCTGGGAAGTGTCAGAACTTCCTGTGGCCTCTGCTAAGTAGACAGACAGAGGCCCGGGAGTGAGCAGAGGGGACTCTCCGGGGTCCCCCTCGTCCCCATCTCCCCTGAGTGTGGAGAGACTGACATTCTCCCGCAGAACCAAGCACCAGGGCAAAACGGAGACAGGATAATTACGGGGATAACAGAGGCTAAAAATAGCCTTCTTCACACCCAGACTCCCGGCAGGGAAGACGCCAGACAAGCTGGCAGCAGGAGCCGGGGAGCCCGGGGCCCTCCGAGGAGGGGAGGTTCCCGTGCTCGGGGCCACGAGGGGGTGCAGGGCTGCCATGGGGTCTCCGTCCTGGGGGAGGGGCGGGGAAGGTCCACGGCGGTGACCCCGAGGGCGGGGCGCAGGGAGACGTCCACGGAGGGAGGACCCGAGCAGGGCCTTGGAGGGCGAGCGGCAGTTTGCAGGTGGTGGCTGTTCCCTGCGGGAGTATCACAGCCCTTCCTGACCCCCGTGGGACTCCCCGAGGCAGGCGGGGCGGAGCCAGAGAGGGCCTCACAGGTCCCTCATCTGGCCGTGCTGCTGCAGCGGGGAGGGGCCCTGGAGAGCCGCCTGGAGTTGGGGCCTCATCGGTGGGTGGCGGTGGGACACTTGGAGAGCTGGGCCCAGGGGCTGCCCGATCAGCAGTCTTATGCCTTAAAAGTGTCTTTATTCCAGGAAGGCGGCCTCTGGGAAACTAAGCAGGGAGCAGACCCACCGGGGCGGCCTGTGTGACGGAGCCCCGGCGAGGGAAGGTGGGTGGGCCACGATGTACAGAGCGCGGGAAGCAAGCAAACGGCGTGTGAGGAGGAAGGCAATCGAGGCCACTGCCCCGAGGGTTTTCAGCGCCATGATGATGGAACACCGAACGCTGAGTTGGCAGAAACCGTGATCCGGCCTCCCGGAGAGGCAGGGAGGGAGGCCCCCCCAGACGGTCACGGACACTGCTCGAGGCCGGGAAGGACGGCGGCAGCGTTGGGTGGGGGGTGGCGATCCCTGGCAGGTACAGCGGCAGGGAGCCTCGGGGGGTGGGCCGAGCAGAGGGGTGGGAGGGGGGTGCGGAGGCCGGGCCTGTCCCAGGGTCCCAGCGGGCCTGGGGACGGAGGGTGCCGCTGCAGGTGGACATGGGGCCACAGAGAGTGGGGCGGGACTGACCAGCAGGGTCGGGGGGCTTGGCGAGAGCAAACCCCGCTGTGCCGATGTGGGTACCGCCTCTGGCAAGGCCACCCCCACTCTGCCACTCTGCAGCCCTATCTAGCCCCCACCCCCTCGGGCCATGCGACTCTCCCGACAGGGTGTCCCCAAGGTGTCTGGGGCCTGGCACAGGGCTGTTGGAGCGGGTTCCGGAGTGTGATCCCTGCTCTGGGCCACGATCGCGCTCCACGGGGGAGGGCTGGGCGGCAAGCGCCCTCTTGCGGGGGCCGCGCCCTTCGGCCCCTCGGGGCTCCCCTGGCAGGCAGGAGGGGGCTCTCCCAGTGCCCAGCACCACCTCGTTTGTCCTTCCTAGTCCTCTAAAGTGCACCCTTCCCGCCCGGTGCCGACCCTCTCCACCCCCTCGTCCCCCAGTCCCCAGGGCCGTCAGGAGCCTCATCTACTCTGCCCCGTTCCCAGCTCAGCTCTTTGGCTTTGCAGGAGGAGGGGGGAAGAGAGGGAGAGACCGACAGTGAGGGGGGGACAGAGAAACATGGAGAGTGAGAGGACACACAGAGACAGAGACAGAGGCAGAGGCCCCGCTCTGCCCCCAGCCTCTTTCCTAGGGACACAGACTCGTGCTGCAGCTCAAAGCCCCTGGGCTGCTCCAGCCGCCGGTTCACAGTCACCTGTCAGGGGGTGGCTCCTTGCAGAGGGGAAGACGCGCCTCCAGCTTGCAGCCTTGGATGTCCGCAGCACCACTCCCGAGAAGCGACTGCCACTCGGGCACCGCCGGGGCGCCCCAGCCTCTGTTCCTGCCCCTTCCTCTCCCCGCTCCTGCCGGCACTGCCATTGCTTGAAAGGGAGCGAGAGGAAGCAGAGAGCAGAGGTGACCCTTTCATCCCAGCCTCTGCACGCTTCCCGGCGGCAGGTAGCTCTCCAGCTCATTTCCTGCCTCCCCAGGTGTCCCCTGGCGTCCCAGCAGGCCCTCAGCGGGGTCAGCCCTGCCCAGCCCCCTCAGCCCACCTCAGCACCTGGCCCGGGGACCTAGCAGAGCCGCCCCTCTGAGGGGCGGGACCCGCTAGGCAGGTGACAAGCACCTGCCGAGGACAGAGGCAGCTGTGATGGGCTTTACGTGGCAGCCTGGCTGGGGCGCCGTGCCCAGGCTGCCAGTCGAACCCCAGTCTGGGTGCTGCCGGGTCTTGTGTAGGAGTGACTGACGGGCACAGCCCGCTGGCCCTGATGCGGAGCCCAGCGAGCATCGGCCTCCGTCGGCTGAATGGGCTTCTGTGCAGAGCTGAGCCTCTGCCCGGGATGGCAGAGTTCAGCCCGACGGGGGGTCGGGGGGTCCTTGCCAGCCCTGTGACAGAGCGAGCCAACGCCGTGTAACGCACCTCTGTCCTTCTCTCACGGGCCTCACTTCTCCTGAAACACCGGCAAGCATGCGCCCGCACCGGGCCACCTCTTCCTCCCCCGCGGGGGCCTGGACCCCCTCCGGGGTAGGCAAGGCTGGCCGCCCGCGGGCATCAGACTCCTGAGCCCACCTGTGGTGGTTCCCCGTTTTGCAGATGGGGAAACTGAGGCTCAGAGACCAAGCTCAGGGTTCTATAGCCAGGACTCTCGGGGTACCCTCTCAGCAGGGTACCCAGGGCTCCAGTGCCTGAGGAGTCCCCCGGGCTGGCACGCAGGCCTCTGTGCGGGCTGAGCCCAGTGCAGGAGAATTCCTGGGACCCCCGCCCACCGCACACCCAGGCAGACTCAGGGGTGGGGGCAGGCCTTGGCCCCTCCCGAGCCCTCCACCGCTGCCCGCCTCGGGCCAGGGGGCTGCACGGGGCTGTCTGCCGTGAGGGTCAGCGGGGCTGAGCTCCCCCGGTCCCCCCCCAGGGTCCCACTGCCCTGAGCTGCCTCCTCCTGCAGCCCCACTCCAGCCTCCCAAGCTGGCAAAGAAACAGCAGCACACACACTCCAAAACGTTTCGATGTTTTATTAACAAAATCTTACAAAAGAGTCTGTCTTCAGGGAAGGCGGTGGGGCTGCCCGGCCGGGCCCGACACTCGAGGCTGGGTCTGTGGGGGGCCAGGGAGCCAGGGTCTCCCTGAAGCCTGTGTCAGCCTGTGAGTTTGGGTTATGGCTTATGTGCAAAAATAAATTTGGGGGGACTGGCAGGGGTACAGTGTGGAAGGGCTGGCAGCATCCCCTGCAGACATCAGTCCCCCAAATCTGGGAACCCCCAGTGGCCAGGCAAGAAAGGGGATCCCAAACAGGGCCTGCTCTGGCTGCGGACACGAGGGTGGGACCAGCACCAGGGTGTTGGAGCGGGGAGGGGGGGGGGGCCGGGCCCCGTGGGCCTGGCAGAGAGCCAGCCTGAGCCCCAGGAGCAGAGGCTTTGGTCTCCTGGGGCTGGGGGACCACCGGGCAGGGGCGGCGGCCTCAGCCCCGGGCTCTCGGGAAGCTCAGGCAGGAGAGGATGGTGGCGCAGTGGCCGGGGCAGGGCCCAGGCTGGAGCATGATGGGGCCCGAGGTCACGGACCCTGACTCCAGCCACACTGGCCCTGGGGGCGGGCAGGCTGGCGGCCAGCGGGGCGGGCATAGCGGCAGGCCCTGGCCCTCGCGCTGGCCCTTCGTCGTCACCAGCAGCGCTCCGCCGGGCCCCTCCTCTCCACAGCCCCCTCCCTGGCTGACCTGAGGCACCAGTGCAGGCAGCCTGCGGGGGGAGGGGGCAGTGCCGGGCGAGGCAGCAGCTTTCCTAGGAGCCTCGAGACCTGAAAGGGAAGATGCAGGACAATCAGGGACAAGGCAGGGGACGGGGGCTGCCTACAGGAAGGGCATGGGGCACAAAACGGGCCGAGATCCCAGCTTGCCAGAGCCGTGGGGGAGGGGCCTGGGCCGGGCCGGGGAGGCACCCACAGGCCCCTGGCAAGCACAGCTGAGGGTCAGGGTCTCTGGGGGCAGGGATGGGGCTCTGTTACCTGTTGTTGCTCTCCTGGCTCCATGGACACCGGCTGCTGCCTCAGCCGGTTTGAGGACTCGGCCCCGTGGGACCCTCCACCTGCTGCTGGTGAGTCACCAAGCCGAGTTCAAGCCTTCTCCAGGCTGGCATGAATCACTGACGTTTCTGCATGACAGCACACACAGGCCTGTGAGAGCCGGCTCGGCAAGCCCCAGCCCTGCACGCCCCCAGCCCTGCCCCCAGCCCTGCCCCCAACCCTGCCCCCAACGGTGCCAGCCCAGCCCGGCCCTGTGCTAACTGGCTGGGGTGCCTCGGAGTTTGCGGGGCTGGCCTGGACCACGGACGCAGCCCTGGCACCGCCGAGCTCTACGGCGCCCCCTGTCGGTAGTGCCATCATGCAGGGGCTCACCTGAGGGGCCAGGAGGCATCGGAGCCAGGTCGCTGCTGCTGCTGCTGCGTCTCAGCCTCAGGTGTCCTCTGGGACAGGGAGTCACACTGCCCGAGGTGGGCCAGCCCCGCTCAGGGCGACGGCTGGGGCTGGGCTGCGGCCCGAAGCTGAGGTTCCCGCGGCACTGGTTCTGCCTTGGCTTCTGCTCTGGGGCGTCCCCTGAGCTTGGTGCCCGCTGGCCCATGGCACCAGGACACTCGGTTTCTGAGTGCCCAGGGGGCCCAAGCGCTGAGCAGGATGAGGAGGCTGGGCTCCCGTCATGGCCTGAGTGTGTGTGTGTGTGTAGGGAGAGGGAGGGCAAGCGGCCCAGGCAGGCCCAGAGCCCCGGAAGACAGACGGAGGGTGACAGGGCAGGGTCCTGGCAGGAGAGAGGGTTCCTCTGCTGTTTGGGGCACACTGCCCGTAACGGGACAACGTGTGAATCGGGCTGGGAGGCTGAAAGTCTCTAGCTGGACGAGGACGAGGCCGCCCACTGCACGACTCAGCCCAGCTCCAAAGTCCCAACTGGCAAAGGCCACAAATGGGCTGTGGCGGGAAGGCGGGGGCCCGGGCTGCCCTCTACTCGGGCTGGGTCCGGTCGCTGGCCGCGGACTCGTTGGTGAGAGCCGGCGTCAGGGCCTCTGGCCTCGGCCGCGTCCTCGGCGGCGCGGTGGGGCTGGCGGGCTCAGGCCCCTGCTCCAGGCCGTCCTGCACCTCCAGGCCCCGCTGGATGAGCTGCTCCAGTGTCTTGGGCAGCGGGTGCCGCAGGAAGCGCTTGAGCTTGGGCTGCAGCGTGCCCACCACGTACTGGATGACCTCCTCCTCCTCGGCGTCCACGTGCAGCGTCTGGTACAGGTCCCGCTTGCGCCACAGGAACTGGTCCAGCGGCTCGCCCTGCTTCTGCGGCAGGTCCAGCTCACGCTGGATGGCCTCGCGGGACAGCGTGCCCTCGCTGTACTGCAGGAAGGCCTTCTTGAACTCCACCCAGTTCCTCACCGAGCCCTGCTTGAACTCCCACCACTTCTTGGCCGGCCCGTTCATGTGGTTCTGGATCTGCGACAGCCAGTACTCCTCGGAGCCGCCCACCTGCCGCAGGTACTCCTCCAGGTGGCTGAGGAACTCGCGCGGGTCCTCGAAGATCTGCGTGTCCACCCCGGGGCTGGGCTGCCCGTCCTCGCCGGGCACCCAGGGCGAGTACGGCTGGGCCTCCTCGTGCTCCTGCCCGGGCAGCTCGCCGGCGGCGGGTGGCGGGGTGATGGCGTAGGGGCTGACGGTGTAGTCGTAGCCATCGGTCTCGTGGCAGTAGCCCTCGGGGCCCCCGACGCCCACGGAGACGGTGTGGCGGGCGGGCTCGCTGCCCACCGGGTACTTGCCGCCCATGGACTCCAGGCGGTCGGCCCACCGCTCCAGGCGGTAGAAGACCTCCCTCCACACGTGCATCTCGCGCTTGACCCAGCGCTCCAGGTTGGCGATGGTCTCCTGGCAGCGGCTCAGGCAGGCCTTGATGGACTTCTTCCAGCGCTGCGAGTCGCTGGTGGGCACGTAGCCGTCCAGGTTGCCCTCCAGCTTGCCCACGGACCTGTGCAGCCCCTTCAGCTCCCGCTCCACCTGCTTGGACACCTCGGTCAGCAGGTGCCGGTGGGTCCTCCGCACGTGCTCCAGCATCTCGGCCCTGCACTTACCGATCTGCAGGATCACGTTGGGCTTGGCCGCCGGCCCGCCCCGGGGCCCAGGGTAGGTGTGGAGGCCGCCGCTCGTCATGTGGTCCAGCTCCATCTGCGCGCAGGTGGCCGCAGTGCTTGGACGGGCAGGAGGCGCGAGCTGCAAAGTGCAAAGTCCGCTCGGGACCGGCAAGGGCTGCGGGGTCCGTGCGGCAGCGCGTCCGGCGGCGGCGGCGGCGGCGGCGGCGGCGGCGGCGGCGGCGGCAGTGGCGGCGGTGGCTCCGGAGCCGGTGCGGGGAACCGCGGCGCCAAGCTCTGCAGCCCGCTGCCGCGGCGCCGGCTCTTTATGCTGCCAGCGCGCCCGTGGGCGGACCGCTCGCCGAGCCCCGGCTCCCATTGGCCCGCGCGCCCGCCCCGCGGCCCGCCTCCGCGCCCACTCGCGCTCCGGCGCAGAGGGAGGACCCACCCCCTGCACACACCGCGGGCCGGGTGACTAAGCCCCTCGCTCCGCCGCCCCCCTCCCGGGCTCACTGAGCCTACGGGACCTGAGGGACTGCGCTGAGGCCGCGACCACCCCCCACGCCCGCCTGCCTGCGCACGGAGGTGCAGGTGTGCCTGGCGAGGGAGGCCGGGCCCGGGTAGGCTGCCCCCCACCCGAGGGTAAGGAGGAAGCCCCTCCGCCAGGGACTCTGGGTGGATTTCCCCTTCTCATCTCTTTCCTTACTGCGGGTGGGGAGTGCGGGACTCTGCTCTCCTGGGTCCCCACTGCCCCCGATTTCACCCGCCCAGTACGGGCGCAGGGTGTTCAGCCCTTGATCAGCCCTGACAGGCCCCCCATGTCCAGACCTTCCCTCCCGTGAGCCGAAGGTTGCAAGGGGCTTTCGTGTGCCCAGGCGCGTGCACAGGCGAGCACACGTTCACTCCCGAGTGTCAGCCATGAGTCCCATATGTGACCTCGAGTTCCTGCCCACCCCTGCTCCAGGGCCCTTGGGTCCAGGCCCTGGGCTGGGCCCCCTGGGCTGTGTGTGCAGGGCAGGCAGGCACCCAGGCCCCTGCCCCTGCTGTGAATGGGGGACAGCCCTGTGGCGATGGCCGGGTGGGACTGCCCAGTGCCCGGCTCCCAGGTCTTTGTTAAGGCCCAAGACTTCTCCATTTAGGGCCCCCAGGGAGACCTGGAAGCTTCTCCCTGGGAGGGGGGGAGGAGAATGTGGTGGGGGAGTCCTGCAGCCCACCGCAGGGGGCGGGCCCCGAATTCCCCAGGCCACTGCGGGAACCTGGTCAGAAGCTACTGGACTTGTAAGAGGATGGCAGAGGGAGGGGGAGGAGGGAGGGAGGAGGAGGGAGGAGGGAGGGAGAAGGAAGAGGGAGGGGAGGGGGAGGTGGGAGGGGCAGGAGGGGAGGGGCAGGAGGGAGGGGAGGAGGGAGGGAGGAGGAGGGGAGGAGGGAGGGTGCCGGCAGCCTTGCAGTCAGCAGAGGCAGAGGAGAGCAGGGCACCATATAAGGAGTGGGGATCCGGAAGCGAGATTCCCCTCCGCTTCCCAGCAACAAGGCAGGGGAGCGGGACCTGCCTCCGGAGCTGCTCCCCGGCAGGTGGGTCGGGCCCCAGGCCTTGCAACGTTACCTGGGCACAGGTAACACACACGCTGCCTGCGGCCAGAGGCCCACAGGCGCAGGCAGTGCCAGTCGAGTCACCTTAGCCCCGCTGCCGTTTCTGTCTGTCCCCTCTGTCACACACATACTGCACACTCATCCCCCAGTCATACTTCCCCCCACACGTGTCCCCCACGTACACACTCATCCCCTCCAGCCGACACCCACGCACGCACACAGCCTCGCTCTGTCTGGTTCACACACTCGGGTGCCCACACCCGCTGGGGTCCCCCCCCCCGCGGCGCCCCTCCCCACCCCGAGCCAATCTGTCTCCTCCTTTCCTTTCTGGGCTTCCTCCCCTGCGGCAGGGGAAAGTCTTTCTGGCAAAAACTCCCCCAAACGGCTCTCCCGGCGCTTCTAATTCAGGGTGAGTGGGCGGGCAGAGGTGGGAGGCGAGGGGCGGCATGGAGCAGGGTGGGGGAGGCGGGCGGAGAGGCTGAGAGCCGAGAGCGGGGATCCCAGCGCCCAGCCCAGCGTCCCGTCCCCGTCCGGGAGCCAGAGGAGGCGGCCACCTGCCAGTGGGGCGGCTGAGGCTGAGGCGCGGCCGGCCGGCCAGTGGCCTGTGTGCAAACCCGGGCTGTGTCCGCGTCGCAGGTGAGCTGGGGCCCGTGTCAGGGAAGGCTCTGGCCGAGCGAGCAGGGTAGGGGCCGCACGCACGCACACGTGTGTGTGTGCACGTGCTCAGGTTTGTGCAGTGGGGGCACCAGAGCCAGCCGCAGAATGACCAGGAACAAAGTCCATGTGGCCCCCTGGAGTCACACTGAGGCCCAGGTCCCTGACCAGCGGGGGGGGGGGGGCCCAGGCCCGGCCAGGCCTCTAGCCCCACCCACCCAGCCAAGGCAGCAGCAGTCTGGCAGGGCCTCCAGGAGGACGGGGAGCCCAGTCAGGGCCTAGAGGGTTGACCAGGCAGAGAGCAGCAGGTGAGGTGGGGCGCGAGGGGGCTGGGGGGGGGTGAACAAAGGCGGGAGACCGGAGGGGGGTAACCGCCACCTTTGTGGGGGCGCCTGGCCCAAGAGGGAATCCCGAGGTGGCCTAGCGGGCAGCAGACCCCTGGGGGCCCCTTCCGCGGCCGGTCCCACCCTGAGGGAGATGCTGGGGCCGGTCATGCAGAGCCAGGCAGGACCGGCACTGAGGCTGTGCCCACAGGGCCCGCAGTGACAGGTGACAGGCGGCAGCCAGCCGCTGCTTGCTCAGGGAACACTTAATCGTTGCCCAATTATCGCCCCAGAAGCCCTCAGCAAACCCCCGCACTGAGCCTGGGGCACCATTCTTCTGCCTCCGGAAAAGAGGCCGGGCTGCTCCCTGCCCGGGACAGGGGACTGCCCCTGCCCGTCCCTCCGTGCCCGCCCGCCCCCACAAGCAGGGATGAAGGTCAGAGAGCCGGCCTCCACCCCAAAGCCTCACCCAGAGCACACACTGCAGGTTGGGCGGGGCAGGAGAGGGGAGCTGGACTGTTTAGGGAGCGAGAGAGCCTGGGGGAACCCCACTCCCAGAGCGCAGCTGGTCTCTGCTCCTGGGCCTGCCAGCTCGGGAGGCCTGGCCTGGCGTGTGGCTGAGGGGCGGGGGCAGGGGGCCTCAGAGGGGGTCCGCCCTGCTCTCGGACCCAGGCAGCCCCCATTCGAGCTCCTCTGGGGTCCCGGCCTACTGCCTGTCGGGCCCCAGGTCCCCAGACCCCAGGTGCCGACCAAATGATGCTGAGATGCCCATCTCAAGCTGGGTCTCCCTCCCAGGTCCACGGCCGCTGAGAGCCCCGCCTCGGCCCTCTCAGACCCCCGCCAGCCTGCAGCCAGTGCCAGGCTCCCACGGCTGCCCCACAGGGCTCATGTCTGCCTCTGGGGTCCCCTTAGTGCCTGCTCCCCGTCCCCACAGGCTGGACCCCCAGATGAGCCAGGGGTACCGCTCAGCAAGGCCAGATAGACTGCCTGTACCCCAGTCCTCCTTCCCTGCTCCCCTTCTAGGGGCCCAGAGTGTGGTCTGGTGGTGGAGGAGGGGCTCGCCGGCCACCCCCAGCGGGGCCTAGGCTCCGGCCCCTGGACTCACACCCCACCTCCTGGGGCTCCCTTGGGGCTGATCTCCTGTGTCAGTCAGTAGTGAGCACCGCTCAGCCCTGGTGCGAGCACCAGCATCTTTGGGGGCAGAGCTCACAGGCCACCTCACACACGCTCCTGCTGATCCCCGCACCTGTGCCGGGGCCCTTTGGGCTAGTTTCATGGCCTTGGCCTGTGGTCCAGGTGTGCCTGCCCTGGACATGTACCACTGCCCATCCTGCCACCCTGCGGGGCCACCCCCTGTCACGTGGCCTCGTTCCATTGGTCCCACACCTGAGGGAGCTGGGAGAGAGGGACTGGGCCACAGCCTTTCCTGGTGGAGAGCCTCCGTCCCTCCCGGCCTCAGAACCGGTTCACCTGGTCCCAGCCCAAGGGCTGTCCCCAGGTCATCCTGCTTCAGGCCTCCTGACGTGTCACTTTGGGGACCCCGCCTGCGGCCCCTCTGTCCTGCTGTCTCCTCCTCTGCTTGCCGAGGCTGCACAGGGGCCTGGACGTCTGCCCGGTGGCTGCACAGGCCCTGGGGACGTGGGCGAGCTGCTGCTGGTAGCAGGGCCTGCAGTCTGAGCCCGGTCAGCTGGGGGCTGGGGGAGCACCTGGGCCCTCCCACCAGCCCTGCCCACTGCTGCCTGGTCAGCCCCAGCCCCCATCCCTCCCCGAGGGCACCCACAGCTCGGGTGGAGGGCGGACAGGGGACCCAGGGGAAGCCTGCAGGGGCAGAGGGAGGGAGAGGGCAGGGGCAGGGGGCAGGGCACGGAACACAGTGGATCAGTGGATCGGAGCCGAGGGAGCTTGAAGACCAAGGAGTCAAGAAGGATTGAGGTGGCGGAAACGGAGGGGCAGAGAGAGAAGCCGAGAAAGGGTCACGCGGACGGCCTGCTGCCGTTTCATCTCTCCGGAGGGTCTCACTCCCTTTTCACAGAGCTTCTGAGAGGTGGGGGGACCTGCCTCAGGCCCGAGCCGCCTGATGACAGGCTGGGCTCCTCGGTGCAGCCCCCCCCATGTGCCTGCCCAGCAGAGCAGCCTGAGAGAGACCCAGGGGGCAGGGGGGGTCCCAGGGGACCGCCGAGCACACCCCATGGCCGATGGCCGATGGCGGAAGCAGGGCTCAGCACTGGCCGCCGGGACCTGCGGGAACATTCTCGCTCTGATTCCCACCCCCTCCCTCCCCTCTTCCTTCCCTCCGGCTTGGCAGGGCGTGTGTGCTGTGTCCTGTCTCCAGAACAGGCCGCCTGTTAGTTCCGGGCCCCCACACACCAGACCCTCCTCCCTCCTGCCTCCTTCCTGCCTCCTGCCTCCTAGGGAAGTCGGTATTTTTCCGATGATCCTGGCACGGCTGTGCCTGAGCCAGCTGCTCCTGGCCCCCTGCAGGCCTTCCTCCTGGGCCTGCCAGCGGAGCCCAGGAGCCCGGGGACCGGGTGGTGCAGAGCCAGCCTCAGAGGACCTCACCGGCTCACCCCGCCCCAGCTGTCACAGAAGGGAAGACCGAGGCCCAGAGGGGGCTGCCCGGCTCTTGTCCCAGCCAAGGTCAAGTAGGCCAGAGCCAGGCGGGGGCGAGGGCGGGGGCGGCGGTGCGGGGGAAGGGGGGAGGGTGTGGGCAGCGAAGGCCTGCTGGCCCCTCCCCGGCCTGCGTTTCCTCTCCTATAAGGTGCCCTGGCCTTCCCTGTCCTGCTCAGCTGGGAGGTGTGTCAGCCATTCAGTCAACAAACAGTTCCCGAGCCCCACCTGGCAAACACTGAGCAAGGGCCGGTGCAGGGAGGTGCAGATGCCCTGTGAAGTAGGGGCATCACCGCGACTCCGCCCGGGCCCTGGGCAACGCCAGACTTCACGTGGCCCCGCTTCACCCCCGGCCTCCAGGGATCAGGCTGGGCCCCTCAGACCCGAGCCCAAGATGGGCCGCGGGGAAGAGAGGCCCCTGCAGCCTGCTGTGGGCGACTGCGGGGTCCTCACAGCAGGGACTGGAGTGCCACGCAGGAACCCGCAGGGCACCCGGGTCTAAAGCGTGCCCTCAGCTCCATGGTGCCTCCTCGGGACTGAGTGTCCACGGAGCCCTGGGTGGGGGCCGGGCACCTGCCTGCGCGCCCGCATCTTGCTGAGGTGCCGTGCGACCTCCCGCAAACCGCTTAGCCCATGTGGCCCACTGTCGTCCTCACGCAAGGGGCAGACTGGACTAAATGGGGGCCAGGGTCCCTCTCCGCCTGGGGGGCCGGCGGCCAGCGGCATCAGTGCACGTGCGGACCACGCACCATCCACTCACGCCCCGCCACCCGCGTTCACCTGACAAGAGGCTACCTGGTTTGGAAGCCTAAGCCTTAACCCCCAGCGTGGCTTCACGCGCTGTCTAAATCTGAGCCCAGGGTCGCCGTCTCCAAGAAGGCTCCCCGGTCTCCCAGGGCAGTGTTCCTGCGTCCCCTGCCAGCCTCTGGCTCTGTACGTGCCCGCCTCAGCCACGGAGCGGGCAGCGGCCTGCGTGCCCGTTTGTGAGGTGAGTGTGTGTGGGCATGTGAGTGTGCCAGTGTGTGCCTGGGTGTGTGTCAGTGTGTGCCTGGGTGTGAGTGTGTCAGTGTGTGAGTGTGTCAGTGTGTGCCTGTGTGTGTCAGTGTGTCAGTGTGTGCCTGTGTGTGAGTGTGTCAGTGTGCCTGTGAGTGACAGTGTGTCTGTGCCTGTGTGTGTGCCCCGTGTGAGCGTGTGAGTGTGTCAGTGTGCCTGTGTGTGTCTGAGTGTGCCTGTGAGTGTGTCAGTGTGCCTGTGTGTGTCTGAGTGTGCCTGTGAGTGTGTCTGAGTGTGCCTGTGAGTGTGTCAGTGTGTGCCTGTGTGTGAGTGTGTCAGTGTGCCTGTGTGTGTCAGTGTGTCAGTGTGCCTGTGAGTGTCAGTGTGTCTGTGCCTGGTGTGCCGTGTGAGCGTGTGAGTGTGTCAGTGTGCCTGTGTGTGTCTGAGTGTGCCTGTGAGTGTGTCAGTGTGCCTGTGTGTGTCTGAGTGTGCCTGTGAGTGTGTCAGTGTGCCTGTGTGTGTCAGTGTGCCTGTGAGTGTGTCAGTGTGTGCCTGTGTGAGTGTGTCAGTGTGCCTGTGTGTGTCTGAGTGTGCCTGTGAGTGTGTCAGTGTGCCTGTGTGTGTCTGAGTGTGCCTGTGAGTGTGTCAGTGTGCCTGTGTGTGTCTGAGTGTGCCTGTGTGTGTCTGAGTGTGCCTGTGAGTGTGTCAGTGTGCCTGTGTGTGTCAGTGTGCCTGTGTGTGCGCCCCGTGTGAGCGTGTGAGCACGCACGGCACCTTCCTGAACGGTCCCGCCGAGGCGTGCTCTGCTTGCTGACCATGCCGGGCGCTGAGCCCCGAGGACGCGCTCCTGGTCGGAGGTGCTCTGAGCCCGGGTGCGCACTGTGGCCCGAGCGGGTGGGCGAGACAGCTGGAGGGCGAGCAGGCGGAAGTCGGGTGCGGGAGTCGGGCAGGGCAGGGAGCAAGGGCGGGCGGAGCCTGGTGGGAGGGAGATGGGGAGGGGTCCGCGTACCTCCTCGCAGTGGCCAGGATGCTTTGGCCTCCAACACTGGCTCTGTGGCCTGGAGTGAGGGCAGAGGGGCCGTGGGGCAGGTGTGTGGGGACCTGCTTCAGGCCGGTGCCCCACTTGGAGAGCAGGCACCAGGGGTGGGAAAAGGGCCAGTCTGAGGGCTGTTCAGGGGTGGGGAAAGGGGGGAGCCAGGGGCCCAGTCCGCTCGGCTCGGAGGCCCTGGCGGTCAGGTGTGAGGGTGGTGACGCACCAGGACAGCTGGCAGCTGCCTGGTGGTTCAGAGCCAGGCGCAGTCCCCTCCGCCCTGCCCACTGGGCCGCCAGCCAGGCTGTGTGCCGGCCCCCACCGCCCCCGTGGACGCCCAGGGCCCCAGATCGTGCTGCTGGAACCCTAAGTGTGGCTATCTCCTCGGCCAGGATGGGGGTTTTGCTGCCAGCTGGCCCTGACCAGACGCCCCCAGAACAGGGGATTCAGGACGGCCCGTGCCAGGGAGGGGGTGGCGTCCGTCCACGCCTCCCTGCTGTTCTGCTCCTCCTGGGAAATCTCTCCTAAATCTCTACCCAGCTCAGCAGCGGCTTCCGGCGCCATCAAAGGAAAGAGGCTGAGAATAGCTCGGTGTGACGAGTCAGGAGCTTCCCCACGCACGTGGGCTCCGCGCCTGGGGGGGGGCTGCCCCGAAGCGACCCCCGCCCAGCACCCCGCCAGCCGGAAGTCGCACCGGCCAGCTCGGCCAGGGGCCTGGGTCCTGCGCCCCTGCCACTGGCCTGCCGTGTGACTTCGGCCTAATGCCACCTACCCTGAACTTCGTTATCGCCCTGGCTTTCACTCCCCATAGTGCTGGCCTCAGTGGGTCTGCCGTGCCCGCTGGGGATGGTCCTCCCAGCGCTGGGAAAGCCCTGCCCGGTGGCGACCTGGCCTCCAGCGGATCCCCAGGGGCCCTTACCCAGGCCAGGGGAGCCTGGGTGCCACGTGGGGCCGGCAGAGCAGGGACGGTCGTGGCTCACCCAGCACCTGCCGGGTGCCAGGAGCTGGCACAGCCTCCATCACTGGGGCTGGCCCTGGGCGCCCTCGTCCAAGGAGAGGAGGGAGGGAGGGCAAGAGGAAGGACACTGACCCCTAGGGGCTCACAGGCCGTGCTGAGTGGGACAAGGCCCTGGGCGGGAGGAGGCACGGGGCTGGCCCTCGCCATCCCCCCGCCCCAGAATGATGCTTGGCCCTCCTTTGTTCCTCTGCTGGCCACTCCCTCCCCTCCCTTGAGGCTGGGCCTGAGCGCGCCTTCCCCGCCTACCAGCCTTCATTCCCTGGGTCCGGGTCCGGCCAAGGCCTCTCTCCGGGGCTCCTGACCTGAACGGCCCACAGCCACCGCCCTGCCCAGCTGCAGGCACCCAGCTGCCCAGCCTGGCGACTGCCCCACTGCCCCTGCTGCATGGGTGTGGGCACCTCCCTGTCTGCTGCGGGCCTCTGGGGGGCCAGCCACAGCCATGAGGACCCTGGCCCTCGGGGACCCAGCGTCCACCTGGCCATGATGGCAGAGCACCCGCCCCGTCTCCCGGGGCACCGGCCAGTGAGCGAGCGGCCGAGCTGCAGTTTTGAGTCCAGACTCCTCGCCCCGAGCTGGTCCCGGTCCTACTGTCCCCTGCCGTCTGCCACTGCCAAAGCCCGGAGCCCTACCGCTCCCGACCCCTCTGAGCCTCGACTTCTTCAGCCTGCGGGTGGGTCGTCGCCGGAGGCCGAGCACGCGTGACCGGCGCTGCTCCCAGACCACGTCCCGTCTGCGGCCGGCGCCCCTCCAGGGACGTGGGGGATGGGGGGCGCGGGCGTGGCAGCGGCCCCTTGTTGGGGCGCCTGGGGGAGGGCGGAGGTGAGGAACGCCTCTGCTGCGGGCCGGCACCGTGCCTCCTCCTGCTTTGGGGACGCCCATCTGCTCCCCACGAGCCAGCGTGGACTGCGGGGCAGGGTGGCAGGAAAGCCCAGAGCAGGTGCCTTCCCCGCCAGGCCTGGGCCTGGCCCGGCCTGGGCCTCTTCCTTCCTCGGCCAAGCTTCCTGTGGGCCATCGGCCACCGGGCCAGGCGGGGGGCCCCGACACCCCCAGGGCCAGGAATTGCCTGAGGCGGCAGAGGAGTTGGGGACACAGCCCGCAGCACGATGGGTGTCGGGGTCCCCCACTCCATGGATTCCTTCAACATGCACTCCCTCCTCTCAGGCCAGGTGCACTGGGGACCAGGCCCAGGGGTGGGGCAGCCCAGCAGAGGGGACCTCCAAGGGAAGGGTGCGGGGAGGCGGGCTGGGGGTCGGCTGGGTCAGGACACAAAGGAACAGGCAAAGCCAGCAGTCCTCGGGGGTCATGCTGCCCCCGGCTCTGGGAGGTGGGCTGCGGGACCCTCTGGCCAGTGTCTGACCTCCTCCCTGAGGCTCCCCAGACCTACAGGCCTTGTCCAGACCTTGCCATGGGGTGTTCTAGGTCTGAGGGAGCCAAGACATGAAGCCCCACCTGCCGGGGACCCACGGGGCCCTGGGCACAGCCGGAGGGATTCAGGGCAGAGAGTGGGGCGCACCCCAGAAGATGCGGAGAGGGGCCTCACTGGAGGCGGCGGAGGGAGCAGCCTGTGAAAGCCAGCCAGGCTGTAGGTCGGAGGGCATGGAAATGAAGGGCATTCAGGCGGGGAGCCAGCCCTCAGAGGGGTGCGCCCGGGAGCCTGAGGAGGGTCCTGCGCCCCAGCTCTAGAGTGGGCGTGGCTGTGGCGGGCTGAGCTAGAGTGGGTGGGGCAGTCCCCGGGGCCCTGTGCCCTCACCCCGACCTCTGGGTTTGGGGGTTGGACAACTGCCCCAGAGGCCAGGTCCTTTGCTCCTCTCGGTCCCGCGGCGTACCCCAGCCCCCGATGCACCCGGAAGGGCAAGGCCTCCCCAGCTCCCGACCTCCTGGCATGTGGTGAGGACAGTGGCAACGATGACCCCCGTCAGCAAGAGCCAGGCCAGTGGGCACCAGGCCCAGAGATGGAGAGATTGGAGTGGGGCAGGGACATGGAGGCGGAGAGGGGGAGGGAGAGAGGTGGGCACATGGCAGACAGGTGGTGCCGAGCCTCAGAGGCTCCTGGTCAGTTCATCACCAACTGAGGCAGGAGGGAGAGCAGGGGCAGGGGTGGCCGTGGTCTGGGGGAGTGGCGGGCAGTGGTGGAGACTTGAAGCCCATCCTGCCTCCACCCAAGACTGGAGGGCCTCAGAGCCCCCACCTCTGGGCAAGGGGCAAGGGCGGGACAAGGCCCACCACCAGCCGCTCCATCCGCTACCGCCATTACCGTCCTCTCCGCCATGACCACCATCACCGCCACCGCCACTATCACCACCATCCCCCCACCCCATTGCTTGTCACCACGGTCAAAGCCACCACCTTCGCTACCCGTGAGACAGCATCACACTGCCACCACTGTCACTGTCTACGACCTCTCCACCTCCACTCCCACCATAACCGTGGCCACCCCGCCGTGACACCCAACATCAACACCCTTGTCATGACCACCGTACAACTGCCACCACCTTTGTTATCCACAGGACCACCCGACCCCGCCTGCTCTCTGGCTGGCACTGTGCTTCGCCGATGACGGACGAGGCTCTGACGGAGGCAGACCCGGGTCTACACTCAGACAAGGTTCCAAGTCCTGAGCCTCAGTGCTGAGGTCACTTGCATCCCCTGGGTGGGTCTACCTTACAGGATAGCAGGGGACGCCAGCACCCGCCCGCAGCAAGTGGACGGCAGGCCAGGCGTACCCCTCCCGCGAGCTTCCCGGGGCACCGAGGTTTTCTCCTTGGTCCTAATTGGAGTGGGCTTTGTGGGCTCAACGGCCCCTCCCCTCCGCCACACACCAGTCACCCATACGTGGGCCTTTGCCCGGCACAGAGCCCCCAGTGCGGCCCAGGGGCTCAGGAGCCTGGGTTGGTCCTGGAGGCCCAGCCTCAGGCCTGACTCTCCCAGTGCCTGAACCAGCTTCTCCCGCCTCCCCCGCCCCCCATTATGGCTGTCAAGAGTGACAGGCTGTCAAGAGTGACTGCAGCGAGATTACTGTTAATCCCCACGGAGCTGCAGCCTGCAGCTGACTCACCTCCCAGGCATCCACGGGGCCTCTCTTCAGTGGAGAGGAGTTTGTGCCTCAGAGCAAAGCGCGTCATGGGCCCAGCGCCTCCGAGCCCCTGACGCACCTGCCAGCAGTGGGATGTCGGGGCGAGCGTGGAGGGTGCAGCAGAGTGCAGGGGGCCTGGAGCTCTGTCCCGCGGAGGCCGGGAGCATGCCCAGGGCTCTGGGGGTGCTGCAGCCCCTCTCCCAGCCTTTTCAAAAAGCATCTTACTGTGAACATGAACGAGTAGGGAGATGGGAAAGGGCCCCGGGGGTCTCCAACAGCCCCCTCCTCCGGGAGCATCCTAGAGCAAGCCCCGCGCCCCGCGCCCCACACCCTTCCCCCTGCAAACACTGTTATTCCTCTGCAGAACAGTCTCTGGGGACATAGCCAAACACCCTTGTGGCTGGTGCCGTTCGCACAAAGTCCCTGAGGGGACCTAAGGCCCAGCCATGCTTCGTTTTTCCCAAGTAACTAAAAGTTGTTCGCAATTATTTTTTCAAATCAAGCATGAACAAGGTTCCCCTCTGCCTGGGCTGATGCCTGGCGGGCCGCCCTCGGTCCCTGGGCCTGGAGGATGGGCCAGGAGCCACCAGCAGGCTGCTGCGAGCCCACTGGAGTAAACAAGCGGCTGGCCTGGGTGGCAGAGGCCCAGGACCCACACGGTGGGGTGGCCAGCGAGGCCTCTGAGGAGGGGATCTCAATAAACGTGGAGAAAATGACGAGGGATGGTGGGCCAGGGGCAGGCCCAGCCCGGAGGCCCCCCTGAGCCTGGGGGCGGCACTCCAGGTCCCCACACTGAGCCAAGCCAAGGACAGAGGCTCCTGGGCCCTCCAAAGGCCTCGTCCTGTTCCAGTCAGGGCCTGACCGCCTGGCCCCTCACCGCTTTTCCAGGCACGAGTCCACCCTGTGGACTGGGCAAGGGAGTCTGGCAATGCCCAGCCCATGGCAGGTGCTCAGTGAATATCTGCTGATGGGCAGACTAAGCGAACGCCCCCTCTCCTGCCTCCCACCCTGCACCCAGCCCTCCCCGCCCCACTGGCCTGGCCTGAATTTCCCAGGCAGGGTCGGCGGGTTCTGGCTGGGCTGCTGAAGGGAAACAGGGAGGTGGGAAGAGAGGGACAGGCCGGGACAAGCCGCCCTCTGGACCCCGGCCCTGGGCTCCAGTGACATCACTCCACCTTCCCCTCCAGCGCCTTCCTGCTGGAGCTGGCCTCGGCGGCCTGGCCTCTTCTGTGCGGCTCTGCAGACCCCAGTCCAGGGTCACCAGGGTCCACTCCTCTGGCTCTTCGGTTTGACTATTTTTTTTTTTATTGCAGTAAAAACACAGCATAAAATTCACCACGTCCACCATTTCGCAGGGCCAGCTCAGTGGCACAGTCTAGCCATCGCCACCGTCAGTTCAGAACCTTCCTTCACTGTGAACAGCAGCTCTGTGCCATCAACGGGCAACTCCCAGCCCCTCCCCAGCCCTCAGGGGCTGGCCCTGGCAGCCCAGCAAGGCCTCCACGGCCCCCAGGTCATACGCCTGTCCCCAAAACTGCAACACAGAACCCTGACCCACCAGTTCTGACTCAGGGAGCCACCCCAAGCTGCAGGATGGCAGGTCACAAACAGGGAAGACTAACGAGACAGAGGCCCACGGCGCAGTTATTGCCCGGCAGATGGCAAGTTGGAAAAGTCAAGTTCAGGAATCGAACACCTGGATTGAGTTCCATAAACAGAAAGGCTGTTTTATTGACTTAATTGTTTTAGCTGCAGTAAAATGTTTTGTTTTGTTTTTCTTTGAACTTCTGTCCTTTGAAAGTGGGAGATGCTGCTCTGTTTGTGGCCGGCGTCCTTGGTGACCTGCAGGCCGGCAGGACCCTGTGAGGGGGCTTGGTGGTGGGGCTGGCGGCCCCCACAGACAGACAGTGCGTCTGCGAGCATGCTGTGGGGAGTCCTGGGGCATGGGAGGGGTGCGGGGGTCTCTCCTTCTTTAGGGATGAGGTGAGATGAGGCCCTCAGGAACCCCAGCACGACCCCGGATTACAGGGACGGGCCTTGGCCTCCCAGCCCCGGCACTGCCCTTCAAGAACCTGCCACCTCCCCTGGCCCCTCCCTCTGCTGTTTTGATGATGTCTGTTTAATAAAACAATGAGGTGCAATGAGAGCGGTGGCCTCATGTTTGGAGGCGCAAATAAGAGAGATTGAAGGGTGTCCCTGTGAGCGCGGCCAGGCCAGGCGTGTTCCTGAGCCCACAGCAAGCCCCCCACCCGGGGCTTGCCAGGCAAAAGCCTTTTATAAATACTTATTCCACCCCCCAAACGGGGCAAAATGACTCACTCAGAATGGGGAGATGGAGCGCGCTGTGCTGGGCTGGCACCTGGCTGGTGGTACAGCGGGTGGGTGGGCTGAGGGTGGCCCAAGGACTCATCTCCTGCACCTGTCCCTCCTGCCACCTGCCTGGGTCAGGGCCTCCCTCACACAGAGACTTGGGCCCGGCTCCGGCACCACCTCCCACCAGCCAGGCCTCCTCCTCCCCCTGAGCTCAGCCAGAGCCGCAGGCCAAGCCTGGGGCAGCAGCCACCACTCCCCGAGGCCATCTGGCTGACATCTCGGTCACCCCCAGCGCCCGGCCTGGGCCTGGCACCCCCAAAGCCCAGGACCCCTTGCCTCCGTGGCAGCAGGGCCTCTCCTCTGGGAGAAGCGGGCGGGCAGTGGGGGAAGTGCCAGCAGCGATGACCCAGTGAGCGTGGGGCCAGCAGGACTCAGGCCAAAACCCAGAGGGGAAAGCCAGAGGGGCAGTGGCGAGGGAGGGGCCGGTGGGTGCAGGCCAGAAAGACCAACACCTCTGAGAAGCCCCCGCTGCAGGCTGGGCCCTGCTCACAGACCACCGCAGGCTCCGCCCCCTCCCCTCCAACGTCAGCGGCCCATCTGGGACCTCGGGCCTGACTCAGGACACACCTGTCAAAGGAAGGACATGCAGGCTGGCAGGGCAATCAGTAGGCACTGGAGCCTCTGTCCCTTAGAGCAAAGCCCACGCTGGGGGTGGCGAGGGAGGCCGGCGGCCGGCCTGGGGACATCTGGCTTCTGCGGATCCCCGATGCACTCACCGCCCACAGCAAGGCGTCACGCCCACCTTGGGTGACAGCCCCCTCCAGGGAAAGGAGGGTCTGAGAGAGGGAGTCACCACCTTGTGGGCCACAGCAGTCCTGCCCCTGCCAAGCCCACGGCCAGCGAGGCCAGGCGGAGGCGGAGAAGACGGGCCGCCCAGGCTTCTGGAGCGGCCTCAGCGGCCACGGGAGAAGAAAGGTCACATGGTCCCACCAGCTCCAAGTTCACATCTAGTCCAGTGGGACCCACTTAAGATTAGGAAAAAGGTTCTGAGGCTACGTCCTCAGACTGCTCAAACCTCAGAAAGGACAGCAAGCAGAGCGAGGCCCCTGGGGACAAACCCATGGAGGGTACAGTGGTCTCTGAGAGGAGCCCTGGGCAGCAGGACAGAGCAGACAGGGCAGAGGCGCTCACCAGGGCTGGCCACACAGCTCACAGGATGGCCTTGCTGGGCCCTGGGCCTGTACCAGCACTTGTACCCTGACAATCCTTGTTCAGCCCAAGATCTCCGAGGTGAGCCCCCGTGGGGAGGAAGGGGAGCTCACTCGTGAAGGGAGGCAAGCGAGGCCTGGTCCTGCTCCCTGAAGCACCCCCGAGTGGCAACTGGTTGCAAGCAGGAGCCACACTCTGCACCGGTTCTGGGAGGTGGCCCCGAGGACAGACACCGCTCAGCTGGTCCCTTAACAGGTGTTTATTGATTGGCCAGCACAAACCAGGACAGGAGCAGGTCTCGAGGCATGAGGAGAGTCCATGGCCTGGGGTCAAGTCTGATGGGGACCCCACCCCGCCTGCCCGGCCCCTCCTTGGTTCTGTCCACCCGCCACAGTCCTGCCGCTCAAGGAACACTGGGCTGGGGCTGACAGCTGACAGCAGGGAGCTTCTCTCGGCATGTCCTTCCATCTCCACGCGGCCACCGCCAATGCTAAAGGCAGCTTTGTGCGACTCCACAACTACACTTCCTGTCGCGCCTCAAGCAGCCGCAATTCAATGGCATAGGGACACACATGAGGCCAAAAGGGACACAAAATGACACAAAAGTACACAGGTGCAGAGGGGTTACCCAGGTACGGGAAGGAAACTAATGTCACAGGAGCATAGCACGGAGGCCATCCGGCCCAAGGAAACTTTTAGACCGACCCGTGCCTGCTTCCTCATCTTCACGCATGCACTCACACTCACACGGGAGCCGCGCACGCTCCACGCGTAGCTCGGGGCCGGCAGTGGCCGTGCCCCTGGCGTTCGGGAAGCAGCAAAGAAACCGAGTACAAACCGAACACGCACGTGCCCGCGGCTCTCACGGGAATGGCGTCCCCAGCGGGACGAACAGCAAACGGATGAAAACTCTGCGTCACTCGGCTGCCATGACGCGGCTTCAGGAAGGGACGGAATTCAAGGGCAAAGAACACACGGGTGCCCGCCCCTGCCTTGGCAAGCGCTGCCGCCTCGGGCCGCCTGAGTCCCGGTCCAGCAGTGCCTCGGCCACGACAGGGAATGAACAGCTGCAGACACAAGTCGACCTACTGGGGGAATCCAAGCAGCTTCCTCTGTGTGCTATGTATGTGCAAACCTAAGACTGCTTCCTGACGGCCTGATCAGATTTATCCACGTAAAGGCTGTGAATGGGAATTCTGGGGAGCGTGGGACAGTGGACTGTCTAGTAGATTCTGGGCCAAGACGCGAGAAACACCACAGGCCCCGTGGTCCTCCGTCAGGTGACGGGCGGGCCAAAGTCCCCGCTTGCTCTACGGGAAGCAGTTCAACCACGAGGTGTCAGCCTGTGGCCCAAACCCCTGGGGTCCAAGAGCAGCGTGGGGTCTGCTGGTCAGGTGGAGGAACTTCCAGGAAAGGCTCACGCTGCTGAGATCACGTCTGAAGTGGGGACACGTGACCAGGGCAATGACAGGTTGCCTGCAAAACCACAGCGGAGGGCTCCGCTGACTCGGTCATAAACTGAGCGCAAGCCACTGGTGACCTGTCCTTGGGGCCTAACACAGGCATGGCAGCCAGTCCAGCAGGCCAAGGCCCGAGGGGCAGAAGTGGGCCTTGAGATGTGCCAGCCTGTCTGTCAAGTGGCAGCAGGTGCTGCCACCCGCTGGCCTAAGAGCCAGTTTTTCTTTTCCTGGACAGACATCCCTACCCTTGAACACAGCAAGGCTCGGCCAGGAAACACCAGACCAGAATCCGCCTGCCCCGTCCCAGGTTCCGGCCACGGAATGTTCTGGTACGTTTCAGGTTTGGTGGGCCCTTCCAGAATCTCCCCTCACACCCTCCTGACAGGACAGGTAAGACAGTACAGTTGCTTTACGGAAACGAGAGGGGCTGGGCTGCGGGCGCTCAGTACCGCGCCCTGGACAGCGCCCCGCTGGTGGGCGTGGCCGCGCGGCCGCCTGCTCTGCGCGGTCAGTCCCCGCCCGCCTCGCCAGCCGTGGACACGGACAAGCAGGGGTGCGGGGAACCGCAGCCCACGGCGCGCTCCTGGGGGCTTCCAGCTTGACCGCAGCCCTGAGGGCCTGGCGCCGCCGCCCCTGCCGCTGCCGCACGAACACAGCGCGCAGAGCGCGCAGCTGCCCCAGCTCCTGCGCGGTGAAGCAGGGCTGCGCCTGCGCGAAGCGCACCACGGCGTCGAAGGCCGCGGCCGCCTCCCAGGCCGCCTCGTCGCCCTCCCCGGCCCCCGCGCCGTCCTTTTCGGCCGGCTTCGAGTGGCCCACGGCGGGGCGCCCCACTCCGGCCGCCGGCCCGGGCCCTGCCTGCTCCGTGGCCATGCTGCCGTTGAGTCTGCTGCTCGGGCGGGACACGGCCTCTCTCCCGATCTCCAGGACGTGCGCGAAGGTATGGTCGTGAGGCTTGCTTCTGGGGCTCAGGCTCCTCCTCAGAGGACGAGCCTTCGGCCAGCGCGGCCGCGGGCCACAGCTTCCTCCAGGCCCGGCTGAAGACGTCGCCCGGCACAGCGTCCCAGGCGCAGGCCACGCTGCAGATGGCGTCGTTCATGCTGTAGCGTGGGTGGCAGCCCTGCAGCGCGACGGGGGGGTTGACGAAATTCCTCATGAAATCTCGTCGGATGCCCTGGTCCATGGGCTGGATTAAGGAGGTGACACTGGCAGGCAGAAAGATGGTGAAGATGTTGTCGGACACCAGCTCCGACTCCTGCGGGTGGGCCCGGGTGCGCTGTCCAGCAGCAGGATGGCTTTGCTGTCCTCGGGCAGCCCCAGGCCTCGGAAGTGCTCTCTCACGGAGGGAGCGAAGATGTGATGGAACCAGTCGGAAAAGACCGCCCCGTCCGCCCGCGCGTCACCGTGAGCCCGGTGGGCCACTGGCAGCTGCGGGGTGCCTCTGGCGACCCGGGGGCCGCTGCATCTCCCAATCACCAAGGGCTTGATTTTGTGGGAGCCTGTGGCATTGGCACACATGAGGACGGTCAGCCTGTCCCTGTTGTGCCTGCCGCCGGGCACCGCGCCCCCTCAGGGGCAGGACCCGGCAAGCACCGCCAGAAGAGGCCGGTCTCCCCGGCGTTGTAAACCTGCTCTGGTGTCAGGCCGTGCTCCGAGGTCAGGCTCCGGAAAAACCCGCAGAACTGCTCAGCTGCTTGGTGGTCAGCCACCTGCTTCTCACTGGACGCATCCAGCTTCTTAATGCCGTGTCTGGCCTTAAAACGCCACAGCCACCCGCCGGAAAACACGCAAGGCTCGGTCAGCTGCATCTGCTCGTAGAAGTCCTTGGCCTTCTCGATGAGCATGGGGCCGGAGACGGCACGCCCTCGGCGCGCTGGCCCAGGAACCACTCGTACAGCACGCGGTCCAGGTGCTCCAGTTTGGGCGTGTGCAGCGTGCGCCGGCGCTCCAGGGCCTTGTTGGAGTCGGAGCTGGCGAAGAAGCGCAGCAGCCGCGCCTTGTGGGCGCGGATGTCGTAGAGCGTGGACATGCCCACGTTGTACTCCTGCATCAGCGCCTTGCGGCTCTCGCCCTTCTCCAGGCGCGCGCACACGTCCATCTTCTCCTTCAGCGTCAGCACCACCCGCTTGCGCTTCTCCCCGGCGCCCCTCCCAGCAGCCGGCTTGGCGGCCATGTGGAGGGCGGCTTGTCCCGGGGGCGGCCCGAAGGCCTTCCTGCCTCCCCGTCCCCTTCCTCCCGCTCCCCTCACCTGCCCGCTCGTCTCCCCACTCGGGCCGCCCCGTTCCGCAGGTCCTGCGCCCCACAAGCCACTCTTCCTCCCTCCAGTTCCAGCAGCCTCTTGCCTCAGCTGTCCCTCATCTTCCAGGCCCCTAGCAACGTGGCTGGCTCCCAGACACACCCCACGCTGTTGAAACCGCCGGCCTTCTCAGTGGGGACAGTGGCAACTTCTCCCCTCAACCAGAGAACAGGGAGTAAAGGGGGCTCGGCAGCTGGCTTCCAGCCAGCCAAGGTCGGACTGTCTGGGTCGGGGGTGCCTCTCTCTGGGGCTCACGGTGCTGTGTCACACGCACGGTGCTTTAGGAACTGCAAAACAGAAGGGAGAAGAAAGAAAATGTCACGGAGTGCAAGCACAGGCCACCTGCACACGTCCTCACCACTGCAGACAAACCGGGAAGCTGTGGCTGAAACAAGTGACGTAGAGACAACCAACTGAATGGGGTCTGGGGCTGCCCAGCTCTCCCACAGCCCCCGGCGTGCTGGACACACTGTCTCTTCCCAGCTGCTACCAAGTGACTTCTGAGTCATTCTGGTTACTTCCAGCTGCCTAAGTCCATTCTTTTATAACCATTTCCCAAAACATCCCATGCCCCGCCCTACACTGCCAAGCAGACTTGCAAGGCATAGTGGGTACATCCTTGCTGGCCCAGGGCAGCCTGTGAGAATCGCAGCCCGCCACACCTCACCTGGCGAGGGGATGACACCCTCCAGCCCCGGAGGACTGAAGAGCTGTGGTGCCCACACTGCCCGCCTGGCTGGTCTGCTGAGAGCACTGTGGCTGCTCACAGTCCCGTCTTCTCCTCAGAGTCAGCTGTCCCTCTCGGCCCTCTTACATGGGACTGCAGATCACCCAGGTGAGCTTACTGCCACCTGCCTCCAAGTCCCAGTGACGGACATGCAGTACTGACAGATGTACTTCTAGCCCTGACCACCCCGCCCCCACCTCCCTCCCAAGTCCTCGTTTTGGCTGCTGCTTCCAACCAACTTCAAGCAGCTGGTGAGGCCACAGGATGACTCACACGTAGAGCATAAAAATATGGCCCTTTGAGACTACCACTCAGGAGAAATGCAGTTTGCTCAGATGCAGCAAGAGCCCCAGGGGCAAATCCGGACCCGTCACCAGCCAGGGGTGAGCACGTCCCTGCACCCTCCCAAGTCAGTCTCCCGGTCTGCAAAGTGACAAACATGCTGGTCCTATTTCCAAGTGTGACACTATGACAGTGTGCTGTCAGGGCCTATGGGAAGCGGAGGGAAATAAGGCCACGTCCACCTTTAGCGAGATGCTTAATATGAAACCAGGCAGAAGTGGGACCCCAGTCACTTGTGAGAGCCTGACTTGAAGCACCACAGAAGTGAGGAGAAGGAGCCAGGATGGCTGGAAAGGTCCTGGACGCTCAGCACCAGAAATTCGCTCGTGACGAACACGTCCACACACTTGACGTGCAGGTGTATGCAGGCTGCTACAAGACAGCTGAAAACATAATGATCGGGCTCGCGGGGCAAAAACCTTCTTTAAAAATCAAATTCTGATATTATTTCCAAAACAATTCCTTAAACCCAAAGGTACCATGACACAGCAAGAGGGATCACAGGGCTCCCAGCCACTTCGGAGGGAGCACTGGGACCACGGCCACATGGACTCCAAGACAATAAACATGTTAACCTCTGGTGCCCAAGGGACAGACAAAAAAGTGCAGGCGGGCATCAGGGCACAGAGTGGGGGCGGGAGAGAACAGAGGGGACACGCATCCACAGCAGGGCCGCCCCCTTCCCGGCCTTGGAAGGGCCTCAGGACTTAAGGGAGCAGGGGTGTGGGGGGTCAGCGGTCTCAGGGGAGAAATGCGCTACAAACAAGGGCTCTGGAGACCGAGGAAGAGATGGAGAAGTCTTGGGGGCAAGGAAGATGGGGTACTTCAGCAAGAGGCGGAGACATCGGGGTGCGCATCCTGCAAAGAGGAGCCTGGGAGCCGAGCAGGGTTCCCCAGCGGACACCGTAGGTACGCGCACAGAGCCCCTCCCCGTGGAGCACAGGGCAGGGAACCCCGCGGCCGGCAGCCGCCGCGGGAGGCTGCAGAGGCTGCTCTGGAAGGCGTTTTTAGTCCGGTGCCATGTTTGGGGCAGAAGCTCTGTTTGGGGCAATAGCAAACCGAAAAGGGAAAGCAAAAAATCAAGTCTCTGGCAGCTTCTTCGTGAGGAGAGAGGGCCCCGGTGGCCAGTGCCTTCCGCAGGGGAGCCCCGGGATCGGGCAGGGGCGCCATGGTCAGGCTCGGAGCGAGGGCTGCGGACGACGGCGGGAGCTGCGAGGGTCGCTCGCGGCTGGCGGCTCAGCCCGGAGCCCCGTGCGGCTGGAGCCGAGGGGCTCGAACCCCGAGCCGAGGGGCGCGGCCGAGAGGACCCGACCCCCACTCACCTGCGGGCCCCTAGCCACCGCCACGTCCGGAAGCGCCGCCGCTCTGTCCTCCGCCGGCGCGCGCCTGCGCCATCCCCGCCGCTTCCGGGACGCTCTAGGCGGCCCGGAGGACTCGCGTCTCGGTGGCTTCGTCGAGGCCGGTGGGGGAGCTGGAGGGAGACCCTGGGAGGCGGAGGGGGGTGTGGACGGCCTCGGCGCGTCTACTTGTCCATCTGTGGAATGGGCGCGGGGTGACTGGAGTCTCGGGTTTTGGGGGCCCTCGCAGTCGTGGGCAAGGGTGGGCGTGAGGGCGCCCCCAGTCCAGGACGGCCTTTGATGTGGAAGTTTCTGAGGGGGTTGTGGAGGGCAGGGATTTAGCCGCCCCCCCGCCCCGCCCCCCCCGCCCTCAGTGACGTGAACGGCGACGATGCCCAGCCTCTTAGCTAGAGCCTCACCCACGCCTAATTTTGATTCCATGATGAGACTTGGGACTTTTGAGCTGATGCGCCTTGGGTGAGATTTGGACTTTAAGCTGATGCTATGCTGTGATGAGTCGAGACTCTGGGGGGCCTGGGCTGGGGTGAACATTTCGCATGTGGGACAGATGCTAATGTGGGCATCAGAGAGTGGCCTGTGCTGGCTGGAACAACGCCCCTGCCTTGGCCTTCCACGTCTTCATCCCCAGAACCCGTGGCACGTCACCTCACGTGGCAGCCGGGACTTCGCAGATGCAATTAGGTCAAGAGTCTGGAGACTAGGAGAGCACCGGGAGAATCGGTGTCATCACAGCGATTCTAACGAGGACAGGGGTTGGGTCAGAGGGGACGATGTGACGATGGAAGGATGGAAGCCAAGGGAGGAAAGGAGCTATGACGACAGACACAGGCTGGGGTGCGTGCTCTGTAGGTGGAGGAAGGGGCCTCTAGAAGCTGGGAGAAGCCAGGAAGCAGCCTCCCTTGGAGCCTCCAGAAGGAGCAGCCCTGCCGACACCCTGGGCTCCGCTCCGACAGGCTCGCGTCAGCCTTCTGAGATCCAGAACTGTAGTTAACGAACGTCTGTGGCTGTGACCCACCAAGGTTAAGGTCATTTGTTGCAGCAGCAGCAGGGAGCTCCGTCCTCCTTCATGCACTTTCCTCCTTGGCTCCCAGGACCCCGCCGCCCCCGGCCCTCCTTCCTCGCCCTCCCCTGCTGACCCCTAACTGGCCAGACTCACCCTTGTCTCTTGTCTCCCCTTCTGCCCTGCTCCCTGCCATCTTTCATTCGTGTGGCTTCACACACTGGCAGAGGCTGGCGACTCTGCCATTCACGTCTCCCGCGGGGCCCCGCCTGCAATATCTAGGCTCCTGGGTCCTGCCCACATCTAACGGGCACCTCAAACAGCATCATTAACCTCCCGGGCCTCCTGCCCAGCCTCACTCCATCTACGCAGCCCCATCTCAGTGAGTGGTGACTTTCCACCCACTCAGGCCAAGAAACTCAGAGTCGCCCTTGACACGCGGTGTCCCTCACACCCCACGCCCAGTCGACGGGGAGCTCCACTCGGCGGCTCTCCACGGCCGGGCTGATCTCGTTCCCGGCAATGCTCTCCCTGGTCCAGGCTGCTGTGTCCTCACAGTTGCCTCTTCCCTGGTCTCCCCTTCTGCCCTCGGGCTCCTGGATCTGCCATCTGCTGCTGCATGACAGCGCACCCCAAAATTGGAGCCGCAGCCTCTGGGTTGCGCGTGGTTCCCTGTGTGGGGAATCTGGGCATGCTAGCGTCAGATGCACTTGGCAGACAGGAAGCTGGAGCACAAGCACAACACGCAAAGGGGGGACTGGAGCCCAGGACCCTCTGTGAGCAGGGTCTGCTGGGACAGTGCGGTTGCCCCCAGGAAGGCCGGCTCCATCCCTTTGGGTGACAGTCTGCTGCCACCTTGTGGACATGGGGGTCACATGCACCGACCTGCCACCTCTGGGACCCCCGGGCTTTGCCTCAAGGCTTGACTCCACTCTGGCAGAGAGGGTGGGGCAGAAAGAGAGGCCGAGTAGCAAGAGGGTCCACTGGGTCCTCGGCCTGGCACTGCTGTTCCTCTGCCCGCAGCCCTTCGCCCGGAACTGGCGCCGGGACCCGCGAGCCCCTCCCCCGGGACCTGGAGGCCTCCCGTGGGGACACATCGCCAGCCAGCCCCTGTGGGGCGGGTCTTGGGGTGACGAGTCTTCACAGCAAAGAGGGGCTTCGGGCTGAGGGAGCTTGTGAAGCCACACCTGGCTGGCAGAGAGGGGGACCCCATTCACGTGTGGCACCATGAGGTCTGTTGGTAGGGACCCCCTGCGGGCTGGGGTCTGCTTTCAGCTGCTGGTCCTACCGGTCTCACTTCACATCCTGGCAAGAGCCAGGAGCCAGGCCCTGGGCATGGCCAGATCTCCAGGGAACCTGACTGGTCTGGTCCCACGGCATTTGGAGGGTAGATAGAAGGCCAAGAGAGGACAGGAAATTCTGGAGTCCAAGAGGCGACCTCAGAGCAGGGGGAAGGAAGGAGGCTAAGGGTGAGTCCCACTGAAGCCAATCTAAATACACCAGGTGTGGGCAAGACCTAGGATCTGATTCTTCCTGAGGGTGAGAACCTGCGAAACCAGGCTAGTTACGTGCTTACAGAAGCAGGGATGGGACGGTGTAGGGTGGTGTCCCCACTCCGGAAAAGAGACCGGGGAGGGAGGAGGAAGGAAGGAAGGGAGGGAGGGGGAGGGTCCCAAGACAGTCCGACCAGCAGGCAGGGTCACTACCCCTCAGGCTCCACAGGTTCCCGCTCTGCCCTCCCTCCGACCACTGGGACGGCTCAGGGGTAGGGTGCCTGTTGCTGGGGCCAACGATGCTCTCACGGGGGGGGGGTCCCCCTGGAAGCTGTCGCACCCCCTGGGGCACCTGGCGATGTTGCAGGCATTGTCAGATGGTTCCAGGGGTGAAGACGCACCCCCATTTGAGAATAACTGCCTTAGCACAGTCACTTCATATCACAGCGGACCAAGGAGCACTCACACACCTGTCAATATTTGGGAAGGCACGTTCCAGGCTGGTGCTAGGAGCCGGACAGATAAGAAAGGCTCCAGCCCAGGGCCCCGCAGCCTCGTGAGCTTGGGGGCGGGGGGCAGGGGGCAGCCACACAGGGCCAAGTCACATTTTACTCACCACGTGAGGCACCTGAGCTTCTGGCCTGTGGCCTGGAGGGTGTTCAGGGAGAAAGTTCCAGCAGGCACAGTGGGCAAGAAGGCGGCGCCCCCCCCCCCCCGCTTCCGTGTGACCTTGAGCAAGTTCCCGGCCCTCTCTGAGCCCCAGACTCCTCACCTACTGAAAGGGGCCAGACCCCACCGGAAAAGGCCGAACCTGGCGAGGGGCGGGTGGCTGGGCAGCGGGGGACTCGATTCTGCGGGGCCCCTGGGCCCAGGTTGCGGGCCACCCGGGCCACCCACCATGTTAGCCCAACCCAGGGCTCCAGGTGCGTAGGCGGGGCCTGAGTCACAAGGGGACTGTTTGCAAAAAGCGGGTCAGGTGGAGAGGGACAGCAGGGAATGCTCAGGCCCCCAGGCCAAAAGCAGCAGAAAGCCACTGGCCCCTGGGCTTAGAGGGGAGAGGGGAAGGGGCAGTTACCAGAGGCTGGCCGGAGCCAGTGCACTCAGCCACTTCCACCATGCCCCGGCAGTCAGGAATGGCCTGACCTCTGAACCTCCTGTCCTCCCCTCACTGGCCCGATGGGACCCCAGGACACGAAGCAGGGTGGAGAGTGGGTCTAGGGTCCAGACAAAGACTGTCCAGCCTGATGCCAGCCCCACCTCCAGCCCCACCTCCACCGGCTCTGCACTTCCCCGGCTCCCTTGCAGATAATGGCCCAGTGGCATGGGGATTATAAGGTCATGAGGGTCAAGCCCACAGTCCTGCCTGTGTACACTCACCCTGTGGGCTCTGGCTGAGCCAGCGCCCTGTCAGCCTCCAGGGCGCTGGTGTGAGTGTGCACAGGCAGGGTGTGCACAGGCAGGCTGGCCCCCGCCTGCGGCGCCACCCCCACAGCCCACGTTTGTGCTAACACATCTAAGCCATTCGATTAAGGCCTGTCGCCACCCCCTCGGGACCGTGAGCCCCAGGAGGGCAGCGCTGCTCCTGCACCAGGCCAGCAGGCCCAAGGGGAACACCCCTCGACCTTCGCGACCTTAACAGAAAGACCGAAGGAGCGAGTAGGTCTCAAGAAGTGGCCTGTGTCCCCCGGGCATGCTGCCTGCCCTGAGATGGGTGCAGGTGGAGACAGGGGCCTCATCCTCGGGGTGGCTGAGGAACGGCCCAGAGGGGGAGCGCGGCCCCGCCCTTGGCAGGCCCTGCCTTCTGGAAGCAGAAAGAAGGACAAAGGGGATGGGAGGGTACAGCCTGGCGGGGCAGCCGGAGATTGGGACCTACCCAGCGTGCGTGACTCGCTGGCCCCAGCTACCTGACCGTGTTGACAGTGGGTGGCGGAGCCCCCCCCCCCGCCAAAGTGATATAAAGCCGCCCAGAGGTGCCCGCCATTGCTGCCTACCTGTGACCATGAAAGCTATCCTCCTTGTCCTGCTGGCCACTTTGGCCCTGCAACCAGGTGAGACCTGGGCTGGCCATGGGGCAGGGCCAAGGGAGCAGGACTGGAGGTGGGGGCGACGGAGGGAGGCCGGGGCTGCCCAGAGAGAGGCCCCGGCCCAGAGGCGCACAGAGAGGAGCGGGAGGAGGACAAGGCAGAGGGAGGGCAGGGGGAGGGCAGGGAGGCAGTGGCGGGAGGGAGGGGCTCTCGTGCGGACCCCCCCTCTGGGGCAGCCCTTACTGCCTCCCGGATGTGGGGACTGCTGGCCCGGGGGTTGGCCCGCACTGTCTCCCAAGGCAGAGGCCAGACAGCCTGGGCTTCAGCCTTTCACCGCCCCGCGGCTAGGACGGGCTCCTGGACGGGCAGGCGGACAGGCAGAAGCACAGACAGCCTGCAGGGCGGCTGGGAGGCACAGGGGCACAAAGCCGCAAGCTGAGAAACGCCACCCCGTCATCCCTCCTCAATCCCTCCTCAATCCGTCAGGCACTCGTGAAACGCAACGGGAGGGCGGGAGCTGCCGGGAGGGCCCCGGGTCCTGCTCCCCAGTTCCGGCCCTGGCTTCTGCTGCCAGCAGCCGGGGCCTGCGGGGAGGGTGTGGGCCTGTGCTGCTCTGGTCTCCAGGCCTGGCTCAGTCTCTCCTGGCCCAGGGTCCCTGGGTGGTCACTGAACTGCTCAGAGCCTCAGCTTCTCCTCTGGAAAGTGGGGATCATGACAACGGCCTCCAAGGCCTCTGGAGTTTGGCCGGCTAGTGGCACTGAGGTGACTTGGATCCCAGCTTTGTCATCGTTTTAACCAGACGAGCCTTACTCGTCATGATAACTGGAGCCACTGCTTCAAGGGACAGAGCAGGACCCGGTGGGGCCCACAGTACGGGGTCTCACTGCACCGGGGAGGCCTGAGAGAGGCTGGGAGGCCAGGCCGGGCTTGCACGGGCTGTGGGGGACAAGGATGGGGCCACCATGCGGGGGGTTCGGGGGTGGGGGGGTGGTGCATGTGCAGTTCCGGAAGGGTCCTGATCACCTCGCCCTCACCTGCTCAGAGTCCAGCGGCCCGGCTGCCAGGTGGGGTCAGCCAGTACCCACATGGGGCTTGCCAGCCCCTCTCCTCTGAGGAGCATGGGCATTTTATCAGAGCTCTGAAGTCCTAAGGGGTGGGCTGGGCACCAAAGGTGGATTCCAGGTGCTGTGACAGGGAGTGGGCAGAGAGGTCACACTGGGCAGATCTGTGTCAGTGTCCGAGCGAGGGGCGGGCTGCGCTTTTGTGCGCCTTCGGGCTGCGACAGCCTGGAAGGAGGCAGAGGGCGCTCCCGCGCTTTCTCCGCCCCCGGGGCAGCCGAGAAAAGGAGGCTCCGCCCCCGGGCCCTAGGCGGCGGGGCCAGGCAGCCTCTGAGCCCCGCCCCACCCGCAGGCACCGCCCTGCAGTGCTACTACTGCAAGGCCCGGACGAGCAACGAGGACTGCCTGCACGTGCGGAACTGCAGCCTCTCCGAGACCCACTGCTGGACCGAGCGCATCAGTGAGTGGCCCCGCTGGCCCCAGTCCTGCCCATGGCCCCGCCCAGAACCCCTCACGCTGGGCGTGGTCCCCCCCGCACCCCGCCGTGCCATCCCTTTAGACTCCCTGCACCTTCCCGCTGTCCGCAGGGACTCAAAGAACCCGGGTTTAGGCCTCCACCATGGTACTGAACTGCGCGTCCTCTGCCCACCTGTCCCTCTGCCCACTTGTGCATCTATCCACACACAGGTGTCGGTGCTCCGCTGCCCACCCCTCCGTCCCCGCATTCATTGCTCTCGCGTCCAGCCATTCCCCCATCCATCCTCCATCCAGTCATCGTCCACGCATTTATCCACTTGTCTCCCCATCCATTACTCACCCATCCGTCCAGCCATCCATTCACCACCCCCCACCCATGACTCCTCCACTACTCACTCATTTCCCTGTCCGTCCATCCATCCATCCATCCCTCACCCATCCATTCCCGCACTCCCTCGTTCCTGACACGTTTCTCGAGCCCAGCGGGTCTGGCTGCCTTAGGCATGTGGACACGGCTGGGCCCTCACACTGCTTGTAGCCTTGAGACTGACCCCGGGTGACCCCGTTGTAGTTAGCGTGGGGACAGGAGCGGAGGGAGGGCACAGAGCTGGGGCCAGGCCAGGCGGGCGAGTGTCCGGGATCAGCCCTAGCCCAGCGGTCTCCACGCCCCCAGGAGCGATTGGCTTCCTGACCATCCTCAGCAAGGGCTGTAGCTCGAGCTGCGAGGACGACACACAGAACTACTACGTGGGTGCGAAGAACATCACGTGCTGCTCCAGCTCCCTGTGCAATGTCAGCGCCGCCCACGCCCGCGGCCGGCGCTCGGCCCTCTGCTGCTGCTCGCCGCTGCCTGCAGCCTGATGCTCTGGGGTCCCAGCCAGCTGTAGGCTCCAAGGGGACTCCGCTGTGCCCCGCGCTGTGCCGGGGGCGCTCCTTACACACACCGAGCCTGGTTGAGGCCCTGTGTCCTTCCCACTCCTGCCTGCCCCCACTGCCCAGCGGGCTGGGCTCCAGGGATGCGGAACGGCCTGCAGATGACCTGTCCAGCCCCTGGGCTTCCGCCTTCCCATATTCCGACCCACCCCTGAACCCTCACGCAAGCACCTCTTCCTCCAGGAAGCCTTCCCTGCCTGCCCCCTCTACAAGCCGTGCCAGGCCCTGCCTGTGGGTCTCCTGCACCCAGCGAGAGGCAGGCACTCAGGAGGGGCCCTGCAAAGGCTGAGATGAAACGTACAGAGCAGAATTGGGGCCACTGGGAGGAGGTCCCAGGAGCCTCAAGAGGTGTGGCCTAGAGGCAGGGCTGGCTTCCCATCATGCACAGCAACCCCCAGCACACAGTAGGCCCTTAATAAAGGCGCATTGGCTAGTTGCAGAGAACCTCTGTCTTTGCATGTCCTCGGGTCCAGATAAGGGTTGGGGTCCAGGGCTATACTGGGTTGTCGCCTGGACCCACCTCAGTGGCTGTGGACAGGCCCTTGACCACATGGGGTGGAACTCCAACCTGGGCAGGAGCAAATGTCTGACACCTGTAAGGGTGCAGAAGGCAGGGCAGTGTTCCTGGGGACTCCCGGCTCTTGCCGTGTGGCCTTGAGCAAGTTGCTCACCCTCTCTGAGCCTCAGGTGCTCACCCGTGAGTCTTCACTGTGAAGACTGGCCCAGAAACACGTGGGGTGGAGAAGCTTCCGGTGGGAAGGCGTGGGTCTCCCTGCGGCTTGAGGACAGCCCCTCTGCCTGTATCTTACGTTTGTGATTTTGTTAGTGTAAGTTCTCCACACCTCCAGGAAGAAATTCAAACTATACAAAAGGGACAAAAGGGTCCCCAGTGACCGGCCGGCCCCCCTGGGACTCCTCCTGGGGTGACCGTGCACTGGGACCAGCACCCCATGCACGTGGAATCAGGAGTCTCTGGGAGGACATGCCACATTGCCTTCCATGCCTGAGAAGTCTCCCTGAGCACAGCCTAGCAGCTACCCAGCCCCGGCCCAGACCGTGGAGCAGAGATGCCCCGGGAAGCCCCTCCTCTGAGGGGGGCTACACCCTGCAGCCTGAGCTCAGGCCCCGTGGGGAATGGACTAAAGGCCAGGTGCCCCTGGGTATGTTCTGGAGATACCCGGACAGTGCAGCAAGTGCCCGGGAGCCGCTTTCCCCCTGCCTCACTCCCAGACTCCCTCCAGCACAGACCTAAGGAGGCGGCCTCCTGGGTCACTGGCACATGCTGTCATTCGAGTGCCCCAGGTGCCAGCTGGAAGAGCTGGCCTGGCCTTCTCTGGGCTCACCCTCCCCAGCCTCGCAGAGAAGGCGGACAGGACACCAGAGCCGGTGGGATAGTCCACTGGGCCGAGTCCCAAGCGCAAGACACCTTTGAATTTATTGCTGAGTCATTTACACTCACCGCCTCCCCTCCTGCACCCCAGACGTTCTTTGCTCCCGTTTCTAAAGGGGCAAAGGATGGGAAAGCGTGGGAATGGGCTTGAGGCGATCAGGATATTTGGGGGGTAGAGGCGGATGTGGATGGGATGGAGTACAGGCTGGGACTAAAAAGGTGTTTTTGGGTTAGACTGTGATGTGCCCTAAAGCCACCACATATGTATTAGTGCTGTCGCACTGTGGAAGTGGGGAGCCCCTGGAGGTCTGGGGTAGAGGGTCGGCTTCCGAGCAACGCCCCTGGGGCCTGGCTTTGTCTATTTCTCTTGCGAAGTCCCGCAGCCTGCGCCGGGCAAGTCCTGGAGCCTTTGACCCTGCTTAAATCGGGGATCGAATCTCCGCGGCCAGTCCAAGTCTTCAAGGGCCAGGGGAGACGCGAGGGGCTCGCTTCCGGTCAAGGAGGGTGGAGACCTTACGGGCCGCTCGGGTCGCTCCTGCGCCTGCAACGCGGAGCGCGACCACCAGATGCCGCTGTGGCGTTCCGCGCGGGCCCTGAGCCCCGCCCGCCCGGGGAAAGTCACCCGAGCGGTGGGGAGGGACGGACCACTGAGGGGAGAAGGGGAGGACTGGGGCGGAGGGCGGAGCTCTGGCCTACAGCACTGCGACTTCAGGCGCGTTCACCCCTCTGCTGGCTTCGTGAGGTGGTTCGCTCCGGCCGTGCTGCACTCCCCTGTTCCGGGGTTGGCCAGCCCGGCGCAGGCAGCAGCGCAACGCGCACCGGCTGGCAGCAGCGTCGCCGGCTCCGCAACGATGCTGCTCGTGGCTTTGCTGGCCATCGCGCTCGCCTACTTCGCGCTGCTGGACGGATGGTACCTGGTGCGTGTGCCGTGCGCCGTGCTGCGCGCGCGCCTGCTGCTGCCGCGCGTCCGCGACCTGCTAGCAGAGCAGCGCTATGCGAACCGGGTGCTGCCCTCGGACTTGGACCTGCTGCTGCACATGAATAACGCCCGCTACCTGCGCGAGGCGGACGTGGCGCACGCCGCGCACCAGGCCCGCTGCGGCGTGCTCGGGGCGCTGCCCGCGCTCGGCGCGCACGCTGTGCTGGGCGCCTCGTGTGTGCGCTATCGCCGCTCTCTACGCCTGCTTGAGCCCTTCGAGGTGCGCACCCGCCTGCTGGGTTGGGACGACCGCGCCTTCTACCTGGAGGCGCGCTTCATCAGCCTGCGCGACGGCTTCGTGTGCGCGCTGGTGCGCGCCCGCCAGCACGTGCTGGGCACCTCGCCGGAGCGCGTCGTGCAGCACCTGTGCAAGCGCAGGGTGAGCGTCCCCGCCCCGGTGCACGCCCCCCTCCCCCGCCGCGGGGCCCTGAGGACTCCTGGGCCTTGTCCCCTCCCCTGGGGAAAGGCCCACTGCCTTGGGGTGCCCCCGCCCCGCCGCATACCGCTCCAGCCCTTTCCTATGGGTCCAGGGCCCCCTTCACTGATATTGTTCCTGGAAGCTCCTGGGTCCCAGATTAACTCGCTGTACCTGGGCTCTGCTCCTGCCACTCCTTAACCTGGCCCCTCAGGGCTCCATGCCCCGCTCGTGTTTTCCAGACATGGAAGCCCAGACAAGGCCTCTCCCAGGAGTCCAAGTCCTGTGTGTCTTGGCTCTGTTAAGCCACCCTCTCTGGTCCTTGGTTCGGAACATATTGTGCATGGATGGGGGGTGACAGTGAAAGGAGGTCGTTGGGATTTCGCAGCCTGAGACTGCCCCTACACACCACTTAAGAGTGGAGGGGCTGGGTCACCGCCACCTGGGTTTGCTTTTTCTCGATGAATAGAAGTGGCCACAGCGCTGCCTCCCGAGGGCCTGCTGCTCCCAGCACAGCCCAGCTGGTTCCTGCAGCATGGCAACCGGGCCCTGGGGACAGCAAGGGCACTTCCGCGGTGATGGTTGCCAGGGCAGGCTCTTGCCACAGACGGGTTCCTGAAAACGTGCCTGGAGCTTCCATGCCCAAGCCAGGCCTGTCCCCACTCTCAGGTGGCCTCAGGCAGGGTCCTGCCCTCTCTGACCGCGGACAGGCACTTCCTGAGCAGAGGAGGGCCACAGCCTCACCTCAGTTGTGAGAGGCCAGCCTTTCCCCAGATCAGGTGGGGAAACGGAGGCTCAGAGAGGCCACGGAAGCCGCTCGAGGCTGCACTGCGGGCCACGGGCACAGCTCCCTGGTCTTCTGTCTCTGTTGAGTCAGCAGCACCCCCGAAAGGTCTGGTTCTCCCCCGCCCCCACAGAGACGGAGATGCTCTGCATGTCCTTCCTGTGTCAGGAGACCATCGAGGCTTTCTATTGACGGGCTGCAAGCTGGGACCGGAAGGCAGAGGACAGGGGAGCCGGGGTGGTTTTACTGCAAGGGAGGGGCCGAGGGGCAAGACCCCATGAGAGATGTGGAGTTGACCACGGGGCAGCGCAGGGACGCCCCAAGGACATCCAGCCAGAGACCCGGGGGCCAGGGCGTGGCCAGGAGTTGCCCAGGTGTCCGGCCTGAGCCCCGGGGCAGGGGTCCCAGGTGGAGCCTCGGGTTTGGTGTGTGTCAGGCCGAGTCCAGGGGTCCTGCAGGCTGGGCGGCCGGTGTGGGTGGCGTGGCCTTGGGGGAGGGCTGAGCTGGAAGGAGGGGCTCGCGAGCGGGGCCTGGACACGGAGCAGGGCCCGGCCCAGACTGGCCCTGTGACATGGACAGAGAAGCCCGGGGCTCCAGCTCAGAGCGCCCCTGCCTGGCCTCCTTGATGCCCCGAGGTGGGTGGGCACGTACCTGGGGCTCCGCTCACCCCGGGAACTCCCAAAGCCCGTCTGCAAGGCCTCTGACCCCTCAGGCCTGGTGCAGCACCCCACCTGCCACCCCATCACAGAATGGTCGCCAAGCGGGCACGCAGGCAGCCGGTGTGGCTGAGTGGGCAGGGATGCGAACACAGTGGTCAGGCCCAGATCTGACCTGGAGGCAAGTCCAGAAAGAAGGGCTCCTGGCCATGCCCTGTCCCTGCGCTGTCCTGGGGCTGTCCCGGCTGAGCGGTGCTGGCCGCAGCCCCCCCCCCCCCCCCGCCCCTCCTCAGCCTGGCTCTAGGTGCCTCTGGCTTCTCCCCTTCCCTGTGGCTCCCTTCTGTCACCCCCTCCAACCAGCTGGCCTTGGATGTTTTTACCTGAATTTGGGGGACACGGAGGGCTCCGGCACGGCTCTGGGGGAGACAGGACTGAGAAAGGAGCTGAGACAGAGCTTGTAAACACCGAGGGCCCAGGAGGGTGAAGGGAGCACCTGGCGGGGGAGGGGAGGACGCCTGGGACTCGGGAGTCGCCTTCGTGGAGGGAGCAGGGGGCAGGGAGCGGCATCAGCAGAGGCCCAGAGGTGCGGCGGGCCCTCCCCGTCTCCCTGCCTGTCCCCGCGGCGTGGGGTCACCATGGGGGTCACCGCCCTCTCCCCGCAGGTGGAGCCCCCTGAGCTGCCTGAGGACCTGCAGCACTGGATTGCCTACAACGAGGCCAGCAGCCAGCTGCTCCGGGCCGAGAGCGGGCTCGGCCACGCAGCCAAGGAGCAGTGACCACCACGCCACGCCATGCCGCCAGCCACGGCCTGGGAGCTGCTGCCTGCTGTCCCCACCGGCCAGGACGGAGCTGGTCTCTGGAGCTGGGGTGGCCTCGTGGCCAACACAGCCCCCTTCCCCTGCTCAGCCTCCCTCCCCTCCCCCATCACTGATGCCCCTCTGTGACCTGCCCCCTGCTGAGCATGGGACGGGATGACCTAGCTACCCCGACCTATCTCTGCGCTCAGGGTGGACACGACAGTGAGTGACCAGGTTCTGTGGGCCCCAGTCCAGAGGGAGCTTGGAGCGCAGAGACCAGCGAGAGCCACCCCAGGCGCCAGAGCCGGCAGGCGGAGCTCGTGGGGGTGCAGGGGTGCAGCCAGAGCATCCTGAGGGCACAGTGAGCCACCAGCATCTCGAGGCTGGTGCCTCTGGCTGCAGGTGAGGGAGGAGCAGGCCCAGGGCAGAGTCAGCAAATCAGGCCAGGCGGACCAGAGAACTCTTAGGAGGGAGGTCCGGCCACCGGGGTGCCCCTGGGTGGGGACAGGCCTGCGGCTGAGACCTGTGCCGTGGCCAGTGCAGGTCAGGTGGCATGAAGCCTGCTGTGGAGGTGGTGAGCTTCCTGTGGCTGGGGGCAGCCTAGTCAGGACCTGCCGCCAAGGAGGGGCCAGCAGGGGGTGGGATTGTGCCTGGGTGCTCCCTGCACTCGCCCTCACCTGTCTGCACCCACCAGTGCCCTCGGGGCTGTGCTGTGTGGCCGCAGGTGGGCCCACCCTCCCTGGGCCTCCAGCAACCTCCGCCCCGCCCCCCCACCGCCTCGACTGCCCTCCGCTGGGCTGCCCTTGCGTGGCTTCCTGTCCCGGTGCGATTTCTCCCTTCCTACTCCCGGGGGCACCTCCCTGGATGGGCCAGGGCTGGGCAGGGGTTTTCTTGGCCTTGCTCCAGTGGCATGTCCTGGCAGCTGCTCTCGGAGTTCTCTGATGTTGCCTGCTCAGGCCTAACCCCTCATCTTCTGCCCATGGAAAGGGGGGGCCTGCAGAGAGGTCGGACATGGCCCTGAGCCCCTGAGAGCACAGAGCAAGAGAACCTCAGCCCTGCCCGGTGGCCTCAGCTGCATGGCTGGCTGGGAACAGCGGGGCCAGGGCCCTGGGTGTGTGGCTACTCCTGCCTGCCTGTGGCCCTGCCCCGCGGACCCCAGGGCAGGCCAGAGCGGCATGGGGCTCTGGTCCCACCTCCAGCTGTAGCCAGGAGCAGCAATGCCCCACTCTGCCCCCACGCTGTCCTCTGCCTTAGGGCCACTGCGGGAAAGCTGCAATGTATGTTTTATTTAAAGCCCCAGATTAAAGGGTCTTAAATGTGAGTGTGTCGGGGCGTCCTCTGTCTGAAGCCCGGGCCCCAGGGAGTCAGCAAACACTGGGGCGTGTTCCTGCGTGGGGCTCAGTCCAGGCTGTTCGGGCTCCTGTGAACTTAGGGACCAGGCTGGCAGGGTAGCACTTGTCCCCATTCTGTAAAATATGGGACCGAGGCCAGAAAGGCGTTTCCCCAACCCCCTGCCAGCTCCTGGCCCTCTCCCCGAGTCCCTGAGCCTCGCCATCCTGTCTGCTCGTTCCCAGGGTCCCTGTCTGGCCCAAGGATCCCTTGATCCTTCGAGGGTATTGGGGGGTCATACCCCAGGCTCCCGGTGGGGGTCGGAGGAGCCGGACAAATATAAGGGCTATACTGCAAGCCCCCTGAAGAGGGCAGGGAGGCGGGACCCTCCCCCAGGTCCTAGAGTGGGTGAGTGATAGGGGCCCAAGCTGACCACGTGCCCAGGGGCCCCCGGCTCTGCAGGCCTGAGGAAGAGTGGGCGGCTGGAAGCAGATGGGCTTGCGACAGGCGTGTGGCAGTGGACGGGGCTGGCAAGGCGACGTGGCAGGTCAGTGGTCTGCAGCCAGGACGGGGAAGCCCTGGCCCCCCCACTGCCCTGGCACCCTGTGGGCAGATGCTGCGTGGCCATGGGGACTGAGGCCCGGCCCGGCAGACCGCAGGAGGTTTGCAAGGAAACAGGAGGACGTTGTTTGCCAAGGGAGAGGCCCTGGTTTCCACAAAGCACCTGAACCCCGTGTGGCTCTGTGGGCGCAGCCAGACGCAGCCCCACCGGGGGCTTGGCCCCCAGGCATGCCCAGGGCCGGCGGGGCGGAGCAGCTCAGCATGTGAGGTCAGGAGCCAGGGCGACTGAGCCGGCCCCAGTCCCGCCCGGCCTCCCATGCGACTGCACACAGGCCACACTGACCCCCCTCTCGTCTGTAGACCGGGCAGAGGAAGGTCCAGCTGGGGCAGCTGTGAGGCCCAGCGAGTGGAGGTCACTGTGGAGGCGGGTGTGTCGTGGTGGCCGTGCAGCGGGCCGCGCACAGAAGCGGGCCGCTCTGGGTGTGAGGACCAGCAGCACCGTGTGCCACAAGTGAGGGACTGTCCGGTGCGGGGAGCGGAGGGCCCGCCCCCCCGGGCAGGGCAGGCACATGGCCTTCCAGTGTCTTTTGAGGCTAGAAGACCAAGTGCCCCCACCAGGCGAGAAGCGTGATGGGTGACTGAGGACAGTGGCCACCCCTTGCACAAGTCAGAGCTGAGCCACGGCTCCAGACCGGGGCATGGAGACGGAGCCTGAACTCCCCATGGCCCGCCCTGTCCGGGGGGGGGTACTGCACCATGCAGTTGGCTGTGCTGAGCATGTGGTGCACTCGGGCCAGCGGTGGAGGCCACTGGGCTGTGGGGTCCTGCCCCCCGCCATGGGAGCTGGCTCGGCAGGAAGCAGAGGTGTGGAGCTCCCAGGGCCCAGGACAGGGCCTCCTAGGCCACTGTGCCCCGCCCCTCTGCAGGTATGGGGTTGCTGTCACTCCGTGGTGCATGGCCACGGGTCCCTCGCCCCGGGACAGACCTGCTTCAGATCCATCCAGGAGCAGAAAACCCGTGGCGGGAGGGGCAGGGCTGTCTGGATTCAGGGCTATGGGCCGCGGGGACCCGGGGTGCGCCGGGGAAGGGCACGTCCGCAGCCTGGTCTGGGCTTGGCGGGCGATGCTGGCTTCTAGGTGCCCCTCCCGGGCCTCGGAGGTCAGCTCACACAGGGGCCCAGAGAAGCTGCCGGAGCAGGGACAGGCAGGTCCCGGAGTGAACGAGGGCCCCGCCAGGTGACCTGCCTCCCTCTACCTCCCCACTCTCCCGGGCGGCCCTGGGCCACAGGGCCTGGTCCCAAGCCATGTGTGTGTAGTCCCGTGTAAGGCTGTGTGCACACACACATGTGTGCCAAGTCTCCACCCAGACAGGCCCAGGCAGCCCTCTGGGGATGAGGGCAGGCGGCCGAGGACACGGTCTGGAGGGTTCGGTGCTGGCCCAAGTCCAAGGTGGAGTGACAGTCTCCCCTGCACTGAAGCTGTCTCCCCGAGCACTCGGGGAGCGGGGCCCGGGGGGACTGGCCAGGGTGAGCCTGGAGAGGCAGATGGTGAGACTCGGGGACTCCCTGCCAGCTCCTCTCAGCACCCTCTGCCACACGACGCGGGGCAACCACGTCACCACAGGCCTGAGCACGGTGTGAGGCCTTGCTCAGGGGTCGAGCGTGCACCCACTTGGCCAGCCTGGACCTACCTTCTGCCTGACCCGCATGTTCCCCGCCACCCAGCCTGTGTCCCCGTCATCCACGCCCGCCCTAGTGCCCCCTCCTCTGGAAGGGCCCCTGGCCTGGCCCCGGTGGGGTGCCTGGTCAGGCCTCCACAGCCCCCAAGGGCCCGGCGGGCAGAGCCTAGTGACTGTCTTCACGCACCACAGGGGGCCAGGTGGGGACGTGACGTGGGTGAGGAGAGAGCACTGTGGAGACCCAGGTGGCTGGGCAGAGGTGGGCGGGGAGACGGGGGGTGGGGCTGAGAAAAGGGCCAAGGGGGACACCGGCCTAGGGTGACGGGGCAGAGACGCAGGTGGGGGCCCTCCCGGCCCAGGCAGCAGGCCCGAGCTCAGAAAGAAGACCGGACGCCTGGTGAAGGTGGGCGAGCTTCTTCGAGGGTATTTGGGATGGGGGTGCACGGGGTGGGGGTGCACGGGGTGGGGGATGCATGAGGGGTGCACGGTGGGGGTGCACGGTGGGGATGCATGAGGGGTGCACAGGGTGGGGGTGCACGGGGTGGGGGTGCACGGGGTGGGGGTGCACAGGTGGGGGATGCATGAGGGGTGCACAGGGTGGGGGTGCACGGGGTGGGGGTGCACGGGGGCTCTAGCACAGAAGGCTCAGGAGGGCTGCGAGTGGGAGGGCGAGGGCCAGGCTGCGGGGGGCGCCCAGGGCGGGCGCCCCGTCCACGTTGCAGAGATCTGCATTGCAGCAGGACACCGGCCGCGTCAGGCCGATGCCGTCCACGTCCGAGGGCACGCACTTGCTGGCGCAGGACTTGGTGACGGTCGAGTCCCCCAGGAAAGGGTACACTGCGAGCACGGGGCACCGGCGTGAGGCTGGCCGGGCGGCCCCGCCTCCATCCCATGCGGGCCACCTGTGGGGTCGCCGCCCGCCCCAGGTCCCCCGAGGCCCAGCCCCCCCGTTCCTTCCACCAGCATGGCCGAGTGCCTACTGCGCGCTAGGGCCACACGGCGACCTGCACGGGGATGGCCCGCGGGGTCCGGGCTGAGCAGTGGGGACCGGGCTGCAGCGGCGCGCCCCGGGAAGCACGGCCCCGCCCGCCCGGCAGCCACTGACCTGTCTCCAGGGAGTAGAGCGTGGTCTTGCACATGGTCTCATTGGCACTGCAGGTGGTGATGGTGACACAGTTGGACACCCCAGTGGGCTCGTGGCAGGTGAAGCATTGCAGGGCCACCGCTGGGTGAGAGGTGACGAGGGCTGAGTCAGGCAGGCCCTGCCCCTCCCAAGCCCTCTGTCTCGGAGGCCTAGGCGTGAGGGGACGATGCCGCCCAGGGCCCGGCCGTTGCCCACTGGCCCAAACGGGAGGTCCCGCGGCAGAGATGCCCCTCGGGAGATGGACTCTCCAAGCAGGGGCAGGCAGCCTGGGCACTTTGGGGGGCACTGGTGTCTCTGCCGGGACGGGGGGGCCTCGGCACGGCAGGTCGCGCACCCTTGGTATCCTCGTCGGCAAAACGCAGGACTGCATGGGGGGCTCTAGGTCAGGCGAGGAGGACTGCGGCATGTGGGCCGGGCCTAGTGTGCCCGCAGGCAGGCAGAGGGCGCCCCGTCCAGTGGGACCCAGGCGGGTCAGGGTGCAGGCGGGCAGGGTGGCCCTGGCTGCCCCTCTCCCCGGCCACAGGGTGCCACCCCTGCACAGGGGCCCAAGTGGGCCACGCACACAGTGAGGCCACAGGCTCCTCTAGCCCCACTGGGTGTCACTGTGTCTTGGACTGACCTCAGTTTCTCTCTCTGGGAAAGGGACAGAGCCATCTCGACCCAGCTCCTCCCCTGGTCAGGTGGGGGGCCCCGGGGGACCCAGACGTCTCTGCCAAGTGTTTCATCAGACCCTCGCCCCCCCACGTGTCCGCGTTTGCTGAGCTCTCGTCCATCCCCTGCCACCCCAACCCCAGAGCCTCCCCAGTGTACCCCAGACACCCCCTGAGACCTGCCCCCACACCCGTCCTGCACCATGACCCCAAATAGAAGCGAGGTTCTTGCCCTGGGCTGAAAACCCTACCCGGTGTGTGTGGCCCCTAGGGAGGGCAGTCCCCCGCCAGCACCCAGACTCCAGCCTGGGGCACCCCCCTCAGCCCGGCTCAGGCCGAGGGTGCCCGGTCGGCCTGGTGGCACCCTCCGTCCTGTCTCGCCCGCTCTCCTTGCGCACCCCCCACTCCCCGCAGTCCCCTCTCCTTGTCCTTCGCTGGGCGCCGCCCCCTCCCCGCCATCCCCTGCCCTCACCAAGCTTGCCGCCGGAAGCCAGCACCAGTGCCAGGAGCGCCAGCTGTGTGCCCAGCATGGTCCAGTCCCCACAAGGCCACTCCGCACTTGCCTCTGGCCTGCCAGGGACGAGACAGGAGATGTACACAGTGCAGCCACCCAACCAGTCAGCCCAGCAGATTAGAGGGATCGGTTTTCCAACGGGCGGCGGGGGCGCCCAGACCCGCCCCCAGGCCCCTCCCCTTCCACCTGGACGCCCCATTTCTCTGTGGGTATTTCTCTACCCCCACCCCCTTCCTCATTCCTCCCCTGCCACAGGTTGGGGCCCCTCCCTGTCCTCGTGACCTCCCCCTTAGGGTTCAGGGTCCTCATTCCCTCTGCAGCTGCCACTGGGGCGCTTCACGTCCGGCCCCCTCTCCACCTGGGAGACGTGGCAGGGGCTGGGTGCTCTCCAGCCCCTGCCCCTGCCTCCGTCAGTACCTTCCTGCCTTGGGTCCCTCCTTCTGTCTGGTCCAGTGGCTCTGGGTTCAAGGTCTCCTAGGGTGCGGAGCCCCACCCCTGCAGCCTCCAGGTAGCGGCGGGGGCAGCGTGGTTTGTAGGAGCAGGGCAGACTTCTGCCAGGGCGACCAGCCACTGTCCACTCAGCGGCTCAGGGAGACCGAGACAGCACAAGCACTGGGTCAACAGAGAGGTCTTGGTTGGAGGAGGGAGGTGGGCACAGGCCAGGTTCACCCTGCGGACGGCAACCCCAAGTCCACCTTGATCTCTAATGGGGCCAGTGGGGCCGCCCCTGAGGCAGGCAGGAAGTCGATGGGAGGTTCCCTGGCTAAGGCTGAGCTGGGAAAGAGGGGTGCTTGAGTTGGGTGATTCAGGCATGGCCCCAGCCACACATATGCCCAGGGCAGGGTGTGCCTGCACTTCAGCCTCCGCAGGGTGTGCCCGCCTGTGACCCCGTCACTGCCCCCAAGCCCCACAGCTTCCAGAGCAAACCCTGGGGTGGGGCTGAGACGGTGCCCTGGGGCCTCTGACAGGGGGTCAAGGCCAGGGTCCTGCTGGGCCATGTCCAGACCCACTGGGCACTCAGTGCGCCCTGCCCAGCCCCAAACCTGCTCCCCTTCCAGCGCCCCCTCCTGCAAGATCCCCTTCCCCTGTCTGGGACCCCTGCCCCTGCTCTCCTGAGAGGTGAGGGATCAGCTCACGCGGGGTTCAGGCTGTGCCAGGATGGGAAGGCCTGTGTCTCATGGGCACTGGGCGGGACCCGGGGCAGATGGGCCACCTGGGTTTCCCTCAGACCCTGCACCTGTCTGACACTCCTGGGGACCTTATGCTCCTCACCACAGCCTGGAGTTACTGGCCCTGGGGACTGTGCCGTAGATGTGGGACCAGAGGCTCCCAGCCGCTGTCGTATTTCACACTTGGCCTCGCTGCCTCCTGTGGTCGGGCACTGATGGAAGTGAGCTAACTGGATTCGACATGCAGCACACACACCCAGGTTCCTCCTAGCCCATCCCTTTGCTGTGGCCCAGCCCAACTCCTTCCTGTCCCCAGGCCCGGGGACCCTGCCTGTGCTTCCCTTGCGCCTGGCACCCCAGCACTCACTCCTCCTAGAGCCTCTGCCTGAGCCCCACCAGGGAGACCCGGGAGGAACCTTCCGCAAAGCCGTAGCTGCGGGTGGGGGCACGTGGCCGCAGGGTGTGGGCCGGCCCTGCCTGGGCGCCCTGCTGCAGGCTCCGCCCTCGTCTCAGTTCCTCCAGGGACCTCCAGGGCCGGGGCTCCTGTGTGACCAGGGTCAGGGCCCAGCATGTGATTAGGACCGGGGCTCATGTGTGTGGCCAGGTCAGGGCTCAGCCATTGTCACCCCATTGGCCTGGAATGGCCCCCTCCCCAGCCTGCCTGTGGGGCGGTGTCCTTTGGGCAACCTCTGCAAACCCCAGAGAGGCTAGGGGTGCCCCACCTGGGCTCCCGTTCACTGCCCCCCTCCATGGGGCACCCAGCAGAGCAGACTGATGGATCGATGGATCATAAGCCAGAGCTCCTGGCTGTGAAGAAGGCGCACACGCAGTGTGCAGGGCTCCCAAGGCCGCCGCTGACCCCGCCTCTTCCGACCCTTCAGAAGGAGCCCGTGCGGCTGGCCCCCACGGACGAGCTCCCGTGTGTCAGCAGCACCTGGCTGGTCACAGCGCTGACATCGCGCCGCCCTGAGCACCCCCTGTGCACGCTCAGCCCACCGTCTCCGTGAGCAGCGGGGGCCGTGCTGGGACAGCCCACGGTCTCCCCAATGGCCACAGGGCCCCTTGTCTCCTTCACCCCCGCTCCACCCTTCCAGGGGGATAAAGTTCGTTTTGAGCAAAAGTCCAGTGGAGGAACCCGAGAGCCTCTGGTTGGCTGCAGGTGAGGGCCGCTTGCTGCCGCCAGGCCCAGGGACCCCCTTCCCCTCCCCCCCCCCCCGCCACCGCCCCCCCCTCCCCGCCCCCCGCTGGCCCCCGCGAGCCGAGCGGCACTGAGCTCCGGCTGCGTCTGAAAGACGTTTCCTGTGCTCACGTTCATCTTGACCAAGGTGTTTCCTCAGGGTTTTCCGTATTTACCGGTTTTGTCCCTGGACACCAGGAAGGACCTTCGCTGGTTGTCACGTCCCACATCAGAGGGAACACGTGTGGCGACTGGACCCCGGCGAAGGCCACATCTGAGCAACGGGGAAGGTGGAGGAGGGGTCTGATCTTGCTCGGGGTTCCTACCTCGTCCAGGTCATAAGCCCTGGATGTCACCTCGAAGCGCTGGGCCAGCATCGTCCTGCTCGGGGCATCGTTTCTCCAGAGGGTCAATAGGCAACCAGAACAGGCTTTTAAAGCAATTGTTCAAAACAAAATGAAGAGCAGAATAATAAATCCCGTTTGCACGAGGGCCCTGAGCCAGAAGCCCGAACCCGAAGGTGACCAGCTAAACCGCTCAAAAGGCCAGGGGTCAGTGACACTCCCCAAATGTTCTAGAAGGGGCCTCCGATTTCAAAGGGCCGCTGTGAAAAGGTCCCGCTCGTGGGGTGGGGTGGGGCTCACGCGCTCCACGGGCAGAGCTGACAGGGATGAGGGTGCGAAGGAAGCAGCTGCACACAAAGTCCCTCATATCCGGTGAGAGAGGGCTGTTGTCACGGGGTGTGGGGGACTTCGTGTGCAGGGGCCATACTCTAAAGGTAGCATCCAGGGGGCCCCGCGTGAGATTAGCGGCGGCTTAGGAGGAAGTGAAACACTGGTGGGAGAGGGAGGATGCGGGGTCACCGCCTCCGAGGGCGGTCGAGGTTTCTGACGCCAGCCCAGCGACCAGGGAGGGGCTGGCAGGTGTGGACAGGGCGCCATGCTTCCGGGAAAGAGAAGGCCGTGCGAACTAGCAGCGGGGAGGGTCCGCAGGCCCGCCCCAGTCACCCCGGAACGCCATGCCTCCGATGCCGGCTGCCGCAAGTCCCGGAATCTCTAGCTCCAGATCGCCAGTTGAGGAGCAGGCCCGTTCGGTCAGGGCCTTTCTTCAGGTGTGTGCCTGAATCCGAGCATCTCTTCCTTAGAGCCAGGGGATGCAGGGGTGGTTAAGAGCAGGGATACAGGCCTGTCCTTCGCGGTCCAAGAGAGTCCTTTTCGCGGTGTCTTTCCTAATAAGCAGAATCTCAGGTGACAGAGTGCCGGGGTCTGACACACTGTGAGGAGACCGCCTGCTGAAGTGTGGCTACTTTTAAGGGTGTAGTCAGACCTTTAAAATACTCTCAAACAGCCAAAAGCTGGCTTCAGGGCTCCCCGTAATTATCCTGAAGGGTGAGACGTTAAGAGCCCAGGGGGTGTATCTGAGAGTTAGAGGGACCATCAGCGATGCCTCTGGCCAAGGTGTTTGGAGGGCTTCCCCCGGGTGGCCCACTGGCCTTCGATGATGCTGGAGGTTTGTTCTCCCCGCCACAGAGAGTGAGGATGATGAGCGAGGTGGGAACGCCCCGGCTTTGCCGTGATAGTTGACCTTCTCGAGGGAGGTCCCCCGGTGGGGATTTCTCCTTCCAGGAGGATTGGAGCTGCAGAGGCAGAGGCCTGAAAACGCAGGAGCCACTCCCACGACAGACTGTGCGTAGGAGACGCTGGAAGCTGCGTGCAGTCCGCGAGGCAGTTCGAGGGGTCCTGGGTGGGCGCCCAGGGTTATGCCCCTGGGGCAGGCAGGGTGAGTGCTTTCTGAGGCCTTATTAATGGTTCCCCAGCAATAGCGATTCATGAACGGCATCGTTTTGTCAGAAGACCGATGATTTAAGGCATCCCGGTAGTTAGTAACAAAGTTGTCAAGCTTCCGGCAGGGCGGGCTGTCATCTGGTCTAATCCAGAGGTCTGCCTTTTCATCATCCCCGGGGCTAGCAGGTGGCCAGCGTTGTTTCACCTTTCCTACACCTTCTGTGACTTCCACGGACCGTCTTCAACTTACTCCATCCAATTGAGTTTCGCCCAATCGTTTTCTTTCTCATTCTGGAACAATCATTTCACTCTAGGACAAAATTACTTTCTTTTTCTCAACAAAAACGCATCCCTATCCCTCACTTCAGGCAGCGGTGGGGTCTGGCCTGATGGCTGAGCGTCCTGGGGTGTGAAGCATGTGATGCCCTGAGCCCACCCTTAGCTCGAAACATGCAAAGGGGGCTTAGGTCTGCAGACCCCTGAACCACCGCCAGCACTGCCCCCACCCCTGCCAGCCCCCCTCCACTCTCCGATTGCCCTCAGGTCCCCATCTGTCAATGGGTCACCCTCCAGGAGCCTCAGCCAGACTCGCTGGCACTGACGGGTAGTGGTTATCAATCACCATTGTTAAGGGTGGAAAATTTTCAAATGCCAACTTCTGCTTCCATTGTTTAATGTTAAACAGGGTGTAGTTCTAGGAGATATTCTGTGCACAGATATGCTAATGATAAGGGTGTAGTTATCCTGTGTAAAGATATGCTAATGGCCAGCCTCTGCTTCTGTAAACCTGCTTGCTTGCTGGAGGGGATTTGGGGGCTTTTTAAGCTATCCCTTCTGGAGGTTCGGGTCTGAACTCTTCTAACCCTGCGTGGTAGAGTGTGAGTCAGTCACCAGCCAGCTAATAAAGGCTCACAATTCATCTCAATTGGCTCCATGGGTCTTAGATTTGATCGCACCACACCACTGCAGGGCCAGGACCTGTAGGTATTTCCGTAGTTGGGGCAGGGGCAGCAGAAAGGCCTTTGGTATCAAAAGGGGCCTGATGACGGGTGAGAGCCCCTAAGGGCAACACCTGAGAGCAGGGGCCAGCTGCGGAAGTGACCGGCCATCCTGCCAGGAGCCAGAGGAGGGAGGGAGCCAGAGGAGGGAGTGCGGGCACGGTGGGGCAGAGCAGGTCAGCTCACAGGTGTTGGCCCAGCCAGCCCAGGGCCCCCTGTGTGTCTGCTCTGGCTGCCCGGTGGCTTTTGTCCACCCTCTGCCCAGTGGGCTCCTCAGAGCTGGGGGCTGCTCCCAGGTGGAATGGGGTCAGGGGCCAGAAAGCTGGGGTGGGTGGGTTGCTGGGGTCCCGTCTCTCCGCCTCTCTGCCTCTCCACCTCTCTCTCTCCCTCTCTCTCTCTCTCCCTCTCGCCCCCTTCTCTTCTCTCTCTCTAAAACCTCCTTGAGGCATGAGATGGGGCACCTCAGGCACCCCCTGTTTATTCCGCTCACTCCATTCCAACGGGTCATCCCCTCTGGGCTCGCCGCAAGGTCAAGACTGGATAAGCCAGGATGGACAGGAGCCTAGGACGGAAGAGCCGTAGAACCAGCCAAAGCAGCCAAGAAAGGCGAGGCGGAGCCCCGGCTGAGTTGGCTGGCGGGGGCAGAGAGAGGGGCGGACTCAGGGATTCACCCATTTACTCACTTGCTAGGTGAATCCTGACAGGACCTCTGACCTGGGAAGTGCACAGTGTGAGTCAGGGAGGGGACCGTGGCTTAAAGGCAGAGGCCAGTACTGGTCCGGGTCAGAGCCGGGTCAGGACTTGGGCTCAGCCTTCGCCAGCGGCAGGGGCATGGCCCTGGGAAGTACCCAGACCTCGGAAGCGGGGCGGAAGGGGAGGGGGCCCTCCATCTACTGGGCCGTCCCTTTATCCATCTGGCGTCCCCGCGTGCCAGCCCCGAGGCTCACTAATACTCTTGAGGCGTCAGCTCAGTGGGGACTGTCATTTCTTTCTGTCAGTGAGACAGAGAGGCTCGGATGAGCTCGGACCACCTTGAGTTGCAGGATCTGACAAAACTGCCGAAGGGAGAGTGCGAAGAAGGACGGGGCCTCTCAATTTCTTTTTACCCTTCTCAGCGTTTCAGAATTAAGAATAAAATACGTGTTCATCACAGCAAGTCAGACGCTAGCGGGGAACGGGGGGGGGGGGGGGAGATGGCGCGGCCAGAGGGGGGACTTGGGGGGATGGAGCTGGCCTGAGGTGGGGCTTTGGGAGGATGGCGCTGGCGGGGGGTCTTGGGGGGTGATGGCGCTAGCGGGGGGGGGACTTGGGGGAGGGATGGCGCTGGCGGGGGGGCTTTGGGAGGATGGCGCTGGCGGGGACTTGGGGGAGGGATGGCGCTGGCTGGGGGGGACTTGGGGAGGGATGGCGCTGGCGGGGGGGACTTGGGGAGGGATGGCGCTGGCGGGGGGGGCTTTGGGAGGATGGCGCTGGCGGGGGGGGACTTGGGGAGGGATGGCGCTGGCTGGGGGGCGGGAGAGGGTGTTGAGATGGCGCTGCAGTCGCCTGACGCGCCGGGTCTCGCCGCCGCCCACGCAGCCGGACCGGGGTCCAGGCCGACGCCAATGGGCGCAGCTCCGCCCCAGCCGCATTCTAAGGCGAATGCCTGACGGAACCGTCCTGGGGCGGAGCCTCGTCCGTCGGCCGTTCCTGCGGCACGCAGAACTGCGGGGCAGGGCGGGGCACCCGTCTGTACGGGGGCAGGGGGTCTGGGGAGGTCTCCAAAGTAGCAACGCCCACTGCCCGCCTGGCGGCCCTGGGCCCACGGTCCTGACGTGCGTGGGGCAGGCCATGGCCACCTGGCAGCCCCTGCCTTCCTCCTCCTGCCACTGCGTCCCCGCGGCCAGGACCCCAGACCCGGGGCTGGACGCCTGACCGTGGTCCTCACGTCTTCCCGAACCTCTGGCCCCAACCCTCTCCCTCCAAGCTCTCCTGACCCTGAGCTCTCACGCTCACTCAACTCTCCAAGCAGCTCTTACGTTTATAAACCCGCCTTCCCAGCCTCCCCCTCCCCGGGCCTGGGGTGCCGAGCGCCCTGGCTGGCGGGAGGAGAGACCCACAGCGGGGCGGGGCTGTGGCCGGAGGCCAGCCTGCGAGCGACCGCTTCACCCCCTGCCTCAGTCCTGTCATAGGTGGAAGGGGCGTGATAGTGGCACCTGCCCTGCAGAGTTGTCGTGGAGCTTCGAGCCACCACCACTGGGAAACCCGGCAGATGCGAGTGTGGCTTGACTTCCACGCATCCCCGATACCATGCAGTGCCGCACACTTCCCGCCAGGGGGCCTGGCCTGGCTCGTGCGTGGGGTTCTGTGTGTTGCGCGCCGGGTTCCAGAGCCCCGTCAGTGGTGGGGGGCGGCAGCATGGCCCCCAGGGCTGGGGGCAGTGTCGTCGGTGTTGGGATGGGAGAGAGATGGACAGATGGATGCGGGAGGCGGGTATAAGACGCTCCCCATACTGCATCACACCCAGCTCCCACCCGACTCCTGCGCTCAGGGACCCCAGAGCCCACCAGTGGCCAGGCAGAGCCCTGGTCCATCACCCACTGGGGCGGCAGGGAGGGAGGGCCTGGGCCCTGGGCTCCTCCCAGCCCTGGCCAACGATGCCATCTGACCCAGGACAAAGGACTCACACGAGCAAGGCAGTTACGTTTTCCCAGGCCTCTCCAGCTGGGTCAGGAGATCAGGGCTGCCGGGGCTGGAGGCCCACGTCTGCCCTCCCTCCCGGCCAGCATCCTGAGGCCTGTGCTGGCTGGGCAGCCAGCTTGGGGTGGTGGGAAGGGGGACAGAGCTTTGTCACTTCCCTGAGGCCAACAGCTCCTGGGGTGGGGTCTGGCTCCTACCCAGCTTCCTCAGGGTGGGGGTCACACCTGACTGGACCTTGGGACAGGAGCAGGAGACAGTGGGGTCCTGGCCTGCAGCCTGGGCTGGGCACTTGTCCAGCCCAGGGGTTCAGCTCTTTCATGTCTCCTGGCCCAGAGTGAGGCTGGTCCCTGAAGGCCCTCTGGGAAGTCCAACTCAGTCCCCCCCCCCAGGGTATCCCGGTCCCCTGAACCCCCATGGTCTTCCAGTGAAGCTTTCAAGACGGTACCTCCAGCACAGTATCCCCTGACAAGGGCCCATTTGAGACCAACGGAGACCCCCACCCCGTGGGCACTGCCGCTGGGGCCAGGGCACTGGTCGCCAGGGCCTCATGGGGGGATGGCCTGTGTCCCCTGGGCCACCGTATCTGGGATGCCCACTGAGGGGCAGAACTGTACTTCCCAAGCCTGGCTGGGGATGGGCTCACCTGGGGTAGGGGCTTTAAAAAATGCAGATTCGTGGGTCCTCGATGGGGGGGGGCAGCACCCGGCTGCGTTCGGGGCACCTGAAGGCCACTCCCTGATTTACCCCACATAAGACTCAGCGGGGCCCACAGCTCCCATCCTCCCCTCTCCGCAGCCTCGGTTCCAAGCCGGGGGCGGAGCTACCCTCAGGGACCGCCCCCTTCACTGCAGTCTCACTCGCCCCTCCCACAGCCCGCAGCCCGGGCCGTCTGAACTGGGCCCGCACATCCCAACTAGGGCCAGATGGGATACGCAGCCCCCCGTGGTGAAGGGCGCCCTCCTTGGGGTTCCGCAGGCCTAAATACCAGACTCGGGTGGCCCACAGCCCTGCTCCTTTCCTCCCTGCCCAAAATAGCCCTGGCTGGGGTTAGCTCTCAGGCCCGACCAAATATAGCCTGGACAATCGCTCTGCCCCACCTGCTGCACCAGCCAACTGCCTCTGGAGGAAGTGGGGAAGGTCAAGGGTTTGGCTGAGGGAGGGACTGACTCCTCCCACGACCAGGACACATCTTCTGGGGCTGGAGGGCCTCAGGGGCTTCTTCCGGTGAAGCCAACCCCTTTTCTACCAATGTCAGGGAACTCTAGGGGCCCACCGCTTGGGGGTTTTCTACTCGAGGAGACGTGGCTGTCCTTGGGTAGTTTTATTTACTGGCAGCAAGTGAAGGAAGCGGCTCTGGGAAGGGAGGCTTAGCCACTGCTCACACACACACACACACACACACACACACACACACACACACGTTTCGCTAACAGCGTGTTAACTTCTTCATTGCAGGTGGCTAAACTCATCTGGTTGCTGCTCAAGCTCATCCTGTTCCAGCTGCGTCTGTAAACACTGTGCCAGTTTTCGCAGGAACCGCATTCAGTAAAAACCACCCAGACCTTGGGACTTCGTCCTGTCTAACACCAAGGCTGCCCGGAGCTTTTCCCTAGGACAGCTGGAAACAAAGACCTTTCCCCCTCAGGCCACACCTGTCCCCAGGGCTGCCAGGGAGCTGGGGCTCACCTCCCTGCGCATGGGGGATTCCTTGGCTGAATGACCTATTAATAGTGCGCTGCTGGAGGCCCCTCCCAGGGCAGAGGAGGCAGCTCCTGCACCAAGGCGAGCCACCCTTGGGAGGCCCAGTGCCAAAGCAGCCTTTTGAAATGGATGGCGAGCCAGGCCATGTGGGTAGGGAGGCAAGTCCTCTGGCCAGAGTCCTGAGGGAGCTCGGAAGGCCAGAGGGGCACGGGTTGTGTAGGGTGAGTGGGTCCCCGGGGGAAGGGGGGACAGGCAGGGCTTCAGAGCAGACCCCAGAGGGTGGCCAGGAGCACGGGGACCAGGGCCGGGGCCCCCGGGACGGCGAGACCGGCGCCGTTACAGAGGTCGTACTGGCAGCAGGAGGTGGTGGATGCGTGCTTGGAGTAGCCGTCGTACACGGTCTCGAAGCAGCTGGGCACGCAGGACTTGCTCACCTTCATCCTGGTTGGGTGTAGTCTGCGGAGGGCGGGAGGCCGGCAGGGACCCTGAGCAGGGCCGGGACGCCGGGCGCCCCAACCCCGGCACGCAGGGCCATTAGCGCAGCTCCCCCCTCATCTGGGGGCTCCCAGAAAGGGTCCTGTGGCCCACGGGAGCCTCACCCCTCAGTCTCCCCAGGAAGGGCTGTGGGGACACCCCGCCGACTCACAAGTACGTGTGGTCATGCAGTAGGTGACCATGGCCGGGCAGCGCATGGGGTTGAAGCAGTTCTCCCCGTTGTAGGCACACACGTGGCAGTCCAGGGCCTGGGCTGGGGACCAGGGACGGGGTAGGAGGAGGCCGGGGTCACCCATGAGGAGAGGCCGCCGGTCCCATCACCTTCCCCAGGGCAGGACAGCTAGAAGGGGAGCTGGCCATTGGGAACTGCGGCCTTGCACTCCGCTCCCAGCCCGCCTGCCCCCCTCACGGGCCTGTCCCTCCCTCCATCTCACCCAGAGGCAGGGCCACCAGGATCAGGGCGAGCAGGGGCGCCATGGCCGGGGCGAGAGGGCAGAGCAGGGGTGGGGAGGTGAGCTGCAGCTGGGCCTTGATTCGACTCCGGCTGGGGCTGCGGCAGGGCACAGAGCGGGCTGGACAATCCCCAGCTCTCCGGAGCTCCTGGTCCGCTGGGGGCACTGCAGCCTGCCGAGCGGGGGACAAAGACAGGTGGTCACCGAGGGGCCCAGGCAGGGTCCCAGGGCAGAGGAGCCCCTGGTTCAGCCTCTTTCAGAGGCCCTGGGGGTGGCTGAAGCTTCCTGGTGGGGCGGAGGACTGTGACCAGAGAGACCATGCTGGGCAGACGGAGGGAGGCATCCCAGGGTAGGGGTGGGCAGGGCCAGACCCACACCTCCCCGGCCAGCCCGCCGTGGGTCATGCAGGGGCCCTGGCTCCAAGGGCACTGGCCAGGATGACTGGGCCCCGGGGTAGGTTTCTCCTCACTGGTCCCCATTCCCCTTTGCTCCTGGGGAGTCCCTGTGTGAGTGCCCCACTTCCTACTGCTCTTAGGGCCCCCTGTCCCAGGAAGATGTCCAGAGCCCTGCCTGGGCTCTCAGGCCTGTCCCCACCACCGCAGGAGCTCCGGGTGGCCTCCAGCTACACCCAGCCTGCGGGGCGTCGCTTAGAGGGCATTGCGGGGGCACTTGGCAAGAGAGCAGGGTGAACCAGGCCCAGCCTGGATCTGGTGTTTCCGGTGGAGATACCCCGCTCTGGGAAGTGGGGGGCGGTATCTGGACTACGACCCCCTTCCTCCTGCGGGGATGTTCGGGCTCCGGGCCCCGCCCCGGGGGACTAGATCAGCCTCCCCCTCCCGAGAAGGCTCCTTCCATGACCCATTTCCGAGCGTCAACCTCGGTGCCCAAGGCCTGAGTCAGGCTCGGCCAGCGCTGCTGCGCCTCCCGCCCCCTCCGGGGAGCCCCACCCCAAAGACCGAGAGACCCGACTGGGCGGGAGTCGGTGACCTTCGCCACGCAGGGCGCCCGCTGCGCCCCGGACTCACCCGCGCCGCTCGCCGGCCTCGGGCTGGCAGCGCGTCTCCCGGTGCGCGCGGCCGAGCCCGCCCCGCCCCGCCGCCTGCGCTGCGGAAAGGCGCACGTGAGGCCCCCGGCCCGCCCCCCCGGCGCCTGGCCCGCGGGACCCGGACCCCAGCCCTGGCGTCAGGACGCTGCGACACCGCCGACGGCCAGCCACGCGCAGACGCGTACGCGGCCGCGTAATGACACCCATGCGACTCACAGATGCGCTTCATGGGCCATCTCCACGGAGCCGGAGCGCAGTCACCGCCGCTCCGGCCCCTCCCTCTCCTCTCCTGGCTTCAGCCGGCCTCCCTTCGCCCACTCGCGCACCCCGCATCCTCAGTGGCCCCCTCCCGACACCCCCGCCGGCCGCCCCGCCGCGTTCCGTCAGCCCAGATCCCCCAGGACCTGCAGGGAGCGGCGCTGGGCTCACGGTCCCTGTCTGGCCCCGCCTCACCTACTCTGCGACCTTCGCAAGTTACCCCGTGTCTCTGGGCCTGGGTCCTCGCACCGGGTCCCAAATAACAAAGTGTAAAAGCCTTGGAAAACTCCCGCCGTAATATCAATATTAGATCATCGTCTTTTATGTAACTTTACTGACATGTAGCTTTTGTTTTAAGATTTTCATGGGCCCTAAAATTTTTATTTTTTTAAATGTGAGAAATAAAACCCTTAAAGTTGTTTTTTTTTTTTTCTTTAAAAGAGATGACCATTTGGGGGCCATTAGGCACTGACGCCAGCTCCAAGCAGGCAATCCCTCTGCAGAGATGAGGATTGTTGGTTACCCTGTGTGCCACATAGTTGTGGAGATGTCCCGTGCGTCCAGAGTTACCACAGGAGGGAATAAAACTGACAAACGTTTCCAAAAATGCCCCCCCTTAAATAAGCTCACACCCTAATGGGCGTAAAAAAACACACACAGGTCAAACCCAGAGCATGCCGTGGGCTTCGGCCTCAGACTGGCACAAGTTAGTGAGGACTGGATTACTGCCCTGCCTTAAACAACTAAAGAAGGGGCCAAAACCCCACACAACGTTCTTCAGACATGGCATCCCGGGAAGCTCAGGCAATGACCCTGGAGTGAAGGGAAACTAACAAGCTAGAGCCACAGCGGGGGACAGAGACCCAAACAGAGCCACAGCCTCCTGACTGAGCAGACAGAGGGGAGTGAGAATTCACAGGGCAGAGCACAGAGACAGGGCAGCTGCCTGCTCCGAGCGCTCAGCAGGGGTCCAAGTCTGCAGCTGGTGCCCTGGGACATTCGAGGAACCTACCATTCGAGGAACCTACCCTGGGGACATTCGAGGAACCTACCATTCGAGGAACCTACCCGACAGGTGCAAGAGGAAGCAGAACGGTTCCCAGAATTCGCACAGGGCTGGCAGGAGCTCACCTGGGTGAGGGGGGAAGCGAAACCTAGAAACAGGTGCACAGGAAGACGCTGCCTCGATCCGCCGGCCCACCCAAGCCTGGAAAGGGTCCGGCCATCTCTGAGGAGCAAACACAAAGTTATTTAAACGAGAAAATAATTCAGCACCCAACGATGTAAAATTCACCCAAGCAAATGTCTGAAAAGACTACCAGGCGTGCAAAGAAGCAGGAAAATGCGAGTGGGGAGGAACAGACATTAGAAACGGACCCATGAGCGACACAGACGACAATGTTAGTTCGCATGGATGTTAAAATAGATGTTATAAGTATATTTCATACATATAAGAAGGTGGGGAATAGTGATCAAAAGAAAGACAAATTGAACTTCCGCAGATGAAGGGTAGGTCTGTGATTAAAAAAACACACCAGATGGGATCAACAGCAGATTAGACCAAAGATAAAAGACTAGGGAACCCGATGATAAAGCATTAGACACGACTGAAAAAGACTGAAAAACAGAACAGAGCTTCAGGGAGCTGCTGGCCTCATGCGCATAGATGGGGTCCCAGGAGAAGCGAGCATGAGGGAAAAGAAAAACAATGCCAAAGAAATAATGGCTGAACTTTTTCCAAATTTGGTGAAAACTATAAACCCATGGAACCCAGAAACTGCATGAACCTCAAGCACAAGAAATGTGAAGAGAACGACAGCAAAGCACATCGCGATCGAATGGCTTAAAACCAGTGATAACGAGCAGACAATGCAGACGTCACACACAGAGCGCAGTGTGGAGGGTGAGGACGGCGTCGTCTGGTCGGAAAGAGCGCGGGCCAAGCCAGCGAAGCGATGTTTGAAACCCCCCGCGTGGAAGCGCAACGCACGATTTGGAATTACACGCTCGGCAAAAACGTCTCTGAAAAGTGAAGGCGAAACGCAGCTTTCTCCAACACGCGAAGGCAGGAGGAGTGGGAACATTGCAAGAACTGCGGCGTGAGGTTCTCTGGGCAGAGGGGACGCGGTGTCACCCGGGGACGTGCATTCCCAGGGGGCCAGGGAATGCCAGAAACGGGAGACGGAAGGCAATTTTTTCTTCTTTTTAAATTACTTTAGAAGATAATTGACTGTTTCAAGTAAGCGTAGTAACAGCATGTTAGGGAACTTCTAGCCCAGGTAAAGGTAAACTGTGTGACGAAGGCAGTGCAAACAAACAGGCTGTGGGGTGGGGGGAGAGCAGAAATGCCCTGCCGGACGTTTATTCTGCTCCGTGGACAGGAAGTACTTCTTAAACGTAGACCGTAATAGGTTACAGGTGTGTGCTCTATACACAAAAGCAACCACTAAAAAAGAAGAAAGAGAAAGAAAAGAAAAATCAAAGAGCTCCACCCAAGGAAGCAACAAAGGAGATAAAATGGAATCAAGAATTTATTAGTCAAAGAGAAGGCAGAAAAAGAGGGAAAAAGAACAGGGGGACAGAGGGAAGACAAATGGCAGGATGAGAGATTTAATCTCAGCCACGCAAGTCACACCAAATGGTCCAAACGCCCTGATTAAAAAGCAGAGGTCGTCAGATGATAAAATGGGGGAAGAGCCAAGCATATGGGCGTTCGAGAAACACAGCGTGCGTATGAAAACAGCAGCACGTTAAAAGTCAAAGGATGGAGACAGCCACACGATGCCAACACCGGACAGCAGGAGTGACCGCGTTCATATCAAGCAAAGCGGGGTTTTGGAGCGAAGGACATTAACCAGGAGGGCAGGGGGGCGTGACATGGCCGTCGGGGGTGGTTCGTTATGGGGACAGGGCAGTCCGAAATGTTTGTGCACCTAACAGCCGAGCTTCCCAATACACAAAACAAAAAGAAACTTGCTAGAACTGAATGAAGAAAAAGAAAGTTCACGATCGCGGTCAGAGATTTCGACACTGCTTGCCAAAGAACCGACAGAAACAGACACAATCAGCGCGGGGAGAGCAGATCGGAGGCGACTGCCCGCCAACCCGACCGCTGACCCGCGGACACCGCGGGGCCGGGGACCGACCACGCGTGTGGTTGACAACCTGAGTCTGACCTGAGCCGGCCCTCTGCAGCCAAGGATGCCCCACCGCACACTGGAAATGCAGCTGGGCATCGAACAACACGCGTTTGGACTTGAAGGTCCACTGGCGGCCTACAGCCGAGCTCACGCAGTGCAAACCCGCACTGTCCAGGCGTCACCTGCGGAGAACGCTCCGCCCAACAGGACACATTCTTTTCACATACGCACAGACAGGTTTTTTGTTTGTTTGTTTTTGCCAAGGCGGGCTGTATTCTGGGCCGTAAAACAAGTCTCAATACATTTACAAGCATTCGAACTGTGCAAATTGTTTTCTTGAACTACAGCGAAATTGAACGAGAAACCAAGAACAGAAAAATATCCCTACAGTCTCCGAATATTGAGAAACAGGACAATGCATTTCTCAATACTTATGGGTCGAAGAAGAAATTTAAAAGGAAATTAGAACGTATTTCCAACTGAATGCAAATGAACACAGTATATCGGTTGGTGGATGCAGCTAAAGCAGTGTTGAGAAGGTAAGTTTAGCACTAATGCTTGTATTAGAAAAAAATTTTCTTGTTGACCTTCAAAAGAAAACAGTCAATTATTTCTTACCAGCAAAAACAGGTTTATTTGGGAAAAACAAAGAACCGCAATTCGGGACACACAAGCTATAGCAAAGCCATCAGCAAGTCCAACAAAGGAGAGGAACAGTAAACGGTATTTTATTAAGAAAAAAAAGGAGGAAATTGAGAGGGATCGTTTTGAAAAATTCCATTGGGGGAAAGCAAGAGTTCGCAGTCTGTCATTGGCTGAGCAGGCTGGTCGTCCCATAGAGGAGATGCAATGTGGAAGTTTTCCTGTCCCTGCTCCTGGTCTGGGTCTGATTGAGAGTGCGTCCTGCAGTGACACGGGTGTGCTGTGTGAGCACGCCCCCTTCTGGCCTCCGCCTACGCTTCAGTGAGGTTTCCTTTAATTAATTTTCAGTCTCAACACATTGAGATTTGTGTTGCGTCTGCCTTCTGAAACTAGGACAAAAAGAGTAAATCAAACCCCAAGGAAGCAAAATAAATAAAATAAAAAAGAGTGAAAATTAATGAAATAAAAAAAGGAAATTGAATCAAACCAAAAGCTGATCCTTTGAGAATATCAGTAAGGTTTTCAAACCCCTTATCGGATTGATCAGAAAGAAAAGAGACAAATCACCAATATCAGGAGAGAGAGATGACATTGGGGCAGGGAGTAATGATGTTAAAAGGATGCTAAGAAAACCTGAACAGCGTTATGCCAATAAATTCTATAACAGGTGAAATGGGCAGGTACCAAAGACACAGGCTAGCAATGCCCTTCAAGAAGAAACATATAACCTAACGATCTGGCTTTTTGAAGAATTTGAAATTGTAGTTAAAAGTCTTCCCACAGAGAAAGCTCCAGTGGATCCTACTAAGCACTTAAAGAAAGAATAATACCGATTTCACACAACCCCATCCAGAAAATAAGGAGGGGAGCCTCACCCCGATACCCAGACCAGACGGACAGCACAGGAAAAACAAACTGCAGACCAGTGTCCCTCATGGACACGGATGTGCACCTTATCCACAGAGTGACCCCTGGCCAGCCTCTCCGCTTGGTCGCGGGGTCAGGGGCCACCCATTCCTCACCTTGGCAGACCCCATTCCTGGCCTGTCGCCTAAGGCGGGACCTAGTTAGGGTCAGGGCTGGTGTCGGGTTGGGTCTAGGATTGCTGAAGGGGTGGGCGGGAACCCAGCCAGGTGGATGGCAGGCGGGATAGGGACACTCGGAGGCTGGAGGTTAGAGGGCAGAGTGGAAGCCATCCTGCAACCTGTGACCTCCAACCCCGAGTCTTGTCAGGTCACAGATGCTGCTCAGGCCGCCGGGTCGGCTGGCCCTCCCTGGAGTGTGCGGGCGGCCTCCCACTTGCTGGCTTCTCCCAGGCTCATGTGGCCACGGTTGGCCCTGCAGGGCCCATAATCTGCGGGAGGGGCCTTCTCCAGAGCCCAGTGCCCTGAAGGAACTGTCCACCCTGCCTTGAGCTGCACCAGCACAGAGTGCCCTCCCTGCCCCCAAGGTAGCTGTCCCTGCTCCCCACCCCCCTTAGTACCCCCCTGTTGAGTCAGCGCCCAGCCCCATGTCCGGCCTGCTGTGGGACAGCTGCTAGCAGCTTGGCCTCCGCTCGAGGAAACAGGGATGGTCTGTGGCCTCTGTGCCCTGGGGTGTCTCAGAGCCACCCGTGGGGGTGGGCATGGAGGGGGCTCCGCCTTGTCAGGCTCCTCCCGATGCCCCACTCTGCAGTGGCCACCTAGGGGCGTGCTGCCCGAGGAATACCGCATCGCCCTGGGAGCACCCAGCAGGATTTCAAAGCCCCAGGGAGCATGGCAGAGGGTGCCAGGCAGGGCCACCACCCCGTGCCACAGGTGACACTGAGGGTGCTGCCAAGGGCAGATGTAGGGAGTGTAGTGCTGTTCTCAAGGTCACTGGTGAAGACAAGGTGGGGCCTGGGCGACCCTGGGCAGGCGGGGCTGAGATGCAGGGGGCGGGGGAGGGACCCGCAGCGGGGGTTCTGTGGTGGCCTGTTCCAGAGGCAGATGGCCTAGCGGAGAAGACAGAAGGCCTCACCATCATGGCCCTACTCACAAACACCCAGCCCCCAGGGCCCCCACAGGGCCTGGGGCGGGGCGACTGGTCTCCTGAGTTGGGGCGTTAGGAGGTGAGCGCCTGGCCCAGGGTCAGAAACACCACCAGCTCCTCCCTCCGGCTGCCACCCCTGCACTGTCTGCTGGGGTGGGGCGCCCCACGGGTCTGGGGGTGCCAGCCCCGAGGGATGCAGGGCTCTGCAGGGACCACGCGAGGCCCAAGAGTGTGGGAGCTAGCCCAGGAGGTGGGCCCCTGAGCCGTCCACTCGGCCACTCGGCCCCTGAGCCGTCCGCTCGGCCGTCTGTGGCCGCCGGGTGCTCACAGAGATACCATGATGCAGATTCCTCAGAGCCCAGACCCCGGGCAGCGGGCCCAGAACCTAGGCAGCGGGCCCAGAACCAGGCTCCCACGTGATCTCTCTCACACACAGACGCAGCCCTCTCCATCTGCGTGAGGGTGTCAAGGGGACCGCTGGGCTCACCTCATGAGGTCGACTCAAAATAGCTGGACTCACTTTGGCCACGACTGGGCAGGCAGTGCCTGTACAGCTCCAAGGCTCAGCTGAGCCTGGGGTGGCCCAAGTCGGCCTCTCTGGAGGCTTTTGGACCAAGGTCTGACCAGAATTTCCTCTTACTGTGGGTAGCAGGAGCCTGGCCTCCAGTGGGAGGGGCCTGCTTTGGTGGGAGGGGCCTGGCCTCTGGTGGGCGGCGCCTGGCTTCCGGACTCGAGGCCCTCTGCCCTGTGCTCCCTTCTGATTGGACCTCCTGCAGGAGTGTGTCCTTCTGGGCGTCAGAGGAGGGGCCTGGAGAAGGTCCTGTCCCCTCCAAGGGTGTGGGATGGTGGTGGCATTTCAGGCAGCCCACATGCCGCCATGACTGGCCCCGGGTGACTGTGCCCTAGGACTTGGGATCGGGTGTGGCTGGGTGGCCTCCGCCCCACCCCCTCCGTTCAGGGATCAACACAGACACACTAGGTCACGCTGGTTTTCAATCGTTTATTCTTATGCGGAGTTCTGAGTAGAAAAATAAAAATGGAAACGAGGCAGCATGAAAACGAAATCAGAAGGGGTCAGAAGGCCTTCTGTCCCTGCGCTCCTGCTGCTCGGGAGCCGCGTCTTCGTCTCGGGGAGGGCGCGCTTCACGGCAGCGGCAGCAGAGTGGAGGAGGGAACGGGGGTGGGGTGGGGCACGGAAATCCCCAGGAAAGGAAGGGAGGCCTTGCTCTCAGGGCCGGGTCACAGGCCGGGGGCCAGGATGAGGGCGAGAAGCCCCAGGGCCAGCGCCAGGCCCAGGGCGGTACTGGCGAGCAGGGTGCGGGCGGCGCCGCTCGCTTCCACGTTGCACAGGTCGCTCGCGCAGCAGGTGGTGGCCGCCGAGCCGCCGCTGACCTGGCTGAGCTGGCTGTGGGTGGGCGTGCACCAGTCCACGCAGTCCTTCTCCACCAGGTTCCCCGTCAGAGGCTCCTCTGGGGACGACGGATGTGGTTATGCGGGTCGGCCACCTCTGAGCCCCACACCCGCCCCGTCTGCAGCCGCAGCACCCGAGTCCCAGCTCCCGGCCTCTACCGCCACCAGGACCCAACTGTCGCCTTCATCCTTCCCCCCAGCATCCCCAGGGATGGTCCCCCACCCTTGGGGGCACCTGAACAGAACTCCGGGCTGGGTTTCAGGGTCCCCTTCCTTGGCCCCCAAATCACTCACTCTTGATCATGGTCCTGCAGAAGCGCGAGCTGGCTGAGCAGTCCTGCGGCTTCTTACAGTTGGTGGCACTGGAGCATACGTGACAGCGAAGAGCCTGGGCTGCAGGGGAGAGCGTCAGGGGTCCGCACCAGCACGGGGAGGCCCCTCAGGGACACAGGGACGCCCAAGCACACAGCTCAGAAAGACCCCTCCTGGGCAGAGCCACTCGTGCCTTAGGCCAGTCTCCTCTGAGGGCCTCCGGGTCTGCCAGGGCTCCTGCCCTACACACAGCCTCAGCAGGTGGGAGGGAATCCCAGCCCCCTGGGGCCCTGGGACCACACCCAAAGGAGGTTTCTTAGTCTGGGCATGTCTAGAGGAACGGTGAGGAGGCAGCCGGTGGGGGCGCCTCCCTTCTCCACAGGCATCGGAGAGCTCTGGGACCCGCTAAGTCCCCCACCCCAGGGTCTGTCCTGGCATGGGAGCTGAGGGGGATCAGGGCCCTGGGGACTGGCATGGGAGCTGAGGGGGATCAGGGCCCTGGGGACTGTAGCCTTGGCCAAGCTGAGCCTGTGGGAGGAGCAGCTGTCCTGGTGGGACCTGGGATGGGAAGGGCAGGGACTGGATGACCCACACATCTGTCCTTTCCCAGGGGAGGCATCTTGGGATGGCTAAGGGTTACCCCCCTCTCAGAGCGCCTATCTCCTGGGTCAATCTAGGATCCTCTGATTCTGAAACATTGTAAGTCTGACTCCGCTCCCTTAGTTCTGAGTCTCGCACCCCACAATTTCAGGGTTCTCTGAGCCTCAGGATCCACATCCCCAGGCTCCCAGGGTCTGGCCCACAGCCAGAGCTGCCCGCCCCAGCCCCCGCCCTCACCTGGCCCAGTGGCCGCAGCCAGGATGACAAGGAGCAGCAGGGCAGTCTTCATCTTGGGGTGTCTCTGGGAACAGTGGGGCCCCCTTCTCTCTGGAGGCCTTATAGCTGGGACAGACGCTGGTGGGCGGGGCGGGCTGGGTTCCAGCAGGGCCCGCCCCCTCCTATCTGGCTCACACCGGCCCGCCCTGCATGCACTGCGGGCGCCTGCCAGTGGAGGGGGCTCTGCCCCGGCTGCCTCCCCCAGGGCGGGGGTCTGCCCTCCGCCTGCCGGGGCTCCCTCCCTGCAGCACCCCTCATCACACACTCTCTCCCCTGTGTTCCCCACCCTCTCAGATAGGGTCACAGAGAGGGTCGGTGCAGATGCCCTGTGGGTGCCCAGGGCTGTGCCCAGGGGCCAGGAGGCAGGAGCAGACACTGGTTCCACCTTCCTGGGCTGTGGGCCGGGGTCACGTGGAGCAGGGTGGGGGCCAGATGCGGCTGTGCCCGAGGGGAGGCGTGGATCGAAGGCAGAGCCTCGGCCCCTCCCTCCTCGTAGGGGGAACCGTGGACCCTGTGTCTCCACAGCCTTGCCTCCCGCCCGGCACCCCCATGCAGCGCCCCCTGACCTTCTGCAGTGGCCGCCCCCGTCTGCTTCGGGGCTAGGGCTCTGGTCCCCAGAGGTCTCAGGCTGGGGCTCCCAGACTTGGTGCAGGGCCCAGCACACAGGCCCCCTCCCCGCCGCACACTGCCCCCACCCCGTCCCTCTCCCTGCCTCTCCTTGGGATTCCCCGTCGCCTGAAGGCCTGGGACCCCGCTGGTGCTCAGCTGGCTGGTGGCTTGGCTGGTGGTGCCCGTGGCCTCCCTTAGTCTCTGCCCTGGCCGCCATGCGGGTGGGGAACGGGGCTAGGGTGCAGAGAGCGACCAGCTCTGGGCCTGCTCCATGGAGGGTGCTGGGCCCCGGGGCCCCCCTCCTTCCGCTCGTCCCCGGAGAGCCCGCTCCTGAGCCCCGCTGAGTAAAGTCAGGGCCGCGCCATAGTGCAGGGCCTGAGGGTGTTGCCGTGACACTCTGTGCTGCTGTCTCTGAAGAGGTCACAGGAGGTGGGACCCCCCAAAGGTTCAGGAGTGGTGTGGCGGTGCCCCTGGGACCCTGGGGTGCAGGGGGTGAAGGCGGGAGCCCCTGAGGCAGCCCCACACCACACCCTAAGGCTGGGAGGCTGTCCGTGCTGCCGGTCCAGGCTCCCAGGGGCTCATCTAAGTCAGCGAGGGTCTCATTTGACAAGGCAAGTCATGTGGGGGGCCCCATGTCCTCACCCAGACAGAGAAACTCACCCCAAGTTGGAGGCCTCGCCCCACTCATCAGGCACAGCCATGCCCAGGTGGGTGTGGGGAGGGGTGCCCACATACCTTGGGAAGCAGGGTTGGGACAGGCCTGGGGTTGTGGATGCAGGGGGACGGGTGACTCACTTGCACCAAAGAACATGGAAGGTGCTGGAAAAACGGGTTTGGGGATTGGAGTTCCTGTCGGTCCTGGTGGAGCTGCAGGGCCCAGGGATGTCGGGGTCCAGTAGCGGTCTGGGTGTGAGGCCACCGGGCAGCAGCCATGCACCAGAGCAGAGGCTGCAGCTGGGCTCTGGCTCCACGGGGGACAGCCTCAGCACCTGGCAGGGCTGCCCACGGCGAGGTCACTGCCTGTCCTGGGATCTTCCCAGCAGAAACACCAAGTACAGCCCCAACAGAATTTCCCCGTGGGAGAAAGTGGGTGGCTGCCAAGGCCCGTGCAGCCGGGGAGGGCTTTCCGCGACCTGGCCATGGTCCTGAAGGCGGGGGTCGGGATTCGGGGAGGAGGGGAGCCTGTGGAGCCTCTTCCGTTGGCCCCCTTCCAACACCCTTTGACTGCAGGTGGCCAGGCCACCTGGAGCTGAGGCAGAAGCTGACACTTCCCATCACCACTGGCCCCTTCTCCCTCCCCCTCCTTCACCCACTGGAGAAAGCTGCCACTTCCCTCTCACCCAGTCTGTGGGGACAGCCCGCCCCTGACGGTACTAGCAGAATGTTGGCACAGGGATGGCGCCAGCAGAGGCTTGAGGGGACGTGTGGCCAGGATGCCACCAGCCGCAGCTCCCAGCCCCCAGGAAGCCAGGGCGGGGCCGGCCCAGATCTGCTGTCAGTGAAGGTTTTTCCTGCTGCCCCTGCCTCGGGCCTTCCTGCCCTCTCTTCTGGTCTTGGCCTTGGAGTTGGGGAGGGGCGGGACTCGAGGCCCAGGCCTCCTACAGGGCCCTGGGGTCTCAGCGTAGAGAGGGGGAAGCGCCTGGCTCAGCTTTCAGAAAGTGCAGCCCTGGGCTGAGGGTGGGTACCTCGGCCAGCTGGAGGTACCCCTAAACCTCGGAGCCTGGGGCCAACGCCTCCTCAACTTCGGAGGCCAACCAGACAAGCGCTGCCCTGGCCACGCCCCAGGCACCAGGACACCGGCCTCCGCCTCACGCACCCCACCTGCTCGCTCACTCGACGCTTCAGAAGGGCCCAGCATACGCCAGGCAGCAGAGACAGAGAAGGGACAGGGTCCTGCGCTCAGGGCGCGCACAGGGTCTGGGGACACAGCGGGAAGGGAGCAGTGATGCTCCATGGTGTACCCTGCACGGGTGTGACGGCCTGCGGGGAGCTCGGGAAGTGAGGAGCAGGGACGGGCTTCTGGGCAGAGGCCCCGCGTGGCCAGGGAGTCTGGCTCTCAGCTGTCTCCCTCTCCTCCTTCCCAGCAGGGGCAAGGTGACTGCCCCCCAGGAGTCAGGTAGCAGAGTGACGCAGTGTCTCCTGCAGACCTGCTCTGTCCCCTCCGGTCACACACCGGCACACACGGACAGGCCTGCCCTGGACCGCACAGAGCGGGCAGGGCCAGCCCCCACCTGGGGCTCTGCTCCACACCTAGGCCTGGCCACTCCTCCTTCCTGGAAGAGTAACCTGACAAACAAGGCCAAGGGCCTAGGCAGGGTGTCCCTCCCTTGCTTCCCAGGGCCTGATGTGGGCACACCCTGGGAGCCTGGCCGCCAGCAGCTCTTCTCCAGAAATGCACCCCCCTTGCTGGGGGAGCTCTGGGTGCAGCTAATGTCATTAGGCCGGGGTTCAAGGCCAGCTCTGCCCCCCGTGCTGGCGCCTCGTGCAGGCCGGGCCCCTCCTGCTCTGCCAGAGTACACAGCCCTCCCTGCCAAGGGCCCAGCCTGTTCCGGGGAATGGCTGGGCCAGAGCCCCAGGTTCCTGAGAGACGAACCAGACAGACGAACCAGCCCCGGAGCCTGACAGGCGATGCCCTGAGCATGATCCCATGGGACCCCTGCCCACACCTGAGCCAGGACCAGAACCAGAACACCCTCCACAGGGCCCGGAGGGGCCCTGGTCATCAGCTTCTCTACCTGTGTTCCTGGGGCACGCTGGGACTCGGGGCTGGGGGTGAGGAAGAAATCCTCAGGGCCTGCGCTGTGTCCTTCTGTGATGTTGGGGAGAGCTGGCAGACGGGTACGGATGGGCACAGAGCCACGGGGACCATGAGGAGCTCGAGGCCCCACCCGCCGGCCCTCAGAAGTACGGACCCCAAAACGGGGAAGCCCAAGGCCCCGGGAAGGGGTTTTCTTCCCCATGTTCACACCAGCCCCCTCCAGCGTTCTAGGGAGGGAGGGCGTGTGTCCATGCCCCACCCTGGGCTTCCTCTCTGCTGTGCTGCGGCTCGGCCTCCAGCTGCAGCCAGCGGCTTGTGGCTCTGGACCCCTGAGTGCCATGACAGGGCGGTGTGGGTCGCAGGGCGAACACCAGCCATTCTCACTGTCCTTTCTCACTCCTTCACCCTCATTTGCTCCAGCACCCATCCACTCACCCACTCACCTATCCGCCCTTCGACCCATCAACCATTCATTGTCTGTGCATCCATCCATCCATCCATCCCTCCATCCCTCCATCCATCCATCCCTCCATCCATCCATCCATCCATCCATCAACTGTCCATCATCCATCATCCATGCATCCATCCCTCCCCTCACCCATTAGCCATCCGTCCATCATCCGTCTACCCACCTGGCCATTACCCGCTCACTCGGCCGTGCACATGTTCATCCATCCGCTTACCCGCATAGTCATCATTTTCCATCCACCCGCCCATCTTCCCTCCCACGAGCCATCAATTTACCCGTCCGTCCATTCGCCCACCCACCTGCTTGCCCACTCATACCACTGGCATGTCCTCTGGGAGTGAGTTACAATGAGGCCTCTGTCTCCGCTTCCCTCTGCCATTCACACACGCACACCTGGCCCTGCTGTTGTTCCCGAGCACCGTGGGGTGACACTCAGCCAGGCCTCGCAGAGCCCTGGGTCTGCGGTGGTCGGCGGCCGCTCTGGGACTTGCAACACCCAACATGCGGACCCACACTTTTTACTCAAAATCATGCGATCACCAGGAGGAGGGGCCTGAGAGGCGCCATGGGCCCCAACCCCGAAGAGGGGAACGGACGCCTCGCGGTGCCACGCGCCCTGTGGGGCCGTCTGTCCGTCTTTGGCACCGGCACCGCTTACAGCGGCGCCGTGAGTTCCTTCCTTGACGACCGCAGGCCTTATCACTTTGTGCCCTGTCCCTTGGGAACAGGAAACGGCCCCTCTTGGACGCTGTCACCCTTTTTGCCTCATCAAAACACTGCCAGGACAACCGGGAATTAAAAAAAAATTTTTGGAAGCAGCTGGGATTGGGACCATTGCCCTCCCTAGTGTGAGCAAGACCTGGATTTCGGACCTGGCCAGCTTCTACCCAAAGCCTACATCCCGCGGACGAGGATGCTGACACGTGTCCAGGGCAGGATGAGGCGGCGCGGGGCCGTGTCTGCACCAGCCGGGCGCCTGGGAGCTGCGCAGCCTCCACCGGCTCCCTGGGCCCGGGCCGCTGGCGAGCCTTGAGTTCTGGAACAGCGCAACTTGGCCTCCCTCTGCTCAGCCTGGCAGCCTCAGGGACCGGCTCTGGCACCCTTTCCTGGGCCAGGAGGTTTGCGTGTTGTTGCAACGTGCTCTGGGTGTGGGGACAGTTCCCAGGGGAAGGTGGGTCCCAAGCCGGCCTGCAAGGAAGCTCACGATGATAATCCCAGGGTTTAGGAGAAGGGTTTGTGTCATCTCAACAGGGGAATGTTTTGCAAGAAGGAACATGGGCGGCTCCTCACGGGGCTGGGAATGCCGGGTGGAGGAGGGTGACACATGGAGTCCCGGGAATCCCTGAGCCAGGCCCAGGACAGAAGAGCCAGCGCTGACGTCCAGCCCAGGTGACACAGAGCGGGACTGGCACGAAGGACCGGAGGAGGCCTCGCTGCTGGCCTCTCCGCCCGAGCCCTCTGCGCTCCAGCCGCCGGGCCTGGAACAGGTCGCAGCCAGAACGCTGACCGACAGCCCCATTCCTGAGCTCCCACTCCCCCCAGAATCTCCCTAAACTGCAGCAGCAGCACGGAGCCCCCAGGGTGGGGGCGACGGCCCAGGGGCCCCGCTCGGCCTGCGTGCCTCTGCGCACCCTCAGTGCGCCCGCTCCAGCAGCTCTCCCTGCAGCCCCTCCGGCCCCTCCAGCCGCCGGCCTTTGCACCTGCTGTCTGGCTGCGTCCCACGGTCGGACAGTGGCCACGAACTCCCCCCGAGAGGCCAGATCCCCTCCATCAGCCCCCTCTCCTCCACAGCCCTGTCGGGAGTTGTGGGGCCACATGTTTTTGTTGGCTGTTGGCTGTCCTGTCACAGGCGCCCCGCGCCCACACAGTCCTGGTGTGCGGAGGGCACCCTCTGAGTGTCTGCTGAGTGATGACTGTGGTGAAGCCGTCGGGTGGGGGGGCGGGGGAGAAACAGACTGCAGCTCCGACCGCCCTGCCGACCAGACAGCGTTTGGTGCCTCAGTGGCCCCACCCCTGGTGAGGGAAAGCTGCTGTCGGGTACACAGTGTCCCGGCCGCACCCCGACTTCTGAGCACAGAGGCTCCCAGAGGAGGGGCTGTCGTGTGGAACCCAGGAGGTTCTCCACCGGGGTGTGTAAGGGCGGGGCCTCCTTGGGAAGAGTGGCCCCAAGCCTCCGAGCCCGACCCGAGCCCCCGCCTCTCCCTGGGGATGGGCGCCTTACACGGCCCCTCGTCACCTCCCCCTGGCTTCCCAGAGCCTGCCGGAGAGGCCGTGCAGGGAGATTATGCCAGAGGACTGGGGAGCCCCGAGGGAATCACAGCATCGTGTTCCACGGCAGGTCACCCCAGTGTGGTAGTGCCCCCCAAAACACACCTTGTCTTCCAGGCAGGAAGGGGCAGAAGGCAGCGCCTCCTGCTGGCCTGAGCCCTCTGCTGCCTGCAGGCCACAGGGGCACTGTGCTTCCGGAAAGAATGGCTGCCACAGCACTGTCACAGGCACAGGGGCCGACGGCAGGCCGCCCATGCCAGCCCTGGGGAAGCAGCCCTGAGAGCCCAGGGTGGACGCACGCATGGGGACATCGGGGACACTCTTACCAGGAGGCCAGGCTTTGGGAGGGTGGGGGCTGCGGGGAGGGGGGAGGCTGGGTGTGTCCAGTGCCCAGAACTGAGGCACAGGCCCGACTGGGGAGACTCTCGAAGGCCATGATGCCCCTCTCCTGGCACCTGGGCTGTCCTGGCTCTGCCAAGCAGGTGGGAGGCACGGCCCACTCACCTGGCCTGGAAGCTGGTTGTCTGGGCAGGAATGTGAGGGACGAAGAAGCAGGGGGGCCCCGTGGAGGAGGCAGGGGGCCAGGACTGGGCCCCAGGGCTGGGGGCAGGGATGCCCGAGGCAGGTGCCAGGGCCTGGTGGGCTCCTGAGCGAGGGCCCTGGGCAGAAGTGCAGGGGCACCAGGGAGTCGGGGGCCTCTGGTCTGGGAAGAGACTCAGGGCCCTTGGCACCTGACTGGGCCTTGACCTGAAGTACAGGACTGCACTGTGGACACTGTGTCTCGGAGGTCTCCCAGAGAATCCACGTGAGCCCCCCAACTTGGAATTTGCTGGAAGTGTGTTTCTGCTGCCCTGGTCACGGGGCGGCCATGGACGCCGGCCTTCCAGGTGAGGAAAGTGAGCTGCTTCCCCGCCGAGCTTGTGCGTTGCAAATTCTACCCACCCCTCTGTAAAGTGGCCCCTGCCACCTCTGAGGTGCAGGGGCTGCTCCCCGGGACCAAGACAAGAAACCCCCCCACGAATTTGACGCCTCGAAGGAATGAGGACAGAGCGGGATTTGCGGCTTTATTCTCCTCCCATGAGACCCTGAGGGTGGCTGACAGAGGTGCCCCTGGGGGTGGAGGGAGGCCCCCCCAGGCCCAGTGAGAGTGGGTCCCTACACCCGACACCGATCTCCTAGGATCCCTCAGCGGGCAGCAGGAGTCACTGGAAAAGCCTGTGTTCACGGCAGGCTGGGCGGCCGGGCACCAGTCAGCGCCTGAGCCCTACAGGGAGGGGCCTGGGAGGCGGGCCCCCAGCTGGCTCGCCCCAGGGCACCTGGCCCCGAGGAAGCCCCGAGGGTTTGAGAGGAATGAATGCACCAGCTGAAAAGTGAGTGAATGAGAGAAAAAGTGGGCGGGCGGGTGAGTGGATGGATGGGCAAGTGAATGAATGAATGAATGAATGAATGAGCACGGGAACGGAGAGGAACCTTGAGAGATCCAACACCCAAAGTTCCCATCTGCCTCCCTGGCATGAGAGGGTGGTTTGGGGCGAGGCCTGCGAGGGAGGCCCCCCCAGCAGAAGCCCCTGAAATGGGGTAGAAGACGCTGAGAACCGAGGTGCTCTTCCCACGTCTGATGGCCAGGGGACCCCAGGACCCAGCAGAGGGCCGAGGGTCCCCTAGAAGTGCGAGGCTCGGCAGGCGCCCCGGCGTTGGTGGGCTCCCAGGGGCTGGGGGAGAAGCTCCCTCCCTGGGCTGGGAGCCTGAGGGGGCTGGATGTGGCCGGGGCAAGCAGAGGGGTCACAGGAGAGACGGGGGCCATGCCCGCCAGGGGGGCGTGTGCCGGGGGCGGCACGGGCTGGGGCGGCGCCAGTGCAGCCGGCGCCCACGCGGAGGGGCCAGGCGCGCGCCCGGGCCGGCCCGCGGCGGGCAGGCTCAGCAGGCCGCCCGGAGCAGCAGCCAGAGCAGGCCGGCCGCGGCGCCCACCCACAGGCCCGCGCGGCCCCCGGCCAGGCCCGCCGCAGCGCTGCGGTTGCACTGGCTGCCCTGGCAGCAGGACACGGAGAGGGTGCGGCCGTCCGCGGACATGGTGCTGTTGGGGCAGGTCGGGGCGCAGGATTTCATCACCAGGATGCCGCCAGGGTTGGCTGTGGAGAGAGGGGCGAGGGCCGTGAGTGGCTCTGTCCCCGGGAGGGGGCTGCTCCCAGGGCCCCTGGGGGCTTCCCGTGGTGTCTCAGAGCCTTGCGCTGTGTGTGGGGACCTCGGTCCTCGTGCCGTGGGCCAGGGGAGTCCCGTCTCCCCCTCAGACCAGGCCCCATCATGACACGGGGCCATCGGGCCAGGGAGTGACGCGGGACGCCCCTGCCCCGACTCTCTGCCCCTTCCCACTGACGGACACCTGGGAGGCCTCTCTGCTCTGGGCTTCAGCGTCCAGAGGGAACGCCAGGCCCCACTCTCGCCCCGGTCCCTTCCTGGGACTGGAAAGCCTCGGGAAATGGGGGGTAAGGGGCGTGAGGACACGGCCGCTGGCTCACGGCTCTCAGGGTCCTGGGTGGCAGAGCCCCGGGGATGGGGAGCATCTGTCCCAGACCCCCGCTGGGCTGCTGCACCTGTGCCGTGGTGACAGCTGAACAGGGTCCAGAGGTGGCGGGAGACAGGAGCCGCTCCCCTCAGCCCACGTCACTCAGACAGTGCTCGAAGCTGTGACCCTCGCCCAAGGGGACGCCCACTGGCAGCTGGCCCAGAAACCAGGACAGCCGGGCCTCTGCATCTCGAGGCACCAGCTCTCCCTGTGCCTCGAGTTCCTGGAAAACGTGGACAGGGACAGCCGACCCCTGCGGCGCTTGGGCTGGGTGAGAGCGTGCTGCATAAAGGCAGGTGTTCGGTCACGTGCGCTTAGCAGTGCGGGGCAGAGCCCTCCCGGCTGCCGCAAAGCAGCAGGACAGAGCCACCAGCTCCTGACAGATCGAAGCGGCACGGGACACTGAAGGCCAGGGGACCCACTCAAGGGTCCTCAGCTAAGGCCAATTGGCCGGGGTGGGCAGCAGTTCCCACCCCCTCTCAGAGCCACCTCAGGGACAGACCCTCTGCCCCGAGCCGCAGACAGCCCGGGGCAGGACGCCAGAATGTGGCGTTTCTTTACCCGCCGCCTCAGTAAGGAGCTCTCCGATTAAACGCCACGATTAGTCACTGTCGTGCAGCTGGAACGTAACAGGAGCAGCGTTTACCGAGTTACTCAGCCTTTCTGAGCGTCTGCCAAGGGGCATGGGCGGGCATGCCTGCCTGCCGTGCGTCCCCACCAGCGCCTGCTGACATGCACGCTCAGCCACCTCCTCGCTGGGCGGGCTCTGAGTGCCAGGTCCCTGGCCTGAGCGGCAGGACAGTGAGCTGGGCCTGCCGGGGGCTCCAGCCGGAGGATGGACCGACGCCCCCGGGCCTGGCGCTCAGCGGGGCGCGGCAGTGGACTCTGCCGTTGTCTTTGTTCCAGGCCAGAGCCGGTCAGCTCTTCGCTGGGCGGCCTGCGGCGGGAGGTGTCCCCAGAAAACGGGTCCGCGGAGGCCCAGGCCCAGGGCTCATGTCCCCACAGTTGTTGCTGTAGGACCCCCTCCCTCTGCTCCACGCAGATCTGCCAGCACCCTCCGCGCTTGGGTGGGGTCCCCGCTCACCGCCCCTCCGGAGGAGCACACCCTCCCCAGCGGTCAGCCTGGCCCTGTCATCACATGGTCAGGTTGTCCGGCTGTCCCCACGTCCGCCGGCCCTGGAGGGCAGGCACAGCCCCACGCCCAGAAGACACTCAGGCAGTGCTGCCTGCTGGACAGGTGGACAGACAGACAGACGCTGCAGGTGGCCAGGGAGGGGCACGCGGGAGGTGGGGTGAGGGCGGGGACAGCAGGCCAAGGAGTATGAGGTTTGAAACTCGGGGCCCTCGGGACGTCCAGTCATGCCTCAGGTGTAGGAACTGAGGCGTCAGGGCTGAAGGGAGCCTGTGGGGGGTCCCAGGCAAGCTGGGGCTGGGGGGGGGACCAGGGGGCAGTAGTGCCGTCATGTCTGCCCCTCTCAGGGAGGTTCGTTGTTTTGGGGCCACCTCCCCAAAGCCCGTGCGCCCTGGAGACCAAGAACCCTGAGGTCCCCGCCTTGTGCCACAGTCAGTGGGTGCCAGGCCCGTCGCCAGGCGGCTGAAGGGGAGAGGGTCTGCCTGTGGCCTCTGTCCCAGGGCTCAGCCAGAGGTGGACGGCTGTCCCCTAGCCCCGGAGAGAGTGACAGGCAGGTCTCCGCCCAGCCAGGGAGGCGTTCGAGGGGGCACAGGGCTCCCTCGCAGCGTCTCTGGGCTGAGGAGGCGAAGGGTTGGGTGGGGAGACAGAGCCCAGCATGGGTCCTGGCCCTGCCGTGCACTCGGGGGTCCTGTGCCTCGCCGTAAGGGGGAGGTTCTCCGAGTCCCAGCTGGAACGGCCTTTGTTGGCGTCGGGATCCCTGGGGAGCTCTGGCCCAGAGGGTGGCCTGGGACCCCAGTGGGCCGCCCTCCCCGGGCAGAGCCCCTGCTTTGTGCCGTGGGGGGCTGGGGACGCTGCGGGGCTCCTCGCTCCTCGCCCTCAGAAACGGACCCTGCTCCCTGTCCCGGCGCCCGACCGCACACAGCCGTCCATGTCACACATCCTCCTCTCTCGGGGGCAGGGGCAACCCTGCAGCAGCTTTGGGGGTCCCCTTCGTTTCAGGGGCCCACCTACCCCTGCTGTTCCTTCCTGGCTACCCCGTAAGGTTTTCAACTCCCCAGGGTCGTGTCCTGGCTGGGCTCAGACGCCTACGATGTGACCTCCCGTGGCCTGGCCTACACCTTGCCCTTGCCCGTCACCGTCACCCTCAGGTCCTACTCAGCATGGACTCCCTCTGAAACTGTAAAGCCCACGCTTCGGTCCTGAGGAGCTGGGGGGGCGCCGACCCCCGCGTCGACACGGGACGGTCAGGCGCTGGTAGGGTGGCCGCGTTCATCCCTGCCACCAGCAGCCCGGGGCGGGCCGCCCCACGGGATTCCTGCTGGAAGGGGCGCTGGCCCAGGGGCCTGGCCAGGGGTGGGGCGGGACGCAGGCGGGCTTCTGGGGGCACCGGGCGGGCGCGCGGGGGCTACTCACTGGCCCGCGTGATCACACAGTACTTGTCCGTCGGGGCGCACTCCGCCAGCGACTCGCAGTTCTCATGGCCGCAGCACACGTGGCAGTGCAGGGCCCGGGCTGGGGGAGGGAAGGGCAGGCCGTCAGGGGCGCGGCGGGGGTGGGGGGTGGGTTGCCAGCAGGGGGCTACGCGGACATGGCCGCCTCCTGGCCGGCTGGCCCTGAGCCGCCTCTTTCTCTCTCCCTCCTTCCCTCCCTCCCTCCAGAGATGCTCCTGGTCCCCTGGGAGGGGTGGAGCTGGGGACGTGGTGGTGGCCGGCCCTGTGTGTGTGAGCATTGGCCTGACGGCAGGCGTGGGGCTGAGGTGGGGCGTGGGCGTCTGCAGGTGTCCTCGGGGAAGAGGACGCGGGGCAGCAGTCAGCTTCCGAGGTGGCCTGGGTCCTACTTGTCATGGTCCCCTCCCTCTGCGAGCCCAGTGTCCTCACCTGGAAGATGGGACCCCCTGTGGCCCAGGCAGCCTGGGCCCCTGCCCCACACCCCCTCGAGAGGCCCTGGGCTGGAACTGCTGCCGGGACCAGGGACCGAGGACCGAAGACGGCTGTGGCTCTGATGACCGTGCGCATGGGCCGGGCCGGGGATGCTTAGTTCATGGAAGGACCAGCCCCCCACCCCCCTCACTGCCTGGGGCTCCCTGGCCCATCATACGGGGAGTCTGTGGCAAAAGGCTGTGGTCCTGACCAGTCCCTGCGTGCAGTGTGAACACCCCCAGGTCCCAATGACAGGGTGACTATGACAGGCAACTGGCCTAGAGACCCCTACAGGCCGTGCAGGGGCGGCCAAGGTGCAGTGTGTAACTCTGAGTCGGGGGAAGTGGAGGGTGCAGTGATGCTGGGGCCACCCGGCCAGGAGGGCGAGTGGTCTTGATCGAGGGCACGGGCATCTTGCTGCAATGGATGGCCCCGGAGCTGGACATGCACAGGTGCATGGACGTCTATCCGTCACCTGGGGAAAGGACCCTCAAGCAGAGGGTGCAGCGTGGCGGAGGCCGGGCCAGCCGGGACCAGGCTGGGAGGACCCAGGATCTGAGGCGGGGCAGGCGGCAGGCGGGCCAGCCGGGAGCACCCTGCCGCGGAGAGGAGAGGGGCCTCTGTGCGAGGGCCGGGAGTTCTTGTCAGGGGTGCCTTTGAGGGTGGTAGGACTAGGCACACCCACCCTGACCTTGGAGCCTGTGGAATGGGGTTACGTCCCCTCGGTGGGCCAACCAGTGTCAGAGCCCTCGTCCCGGCGCGGAGAGCTAGGGATGCTTTTAGCTGAACCACAGGCAAGCGATGGGTCAAGCTCAGTGCCCCCAGCTCAGGGGCCTTGCTTCCTGGGCCAGGGTTCTGAAACCCCAAGAAGGACAGGCCTTCCCGTTGGGGGGTGGCCCCTGTCCGTAACTATGTCCTGGGTGCTGGTGAGGGCAGGGAGACTCTCCTAGGTCCCTCTGGGGGTCTCCAGGACATCCCGGTGTCCTGGGGCCGTGCCGAGACTTCATGGGGCATCTCTTGAGGCCCCTGGAGCAGTGACCTTTCCCACAGGTGCCGTCCGGTATCAGCCTCCCAGGAGAGCTGAGACCGGCAGAGGGGCGGCCCAGGCCCCCGCCTGCCACCCCGTCACACGGCTGTGGCCGGGACACGGGGGCTGGGGGCTGCCTTCCAGGCACCTGTGGCCCCTCCCACCTCTCGCCTTTGCCAACTCTCTCCTGACCTGCCCCAGAGCCGGCCTGTGTCCTGGCCCAAACGCCCCCTCCATCTGTCTCTCTAGCCTCCCCAGACTGGGACAGATGGCCAAGGGGCCTCCTTCCACCCACGGCTCGCCTCAGCACCCACTCAGGGGAGGCTGATGGGGCTAATTAACCCTGGATAATAATTGTTTAGCTGATAATCACAGGCTGTGCCACCCCTCCCCGGGCCCCATTTCCGGTGGCCTCGAAAGCCGCAGGGGTTCTTCTGTTTCGAGGTCACACAGCCAGGCGTCGGGTAGGGGCTGAGCTGGGGCTGGAAGGGGCAACTGCTCCATTTGCCTGGTCTTAGCATTGAGCCCCACCCCCAGAAATCCCTGTGTCCAGTGAAAACGGGACCAATGGGACTGGGGCTCGAACCCCGATCCCACTGCCCAGCCCAGGGCTCTGCGCCCTGCGCTTCTCACCTGAGTCTTTCACTGCTGCCCCCCTCAAAGCCAGATATACCGGAAACTGGGCCCAAAAGAGCACAAAGGTCTCCAGTTTGGCTGGACACAGAGCAGCCACGAGGGCCTCCCCTCACTCCCAGCAGCCCCCCAACCCCGGCTGACACTGCAGACCCCCGAGACCAGAGCCAGCCCCGCCGGCAGCTGTCTGTCCCTGTCCCTTCCGCCCAGGTCGGCGACCCTTACCCAGGTCAGTGCAGAGGGCAGCCAGAAGCAGGAACACCAGGAGCGGCCTCATCGCGATGTCTGCTGCAGGGGCCGTGGCGGGGCTGTGCGGGCGCCTTTATACGGCCGGCCGGCCAGACCCGGTAATTTAGCTGGAGACGAGCTTGGGAGAGCGGGGCCAGCCTGAACTCATGTGCCCAGGCTTTCCCTTTGCCCTGCCTCCGGGGCCCCAAGGGGCTCTCAGAAAGGTTACCTATGCCCCTCCCTGCCTGTCCCTGTGTCCTGGGCCTCGTTTCCTGTCCCTTGCTGTCTCTTGTCCCATGAGGCCCCAGGTTGGGCTGGGGAGGAAGGAGACACAGATACAGTGGTTTATGGGTGACAGCCCACTCTGGGGGCCTGGAGGACACAGCCTGCCCAGACCTCTTTCAAGTGGGCATCGCCACCGCCTCTGGGCCAGGGCAGGCAGGGAGGCCCCAGACCCGTTTAACGGAGGAAACCGAGGCTGGCTGTGGACCCAGTGTCTCGATTCCCCACGCGCACGCACCTCCTCGGAGCTGTCCTGGGGCAGGGACCGGCCTCTGAGGCCCAGCCCGAGGCAGTTCCCGGCTGCGCTGTGAGGGGCACATGGTTGGTTGGGGACGGCAGAACCGAGACCAGGGCCACGAGACCGCCGATGCGTCTGGAAGGCCGACACGGGCTGGCCCTGGACCCAGCTCGCAGGCCAGCAGGGAGGGGCCTGTTGGGCGCCTGGGGACAGGAGCATCTCCAGTTCCTGGCAGGGCCCTGCCTGGGCTCTCCGGAAGGGGAGCCCCTCACCGCACGGGCAGGCTGCTATCGCCACCTCGGGTGGCTCTGTGACCAGCCCCCACCTCACTGAACGCAGACCTGCTTCTCGCCCTGCCTCCCCCCCTGGCACCCAGGTAACCCCAGACCTCCGTGAGTGAGCGCACAGCCGTGGGAGGGGAAGAGAGAGCCTGGGGTCCTGGGCTCCCCCACCCAGGAAGGGAACAGTCTGCTGATCCCTACTCGGTGCCCGGCTGGGGGTGGGGGTGGGGCACCCACGTTTACGGCGGCCAGTCGGGTGACGACCATGGGCCCTGTGTCTGGCCTTGGTTCTACCAGGGCAAACGGCCTCTGTCCAGGGAACGCGCGGGGCGGGAGCGGGGGTGCCACCTTCTGAAGTGGGGTGAGGAGGGGAGACCCTCGAAGGCAGAGAAGGAGCTGATGGAAGGGACGAGGGCGAGACAAGCCCACGATGGGTCCCCCAAACTCTCACAGGCAAAGCGGCCTGGATCTTCCCTGGTGGGCACGGTGCTTCTCAAATTGTGGTCTACGAGTTTGGGGGTCTGCGAGAGCTTGTTTCCCCCAAATAGAGCGACCTGAGAGGCGCTGACCCCCGTGGCTCTCAAAGACCTTTCAGGGGCAAAAATTCTGCCGCCCTGTGGGGCCGGGCTGAGAGGGGCCCTGGCCTCTGGGGTCTCCCTCAGGAAGCGGGGGTGGCCATGGCTGAGGAACGCGGGGCCCAGCACCCAGGGGCTGGGGACAGGGCACCACCTAATCAGGCGTCTGCTGCTCCCTCTCCTACAAGCCACCCTCTCCAATTAACCCGACTCCGCCCCAGGCCACAATTAACCTGGTCCCCAGCCTGACACTGCACTCCACCCCCAGGTCTCCGAGAGGAGACACACAGGGCTCCCTGCCCCACAGCTGTGCAGGGCAGGGGAGGAAAGACTGCACCTCCAGCACGGACCCTGCTGGCCCAGAGGGGCCGTGTCCCGCCTTCAGCGAGAGCCCTCGGCCTCCGCTAGGAACCCCAAGAACCAGAGCCACATGCACCAGGCCCAGGTCCGATCCCCTGGCCTGCTTCTCCCTCCCTCTCTCCTGTGCTGAGGACGGGGAGCGGGGCCAGCATGCAAACTTGGGCCCTCGCTGTCCAGCGGGGACTGGAAACGGGGTGCTCCTGTGCCTGCATGCACCAAAGAGGACTCTGCACGCTGGCCCCAGTCACACTCCGAGCCCTGACCCGGTCAGAGCCTCGGCCGCAGGGAGCTGTTTGAGTCTCTGACCTGTGGAAGGCGAGGTCGCCGTGGGCACAGAGCACCTCACGAGGGGCCCCAGTGGCAGCTGGCGAGGTGGACAGGTGGGCCCCGCGACTGTCATGAGCAGGTGTGGTGTTCCGAGCCCTGCTGCCCCACGCCGGTCCCACCTCTGCCCTCCCTTCCCTCACGCCCAGGGTCCGGCCCCTGCCGCCTGGAGTTTCCTGCAGTGGGGAGACACCAGTTTCCCTGCAGCAGCCTGGGGGACCCCAGCCTCGGCGTGGGGTGTCTGAGTGAGCACACAGCAGAATGAGGCACTGCTTGCCCGGCGCGTCCCCGTCGGCCCCTCCCGAAGCCTCCCAGGCTCCCTCGGGAGGGACTGGGGAGGAGAAGAACAGGGGTCACTGTCCCAGGGGCCCACACGGCCAGCTGCTCCGGGTCCAGCCGTCCGCACAGCAAGGCGTGGGGCGGCCTGTGTTCCACAGCGTGGGCGGCTGGTATCTCCAGGACCGAGGAGGTGGCAGACTGGATCAACCGGGGTGTCCCAGCCACCGGCGCTCCGTAAGCCACGCCTGGGACGGCCCGGCCTGCGGTCCGCGCACGCTGGGGCAGAGCCAGGGCGGGCCCGACAGCATGCTGCCCGGAGCAGGGGCGCTGGAGCTGGGCCAGGACGGTGAGCAGCCGCTCGCCAGCCGGAGCGGCCCTGGCGAGCAGGCCAGCCGCCTCTGGGGACGTCTGCGCGGCAGCAGCTCCCTCTCTGGCGAGGGCACCCCGAGTTCTGTTCCGCGACCCGGTGCATGCGCCCACGGAAGGGGGTTCTGGGGCGACAGCTGTGCAGGCCTTGGGCTCTGCACCTGCTTCCCACAGTCCCAGGCAGCGGAGGAGACCTACTCGGAAGTCTTGCAGGCTCAGGGGACAGGAGCACTTGGCTCTCACGCCCGGCTGTGCCATTCCCCGCCCCCCCCCCCCGCCGCAGTGAGGCCTTGGGCAAGCTTCCCGCTTTGCTCCCGTCATCTCTACCTCGGGGGGCCCCGTGGCCACTGTGGAAGGCACTTACGCAGATCCAACGTGATGACGCAGCGGACAGCGTCACTGCCCACACGGACCCTGGCCTGGCCCCTGGTGCCCGTGCCCGGCTCCCAGCACGGCAGTGCACTTCGGGCCTGGGCCCTGCGCCCCTACCTGGCAAGAAAGGCCAGGGATGCTGGGAAACAAACACCCCCTCAGTCCCTGAGGTACCAGTGACAGCGGGGGGCGGGGGCCGCACCCCCAGCCCCTCGCCAGGTGGACAGGTCTGTGGCGGGGGTTCTACGTGGGCTCCAAGAGACTCCCCCGAGGCAGCCTGTGGCCTGCAGCGTAGCCGTCTGGAAAAGGCCTTGCCTTCCCGTGTCCCGAGAGGCGTCCCTTCGCCTGCTGAATCTGCTGTCCACCCTCGCCCCAGGGTCTGCTCCTGAGCAGCTCGGACTCGGCTTCCTCACCCTCGGTGCGCAGACCACCACCGACTGGCAACAGGAGCAGCGACCATGAGGGTGACCCGGTCACGAGGCCTCCGGGGAGGATGCAGACCCTGAGCAGACCAGACCTCTACCTGCATGTGGCCTAGAAGCCAGACCACCGCACTCTGAGCCGGCCCGGGCTGCCCCCGAGGGGAAGCTGAGTCCAGCGCGTTCCCACCATGGGCAGCTTGTCTCTGGAAGTAGCTGTGGGGTGGGGGTGTGGGACATTACGGCACCCGGGGCCATGGCCTGGCTCTGCAGCTTCTTAGCCGGCGGACCACTGGGGGACACTGAGTGGGAGGCAGGGACTTTAATCTGTTCGCCTTTGAAGGTATTTTTGCTTCGCATCAGGTCGGTGGTCTGAGCGGGTCGTGGCGGCCCGTCCGGGTCTCGCTCCCTCCTTCCGGGGCGGGGGTCAGGCTTCTTAGTGCCCCTGTAAGCACTGTGGCCGTTTGGCTACTCTGAAGGTTTCTTTCCCTTCATCCTTGGTGCCTGGCAGGCTGACTATGACGTGCCTAGTAGGACTTTTGTCATCCTGCTTCAATTTCTTAAAGACTTTCTTTCATGGATCGGTGGATTCGGAACATCGTTAGCACCTGGATCTTGCGACGTGGTGCCCACCCCACTTCTCTCTCTTCCTCTTGGTGGATCCACACGTTGTCGTTCGCTACTGCTGCCTGCCTGCCCGAAAGCTCCCGACAGAACGCACTGCCATGGTCACCCACGTGCCTGTGGGGAGCCAGGCTCCCGCTGGGCAGCTCCGCTTCTCACTGCAGATCTTGGGCCAGCTGGGATGGCTCTGCCACACGTGGGCCTCGGCTCCTCCTGCTAGAGCGGACGAGTGCGCATCTGCTCAGGTCGACGGCTGAGGCAGGAGGGGGTAACCCCAGCCGCGCACGCGCACGCCCCGTCTCGGCTGTGTCACGTCTGCTCACACCTCGCCGCCCGCCGCGAGTCACGTGACGGGGCCCAAAGCCAAGGTCAGGGAAACGCAGCCGGCCTCGGCTGGCGGGCCTGCCACGCGGCACGGCCGCTGGTGCTGCAGGGGTGGCGAAGCGGCCGCGGCGAGGGTCGCGTCCGCACGCAGCACGTCCGGCCGCCTGCCGCGTCCCGGGGCCCAGGCCCACACCGCGTCTCCATCCTCGCGAGAACGGCGCCGTCTCGAGCCCGAGTTCCACCTCCTGGTCCTGTTCCCTGAAACCCCTCTCATCTGCTGTTAAGTCAGCTCTGGGTCCTTTCCACGTGTCTTTGAGCTGTATTTCACTCATTTCTGCCCTTCATAATTTTCTCATGACTGATTTTCATTTATTCTTATCCCTAATTCTATTATAAGCATTTAAATTTGTAAATGTTTAGCGGTTTCCCCCTAGATGCTGCTCTAGCTTTATCCTGAAGTTATTTTTTTGTTTGTTTCCTTAGTTTTGTTGGTTTTCTGACTTTTGTTACCTGTTTGATTTCTAGTGCTTTAAATTTTCGTCATGATGTCTTGTTTCTGAGAGCAATGCCTATGCCTAGTCTGTGATTGTAGGGTCTGATACACGTGCATTAGATCAAATTGTTAGTTGTGCTGTTGATGTTCTTACTAAACTTTTGGCTTCCGGTCTGTCCATTATCAGGAGGGTGCGTGTCAGTATTCCCGTTTCTGATTTGGTCAGTCTTTCCTGTGGTCGTGATACTTTTAACTTTATTCATTTTGAAGCACTTGTGTTAGTTACACGTTGAGTTTTCAACTATTAAAAAAAGATTTTCTCTTGGTGAGTTGAACATTTAGTCATTTCTGCTGTTTAGAGATTTTTGCCTTAATCAATGTATGTAAAATTAACAGTATAAGTCCACCATATCTTCTTCCATCTCTTATGATTAATTTTTCAGTGGCCTGATGTTCTGAGTGTGTCTTTTTCTACAGTGACCCAAAAAATTCCATCCGGTAATCTGTCTTTGAGCTGTTGACATTTCTTATTGTGGTTGCTGGGACGTGCAGATGAACTTCTATCATCAATTATTTGGTGTTTCTATTTCTTGTATCCACTTTCACTCAATTAGTGACTTTTTCCTGTGTATACGTGGAAGGGAAAAACCCATTTCCATTATTTTGGCATTGACGTGACGTCTAAATTCTATCATATCACCCACCTCTTCGCTAACTGCATAAAAACCGGAGAACGCACCCCCTTGCTGAACTGCCGCCTCGCACCCTTCTGTACCCTTTTCTGTATCTTGTTTTCCTTAACAGCCCCCCAAGGAGGAGCTGTTGTGACTGAGCTCGTCAGTGCCTGTTCTGATGGAGCCCGTCGCAGTCAGCCGGGGGTGCAGAGACGACAGACGGTTCTCACTTCTGGAGAAGTCCAGTCCAGGACCCAGGTGTGGCGAAGTCCACGTCTGGTGAGGGAGAGGCTGTTCCTGGCTGGCAGATGGCCACCTTCTCCCTGTGTCCTCTATGGCAGACAGGGGGAGCTCTCTGGGCTTTCATCTCACACTACCACTAATTCTTTCCAGTCAGACACCCTCGTGACCTCGTTGAACCTTGACCCAGTTTCTATGTGCTTTCTTCTTTTTCCTCTCCCTCTCTTTTTATTTTGCCTTTAAAATGTTCACATTAGCTTGGTGTACAGTTGGAGAGTATGAAAAGTATTTTCCATGCAGTAGTTCTGAGTGTGCGTAACAGGAGGGTTTTAGCCGTTAAGTGAGCGCGTGGCCGAGGACGTGTGTGTCCCTTCCTGCAGTTCTCCACTCTCGCCACATGGCGGAGCCCTCTGCTCTCGTCCCCCGATTCCCTGGGACTCCTCGCACTACCAGGATTTAAACGTCTCCCCTTCACGGCATTGCGAGTGCCTTCATCACATCACCAGAGCCCCCCAGACCCCATGGGAGATCCCCACCTTCTCTCCCTCACTTCACGGCACCCTGCTCTGGGCACACCGTTCTCCGGGGAGGCCCCAGCCCGGGCTGCCGTGAACGCACCCGCACGGTTGATCTCCTGCTGCTCTGGCTCCTGGCGACCGTGCCCACGTGGGCCTGGCCGAGCCTCCCCGGTGCTCCCCAAAGCCCAGCCGCAGGATGTGAGGCAGGGTGCGAGGGAACACGGCCCCAGGGACGGGCACAAAGCGAAGCCTACTCTTAAGAAAGGACGTGCACGCAGCAGGCGTCCGACAGACGTGGCCGTCACTCCTCTCCTGGGGACGCTGCCAAACGCACAGGGGACCAACCTAGCCTGTGTCTCCGAGAAGCTCAGGCCTCTGGTTGCGAGAATTCAGATGTGACAGAGACCACGCTCCACCATGCTCAGAAATGACGCCAAAACCGCACTCTGCCAGCCCCCCTGTATCCTTGGGTCTCTGAGACGTTCCGCAAGGTTCCCAGGTGCCCCACCCAGCAGCCTCCATGCATCAGAGCAGGTGGGGGCTGGCCCCGGGGTGAGGACGGAGGGGGCAGAGGTGCGCAGTGGCCAGGGCTGCCCCGTGCGCCCCTACACCAGGCCCCTACCACAGGCGAATAAGCCCCGGGTTTGTGACCTTGAGTCTGCCTTTTCCACTCTCTGTGTGGCTGCATCTCAACTCAAGGAGAAACACACTGCCCAGCGGCCGCTGCCCCAGGCCAAGGTCCCGATGTGGGACCCGCGCGGGAGCATTTGCAACTCCACACCTGTGCCCTTGGCGGGCGAAGCAGTCATGTGGTCAAGAAGATTCTTTCTCTTCTGTCCCCTGGATTCTGGCGGAAGGGCAAAGGGAGATCGGCCTTGGGTTCCCATCACAACAGCAGTGACCTCAGTGGACGTCTACCACCCCACACCGAGGAGCCCTGCACACTGAGTTCATTCTGTCTCCTCCACTCACCCTGGGTCCCCAAGGCCTGGAGCCCCTGAACACTACCCTTCACGGGTGGTGCTCCGCTCCCCAGCACCCCGCATCCTGCAGCTCTAGAGGGCGACAAGGAGCAGCAGCAGAGTGGCAGGAGGGATCGATGACAAATGGTCACATGGTCACGGGGCTTGACTCCAGAGACGCGTGAACAGCAGTGCTGGCGGGAGCGGGGGCCCACTCGGAATGCGCACGGTGGCCACAGCCACGGGCTGCGGTCCCACCCTGGATTCAAGGCCCCTTCCAAGTGAGGCCACGCATCAAGCAGTGCAGAACGCATTTAATGCCACGGCTTCCCACTGTCCGCGGTGCGTGTCCACGTCCGTGCAACGCCGGAGGGCCAGCCCGGGGCCCGCCCCGCGGCTCAGCACGGTCTGAGGGCCACCGACATGGAGGCGAGTGACAGGAGCAGCACCAGCCCAGCACAGCCGCCGCGCACGTCACCGGCTCCCCTGTAGTCCAGCTCCGTGTCGTTGATGAACGGCGAGTGGATGTTGCACAGGCTCGTCTGGCAGCACATGGCGAACAGGAAGGGCGTGGGCTTCACGAGCACGAACGGCTTGCTCACCACCGCGTGGGCAGGGATGACGGGGCAGGACTTCGTGCACTGCCGGCTGACGTAGATGTAACGCACGAGGACCCCTGGCGGGAGACGCAGACGCACAGAGCGAGGGTCGCGTGACCCGAGCACAGCCACGCCAGGGCTCCGGGCCCTGGCCCGCCCCCGCCCAGAAGCCCACGCCGCAGGGCGGCACCTGGGAGAGTCAGCAGCCATCGCCACAAAGGAAGAGGGCCCGGCCCACGTCCTCCTGGCCACTGCTAGGGGCGTCTGCTGCGCGTGCAGAGGACAGCAGTGGCCCCAGCCCTGGGCGGGTGCACGGGGCACCTAGCCTGGGGTCTCCCTCCGGGTGCAAACAGGCCACCTAGGCCTCAACGTCTCAGACAAGGGCTACTCAGGGCTCCGGGGTCATGGGCAGACACAGGGGAGATGGAGACCCCCGCCGTGCTGGCCACCGCCCAGGGCTTGGAGCTGGCCTCAGTGAGCCCTGCCCACTGGGTGTCAGAGCCTGGGTGTCAGAGCTGTGACCGGGAGCCTCCCACACAGGCACGGCTCAGTGATGGACCATGGCCGGGCTTATGACTTCACCTCGCCTCGTGTTTCCTGGTGCAAATCACGTTTCTGCACCAAGTTCTAAGGTTCACGTGAGGTTAAAATGGAGCTCCAGCTTCGATGCAGCACCCCACGTTTCCTAGAACGTGGGAGGCCCCCCGAAACTGCTGAAGAACAGAATCTGAGTTCCCCAGCCCTGAAGGGGCAAAGTGGGGAGCGATGCCAGGCCTTCCAGAGTTCGAGTGAATTGCAGAGGGCAGGCAGGGATCGGCAGACGTTTTAAACACACGCACGCCCCTAGTTACCTCCGTCCTCTGTAAAAGCCACTGTCAACAGACGTCTGAAATCTCTACAACCATGCTTTCTCATTTAGAAGTAAATGGAAAGAAAGCTCGGTCCTTTCCTCCCCACACCCCGTTTCACCTTGACCGACAGGTGCCATGTGTCGCCACTCCGGGCACCATCCTCACCACCCGGGCACCCGCGGGCACGCCCCGCTCCTCAGGACTCCCTCCTGCCAGTTAAGACGAAGGATCCTTCGCACGGTAATTACTCTCTCCGCCCAAACTGAGACAGATCCTCCTTCTGCAGCATTTTCTATGGCCCCGCCTCTGGAGCCCAGTGTCACCTAAGGTACAGTCGGCCCTCACGCCACTTGGGTTTTGGGGGGGCAGAGCCGCCTGGCAATGCACACCCCGCTGTCGTGACCGGCGCCCCACACGCGATTTCCCAGCACGGAGCCCGGCTGCACGGACGGGTCTGAGCTGCGCAGCTCAGCTGGAAACCTGCCCAAGTGCCCCTCGCCCTGCAAGCGGGCTGTCTGAGGGCCAGCTCAACACTCACGCACGGCCGCAGTGACACAGTAGACGTCCTCTCTGTCACAGGTGACTGGATTAAAGCAATTGAAGTTGTTGAACTCTTCACAAACATGGCACTGTATTTGACCTGAAAAAGAAACGAGAAAGACAGAGGCGTGCTGCAGCACCCCAGTCCTGCCGGGGGGTGCCGCCGGAGTCCCCTCCCCTCCTTCAAGGGGGCACCAAAGCAGTGGGTCCCCGCTGCCCCATCCCGAGGCCTCTGTCTTCTCTCCTGAGCATCCCTCAGGCACCCGCACCAAGATACGCAGACACACCAGCGCATCTCGCGCACACACGCACGCGCACATGCGCGCACACAGCCCTGGCGCCTCGCTCTCTGCTGCTCTAGGAAGAAAAGCTCCAGACCTTTGTGTCTGCTCCGTGTGCCCTCTGCCCTTGCTGGCCCACCGCACCTCCTCCAGCTGCCAGCTCCCCGCTTCTGGAGCCCAGGCCCCACGTCCTCACTCCTGCACAGCCACCTCCCGTCTCTGCCAGGACAGGGGGTGCTCCCGAGAACGACTGCCTAGCCCTGGCAGCTCTGCTGCTCTCAGACACAGCGTGCAAGACCCAGCCAGGACACAGCCAGGCTGGGGAACAGCCTGATGTCTCCCAGGAGGACAGGGCTGCTGCGGGGGGAGCAGGCTGCTGGGGAGCACACCGGGGTTCCAGCTCCGCTGCCTGCCCTTGGGGTGGGGCTCCTCAGATCGAGAGGACCCCCACTAGGCGTCCAGGGCAGCTGGCCACGCTCCCGAGGCCGCCTTGCTCCCTCATCCCTGGGTCCTGCAGCTGCCCAGACCCCCGAAGCCATGGCAGTATCCAAGCACAAGTGGCCGCGAAGTCCACACAGGCATGCCAGCCGCCTCCTGCCCCCAGCCCAGCAGCCCGTGGAGCCTGGACTCACCTTGCTTTCCAGTCACAGTGACGTTCGTGTCCCCCTGTGTCAGGCCCATGACCAGGAGCAAAGCAAGAAGGAGCATCATTTCCAGTGGTGCCAGGCGCTAGACACAAGGAGCAAAGCCACTTGATTATCTCTGTGGCTCCAAGATCACACCCAGTGCCCGCACGTCCACCACCACTCCAAGCCCTTCGCCCCTGGGCACCAGGGCAGCCCACCTGCTCTGCAGCCACAGCCCGAGCCAGGTGTGCCCTGTTGATGCAAGGCGGCCTCTCACCACTCCCAAAGCTCTCCCCCCAAGCCCCGACTCTGCGCATGCTCATCCACCTGCACAGGGGCCCGCCCCCTACCCCTCCCGGATGGCCGCGCCAGGTTGCTCTCCCCACTGCCTGGAGCGCCTGCTCCCCCGAGAGCCTCCAACGGGCCCTGCGATCAGGGCCCGCCTCCCTGCTGCCCCTTCCCGGCCTCCCTGCGGGCCCACCAGCCAGGTCGCGCCGCAGTGCGCCCTGACCTAGCGCCCGGGGAGGCACGCGCGCCAGCGGCTCCTGGGGGCCGCGGCTGCTCTTTGCTGGCCAGGCCCCTCGGGCGCTGTAGCACGGCTCCCTCGTGGGAGGTCCTAGGCCCCTCGGGGATGCTCCCCATTCGCACCCCCTTTTCCTTGCTGTCTGGCGTCAGGAGGGTTGGTCTACGAGGGCAAGGCAGGTGGGATTTGGTGGCGGCGGGACCCTCTCACGACCCCCAGGCGCAGGTCAGTGCGGCCACCGTCCTCCTGGTTCTCCCCGACAGGGCCCGAAGGAGCGGACCTAGGCCCTGTCCTTCATCTGCCTTCTTCCCTGAGGGGCCGGACCGCATGGGAGGGAAGCCGAACTTTCTAGAAGGAGTGCGCAGCCTGACCAGAGAGGGGCTCCAGACCCGCTGGAGACCCCTCCCAATCAGGGCGCCTCCTGCTGCGTCCCTTCGGGTCCCACCCTGAAGGTACCCCAAATGCACCTGTGATGGTTGTGCTCCCAAACTGTCACTGTGTCGGCGTCCTCCAGGCTCTGCCGGCGCGGAAGTTCCAGAAGATCTGGGCACTTGGAGAACTGTGGGCAGTTGAAGCCGAAGGTCGCAGACGTCTGAGCGCTGAGCCAGCGCAGGTTGGGGCGAAGAGGGTTGGCCGGAAACTTCCACAGGCTCAGGCCAATCACCGCGTGGGCGGGCGGCTGCGAGGGTTCCAGAAGGTTCCGGAACTCTGGGCGCACCACGGACGGAGTAGAGAGGAAGTTTCCCGAATGTCCGGGCACCGAAGGGCGGGGCAGGGTAGACTTTCTAGAAGGTTTAGGCACTGAGAGGAGTGGGTGGGAGCAGAGAGGAAGGTTCCAGAAGGGCCGGGCACTGAGGGGAGGGATCGCGAGGAACGGCCGCGCTGAAGGCTCTAGCGAGTCCGGGCACTGACGCTCGGGGGAAGAGAAAGCGAGCGGAGCGGAAGGCCTCGGAAGGTCTGGGCACTGGCGTGGGGGGCGCGGAAGGTTCCAGAAACGGCGCCGAGGGCGTGGGGCGGGGCGGGTGGAGCGGAAGGTCTGTGCACTGAGGCTGCTGGGAAGGAGGCGACGACCAGAGCACGAAATTACAAAGGGTCTGCGGAATCACGGGGCGGGCACACGGAAAGTTCCAGAAGGTCTGGGCGCATCACGGAGTGAGCGGCGACGCAGTTTCCGGACGGTCTGGGCAGTGAACTTGAGGGGGTGGGGCGCGGGCAGCAGAAACTTCCAGAAGCTCTGGGCACTGACGGAACGGGGGGAGGGGGCGGGGGGCGGCGCGGAAGGTTCCAGAAGGTTTGGGCGCTGTGATGGTTGTGTGTGGGTTCAGAGGGTCTGGGAACTGGGCGGAGGGAGGGGCGCTGAGAAGGAAAGTTCCAGAAGGTCTGGGCACCGAGGGGTGGGGGGAGACTAGGAAACAAGGATCCAGATCCAGAGGGGCGGAGCTGTGGTTGCGGCCCTGCGCCTCCCGGTACCGGAGGCTCCTGGGGCGGCCCCTCGACAGACGCCCGTGCAGGGGTCCCGGGTCCCGCCGGCGCCCCAGCCTTACGGACGCGGCCGGGCCTCCGACTTCCGACCACGGGTCCCGGACCCCGGGGCACACGGCGACCCCCCCCCACACCGCCCCGATCCCGGGGCACACGGTGACCACCCCCACCACCACCCCGGGCCTGCGGCACACGGTGACCCGGTGCGCGCGCCATTTGTCCGGCCAGGGTCCTGGGGACCTGAGGGCAAGCTCCGTTTCGTCTCGTTTTTATCATCGCTGTGCCCCAACCGTGTCTCCTGACGGCCGTGCGGGCCCTGGTGTTGGGAAGCGGGCCAGGGGAGCTGTCCCGTGTCCTGAGACGTTTGTCGCGGAATGCCTCTGCGGCCAGCGGAGGAGGGGAGGGGATCAGCTTGAGTTCCACGGGTCCCTTCGGGCGAGAAAACGCCAACGCTCTGTCTCCTGCGGCCCTTTTGTCTTGTCCTCGGCCCTGGTTGGTGCTAACCGGGTTCCTCCACCTTCCTGTCCTGTTAGCTCTGCCTGGGGCTCTTGGGGTGGTATCTTTTGCGTCTAAATGTGTCACACACTCGGTATTTTGGGGTGGCGTCTGGGCTGACCAGGCGGCCAGCTACCTTTGGGGCGTCTCCGTTTCCTTCTGGGTTTGGGGGAAGCAGGACAGGGTTCCCCCTGCTGCAGCGAGGAGTGCTTTTTCTGTTCCTGCTGGTGTGTGCGATAGGACCGGCCATGGTTGCCCTTTTGCCCTCTGGCTACCGTTGGGATTTTCACTCCCTAAGAGTCCTCTTCCGAGGTCCCCAGGTCTTCCTGGTGTGCGTCCTTCAGGCCCACTGCGCGGGACTCCGCAGGTGGCAGGCCGAGGGCCCGCACTCGTCTTGGACATGTTCTCGTCTGCCTTTGTCTCTTCAAGGACTTGCTGTCCGTTTTTCTGTCTTTGCCTCAGATCAGGCCGCCTGGGAACTAAGTGTCCGACAGTCCAAGAGTCCCGTCCCTTTGCTCCATGCATCCCCTCCCTGTCCTCTCCCTGCTGCCAGTCCGGGTACTTTCTGTAGCCCTGTCCTCAGCTCTTCCGTGGGTCTCCTTCGCTGAGTCCGTGAGCGAGGCTTTGGGACAAGGCTGGCTCCCAGGCCCTGCCCAGAGTTGGGGGGAGGGACCTGCAGGCGGGAAGGGAGCTGACAGCCACCACTGGGGGTGCGGGGAGGCCAGAGGCCCTGCGGAAGGAGCCCCGCCCTGCTGACACGTGCCCAGCTCCCCCCACAGGTCATGCTCCTGCGCAATATGCTGCTCCTCTGGGCCTTGCTTCTAGTCACGGGGTTGACCATGGCGGAGAACCAGACAGCTGATCAAGGAAGGCGTTGTGAGTATCGTCCCCCTCGCTGTCCGTCAGGGATGAGCATTGCCTGAGTGTCCCGGGGTCGTTGGAAGGGCATGAGTGCATTTGCCAGCGTCTGAGCCAGTGGAGCGCTCCATGTTCAGTGCGGGTGTGGGGCACAAGGCGGGTTTAGAGAGTGTGCCCAAACAAGGGGAGCGTCACGGGGAGGAGGCTGCCCCAAGGCAGCGAGCCTGCACACCCGACAGGGGTCTCTAGCTGTGGCCCTTACCTAGCCAGGGCAGGCAGGAGTGGCTGAGGCCAGGGAGGTTGGGCAGGTGCCGGCCTCCAATGACATCAGGCCACTTGCCTGGTGGTCCCTGTCCACAGAACACAGGGCTCCCTCTCCTGGCTGCCTTGTGTGCATGTGCCCTAGAGATGTCCCCTAAGGACATCCCCTAGAGACTGCCTCTGGGAGCAGGGAAAGCTCCTGCTGGACTTGGCTTCTGCCCTGGGAGCTGGTCCTGCCCAGAGTCAGGGCCCGAGGAAGGCCGAGCTGTGCAGTCCTCGGGGAGTCCGTGGGGGCAGGGCAAGGGCGCGGTGTGCTGGGCACAGGGCAGAGGCCGCTCGTGTGAGTGGGCACCTGGTGCGGCTTTTTATTTAGGGACCTACAACATGAGGTGCTTCGAGTGCCAGACCATCAACGACTTCAACTGCCCGACGATGAGGACGTGCGTCTACGAAGTTCGACGCTGCATGATAATCTCCATGCGTAAGTCCCTGCCTGTCTGTTTTACAGCTTTTGGTGAGTCGCCTGCCTGAGCCGTTTCAGGGGCCGGGGCCAGGGTCTGTTTTTGTCTCTGCACCCAGCCCATGACCATTGGCCTGTCCTGTTCCATCCCGAGAGCGTTGTCAGACACTCATCTCAGCCCGGGAAAGGACAGTGTTCTCCGCACGGTCCTCTGCGACGTGAGGTGGCCTGTTGGTAGACAGTCTGCAGTGTCTCTAGGGGGTGGGAGCATTGCTGCACCTCAAGGGCTCACCCCATGTCAGGCCCTGGGCGTCTGTGCAGACACCCCAGTGCAGCCTGGTGACTCTTCGTTGCATCTCGACTCTGGTTGTCTGGGAAGAGCTTCCAGCTAAGCAGGCCCAGGAAGAGGACGCACCATGGACTCCTTGGGACAGTTCTTACCAAACACGGACAGCAAGGCCAAGTGCGGGGTCAGGGGAGAACCTGGTCCTTCAAGGTGCTTTTGGCTCTTATGCAGAGACACTCGTCACCTGAGAAAATTGTTCCTCTTGCCAGGGCCGTCTCTGGAAGAACGTGTGTGGCTGAGGCCCGTGCGTCTGTAATTAACCCGGAGGCTGCAGCCAGCATCGGGCCTGACAGGGAGCCTGGTCTGGGGTCTGCTCGGGGCCTGTCTGCGAGCCTCTGCTCTCCTGTGTTTGTGAGTTCTTTGCCACTCCACGTGCCAATTAGTGTTCAAAGTCCCCTGCAAAACGACCCTCTGAATGCCACATCTTCCCCCTACCAGCTGCCATGACCCTGCGGGTATCTGCTAGTTCGGGACACAGGCAGGAACTAAGGAACGTGTGCTTCGTCCTCACAGTGGCCACCTGTTTTCGTGTGGTTCCCAGCCAGTTGACATCCAGTGTCATGCCCAGACCAGCCCTGTGGTTCTTACTGTGACTGCAGGACGCCCTTCAGCGGTCAGCCTCAGGAGGCATGAGCAACGAGGCTTGTTGCTGACAAGTCCTGGAAACTCCAGGGCAGGCCTGGGGCACAGCGAAGAGGTCACGGCCATGACTAGGGCGAGCTTGGGCCTGGGGTTCTGCTTTCATTGGGGTTGAGGGTAGGGACTTAAGGTTTTGAGAGTTCATTCTTCATTGGTAAATTTAAAACATGAGATTGGCGATATTTCTATTTATGACAACACGGACAGGTCTTCATTTTGCTTAGTGAAATAGGTCAAGTAGAAAAAGTCAAGAACCACATGTGCTTTCACTCATGGGGTATAAAAACTGAAAGGAACAAATAAAACCAATAGGGAAACAAAAACTTACAGAGGCAGACAAGAGTTTAGTGGTGACCAGAGGCAAAGGGGGAAGGGGGAGGTAGATAAGGGTAAAGGGGGGTCAAATAAATGGTGACAGAAGGAGATTCGACGTTAGGTGGTGAATATGTAATGCAATATTCAGTTAGCATGTTACTGAATTACTGAATGTATATAATTTTATTAACTAATGTCACCCCAGTGAATTTAATAAATGGAAAAAAAATTTAAAGGGAGGGGAAGAACCAAATAGACCCAAATGGTCAGTTATGGAAACCAAGATCTCTCAAACAAAGGCGCGGGGTGGGGGCGGGGGGCGCTCCGTCTGGTCCGGCGGCTGGCAGCTCGTGCTGTGTTTATTGGAGCGAGCCCCCTGGCAGCACTGGCCTCTCTGAAGTCGGCCCTTGGAAGTCAAACTTAAGTCAGGCCCTTGCATTGCAAAACGGAAGATGGACTTTCAGGGCGGCACTGTCGTGCCCGTGTCACTCGTGAAAGGGGCTGGGAACCGTGTTCCCCAGAATCGCATTGCTGTAGGGCTCTAGGTTCTACTTGGCCGAGAGCACTTGTGTGAGATTCGCAAGGCAGAGGCGAAGCAGGGCCTGTCACTCTTGAAAGTCGTGGTGTTTGACACAGTCACAGTGGACGACAGCGGGGGACCCCGCCTGTTCACGCTCTTAGGCTTCAGGCCGTCCCGTCATCTCTCGATTCTTTTCAACCTAAGGCATAGCTCAAGCCCCCAGCAGGTGCGTGGCTATTGGTCTGCACAGGCAGCGGGTGCTCTGAGGACGCACATGAGACATGTCTTCAGGAGTCCCCTCCGTGCAGGCCGGCATGGGGGACAGAGGCATGTGGCTTGGATGTTTTCCTGCGTAGCTTGGCTCTTCCACCCTGGCTCTGCCTCCAGTGGACCTGGCTCTGGACCACCCCTCTGCTCATCAGCCTCCCCTGATAGCCCCCGTTTCTCAGCCTTCCCCCACAGTCATGGGAGCTGAACACAACTTATCTCCATAGAGCTTCAGGGTTTGGTTTTCCTGGATGACCAGGATGGGTACAGGAGCAAAGAATCTCCGAGAGCATTTGGGGCACTGGAGAGTGCAGGATGCTCGAGCAGTTCCCCTCAGGACCCTTGCTGATTCCTGGGACTAGACGAGGTAGTAAGCAAAACCCTCTGTGGGAACTTGGAGTGTCAGAGACTGAGCGTCCACCCTCACTCAGACTCAGCGAGGTGCTGGTGGACAGACGAACACACATCCTGTGCGACAGAACTGATGCCCTAGAAATAGCCCCCGACAAAGACGCCCAAGCAACTCGGACAAAGATGCAGAAACGATGGACGAGGAATAGCTGCTTCAGCATCTTCAGCCAGGGGTGAACCTCAATCTAAGCCTCACACTTGTGTTGAAAACTGACAGATAAATCATGGACTTAAGTGTACAAGGTAAAACTCTAAAACGTTTGGAAAAAGAAAATGCCTAGGAGAAAATCTTTGGTATTTAAGGCTAGACAAGGAGCTGTTAGACTCAATGTGGAAGCGTGACCAAGAGAAAGAAAATTGATGACTCTGGACCTCCCCCAACTGTATGTGTTTTTCTATTTGAAAGACCCTGTTCAGAGCATTAAGAAAAACAGAACAAAACCCAACTACAGATTAGGAGAAAGTACATGCAAACCACATACCCAACAAAAGACCAGTATCTCAAGTCCATACAGGGCTCCCAAAATTCACCAGTAAAAATGTGGCAGTCTCCCTAGAAAATGCGCAATGACACAATGAGGTTTGACCGAAGTGGAGTCACATGTGGCACGTAAGCACGTCAGTAGATTTTCAGCATCTTTATCCATAAGGGAAATTCAAACTAAAACAGCAGTTAGCTATTAGGACTCGGAGTGGCCAAGTGAAACATAGTGACCACGTCGGATAATGGCCAGGATGCCAAGAAACCAGGTTGTCCACACGTTGCCAGTGATGGGGAAGTGGTGCAGCCTGTGTGGAAACAGACTGGCAGTTTCTTTAAAAACTTACCGTGCACCTACTGTAAATCCCCAAAATTGCACCTCTGAGGATTTTTCCCAGAGAAATGATAACTTAGGACCACACGGAAACATGCACATAAGTGTCTTCAGCCACTCACTCTGGTGAGACGCCGAACCCGGAGGCCGGGCAGGGGCGTGGGCAGCGCTGCGAGCGCCTCCTGACCAAGCATCCCGGGAACTCGGCCGAGTGGAAGAAGGCAGCCTCCAAAGTTTCCTTTTAGGGAACATTCTAGAGGTGGCAGACTTACAGAAATGCCCAGCAAGTTCGTTCTGCGGGGCCGGTCGGGGTCGGGGTGGAAGGGGCTAGGGCGTCCCCAGCGGGGGTTTTGGAGGTGATGGAACGTGCTCTCCTCACGGTTTGGAATGGTCATCACCCGCTTAGCTGTGACATTGCGTGGAAGCTTTGCAAGATGTTACCGTGACGTTACCTGTAACCTGAGTCACACGGCGTCCCCGACTTTCTCGACAGCAGGGCCCGGTGCCCCCATGAGAACCTAAGGCCTAATGGTCTGACCTGGGCCGCGGCGGTGACACTGGCGCCGGGAGCGGCAGCAGCTGCAGATGAAGCCGGGGCGCGTGCGACAAGTTCTTCCCGAAGGTTAAATGCTCACGGAAGCACCAAGGGCGAGGAATGGCGAAGGGACCTTGAGGAAGAAGGACGCGGGCGGAGGCCCTGCGCGCCTGGCGCCCGGAGCGTTTGTGTGGCTTCCTTCAGATGGCGTGGCGTTGGCGTCAGGATGGAAAATGGGCCATCGGGAGAAAAGAGACCTCAGACAGAGCCGCGGCCTCCCCGTCATGCGAGGCGGGTCGCACTGGTGCGCGCCAGCCGGCAGCGGGTGGCAGGGGTGGCGCCGTGCGCTAGCAGCAGATCCCGGCGGCTTGTCGATCTCGGGGTAAAGGCGAACAGTGAAGCCCGTTTTCGAGGAAAATGTAGACGAACATGACCTTTGGATAATTAAGAATTTTTAAAAAACAACAAAACAGTGCCAGTCACATCAGAAAACCTTGATAAACAAGGTTGCGTAATCGCGCGCAGCGCTGTGCCTGAGATCCTCGCCCGAAGCTGCGGCCCGGCCGGCGCGCGCCTTCCTGGGGACCGGAGAGGCGGCGCCCGGTGGAGAGTAACAAGACGCCTGAGGGCGGTTCCCCAGGGAGTGATGTCCACGAGGGTCGGAAACGAGGGCCGATTGGCGTCACTCTTCTTGGCCGAAATGCAGCTGAAGACCCCAACACAATAACAACAAAAGGATGACGTACCTCGAAAAGGACCACGCGGCGCGCGGCAGGGTGTGGCAGTGCGCACGGCCGGCCCCAGCGTAGCACGAGCCTCAGAGACTCCGCCTCGGCACTTTTTGGGGGACACCTAGGGAGACGGGCACTCGGCCTCGCTCGGGACAAGGACAGGAATAGCCACTGGCACGCAGGGGGCAGGGGGTAGATGAGACCAGAAACAACCTTAACGTCCCTCAGCGACCAGCGGTCCCATGCTCCTCAGCGGCGGGGCGCGGGGCGCGGAGAACGGCCAGACGCGAAGGCCGCGTCGGAGCCCGGCTCCATCTCCACGGAGGTCGGGGAGAGGCAGAGCGACGCGCAGGCCTGGACGTCCAGGCACTTCCTGTCTTTGGCCTTGAGGCGTCAGGCCCCGACTGGAGGGGCGGACGCGGGACTCGGGGGTTCCGTGTGGCGGTGTTACCTGAGCCGGATGCGGCTGCGGGGACAGGCGCAGCACAGGAAAGGCCGTGACGCTGCTGACTGACGATCCGAGCTCCCGCGTGGAGCGCGGGGCTTTGCAAACCCTTTACGTGGGAAACGGTTAGGCGCGTGGCAAGGGCTCGGTATCGGCCTTTGCGGGTGTTGAGGCGAACCCAGAGCCACGGACGGGCGACGCCACCGTGGTGGGTTCCAGGGGAGAGCGCCTGGGTGAGCCCCGTGGGGCCGCAAGGGGAGTGGCACTCGTGCATGGAGCCCAGGCGTTCTAGGAGGCGGAGCCTGGGTCAGGCGTCACTGGTGGGCGAGGCCGTGGGGCTGGCTCACCAGTGGAGGTCCTCACAGTTTCGGGGGACCCTGCTTGGTTGGCACATTTAGTCTGTGATGCGGAGCAGGGCAGCGTCAAGCAAAAGCGATTAAGAGTAGGGCTGGGAGCTGGGGACTCCAGGCTGAAGGGCCCAGCAAGGGCCTCATCCTAGAGAGGCCACGCCGACTGCAGGGCACCACCAAGGACACACTGACCGTGGACTCCCCGTGAGGCTTGGCGTGGTCTTGGTGTGTGTTGTTTCTGGAGCCAAGAATCCTCGTGGCAAAGAATGAAGAGCGAGGCCACGCGACAAGGTGCCGTGTAGTGCTCAGCGAGGGCCGGAGCAGAGATGAGGTGGCCGTGCAGATGGAAAGCCCTCCCTGGAGACGCGGCTCATGGAGTGGCCGGACCCTCTGGTAGACATGGATGTTCTTTCTCAGTCGCGAATTCCGTGACATGGTCACAGTCGGGGGTGGAAAGTGTGGGCGTGGAGCAAGTTATGGTGAACGTGCTCTGGTATTTGCAAGCAGAATATGTGAATTTGATGATTTCCTTCTCTTTTTTTAGGCTTGAGCAATCGCGAATTACTCGTTTACAAGAACTGTACGAGCAACTGCACATTTCTGTATAAGGCAGAAACGCCTCCTGAAGCCCCGAGGGCGGTGATAACAAATAATTTCTATTGGGTGCGTTGCTGTAGCTCCGTGGCTTGCAATGAAGGAGGGCCCACCCTCGAGAGAGACATCTTACCTGATGACCCGATTGAGGAGCTGATCGAAGGAACTGAGCGCTTCGGGGAGTCGTCATTGTTCTTGATCTTTGTCTCCGTCCTGGTCAGCAGTGCGTTGACGTGAGAGGCCCTCTTTGGAGGGCCTCATCATTGACCCCCACCCCATTCCTCAAAGCAAGTTCACTCTTCCTTGCTCTCTTGTGAACCAGAGACACTGACCCCCAGGGCCCGGCACTGGCGAGTCCCCCGTTCACGGCTCATTTCAAGAGAGAATAAAGAACTCGGTCGTCGGAGTGCTGTGTGGTTTCCCATTTGGGTGTGTGTTGTCCTCTTCGGTCCATCACCTCGCATGCAGACCAGAAACACCTTGCCACCGTAGCAGAGATCGAGACAGACACGCCTGCCTTCCATGGATGTCATTGTCCCCTACCCCTTCTCATAAACTCCCCTCGCCTTTATCTCATCCGCACACTCTTCGGGTTTCTGCCTGAATCAGTGCTTCCCAATAGCTTTCCTTTGGGGTCGCAAACGAATGCCCCTTGGCCCATTTTGGCCTTTTGCCTTTAGGTTAACAGATCAAAAGTACAAGTTACTGAGATGGTCAGACAACTCGCAACGCACACCCCAGGCAAACAGCGACCAAGAGGAGACGGCCACACGCGTGACGTTCGGAAGGGGGACGCCAGGGCGTTTTCGGGGGACGGGTTGAGGGCAGACAGCGTGGATCCCACTTGCCACGTGCTCAGTAGGCCACCTGCAGGGATGGAGGGGCCAGAGCAGCCACAGGGGCCGCCGGACGCATCTCACAAGCCCCGGGCTTTCCGCGGCTTCTCAAGTGACCACCGGGAACAGCTGTGTCAGGCGAGGTCACGGGCACTGCGGGAGAGCTCTCCACAGCCGTGGCGCCCAGCAGAGAGCGTGTCGGGTTCAAACACCTGCCTGGCTTAGACGGAGAATCCAGCTTCGAATGGCAAGATCGAACGAAACTCTTCCCACCCTGCAGGGCCCCACCTCATCCCAAGCTGACTAGCCCGCTGGGCGGCAGGAGCGGGACAGGAGGAAGCAAAGACACACGGACACGCACACCTCCCGGTGCGCTCTCCAGCCTGGTGGAGACCAGACTCAAGCAGTGGGCTTTGCATTTTTAAACGTGAAGGACCTCAGGGAGAATATAAACAAAGTGAAGCGAGTCACAGAGATCGGCGATGACGCTGCGGAGGAAACAGGACGTGCACAGGCACAGCGTGTGGACAGCCAGTGCGTCCTGTAAGGCGCCTGCGGGGTCCGTGGCATCGGAGGCCCTGGTGAGGATGGGCCCGGGGAGTGGGCCGCCGCGGAGTGTGCGCAGGAGGGCTGTGCTGAAGGCAAAACCGGGCCTCGGCGCGCTGGAGAAAGCCTGACTCCAGACCCAGGGCGCCCGTGACCGCGAGGCGGGCCCCGTTGGTGCGGCTGGGAGGCGGCGGCAGACCCGCACCCTGCACTTGGCCTCTCTTTCCTCTCAGAGCCGCCGACAGGGGCCGCGCAGGACGCCCTGGCCCCGCGTGGGCGGGAGCTGCGGTCACGTGCTGACCCCACACGCTGTGTGGCGCTCGTTTTCCTGGTGGGCTGAGGGTGGTCACGTGACAGCGTGAGCCCCGCGTGGGCGGGAGCCGCGTGTCCCCTGCCTGGACAGTGGTACAGTGCTTCCTCGTCTGCACAGACCTTGACCTGGGGCCTGGGGGCCCTGCCCTCAGCCGGTCTACAGCCCAAGGACGGGAGAGGCCACTGTCCATGTGACAGGACCAGCCGGCTGGGCTCTGTGCCCCACCACCCAGGGGAGGGGCTGGTCCTGCTCTGGGCAGGGAGGAAGGCTGACCCAGACCCATGCCCGCAGGAGCCCACACACCCAGCTCCTGTGCAGACACAGGGAGGAGGACCCTCAATTGATGTCACGCCTCGTGACAGCGGACCTTGGGAACATCTGCCATATTCAGGTCGCCTTGCCCTGGCCCTGCCCCGCGATGCCTCTGACCTGTGTTCTTGTGCATACACCGCCGGCATGTGCTCAGCAGGGCAGAGGATCAGGACTGGGGACCGCCCTCCAGGCACCTCTGTGCACTCGGGGGGCGGGCTGGGCCTCGCCGCAGCTCTGTGTTAGGGGGCATCCCGGGCAGGCAGAGCAGCACGGCAGTGACAAGGGAGCTGGACGCGGAGGCCTTCCGTGCTGTCTGCATCAGAGCCGACGCACGCAGGGGCGTCCCTCCTGGGATCCGCGGCTCGTGACGGGGCGTTGGGGCGCCAGGACCCCGGCACTGGGACAGGAGTGTTCAGCCGTGGCCATCCCCTGGCCAGCCCGCACCCCCAGCTTCCCTGGGGCACGCCGCGTCGGGTCACGGAAAGCTGGCGCGTGTCTGTAGCCCCGAGAGCCCCACGAGCAGGCCAGAGGAGGGCAGCAGGGCACGGGGTGGCCGGCAGCATGGGGGTGTCTGGCGAGGCTGGGCTGATAAACCCGTGCGTCAAGGGTCGGCTGCGCTCCAGCCGCGTCCCTGCCCAAGGTCGCGGGGGCCGAGTCACAGCACCCGTCGCCCCAGCTGAAGGCGCCATGGCAGGGTCTGAGCCAGGACCACAGCTGAAAGGGCCCCCAGGAAGGCCCGGAAGCAGGCAGCGGGCTGAAGCGCAGTGGCCGAGGACCACCACCCAGGCCCTGGCCCTCCCTGTGGGGACACACACTGCCCCCATGTCCGGCCTTCAGAACCAGAGCCGCGGGCCCCCCGCCCCGGCCTGCCCGTCAGGCCCCCAGCGAGGGCGCCGGGCCCTGGGCCTGTCTTCTCCCTGGAAGTGGGGACAGCGACAGCGACGCCTGTCTCGGGGGGCTGCTGCCAGACGTCGGTGAGAAAACAGACTGAACACGGGCCCTCCCTCCCTGGGCCTGCCCAGCGGTGTGCCTGCTGCGAGAGCCCAGGGACTCGGCAGCCATGGCCTCCGTGCCCCTGCCCTTGGCCGGAGCCAGGAGACGGCACCCCTGAGAGCCCGCTGCAGGGGGGCAAGGAGGCCATGTCCGCCCAGAGCAGGGCCCCGCACAGGGCAGGCGGGGACCAAGGCCAGTGGTACCCCTCATCTTTTGGCCTGAGGAGTGGCCTCCAGGCCACCCCACCAGCCCCCAGATCTCCTGGGTCTTCACTGCCCCTTAGCCGGACCAGACAGGCAGGGCCCCCAGCCGCCTCGCTGCCACCCCCAGTTGTGTCTTTGGATTCTCCTCACTTCCCCCAGGGGGCTAAACGTCCTCACTCGGAGGGACACTTGGAGGCCCCAGACTGTGCTCCCCACTGCCAGCACGAGGCGTGTTCCACAGGATGCCCGCGTTAACGGGGGGGGGGGGGCACGCACAGCCCCTCCCCCTGCTTCCTGTTCCGGTCCTTGTAGAAAGAGATAAAAATACCCAAGGTCCCCTGTCATCTCTTGATAAGATAAGGGGCTCATCCCTCCTGCTTCTCCCACATGCGGCAAGGACAGAGCAGCCCCGCGCCCGCCCCGCCCTGCGCTGGGCCCCTGCCCTCCACCCGCACCCCCCCAACCAGACACCCGCCAGCCACCACGGGCCTTGCACAACCATGACCGAAGCAGCCGTCCAGCCCCACTTCCTCTGGGCGGAGGCCTCTGGCCCTGACCCTGCCCTGGGCTTCCTGGCCCAGTCCAGGGACGGCCACTTTCTCCCGTGACGCCATTGGCCGGCCAGGCCAGGCCTCCCCATGAGATAAAAGGCCGGGCTGAAGGGCAGAGGGGCACAGGCATGGCGCTGCGGGCCAGGGCGGGGGTGTGGAGGGCAGCGCCCCGGCTGGCCCCAGGCTGGGCCCGCGCGGTGGGCGCTGTGGCCGCGGCAGCCGCCAAGGCGGTGCTGCCCTTCGAGGCCATACCCCAGTGCCCGGGCAACAAGTGGGTGAGGGTGCTGCGGGTCTGGAGGGAGCAGGGCTTCGAGGACCTCCACCTGCAGATGCAGCAGACCTTCCAGGAGCTGGGGCCCATCTTCAGGTGACGCCCTCCCTGCCCGCCCCGCTGAAGGCGCCCGACTCCCCACACCCTGGCTGCGGGGTCCTTGCGGGGTGCCCTGCACCCGCGGGAAGGCGGGCCCGGTGGTGGGGGGCGGCGGCCTCCACACTGGAGCCCATGGCTCTCCGTGAGGACGGGGCACCCACGGCTCACTGCTGCCGGGCGCAGCGCAGACAGGAGAGGGGGCAGGCCAAGCGAGGCGGCCACAGGGTCTGCCCACTCCGAACCGGGGCCGGGCCCGGGGCGGACAGGCCCCCGCAGCAGGGCTTCGACTCTGCCCCACAGGTGCGACGTGGGAGGGAAGCACATTGTGTACCTGACGTTGCCCCAGGACGTGGAGAGGCTCCAGCAGGCAGACAGCTGTCAGCCCCAGCGGACGGTCCTGGAGCCCTGGCTGGCCTACCGACAGCATCGCGGGCACAAGTGTGGCGTGTTCTTGCTGTGAGCGCGCGTGTGGACGAGGGTGGCCGTGGGCAGCCCGCCTCGGCCTATGAGCACCAGACGAGCGCCCGTGCCACGGGGTCACGTGTGCCCTGGGCTGGGAAGGGGCAAGGCCATGCCGGGGGCCTGAGCGAGGCCAGTTCTCTGGCCTGCAGGGAGAGCAGCAGCTGCCACTCGGGACATCCACTCCGCGCAGGCCTCTCCTGCAGGTCGGCCTCCTGCCCTCCCACGGGTCAGGGGAACCAGGCCTGGAGAAGGGGAGTCACTGGCCAGGGCCACATGCTAGTGTGCTGGAGCCTGAGGGTCCACCAGGTTGCCGGCCTCCGTGTGGGGCCCCGTGGGTCCTAGAGTTGAGGCAAACTTCCCTCAGGTGGGAGCGTCCCGGGCCCCATCACAGGCGTGTGTGCCCCGGGCACAGCACCGTGAGGCTCCCTGGAGGAGGGAGGTCTGGCCTGGCTGGAAGGCGGGCAGCCTGGCCCCTAGAGCCAGAGGCAGCTCCCTGCCTCGCCGCGTTCCTTTCGGGATGAGGAAGATGGCACGGGGCTGGGGGCCAGCCGCGGGCTCAGGCCGCCCTGAAGCTTGCTCTCTGCTCTACAGAAATGGGCCCGAATGGCGCTGGGACCGGCTGCGGCTGAACCCGGACATGCTGTCGCCGCAGGCCGTCCAGAAGTACATCCCCATGGTGGACAAGGTGGCGAGGGATTTCTCCACGATCCTGATGTCGAAGGTGCTGCAGAACGCCCGGAGGAGCCTCACCCTGGACATCCAGCCCAGCATCTTCCGCTACACCATAGAAGGTGCGCTCCCGAGGGCAGGGGCCGGCTCCGGCCACAGCAGGCGGCCGGGAGACCCAGGGCCGCTGTCGCTCAGCGGCTCCCTCCTCCCACAGCTAGCAACTTCGTCCTCTTTGGAGAGCAGCTGGGGCTCCTTGGCCATAACCCGAGTGCAGCCAGCCTGAAATTCATCCATGCCCTGGAGGCCATGTTCAAGTCCACCGTGCAGCTCACATTCATGCCCAGGAGCCTGTCCCGCTGGACAAGCCCCAATGTGTGGAGAAAGCACTTTGAGGCCTGGGACTACATCTTCCAGTATGGTGAGGCCTGGGGACCGGGAAGCGCAGTGTGGCAGGGGCACTGGGGCCACAGCCTGGGGGTGAGCTGAGGCTACACAAAGGGCAGTAGCTTCTTCTCGGTCCCCGAGGGAGTTGGCAGGGTTGGGCCAACCAGGACCTGGGGAGGAGACGAGTCGGGTGCCGAGGGCCAGCAGGTAGGAGGGCGACAGGAGGCGGCGCCCGGCAGCACCCAGCCCAGGGCGCTGTCTCTCTGTGCCCACAGCCAACAGTTCCATCCAGAAAATCTACCAGGAGCTGGCGCTCGGCCACCCCGCGGCGGTACAGCGGCATCGTGGCAGAGCTGCTCCTGCAGGCGGACATGAGCCTGGACTCCATCAAGGCCAACTCCATCGACCTCACTGCCGGGAGCGTGGACACGGTCAGGCCAGCCGCCAGCCCGGCCCGCAGCGCATGGGGCCGGCCCGCGTCCTGCCCCGCCAAGCCCGTGCCTCCGAGGCCTCCCGCCTTGGACCACTGCCTCTGAACTGCCAGGAGGCTTTGTGGGGAGGGCACGCGGGAGCAACTCTCAAAGCGGAGGGTTTGCAGTCACTCGTGGGGGAAACCAGGCTCCAGGCAGACTGCGGGGTGCCCAGGCCTGGGAACGGACGGCAGTGCAGGCCCCGTTCGGACAATCAGGGTTTGGGGACGAGGAGAACGTCCCACACATAGCTGGAGGGCTGCACAGGGGACCCTGTCCAGTGATAGGTGACATTTGCCTTTCATTATAGATCCTGTATGGGTGACAGGCTGGTGGTGCCAGGCTGGGCAGCACAGGGCTCCACCTGGAAGAGAGAGCAGATGGCAATGCAGCCCGGCGGGCGGGAGCGGGCCCCAGGGTGCAGCATGCGGCCCGGGCTCGCTGCTTCCGAGCCCAGCCTCCCCCTCCGGCGTCTCTGAGGGCTGTTCTGGGCCTGGCTCCTGGGAGGCTGGGCACAGGCACAGACCCGTGGGGGACAGGCTCGCTGAGCAGAGCCTGAGAGGTTGCCGCGTGGTGAGAGACCCGGGGGGTGGGGGTGTGGGCGGGCAGCTCTGGGCAGGCTTCCTGGAGGCGGGGGACTTCCAGCTGAATGTGGAAGAACCACACAGAAGTTAGGCCATGGGGAGGAGGCAGGGTGGTCAGCAGCCCAGGGCAGGGTACCCAGCAGACAGCGAGGGAAGGCAGTGAGGCTGAGCGGAGGACACACAAGGCCAAAGAGGTCAGGGCCCGGGAAGGAAGGGCCTCAGGCTCCAGGTCTGGACCCAAGGCTACAGCATGCCAGTGAGGGGAGCCTCTGGGTCAGACTTCTGCCCCTTAAGGGTTCCTCATGCACCCCAGGGCACAGCAGGGAGGCCCTGTCACAGGTCAGGAGATACCAGGGGCCCGTTGCCATGGGGATGGGATTGGGAGATAGTCTCCCAGATCTCAGGCTGGGCTGGTGAACGCCTCTCCCTGCCCATGAAGACAGGCCAGGAAGAGGAATCTGCTGGGGTCTGGCCTGGCTGCAGACACCCAGGGGTGATAACCCACTGGGAGCAGGAGAACCTGGGGCTCCAGACCCCACCCCAAGCAGACGGCAAGGGTGAACCCTTCCTGGAGCCCAGAGGAGGGAGAGAGCCAGGCAGGAGGAGGCCCGGGTCTCCCCTGAGCGTGGAGACGCCTTCTCTGAGGGACTCAGGAAGAGGAGAGGAGGTGGGGTGTCAGGACCTCGAGGTCTCAGCTCCCTGGGTCTGTCCGGCTCTGGGCGTGCACACCGCCGTGGGTGTGAACGACTGGCCCCAGGGGAAGACCATCTTCCCGGGAGGGGCGTCCTGAGGGCTGAGGAGCTCGGCCTGCACCCGGGTCTGAGCCCTGTGCCCGTGGCCCCTGCAGACAGCCTACCCCTTAATGATGACCCTCTTTGAGCTGGCTCGGAACCCGGAGGTGCAGCACGCCTTACGTCAGGAGACCCTTCAGGCCAAGGTCGCGATCTCTGAAAACCCCCACAAGGCACTCACGGAGCTGCCCCTGCTGCGGGCTGCCCTCAGGGAGACCCTGAGGTAAGTGTGGCTCACTGGACCGCCCCAGCCTCCTGGGGCCCAGGGTCTGGGAACAGCGCTCTCCGGAGCTCACTGCCAGGCCCCGGGTCCCTGTGCATCCCTTGCACCTCGTCTTTCCCTCCCTAAAGGATGGGGGGCTTCATCCTCCAGGATCCCACCTCACGCTCCTGGGCACCAGCCCGGCTGGGTCAAGTCCTCCTTGGCCCAGGGCCGCTCAGGCTGGGGGGCCTGGGCCAAGCTCAGGAGGGGCACGAACGCAGATGCTCAGTGCCAAAGGGACCTGAATCGGGGGCAGTCCCCCTTGGCTGGTGTGTCCTGAGCTAGGAAGGCTGCAGAAGGGAGGGGCGGGGCGCCCTGTCCTGGATGAGGACCCTGTCGGATGCCCCCACCCCCAGGCTGTACCCCGTGGGAATGACTGTGGAGCGACAGGTGGGCTCGGACTTGGTCCTGCAGAACTACCACATCCCGGCTGGGGTGAGTGCGGCGCCACAGCCCCTCCAGCAAGCGCCGGGCTCGGTTCACCCTCCCCTACCCGGCAGCTGACGCCGCCCCTCCGCACCTGTCTGCAGACGCTGGTCTATGTGCAGCTCTACTGCCTGGGCCGAAACCCTGCTGTGTTCACAAGGCCCGAGCGCTATCATCCCCAGCGCTGGCTGGACAACAGGGGCTCCAGCAGCAGGTTCCCGTACCTGAACTTTGGCTTTGGCCCGCGACAGTGCCTGGGGCGGCGCCTCGCTGAAACCGAGATGCTGCTCCTGCTGCACCACGTGAGCGGCCTGGGCGGTGCTTGCGCTGGGGGCGGGGCGGAGCGGGGCGGGGCGCGCTAGGCGGCAGGGGGGAACCACAGGCTTCTCCTTTCGCTGCGCCCGCCCACGCCCACGTAGTAGGGCCCCGCAAGGCAGGGGAGGCTGGGCCGGGACCATGGGGCTGACTAGTCGGCCGCGTGGAATCCGCGCCTCTGTCCTAGGTGCTGAAAAGCTTCCAGGTGGAGACGGTAACGCGAGAGGATGTGAGGATGATCTACCGGTTCATACTGATGCCCTCCTCCCTCCCGCTACTTACCTTCCGGGCCCTCGACGCACTGCAGGGCCAGCCGCCCCACCAGACCGCCTCCCCCGACCCTAGGCCACTCCTGCTTTCTCCCATGGGCCCTGCATCCTGAGCCACACCACTGTCCAGCCAGTACTACGAACGGAACAGCCGGGGCCCTCTGAGGTCAGGCTTTGCCTGGCTAGGCAGCAAGGCTGGGGCCGAGCTGGGGATCAGTCTTGGCTGCAGGTGCTGGTTATGTGCCCATTCCCACAGAGCCCTCTCTAGCAGGAAAGCCATCTGTCACCCCAGCAGCAGCTCCAGGCTCCCCGTGTGTCCACCCACGGGGCCTCCAGCCCTGCTCCTTGACTCCCTGTCCAGTCTCACATGCTCTCTGTACTCGACTCCTCCCCAGCCCTGGAGATGACAGTTTAGGTCCTGTGTCCTGCTTGTTGCCATTGCCGATGTCACGCTCCTGGTCTGCAACGCTCTTGCCTAGAGTTGACCGTAAGGCTGGGTTTGTCCCCTGCCCTGCTGTGCTCAGACCACACAGGCTCCTGCTGGCAGTGCCGGCTCTCTGTGACCGGGGCTGAACCTCCCAGCCAAGGGCCTGGGCGGACAGGTCACCAGCAGCGTTTACTAGAAGAATGACTACCAGAGACCTGACAAGAACATCTGAGCCAACAATCCCCATCCGAAAGCAGGGAAGGATGGTGAACCCCAGGCTGACATTGGGGTGACTACAGAGAAGCCTCTAGAAGAAGGGGGTGGGCTGTCTGCGTCATGCAGCCACGTGTAGCCACATGCTCCCTTGAATAAAGTCCTCTGTCTGCATGTGTAGCCACATGCTCCCTTGAATAAAGTCCTCTGGCTACCTCCACACACTGACCCACAGTAGAGGGCCATCCTGACCTCATGGATGGAAGAGGCTTCAGACAGCTGAGAGCCCCCTGGTGTCTCCCAGCTGGCAGGAGTGAGCAGTCTGTCACACACCATATATGGCCAGGTGACACCCACCTCGCACACACATAGAAAGGGACCCTGGAGGCAAGGCGAGGTGATGGGGTTGCTCCACTCTCCCGCCCTCCCCACCCCCCTCTCCTCTGGTGAGCACCAGGCACTCAGTTCGCACCCAGGCAGTAAGGGGGGAGGGGCAGCACATCTGGCTGCACCAGCCCTGCTGGCACCCAGCCTCCCCAGTGGCACCCTGTTGGATTCCCAGACCCCCTGGTGAGGGAGGGAGTTTGCACACCCCTCAGCACTCCACTCCACCCACAGCAGAAGGGGCCTGCTGCCCAGGGCATGGGCTTCCTCTGCCCTGGTCGGGCACTGTTGCCGAGGATTTGGAGAATCATGGAGAAGAGAGAAAGCACACAGGCACAGTTTGGAGCCGTGGCTCAATGCGAGGGCCAGTCCTCAATCCTTCTGAGCTGCAGTCTCTTCATGTGGGGACTCTGGGTAGCGCCAAGTCCCCCTCACCAGGCCCTGCGAGGACACCACGAGATTGGTATTTGGAAAGCTCTGAGTTCTCTGCCTGCACAAGCACTCAATAAGTGGGAATTTCTTCTCCCGCCTCTCAAAAGTCGCTTCCACATTTGTGGCCCCGCTCTGTGGTGAGCTGGAGACTGTGGGGCGGCAGGCATGGAATCAGAATGAAGTCACCCTGGGGCATGTGTGTTCGCATGACCTTCGCGGCAACCCTATAAGGGAAGCGCTGTGACAGGTGATGAGGCGGAGGCCCAGAGAATGCAAGTTACTCATCCCAGATCCTCACTCAAAAAACTACTCATGATTTGCTACCAAAAAAAAAAAGGAAAGCGAACCCAAGGTGAGAGAGATGAAACGGAGTGTGAGCACAGAAGTCGATACGGTTACACAGATGCCTCTAACCAGTCCTGACTGCAGACAGGCTGGATGGCATGAGTCCCGTGAACAGCATAGGCGTCACATCCCCTCAGCACTTAGCTTTGAAATAGTTAGAACATTCCAGATGTGACTGCCTGCTATGATGTACACTCTTCACCAGTGGTGAGATTCAGCCCCTCAGCCTTCAGCACGTGCCGAGGACGGGTCCACCCCAGCAGCAGGGCTCCTAGACATTCAAGGGTCCCTTAGATAACTCCAGGTGTGACCCAGAAGCCTGAGTCCCGGTTTTAGCTAGAACCGTGTGAGCTGAGAAAAGCCCTCCAACTCCTTCTGTCCTCCAGATTCTCCTTAATCTGCAGAATGATACTGAAGGAATGATAATAGCAGTGACAATAGTAGCACCTCAATGTATCCACCAGCAATGACATCACATCCATGTGTATCACCTGCTCCATGCTTCATATCAGTTCCACACTAATGTGGGTAATGTCATTATCCCATCTTATCAACCAGCAAATGGAGGCCTGGAAAATGCAGGAATTTGCTCAAGGACACAGGACTAATGCAGGGGACAGTGGGGATTGGAACCCTCATTCCTGTGCCTAAAGGGCCAGAACTCCTCCTGGACTGGCCCAAGTGCCAGGCAGGGGACAGGTCTCCCACCAGTGTGGGTCTAGAGGCCAGGGGCCATGAGGAGGGGCAGCTCTGGGGGAGACATCCCCAAGCGGACAGTGGGTACTTGGCACACCTACTACATGCCAACTACTTTTATAGATTCAGGGCACAGAACAGATTCCAAAGCAGATCAAACCCTTTACTTTGTGGAGTCTGTGTTCTAGTCAGGGAGACAGGAACAGGCAACTACCCGTGGGATGTGTCGGGGGTGCTATGTGCCCTGAAGCGGAGGGCAGGGCCAGAGGCAGGTGTGAACGGCGTAGTGGCCTCTCTCTGGTAAGGTCGCCATCTTTTGCCTTAATTCCAAGTTTTGATCTTGTTTTCTTAACAGAGGAGAGGTTGGAGCTGGAAAAGAGTATTTAAGGAAGTATGTAAAGCCACAAGACTAAAAGAGGCCGCCTAGAAATTCAGTTGCAATAGAAAAGAGCTCAGATGGAGAAGGTGGTCACTAGGAACGAGATGGACACGGAGCAGCCAGGCAGGCCGAGCGTCTCTCTAGAAGGAAAAGTGGCCAGCAGCATCGAACCCGGCTAGCGGAAGAAGGAAGGTGGGGGCTGACACTGACCACGGGACCTGCAATGTGTCAGTCTCAGACAAATGGCAACGAAGGCGCCTTGGTGGCGTGTTGAGGCGAAAACCTTCCTAGAGTGGGTTCGAAAGGAGGAGGTGCAGAAACTGGCAGGAGCCCTGGACCTGGGCCTCGCAACAGAGAGGGGAGGGGATGGATGGAGGCTTTCAAACAGGTTTATTGCCAACGTCAGTGCAACCACCTAATTGCACCAGCACCGGGAGGCTAGCAGGTGGCCAGCTCGCCTGAACGACATCAGCACCCTGGACAGTGGCAAGTCTTTGGCAATGTCCCACAGTTGTATCCATTCTCCCCTGGAAAATTTCCTGTGGCAGGTGGGGCTCAGAGACAGGGAGCATCATGCCTGAGCCACACAGCATGTCAGCGGCACAATGGGGGTCTTCCCGAGACTGAAGCCCTGCAGGCCGTGGAGGCAGGCTCCGCAGCGCCAAGGGCCGGCCGTCCTGGGCGGTGCTGTTGGCTGGGCTGTCGCAGCCCTCAGGCCCGTCTTGCAGCAGGCGGCCTTGGAGAAAGCCAGACTCTCAGAACCCAGGAGGAAGCACATGGCTTTGTGACTATTGTCTCCTGGCCTGGGGGACCTGGAAAGTGCAGGGTAGAGGGCTATTTTTGAGACCTATAAAATCTACTCCTTGCCCCTCCAAGCAAGCCCACGCCTCTTGACAGACTGCCCTGTCCCTTCTGTATTATTTCCCCATTCCAAATGAGGTCAAGACTCAGCATGTGACCAGAACTAGGGCTCAGACTGTGACCAGGGTCAGCTTTTCTAGTTGCTATTCGAAAGTCAGGTGTTATTCTCAGTGTCACTCCTTAGAAGGTGATCTACCCTTTTCCATAGGCAATTAAAAGATTTTCTTTTGGTCTTTGGTTTTCTGCATTTCCATGGGTCTGTGTGGATATTTATTTATTTGCCCTGCTTCGAATTCAGGGGACGGCTTGATCTGGGGTTTGATATGCTGTATTAGCTGGGGGAGGGGGACACAGCTGTTACTGTTTCAATATTGCCTCTGCACCATTGTCTCAACTATTCTGTGATCTGCCTCACTCGCTCTGCCATCTTTCTTAGCCTCTCCTCCGTATTTTCCACTTTTTTCTACTTTTGAGGCTCAGCAAGGCATTGAGCAGCCCGGGGAGCAGAGCGGACCAGTGCCCCCTCCCACTGGTCCATTCACCACCTGCCCTGAGGGGGAGACTCAGCTCTAGCCATGAACATGAGTGGGGGCTCCTCCCCAGGCTGTGGGCAGCTGGGAGGAAATGCAGGGCCTTGGGGGAGCAGGGAACGTCGCCGATGGGGCAGGACCTCTGAGGCCAAGGAATCTGGAAGGCTCGTCCCCAACACCCTACCTTTCTGCCTTTCCCAGTCCCAAGGCAGCCCCCATGCGAAGGGCTGTCACACCCCCACGTGAAGGGCTGTCACACCACAGCCAATGCTGTGCAATGGAGGTCTCGAGAATGGGGGGGGGAGCACTTCATGGACAAAAAGGTTTGAAGACCCTGCGGATACCTAGCTGGCCTCTCCCAACCTGTGGACCATTTCCTGCCTCCTGACCTCACCATCCTGTCCACCTGGGTGACCTCAGACCAGGCCCTGCTCCCTCTGGCCGCCCCCCATGGCTTCAGCTCTGTGGTTCCCACGGCTCCAATGTAAGGGTGCTGGAGGAGGGTCCTGGGGTGTCGCAAACCAGGACCCTCTGGGAGAGCCCCTGGTGGTCCTGAGGAGGGTCCACCAAGTCTGAGGGACCTCCACACCAGGACACTCAGGAGCTTCTACTTTTAAGAACGGTCTTTCCACAGCCCCTCCCAGCTGGCTGCGGATTCTCCAGACCTGAGCACGGCCTTTGCCGGGACGTGCATTCAAAAGAGCCAGCCCTCCACGCAGACCCAGGGCGTCTGTGACCTCCCGGACCAGTCACGCCGGAGGTGACGGTGGATGTCTGCACACACGAGTTCAGGCTTCTCTTTCCACGCAGGCCGAGGGCACTTCAGGCCACGCGCGCCGTGTGCCGGGCGCCCCGTGTGCCGGGCACTCTGGTTCATGGGAGGAAAATGCGCCATGTCGTTAACACCGCAGAGGGTGTCTCGGTCGACACGGTGGTCCCCCCTCCTGCGCATGTCGGGTAAAGAGCTCGGGGAAGACACGTGGAGACCGGAAGCGTGAGGGGAAAGCCTGGCGTCGGCCGGCGCCCTTGCTCTGGGGACGGGACGCAGGCTGGCACGTGCGCGTACACAGACGCGCCCCCCGCACTCGTTTCCAAACCGGGCCAAGTCGTTTTTCCGAACCATCGAGGGTTCGTTTCAACGATTCGAAAGCTCTGTAAATTCAAGACGACGACGGTGTCGCAGCGGCGGGTGGCTTCCTCGCTCCGCCGTGCGAAAGGCGTTTCTCAGAGGAGCCTAGTTCCGCCACCATCCTTGGGTCCAGTTAACAACCAACCACGAAAGCCTCGTCTGTCTGTAAGCCAGCAGGCCGGTGCCCCAGCCAGGTCGGAAACGCCGTCCCCGGGCCTGCAGGCCAGGCGAGCAGGTCAGCGCGGGGTCTGTGGAGCGTGGCCGCGACGCGTGGACGGCAGCCGGTCCGGGACAGGTGTGGTGAGCAGCTGGCCGCCGCCGCCCCCGCCCCCCCCTCGGGCCATGCATCCTGCGCCGAACGCCATCTCCCTGCTTCCCGCACAGAGCAGACCCGAGTGGAACTGGAGCGCCGACTGAAGCGTAACCGAGGAGGTCGGCGGACCCACGCCCTGGAAGTCGGTGGGAGCCGCCTCCGTCCGGACAGTGGGCGCTTTGCAGGAGGGGTGAGGAGGGGCGGGGGTCTGCTGTGGGCCGTGCCGCGAGGCGGACGCACCGTCCGCCGAGCGCCCAGGTCGCCAAGGTGGAGCCCCACGCACCACAGTGGCAGGGCCAGGGCCGGAGCCTCCCCCAGCTCTCCTCCGGGAAGGGGCTTTCAAGCAATTCTTCCCCTGCACAGACACGCACACATGTCACGTACACACAGACGTGCACAGAACATACACACCGCATGCACACTCATGCCCGGTACGCACAGGCGCGCATGCAGCCAGCCCACGCCCACGCCCACGCACGCTGCGTCCTGTTTGGAGCTCGCCGCGTACCCTGGAAGGTTCTAGGGAGGTTCTAGGGAGACTGCGGAATGCTCAGCTTTCCTCACGAGGAATCGCTCCTTCCTCCTGGTCGCCTCCTTGCTCCACTCTGTCTGGCCCGCAGATGGCAGCTGGAGGCTGATCGGCCCTCCGGTGACCAGGAGGCAGCTGCGGGATGGAAACCACGTCCTGGAGGGAGCAGGCAGGCGTGGACGAAGCCCGGGCTGCCGGCTGGTCTGACTGCAGGAGGGCGCCAGGATCCTCTGCCAGGCGGGACCCCGGCGCCCCCTGTGCAGGTGCGCGCCAGGGCACCCCTGAGTCCTGCCCTCCGTGGCCGCCTTAGGGGCCATCACTTGCCTGTGTTCCTGCCATCCCTTAATTTAACAGGGTTCTTTCCTCTTTCCCTTGATGACCAGATACTAGTTACTGAAAGTATCTTATTTGAGTTTGTGTGTTTCCTTTTTGATTGTGAGTCATAACAGGCGACCTTTCTCACTGTTCATTTTCATACTGTTCCATCACGTAAAAATATTTTGTTAATCCATGAAGAGGTTTTATGTTTCTTCTTAAAAATTCTGTTTTCCATTTTCAACTTGAGTTTGAATCCACCCAAAATGTTTCTCCCTCACACACACCCCCTTGGCTCCTTTTCTCTACCCCCGGCACCCTACTCAGCCTCCTCCACACCCAGGCCTGCTGCCTCCCGAGAACCCCAAACCACACAGTGCCGCCAAGCCTGCTCCCTGCTGCTTTTAAAACATTTTTAACTTTTCACTTTGAAATCAGTTCACACTTACAAAGAAGTTTAAAAATAGTACAGTTTCTATATTTGCTTCGTGCAGCTTCCCCAAATGTTAACTGCTTACATAATCACATCTCCAAGGTCAAACACAGGCACTTAGCTCTGAAGCCAGACTCTCCCGCACCCACATGCAGCCCACACCCACATCTCCCCTGCTGCCCACAGTGTCCTTGCCTTGGGTCCAGAGCCCAGGCCAGGAGCTGGCACTGCATGTCCTAACCTTTGCTGGGTCTCCTCACCCTGGGACAGCCCCCAAGCCCCTGCTGCTGACTGCCCAGCTCGCCCGCTCACTCACTCACTCAGCCAAGGTCTGCTGCTGGCCCACGTCCCTGCCCACAACACACCCTCTTCCTGGCCACATCTGGGCCACCTCTCCCGCATCCCCTCTGCCAGACAACCCCCCCCCCGCACCCCAGACCTGACAACTCCCTCACAGCTCACCGGGAGGCTGGAGCTGACCCACGTCTCTCTTCTGTCAACTCTGGGGTGGAACTGCTCTCTGTCCCTCCAGGGCCTGAGCTCCTCAGGGCTGGGCGGTGGTCCCTGCTGGATGCAGGAACTCCTTGAGGTAGGCAAGAGGCAGGGAGTGGGGGGATGACCAGCTGCTGCCTGGCTTCATGCTGCATCCCCACTCACACGTGTGCACATGTGCACACGCACGCACATGCACGCACACGTGAGCCTCCCCCTCGGCTCCGGGTGCTGTGGGCACACCCTGGAGAGTGGGCGTCGTAGGGGGCTCCCACATGGGCTGCAGAGATCACTGAGGCTGCCCACTTCACAGACGGAGGTGGCCCGGTGGCGGCCAGGCCCCGTCCCGTGTCCCAGACCTGTTCATATCCACGGAGTGCTCGCTTTCTCAAACGTAATGCTTTCATCACGCTGAAGGTGCCTCGTCCCTGCAGAAGGTCCCAGGAAGTCATCTGAAAATGGATCGTCCGAGCCGGTGGCTTTTCCAGGGCTTTCCGACCTTGGGCAGTGAAATCAGCGTAACAGCTTTCGATTAGACTTTTTAACGAAAAAATAGAGTGAAATGTGGTAATTTTGGGTAGAAGGGAAAATACTGAGTGCCTCACGGTAAGAATTTATATATACATTGGTCATAATGAAAACCACAATTCTTACTGTGGGATTTTGGTCAAAAATGTGTGAAAGTGTGCCCGCTGGGGCATGAGTCCCCCAGAGGGGAGGACTGGCTGGGCCGGTGGGCTGCTGGCCTGTCCCTGACCGTGGCGTTGGACCACTGACCCCGGCTGGGCCCCAACCATGACCTGAGTCCCACCCTCGCCCAGAGAGAAGCCTCCCCAGGGGCCCAGGCTGGGGCTCCAGGGTGTCCGGGCTCTTGCCAGACCGTAAGTCACCAATGAAAAGTTCCACAAGCCATTACACATCTAGTAGATTAAATGTCATTGTGAAACCATTTTAAACAATTTCTGTCTTCCCTTCCCTTCTATGGCACCCAGAAAAGTCCCTGCAGGTGACAGCCTGTGTGAAGAGTATTTACAGCAGCCCAGTCCTTCAGTAGCCCCCAGCCCCCACCAGGACCCATCTGGCTGCTCTCCAGCCCTGGGTTCCTCCCCCCACCCCCAAGGGCTCCCCATCTGGTCTGGCCACGGCTCTCTCCCCTCACCCTGCCCCTGCTCCCTGCCCCTCCATGGGGACCCCCGCCCAAGATGTCTCTGCACCCCCAGAGCACACACAGCGACCCCTCCTCCCCGCACCCTTCCCCTGCCTGCCTTCCCTTCCCTTCATGGCATGGAGATCAGCTGGGGACATGGGGGTAGGGAGTCACCCCGTGGGCTCGGCAACTGAGGACTAAGGGTGTGTGGGGAGCACAGAAGTGGCTGGCCCTCGGTCAAGGGCATGCTCCGCTCCACCCTGCGGTCAGGGGTCAGAGGCCGGCGTGAGGGCAGCCTAGCCAGCACGCTCCTTCCTCTTCTGGGAAGCTGCGGGCTGCGCTTTCTGCATTTCCTGGCAGAAACTGTACGAATAAGCTGGTCTGCAAAGGTCTTGTGATGCTGGCAGATGACAGCGGACAGTCTGACCATCCCTGACCCCTCGGGCGCACAGGTGCGGCCCTGCTGGCCCGGCGAGCCGCCACAGAGCACACCGTTCAGACCTGACTTCGGGAGAGCCAGCGGGGACACTGACCAGCCTGGAAGGAGCTGGAGCCAGGGGAGCTCCGCCCAAAGGAGGCCTCCTCTGAGGGGCAGTGCGCCAGCCAGGCTCGCGGCCGTTAGGACTGTGCCCGCGTCGGGGTCCACAACGAGTCTGCTGACAGCGTGTAGGAGGCTCGTCCAGCCTCCAGCCGTTCGGGCTCTCAGCGGCCACAGACAACTGACTTCTGCCCCTCAGATGGCACAGGGTCAGTCCTGGCCTTCGCTGGCTGCTCTCTTGGAGAAGCTCAGAGCCACACGTGGCTCTCCCGCCCAGCTGGGCCCCAGGAAGAGCTCCGGGGTCCTGGCGCCGGGGCTTGACTGGGCATCACAGGCCCCGGCCTCAGTGGGACAGCGGCAGGTCTCCCCACAGAGAGGCTCTTCCCTACCCCAGGACACCTTGTGAAGCTTGAAGCAGATTTGCTTATGAGAGGGGGAGCCACAAGACTCACGTCGGGGAGACCTGATGGGCCAGCCCTGGGGTGGTGGACCACTGCTGACCAGGGCCCAGGGCAGAGATGGCCTGGAGGCCTCTGAGACAAAAGCAGCTACAAGAAAAGGATGAAGCTGGCCTGTCCCTGGGACCGTGTGAGTGAATCCGCTGAGTGTCCAGGAAAATAGAGAGCCGGCCGGCCACAACCAACCACAGCCAGGGAAGGGACTGGCCGAGGCCTCAGGGCCGGGCGGCCTGAAGCAGGGTGCAGCGCGCACTCCAGCCACCAGAGGGAGCCCGAGGACCGTGAGGAGGGAGCTAGTACCAGGGACAGGGACACAGGCCCCGCCTGCAGGCTGGCGGAGAAAGGATGCTCACCAAGGCCTCCTCGGCCCTCCCGAGGCCAAGGCCGCACTGCTGTGGAGAAAGCCTGGGGGTTGCAGAACCCCTGGGAGGGCCGAAGACTGGGTGGGAGGCATGGTCAGGAGGTGGGAGAGGCGAAAATGCAGGACCTTTGCCTAATAGAAAGAAGGTGGTGTCTCTCCTACGCCCTGGGGCAGCAGGGGCATAGGCATTGTCAGGGAGGTCCCTGGCCCTCTGTGTGTCCATCAGCCACAGATGAGGCCTGCAGGTCGCCAGCCCCGACCAGCTCTCTGGACCGCCCTCTCTCCACAGGTGAGCCACCTCTCTCTCTGCCACCTCCCCAACCCCCGGAGCAGGAGAAGCTTACAGGGAAGGTCCCCACTGTCAAGCCCTGCGACGTTCCACCAGAATGACCCGTCATCGAGGAAAGGGGTCTTCGTCGCCTTCTGGGGAAAACACGCTGTGGACTGGAACGCGTTACCGGCACCCGTTTCAGAGAGCCCGAGTTTGCTGACTTGCAAAAGCCTGTTCTCCTCTCTCTGAATGCCACAGGGGCTCCTTCGCCAAGCCGGCCCCGAGGCAACCACGGAGGGTCTCGAGTTGTGCGTACGGAAACCCTGTGGCCTCTGCTTATGAAGGAACCGGAGACGATGGTCCCCAGCCTTCCCTGCAGCCAGGTCTACAAGCATCGTGCTTCCAAATTCTCAGCTTGTGGCTTCTCGTCCCCACGACACCACCTCTCAAGCTGTATTTCCGTTCGCATGTACTCGTCCAGTGATTTATTGAGCACCCAGTACATGTCAGGGAGCGTTCGAAGTGGGGCTCAAGTGCCAGGTGCTTCCTTGGCAGGCGGGGGTGGGGTCTCGCCCAGGGAGCAGGGGCAGGCTTCCCTGACCGGGGCACCCGAGCAGAGAAACGAGGAGGCTGCAGGGAGGTCTGAAGCACCCTTCCCGTTCCAGTATCGGGAACAGCACGCAGAGGCCCCAGGGTGGGAGTGTGGCTTCGAGGAAGAACCCGAGGCCCCAGCGGCTAGAACAGAGACTTTTTTCTGAGAGGTTAGGAGCCGGCCTGACAGGCGCATAGTGTGGCTCCACTTGGAGACAGGGAGCTGGGCCCAGAGAAGACGGGCAGGGAGTTCAAGGTCACACGGTCAGCACAACCTCACAGGCTCCTCAGGCTGCTCCCCCTGCACACTGCGTGGCCAGGTGGGCCTCCTCCCAGCCAGAGCCAGGAGCAGCAGAGGCCCTGCCGGGCCCTGCTTACATCCTGCGTGGCTGAGTCCAGGGTCCCTGCCCAATCAGGAGACACAGGCAAGGGAAGCAGAAACTCAGGGCCACAGGGAGCCATTCCAGGCACTCGTAGACCACCCTGGCTTGCGTGGTGACCTACGAGCAGGCAGCCTGTGGAGGGGTGGTGGGTGCTGGCACCGGGCGGAGTTGCAGGTGGAGCCACCCCCTTTGCAGGATGGGGGCACCAGATCCTAGGAAGTGTCCACGTGAGGGGACACTTAGCCGCGGCTGCACCTGCGTGCACCCATTGGGCAGGATCAGGACAGGGGCTGTGAGGCAAAGCAGGGTAGGAAAAGCAGAAAGTGTTCTGTGCTGGGAGGTGGGAAGCCGGCGGGTACATGGTGAAATCCAGAGAACTCGGGGAGACCAGAGTCCTTGTTGAGAAAGCAGAGGGAGGGTGACCCCAGAGACCAGGGGTGTGCTGGGAGAAACCAGAATGCGGGGACCCTATGTGCCCCTACCACGGGGCCTCACTCCGATAGCGGGGATGGAGCTGTGGCCTCCCCGCAGCACAGCCTCGCCCGCAGTGCGCACGAGGCCCGGCCGGAGCCAGTAGGACTGCCCCAGAGAACCAGATAAAGTGTCAGATTCCTCCCCGTAAGAACCCTGAAGTCCCGAGGGATGGAGGCACCGACCACCTTCAGGACGTCCTGGGGAATTACATTCTGCCTGGGAACAAGAGTCCTTAGAAGGCACATCCTTAGTCAGGAACCGGCCCAGATGAGCAAAGATTAAAAGCACAGCGTGCTGCCGGGGACTGGAAACCAAACGCAGACCTCGAAGGCAGAGAAACCGGTGAGCAAGCAGGGGCCCGGGCTGGCTGGGACGCCACCCCCAGTCCTGGGCTGAGTGTGCAGCAGTCCTCTGGTCCACCCGAGATGAAGCCAGAGTGCCCAGGCCCCTCCAGGTCATCACTTGCCGAGTCCCGTGAGGCCCCATGAGGTGGAAAGATAGAAAGAAAGTTCGGGCTCTGAGCCGACCTCACCCGAAACTCGCCGCCCACTGCCAAGTGCAGGTCCCTCAGAGAGGAAATCACTCACAGTGGCCCACAGGTGGCCACCGCACGGTGGCCACAGAACTCTGGGCCATCGCTGATGGCACTGCCCGACGGCCCCTGGAACCACGCGGCTTCCAGCAGAGGCCAGGCAGCCGAGTCTCCTACTCGCATTCCTGAAAATGTGTGTGCCAGACTCAGGAGGCCAGAGGCGACATACCTGGCGAATCGAGACCTGCCTCCCCGGCTCCAAAGGCCATCCGGGAACCTGCTCACCATGGCGGGCAGGCGGGCGGGCGGGCGCCTGGCTGTGGGGAGCTGGCACGAGTGAGCCTCAGCCACGCCATCACAAGATGCAGGGCACCGCAGGTGCTGGCCCGGGCAGCTGGGACTCCTGGGGTTTGTGACACGGGGGACTGGCGTACCAGGTCAGAGGTTAAGGTCTGTGTGGAAAGAAGCCATGGGGTCACAATGGGGAGACCCTCCCACAGGGCCCCAGTAGCCCCAGGAGGCCCAGCCAGAAGGAAGCAAAGCAGAGGCAGAGGGTCCCGCAGACGTGACTGGACCCACACGCGGGTAGGTACGCGCCCGGCCACCCCAGGGGTGTGCCGTGGGCGCAACGCAGGGGCCCAGCGTCCGCACAAAAGGGGGCGTGGAAGCCAGGCTGCCGCGGCGGGCGGGCCTGTCATGGGAAACCCGCCGGCCGCACCTGGTCCGGAGACCGCCTCTGGGTGCCAACCCCGGCCATGCCAAACCCTGGAGACGAGGACTCCCTCGGGAGAGGGAAACACCAACCTCGCACCTCCCGGGGCCATCTAGACACCACACCCGCCCTCTCAGACACGCCCCAGCATCCCCTCAGAATCGGGTGACCCGCCGGTCACAGTATCAGGCGCTGCGCAAGCCCCTGGCGAGGCCGTGCACGCTCAGACACACTTGCGTCTCCTGACCGACCCATGGCGGTGACCTTGAGGACATTTTGAGTTGGGTGGTTCAAATCATGACAGCCCTCCTAATGCAGCTTGCTTTGCAAGCCACGGGAGCGAACGGGAGTGAAGCCCGCTCCTGCCTTCGCCCCGTGAGTACTTGCTGGGCACCTGCCGGGGCCGGCGGCGGTGGACCCACGGACGGACGACGCCCGCTGGCCTCGAGGGTTGGCACTCTGAGGGAGTCGGTGAGCGAGAGTGGCAAAGCCCGATGGGCAGTGCCGAGATACCACATGTGTCCTCACGGGACTGGGGTTCATCCTGCCCCTCCAGACAGGTGTGCAGGGGCCCCAGAGGACCCCCCCACACACACACGAAGACAAGCCCAAAGCTTAGGGCAGACGCGGGAAACGCTGCAGGAAGAGGAAACGACGCAGCCCTGCCCGGGCACCCTTCCCGCCCCAGGGCCACGGCCCGCAGCACGTCCATGTCCCTGCGGACACATCACCCCCAGAGCTGTGGAAGCCCCTTAGAAGTCACCACACCGTGGCTGGGGCCGTCTGATGACACACTGGGGCCTCTGCCTGAAGCTTTGCCGGCTGACCTTTCCCACGCTGCTGTTGTCTGCAGGCCTGGGCCGTACGAGGGCAGGTCCAGACACCAGCGCTGAAGACACACGCACTCACGCACCAGCGCGGACGCGTGATGCCCGCCCACATGGAAACCGAGGCACGCCTAGCCCCTGTCCTGCCACCAGCCTGGTCCCGTCCCAGGGTCCCGCTCCTCACCGGCCTCCATCCTGACCACCGCGCCATGCGGCCTCAGCCCCCTGCTCCTCCCCAGCCTCCCATCCTCTGTGCATGGTTAAGAATCTCTTTCCCCTGGGGCCCTCTGTCACTGTTGTGCAACCAACCCCCAGAAAGGCTAAGCGAAAAGGCCAAGTGTGACAGCCCCCAACAAGAAATGCGCTATCAGAGTGTGAGGTGTGACTCTTGGGAACAGGCTGGTGGCAGAGGCTTCCAAACCCGCCACACGGCCAGTGGCCAGCAGAGAGGAAGTGGGACCAGCGTGGGATACAGCAGGGGCTCTGTGAATATCCGCTGAAGGACAAGGCCCTCACGGGGCACCTGGAGACAGACACACAGACAGACAGAGGGCAGAAGGCACAGTTGCCGGGCCCACGGCTCTGGCTTTGTTCTGACAGGTGCAGCCACTCGTGAACTTCTCTATGCCGTGACTTCCTCTAACCCAGGCTGGCCTTGCTCAGTCTAACAGTGCCACAAGTTCACTCACCTCTCTCAGCCGGTCCGTCCCACCTGTGCCCAAACCACCTGTCCACCACCCCCGTAGGACCCGAGATCCTGATCAGTGTCGCTCTAAGAAAAAAGCCTCAGATCTACCGACCATAATGAAGATGCAATGACCAGACCCCAAACTAGAGCAAAGTTTGGGTCAAACAGAGATAACGCCTCAACCTCAGTTAAGTTTCAGCCCCCGCCTGTGCAAGCGGAATGACCTTGACCTCCTCACAAAGCCAGACAGGACGATGCCATGGCCAACACCAGGACCTGAGGTGGTGATGAACCACCTCCTGACCTGGTTCCCAGCAATCAGTAGGGCGAGGACCCCAACTCGCTTAGCTACCGTGACTAACAGTCTTTCCTCTGTACAAACCATCCGCTGGAGGCCCTGGCTTTCCTGTGTGTCCTGGCTCGGTGCCAACTCCCTAAATGAACCTTCACTTTCTCTGCTGGGAACTGCTGCTCAGCTGGGCCCTGCCCTCGCCCTCAGAGAACGCCTTTATTTCAGGGACTCAGGGGCCTCCGGGCTCTGCGCCAGGGTCAGGTCAAGCTGGCTTTGTGAGTGGACCCCAGGGCTGCGGACCAGGCGCTCCGGTGAGCTGAGCTCACAGAAGGCTCTCGAGTCCATACTGGGCTGAGGTCCTGGCCCAGTGGGGGCCACACATCAGCAGGCAGCCCTGCACCCAGGAGGAGTCCCAAGCCTGCAAAGATGGTCACTCAAGGGACCGGATCTCCCACAGGGGATCTTTGCTGCCCACGCCGCAGCCAGGAAGCCACAGAAGCCAGAAGCCTCCTGCCACCTCGCCATGCAGGTCGACGCTCAGTGACCCTCAGAGGGCTAATAGCTGGGCCCTGAGGCTGGGGGCTGACGCCCTAAGGGCACCTGAGGGAAGGCCTACCTGCCGGCTCACCGCGCCCAGCCCGCCCTGCGGAAAGGAGTCCCACTGTGGCCCTACCTGCCTCCCTCACGCATCCCGTGCTCAGCCCCTACAGCATCGGGCAGGCCACCTGTGGGCCTTTGGGCCGTGCTGGAGCGCCCCTCCCCCACACAGCTGCCGCGCCCGCGGGGTACCCGGAGGACAGGCAGGCCGGGGGACAGGGCTTGCGAGCCCAGACAGGGGTGAGTGTCCCTCCCCCCCGACTCCGCCCCCCCACGCCCACCTTAGCAGGAAAGTCCGACCCCGCCCGCGCCCGCCCCGGCTCCGCCTCCCGCCCGCCCCGCCATCTGTCCGCGCCGCGGCTGGCCTGTGAGTCCAGCTTGGGCTGCTCAGCGAGGCGGTGAAGCTGCGTGCCTCTCGGTGAGTCGGCGGGCCCGGGCGGGGCGCGGGGCGCAGGGCCTGGGCGCCGCGGAACGCACCCTGCGGGGCGCGGAGGGGAGCGAGCGAGGGGGCCTCCAGGGGAGGCGCAGCGGAGGTCCAGGAAGGCTTGGGATTCAGGGCTGAGGCTGGGCCCGGCCCCAGGGGGCTGAGCCGCCACTCTCGGCCCCCAGCGCTCCCGAACATTTCCGAAGACCTGGGGCGGAAGCGCGCGGAGACCACCGCTCGGCGCCGGCGGCCCCCGGCTGCGCAGGCACCGAGGGCGGGCGGGCGGGGGTGGGGGGCGCGCATCGCCCAACTCTGGCTTCCTCTTGACTCCTCACGTGGGGACTGAGGAGGGACGGCCTTCCTGACCTGAGAAGGGGCCGGGGTCTTGGCGGCGGGCAGGAAGGATCGACTGCCTTCTGATCACCTTGGGACAGGTGCTGGCCGGAGCGAGCGGAAGCGCCCCTTGCTTGGCATAATTACACAAGCAAACGAGGTGCCCGGAAGCCCCGGCCGCCAGTGCTGGGCCACCTGGCCCCGTCTCATCCCTGGGTACTAGGACAGGCTCCTGCCTCTCCTGCTGGCCGGCGTCGCTGGATGCCCGCTTTCCCAGAAATCAGCCCGTGCGCCTGGGGGCGGAGCTGCAGTCTGAGTCCTGCAGGGCTCTGCCCCGGAAACCCCAGCCTCCCCTCGGGGCTCCCTACCAGGGCCCGACTACCCCAGTGGATAGCCCAGCGGGCGTCTTGGTTGGGTGCCTGGCGGGTGGCCAGCGGGTCCGTGGCTGCGACTGTCTGGCTGCTCATAGCAGAGCTTCTGTGAGGACAGCTCCCAGCCCAGGGCTCCTCCGTGCCCAGACCTAACTTTAGGGAGGAGACAGAGGCTTCTTCCTCCCTGAACCACCTGGATCCAGGGTGAGGCCCCAGTCCCATTCACAGGGTCTCTGCCTGCCCCTCGGGACAACTCTTCTCCCATGGGTGTTCAGTCCTCTGGGGGCCTGGAACTGGCCCCCCAGGCCTGGCATGCCCCTCCCTCACCCCGGGCTGACCCCTACGAAGGCAGCAGACTTCCCACACATGCCTCCATCTGCACAGCACCCCAGCTGGTCACATTCCAGGTGCTTTCTCCACCCACTGCTTCAGGCCTTGGCCCTAGGGTTCCTGGTGCAGAGTACAGGGCCACCTCCTCAGACTCGTCCCCACCCAGCCACTCCTGTGGCCGCACGCTCCTGGGCTCCTGGGCCTCGCTGAGCCTGTCTCCCAGCCCCCGAGTGGGGGGGTAGCAGGTCCTTATCGGGTCGTGGTCTTGAGCACTGAATAACACACAGAACGGTTGAGCCTCCCCAGGGCCGAAGCCGCCCGAGGCAGGTGCTCAGCTACATGTGCCAACTCGCGCCCGCGGAAAGCTCTGGAAGCTGCTTTGCGTTCCTCGTCACCATCCCTTACCCCCAGGATCCAGGGCAGCCACTCCGGCCTCCCTCTCCGTGTGCTTCTGAGGACATTGATGCGTCCCCTCGTCTGGCCTCTACTGCCCTCTCTGCCGGGCACTAGAGCCCCGAGCTTGAGGAGGGGTCTGCCCTGAGTGGGGGGAGGTTAGGACGAAGCGCGACGACTCTGTGTTCTCGCCCTACTGCTCGAAGCTGCGGGTCCCGCCCTGTCGCCGCCGTGGGGCACCAGGCTTCCGGGGCGAGCCAGGGCCTGCCCCCCACGAGCCGTGTCTCTCTAGAGCACAGGGCCTTTCTCGGCATCGCGAGACCCAGACGGGAGCCTGCCTCTTCCAGAATGAAGGTCTTCCTGCCCGTGCTGCTGGCCACGCTTCTGGGTGTGGAGCAAGGTGAGGTGCCCTCCGGGCCCTGGACTTCGGGGGGCTGTGCCGTTCTCCTGGACTCCCCCTCCGCATTCTCTCCAAACGGGTGCCCAGGGATCCTTGGAGGCTTCATTTCCGTGTGACCTCGGTGCACCCTGAGGCCCCTCTCCCACATCCTAGCTGTCACTCCTCCCTCCTGCTCCCAACGGAGGCCTCAGCCCTACCGCGGACACCCCGCACGGAGCTATCACCTGCAGCACGTTCCCTCTTCCCGCAGCTCACTCCCTGGTGTGCTTTACCTGCACGAATCAGAAGAGCAATTTCTACTGCCTGAAGCCCACTGTCTGCTCCGACTCTGACAAGTACTGCGTGACCATCTCTGCCGCCGCTGGCATTGGTGAGTGCCGGCCCCGGCGGCCGGGCGCCCCCTGCCCCTGCCCCCTGCCCCCGCCCCTGCCCCTGCCCCTGCCCTGCCCCCTGCCCCCTTCCCCTGCCCCTGCCCCCTGCCCCCTCCCCCAGCCCCCTGCCCCCTGCCCCCTGCCGCATCCTCTCTGCCCACCCCCCTCACACTCTCATTTTCCGGTGCAGGGAATGTGGTGGACCTTGGCTACAGCCTGAACAAGGGCTGCTCCCCGGTCTGCCCCGCGCCCCCGAACGTGAACCTCGGCGTGGCGTCCATGGGCACTCACTGCTGCCAGAGCTTCCTGTGCAACATCAGTGCGGCCGATGGCGGGCTGCGGGCCAGCGCCACCATGCTCAGCCTCGGGCTCCTGCTCAGCCTACTGGCAGCGGTGCTGCGGCTTGGCCCCTGACCACCTGGACCCCGTGCCCAGCCCCGACTACGCAGCTCAGGAAGGAATGCCCAGCACGACCCAGACCCCTCACCTCCCCACCCAGCCTGATCCCACCCCCTCAGCCCTCAGTCCCCACCATCCAGCCTGCCCCCTGCACCTACACCTGCCCTCAGAGAGGCCAGCTGCCCTCACTTCCAGGGTCAATGATATGACCTTCCTCTTGGAACCTGGGGAGGCACGAGGGTCCGCCTGGAGCCTGTGGGTCTCGGAGTCAGAACTGCATCTCAGAGACGCACTGGGAGGGAGACCTAAGCCCCGGACGCTGTCCCCAGACAGGGGCGTGCACGATGTGCTTTGTGCCACTGTGTCTTGGAACGGGACGTGTGCTGCAGCTGCGGACACGCCCAGCTGTGTGCACGGTGTGTCGGTGCGTGACTGCTGGCTGTGCCTGGTGGAGGGCCGGGGAAGCGGCCCCGGGCTCCCCAAGCACCGACGCCGGAGCCAGTCCTGGGCATTTCCGTACCCACGTTCCACTCGCTTCAGTGGCAGGTCCTGTGGCTTCCAGGGCTAGGTGACCGGGCCCAGGGGTCCCCTCTCACCCCGTCCCCCACTCTGGAGCCCTCCTGCTGCTTTGGTGCCTCAAATAAACCCAGCTTTTCCCACCTCTTCCCGCTCTGGTGTGACTGTCTCTGCCTGGAACACGCCTCCCAGCTGAGTCCTAACGTGGGTGCCTGGGGTCCCCCTGGTACAGACCTTCACTGGTACAGGCTCACGTGGGGAAAGTACAGGCGGGGCCCCCACAGGGCCTGGAAGGGCACCCCCACCCCACGTCTCCCGGTTCCCCTCTCCCCCAGCCAGCTGCGCGGGAAGCACATCCTCGGGAGGGGAAAGGTCAGACAGCGGGAGGGGGCCCGCCCACCTCTGGGAGCAGGGCAGGACCCCACGAGGGGGACCAGGGTGGGACAGGAGACCCGTGCGGGGATTTGTCTGCAGGACCTCGCATGCGGGACGGGCCCTGGATTCAGGGCCCAGAGGACAGCATGCCAGGGCCAAGGCAGGCACCAGACACCTGGCTGGGCAGCAGAGCGCAGTGGGTGTGTGAGCAAGACCTCTGTCCCAGGGGCCTGTGGGCGCAGCACGCGGGGGGCCCCCCAAGGAGGCCTGGGAGCTGGGGAAGGGCCCACTTCCCCCTTGGCAAGCGTCCTGCGATCTGCCAGGGCCCAAGACGCGTGGGCCCGGCCAGCTGGCAGCCAGTCTGCGGGGTCTGCTGTGAAGCGTGTTCACAGCCAAGAGGGGTCACCGACGGGCCTGTGGGCGGAAACAGCAGCGAGTGAGTGATGAGCAGGGCTCTCTGCGGGCTCAATCCATTTATTGCTCAGGGCGGAGGGCCAGGTCCACTCAGCTCCCGGAAAACCGGATGTCCAGGCCGAGGAACACTGTCTAGCAGGTGGGGTGCCGGTCGCCCCAGGGGTTCAGGACTCTGGCCCGTCTCCTGGTGTCCCTGGGGTTTCGGTCTCTGTGCAACGCATGACACGCACAGATGCAGCGTCCTCCTCATCGCCGCCAAAGGGCGGGCAGGAGGGGCGTCTGCCCTGGAAGCGGTGACCCAGAGGGAAGACACAGGGAAGGAGAGACACAGGGGCCCAGCCAAGGCCCGTGGGGGGTCCGGATCACGTCAGACCATCCCGGTGGAGCCCCGTGGGTAGCGAATGGGTCCAACCGGCATTAAAAACGAAAAGAAAGAAATAAAGGGGCTAGAAATCAGAATGTCCCCCAGGAACACTAGTGACTGTCATCGCAGGCGAAGATAATCTGTGCTCCAAGTCCAAGTGAAATGTGTTCACTGCGTCGTCCACTCGAACTGCAGGCGACTCTGTTGAAGGGGCTGAGACCAGTGAGCCCGACGGGCTGGGCAAGAGGACGCAGCACAGGTGGACTGGGAAGTCACCTTCAGCAACTGAAGTGGACTCTGGGGCCACCAGGAGCCACGGGGCCGGCACAGAGGCAAGATGTGCTCTCTTCTTGCTGATTCGTGCCCGAGCTCCCTCTGCAGGCAGCTACCACCTTCCAGGTGAGACCGCTGTTACTCTACAGGTTGGTATGGTTGTCCCCAGCTTACACAGGTGGAAACGGTCTCAGAGGGCCGCAGCCATGTGCCCTGCTGCGTCTGTGACCCTGGGAACCCAGTGTCCCCTCTGCCCTGGGTTGGAGGGTAAGGACCCGCCAGGCCTGGGGGCCGCTGCGGGTGCTCCAGGTCCCCGCTGCCCCTCCCTGGAGAGATGAGAGGCTGACGCAGGGGTGGCTAGGGGAGGGAGGAGCCCAGGGCCCTGAGTTTCGATTTCCTGCAGTGTGTAGGAGGAGGGAGGAGGGAAAAGAGAGTCGTCTGGAGCTCTGTGCCTGCCTCTCCACCCTGGCCTCTGCCCGAGTGGCGGTGGGGAACCAGACGTGATACCATCTGGCTGGGCACACCCTGGTCAGGACTTCAGACTGGGTCACAGTCCCCGGGTGCTGCCTCCCATTCCCTGAGTCCGCTCACAGAGGTTGGGGGGGGGGGTCCCTAGAGAGTGAATAGCGTGTGCAGTGGGCTCCCTCTGGTGGGCCGGGGGGCTCATGGCAGACCGGACGGCCCCTGCCCCTCCCAAGCAGTTCTGTCTCCAGGAGGGGGGCCAGTCCTGTCCACAGTCTTTGGATGGGTGGAAAATCTCATCTGGGCAGCAGGCGGAAGGGTGAGCACCCCCAGCTCTAGGCGTGGAGGTTCGGGGCGGCCAGGATGGCGGGGGAAGGGGTGACTCTGAATTAGCCAGTGTGCCCTGTCCCCTGGGCATCCATCCACCTGTGGCATCAGGTGGCCAGGACCCTTGCTGGGGTGGGAAGGGGGCTCACAGCAGGGCCCAGGGGTCCTGAACCTGTTCGCAGGCGCCGTTCAGCTTTCCAGCCTCCCAGGCATCTGTCCGTTCTGCCTTTGTGCAGAGAGGGTTCCGGAACCTTCCTTGGTGTTGGACAGGAACAGCCTGCGCCTCTGGCAGAGCCAGCCCCCTTCCCCAGGCCTGCGAGTGCACCAGGGCGGGGGGCGCTCTCACCCAGGGCCACGCCCCTCCCCCCAAGCCCCCAGCTCCTCCGCTACCCACCCCCAGCCTCAGGACCCCTCCTCCAGGAAGCCTGTAAGCCGGTGGGGACACCGAGGCAGCCAGAGAAAAGCAGCCATCTGCCCCGGGGCCAGACTGAGTCTGGGATTAGCCAGAGGGGTCCCTGAGCGCCAGGCCCCGTTTTCACCAGGCGGCGGGGCTCCAGGCGGAACCCCTGGGACCCTGCCCGTGGGAGCACCCCATGCACCACCCATCTACCCACACTCACTCCGGAGCCCACATCGACAGCCCCAGCAACCACGGGAGGGGCAGCGTGGAGCACAGGCCAGGGTCCGGGGGCTCCCGGCCTGAGCTGGGAGGCAGAGGGAGGGGGCGGGGGGCCTGACTCTCTCCCTGTTCACATACAGCCTTTTGACCTAAAAAAAAAAAAAGAAACAAAGAGTGATTTTACCAGCAAAATGGGTTTATTGAGGAACAGCAGTTCGGGTTATGCAAGTCCTGGCGAAACCGCAGGCAAGTCGGAGAATGGGGGGCGGCGTTGTCCTCCAGAGCAAAGGGGGTGCTGGGAGGCGCCGTCGCAAACGAAGTGTCCGTCAGAGGATGTTATAGCTGCAGTGGTCACTGGCCACTGAGTGTAAATGAATCCGGCCACTTTGGCTAAAAAGAAATTAATAAGGTTTATTCAAGAGCTTTAGGGTTTGCAAACGAGAAACACAACTCGGCAACATCCACCGTGTTCCGAAGAAGAAGGAAAAGCTGAGAGCCCTTAGGGTAAAGTGCCGTCCTGCCCTGCGCCCCTGGCTTCTGGCTGGGGGACGCTGTGTGGAGCGCCCCAGAGCGCCCCCTGCAGGCTCCCGGCCCCGCTGAGCGAGGTTTCCTTCCGCGGGTCTCACAGAACCTCAAAGACTGCTCAGAAAGGACTCCGCCCTGCCTCCCGCAGCTCTGCCGCAGAGTCTCCTTCTGTGCCCGGGGGGTGAGGAGGGCGGCGGGGAACAGGGACCCCACACGTCCCGGCGTGCCCCTCGTGGCCCTTCATGCGGTCTCCCCCCCGGCCCCACCCTTTGCGAGTCGGGGAATCCCCGTTACGGTTCCCCAAGGTGTGCCAGGGCCGTGGTCCCCGCGGGGCCACGGAAGAGCCACCCAGCCGAAGGGAAGGACGGGGAGAACTGTGGGGTGAGCCCCACCCCGCCTCCACCCCACCCTCTGAAGACCCTTCAGAACCACCATGGTCAGGGACAGGGCGAAGGGGGGAGGTACGATTGCTCCCCCCTCCATCCTTTTAGGTTCTTGGCTGAGACACCCCCCAACCCCACAGGAGAAAGACAGGTCAGCAGGAGGAAAACCAACAGTTGTTAACAGAGGGATCCTCCCAGGAGAGGCCGGGAGCCCTGAGGGACTCCGCACAGGGCCCAAGCCACCACCCCTAGCACCACCCGCAAATACAGACAAACGGGGTGGGGCGGGCGGGGCAGAGTCGGGTGTGTGCAGTTCTCAGGGAAAGCACCAGAAAGGGGGGTGCGGTGTTACTCAGCTTTGGGTCCAGGCCTCCAGCTCTGCTGAGCGTTCCTAGAGACACATCCTTCCACTTCTTCCCTACAGAGAGGGAGACCCCTGAGGGACGACAGCGTCCTTTACGAAAGGGTGTCTGCTCGGAGCCACTCCTGTCCCTGCGTTTCTTAAGAACAATCAGGTTAAAACAAGAGGCATTTCTGGGGTAACAAATTCCGCTCCCTTTACCCCCAGAAAGCCCTGGACGCATCAGCTCCATCCCTTTGCCGACGCCTCCCCCTCCCCTGCGCCTGCGCCCCTGTGCTGATATGGGTCCTCCGGGGGAGGGGGACCCTGCACCCCAATATGTTCATCGGCCTAGTTACCTCCTTTTTTAAAGGAAAGAAACTCGCTGCTGGTGTCACATGTGGCTAAAGACCTTTGCCTCCACGGGAGGCTGGCCTCTCCCCTGAGGTTAGGCTCCCCTCTGGGGACATTTCCTTACTGACCCACGGGGTGGTGGGGGGCGGAGCCTTTGAGTTTCAGTTTCTTGGAGCCCAGCTCCAGAAACAGCACGGCTGGAGCCAGCAGGAGCCAGGGAGGGACTGCCTGGGCTTCCATCCTCAGAGGCCCTGCCAGACGTCCCTCGGCCGCCCAGGAAGCCCACCCCAGGGGACTCTGTCCACACACATACCACACGCACACTCTGCTCCTTGGGGAGACACCGGAAGACCAGGAAATGGGCCAGGGTGGGCTACACAGCAGGGGGCTGGGGTGACCGCGGACACCCTCTGAGGAGCTGACAGGCGCCGGGGAGCTGTGAGCAGGGCCCAAGCTGTATCCCCCACCTCCCCACCCCCACCCCTAGCCCATTGGAAAAAAGGGTCCTTGTCCCTGGAGAGGGGTCTCCCACGTGGAAAACTCGGAACCAGGCCCTTGGCGGATCCCAGTAGCCTGAGGAGGAGGCAAAGAGAATTAACATGCTAATCAAGCCTCTCACAGAGACTTCCCTGTGCCCGCAGCCCGCAGCCCACCGCCTGCGCAGCCCCGCCAGGCAGACGCTCCGCAGGACGAAGGGAGGCTCCTGCTGGGGTCGCTGACAGCAGGCTCCCACACCCTGAAGGGGAACAGGGACCGAGAGTCATTCCCTGCGGCGGAAACCACGGGAACCACGCACCAAAGGCTGGGCGCTGCCCGCAGGCCTCTCGCTCCCCGGTCTTACCTCTCCACCCACACTCTCTCCCCCTTCCTCACTGCGTCCACAGCGAAGGAAACGGGTAAACAAAGTCTTTGAACTGTAACTCACGGGAACTGAAGAATGATGTGTAAACTGGGTTCCCCGAGCAGGCGGGGTCCCTCTCACTGTCTTTCTCTCGGTGCTCTTTACTCTGCCCCTACTCACTGCCTTCCCACGTCTCCCTTGGTCCCTGTCACTCCGCCTCGAGCGGAGACCACGCTCTGTGGAGTGTGACCCCTCTTCCAATAAACTCTCCTTTGGACTCCAACTTCAGCGCGTATGTTGAATTCTTTCCATGCTCTCCCAAAGCACCCTCCCCTTCTCTCGGTGCGGGCCTTAGTCCCCCACACCCCGAGACATATGCCTCGTCCTGCATTGCCAGGGCTGGGAGTGGGGGGCAGGAGAAGGGAGCCCTGCAAACAGCTGGTCCTACCCACTCAAGTGCCCGGGTGGCTTTGAGAGCAATAAGGAGGAGATTCGCGATGCTCTAAATTACAGTGACCGGAGGGATGAGACAAGGGGCTAATTGGTTAACAGAAGAGGCTCAGGCTGGAGAGGCCTGCAACTCGCACCTCCTGCTGCCCGGGTGACCTAAGACATTAGCTACAAACCCCGGGAGCCAGTCTTCCTTGTTTACACAGGAACTTTCCAGACCTTGCCCTTCGGGGACTAACCAGTCCCACAGCTGGCCCCGCTCCAAGTTCTCTCACTCCTTTATCTGAGGTCTAGGGAAATTCCTTCAAGACAGCTTCCTCTTTCTCCCCTACCTGATGTATAAGAAAAGCTCATCACCTCCAGGGCTTGCAGACAAGCTGCCTCCCCGCCCAGCACCGGTGCCGGAGGCTGAGGCTCCACGCCCCAGGACCTGGCCCTGGTTTTTTTATTTTTGCTAGCAATGGCCCAACAAATCAAATCCTGCCTTTAAAAAAAAAAAAAAAAAAACATTCAGCCGCACAAGTTTTTTGTTTTAAAAGAGGATGGAGAGCCCCTGCTGGATGTCCATGGGCCCCGTGGGAGGGGGCCACAGGATCGGTGGCGAGGAGGAGGGCAGCGCTGGAGAGGGGACAAGGAAGACCCAGGAATGTCGGGAGGAGGCAAGAGAACTAAAGTATTAGATCAGCCTCACGCGGAGACTGCCCCTGCCCGTCAGCCCCGCAGCCCCGCCTGGCACATGCAGGTCGAAGGGAGGCTCCTGCTGGGTCGCTGGCAGCCCGCCCCCACACCCTGAAGGGGGAACAGGGACCGAGAGTCATTCCCTGCGGCGGAAACCACGGGAACCACGCACCAAAGGCTGGGCTGCCGCCAGGCCTCTCGCTCCCTGGTCTTACCTCTCCACCCACACACTCGCCCCCTTCCTCACTGCGTCCATAGCGAAGGAAACCGGTAAACAAAGCCTTTGAACTGTAACTCACGGGAACTGAAGAATGATGTGTAAACTGGGTTCCCCGAGGGGTCCCTCTCACTGTCCTGATCTGTCTCTTGTCTCTGTCCCTCGGGTCCCTGTCACTCTGCTCTGTCTGTGGAGGGCTGCCCCTTTCCTAATGAAGTTTCCTTTGGACCCTAACTTCGGCGCGTGTGTTGAATTCTTTCTTCACTTCCTGCCAAAGGACCCTCTTCCCTCAGTGCCGGCCTTGGTCTCCCCTACCGGGGGACATTTGCCCTGTCCTGCTGTTGTAGGATTCGCAAACAGAGAAACGGGACGCCGAGGCCGTGAGCGGGAAGCAGCACTTCTTGATGCCTATCCAAAGGCTGAGTCCCAATTGTCACATAGCAGGCAGCTTTACGGAGTCTTGCCAACCCTACACAGCTACAGAGATGAGCTAAGAACATGGATTGGTTGGCAAGCGGTCAATCAGCAGATGTGAGTGGAGGGCCCTCGAGCTGGGGGAGAGGGCGGCCAGGAGCCAACTCATTTGAGCCAGAAGTGGCCAGGCTGGGTCAGGCTGCCACAGGGCATCAGAGTGAAGCCACACCATGTCACGGAGACGTCACCAGGCCACTGGACAGACACGACACATTCGGGCGACAGAGACTGAGCTACCCCACACACAGCGGGCACGGGCCCTCGGTTCCCAGCGTCCTGCGTCTGCCCCGGCGGGGTTGGCGGGGCAGTCTAGTGCCTGCAGGCCCGGGCCCTGGCCAGAGCTGCCATGTCATCGTTGGGGACGCAGGACAGGGCGAATGAACTGTCACTATGTCGGTTTCCTCCTGAGCCCTCTGGGCAGCTGTGCCCAGGGTCAGAGGGCAGAGTGTGGGGGTGGGAATCTCTGGGCAGGAGGCATGAGACACCGCTCAGGGGAGCAGGGAGGGCACAGAAGAGGGGTGGGGGCTGGTACTCGGGGGGCAGGGTGTTGGTGACAACAGACACAGGACCACAGTCATTGGAGGACCCCAAGGGAGAGCCACCCACCGAGCCTGCTCCCGCCCCATTGCCCAGCGGGTTTGGGGTGTCCTGCCGGCCCCTGGGCCATGCTATCGAGTGGACCCTGAGTTCATCTGCTCATGAGCGCAAACCGAAAGCAATGTGGGAGCGGGAGTTGACAGTGGAGAAAAGATTCTTTTTTTTTTTTTTTAATAATTGGCACCAATCCAAAGAACAGGTGAGCTGGTGATCGCCGGAGCAGCCCAAGGCTCCGTGGGGCCAGCTCCTGCGCGCAGTGCTGGGGCTTCAGGCCTGGGTCTTGCTGGTCAGTCGAGGGTGAGGTAGAAGCGGTGAATCGTGACCTCAGGTCTGGTTGGCTTTGGCTGCAGACGTGGGAGGCTGTGCCGGGGGGTGGGTCCGCTGTAGGGTGCGTGCGCCGAAGCACACTGGAGGCTCGATGCGATCTCCAGCTGCGGTGAGTCAGGGGCTTCGTCAGGGCAGGGCCGCCTCAGGGAGCTGAGGAACAGGACAGGAAAGGCCGAGCCCGAAGGCCGCTTGACCGCTGCATGCTGGGGCGGCTCACGGAACCGCAACCCCACATCGGATCAGGCAGTCCCTGTGCCTCCTCCTCGGTCCCTGCTCTCGAGCAGCTCCCCCAGCGCCCCCCTCAGCGGCTTGCCTGTCTGGGGCGGTAGGCAGCAGGTCTCCTTGCACCTGGCCTGTGGTTTCCCAACCCAGCCCACCCCTCTTCTGGGGCTGAGGGTGAACTGACTGCACCCCGGCAGTCCTCTGGAGAGGGGTCCCAAGCGGGGCCCTGCAGAGAGAGGGGGACCCGAACGCCCCAGCTGGCTTGGGTTCCGGGGGGTCGGGCCCAAAGGAGCTGCCCAAGGCACGGCCCTCTGGGGTCCTAGGAGCAGAGCAGCCAGCGTAGCCCATAAAGTCAGGGCGGCTGGACTCCAGGCCAGTCCCCTCCCCGAAAGGAGATGGGCCCTTTCCGGGGGGTAGGGGGGGCGTGGATCAGTTCTGTTCTTTTGATGCAGGACATCCATCCACATCGCCATGTGTCCCCAAGTAGGGGGCACCCAGAGAACAGGAGGGTCCTTTGGGAGAGTGTGGAAAGAATTTAACCCACACACCGAATTAGAATCCAAAGAAGAGTTTATTGGAAGAAGGGTCACACTCCACAGAGCGTGGTCCCCGCTTGGAGGCAGTGACAGGGACAGTGAGAGGGAGACAAGGTAAAGGCACTGAGAGGGACCCCGCGTGCTCAGGGAACCCAGTTTACACATCATTCTTTAGTTCCCGTGAGTTACAGTTCAAAGACTTTGTTTACCCGTTTCCTTCGCTATGGACGCAGTGAGGAAGGGGGCGAGAGTGTGGGTGGAGAGGTAAGACCAGGGAGCGAGAGGCCTGCGGGCAGCGCCCAGCCTTTGGTGCGTGGTTCCCGTGGTTTCCGCCACAGGAATGACTCTCGGTCCCTGTTCCCCCTTCAGGGTGTGGGGGCCGGGCTGCCAGCGACCCCAGCAGGAGCCTCCCTTCGTCCTGCGGGGAGCCCGGCGGGCTGCGGGCTGCGGGGCTTGATTAAGCGCGGGGCAGTCTCTGCGTGAGGCTTGATTAGCATTTTAATTCTCTTGCCTCCTCCCCACACTACTTTGGGTTGTTCTTTGAATGATCTCAATTACCGCAGCTTCAGAAGTATGTCCCCTTGAACGTTTTAAGTTAGTCTTTGTTTCTAAGCTGGTCTTTCCGTTTTCCTGCCATTTCTTTTGTTAATGTGCTCAGTGTTCATTTCCTATCATCCTTTTTTTTTTTTTGCCGGTTTTTGTTTTGAGGTTCTGAATTTCTGATGCGAGGTTTTCTTTTTTATACCTTCAAATGTTTTAATTCTGGTATTAGAGATGTACCTGCTTCGTAGTCGGCTTTCTGGGACACGTTCATCAGCGGAAAGGTTTCGTTCCCCTCTGTTTTCTGCGGTGCCGCCCTGCCCCTCCCCCAGCCGGACGTGCAGTCGAGTGCGGCATCTGCGCATGTGCGGGCCCCGCAGGACCCCGGCGCCCGGATCGCCCTCTTCTGGCTGCACAGAGAAGTGCAGCGTCATGAGCGTGGTGACCCTGCCGCCCGTGTCTGGGGGTGCTGGGAGGGCTTGATTCTTTTGTTCTTCCGTTTTGCTCCCAAGCCTCAAAGGGCGCCACCCCTCCCACTGCTCAACTCCCCAAGAAGGATGCCTTTCTTACTGCCCCCCTGCGTCCCCACACACTCTCAAGGGTCGCCAGTAGCCAGTCCCCTGACCACCGGCTGTCAGTCCAGCCAGCATCCCGCGTTCCACGCGGGTGCCGGGCCGGTCTTCTCTTTCCGATGGTGGCTTTTGTCCGCGTCCACCACTCTCCCCACTTTCCTGGTCTCTCCAGTGACACCCACTGTCTGCAGAGTGGCGGCCCCCGTCCAGAGGTTCATGTTTTGTGTTTCTACCTACAGATTACTGACGTGTGGTATCGCCCAGCCGAGGCCACGGGAAGGCGGCAGACAAAGGCCTCAGTGATCTGCGGTACTTTTCTTACTAGAAAGAGTAAATCGAATTGGATATAGCAGCTGAAATTCGCCTAGGGAAGCCCAGAACTTGCGGAGTGTTTTAAGCGTTTAAGGCTCTAAATTTATTCTTGCTAGTGTCTAGAAATACAGTTGGGTTTTCTAGACTGATCCTCTAGTCCCGGACCTCCCCAAATTCATGCGCTAATTTCAGTGTTTGCTCTGAATGTCAGTCATGATGTCCAAGAGACAAGAGGTTGATTTCTCATTTGAGAGGAGCGCCTTTTCAGGGACAGAGTGATCGGAAGTGGGGTAACGGGGATGTGCTCAGCAGGCACGGCCTGTTTCACAGGTGCACTCATCAAACTAGCAAACTCCCAGTTTGCTGCGAGACTTGTAGACTATATTAAACTTATCCAGTGATTTTCTGCATGCATTGGAATATATAGTATGTTTTCCTTTTTGGCAATCACTGGTGATTTTCTGATGTTATTTTTTAGGATATGTTTTCACTAATTTTTTATGGGACATTACCCTGAACGTTCATTTCTTATAATACCCTGTCTGTTTGTTTGTTTTTTAATCGAGATTATGTTAGCCTCTCAAAATAAATTAGGAAGTGTTCGTTTCTTTCCTTCCTCTGAAGGAGGTTCCAGAAGGTTGATATTACCTTTTCCTCGAACGTGGGGAGAATGAACCAGTAAGAGCGTCTACACCTGCAGTTTCCCTTTGTGGAAAGTTTCTCATCAATCAGCTTTTTTGAGGTTATTATTTGTACACATAAGATTCATGAGTTTTAAGTGTGCAGCTTCATGAGTTTTGACAAATACATGCAGTCCCGTAAACCCACCACGATCAACACATAGAACACTCCGTCTTCCCCAAAGGGGACCCAGCAGCCTCCCGAAGTCAGTGCCCCCGCTCTGCCTCCCAGCCCGGGCAGCCACCGATTTGATTTCCACTACAGGCATTGCACTTTCTAGCATTGCACAGAAGTGGGATCGTGCGGGGTGTGATTTATTTCCTGTCTTCCCTCTTTAACTTAGCTGAATGCTTTTGACGTTCATCCACGTCATCCTGGGTCCCTTTCCATCGCCGAGGACTATCATGTGTGTGGAGACCCAGATTTAGGAGTGAAGCTGCTGTGGAGACGTGCGTGTGGGTCTGTTTTCCGAGTTGGGCAGACGCCGAGCAGCGGGACTGCTGCTCACGGCGTGACAGTGTGTTGACCTCTGTCAGAAGCTGTCGAGCTCTTTACCAAGTGTCTGTGCCAGTGACGGGCACCGGCGACGAGCGGGCCCGGGCCTTCCTCGCCGGGCCTGCGCTGTCTGCTTGCGCCGTCTTGCAGGCATGCCCTCGTGTCTCCCGGCGGTTCGAAGTTGCGCCTCCTTAACAAGTAAAGATGCCGAACCTCTTTCCACGTGCTCATGAATTGGGGATGCGTCCGTCCGGGTCAATTGCTCATTGCTCCATTTACTCCGTTTGTTCTCGTTTTATGAAGTCGCATGCACTATTTACCTAGTCCAGACACGAGTGATTTTTTAATACATGCAAACATTTCCCGCTGGCCTGGGAATGCAGTTGATGTCCTTAAAGTGTCTTTCGAAGAGCAGAAGTTTTTAATTCTGATGGAGTTTAATTTCGTTTAGAGATAATGCTTTTTGTCCTAAGAAAGCTTCTCCTAGCCCAAAGTCATAAAGATTATCTCCTAGGTTTGTTTCTAGAAGTGTTATAGTGTTAGCTCCTGCATTTCGGTATCAGCTTCGTATCATAGGTAAATGAGAGATAGGCTTATCTGCGAATGTGGTTGGAGATAAGGGTTGAAGTTTATTTTTTCCCATGTGGTGTCTGATCATTTCGGCGCTGTTTATTGAAAAGACACCCCGTTTCCCACGAGCTCCCTCAGCAACGTTGTAAAACTCAATTGACCGTGTACACGCGGGTTTATTTCTGCACCCTCTGTTTATTTCCGTTCCACCGATCCGTTTGTCTGTCCTTACGCCCCACACACGAGCTTCCGTCACTGCTGTCTTGCAGCCAGCCTGCGGCGTGGACGGGCACTTTGCATTTTCATGTAAGGTTTCGAGGGATCTTATTCATCTCTTCACAGATGCCAGCCAGGGGTCTGACTGAGCTTGCGTGGGGATACGTGGACCAATGTGGGGAGAATTTCACCCCCGACAACGTTGAGTGTTCCCTCCCAGTCTCCAGACCTCTGTCTTCATTTCTTTTGCACACACCCTGCCTTGCTCGGCACAGGGCTCCGAAGGAGGTGATTCAGGAAAGGAAGCAGGAAGCAGGCGGAAGGGCGGAGGGCCCGGGGCGGGGGTGGGGGTGGGGCGTGAAGAGCTGCGTGGTGCTTGCGGGCAGCACACTTAAGCACACTTACCGCCCGAAGCTGGGGTGACACAGAGAAGGCCAGCATGGCCCCTGGGCCAGCATGATGTGCACATTCGTAAAGCCTCCCGCAGTTTTTTTGGGTAGTGAGCACACAGTAGCGTACACAGATGTCGCAGTAAACTTACCTGAAACTTCCATAATGTGATTATCAACCAGTGTTACCCCAACAAAATCAAAGTAACAAGAACGTGGACTTTAGGAAGAAGAAAATGACTCTTTCCTGTACCAAAGGAAATTTCGATGGCACGGAAGGAGGACGGGACTGGAGACAGCGACTTGGAAATCCTGTGTGTCGTCTGACTTCCTGGAGCCACGGTATATAGGTGATGGAAAGAGAGGCCTAGCGGTGTCACCTGCAAACCGGCAGAGGAATGCTTTCCACGAGAAAAGGAGAAACTGGGGCCCTGGCTTACTCGGGGCAGGAGAGGTGACCATAGCCACATCTTGCTTTAACATGTCTGTTTTAGACCCTTTTTGTTGCAAAGTAAAAATAAGTAACAAAAAAAGAAAAAAAGGAAGGGAGGGAGGGAGGGAGAGAGGGGCTGTGTGCCACCTGATACCCCGCTGAGGTCACCTGGGCACAGGGAGCTGCCCCTTAGGGAACAGCCTTGGGAGACTGGGATTCCGGGAAGGGGGTCAGAGGAGAGGGCAGCATTTCCTGCCCACATTGGGGTCGGGCAGGCCCCCTAGAGCTGGCCACATCCCCAAATGGGTCGTGGGTGTGATGGCACCTGCAGAGGGGAGAAGCCCCGCGCAGACCACTGCCCTGCCCTCAGGATGGGGGCTCTGGTTCTTTGTTTGACCAAACTCTAGTCAGGCTCCTGGGCACATCTGTGAAATCTAATTTGAGCAAGAATCAGCCCCCAACCCTAGATATCTGATTAGTTGTCCCCCACCCCCGTGGGTCTGGTCACCTGGCCTGCCTTCAGCAAGAACCGTGGGAGGTGGGTTTAGCCAGACCCCCCCTCCCCGCCCAGTGACGTCTTCTGCTGGCCGTTTTCTGTCCGCTTTCCCCGCTGCCCTGCTGCTCGGGGAGTGACTCCCGCCCACTGCACCTCGCCCTGGCAGTGTGCCCGCTCCCGTGCGACGGCCTTCTCAGAGACAGTCTCACTGTATCTGGCAAGTGTCACCGATTCTTTCTGACACTGGTTCCCGGGGAGCCCGGGCCAGCAAGGAGGACACACTGAGGAACAAGAATAAAGGACCGACAGAGGGAAGCGTTTGTGGGCAGCGTGAAGGTGAGGAGATGGGGACCCGACGCCTGTGCCGGGATGGGGAGGCCCCCCTCCACCTCTGGCCGGGACCATCACAAGGACAGGCAACGGGCATAGGGGACCCAGCCCTGGGCAAAGGACGGCCTGGCCTGCACTGTGGACCTCACTGAGGACCTCACCGGACCTCACCGAGGGTGTGAGCTCCTGCCACCTCTCAGTCAGAGCCCCTCCACCCCGCTGCAGGGCCCCAGGACAGTCCGCATCCTGGAGGCAGCCCAGCCCTGTGGTGGGGCCACCCAGCTGCATGCTGCGAGGCTTTGTCCCCTGGAGCCTGGTCACAGGCGCTGGAGCTCAGAGTTCCCTCTCCTCTCCCAGCCTGCTGTGCTTGGGGAGGCGCCCCACCCACCCCGCACCCGAGAGAGGACCGGCTCAGGGCGGTCTCCCGGGCAGGCGCCCCACCCTCTGCTCTGGCAGGAGGCGCCTGGAGGTCAGGCTGTGTTCTCAGGGACCCCGGAGCAGGGGGTGCTGGGGGGCTAACAGGCCCCCCCTCCCAGGGCTGACCCTTCAAAAGCATCTGGCTCCCGGGACAGCGTGGACGGAGGGCGGGTGGGGGGGTTGGCAAGGCTGGGAGGAGGGTCCTGGGAAACTAGGGTCGGAGGGGCATCGAGGCAGGTCCGGGGAGGTGTGGCGGAGGGGAGGGGAGATGCCTCGGTGAGAGCTGGGGGCGCTCGGGATGGAGTCCCCATCTCTGCTCCACCCCTCCCCCTCAGGCCGAGCCTCCGTCTGTGTCTGTGACAGCCCAAGCCGTCATGCGGGGCCTGGCCCTGGTCCTGGGGGCCCTGCTGGCGGCTGCGGAGCTGGCCTGCGGCGCCACGCAGCAGCCAGGTGAGGCGCGCGCGGGGCGGGCCGCGGGGGCCCTGCTCCAGAGCGGGGGGGGGGGCCACGGGGTTCCTGCTCCAGAGCGCCGGGGTGGGGGTGGGGGCCCGCGGGGTTCCTGCCCAGAGCTCCGGGGGTCTGTCCCACAGACCTGAACCTGAGCTGCTACCGCTGCTTCAAAGTCACCGACGAGGAGCTGTGCCGGCCCACCCAGTGCTCCGCCGCGGACCGCGTCTGCGTCTCCCACGCGCTGTTCATCTTTATGAGTGAGTCGCTGGGGTGCGTGGAGCGGGGCGCAGCCTGACGGCCGCGTGCCGGCAGCCTGGGCTCTGAGCATTGCGGGGGGCTGCGGGCGGAGTGCGGGCACCCTGAGACCCATTGGTCAGACACCTCACTCTCCCTCCCCTGGACTCGAGGGTTTGTCCCCGATTCTGAATTCAAGCCACTCTCCTGAAGTACCAGTCTTAGATGTCATGCACCTGTGGACTGTCAGGCTCTGAAGTAACTGAATTTCCCCGGGCGGCGTGAGCCCCGGCTGTGGGAGCAGGGTCCCCCAGGCAGGACCCTGCAGCCCCGACCTGCCGGCCCCATCTGCTGTGCGCCAGGCCACGGCCCACACTGCTCGCCCTGGGGCTGGGCTGACAGCACTCCCCGTGAAACACGGCGGCTTGGGCTGTCACAGACGCAGACAGGAACACGTCCCAAAGCCCCTGCCATGTCACTAACTGGCCACCAGAAACACTCTTTTACAGAAGGATAGAAATGTCCAGAGAGAGCCGGAGGCGCAGAGATGGAGGTGGTGGCTTGCTGGTTCTGGTCACATGATTCCAGGTCCCTGGGGACTGGCCAACAGCCAGCAGAGCTGCCCCGCTCTGTGGCTTCCAGCCCTCGGGGCCTGGCTGGGGCACCGTTCACTTAATCAGTTCCCCGTGATGAGCCCCAAGCCTCCCGTTCCCTGAGGTGCGATGATGCGAGAGACACACAGTGCACAGTTACTGGGCTTCCCGAGCACACGTATGTGTGCGAAGCACACGGCGGAGGTGCCGGCGAGACCCACGGGAGCCTCTGAGCTTGCGGCCGCGGGGCCGTCCTGCCGGCCCCTGGCACTCGATCCTCCTGGTGGGCTCAGTCAGGCGCACGCCCACAGGTACTTTCTGCTCTCAGCGCCCGGCCTCCCCAGGGACTGCCCTCGCCTGCACACACCCCTGCAGAGGGCCCCTTTCCCTGCCCGGTGGCGGGGGTGCGAACCCCTTGCCCAGCTTTGTTCTTCCTTTGGGGCTGTTCCTCCCCCCGGGCCCCGCGGAGTTTCCCGGGACGCTGCCCTGCTGGAGGCCGTGTCAGGGTGCCTGGCGCTGGGCACGGAGTCGGGGAGGCAGCGCCGGCCCTCCTCAGGCCCCTCGCCGCCCCCCACCTTTTTCTGGAGCGCTCCGCCCCCCGCCCTGGGCGCGAGAGGCAGCCGCTCAAGGCCGGGCCCCGGAAGCTTCCAGAGGGGGCGTCTCTCCTGTCCCTGTCCTCCGGACGAGTCCAAACCACGAACGGCCCAGTGCGCCCGCCCCGGAATGCGACAAAGCAGAGCGCAGCGCCACGCAGCAAGCAGACACGACACGCCAGGACGCCTCGCCGGCCGCCGGCGCGCTCCAGGCGGCCTTTTCTGCTGCCTTCGACGTCTCGGCCGCACCCGCACACGGACAGTGGGGAGACCTGGGCCCAGGGCCGAGTGCTCAGCAGGGTCTCTGTCGTCGCCAGTCCCTGTCCTCTCTGCTCTGCTCCAAAGGGCCTGGGCTGGCCGCGGTGGCCCAGGCCGCGTGCGGTTTCAGGGCAGAGCCCCCGGCAGGGCCAGCGGCCCCGGACCCGTCTTTGCTGGGACTTGAGGTGACCTGGGGCAGCCATGCTCCCATCCTCCGGTTCCCAGGTTTAGTGGGGCCGTCGCTGGCCGCGTGGAGAGCACCCCCTTCCTTCCCCACCCGCCGCGTCTGGGGCGGCCTCCTTCCTGGAGGCTGCGGGCCACCTGCCTCCTCTCTCCTGCAGAACCCAGCGTGAAAATGACGTTCAGCAAACGCTGTGCCCCCCGCTGCCCCAACACCAACACACAGTACCAGTGGCTGTTGGAGAACAAGATACATAGCAGGATCACCCGGCGATGCTGTGCCCACAGCCTCTGTAACAGCGCGCCCGCCTCGCCGGAGGGTCCCTGGGCCTTGCAGGGGGGCTCCTGCTCCCACTGGGCGTCCTTTGGGCTCTGCTGTGAGCGCCTGCTCCTTGGCCCGCAGGCCCACCTGTCTTCCCGCCTCTGGGCCCTTCCTGCCCTCTGAGGTGGTGGGACGGTGCCGCTGTCTGCACCCTGGACCCAGTCCCCTCTCCCATCCCTAGGAGGGGCCCTTTGTCCACACAGCCCAGAGGATGGAGGATGGAGCCCCAGGTCTGCTCAGAGGATTAACCTGTCCCAGTTTGGGGTGACAGCTCTCAGTGTAAGGTTCCTTGCCCCGATTGGACTGCCCAGGGCCTGGCGAGGGGCAGGAGGAGCCAGGGCGAAGCCAGAGCCCGGCTGCAGCCCTGACTCTGGCCCCTACTTGCTCTGTGGCCTTGGCTAGCCCCGCCCGCCCCCCCCCCCACTCCAGCCACCTCTGTCTACGGGCTCCAGGCAGAGTCACGCCCTGGGTGCCACCCATGTGCTCAGACTACAACCTTCACTCCTTCCAGGGACAATAAATGTGTTGCTCAACCACACCCCACCAGCTCCTTCCGCCGTTTCCACCCGCCGTGCCCAGACCACGGCCCCGTGGTCGCGCACCGCCCGGGACCGAGCGGTCAGATCTGGACACCGCTGCCCGGCGGGGCTGCCGCAGACCCGCACCCTGGGCCCAGCGCTGGGCAGGCAGGAGTCGCCGGCTTGGGTCCAGGTCCCCCAAAGGGCCAGCAGCCTCTGCGTGGAGGTGGGGCCTGGGGCACATGACAGGGCTTGGTGAGGCCCACCTAGGGCAATGGGGTGCAGAGCCCTGGGAGGGGATGGTGGGGCTGGTGGACCTGCGCTGGCTGGGCAGCTGGGCTGGAGAGAGTGCAGGCTGATGGGACAGCTGGAGTTGCCCAGGCGGCTCCGCGCCTGGCCTGGGGGAGGGCCGTCCAGGCGAGGGGCACAGGTGAGGACCAGGTTGGGACAGGTGGAACCAACAACTAGCTCAGGGCGGTCAGGCTGAGCTGGGGCCCCCGGGACGTCCCGGAGGATGGGGGCGTAGAGCGCGACGGGGCTTGTGGCGGAGCAGCAGTTTCGGGGTGGCGTCTGAGCCGAGGTGGCCCCAGCCGTCCGCGAGCGTCCCAGAACACACAGTGATTGCGGGCGGGGGGATGCTGGCAGAGCAGAGCCCACCTCCTGCGGGTCTTACAGGGGGACTCGCTCGGAGCCGACAGCGGCACCGGTCTGAGACTCGTCTGGGTCGCTGCGCCTGTTCGCTGTCACTGACGGGACTGTACGATGGCGTTGTCTTACCAAACGGCTCGTCATTAGCGACAAGGCCTGTGAGTGCCGGCCAGGCCACTGGGGTCAGTCGGAGGCAGGGCCCGAACGGGGGGGGGGGGGGGGGGGGGCTCGCTGAGGAGTCGGCACCTTCCCATCCACATCTGAGCGGTGGGGCAGGAGCAGAGCCCCCAGGTGCAGAAGCCCAGCCCCACACAGCTGCACCGCAGGCCCCACCTGCATGCCTGCCCCAGGTCTGCTCACCTGTGGGACTCCAGGGCCTCACGCTTGCCGCCCCACCTGCATGCCCGCCCCCAATCTCCAGCCAGCCTTCTTGTTCCCCACAGACCGAGGCAGCCTGGCCGCCCCATGGCGCCCAAGGGCCTCTTTGGTGCAGGACGACCCTGGGCCTTGGCGCTCTCTGTGCTGAGGGGACCACTGGAGTCGCCAGCGGCAACCAGACCAGAGCCCCAGGACGCCCAGCCGGAGCAGGACCCTGCCCCCCTTCACCCCTTCACCAGGTTGAGTTTTCTGCTGAGTTTAAACCCCTCCTGGTCCCCTGGGGTGCCAGGCTGGCCTGTCGGTGCTGCATCAGGAAGCTCCGGTAGCCTGAGCTCTGGGCCGGCCAGCAAGGCCAGGGCTGAGGGCCAAGGATAACGTGGTGGGAAGACGAGGGTCAGGGGTCCCCCTCGGGGCTGTGTCTTCCAGGGACAGGTGTGTGTGTGACCTGGTGGGCGCCTGTGCTGGGTCCGGGGCCACCATGTCACATCTCCCCGTGGCCCCCCGTGCTGGCCACTCTGCTTCCCCATGGCGGGGAGCTCCTTGGAACTAGGGGCCCTGGTGCCTCCCCCAAACTAAGGACCCAGGCTGCAGATCCCTCAACACAACCTGTCAGATAGAAACCAGAAACTCTGCTGGATAAATGAATACACAAATAAATAAAGAATGGAGGGAGGTAGGACCCAGAAGTGTCATGATGCCCCTAGGCCTGTCCCATTCACCGTTCTGCTCAGCCTTGACCAGAGCAGCTCGGCCCTCCCATTCTGTCCTAAATGTCCAGATTTTTATCATTAAAACATCCGTTGTCCCATGGGCCATGTTCTCTGACCATGTTCATTTAATTAAATGTCTATAAAAGGAGATAAACTTTAAAATCCCAAATATGTGGAAATTAAATTATTACATTTGACTAGTTCATGTGTTGAAGAAGAAATTATACTACGGTTTGAAAAAATTCCTTGAATTTTATTGCTGCATAGAAATCAGTACAAATTTTCATTTTACACTGGAAGTGGCACTTCGAGGAAAACAGATAAACTAAAATCTCACGTTAGACGAGGAGAGAGGGCTGAAAATTAACCAGCCATGGATTTCAACCTGGAACCTGGGGCAAGATCGACCGATTAGGCCAAAAGAAACCAAAAGTGCGATTCAATGAAACAGGAAACCAGAATAAACTAGAGAAGACCACAGAGCGACAACGTGACAGCTCTGGTGAGAATGAAAATGCGAACTCAAGAGGAAATGCAAAGAAAGCGGCGGGAACGGAGAAGGGGCGTCGGCACACCAGTGACCCTTCCCACGGGATGCCTGCAGGGGCCTGAGCCGCGGAAGCCGCGCCTGGTGCCCCTGCGAGGGGCGGCGGCTTCGCCCGGCTGGGCCGGTGCGGCGTGCCCGGCGGTGCTCATCTGGGCCTACGCGTCCGGCCACGCGTCCTGCAGCCTCCCCCTAAGTGTGCTTTCCGTCCTATTTCAACCGCCCTTTAGTGAAGTTGTTTGAACTGTCACAAGAGTCTGTTGCATAGCTCCACGGAATAAGTTGGTGTAAGTGCGTGTACATGTTCGTGTGCACGTGCATCTGTGTATGTGTGAGTGTGAGTATGTGTGTGTGCGTATGTGTGTGCATCTGTGTGTACATGTGTACATGTGTGTATTGTGTCTGTGCCTGCGTGCATGTGTGTAAGTATGTGTGCATGAGTACATGTGTGTCTGTATGTGTGTGCCTGTGTGTGCGTGTGTGTGCATGTGCGCACGCACGTGTGTGCATGTGTGTATGTGTACATGTGCGTGTGTAATGCACACACCTGTGCATGGACCGTGAGGCACATTGCTGATGATTCTTGGCCGAGGTCATCACATTTTGACATCAATCCTCCCGTGACCCCAGGTCGTAGGCGCTGAGGACCCACCCCCGCCCCTGCCCAGGACAGGGGACTCCGCCCAGCAGAGAGTTCTGGGCACAGCACTGGTCCCCCCACACGACAGCTGTCTCCAGGCCTTCGGGAGCTCCCGGGCTTGGGGTCCCACCCGGGCCCCTCCACATGGTACTCGAGGTCCATGGGCATGCTGGTGTTCGCACACACCCCAGGGTGCTCGTGCTCCAGTCCTCGTCCCCTGGGTTCATGAGGCAAGCATAGAGGAAGGGCGTTGCCCCCAAGTCCTGGCTCCAGAAGCGTCCCATGCTCCCCAAAATGTGGAGACCCACCCCCACTCCCTAGTGCCCTACTGCCCTCTGTGGTCTCCTTCGGCAGAGGGCCAGCAATGAGCGTCAGCTCTCCTGCCTCCTCGCAGGCGCCGGGGAGAACCCGAGGGTCACTCCTGGCACGGTAGCACTCGCCAACGCTCGCTGAGACTCCAGCTGGGCACTGGCCCAGTCTCTGTGGCCGAGTGTCCACGGGCAGGGCCAACAAGTCAGATTCCCATGGGACCTGGGTCCCAGAGCCCCGGAGATGCCTACAAGGGTGCCAAGTCACACCTCCAGATGTGCAGGGCTCCGTCCCCAGCAGCTGGGCCCACCGAGGTGCACCCAGGCCCCAGGACCATGGGCAGCCCCGAGTTTTGCTCAGTCTGCTTCCCACAGAGGGCCACCCTCTGGTCCTGAGTCACCCCAGTACCGAGTCATCGCCATCCCAGGGGAACTGGGGGACGAGCCGCAGGAACCACTGTCTCAGGGCCCCAGTGACTGAACCTCTAGAGCCCAGGCCGCCCTGCGTGTGGGGTGTGGCGCTGAAGAAGAGCACATCGCAGTTAATCCGCTGAGACGAGGAAGACGGCTCCGCCTGCTAAGTTCACGTTCTGTGTGACCGGTGGCCCAGCGGCTCCCTCGGGCTCCTCCTGCGTGAAGGTCATGAAACGCTCGTGCCCCTGGGCTCAGCGGTCAGAACAGAAACTTGAACAAGACTTTCCAGTACTTTGATTCTGTTCACAGTGTCCAGATTTTATCATCTCTCGAAAAACTTCTTTATCTCATATCTCAGGACCATATTCTCTGGCTCAGATGCAATGAAGTTAGAAATCAACAACAAAAAAGGTACATACAGTTTCATCACATGTATAAATTTTAAAAAAATGTTAAATTAACACAATCTTTAAAAAGATGCCATCTTAAGTATTTTTTTAAATACCTAGGGCACATGAATGAGGAACATATCGCGTCTCAAAATGTTCCAGATGCAGCGAACGGTGATAGTTTGAGCAAATTTTATATCCTCCTGGACTTACATGAAAGAATAGAGACGATGTCCTGTTGAGAGGCTCGTGGTTTGACCTCCTCATTTCTGGTAGCGCAGGTGCGATGGCAATGAGTTCTCACTGTTTTATTGAGTCCAAATTTATTTATTTTACCTTCCTTGTTGAAAATATCTTCACTGGACATAGAATCCTGGGCAGACCTTTTTTTCCTTTCAGCACCTTAAAGATATTATTCCAGCGTCTTCCAGTCTCATGTTCTTCTGACGGGAAGTCAGCTGTCATTTGTGCTCTTGTCCCACTGCATGGCAACGTGTGTTTTCCTCTGGCCACTTGCACCATTTTGTTGTCAACAGTTGGACTAGACTGTGCCTACATGTAGTTGTCTTCATATTTCTACTACTTGGGGTTTGTGGAGCATCTTATATCTGTAATTGTATGCCTTTTGTCAAATATGGAAATTCTTTGGCCTTTAGTTCTCCTCTTCTTCAAGAACTATTGCATTTATGTCAGACCTTTAACTATTGTTCCCTGCGACTCTGCAATTTTTTCTATCTTTTTCTGTGTATTCTTCATATGGGTTAATTTCTATTGATTTATCTTCAAGTTACTGACACTTCCATCACTCCCAATGTTCTATAAAGCCCAAATGGCAAACTTTTAGTTCAAATATTTTAGTTTTTTAGTTTGATCATTTCTCTGTGATTTATCTTATAGTTTCTATTTCTCTGTTGAGATTTCCTATCTTTGCATTCTTTACAAGCATACTTTCCTTTATATCCTTAAACATAGTAGTAATGGCTGCTTTAAAGTCTTTTTGTGATAATTACAAAATCTGGATGGTCTCAGAGTTGATTGCCGTACGTTGTATTTTCTCTAGAGTGTGGGTTATAGTTTCCTGTTTCTTTGTGTGTCAAGTAATTTTAGATTGCTTCCTGTACATGGAAAATGATATTACAGACACTCTGAATTGCTTAGGACATGAAGGGAAGAATGAGATGTGGAGCTGGGGATTTGGGAACTGGTGCTCTGCTCTGACCCTTGCTCGTCTGTGACAGCAGCAACCTTGAAGGCACACTTCTCTAACAAGGCAGCCTACTTGGGCACGTTTCTTCTGATGTGGGTGCATAATCTCACCACCTCCAGAATACCAAAGTGGCCCAGAGGACACACTGTCATGTGGGCATGCCATATTCCTGTCCCCCTCTGAGCAGACTTTGCATGGAAAGTTGCCATGAGCAAATGGAACACCGGTTGTTCAATACAAGTGGGAAGAAATGTGAACGGCTGGCCAAGTCCTTTAAATGGTGTGTCTTTGGACCCCGCATGGGGAGGTGGCAGGCAGGGCGGCCACCGCCGAGGATCTGGGTCGGAGGAGGAAGTCAGGGTGCGACCGCACTTCACGGCTCTCCCACCTCTCAAACGTTCCTTTCATTTCGCCTAAGCTGGTGGCCCCAGGACCCGATGCCAAGGTGACAACACATGCTCCCGAAGAAACTTCAGTCTGGCTCTGCACTTGCCCCATGTCACCAAATTGGGACTAGCTGTGATGTGGCACACACACCCCCCTCCACCAAGCGGAAGCATCATCCTGCAGCCCTTGATCCACAAACTCTGTGACACTGGTGGGACCGAAGAGAAGTGTCGGCAGGGCCGTGGGTGGCTGCTCCGGGGTGGGCAGTGTGGCGGACCAGAGTGAGAGTAGGGATGGAAATGGGAGTGAGCAGGAGGGGGGGGGTGATCACACAAACAGGAGGGGCACTAGGGAGCCGCGATCCCCCAGGGAAAGAGCCCTCAGAGCTCTGTGTCCCCCAGCACGTCCCGGAAGGGAGCAGACCCCCGCCGGCTTGTGAGCTCACCTCAGAGCGACCCCGGGTGGGAGCATCAGTGGGATGCACACCTAGCGCCTCTGCTCACCGGCTAGAGCCGTTGGGAGCTCAACACGTGCTGCGCTTGCCATCTGGTTACTTTTCAGACGATCTGCAGGAAACAATGCCAGAGAAGCAAGGCCGTGGCCCGCAGTGCGGACCGGCAGTCTCTGCTCTGTGCGCCGTGAGTGCGCTAAGGCGGCCTGTGGGCGGGCGCGATCCCCGCGCGGCGGAGCTTGGTTGGATCCTCAGACACACCGGGTGTGGCTGTGGACAGCACGCAGGAAGCGTGTGACTCGGTGGCCCGCAGACACACCGCGGGCTACAGCGTGTCTGACTCGTGCAGGTCAGGGCAGAGTACCCCGAAACGGCCCACCCCCAACGCGTTTTTGGAAGCAAACCATCCTCCCAAACTACACGAACTCTGCCCATGTTCAGCGGCACAGGCTTGAGCGCTGGCCGGGACGGGACTGCCACCCACCCCCGGAAGTTCGGGGGTTTGGGGGTTTGGTCTCAGGATGGAGTCAGGAGGAGATGTCCTGGAGTTGAAGGCCTTGCTGTTCCAACTGGGGCCACCAGAGGGAGCGCTCTCCCAGAAGACGCCGCGTCCTCCACGCGGACGAGCCCCGGCGGCCGAGAAAGGCAAAGGCCAATTAAAACCGGACGCTGTCACCGTCGCGAGAGAGAGCGCCTCCTTCCTTACCCCGGAGGGACTCCCTTTCCCATCACGGCACCTGCTGCCTCCAGGTCAGTGGTCAGGCTGGGGGAGGGGAGTTGAATGAACACCACGGGGGTTTGGAGTCGAGGAAGTGGACATCACTGGTCAGTGTGGCCTCCGCTGTGGTCCTCGGGTAACCCCAGAAGCGCAGTGTAAGGGTACCCGCAGTGTAAGGGTCCAGCTGGCTGCGCTGAGCGCGCCGTCCGCGCGGGAGGGCAGGTGTCGCCGTCCAGCACTGCGTACGGACCTCGAGAGGCCTGAACCTGTGAATACCGGTGGCACCCCACTACGTGGGAAACGTTGTCTGCAAACCAGACAAGCGGGCGATGCGGACCATCCGGGAGGCTGGGCTGGGGCCCTGGGTGATGCGATGCCTTTGAAAGCTGGTCACGCTGGGAAAAAAGTGCATTTGGCCTTTGAAAAATTACACACACCATTAAATGCTTCCGGTGGCACATCAAAAGTCCTCGTCCTCAAATAATCACTGAGACCGAGGACAAAGTGTGACGGAGCTGGAGAGCGGGCGTCGCCTCAACCCTGGCACGTCTGGAATCCACCCCACTGCGAGCCCCGCTGGAAGGGACAGCACGCATGCGTGGAGCGGCCATGCCGGCTGCGGGGTTCCTCTCGCTAAGCATGCCACTTGTCACTACGGGCAACTGTCACGAATCCTGAGAGAGCTGACGATGCGTCTGCCTCCTGGCCAAGGGAGAATGGTCTTTCAGCCGCTGGATGCCTGAACCACGGCGCAGGCAATGGAGTCTCCGAGAACGAATCCCAAATCTCACACACACACACACACGCACGCACACGCACACGCACAATGGAATATTCGGCCATAAAAGAGGATATCCTGCTGTTTACAAGAACATGGATGTACCTCAAGGGCATGATGATAAGTGAAATGAGTCAGACAGAGAAAGACAAATACTGTACAATTTCACTTGTATCTGGAACCAAAAAAAAAAATCATAGAAATGGAAATCAGCTTGGTGGTTGCCAGAGGTAGGGGTGATTGGTGGAAGAATGGCGAAGGGGATCTAAAGCTATAAACTTCCTGTTATGAGACGAACAAGTCCAGAGGTCTGACGTACAGCTTGATGACTAGAGCTCACCACACTGCATTATATACTGGAAAGTTGCTTAGAGGGTAGATCTTAAATGTTCCCATCACGAGGAAAAACGATTTGTGACTATGAAGTGATGGGTGTCGCCTAAACTCATTGTGGCCATCATTTTGCAATATGCACATGCATCAGACTGTTATGTTGCAATGTTATATATGCCAAGTATATCTCAATAACACTGAAAACGAAAGTAGCCTGTTCTGTGTTTCTGTTTAAAGACACCGTACTTAGTATATTGGAGATCTGTTAACACTGAGCTCACAGCCACAGCATAACTCATGCCTGAACGTTCACCCAACACGTGCATCTTCTCCACGAGGCACGCCCCAGCCTTCCTACACTTAGGCACGCCAGACAGCACTTCAGCACTGTGCCTGGGGGCTATTTTAAATAGCAAAGTCATCATCCAAAAAAAAAAAAAACAAAAAACCACAAAACACAAAAATGTAAAAATCTTGGCACCAAATAGGCCAAAAGCTTCCTTGGCTCCAGCAGAGTGTCCCTTGGTTAAGCTCAGCTGGAATGTGCTTGCTGGGTGACTCAGGTCTTTGCTGTTCCGTGCATGTCCATGAGCAGCCACAAAAGACAGGGCTGGGGGTTGGTCCGGGAGGGAGGCAGTGGGATGCGACTGCAGGCAGGCTCGAAACCCCATGTACGCTCGCACGCACACATGCATACACACCGCACGCATGCACACGCATGCACGCACACGCTCACATGCACACATGTGTGCACACACATACATGTGCACACACACATACACACACAGGCAGCACCCGGCCAGCCTAGGGGGCTCCCACACCTCATTTCAGAGTCCTGTCTATCCCCCATCCACCTCCCGTCCCATTTGCTCCAGGAGGATGCTCCATGTCTGGCCTCTCTGCCACCTCTGCTCGCCCTGGGTCCGTAAGTTGCCGCTTATAGAAACTGTCAGTAGATCAAAGGTGCGGGTGACCTCGTGAGGCTCGGCATAAGCGAAATCGTGAGCAGGCAGGGTTTCCTCAAACCGAAGGAGAAGTTCTGGAACAGTGTGGGGCTGGCCAGGATGGAGAGGGGGAGTCAGAGGGACGGCTGCCCATTCATGCCCAAGGCACACAGCTCGTTGCTAGAAACATGCTCAGTAACACGGGGAGAAAGTGTGGTTCAAGGGTTTTCTATCCAGCCCAACTGACGAGCTAGTTTCCACCTTGACGAACGCAGGGAATGTTCTTCCCAGTAGCTGTTCCTGAGGCATCGACCAGAGAAAAAGCAACAATCAGATCGGTGACAGAGATGTCGCAGTGAGGACCGGTGAGGGCGATCGAGCCCATGCAGAATGACAACCAAGTGAGCGTCGGAGGGGGAGCTCGTGGGATGCGTGATGACCGTGCGTGTGCTCGGACCACACGGGCACGGCGCAGCCACGGCGTGTGGGGGCCATGCGCGTCCGAGCCTCGGAGGCGGTCAGGAATCGGGGCGCAGGACGCGTGGCATTGGTAGCCTGAGACTGTCGTGGTGGAATAAAATGATGAGTGATTACGAGACATCTGAAGTCTAACAATTTCCAGCCATTTTATTTCGCCCTGTGTCCCGGGATTCTCGTGTAAACGATGAAATGTGAAAACAGAATGTGGCCTTATTTAGAAACAGGGTCTTTACAGGCACGGTCAGGGCGAGGACTGAGAGCATCCTGGATTAGGGTGGGCCCTAAGTCCAGCAAGACGGTCCTTATAACAGACAGGAAAAGGACCCACAGAGACACGGGAGAAGGAGGCCATGCGAAGACAGCAGAGATCGGGGTGATGCGGCCACAAGCCGTGGAGCGCCTGGAGCCCCCAGACGCAGGGAGACGTGGGGAAGCCGCCTCCCCTCGACACCTCAGAGTGAGTGAGGCCCTGCTGACACCTCGGTTTCAACTTCCGGCCTCCGGGACAGTGGGAGAATCCATTCCTGTTGCTTCAAGGCCCCTCGCTTGTCACAGCGGCCCCGGAAAACTCATACAATGAGCATCGCTGTGGCTGGGCCTCAGATATCACCGACCTGAGCCCGTCGCAGGAACACCTGTTCCTGCTCCTCCTTGGGGCCCCTTCCCCCCTCCACTTTGAAACCCTGTTCTCCTTCTCCCTAGGGGGCGAAGAGACAAAAAGAGACAAAGAGAGAGCTGATGATAGGTGACGAGAGAGAGAGAGAGGTAGGTAAGTAGGTAAGTAAAGTAGGTAGGTAGGTAGGTAGGTAGATAGATAGATGATAGACACACAGACTGACAGGATAGGTAGATGATGGTGGATGATCTAGAGTTTCACTGTCCACACAGCCGTATTTTTAACAGTGACATAAACGAGAGTGTGAAGCGCATGTGTCACAGCACCGGCTGTCTGCGGCCCGTGGGGCTTTCCTGCTCGGCTCGCGCTGCTGGCTCTGTCCACACCTGGGACACTGTGGCTCATTCCTTGCAACTGCCACTGGAGATGGGATGCTGGCTTGAGCGGGGAGGGCTCTCTGAGGAAACCGGGGGATCGGAACGCCCGGTAACCATGGTGATTCCTGCTGGGGACATTCACCAGGAATGACTTAATTTTGAGAGCGAATCTTCAGTCCCGGCCCAGCCTCCCCTGTACCAAGACCCGAAACCGAGTCGCCTCAAGAAAGTGAATGCTTGTCTTCCTGTCCATCTTGGAGTCTGTCCGTCTGGTGGCCCAGCTGGGGCAAGCATGTTCTTCGGGTCCCCACATTAGGGGACAAGGGCACAGTGCTCCAATGGAAGGAGCGGGGACCCAGGGTTTCAGCGACCTGGGGAGAAGGATGTTGACAGGAGATGCTGAGCCTGGGGGCTCCGGCCCACGGGAGGGGCTCAGCCTGTCACCCAGCCCATCCCAGGCGCCCACCTGCCCCCCCCCAGCCAGCCCTCCCTCACGAAGCCCTCATCTCACTGACTCATGACCCATGACTCAGGCAACTATCACTCTTCCCGCCTCATTTGTTTATTTTTTCTTTTATTCATTTATTCAAAATGCCCGACCCTCACCATCACTATACTAAGGTCTTGCTCCTCTTGGACCCACTCACCCTCCACTCCTTCCAAACCCTCTCCCCAGGCAGCCCAGGGTGCCTCTTCTGGGTGTGAGGGTGGTCCCTGCCTCCCACGCTGTCTTGAAGTGCTTTAAGGGGCTTCTCCAAAATTTGCTCCGTCTTGGCATTTGTCTTAGATAAGCCTGTGGCACAGGGGGTCGAGGCTCCAGCAATTGAGAGCCCCTGTTGTCTGCCCTGCCAATCCCCCAAGCCCCACTTGGTCATCCTGCCTCAATGGAAGCTGGGGTGGGGGGCAGGCCGTACTGCTGGGAAGGACGTCATAAAGAAAATGAAAAATATCAGCTCACCGCACCAAAAAATGACCAATTCATTCAAAGGAAAGAGGGAAATCCCACTTACGACACCACACTACCTAGAAATTGCCTAGCAACACGCACATCAAGGAAGAGACAAGACTCACGTGAAGGTAACGATGGGATCGTACAGAGGAGCATTATTTTGAGGCTAAATGGTGAGATCTGTTGAGTTTCTGAGGGGAAGACATAAAACAGTAAAGCCATCCTCTTTCCCAACTTCATACCTAAATGAGTGAAACTCCAGACAAAATTCTGAGCCTTATTCTGGACCTGGACAAATGGAATCTAAAATTCATCTCTAAGAGCAAATAGTGAGAAGTAGCACAATTTATTCTCACAGCAATAATCTTCTGAAACGAAGAGCCAGGAAGAGAACTCGGTTTACCAGTTGTTGAATCTGCCAGGATCAAAACAGCCCAGCAGGCCCTTTGTGGCAACGTGCCCGGCGGGACCCCGATGGGCGGCACGTCAGCAACGGGAAAGCACATGCGAGAACGCATTCTACTAACAAAACGGCACATCGAGTCAACCAGGGAAAGACTCACGTAGTAAATGGCATTGACAAAAATTGGCCTTTTTTTTTTTTTTTTAGAAGTCCCTGCCTCCCGCCACATCATCGGCAAACTCCAGGTGGAGCACATCTCTGAATGTAATCGCCAAGAGTGTAACAATGTTAGAAGAAAACGGAAAGACTGTGTTCCTAAGGGCGGAGGTGGTTGTCCTAAGATCTGAAAACCAGAAACCATGAAAGGACAATGGGATCTGACCTCACGGCACTTGAGAGCAAGCGTGTGTGCACAATGAAGACAAAACAGAGACACAAGGAAATATTTGTGACACGTACACCATGGGCGAGACTGAGCCCCTAACCCACGAAGTGGTCTGCAAACCAACCAGGAAACACAACCACCACCACAGGGGGATGGCCAGTTACAGGAGAAACACGACGGCGCACAGACGTCTGACGAGGTCAGTGTCACTAGTAGTGCTTTTAAATGTCAGTCCGATAGGGTTCTAGATTTTGCCTCCCACACTGGCGACCATGCCTTGGATACCATCCAGGGCTAGGGGGGTGGAAGGGACGGGCGGGACCTGACACCGCCTTTTTCGAGGTGTCTGTTTTGTTTTTTTTAGCCGATCTCCTCGCTGGCTCCGCTGCCCTCCTCTTGGAGTGGACCAGCAGGAACAGTTGCGTGAGTCCACGAGGATGTGAGGACGAAGCCGGGCACGGGCGGTGCCGCTGAGAGCAGACCCCTGTGCACACGGGGGAGGGCGGTCAGATAAGTCTCCGTCCGTTCGCTCAGGGGAGCTCAGCAGACACCGAAAACAAAGTCCCTCTAGACGTGTGGCCCCAGACAGACGTCTTCCGTGAACTGTTCAGAAAGACGGCCCATTGGCACGCTGGCGTGTCGCCACTTCACCCAGGCTGCGGAGCGCAGCTGTCCAGCGCCCCGCTAGGGAGGGGGCCGCCGGGAAGCACGTGACGGCGGAGCCGCGGACGCGAGCCGTGGACTCGTCCGGTGGCCAGGGAGTGGGCACCGCAATGGTGCCCACTGCCCGGAGCCCGCCGCCCGCCCGGGAGTCCCCTGCTCACTGCCACTGGTTCTCCCGTTCTTGAAAGAGCGGGGAGAATTTCTCTCATCTTTCTGTTTTAAATACGTCTCTCAATCCAGCACACGAAGACCAACACACAAGTTGGCCTGAATCCCAGGGGGTGGCAAGCTCCGGTCCCCGGGACATCTGGGCTCAACTGCGCCCCACCTCCCAGGCTCCAGTTCCTGGCCTCCGCCACACTCTTCGCACGTCCCTCCAGCGAGCTGTCGCCATCCAGGCCACCCACCAGCGGCGCCCAGGCCCTACGCTCCCCAAAGCACCAGACACAGGCGGTGGGTAGCACACTTTACTGAAGTTTGGGCGGGGGCAGGGCGGGGGACATTGCAGAGCAGCAGAGCGAACTTAAAACGGAGCAGAGACGGCCCTCGGTCGAGTCCCTCGGCCATTTCCACCAGCAGGAAGTTGACACCAGTCTCCAGCGACCCCGCTCTCCTCTCTGGTTCACTCCCCCCAGACCCCCAGACCCCGCTCCAAGGCTCGTGAGAGGAGGCCGGAAGGGAGGCCGAGGCCGGCTCTCAGTAGAACCACTGTACTTGCTAAGGAGCTGGGACCCAGGAGTGACCGTGGCCTGGGTCAGCCACACAAGGACGAAGGAGACTGAACAATGACCTGACCCCAGAGGAAGCCTGGAGCAGCCACCAAGTGCCACAGGATGAACCACATGGCCAGTGGGTGTGGGAGGCGGGGCTGGGCTTGGGAACAAGGACGAGACCACAGCCCCACGGCAGAGCAAGAAGGGCCAGGAGCAGCAGCGCCCGAAGCTCAGCTCCGCGGTCCACCCCCACCTGCTCCGCCGCCTGCGGCCCGGCGTGCTTCCCGGGGCCGGCCTTCAGGACGCGCCCGCGGGGGTGCCCGACTCAGGGTGGGGACGGGGACATCTGCTTAAAGGGCAGAGTCCGCATGTGTGAGGTTCCACGTGGGCCTGCGGGAGCCCTCACCGCTCAGGGGGCTCGCCCCAAGTCTGGTCCCCCGCAGGGCCGAGGAGAGCGAGTGAGAGCAGGAACAAGAGTCCTACACACAGGGGCGTGTGCGTCCGTGCGTCACTGTGCGGGACACGGGCGTGTGCGTCCGTCACTGTGCGGGACATGGGCGTGTGGCTGTCTGTGGTGCGGCACACCAGTCCACGTGCTAGTGGGATGCAGATGGTCCAGTGTGCACGTGTGCGCACACCAGTGGGAGTGAGCGTGAGTACGTGAGTGGATGTGAGTGTCCCACTCTGCAGGCGTGAGGGATGTGCGCCACGGTGTGTGTGCTAGTGTCTGCGCACGTCTGCGCAGCGTGCGCAAGGCTGTGAGGCCTCACCCCGGGGTTCACCCTGTCGTCTTGTTCATCTCACTCTAACCCCCCCAACCCACGGCTCCCACTGTTCACCAGGCCCAAGGTCCCCAGGAGCCCAGCGCAGCACCCACGGCCCCCAGCATCCCTGTGCCCACCTGCCCAGCTGCTTCCTCAGCACCTCACTCCTGCTCTGCCAGGAATCTCCACCCCACACCCAGGCCAGACCCTGGTCCCCAGACTCAGCCGTGACGTCCCTCTGCGGATCCTGCCCTCACAGCCAGGCTGCTGAGCCGGCCCGGCCCAGCCCGGCCTCTCCTCAGAGACCTAGAGGTCCCAGCTGCCCCCTCACCCCCAAGCCTCCCGCCACCCGCCACCTGGTGTCCTGGACACGTCCTGCTGGCTGGGACTCGGAGCTGGGAGAGAGACGGGGAGGGGCGAGGGCCACAGATGGGGGAGCCAGGCCAAGGCTGCCCCAGCCCCAGCCGGGCCAGGCTGAGGAGGGGGCAGCCACAGGCTCCAGGAAAGCAGCTCAGAAGCCCTGCGGGAGGGCGGGGCCCTCAGGGCCCAGCCCGGAGGAGGGCGGGCCCCAGGCTGAGCAGGAGGCCCCCGGCCAGGGCCCAGGGGCTGCCCGGGCCGCGGACCCCCCGTTGCACAAATCCTGGTCGCAGCAGTCCACGTCCACTTTCAAGATCCCAGAGGCAATGAAGCCCATCAGGTAATCGGAGAAAAAGTGCCGCTTGACGAAGTCACAGGACGAGGCGCACATCCTGTTCACCGAGTGGTCCTTCCTGCCTGGGGGAGAGGAGGGGCCTGGGGTCGGGCACGTCGCCGAGGACATGGAAAGGGCCACGGAGGGACCAGGGCAGGACAGGCGCCTGCGTGCTGCCACACAGCAGGCTGGAGGGGGTCAGGTGACCCCCAGGCTCTCCCCGCCTGGCCCGGGGGGCCAACTCACTGCTGCTGGGATCGGTGATCCGGACGCTGGCACACACCGTGTCCGCCGGCTGGCACTGCTTCGGAGTGCAGTGGCTGGAGTTGGTGGTCAGTGTGCAGTCCTGGCACCACAGGCCGCCGGCTGGTGGAGGCGGGAGGAGGAGGCTGACCAGGGGCACCAAGGGCCAGGCCCGCCCCGTGCCCCGCCCCCTCCAGCTGCAGGCCCTCCGAAGAGAGCCAGGTGACCCCGGGAGGCTGCGCAGCCTCTGGCCATCAGAAACCAGGCCAGACGGGCACCTGGAGGGCAGGTCCCGGGAGAACCTGGGTTCCTTCCCAGCACTTATGGGGAGGGAGCCACCACTGGGCCTCTGGATGCCCCTATGACCCCTCCGTGGCCCCGGGCAGATGCAGGTCCTCACAGATGGTGCCCTCTGGCATAGCCCCCTCCCCGCCCTCCCCCTCCCCCACCCGGGGTGCAGTGGGTTCTAAGCTTGGAACCATCAGCGATCAGCTGGGACTGATGAGCGGCCAGGTGGGGCCCCGAGACCGAGCACAGAAACTCTCTGCGAGCTACAGGCATCCGCGCAGGACCAGCCAGTGCAAGGCGGGGAGGGGAAGCTCGAGGGCCCCCCGCGGCCCGGAGGGAACCGCACCCCCCCCCCCCCCGTGGCCAGAGCTGGAGCAGCGTGAGGAAAGGCGACTCAGGCGCAGGCGAGGGCCCGGCTGGGGTCACGGGGGCCGGAGTAACGTGGATCTGACGGGCACCGTCGGAAGATGACGGACCCCGTCCTGGGCGGGCCGCCCCCAGACTCACCCGGCGCGGAGCACAGCAGCGCGGCCAGCAGCGCCAGGCCGAGGCCCCTCATGGCCGCAGGCGGCATGCTCCGGGCGGGCCTCGGGCGGGCTCTCGGGCCGCACGCGGGAGTCTCCTCGGGCGCGGACCTGCCAACGAGCGGCCTCGGTCAGGAGCCCAGGCCCGGCCGAGCTCGAAAGACCCTTTCCTTTTCTGGCCACCAAACGCGCCCCCCGCCCCCCGCCCCCCCGGAATCCACACCCGGGTCGCTCTTCCAGCCCCACCCGCTGCCCGTCGCCCAGAGCGTCCACCATCACGGCGTCACTTCGGCCAGAATAGGCGACAGCCCGAGAAGCGCCCACCCCGCGTCCAGCACCTGTGGGATTAGTAGGGGAGATCCGGGTGCGTCTTCTCTGCCCTGGAGAGCAGTAAGTCCGTCCAGAGAGGAAAGGACACGGCAAGGTGCGAACGAACGGCCTCTACCGAGGGGGTGAGGGGCGGACGCCGCGTCCCCACTCCCACCCCTGGGCTGGGGGGCCGGGAACCCCGCGCCGAGCCCCCTCCCCTCGCTGCCCCCGCGCGCGCCGCCGCGCTCACCGCCGATCCAAGCGTGGAGCGCAGGCCACGGGTCCGGGGGACGCACTCACATCCCGGGGGTGTCGGCGCTGCGAGGCTCTGGGCGGCGCGGAGAGCGATGCCCTTCGGTCTCCCTGTGGACCGGAACCCGGGCGCAGCCCCGTCTTTCGGGAACGCAGCCGCAGACGCGGACCCCGCGCGAGGGGCGGGGCGGAGCTGGGGCGGGGGCGCGGGGGCGGGGGCGGCAGGAGACGCGCGGCGGGGGCGCCCCGGGCTCCGCGGCCCGCGCCGGGTCGCCGTCCCGGGCCGTCCTGTGCTGCTCGCCAGCCGGCGCCTGCCTGCCGGCTCCCGCCCGCCTTCTCCGGCTCCCGCTCCCTCCGCCACCCCCCATGCGCCCCTCCACCTCCCCCTACCCAGGCGTGGGCAGGATCCCTTCCCCCTCTGCTTGGCTGAGATCCCCCTGGAATTTCTCGGTAGAACGTTTATTGCGAAAGGAAGCAAAACGCACAAAGACGCAGAGAGGGAGGGAGCTCGCGCAAGTCCTCGTTCACAGATGCGCAGCCCCGGGGCCCCGCCCCTCCTGAGCCCCATCCGGTCCCGATGGTTTAGGGCTGTGCTCCCTTGGACATCCCGGACAGCCCGGCCAGCTGTCCAGGGGGCTGCCGTCTCCAGCCACACCCACGCCCGCAGGGCGAGTCCCAAACCCCGGGTGGACATCGAGGCCCTCTGCCGCCAGCTTGGGCAGGTGTCCCAGCTTTGTCCCTCGCCGTCCGGCCCCGCTACGGTTTCTGCTTTTGACAGCGTCCTCTGCGCCTGGAATCCGGCTCTGCTGGGTGCCGAGTCTGCCCCAGCTACCCTGCGAGCAAGTGTTTGTTCAGCAAATATTTATGGAGCACCCACGATTGGCCTAGCGCAGCCCTCCGCCCCCAGACAAGAAAAGAGGGTGTCTGCTCCCCTGAATCTACGTTAGACGAATGTTTACCACTAATAAGTCCTTGCACGATGTGCCTGCCAATCATAGCATCCATCCAGCACGTACTGTCTGAACCCTTATGTGTGTCAATAACATAACAGACGCACAGTGTCAGGTAGGACGATACTTTCCATCTTACAGGTGAGGAAACCACAGCAACGAAAGGTGAAAGGTCGAGCTCTCTGGCCAAGGTCACACAGCGACGCAGGTGTGTGACCGTGATGGGGTAATGCAGCCGATGTTGGAACCCAGGCACGTGGCTCCGGAGCCCGTCCTCCTCAGCGCTCTCCTGCGGCTCTGGAGAAGTGAAAGCAAAGAGGAGAGGGACCAGCCACCCCCGCCGGGGACTGGGGTTCCCACAGGTCACGCGGAACGTGCGCTCCAAGTCAAACATCAGCAAACCCAAAGAAAGTAAGCCTTCTCTGAGAAGCAGCAGAAACAGCGATGAGCGACAGATTTGAATCCTCACAAACTGTCTAAATCGAAGGTACCAGAAATAGAATATAAAATCCATGTTTTACGGGTTTAGATATATTAAAGAAAGGAATGCTATCAAAACTGACCATGCTTAGCTGAAAAATATGGAACCTTTGGGAATGAAAAACTTTTCACTGAAATTAAAAAGTGAGCGGAAACCTTGAAAGAATTATGCTAAGTGAAAGTAAAAGTCATTACGAAACTTATATCGTACAGCTTCCTTTACATAAAAAGTCCAGAATAGAAAAATCCAAGAGAGAGTAGACATGTTAGTGGTTGCCTGGGGAACTGGATGAGAGAAGGAAGGAATTGATAGTTTCTGCTAACAGTCATGGGGTTTCTTTTCAAGTGCTGAAAATGTTCTAAAAACAGATAGTGATTATGGTTGCGCACATCTGCGAATATGCTAAAATTCACTGAGCTGTTAAAAGGGTGAATTTTAGTATGCGAATTATATTTATAATAACGGTTGTAAAATGGCATCAGCAAATGCGTTAGCAAATTAGACACTGCTGAAGAGAAAATTTGTGAGCTGGAATATAAATCTAAAGACACTATCAGGAATGTGGCACAAGAAATAAGGAGATAGAAAATAGGAAAGAGAAGGTAAGACACACAAAAGATGGTGTGCCAAGAGCTAATATAGAACTGGTCGAAGTCCCAAAAGGAAAGAGTCAATATTTGAAGAGACTCTCCCTGGGAATATTTCAGGTGAAAGATATTTACAGAGAACCACAATGCATACTAAATAGAATAAACAAAGAAAATCCACAACTAGGTACAACAGAGTGAAACTGCAGACCATCAAAGACAAAGATCTTGGAAACAGCCAAGAAGGAAGGAGGACCGACTTTAAAGGAATCGCAGCTACACCGACAGCAGAATTTCACTGGCAGCAATGAGAGCCAAAAGGCAATGAAATGTATCTTTAAGGTGCTTGGAGGAAGATCGCTGGGATTAACACTTACACTAGTGGACACTGAGTGAAGCAGATTGCCCTCCATGGTGTTGGTGGGCCTCACCCAATCAGTGGACGGCCTGCCTAGAACAGAAGACTGAACTCCCCTGAACAAGAGGGACTTCTGCTAGGAGGCGGTCTTTGAACTTGAACTGAAATATGGCCTCTTCCTAACACTCCCCCTGCTGGCCCGCCCTGCAGATTTTGGACTTGCCAGCCTCCATAATCTCATAAGCCAATTCCTTAAAATAAGTACCTCTGCTTCCTCTCCCCCCCCCCATCTCTCTCTCTCTCCCTTTTGTTTGCCTGTCTCTGGCTCTGTCTCTGGCTCTCTCTCTACACACACACACACACACACACACACACACACACAACACACAGGGATCTTCTGAATGAAAGTGAATGATGTCCATTCCCTCTTCTGCAGACATCACTGACCACTGGCTTAAAGCCACCCCCAAGCTCTCTTTCCTTCGGCTGGCCAAGATGCTCTAAGGCCATTCATGGTGTTGTTTTAAGCCCCTACGTTCTGGGATAACTCGCTATGCAGCAAAAGATAACGCAAGCGGTAGAGCCTGGCTTGGGCATAATGGGGACGGATGCCCAATGTCCCAGGAGTCGGGGCAGGTCCCTGGGGAATGCAGCCCCGGGCCCACTCCCCTGAGAGCAGAGACCTGCACTCTCCCACGCTGGGCTTGGTTGCCAAGGAAACAGAGATTCCTGGCTCCGTTTCCAAGCTACTCTGCCTTCCTCCCCATGCACGTGGGACAGTTTCACCCTATCAGGATTTTTGCAAACAAGAATAACAGTCTGTCATGATTAGCGAAGAAAGGCTTTTCTTTAACGGCATGAGAGCGGAACATGTCACCACGTCGCTCTGGTCCCTTCAGCCTGGTTGGCCCCCGCAGGGAGCTGGTGACGGCTGGCCTTGACCTCCCTCTTCTCAGCCTGCCCTGGCCCGGGTCCCACTGAGGGATTGCTGGGATCTCAGCCGGCTCTGTGACACTCTGACAGATACTCACAACCGGGAGCGACTGTGCTCACACAGAGACCAGGCTCACACAGAGACCAGGATGATCAGCACGCTGACCCCGGCAGGGCCACCTCCCAGGTAGTCAGAACCAGAGACAGTGTCAGAGGCTGCCGCTCTCCGGCCTTTGGGGGCCACGTATCCTGTGCCCAGAAGCAGAAGGGACAGGCCTCTGGGTTGGACCCTGGTGGGGGAAGGGCAGGGTTGGGGCCATTAAGACCCCTCCACACCATCGAGACTGATGCGGCTGCCGGCCGTGTTCGAAACAAGGGCTGTTTCCCAAATCACCGCCCGGCCTCAGCCGGAGGGCCAGCCGAGGGTCAGCAGGGACACGGCGTCGTCCACACAGTGAGCACTTCCTCGCTAAACTCCGAGGTGGAGAACGTTCCCACCCCTGGGGCCCCAGAGTGGTGCAGGGGACAGGATTGTGCTTAGCTGACCTTTAAGAGAGTCACGAGCTGGAGCAGGGGAGATGGTGGTCCCCCAAAGGCTGTCCAGAGCCTAACCCTCAGAACCTGTGAACATGACCTTGTTTGGAAAAACGTCTTTGCGGACAGGGTTGAGTTAAGGGTCTGGAGAGGAGCTCGTCCTGGACGTAGGGTGGTCCTGCGTCCAATGCCCGGTGCCTTACACGAGAAAGGAGGGGGAGCTCCAGGGCGAGGCCACGCGGACGCAGAGGCAGGGACCGGGGTGGCGTGGCCGCAGCCGAGGCGAGCCTGGAGCCACCAGACGCTGGAAGGGGAGGAAGGACAGGCAGGACCTTTGTTGTTTTAAGTCGTCGAGTCTGTGGTTTGTTGCAGCAAGAGGAGCAGGCAGCAGGGAGGGAAAAAGACACAGCTCTAGAGCAGGTGGGAGCAGGAATGGGCAGGAGGTATCCCAGGGATGCTGGTGCCCGTGTGCACACTGGGGAAGGGTGCCTGAGCTGGGGGGCGGAAGATGCCCAGGGAAGAACGTTCCAGAGAAGACAAGTGAGGAGGACCAGAGTTGGTGTCTGGGGGTCAGGGGGACCTTCTCCACAGCGATGGGCAGACCAGGAAGGGTGGGGCAGGGACAGGCAGGTGGGAGCCAGCGCTGGCTGAGGGACGTCTCCTGGCAGGTCCCAAGCTGTCCTCTGAGGACAGGGCTAGGGAGGAGAGGGCATGGAGAGGCCGTGGGCCTGCAGCATCCCACCCCAGTCTCACCCCTGAGAGTCGAAGCTCGGAGGCAGATGCGGGGGGCCAAGAGAGGCCATGCTGAGGTGACCAAGTGGGGGGGGGTGCGGGCCGGGGAGGCGAAGCAGAGAAAAAGGACGTCGGAGGTGAGGAGATCAAGGACCCGAGAGCCCACGCTGGCAAGGGAACGGGGTGGAGAAGAAGGCCTTGAACCTGTGGGACCCACGTCCTTAGCTGAGGGGCATGACCAGGATGGCAAGGGAAATGATGACCAGGAACAGAGATGGTGGCAGAGGCAGGTGAATGAGCATCAGAGACATGGGCATTTGGGGTTCTTTGGGGGGGGGGTAGGAATTATCGAGAAGATGACGGCAGAAAGCACATACCTTAAAGATTTTAATCAACTTCATCAGCAATTGTGTTACATGTACAAGGGTGACAAGCTCTGCTGGAAAGACAAAGAGCCAAGTTTATGCTGGTGACAGGAGACACAGGTGTAGCTTAAGTATAGAGAAAGGACAAAAAACACCAACACCGGCCAGAAGGCCGCTGGGGCTGCGGCTGCATTCACAGCAAGGAGCCTTGGGAGCAAAAAACAATCACTTGAGCTAAAGAGGGTCGGTCCCTTCACCACAATAAGTTCAAAGCCACGGGAAGACGCAGCCCGTAAGTGCAAATGTTAGAAGAGATGGCCGAAAATTCGTTAGCTACGGGTCCCTCTCAAGAAGTCAGGGAGAGCAACGTAAACCTAAAGCGAGAAGGGAGGAGGAGATCAAGGTAATTGCAGGAATTAGTGAAAGAGAAAACAAAGCCCCAGCGGAGAGGTGTGGGGCGCGGAGGCCGGCCCTTCGCTCCGCGGGCTGGAGGCGCTGCAGGTCTGGGGAGCTTGGGCTGACAGCTGCTTCGTGCGGCCTCAGGGGCCCTGCTTCCTTCATTTCTCTGCTCTGGCTTCAGTCAGACGGGCTTCCTCCCAAACCGAGCTCCTTAGGGGGCCACACTCCTGGCTCCCGAGGCCAGGAACTCGGATGGGGGGGCACTTCCCTGGAAGCCCCCATGGGAGACGTGGCGTCAGGCGCCCGTTGGACCTGTAGCTGGGGGACTGGCCAGGCACCAGTGGTGATCTCACACCTGAGCCCCCTCTCCAGAGCCAGGGCCCCCGGGGGGGCGGGTCACCAGGTGTTGGGGGACGGATGTTAGGGACAGCCTCGGTGTGGACACTTGCGTCCACACGAAAGGCTGCGCGTGGAGGCTCGTGTGGGACACTCCTGAGGCCGCACTCGTGTGCCCCGTGCCTGGACCGTGTGTAAAAACGGTCAAGGGGGAAAACGTTTACGATGTGCACTTTGCCGCAATTTTTTTTTTAATTGAATAAAAAAGAACTAGAAGGCAGAAGAGAGAGCACTGTGGGTCGAGGAGGGCTGAGGAGGGCGGGCTCCCAGCAGCCAGGGGCCAGAAGGGGCGGAAGTGGGGACAGGGCCTCACGCTGCACAGCCCAGGGCCCGGGACCGGACGGGTGGGGCATGACCCGGCAGCAAGTGAGACGGCCACCTCTGAGCAGGTGACGTCGGAGCAGGTGAGGGCACGGGCTGTGAGCACATGACGGGAAGGTATTCTAGGCAGCGGACCGCACATGGGGAGGGGGAGGCATGGGGGGGTGAGGGACCTTCATTGTGTTTTTATTGAAAATACTCTTAAACAGACCACGACTCAGGCGTGAAGCTGCCGGGACAGTGGTCTGCAGCTGGAGGGTCCCTGACACTGAGTTCCTCTGGCCGTAGGACCTGGGCTCGGGTCTTGCGGGGTCCAGAGTGGGGCGGGGAGTTGTCAGGTGCTGCCCCAGCCCAGGGCCAGGCTCGCCAGGCCAGCTCTGCAGGCACCAAGGCCAGCAAGCTAGGACAGGCAGAGCGCACAGAGGACAGGACACCCCACGGCTGACCACAGCGACTTCCCCTCCCCTGGGTCCCTGAAGTCCGGAAGGGAAACCGTCCCATTGTTTGAGGCTGGAGCGGGCCGGGGACGGGCCTGGCGCCAGGAAGCCCCCCGCAGTGCTCTCTGCTCCGCTTCCCCTGCAGGATGGAGGTGCTCAGGGCTCTCCTGCTCGCCCTGCTGCTGTGCAGGCAGCCAGGTACCCAGGGCTCGGGGACAGCCCTACAGCAATGGGGGACCACATAATTTGGGGCCCCCTGGGACCCCCCCATTCTGGGGACAGGCTATGGCTTAGGGAGAAAAAGGGACTGAGGCTGGATCCAGAGGCCCGAGGGAGGGGGCCAGGGGCTGTCCTGGGCTCCCACGGGTCCCCAACCTCCAAGCCCCAGCCCCAGGGGATCCCTCTCCCCCCCGCCCCAGCCTCTCTGAATTGCAAGGTTTGGGGTTCCCTCTCCTCTCCCAGCCTCAGTTTCCTTTCCAACAGAATGGGTCGGCCGTCCCAAGGGTGGGGTTGGCCGCTGCTGTGAGGGGCCGGCCACAGCAGCTGGTGTCCTTGGTAAGGACACTGCCCAGGCACCCTCGGGTAAGAAAGCAGGGCCAGGGGACGTGGAGACTGGGCCAGGGACCTCGGCGGGCAGGGGACAGAGTGGGGAAGACGGGGGCGGGGGACAGCTCTAGGTGGGGGCTCCGCCGTGGGCCCTGAGCACGTGTCCTCTGTGTTGGGCAGCGGAGGCTCATGGGCACCCCTGTGTGACCAGGGAGAGGGTGGGCACAGGACGAGGAGGACAATGGCGAGGACCTGGGGATGGAGAGCTATGAGGACGACGAGGACGACGAGGACCAGGAGGCTGGCGTGATGGCCGGCAGAGGTACCCGCCCGCCCCCAGCCTCCTGCGCCACCCCGCACCTCGTGTGGGGCCACCCGTTAGCCTGCCCTCCAGCGGGGGGCGGAGGGGGACCCTGACACTCAGCGCACCCCTTCCTCACCCTGACTGTGACCCTCAACTGCCGTCCAGAGTCGGGAGCCTAGAGAAGGAGCCATTTCTGGGAGGGCCAGTGGCCGGGCGGCGAGGTCCAACAGTTCAGCAAGCAGAGAGGGGCGCAGGGCGCCCCAGCTGGAGAGATCAGCGACGAAAGGACCGGGGTGTCGAGTCCGTCCAGGACAGGGGCAGTCCGTCCTGGTGGCGGCGTGGGGGGGCAGGCAGGGAGGGGAAGGTGAGCTGGCCCCAGTGGTGAGGTCAAGGGCTCGGATAGGCTCCGAGCGACAGGAGGATGCTGGGGTATGGGGGGGCGGGGGGAGGGGGATGACAAGGGCTTAGAACAGGGCACAGAGTGAGAGCTGAGACCCACGCCCACTCCTCACCCCGGCAAGCGCTCCCCGCAGACAGGCAGGCTGCCTCCCTCCCATCCCGAGGACCAAGCCTGAGGGTGTCACCAGCATCCAACCTGCATGGCCTGGGGCTGCCAGCACAGGGGGTCCCCCACCCCTGCAGCCCCAGCAGGCCCCGCCCCACACACCCAGGCCTTGGCCAGTCCTGAGGAGGGGCTCGGGAGGCCCCAGCAGGGCCCTCTCTGTTGGGGATCATCTGGCATGGCAAGGCAAAAGGCAAACAGGAAGTGGGAGGAGGCCTAGGAGGCGGAGAGGCCAGACCTGGTGAGCTGGGGGTCTTGGGACTGCGGACCCTGGGCCTAAGCCGGCCTCGCTCCCCAGAGCCGCCACGGTGCTACTCCTGCCAGTCCTTGCACAGTGGAGAGGGCTGCAGCCGGGTGCAGAGCTGCCGCCTCAGCCAGACCGTCTGCAAAACACTCCTCTCCCATGGGGACACCGGTGAGCTGCCGCCCCAGGGCCTGGAGGACATGCGGCCCCCCTCACCCCTGCCCCCGCCTCTCCAGCATGACATGCCCTCTCCCCACCGCCCTCCCACCAGGGTCTGGTCCTTTGACCACCTACTCAGGGTGGTGTGTGGACACGTGTCAGCCCCTCACCAAGGAAGTAGGGAAGATCCTGATGACTGTGACCTGCTGCCAGACGACCTTGTGCAACGTTCCACCTTGGCAGGGCCCAGAGGGCAGTGGGGCCGGAAGCCCCAGGGGCCCCAAAACGCTGGCCACCACCCTGCTGCTCAGCCTCCTCCCGGGCCTCCTGGGGGCGGGGTCCTGAGTGGGGTGGGTCCTTGCCTGCCCCTGGACTTGCACCCTGGAGGGCCGGCACCCTGTCCAACGCTGGCCCCTCCTATCCCCGCCCCCAGCTTTGGAGAGTAAACTTGGAGCATTTTGAATGATCCGGCCCACACTGGCTCCTCCCTGCTCGTCTGCATTTCCTCAGTGTCCCCGTCCTGTGTCCCTGCCCTCCTCTGCCCCTGCCCAGGCGATGGACGGCCAACACATGGCTTCTGGGCAAGCAGGCCTCAGCCTCTCTCAGGGCAGGCCCGCACTGCTCTGCGCCCCGGTGCCGGGGAGCACCCCCTCCCCCGGCTTTTCCCCCTCTACCCACTCTGCCGCCTCCCAGGGTGCCTGCGGGAGGCTGTGGGTGGGGATGGGCTGGAGTTACAGCAAGGGGCAGGCAGGAGGGTCGGCTGCGGTGAGGTTTCCAGCCCCTCCGCCGAGGTGTAGGTGGAGGGGAGTGGCGGGGAGCGGGGTGACGGGGGTGGGGGTGAAACAGGGTTGTGGGCTCCTGAGAACAGGAGCAGTACAGTGGGGGGGGGCCCAGGGGTGGAGCCCAGTCCCTTTGGGTCCCCAGTATCTGCTCTGGCTGGGCTGTGCTGTTGGCGGCTGGGCATTTGGCCTCCTTGACTACACCAAATCCTGCTCTCGCCAATAGTCGGGGCCACGACAGAGCCCTGGGAGGAGAGGGAGGAGGCCTGACCTGGGCCTCAGTTTCCTCATTGGAGAGTTATGGAACCAGGCTTAAAGGACCCCTAAATCCCCATTAGCTCAACTTCCCGGGGTCAGGAAGCCTGGGGCCCTCTCCTGCCTGCCCCTCCTGAGCGGACAGCAAAGGCCCCGCTCTCCCTTCCTGCTTTCTGCTGGCTGGAATGATGGCTGGAGCTCAGCATCCACATTGTGCCATGAGGTGGTGCACTGGGAAGGGCCGGGCAGCCCCGCACTGCCTGCCGCAGGCTCCTGTTACCTGGGAGGGAAATCAGCTCCCGCCACGCCGAAGCGAGTTATTTTAGGCATCTCCACAGCGTGCCTGTTCACACACTCTCACGCATGCACTCGTGCACATGTGCACACTCCTGGACACGTGCTCACAGACGGCCCCTGTCAAGGCACAGCAGATAAGAGCACCGCTCAGGGGTCGTGCAGCCTGTGGTCAAATGCTCGGCCCGTGCCCCGAGTGGACCCCACGCCCTCTGGCTTGTGCTCCGGGTGAACCCTCCGCCTCCTCAGCTGGTTTCCTCATCTGCTAAGTGGCTGCAGCAGCTGCAGGGAGAGTAAACAAGAGCCGCGTGTTAGGGGCCTAGAGCCCGCACCTGGCCCCGAGCGAGCGCTTAGCACATGTGAGCCATTGTCGGTGCCACCCCGATGGGCCTGGTGCCGCCTGCGTGCACGCTGATGGGGAACCCCACCTGCATTCACGGAATTCTTCCTGCCCCACCTCCCCCCCCCCACCTTCAAGCCCTGCGGAGATGAGAGTTCACTGACCCCACCGCACTCCCCAGAGCCGACCCCCTTCAAGGCCTTTGCGCCAGGCGGGAGAGGGGCTGCAGGCTCCGTCCGAAGCCACAGTGGCTGCCCTGGCCTCGGGCTCCTTGTTGTGCAACAGCCTCTTCTTCAGGGTCCCGGGGCCAGGGCGGCAGAAAGTGCAGCCCCCGATCCTCACTGGGCTCTAACAGGCTCCTGCCAAAAGGCACAGAGGAGGCAGGGCTCAGGCCCTGGTGACTTTCTGGAGCACACCCATCACCACGGGCACGTGCAAGTGCTCAGCCCTCAAGAGCCTGATGCCGGAAACTTCTGGAGCCTGGTGGCCTTGAGTAAGGACTCTGCCCTGCAGCTCAGATGCTGTTAGGCGTCCCGCACTTTCTCAGTGTGACCTTGGGATCCCCAAGATGATAAAGGGGCCCGAAAGCCCCCAGGGCTGAGATGCCAGCCAGGCCTGGAGTCTGAATTGGCTACTTCCTGGCTGTGTGATCTTGGCAAGCCGTTCAGCCTCTCTCTACGCTGAGGCCCCTGCTCTGACCCCAGGAGATGGCCCTGGGGGGCCCTCAGCTCCTGTGCTCTCCCCTGTAAAGGCTCCTTTCTGTCCCTCTTCCTGGCATCGGCTTGGCCGTCTAGCCCTGCCCCCTTTGGTGATCCCTACCCCCACCCACTCAACCCTAATGGGGAGAAAACAAACAAGCCCATTGTGCTGAGGGGCCCCTTCCCAAGCTGTCTCACCACTAGCACCCTGAAACTAGTCCCTGGGGCCACGTCAGGTCCCCTGCCCAGCCTGGCACTGGGAGCGAGCTCAGGGAGGACACAGTGTTTCCCTTCTAGGCTCACACGACCTGCTGACCTGCCAGTGTTTCGGAGGTCCCCCTGAGCACTGACCCTCCCCGGGCACCCCTCCCCTGCAGCCTGGGTGCCCTCCTCTCCTCCTACCCACCCCGATCTGGTTCGTCCTATGTGCTTCAGTCCCCCACCTCGAGTCACCTGCCATACTCCGCTCACCCTGCCCCACCCAGGCTCGGCTCCTTGAAACTTCTTTCTGCCAATACAGGAAGCAGGTGTCCGAAGCTGCATTTCCTGTCCTTGTTCTTGACCATGAGAATGGGGTAAAGATGAGGAAGTGACCTAAGGGCAAGACATCCCTGAGAAGAGAGGTTCCAAGCGGCGTCCCCCACCCCCCTGCGGGGGTTGGCAGGGGCCCTTGGACCAGGGAAAGGTCAGCGCACCCAGATGCTGCCATGAACCAGCCGGCGCGAAGGGGAGACCTCAGGCTTCCACAGGGCTGCGTCCTGCCTGGTCCAGCCCTTGCCCCAGGCGGCGGGCGCTGTCCAGCACGCAGACTTCCAGCGTCAGGACAGACACCCTGGGGAGAAGTGTCTCTGCTCTAGTGTCAGGGCCCTGAGCACCCCGTGGGTTGCGCTCAGAGCACAAAGAGGGGTCTGCCGGTGTCTCCATGCCTGGGAGAATGGGGGACGGGGGGCTATGCATAGAGTAAGGTGAGAAAAGCCTCCGCTGTGTTCCCCTTTACTCAGTGGCATCTTTCCTCCCAGAGAGAAACCTGAGAGCAGGGGTGAGTGATGATGGATGCAGGAGGGGGACACAGGGGTAAAGAAGCGGGTGCAGGGGTGAGTGAGGGGCTGCAGGAGGGAGAAAGGGGAACTCAGGGGCAGGTGAGGGACACATGGGTGAGCGAGGGGGACGTAGGGGTGAGCGAGGCACCTGTGGGACCAGAGCGGGGTGGGAGGAGCCGGCTCGGGGCGCAGCACGGAGAGGCGAGGGTCCCGACCCCTGGAGCGGCGCCGGAAGGGGCGGGCCCGGCGGCGGCGGTGCGGCCCCTCTGCCGGACCCCGGCAGGGCGGGCGCGAGGCGGGGTGTGAGGTGGGCGTCGTGGCGGGGCTCATCACGCTGCCCTGCTCGGCGCCCTTGTCCCCTGCCCCAGCACAGCTGCTGGCCGCTGCAGGCCGGGGCCCCACAGACGGGGTGCGTGTTCGCCCCTGGATCTCAAACCCACTGGCGATCCGGTCTCTCCTGGAGACCCAGGCTCCAGGAAGCGGCGAGCGAGGCTTCGGGGAGCCCCGCTGCTGGTGGACACCCAGAGCTGCCTGTCCTGAGAAGCCGGGTCCAGAGAGCAGAGGAGCGACTGTGACTTGCAGGGCAGGTACCAGCACCAGCCTCTGGGCCCCGCCCCTGCGCTCTGGCGACATGGGCTGTTTCCTGTGTGGCCACGGCAGTCACTTGTGCTGCACGTCTGTGAAATGAGGGGACCGTGACGATAACCTCCAGTAGACTCCGTTTTTAACAATTATTTCCCTTCTTGGTGCACACAGCATGTGGCGAAGTCAGTAAACAGTGCCTGCCGTTAGGCCGACTTGAATTGGGTAGAAAAGACGAGTATCTAGAATGTGTCCAGAGCACCGGAAGTGCGGGTTACTAGGGATGCAGGAATAAAACAGACATGGTCCTTGCTCCGAAGAACCCGTGCCTCAGAGGGAGACCGCCACATCAGTGACAAGCTGCACATGGAGCCTCGAGAGCCCTGGTAGTGGGCTCAGCGCGCAGAGCACCGGGCAACCGCACGCAGGCCTCGGCCAGCGGGGTCAAGCTCTGCGGGTTCAGTGGCCCAGTGGGGTGGACACAGAGCCACGGCAGCGTCCACGTGCCCTGGAGAGCAGCAGCCACGAGGGCCCCCGGTTGCATCGGTTCTTGGTTTTTGTCTCACTTTCCTGTTACAGCTAGACCCAGCCTCCGACGCCAGCCTGGTTAACTGGGACTGTGACCCTCCATGTGGTCCCAGCTGCCCTCCCCGCAGAGATGCCCCCTTCTTTCTGCATGATCCCCTCAGCCCAGACGGCCCATCTTCATCTTCAGTTCTGGCTCCCACCTGATGCTGAGAACAGCCTCCTCTCAGAAGCCACCTCCGGTAGCACCCTCAGAGTGACACGGGCCTGAATCCAAGTCAGGCGTATCTATACCATTTCACTGGGAAGAAACCAGACCCAAGGTCCTTGTCAAGATGGGAAGTTTGTGCTGTCGTTCTATGTATGGCCTCTGTGAAGCCTGGCCGAACAAAGAGAATTCAAAGTATTTATACCTTAAAACTATATCCCCTAGAGCAGCATGTTTGGGGGTAAGACGGCCCGCCAGGCTTAGGGACCCTTGGTGGATAACGGGAACCAGCTCGGGCATGAGACGCCTCTGCCAAGAATGGTTTGCGGATTCAGAACATGCTCTGCCTCCTTTGGAGCTCAGAGGGAGTTGCTGGCCCCCGTCCCCAAGGAGATCACTGGCAGTTACAGGGCCCAGTTTGCCCAGGCGCAGTGCCGGAATGCTGTCAGTTGGCCCTGAGAGAAGAGGAGGATCAGAAAAGACAGGTGAAGGTGCTTAGCAAAGGCAATGTGAGCCCTGCAGGTAAGGCCGCCTGCAAGCACCTGGCCGACTGTTGCTGGGACCGACGGATTCCTTTTTGAACCTGTGGTGGAACTGGGATGCTTCCAGACGGAATTAGAGAGAGGGAACATCAGATTTTTCAGACACTACAAGTAAGATCTTCGGTGGTGGTTCCCTGGGACCTCGGCCCTCAGCTCAGATTAAGTGCCACACAGGGGAGCAGGGAGTGGGGGCGCTGTTTGGCTGGGGTCAGAGAGGCCTCTCTGAGAAGAGTCCTCAGAGCAGAGCCCCACAAACACCTGCTGCTCTCAGCCTGTTTCCAGAAGCAGTCAGGCCCCGAGACAGGAGGGACTGGGCATGTTTGGGGGACCTAAAGGAGACTGGATGGCTGGAGGAGGGTGGGGGGTCGGCCCCGTGGTCAGCCAGGGCTAGAGAGGGGGCAGGGCAGGAGCGTCCAGGCTTGTAGGTGTGAGGGGAGCCCTTGGGGGCATGATGGAGTTCACTGCCTGCTGTGCAGAGAATGGACCACAATGGGAGGGTAGGGCAAGGGTGGGAGGGGGCGCCCGCCAGGGGGTCCACCGCAGGTCTCATCCAGCTCAGCATCCGGGCTCTGGGTGGGGTAGGTGCCTTCTGTGAGGGGCAGGTGTGACTCCCGCAGCTTGTAGCTCCAAGGGCTCGGTGGCTGATCCCAAACACAGGGAAGAAGAAGAGAGAGACGGGCAGGAAGAGCTCCAGCTTGGGACCAGAGGGGAGGCGTCGGTCCCTGGTGCCCGTCAGCTTTTGCTGGACATGGATGTGGAGACCCCGCCCCTGGCAGAGGAGGGAGAAGTCCTTGGTCAGCAGCTGAGTGAACGCGAACAAAGAGAGATGCTGCTTACCGCATGAGGAAACCGGCCAGGGAGTGGGCGGGGGGTCTGGGGAAATCACGTGATCCGGTTGGTCATTCCGGTCTGAGGTGCCCTTTAGATGTCCAAGTGGAAGAGCATGAGCAGGGAGGGGAGGGGGCCATGTCCCCGAGGGGCCACGGTCCCCCATCCCTTGCCGCCCTCCCCTCCGTCCCCCAGCATGGGAAGATGTCACCGGCCCCTTCCGCGGGCTCGCTTAGCGCTCGTGGGCTGGCGTCTCCAGCGCCGAGGGGACTGGCGGGGCTCTCCTCTCTGTGGCAGGTTGGCTGTTCCAGAGCTTTAACTACAAGCTCAGAAAAGTGAAGAGTAACGCCTAGGGCGAGGCCTCTCTGCGGAATGGAGCAACGAAGAAAGGAATTCTGGGCCCAGAGAACCGTACCCCGGCCTCGCTTGTTAGCCCTGACTGGCTTCCCGTGGTCCTTCCTCTCCTGGGAACAGAGCAAGATGGAAGAGCCCACAGGCCGAAAAGAGAAGATGCAGAGCCCAGGGAAGACACAGACGTGCAGAAGGACGCGCCCAGGAAGAGCGGGAGTGCGGGGCCAGGAGGTTCCCCCCCCCAGCCCCCCCCCCGGAGAGCCGCGCCGGCGGAAAGCGCAGGAAGGACCCCCGCCCGCGTCCTTAGCAGCGTCTCTTCCATGCCTTCGATGCTTCGTTTAAAGGTGGCTTTGACGGGGTTCCCGTATTCATTCCTTTTCAGAGAAAGACACCCTATGAGTGTAGCGAGTGTGGACGCATCCTTAAGCACAAGACAGAGCACATCCGCCACCAGAGGGTCCACACCGGAGAGACGCCCTTCCAGGGTGACCGGTGCGGGAAGGCGTTTCGGCACAGCTCCGACGTCAGAAAGCACCAGAGGGTTCACGCGGGAGAAAAGCCCTTTCACTGCGGCGCGTGCGGGAAGGCCTTCACCTGCGGCTCCAATCTCCTGAAACACCAGAAGACCCACACGGGAGAGAAGCGTGCGAAGCGAGGCCTGGGGGAAGGCCTTCGCCTACAGCTCGCGTCTCCTGCGCCGCCGGAAACGGCCCCGCGGAGCAGCGCGGAGTCGGGGGAGCTGTCCGCTCAGCACCTGCCGCCGCCGCCTCTGCGCGGCGTAGCGTCCGCGCTGGCGCTGGCCCTGGCCCTCCCGCCGGCTCCTTCGAAGGCACTGGCCCGAGTGAAGGAAGACACAGGACAAGGCGGTTCCCTTTCCGTGAGGTCCCTGGAGCAGGCAAATGCATAGAGACTGAAAGAGTAGAGGTCAGCAGCGTCCGGGGAGGGGATGCCACAGTTTAATGGGTGCGGTTTCTGTTGGGGAGGCTGGATTTGGGCATTCGTAGCGGCGATGGGGGCACAGCATTGAATGTTTAACGCCACTGAGCTGTGCCCTCACAAATGGTCAGAATGAAAAAGATCGCTTGAATGCGATACGCTCTTAAACTGCCACTTTGAAAAGCTCTCGTCCATCGTAGAGCAAAATGGCACGTGAGGATGTGCACACCCTGCTCACCCAGGAGTCTGACCTGCCAATACGCCTTAGAGAAACTTTCTGCGCGTGCGCCCGGAGATGCCTGCGGTGATCCCCACAGTGCAGGCGGGGCGTCAGGAACACTGGGAGTGGCCAGGCGCGCATCTTCAGTAGACAGATGAACTCGCGCTGCGTCTGTGGGCCCAGAGTCCGTCACAGGGGACGCAGGAGGATTTTAATTCTGTAACGTGCAAAACTAAACAGTGGTGTAAAACCAGAGAGCAGCCAAAGACCAGCCCAGTCCAAACGGAAGAGAGTGGTCCCTCCGGTGGTGGGCGGCCCCCTGGGGCTCCGTGTTTTTTGGCGTCCGCCTCCTAAACTGGGGGGAGGGGGCGTGGGTGTCTGCCTCACTGCTGTCATTCGTCACATACGCCCTGAGTTCGTGTGTGTTTGATATGTTTCCCAACTTTCTTAAGTTTTTAAAAACTCGGAAGCACTGTTCTCGTGAGCCTGCTGCCCCGTCTGGGGTGGACAGGCTAAGCCGTGTGCTCCCCCCATTCCCCTCGTCGCTGAGAGGGACCAGTTTTCATGGAATCAGGGCCATGTCCTTTTCTTTCATGGTGGGCTTTTTCCCAACAAAGGGACGGGTAATAATTGTGCTTCTTTATTTATTCAGGACGTATTTCTTGTCCTTTTCAGGTTGTGAGAGCAGATCACCCCAAAGCAAGAAGTTCCCAGTGAAATATGTGTGAAAAGGAACCTCAAAACGAGAAAGTTCCCATGTTCCTGAGCTCCAAGGGGAGAAGAGACCAGGAAGAAAGAAAGGAAACTTCCTCAGTCCGGCCTCCCAGGCTGAGGGACAGATGGAGACATGGGTGTGGGAAGGGCTGTCCCTGCAGAAACCCACACCGTAGCAATGGGCTCCAGGTAGAAACTCCTGCAGGCTGTTGTAGGCTCCACCATGAATCCAGCACAGAGAGTGTGGGGTGCCGCCAGTGTAACCTGACATCAGGGCGAAGGCCACAGAGGACCTTGAATGAAAGTGGGGATGCCTGCGGATGTCTTGGGGACCTGATCGCCCTTTGCGCCAGCATTCCGTGAGCCAGGCCAGCGTCTGTCCCTACAGGCCTCATCCCGCCTGATCTGAGGGGAGGTGGGAGCCAGGCCGCCGGGGCTCTGCGACCCCTCCCCATGGGTGGGGCTGGCCACTGGCTTCGGCCTCCGGTTGCTCTTGCACCAGGGTCCCCTGCATTCCTGGGAGGCTGTGGGCAACAAGGTGTTACCTGGGTTCTGTTTGCAATGACCACCCATGTCCGTCCCCAATTTGGGCACCAAGATGTGATGGTTCGTTACCTCTGCAAGTGAGCCAGACTCGAAGGTGCACTGCAGACTAGATGATACTAGGGGCCAGGCCCTGTGACCTCAGCACCAGGGAGAAGACCATGGTGCTGGGGACACTTGGACATTTGCTCTGGAGCAGGATGGAGAGGTCATGGTGAGGGCAGGGGTCTCCATGAGCCGGATGAGGGTTAAAGGGGGCATCTCCAAGGCCCAAGGAAGCAGCGTTAGGACCAGAGAAGGAGCAGGGTGGGGGCAGCCATGAAGAGGATGGTGTGGCCTCTCGGGTCCGGTGCCCAAGGACGAGGCTGTGCTCCTGGCAGTGGCCTGTGCCTTCGAGAACCTCTGCACAGAGCTCGGAGTCCATTGTCTCCTGGTCTCCCCCTCAGGCTCCGGCTGCTTGTTCAGGGAACTCCGGGTGGTCCTCTTGACCAGAGGCCTGCTGGGGTCAGGCTTAGCCATGGGCGTGGGGCGGACACTGCTGCCCACAGTCACCTGCAGACCCCGGGACATGGATTTCTAAGGTCCGAAGCTGCCCTGGGGCGAGCACCCAGGGCACGCCTTGGCCTCAGTACCGGGGCACCTGGTGTCGGCCACACGCGGGGCTCCCCAGAGCACCCCGTCACACAGTGCATGCCCCGTGTCACTGCAGCCACACCCATGTGGCTTTCTAGCGTTGTTCCTTTTTGGCGTCTGTGCCTCTTAATACATTTGCTTCCTGGTGAGCTTGCCCACTTGGCATGCTGGCGTCCAGAAATTTACATCTCCCTGGCGGAAAGTGCGTCCTTGCCCACGTCCCTGGTGGCTCGCGGCCCGAGAGGGCCGTTGGGCTATAGACACCGTCACACACAACTGGTGGTCCTGGGCCTGTGGCGATGCAGACTCCCTAGCCTAGTGTTTCCCACTAGGAAAACTTTCCAGCTCATCAGACTCGTTGAGCTTGTGCTTTGTGATCTCTTGCTCCTTCAGCCCTTTTGAGGCAGGTGTGCTCTGCACCTGGGGGGTCGCCTGCCTCCTGCTGGCTTCCTGTGGCTTCCTGTGGCTCCCTGTCCCTGTGTGTCCTAGCCCGAAGGTGCTGCCCTGGTCCCGCGTCACTCTCCAGCTGCCCTGGCCCTCGTCCCTTCCCCGTTCTGCTGCCCGTTGACACCTGGTTTCTCTTGTAATAAACATCTGTCCTGACCCCCTCACTGTTCTGTTGATCTCCCCGCAGCTTGGGGTACAGTGGGGATTCCTCAGGGAGGTGCTGCTGCCTCCCCAGGAAAGAACAAAGGTGCCGTCACCAGTCGAGGATCTCGCTTTAGCCAGTGCAGACACTCCAAAAGAAAAGGAGTTTACTCACTTAGGAGTGGCTTCCTGCAGTGACCAGGTACTGTGTCCCTCTGCAGACACCATCTTCGGGGCCCTCCACACCGGAAAGTCCCGTAGGGTTCGTGAGCTGCTTGGTGCCTGCAGTCCTAACCCTGGAGGGACCTGGGAGCCACCGGGCCTGCTTCCTGGGACCCTGCCCCCATCCGACCCTTGCTCACTCTGCCCGCCTTAGAGCGGCTGTCCTTGTCACAGGATTCTGAGAGAGACGGACCCCGAGGCTGTAAGCAGGAAGCAGCGTGTACTGATGCTGGCACCGGCTCAGCGGATCCTTATCCAAAGGCTGGGCCCCAAGTGTAACATAACAGGCAGCTTTGTACTGTCTTGTCGTTCCTACACAGCTACAGAGAGAAGGAAGAACATCAGTCGGTTGGCAAGCGGTGAATCAACACATGGGAGTGGAGAGTCCTTGAAGTGGGGGAGAGGGCGGTCAGGAGCCAACTCCGTCCAGCAGAAAGGCCAGGCAGGGTTAGGCTGCCACATTCTCGCAGGGTCGAGTCTGCCTTCCAGAAGGGTTCCTTGACAATGTCTAGGGACATTCTTGGTTGTCACAGCGAGGAGAGTGCTACTGGCACCTGATGGGTGGGGGCAGAGAAGCTGCTCACCACTCTCCAGAGCGCAGGCCCCCCAAGTGTGCAGGAAGAGGAGCCAAGTAGACCCCTGAACTCAGGGGAAGGGCTCCGGAGGCTCCGGACAGCGAGAACAGCCGGAACTGCCCGCGGGGTGTCAGCAGCTGGAAGGCGAGGAGGCCGCTTTCGGCTGAAACCTAAGAACTCAGCGACTTGCCCTTCAGGCAGAGGGGCCTGGCAAGGGCCCTGGGACGGGCCGGGTGTCCCGAAGGGGCGGGGTGCAGAGGCTGGCGCAAAACATAGTGATTGGCTAGGACACCCCCCCCAACCCCAGGCTCCCCCCGGAATGGGAAACAGAAGAGTGCGTCCCCCTTCAAACGACTCCGGTCGGGCGACACAGGGTGGCCGGGTACGACCAGGATGAGGAACAGACAGAAAAGGGGCACGGGTGAGGGTCAGGCCCCCTGCCGCCTCTGTCCACTCTCGTGGACGACACATCCAAAACGGTCCTCAGTTGTGCGTGGGTTCGCATCACCGGCCTCGGGGCCACCGAGGCGGCGGTCCTCCCGGCGCCCAGAGCGGCCCGGAAGTGCGGGGCGGGGCGCGGGCTCACTTCCGGCCGGCGCGGGCGCGGTTGGCCGCCTCCGGCTCGGAAGGTGAGTGGGCACCGGGCGGGGGGGTGACTCCTTGGGCGCCCGTCCTGGCCTTCGCCGGCGCGTCGTTTCCGCGGGCCCAGCCCCGCAGCCGCCGCCTCGTGACCTTGACCCTGGGCCCGGCCTGTCAGAGCGCGAGTGGTCGGCTCCGCGGGGTGGGGGGCGCAGCGGTCCCCCGCGATCGCCACGTCCGTTCGCAGGGTGCCTCCGCACGCGCCCGGAACCCCAGGGACGGGAGCTGTCATGTCCACTTTGCAGATGGGAAACTGAGGCTCAGAGAAGCCCTGGACCGAGGTTCGCGGCCAGCGAGTGTGAGCGGCGGACCTCAGGCCGGACGGGCTGCTCTGTTGCCAAGCGCCCCGACGTCGGGCCCTTTCCCACGGGGCGCAGACTCCAAGCTGAGAAGAGAGGGGCGGAGGAAGGTTTGTACCTGGGTCGGTGGCATTTGTATCCCCTCCACCTTCAACCGATTGCAGCAGCTTCGCGCTCAGAGTTTGTACTCGCGTCCCTCTGGGCGTCCTGTGTGACCGCCACCTCCGCTCAGCCAGCCAGGGTGGGGCTGAGCGTGCCCTAACCCAGAGGAATCCGAGGAAGTTAGCAGAAACTTCAGGTGTGACTTAAGAGGTTGAGGACCTGCACCCTGCCCCACCCTCCGTCCACTCACCAGGCTGACCGTGACCCTTATCATTAGGGGATGAGGCTTGCTAGGGCCTGACCAGCAGGCGGGGCACTGGTGAGAACCCTGTTGGCTGCCTCACTGCCTCCATGAAGCAGGTGGTGTCTGCCGCCTCATGAACATGCACTGACTTGTCCTTCCTACGTCCTGTTGTTTACCCTCAAGTAAGGAATCGTGTTTCACCAGTGTGAAAAAGACCCTCACATTGCACAAGCCATTCTTGCAAACCAGATTAAACTCTTTGACGCCAAAGGAGGCTCAGAGCGCCGTGGGGGTGCCGGGAGGTGCCCGCCTGCAGCCTCTGAGGGCTCTGTGGGTCTGAGGAGGAGGCTTTTCCTTTCTCAGAACATCTCATTAAGATCCACGGAGACCGTTCCTGCTCCAGCAGAGGTCCGGTCTCTCGCCCTCCCCAGCGCCGGTGGCCCCCCGCTGTGGTGCAGGTTTTCCTTGGAGACCCGCAGAGCTGCTCTGGGCAAGACTGTGGGTTGGGAGGACATTCCAGGTCATTTTGGGGCAGAGCTTTTCAGCATGGTCCCTGCAGGTGTGCTGGTGCTGGTCATGTGGAATAATGTACCAGAAACCCAAATGGCCTTGTACTCCCGGCTCCACACGCCGCCCCTGAGCATCCTTGTCCTTCCCACCCAGTTTGCCCTGCCCTCACTCATCCCTCTCACCCCCTCACCCTGGGTTTTCATTTCCCCAGGTCCTGGCCGTGCACATATTCATCAGGCCTTGGGGACGATGGCAGCCCTAGGGGATGGTCAGGACCCCCCTCGTGTCCCATCCCCTATCAGTCTCGAGTCCCTGAGGACACCTGGAGCCCACCACCACGAGGCCCAGCTCTTCCTCCGCAGTCACCAACACGGTACTTGCCTGTCCCTCCCCTCCCCCCCCCCGGCCTGCGGGTGGGACCCGAGGCAGCCCATGGGGCCCTGGGGCTCTAGCACCCTCAAGTTTGGGTCAGGGTGCAGGCTGCACTGGTTGAGGCTGGGGGCCGAGCTGCATGAGCAATGGTTCCCTAGGGGACGGCCCCCCAGGACTGTGTTTCTCTTGGGGAAGAAGTCGGGCAAAGAAGAAAAGCAGCCTCAGTGTCCGGGCCCCATGTGACAGGAGCAGGTCATCTCATCTCCCTCTCTGAACCTCTGGAAATCGTGTCCAGAGTTCTGACCAGGCTGGGTTGGGTGGGGGCCCCCAGGGCCCTTGCTCCATCTTCCAGGCAGAGTCTGAGGGTGTGGAGGTGTAGAAGTAGCCCGAGACTGGTCAGGGAGGACGTCCACGGCCCGTGGCACATGGCACCCCTGGGCCCTGCTTGTGCTTAGATGTCAGGAAGTCCTGGGGTTGCGTCCCTGCCCCACGTGCCACGCCCCTGGGGGCCGTGCTCCGCACCCCTTACGCAGTCAGAACCTTGAGGCCCACACTTCCGGTTTCTCCATGTCACTCCCACGACAGCTTGGCGAGGTAGGACCCCCTGTTCCTACGTTTTTGACGGAGACACGGGAGTCTGGACACAAGCCAGTGGAAGCAAGGAGGAGTCAGACCACATTCATGTGATGCAGGCCCGTGCCCTCGATCCCTGGGGTGGGGATTCCTGGGGGACATGCAGACCGAGCCAGTCCTGCAGGATGGAGGGCTGGTGCCCAGGACGAAGTCCCTGAGCCCGTGCCAGGTGGGCTGCCCCTGACCTGGCCTCCTCCAGCAGAGACCAACCACAGGGAGCAAGAGCCCGGAAGGCTGGGTTTGGGTCCTTGACCTTCGTCCAAGTGCACTAAAGTGCCCAGGGCTTTGCCCACGGTGGGAGGGAGTGTGGGCCGCACAGCCAGCAGCTTCAGCCCTCCCTGGCTGTGGCAGAAACAAGTGGGGGGACCCTGCCTGCAAAGGGAGCAACCAAGGCTGGCCCTTCTGCACGGCACTGGGAAGGCGAGGTGTGTTGGGAGGGCATGACCTAGGAGCAGGGGGTGGGGACATCCTGCAGGTGATTCAGGGAACCCTGGGCTGGACATGAGAGGAGGTGGAGATGAGCCCCAACCCCCCTGTGCTCCCAGGCTCCCCTGGCCGCAGCCCTGAGGTGTCCCCCCAGCCACCACAGGAGGAGGAGCTGTCAGACCTAGAGCTCCAAGACATGGAGGAGGGCCAGATGGGCAGGGACACCTGCTGGCCAGGTGAGTGAGCAAAGTCTGCTCCGGGGGCCATCCTGGGAGCACAGGAACCCGTGGTTGCCACTGCTTTGGGCACCACCCTGGATCCTTCTTGTCCCAGGCTCGGAGCTCACTTCTGTGCCCCTCATCCCGTCCCCCACCGAGTCCCACTCCGTCACTGACAGTTCCTGAGGCTGTGAATCACCCAGACACCTCCCCTGAGCCCGACCCCCATAGCCACCTGCCTGTCGGACTGTGGCCTCCCACTTTGCACCCTGGGCCCCTCTCCTGCTGTGTAGTGCCCTCAGCCTCCACCTGGTCCCACAGCCTGGCCAGGGCTGCACTGATTCAGGCCCTTAGCCCCTCACCGCTCTCCGACACGCCCCTCCCACTCCCACCTGGAGATTCCAGAGGTGTCAGGAGGTCCCTGGGGGCGGGGAGCTGGGCCAAGAGGCAGTTGCGACCTGTCCTTTATCAGCCCTAGGGGGACTGTGGCTCAGTGGCCTCACTCCTGCGGGGGTCTGGGCGGTGCCCTCTGAGTCTGACTCCTGTCGTGCCCTTGTGAAGTCTGCTGAGGGCCCGGTCCGGCCCTGTGGCACCTCTCTGCTGGTCCTGTCACCTAGGACGGCATAGAAGGGCTCGTGGAGGGACAAACAAGGGTGCTATCGGCCTCTCCCGTTTCTCATTTCAGACTCTGAGCTGGGGCCCGAGCAGGCTCTGTCCTTTCGCCACCTGCAGGATCCTGGAGATGCGGTGGGCCAGGACGGCGGGACGCTCAGGACCCTTCTGAGGAGTCTGCCCCACAGACCCACACGCGGGGTCGGCTTTGGGCAGGAGACCGGCTTGGAGCAGCCAGCAAGCCAGCTGTCGATGGCCGTGTCCTGCCCCCAGAAGAGGGGTGCCTGGCGGATGACACTTGTGCCACAGGAAGCCTCTGGGACCGAGGGTGACCCGGAGCTGGGGGACAGCTGTGGCCGGGGCTCGGGCCTCGGGGCGCAGCAGGGCAGCCCGCGGGGCGGGAAGCCCCACCGGTGCGAGGCCTGCGGCAAGAGCTTCAAGTACAACTCGCTGCTGCTGAAACACCAGCGCATCCACACGGGCGAGAAGCCGTACGCCTGCGCCGAGTGTGGCAAGCGCTTCCGCGGCTGGTCCGGCTTCATCCAGCACCACCGCATCCACACGGGCGAGAAGCCGTACGCGTGCGGCGAGTGCGGCCGCGCCTTCAGCCACAGCTCGCACTTCACGCAGCACCTGCGCACCCACAACGGCGAGAAGCCCTACGAGTGCGGCGAGTGCGGCCAGGCCTTCAGCCAGAGCTCCAACCTGGTGCGGCACCAGCGCCTGCACACGGGCGAGAAGCCGTACGCCTGCAGCCAGTGCGGCAAGGCCTTCATCTGGAGCTCCGTGCTCATCGAGCACCAGCGCATCCACACCGGCGAGAAGCCCTACGAGTGCGCCGACTGCGGCCGCGCCTTCCGCGGCCGCTCCCACTTCTTCCGGCACCTGCGGGCCCACACGGGCGAGAAGCCCTTCCGCTGCGGTGCCTGCGGCAAGGCCTTCGGCCAGAGCTCGCAGCTCATCCAGCACCAGCGGGTGCACTACCGTGAGTAGCAGGCGCAGAGGTGAGGTCGGGCCTGGACAGGACGTGCAGAGGGCGGGCGCGGTTGGCACAGCCCGCACCCCACGCCGAGCATCGTGAATAAATTCTTTCTCATTGTTCCTGTCCCTGAGAGCCTATCTCAGGAGTGATGGGGGCCTCACGGTGCCCCGTTTAGTCTCCTAAGGCCTCGAGGGCTGTCCGAGCTCACTGGGGACAGGCCTGGTGGCACCATGACTTACCGGGAGCCACAGGTGTAGGCAGGCACCTCAAGGTGATGTTCCCAGCTGCAGAGACCCAGGGGGTCCAGGAGGAGCAGTGGGCCCAGGCCGTCCGCGCTGCCCTGGTCCTGCGGTCCCCTCAGCAGACCTGTTTGCCCCCCGTGCCTAGCCGCGGCGCCCGAAGCCAGCAGGCGTCGGCAGAAGGTGTGTCCTGTCTCTTAACCCTGCCCATGTGCAAAGCAGCCCAGCCTTCGCAGCCACCTGCAGCCCCAGAGGTGGGGGCCAGGCTGTCAAGTGCAGGTGTCTTCAGGTCTGCCGTGTCTTCCTGGTCGCTGTCGGACTTGGCTGTGTGGGGACGGCACGTGCCCTCTCCCTGGGCCTCCCAGCCCATGTGACACTGCCTCGCACTGGTGAGTGCCCGGCCACACCCAGGGCCACAGCACCGAGCCTCACCTCCCCAGGCCACACTGCCAGGGCCACCACGTGCTTTGGACACTCCTCCCTGCACCCCCACTCTGGGCAAGATCCACTCCTGGAATGGGGCTGGAGGCCAGGCTGTCTCTGGACATGAGCCTTGTGGGTCAAGGCACCTCGAGTCCTTCTTGCCGAGGTGCAGCGGCACCCCAGGATTCAGTCCCCTTAGCCTGACAGACAGGCAAATGTCCCTGCTCTCTTCTCTCCACGCCTCCCTCTCCCTAGTACTGCAAGGCAAAGGCAGCCTTTGGGCCTCCCGGACCACACGGGGCGGTGGCACCAGCTGCAGCCTGGGCTCGGGGACCTGCGTCGTGACCGGACCTAGCAGGCCTCCTCACGTGCTCACACCAAAGTCATGGCCAGGGCATTCTCCCCGAAGAGAGAGGGAGGGGGGACTCTGCAAGCTGGAAAATTTTCTTGGGGTTGTGGTCAGAAAGGGGGCACATTCTTTGGGGACGCAGTTTGTGTTCTCCGAGAGTAGCTTCCGAGGCACCATGTGCAGGCAGCGGCAGCTGGCGCTGATGACACGCGGCCTGTACGTGTGCAGGTGGCTGTACCACCCCACGCTGGTGGCTCACGGACAGGAGCGGGGCCCTTTCCGCCTACAGACACGAGCAGGCCTGCGTGCCTCGCCCACAAGCTAAGTGCAGTTCAGCCGGGTCAGGAGGGAGGCTGAGCACTGTCTCTTGAGTCCAAGGGAGGGGCTTCTCTGCAGGGCCTTTGTACCTGGATACGTTTCCATCCATTCTTCGCAGCCCACCCTCCCCTTCGTCCTGACAAGGTCCCTTCTTAGAGCGGCTCTGTGCAGCCACTGTCTGGCGTTGGAAGTCTGCAGATCAGCCAGCGAAGCACTGGTCACAAGGCCCCTTGCCGTGCATCTTCTAGGACCTCGTTTCATCGGGTGTGGAACCCACTAAGGGACTGCCCAATTGCATCACCTGGGGAGCTCACTGAGAACCAGATTCCCAGGCCCCATTCCCTGGCCTGTGGTGGGGCCAGACAATCTGGGTTTGGTTCCAGCACCCCCAGTGAATTGACTGTGCTAGATTCGGGAACTTCCGGTCTCATCCAGCCCCTCAAAGCACGTGCTCCTGCACGGGCAGTTGTCTGAGCCCTACTGAGACGCCACGTGGACGGGCAATTCGAACCGCTGGACAGCTCTGGCTTGGGCCAGAATCTGCCCTTTCACCTCTGGCAGTTCCCATCTCTGTCCTCGGGGCCTGTCATAGCCGGACTGCCCTCATCCATAGGAAGGGCCGTCAGGATGTGAAGACAGTGGTCACGCCCAGAGTCCATCTCCCGCCCTTTCTGGTTCTTTTCGAAGCACCCAGTTCCTTCGGCTGGTTGCGGGGTTTGTGGACTTGCCCCAGCGTCCGTCACCCCTCCCCTAGGCCGCTCCAAGAACCCAGACCTCGCCTGCAGGGTTCCTCCCCCAGCCATGGGCCAGAGAGGTCTTCTAGAGTCGTAAGTTAGAGGCCCCTCGCTTGCGTCCCAAAACCGTTCCCCTTGCTCATTCCCTTCCAGAGTCTCTGCCTCAGGAACAAGTCCCCATCGCCCCGTCCAACTCAGAACCTCGGACAGCTCCAGGCACACACCGCGCCCAAGTCCGCTCCCCGAGCCGGTCCCCTGGGCCGGTCCTCCCGGCCAGTACCCCGAGCCACTTCCCCGAGCCACCCTGAGGACGGTTCCCCGAGCCGCCCCGAGGAGGGTCCCCCGAGCTGCTCCCCGGGGCGGGTCCTCCAGCGGGTCCTCCGAGCTTCCCAGAGCGCCCGGAAGTGGCGGGGCGGGGCTTCCTGTGATCGCGGCGCGCGCTTCCGGCTCCGGCTCCGGCTCAGTCCCGGGGCCGGCGCGCCGCGGTGAGCGCTGCTGTCGCCTGTTGTCTCGGGGCCCTGGGGCTGGGCCGGGCCGTGCCGTGCCGGGCAGTGGGCACGACGTCGCGCCGTGGCTCGGGCCGTCCCTTCCGCTGTCCCCTCGCCACCCAGGCCACGCCCGTCGTCCGTCCTCCCGCCCCGCAGCGCCCAACCGAGGGGTCCCCGCACGTGCGGACCGAGGGCACAGACCGCGCGCCCCCCCCCCGGCCGCGCCCCAGGGTCTCCGCGCAGCCAGTCTGGGACGCATCGGCCGTGGGCCACGTTCCCAGGCCGTGCCGAAAGGTTTCCGAAAGAGTCGAAAACCCCGGGCAAGGCGGACTTAACCTTTGTGAGCTCGTCCTGGAATGCCGGGGCAGACGGGGGAGAGCCCCGGGGCCCGGCACGCCCCTCCCGCCCAGCTGGCATGCGTTTTCCTTAAACAGTGGGAGTTTATTTTCATTGTAAGAGTCATTCATGCTGTTTAAAGATTTGGAAGGTGTTGGAAAAATAGACCCCCTCCGCCCCCCCCCACCCCAATAAAAAAATCTACCGGCAAGGGCAGGAGGGTTTCCGCGCATTTCGGCCGGTCTTTTAGGCTCTGCTGGGTGGTTTCAGTCCTTGCTGTTTAAACAGATTGACTCAGCGCCTAACGTCACCCCTAAAATAACATTCGTGTCCTGCTGTCTCGGATGTGCCGGGGGCGGCACCTTAGTGAATCTCCCAGGCATGAGGGGTGCCTGCATCCCAGATGTACAGGTGGGAAACTGAGGCTCAAGCAGGTCTCACCAGAGCCGCGTCTGAACCCAGGTCCGGGGTGCGGAAGCCGATGCTCGGTCACCATGCCTTCCACCTCGGCCCCCGCATCCATCAGTGGACGAGACAGCCCCCCAGACTAGTTTACCCTGTGCTCGGCCCCAGCGGCACCATCCACTCACTCAGCAGTCGGCGCCCCCAGGCGGCCTCTGCCTGCGCTTCGCCGTCCGGCCGCGTTGTGGCTTCAGATAAATGGAACCGCAACATCCGCGCTTGGCTCTGCGCGGATTCCAGGCTCATCCCGTGACATTCTGTCGCTGTAGTTGGTCCTTGCTCTGCGGCGTCCCCTTCTGTGCTCTTGCGGTCCCTTCTCTGGTCCTCTTAAGAAGAACCACCTAGAAGTACTCCACTAGGGTCCTCTGCCTTCCTCATCATCTTGCAGATTTGAAATGCTGCCAGACTCCCGCCTCGCCTCCGGGGGTCTCCCTCCGCCCGCAGGCCCCCATGGCACCTGGGTCTCGGTCTCTCCTGCGGCCCAGCCTCAAGCCTGGGAGCCCCGTCCACAGGCCCACCACTCAGGGCCAGCGCCCTGTCTCCTGGTCATCCAGCCCAGACCTGCCCAAGGGGGCCTTAGTCTTGTTTTTCTTATGCAACTTGAAGAAAAAAGGGACCTCTCTACTCCCTCATCTTTGACCGGAGTCGTGGCTTATTTTTAGGAAAAGCAGGCAAATTCTCAGTGCGGTCGGAATGTAGCTTCGTCACATCAGCGCGATGGGGCAGGAGACAGACACCCAGCGGCTGTGGGTGTGTCTTTTCCACAGGGCAGGATGCTGAGGCGCCTCTGCAGAGGGCTGCCCGGCGCTCTGGTCCACGGCCCCCCAGAGCGTTGCCAGATGTGGCCCTCGGAGCGGGCTCTTAGGACACATGTTGTCACCAGCCTGGTACAGCAGCTGGGTGGGGGCCCACACCTCCTGAGCTCCTCGTCAAGCTCCCAAACGCCACCCACGAGGCTTTTCTGTGACACGGGACAAACTCCTCAGTGCTCCGATCGCTGTGACTTAGTGCGGGACTGAGGGTGTCGGAGGTGTGCGTCTCTAGGCCTTCCCCAGGCCCCTGACGCTGCCAGTCACTGGCCCCACCCGGCCTCCCTTACCCCCATTCCCTGAACGTGTCCGCGTCCCTTCCCATTTTTCCCACGCCACTGGCCAGCGGTGAGCACTGCACTCTTTGGTCTCCCGCCACAGACAGTGTGCCTGTCAACTATCAGGGCCTGGCCAAGGGGTGTGCCTTCCCTGTGCACCGGCCCCTTCCTCCGAAAACACAGTGTCCTCATTTACAAAGAAGCCTCTGGCTCAGGGGTATTAGACGAAGTGATTCACACGGCGCGGGCTAACGGCGAGCGAGCGGGTAGTGGACACCTGGGACTGGACGGCGAGGGGCACGCGGCGCCACGAACCAACCAGCAAGATTCTGGCGCCTGCCCCCCCCCCGCCCCGCGCGACACCACAGCCTCTCAGCTCTGGCCCTCGCCAGCAGAAAGGGGACTACTGCGCTGCCTCGGCGCCCATGAAGGAACCGCGGCCCGAGGGGCAGCAGCAGGGCGAAGCTGCCGCGCTCCCTCCCCGTGGGTGGTTTCCTCCTGCTCCTCTGCATCGCGCGGTTTACTGAGCTGCTGTGGCCTCCACCCCATGCCGCTCCCCTTTCTCCACTAGCACTGACTTCGTCCTTTCGCGCACTCCGCAGTCGGCTCGGTCACCAAACCCAGAGCTACTTCCCGGCCATTATCCCTGCATGTGACTGCAGGCGATGGAACCCAGGGGTAACAGGGGAGATAGGCCCAAGACATGTGCGTGGGAAGTGGAGACTGGGAATTCTGGAAGGGGGCGGGATGGCGGACGGGGCTGCTATGAAGGTGATTAAGACAACAGCCGGGAGGGGCCTTGCACCGGAGCTGGAACCCGGAAGAATCGCAAAGACAGGCGAGGGCCAGGGAGCTGCCCGCCCCGCGGCCTTCGAGCAGCCGAGCGCAAAGTCCTCCGGTGGCCCAGAGGGTCACCATAAGTTTCGGTCGCCAAGGAAGCCGAACAGACACACACTCCAGAGGTCCAGAACGTAGCCGGAAGTCCCGCCCCGCAACCTCCAGGGCAACCGAGAGCACAGTCCTCCGGTGCCCCAAAGCGTCGCCATAAGTTCGCGTTTCGGTCTCCATGGCAGCCGAGCACACGATTCTCCAACGGTCCACAGAAATGCCGGAAGTAGCGCGCCACACTCTCCAAGGCAACCGAGCATTCAGTATTACAGCGGTCTAGAGCGTCACCGGAAATCCCGCCCCACAACCACCGGGGTAGCCAAGCACACAGCCCTCTAGCGGGCTAGAGCGTCTGTGGAAGTCCCGCCCCCAGCCTCCAGTACAGCCGAGTATGTAGCCCTCTTGTAGTCTAGAGCGTCGCCGGAAGACTCGGTCCACAACTTCCAAAGTAGTCGAGTGCAGTCCTACGGTACCCCAGAGCCTCGATAGAAGTTTCGCGTTGTGGTTTCCAGGGAACCGAGCATACAGAGCCCAAACCTTCGCCGAAAATTCCGCACAGCAGTTCCCAGGGCAGCTGAGCACGCAGTCCTCCAGCGGCCTAGAGCGCCGCCGGAAGTCCCGCCCCACAGCCTCCAGACCAACAGAGCACACAGCCCTCTAGCGGTCTATGCTGGAAGTGCCCTGCGACCTCCCGGGCAGCGGAGTGCCCAATCATCCAACAGTCTAGAGCGTCGCCAAAAATTCGTGTTGTGTTTTTTCAGGGCTGCCGAGCATACAGTTCTCCAGCGATCCAAAGAGTCGCCGAAAATTCCGCGCCGCTACCTCCAGGAAAGCCGAGCACGCAGTCCTCCGGCAGTCTAGAGCGTCGCCGGAAATCTCGCCCCACAACATCCGGGGTAGTCGAGCGCCCTCTGGAGCGCTAGAGCGTCGCACCGGAAGCCCTCCCTACGGCCTCCAAGACAGCCGAGATTAACAGCGTTCTCGCGGCCCAGAGTGTCGCCGGAAGTCCTGCGCTGCGGCCTCCAGGGCAACCAAGAGCCGCACTCCGGCCGTCTAGAGCGTCGCCTGAAGCGTTTGCGGGGCTCATGAAGGCGCTTACCGCGCTTTGGGGAGGGCAGTGGGGGATGCAGAGGCTGCGCGTGAGTGATGGTCGGCCGCGGTCGTGGGGGCAGACGCTGGGGCTCTGTCGACCGTCTGTGTTTATCCTGCGCTCTCATTGAGAAAGAGCCGCAGGTCCGCTGTGGAAAGTGGAAGAGGAGGACAGCACTGCGGCCACCGCCGCGGGACACCCTCCCCGCTACCACCCCACGGCCGCCAGGGGTCGCTGCATTCCCAGCTGCCAGCGTGGGTTAGCCTTCCTCGTTCTTTCTTGAAATGGCATAGTTCCCAAGGTTGTTTCTGTAAACAAGTTGGAGATGAAATTTCCGTGTCAGCAAAAAGCCAAGATTCCCAGTGTCGGGAGTTTCCCGGGATTGGGATCCCAGTGTGACTTGGGGGCCTTTGGAAGTTGTCGCACGGCCGCCAGCCGCGGAGCGGTGTGCGCGGTGCCCCGTTTCCCCCGCTCTTCTGGCTGGTGACGCGCTGCCCCTTTTAAGCCTTCGCTACTTTCAGAGTGAAAAATGGCATTTTAAATTACGTTTCTTAATTGCAGATGAGGTAGGACAAACGCACGACTTGTGTTTTAAAATATATTGGCTCCTTTTGTGTGTGTGGATTACTCGTTAGTGACTTTTTACCAAATTTTTGTGCTTTCTCAGTGTGCAGCGGCCCTGAACCTTTACCTGTGTCGCAGATATCCCCCCCACACACCGTTTTTTTCCCATTCGTTTTGTTTTTTATGCCGTTTTCTTCTGTAGTTATATGTCATACTTTGGTGTCAAGCTTAGCAAAGTCATTTCTGATTTCAAGATTGCATTGTTCAAGTAATCTTTTAATTCAAGTCTATAATTACCAGTAGCATTGAAGGACCCGCGGCTAATTCTGTAGTTGATTTGAGAACTGGTCGAGGCACCGGGCGGTTCGTGATGGAGCGAGGTGATAGTGGCTGCTGCGTACCTGTCTTTGCTGAGTCTGGGGTGCAGGGGACCAGCATCCCCTAGAACACTTAGTCTCTGGGGCGTCTGTCCAATTTAAGCGGCAGCAGCAGCCCAGCAGTTGGGGTGGCTGCTCCAGGCCCCCACTCCCCAGCCGTTTTCTCCCCCTCCTTCCCTCATCCACGCAGGTGTCCCCACTCTTCATGGTTGTGGGGCACTGAGCAGACGGCCACCCTGTGGACACTCACACAGGCGAGGGGGACAGCCGGGCCCAGGGGAGTTGGGGAGGACCGTCCTGGGGCTGGGGAGTTGGAGACAGCTCACGATCAGGGCTCCGAGTCCCCCCCACCCGCTTCCTGCTGTGCTCGCCTCACTGGGCTCCATTCCTGTGCTCTGCTGGCCACACCCTGTACCCCTTTTCCCCCAGCCCCCTGAAGATTTCCAAGGACCCACAGGAGATGCCATCTCACACCCACCAGCTCTGTAACCCTGCCCAGGTGTCCCTGATCATAACCACAATTCCTTGCAGCAAGTTCCAGTAACCCCAGTTCCCGCACGGGAAACAAAGCTCAGAAAGTGTGAGTCACTCCCCCGAACGCAGGCAGCCAGAGCGTGGGGTTGGTGCAACGCACACCTTGCCCACCCCAGGCTGGCCATCCCGGGGGTCTCCCCCCACACCCCCTCACAGGTGGGGCCACTGCCCAGCAGCACAGGGACGCAGCCACGTGTGCATTCTAAACTGTCCAGAACCCAAAGGAAACAGGAATTTCATTTTAAAAATGTAGCTAATTTCAACCAATTTATCTAAAATACTCGTTTCAGTGTGCAGCCCATCTGAACCCTGAGTCTGAAACCAGCACCCGCTGTCTCACTTGGGACCAGCCACATCTCAGGCGCTCCCAGCCACAGGTGTCTGGTGGCTCCTGGGCGGGACAGTGACCGTGTCCTTGTCTGCTGCTCTGCTCAGTGCCTGTAACAGTGGGCGAGGCCTTTCTCTGCACCTTCGTTTCCTGAGCTGAACGTCAGAGCTCACGTCCCTGCTCACCGAGAGCAGCCAGGGTGGCGCCAGGGCCAGCTCTCACCAGGTGGCAAAATCCACGGGTCAGAGCTGCCCCCCCCCCCCCCCGGCGCTTTCTGGAGTCTCCGTTTGCCCGACAGGGCTGAGGGGCCAGGAAGGGCAAGGCGAGGGCACACGCCTCTTCCTCCCAGGAGGTCCCCGGGCTGGTGGCTGGTGGCCGGTGGCCGTGGCAGCGGGGGCTGCGGGCTGCACTGGCCGCCCCGCCCCCTCCACAGCACAGCACCCCCTGCCCTCACCTTCCTCCTGGCTGGCTTGAGTGAGGCCCCGGAGCCCCTCCCCCGCTGCTGTCGGCTTCCTTCTTGGAAACCAGAGTCTCTGATTTGAGTTCCTGACTCCCCGGAACAGGTCCCACCCTGGTGCCACCACCTCATTTTCCATTTTCTCTTAGTTTTTTCAACCCATGTGTCTCTCCCCTGGTCCTCGTCGCGCACCTGTTCCCTCTCCCTCCCCGCTGTGGCTGGTCCTACGTCCACCATCTGCCCTTCTGGGTTCTCTGCCCGTCTCCTTGTCACCGCTGGGCCCCCTACTCTCTGGTCCCCAGTCCTCGTCCCCTTCCCTCAGGCCCGCCTATCCTGTGGCCGGCTCTGGGGCCGAGCATCTCTGGTCCAGCGCGTCTCCCAGGGCCTTCCTCCTCAAGCCCTCTCGGCCTTTTCTCTCCCTTTTTTTCCTTTACTTTTCTTGTGTTTGCTTTCATTTTCTCCATGTCCTCACCCTGGCTGGTGTTTACTCCAGTGCCATCTCCCTCCCCAAGGGTGCTTGGTGGCAAGGCAAGCAGGGCCCCGTCCTCAGAGACCACCTCACGTCCACCCAGGGCCAGCTCCACCCATCTCCAGCACCTCTTTGCGGCCTCGGGACCTTGCCAGAACAGAGAGGAGACCGGAGACCGCGAGTGGGACTGATGCCCTAGGCTCAGGAGGGGCGGCCACCCCCCTGCAGCTCACAGGGATGGGGACAGGAACCCCAGAGCACACCGCGCCCTGCAGTGCGGCCTCGCACGTGGCCCCGTACGGGCCTTCCCTTCAGGGACTGCCCTCAGGGGGCCACCTTTCCAGCACCTCTCACGGAGCTTCGGAAAGTGGCCCGCGTCTCAGCCCTGTGGCGCACGGGAGGAGGGAACGGGCAGCGCGTGGGCAGCCGTGCCAGGCCAGCCACCCCAGGCTCAGCCCCCACCGGGAAGGGGCGCCGGAGGCGAACTGTGCTGGCGCCATGCCCCACCCGGCGCTGCCACTTCCGTCCAGACGAGCTCCCGCCGGAGTTAGCGCGCAGCTCACCGGCCGCCCCGCCGTCTGCAGGAACGAACAGCACGCGCACGCCCGGCCTCTGTCCTTGGATGGCTTTTCACGTTCCTCCCGGCACTGGCTCCCTGCGCAGAAGGGGGTCATGGAACTAGAAGGGCAAGGCGGGAAGAGGCACCCTGAGGAGAATGCGACACTAAGGGGCAGCGGGTGGCGAGGGACGGAGGGCAAGGTCGGGGATCACTGAAGCGAAGGCCAGAGCCCCGTTCAGGCTCCGCCCGCCCCCGCAGTGGCCCCAGCGCCCCCAGGCCACACCGCCACCTCTTCTGCAGCTCTTCGAGGGCCCCTGGCACCCACAAAGCGGCTGCACCTACGCCGGGAACGACGCCCCGCGGCTGGCGGCTGGGTCGGTGCGTGCTCAGCAGCCGCCGCCACGTGAGCGGCCGCGGGGGCCGCTGGGAAGGCGGGCGGTCGGCGCATGCGCAGTGGAGCGGGCGGCCGGCTTCCTGCCGCTCCGCCGAGCCCGCCGGCGGCAGGCCGCGCGCCAGGCCCTGGCCGCCGGGCGTGTGGTCGGGAGCTGGGCAGCCAGACGCCTCTGCGGGCCGCGGGGCCGAGCACGGCCTCCTGGCCCTCGGACCCCGGCCCTTCAGCGCCGTCATTAGAACTCGCTGGGCCGCAGTGTGCTCGAAAGAATGGGGACATCGCCATGCTTTTTGCCATTTTACGCACTCAACCAGTAAGGTTTACGGAAAGCCCACGTAAGTTGTCAAATAAGCTGTCACAGAGCCCGCTAGCCCGGTCGGCCAGTGCCGGCCGGGCCGTTGCGCGGCTTCCGCGCGGCCGCGGCGCGTTCTTCAGCGTGAGGGGAGGATCGCCGAGCGCAGGCCAGACGCCGCTCCGGTCGCCCGGGTCTGGGGGGCAGAGGAGATGACGCTCAAGCTGAGTCTGTCTACTTGAGTGGTTGTTGGCTGGGGGCAGAGTGGAGATGGACTCCATGCTCATGGGGCACGGCAGGTGGCTGCACAGGGCCAGGCCAGAGCCGCAGGTGGGCCCGTGTGTGCCAGCGGCTGAGGCTGCTTTCCGGCAGGAGCAGGCCCTTCCTGCAGGTACTTTGGGTGCTGGGCTGGGGCGCACAGGTAGGGGAGCGGGGAAGCAAGACAGGAAAGGGAACGAGGCCAGTCCCAGGCAAGTTGAAGAGCAGAGTCGTGCTGTGGGCTCGGCCCCCTTGGGAGCTTCCAGGGGGACACCCCTCCAGAGTGAGTTAGTGCCAGTCACGGCTGGAGTGCTTCAGGGCTATCGACTCCCTGGAACTTCCAGCAAACCCTGGGCACAGGACAGCACACCTGGCACTGAGAGAAGTCCTCAGGGGGAGGCAGGTCGCAGGTGCCTGCAGGAGGAACTAGTTGCAGCGCGTGGGAGCAGCCAGTGCCAAGAAGACTGGAGCACTGGCCTGAGCGTGTGCGTGCACCATGTGCGTGTGTGCGTGTGTTGGGGCCTGAGACAGGCCGGGCAGGGCGTTGAGGTGCTCGCGCAGGCCCGGGGTGCAGGGGGGCGCTGTCAGGCTAGGTAAGACAGCAGCGTGCTTCCATTGCATTTTGGAGAGAGAGCTGGGCCTCCGTGGGCAGGGCAGCTCTAGGCCTGCGGGGAGCTCGGTGCCTCCATCCAGTGGGAGACAGCAGTGAAGATGGCCAGCTGAGGATGGCAGGAGGTGAGAATGAGAGAAGTTGAGGATGGCACCTACTCGCATGGCTGGTTGGGTGGGACTGTCTTGAGACCCTAAAACCCCATCACAGGACGAGATCTGCCCAAAAGTGTACACTCAGGGAAAACAGAGGAGGCGTTTACACTCATGCTTCCTCACTTTCCAATCCAGTTTTACGAGTTGTATTGCCTTTGAGGTTATTAAAGATGCCATTTTCCTGCCTTCTTAACAAATGGGCGTTAGGTAAATAGCTGTTTTCCTGCTTTGGTGAATAATGGCTCGACAGAAGGCTTCTGTTGTGCAGACAGCCTCAGAGTGTGTGCTGTGGGAGCTTTGCATAAAGATGGCATCTAATCTACAGTTGTGCCCGCGTTTGCTAGAGCCTCACAGAGGCTGCACTCATTTTATTCAGAACGCCACAGGAACAATAACCAAAAAAGGACACCATGAAGGCGACATCTATCACATGCTTCTTAAAAAACCCCATTGTCAGCATCAGTGACAATGGCATTACCGCTCAGTCACTGAGATTAAAAATTAGTCATACGTGGAAAATAGAAACGGGTTTTCAGGGAGAAGGAGGCTTTGGTTCCACTGAATAATGCCCCCTTTTTTGCTTGGTAAATAAATGATGCATATTTTCCGATGATGCATACTTTTGAGCTGTGTTTCGGTGGTCCCGGATTTAGAGTAAGAGCCTTTTGGCAGTTGACCTGCTGGGCAAGTGTCAGACATATTTTATATTTTAGAAATTACGTCCCAGACCACCTGACGACGAAGTGTTGAGTAGTGACAGCAGAGTTACCTCCATCCAGAATCCGAATCCTCCCCGATTAGGTGGCAAATGAACAAGAGTCCTTGGAATTAATTTTTTTTTGTACATGTCACAAGCTATCAGGGAGGCACAATCCTCTCATCCAGGCACTCTCTCACCCACTGCAAACCCTGGTTCCACCCAGCTCCCCACCTTCTGAGCCGACACACACCTGCTGGGCCCCTGCCAGGAAGCCTCGTCCCCAGGCCTTAGCCTGTCCTCCTCCCACCCAGGGCCTCCGTCACCCCTCCCAGGCCCACTCTCAGCTGGGGCCTTCCTTCCCGTATCGCCCGCACCTAGAAACAGTCCACAGGGAGCGTCTGCACCCTCCCAACCCCACATGTGCCCGCCTGTGTCCCTGTCCCTCTGCCTTTTTCTGTTACTGTGGTCAGACTGTTCGTTCCTCTGCTGGAAGCCCCTGGCCTCCCCTGACCACAAGTAGGTGTCCTGCCAGTTCTTCGCACTCCCTAGCAGAGCTCCCAGACGTGGTCCACCTCCTTCCCTCCGGTTCACCTTTGATCCCTGTCTACATACCCCACTGAGACAGCCCCCAGCAAGCGCAGACCCCCACGTGTGGGTCTGGCCGCAGCCTGTCCCTGCAGAGCGCCCGGCCTTCCCCGGCACAAGGCAGTCCTTCACCAGTGGGATCTGCGTGGAAGGCCGCGGTGGAAAACATGTCTGTCCAGGGCCAGCCCGGTCCGCGTGACTGCAGACACCAAGCCAGCTGTGGGGCCACCCAGACATCCTTGCCTCATGCCGCGCTAAGTTGAAACAAAGTTCCCCAAAATGGCCAGAAGACCGCCCACAGAGCCAGGCCCCTTCTCCAGCCTACAAGGACAATAATTTGCCCCCCACCATCCTTGGACTTCATCCCTGAAAAGTGCCATTGCCCTGGAAGCCAGTAGACAAGCCACCTCCCATGCTCAGAGAGGGACTTGTCCCTCCCTCCCTGTGTACTTGCTTGGCACCTCCCTGCCTGGGTAGGTTCTAGAGTGTGATGGGCACTCAGGGCCCTCCCACTCCCTCCCACCAGGTCCCCTGGGCCAGGCGCCCTGGCAGAGGGGGCTTTAAGGAGTTCTCTACATTCCCAAGTGGCTTTTTATCTTGTGCCCACTGCCAGCCCATGCTCTCGGTGGCTCTCCCTTCCCCCAGCCCCAAATGACAGTGGACTCATCTTCAAATAAGAATAAATATGTGTGTCTGTCCCCTGGGGCCTGCGACAGCGCCGAGCCACCCCGTGGCTTGGGTGGGATTGATGGCCCCGTCCCACCAGCAAGCCGGGTGCATCTTTTACCGACTCTGGCTTCCAATGATGGATGGCTTTCTCACAAACACAAAATTGTTGATCGTATTTACAAACACTTCATTTCTCACGTTCCGTTGACTCTCCTCTAGCGCCCCTTGGTGACACTCCCGCGGCTGATGCATTGCTGGCTGTTACGCCGTTGATTGAGGCTTCCTGCGGTCCTGCGCCGCCACTCCATCCGTCACGGGGCCGCCGGCAGGCGGCTCCCCGCAGCGGTGCGTCACGTCCTCTTCGCACCTCGCTATTGTTTGTTTTCCAGTTTACGTCGCGCGCCCTCCAAGTACGGCGTCCAGCAGGATGCAGGAACCTTAGCGTGCCTACTGCGGCGAGCAGATAAATGCTCCCCGGTCCTGGGTCTGCGAAGCCTGCCTCCCCGGCCCCTCGCGTGTGTGGGAACAGCACTGCCGCCTGGTTGAGACTTGGGGCTGGAAAGGAAGCCCACGTAAGTGCCACCACTTTTTACCAAGTCGTGCAGCACTGAGGACTGAACCCAGGGACCCCAAACCCGAATTCCTCAGCTCCCCCTGGGAAGAGGCAGTCATCAAAGCAGCTGAATCAAGGCCTGGTGGGGATGTTCTAGAATCAACTATTTTCTCTCTATTTTCTATCTAGACCACCTCCTCCTGCTGGCATTTTTGGTTCACTTGTGGAACTCCCCATGGCCAGTCCTCACCAGGGCAGAGGTTGGACACCGCGAGTGGACAAGTCGGCAAGTCTGGGGACAGCCAGGTCCTTATCGGGGACTCGTAAAGGAGCCTGAGCTTCTTCCCCACTCGGGAGTCTGGACGCTCGCTTGCACTGAGCACGTGGGGCCGCGTCTGCAGAATACCGACCGGCGAAGCGTTGGGCCGGCCCCGGCGGCGCGGCCGCCTCCCGTCTGGTGGCCTGTGTGCCCCTCCAGCTGCTGCCCCCTCAGCCGCCTTTTCTCACCAACGGTCGCCTCCCTGCCTCACTTCCCATCCGCTCGCTTTGCCTCAAGGTTCTTTAACTTCAAAGTACAGTTGTCTGTTTCTACAGTGAGTGTCGCAGTACGTGAGGAAAAGCCACCATGTCCCCGGCCCGCGGGCCTGAGGGAGCCAGGCGCCACACTTAGGGGCACAGCTTGCCGACTGACTTGTGCTTCTGGGAATCACACAAACAGGTGCACTAGGAGTTTTCTTCGGGTCTTTTTAAGATACCAACATGGGACTTGTTTTACTCACTGCACAATATCATGTGGCTTTCATTCTAGGTCGTGCATGAAACTAATTCTAAAACAACCTCGTTATAACCCAGAGCACGGAAAGGCCGTTATAGAATTGTCCAGACCTCTGTTGGGGAACACTGGGGTCGTTGCCCAGGTTTTTGTTTTATTTAGTTTTGTATTAATTCTGACATTTTTACTTCAGAAGCCTTGATATCTAAAAGCAGGCCCACCGAAGCTGGGGAATGAGCGTTTTAGGGTTCAAGCGCTTCTTCCAGGGGACTGTCTGAGAAGGCGTTATCGCCCCCTCCGTGGACTCCCCACTTTCCTGCATCCTTGTCAGCACCGCGTGCCGTCAACCTTTCAGAAGTCCGACTGTCTGATAGCCTACAGAGAGGTCCCGTTGTTCCCAGGCCGGCCTTTCCCTGGCTCCCATTGTGAGAGAGGAGACGTCTTCATGTGGGACACTCTTGGCTGCAAGTATCAGAAAGCCCAACTCGAAGTGACTGGCGTGGGAAGAGTTGTTCTCTCAGCCAACAGAAGTCAGAGAGGAGTGAGGCCTGGGCTCCCCGCCACTCTCAGCCTCCCCCACGGTCACAGGCAAGACCACTGTGCAGTCCTCGGTGAGAGCATCCTGCAGGACAATGGTCCCCTCCTGCGGGACAGTCCGGAGAGTTCCCTGGAGACGGCCCTCTTCCCATTGGGTGAAACTGCACCCTCAGCTCATGGGTGTAGATTCGTCGTTGGCAAAGGGACCGGGGCGAAGGCGGCTGCTGTAGAGCACGGTGTCCTAGTGGCATTTGGAGCAGGACAGTGACTGTACTGGTGTGCCCGGTGTCACGGCCATTTCAGCCTCTGACACAGCGCCCCCCACACAGTTCAAGCACCCTTTGGTTAAGCACCATGGGTCTACATCTTCTGGGCTGAGACTGGTCAGGGGCGAGGCACGTGGATGGGTCTGGCCACCAGCAGGGTCTGCCACGTGTGTGGAGGTGAAATCGACCCACAGTGAACAGATCGTGGCCTCTCCGTTAGATTCTGATGTTTTAGCTCGGAGAGCTGCATGGGGAACCCTGCCGCCCCGCACAGGAAGGAGTCGCTTGGCAGGCAGAGAGAGCACCTGTCCCCTGCAGGTTAGATGGCTGGCCGCCAGACTCCGAGAGCTTTGTGCCCTCTTAGCAGTTCGCCCTGTGTTTGGCAGTCTGGTCTTGTTTCCTCTCCTTTGCCTTGGGTCAGCTTTGATCGTTTTTTCGGTTGGGTACAGAGGCATCCATTTTCTCTCGATCTTTCAATCAGCTCCTGTAATGTTCTCTGACAGTTTGCGAAACCTCCCCGGGGTGTGGTTCTTGCTTTTCCTTTTGTAAAGTGGTGTGTTTGTGTTTTCACTCTGAGGTTAGTCCCTACTCACAGCGACCCACACGCATTCTCTCTGCGGATGGACGACGTTGGAGGCAGCAGTGCGCCAGCTGGAACAAAACCTCCCGCCTTCCCGGCAGCCACGTGTGGCCGTGTGACACAGTTCTGAGGGCATCTGGGGCTTGTTTTCTTTCCTCCTTGATGCTTCTTTCCTCCTCACCTCCCTGGAACTCGGAACGGCCCGGAGGCAGAGTCATCACTCTACACGTGGGGCTGGTGAACCGCTGTGGTCACACCCGAGCCTCGAGGTCCACCTGGGGGACGGGCCCGAGTGGGGGTCTGGGGAAGACAGTGAGCAGCTCGCTAGCCTGGCTCAGCCACTGCACCCCAATCTCATGCAGGAAGAGCCAGACCCCAGCTAGTACAATCTCTTTTATTCCCCTATTGGGCCTCCTGGGGATTCATCAGCCTTTTTTTTTTTTTTTCCTCACTCAGCTTGTTTGCTATGTGACAGACATTAGCTTTTAATCATTAGTCATTTCCTCCTTTTGCTTTTGATTTGGTTAATTTATTTAATATCTATTTTAGCAAGATTTACCTGAGTTTGCAGAATGTCCTTTGGTTTATTCCCTACATTTTATATAATGCTATTTATTTTCTAGTTGCTCTTTAGGTAACGTGCTGTTTGTCTTTTAACTTTAATTCAAACTTTATTTAGAACTATCTTTTCACTTCCAAATGGCTATGTTTTATTTTGGATGTTTTTCGTTGTCCATTTCTAGACGTCCTCTCTTTAATGAAAAACAAGCTTCGGGATCCCGTTGCTATTGAAGGTGCAGGTTCACCCACTTAGCACAACAGCCGCCTCCCCCAGGGCCCCCACGTCCCTCCCCGAGGACAGCCCCTTAATGACTTTGAGTGACTCCTCGTTATTGAATTCCACAGTTCTGAACAACAGGCTTCTGCTTCTGGAATTTTGTTTTCTAATTTAGGCCTTGTGTATTGACTTAGTCTTAGGAGGATGGAGGCTCAGCGTCTCTCACCATCTACGAGCACTGCCTTCCTCCCCTGCATCTCTCTCTCCTCCTAATAGAGTCACGCTATAATTGTCGTGGGGGTCAAGACGCCGGGACATCTTGGTTACATCATCGTGGCAATGAAAAAGCAGCACAAAGCTCAGTCAGGCAGTGCTCTGTTTACTTTTTATTTCCTGCACAGCTTTTTAAGTTCCCTGGAGTTAGCAACCATCTCATTTTGTCGTTGTTATTGTTGCAGGTGGCCGGGGCAGGCGGAGGAGCTTAGCTTACAGGATTTGGCTGCTCTGGGGAAAGGCAGGATCAGGTGTGCCTGTGGGCGGAGCACCAGCCCAGGGCTCAGCAGCCAGGCAGCCAGTGACGGCGGAAGGCGAGGGGGGTGATGGTTAGGATGGGCGAGGCTGGAACTTTAGAGCAACGTGATAAAAGATTAGCTTCGGTTACTGTCCGTCCCCCTACACAGAGTGTGTGTGTTCTTAGGTGAAGTGAGCCCCACATGAGATCTGGGTGGGTTCCAGAGTCACCAAGAACGTAGAGAAATTAGGGGACCCGGGTGGAGGCGCTTTGCTGGGGCGACCCTGCGCGGAGCGCGGGTTCTGGAAGCAAGCCAGCTCTGGAGGCGGGCTGGTCCTGGAGGCGAGTCGGTTCTAGAAGTGGGTTGTGGAAGTAAGAGGATTCTGGAAGCAGGCTGTGGAGGAAGGACGCCGGACCGCGCAGACCCACCGGCGTGCGTCTCCGAGCGGAGACGAAATGGGCATTGTTTAAGAACTCGCACCAGCGCTCGCTCGACAAAACCGTTAAAAATCCCATTGTGAACATTTTGGGACGAGCTCCTCGGAGGGTCCTTGTTGCCGGGGGACGGGATAGCTCTGTGCGGCGGCAAACGCGAAGCCTGCACCGGCAGCTGCGCGGGGAGGTGCGCGGAGGCAGTTTGGACCGCCGCCCTTTGAGAGTTAACATTTCACGTTTTGGGGGTTTTTTCCCCCCTAACTTTGCTGCACGCTAAGCCGCCAGCGCATGCGCAATACAGGCCCCGTGCCTGCCCCTCAGCGTCGGGCCGGGCGGTTGCCCAGGTGACCGCATTCCCCAGGACACCGCGGGCGGGTGGGCGGGGCCTGGGCGCGCGAAGCCACCTCCCTCCCTCTCCGGTTGGCCGAGGCCGCTGTCCTTTGGAGTAACCGCCGCTGCCGACTGGGCATCGGCAAGTTTCGCACGCCCGGCGCTGGGTGCTGCGCCCTCCGCCGCGCGGCCCGCCACCCGGAGAGAAGACAGTGCACGACCCGGCGCGGCGCCGGGCGGGACCTGCGCGGACCTCAGCTTCAGGCGGACGCGGCCCGAGAGGCGCGCGGCGATGATCCCCGAGGAGAGGCGGGACGGCCCGCGCGCCGGCGAGAGCACCCAGCTGCAGACGGCCGGCGGCGACCGCCAGGTGGGCGCGCCCGCGGGCGGGGCGCGCTGGAAGGAGGGCGCCCGGAGCTGCGGGCGCAGGGCTGCGGAGCCAGCGCTGCTTCTCGCGTCCGAGCGCACGGCGGGCTCCCGGGCGGCACCCTCCCACGCCTCGCTCGCCCCAGGAGGCAAGCCGGGCGTACCGCCGGGGAAACTGAGGCCCGGCGGAGGGCCCGAGCGCGCGTTGGCGGCCCTCGCTGGCTTCTCTCTTGCCAGCCCCGGGTCACGTGCGGGGAAGAGGCTGCAGGCCTCTCCTGTGCGACCCAGGAATGGGGGTTGGGGGGCAAGTCCAGCTTAGCGTCTTCCCGACGCCCCGGGCTCCCTTCTGCGGCGGTGTCGGGCTCTGGTCTGTGACAGCCAGGGCCCTCGTGTATGTTCTTGCGTCTGTCACGCCTTTCCCAGCTTTCCTGTCCCCTCCCTCTCCCCAGGGCTGTACAGTTTTGCCCCGGGGCAGCCAGCTCTGTACTTGATAAAACTTTGTTGCCTGCGGCTGAGATACAGGAAATGGCGGGAGAATCTCACAGCCGCGGAGTTCGTCCTTTCCCATTTTCCCTTCTTGCGATGTCCCTAACCCTGGGGCACTGACCGCGAACGGCGGATCACTTCCAGGAGCACTGGGGAAGCTCTGGAAGGGTGTTGGGGTGATCTCTGGGGTTCTGCCTGGGAAAGAGGCGGCAGTGCAGCCGCGGCCGGGAGTCCCCTGGGGGACACCTCGAGGCTGCCCCAGTGTCCATGCCAGGCATCGGGCATCCATGTCTCCAAGGGCATTCAGTCTGGTGGCACCAAGCAGCGGTTGCACTCGCACCTGCGGTGACACGGCACCGCCCTTCCTTCTCCCATGTCAGGCTGAACAGGAGACCTGGCTGCTCTATTCAGCTTTCGTGTGCCTGGGACCCCGGCCTTCCAGGGAGGGGTAGGCGGTGTCAGCTGGGACCTGGGCTCCAAGCGACCGGCCACGTGATGCTGCCCAGACCCCTGGAGGGGCGGGCTCCTCCCTGCCCGCCCCCAAGAGATGCCAGGAGCTGCTGCGAGTGTGGGGGAGCAGTGGCCGGTAGCCCCGCCGAGCGGGAGCCTGCTGCCTGCCCTCTGTGAACTCACTTCCTCACGGGCGCCGGCCCGCAGGTGGCCTTGGGAGAGAGCATGTGTTGTTTAGGGTGGAGCGTTCGGGAGGGCGTTCGCTCCGGATGTTTCAGAGGACCCAGTGGACGACACTTTCAGGCTTTGCCCAACCACCTCCCTGGGAAGGGCAGAAACTTTCCAGCTGTCTCTCCGGGATGACCCAGCAGCTGGGGTGTCCTGACTTGTGTCCTAACAAGGAGCCTCTGGCCTGGGCGCTGGTGGGCGGGCACGGACCCCAGCTCTGCTCAGCCCAGCGGCCCCGCACACCCTCGCACACACTTTTCTGTTGCCCAGGTGGTTCTTCCACTTGGAGAGTCTCACGAGACCCAGCCACGGGCTGGGGTGAGGCCGGCCCCACAGGAGTCACGATGCTCACTGTCAGGCTAGGCCAGCTAGCCATGCCCGTGGGAGCCACGCCCAGGGCCAGGGCCCCTGTAGGGCTGCGTGGGGGATGTCTCTGCCCATGAGAACGGTGTCCAGGGGGCTCACCGGCACCAGGAAAGTGCCCACTGGAGAGCAGCCCGGCCCTGAGGCTGGCGGGCATCAGCAGATGGAACCAAGGGCTCAGAGAGGAGGCAGCCGGGCTGCCAGCCGTGGGGGCCTCTCCCTGGGAACCAACAGGCAGGGGGAGCCTGTGGAGCGTGTGGGGCCCCTGCTGTTTGTTCCCGGCTGGTGCTGCCGTGACCACCACCCCTCTTTCCCAGACTGGCCACCGCCCATGCCATTTCCTTCTGGGCTGCTGGGGGCCGTGGGCCTTGAGCTTCCGGGCAGCCAGAGCCGCTGGACCTGTCCTGTCAGGGCCGCCGCGGTAGGGGGGGGGTCACTTCTCTGTTCCCCACCCCTTTCCGCCCAGGCCAGGTTTCCCGATGGGGGAGGCCCCCCAGTGTGTGCTGATGACCCAGTGTCTGCGCCTCTCCCTGCTGGGGGACCCCTTCACCACGGCTGGCATCACCAGTGTGGGCAGCAGACATGAGCAGGGCTTTCGAGCCGCTGCCCTGGAGATCGGGCTCCCATACCTCCCCACCCACCCAGGTCACTCAAGCTGGCCTGGCCCCCTGGAGGGGGCGTTAGTGTCAGGAGGCTGTGAGGGGTGCTTCAGAGCTCAAAGCAGACCCAGCTCCCGGCTCAGGGCCGTGGCTCTCCCCGCTCCCTACACACTGCAGGAGCACGTGACACCGGAGACCAAATGGCCATGCTGGTGAGGACAGCCGTGCGGAGCCGCTGGCCTCTGTCCAGCACAGGACCACCCCAGCCCAGGCACAACGGCCGTATGCTGCACACCTGCCGGAGGTGGCAGTGGACTTTCCAAGGAGAAGGGTGTGACTGTGCCCACGACCTGGCTCCTCAGGCCTCTTGGAGGGGAGACCGTCCGTGTCCTCAGCTCGTCCCCTCCTGCAGAGTGGGTGTAGAAGGCACCTCGGAGAAGGGGCTCAGGTCAGCAGAGCAGAAGGACAGTTGCGTCTTGTCTCGTCCCCTCCTGGTGCCACCCTGAGACCAGCCCGTCTACTGCCTACAGATGAGGGTCTGCGCAGAGTCCCATGGTGGGGAGTCCGCCATTGTCCCCTCTCCCCAGTTACCGCAGGACCACTGTCAGCCTCCTGTCCTCCAAGCCCTAGAAGAGTGCTTCCTTCTACAAGAAGTCTTCCCTGATTGACCCCTCTCGAGAACGCCGGAGTCTGGAGAAGTTGGGCCATAATCCACGGTGGCCATGGCCCAGCAGCCCTCTCTAGGAGCGCCAGTGAGGTCTTCTCTAGGGCGCCCCCCAGAGAGCTGGGATGAGCTAGAGCCCCCAGAGGGCCTGAAGCGGCCCTGGCACAGTGGCAGGCATACCAAGGAAAACGAGGCTCACTCCCCGGCTCCCTGGAGGATAGCAGACGCTGCAAGGCCAAGGTCAGCGTTGCGTGCGGCGCCGCGTCCTCATTCCCACTCTGTCCGTGAGCCCGATGAGCACCCATGGGGACACTGGCTGAGGAAGGTGCATTCAGAGCGGTCCTTCCTGATCTGTGGGCTGCGACTGACCTAAATGAGAGGGCCCTAAGTGGCTCGGAAGAGGCATGGAGACCGCGGCTGTACTGGCCAGCCCCGCTGGGGCCCTGAAAGCCTTTCCCACCCCGGCTCCCCTCACCAGCCGCTGCAGAAGGGTCTCTCCCTCCCTGGCCAGAGCCTCCGGCCATGCCACCCACCACGCCGCCACGTCCAGGATCCTGCACGTCGCCGCTCTTAGCCGCCCAAAGGCTCTCCCCCTGGGGCCCCAGAATGGACAGGCCAAAACTACTGCCCGTGTGCAGTGAGGGACTGCCTGGGAGGCAAGTGACCGCTGGCCTGTGGTTGGGGCGTCTGCTGAAGGGTCCCCTGGAGTCAGCAGCCCGCTGGGATGGACCCAGCCCAGGGGCAGCATGGGCGGAGAGCCAGCCTCCAGCACTCCGCGGGGCTCAACCCCCTACGCCCACCCCCGCCCAGGCCTAACTGCGTGCTGGAGTAATCATATGGCGGGGCGGGTTCTGGGGCGACAAGGTGAAATTCCAACATGCAGAAGGATGGCGGACGAGCAGTCGGCCACCACCTACCCGACGCTCCCAGCCCCCCCCCCCGCCCACCGCTGCTGTGGGGCCCCGCAGAACCGGCTGGCATATTCCTGAGGCCCCGGTCCCAGCCCTCCTGCCCCTCCTGCCCCACTGCTGTGGCACCCCCCGCGGTGCCCAGGCTCCCTGCTGCTCGTCGCCCCGCCAGGCAGTTCCCATGGGTGAGCATCCCTGGCCCACTCCCAGCTTGTGAGCTGCTGACAGAGGGTGGCCTGGCCTATGACCTGCGGCCTCTCTACAGGGCTGTGACACTCAGGCGAAGACACAGCATGGCCACCTGCAGAGCCGCAGGGCCCGGATCCACCAGCAAATGGACAAGGTGCTGCGGATGCGGGCGGGCGCCGAGAACCTCTACAGGTGAGCAGTGCCGCCCCCCTGCAGGCCCCCTGCGAGCCAGGCAGTGCCCCTGTCACGGTCTGGGGGGGACACATGAGCAGGTGACTGCGACCAGTGCAGGCTCTCGGGAAGCAGGGCTGGGGTCTGGGGCAGCCATGCCCCTCAGCCCTGTGGGCCAGTGGCAGGGGGCAGCTCAGGGCCAGCCGGGTTCTGTGCTGGGCGGGAGCAGAGCTGGAGGGGTGTTCATGCCGGTGTGCAATGCGGGGACCTCCGATATGCCTGTGGTGACCGGGGGGCTTCTCAGAAGCCACTGCTTAGGTTGAGCTGTGGCAGGTGACCAGTGTCCCAAGGTTGGAGACCTGGGAAAGGGTCCCTCAGGCTGAAGAGCCCCTGTCCCTTGGAGCGCACGAGCTACGTGTGCTCAGACCCTCACAGGCCTCCCTGAGCTGCTCGCTGGGTGACGACCTGCACCTTGGCCCGTGAGTGCAGAGCCAGCCCGGGGCTCCAGGGCGGGCCCCTCCTTTTCCTTAGCCACCTGTCCTCGCTGCCCACCCCATTCCTGCCCCCAGCCTGACCTTCCTAGGGACCCACAGCCCCTCCGTCTGGCACCCGATGGAGGCATAGAGGGTCTGACCCCACCGGTCCAAGGGAGTTGGTTTGGGGTGTCCTCAAAGGGCACAGCCTGCATCCTGGGGGAGGGCGGGGTGCTGGAGGGCACCTGTGCCCTGGGCCCGAGTCAGGATGTGCACACACGGATGGGAATCTGCATGAACCTTGGGCACTTGGGAGAAAGAGCGGTCATCTCATGGGCCCTGGACCCCACTGCTGGCCCCTGGGGCTGGGCCCGTCAGCAGGGGGCCCTGGGCACGGGCTCTGGACCACAGGCCGGACAGGGCTGCGGTGTGGCCCAGGGCCGTGCGGCACCTGCGCAGCTGGGGCCTCACCGCAGCCTGGCTTCCCCAGAGCCACCAGCAACGCCCGGGTCAGAGAGACAGTGGCCCTGGAGCTGAGCCACGTCAACTCCAGCCTGCAGCTGCTGAAGGAGGAGCTGGAGGAGCTCAGCTGTGGCGCGGACGCGGCTGCGGCCGGGAGGTGTGCACGTGTGCAAGGACGCGGGCCGGCCCCGGGGGGTGTGCACGCATGTGTGCGTGCAGGAGGGTGCCATTGAGGACCACAGGTGTGTGTGGGTGTGCGAGGATGTGTTTCGGTCAGGAAGAGGTGTGCCACCTGCCGCGGGAGCAGTAGGGGCAGACTCCATGGCCACTGAGCACAGCAGGTCCAGCCCGAGTCCACTTGCTGCTTCTGGTTCTAGTGATGGTGTCACTGTCCCCATGATCCCCCTGGGGCTGAAGGAGACCAAGGAGCTGGACTGGTCCACAGCCCTGAAGGTGAGTGCTGGCCCCTGAGCTCCGGGCTGGGGATGCCCTGCGCTGGGGTGTGGAGAGACCCTGGAGGCTTCTTGGGGCATCTGTCTCATTCAACAGATGAGGAAACTGAGGCCCAGAGTGCGGAGTGTGACCGGGGGGGTGCCAGCCTTCCCAGCTGTGGGGAATTCTGCGTGGGTGGGCTTTGGAGAAGAGTCCACCCTGGGGTGGGTGTGGCAGAGCTGGCCACCGGGTCCCTGACTCTGAGGGTCCCACTGGCCGGGGGCTGCCCCCTCCAGTCAGAGCCTGGGTTGTGAAAAGCTGCCGGTTCCCGGGGCCCTCGGGGGCTCAGCAGCCAGGATGTCGGGGGCTGGCTCACCACTGTCCCCCAGGCCCAGTGAAGAGGTGCCTCAGGGTCCTCGCCTGTCAGGTGGCACACAGTACCTGCCCCACGGGGGTCGATGAGGGAATTCGAGTAGAAACAGCACCCCGTCTCTGGGCCCACATGTGCGCTGGTGGGGGTTCCCGAGGGCCAGAGGTGGGGACCCACATCAGCCCTTCTTAGGGGCCAGGGCCTCCCGCACTGTGGGCTGGAGACCAGGGAAGGCCAGTGCCTGCCCCTCCCCCCAATCAGGAGCTGATCTCCGGGCACTTTGGAGAGGACAGCACCTCCTATGAGGCGGAAATCAGGGAGCTGGCGGACCTGCGGCAGGTGGGTGCCCCGCCCTGGACCAGCCACGTGCAGTTCGCAGATGAGGCTCCGTCAGTAACGGACACGTGGAGCTGCGTGCGGCCCTTCACAGCGTCCGAGGACAGTCGGGAGACAGGGACGCTATGGGCACCCGTGTGCACCAACACACCCAGGCCCGCAGACGGCCGTGCCCGCAGGCCGCCGCCAGCCCTTTGGGAATGGCTGCTCCATGCCTCTCCCCTCCCCAGGGACCCTGCCTCGTTCTCTCGCCCCAGCACGCCCCCCCCCCTCGGTCCCCTCCTCAGCCTCCTGGGGCGGCATGCATGGCCCACAGCAGCCCAGGGTGACCCGGTGCTCCCGGAGGGCTGTGATGTCCGAGGGGGTCCCAGGGCGGTGTGCATGTGCGGGGCGGGCCAGACGGTGGGCCCAGCTGGTCCTGCCCGCAGGCCGTGCGGACACCCAGCCGGAGCGAGGCGGGCCTGGAGCTGCTCGCCACCTACTACAACCAGCTCTGCCTCCTGGACGCACGCTTCGTCACCCCCGCCCGGAGCCTGGGGCTGCTCTTCCACTGGTAGGGGTTGGGGTGTGTGGGGTGCCCTGAGGCCCAGCCAGCCTCCCCTGCCTGCACCCCATTTCTGAGACTCGCAGCTTGTTGCCATGGGACCCCACCCAGCCTGAGCCACCCCTGCAGGTACGACTCGCTCACGGGGGTCCCTGCCCAGCAGCGGGCCCTGGCCTTCGAGAAGGGCAGCGTGCTTTTCAACATTGGAGCCCTCCACACCCAGATCGGGGCTCGCCAGGACCGCTCCTGCCCCGAGGGCGCCAGCCGGGCTGCGGAGGCCTTTCAGAGGGCTGCTGGTGAGGGTGGCGCAGACCCCGGACCCACAGCCATGGGCAGGCTGTGTGCATCTGCCCGTCCCGGGCGCCCGCCGTTCACGGGGCCAGAGCAGGGGGTAGGGTGGGGTGGGACAGCCCCAGTGTGATGGGCTAGGCCCGCAGGCCCTGCTGGGGTGCAAGGATGCCGCTTGAGCCAAGGCGGGGTGGGGCAGCCCTGCTGTGCCTACCTTGAGCACCCCCTTCGCAGGGGCCTTCAGCCTGCTGAGGGAGAAGTTCTCCCACGCCCCAAGCCCCGACATGAGCCCTGCCTCGCTCTCCATGCTGGAGCAGCTCATGACCGCCCAGGCCCAGGAGTGCGTCTTCGAGGGTCTCTCCTTGCCGGCCCCCGCGGCCCCCCACGACTGCCTCGCCCAGCTGCACCTGGCTCAGGAGGCCGCCCAGGTGAGGACAGAGGGCCCCTGTCCCAAGGGACCCCTGGGTAAGCACCTTGGGCCCTCGTCTGGGCCTGGCCAGGCTGTGCTGGTTTAGTGGCTCAGGGACCTCGATTGGGGCCCAGGCAGGGGCCGGGGGAGGGGGCAGAACCCGCAACAGAGGACACTGGTGTCCTGGCTGTGTGTGGTGGCCATGTCTCCTATTGGTTTCCAAAGCTGGCTGTTGTCCTGGCTCCTGAGGGGCCAGTCAGGGCCCAGAGCCCTCAGTCCCTGCCTCGGGGCAGCACAGGCAGCGGGAACTGACTGCACAGACCCTGGGCGGGGCTCAGCCTGGGACTTGAGGCAGGGGTGCCGGGACTGCGTCCAGGACCGAGAGAGTTCCAGGCTGAGGCTGCTGGGTGGGGCCTGGCTGGGCTCATCCTGGAGTCCCTGGAGGGCCCCACTGCCACGTGTGCCAACAGGTGGCAGCCGAGTACGAGCTGGTGCACAGGACCATGGCCCAGCCGCCCGTCCGCGAATACGTGCCCTTCGCCTGGACCACACTGGTGCACGTCAAGGCCGAGTCCTTCCGCGCCCTGGCCCACTACCACGCGGCTGTGGCCCTCTGCGGTGGCCCCTGTGAGTGCCCTGCCCCTCGGGCCGTGTGCCTGCGGAGGCCCTGGCCGGGGCTCACGGCCTTCTCCCACCCCCAGTGGCCCAGCCGGAGCTCCCGGCTCTCCAGCAGGTCTTCCGCGGGCCCCCGGCCGCATCACTGCTGCAGAAGCCAGAGGAGTGCAGGAAGCTGGGTGAGGCGCCGGGCTGGCCGTCCCCCCCACGGGGCTGGCGGTTGGGTGGCCATCCCGCCTGCAGGGCACATGTCGTGGGGGGCTCTTTCCCGGCCGTCCACACCTGGCCGCTCCTCCTGCGCCTGCCCGTGGACCGCAGGGCAAACCCAGAAGCCCTCGCCTGCCCCCGTCTGGTGACGTGTGGGGCTGGGGGCCGCGTGTGACGAGCTCGTGGCGGCTGTCCTGTGCAGGGAAGGCCCACCTGCGGCGCGCCATCCTGGGGCAGGAGGAGGCGTTGCGGCTGCACGCCGTGTGCCGTGCGCTGCGCAGGGTCGACCTGCTCCAGGCCACGCTGGCCAAGGCGCTGCGGCGCTCGCTGGCCAGGTACTCGGAGCTGGACCTCGAGGACGACTTCTTTGAGGCCACCGAGGCCCCCGACATCCAGCGTGAGCAGCCAGGCCCCTTGGGGTGGGTATGTCCTGGACAGGGGAGGCGGTGGGCCGAGGGCCCTCGGCTGTGGGTACAGACACAGCGTACACAAGCCACAGGGCCAGGGGGCCCCGAAGATGGAGCAGGGCGCATGGAGGTGACCCCTGCCACCCGGCTTTCTGCCCTGTGGGCCAGCCCCTCGGCACCGCCCACGCTGCTGCAGCCCAGCTGCATCCCACGGGGTCCCAGGGGTCTGGGGGCCACGAGCCCCAGGCTTAGCCCTGCCTTCCCCTTTGCCCTTTCAGCTAAGACACACCGGAGGCCAGAGGTCAGGGCCCCCAGCTTCTCCCAGGTGAAAGTGGCCGATATCTTCCACCGGCTGGTGAGCACCCCTTCCCAGGTGGCTTAGGCCAGGTGGCTCTGTCTTGTGATTTCACTGCCTGGGTGAGGCCCCCAGAGAGGCCCATGACGAATGCCGGGGCACCCCACTGCTTTCTGTCCCAGGATGTAGAGGTTGGAGTCTGAGTGTCATAGGCCGGGGCTTCTGCCACAGAGCAGCCCAGCTTCTGACCTCGACGGCCCCCAGGGCCCCTGTCCGTGTTCACAGCCAAAAACCGCTGGCGGCTGTAGGGCCCGTCACGTGACCCGAGGGGAGAGTGGCTTTGGCTTCACGCTGCGGGGAGACGCACCCGTCCTCATCGCGCCGTCGTCCCGGGGGGGCCCACGCGGCCAGCAGTAAGGACCCCTGTCCTGCCTGCTGGGCCGAGCCTGTGCTGAGCTGACATGGCCCAGCATGAGGGGGAAGGGAGGGACTGTGGCCAGAGCCGGGTGGGGTCTGCAAGGGGCTCCAGAGCGTCCCGTGTCCCTGCAGGCGCGGCCTGCGGGAGGGCGACTACATCGTGTCAGTGAACGGACGGCCCTGCAGGTGGTGGAAGCAGCCGAGGTGGTGGCCCACTGAAGGGTGCGGGCGACGAGGGCGTGAGCCTGCAGGTGGTGACGCTGCTGCCCAGAGCACCCGAGCCACCCAGCACAGTGAGCGCCCAGGGACGCTCGGGGGTGGTCCCTCAGTTCTCCAGTCCCGCCCCGGCCCTGGTCCTCCAGACCCCTGGCCTCCCCAGATGCTGCGAGGCCTTGGCAAGAAAAGGCTGGCACTTGGTGGCTCTCCCCGGGGTGGCCTGGGCAGGAGTGACCTGTGCTGCAGCCTCCACCCCTCACACAACCCCCGACACGCCTCCCATCTCCTCCCCGTCCATGCTTGCCAGGCCGGCTGTGCATGGGCCAGGCCCGGGTGCTGACTGCTCCACCTCTCTGACCTGGTTGCAGGGAGATCGCCGGCCAGCCCTGCGGGGACTTCTGAGAGGCCAGAAGGAGTGTGGCTGGGAGACTCCAGCGCCGTCTCGAGCCAGCCCCAGGCCTCTCCTTGGCTGGAGCTGCAAGGCCAAGAGGGCAAGACTGTGGGGCGGCTGCCCCCAGCCCCCCATCCCTGAGCCGCCGCACCCTCGCCCTTTGGGCGCCTGGGGAGGCAGTGAGGGGCGGGCTCCCCACGTGCCTGGCCCCCGCGCAGGCTCCAGCTGGCTGGACGTGGGGACACCCTTGTGTCTTCCCCACTCCAGAGGACCCTCAGGCTGGTTTGCCGCTCAGCCTAATGCCCAGGTGCCCATTAAAGCCAGTGTCAGATGAGGTGTTTCTGAGCCCGGTGCAGGGGCCGGCACTCTGCCACACAGGAAGTGCCAGTGTCACCCTGGATGCTGAGTCCCGGGGGCCGGGAGGCTGCCTCTGAGCTGCGCTGTCCGGAGGAGAGCAGCTTCCCAGGCAGGGTGGGAGTGCCCAGAGGCTTGTCCTGCAGCCTGCAGGAGCTGAGAGGAGAGCGGGGCGCTGTGGGGCGGTGTCCACGGTCCAGACTCACGCCCCCTGTGGTAGGCCCCAGAGGTCCCTCAGCTGGCCTGTCAACACGCCACACACTGTCCACAGCCCCCTTTGGAGATGTGTCTGCCCCACCCCAAGCTTCTTCCCTGGCCCGCAGTGACACCTGCCAGGCACCTCCCCACCGGCCCACCAGGCACCCCACAGGTCGACAAGGTCCAGCTCCCTCCAGTGACACCTGCCAGGCACCTCCCCAGGCCCACCAGGCACCCCACAGGTCGACAAGGTCCAGCTCCCTCCAGGCCTCCTCGTCCTTTCGCTCCCTTCACACAACCACCTGGGTGCCCACAGCACCACCTGCCATCTGGCCAGCATCCTCTACAAGGCCCACCCCTGCAACACCTGTCATGTTGCCCTCTGCACGCAACACGGCCCCTCCCCGCTTCAGCTTCCAAGCCCCCTCATCCTGACACGCCCCTGTGCGTGGAGGGCCTAAACCGAATAGGAGCCCTGTACCTGTTGCTCACTTTGTTGGTGCTGCTCCCCAAGGAACCGCCCGCCCGCCTCGTTTCATCCCGCCAAGCCACGCCCCCTTGTCCAGGCCCCGCCCCACAGCCCTGCCCTAGTACCCAGGCCACCGGTCAAGTTCGAGGGCAGGTGGTCGTAAGACTACCTCGTCCCCCAGCGACCGGAGCCAGCATCGAGAGGCGCCCCCAGCCCGCCTGTCCCCTTGGACACCATACTCTCGGCCCCGTGCGGCACCCGCTGGGGTCCTGGACTGTGCGCCCTCCATATCCCCGGGCTGCATACACAAGGGACGGCCCCAGAGGTCATGGGCGGGCACACTACCTGGGTGCCGAGGAGGGCGGCTCAGGACCTGGGCCCAAAGAGAGGGGTGAGGAAGGCCGCGTGGGAAGGGCGTTCGTTGGTGGCAGGCCCGCGAGAAGCCACGTGCAGAGTCGCTGAGCCTGAGCCGATTGGGGTTATACGCCAGGCTGGCCGTGGGTCCCTGTGGCACCAGGGGGCAGCCGCTGCCCACTCAAGCGGCCGCAGGAGGCGGAATCTGCGGGGCGGGCAGCAGATCTGCGCGGTCGAGGATGCCCCCCGCAAGCCGAGGGCCCGCCCCTCCCGCCTCCCTCTGGCGCGGTCCCTGTCTCCTCCCTGGGGTTCCCAGACAGGAGCAGCCCACGGGACGTGGCCCCTGCATTCACCGCCTCCCTCCTGCTTTAGTTTATTGTCAGGGTTCCCGGTGGAGTTTGGGGTGAGTGCGGGTGAGGAGGGCGTTAGTGGAGGGTTGAGAGTGGGTGAGTAGGTGTGACGAGTGTGTGTGTGTCGGGGAGACGGCACAGGAGAGCGCAGCCTCCCGAGGTGGGAGGGCAAGGCCCCGGGCCTGCCTGGGCCGGGGTGGCCAGGTGTGACCCTCACCAACCCACCTGCCCAGTGGAGGAGAATGCCCCGCTCAGCAGAACCAGCCAAGGTCACCTCAGCGCTTATTAATTTGATTAATAAAACTGTGCGTCAAAGAGGCCATTACCTGCTAATCGGGGACGACAGGGCTGGTGGGTCCTGTCCAGGAGGACACAGTGCTCTGCCACCTCCTGCAGCCCCTCTGGACCCAAGAGGCTCGCTCAGGGCCAAGGGAGGGATGGGGGTCAGGAGCTGTCACCTGCCTCTCACACCAGGCTGGGGAGGGGGCCCTTCCCCAAAACCGAACCCCTCCGCACTGCAGCCAGCCTGCGCTCCACCCTCACAGGCCTCTCCCCGCCCCGCCCCGCGGGGCCCACCGCCTCCTGGCTGAACAGACAGCGGCTGACCGCTCAGGGGCGCCGCTCTGGCCTGGCACAGCCTGGGCTTCACCTCAGCGTCAGTCATGCCTTACACCGCCCCCCCCCCCGGAGCAATGCCACCCTGCGGGGGGGGGGGCGGGGGTGGACATGCAGCTGCGGCCATGCACTGGCGCCAGGACTGGGCCCTGCCACAAACACCTCAGCATGGGTGGCGAAGGGTGGGGTCGGCGCCTGCCACGTGTGTGCTGGGGGCCCGTCCAGCTGGGCGGTGGGGCCAGGCGGCGTCCACGAGAGCCTGCCCGGCAGAGGGCTTTCCCAGGAGCCTTGGTCGCCCTGCCTAGGAGGGGCTCGTGGGTGTGCACATGTGCGCATGGCAACGGGTATACCCGCCAGACTGTCCACTGCACTCTGTCCACTTCGGTCTCTTCGCAAGCACCTGTCCCCAAAGCAGGAGGTCCAGCCTCAGTCCTGCCCTGCGCCGGTGCTCTCCGCCCCCTCGTTCCTGGCTGGCACCTTCTCGGCCTTCCCCAGGCAGGGCCGCCCTTTCTGTCGTGGGCTTCAGTCCCCCATTTTCTGGCCCAGCAGCATCCCTGTGTGTCATTGTGTCATAGATGGGCCGTGCCCGTGGGCAAGGACTGCACCTGCTCACCCACAAACTCTGCGAATAACTGGGAAGGTTCACTGACCGGGTGCGAGTGCCCCACCCTGCGCCCCGTTGGGGAAGGAGCGTGCATGTCTGGGGCCGCTGAGGTGGCGGCAGGACGCTGCCGGGTTCCCGGGCTCCCGGCGCAGAGCGGCTCGGGGAGGACCGGGAGGGCGCAGGGCCGAGCCCACAGATGCGCGCGAGCCGGCGGTGCTGCGGAGGTCCCCGGGCCGTCCGCGCACCCCTGAGGCACGGCGGCCCACGCAGGGACGTCTCACTGTCCAGCGTGGGCCCCCTGGGCAGGGGGGGTGGGGGCGAGTGCACACTGCGATCCTTTTTGCTTTGCCAACAGAAAACCGCGGAGACGGGAAAAGGGAAGCTCCGTTTCGCTTGGGTCAGCAGTGAGCCGGCGCGGAGACTGATGAGGGGAGGCGCGCTCGGCGGAAGGGAGCCCTAAGGAGGCCCGGGAGGCGGCGGGGCGGGGCGGGGCGGGGCGGGGGCGCACTGATCCACTGCGAGGGGGCGGGGGACGCCAGGGCCACCGGACGGGGGTTTCCTCTGCCCCCTGCCCCTCCCAATTCACTCTCCCCCAGACTCCCATCTCCCCGCTTCCCCTCAACCTCTAACTCCCCAACCCTGGCCCCCATCCCTTTCCCCGCTGCCCAGCCCTGGACCGCTGGTTCAGCACCTGTCCACTCTCCACGTCACCGGATGCTAGCCCTTGGGCTGAGCCCACGGGAGGCAGCACTGAGGACCCACAGCCAGTGTGAGAAGGGCTAGGATGCCCCAAAGCTGCACAGCCTCCCCCCACACACACCAGCCAGGGTGGTCCCCAGTGCCTGGGGATCCAACAGTGGGGAGGGTGGGAGGCGGTAAGTGGGAGAAGCAGCAGTTCCACCCAGAGTACCTGGGAGAATGAGTCGTGGGGGGCCTGCCCCGAGTCTGGGTGAGGGGTGGGGGCCGGCGTGGGACTGGAGAGTGGGGGTGTCCTGCAGGGGCCTGAGCCAGAGCGGAGGCAGGGACTCTGCTGGGGACACTGCTGTCAGCTTCCTGTGCTGCCTGTGCGACTGTAGTGGGCTCAGCGTGGCCCCCAAGATTCGGCCACCGGGAACTGTGACCGTGCCCTGGTTCAGGAAAAGGGTCTTTGCAGCTGCGATCACATCGAGGATCTCGGGCGAGGTCGCCCTGGGTTACTCAGTGACCCGATCCACTGACATGGGTCACTGTGAGAGACAGGCGAGGCCTGTGTGGAGACAGGCAGGTTGCAGCCGAGGACGCCGGGGACCTAGGTGCTAGAAGGCACAGCGGGGTCCCCTGCCTTCATCCCAGACTTCCTGCCAGAACTGGCAGAGGTACTTCCTGTTGTTCTAAGGCTCTGAGTTTACGGCCACAGGAAACCAATAGAGCAACCTCTCACAAGTCCCTGCGTGTCTGGGCCTCCATTTGTCCTTCTGTAGCATGGACACAGTCAGGCAGGGCCTCAGGGCTGAATCAGAGCGGGCTCAGCCCAGGCCGCCTGAGAGAAATGCCATCCCGTTGGGAAGGCAGCCCCACTCCTGAGGCACGTAGCTGGGCCACCCTGAGTCACAGTGGCCCGAACACCTGCATTTCAAGGCCATCCTACGGGAGGCTAAACCCCCGCCCTACCCACTGCACAGCCCCCCTCGGCCCCAGGGCCTTCCGTGTCTGGCCCCTGGAGGCTGTATGCCTTTGGGGTGCCTCACCCCCTCTCAGACTGGCTGGCTGTGGGTCCCCAGTGCTGCCTCCTGTGGGCTCAGCCCAGGGACCTGCTGGTGTGGTCTGGGGCTGGAGATGGCAAGGAAAGGCTGGGAGGAGAGTCTGCCGGAGGAACTGGGGAGGGGGTGGGAGGGGCAGGGCCACGTTCCAGAGAACAGAGGCTGGAGCTGGGGAGGGGGTATGGTCAGCTCTGGGTCACCCAGGAGGGCCAGGCCAGACCTGCTGAGGATTGGAGGTTAGAGTTGCAGGCAGGGGTGGGCCCTGAGGTCTCCGGAGGATAGAGGCAGGTGCGGGGCCTAGGAGGGGCAGGGACCTGCTGGTCAGGCGGCTGGGGTCCTGTGTAGGGGGAGGGTAGTCATGCCTGGCCCAAGGAGACCCTCAGCTAGTGGGAGGAGGCTGGGCCAGTGGTCTGGGAGGCTGGCACTCGAGGTCATCCACTCTGGGGTTGGGGCCTCCCCCTGCCCTGACCAGGAGGAAGGCCTTGGCAGACCACCCTTCTGGGAGTGGGATCTCCCTGACTCAGTTTCTCCCTTGTCTTCCGCTGTCTGCCCTGGAGGCTGCGCTGTCTTCTCAGGAGCCCTCGGGCTCTCGGGGCCCTGGGCCGAGGGCCGTGTGTAACACAGTGTTTACCTGGGGGGACTGGCAGCCCCCCAAGCTCCTGTCTCCCCTCCCCCTCGGCCCCTGGATGGGTGAGCCAGACGTGCATTAAGGCAAGAGTGACTTATCGAGCTGTCAGGGGGAGCATTTTAAGACAGAATTATAGGGGAGAGGAAAAAGATTTTTACCAAATTAATGAAAAATCAATCTGGCCTCAAAAATCCATTAGCCTTCGTAATGTGCCGGCTACGGGCTGAGCCGCACAATCCATAGCGGCTGTTAAATGCCCCGCCCCCTCCCCACCAGCCATTCATTACCCTGCGGTGTTTACTTCTGAGAGTGATACCTGCACCCCCACACCCCTGAGGCCTCACCCTGGACCTCAGTCCTGCTGAGCGGGCCACTGGCTCCCCAAGCACACAGACCGGAGGCCCCCACAGACCGGGCGAGGCAGTGTTGTGACAAAGCTGGTGTGGACAGGGACATCCGTGTAGACAAGGGTGGTGAGGTGCTGACTGGTGGTGCCTGTGGCCGCACCGGCAGAAGGCTGGCGGCGGTGTTGGCTAAGCTGGGCGCAGTGATGGCCTTGTGCTGTCCCCCACCCGTGGGGCGGAGGCAGGCCCCAGAGCGGCTGCCTGGGACCCTCTGTGCCCAAAGTGGGGCCTGCACCGGGGGTGGGGAGGCTGGGTCGATGTTTTATCAAATTGGCAAAACTCTCTTTCTCTCTCCCGGAATCCTGCCTTAAAACTCCTGTCCTGACCGCTGCATCATCCCCTCTCCCTCTCCCTCTGTCCTCTCGCAGGGCGGCGAGGCCAGCACCCCTCCTGTCACCTCGCTACCCGCCTTCCGGAGGGGCACTCTCTGGCCTGGACTCGTGGGGCTGCGGCCTCCACCGGGGCCCCTCTGCCTGGGGCCCTTTGCTGACCTTGCTCTAGTCACGGCTGTGTGGCCTCTGGTACATCTGCCCCGCACCCCCACTGTCCCCCTGCCGGTCCCCTGTCCTACCACACAGCATTTCACAAGTGGGCTCTTCCCTGAAGCTGTCACTCCCAAAGGTGCCACCATCCTGCATTCTCTTGGGTCTCTCCCCGTCAGAGTCCTGCCCTGCCAGACACTGGCTGCACAGGCAGACGGGGCGACGCCCAGGCGGTTGCAGCAGGTGTTGCAGTGGCCTGGGCCTGGGGCCTGGGGCTGTGGGTGGAACAGGTCCTCGGAGCCCCAGGGCTGGGGCAGGCCAGAGGCAGGCGCTGGGCAGTGGAGGAGCCTGCAGGCCTGGGCCCCCACTTCACCCCCTGACCTAGGCTCGCTGTAGGAGGCAGCTCAGGGAGCCGTGGTTAATGACATGGGGCACTCAGGGGCCCTCCCACCTGGGTCCCAGTGGAGGGCCACAGCCCTGAGGCGTGACTGTGCTCCAGACCACAAGCACACAGGACGGCGGGCAGCAGCGGCCCCCAGCCCTGCAGCACGGCCAGCGGGACGGCAGGCTCAGCGGGCCCGGAGTGCCCAGCGCCTGGCTCCAGCTGCCCACCCCTCACGTGGCCCTGCTGGAGCCAGGCGGTCGGGCTGAGCTGGGCTGCGGTCTTGCGGATCAAGTCTCAATTCATTAGCGGTGCAGGTTGGGGCTGGGGGGGTGTGGGCGGGGGGCCAAGGTCCATCCGCGGTTTTCTGGGTAGCCTGGCCACCTGGCTCCTGAGGCTCCCAGACCCCACCAAGCAAACCGGCGTCCGATAATCAATCTGGTAGATGACGTGTGCCAACCGTGAATTGCTCAGGCTGATGAAGGCGGGCAGCGAGGGGCTTAGCGGGGGGTAGTCCAGGGCGGCCTGAGCCTGGTCCCATCTCTGAGGGGCGCCCAGAGGTGGCGGGGGCCCAAGGCACAGCCCAGCCCTTCTTTGTCCGGAGACCGCTGCTGCTTACCGCTATCTCTGGTCTCCCTTGGGGTCCCTGCTCCCTGCTTCTCCCCTTCCTGGCCTGTGTCTTGCACGCAGCCTTGGTTCTGGGAGGCCCCTGCCTCCCTGCAGCCCAGTCTCATGGGTGGACACGTCCCCACCCTCTGTCCCCTCCCACCGTGGTCTCCTCAGAGGCACCTGTCCCTTCTCCATGTCTTGGCAGCTAGCCCCAGCCCACGGCCCCATCCCCACCCCACCCGGGGTGAGGGTCCCCTGCCCAGCGGGGACAGCGTGCCGGGCATCCTGGGGCCCCCGCCAGGCCAGGGTGGAGAGGCTGACCCTCTGTGGTGGCTCACTCTGGGGCCAGGCCTCAGCGCTGCCCGCAAGGACTGCCAGTCCAGTGTCAGGGACCCCAGCCCTCAGGGTGGGCTGAGCAGAGCATGCTGGGGGGGGGGCGGCTGTGCCTCCCCCGTCAGCACTCCCAACCCCTGACCAAGCGGGGCCGGCAGCCCCCTCTTCCCCCGGGGCCCAGCCAGGCCAGTGTCTGTCCGATCAATGGCCAAGCACATCCTGAGCCCCTGGCGGATCTGCTGACCCAGACCGGCCTGCCCCATCCCGTCCTTCCTCGTCAATAGCAGAGCGTCCGGTGCTGTGCTGTCCTCAGGCCCCAGGGAGCCTGGCAGGACGATGGCCGGGCCCTGCGGCCACACTGGGGTGCAGCCCTGAGAGCAAGGCGGGCAGTCAGCTGGAGGCACCCCAGCCTCACCCCGCGCCCATCCCCCAGTGGCCTCCAAGGCTTCACTCCCGGGACTCCTGTGCTGGCCTTTGGGACAGTGTGTGACCTCCGACCTCTAAGACGAGGCCTCAGAATTTGCCCAGCGCCCTGGGAGGGGTGCCTGGGCCAGACCAGAGCCCTTTCTAACAGGCAGGGCTGCCCTAGAGGGTGGGGAGACCGTGGAGGGCAGGCTCCTGTCACAGGGGTGTTTCCTGACAGGCCAGGGCCCCACCCGGTCAGAGGGCTGCCACCTGCTGTCCCCAAGGAAAGGAGACCGACCTCCCCACTGCCCCACAGCCGTGAGCAGGGCTCTGACACGTCACAGGGGCATCTGGAGATCAGCGCGGCCAGGGCCAGCCTGGCCCAGGAAGGCCCGGAGCTGGCTGGTGCTGCTCTGGTGACAGTGGCCTCCGGCCAGCCCTCCCGAGCCCCAAGGCCTGCCACCCCCTCTCCCTACAGCCCAGCGAGGAGGGGCTGAGGCCAGGGGCTGTGGGGCTGGGTGCCCGAGTTCCTGCCAGCCTCACAGCCCCTGCCCGCCAGCCCGGCCCCCGCTCTCTGCCCCCTGCAGTCCTGGTCTCCTGTGCTGCGTCTCTGTGCTGGGCTCCTGGCGCCACCCTGCCCCTGCCATGCCCCCCTTCCTCCTGCATGACTGGAGGCCGCAGCACTTCCCAGGAGTCTGGGGGAGGGTGGTCCTGACAGAGAAGCCCCAACTTCACCAGGCCGGCGCTTGGAGCACAGCTGCTCAGCGGCAGTCCTGGCCGCTCACAGCAGGAGCCGGCGGGGAGTGACAGCTGGGCTTCGCCACAGGTGCCCGTGTGCTGTGGTGCCCGGGGCTGCGTGTTTCATAACCTGCGTGCGGGGCCGTGCAGCTCAGCCTAACGGGCAAATGCCCCACAGGAAAGCGAACGAATCAGCACCCTTAGGACAGGTTTGCTGACCCCTCCGGAGCCCATGGGTGTCCATTCACGGGTGCTCTCCATTCAGCAGGCCCCCACCCGATGCCTGGGCCCAGGGGCCAGACGCGAGCTGCGCAGGGACGAGCTTGGCGCCTGGAGCACGGTGCGCAGGCGCCAGGATGGACTGGCATCGAGGGGCGGCAGAGCTCGTCCCGGGAACGCGCCCTGCGCAGCATTCGGACGGGCGCGGGGACTGTCCAGGGTCACGGCGTCTGGGCAGGGCTCGTGGACTAGACGCTCACTTCTGATGCAGTGTGACCAGGAGACCCCAAGGTCAGGCCCAGCCCCGCCACCACATCCTCCCCGCCCCCCGCCCCCGTGTGCAAAGCGGGGCCCTGTGCTCTCTGTCCTGGAGAGAGGCCGGCCCCCAGGACTGGCGAGGCTTGGGGCTGGGGTTTGCGGGTTCTTGGAACCTGCGTCCACGAGCATTCCCGAAGGGGAAACTGGATCAGTTCCCCGGCCCGCGGCCCGCGCCCACAGCGAGAACAATCAGTTCCCTGCACCTCGGAAGAGTGGCCCGGCGGATCGATGGCCGAGTGAGCTGTGCTCCAGGTCCCCAGAGGGCTGGCTGTGCCGGCCGGCCTCCGAGGACAGCCCTCCGCCTGCCCGCCGGGCACTGCCCCGCAATGCCGGGCCAGCAGCGCCCGCCGCCTGCGCTTCGTCCTGCAGGGGGCTGCGACCCTCGGAGTGACCAGCCTGTCCCAGGCCTACTGACCCCCCACTGCCCTGTAGCCACAGTGAGGGGGACCCTCACTGGGGCAGGCAGCGGGGCAATGTTAACCGCAGAGCTGGAAACGCCAGGAAACCAGCTCAGCGTCACCCGCTTTTCATTGTCACCGCGCCACTTTTCGACTCTTCAGCGGGAAAGCGTCCCGCCCCCAGTGGACCCACCCCTCTGCGCCCAGCACCGGTTCCGTTCATTCCAGCGCTGGTCCCCAGCGTCCTTCAAACTGGGGCAGCCCCCGCTGCCCTCCTGAGTCTGGGCCTGGGGGAGGCCTGCCCCTCGGGGAGCCACAGTCCCAGCCTGACCTGCGGTACCCCAACACCACCCTCCTGCCTCCCCCAGGGGCCCCTGTCACTGTCGCCTCACCCCAAGGAGGGCCCGGACGGGAACAGAAGGAACTGGTGCCGTGTTTGTCCCGTCTCTGCTCTCTGGGGGTGTGGGGTGGGGAGCAGGCCTTAGGGTGCGGGACGGGGGCGCTCAGATTTGTTTTAATGTCATTGTGGTGAAACACGCCTGACCGTCAAGTCGGGGCCGTTTTGACCCCTGCGGCGGCGTGAGGTCAGCGGCGCTCAGCGCGTGCACGTCAGGGGCGCTCAGCGCGCGCACGTCAGCGGCGCTCAGCGCGCGCACGTCAGGGGCGCTCAGCGCGCGCACGTCAGGGGCGCTCAGCGCGTGCACGAGCAGCCCACGGCCTCTGCATCTTCTGCACAGAATCGTGCCCGCCCCTCGACCCGGCTCCCCTCCTTCCTGCCTCTCTCAGCTCGGCTGTTCCGGAGACCTCGCCAGTGGGGTGCAGGGAAGCTCGGGGGGACCCCACCTGGACGTCGGTGGAGGTGGGGCTGCAGTGGGGCTCCGCAGAAGACAGAAGTCTGGGGGCCGGAGGGTGTGACTCTCCCCAAACCCTCGGTCAGCACCCCCGCGAGGCACATCTCCGCCACCTCCCCCTCCCTCCCTGCCAGGGTGCGGCAACCCACCCAGGAACGGAGCAGGTGGGGCAGAGCCCCAGCCTGCAGGTGCCCAGGCCAGGTGCTGGCCCTTCCTTGGGAAGGAACTGCCCTTCAACCGCCCCCCCCATCCTATTTGTCATGGGCCCATTGAGTGGTAACAGCTGCTTTCTTGTCTACCCAGCTTGGGGTGGGGCCGTGGCCCCCAGGTCCCCATCAACTAGGAGCCCTGGGGTCTGCAGTGCCCCCTGCTTGGTCTGGCCCAAGGGACCTCTGAGAGCAGCCCCAGGCCATGACCCCAAGAGACTGGGAGCTGCCCCATGCCAGGAGAGGCAGCCCCGGGCCACCCCCAGCCCTACATCCCAGCCCTGGGGGAAGCCAGAGCAAAGGGCTGGGCCATGGGACCCGCCCGCCAGAGAGGGCCTGAAGGCAGACCCTGCTGGGGCTCTGGGCCAAACTCTAGGGGGTGGGGACAGGGTCTGGCCACTGGCCTTAGCGGGCTGAGCAGGGGGTGCTGGCCGGAGAGCGGGGCCTGGCAGCTCCTTCGCTCTTCCCGGAGGCTGCGGCCACCCTGGGGGGCAGGAGGTGGCCTGGCAGGCACAGCCGCTGCCCGGCAGGGACTGCCCTGCAAGCCGTGGTTTATTTATACGACGTGAGTTATTTATTTATAGGGCGCTTGCTGGGCGGTGCCAGGCCTGGCTGGGAACTCCCGGCTGCCGAGGGAGGTGCTGGAGGGGCCACCGAAAAGGTGGCCATGTGTACCACCCCCGCGAGCCAGTCCCCGCGTGCCCCCACAGGGAGGCAGGGCCACACGGGCGAGGGCCCCTGGGGGTGGCCGGCGCTGATATGACAACAGTCCTCCAGGACTCCCTCTGCTGCGAGTCCACGCCCTGGGCCTGTCACCAGTGCTCGGTGGCCTGCCAATCACCACGTTGCGGGGAGGTGGGGATGCGTGGGGGCTGGGGGGCCGAGGTGCATGGGCCCCGCCAGGCTCTGAGGTGACAAGACTCCCTCCTGCCAGGGCCTCCAGGTCAGACACGTGTCACCCAGGGGTGCATCTCACACAGGGAGGGTTGTTGCTAGTGTAAGCACGCCCCAAACCGAGTGTGGACACACTTGCACTCCAGCCCTGTTGTTGTTGTTGATCTCAAGTCCCTAAGTAACTGGGCCTCTTAGGGTTTTGTTTGCTGAATCCGCTGAGAGAAGGGCAAGGGCCCCCCAACCTCTGCTCTGCGTGGGGTGCCATGGGGCTGGCCCTCACCTGTGCCCCTGCTTCCTCCCCTCCCCATACGGCAACCTCCCACTTGCCCTGTGCCCCCCGCCCTGCTGCCCAGATTAATTTGGGGAGGATAATGTTTATATTAACCATTCATTTATCGATGTCTGTTTGCTGGGTCAATGGCCAAATTTATTGTCTCACAAGATGGGCCTTATCGAGCCAAGCACCTTCCCTCCCCCACCCGCTGATGCTGTCGACACCAGACGCTGACCTTGGGCCTGCTGGTCTCTGCTGGGGGCCGCCTCCCAGGACAGGCTTTGGGAGCAGAGGAGGAGAGCTGGCAGCTGGGTCTCGCCGCTGCGCCCGCGCACCATCACGGCAGCCCTGGAAGTAGCCGAACTGTCCCCCGCGGCCAAGGCTGGCGCTGCTCACAGGCCGGGGGCTGACGCAGGCAGGGTGAGGTCAAAGGCCCACAAAGACTGGGGCCCTGGGAGACAGCCGAGCACAAGGCCACAGGGCACCTGCCCGTGATGGGGAGGCAGGCGGCAGCGGCCCCGGGAATCCGTTATGAAGGGCAGTTAGTGCACCAGGGAGGGGCTGCAGGACCGGCCTCAGGCCCCTGTGGAGATAGCACCCAACTCCCCGTAGGTCAAGCAGAGGGGCCAAGGGGTGCAGGAGGTCTGAGAGCTGACTGCCCACCTCCTCACCTGACTGCGTGGACGGCCGGTGCAGACGCCTGTGTCGCCCTGAGGTCCTGTGGAGACAGACCGGGGTGGGGTGCGGGCCTTGGAGACATCAGTGCCTCCGGGCCAGCCCCACAGCCCGGGGGGCGGGCGGGCTGTCCCCTCCCTTGTGGAAAAATCCTGCATTCTGCGGGACTGCGGTGCAAACGTCCGGAGGCAGGAGCAGGTGTGTGGCGTTGGGACGGAGCGTGGGGGAGGCGCGTTGAGGGCACCGGGCTGGGCTGTGACTGATCTGCTGTGCCTGGGGGTGGACAGCTGGCTGGAGGGCCAGGGGCGAGCGGGAGGCCGTGCAGGACAGCAGAAAGTGGGTTCTGGTGCCTCTCGAGCTGAGGTCACGTGGTGTGGAAGAGGAGGGCCTGGTGGCCGGGTGGGTCTGGCCAGGGTCCGGCAGGAGTGCTGATGGGAGGTGCTCCTGCTGGAGACCCCTCCAAGGCCGCACCTTGGCCCATCCCCTCGCCCAGCCCCCAGGTCCTCCTCTTGGCTTCCCCTCTGCCGTGTGGTCCCCAGTGGCCAGCAGATGGTGTGAGGAGCCTGGCAGGCAGGGGTGCTGGTCAATGAGCTCATTTGTTGGTGGGGCAGGCGGGGCCTGGGACAGCCAAGGTGCTGATTAAGATGCCACACTTGAGTTAGAGCCTCCTGCTAGCAGTGATGAGCAATTGATCAGCTTGTCAGGGAAGAAGAGCTCAGACAGAGGTGGTGAGAGACGGAGGCAGGACGAGGGGCAAGAGACAGCGACGGGGAAGATGGTGAGAGAGACAGAGAGACAGAGACGAGGGGAGAGGGTGGCGTCTGGCCCCACCCTCACCTGCTCCCCACCCGTGACGCCAGCCAGAATCGGGAGAGGGTTGTGTCAGAGGTCTCCCTCCCCTCCACCCCTTCTAATGGGAGCAGGGCCGTCCTTTCACAGATATAGACAAATATAAAAGTAATACGCTTTTAAAGCTGTTGTAATACTTACAGGGAATACATTCACAGGCACGGTTTCCACACACCTCCTCAGCCCCTCTCTGACATCTTGCGTTAGTGTGATTCTTTTGTTGCCCTTGCTAAGCCGATTTCGATACTGTTATTATTAAGTAAGGTCCGGCATTTACACCGCTCTTGGTAGCACACATTCTACGGGTTTTGACAAAGGTATGACACGTGTCCATCACCATCCCGTCCTCCTGTCCCCCAGGCCCACACCCGCTGGCCCTGTCACGGACGACGGAGTCCACGGTCCCGCCTTTCCCAGAATGTCACCGGGTCGCAATCACAGCCTGTGGCCTTCGCAAATTGGCTTCCTGTCCTTCATCACGTGCCTTACGGTTCCTCCGTGTCTTTCCACGGCTTGAGAGCGCGTTTGCTTTTAGCTCTAAATCAGGCTCCGCTGTCCGGACAGGCCACAGCTCACTAAGCCGCTGCCCGCTGAGGGCGCGTTTGGTGGCACCCAGGTTTTGGCGATTCCGGATAAGGCCGCGGGGAACCCGGGTGCGGGTTTGCGCGTGGACCTGCGTGCTCAGCCTCCTGGGGCAGCTACCGAGGACTCCGTTGAGCTTTGTGAGAGACTTCCAGACTGTTCCAAGGCGGCTGGACCGCCCGACGCCTCCTGCCGCTCCTCGTCCTCACCCGCACTTGATGTGGTTGCTGTTTTCTCCGTGTTTCGAAATAATCTGTGACCGTGGCTCCTTGACCTTTCGGCTCTGGTCCCTCCCAGCCGCCTCCCTCCCACATGGCAGGAGCCTCAGCCCCTCGCCCCGGACTTGCCCACGTCCCCGTCTGTGCTGGCCGTGGTCGTGGTCAGAGCACCAGCACTGCTCGGTCATCGCGGTGACACGTAGATTCCGTTCACAGCCGAACACTGGGGCGTCCTACGGCTCACGCATTCCTGTTCCTGGAGTTGGTCCCTCCCTCCCTCCTCTCCTGACGCTCACTTACTGGTCTGTGTCCCCGCCTCGTGTGGCTCATCCAGTACTTGATGTCAGCCGTCCTTCGGGCCTGCTGTCTGCCACCTGCCCCTTGTCCTGGGACAGCCCTGCTACTGTCCCGAGGCTGCTTCCCTGGCCTTTTCTGTGCCAGAGCCCCCCTTTTTCCTGGGGCCCACGTCTTCCTCCTTGCTGGTTATCTCTTGGGATTGCTGTCTGCTTGCTGTGTCAGAAAGGACACAGAGAAGGCCAATCTTTGGGGACTTTGCAAACCTTAAAATGTCCTTTTTTCACGCCCCACTTGAGGGTGAGTTGGGGGCCCCAGAATTCTGCCTGGATCTGGCTGTGAAGGGCGGCTCTGCTGTGCCTCCTTTCTGATTCCTTCTTCTTAGGTGACCTGCCCCCGCAAAAGCTTTTAGGGTTTTTCTCTCTGTTCCCAGCTTGGGAAGTTTCGTGCTGGTGTGTGGCCTCTGTCAACCCACTGTCCGGAAGTGGGACGCATCTCAGGTGTCAGCAGAGCCTAGTGGGCCCTATCCCCCTCCCCAAGGGACAAGCCACGGGGACCTTGGGACCCTCCAGGGAAGCTCCTGCACCCCCCGTAGAGGAAGGCCGCCCATCCCCAGGCCGCCCATCCGGGCAGGGGCCAGGGTACAGGTGGGCATTCACCTGGATGCCCGGGCAGCGCCAGGGCGTCCTGGTGGGCAGGCAGGAGGCGCTGGGGTGCCCCCACCCCCCAGTGGCTGAGGTCACCTTCCAATCTCAGCCAGCTGCATTATTCATGGCCAGCACAGCGCCTGAAACCCAACCCCACAGCTCCGGTTCCCTCCTCCGGCCTTAGGACGATTTTCCCAAAAGCGGAGGGTGCAGGGGGGGGTGGAAGCGGGGGCCCCAGCGGGGGGCACTGCTCACAGCCACCTGCCCAGGGCCCTGCCATCTCCATCCACGGCCGCCTCTGGCTGTGGGTCCCCAGCAACGTCCCTTCCCACTGGGAAGTGCTCGCTCTCAGCCGCTGTCCCTCCACCTTCCCAAGGCTCTTGTGACCCTGCCACGTGGTCAGCTGGGCCCCTGTGTGTTCCTCCCCAGACCCCCGAGGGCATGTTCTGGGCAGGTCCCCAGCCTCCAGGGACTGTTCCAGCACCCGCCTGGCACCCTGCTCGGGAATCCCCTGTCATCCAGGACACTCCGGTGAGGCCAACGCCCCTTTCCCCTCCCACTGCCCCTCCCATCCCATGAGGTCTGGCTTCCCTCACACCTGGCCCTATGGGAGTAGGTGGCAGGCCCTCTGGTCTCAGGCCGGCCCCTGGGCCTGGGATGGGCAGAAGTGGGCCCCCTGATGTGGGTGGGCACTGGAGAGGGGTGTTCGAGGAAGCCTGTCACGGCACCCCACTAACCATGCTGGGCGGGACCCCTGCAGAACCACAGCCTCGGGGTTAGCAGGAACCTGTGGGGAGCCCCCTCCCCCCCACCCCGCCCGCCCAGCCCTTCGGCAGATCCACGTTCTCCACTTTGGTTGAATGGATTTGACTGGGAAACATACTGAGCTGAGTGTCACTGCTCTGGGAGAAGGGCAGATGGCGCCTGGAATTGATTCTATTTGTTCTAATGAAAGGGGGCCAGCCCAGTGGTTTCCCAAAGAAGGCCCCGCCCTGGGGCCCTGCCCAGCCCCCCACCGCCCAGGCAGGGACAAGGTGAGACTGCAGGAGGTGGGCCCTGGGCTCTGGGGACCCCAGCCCCAAGCTCTATCTTGCCCGAAGCCCACCTGGCACCCCACCTCCTCCTTGGTCTCCAGCCCTGCCCCCTATATTGGCCTCACAGGTGCTCATGGACAAGTGCTCGGCTGGCTCTGAAAGTCAGATAGGTGGGGCACCTGCCTCTCTAGAGACCCTAGAGCCAACACAGAAGGCCAAGGCCACTGTCCTGGGACACCCGCCCTCCTCCCCAGGGAGGTCGCCTGCAGCCACACGCTGGCTGCCTATGCCCTGGTGCATCTCTGCTGCGTGCCTCCCACCTCCCCACCCTCCATCCTGGGAGGAGCTGAGGTGGGTCAGAGGGCCTGGCATCCACTCCCAAGAGGAGGCCCCACCCCACTGGGGTGGCCTGGGTGCTGGGCCCTCACTGAGGCTCAGGCATGGGACTCTGTGGGGCCAGTGGGGCCAGTCCACCAGGCGGGTGCCTCTTTCCCCGCAGAGGACCAGCCACCAAACTGCCGGCTGATTCCTCCCCGGAGTCCCTCCCTGCGCCAAATCCCTGCTTACAGGGGCCTGCGTGGAGCCCACGTGCCCACCCCACGCTCGTGGACTGCCGTGGGCTCAGGCCAGGCAGCTTCTCCTGCCCCCCCCCGCCGCCCCGCCCCCCCCCCCGCAACTCCGTTCTTGGCATAAGGAGTCTCCATGGGGACAAGCCCCAGGAGACCAGGTGCATTTTCCACTTTCTGACAATGAGACAGGGTAACGGGTGACAGTTAATTTGGGCATCTGGAAGCTCAGAGCCGGAGAGATGGGTACATTTCTTATGCTTTTATCTTCAAGAATGTCTACCCTCTACCTTCCCCTGTGGGGTCCTGTACCTTACTTAGCACAAGTCCTTAAGCCACCCCGCCCACGCCCGCCACAGGCCTGGGGGACGAATGGCCAGCCTTGGGCAGGCGGAGCCGCAGAGGCAGCGAAGGCCCACAGGGACCGAGGTGGGGGGTGGGGGGTGGGGATGGGGTGGGAAGGAGCGCTCATTCGGGCCCGCCCCCCTCCACGCCCGCAGCTCTGACCGCGCACGCGCACTGGAGGCCCCGACGCCACGCGCTGGAGGAGTGACAGCTGCGTCTGCCTGCGCGGTTCCCACCTCGCCTGCCCGCGCGCGCTGGGACAGCCCCGGGCACCGGCGGTGGCAGCTCGGCGTGTCACCTCCTCTGCCATCCGCGCAGCGAGCACGCGGCCCCTCCAGATGCGCAGAGCTCAGGGCCCAGCCGGCATCCTGGGCGGCGGCGGGGTCTGCCTGCGGCGGTGCCATCTGACGCCCCACCTCCCCACCTATCCCAGCACCCCTGCCCGCCATCTGTCCGCCGTGGAGCCGCGCCAGTCCTCGGCTGGGGCCCGCGCCCCGCCCCCCACGTCCCACTGTCCCTACCCCCGGTCGGGTCGGATGCGGACCCCTGTTACTTCTTGGAGGCTTCCCGTCCGGAGGCCCGGAACGGGTGGGGGCTGGAGGAGAAGCAGAGAGAGGGGCGGGGCCCTGACCTCCACCTGGAGCCCAAGGAAGAGACATCTGGGTCCTTCCCAGAAGCCTGCGCTCTGGGGCCTTCTCAGCCAGGTTCAAGCACCCACCAGCCCTGGTTCCCGCCTGTGTCCCCGCCCCACCCCCCTGCGCGCCTCACGCCCACCTGTGGGGCCGTGGGTCGTGGATCAGGCTGATCAGCGGAAGAACCAGCTTTCCTACCCCCCACCCTCTCCTCACCCCATGAGCCTGTGGGGGCGGGGCCACTCAAAGGATGAGATCCAGAAGTGCGGGTCTGGTCACAGCCACCTGCCCGTCAAGTCACCATGTCCAGATCCCCTGTTGATCTGTGGCTGCTTGGAGTGGGGGAGGGGGAGCCAGAATCCAAAACCCAGGGGTCACAGGCAGGCCAGAGCAGGGGCCCTCGTGGCCAGGAGCCATGGTCAGGGCTGGTGGCCAGAGGCTCCAGGCTCCGTCACATAGCAGCTCAGCCCACACTGGCGAACTTTGGGCAGGGATGCTGAGGTGAGTCGTGGTCCGGGGCCCGGCTCATGGTCAGAAAGGGGCAAGCGGCCCCTGGTCCAGGTCCAGACGACGCATGGAGGGCAGCCATAAAGACAGAGGGGCGAGGGCCAGGGCCGGGGACAGAGAGCAGACGCTCAGGGGAGGCATGCTCACTGCCAAGGTTGCCCTTCACCCTCCTCCAGTCTCAATCAAGCCGCTAATTAGCATCCTGACCACTCAATTAATTAGGCTGCAGTGCTTAATTATGACAGAGTGGGTCTGCGGGGGTGGGGCAGCGCTGTCAGCCCCCCTCAGTCCCCCCAGGAGCTGAGGTTTATTGACCAGAAAAGACACACGAAGAGACCCTGGCCAAGGCAGCAGGGTGGGGTGCAGCGTGAGCAGAGGGGGGGGAAGGCAGGCAGGAGACCCTCAGCCCTGTGCCAGGGGGTCAGGGAGACAAACTCCCACCCTGTTGGTGGTTGCCCCAGGTCCCTGGAGGTGAGTCCTCCCCCACTCCACACCTCTGGCCTCTTAGTTTCTACCTGTACCCGTCCACCGCAGACTTCAGTTACCCAAAGTTGTCCCAGGCAGGTGGACGCATGGCCTGGACCCTCCAGACCAGAGGCCATCCTCTTCTCTTGGGGCCTGGAGCAGGTGTGTTCGTCAGCTCCTCCCTGAAGCCTCTGTCCTGGGCCAACAGGGACACCTGGAGTGCTCTCCTGCACACCCCCTGACCTGTCTGGCCACGCTGTTCAATACATTCAATGTTCTCCCTGACCACCAACCACAGTGGCTGGGCCCAAGGCCCTCTCGGAAAACCCTAGCCTTCCTGTTTACTGCTTCACAAGCAAAAATAGCCAGTTTGGCACTTGTGTGTTTTAGAAATGCAAGAAGTCGTGTCTTATGATGGTGATGGTGATGGTGATGGAGGTGGGGTGGGGGTGTGAGTAGGGGATGGTGTTGGGGTGGGGGTCGATGATGGTAGTGACAGAGGCGAGAGGCCCTGCCTAGGGACTCTCCTCACAGGCCCAAGCAGCAAGTGTCCTGACTGTAGCCGGGTGAGTCTGGAGGAAGCTCCCGTGTCTGGGGATGGCGGGGCAGGGTGTGGGCCAGGGTCCTGGGAGAATGTGTGGTGGCGGTCAGGGGTCCTCAGCAGAGACTCAGTGGACTCCAGGTTCCTGTGTGTCCTGAGACCTGGGCCTGACTTCACCATCCGCACAGGGGACCCCAGGACAGAGCTCTACCTGACCTCTGACAGCTACCTGAGCTGGCACATCCCACAGTAGGGCCCAATCACTGTCGGAGACCCCAGTGCCCTCTGCCCGGCTGGCCTGGGCTTGGTATGTGACAGGACCCTGGAGAGACAAGCATGGCGAGAGGGAAGAGAGGGGATACTGGGCAGGGAGGTGGCAGGAGCCCTGATTGGAGGCGGGGGGGGGGGCTCCCAGGTATGTCTGAGGGGCTGGTGGCAGCTCCCTAGCTCCCTGACGATGAGGCTGGGGCAGAAGCCCCTTGGTGTCTGCCCTGCACGGCCTTGTGGTGGATGGGGCGCCCCACTGTGTGCCTGGGGAGGCAGCAGAGCAGAGCCTGGAAGTCCCTGCCTGTGGTGCTCATGGCCCAGCAGAGACGGAGACCGGGGGCAGCTTGTGAAGCCAGGGCCCCCCCTGATGGGACTCTCTGGGGAATCAGAGTCCAAGCCAGACCCAGATGGGAGCCCGCTGCCTCCAAGGAGGGCAGGGAGGGTGCTCTGGCCTGGGGTGTGCAGCTCCAGTGGGTTTGCCGCTGGGCCCTGCCCTGGGGGGTGCGGCCCTGTCAGCCCCAGAAAGCTGAGGGCCTGGAGTCTCGGCCTCGGAAGCCTGTGTCCCCCAGACGGCAAGCCAAGGAGGACCCTGCACCAGGGGTCATGGGCTGGGGGTCGGTCCCAGGCCAAAGGCAGAGCTGCCAGGGTTGAGAGGCCCTGTGCTCCCACCCCTCCATGGTGGGCACTGGAGTCAGATACAATTATTCACTCAGTGCATCATAATTACCACAGATAGCCCATTAAAGAGAAATTATCATCAATATGATATTAGCAGACAGCAGGGAAATGAAGAAAGAAAAGTGCTTATTCTCCCATTGTCCCCTTAATGGGGACAAGGGATGGGGAGGCAGCGTCACCCCCTGTTCATTAACCTAACAACCTCCCCTCTGCCCGTGGCCACGGCAAGTCCAGCAGCCACAGCCCTGGGCCTGGGCCTCAGCCCTGCCTGCTGCAGCCCATCAGGGCCACTGGCACAGAGTCACAGAGCCACCCAGCCCCTGCCCCGGCCTCCTGGGTCCCCTGGAAAAGCCCGGAGCAGGCCAGATCTTGGCCCTGCCCACCCTGGCTCGCGAGAAATGCCTACGGCCCCTTCGGACCCTGGAGCCCAGACTTCTGTTAGGTATATGGTGGGGACACGGGCATCACTCCTCAGTCTCCCCAAAATCTACCAAAATGACAGAGAGGGACAGAGAGAGATGCAGCTGTGGGACAGAGATGGGAGAGCGAAAGGGACTCACAGCAGTCCGTGTGCCTGTTTTGCCGAGTGGAGGAGATCGTGGTGGCCGGTGGCGGTGGGCGCCAGCTGGACCCAGGTGCTGCTTGCTGGATGAGGGACCCTCCAGCAGCCGTGGGGCAGAACTGGCCAATGGGACGCTGTCCGGCCCCACTGCACGCCCTGCCCTTGTGCCAGGCCCGGGATCTGGCCGACTCTGGTGGCAGCCGGCAGACCCCAGACTTCAGTCTTGGAGAAAGGCAGCGGTGGGCTCTGAGGGACAGTGGCCTAGGGAGCCCTCGAGGGGGCAGACGAGGGCAGGGACACAGAGGGAGGGTCTCAGGACTGCTTGATCCCCCAGGGCCCCTGGAGGGGACCAGCGCAGCCCTCAGGGTGTCATGGTGCCGGTGGCGGGCTGTCCCATGCCCTGACGCATGGGAGCGGCGGGTTGGAGGAGCCGGTGCTGGTCGCCGAAGGGATGGAGGCTCTGGGGCCAGATTTAACTTCACGACACCCCTGTGGGACAGGTTCTGCGTCACCGCAGGCCACAGGTGAGACTGAGGCTAGAATGAGGCAACCTTTGGCCCAGGCCTCAGCCCAGGCAGCTGGGCAGGATGTGAGGCTCACAGGGGTGGCCCAGGCCCTGGCAAAGCACCAGCAGAACCCCGACGGCTCACGTGATGGCCGGCCGGGGTTCCTGTGAGTGCCTGCCCTCTGCAGAAACCAGCGGACGAGGGGCCGGGCCCTCGGGCATCCGCGTGCACCCAACCACCCTGCCACGGCTGTCCCCTCATGTCACCCCAAGCCAGCCCGAAGCAGCAGGTCCCGTGATACGTCCCCTGCTCCAGCGGGAATGCTGCAGGCTTGGGACAGCTGAGCTACAGAGCAGGTGACAGAGGAAGAAATCCAGGCCTCGCAGCCTGGCGGGCCTCCTCCTCGCACGTGGCAGTGGCCTCCAGCTCCTCCGTCTGTGACCTGTGTAGAACTGTGTCCACCCCCACTGGGCCTGCGACCTGCCCCATTTCCTCACTGCTGTCCCATGCCACCACCTCCATGGGGCCCTCTGCAGGCACACGCATCCCACCTCCCTCTGAACCCAGCTCAGGCCAGGCCATGCACCTCTGCATCCAGCACCTGCTGCTGCCTCTGCCTGGGGGTCCTCCCACCTGCTCCCCCGGCCCCTCCTCCCTCCCTTGCTCCGCCTCTCCCTCCTCCCTCCCCTGCTCCCCCTGTCCCTCCTCCCTCCCCTCTCCCGCCTGCCCCTCCTCCTCCCTGCTCCCCCTGTCCCCTCCTCCTGCTCCCCTGTCCTCCTCCCTCCCTGCTCCCCGCCCCCTCCCTCCCCTGCTCCCCGCCCCTCCTCCCTCTCCCCTCTCCCTCCTCCCTCCCCAGCTCTCCCGCCTGCCTCCTCCCTCCCCTGCTCCCCTCTTCCCCTTCCTGGTCTACTTTCTCCAGTGCAGGTGTCACTGCCGACTTACTCTGTCATTTACTCATTTAACTTGCCAACCAGCTCTCTTCCCAGCAGAGCGGAGCTCCGCGTGCCACCGGGCGCCCGCCAGCGCCTGCAGTTCGCGGCGCTCACACCCGCCGCCCTGGAGCAGCGGGTCCCAGCGCCTGCTTCCACGCGTCCCGCGGCAAGCCAGCCTGAGCGTCTCACACACACAGGCACACATCTGGAAGTGCCATCGCTTGACACCCTCTGCCTCTCACACCGCAGTCACGTGCCCCACCCGGCAGGGCGCATCCCACCCTCCAACTGCAGGGAAGGAGGAAACCTGCAGGCCTGTGGGTGCAGGTCACAGCTCCCCACATCAGACCTGCAGGACCCCCACCACCGCCCATGGCTCTCTTCAGGGCACGCCCCCAGTCACTATTCAAACTACTGGGACCCCTTGAGGATAGGGAGGCTTCGGCTGTGTTGTGGCCCCAGGCAGTGGGGGGTGGAGCCACGGTTGAACCAAGGTGGGGTGAGGGCTCCTGAGATGTCTCCCAGAAAACCATCAAGTTGAGGCCTCTACCCCTGCCCTATGGCTTCAGACCAGAGCACCCTAGAAATGCAGGTTCTCGGCTGGGCTCAGGGAACGCGCATTAAGGCAGATTCCAGGGCTCTGCTTGCAGTTCTTTCCTGGGGCCTGGGAGCAGGGCCTGCGAGCCTGGAGGCTCCCTGGAGGAGGGGTAAAGCAGAGCGGGGGTGGGGGGGAGGAGAGGGGAAGGAGCAGATGGAGCTGGGGAGGACCAAGTTGAGGGGTGAGCGCCCCAGCGGAGGGAGGACTGGCCAAGGCCCCGCGCACCAGGCTGCCCGCTCCTGTGACCGCGTCGCCGCTGGTGGGTCGGATTCCGCCGCGCCTGCCTCTGGCCCACTCCTCCGCCCCCCCAGCCGTGTCACCTCCCGGCCGGCCTCAGGCTAATGGGCTGTGACAACCCAAGCCCTCAGCAGCTGAGCAGTGTCACCGTGAATTAGGCAGGCGCTGAGCCCGCCAACAGCGAATTACTCGTCACTGCTCGACTGGCGCAGGGCCAAACGCGCGCGCACGCAGCCGCAGGCGCGCGGGAGCTGTGGGCGCGCGCGAGGCCAGTTCGAGGGTGCAGTCGAGTGTGGGTGCAGGGCTCGTGCTCCTCCCCGCCAGCCTCACCCTTCTCTCGCACCCCATCTCCAGCGGCCACCGTTCCTGCCCCCCCACCCGTTCTCCCTGCCTTCTCCACATTCCTGCAGACCCTCTGCCTACACATCCCAGCTGAGGGGACCCACTCCTGCCCCTCATTTCCAGGCCCGGCCTCCCACATCTGCTCCTACACCTCCTCCAGCCACTCCCCCCACACCCCACCTCACCCCCACCCCCACCCCCACCCGGATCTACTCCCTTTTAGCAAAACTCCTGAAGTGACCTAAGCTCGCTGTGCCGCTTCCCAGGCCCTTGCTCTCTGGAGTCCCCAGGAGCCGAGTCCTGGACCCGCCGGTGTCCTCCTCCCCTGCGCACTCCCCAGACAGGCCCCGGCTGCCCCGCCCTCCCAGGCCTGTGAAGCGAGACCGCGGCCGGGCGGGGCGGGGTGGGGACCGGGGCAGGCCGCGCCCTCTCCCGGGAAGCGCCGGCCCTGCACAGCCTCTCACCCGGGGGACGCTGTGGCTCCTCCGTCTGCAGGCACCAGTCTGCGCTGGGCTTGACTCTGGGGGAGCAGGGACACCGAGGCCGACCACCCCCTCCCCCGCCCCCGCCCGCGGCCTTATTGGACTCCGACTCTGGCCTCAAGGACTGCTAACCACAGGCTGGTCCCTGTAAGAGCAGCAGGCAGGGTTGGGCCCTTCCTTGTCCCTGGCCACCTCTGGCCTCCTCACCTGCTGGAAGCTCTCAGGCGTCTGCTTCCCAGAGCAGCTGGAGGCAGGAGACCCAGGCTCCACTGGGGTCAGGCCAAGGCCAGTTTCTTCCTAGTGCCCCCAGGCCTTGGGCCAGAGAGTCCCATGGTTGAAGCCATTGGATGGCTTGACCCTTGGGGTCCAGGAGATGGCGTCAGCTCTAGACACCCAGCCCCGACAGGTGGGCAGGCCACTTCGCGATGGCACCTGCTTGTTCGTCACCTGCCCATCTGTGGGGCAGAACATGTCATAGCTCCCTGTGCCCTTCTGGACCAGTCCAGGACCCCACGGGCCCAGCCCAGGGCTGGGCCCAGTACCACTGAGAACCCTGACACCGAGAGCCCAGCTCAGTGCAATGGTGATGGTCCCAACTGAGGCAGGGGCTGGAGGTGAACACAGCTCCATCTGGAAGGGCATCTGGGCCCTCACTGGTGCACCAGGACCCAGGTTCAGAGTGTCCCTGGAATCCTTACCAGCTGGAGGACAAGGGGAGAAGCTGTGCTGTATACACGCGTGTTTGGGGGTGTGGGGACCCTCGCAGATGTGAAAGATGAGGCCCAGCTGGTACCCTGTGTTGGGGGTGGCATGAGGCGGCCCCAGGGTTGCTGGCACTGGGGTTGGTCTCGGCTCAGGCAGCTGGTGAGGGGTGGCCGATTCTGGGAGCTCCAGGGGCACCGAGGACGCTGCGGTGGGAGACAGCATGGGGACCCTGTGTCCCCGGCTGGCCTGTGGCAGGAAGCAGTGCTTGGGACGAGTGTGCATGCTTGTCTAGAGTGCATGGAGTGTGCAAGTGTCGCACCTGCGTGCACACCCCGGTCCTCCCCAGGCCCGCCTGTCCCAGCAGCGCAAGTCCACACTCTCAACCCCTTTGGCCTGTCCCGCCAGTCTGGGAGGGGGCGACTCTTGGGACCACAGGTCCCCTGGCTGTCCTCCAGGCTGCCCCAACGTCCCAGACTCCCTGACGTCCCAACCACCCCTGCGATGTACAGATTCCAACCCCACCTCCCCTTCCTTCCCGGCACTCCACAGTCTGACCGACTCGCTTCCTGAGTGGGTTTATTGTCCACCTCCCTCGGGAGCTCAGGGCTGGAGCGGTTATTTGGCCCTGCTGTGGTCCCCGTTGGGCCTGGCAAAGAGAAGGAACTCGGAGTGAATAAAGTGACAAAGGAATGAATAGTTCCCCAAGGTGGGGTGGGAGGGTGGCCAAGGGCGATTAGGGATCCCAAGGCCATAGAAGAACAGCCCCTGCCTGGGGTGACTGAGGCATGGGTGCCACCAAGGCCCCCTGAAGATCCTGGCAGGGGGCATCAGCCACCCCCTTAGGGTGGGAGCTGGGCTCAGGGACCTGAGTGCTGCGCGGAGGCCCCTCTTGTAGCCTGGACATTGGGGCCACCCCTGCCCCAGGCTCAGGGCTCCCTCAGACCCGTGGGTGGAGGTGGCTCCCAGCTGGGTGTCAGGGTGCTGCCCCTTCCCGCAGGAACCTGAACAGACATGTGCGCACATCCACACACACGGGCCGGCGCCAACGGCCGCACCAAGCGTGCATTTGTCCACACTCCTACCTGCTCCCCGTTCCCCGGGCCCCCTGACTTCCAAGCTCGCAGTTCTCACACAGTCTCTCCCAGCCCAGGAACCTCCCTCCCCTGACCCAGTCCTGGTCCTCACCCCAACTGGCTGCAGCAGCCCCTCCCCAGGGAGGCCTGGCAGGGTGGGGGCCAGCTACTGTGAGAGGCCCGTGGAGGCTCATGCCCCTGCACCAGCCAAGCACCGGGCAGTGCCAGGCCAGGGGGGCCTGGCTCTCTGCACTCCTGGCCCCAAGAGGCGTGTCCCTGAGTCGGCTGTTCTACAGATACATGGATCCCCCCTGGATGCTTTTGGGAAAGATCTGTTTCTCAACACAAAGAGCACTCCTCCTGCGTCCCGCGGAAATCCCACGTTCTGTTCTCCAACATTCTGGTCTCCACGTCTGTCGTCTGTCCGTCAGTTCGCCTGTTATCTGCTCCGTCCTATCCTGGGGGAAACCCGGTGGGAGAAAGGGGGAGGAAAGAGTAAGAAAGAGGGAGAGGGAAAAAGGAACTGGAAGGGGTGGGAAGTGAAATTAGCTCCTGGCGCTGCCCACCGGCCTGGGTACAGGCCATCCGCCTTCTCTGCCAGGAAGAAGGCTCCCAAATGGCCCCGAAGACACGACAGCAAAAACGAGGGGATCCTCACCAAGCACAGCCGGGGGACCCGCCGAGCACGTGCCCGGGCAGGTGGCATCCTCGGGTCTGGGCAGCAGCGGGGCTGGGTGCTGCTGGAGGTTGCGACCCGCAGGCCAGCTCCCTCTGGGCCCCCTGCAGCCTCTCTGCTTAGTCCTTTAAGTCAGCCCCCCACATGCTGCTCTGGCACCAGCAGGCTCCCCTCCTGCTCCCCGCCTGCGGCAGGAGGCCTCAGCCCCACCCCCCGGGTGTGGGGATTTTGCTCAAACCTTCTTGCTCTGGGTTTTCCTCTAAGGCAGAGGTGGGGCGGTAGCCCCGCCTCCTCTGTCTCAGGGTGAGGCGGCGGGCTCGGCGGAGGCTCGCGGAGCACGAGGCCGCGAGGCAGGGAGCAGGGAGCCCCCTTCCCCGGGGAGCCCCCGTCCCCAAGGTGCCAACATTGGCGCTTCGCAGACTCCGACCTGTCATAAAGGGAGGTGATAGTCAACTGAGCCCTGCAGCTCCCAGGTACTTCAGGGCAGGGAGGTTTCCAGAAGTGCCACCCGCAGTCCAGGTCCTGGCCCTTCAGGGGACTGAGGCCAGGCCACCCCTTTGGGTGGGAGACAGAGGGCTCGGAAGAGTTGGGAATGATGCATGCCGCCAAGACGCCATGGCACTGCACGTGGGGTCACCACTAAGGAGGGCCAGTCCTGCCTCGGCGGGAGCCTGGGGGTCGCCAGGAGGAGAGGGCGCAGGGCAGGAGCTGGCGGGCCCGCTGACAGCCCTGGTTACAGGTCCGGGGTCAGCTTCCCTCACCGCCCGCAGGTAGCCCAGGTGCGGGCCCCTCTCCTCTTCTTCTCAGGGGGAAATATGGCGAAAAATGAAAGCCACAGAAAAACCAGCCAAGCTCCAGTGACTTTTGGATTTAAACGGATTTATTTTGTTTGTCTTCTTTCCTTTCCTCAGTTTCGTAGCAAATGAAAAAAGAACCTAACAAAACTCAATGACACGACAAAACTTGAGCTGAGCGGAGCTGCGGCGACCTGCTCCCAGGCTCCGCAGGGCCAGGTGCGCGGGAGGGGCCCACCGGCTTCCCACCCTCCCTCCCGCTCCTCCCAGCGGCGATCGGGCTTTAAAAAGTTCCCGCAAACAAACGAAACACGATTTAAATTAAGATAAAAACACTTTCTTCACCCACCCCCATGCCAGGAGGTTCAAGCCAAAACCTCCTCTTAAATTTATTTTTTCTCCTAGAAATTCTGTGCATTACTTTTTCTCTCACTTCTCATAAAGGTTAAAATAAGATATAGTTCCCCGGGAGTCATAAATACGGTCTGGTGCATAGAGAAATAGCAGCGCGGGACTATCTGCCGACCCCAACCCCGCCCCCACCCCATCCCCCCGTCGCACGCACCCTCTGCTTCCTGGGCTTCCACGGAGCGCGGGGACAGGGTGGGGCAGCGGGCAGGAGGGCAGGCAGGGGCCGGGCTCCTCCAAGCGAGCGACACATGCTGGGACACGCGGACGTCCGAGGGTGACCCCGGCGGGAGGGAGGGAGTTTCTTTCGGGGCTTTCTTTTCTAATCACCGAGCTAAATAAATAAAAATACTTTGAAAATAAGACGGCTTCAAAAAGGAGGAGTAAAAAAGGGCAAGGAAGGGAAACGAAACATAGACGGCAGAGGGTGGGTCGGCGGGGCAGCCCGCGAGGGGACAGCGGCCCCGCGGCGCGCAGGGCGGCGTCGGTGCACGTGGGCGCCTGGAAGGAAGTTCGACCCGGCGCGACGTCCCTGGAGATCACCGCCGCGTGCGCGCAGGAGCCGCGGCGAGCAGGTGCGCGGGCGCCGGTCTGCGAGGCGACGGGGTGGGGGGCGGGCCGCGCCGCGGACTCGGGCCTGCGGTCCGGGGCCCGCGCACCTGCAGCCGGGCGCGTGCGGTCGCCCGGCCGCGGGCGGCGGCGCTGCAGTGGGACGGCCGCGCGTCCTCGTCCCGGGCCGCAGAGTCCGAGCCTCTTCCCGGCGGCCGCGCCGGCCCGGCGCGGGCTCACAGGAAGAAGTCGGGCGCGCCCTTGGCCCCGCCGGGGCCGGCCTGCGGCGGCGAGGACTCCCGCGGGAAGCCGGCCCCGCCCGCGCCCCCGGGGCCGCCGCGGCCGGCCAGCTTCTCGTATTTCTCCTTGTACAGGTCCCGCTCCTTGGCCAGGCGCCCCACCTCCAGCCTCAGCTGCTCCACCTGGCTCTGGAGCTGGCACTTCTCGCTCTCCAGAATGTGCCGCTGCTGCACCCGCTTGAAGCGGCACGACTGCGCGTAGCCGCGGTTCTTCAGCGTGCGCCGCTTCTGCTTCAGCCGGATGACCTCCTCCTTGCTGAAGCCGCGGAGCTGCCGGTTCAGCTCGCGTACCGACATGGACACCAGCTGGTCGTCGGAGAAGCGCTCCTCCAGGCGCACGTGGTGGCCCGCGCCGCCGCCGTGGCCTGCGCTGCCGTGGTGGGCGGCGTGGTGGTGGTGGTGGTGGTGGTGGTGGTGGTGGGCGGCGTGGTGGGGGCCCGCGCCCGCGTCGTCCGCGCCGCCTCCCTCGAAGCTCTGGCCCCGGAAGGCCTCGTAGGCCGCAGCAGCCGCCGGGTGGGGGGCGCCGTGGTGCCCGGGGTGGTGGCCGCTGCCGATGAGCGCCTCCACGGCGTCCTCGGGCGTCAGGTTGAGCGCCTCGGGGTTGAGGTGGTGCTGGTAGCCGCTCATCCAGTACAGATCCTCCAGCGCCGGCTTCCCCGAGGCGCCCCCGAAAGCGCCGGGGCCGCCGCTCGCCGGCCCCGGGGCGCCCCCGGCCTGCGCCGCGCCGCCGCCGCCCCTCGCGCCGCCGCCGCCGCCGGTGCCGGGGCTGGGCGCGCAGAAGCTGGGCGAGGAGGGCACTGAAGAGCAGGGCGTGCTGAGCGGCGTCGAGGACAGCGAGCCCGGCGGCAGGCGGTGGCAGAAGCGCTCGGCCTCAGGTGGCTCCTTCTTAACCTCGAACTTCATCAGGTCGAAGTCGTTGACGTACTCGATGGCCAGCGGGCTACTGGGCAGCTCGGCGCCCATCGCCAGCTCCGCGGCCATCGCCCGGGGCCCCGACCCCGCCGCTGCCCTCGCTTTCGCCCCGATGCGAGGCGTCGGGGGGGGGGGAGCCGCGGGCCTCTCCCCCCCTTCGATTCCCGCTGGCGTCGGGTCCTGGCGGGGCGGTCGCGGGGGGAAGGGGAGGTTCGGCTCCCCGCCGCCGCGCCAAAGAGCGCGGATAAAAGTTTCCCTCAGTCAACTCAGGTGCGGCCGCCGGGGACGCCGCTGGCCGGGCCTCCCGGGCGGCCCCGGGCTGCTTGCTGGCAGGAGCGGGCCGGCCGCGCTGCTCTGTCCCCACGCCGGCGCCTGGGCAGGTGGCCGGGCGGGTGGCGGAGCGGCCGCCACCAGGGGCTAGTGGGGCTGCCCGCGCTCCGCCCGCTGACCGCCTGCCCCGCCTCCACGGCCGAGCGCCGCGCCGCGCGCTCCCCTTTATAGAGCCGGGAGCCCGGGCCCGCCTTTCTGGGAGGTGCGCGCGCCCCCGAGCCAATCGGAGCCCCAGACCTGCCGCCCTCATTTGCCTATCCCCATGGCAACCCAGAGCTGTCAATCTCCTGAGGGGAACAGCTGTAGGAAGGGGAGGTGACCGGCCATCAGCGAGAAGGGGGTGCAGGGCCCTCTGGTGGCCGTCGCGGGGGACTGCACCAGCAGAGGACGCGGGGGGCGGGGGCGCGAGGCAGAGGGGGAGTCAGGCGCCGGGCCTGGCCTACCATCTCCTAGGCCTTGCGTCCACGACGGGGTGACCGGAGAGTCTTGGGGAACAGAGGGCGCCCCTCGGTGCCTCGGTCCCTCAGCCACCCCACTGGCGGTGACTCCGCAGCCCCTTCTCCGGCCCTTCCCGGCTGGCGGGGAGGCTGCGTCCAGAGCGTTAGTGTGGCGACGCTGGAACCTCCTGTCCTCCAGACGCGGTGACCCTGCGGCCGGCGGGCGCTGCGCGGGGCGCGCGGGTTATTTTTAGAGCGCGATTCAGGCAAGTTCAGGAATTCAGTCAACAAAGTTGCTGGCACCTCGGTGCGGCGGGATGCGCGCGGGATAGCCCAGCTCCAAGGGGCGCAGCTCAGGTGGGTAGGGAAGTGGGCGGAGGGGTCGACGGAAGTAGGGCACCGGGAACTGGCAGGGGACAGGGGCACGCGGCGTGGGGCTGGCTCAGGAATTAGGAGGCCCTGGCCTCAGCTGCCCACCTGCCCGGTTTCGGCCGCGGAACCGGGTGGAGCGAGCCTGGAGAACAGAGGTGGTAGACTCCGGTGCGAGGAGAAAACGCGAAGCCTCGGGCTGCAGGGAGCGGCGCTGAGTCCCGGCGCTCGCGCCCCGAGACTCCAGAAAGGGCGGTGCAGCTGTGGGTGCGGCGACGGCAGGGGAAGGGTCCCTGACGCGCCCCTCTGGGGTCAACGGGGCGGGGCACCACTCCGGGCACCCCTGTTCTCTATACTGCTGTTACCCTACTTGCCATTGAAAAATTCAGTGTTAACCATTTGTGCATAGAAAGAAAAGTCTGGAAGGATGTGGGCAGGAAGTCACTAGGGCAGCCTAGCCGTGTGCAGGGGGCGTGCAGCTAGCAAGGCTGACCCCTGGCTCCGGCTGGAGGGCCCACTATGTATAAACAAGAGAACTGTACGGTTGGGAGTGAAACTCCACTTCCTAAGGTGTCGTGGGCGTGTCCTGGCCCCACTGTGCCAGGTGGGCACCCCTCCTGCCTCACCCCCACATTCTACAGGCTGGGCAGGGCCTCCCCTTCAGGCAGGGTCAGGCAGAGCGTGGGGTCCCACCCCTCAGGGATGACCCAGCGAGGGGCAGAACCCAGGCCCCGGGCAGGTGCCAGGACTCTGGGGCACATTTTTCACCAGGCATGTCACAGGGTTTGGGGTTCCCTGAAAACCTCGTGTCCAGAGAGTGGCCCCTGGCCAGAAGGGTGAGGCTGCCTGGTGCATGTGGCGGGAGCGGCCGCCTGTCTAGCAGGGTGAGCCTGCCCTGGACTGCGCGCCCTGCCTGACCCGTGCCCCTTGCGCCGGGCTCCGGTCCAGCTGCTGGACCAGGCACGGCACTGTTCCAAGCCGAGGGGCCAGTGTGGGCCTCATAGCTCCCGACCTCAGGCCCAGGGGCACGGGCCCAGAGCCATGCCCAGGCTCTGTGGCACCCCGGCGCCTCCTCCTGTCCTAAGAGAAGCAAGTGGGCAGCTGAGGCCAGGCGGCCTTGCAGATCAGCCCACCCTGTGCCTCCTCCTCCAGGCCAGTGCTCGGACACACGAGGGGCCCCACATCCAGCCCCCAAATCACTCACCTTGCCCATGTTGCCCCTTTGTTCCTCCCCTAGGGGACAGGGACAGCCAGTGCAAGGCAGCTGCGTTCAGCACTGGGGGAGCATCACAGGGACGTTTGGGCTTTGAGTCCATCCCCCAGCCCCGCCGCAGAGCAACCCAAAGGAGGGGGCTGCCTGGGGCTGCGCAGGGCCCCCACATCCCTGCTGGGCCAGTCCCCTCGCCCTGGCCTCGGCCTCGGGTGAACTGGCTCTCTGGAAGTGTGCTGGGCCAGAGGGTGGGGCCTGAGCTCTTGGTGCCCCCAGCCTGGGAACAGGAGCCCCAGGGAGGCCCAGGGCCCTCCAGGTTCATGCCACCTCTCTGCGTGTGCACACCGTGGGCTCGGTCTCGCCTGCTCGTCGCAGCGGACAGGTGGGGAAGAGGCCATGCGCCCCTGTACTCGGGCATCGAGGGTCACCTGTCCGCTGCCCTGCGGGCTCCTGTGATGGGCATGAGGGGCCCTCCCGGCAAGGGGAAGGTGCCGGCTTGGTGTGGACAGGAGCAGTAGGAGGCGCTAAGCTGGCTATGGGGAGCAGAGGCTGGGACGGCCCGGTCTCCCCTCCTGGCTGCCTGAGGTGGTCAGTAAACAGGGTGCTGTGTGCCCTGGGTCGCAGCCGCCCACCAGGGCAGGGCTGTTCTGTCTTCTGGTGCTGGGGGAGGAACACACTGGCTCAGCGGCCCTGGGAAAGGGGCCATCTTCCAGCCCAGCACTGGCACGCCCACCTAGGGCCTCACACCCACCTGATGGTCAGCCCTGGGACCCACGAAATTCCACAGGGACTGGCCGCGGGGCGCATCACCAAACACACTCCACAAATCTTCACTGAACACTTGCTGTGTGCCAGGCTGCTGCCCGAGGGGCACCTTCCATCAAGCAGGTGGCCCAGAGATTTCTGGTTGGAAACGAATCTGCTGAACCTCGATGGCGGAAAGTGACGTTTGACGGTGGTTTGGGATCTCGAGTGGACAGTTCGTCCTAGGCGGCTGGTCTCTGAACCAGACAGCCAGGAGGACTTGGAGGACAGGTGATGGCTGGAGCCATCAGTACTGTTTTCAGGCCCATGCCTGGCAGATGACAATGGCTGCTGGCTAGCCTGGCTCCGTGTGGCATCTCCACTCACTCGGTGGCTCACGCAGGCTCGGCACAGTAACTGGTTCCCAGAGGCAGCATCCGAGAGAGCCGGGTGGCGTGCCTGGCATTTCAGTGAGGCCCGCTGGGTGCCGCTGGCCGAGGTGCGCCAGCGGTCTGCCCAAGTCCGAGGGGAGGGCACAGATGGTACCTGCTGTGGTAGCACCTTTGGAACTGTCTGCGAGTAGGGATCAGAGGGCAGGAAGTAGATGGCGGGCAAGTGATACAGTGTATCAGTTTCCTATTGCTAGTAACGGATTGCCAGGATTGCCACGCCGCCAGCTGCTCCCTCCCAGCTGCTGGTGGAGTCCCACAGGGCGGGAGGGGCCTCTGCTCCGGGGCTTTCTCTGGAGAAGGGCCCTCCGAGCCCCCTGGGGTTGCTGGCAGGACCATTTCCTGAGTCCAGGGCCCGGAGGCCCTGCATCTTGCTGGCTGCTGGCTGGGGGCCCTCCCCATGGCTGTCCTCCCAGGTATCTAAGGTAAGGCAGTGTAATCATGCCAGGTTCTACAATTTGAAGCAGGTCCCAGGTCCTGCCCACTCTCATGGGGAGGGGGACACCATGGGCTGGTCCCCTCCTCCAGCCTGTGAGGTGAAACTTCAGCAGGGACTAAGGGAGGGGCCCCTCCTCAGGGCCAAGGTCAAGGAGGCCTGGTTCAATGTGGGGAGAGACCAGGAGTTAGATGGCCATGCTGAGGTGGCGTGCCGGCTCTGCCGGCCCCACAGCTCCCTGGGGGTCCCAGCGCAGCACACTTGGCCCTCGGTGGTTCTGCGTCTGATCTGTTGGCACGGGGCTTTCGGGCCCCTGGAGCTGACAGTGCTCCACCGGGAAGTGCTCGCAGCCTGAGGACCAGTGCAGGGGTCTGGAGCGGTCGTTTTTGTTCCTGGGAGGGAGCTCCTGACCTGGGGTGAGCGGGCGCTGAAGTTAGAGGTGCAGCTGCAGAAAGTCTTCGGTGGCAGGGCCCAGCTGAAGGCCTCTCCCTGGCCACGGGGCCGGCGCCCGCCCCATTTATGAGGCTCCTTTGACTGACACTGAGGAGCCTACTGTCATTCTGGAGTTGCACGCTCAGCAGCCGCCTCCCCGGGGAGGGGCTCCACCAGCACCCCCTCTCCTACCCACGCCTCCCCCAGACCCGCACCCGAAGTCACCTCTGCACCCCTGCCCACTGCTCACACATCAGGTACCTCCCCTCTCCAAGGCCAAAGGCCTCAAACACGCCCCGAGCGCTGCCGGCCCGGAGAATCAGACAGGGGACCGCAGATGCAGGTCTCCCCCAGGCGAAGCCCACCGCGCGCCTCCAGCCTGGTGGCTCAGCCAGGCCCTCTGCTCCCTGCCCACAGGCCTCAGCCTAGCCCACGCCACTCCGCTGGTCACATGACTTCAGGGCTCACCCAGGGTCCGGCCGTCCATGCCCGGGCCACCGGCAGGCAGCAGCAATGGCAGGGTGAGGGCGCCGCACTGCACCTGGCCGCCGCCCTCACGAGGCTCGTCCTCGAGAAGCCATGTGCCCTGTGTGCAGGCGGTCCATGGGAGGGCAGAGGTGGGCGGCCTTCTCTGCGTGGGGAGCGTGCCCCTGGCAACTGCCCGAGGTACCTGCTATGTCAGGGTTGGGGGGTGACCTGCGCCCTCATCCTCGAGGGTCTTCGTGGGCCTGGCCCTTGGCATGGAGTCCAGGGTGGCCAGTGGGCACCCTCAGCTCAGAGGCACTGCTCCCTCCTCCCACCTGGAAATAGGGATGAAGCTGACCGGGTCCCCAAACGGGTCGCAGGGAGCTGGGGGTGCAGAACCGAGCCCAGGGGCACACGGCAGCCAGAGCACCCGCTGCCAGAGCACCAGCCCTTCCGGAGCCTTCCATGCTGGCCTTGGCTGTCGACCTGCTGCTTCCGAGCGATGGGCTGCGTGGGCACCGGGGCCCAGGGTGTACTCCCTTCGCTGTGGGGGCCTCTGTCTGTCCACCTGGGCCAAGGAGGGAGAACTCACCCCCACCACTTGCCAAAGCCTTGGCTTTGTGGAGAGCTTTCGGAGAGCAGCGGGCGGGCACCTAGGGGGCCCCTGGGGGCAGGCGAGCAGAGGGCCTGGCTGAGCCACCAGGCTGGAGGCCCCTGGAAGCTGAGGCTGGTCTGCAGCCCCCATGGTTAGCGCTCAGCCCCGGAGGCGGGGCTCCCACCGTGCCCACCCACCCTGTGTCTGGACCAAGGCTGGCACAGAGGGACGCACGGGGTGGCCGGGTGAGGACGTGTGGCCCGGCAAACATTCAGCCTGGGTGCGCCTGGTCAAAGCTGTCCCGGGGCCGAGCCCGGACAGTGCACCAACCACAGGCGGCTCTGCTGTTTGGGCCGGGTCTAACCCATCCTCTCCGCTGTGTCGGCTGCAGTGGGGCCAGGGGCACTTGCTGGGCTCAGGGATGTGGGCAAGGGGTCCTAGGCAGTGGCACCAGCGATAATCACAAAATGACGAGACTCTCGCTCTATTCGATCAAGCATATGCTGTCAGACACTCAAATCAGCCTTGGCTCCCCGCATCTTTGGACATGTGTGCAACGCCCCGTCTCAGACAGGGCCCGGTGGAGAGCAGGGCCCCTTCAGCCTGGGCCTGGAAGACGAGCGGCCGGGAGCAGACCCACCTCCAGGCGGGGGCGCAAAGCTGTGGGCCGAGAGGGCCACTGCCCGCAGGGGGCTGGTCAGGCAGCGGTGCGGGCAGCAGCTGGTGGGCACAGCCATGGACACACCCACCAGGTGCGGCTACCCTCCCTTCTGGAGCCCTGTGCCCTCCACACCTTGACCTGGACCTCCCAGGTCCCCGAGCTGAGGCCACAACCCTCAGCCAGGCCCCCTGGGGTCCTCTGGAAATGGAGACGCGGGAGATGCGTGAGCCTGGAGGAGCTGCCCCGACCTGCCCTCTGTCCCCGCCTTGGCCCAGCCTCTCTCCGGAGACGTCCAGGCAGCTCCAGAGAGAACCTCAGCTCAGTGTACCCTGACCCCAGCCTGTTGTGTCCATGTCTCCAAGGCCACTTCTGGGCCACCACAAATCATGCTGGCATGGCCACGGGGGACCGGCTGCTGCCAACCCTGTGAGCCATGTTAGGGAGGTGGGGAAGGAGCCAACATTCCTCCCCAGGGGCCGTGAGGGGCTGTGCCTTCACCCTGCCTGGTCCTGTTTAGGTCCAGAGCCAGTTGGGCAGTGGAAGGACAAAGCAGAGGTCCCTGTGGGGAGGCTCTGTAGCTCCCAGGGGTCTGTGGCCAGTGGCACCTCTGCCCAGGGCACCTCCAATCTCAGGCATCCAGGCTCCCCTGGGGGCGCCCCGAGGGCCTGTGGGAGGCCTATAGGCAGGCAGTATACAGGGCCGGCGGCGGCACTCAGGACATCCAGGCAGACAGAAGACAGAACCTTTATTGCTGAGCACGGTGCCTGCCAGGCGGGAGGCTGCAGGAGGGCAGGGCTGCGTCCATGCCACTGCCACGCCCACAGGGGGAAGGGCCTGGGGGTGAGCCCTGCCCCAAGTCCCTCAGGCAGGAAGTTGGAGGCATGTCCTGGGTGGGAGGCTGAGGACCCAGGGGTGGGGAGGTGGGGGTGCAGAGGGGCCTGCTGGGCAGGGGCCCAGCCTGAGGGAAAGGGTGAGGCCTGGGCACGGAGGGCAGGCTGAGAGAGGAGGGCAGAGGGGAGGCCCTGGGGCCCCGGGGGTGGCTTGGTGGCAGGCGGCGCCTCCTTCGTCTCCGGGGACAGGGCTGAGGTAGGCGGGCTGGCCCCTGGGCCTCACAGCCGCGGTTTGATGTGCAGAGGTTTGCCTGTTCCAAGAAGGGCAAAGGTCAGGCGCCAGGAGCCCTGCCCGCGAGGACCACCCCACCCCCAAGCTTCCTGATCTGAACAGAGCTGTTAAGAAGTGGGGAGAATAGATTCGGACGGGTCGTCCTGGGGTCCAACCATCCAGTGAGTTGCAGGCCTGGCCTGGGGCCAAGAAGAGGGTAGGGGAGTAGCGGCCTTCAGGATGCGTGTCCCCTGGGCAGCAGGTGGTCCCAGGCAGGAGCCACCACAGTCTGTGGGCGGCGCTGTGAACACCAGGTGCACGCAGACACGGTGCATGCTCACACCTGGGAGAAGATGCTGGATGCACACAGGTGCCACACCACACCCTTGAGGGAAAAGCCCAGGCGTGTGCCGATAGCTGGAGGGTGGTGGCAAGGGACACCGAGGTCCCTGTGCAGGTGAAAGGACTGCAGCCCGCGATCAGGAGGGAGCAAGGGGCCAAAGGACAGAGTTACATCCTAGGGGCGCCTGCAGTGCGAAGCCTCCTCCTATGAAGCCAACTCATGGGCTGTGTCCCCACTGACCAGACGCTTCCGTGAGGCTGCCCACAGGCGAGGCGCTGTCCACGTGCCCCTGTAAGCCCGCCTCTCCCCCTGGGTGCCTCTCAGGGCGCAGGACCCCAGTCACCTGCTCAGCCAGCCAGAGCCTGCAAGTCAGGCCCCACTGGCCTCGGCACCTACCAGGTGCTGCAGGGGCAGGTGGCCCTACCAGGGCCACTGCCCTATTCCCCAAGGAAGGCTGATGGGGATGCCAGGCCAGGGGAGGTCTTCACAGCCTCCCTGGGCCTCGCCCACCCTGCTTGCCTCCTCCGATGCTGGGGTTGGCTGCTGCGTTCCTGATCTTGCAAAAAATAAAAAGAACGAACGAAAAGAGGTGGCTGCTTCCGGGTCCCCCTCTGCGCCCACCCAGACAGAGAGCTGGTGCCCGGTCCCGGGTGGGCGGCGGAGGGCCGCCGGGGTGGGGGCTGGAAGCGGGCAGCGCGGGCCCGAGCGGCCGGTCCTGAGCGTGCTCAGCAGAGCTCTTAGAGAAGGCTGCGGCAAGCAGCCTCCATCAACGTTACGACCGTGAAATATGACAATAAAATGAAAGCCGTATGGTCGCAAATTTGCAGCCCGCCGCGCTGCGTGGGGTTTATCGTCACTCAAACGCGCGCAGAGCTGTAAAATGTTTACAGAAAGGGTCGTTTGCAGCCATAAAATCCTCTTTTCTCTCCTAAACAAGGCTGAGTGGAGCCATTTACCAAGCCCCAAATGTTCATCGGGGACAGGGAGCATCTGTTCTCTCCAGGAGTGCTTGCTGATCTTCCAGAACAAATTAACAGAAATGGGTGCTTCCTAATTAAATCAGCCCGCGGCTGGGGGGTCTGTGCGGGCGGCAGCCGCTGTGCTCGCGCCTCGGTGGCCTGCCCGTGGGCTCAGGTGCACACCTGCCAGCCTGGGCCACGCTGGGCTCTGTGGAACCATCGGGCCCCACCTGGAGACTGTGACTCAGTGGGCCTGAGGTGGGACGGAGCAGGGCTCTGGGGGCTGGCTGCCTACCTGAGTCCTTGGTGGGGGTGCTCCTAGGGCTCTGGGCCCCGGGCGGGGCCCCCGGGCTGGGCGAGGAGTGCAGGGAGATGAAGGAAGGCAGCTGGGAGAGGCTGCCCGAGCCCGTTGCCACCGAGGCGGCCTCCTCCTGGAGCGACAGCTCCTCCTGGTCCGAGGACAGTGAAGGGGATGGGGAGGAGGGGGAGGAGGGGGCCTTCGATGACAAGGGACCAGCTGAAGCTGCGGCTGACGCCTGTGGGGAGGAGGGAAGGGAGGCCGGGCCGGCAGCCACAGAGGCGGGGGAGCCGGGCAAATGCCTGATGGGGCGCTGGGCAGCTGAAGACTTCCTGCAGAAAGGGAGGGGAGCAGGAGTGTGAGGGGGCGGCACTGGGCAGGGCCGGGTCTGGAGGGGCCTGCCCAGCAGCAAGGCTCCAGGCCCCTCCGCACCCCGTCCTGCCCCAGCAGCCACTGGCAGCAGCAGCCAGGTCCAGCCTGGCCCTTGAGCCCAAGGACAGGCCGGTGACATCATACGACCGGCGAGTCCTGGCACCACACCGCCCTCCTTGTCCACATGGGCCCCACACTCACGGGGCAGGTAAGCGCGATGTGTGGCCCCAGCTACAGGTGTCACCCAGGAAGGGATCCTGCCCTTGCCTGGAGGTGGAGTGAGTGGCTGAGCGGGGCGGGGCTGCCCGCACTGGCTGCTCCAGCCAGGGACACCCTTGGCTCTGTCCAGCCTGGGGTCCTGGGGTGGGGCACCTCTGGAGGCACCTGATCCTCAACTGTGGACCGAGGTTTCTTTTCGGGTCTGAAGCCCAGAGAGTTGGGTGGGGGGTCGGGGCTCCCCCAGAGGGTCCTGAGTGTCCCGTGGAGGGGAGGGCTGCTTCGCCATCACCTGGGCCCGTGGGCGGCGGAGGCCTTGCTCCTGGGGCACGCGTCGCTGGGCTCCGGCACGGGGGTGGCGGCCGCTCGCCGGCCAAGGCGCTGCTGGTTGCGGTGCAGCAGCTGGCACTGGCTGCCCCGGGGGCAGACGCCCCTGCGGGAGAAGTCAGGGCACAGCAGCGTGTGCTTCTTCTTACACTGTGGGGGAGAAGGCACAGCTGGGTGAAGCATCCCCCTGTGTGGGGTGGCCGGCTTGCTCTGCCCAGGGTCGGGGACGGGGTCGGGGTCGGGGTCGGGGTCAGGGTTGAGGCTTCCTGTGGGCGGGCGGCAGCCCTCAGGCCACAACAGCCCCACCTGGCCTGCGTTCCCATCATGCATAGGATGCGCCCTGAGCAACCCAAGGGGGCAAGGGCACTGCCCCTCGGAGACTGACGGCACGCCTGGGGGTCCTGCCAGGCCGGGTGGGGGCTCCTGGGGTGCTAACCCTCTTCTTGACCATAGCTCACCCGCCCTGGTGGAAGACGGGGTGGGGGAAGGGCTGGGGGGTGGGACGGGGGGCTAGAGGTCTGGCGGACCTCAGGCCTCAAGCCCGGGAGTGGCGGGTCGGCCGAGGCCACCGCACACCCGATCCACCACACCTGTTGCAGTGGCTAATTATACCCGCAGGGGGCGTGCCACGCGGCAGGTGCACGGGGGACCCAAGCCCTTGCTCCTGCCTTTCTGCGGCCCGCCCACCCCTGGTGGGAGCTGCAGGCCCTGCTGTGTGCCCCCTTCCAGTGGAGAGTGCCCTGTTCCCACCCCCTGCAGCTGGCTTGGTGGCAGAGAATCAGGCAGGAAGGGGCCTAGTGCCGCATGCCCAGGCACCCTGTCGCTCATGTTGGCCCAGGCAACAGGTGGCTGGGGATGCACTGGAGAGACACAGACGTGGGCAACCAGTTTAAGAGCAGCCGCAGCGCCCACCCAGCCCCGGTGCACCCCCACGCGGCACTGGGCATGCGACAGTGGCCCGGACGCACTCCTCCCTGCCTGCCATCTCCCTCCTGGACTCTGTCTTCAGGGCCTCGGATCATGGCCCTGCTCCCAGCAGCCAGGACCTCAGGGCGTGGGCACCCATCCTGAGCAGGATCTGGGCGCTGGTCCCATTCTTGTCCCCACACCTGGCCCCTGGCCACCTACAAGGGACTAGAAGCCCCTCTCGCTGGTGCCTGGGAGCAGGCCGGAGCTGGCAGGCCCCTAAACACCAACTGCAGCCCATGCCAACTGGTCCTTGTGGCAGACCAGACCCCTTGCCGCCAGCGGAAGGCAGGCCAGGCTCGCTCGCTCACGCCTTCCTTCTATCGGAACCGGAGCCCCTTCTGCACAGGGCCCAGCTGGTGACTGTCCTGAAACCCAGCAGCTCCATCCTCGTGGGCCCACCGAGAGCGGCAGGCATGCGAAGGCGCTGAGGCACCAGGGCGGGGCCCTCCGAGGAGGGAGGGTGGCTTGGGCAGGTGGCAGGGCAGGAAGGACCTCTGCTGAAGAGAGACCAGCAGCAGACGAGAGCAGACTCACTGCCAGCAGGTGCTCCGCAGCCGGCCCGGGCGGGCCGCACGCAGAGAGGCCGGGGTGCGGGGGCCGGAGCGGTCCGCGCCCAGCCACGGAGGCTCTGAGCCAGCTGGCACGCAGTGCGATGCTCTGTGGAGGCAGACTCGGCAGGGAAGGGAGACAGCGAAAGGCACGCTTGTCTCCTCTTTGATGACGTGTTGCAGTGTATGATGTGCGGGGGTATGTTAAATGTATTTTGCCATTTGTCTTCTTACCTTTTCAAAGTGCCACTAGAAAACTTAAATTCCATGTGGGGCCACATCTGCTTGACCTTCCTGCCAGGCGGTGCCGGGCTGGACAAACCCTCCTCCCAAGAACAACCAGAAATGCAGGATCGAATGTAAAGAAGTTCCTCAAATTGTCCAAGTGATCAGCAAAGCAAGATGGAAGGAAGTCTGCTTGGAATCAGATACCAAGCGAGTCTCAGCTTTCAGAGGCCTGAGAACTCCATCACGGCCAAGCTCACTGGCGAGAGGCAAGACCAAACGAAATGCCCCGGGACCCCGAGGACCTGGAGTTTAAGACAGGTGCTGCTAAATACCTCAAGGGTTGAGCAAGGAAGAATGGAAATCAGATTAACACTTAGAACCCAACGAGGACAGCAGCACACCTCACGATCCATGGGTGCAGGGAAAGCAAAGTGGTTCTTAGATGAGCAGAGGGTCCTCTCAAGGTCAGGGTAGAAACAGCAAGGTGGCCCAAAGGAAGCAGAGGGAAGGAAGTAAAAGATGAGAACAGAAATCGGAGAATGACAAAATCACAACAAAGGCCAAGCGGGCCAAAGGTCAGTTCTTTGAAAATATGAATGAATTCGTCTGGTGACCTACAGGCTTGACACAACGAAAACATAGAAAGTCTCATCAAAAAAAAGACATAACTGAAATTTTTAAAATTGAGAAATGCAACAACAGGAGCAGAAATCAATAAAATTGAAAAGAAAAACAAGAGAAAAATCAACGAAACAATGAGCTGGCTCTTTAAAAAGATGAATAACATTGACAAACCTCTGGCAAAACATAAAGGAAAGAGAGAGAAGTGATAAATTTCCCATACAGGAATGAAGCAAGGGTCACCGCAGACCCTGCAGACACCCAAAGGCCGCGAGGAACACTCAAACAACCTGTCCCCCTTAACCACGAGGTGAAATGGACCGATTCCTAGAAATACACACCCTGCCAAACCGACCTCAGAGGAACCGGGACGCGTGAGCGGACGCAGACACAGCAAGGGGACCGAAGCGGGGCCAGGGACCTGCGACAGAGAGGACCTGGACCAGACGGCTTCCCTGGCGAAGCCCCCCCCCCCCACTCGAAGGACGGACACCTGTTCTTCTCAAATCCCTCCAGAACCCCGAAGGGGCGGCAGCACTTCCCAGCCCCGCAGAGCCAAAGCCACCCACGAGGCGGGCCTTACACAGAAAGCAACGCCGGACTGAGGCGGTACAGGAAAGGAACGGAAGCTACAGGCCAGGCGTCCTGGGGAACATGGACGTAAGAACCCTAAAGAAAACACCAGGAGGCTGAGTTCGGCGGCATGTGAAAAGGACGTGACGTCACGGCCAAGGTGGAGGCAGGGTGATCCTCGGAGCGGGAGGGTGGCTCCACCCCAGCCCCGTCGTGACTCAGCAGGGGCGCCCAGGCTGCTGGCCACCCACAGGGTGAGGACAAGAATACTCGGTCACCTTAACGGGGCGGAAATGACTTGAGAAGATGCAACACCTTTTTATGATAAAAAGGCCAGACTCAGACTAGGAAGGGAGCACCCTCAGCACGACAGAGCCCACCCACGGGACGCCCACCGCTGGCGCCGCGCGGGGCGCCGGAAGCTTTTCCTCGCAGGAGACGACAGGGGTGACCCCTCTGCGCCACATTCAACGTGGCACTGGAAGTTCCGGCCAGAGCAATTAGGCAAAAGTAAGTTAATTAGTGACTTACTAAAATAAAAGGCATCCAAGTAAAAGTGGAAGAAAATGATCTGTCAGCAGATGAAGAATCCACAAAACACTGTGAGAACTAATAAATGAATTCGGCAAAATTTCAGGATTTAAAAGCAACGCACAACACTTATGTTACGAAACACTTGCAATGAACAACCTAAAAAGCATTTAAAAACAATTTTGTTCTTTAAAACTTCATTTATAATGCTCAGGAATAGATCTGACCAAGGAGACCAAAGACGCATACACTAAAAGCTACAAAGCATTGCTAAGGGAAGTTAAAGGTCTCAGCACGCGGGCCACGTCCCCCGTTCACGGGCCGGGACGCTTGACAAGGTGACGGTGCTCCCTGAAGTGATCTACAGGCTCAGAGCAGCCCCGATCAAGTGTCCATCTTTTTTTTTTTTAATAAAAAAAGAATAAAAAACCCATCCCCAAAATTCATGTGGACCTCAAGGAACCCCAAATGGCTAAAGCGGTATTGGAAAAGACAAAGTTTGAAGCATCCGTGTTTCCTGATTTCTAAACTTCTACTACTACAGCAATAAACACTGCATGAGGGTGACACAGCCGACGGACTAGGGCAGAGAACCCAGGGACAAACCCTCGCGTGTGCAGTCAAGAGATTCTCGACAAGGTGCCAAGACCGCTCCGTGCGGACGGCACGGCGTTCTCAGCAGATGCTGCGGGGGAGCCGGGCCCTCACCCAACACCGCGCACGGAATCCGCTCGGAGGGATCAACGGCCTCAGCGGCAGAGCTGAGCCACCCTGAGGCTGAGTGTTGAGACGTTCAGCCTGGGGGTGAAACGGTTTGGGACTGGACAGCGGTGCTGGCTGCACAGCACTGGGTGTGATGAATGTCGCCGAACCATACGCTTAAATACGGCAAACTTTATGTTGTATTAGTTTTACCGTGATTAAAAAGTAACAACGTGACGTGCCGAAACCGCTGAGCCGCACGCGTGGATGCGTGAACGGCGTGGCGCAGGGCCCGTCCCTCAGGAAAGCTGTGAGAGAAAAGGCCCAGGAACGGCTGACGGGCACACGGGTGCTTACGGCCCCCTCGCCACTGGCTGCCAGGGACACGCACAGAAAACACAGGGAGACAGCCTCGCGCCCGCAGGCCAGTCGACGAGAGGCATGACAAGCCAGGACGTGACGGCGAAACTCACTCCCGGGGGAGTGTGACGGCACAGTCACGCGAGAAAGCAGCCGCCGTGTGGCCAGCGAGTCCACTCCCAGGACCCGCCCCGGACAGACAGAACTGTCAGAGCCTCGCATGCAAGGTTCACGGCAGGACGACTCGGAACAGCCCCAGCTTGGAAACAGCCAGACGCCCGCCCGCTGAGGGACAGACAGACAGAACGTGGCTGTCCCCACGAAGGGGCAGCGCTGAGCATGAGAAGGAATGCAGTCCCGTGGGACCAGCATGGGGACCCTCAGAAACGTGAGGAGTGAGGGGAGCCAGGTGCGAAAGTCCGGGTGCGTGGGGGCCCAGCTATGAGATGCCCAGGAAGGGCCAGTCCGAGGGAAAGAAGGCGGACCGTGCTGCCTGGCCAGCAGCGGGGGCAGGAGGGATGTCCCGGGGGACAGAAGCGCTTGGAAGCACCAGTGGTGTGGCGCTCTGGACAGACCGGCTTTACTGCACCGGTCCACAAACCAGAGAGGGAAGAACGGGCGGCTCCGCGTGCAGCCCGGGGAGCCAAGCGTGGCCCTGCCGCACCCCGGCAGTGACGCCCGGCCGTCCTGCACCCCAGAGCCGGCGCAAATGCCTGCCACCCCCATGGATCCAGAGGGGCGAAGCCACTGGTGCAGGTGCATGGCTCCGAGGGGCAGGGGTGGGGGTTGGACTGGGGTCTGAGCCCTACCCCGAGCCCTCTCTCAAGTGCGCTGGCACTCAGAGACAACGAGGGGGGTCCCTGTGGCCCCTGGCGGCGCGGGTCCTAGGATAAGACATGTGGCAAACACCTGAAGGGGGTCACCCCATAAACCAGGAGGGATTTTGGCTGAAGGGCAGTGTGCACAGTTAACAAGAGGTAACAGGGAGACACACTGTGATTCCGAAACCAGAGTGACATCCAGAGAACACAGGCGCTTCTGCGAGGCAGGAGCAGGGGACGGGCAGCCACGCAGGGACGGAGAGCTGGCAGTGCCCGGGGCACAATGGCGTGAGGGAAGGGCTGGGCCACAGTGGGACCGCAGGTGGGGACGCGGGTTTCTGGAGAGTGAGCAGCACACACGCACACACCCAGCGGGCACTGGGGGGGCGGGGGCAGGAGAGGAGCCAGGCCCCAGGGCAGAGCAGGCAGGCCGGGTGCGCCTGCCGCAGCACCCGCAGCGCCCCAGGCACAGGGCAGGGACAGGAAGGGCCTGTGACCCACGGAGTCCACACTGGCGCGAGGACCTCAGCGGGGAGAGAAAGCTCTTAGAGAGTGCCAGTCGGAAGCGCAGGAGGGATGAAGATGACAGATACAGAGAGCGGAAAGGAGACACAGGGAGAGGGGCTGACACGATGGCACGTGATCGCCCGAGGTGACGGGCGTCCCATGCAAGGCCGCCAGCACCAGGGCTGTCAGGAGGGACGGGGCTGTTCCCAAGAGAAGGTGCGGCCTCCTGAGCATGCGCTGGCCTCCCTGCTCCCCGTTACTAACGCCCTGGGCCCCACGGCAGACGCCTTCACCGGTTCGCTCAGCACTTCCTGTGTCACTTAGAGACTCAGCTACCCCTCCCTGGCCCGGGCTGCGCCCGTGGGTCTGGCCTGCTCGGTGCTCTCCCACGCGTGATCACGTGCCGCGGCCAGCCGGCCGCAGCCGCACAGTGCCCACGCGGGAATGGGCCGCCTGAGCACTTCTGCTGGGAGAACTTGAATGTTGCTTTGATGTTTCGTTTAGAGTATTCTACAATAATCACACATGGCCTCTGTGAGGGTCCTACCCTCCCCCACCACCGGCCAGTGTCCCTCCAGGTGACTTGCCAGCTCCTCGGGTCCCCAGCTCGGGGTGGTGGCTGGAGGTGGGGCACAGGAAGGGCTGCGGTTGGGCTTCCCGTGAGTACAGTGTGACACTCGGGGAGCCTGCGGCGGCCGGCTCCGCACAGACAGGTTTTGTTCTCCTTGCCCAAGGCCCAGCCCCACTGCCCCGGGCATCTGCAGTGCAGGACCCGCATCCTCAACTTCCCTGGGGGTCCCCCCAGTCCAAATGCAGGTCCCTGAGACAGGACGGTCACTCACAAGTGTTGGGGACAAGGTGACAGCAGGCCCCTGGGTGGGTGAATAGATGCCCTCTTGAGGTGCCAGGGACTCAAGAGGCCCATTCAGTGGTCCCCAAACCAGGGCCACATCATCCACGCAGGCCCGTGTGGGGTCAGGGGGTGGTGGGACACCACTGAGGAGGAAGGAGCCCGCTGCTCAGCTGTCAGGAACTCCCGGAGCAGCCACCCTCACCCTGACAGGTGAGGCAACAGGTGGCGACTACGGCCCCTCGCCACCCCGTTCCCCGGTTCCCAGTGCCACTCAGGCACCGGGGCGCCGCTGGCCCGTGCCGGGTGCCGCCGCCTGCACTCTCACCTTGGCGCCCAGTGGGCAGTAGCCTTTGAGGAAGTCGGTGCAGACCTCTGCCTTCCGGGACACGTAGACGTGGCTGTAGGGACAGTTGCTGTTGCTGCAGATCCCTTTCAGGAAGTAGGAGCACACGGGCATCTGTCAGGGAAGGGGCGGGCAGTGAGGGCCAGCAGACCTTGCAGCCCCCCCATGCTTGTCGGGCACCTGCACCCCACCTAACAGTGCAAATGCCAGGACTCCAGGACCTGCCTGCAGCCCCACGGCCAGCACGAGCCTCAGACTGTGGCCGGAAACCCTCATGTGGTCCTGCCCCAGGGTGCCTTGGACCGTGCCAGCCAGCAGGAAGTCAGCCAGTAAGAGCCGGGGCACCTGGGGCCAGGCCAAGTGAGGGCTGCCCACCCCCACGTCAGACCCTGGCTTCCGCAGGAGGCACTGGCACACAGGCAGGACGAGGCCATGGAGGCAGGGCTGGCTCCGGCAGCACAGGGCGGCTCAGGCCCAGACGCGCTGCCGCCGGGGTCCGTCCTGCTCTGAGCCCGCCCAGTCTCCAGGCTGTGGGGCCACGCGGCACGAGCTGGGGGTGACGGCCTACGGGGTCTGGAAATCCCGCAGGTTTTCCAGCTGCCTGATGAGTGGGAAGCAGCGGTGTCCACGGCTGGAGACCCCACCCTGCCCCGGGAAGAAACGTGGGCGGTGGACTCAGTGGGCAGGAAGCCGCCTGGGAGCAGCCCAAGTCCGTGCACTGACCACAGGATGGCACTGTGGAAGCCTGGCAGGCGGCCCACAGGAGACCTGCTGGGGGCATGGAGCAGGTGGCCTGGGCAGGGCTGTGTGGCCCCAGCAGCACTTGGCCTGCAGGCTGGAGAGGGAGCTGTGCAACCCTCCCTGTCCCCATCGTCCCCATGGGTGGGGGGGGGGAGGGAAATGGCCCGAGGGCCAACAGGAGGGCCTCGGATCTCGGCCAGCCTTACCTTTGGCCCTGACTCCTCTCCAGGGTGCTGCCAGCCCTGCCCCTCCCACAGGGACTAGTACCTGGCATGAGGGTCACCCCTGAGAGTCTCACACCTGGGGTCAAGCCAGGGGTGGGGTGGGGGGAGCTTGCCCTGCTCTTCCCTCCTCTGTCAATCAGACTCGCCCCACCAAACCCCACTGCAGCCGACGGGTCCCCACGCGCTGGCCCTGAGGCTACTCACCGCACTTTGGGGGGCAGAGGGGAGGCTGAGGAGGAGGAGGGAGAAAGCAGAGACAAAGGGCGATTTACGCGCTGCGAGCCTGCGGAAGTTTATCTTTAATTGCCTTTTAACTGCGGGCGGAGGGGAGGGGCGGCCGGCTGGCGGTGCTGCGCTGCAGACAATCCCTTAATGTGGCTTTTGATCTAGAGTCCAAATTAGCTCTAATAAAAAGGATAATGAAGCCAGCGCGCACCCAGAACGGAACTCCTCCGCTGTCAGCACGGCCGCCGTGAGAGGAGGCCGCGCTCTCATTTCAATTAACCTTGTTTGCTCCGCCACGTCCACACAAATAAGAGTGACGGGGGCGCGGGGCGCAGGCGCATGCGCGGCCCGGGGTGGGCGCCCGCGCTGCGGCCGGCGGCTAATGAACCCGAACCTCGACGCAACTCTCCAAACTGCTCACAGCAGAGTTTGGACGCGCTATTACAGGGAGAAATGCTGATTCTTCTCGAGTTCCTCAAGGGAAACGGCTGTGCGGCAGCATCGCCCCTGCCGGATCGCGTCTGAGCTGCCGTGGCCGCCCCAGCCCCAGCCCCAGCGCCCGGCTCCGCGCTCCAGGCCTCCCAGCCAGCGCTGACCCCTGACCTCAGAGCTCCCGGCTCCGCCCACTCCCAGCAGGCACGGGGCCCACCGGCCCGCCCTGGCTCTCCCCCAGCCAGGGAGGTCTGCAGTGGGGTCTGCGCTCTGAGGCCCACGTGGTGGGATCCGGGGACCGGAGGGCCCGCTGTGTGCCCCTGTCCCCTGCACAGGGGCCTGGAGGCACCTGTGGGACACTGCCCGGGCACCTCTGTGCCCTGGGGGAGATGCAGGCCTCCTGTGTGGCCTGTGGACACCCTCGGGGTCAGCTAAGGTAAAACGGCAGCCGGAAGAGACTGTCCCCAGCTCCTCAGGGAAGACCCGGGGGGCCGAGGCCTGGCAGGGGCCTCAGGGGACACGCCGGGGAGGCCCGCGAGCTGCAGCTCACCTTCTCCTTGGAGACGTGGTGGGAGAAGGGGCAGGTCCCGTCCGTCTTCTTGCACGTGCCCCGGACGAACCTGTGCAGATGGTGAGGAGGGCGTGAGGCGCTGCTGAGGCCAGACCCGGCCCGCCCCCCGAGACGCCCGGCAGTCACCTGGTGCACACGGCCACCTTCTCGGGGTCGTGGATGTAGGGGCAGCGCTCGCCGCGGTTGCACCGGCCGAAGCGGTTGTAGTACATGCAATACTCCTGCTCCTTCCTCCGCCGCCTCTGCCTGGCCTGCCGCACGATGGCCAGGCTGCGCTGCACGGCGCGGCTGCAGGGGGCGGGCCACAGGCGGACCGGAGGCGGGTGAGACCAGGGCTGGGCAGGGAGCACCCTCCCTGCCTGCCCTTCCCCCGCCCCCACCCCCGGCCCACAGCCCCAGGGATGTACCTGGCCAGGGAGCGGCTGCAGCTGCTGGAAAGGTCCAACCGGCCTGTGGGGGGAGAGAGGCCACTGCCAGGTCGCACCGAGCCAACCGCCCCTTCCGTGGCTCCGGCCCCCTTGGGGTACCCACCCTGCACTAAGGTACTGCCAGGCCCCTTAGGGACACAGTGCTAAGGAAGGGGACCTGTAGGCCAACGCCTGCCCCCACCCCCGGTGCAGGGGAGCAGCCGAGGTGTCGCACAGGGACAAGATGCAGGGACTACGTCGGGCCGTGTGGTTCCCAAGGCCACACAGCTGCTGGTCAGTGGGCTCAGCTCGAGGCAGGTGGTACCAGAGCAGTGGGTGGGGTGGGGGGCCGCCACCTCCCTCTGCCTGGAGCAGAGCCGAGGGACGTGTGACATGAGTAGGTCCGGGGATGCCACCTGGCTCTGCAGCAGCCGAGAATGGTTTTTATGTATTTAAAGGGTTGCAAAGGGAAATTAAAAAAAAAAAAAAAACGTGTGGCCGCAAAGCCAACCTTGTCGCGCCAGGCTCTGTGGGGGCGGAGGCCCCAATGGCCACGCTGGGCTCCCAGCCGCGTGGGCCGTGGTGGGTGCCTGCTCCCCCAAACCGCGGAGGCGCTTCACAGACACTCCCCAAAACCCCAATCGCAGAGACCAAGTAAGGCCGCTCTGAGGTCACCACGTGTGACCTGGAGGGAAGCTGTTTACAAAGTGGACAGTGGTGACAGGAAGGGAGCCCAGGTGACGCTCACAGCAGGGCAGCTGGGGTTCAGGAGACGCCGTCCTGCGCTCGCTCTGAGGGAGGAGGATCCAGGCCAGAATGTGGCCCTCTGCCTGCCTGTCAGACGTGAAGTAACCCCTAGGGCCGAGGAGGGCGAGGCACGGCAAGGGCCTGCACAGGACGGTCACCAAGACTCCCCAGGTCCTCACACACACACACGCGCGCACGCGACCCTTCCCAGACCAGATCCGATTTCTCACAGGCAGCTGCTGAAATGGATCTGGTGGTAGGAGGCACAAGTGACATCACTCAGAAATTCTAGCGACCTGAGGCAATGACAAAGCATCCAGGCTTTAAAGGGACGTCCCCAAGCTGCCTGGCCCCGAGCTGCCCACTGGAGCTGTAAGGGAGGCCTGGGCAGGCGCCCCCCCACCCCTGCACACACCCTGCCTCCCCTTCCCCGAGGCCACCTTCCCAGGGCCACCAGCTCCCACCCAGTCACACAAGTGCTGACGCGCCATGTGACCTGTCCAGACCCAAGCTCCCATGCCCCCCAACAGGCTGGACTTCAGACATCCCTTTCCCACATCTGGCCACTGCTAAACGCTGACCACCCCTTGGGCACTCTCACCCTCTCTGCCCGCTGGAGCCACCCCGCTGCCAGTGTCTGTCCCTCTCTGAATGGCAGTCTCAAGTTTAAACGGGGTGGCTCCGAGGCTAAGAAGCGGGACCCCCAGCGGGAGGGGAGTGCCTTGCACGGTGGCCCAGACTGGCTATGGTGCAGGGGGCTGGGGACGGACTGAGGGGACAATGGTGTCCTGGTTCCCAGGCCGAGGACACCGGTCAGTCCAGATGGCACGTGGTACCACACACCTGCCAGCCGGTGGGTGACAGAGTGCAATGTGATAGCTGCTGGTGAGCGCGTTCCCCTGGCTGTCACCCAGGCTGCCTGTGACGCTGTGGCGCCACCTGCTCCTGCCAGGGACTGCTATCAGTATGTGTCCGCCTGTCACCGTGGCCCCCCAGGCCTGGTCTCCAAGGGGGCCAGGTTTACTCCCCTTTCCACTTTTTACTCAAAAAGCTGCCACTGTGGGGCTCACGCTGGGAGTTTTGCTAAGAACATGTGGCGGCTCCTCATACGCTCCGTGGTGGTAAAAACGCACATCAGGCCACCGCCTGGAGAGGGTGGAGGCTGCAGGTGCCGAAGGCCCAGACTGCAGCCCGGGGAGGCGCAGCCCTCAGAGAGCTCACACGTCCCAGGGCTGTCCCAGAATAGCACGGCAGCCCCGCCCCCAAAGTCACCCCCTGCCCCTACAGCCTCTTCCCTGACCCTGCCCTGGGTCCGAGGTCACCGCTGGGGAGAAGACTAGGCAGGCGAAGGGAGTCCCAGGAAGAGGCCTCTGGAGGGAGGGAGGCAGTGGGTGGGGCCTCAGGAAGGAACCCTGTACAGGAGTGTGTGACCTCACAGCAGCAACCAGAGTGGACGGACAGCAGAGATGAGGCGCACAGATCCACAACCTGCCGCGTGGTGGCCGTGAGCAGCAGGGAGGAGACTGCCCACGTCAGCCTCTCTCTCAGGCCTGGAGACCTAGGGGCCGGCCCTGCAGCCTGGGCCGAGCAAGGTGGCTCTGGCAGGTGGCCTTGCAGCTTCTGCTCCAGCACGGTGGGGCCATGCCACACCAGGCCGCACGAAGCACCAGGCCCCAGGCCAAAGCCTGGGCAGAGGGGTCTCGGGGTCCGGTCCTGGGGCAGGTGGGCTGGGCCTGGTCCCAGGGTCTGGGAGGCTGAGGTCTGCCCACAGGGAGGCCTGGGGCGGCCGGCACCCGCAGGGGCTGAGTGCCCTGGAGAAGCCCAGCAGCCAGGAGGGACCAGGAGGGGTGCATTCGCTTAAGTCAAAGACCCACCACAGAGCAGGAGTTTCTCTAATTCCTACACAGCTGGGGGGCCCCCATGGAGCCAGAGCGGCCCCTTCCCCACGGAGGGGGTGCTGACAGGGGCTCGGTCCTGCTCCCACCCTGCCCAGGCCTCTCCTCACTTCACTGCCTGAAGGGGTGTCGGGAAGCCAGTATGAGAAGAGCTACAGCTCCCTCCCCAGCAGGGCCTGTGCTGGGGAGACAGGAAGCACCCCCTGGCCACCAGCCCCTGACGCTGGTCCCTCTTGTGCTCTGACTGCCACCCCCTGCCTCCACGGCAGCCTGGACTCTCTCCAGGGCTGGACTCAGGGCCCAGAAGGTGGCTCTGGGTGGACCCATGCAGATGTCGGTGAGGTGCTGACTGCAAACCTGCCTCTTTCTCTCAGCCTCCAGGTACCTCGCCTCCAGCCATGGGAACCAGGAGACAAGCAGCTTGGGGAGTGACAAGCCAGGTAGCGGGTAGCTGTGGTGGCCCTATGACATGCCTGGTGGAGGACATCAGCAGACAGGGGATCTGGTCTGCTGGCCAACGAGCTCTGTATGGTCCTCAGCGAGGATAGCAGGGAGCAGAGCCTGGGTCCTGCCAGCCAGCCAGGTCAGCTGTGGGGATCGGAAGGACAATCGGGTATGCCCTTCACCAAGGGGGCCCCAGGAGAGGCTCAATGCACAGAGACCACCATGTGGGGCCAACCAAGACATCAATGCAGAGCAGATGCCCCTGTGGAGTAGGCAGAGGATGGAGGAGGGGGCCGAGAGCCCTGCCCTTAGCTGTGCCGATGGCTGTGTGGGGCCCACAGACCACGTGCACTGATGCCACGAGGCTTCACGCTCTGGAGATCAGGGGCCACCAGAGTAGGGACTGCTGAGAGCAGAGGGGACCGGCCTGAGCCTTGAGGGGGCAGGTAGAGGCCGGCCTCCCTGCACCCGCACCCCTGAGCACGCCGCGGAGGCCCAAACCAGGAGGCTGAGGGACAGGTGGGGAAACAGGTGCACAGGCAGTTGGAGCCATGGCCTCCGGGCCCCGGTGCCTTCCCTCCTGGGGCACCAGTACTCCGTGCCTGGAAGGGGGCAGTGGGTGCCCTGAGTCCTGTAGCTGGAGGCTCTGGGGGGCGCTTGGAGGCTCCCCCTGCCCCTTTGGGCAGTGTGGCAGGGTGTGGGGGGCTGCCAGGCCTCTGCAGTCCCACCCCACGTGCGACCTTACCCTTTTTCTCTTTAGACAGAAAAAGAAGGTAAAACTGGACTGAAACCATCACATTTTTCGAGTTAACTTGTACCACAGTGAGCCCAAGGCATTTCCTCCTCCTGGGCCTGCTTCCCAGGCACCGCCTCCAGACGCAGCTGGAAGGCGTTGCCCACGCCGCTCCGGGCGCCGCGGCCCCAGGTGTGCCCTCGCCCGGCTCATTCACCAAACCTGGCTCATCTCTTCTGTCCAGGAGGGAACACGGAAGAAGCAGGGGCTGCCCAGCCAAGCGAGAGCCGCCGCCTGCAGGGGCCCTCCCTGGGGACACGGGCCTCATGGGCCTCGGCATCGGCGCCCTGCCTGCCGCGGGAAGCCACCCACGGGGGTGCTCACTGGGCCAGGCCCTGGGGCTTCCTGACCTTGCCAGCGGGAGCCTCACCTGCACGCAGGAGGGGCCTGCTGCCCCCTCGCCGTCGCCTCCCCCGCCGGGCCGGCTGCAGGTCTTGGAGAGCTTGTTGGCAGACACCCGGTAGAGGACCCCTCCGATGCAGCGGTAGCCTTTGCTCCGCCACCGAGGGGAGCCCGGCTGGGCTCTCCCCACGCCGCCAGCGGGACGCAGGCGGTTCAGCACCAGGGACCTGCAGGGACAAGGAAGTGGCAGTCAGCCGGGTGCTCCCCTGCCCCCCACACGCATGGGTGGAGGTGCCCCTGACCCCGCCAACCTGTGAGCCCTGAAGGCCACGGGGAGGGGACAGGCATACCCCTGGACATGCCCACCGAGGCACACTAGGAAGTAAGTCCCTGATGCCCCCATTTAGTGGCGCCCCCCGCAGGCACCCTGGCCCCGCAGGAATCAACTGCAGGCCCAGGCTCAGGGCTGCCTGGGAGGCACCTACTGAGGCCCACCCACTCCGCAGGTGCCACACGGGCAGGCTGCCACGGAGATGAGGGGCCTGGGGGCCGGGGCCCATGGAGACCAGCCAGCCTCTGAGACTCTACAGGGGCACAGGGCTTACCCCCGAGGGCAAATTTCTGCACTAACTTGTTTATGCAAATTGAGCTTAATTCTCTGTCAGCCTGGACTCAGCTTGCAGTGCTGTCACTGTGGAGTCCCTGCTCCCCGCACCCCACTGGCAAGTCTGGGCCAAGGGGTGCTGGCTAGCCCCAGGTGCACAGCGCTGCAACCTGAGGACACCCCCAACAGCAGGGGTCTCGTGAGGCGGCGCCGCTCGGGCCAGCAGGGAGCTGGCTGGGACAGCGAGGTGAGGGCAGGGGCCTGGCCGTCCTCAGTGCTCAGTCCTCAGTGCTCCGCAGGCCCCTCCCCCAGGAAGCTGCTGGACCCGCCTCCACCTCACGCAGAAGGGGGCCGCCCGGGGACTGCGGTCTGAGCGTGAGTGCCGAGGGGCTGGGTGGCCTGGGTGTCAATAGCACATGGGCACCACACCGGACCTGCTCCGGGCACGGCTCAGCCCCACCACTCAGCCCTGCCCCCACCCCAGGCCTCGATCTCTCCATCTGCAAGTTGGGGGTAGGTCTGCCAGCCTGCAGCCTCTGAGGGCCCGTGAGGGAAATAACGTGTATGAGTGAGCTGCGCTCAGGGGACCCAAAGCTGCAGTGTAAGTACAAACGCCAGGCGGGAAGCGCCGAGGGAGCCGCCCGCTCGAAGGCACTTAACCCAGTTTCCTTTAATTAAAATTCAAGTTCACAAACACTGATCTTGGAGGGGACAGGTCCCACCAAGGGGCCTGGCCACTTGGTCCTGGCTGTCCATGCCCCACAGGCTCCAGGTGCCCTGCACAGGGCATGCCGGGACAGGAGGGTGGCAGGTGGACACCAACGGGGAGGCGGCCAGACCACAGGGCTGGCCTCAGTCCTTGGGGCATCGTGAGGCCAGGTGCAGGTCTGTTCATGGAGGGGCCAGCCACTCTTCTCCCACCCCAAGCCAGACCCTTGCTGCAAGCCCCGGTCAGGCCTGGACACTCAGAGGCGGCTGTGCACCCTCTGCAGCAGCTGCGGCACTGCCTCAGGGTGTGGCTGGGCCCACGTCCTGATCTGCACAATCCAGACCTGAGCCCAGGCTAGTGGCCACCACAGCCCGCTCAGCCCAGGCTGACAGGCTCCGGCCGCATGCCCTGCTGCTGGAGTCCTCAGCGGTCTTGCCCCCCGCCCACAGCTCTGGTCATCGTCGAGGAGTGGACACCACCCCAGGCCTCTGACAGGCTTTGCGTAAGGTAACAGGCTGCCGCCTGCCAGGAATAAGGACCCCACTCTTAGCTGCCTCTTCCCGTGAAGGGCCCCCCTTTTCTGGAGCAGCACTCCTACTGTCTGCCCCCCACCCCCCATCCACAGTGCAAAGCCTGAGGGGCAGGTGGGCAATGAGGCACGTGCGCCACCTCCCAGCTGGGGCCCTGACCCCTGGGAGCCCAGCCTTCCAGAGGTGTGCAGTGTGCTCCTGGCCGAGGACCGAAGGCACAGCCACACCTGAAGGGCAGCCGCCCGCCAGGTGGCCTCCTCAGAAGGAGATGGAAGCTCCAGGACAGAGCGTGTCCGGCCTGGAGGCCCAGCTCAACGCAGAGGGGCCTCTGCCTGGGGGTCTGTCCCGGTGGGCACTGAAGAGCCCACCGCCCCCAGGAAGAAGCTGACCGTCACCCCCTTCCAGTATGTTGGTAGCTACGGGGCCCACGACACCTGCTTCCCAAGACGCTGCTGAGTATCCCCCACCGTTCTACTACGCACACCTGTCCCCTTCCCCCGTCCCACACCATGCCCTGGTACTGAAGCTGGTCGCAGATGCTGGGCCACAGGGAGGGGGGTGGCGGGGCGTGACAGCCACCGCTCTGAAGCTCTGGCTCTGCGCCACAGTCTGTGCACCTGCATGTGCCCGAGAGTGCAAGGCTCTGGCCCCCAGAAATAGCCCCAGGACCCCCGGCCTCCAGGGGCACACTCAGGACCCTGGGCACCTCGTCGGGAGAAACTTATTCCCATGTGGTGTCACGGGGCTGCCTGGAGGAGGCGGATGTGCCCGTGGAACTTGGGGAGGGCTGGCCAGGGCCTCAGGGGAAGAGCCCGCCTGCCCACGGGAAACAGGCCCAGCCTGCAGGTGCACAGGGCCACCTGTGCCTTCCCCTCACTGCGGCTGGTCCCCTGGCTTTAGACCTGTGGCCTGGCAGGGACTGGGACCGCGAGCTCGGGACGCCTGCCCAAAGTGCCCTGTGGCTTCTCGTGGCTGCGGGTGTCACGGGAGTCCCGTAAGCTGTTACCCTAATGGAGAGACAGCCTTTGGGAACGAGCTGTATTGAGAAGAGGGGATGAAATTAATGAGATAATAGTGGGGCCAAGGACCCGGGGACGCGCCTGCCCTCACGGCGAGGGCCCTGTAATTCCTTTTCTGCAGCGGGAGCCTCAGATCTAAAGGCTTCTCCCATCCGTCCAGCTAGCCCATGCCGCCAGGAAATTTCATTAACGCTGGAAAATAGGAAAGGTATTAAGCGTGGATAATGAAGGCCAGGGAGGGAGCCGTGCCTTAAGAGGGTCCTCGTTCTCGCCTTTGTAATGGGAGGCATGAACTTTCCCTTCAAATCCATTTCTAATCCATTTGAAATACTACAGCAAATTATCTTTCCCTCAGCCCGAAAGCGGCCAGCCAATTTACTCCGAATAGAAGTGACAATGCCCCAGGATTTATCGCCATAACCTTGACTACACCAGGGCGAGGGCTGGGCCTCCCCTCACCCCCGGGGGGTAAGAAGGACGAGTGGGGGGAGATAACGTTTTTAAATGAAAAGCAGTGGAAACGGAGAGAAAGAACACAACATCGCAAAAGTAGGTTTAGAAAGAACTGTGGTCCCCGTGTCCACTGCACGGGGAGCAGCTGGCAAGTTCCCGCCCTGGGGCTGCCCCGCCTGCCAAGGAGCGCTCTGCCTGCGTGCCCCTCTGCCCTGCCCTGCCCGGGCGAGGGGGCCGGTGGGCCCAGGGCAGGCCATGCCAGGAGGAGGGGTGAAAGATCCCAGGCAACAGGGGCCTGGATGGGCACATCAGGGTCTGGACAAGACAGGGGCTCTCCCCGGGGAGCCAGGGGCCACTGCAGGTGTGCCTGCTGTTGGGCATCTCGCCCACCCCGGACACCCATGCTCCCTGCACTGCACAGGGTGCCCTGCCTGCCAGGCCTGCATGGCTGACATGGGCCCACCTGAGGCATCCACACCCACGAAACCTGGCAGCCAGGGCACAGGTAGCACAAGAGAAGTGGACGGGCCCACAGGCTCCCCAACACCCTGCCCACCCGGTGACAGGCTCTGACAAACAGCAGGCCCTCCGGAGGTCTGTGCTCTTCAGTACCCCGGGCCCTGGGTGAAGACCCAGGGAGTGGCTTGGACCAAGGGCAGACTCAGGTGCAGATGGGCCCCAGGTGAAGGAGGCAGCCTCGCCCCAGAGGCCCTGGGAGCAGTCTTACGGTGGGCTCGGGACGCCCTGCGCAGCCCCTCTCTGCCTGTCCTGCTGTCACTGCTCAGGTAGGGCTGCAGGACCACACGGGAGCTCAGGGGACCCAGCCCCCGACTCCACTCATGCAATCTGAGGGTTTTCCAAGGCCGTCCACAGTACAGTGACCCGCCTCTGCTGGTAGCTGGGCACTGTCACACAGATCAGAAAGGGGGACAGACCCCCCTCCTGGAGACAGGGCCAGGACCAGGGACCCTGCATCTGAAAGAGGTGGTGCTACTGTCCCACGGTGAACCCCTCGGGCACGGGGGTGGGGTGGTGGACTGAAGCCCGGAGGCTGCGGCCACAACTCAGGCTGGGGCGACCAAGGCCGTGGGTGGGGGGGACAGGACCAGGCGCAGTGGCCGGCAGAGGGGCTCAGCCTGGCTCCCATTGGCCTGGGCAGGGTCAGTCCATAGCCCGGGGCCCAGCAGCCTCCAGGCCAGGGGGCCCGGGGGGTGGTGACCAGGCAGGAGGAGGGCAGGCTGGCTGGGGGGCAGGGAAAGCAACTGCGGAAGCGTTTTTCAGGAAATGGAGCTCATTCTGCGAAGCTTCCAGGCGAGCGGGGAGTGCGCTGTCAGCAGGAGGCGGAGACGGCTCTGCACAGCAAATTCCAAGTAGGTCAGGCCCAGCCGCCACCGTGACAGCGCTCAGAGCGCACTTTCCACGGAAACGCTGACGCCGACGGGCGCCACACAGGCCCGCGAGGGGCCAGGGCCTGGCCGTGCTCCCCGCCCCCTCTCCCCGCCCCCTGCCCCTAGGCCAGTGCAGCCTGTGCCCATGCGGACTAGCAGGGTAGAAGCTCCAGCCCCCAGGGCAGAGGACGGCCCCAGGCCAGCACACAACAGGGCCCCTTACCTCAGGAGGCCCCCAGGCTGCTGGGTGATCTATAGGGAGGTTCTGGGCGGTTCAGAGTCCCTCAGGTGAGAGAGACAGCCAGGCGCAGGTGTGATGAAGGTGACTAGAGCAAGCTCCACAGGGGTCTGAGCAACGGGGTTCGGTGGCCGAGGACCCAGCAGATGGCAATGGCCTCACGATGACTGTGGCCACGCGATCTCACAGAGCCTCCTCCAACCACACAGCCTGCCCCCGAACGTGGCCTACAGCCAGCTCCGGGGGCTGTGGCACCCATAGCCGCTCCCTGCAGCCACCTGGCTGCCTGTGCCCCTCTCACTGTTCCCAGCCACCTCCGGGGGAGGCAGGCCACTGCTGGGCTTCCTAGGACACACCTTTTCAAGGCGAGCAGGTGGACCTGGGGGGTCATGGAGACATGGGGGCTGTATGACCTGTGGAGGTGAGGACCGTATGACCGTGGAGAGAGCTGAGCACCTGAGCGGACGTGGGGGAGTGGGGAGGACAGGTCACCTGAAAGCCTCGTCAGGTGCTGCTCCTTCCCGAGGGAGCCCCGCACCCCATTTCTCCCTGGTAACGAACAGAAGAGACTCGGGGCGCCCCGGCCAGCTGGCGTGCTGTGTCCATTACAAACGCCGCGGCTCTGCCGTGAGGGGCTGGACTATTTTATGTGCTCACATCTATTCAATTGGAATTTCGATCAATGGATGCATTACAAGCTTTCCCTTTAAGAGCCTAATAAACAACAAGATGGAAAGTAAAATTCTCCATAAAATGACACTTTTAAAAATCCATTTCAGCTAAAGCTATTGGTGTTTTGTACGTTAACTGCAAAAAAGAGGTATTATTTGGGCCTCGATGGCCCATAATGGCCCCACTTGGGAGTGCAGAGTTCAGTCTGAGAGTAGAGGGGCTGCGGGCCCAGGACTGGGGTGGGGCCCTCTAATCTCTGCACCCAGGTGTCACCCTCCAGGCCCATGACAGCAAGTGAGGGGCAAGGCTAGCCCTTCCCGTGCTCCCCACCATCCCTCTCCATCACCCCCTTCTCTCTCTCCCATGCCGCGTTCCCTCTCTCTTGTCCCTATCCCCCAGACATGCTTGTTGACCATCCCTCTGACCCTGAAACGTGAGCTCCTGAGACAGCCCCCGACCCAGGCCCTCGCCCCACGGGGGTCCACGCTGGGCACAGGATGACACACGGATGGATGACTCAGGCAGCAGGACAACCAGAGCAGCTCCTGCTGAGCTCTCTGGCCTGCACCAGCCCTCCCAAAACAGCACAGTCCTGAGAACACCCACGGGGCATCGTCCCCCGCGCCAGGCTTCAGATCCAGGCTAAACTTTTGACATTCCCTCCACGTCCCCCCCTGGGCCCTGGGGACACTTCCTCAGTCTGGACCCTCACAGCTGGGCCTGACTCTCCACCTGTCCCCATAGGAACCCCTCCACTGTGCCCTTGATACAGGTGACTCGTGTTCCTGCTCAGATCCTCATCACCAGGGAAGAGGAGACGCAGCCCAGAGAGCACCCTGCTGAGCCCTGGTGGCCAGTGCCTGCCGCACCCCCCCCCCGCCACCGCCCCTGCTCCAGCAGGTGCCTCTCACTCCTTCTCAAGGCCTCTTATCTGCTGGTGACCTGTGTCGGGGCCTGTGTCCTCGCACTCCGCGCTGTCAGCTGAGGTGCCCACCTGGCCTGGCCCCACCTGGATACAGCCCCCCGCCCACTGCTCTGGGTGGCAGGGCCCTGGCTGCCGGCATCCCGCCTGCACTCCGCCTGTGCCATGGCCCTCAGCCACGCTGGCCTGTTTCCAGCCCCATAGCCATGGCCACTATCTGCTCTGCCTGCGCCTGCCTCCAGCTGGAGGAGCATGCCCTTCCCCACCCCTCCGGTGACCCCTAAAATATTCACGCCCGTGAGTGTGTCATGAAAGGAGCCCCAAGCCCCTGGATGCCAGGGGTGCCCAACAAAGTAGAAACATAAGACGTCCCAAATCAGGTATCTTGAGTGTCACCACTACCTACAAGACTCATCAAGTCTCCCGGAGGGGAAAGGGGCCGGTGGGACGTCCCCTCCTGGGATTGCACAAGGAGAGCAGCCCGGCTCCCCTGGGACGGACTAGTGTTCTCAGCGAGATGCCGACAGCGGCATCCACGGGAGCGTCAGGGGGCCAGGCGGCAGGCTGCAAAGCGAACAGAGCAGCAGCGACAGCAGTCCAAGGTGCTAGCAAGACCCGCTGGAAAAGGGACGCAGACAGAAACAAAGAGAAACGCCACACAGGTGTCACAGCGCCAAGCAGAAGCCACAGAACACCTGCAGCACCGAGGACGGGGGGACCGGCCTCGGTCAGCTCTCCCCGGTCCGCGTGTGGCGGTGGAACGTGGGAAGGACAAATGCAGTCCGGTGGGCTGGGGGAGGCTGAGAAGCAGCCGGCACCACTGTGCTCACCTGGAAGGACATGTGAGCAGGAGGGAGAAGGAAGACACAGGGGCCGCAGTGGTGCGGACGGACGGAGGCCCGGGAACAGCAGCGTCTCTGGGATGGGGCTGGGCGTCAACGAAACGCGCATCTGGGAGGCGGCAAAGCACCCTGACCCCACCTCTGGCCGCAAGCCAGAGAAGGCCACAGGTCCACGAGAAGGACCACGGGCTGGAGCGTGAATGCTACCCTAGTCCACTCTCCAGAAGAAAACACGACCTCGGGGCAGGCACACGTTTCTTAGGGCAGGAGAGCACCGTGCACAGGAGAAAGGGCCGACGAGTCACACATCATCGGACGCCAGCCCAGCCTGTGAGGAGCTCTCCGAGAGAGGAACGTACCCATGGCATCTAAAAACCGCCAGCAAATCAATGAGAAATAAAGCGACACGGACGTGGGCGAAGGTGGAGCGACAGCGGGCTCCAAGCGTCTCCGCGAGGGCGCGTTCGGACCAGCCTGGCTGCAACGGAACCACGGCCCGGCAGGTGCCAGGGAGGCCGCGGCGCGAAGCGCTCTCAGACCCCTGTGCCGTGTGGACAGGGGCGGCCACCATGGACTCCGGCCCCGTCTACTGCAGCACAGCGTCCACCCACCCTCTGAGTTCGCCATTCCATGGGATCAGGGCTTCCTGGTCACTTGGCAACAGGACTGAGAGCAGCGAAGACTAGAAATAACCCCAATACCCCTGGGAGCAAAACAGATAAACCTCTGGGCCACCCGCCCCCACTCGGCAGGACAGCCCAAGCCAAGGCACCGCGTCCCAGTCGGCTCGGCCACCTGACAAGTCACAGCGGGCGGCTTAAACAACAGAAGCTGCTTTCCTCACAGTTCTGGAGGCCGGAAGTCCAAGGTCAAGGTGCCAGCAGGGTGGTTCCCTGTGGGGCCTCCCTTCCTGGCTGGCAGACCAGATGGCGCCTCTCGCCGTGCTCACATGGTCTTGCCTCTGCATTTGCAGAGAGCGCTCTGGTGTCTCCTCTGCACCAGGACACCAATCCCACGGGAGTAGTTAGGCCCCACCCTGATGACCTCATTTAATCTTAATTACCTGTGTAAAGGCCCCACCTCCACCTATAGCCACACTGGGGGTCAGGGCTTCAGTCCCTAACAGATGCTGAGCGTTAGCCCTGAAACAGTGCCTACTGCATGATTCTAACTGCACGAAGCTCGAGAACTTCGAGACGGGGCCGGTCTAGCCTGACAGAGGCTAGAGAAGGGGCACCCTGTGGGGTGCGACCACTCTGACTTGGGTGGTGGGTATACAAGATAAAATCCACAGAACTAACCCCTGAGACATAAACCACGAATGTTTCACAAGGGGAAATCGAAGAGGAAGCCGAGAACAGGAACGAGCACTTGTTCCTGGTGAACTTGTCACACGGCGAAGTCGACATTGTCAAGCACAGAAAAGGCCTGAATATTTAATAACTGGTCCTGAGGCAACCAGGCAACCACTGAACACAATTAAATTTGAACTTTAACCTCACACCACGTCCCCAAATAAATTCCCGATAGCTTAGTTTCAAATATAAAACTTGAAGCCTTAGTTCCAGAAAAAATAACACGGCATTCACATAATCTGGAGAAGAGGCTGTCCTAAGCAAATCAATACATCTTCAGAGAATGACAGATTTAAGTACATAGAAAAGTAAACATTCTGTTAAAAATCCTCAAACAAAATTGAAGGACAAAATTGAAATTGCAAAAAAAAAAAAAATGTATAGTCTGTGATAAACGGGTAACACACTGATTATCTAGAGTCTTACAAACATGTAAGAAACAGACCAGAGGCAAACGAACAGTGAGCACAAAAAACGCTGAACTTAACAAAGGGCAAGAACAAAGCTGAAACCGCACGGGTGGCATTCTCCTTCACATTCTCCACTAGGTGCTGAAAGGCCCCACAGTGGCGGCAGGAGCGAGGGGCACCAGGAGACGCGGCCCACCCTGCAGCCAGACCCCAGACGGCCTGTCTGGATGAATGAGCCACTGAGGTAGGCAAGAAGAGGGGCGGTTTCAACTGCAGGTCTGATGAGGACCTGATTGGTGTTGCCTCCTCCAAGAAGCCTTCCAGGCTGCAGATGCCAGAGGGCAAAGGCCATCTGTGGGAGATGGAGGCAGCACCAGGTCAGAGCGGGACCTGAACACTCCTGAGGCTGACTCGTAGCAGGGACGTCTCCAGGACATGCTGGCACCCACTAGGCAGAGGACAGGCCAGATGTAAATCACTCGGGATGGGGTGGGTGGGCACTGTTGGTGCAAAGTGCTGAATTCAAGGACCCCAGAAAGCAGATGGGTGCAGGCACCCTTCCAGCCCCGCCCATAGGAGCAGGGCCGAGGGGTGGGTGGGGCCTCTGAAGGGTGGGGCATGGAGCCCCGCCCCCCTCCCCCAGAGGACCCTGGCTGGCAGAGGGGGCAGAGCCCAGGCCATAATTTATGCTTCCCCGCCTATGCTTTATGGTTTCTTAACTGGGCTCCTGCTACTATTAATGTAGTTAACGCTGAGATTACATCTATTTTCTGGCGTCGGGAGGTGATTTAGAGAGGCCGCTTTTCCGGCGGAGGCGCCCGTGCTGCTAAATCAAGCGCCTTGCCAATTAAGTGCTGACTTGGGAAGTGGGCACAATCTTAACAGACGTCTGACCACAAATTAGACCGGGCTCCTGACTCTGGGGAGTGCGCAGGGCAGCCATGGAAACCTTGCTGACTTCGAGGAACGTCGGAGGAAAATAAAACCGCTCTGCCCCTGCCTGCTGGCTCTTGGTGCAGAGCCAGCCTCAACAGGGGCTGGGGTCCAGGCCCCCCTGGCTGTGTCAGATGTCAGATGTCCCCATGATGCCTGACCCATTCCCCAGGCTGCACCTGGGTGGCTGGACAGGCCCTTGGATAGCGCTTTAGCAACCTGGTCCTTGTTGGAGCCCAGAATGGGGATGGAGGGCCTCCCTGGAGGAGGGGCTCGCCCGAGTGCATCTCAGAGGACACACAGTGGCAGGCCTGGGGAAGGCGGGTACAGAAGGCAGGGAGGGAGGGGAGAGAGTAACCACCAGAGCCTTGATGAGACAGGCACTCCCAGGGCCAGTGCCCCCTTGGTGCCCCCACACCCCACGGGAGCCTCCCGGCCAGAGGACCCATTAACGACATGAGGCAGGGCAGCTGCCAGTGCCCACAGGGAGGGCCAGGACGAGGTGCTGGCCAGGCCACCAGCGGCTGGCTAGGAGCTTGAGAGGGCACTTGCTTGCAAGAGCCTTTGGCCGTGGTCCCCAGCAGCTGAGTGGCCCCAGACCCTGCAGCCAACACAGGGCGCCCATCTTTCCGTGCCCCCAGACCTGCCTCCCTGCCACCTACAGAGGCCCTGGCCCAGTCCTGAGACTGAGTGAAGTTCTGGGGCAGGATCAGGCTGGCGGACTGACATACGGGAAGAGTTGAACATGATACTGATGATCTGAATGGTACTTTTACAACCGCCTCTAAAACCAGGATAAAAGTAGTGTTTAAAATAGTGCTTAGCCGTGTCAGGGGCAGTATTTTCAGCTTTCTCTGCACCCCGTTTCCAGAGACATCCAGGAGCACCAGCGAGGACACACCAGGGCCCAGGTGCTGGCAAGGTACGGCCAGGAGGCGAGGGCTCAAGCCAAGGGCAATGTCCTGGGGTCCCACTCACGACCCCCGCCCAACCGTCCCGCTGCTCTCAGACCGGAAGGCAGAAGCGCTCCAGGCTGCCAGGCCCACGCCCCGCCCTGGGCTGCGCACTCCACGGTGGTGTCTGTCTTCCTGGGCCCGGCCCGGCGTGGCCCTGACGCTGGGGCTGGAGCAGCAAGGGGAAGGCAGGAGGGCGGCCTGGGCTACAGGGACAGCGGGCCGGAGCCGTTGTAGAGCAGCACAGAGCGACGCCGCACAGCCTACAACTGCCCGGGCCTGCACACAGCCCAGCAGGCCCTGGGGGCCCGGCGCGCCCGCATCTCCTGTCCCGCCTGCGCTGGGCAGCCCGAGCCTCCCTGCTCCTGGCTCCCCGCACCGGGAGGAAAAGCAAGGGCGACGGGGGCCGGACGGGGGCACACGCCTGTGGAGAGCGAGCAGGGGCATGCGAGACAGACGCCTGGAGGTGGCAACGGAAAACACAGGGCGACACGACTGAAGAAAGGGGACAAAGGCTCAAGAGCCTGAGACACGCGGATGCGACCGGGGCTGGGGCCTGGCCAGACAGCGAGGCCTCTCCCCACGGGGGCTTGTAGCAGAGCCCGGGACAGTGGAACGGAGTGTGCTGAGCCCCACCACCCCCAGCCTCAGCCCCGGCCCTGCCAGGCACCTGCTACCCGCCTGCGTGACCCTCAGGGACACAGAGAGCAAGGACATGCCCTGGGCCAGCAAGCGCGAGGCCAGCTCACTGTGGGTCCAGACCAGAGGAGCAGGTGACCAGCCCTAGTGATGGGCAGCTCTTGGCCTGACATGGAGCACACGGGAGCTCCAGTGTCTGCCACCTGCAGATGAAGCCCGGATGCTGCCTCTCACATGGTCTCCCCACAAATCTTCTGGCTATAATGCCTGTGACCCCAAACCAGACGTCCCCACAGCCGGGGGAAGCAGTGGAACATACACCATGTTGGGGCGCAACTGTCACAGGGGCCGCGTGACCATCAGGAGGAAGGGCCAGGGGCTCAGACAGACCAGAAGCGGCATGTCCGGCCCACACCACTGCTCCCACGAGGACCAAAGAGGGCTGGGAGGACAGCTCCGGTCTGCCCCCGCCTGGGAGCACAGGGGCCGTGCAGCGGGCACTAGGGTGGCCGGGCCGAGTGCTAGTCCTGACCTTCTGCAGGGCTGACTGCCACCCCCCGTCATCGCAAGGGGCCATCCTAGAGCTGCACACACAGGTGAGGACAAGGACCGAATGAGCGAGCAGACTGCAGTGCCCGGCTCCCAAGGGCCCGATGCCAGAGGGGCCGGGGTGCGTGCGGGGCTCCGACTTGCTGGCCCACACGGGGTGGCTGCTCGCCTCGAGCACAGAGGGCTCTGGGAAACCACGAGGGGGCGAGGAGGGCAGAGGGCCCGTCTTGCAGCATGCACCAGCTGGCCCCCGACACCCGGAGGGCTGCCTGCCAGCAGGGGGCTGCGCTACGAAGGTCTGGGTTCTGGACGAGGCTACAGGGGGAGACCGGCGTCCTGCACAGAGTCCTGGCCAGGCCGGTTCTCCGTCGCCTCCTGCTCCCCGCAGCCCTCCCCCAACCCTGCCTGGAAGTGCGGGCGGGTGCCCCGCCAGCTGCAGGAGCACAGGAGGGAGGACGCTCAGCCCTGCTGCCATGAGGCTGCTGACAGCAGAGAGGCCGGCCTGCCTCCGCAGACAGAGAAATAAATAAACCACCACGGCGTGCTTTGAACCGGCCTCCAAATTAAGAGTTGCATCCTTGCTGTCAGGCCCCCGCCAGCAGTTTCCACGGCACCTCCCGTGCAGAAAGGGACCTCAGCCCCTGCATCAGGATGATGAAGGCAGAGGGCCCCCGCGGCACCCCTTCCTTAATGAGCAGCCGAAGGGATCGGTAAGCAGAATCTCACAGGCAGTAATATTTTATATAATCGCCGAGTGGTTTAAATTGAAAACCCCCAACTGAATCAATATTTACTGCATTGAAACGAAATGAATAGTAATAAGTCACTAAGCTCCCTGTCCTGTTTCATAAAATAAAAATTATAAAAATGAGCACAGGCGCATGGAGGCCATCACATTAACTTTCACAGCACTCGGGGAGCCGTAACCGCCTGTTCTCATCAAACAGGACTCTCAAACGCCTGCCAGAGGAGACCCGCCTCGGCGGTACTTGGGGGTCACCCCCACGGCCCTTCCCAGACCCTGCCTGGTGCCCACTGCGTCCTCCCCGGCCTCTGGCCAAAGCCTCAGCATCAAGACCCCTGCTGCACAGGCCTGTCACCCTCGGGCCAAACTTTCACCCTCAGCTCTTCACCAGTTTCCTCAAATCCCACCCGAGCAAGGGGACTGGTGGTGACCCTTAATAGATGCTCCTGGCCAGCTCCCCTTGGGGAAAAAAGGCTGTGCTCTGGCCAGGCTGGGTGAGGGAGGTGGATGGGGTCCAGCAGACGTGCCTGGGCGTGAGCGCGAAGCAGCCACCGGCTCACGCATGCAGCAGGCCCACGGAGCCCTGGGAAGGCCAGGCCACCCCTCGGCTCCAGGTCCTCCGTGGAGACCGCAGCCTGCAGGGCTCCCGCCACAGCGCCACTGGCAGAGACCAGAGGCAAGTGCGGGCCCGGGGGGGCAGCTCCTTGATCCTGTGGCCAGGCAGGCAGCACACCAGCCTCAGGCACGACCCCTGAGAGGGCCGAGCCCCTGACCCACCAGCAGACTGCAGGTCAGGAAAGAAGGCCCCACACGAGCAGGTCAGGCCGGCGCGGCAAGGGCGGAGGGCGCCAAGCCCAACACGCTGCACTGCCCCTGCCGAGACCAGGGGACGGACTGCCCATCTGAAAACGGGCCGAGGGCCTGAGACACGGAATGGCCCTAAAGAAGCTGTGATAAGCGTTCAACATCACTGGTCACCAGGGAGATGCAAATTAAAACCACAACGAGCCACCACTGCACATGGGGAACGTGAAAAGCACAAAGATGTCACACCAAACGCTGTGACGGGGACAGGGGGGCACCGCGGCTGTGGGGCACCGAACATGGGCCCACAGGGCACGAGCAGGGCTGGCAGCCTCCGCACGCCAGTCCCCGAGGGGGCAATGACTCAAGAGTCCATGGACAAGAGGACTGACTAGCACCTCTGATGAGCACTGGAGCTGACCCGGGCCGTGGGGGGCGGGGCCACAGCGCTAGGAGCCTCGATCTCGAGCGTGGCTGTGTGTGTGGGGGGAGTGCCAGGCGGGCCCGGCAGCCCGCTCTGCAGGTTGGGGAGGCCCAGAGAGTGACGGTGCCTCATGGAAAGGGCAGGGTGGGGGCAAACCTGGGGTTCAAAATGAAGCACAGTGATACAGTCACAGCCTGCAGGATAAACTAAAAAGCTGAGTCCACACAAGTATAAATGAGAGAACACAAAGCAGCAGAGGACAGGGGACCAAAGTGCCTTCACGAGAAATGCACCATGAGCACAGAAAGGACGCGGGGCTGGAAAGCACTGAGGGTCTGGAACGAGCAGGCGAAGTCCGGACAGTGACAGGGACAGGAGTGCACACAGGCCAGATGCTCCGCAGACAGCCGGGCTCACAGCGCCCCGGGGCTCGCAGGGGCGCCGAGGGGCCGCCCGGGCCTCCGCAGCTTCCTGCCCACCAACCCGAGCCTCACCACGCACAAGCAGACAGCGCACAAAGCCTGGCCTCCACTCCTCAACACAGCAGCTCCCAGAAGAGGAGGCTGAAGCTGAAGGGGCCCCTGGGCGTAGGGGGCACAGGCAGTGCGTCCTCATCTGGGGGCCACAGGCACCTCCCGGCCAAGGTACGCCAGGGCTCCACGCTGCTCAGAAACAGCCCTGGGAATGGAAGGGGGTGTGGTGAAGACACAGGGCAGCTCACTGGGCTCCTCTCTGCGTGCAAAACACATGCCGGCAAAGAGACCTGAGAAAGGTGAATGCAAGAAACCACTGGAGAGAGGGAGTGAGTCTGGGAGCCCCAGGCCCAGGGTGCCCCCCCCAGCCTCCAGGGCCATGGCTTCCAGGCGGGAGGGGCCTGACACAAGGTGGGCCCCCAAAAGCACCCGGGGAGTGAGTGGACGCATGCCCTCCCACACCATCCCGGGGCAGAGAGGAGTCAGAAAAGCCACTTGTCTGGGGGCCCTCTGCCTGCTCTGCCAGGCACGTACTCGCCCGGGGCAGGGCCAGCTCCCGGAGCTCCAACCCAGGCTCCGACAGGCCCAGGAGGTAGCCCACAACAGGTGGGCAGCTCACCTCACCTGCCCACTGCCCTGTGAGGGAGCCACTGACACCGAGGTGAGGAAACGAGGCCAGGAAGGGCTGGCTTGGCCCCAGTCACCCAGGCGTGGGTGGTGCCTGCCCCGCCCCGGCTGCAGCCGGCCCCTGACCCGCAGGCGCCCTCCTCGGGCTTCCACAGTGCTGTCAGCACGAGAGAGAGCAGGATCCCCTGGGGGTCATGGGCATGCAGCCCAGGCGACCACAAGCAGGCACATGCACCCCTGCCCAGCGGGCCAGGGAGCAGGCACAGGGCCCCCAGAACAGCGGCTCCCCTACCCACTGTCACCCCGTGACAAACGCTCTCCCTTTCCCCGCACGCCCAGGTGGGCAGAAGCCCCCAGGCACCCAGGACAGACGGGCTGGGCGGCGATGGGCGCCCACGCGGATGCCCGGGCACAGCTCCCGCACTCGGAACGACGCGGTTCTGGAACGCAGCCCCCGCGGACTCCGCTGCCCCCCACTGGCCACCTCCGCGCCCCACCGCAGAGGAGGAGTGCGGCCTCGCTGGCCCCCGCCAACCGGCCGGCTCCGCCACCTGGGCGGGTCCCAGCCCTGCCAGCGCTGGTGGCTGAGAACTCTGGGCTGCCATCTGCAGGCGGGGCCCTCGCCGGGGTGGCCACAGAGCAGCCTCGGGACAGCAGGGAGGGGAGCGCCCGTGTGGCCGTGCTCAGGATGCCTGTGGCTCCGGACCGCTTCGCAGGCGGCAGCCCTGCGGCCTCAGAGCCGGGCGCCAACCCTGCAGCCTTCCCGCTTGCCCAGGGTCACGGAGCAGGAAGCCTGCCAAGGCCCCGGGCCCCCAGATGGCGGCCCCCAGTGCACACAGCTCCCCTCCACAGTGACCACGTGCATGCAGTCAGCTTCTGCAGGAGAATGGGGTTCAAGGCCACCGTGCCAAGGCTGGCCCTCCCAGCCACTGGGCCACCTACCTCACCTCCCACCTGTGTCCACCAGCGCCAATCCTGCCCACTGAGATGCCTAGGCCTCCTGGGCCCTCCTGCTGGCCCCTCGGAGTGTTCATCCCTCTAGGGTGGGTACACACCAAAAAGACAGCCCTCCATCCCCGGGCACAGGCCAGCTGGTGGTGAGAGAGCCCTGCTTTCTCCTTGGCCCACACTGGCCTGGGTCACTCCACCAGCCCAGCCCCGCCCTGTGCCAGGGAGGGCTGAGGAGTCTGTGGCTTCACGGAGCAGAGGCTGAGGCCATAGCCAAAGCCAGTCGGCCCCAGAGCCGCCCTGGGCCTGCTGACCACACACAGGCTGCCCTGGCCCTGTCAGAGCTGAAGGAGGCAGGCAGGCAGGCCCCAGACTGCTGCCACCCAGAGACGGGCCCTTTCTGTTGCATGGACCAGCCGGGCCCAAGCGTGCTCCCAACAGCAGGGCCGTGCCCAGCAGGTAGCCGCTCTGCTGAGGAGGCCACCCCGGCCAGGGCCCAGGTGACCTTGGGTGAAGGAAGCCCAGCTTGCGGGCAGCCATGCTTCTCAGGGCCTCCTGAGCTACTCAGCCTCAGCACCCCGTACCTATCCCGCCCTGCAGGCCAAGCCCCGAGGCCAGGCCCCACGAGGGCCCAGAGCTCTGTGCTCACGGTGTGACCAGCAACAGGCCAGACGGGCCCGGGTGAGATGGGGGTGGAGGGAAGCCCCACTGGGCTCAGCCCCGCACATGCCCTCCGCTGACGTCCGGACATGCTGGGGTGGGCTTGGCACAGCCACTGGGAAGGTGCCGAGGCTGCAGGACCCAGGCCTTCCGGTAGCCGGGGCAGCCTGGGGTACTGGACAGAGCCAGGGCGTGCATAGCCCACCCTGCAAGGCGGCTGGCCAGGCACCTCCTTCGCTAGGAAGCCTGAGGGGAGCGGTGGCTGCGCCGGGCTGGCAGCAGGGCCTCCCCCTGGCAGCCCGCCCGTCCACCTGGCCTGAGGTGGGACCCTGCACCTGCTCACATGGCACAAAGGTGCCCTCTCTGCCCCCACCTGCCCCTTGTGACCAGTCTGCCCTCCACCTGATGGGTCTGATGCTGGGCTGAAGGTGCAAGGCACCTGCCGCCTTGGGGGCGCACCTGGCCACCTACGGGAGCCCGCGACCCTCCGCGCCTGGCACCCATGTCACTCAGCAACCCTGTCAGGACCCAGCACATTCAGCACGGGCTCAGCAGGCCCCAAACCTGTGGGGGCCTTAGTGCTGAGGCCGGGACAAGAAGCCCATTGGTGCCACCCTAGTGAGTCACCCCCAGGCCCCTGCTGCACTCCTGGGGAGGTGGGGACTGGCCAGGGGTGCTGACTGCAGGAGGGGGGGCCGGAGCAAGAATCAATAAATCTGAACCTCATTCATGATGATCTGGGGCTCTTATTAAGTAAATTAATTTAAGTTAATTTAGCTCGATCCTGACTCCCGACCACAGTGATTTAGTGAGGGGAAATTGCATTAGGAAAGGCCATGCTCACCAGATAGGAGGACGGAAGAAAATTAGACCCACTTAGCTCTGTGAATTAATACGGAAATAGCAGGTGTAAATTTAACCTTACCAAGTGTGAAAATTATCTTCATAAATTTATAGAAATAGCCCCCAAGATGCTTATAAATCTATTTAAAACAAAAATATTACAAAAAGTGCAGTAAAATTAATTTAAAATGTACTTCCAGCTACTGCGCCCAGAAAAGTAGGTGGCACAGCCAAGTTTCCCATGGAGAAGGGCAGTGGGCACCGCTGGCCACCTGGGCAGTCTGAAGCCAGCACATCTGCCATGAGCCGCAGGCTGCACCTCCTCTCCCCATGGCCCAGAGTCACACCTGTGGGGGCCGGCAGGATGGCCATGCCCAGGACTACAGCCTCTCTCCCAAGGCTATGTGCCCTGGAGTGCCCACTGTACCCAGCTGGAAGCCCACACTGGACCAAGGGGCTCCCACACTGCTCCCCCAGCAGGCAGGCTCCCGGAAGGTGGACAGAGGAAAGGGGTCGCCATTGCCTGATTCCCACCCAATGACCAAGGCCGTCACCACCACACCGGGCCTTCTGAAGCCCCAGGGCTGAGCAGCTTGATGAGAGGAGCCCCCAGCATCCACCCCTAACACGGCCTCCCTGGCTTCTCTAGCCCTCCTGCTTCTGGGCCCAGGGCACCCAGAAAGGAAGGTGGAGGCGGGCCGCCCTGCGGGCTCTCAGCCAGCAGCAGCCTAGAGCGAGGCCGCAGGACCAGAGCGCGGTGGGCGTGAGGGCTGTAGCCTCCCTCCGCCTTCAGCTAGCAGACAGACAGCAAGATGGGCCCACAGGCTCCCCAACAGGGCTGCTCAGGGCCCAGCCTCTCTCACCACGAGGTTCTCCCTGACGGACTCCCAGGCGCAGCTCATGGTGTGGCCCCAACGGGCCACCAGCTCACAGCTGGCTGACATAGGGTGCGCGTGTGTCTCCATTTGCATGCGGCGCACAGGCTGGCCATATATCTAGGCAGAAACTGCTGAACAGAACAATTCGCCCACTCCCCAGCCAGCAAAACGTAGAGCAAGCACTTCTGCACAGCGAGCTTGGTCCCCTCAGGCACCACCCTGCGGCCCCGAAGTATGTCACCCGGTTCCTGGCCCACAGGGGCCTGGATGAGGACCTCCTACCTGGACAGTGAGAGCCGCCGCGTCCTCCAGGAGGGCAGTGACAGGGAGAAGGGACTGTCATTGAGAGGTGACCCCTGGGTCTTCTTGATGATGCGGTAGCGTGTCTTGATCACTTTGCTGGTAGGAGGGTCCGCAGGGTGTGCAGGCTGGACGCTGCAGAGAAAAGCCAGACACTGGCAGTCAGGGGTGGCAGGGACTCCCTGGCACCCTCATTCCAGCCCCACCCCACATGCACGTCCCAGAGAGCTGGACACAGGCCCGACTCCCCGGAGCTCCCATGGGTGGGTCCCAGGAGGCTTAGGGGTGCGAGCGCTCACCTCCCTCTCCAGTCACCCACATTGAGTACCCACACCGATTTAGGTAATCACTTCTGTTTCCACAACGTTTTGCAGGCGATATATGCCCCAGCTTTTCTTCTTGCTGAATGTTTCACGCAATTAACAGGGCTCGGTTTTGCCCGAGCTCCCTCACACGCGATAGCTGGCAATTTCTCCACAGCTTCAAGGGACACGTCTAACTACCCAACTCTCATAACATGTAGCGCTAACTGCCCAGAAATTAAAGCTGCCATAGCACGGGGACACAGACGTCCGGCCTCCCCCGCGGACCCAGTGCCCCTCAGTGCCAGGCAGCCTTCAGGCTCCTCCGTGGCCCTCTGACCTACAGGCGCAGGGCCAGGACTTTGCTTGGAAGGGGGCTGGTGGCAGGGCCCAGCAGCAGGTGGCTTCCACCCCGAGACACGCAAGTGGGGCAGCGCGGCCAGCACAGTCCCCGGGAGCATGGACGGAGACCAGGGGCACCTGTGCCTGGCCAGGCCCCCGGGAAGAGCACACGCAGCTTCACCGCCCAGGCATCAGCATGAGGGCCAGAGCAGGCTGGCCCTCGGCTACAGGACGGACGCTCCAGGAGGAGGAGCGGGACAGACGCTCAGTGACGCCAGACCCTCCGGGCCTCATGCTCTCACTGCTTGGTGCCAGCCCTGGGTGGGGCCGGCCACCAGCACTCTGTGACCTGTGCCTGCTGTCCTAGGCCCTAAGGAGACATCCTCCCCGAGACCAGACAGGAGCCTCCCTGTTACCAGCCCCCTGGGAACCGTCCCTGGTCCACAGTTACCATAACTGTCACTAAAACCCATTTCCAAACCCTGAACTCAACAGCCCTCCAGCCCACAGCTGGGCCCTCCCCGAATCAGCACCTCCGGGCTCCCCGCGCCCACTGGACCGCACAGTGCCCCGAGGTACCCTGCCTGCTGGCCAGGGAGCAGGAAAACCCAGCCCAACAGGAAACACTGCACCCTCACAGATGAGGCCACATGGCCTCAACAGAGCAGGAAGGCCCCTCCTGGGCCTGCTCCCCAGGGGGCGGGGTAGGCACACCCCAGACGCCCACCCCCCGCCATAACCCCCTCCCGCAGCCCGGGCCAGGCAGGGCTCCTGCCCGCCCTGCTGCCGCGGAGGCTCTGTGCAGATGACCGCGTTATTTAGATGGGACGCTGCTTTAATGCCCTTCGTTGCAGGCTCCCGGGGCTGTAATTCCCCCGCATGATGTACTCCCCGCGGCTCGTCTCACTCAAATCGAGCCCTTCGCGCCTTTATTGCCGCGGGGCCGGGTGCGCGTTATCAGCCCCGCACACACGGCCCTCTCCGCTCGTGTGCGGAGGTCACTTCTAATGACTAATCGATCTCATTAGCTTTCCTAATTAAAAACTTTACTACCGCGATGGAAGACAAACTGCAGAGAAACTGCTGGCATCGTGCTGGAAGGGCACGTGGGCCCGCCCGTCCGCAGGGCCTGGCTCCCCACACGGCGCCAGCCCGGCCTCATCCCGCTCCATGCTTGTGGAGCCGTGGTGGGGGTGCCTGGAGAGCACCCCAGCCCCCGGAGCCCCGAGACCGGTGTAGCTGTTGGGGACCAGCCGTCAGCGGCAGAGCCTGGGCATCTGGCTCCGGCCCCCAGCACGCCCTGCCCTCTGTGCCCCAGGGCAGAAGCAGGAAGCTCACCAGCCCCTCGGGGTCTGGGCAACATGGGGTGGAGAGAAGGGGGTGACATCTGGCAGGGGCAGAGAAGCGGGGGCTGCACACTGCCCTGGCTCCGCTCCGCCAGTCCAACCCGGCCCCCGCCGCAGATGGAGGCCACGCTCTCAGCCTCACTGTGCAGCAGGAGTTGACAGGGAGTTCAGATTTTTATGGACCTTCAAAGGGAATAACTAGGAAAAAATGAGTTACTAATTTCACAATTGTTTAGTACGAAGATGAAGCCAGAACTGCTCGTGTGTGGAAGAATGGCCTGCGGCCGCCGAGGGCAGGGAAGAACGCTCCCAGAAGCGCCCCGCGGGCTGAGCCAGGGCCAAGTGCATGGCCCAGCGGCTGTCCAGCCGTCCATCCACCCTGCATGCGATGGGAGCAGGACAGGCTCCGCTCTGTCCGGGGGCGGAGGAGCGGGACGGACACCAGAAGGTACAGCGCCCCGGCAAGTCCTGACCAGGCCTCGGGCTTCCTGCCTCTGGGCCTCACCTGGCAACGGGCCATGGGTGGGGACACCAGGGCCTCCAGAACCAGCAGCCCAAGCAACAGGCTAAACCGGACTGTCCACAGCTGGGCTCCGCTGGGCTCAGACGCCGCTCCTCCCAGCCTGGAGGGCCAGGCGGGCACTGCTGTGAAGGGACATCCGGGGGGCACAGCCCCCTCGGCCCTTCCTCTCAGCTGGGGCTGGGGACAGCTGAGCACAGCCCGGTGACCAGTGCCGAAGCACAGCCCAGGCACTCGGCCTCTCGGGGGCACTGCAGTGTGGCCAGGCTGAGGGCAGCGAACCGAGACGGCGGCGGGGCCGTCTGCTGGTCCCGGCTGTCCCAGCCCATCTGTACGCGCAGCTTCCTGGGCCCGCCGCCCCATCTGCCCTTCAGCAGCAGCCGCTGACACGTCCTTGCGGCCTCCGCCCTGCCTGCTGCTTCCCCGTCCAAGGCCAGCCCCACGAGGCCGCATCGCGGCTCAGCTTTTTCAGAAGCCACACTGATTTCTGCCCCATCCACGACTCCCCCTCTGCAGTCGCCTCGTCAGCTCTCAGTGGCCCCATGCACACGGGAAGGCACAGGGTGCAGGGGCGCCACCAACTAAAGGCGGCTCCCGCACACCCACATGCTCTTCCTGCTTCCGTGGCCTGTGAGGTCTCTCTTCCAATGTCACTGCAGTTTTTCATGACATGCCAACTCCAGACCAGCCCGGGATCTAGCCCTGGTAGCCGCAACCCTGGAAGAGGACCCTCTGGCGTAAGGGGACAGAGCAGGGAGGGGCTGAGCCACACACAAGGCCTGGCCTTCCCCAGCACAGATGTGGAAGGGACCTCCTGATGGGCTTGGTGGCCCCTGGGCACTCAGGACAAAGAGGACCTGGAGAGAGGGCAGAAACCCAAGCGCTGACGGATGCGGGTGTGCCTGGGGGCCCTCCCCTCCCAGCTCCCTGCAAAGCCTCCCTCTTGGTCACTGTCCCTGACCACCGCACAGCCCTGGGAGGCAGGCCCCTACAGACGGTTCTCCATGACAGCGGGCCTCACCAATGAATTGCCTGACGAGCCGTGACGACGACGAAAGGCATTCAGCGTGCAGTGCGGTGCCCGGGGTGGGGGGGCGCATGGGACATGCCCCCAGCAGTGACAGTGCCGGCTTGGAAGGAACAGGAGAGATCTGAGTGGGGTCCAGGTAGCATGGCCGGCAGGCCGCAGCACCCAGGGCAGCAAGAAGCAGGTAAGAGCTCTAAGAAGGGGGTGCCCTGGCCCCCCTGGTGGCAGTAAGGAGGAGGGCTGGGGGCTGCTGGAAGCCAGGGAGGGGCCTGCCTGCCCTACATGGACCACTTGGCTTGGGGTGGGCAGCAGGGTACGTCCAGGAGGCTGAGGAACCACTTGGCCATCTCTCCCCTCGGGGCTGGGCTCTCCCTCTCCTGCCCTGTCCCCCAGCCCACCATATGGGAATGTTCCAACAAAGGTCCCTGGCTCAGAGGGGCAGCTGCCTAACCCCAGGAGGCCACCAGGTTCTCCTCACTTCCAGGGCACTTGGCCTGCTTCCCGGCCACCAGGGTTGGGGGCACAGGACAGCCCCACTCACGGGAAAGCACTGTGGGAGCACGGGGTAGACTGGGCTCTGGTCAGAACAGGGCAAGCAGGAGTCTGCACTCAGCCCAGGGGAGCCAGCCCCACGGGACTGCTGCCCCTCCAGCCCAGTGGGCAGCCAACCTTCCAGAAGGAACAGACCGCAGCCCACAGCCCTGACGTGGCTCTCCGCCCAGGTCTGCAGTCAATTCCTCAGCGGGATGCTTGCTAAGGAGGCCACTCCCAGAGGGTGCTCCCCAGAAGACACTTGGGGTGGGGGATGTCCCGGTCCTGCGGGTCTGAGCCTAAGGGAGGGCATCCTGGTAGTGGGGATCTGAGGAGGCGGTGGCGCGCAAGTGACACAGCCCCATGCTGGCCCCACCCGTGCCTGCTCCACGCTCCCTGCCCCCGAGGCGAGCTGTACGAGTGCCCCAATGGCCAGGGAGACGGGATCACAGGTGGGGCGAGCACCCCAGAGCACGCCACGCTGACGGCACGGGGCCGGCATCGGAGCTGGGCAGAGCTCCAGGTCCGGCCCGGCTGTGCCCCAAGCCCCGGTGTTCCGTCTGCCATCATGTCTGGCCGTGAGGGTTTCCTCTCGGTCTCTCGAGTGGCCTCGGCCTTAGAATCACGTCACCTGTCCTGTGTGTGGCACACCAGCTCCCGGCGGACAGTGGCCCTTTCACCTTCCCGCTCTTGGTGATGAACGCAGCGCGAGGCCAGGGCCGCGACCCCTCCGCTTCCCCAGTGCGGCACACGGGCATCGGGCGCACCCTGCTCAGGCTGGGCCGGGCCGCTGCTGGTCCAAGAAGCCTCTGCTTAGGGGCCTCTCAGGAAAGATAGAGAGGGCTCGACTACCACGTGACCCCAGAGGGGGCCACACCACTGCCCTGCAAAGACTGCCCCCTGCCCTTGCACTGAGGGATCCTAGTAATGCTCTCCCGGAGCCTCACACAGGAGCACTGCTCACCTAGGGCCAGGCCTAGGCCCACTGTGCTTAGTGCCCCAGGGCCCAGCCAGCCCCCGCCCAGGCCCCACTGGTGCATGGAGCATGCCAGCAACAGCGCTTGGCCTTCCTGCCCCTACCAACCCTACCAACACGGCCACAATGCCACACAGCAAAGCCCCTCCTGAGGGGGCCGTCCTTTTCTCCAAATGAGCTGCCACAGCAGCGGCAGCGGCAGCGGGCAAAGGGGGCGACAGAGGCCCCACCCCCGAGCTCGCTGGCGGGAGCTGCCAGGGCCCCGCTCTAACAAGCTTCAGACGCGGGCTGACTGCAACCACAAGGTATGAATCTTTATGAGGCTAATAAATCACTCCACTTTTCCTGCGCTGACGGTTCCCAGCACTTCAGACGCTGGAAAAGCCCTGCTCGGGTCCCAGGACTGGGGCCCTCCTCTGGCGGTGGGGACTGAGCAGGGGCAGCAGGGGCCCCGCCCAGGTGACCTGAGGCCCCGCCCAGCTCTGTGGGCGGAGAGCGGCACCGGGGACCAGTGCTCCCACGGGACCATCGGGACCATCGGGACTGGCCAGTGCCCTGCCAGAGTCAGCAAGAGGCTGGTGCAGGGAGAATGGCCCTGGGGACGATGAGGGCAGTGCCCCTGGGCCTCAGGCCTGCACACCACAGGACAGGCCGGCTCCATTGGTTGGTTTTCCCGCCCCAGGCCCAAGGCCCCAAGACACCCTAGACCCGCCTTCCAGGGCTGGTTGGATCCAGAGATCAGCCTCTGACAAACATTTACCGATTATCAAATCACAGTGGCAGCCAAACAGAGCCATGTGTCACCCACGCAGCTGACGGCAGTGCAGCCTGAGGAGCATGGGCAGCTCAGTGATGACGAACAGCCGCTGTCAGCCGCCTGTCCCACAGCGGGCCGTGTTCTCTGTTGTCCCACACTACCTGGTACTTAATGGCAACACTGTCAGCCCGAGACACAGCGCCAACGCCGTGGACTGTCAGGGTCCTATTAGAGGGAAGATTGAGACCCTGCTCTTCTTAAACTCACTCAAGCAACACCAGCCGCTAGTTCCTATAATTATTGTGCACGAGCCATCGATCGCACGCTGGCACCTGACCCGTCTGTATGGAATGGGAGTAGTTTGCTCTGTGACAGTTGCTATAGATTACGGGGGGCGGGTCTTCCCTCCTCATTTAGCCATCGCTCTATGGGACGGAAGAGGAGAAAGTGAGCACCTCCCGCCACACACCCCACCCCACTGTGGGGCCCAGCACAAGCCCAGGGCTCAGGAGGCACAGCCCTAAGGCGGAGGTGACAGGACGGCAGACACCTAGGGGATCCAGGCAGAGCACACCAGAGCAAGAGGCGGCCGCACGCCAGGCCATGCACTCCAAAGGGCGGGGTCAGTGCCATGCAGACCACTCACCTTCCTAGGATCCTCCTTCACGGAGAGGGGACAAGAGCATGCTCATAAGTGGGGCCTGGGCGGGGGCTGGCTGGGCCCTGGGGACTGGAGCGTGCTCATAAGCAGTGACCACCTCGACACAGGTTTGTCCAGACGTAGCTGGTGCTCACCCTCCCCCAGCAGACCCAGGCAGCTTGGGGCCATGCCCTGCTGGCCCGGGGACCCTCAGCCTTGTCTGAACTCAGCTAGAAGCCGCTGAGACAGGGTGTCCTGGGACTGGGTGTCCCTTCGCCTGTTTCACTCAGGCCCAGGATGGCCAGCGCCCATCAGCACGGGAATCAGCCATGGCGGGTCCTGCGGCTCAGTTCCAGCCTCCAAAGACAAAACTCATGACCCAGTCCCCACCCTGCTCCCCTCCTCCCCTGGCCTCCTATGCTTGGAACCCAGCCCTGACCTCAACTACCCTCAGGACCCCATCTGCAGCCAACTTCCGGCTCGCCTGTGGCCCCCTGCATCCAGCACCATGGAGATCCCAGAACCAAGGGCCACGCCCCGGGCCACCCGCGGGACACGCTGATAGCTCTGCAGCGGCCGTCTGCAGCCCTGCACCCTGGGGTGGGGTGATGGGCGACGGCAGGTGCTGAGCGACCAGCATGGCCGAGCCTGCCCAAACGGGGTGGGAGGCTACGGAAGGGCAGCTCACCTCTCACCCCAGACCTGGGTGCTGGGCGGGGGCCATGCTCCCTGCCCCTGCCCTGCGATCCCGGACAGCCTGTAGGATGAGGGCCAGCACTGCCTCACACTCAGAGAGGAAGCCGCTGCCCAGCCACCAGGTTTGCCCTCACGCTGTCCCCACAGTGCGCAGGGCCTCCTCCACAGAGCCCCGGGTGAGTGGACCAAGGGGCCCCACGAGGAGGGGCAGGCTGTCGGCCTCAGGTGCAAACAGCTGTCTTGGGAGGCGGGGAAGCGCCCGGCTCCTAGTGGCGGCGTGGCGTCCGTGGGCAGGCCCGGGGTGGGGGGCAGCACAGAGCACAGCCACACCACGCTCGCCAGTGCTAGCCACAGGCACTGCAGGTCAGAGCTGTGGCCATGGACCTCGGGGGAGGGGCTTTTCTGGAGGGAGGTCAGGCTGGAGGGAACACGCCTGCCCAGGCCTGTGTCCCTGAGATCTAGTGCTTACCGCAAGGCCTAGGCACCCCGGCCTTCCCTCGGGGTGGGGGGGCGGGTGGTTACCCTGAAGTGAACTCTTCAAGCCCTGGCCTCAGCAGAGCCCGCGTCTCTGCCGCCGTCCTCCCTGCGGCTAACAACAGCGTCCTCTTTAGACATGCTGCCACAGCACCTGGGGGCCCCACAGGGGCCTCTCTCTGACTGAAGTCCTGTTTCTGTCGGCTCCTTAAAAGCCAACTGCCCTGACTTCCACGGGGGCGCGTCGCGCGTCATTTCACAGCCATCCCTGCCAGCCCTTCACGCTCGCAGCACCGGAGGAGGCCGCAGAGGTTCTGGCGTGTGAGGCAGACCCTGGTGCAGGAAGCCCAGGCCCCGTGGGGCACGGGCCTGGCAGGGGGACAAGGGTGCTACCCACTCCGCTGGCCCAGGGGAGACCCAGGGCCGGGCCTCAGCTCCCCAGTGCCAGGCGGGACAGGGCATGGCAGGAAGCTCTGGGGGCACTGCTGGTGAGGACCAGAAACCAGCTGCACATGGTCAGCTGGTCACTCCAGCACTCCCACGTCCCCTCACTGGGCCCTGCACTGTGGGACAGAGCTAATGGTGCCCTGGCCTGGGCCAGGCGGGCACACTGGACCCTGCAGGAAACCTTCCCGCTGCACCATGCGTGGGGGGCCGGGAGCCCATGCCTCTGGAGGCACCCCTGAAACAGGCCGTCCCGCAGTGTACGAGACATGCCAGGCTGAACGGGCTCCCGGCGCCCCGTCCGGGAGGTGGCTGTGCCCAGCACAGGGACTGCTGCTGCAGACACACACCCTCAGGATGTCTGCTGCCTGTGGGGAGCCCCACCACCCACAGTCAGGCAGGCCCTGTGCTGCCAGCCCTGTGCACCCACGGCCCTTCCCTCCGCCTCCTCCGGCCAGCTGGGCTCCAGGACAGCGGCCGCCGGCACGCCTGGCACCGCGGGAAGTGTGGTCTGCACAGGTGACACCTGCCTTGGGAGCCCCAGGCGCTGGCTCCTGGCTGCACTGCCACACCTCTGATATGAGAGGGACGACAGCTGCCAGAGCCTAGCACGCGCCTGACGCGGGGCCCAGGCAGAGAGCAGAGCCCGCAGAACGACGGCCCTGAGGGGCTGCCTGGACATGGCACTCCCGGGCAGAGGGTCCCGGGTGAGCCAGAAGCCCCCCGTCTAGATGGGCTGAGGTGTGGGGCCAACATGCTTCCCAGGGCCCCACCACACCCACAAACCCTAACCAGCTGAAGGAGCAACGTGCCAGGGACGAGACCCCTGGCCCAGGGCCACGCTCCTTGGACACCCACAACATCCTGGCTACTCAGGCCACCCCAGAAGGGGCCCCAGACAAGGTGGCTGACATGGAGCAGGCCCTGGGCTGCTCCCTCACCCCCAGCACAGCTACAGCAGGTGTACGAGGGGACAGGCTGAGGGACAGAGTACCTAACCCAGAGAGCACTGGCTCTGGGTCCCTCAGGAGGTTCTCTGAGCACAGCACCTGCAGGCAAGCTGGGGCCCCTGTGCTGGTGACCTGATGTTCAGCCCTGGGGGCAAAAGAGAGAGGGGAGGGGTGGGGCTGTGCTCTCAGCAGGGAGGCCCAGTGTCACCAGGCCCTGCTCCTCCTCCAGCTGCCTTGCAGCATTAGACCCCATGGGGGACACAGGTCAATAAGCCTCCCTGTCCTAAGCACAAGGTCCCTGGACACTGGGAGCACCTTTCTCCCCCACAATCACGCACTGTGCAGAAAGGTGCTCCTGCACGCCCACCTGTGGATGAGAAAGTGGGCCCCGCGATGCAGAGGGCGCTGAGTGGGCTCCATCGTCCCCCCACCCCGCACCCCTGCCCCCTCACAGGCCCTGCTCTGCTGGACACCTACTGTCACATGGAGGCCCTACAGGCCACAGCCTCCTCCTCCTGAGTGTCCCACAAGCCCACCCAGCGCAGAGCCCCTCCTGGGGGCCCACAGGCCTTTAAGGCTGTACCTCGGCCCAGCCCCAGGCAGCTGGCCAGGGCATCCTCGCTCCTGGGGCACACACTGACTCTGCAGGCCTGTCTCCCCAAGGGGCACACAGCCTATCTGGGGCAGACGGCATCACCCAGCCAGAGCCCACCTGGGCGACCACCACTGCACACAAAACAACCAGGCATGCGAGCAAATCGGACTCGAGTGGAATGAAGGGGGATCCAGAAGACACGCCGTCAGACAGACTTTAAAACTGACTGACTCAATCAGGTGCTAAAAGCCTGCAAATTCTGGCAGAGACCTAGAAAGTGTGCAAAAGACCAATGGAAATTTTAGAATTAAAAAACGACTCAAGCCAACGCCTCACGGAATGGGTTTAGCAGATTATATGAAGCTGCACAGGTCATGAGCGAACTGGAACAGGGGTTAGAAGAAACTATCCCAATTTAAGCATGGAGGAAAAAAGTGATGGAAGATACAGAAAAGACAAAGGAAAGGTGGCGGGCTGAGCTCCCAGAAGCAGAAGCGGGAATGGAGCGGAAGCGACTGCGGCAGGCAGAATGGCTGAGGATTTTCCAAAAGTGATGAAAACCGTTAAGTCGCAGCTTCAAGAAACAGCACAAACACTAAGCAGAATAAATAAGGAGCGCACGAGGTGCACCGTGGCACAGCCGCTGAAAACCAAGCACAGAGAAGAAAGCCAGCGGCCACCCTGGGGAAGGACCGCTGGAGAAAGCGCCCGCAGCCCAAGCGCTCACACTCCTCAGGGAGTCCCACGAAGACGAAGGCTTTCCAGATGAACATCCGTTGCGGAAATGGTCCGCAGCAGACCTGCGATGCTAAGGAAATGTCAAGAGGTGTCCTTCAGGCAGGAGAGGAAGCAGTGAAAAGAAACGGAAGAATACACCCACGAGTAAATGGAAATAAACGCGGGCTGTGTAAAACGTTTTGTGAAGTCTAAAATGCACGGAGTTTAAAGCCACAACGTTCCCGCGTGTAAGAAGAAAGCGGGGTTGGATCTCCGTCCTCCAAGCTCCTTGTTCCAAACCTGGGACGTGATCAGACGAGAACCTCTGAGTATCAGCAAGGCAAGAACACACAGTCTAACCTCTGGAAGCCACTAAAAGGAGAATAAAAGAACATCCAGTAAGCTAAACGAGCAGAAATGGAATAAAAAATATGTATCCGAACAAAGAAAAAAAGGAGAGGAAAAAACACAAACAGGCGTAACAAAGAAAAGCACACGGTAAGACAGGAAACCTACACCTGAACACGTCAGCAACCGCACTGTGGGAAAGACTGACCCTCTCAGGCCGTTCCAGACTGCGCTCGAAAACAACTGTTCGCTGTGTGCAGAACACATGACACAGAAAGGCTGAGCAGACGTGGGTGCTGTGGCATGCACTGGCTTGCGTGTGTCCACACACACTCACGCATCCTGCAACATCAAGTCGAAGACTGATGTGGCTACACCGGAACCAGAGAAGGGAGACTGAGGCAGGAAGCTTTACTGGAGACGAAAAAGGGCATTTCAGACATCCAAAGATTCGATCCACCAGGAAATATAACAGTTCTACGTTGGTTGCACTTAGCAAAGTGATCTCAAAATATTTAATACAAAAATGACAGGCAAAGAAATTAACAAATTAATGAGCACAGTGGAAGATTCTAGCACATCCCTGCAGGTGACTGTGGAAGAAAGAGACCCCCTCCCTGCCCCCCAATCGGTAAGTACAGAGATCTGAATACCACCTTCCGAGCCCCGCACCCACCACGGGGACCCCACCCTGCCCAGTGCACGCGGCTTTGCCGAGCGGACCGCGCACCGGCTGTCACACAGCCCCAGGGGCCTCACAGGACGGAAGCGATGCTGCTGCGTGCGCAGTGCAGCTGCGCTGGACAGTGGGCAGCGCCTGCCGGTCTGGACACGAGGCAGAAGCCTTATAAACCACCCACGTACGGTCAAAGGGAAACTCACGAACCAAACAGTTTTGAAGGAAAACAAAAATAACTGACTTGTAGAATACAGCTCTGCTTAGTGGGAAATTCATAACCTGAAAATGGCATGTTTAAAAAAAAAAGACTGAAGGCCAACTGTCCACCCACCTGGTCCTGGCACTCCGTCCAGGCTCACACCCACTGGTCTGTGTGGGCAGCTCAGCCCCAAAGTGGCGGCCCCGCCAGCCTCCACTCCCCAGGGGCCCGTCTCCACCCTTGCTGCCCTTTGGGGCACTGTCCCAGGGCCTAGAGTCAAGGACACGCGGCCGCCAGCCCCTGGGCCCAGGGCAGCAAGAGGAGCAGTCTGGCTCTGCCCCATCTCCATCCACTGCCCCGCCCTTCACCAGCCCAAGGGACAACACAGTGTGGGGGTGGCAGCCCGAGCCTGACACGGACAATGACCCCCCGCCAGCACCTCCCCTTCACAGGCAAGGAGTGAGGAGGGCCAGCTGAAGGGGGGCGGCTGAAGGGGGCCCGGAAGGAGCAGCACTTCCAGGTTCCCATGCGAGCCTCCCTCTGGGCAGAGGGACAGGGAAGGGCAGCTCAGGTCGGCTCAGGGCCACTGGTCCACAGTGTCAGGGCCCGAGTTCACAGCTCCCAGGCAGCGGCCCGCCATCCCGGCCTGTCCGCACCCTTGGCGATGACGCTTGCCCTGCCCAGCAGCCCCGGAGCTCAGCAGGGCGCACAGGACCACACGCAACGCATGCTGCTGCCCGGCAGTGCTGGGACCGGGGCGGCCATCCCCTGACAGACTTAGCGCGGCCCCTCGTCCTTCCTTGGCGGATGGTGCTGACTGCACTCTAGTCTCCCAGCCGCCGGGCAGGACGGGCAACTGGGAGGGGCAGGGCAAGCAGGAAGGAGCGAGGAGACAACCCACAGGTCTAAAGAGCTGATGTAGCCGGGAGCAGCAGCGGGGCCAGCCTGGCAAGGGCCCTCCCGCCTGGTGCGCTCCGTCAGTGTCCCCACGTCCCTCCGTCCCAGGCAACTGCAGGTGAAGGACACCGGCCCTGCCGCTCTCCGTGCTCACTGTGCACTCCACTCGGAAGGCCCCCAACCCCATCCCCAGTTCCTCCACCCTCCAGCCTCAGGAAGCCCTGCTCAGCCTGGCACCCCGCCTCCCAGCCAGCTGGCCAGTCTCTCTTTTCTCTGACCACCAAAAGTTGCATCTGTGCTGGCGTCATCCGTTTGTCCCCTAGGCTGTTGGGGGCCTCACCAGGCTGGCCCAGTGGCCACACACCCAGCACAGCACCTGAGGCCGCTGACATTCAGTGCTCATCAGCTTGCCAGGGGCAGGGACGGCACAGAGAGAGGAGCGCGAGTAGCAGGAAGACAAGGTGCCCTGCGGTCAGGAGACGCCAAGGAGAACTGCACTTCCTTCCCTGCAGGATCTCGCCTCGGCGTGCCAGTGGACGCGCCCAAACCAGACCCCGTCCGTCCGTGTGGGGACTGCGCCTGCAGAGGGGCTGGTGCCCACAGGCAAGGGGAGCAGGAGGGCGGGGTGGGGGCGGCCCCAGCAGGCAGGAGCAGGGCCCCAGGGCTGACAACCACACTGAGAAGGTGCCAAATTCCAGGGACCAGGAAGGCCACGCCCCACCTCCAGCAGCTGGGGGGCCCCACTGAGGCTGGGCCCCCTTTCCCCGAGGCAGGGAGGGGCCGGGCCCAGGGTGGCTGCTGGGACAGACCACCTGAGACCCAGGCTACCGGAAAAGCACTGGGGGCGGAGGAGATGGGCAGCAGCTGGTGGGCCGCAACAGTCCACAGGTTGAGGACCCTCAGGCCGGACAGGGGTGTGGGGGCAACAAAACACGGGCTGTGTCAGCCTGGGCACGCCATCTCCACCAATCAGACACAAGGAGCAGCGGAGCAGCCCACGCCGGCCCCAACCGGGGACCCCGGCCCACCAGGGTGCTCCCCGGTCTCCCTGGGTGCGCGCTCCAGCCATCCAGAGGCCACCGCCCCTCCCCCACCCAGGCTGCAGCTTCTCGCTGTGGTTTGGGCGTCCCCAGCTCCACGGAAGTCGCAGCTTCCGGAGAGGCCCCAGCCTGGCCGGGTAAACACGCCCCCCCCCCCCGGGCCAGCTCTCGGGATTAATTGGCCCGGCACAGCAAACCATAGCAAACGTTAACGTGGAGCCTGAGGTGCGCCTGGAGCGCGCCTGGCGATGCGTGAGGCCCGGGCCTGCACCGCCTTCGGCACCTAACTCAGCACTTCCTCCTCCCTGTGAAGGGAGGCAGGACTCCCTCCCAGCCGCTCTCACGCCCGATTGCATTTGCCGTGGTCAAGCGGAACCTCGGCGAAGTGTTGGCAGCCAGAGAGCAGCAGGCGCGCCCGCTGCAGCCTGGGCGCCGGCCACGCTCCTCACCCTGCGCCCTGGCCCCGGGGACAGCCACAGAAACGGGTGCGGCAAGGCCGGGCCCAGGCGGAGCGCCGGGCCCAGGGCTGCTGCTCAGCACCCGTGGGACAGAACAGGGCTCCGTGGCAGAGGCGGCACACCTCCTCTGTCCTGCGGGCCCTCTGCAGCTGTGCAGAACCGCGACATGTCCCTGCCCACCGCACGGACTGGGAGAGCTGGCGCTGGGCTCACTGCAGGCCTCCCACTGCCCACAAGGCTGGGACAGATGGCCGTGGCTAACGGGAGGAGAGCTGGAGCTCGGACGCACTTCATGACAGGCAGCCATTCAGCTCAGGGTCCACCCAGCAGCCTGGCTGGACCCCAAAGCACCCACGACAGCACTGGTGCTGAGAAAGTGCCTCCTTCCTGGGGGCGCCCAGGAAAAGGCTCCCTCAGCCCACTGACCCTCCCGCAGCCCTGAGGCCGGCACAGGTCCCGCACAGGGCTGTCGGCGCCAAGCAGTGGGATCCTGAGCTGCCTCTGGAAGCCACAGTGCAGTGCTGCTGCCAGACCTGCTCCTGCCCCGCCCACTCGGCACACCTGGTGCGAGGAGCGGGGCCCTGTCAGAGAAGGTAGGCACTGGCCCTTCTGGTCAACCGCAGTCCTGAGGAACCGCCCCCGCCCAGCTGGCCGCTCTTCTGTGCAGCCTGGGCCTTCCCAGGCAGGGCCCCTGGCTCAGGACCAGCAGGGGAAGGACGAGGGCAGGCTATGGCCACATGTCTTCTGTGGTCAGGTGAGGAGGGCCCCTCCCGCCCCAGTGACTTCTGGGAGATGACGACAGCACCCCCACCCACCTGCCCACTCACCTGCAGCTTCTCCGTGGCACCTGACAGCAAACCCTTCCCAGTGGCTGTAGGAATGCCGTGACCTGCTGTCACCATGAAGCCCCACAGCCTGCGGCCCAGCGAGTCAGGTGAGCTGCCAGCGCCCACGCCTCAGGCAGGAGTGCCAGCCCTGGGTGCGTGTGGGCCGGGCAGTACCCTCTGCATTCAGGGAGCCAAGCTCGGCGGCGCGCATCAAGCATGTCCCTTCAGGGTGGCCTGAGTCACGGCACAGAGGCCCCATGTGGCCGGAGGGGGACAGGTCCCGGAGCCGGCCCTGCACGGCGAGAGAGCTCGGTGCCGAGAGCAGCGCTCGCTGAGTACCACCTGGTACGACTCCACGGTGAACCAGAACCATGTGAGGCCCGTGGAAGGGCACGTGCCCTCCGCCGCTGCCGCCGCCTCCTCCAGTCTGCGGAGACCCATCACGCCAGGCCCGCAGGCAGCAAGCACGCCCCTGGGCCCTTTCTCAGGCGTCCTCTGGCAATCCCCGAGCCCCCAACGGACCCACCCCCCAGGAGAACAAGGAAGGGGCAGAGGAGAGGGGGGCACATGGTGACTCCAGGACCCCCGCCCCGACCCCCAGCCAAAGTCTGACTGAACCCAGAGAACAGGGCAGGCGGGGCTCAGAGGGGAGGGGAGGGGACCCACAGCGAAGGGGAAGCAAGGAGTCAGGCTGGAAGCTTCACAGCTCAGTCCCCGCGGGCCCGAGGCCCCACGCCTGCTGAACAATGCAGTTCTGAATTCAATTAAAGCGATTATCTGTTGTGCCAAATAAATTGTGTACGGCATATATCCTGCGGCACGTTACACCTCCGGGCTCATTATTCCCTAACTGTTTCCTCCTGTTTATGCGCTCTCAAATTAAATTGCTGATAATATGCGCCAAAATAAAAAATGAGCGCACCTTGTCCCAGGAAAATTGATTCTCCCTTTTCCTGAACCGCGACTGCCAGGTTTTATATACTCTGTTCTTGCTGATCATCAGTAATTCAATTTTCTTTTTATTGGCCCCCTTATCTGCTGAGCAACATAGTGGCAGAGCTGACCTCTTTCGCACGGGTAAATGTTTAAAATCTTTTCCCTGATTAATTTTGCCAGTTAAGAAAAAGAGGAGAAATGGCCCGGCTCTTAGCCATCACAATGAATAAAGCTTAATGTTGATTGTGATGGAATTTCTAATGCCAGGGAAATTGATTGAACGCGGCAATTACACTGCAATAGTAACTCAGGGGAGATGGGATCGCCTTCCCCTGGCCGTAGCCTTTTGGTTATTTAAAACAATCCAATTTGCAAGGATAATTATGTATTAGTGTTTTATCTGCCACTTGAAATGAACAGGGGAGTTTCGATACTGGCCCAGCATTAGCAGGTTATTGCTGCAAATTACTTGATATCTGCTTTCTTTCACATAAAGAGGAAATTAGGCAATCAATTACCAGAAAAAAGATGCACTGAGGGATAAGAGGGGCAAGTGCGCCCTCTGCTGACCACCGGGCCCAGCTGACTGACGTGGGGACCTGGGGCTGGGCTTCCACAGCCAGCGACAACCACCCACCCCACCCACCTGGGTCCCTCTGCTCCGGCACCCTGGGGTGGAGTCCACACAAGCCACAGCACACAGGACATGGCAGCTGACGCACAGCCTCACTTCCTCACGCCCCTGTGCCTGTGCCCTTCCCCCTCACGGCCCTCAGCCCTGCCAGGCACCTGCTCCTCTAGGAGCCTCCAACACGTCAACTGGGTCCCCGAATGCCAGACACAGCAGCCGTGAGAGCACAAGTCCCAAGTCCACTAACAAGGTCAAGCCACCTCCAGATTTCAAATGCGTCACCTAGGAAGCCACCACAGTTCCCCCGGCTGCTCGAGAGAAGGGAAAGGGGACACCTCAGGCCCAGATGAATCTCTGCTCTCCAGGACAGCATCACAATGACCGCCCCCCCTTCCCCACTACCCACAGCCCCAAACCCCAGCACAGATCCCCAGCAACGCCAGCCTGGCAGCAGCTCCCCAATGTGCTGCCATCACCTTACAGTGGAGGGGGGATCCTCTTCAAGAGAGCCACGCCCCATGACTCCCCAGCCCCACTGATCACTAGCACACAAAGCCGACATCTCAGGCAGCGGCCAGTAGCAGGAGGGAGGAAGAGGTGCTGCCCCAGGCCTCCGAGGACAGAGAACACACAGGGGGGCTGGGGGAGCCCTGGGCCTCCCCTAAAACACGAACTTGCTCACCCTCCTTCCCTGTCCTTCTACGACCAGAAGGGATGTTCTGGAAAGGCCATCGCACGCCTGCACGGCAGCGGCTCCCTGCCTTTGACAGTCCATCCGCTGCCCACCAGGCCGTGTGCTGGCAGGCCAGGGCCCTGAGGGCTGAGGCGGGCCTGGCTCGGGGCTCCTCAGAGCCCTCCTCCCCAGAAGCGCTGCCCGTCCTCCTACCTTCCTTGGGGAGGTGGGCCGGCCGGGGGCACGCAGCAAGGCCGGTGCCTGGGGGCCTGCATCAGGCCTTTGGGGGGCGTCTTCTTCAGACCAGGGCCGCTCTTCCCCCGGAGGCCTGCTCCTCCTCAGGCTGAAACTGGCTCTTTAGCAGTGGCGGCAGGTGGGGGGCCCTTCTTGTCCACGGGAAGACTGGGGAACAAAGAGCAGACAGCTCACAAACAGGCCCCACAATGCGGGCAGCCCCTTCCCCTCTCGCCCACCCAGATCCCTGTGCCAAGGAGTCTGCCCAGGAGGCAGGAGAGCCCAACAGGTTCCCGCCTTGCCCCAATTTCCCAGCCATGGGAGTGGGGCTCCCCTCCCCTCCCCCAAGCCCCAGCTACAGCGGGGAAGGTCCCAGGCCCTGAGCCAGGGCAGGCAGACAGCAGAGGAGAGTGGCCCAGCCTCTGACCCCTGCCGGTCAGTCTCTGTCTCCCCAGACCAGGTGAGCCCCCAACTAGAGCTGGGGGTGGGGCAAAGGAGACGGGTGATGCCCAGAAGGGGAGCTGCCACCAGCATCCCCAGCCCTCACCACAGGGGGCTGTTCTCACAGCTCCCAATTCACGTTCCTGAAACAGGAGGTCCCCAGCCAGAAGTGCAAGGGTGAAGGAAGCCCGTGGCACCCAAAACACCCGTCTTGGGAGAGCAGGGCCAGAAACCAAGGTCAGACAGTGGGAAAGCTTTGCGGGGCAACTCCCAGTAAGGATGGCACAGGCTGCCATGTTGGATGGCAGTGGCAAGTCCTCTGGCCACGATTAAGTCTCTGACCCCAGCCAAGTGTCACCTTTCAGCCACCTCACAACCCACCAGGGTAGAGGCCAGGAGAGGGGCATGCAGTCGCCAACACGAGGCAGCCCTCCCCACTGGAGGAGGGACGGCCCCTCCTGCAGACACCCCGCACCCTGGGTTTGCTCAGCCAGTGGTTGGCCTGGGCACAACGCCGCCCATCCACAAACCGTGGCCAAGAAGGAAAGATGCTCCAGCAGGAGGAAGGGCGGCTTTGCTAGCCACCTGCCTCCGCCCATCCCCGCCTGGCTGGGGCCCCAGGCGAGCCCCTGGCCATGCTGAGCCTCCCTTACCCGGCGGTAACCCCAGCCCCATCCCTGCTGGGGCGCTGACGCCACCACACACAAAGCTTCATGCTTGCCCAGGCCCGACCAGGCAGCAACCAGGCAGTGCCAGGTGATGCTCCATTTCCTCTCCCCACGCCCCTGCAGGGGGGCCCTCCCACGGGCTCCGCCTGCCCAGCAGGGGGCTGGCCAGGCCCGGCCTGGCCTGCCCACCCGCACAAGACTCTGGGGGCAGCCAGGCCTCACCCAGTACTCCCGCGCCGCCGGACGATCTCGTTGCGGCTTCTTGCTCTGTAAGCCAAGAGCGGGCTCTCACTGGAGAAGGGCTTCAAGCTGCTGGGTCCCACTGCCGGCTTGTCCCCTGGGGGGGACCTGGATGGGACTGGAGAGAGCTGGGAGGCACGGTCCTTGCTGCCGGCCTCTGACTGCCAACGGAAGGAGGATGACGAGGAGGCCGAGGGGCTAGAGGCCTTCCACTTGTACTTGCTGGAGGAGGCCCCAGATGTGGAGGACATGGCTGACTTCCTGGGCTTGGTGTCCTGGTCAGCCCTTGGCTGCGGCTTCTCTGCTCGTTCTGCTGTGCCAAAGGGGGCCGTGCACGCATTCCCTGCAGCCGCTCTGGGACTGAGCGCCCTCCGAGGCACCCGGGGGCTCTTCGCCGAGGCTGCCACCCACTTGTAGTTGTTTTTCCGGAACTTGTTAATCCGACAGGACACAAGCAGGGAGGTCTCCCGGGGCTGCCTAGGTCCGGAAGCTGGTCTAGCCGGGCCTGCCACGGAGCAGGAGGGAGCCGGCTGATCTGGGTGGCCGGCGTCCACTCGCCCGTCCACAAGGAGATGCGCAGCACAGCTGGCCACGGAGTGGGCGCCCGCTTTCCTCGACAGGGCCACCCCGCTGCGCTGCGGCAGGGTGGAGGGCGAGAAGTGCGCCTGGGCCGAAACCGCACTCTCACTGACGGTCCGCCGCGGCTCTGAGGGGCTGTCACCCACACTGCTCACAGACTTCACCACCCGGGGCTTGCCAGGCTCCTTCTGGCAGACCAGGACGGGGTCCTCTGTGCCACAGGTCCCCTTGGCTCTTCCTGGCCTCGAGGGCTGCCGCTGCCCACCAGGGGGCTCACCCTCACCTGCCTGAGGCCTGCGGTCGCCCCAGGGCGGGCCCTCACGGTCTTCCCAGGAGCCCCGTGGGACCCCTGCAGTGCTGGCCGAGCCTGGCTCTGACGGTGGTTTGATCTTGATGACCATGCTCTGATCTAGACTTAGCTGAACTTGCCTCTCCAAGCCATACTGCTGGGGGTCGGGGTCCCGGCTGCTCCCTGCCTCGAGGGTGGGCTGCGCAGCGCAGTCGCCAGGCGGGTCCAAGGATCCTGGGGGCCGATTCACGAGGGAGTATTTCTTGCGCCATGCAGGCCCGTGGTTCTGGGAGAAGCCCCTCCGGCATGGACGAGGGTAGCGAGCACTGAAGGCCCTGCTGCTGTTGTAGGCTGGGGGCTGCCACCGGGACTGGGCTGAGGGGCCCGGGGCAGGGCATTGCCATGGAGGTTTTTGTAGTCATCAATCAAACCTGAGGAGAGAGAATCATAGGCTTAATCAGAGGGTGAGAGTGAAATGGCAACGACGCCCCGGAGGGACATCAGCAGACAGCAGCACACAGATCCAAACTCACTCCTGAGCCTGGCACAGTCTCACGGCAGGAGGGGCAGCCCCTGGTGCCTGAGAACCAATGACAGCTGAGCCTCAACCCCAGCCTGCCTTTTCCATGAGCCTTTTTACCCTTCTACTTTAGCCCTACTTCTGGCTGCTTATCCTGACAATGCATCCCTATGCCATAATACTCCCTAGTTGTTGGGAATATTATTCCAAATCCACAATCCTCTGAGGAGAAGTGTCACTCAATGTGAAGAGGCCAGAAAAGCCTCATGGAGTAGGGCCTCTAGAAGGGAGCCAGACAGCTGCGGAGGCCCTCTGGCTTGCCCACGATGGACAGGGGGAAACACTGCCCCTTAAAAATCTCCCTGCCTGGCACAAAGAATGAGTGTAACACAAGTGACACCCCTGGGCACTCGACAGTTGGCAAGAATGTCATACCCTCCTCCCCACAGGAGAGGCGAAGCCTGATCACCCAGAGCCCCAGTGTAGTGGGCTATCACCACCAGCACAGGGCCTTTCCAAGAAGCCCAAGGCCTGGGCTCTCACCACCCAGGGCTCCGGAGCCTTACAACTCAACTAACAAACTAGTAACCAGCTGCCCACTCCTCCCCCAGTTACAACACTCCGGCAACACAGGTCCAGCCCCAGACCTGGAGAGAGCTACGTCCAGACCTGGTGACACCTCAGAGTAGGTATGATGGGAGCCTGAGAAGTGGCCCAACAGCAGGGCCAGAACACCTAGACTCTGTCCTATACACACTTGCCGAATTCTTAAGTCTTCTCTTTAAAGAGGAAACTTTTTGAAGTATAGAAAGCTTGACTAGATACAAAAAAATTTTAAGTTTATAAAGTGAGGCCTGGGGCTGGAATATCAAGGGGAGTGTGACTGCACAGAGGAAAACAGGGTCAAAACGGGGCGTGCACGGAAGAAACACGCTCCGCTCGCCGGTACGAGCTTTGCCGCGCCGCACCAGAGCCTTCCGCCCCACTGTCAGGGGCCGGGGGACGCCGAGGACGTGCCCGCCCGTGGGGGTGGGGACCGCCTTCCGCCGGTTACTAAGAGACTGCCCAGCCGCCCCGCACCGCAGCGTCGAGTGTCCCGCACTGTCCTTCGGACGAATCCCAGGCAGGGTGCTGACCCGGCCGGCCTGGAAGCCCCTCCGGCCCCCCACCCCCTGCCTGACCCTACCTCCACCCACCAGACCTGGCCGTCGAGACCGCGAGCGGAGAGCGACCCCCTTCGGGAGGCGGACGAGGGCCCGCCGTGTAGAGAGGGGAAAGAAGAAGGCGCGACCCCAGCCCGGCCCGACCCACCCTGCAGGAGGCGGATCTGCCGCCGTAGTAGCTCCTTTTCCTCCATCTCCAGAGTCCGCGACGCCCGGCCAGGCCCCCGCAACGTCATCGCTCCGCGACCGTTTCCCAGCGGGCGGGGCGCGGGAGGCTGAGAATGCGCATGCGGCAGGGCCCAGGTGCCTGCCGGGCCAAGAGGGCGCGCCGTCGCCCTGACAACGCTTGCGGGGCCACGCACGCGCAGAGCGGGGGACCGGGGAGACGTCACTACTGAGCGCCGGAAGTGGCCTCACTACACGCCGAGAGGAGACGGCCGTGGCTGCTTCCCGGTTGGAGAGTTTCCGACCCACCTCTCCGCCACTGGTCCCCGTTCCTGGAGGGACTGGGCGAAGGACCGAGACCTGGGTTCCACCCCGGCCGCAGTGCAGTTCCTCTCCCAGTCCCGCATGGAATGACCGACATTCAGCAAACAAACGATGCCTGAGGGTCAGACGTCCCAGGTGTTGGGAGTCCTTGGCGGTGGACCGTGTCTTCACTCACCGGGCAGTTTTCTCCCACTCCCACCCCCTGCGCTCTCCACCTTCTGCCAGCCCAGCTCTTTTCTTATACGGGGGTTCTCCGCACTGTGGCCTAAGCAGCCTTCTTCCTGAGCTGCAAGCCGTTCCCCCTGACCACCCCGCCCAGCTGTGCCCTGAGCCTTGCCACACCACGCTTCTCTCCAGCCGCATCACATAAGGTTACTTCGGGAGCACCAGCATCTCTGAAGTGGGTGGGAGGTGAATAAAGGGAAAGCAACGTGGCCATACCAAACACACTTGTATTGCATTTGCATGGGGACAAGCACAAAACGTCACACCCGCCCTGGGTTTATCTGCCCCCAACTCGATGCCTCCGCCTGCACCTCCCTTGAGGAATCCCCACTCCTGTCCTCTAGGAGGTCTGCCTGTAGGTGGGAATCAGGTGACCTGAGGTGGAAACAGGTGGTTGGCACGCTGGAAACACTTGCCCATGGATGCCCCTCTTCCTTTTATCCCACAGAGAGGGGAGCAGGAAGTGACTGTGAACGAAAACTGCCCTTGAGACCCCAGCAGGTCACCAGGCCTGCGGAACAGAGACACGGGCACAGACAGCGGTGCGGAGAGGGGGAGAGGGAGTGAAGGCGGGTAGTGCTGCCAAGGGCGTGGTCTCCGACTTCGCGGCACCTGGGGAAACGTGGAGTGTCACCAGGAGGCCCACTCTAGCTCATGGAAGGCTGCGACAGCCCCCACTGTGGACTCGCGGCTGGAACCCACAGCCCCGCCCTGGCGCCACCCACATCCTGTGGCACAGCGGGGGCAGGCACTGGCACCCCACGCTCCGCTAGCCTCCGCAACCAGGTCTCAGGTGGGAGCCCGCCTGGCCTCGTGTGAAGCGTAGATATGTTCCTTGTGCAGGCTGTCCCCACCCCATCTCAGCCATCTTGGTCTCTGCTGTCCTTTCCCAGCTGGCTGGGCCGCAACCGCCTCAGCCCTCTCCCTAAACCCACTCTCCCATTCCCTCCACCTCAATGCCCAGCGCTCCTGCAGTGCGCTCTCCGGCTTATCCTTGGAACCTTAATGACCGGCTCTGTCCCTCTCAGAGTCACTGCCTGCAGCTGCTGTGTTCCCAGGCTGCTTGGCCAGGCTCCAGCCCATTACACAGGTGGGTAGCAGGCCCCTCTTAGAGCCGGCGCAGTGCTGCTGACTCCTGCACAGCGGGAAGCCCCCTTCTAGGCTCCCAGTCCTTGGTCACAGCTCACCATTGGCGCCAGAGTGTCCACTCCAGCTGTGGACCCCCAGGACCTGCCCAGACCTTGCCCAGGGGGACCTCACCCACCTCCATCTAGCAGGGTATCTGTGAGGAGGGTGTCATGCCACCCAGAGTTTCTGACTGTCAAGATGTTCTTGTGTCCCCCGCCCCACACCAGAGGGGATGGGGATGCAGTGCAGGGCCCCACCCACCTTCCTTCTGCCTTTTCCCCCAGAAGGCACACTTCCTGTTTTCTCGGGCTGCCCTCTGTCCTATGTGAGTCAGGAGCCCTGGCGACACACCATTGTTCTCCTAGCCCAGTGTTTTGGTTGTTGCTAAATAACTGAAAATGTGAAGAAATTGTGCCAGCCATGACTCATCCATCCTACCCAGCCATGGGCTGTGACAGCTCCAGGTCACTGCCTCAAGGTAGGAGGGTGCAGTGTGCCGTACCATCTTCATCTGCCTGGCACCTGCCTGGCACCTCTGCCTCAGACCGAGTCCCCAGGGCCGCACCACCACCTCCCCCACATTCTTCCATATGGCAGCCAAGACCTTCTAGAAAAGTAAACCAGGGCTGGTCACATCCCTGCTGGAAACCCAGGGTGAGGTCACCCTGCTGATGAGGCCTCCACCTCCTGACGTTGGCCTGGAGCCTGCCTGCTGGAGAGAGAGATAAGAAGCGAGGGACTGCAGGCAGCACGGAGCTGTGCCTGGGGACAAGGAGAAGCCGGCTGAGCAGCAGCGACAGCCCACACGGCACATCTAGACATGCATGTGAACGCAAACATGCACAGTACAAGCATGCACACACGGCATGGACAAATACACCTCCCAGGATGCAAGCGTGAATACGTGTGCATGTAAACATACATGTGTGCAAACAACATGCACATATAAACACACATGTGGACACGTGAACTCAAACTCAGCAAGGATGCCTGTCACTCCAGCCGACAGTCCCAGGGGCTGGACCAAGGCTGGGAGCCCCTTGCCGAGCTGGTGGGCACCCACTACCTCAGAGCCCCACAGCCAGCACCCCTCTCAGGTCTGTCCCATAGGGCTCCAGCATGAAGAGCAAACCAGCTTCAGAGACCCCAGGGAGACGCTGGAGGAGGCCAACCCCCTGTGACTTGGTCTGTGGATGGCCTGTGCCTGCCCGTGTCTGGCCCGGGGTACCCAGCAGCTGGGGATTTCTGCCTGCACAAGATGTTTCCTGCTCTAATTGTTCTTTCCAGTTCCTGCGGCTACAATGTGCCAGCACGCAGCACGGGAACTCACCTTCCCGGAGCTGGCCCCAGGGCACTGACAGCTGCTTTGCCTGGCAGAGGCCTCGTCTGGTTCATCTGACAACCCTTATGGGAAGAGCACCTGGCTGGCGCGGGGGTGAAAGAGTGACTGAGTGAGGCGGGCTTTCAGGGTGTCTCAGGCCAGCCAGCCCTGGTGCAAGCTTGAGTGTCATGGGTTAAGGGCTGGACAGTGGCACGTGGAGGAGGGTCCCCCACTGCCACGCACCAGACATTGTTGGCACGTGACCTAGGACAGTAAGAGCATCGAGGATCCTGTGACGGGCCTGGATATTGTCACTTGGCTCTAGGTTTTCTAAATAACTTTGAGATACCACTCACATTCCATCTAATTCACCCATTTAAAGTGTGAAACTCCATGGGCTTGAACATTTACGCATTACCACAACTGATGTTAGAACATTTCATCACCCCGAAAGAAATGGTGTTCCCATCATTTGTCACTCCCCCAGTCCCTGGCATCTGCCCCTCTACTTCCTGTCCCTATGGATTTGCCTGCTTTGGACATCTGCATGTGAATCTTGTCCTTCTGTCCAGAATGGTGGTTCCAGGGTTCGTGGGCACTGGCATCCGTTTCAGACCTTCATTCCTCTCTACTCGTCACCCGTGTGGATTGCCCCCCCCCCCCCCCCGCCATTAATCTGTGCATCGGTTGGTGGCCCACTGGGCTGTTTCCACATTTGGCTGTTAGAATACTGCTGCACGAACGTCCGTGTGCAGGCTCTGGGTGGACGTGTTTTCACTTCTCTCGAGCACACACACACACACACCTAGGGGCGGAATGGACGAGGCGCGCGGTAACGCTGCCGTCCACAGCGGCTGCCGCTTCACCGCGCCCGGGAGAGAGTCTCCCTGCGTCCCCATGTCCCCAGCTGGCGGCTCTCTCCCCTGGTCATCCAGGCGGGTGTGAAGCGGCCGGCTTTGGTTTGCACCTTTCCATGTCCCTGTTGGCCGTTGGTACATTTCCTTTGGAGAAGAGTCCGCTCAGCCCGCTGCGGCGGCGCGCGGGGCTTCAGACAGGAACAGCGGAGAAGGCGGGCGGTGGGCGGGCGGCGGGCGGGGGCGGAGGCGGGGGCGCTCCGGGGGCGTTTCCGGGAGTGCTGGGCGGTTGCGCGCTGCGTCCGTCGGTTTCACTTTTGGGTCTGGGCACCGGCAGGCCGTGTGCTCTCTCCGTTGCTCCCGGGCACAGCCAGCGCGACCCCGGCCCAGGGCGGCCTCGCCTCACTTCGTGGGCCTGGAGCCTGGGCGCCGCTGTCACGGTGAGCCGCGCCTCGCACGCCAGGGGCGCCCGTTGCCCCGTTCCCGCTGGGTGTGGGGGGTGCCGACTCTCTGGGTATTGACCAGGTCCCAGCACCCTCCCAGGACTCCCCATAATCCCAGACCCGCGTGGGGCAGCCCTGGGCCTCTGGGAAGGCGGTGCCCTCGGGCATAGGTTTGGGCTTGGCTGCGAGTGGGCGGGCGCCTTGGCTCTGTTTCAGTCCAGCGCTGAGCCTTGGAGGCCTTCTCCTGGACTAGCCTGGCCCGTCCTGTCTCCCACATCCGGGCAGGCCAGCGTTGGCATATGACCCTGAAGCCCCAGCCTTGGACAGGTGCTCCTGAAACCCAGGCACAGAGAGCCCTGGGAGCTGGGGACACACTGGCCGGGTCTCGCTGTGGGCTCCGTTGCCCAATGCCCGGGAGTGGCAGCTCCTGCTCCTTTCCCCGCCCTCTGGACGCTGCGGCCAGAGAGGCATCGGCCTGGGGGTCTCCCCAAGGCCCCTGCCTTGCCCTGCCCCGCCTCAGTGGCCGCCCTAAGCCTCTTCGGGCTGACAAAGTGGTAGAAGCCTCTGTGGGTGGCCTAGGGCTGCCTGCCCCCATCACTGACCTCAAGTAGCCGCTGAGTCATGACTTTGGGATATCAGGAGTCACGGGGTGTCTGTGCCAGGCCTTTCTTGGGCTTTGCGTGGGCACTCTGGTCCCAGTACAGATGGCGTGAATGACGTCCCAGCCAGGGCGCTCGTGGCCCCTTGGAGGAGGAATGGACTAGGGGGTGGTGGGGCGGACACTATTTCTTTCTATATTGGGTCACAGTTAGGGCAGGAGCTCTCTGCCAATCAGGGCACCTCAGGACTGGCCACGCAGGGTTGCTCTGGAGGGAAAGAGCTCCCCGTCACTGAAAGCATCCAAGTATGGACCATTCCCCCATCTCTATCCCTGAGGGCGCAGTTCCTGACCCCATGCGCCCTCCTCAGGAGCATGGCTTCGGCCTTCGAGGGCGTGGTCCGGAGTGTGGTCCGGGAGCTGGACCGCAGCAAAGAGCTCACCCCGGTGGACAGCCTGCGCACCTCCGCCAGCTACCAGCCCTACTGCCTTGTGGGCAGGAAGCGCTCCATTTCATGGTTCTGGAGACCCCGCTACACGTGTGTCAACCTGTCCATCAAGGACATCCTGGAGCCTGATGCTCCGGAACCAGGTACCTCACCTGGCACTGAGGCGGAGCCCCGGCCGGAAGGGGAGCAGATGCGGCCGGCCTGCCGCCTGCTCAGCGCCTCTGCGCGCTCTGCCTCCAGGGCAAGGCCTTTCAGAGCCCCTCCATCTGGCGGGGCAGGCACGGCCAGCGGCATGGGGCTTCAGCTCTGGTCTCGTTCCAGCTGTCGAACGTGTCGGCCCCTTCCACTTCCACGACACCGTGGACGGGCAGCTGCAGGGCAGCGTGGAGCTGGCGGCCAGGACAGGGGACGTTAGCAGGTGGGGCGATGGTGTCTGGCAGCTCTAGCGCCTCCATGAATGTGTGCACGCTGCGCGTGGCCCCCAACACCTGGGAGGCCCTGCACCAAGAGAGGTGAGCCCTGGGGGTGGGTGTCCTGCTGACCTTGAATAGCCACTGAGTCATGACTTTGGGGTATCAGGAGTCAGGGGGTGTCTGTGCCAGCACAACAGGAGGAAGCAGCGGTGAGCTGGGACCGGTGCAGGGAAGGGGCTGCAGAGGGCAGGGGCCTGCATCCTGAGGGGCAGGGCTGCCAGGCAGGGCCCAGAGGTCTGGGTCAGGCTGAGCCTCAGGCCGCCGAGAGACTGGGCTGCTGGGTGGAGTGAACACGGAGGCATCTCAGAGTGGTGACTTGAAAGGCCACCCCGTGCCTGGACCTCCACAGAGGTCCTGGTCGCCTCAGCCGTGTCACCCCCTTGGCGCACTACTTGGCAGCACAGAGGCCTAGGTCCAGTGGAGGAGAGCCGGTCCAGAGGCGGGAGAGGGGCGGCGTGTCCCTCCGTGAGACTCCGGCCCGCCTGTCACCTGTCGCAGGCGCCTGCGGCAGCCCGAGCACAAAGTCCTGCAGCAGCTGCGGAGACGTGGGGATGACGTGTTTGTGGTGACCGAGGTGCTGCAGACACAGGCGGAGATGGAGGTCACCCGGACCCACAAGCAGGAGGGCTCAGGCCAGTTTGCGCTGCCCGGACCCATATGCTTGCAGGTGTGTGGTGAGGGCCGTGCCAAGGGCCAGGTCAGAGGGCAGGAGGGCAGTGTCCTCCGGCAGAGCCCTGCACCAGCCCATGCCGGCCCTTGACCGGAGCCCGTCCCTGAGCCCAGATCTCCTTCTCAGGGCAAGGGCCAGGGCCACCTGAGCCGGAAGAAGACGGTCACCATCCCCTCGGGCAGTACCCTGGCCTTCCGGGCGGCCCAGCTGGTTATTGGCCCTGACTGGGGTGAGCAGGACTGGGGGAACTCTTGGGGCCCAGCCTCCATGACGAAGACGTAGGGAGGCCTGGGAAGAGCCTCTAGCTGGTTGGAAGTGCTGCAGGCATCTGGCTGCACAGCTGTGTCAGGAGGGCCAAGGGTCCTGTGTGTGGGACATGTGGGACATGTGGCACAGTGGGGGAACTGTGCAGGGGAGCCCCAGCCAAGTGACCTGTCTCCGTACCTCTGCTCCCACCTGGCTGCCAGACATCCTCTTCTTCCCAAACAAGAAGCAGAGGACCTTCGCGCAGCCCCAGGCAGGTGAGCAGATGCACAGCCAGGGCCCTGCCCAGCCAGGCAAGAAGACGCTCCGGGATGGCATTCTCCTCGGCGCAGTACAACTCTGGACGGCCGGGGCCTGCCCCGCTGCCTGTCCCAGCAGGTGAGAGCCTGGCCCCACCAAGTGCCCAGCTCACTGCAGGGCTCGGGAGCCAAGAGAGGTCGAGAAATGAGCAACATAAAGGGAAGGTGGGTCCCTGAGTTTCTGAGGAGCTTCAGACCCGGGACGGGGGCAGAGGTGGGGACTTGTCCACACGGACAGCACAGTGTAGTCCCGGACGCCCGAGGGCTGGGAATGCATATGCAGGAGGGTGACATGGCAACAGGCTGATGCCATTGTGGCCCAGCCTTGTCCCCTGCCCTGGGCCAGCAGTGTAGCGGCGGGGTGAGGGCTCAGGGAAGGCCTCAGCCATCTGGCTCGGGGACCCACACCCCGCACTGAGGAGCCCCGCCCCACCAGGCCACACGCAGGAGTCCTCCAGCTTCTCCGTGAGGAAGGATCTCTTTGACCGCCTCAAGTTCCAGTCAGGTGAGTACCTTCGTAACCATTCCTGGGAACCCCGATGGGTCCCCCTTCCTGCCCAGGGCTCTCCAAAGCTCTGTGGGCACCCAGACAATGCAGTCCTGTCCCCACAGACGGGCCCGCTGAGGGCTGGCTGGTGCCCACTGAAGACTTCCAGGGCCTGCAGATGGAGGTGAGGGACTGGGCCAGGGCACTGGAGGACGTGTCTGCGACACTGTGTGGGCAGCTGCTGGGGGGCCTGGGGCAGGTGCTGCGGGACGAGCCGGCCTTGCAGGCCCTGGAGGAGTCGGTGAGTGGGCCCCACGGGGGTGGGGGTTGGGGGGCCATGGGGTCTGCGCCAGTCAGCCAGGCTCACTGCCCGCCCGTGTCCCCAGCTGGAGCAGGGCCTATGCTCCGGGCGGACGGAGCCTCTGCACGGTCCGGCGGGTGCTGTCCTCGAGTGCCTGGTACTCCACTGCGGGACGCTGGTAGAGGAGCTGGCCAGGCCCGTCTTCTACCTGCTGGGAGCGCTGTCTGGTGAGGGGCCCTAGGGGAGGTGGGGGGGCTGGGATGGGGCTCCCCCAGCTGGCCTTCTGGAGCCACTGCTGCATGGTCTGTCCACAGCCCTGAGTGAGACCCAGCACGTGCTGCTGGCCGAGGCGCTGGAGACCGGGGCCCTGCTGGAGTCTGTCAAGCTGGTGAGAGGCCATGTGTGGTGGGGGAGGGGTTTGGCCTGTGGCGTGGCTTAACTGCATCTGGGAGGGGCCAGTGTGGGTGGGCACTGGATGCTTGGGGTCCCACTGACACCCTCCTGCCCTGTCCTGGCAGGTGGAGACCCTTCTGGAGCAGAGCACCCCATGGCGGGAGCGGGAGGCCATATCCCTGCCAGCTGAGCTCCTGGGGAGCAGCTGGGGCTCCGAGGCGCCCGGCTGGGTCCTGCTGGAGGAGTGCGGCCTAAAGCTGCAGGTGGGCGCCCCCCAGGTGTGCTGGGAGCCGGAAGCCCAGGGCCCCACGTGTGCACTCTACGCCTGCCTGGCCCTGCTGCTGAGGCTGAGCCAGCTGCACTAGCCTGCAGACCCACGCATGGGGGCGCTCATGCCACCGAGCTGCTTGCTGGGGCGGGGTGGGCGCCGGCACGGGCGAGGGAGGGGGCGAGCCCGGCCCTGCCAAGTGCCCAGCTCCCCGCAGAACTCGGGCCAGGGAACTTAGTAAATAAGACAGACAAAGCGAAGATGGATCACTGAATTTTCAAGGTGCCTTAGACCTGGGACAGGGGTGGGGATTTGTTCACATAGGACAGGAAGAGACCTGGGGGCCGAGAGCAGGCGTTTCTTAAGGGTGCTCAGGAGAGCCTGCCGTGTGCTTAGACTAGCCACTCTGGAGTAAGCTGCCACGTGGCCGGAGCCATGGCCCCTCCCCAGAATGCTGGCCTGTGGCACTGGGCAGAGCTGCAGGGTGTTCTGCCTGCCTCAAGGAGCCACGGTGGCTGCAGAGTCCAAAGCTGTGTGGGTGACCGGCACATAGACCCTGTACCCCAGGGCGGCTTGAGGCTTGAGGCCTGGAGAAGCAGTGGCCCATGAGTGGCTGGTCTTTCATCCACATTGCATCCAAATGCACCTTCTCAGAGAAGTGGCTCCGGAGAGGTTGCCCCACTGAGTGGCAGGAGGCAGCGTCCAGGGCCCCGCCACGTGGGGGAGGCGGCCGGGTTGGGGGTGCTGAGCAGCTAGCCGGGCAAGGTCTGCCTTTCGGCAGTGGGAGGGGGCCACCTGCCCCTCATCATGGTACTCCACGAGCATGCAGCTTTACAGCTCGCTGAGGAGAAGGGACAGTGGGTTCAGCGGTGGCTGGGACACCAACCCCCGCAGAAATCCAGGATCCAAGCCCAATGGTGAAATTAACACTAAAACAGAAGACAGTGCCCCCTAAACATCCCAGACCCAGTTACAGAAAGCCCCTCGAAATCGACTCCCACACAGTGAGAGCTTGAGAATTCTCAGGCCTATTTGTCCCTCCAGGGCCCACGGTCCTGTCTGGGAAGCCTGGTGAGGGTGACTGGACATGCAGAAGCCAGGCGAGTGGGACCGGAGCCGCCGAGGCCTCAACAGATGAGCGAGTACAGACTCACTGCCTCTGGGGCCGGGAGCGAGTACAGACTCACTGCCTCTGGGGCCGGGAGCGAGTACAGACTCACTGCCTCTGGGGCCGGGAGCGGGAAGGGCAGTCCGGGTCGGCCCCCCCCCCCATGTGCAGGGGCTGACTGTCGGCCCTCGGGTCCTCGGCCCCCCAAGGCCCTGAGGTCCCCAGCGACATACCCCACGTGGAGTATTTGGGCGTCAGACCAAAGCAGGAGGGCCGTACCAGGGAAGGAGGTGTGCTCGGCTCCCGACCTGGTCAGCACCGATGCTTGCTGGGGGCAGGGCCGGCCTCCGGTGACCCAGGCCACTGCTCCACCTGAGGCCTCATGTGGCCTGCAGCAGAGAAGACCTTGAGAAGGGTCACAGTCCCAGTGCCCAGCGGGCCTGGCCCTCAGGCCACGTGGGCTCTGTGAGCTGCAGCCTGGCAGGCAGGGCATCCAGCAGGCTGCTGGCTACTTGGCGGGGAACACGGCGAGGAGGGGACAGGTGACCAGGAGCAGCCAGCTGCGTGGTGCGAGACAGCCTGCGATGGGGTGGGGCGTGTGGCCCAGGCCCTCCAGAAGTGGGGTGAGAGGAGGAGGTGCTGCCTATCTGCGCCCCGATCCGAGGCGGGCTCTGCTTTCCCACTCTCCTTTCCCAGTGTGTCACGGTGGGGTTTGCCACTGGCCTGTCCAGCTATTCCCTGAGGTGGGGACAGGCGTGTGTGGTGGGAGAAGGGGGTATGAACGCTCACCCTGGGTCTGGCCCCTAGACTTCAAGGATGGGGGGCTGCCACGGAGGGGATCCCTGCGGCTCCTGCTGAGCCCAGCCGGACGCAGCCTGAGTCAGGGTGCGTGAGGGGGCCCTTACAGACCTTGATGTAGGATGGAAAGCAGCCCTGCCTGGGGGCCCCCTGACGGGGGAGCGCTTTGAGGACCCAGAGGCCAGGACGCGGCGGTTGCCTCCTTTCCTCCCCTCCCCGTCTCCTTCATGGGGGTCCCAGGGCCTCCTGGCCTGTCCAGCATGCACCCCGATACCTGTCATGGAGTTCAAACTCATCGGGCATCAGCTTCGTAGGATCAAGACTAGCACACCAGACCGGGCCCCCGCACTGCACTGGGGTGACCTCTGAGGCCCAAGGTCTCCCCCCTCGGCCCTGCCCCGTCGGCCCAGTGTTCCTGGGGCAGCCACACAGCTTATCTGGTGGTCTCATCATCAACACTGCCTGACCCGGCCACACACCCGCACCCTGAACCCATCTGACCTCTAACTCCGCACCCGTGACCCTCACTCCTGCCCACAGGCTGCCTTACCTACAGCCCCTAGGGCATCGGAGCCATGTCCTTAGCCCGGCCCCAGGCCCCAGACAGACACTGGAGCCCTTTATCCCCACGTGTTTACTTCAGACACTTTCCACGGCCTGCCCCAAGGTGTCTCCAGTCTGGAGGGACTGCCCTCAGCCCTCCAAGAGTCGAGGCCTGAGGCAGCAGCTGGGGCGGGAGTGGGGAAGGGGCAGCATCCTGAAGGGCAGGAGAACCTTTCAAGGTGGTCTTCTGGGTGGAGGGCTGGACCCCCCGCCCCCGTACGTCATCATGCCTGCATCCTTCAGGCCTGGCGTGAGGGCTCACTCTGGTGCAGATGCAGATGCTGCTCCCCACACCTAAACCCAGGCCTGTGGTATCCAGTGGAGAGGTCAGAGGACGCCATCTGGAGAAGGCTCTGCTGGTGTCTGACGCAATGAACAGGAGCGAGGGGGTGTTCGGGACTGCTGCCAGGCTTGGGGCAGCGGGTGTGGACAGGGGGACAGGTCGATGGCTTTTGAGCAGACAGGATCTGGCCAGGAAGCTCGGAACGTCAGGCCAGGACTGGTGGGGAGCAGGGCCCCTGATGGGGGAGCTGCAGGGTGGCTGGGGGAGGGCCGGCTGGGTGGCTGGGGGTGGGGGGCGGCCCAGGAAGCGGGCAGCCTAACACGGCAGCAGCTCACAGGGCTGTGCCAGCTTCACAGTGTCCCCTGTTGTGAGAGACGCCTGCAGGTGTGGACTTGCACACAAGGACACATTGGCAGGGAGGGTGCACACACCTGACCTATTCTGGGACTTCTTGCTCTAGGGACAAGGATAAAGGAAAGAGATGAAATAGCTGATAACAGGGTGGTGGCCTGTTGGCTGAGTCTGGGAGTTGGCTGTAGTTTGTCATCACTAACCTGATAGTAACTAATAATAATAACAAAGCCAGCTTTGTGAGAGAAAATAAAAAGCCCTGGAGACAGGGTTGGGGGATGCTCGCATTGCCATTCACCCCCTCCTCCTGATTCATGTGCTACTGCATTTCCAGACTCTGACTCTTCTTCCTCAACGGCTCCACAACAGTCCCCCATCAGACCCTGGCTTGGAAAGTGGGGGTGGCAGGGCACACTCCGGGGACCTGGGAGAGCGCCAGGCCTGAGGGGGCCCCTGGGGGCGGCCCGGCATCCAGAGCCAGGCCAGGGTGCCCCTCACGTGCCGTGTGCCAGGACTGGCCAGACAGGGCTGGGCACCAGGTCAGACTCAGCCAGGTCCGGAGCAGCCCCAGCGGCCAGCGAGGCTCCGGCGCTGGAAGGGGCTGTCGGGGTAGACAGGCGGAGGCCTGGCGGGGCGCGCGCTGCGCAGGCAGGGGAGGGGCAGGCGCAGGCCCCACCCGCGGCCTTGCGCCCGGGCCAGCTGCGCCACCTGCTGGGAGGATACTTGCGAAGCGGCAGCCACAGCAGGCTCCCGGTCGCTCTGCAGCTGTCCCAGGTCTGTGGGGACACGGGGCACAGCTCAGGCAGGGTGGGAGGTCTCAGGACTGCCAAGCGCCCCGGGACCCCTGGCCCTCCACCCACCTGCTCCCGTCCGCTCCACCCGGGCACCCACGGCCTCGCCAGGTCCCCACACCCTGGTGACTTGGGTCCTCACCACGGAACAGGGAGTCCAGCAGGTCCTGGTTGATGTGGCTGGGGCTCGTGTGATGCACAAGGAAGCCTGGACCAAGGTAAACATGTGCGTGCTGGCCCCACGCCCCTAGCAGGGAGAGGCTCGCCCAGTTCCCAGAGCTCTGGGGACAGGGACGTTGTGACACCCGGACTGCCTTACCGATGAGCACTATGGCTGCCCAGCGCAGGGGGCCCTGTGGGCTCTGCAGGTAGCCCTGGGTCTGGCACAGGAACCTGGGTACGTGGCTCGGGTACCACTGAACCTGGGGACAGAAGAGCTCATGGCAGGACATGGGGGCCAATCCCACAGGGAGAGGAGGTGGTAGCAGTGAGCCCAGGGGCTAAGGTCCCTCAGGAGCCCTCAGAGCAAGGGGTCAGGGCCTGAGATTTTAGACCTTGTCTGGGAGGGCCATGGAGACTCAGTTTTGGGGGAGTGGCCCCGGTGTGTACTGGACCAAGTGGGCAGCTGACCACACCCAATTGCTGAGACTGTTCTCCCCTACTGACCAGTCGGTGGCAGATGCGGCTTAGGGCCTCAGGGCTGTCATAGTGGGCCACAGTGACAATCTCCTCTAGAAGACTCCAGCTCAGGGCTTGGTCACAGCGGGCCAGGGTCCACTCTGAGCTCTGGTACAGGAGAAGGGAGCTGGATCAGAGGTCCAGAAAGTGGCGGAGGTGGCCCAGGAAGTGGCCAGCGTGAGGGATGGAGACGCCCAGGGCAGAAGGCCTGGGAGCATGGGAGCCCAGGATGCCTGCATCTGAGGTCCCTGGCCTGCCATATTTGACAAGGCAGGGGGTGGGGGCAGGCGGGGTTGGATGGGGACACTGGTGGGACAATCTGGGCGGGCAGCTGACCTCAGCAGCGTCCAGGCTGGGGTCATGCAGGCGCAGCAGCAGCGGCACAAGACTCTTTAGCACCAGCTTCCGCAGGGGACCTCGGAGCCCCACGCGGAGCCCGCCGCGGCCTCGCCGCACCAGCGTCCCCAGGAGTCCTATCGAGGAGGCGCGGACGGAGTCCCGGGCCTGCGTGGGAGGGTGCGGTCAGGGGGCGCTGGGGGCGGGGTGGGGGAGGGAAGGGTCTCAGGAAGGATGCTGTCTGGGGGTGCGATCTGGAGGCCCAGAGCTGGGCCTGGGGGAGCCTGGGGGACGGGGCTGTGCTTGGCAGGTTTGGGCGAGGGAGCCTGGAGGGGTGGGGCATCGCTCACGTCGTCCAGCAGTGGCGTGAGGCGCGGCCCCAGCTCGGTGCTCAAGAGCCGCACGGGTGCCCGTGGCCGCAGCAGAACCCTCCGCAGCGCGCCCAGCGCAGCACCCACGAGCCGCGCGTCAGCCTCGCCCAGTGCACTCAGGAGCGCGGGCAGCAGCGCACTCACGTGTCGCGCCTGCGGGGGCAGGGGCCGTGGGCAGGGGTCGTGGGCAGCCGCTCGCAGACCCCCCCCCCGCCCCCGCCCAGCTCCCCCCTCTTCCCCCGCTCCCGCCCGGTGCCGCCCTGGCGCAGCCCCTAACCTTCCGCTGGTTGAGCGCGAGGTGGCCGAGGCCCAGCAGGCCCAGCCAGCGCACAGTGGGCTCGGGGTCGCGCTGCCAGGTGCGCAGCCGCTCCAGGACCCGCTCCTCCCGCAGGAGCCGCGCAGTGGGCCCGCTCTGCAGCAGCTGAGCGGGTGACATGGGCTCAGCACACTCCTTTCTCAGGGAAAGCAGTGCTGTTTAGGGGCCAGGTCCACAGCCGCCCCTCACCACCCGTCCCAGAAGCAGGCTCACCCCAGTGAAGAAAGCCATGGCAGTGAGGCGCTGTGCCTCGTCCGGGCTGCACAGCCGGGGCAGCAGCTCAGCAAACAGGCCTCGAAGGTGGTGGTCTGCGTGGGCCACCATGGCACTGGGGTGGGGAGAAATGGCAGCTCTGCCCCCGGCTTACAGCTTCGCCCCTCGGCTTACAGCTCACCCCTTGAGAATCTCCCACACAACCACCTTCCCCGCACCTGGCCAGCAGCAGGACGCCCTCCAGGTGGGTGTGGGCTGCCACCAGCCTCCTCCAGCCTCCCGCCTGCTCCATGCAGGTGACCACCATGCGGGCTCCATCCCCAGTAAGCAAGGCCTTCAGGGCATCCACGGTGCAGCTGGAGGGGGGCGGTGCAGCGGCGAGGGTAGTGAGGGCAGTGATGGCACTGGTCCCACCTTCACTTCCCTGGTGTGATCTCCTCACCTGGCGTGGCTGTGAGGTGACCCTCTTTGGATGGGGCCCAAATCTTAGGGGTGTCAGGGGAGCGTGCACCCTGGGCCAGCCCGTGCAGCTGTGTGACCAGCGCGAGGAGGAGGTGTGGGTAGAAGCCCCGTGTAGCGCCCACACAGCCGGACACGGCCAGCATCTCCCCAAGGGCGCAGGTGGCCTAGGGAACAAGTGATGCACTCAGGTTGGGGCGCACTGCACACAGAACAGGGACAAAGCCTCAGGCACTTGAAGGACATGATGCATGCATGTGACTCGGGCGATACCCTGCTGCCCCTGCTCCCTGTGCCCCAATTTGCCTGCCCCTTGGGCAGGGGGCGGGGGTGTCCCCTGGCAGGGCTGGCTGGGTCACCTACAGCCAGTGCCTCCAACTCAAGTCCCGCCGTGCCCTTCAGCACCCACAGCAGCTGCAGCAGCACCTGCCCGTTCACACGCTGGTTCCGGCCCAGACTGCTCCACAGCTCAGCCGCCGCCCTGGGGGTACAGGCGCCTGACCCAGGGTCCCATGCTGGGGCAGTGGGAGACCCCAGGTCAGAGTGGAGGCAGCCATGAGGACTCTAGCAGGGAGAGGGCAGGTAAAACCTCCCTCCCCCCGCCCCCACAATCCCAGAGAAATAAAATGAGTGGGGTGGGTGCAGACCAGAACCGGGCAGGGCGCAGGCCCAGCGGCCTGGTGTGGGCCGGTGACCGAATGAACCTGGCGTGATAAGCAGTCACGTAGAAAACAAAACCAGATCACTTCTCCCGGGGTGGGTTAAACTAAAGAGTCAGGGGCACTAGGGCACAGAAGCCACCTGGCTTGCTCCCCCCGCCTTGGTGCACACCCCCAGGCTGGTAGGCTCCACACCAGGAACCAGGATGAGGACCCCGAGGTGGGAGGGGTGAGGAAATGGAAGGGGCAGGAGCCCCATCCACGCCTGCCCCACTGGGGCCAGACTCCACTGCCAAGCAGGAAGGGGGAAGGAAGCCACGTGTGGACGGCAGGAATGGGCCCCCGGGGCGGGTGGCGGCGGGTTACCGGTCCGGGGGCAGTGAGCAGGGCAGCAGTGCGCGCACCACGTCCTGTGCGTGCTCCAGAGCCAATGCGCTCAGCACCCGCAGGGCTGCCCGGCGGGGCCTCCCCTCCGCCAGGCTGGGCACCTGTGCCAGCAGTCCGAGCACCAGGGCGCGCACCTGGCGTAGAGAGGCAGGTGCAGTGGTCAGGCTTCCTTGAACCCCAGAAGCTACCTTCTGTACCCCACAGGCAGGTGCAGCCTGAAAGGGGCGTGTGTGCCCGGCTTCCCGCCCCAACCCCCCCCTCGGAGGGACGGGCAGGAGTTCCGGCGGAAAGGGGATGTGGGCTGACCTGGTCCTCCAGCCGCTCCCCCCGGGCTTCCAGGGCTGAGGACAGGCTGAGTGCTGTCGCCTGTGTCCCCATGAAGCCAGCCTCTTCCAGGCAGGCAGCCGTGTACAACACCAGGTCTGCGAGGGGCCCCTCCCCCCAGGAACTCGGGGGGACCTAGGGCAGGGGGGACAGAGCGAATGACATCTCTGACATCTCGGGCCTGCCCCGGCTCTCCTCTCCCGGCCCCCTCCCCATCCTGCCCCCCAGGCTTGTCCCCTGGGCCTCCCTTCCCTTCCACTCACCTGATGGGGTCTCTCTGAGGCTGGCTCCTGCTCACGCAGTGGGGAGCAGGGCTTGGGGGCAGCTGCGGGGACGGTGGTAATATTCCCAGGCTCTGCCTCGGGTTCTGGCTCAGGTTCAGGCTGTGGGCCTTTGGGAGGGGGTCTCACGGGCTGTCCCTGGCTGGCCCGGATCCCTTCAGCCAGAGCTGTCAGGGTCAGGGCCCCCACAGGGGCCCCACGGGCTCGGCCCCACACACCCCCAGCCATGGCGGCCGCACACAGCGCCTGCCACTGGTCCCCCAGAAAGGCGTGCCCAGGCCTGACCTAGAAGCAGCCCTGAGGGGCGGGACCAGGGAAAGGGGTGTGTGTGTGTGTGTGTGTGTGTGTGAGAGAGAGAGAGAGAGAGAGAGAGAGAGAGTGAGAGAGAGAAAGAACACACTCTGAGAGCGTAGGGGGTGTCGGGAGCCACACAGAGGTGTCCCCAGGCATGGTGCCCACTGGGGGCTTATGAAAGGCCCTCAGTGCTCCTGCCCAGGCGTCCGAAGCCTGAGTATCTGGGGTCTGGCTCTGGCTCTGCAGAAGGGGCAAGACTCCCAGGAGATGGTGAGTCTGCGAGGGGAGGGGAAGAGGGCCCTTGACCCTGACCTCCAACCCTTCTGGGCAGGGGTGTCAGGGCAGGTGTGGACAGCCCTGGGGAGTTCCCAGCAGAGTCGAGTCTGGGCTCAGCCTGGAGATGAGTCCTGAGCTGATTCAGCTCTAAAGCAGTCTGGTCCAGGTTGGGCCTGGGACCAGGGGCTGGGCTGCCCCCACGGCATTCCAACCTAGCTAGACATTCTGGGGACAGGGGTGATTGGGAGAGCTGTCACCATCTCTGAGCTGGGGCAGCCGTGGGGCAGAGCAAGGGAGAGAGGGGCTGCACCTGCCTCCTCCCAGGCTCCCCCAGGCGATGGCCGTGCCACTGTTGGGCTGGACCTTCTGGTCCTGGACAGTTCTGAGGTGCGCCTCCCCCTAATGCTGGACCAGGATTCTTGGCACCTAGCAAGTGAGCACACAACCGAGAAGTTGTGACCTGTGGGAACTTGGGAGCTGTTTCTGGCATGACCATGTGCACGCATGTGTGCCCAAGCCTCACGCTCTCCAGGGCTAGCCTGACCTGGCCTCTGCCCTAAATCCCCACTTGTCACCTTAACCCAGCAACACATCAGGTGCTGCCCAGGCTGACCCAAGGAGCCAGGAGAGCCGGTTGGACCAAATACCTGGGCAAGCGGAAGTACTCCGGTTAGCACCCTGACAGCCTACATTCCACCGTGCCCTCAGCTGCCTGTGCCACCTCCTGTAGGGAGAGGCCCAGGTCCCCGCCCTGTCTCCCAGAGCCTGGAACCTCTCCTGAGCACTTCCTCTGCAGCCTGAGTTCCAAAGCCGGGGCAGACCCGACAAGCTGGCCGGCAGAGCCAGGGCTAGCCCAGAACTGCTGTTTCAGGTGCCCAGAGCTGAGCCACCGCCTGGCCATCAACTTCTTCACTGGCTCTAACGCAGGCCCCTGCCTTTCTCCTCTCCCTTTCCAGGACTGCTGGGTCAGGAGCGGGGTCCCCAAGGCCCGGGCCTGGCCAGCCCCGTGATGATGCCAGGGTCTGGAGGGCCAGATGGGTGGCTTCCAGGGAAATGGCCTTTAAGGCAGAGCTGTTTGGGGTTGGCAGCAGCAGCTGGGGCTTCTCCTCACTTGGGAAACTTGAGGTGTCCCCTTGTCCTGAGCCTAGGACACTGCCCTTGGCAGGTGTGGGAGCTGGAGCTCCTCAGTTTGGTACCTCATCCCGCCCCGTGGCCTCTGCTGCTGAGCCTCTAGCAGGCAGAGGCCTTCTGCAGCAATTCCCCTACCCCTGGCTGGTCACCAAAGTCCACCCTTCCCCGCAGCCCTGCTCTCTCCAGCCTCAGATCTGCCCCTAACGTCCAGCTTCCTGAGCCTGGACGCTCCCGGCCACCCTCAGGCCACAGCACAGTGCTGCCTCCCACGCTGGAGGGGCCTGGGCCTTCCTGGCAACGAGAACCCTCATTCTTGATTCCCAACTCCAGCCCACCCGGGAGGCCCTGGGGGTTGGTGAGTAACAGGCTCGGTACAAAAATGACACGTGACAAGTTGTGGGGGGCAGTGAGTAACTCGTGTTAATTCCAGGCAGCCCACTATGAGGCTCTCACTGGGGTCCTCGAGCCCTCAGCCTTTCCACCAGGGCTTGCAGCTTCTCGGACAGCGCCACCTGCAGGGAGAAGAGGAGGAGACGGTGCGTGGCTGTGGGCAGAGAACACAGGGTGGGTTGTTGACGGGGTCTTCCACCCACCTGGTACAGCTCCGGCTGCTCCACCCGCCTGTGCATGGGGCTGAGCCGGCTCAGAGACAGCTGGGCTAATGCTCTAGATTCAGCCAGAGGTGGGAGGGGCTCACACAGCTGGAGAGCAGAGGGAAGGAAGGGGTTGGCTCACACAGTGGTCAAGGCTTGATTTGGGTTGCAGGTGCAGACTAAGGGGGTAGGTAGGGCTGGTCACCTGTCCCTGCTGGACCCAGAGTCGCAGTAGTGGCTCCACATGGGCCGGCCTCACAATACAGGGCTCCCGTGCCCCTCGAGGCCAGACCCTCAGCTCCTGGCCAGCCTGGGGTGGTGGCTCCTCCGCCAACTGCAGCAAGTCCAACAGCGGAGACCCTGTGCGTGGGGGAGGGGCACCAAGAATAATGTAGGGCCTGGGGCCTTGAGGGGGACCACGGAGGGGTGGGGGGGCCTCACCATCAGAGCCCAAGAGCCGGAAGGCAGCCTTGCTCCAGGCAGTGTCTGCTTCTCGGGGTCCTCGGTCAGCTTCATTCGTGGTTGGCCTCCCACAGACACCAGCTGCAGCAACAGTGTTTTGGGAGAGCTGGGCCCTTGGCACCCCGGCCACACCCCACTGGAGGCCCTTTCTCCACCTTGTAGACGCAGCCCAGGGAAGGCTGGCGGGGACAGGTGACCACGCTGGTGCCAATGCCGATGACGTTCACCTCACTGCCCTGGAGAAGGGGACAAGGGGCGGAGCTCGGGCAGCATCCTCGGGCACAGGCCCCCCCAGCCACCTTCTGCCGCCCCACGCACCCCACCTCTTGGGCCAGGCGGGCCAGCTCCCCTCATCAATGTTGTTGCTGACCGTGATGGGGAGGGACTCCAGCCAGGGCACCTGGAACCTACAGTCGGGGGACAGGCCCTCGGAAGTTCCAGACTCGCCCAGACACCTCCCTCCCCACCCATGGGGACTCTGCCCTGGCCTCCTGACCAGCGCCACAACTTCACAACTTCACCGCTGAGGGCTGTTCCATGCGTCCGACTCTCCCTCCCTCCCTCTGCCCCACCTTGATACTCCTGCCCCAGAGGGGGCAGGCCAAGCCCCTCTCAGGGGCTCACTGGGCCGCAGTGGTCCTGAAGAGCCCACGGATCTCCTGGGCTGCTGAAGCAGGTACCGAGGGAGCTGTCCAGCCTCACTCACCGCGTAGTAGCCCAGCTCCCCCAGAGCCAGGCGACAGCCAGGAAGTTGGGAAGCCCACTCCTGCGAGCAGAGACGAGGGGGTCGGGGGGCTGCAGCTGCTGTGCTGAACCCCCCAGGTGGTGCCCAGGCCTCACCTCCACACACTGTAGGTGTCCAGCAGGCCCTGGAAGGCCCGAGGAAAGGCCAGGGCATAGGCCACGAAGGCTGCCCGCTCCCCCGGGTGCAGCTCCTCCACCCCAGCCCCATGTAGGCACAGACACGGCTCCAGCCACACCTCCACACGGGCAGCCAGGTCCACCTGGAGCCTGACCAGCAGCTGGAGCAACATCTAGGGCAAGAAGTCGGTGGAGGATGAGACACAGAGTGCAGGGTGGGGCCTGGCTCACCCAGGTGGTGGGTCCTGAGCCAGGGTTGAGGTCCACCCGCCTTTGCCAGCTGCCCAGGGCAGCGCTGCCCCGCCTGCCCCAGGCATGGCTCCGAGTGGGGCCTGCCCCCCCCCCCAGGCGAGGGCTGGCCTGGGGGTCTGCCCTCTAGGGTGCAGCTGGAGAGGGGTACTGACCGGGTCAGGGGGCACCTCAGTGCCTGAAAAGGAAGTGACAAAGGAATGTGCCAGGGTTCCCACCACAGGGACTCCACGTAGCTGTCCCGCCAGCATGTTGCTGCTGCCATCGAAGCCTAGGCCAGAGCATCAGGCAGGGGCGGAGAACTTCAGGCGGCGGGGCTGGGGGCTCTGGGCAGGGCCTCCCCGCTTGGCCTCTCTTCCCTGGCACTCACCCCAGGTAGCTGTAGGTGGAGGCCGTGAGGCCCCGTCCGGGCCCTGAGCGCGCCGCAGCCCCATCTCCAGCAGCCGTTTCTCCGGGCCCCGTGATCAGGCGAAGCCGCGCGGCGTTGGTGGAGATGAGGCTGTGGAGATAAAGAGGGCAGCCCACCTGCAGTGAAGGTCACGAGACCACCAGAGCCCTGAAACCTCTTCCAGACCCTGTGTCCACCCACGGAGCTCGGACTCCAGCGCTCGGAGCCACAACCACACCACCCGCAAGGGCCAGCCCCACCTGGCGTAGCCGACCAGGCAGAGGAGCGGCGTCTCCAGCAGCTGCACCACCAGGAGCGGCCCGGACACCTGCAGCAGCGGCACCTGCGGGGAGGGTGTCAGCTGGGTGCCGCCAGGCCCCACTCAGGCCCGCCCTGTGCCCTGCTCAGCCCAACACTCACACAGGGAAGGCGAGGGAGCCCTCGGGCAGGGCCCGCACCGTCACCCCGGAGCAGTCCAGGGCCCGGAGGTGCTCGAAGAACGCGGGGTCAGTGTCTGGGGGCAGCACCGAGGCCAGGAACTGCACGTCTGGGGACAACAGAGGCCCGCGTGGGCTGGGGCGAGCGCACGGCCGTAGGGCGCTCGTGGCGGAGACGGCTCGACAGGTCGCGGGAAGGGAAGGGTCGTGTCGGGTTGGTGGGGCCCCTGGCGGGGACGAGGGGCCGTGGGTACCTGCGTCCCGCAGGCGGAAGGTGCGCAGGAAGCGCACGCAGTCGCGCAGTCCGCGGCCAGGGCGAAGGCGCCGCCGAACGGGCAGCAGCGGAAGAAGAGCTCGAACTCGGCGGGGTCGCGCGCCCGGCCCGCGCGCCAGTAGCCCAGTGCCATGGTGACCTGGTAGAGGTCGGTGAGCAGCGGCCGCGCCGCCGCGCGCTCCTCGGGATCCTGCTCGGCAGCCATCACGCTCTGGCCTCCCTAGCGGCCCACGTGGCACCTCGCTTCCCAATAGCCCGATAGCCCGCGCCCAGGGGCAGCTTATGCAACACTCCGGGAACTGGGAGCCCGCAGAGGGCGGGACACCAGAGGGCGGGACACCGCCTTTCCAGCAACTAGAAAGGGCGGGGAGGGCGGGTGGATGGGTCCCAGTGGCCAGGCCCAGGCGGCATGTGTCACGTCTGGCCCTTACTGCCTGCCGGGTCTTTCCGGCTCAGTCATCTGCCTGGGGCATGGTTCCGCCTGGCCCGCCCCCTTGGCAGGCAACTCTTAGCAGTGGGTACCAAGAGCAGATTCCACCTTCACCTAGATTTCGTCCCCACCCAGGCCTGGGGAGAGGTGATTCAGAAGTCAGCAGGGACCCTTGGGTGGGGCCCACAGTATGATTGGCATCAGTGAGCCTGTGCTGCCCCTAGCTGGCTCCAAGGCTTTAGGGTCCTGCATCCCAAGCCCCACGTGAGTCCAGCAAAACTGACGGAACCTCGAGGGTCCCCACCACCAAGGGGCCTGGAGCACACCAGCTCTGACCAGGGCGGTAGCCTACATTTTTTCGCAAATCCCAAGAGCAACTGTCTCACTAGCTAGGCTGGCCAATAGTCCAGGGAAGGAACCCTAAGTGGTGCAAGTACTACTTAGGGCTGGGAGAAGGCCCAAGACATCTAGGCAGTTTGTCATGTGCACCCGGGAGGGGGCTGAACACCCCCTGCAGGACTGGAGGAGAGGCCCAGGGCCACAGGGGCCTCAGGAGAGCCCAGCAGCCTCCTCTTCCAGGAGTCTGAGAAGTGGCAGGTTTCGCACACAGTCCAACCTGGTGGGTAGGTGACTATGGTCACAGCAGCAGGGCCAGGCTGGCTGCTGGGACCTTCTTCCTGCACAGCTGCAAGTTGAAATTTTTGCTTAGCTGGGAACAGCCTACAGTAAGTAGACTGGAGAGTAGAGGCCCGGATGTCTCTTGGCCCTCCAAAGACTCCTACAGTGAAGGAGCCTGGGCATGCCAGGGACACGCTTCGACAACTTGAAATGGACATGGCACGTGATAGGCAAGTGAAGACAAGAGGGCCACCGAGAGACAACAAGAGGGTCAGGCAGAAAGGTGAGATCACACAGCCACTGAGGCCTGGAAGAGTGTGGCTCACTGAATGTCACCCACCCACAGGGCCCAGACCAGGACAGGAGCCAAAATGCCAGAATCTCAAGTCTTTAATGGCTGCAGGGTCTCGCCACCCAGGCCCAGTGCCTGGGCTCAGATCTTGTTGAAAGCAGCTATGTCAACACTCTGCACCTGGGGAGAGGAGGGTGCACAGCGGTCACACAGGTGTTTCCCCAAGGCCCACCAGCTCCTGCCCCTGAAGCCCTACTCCCTCACGTGGGCCTGCCACTCACGTGCTCCTCGAACTTGGTGATCTCTTCCTCCAGCATGTCAGTCCCCACCTTCTCGTCCTCCACCACACACTGGATCTGTAGCTTGCGGATGCCGTAACCCACGGCACCAGCTTGGAGCCCCCCCAGGTCAGCCCATCCAACTGGACGGAGCGCACGCAGGCCTCCAGCTGGGCCATGTCTGTCTCGTCGTCCCACTGGGGGTAAGGGAGGGATAGGCTGGGGTCAGGAGCCCAGCGGAGCAGAGAGGGCAGTGCTTACTGGGCCCTAAGCAGCCCGAACTTGCTCCTACCCTGCTGCCCACTTTCTCCTCTTGGCCCACGGTTCCGAGCTCAGCTCAGCCCCACCAGGACCCCAGGGTGGGGTCAGAGGCAGGCCACTCACGGGCTTGACATCCAGGAGAATGGAGGACTTGGCCACCAGCGCGGGCTTCTTGGCCTTCTTCTCCGCGTACTGCCGCAGCCTCTCCTCCCGCAGCCGGGCAGCCTCCTTGTCATCTTCCTCGTCGCTGCCAACAGGTCGATGTCGTCGTCCTCGTCATCCTCCGCAGCAGTGGCCACTTTCTTGTTGGGGGCTCCACTTGGCGCATGGGAGACACGTGCTGCCGGAAGGGAGGGGAGGCTGAGACCCACGCACGCTGGGTGGTGAGCCTGGAGGACATGGGGCCCAGGTGGCCGGCTCTCGCCCCTGCCCCGCAGGACTGGGCCAGGGGAGGCACGCCACTCACCTGGGTCTGCGGGGCTGCGGCCCGGTGGGCGGGTGAGCTCCTCTCCAGCACGCTCAGCCGAGCCTCCAGCTTGGAGACGGCCCGCGTGCAGATCCTGCACCACTGTGGAGGCAAAGGAGACGCTGGTCAGACAGCAGGGCCGGGCTGGACCCGCCGCCAGGGCCAGGGCCAGGGCCTCACCGCCTCGCAGACTCTGGTTCTCCACCTCCAGGTTCGCGATCCGGGTGACGAGCTCGCTGTGGTCTCCGCCAGGCCCGCTGGAGGCTCCGGAGCCTGAGCTCTGCAAGGCAGGGGGAGGGTGGGAGCTCAGCACTCCTGCCTGCTCCTAGGGCCTCCATTCACAGCCCTGAGCTGGGAGGGAGACTTGGGAGATGGCAGACAGCAGCTCCTGTCTGCCCGCTGGGTCTACGTGCCATCCTCCACCCAGGAGAGGAGCCCCGAGGCATGAGGCATGAGGCAGTGGCACAGTGACATTGAGGAAAGCAGAGAGCCCAGGGCAGGCATGGAAGCTGCAGGAGCTCAGAGCCATGGCCGCCACTGCCCCGTAGAGCGGCCAGCAGCAAAGGACTCAGTCCCAAGGCAAGGGGAGCAGCTGAGGGGCCGGTGGGGGCAGGAGAAAGGATCATGCCCGTGCAGGGGGCAGCCACCCTGCAGCCGCCAGGACAGCACCTCGCCTCCTCAGGCCACGCACGCATCATCCAGTTTGCCAGGCCTACCCCTGAGGACTCTGGGGACGCAGGAAACCAAGCCTGGCCTGTCACCTGACCCGCACAGTGCTGCCTGAAGCTCACTCACAGGGCACCACAGCTCAAGCCTGCATCCCACCCAGGGATGGACGTGCACACGTGGGGTCACTCAGCCGAGCTGCACCCCAGTGAGACAGCTCTAAGGACAGGGTGCATATGGCCTATTGCTGATGGCCACTGTCCAATCACAATAAAGACCTTGGGCTTGAGGCCCACCTGCCAAGCAACCACAGGACAAGCCATGTGGCCTCTCCCATTGCTCTGCACACCCCAGACCATGGACATGCTGCCAGGTGCCCAGTTCTCTGTTACAGGCCACCGGGTAGTGCAAGGCTGACGCTGTCTCCTGTGACCCCCCGTCCCAGCTTACTCCTCAGAGCCCAGTGTCTGTGGCGGAGGAAGGTGCACTGAGCAGCTGCTGGGAACAGGACGTGCTCCGCTCACACGCCTCTCCTCAGCTCACCTAGGCTCCAGCCACCAACTCTAGTCAGCAAACGCCATACCGCCACCTGCAGCTCACGGAGCTGTGCTGGACCCACCCTCTCCAGAGGGGGTCCCCATTGGCCACCATCATCAGCGTCACGCACATGGGACCCCCGGCCCGTCTCCCACAGCACGTGGCTCTCAGTGCCATTCCCACTGAGGGGTGAAGGTCAGATCCTCCCACTGCAGCTTGCCCGGCCCAGCCTGGCCAGCGGGCTCCTGCCCCAGGGGGTAAGTGAACCAAGTTCTGGTGGCAGCTCAAGCCTCTGCCCTTCTGTGCCTACTGCCTGGCATGAGGCAGAGCCACCTGACCTCTCTAGGAAGCCAGTGCCCTGGGGGCTGCCTACCCATCCCACCACAACTCAGTCCCACAGGCAGGCACAGGGAGCCCAGGGCCCAAGCCTCAGAGAGGCGGGCCCAGGCCACCCGGTCCAGTCACAGGTCCAGTCACAGCCACGTTGGCAAGCCGAAGGCAGCCACCGTGTGGCTTCAGGGCAGTGCTGTGCACCAAGGCTTTGAGCCCAGGACCCACCATCCCTACCCCCACTCTATGCCTGGCACCAGGCTTCATTCCCAGGGACCTCTGGGTTCTGAGGTCCCAGTGTCTGCTGAACACCCCAGCCGAACCCGAGCCTGGGGCTGGGTCAGCACCATCCTCCCCAGGTCCCTGTCAGCAGCCGAATGAATGGTGTTCCCCTATCACCCACATGGAAGCCTCTCTGCCGGCACCCCAAATGGAAATGTATTTGGAGGCGGAGTCTTTACAGTGGTGATCCAGTTATGAAGCCATTAGGGAGGTCCCAACCCAATGCTGGGTGTGCACACAGCACAGCAGACAGAGGGAAGACGACACAGAGCTGCAGTGGGAAAACGGCCGTCTGCAGGAGCCGGCCCCACCACGCCGCGCTCCGGGACCCCACTTCCAGACCGCGAGAGAATGAATGTCTGTTGTTGAAGCCGCGTAGCCTGTGGTACTTTGTTGCGGCTGCCCAAGCCCACTGTCTCCAAGCCCCAGCAGCACACCACAGCTGTCCCCAGAGACCAGGACCCAGCAGCCGACTCCTATGGGTGACGGTCCTGGAAGAACATGCAGCCCGAGCTGCTGAGCCCCAGCCACGAAAACCCTGTGCCAGCAGGTCCCGTGTCTGTGGGTGGAGGCCAAGAGGGAGGAGCAAGGAGAGGCCAAGCACAGGGCAGGGCAGACGGCAGTGGCATGGCTTCCTGGGTGACACCTGGACCAGCGGTGCAGGCAGAAAGTGATCTCCCATGGAGCTGAGGCGATGGGAGGGGATCCTGGATTACCCAGGCAGGCCCAGTGTCATCACAAGGGTCCATGTGTGAAAAGCAGAAAGAGAAGGACATGTCACAGAAGCAGACTTCAGAGTCCTAACAGTGCTGGCCAGAAGCCACAGCCCAAGGAGAGTGGGCAGCTTCTCGGAGTTAGAGAAAGCGAGGAAATGAACTGTCTCCTGGGGTCTCCAGAAGGAGCACAGCTGTGCCGACACCTCATGTCCCAGAGGGAGAATGAGCTCCTGGCTCCTATGGCCAGCAAGGTGGAGAGCAGGTCTGCTACCTCCCAGGGACACAACCCCCCACCAGGCCTAGACCGAGCTGGACATGGTCCTGTCCTGGACTGACCCCATGTGGGACCTGGCGGCCAAGCTGGGCCAATTCTCTGATTTGAACTCAACACCCTGTGAACCCACCATCTGTCCGGGGAGGTGCAGGCCTGAGAGGGAGGCAGGCGTGTGGCAGGCGCCAGCCTCCGTGCGCTCCTTAGCGGGGAGCAAGCAGGAAGGAACGGCCGGCAGGCGTGCGCCCTGCAGCAGCCGGGGCAGGAGGGAGGCCCAGTGAGCACCAGCGAGAGGCACGGCAAGGATGAGCAGGGGTCTCCTGTGGTGGCCTGGGCCCAGGTCTGTGTCCTGGCAGGAACACAGCACCGCACACCTCGCCCTGACTTTGCTCCAAGGGCAAAACGCCGAGCAGCACTAAGGGAAAAGTCAGCCGCGCCGCTCGGCGTGAGGGCGGCGCCAGTGCAAGCCGCGGGTCCCCGGCCGCGGTACTCACTCCGGCCAGGGATTTCTGGATGTTCTCTCTAGCTCTCGCAATGTCGCGGAGGATCACGCTGGCGCCGTTCTCCTGCAGACAAGTGCAGAAAGAACCAGTCTTTTCTTTCATTAAAAAAATTTAATTTCCAAAAAAAAAAAAAAAAAAGCAGCCCTCAAGTGGAGAGAGCGGTGTGCAGAGCGGAAGCTCAGCGCGAGGTGCCGGAGTCCTGCGGCCGTGACGCCAGGCCCAGCCCAGGCCAGGGAGACGGAGTGGGCGTGCTATCCCTCACCGGGGCAGGAGCGGAGCCAGCACCCCAGGAGCCAGCTAGGGCCACCCCGCCAAAGCCCCAGCCGCCAGCACCTGGAGCAGAGCCCCCGGGTGGGACGTGCCTGTCCTCCTGGTGCCGACGCGGCCCAAGGCCAGGGCGCAGCCCCTACCTGGCGTGAGGAGCCGGCCGCAGGCCCGTTCATCTGCTCGTAGAACTTCCTTTCTGCATCGTCGTACTTGAACTTGTCGAACCAGATCTTCTCGTGCACCAGGAAGTTTGTGGCCATCTTCCTGCTGGAGGGGAAGGAGGGGCTGAGGCAGCCTGGCCTGCACCAGCGCCCCTTCCAACAGCCCAGACGCCAAGGGGGCAGGCAGGCCAGACCCCCCCAGTCCTCGGGTGGGTGACAAGGGCTCCAGGGCAGAGCACGGGTGGCTCTCAGCCCAGGCGCAGAGCTTGTAAGTACCCCCTACCCCGCACAGTCGGTGCTCAGGCCTGTTCCCAAGACCAGCGGCCCTCAAAGTGTGGCCCGGAACCTCTGGGGGTCCCCAAAGTGCTCCCTTTCCCAAGCACACACCTGTGGCAAGGCTAGATTTATGCCAGACAACACACATCCACAGTCTGCACATAGAAGCAGGGGTGAGAACCCACTGCTTCCTACCAAGCCCACCCTAGACTCCTAAAATGTAGAACAAGGCCACTCACCCCCTGAATGTCTCTCTTATAGGAAAATTATTTGTCATAAAAACGTGTGATCAATATTAACATGTAACAAGCTCAGTATTACTTTTCAACAAATGCTTTTAGCATATAATTGCTAATGCAGTAAAAATGAATAGCTACGATACAAGCTCTTTGGGGTCCCCTGAGCCCAGAAGTTGGGGAACTGCTGCTCTAGCCCTGGGCAAGCAAACCATGACCCGAGAGCCACACCCAGCCCAGTTTTTGCAAATCGGTGCCCTGGCAGGGGGAGGGGGCAGCACAGACCGGGATCCATAGAACCTCTCCTGTTCCTCACCAAACTGGACATAAAACATAAATGGGCCCAGGCCACCACTGGACCTCATCAAGTGTCCCCTTAGTGACAGGGGGCGGGTCCAACGAGTCTTTTCCACCCTACCCCCATGAGGAGCCAGACCTCTCCACCACTACCTCCCACTTCCTGGCAGGGCCCCGTGCCATCCCATCACTGCCAAACCCGTGGACCGCTCCACAGGTGGGCAGCCGAGACTCCTGCGGGATCCGGGCCCAGGCCTTAAATCCCCACTTGTTCAGCCTGAGGCCCAGCCACCCATACCCCAGCCTTCCAACCCCCCACCCCTGCTGTGCTTCCCGTTTTCCCTAGGGTCCAATCCTCTCTGCCCACTGCCTGGGCCCTGCTAGCTGGGAACCCCTTTCTTGGCCCACCCTTATCCCTGGCTTCCAAAGACCACTGCTGGTGCGGCCTGAAACCATCCTGGGTCCCCAGATGCAAGGCAAGTGTGCCTTCCCCAGCAGATGTCCTTCAGACTCAGGCCACTTGACTGGCCATGTGCTGGCTGCATACCCGACACATCCACCTTACCTCAGAGGGGACGGCAGATGACGAGGGAGGCGGGGTGGCCAGGCAGGGGGCCAGGCAGGGGCGTGCTGGCTCCCACGTCCTGCCCCACTGGGGCTTGGGGCCAGCAGCACAGGAGCTGCCTGGCCGAGGAAACCCTGCCTGGGGCAGACTAAGCCCTGTGCCGACCCCTCCCCCTACCAACAGCCCAGAACTGGGGCGCCCCGAGGGGTGACCCTGGAGGCTGCACTGCCCAACCCGCTCCTGTAACCAACTCAGCTGGGTCCAGGTGTCTCGGGAACAGCCCTGCTGGGGTGGGGGCAGGAAGGGAACACAGGGGGCCCCAGCCCGGGCACCTGCCCAGCGTGTTTCTCCTACTTGGGTCTCAGGCTGGACATAGATGGGCCAGAACGGACACCGGGTCGCTGAGCCAGAGACGTGGCTTCGAGGCGCCAGGCCATGCGCAGGGCCTCGGCAGCATGGTGGCGGCACTCTGCACTGTCGTAGGCGGGCTTGCTGAGCCAGGGGGCCTCAGCATCCTTGTGCAGGAAGTACCAGTAGGGCAGAGCCGGGGGGACCTCCCCATCGACCCGCCGAGGCCCGGCCCGCTTGCTTCCCACAGCGGCGCGGCCCCGCCGATCTCTCCGGCCCCGCCTGGCACCCTCGGCCTGGCTGGCCCGCTCCTGCAGGCGCACCTTCCCGGGGGGTGGCCGTCGAACAGGGCCTCGTAGAAGCCCTCTCCGCAGCGTCGTACCGGGGCTTCTCCAGCCACACCTCCCGCACCAGCGCCTGAAGGCTGCCCAGCGGGGGCTGGCCATTGGCTGGTGTGACGGGCTGGTGGGTGAGGGCCAGGTCAGGGGCAGGTGCCCGCTGGCCAGTGTCGGGAGCCCCCTGCCTGTTGCTCCCCTCTGCGGCCAACAGCAGAGCCTGAGACCACTCCACAAATGCCCGCTCAGCCTGGTCGAAGGCAGACTTGTTGACCCAGACGCCCCAGGTCATGGTGGCAAGCCATCTGGCTTCCGTGGGTACAGGGACCCCTGGGGCCAAGAGCAGGTGGCCGGTGGCCTGAGCAGCCACGTCTGCCAGTCTCTGGCGATATGAGCTCTCGGCCTGGTCGAAAAGTGGCTTGTCCAGCCAGACGTGGTCGGCTGAGAGGCCCACAAGGGCCAGGTCCGCCTGGCCGAGCCCGCTCTTCGGGGAGCGCTTCCTCTTCTGCAGGGGCCGCCTCCCGCTGTGGCTCTTCCCGGGGTCGCCCGTGCAGCTGTCGGGGGCCTCGGCCTCCTCGGTGTCCTCCTGACCGGGCCCGTTCACGGCCGGGGCCTCGGCCAGGAGCTGCGGGGCGGCGGCAGCTCGCGTGGCCTGGCGCTCGGCGCCCCCATGCTTCCGCTCGTCCTCCCAGGCGGTCTCCAGGGCGCAGGCCTTCCCGCTCCTCATCTTCCGCGCAGCGTTAAAAGCAAGCACAAGAAGGCGATTGAACGCAGTGAGCCCGCGGGGCCAGCGTCCCGCCCCTCCTCTGCAGCCTGACCAGTGGCGCTAGAGGGGCCTGAGGACGCTTCCCAATGGCAGTACCATCACGCGACATGCAAGGGCCCAAGTCGCATCCACGGGCACTCGGTAAGGCAGGAAAATACATGGACGTCAGGGTATCAACACACGTGTTCTTTTCACTCAGGCCTGTCTCTGCCAGCCCACAGGCACCAAGCTCTTCAAAGGGGTCTGGAGAAACTGTCTCCAAACCTCTTTGGCCAGAAACTTCCACCGGACTTTCCAGGCAGGATTGCCAGGTCTGACAAGGAATCACTCAGTTAACGTGAATTTCAGACCAACAGCCTTTAGAGAAAGCACTTCCCGGGGAATACCTGAGGCTCCCTTACACTGCAGTTACTCGCTGCTCAACCAAAAGTCTGACTGGATATCCTGTGGTTTGCCAAGTCCAGCCACCTGGCTCGAAGCACGGGTTTTACAGAAAGCACTGTCTCTGGGGATGACCCATCATGGTGCACCCTGCCTGAGTCACCCATGCAACCATCCAGAGTACCACATGTGCCAGGAGGAGCTGCCTGGGGTCTTAGAAATGGGAAAGCCTCCCAGTGGGAGCTGGGAGCCAAGGGCGGAGGGCCCAGTCCAAGGCCACACAGGGAAGACACCAGGGAGGATGCTGGTGACCGCATACAGACGAGCCTAGTGGCTCAGGCACTAAGAACCAAGCTCCTTGGTCAGCTGCAGGCATCTCTGACCGGGAGGAGGTCAACTCACACCTTTGGGTGCACTATACTAATGGGGTCCCTGGGAATCTCCGAGCCCCAGGATGTTGGGACCCCACCCCTCACTTCAGCACCATTTGGTGTAAGGGGCACCTTGGACAATGGGAGGCAGGTGGGTGGCTCTGTGCCCCACCTGCTACCTATGGCCAGTGGATAAGCCTCTGCTTCCTCGTTGGAGGTGACCTGAGTCGTCTGCTCCAAGGGGTACTGGCCTGACAGTGATGGCCTCACACCCTAATCCCGCTGCTGGCACAGCACCCCCCCCCCCCCGCCGCCTTGCTCCCGGGCGTGGTGCTGTGGAAAGGCTGGCCCCACTCGACAACAGCAGGAGTCGGGGCCAGTCTGCTCAGATGCGCCTAGGGTCCCCGAGGTCACCCTCACCAGGCCTCTCTAGAGGAATGGCTGTGACTGGCATGGGGGTTCCTTCCCAGCCACAGACCTGACTCCAGGGCCTGCTCCCCAATGCAGAAGCATCCTGCCGAATGACCAGCACCAGATGCTAACCTGCTGGGGGCTGAGCGGCTTTCCCTCGGGACACCCCTGTGATCCTGCCTCTGTGGATCATGGCGGAGCCTAAGTAAGGGAGACCCGCCAGCCTGCAGAACACCTATCTACCTGCTGGGCCCTCGTTCCAGGAGACGTGTCTCCGGAGGGAAGGCAATCTTCAACCCCACTCCCCTGGGGATGGAAGTCTCTCCTAACACCCCAAATGAATCTGAAACCCGATTCGTTACCCCAAGGGCCACGTGGGTGAAGTCCCACAGCAGCCTAGCACTTGGGGAGACTGCCCCTGTACTCGAAGGGCATGTGGGGGGCCTCTAATGGCACATGCCACAGGCGAGGAGCCGGAACCACCCCAGTGCCTTCCTGCCCAGGCTGGCAGCAGCACTCACCAAGGCTGGGCTGACGACAGAGGCAGTGCTGGAGGCAGGAGTGTGTGCCCAGGAGGCAGGGCATTGTGACATCACCCACTGTTTCAGAGAGGGCGGCAGGCTGACCAGGCGGGGCTTGTGTGCCCTCTGACCTAACGCCAGGCCCTTCGGCCCTGCCCACAGGCTAGCCCCCAGTGCCCAAGCCCTGCCAGACCCTGTTGGCCTAAATGCTCCTTGGCTTTAACATAGACCAGGCTCTGCTCAGAGCTCTGGGGACCACAGTTCAGGGGAGGGGAAGCCAACTTCTTAAGAGGCCCGTGAACAAGGCACAGGGCCTGCTGGGCCGTAGCTCCATGGCTGGTGCCTATGCCCACCCACTGCTGAGGACCAGCTTGCTGCTGCCGCCCCACCCAACGGGCCATGGGCCAGAGCCGGAACAGCAGCAGGTCCAGCTCCTGCTGCTCGGTGAGAAAACAAGCCCAGCTGCAGTGACGGCTGCACCAGGGGTCCCCTGGCTCAGGTGAAAGGTGCACAGGACAGGTGGTACTTACTTTTGCTCTGACCTCCTAGGACAGCATGAAGAGAAAGCAGCAAAGTTAGAGGCAATCAGACAGGGCGGCCCGAGCAGGCTGGAGGGCCCTTCCAGAAGCTGCTTGGCGAGGCGTGCAGGCGCGTTTGGTGGAGGAGACAGACGGTGAGCACCAGAGAGACCCGCCACCCAAATCCCAGGAGGCAGCCGAGTCCACACCCAGGCAGTGCTGCTCCATCATCACTTGAAGCAGGCAGTTCCCAGGGTTCCCGTGAGCTGAGCCCGGCAGGCCCTGGGAGGCCGACCTGAACACCCCGCCACCTGTTCCTCGCTCATGCCAAGGCAACCAGGGACAGGTGAGCCAGCACCCTGAGCGCCCCACAGTCACCCGGAGCTGTGGAGGGATCCCCACCCAGCCCTGCCCCCCGCATTGCCACTGGGTCCAGGCTGCCGGACAAGGTGCAAGATGACAAGGACCACTCCAGGGGTCTTGGCGTCCACCGCCCTGGTGCCCACGCTGGGACACAGAACTACCAAAGGGCTCTGAGCGGCAAAGTCTTCCTGGTGTGTGTAAGAGGCCAGTGAAAAAGGCCACGGACACTCGGTGCCACACCCAAATCCACAAGAGGTGACAGCCCAGGAGGTGAGGAGGCCATATGCAGAGTCTGCCAGCTCCAGGTAGGCTTGCTGAGCACAGGTGACAAGACCCTGCCCTGCAGCCCCTCAGCTGCTCAGTAACTGGAGTCCAAAAAATCTGCCCCCTTCCCAACAGGAGCTCAGCCACCCAGGTCCTGACCAAGTCACTGATGGACAGGGATGCCGAAGGTGCCCTGAGGAGCAGACAACAAGCTGGTACCAAGAGGAGCAGCTGGCCCTCGGGAGTGTGCAGGAAGTCCCGGGTGGCTCCCTGCAGGAGCAACAGCCACCGCGAAGGCTTCCAGGAGGCACAGTACCCAGAGTGGGTGTGGGCGTAGCTCTGGGGGAAAGGGTCCCCCGGGGACACAGCAATGAGCCACTCCACCCGCGGAGCGTCACCAGGGGAGACTGGCCACACTGAGGGCAGCAGAGCACCAACTGGGCACGAAGCCGACGCTGAGACAGGCCAGCGGCACGGCACCCACAGGAACGCTTCCAGCTCCCCTGCCCTGCTGCTAGGTCTCCAGGGACAGTGGACAGCCCCAGCGGCTCCGACACAGAAGCCCACTTCTACCTCCTCGTCCCTCATCCCTGTGTTCCCGAGCACCTGCTCGAGCCCGTCCCTCCTGGCAGGAAGGCAAGTGGGAGTGAAGCTGTGCTCTCCAGCAGGGGCCCTTGTCACAGTCCCTTCAGGTGGCACAGTCACAGCTCAGAGCACGGGGAGGAAAACTTGCAACACCAGCCAAGGACAGCGGAGGCCTCGGGTCTGCTCACCTGCAGGGTGAAGAGCTGGCTCCCCACACAGCCGGCCCTCACCCACCAGGCTCAGCAAGACCGCTCCTCAGGGCACTGTCCCGCCGAGCTGCCTTGGGTTCTCGGGGGCCCCAGTTTGGGGACCATGTTCCGCCTGGCTACCAGGAAGGCAGTGACACAGCTAAGATGGTCCGGGTTAGATGTGACCCTCCCTCTGTCACACGCTCAGCCCAGAACCCGGCGCACCAAGCCACGTGCAGCGCTGTGGGCTGCAGGCTCCTCGGCCTCTGCTGAGCCAGGAGGGCAGTTCTTGTGGTGCCAGCACAGGGAAGCTGGCAGCAGCTCCCGCCCGTGACGCTCCTGGCAAGAGGGCCCTGAATGAAGGTGAGGATGTGGCCTGGCAGAGCTGTGCCCATCAGGGTGTCAGGGCCTGTGACACTGGGCAAACAGAGGGTTCTGGGAAGGGTCGGCTCCTCCCCTGGGTCTGCCCTTCACAACGCCTTCGCATCCTCCGGACACCGCCTCAGGGGCCCTTTACCCACATCGCCCCACGGCAGTTGCAGAGAGGAGCTCCCAGCGCTCAAGAAATGCCCTCCACGGGACGCGAGAACGCAGCGAGCAGGCGTGAAGTGTGTGCGGGGCCGGGCTCTGCCGCCCGCTCATCTTCCTCTGCCGTTGCTGGCGTGGCCTGGCCCCGTGTTGCACAGCAGAGCCTTCTGTACCTGCAGTGTCACCAGCAGAACCGAGCAACAGAAACATCCTAGTCCACAAGAACAGCCACGCAGGGAGCCGCTGCATGGACAGCACAGCTCAGCTGCAGACCAGGTGGGGTGGGTGCCCTCTACCTCCCCTGGAGGGGCTCCGCAGCCCCAAATCCTACTCAGAGGCTTTCCGGCCTGACTCCTGGATAGTTCAGCTCCACTCAGACACCAGCCTGTCCCACTGGCAGGAAGGGGGACCTGCACCCATGCCAGGCCCAGCCAGTGGCAACCAAGTTCCTGCCTCACACCACAGCCTGTCAGTTCTATCTCTGTCCCAGCCCCTGCATCCTCCCCCGGGGTGACTCCAGTACCCCGTGTGTTTCCCCACCTCCCACGTACACACCTAGTGTGGGTGTCTCCAGGCCTCTCACAGCTGGGCACAGGAGTGGGAAAGCGAGGCTCTGAGTCAGCGAGGTGAGGAGCTGGGGACCCCTGTCTCCCCTGATGCCTGTACTGCATGCACATCAGTGTCATGCTGCCACCCACTTCCAACACAGAGATACATGTCATCTTAAAATTATCTGCACAGGGCTTGACAAATGCTCAAGCCAGCATTTCCTGTTTGCAGTCCCTGAAAAGTTGATACTAGCATATCACATGTTGGAAGCATTCTTTCTGGTAACCTTTTTTTAAAAAAAACCCAACCTTCAAGAAACCAGTCACAAAAACACCAGTCAAGCACATTTGCTCCACGCTGACCCCTGCAGCCTCACCCAGGTTCCCAGAAGCAAAGCCCAGGTGGCTAGTCCCCAACTGGATTCGCCAGGGGCAGCTGTTGGGGCCCAACGAGGATAAGGGACTCGTGGTTGAGTGCTCACCCTGCCCAGGCTCTCATGAACCCCACCGCATCCCCACCGCAAGGTGAAGAAATGGAGACCTGGCCTGAAGGGCACCCCCGGACTGGCATGGGGCCAGAACGTTGCCCTGCAGAAGTGACGCAGGGAATATACTCTAAGTTTGTGTGCCAGGTGGTCCATGAGAAGGCGCTTTTCTCAGGGGACACTCTGTCCACAGGGCTGGGCACAGGATTGACCAAAATGTATTTTGAGCCAGCCCATCTACTGACTTGGGGTGCCCAGGGAGGGCATCACAGCTACTCCTGCGGTAGTGTAAGGTAAAGATGTGTCCTTCCAGGCCCCAGGCCAGGCCCACTCGAGAGTTCTGTGCCAGGGTCAATTTAAGAGACACCCAGGCCGGCAGGGGCCACCCAACGGTTCTCTCGCTCCAGGGTGGCCCTTCATTCTGGAAACCCTGACCTGCAGCCTCCGTGAGGTCTCCGCCCCACTCTACCCCCTTGGCTCCAGAACCAGCCTTTCCCTCCTTTCAAAGTGCCGTTCTTCAGGAAGGCATTATCCTCGCCTTCAAAGACTGGTTTCAACGTCGCCGCCTGCCCGGACGTCCACCTTATCCAAGGCAAGCCGACCGGCCACTTTCAGAGAACCCTGCGTTTCAGTCACTCAGCAGTCACATCCTTATTCCTTCCCGCATTCAGGAGCCATCAAGGTTCCATTAGGATTGGACACGTGCTGTCCCTTAGGTCCAGGACCAGAACGCAGTAGGTGCTTAATAAATACGCGTGCTGGACAAAGGACAGCCCATAGGCCCGGGCCACACAGCGGGGCAGATACTCCTGTCACCCACCGACGCAGGACAACGCGGCGCCCAGCAGCCCCGCGCCGCCACCGGGCTGGGCCAGCCACGTGGCCCGCAGGCCCCGCCCCTCCGCGCTCTTCCCGGGAGCCACACTCGGCCCCCGCCCCTAAGCCGACACGCCGACGGCACTTGCGCCTCGGTCCCTGACGGCGCGGAGCCGCTGGCGCAGCCGGGCCGCCCGCCCGCCCGCCGGCCCGTGCGGCCTCCGGGGCTCGTGCGCCTCCTTCGGCGCGGGTTGCGGTACTCACACTCCAGCCAAGGACGCGGCGACCAGAGGAGGGCTCGACGGCGCGGGACGCCTCAGGAAAGGGAGGGCCGCCCAGGCAGCGCACGGGAAATGAAGCAGCGGGCCCTACCACGCGCCGCTGGCCGGGGTGCAGGGGAAGCGGCTCCCGTGCACGTCCCGCCCGTTGCCCGGAGCTCCGCGTGCGACTCTCCCCGCTGCTGGAAAGACAGAAGCCAGAGAGAGACCACCACAGGGCTCGCTCTCTCCTGGAGGAGCCGCAGCACACAGCCGGGAACAGGACCGCAGCCCGCTCGCTCACCCCCCCGCGCTACCGGCCCAGTGGACTCGTCGGGACGGGGCGGGGCTGACGGGCCCGCACGCGCCGGGAGCCTGGCGGCGCGGGGCGGGGCCAGCGCGCCTGCGCCTCGGGAGCCGGCGAGACAAAGGGGAGGGCCGCGGCCGGGCCCGCCCCCAGCGCCCCGCCCCGTGCGGCCGGCCCGGCGGGCTTATGGCTCCCGCGCTCCGGCCGCCGCCGCCATGTACCCTGCGGGTCCCTCGGCCGGTCCGGCTCCGCGCCGTGGCCGCCGACCCCCGCCCGGGCGCCCCACGCAGCCGCCGCGGCCCTCCGCGCCTGTCTCGGCCCCCGCCGCGCGGCCTCGCGTGGCCGTGAAGATGGCCTTCCGCAAGGCCTACTCCATCAAGGACAAGCTGCAGGCCATCGAGCGCGTCAAGGGCGGCGAGCGACAGGCCAGTGTGTGCCGCGACTTCGGCGTGCCCGGCGGCACGCTGCGCGGCTGGCTCAAGGACGAGCCGAAGCTGCGCTGGTTCCTGGAGCAGCTGGGCGGCGAGGTGGGCACGCAGCGCAAGAAGATGCGGTTGGCCAACGAGGAGGAGATCGACCGCGCCGTGTACTCGTGGTTTCTGGCGCTGCGCCAGCACGGCGTGCCGCTTTCGGGGCCGCTCATCCAGGCGCAGGCCGAGGCCTTCGCGCGCCAGATCTACGGGCCCGAGTGCACTTTCAAGGCCAGCCACGGCTGGTTCTGGCGCTGGCAGAAGCGCCACGGCATCTCCAGCCAGCGCATCTACGGCGAGACCGAGCCCCCGGCTGCCGGCCCCGCGCCCAGCCCTCCCGTCAAGCAGGAACCAGCGCAACCTCCGGGCGCCGGCCCCCTGCCGGGCCGCGTCCCGGCCCCACCGCCCCCCGCCGAGGGCGGCTACGGCGACGAGCAGATCTACAACGCCAACGTCACCGGCCTCTATTGGAAGCTGCTTCCGGAGCAGGCTGCGCCACTAGGCGCGGGAGGCTGCGGCCGCCGCTGGCGGGGTGACCGGGTGACGGTGCTGCTGGCCGCTAACTTGACCGGCAGCCACAAACTGAAGCCGCTGGTCATCGGGCAGCTGCCGGACCCGCCCAGCCTGCGCCACCACAACCAGGACAAGTTCCCAGCTTCCTACCGCTACAGCCCAGATGCCTGGCTCAGTCGCCCTCTGCTGCGCGGCTGGTTCTTCGAGGAGTTCGTCCCCGGCGTCAGGCGTTACCTGCGCCGGAGCTGCCTGCAGCAGAAGGCCGTGCTGCTGGTCGCCCACCCACCCTGCCCGAGCCCTACCACCAGGATGCCCGCCCTGGAGGAGAGTGAGGAGACCCCCAGGCGCTTCCGGGCTGAGCCCCTCGGCTCCCCAGAGGAGCTGCAGACCCCCGATGGGGCTGTTCGCGTGCTGTTCCTGTCCAAGGGCAGCGGTCGGGCACACATCCCTGCCCCTCTGGAGCAGGGTGTGGTGGCTGCCTTCAAGCAGCTGTACAAGCGGGAGCTGCTGCGGCTGGCGGTGTCCTGCGCCGGGGGCTCCCCGTTGGACTTCATGCGAAGCTTCATGCTCAAGGACATGCTCTACCTAGCTGGCCTCTCCTGGGACCTGGTGCAGGCTGGCAGCATCGAGCGCTGCTGGCTGCTGGGCTTGCGGGCGGCCTTCGAGCCCCAGCCGGAGGAGTGTGTGGGGCAGGGGCAGCCAGCCGGCCAGGCTGAGGAGGCGGCCGAGCGCAGCAGAGTGCTCAACGACCTCACGCACCTGGCAGCCCTGGCCTATAAGCGCCTGGCTCCAGAGGAGGTCGCCACTTGGCTGCACCTGGATGACGATGGGTGCCTGCCCGAGGGAAGCCGTGAGGAGGCGGGCCCTGGCCGGCCCCCTGCCCCAACCTCTGTGGCCCATCCTCCCCCAGCCAGCCTCCCCTCTCCAGCAGAGGGTGGGGAGGGGGCGTGGGCCCTCCCCACCGCTGGAGAGGCAGTGCGAGGTCTCGAAACCGCTCTGCGGTGGCTGGAAGGCCAGGACCCCCGGGAGGTGGGGCCCCTGAAGTTGGTGCAGCTGCGCTCCCTGATCAGCATGGCCCGGAGGCTGGGTGGCATTGGGCCCTCCCAGAAGTCCCTGATGATGGGGTATGACCAAGCCAGCCCAAGTGGCGTTTGTCCTGCTGCACCCGGAGGGAGGTGACACAGTCTCCCCCCTATCCTCCCAGTGGCCTGCCCCATGACCAGGGGCACTGAGGATGCCAACCTGAGTAGCCAGGAGGAGCTGTGTGAGTGGAGGGTCATCCTGGGAGCTGGAAGGGAGACCCCAGTCTTGTGTTCCCCTGCCTAGGCTAGCACTCCCATGGGGTCTGTGGCCTTCGGCTGGGGCCCCTCACACACTCCTGGCACTTAGGTCACAGCACCTAGTAGAGGGTGGATGGCTGTGTTCTGTCCCGCCCCTGTGGGGCTGAGGCCTCCACCCTGCCCCGCGAGGGCCCCGCATCCCTGTCCACCTGGAGCCCTGGTGCTGCGTGGACCCTGTGCCCGCGCCACAGCAGCGGGGGGCACACCACTCGGGTTTGTTTTTCAGCACACTCAGTCCGTTTTCACAGATAGTCTATGAGAGGCAGGGTGATGTCTCAGTCCCCAGCCTGGGTCCCGTCTCAGAGGAGGGCTCCGTGGGCCGGGAAAGAACTATGGCCCGCACCTGGGCCTCCTGAGGTTCTGGTGTGTGGGGGTGTAGATTTCAGCTCCACTCAGATTTTAATTTTCCTTAAGAAAATATGTCTCTGAACAGCTCTCTCATCGCATGGGGTTGGTGTGCGGCCAGACTGTGGCCTGGTAACTTGAACAGTGACTCACCAAGCTCCCCAGATCCCCAGCAGCCACTGCCCGCTTTGTCCAGCTCTGGGCCATGCCGGGACAACCCCGCGGTGCCTTAGGCCCCTCTGGCCTCGTCTGCCTCTCCTGGCACTGCCACGGGCCCTAGGAACTGGGCTTCTGGGTGCACAGTTTGAAAGCGGGGAAGGGCCCCCGTGTCACTGCCCAGCTCTCGCCTCTGCTGCTCCGTCCAGCTATTCAGATCCCTGCTGGCGGTCTGAGGTGCAGAGTGCTCACCCCAGGGTGGGAGGGGGCCTGCCTCTATAGAGGTGTTGCTCCGAGCCTTCGAGAGGTGCTCACCCCTCACTCTCCCCTGCCCTGTGTCGTCTTGGTGGCTCGAGACGACTGAGGCTGCTGACTGGTGGTGTGTGCGCCACAGAATGGCTTCAGCGAAAGGAGGCTGCTGCAGGAACCCTCAAGCAATTTCCACTCAAGTGCAGGATCACCAACTGTTCCCTAGAACTGCCCCAGTCAAGACAAAAACCACACACATGCATAAAATCTCTCAGGTCTGAATGCTGAGGAAAGGATGGGAGGAATTTGTGAGCGCCAGAAGTGAGGCTTAGCTAGCCAGGCGCAGGGCAGCGCCTCCAGCCTCGCCTGCCAGGGCCCATCTGGTGCATCCATGTCAGCTCTGAAGCCTGCACTCCTACAGGAGCCTTTGGCAGTCTGAGGCTGGCCCTGGCTCTCTAACCCAAACAGCTGGCACAGGGCTTCAGGGACCCAAGGCTGGGAGCCTGCTGGCTGCAGAGAGGTGGCATCAGGGTCCAGGTGGGCTCCCCATGCAGCCCAGCAGCCTCAGTAGTGGCCCTTCTGGCCAAGGTCCTGTCCTACGTCTCCTGGAACTGCCTCGTGGCACTGGCCCAGACTTCACCTGTGGAGGAGGCTCTGGTCTTCCCAAGGGACCCTCAGTGGGTACTGCATAAGAGGCTGGTCCAGCTGGCCTGGAGCTTGAGGAGCTAGTTAGTGCCTGGCGAGTGTGAGTCTTGAGGGCTGTTGTCTTCGCCGGGCTGGTGGTCCCCTCACAGGAGGGCTTGTAAAGGTGTCCTCCACTAGTGAAGGCGCTGGTGTCCTGTGTGTGCCACAGGACAGAGGCTGGGAGCACCTGGCCTCCAGGACGGCCCCAGTAACATGCTGCTGTGCCCATCACAGCACAGCCACTGGTTGGCAGTTACCTCTCTCTCTGGGCTCAGCTCTGTATGAAGTGATGGGGTGGCCTTGCCTGAGGCTTATGGCAGGAGTCCCCAGAGCTGCTCCCTGCAGAGTGACTGAAGCGGACCTGAGCTGGTGGCCACACTTGGCAGCCTGCCTCTCACTGCAGTTACTTGCTGGGCCCCAGAGTGCTTGAGCCTACAACCTAGTTTGTGATGACGAGAGCTGAGGTGGTAGGTGGCACTGGGGCTTGGGGTCTTGGTTGATGCTGGAATTCCTTCGACATTAGCTTTCTGCAAGCCAGAAGCTGTTTCACTGGAGGATTCTGTGTTCTCTGCCTTCGTGTGGGGATGCCCACAGCCAGGGAGGTGCTTGGGGACAAAGCCATCGGCTTCCCCTCTTGTTCACTCCTTTTGACCCACACTCAAGGTGTGAAGGTCACTGCCCTCCCAGGAGCTATCCCTTGTTCCGGGTCAGTGAGAGCTCACCCCTGTGGGCTTGGCAGTGGGGGGGAAGGGAACATGTTGGGTAAAACGAGCAAGCACGCAGGCTTCATTCTGCTGAAACCTCCCGACGTGCATATTTTGAAGGAAGAGGCTGGGCAGCAGCTACCAGGGGTCCCAACCCTGCCTGAGGGGGCTGCGTGCTTGGGAGTGGCCACCTCGATGTCCAGGGACCCCCTAGCCTGTTGGCCCAATGCAGGTTGGGAGCCCAGGTTGTGGGTAGGGCCATGGGTATTGTTTGGCCCCCAGTGAGGCGTGGCCAGCCATGACACTTCGCTCCTGCGGCATGTCCTTGGGAGGGCTGTGGGCTGCTGGGCTGTGTGCTCTGAGCGATGCTCTCACACACCCGCTGCTGGCGGACCCGACCTGGTGCGCCTTACAATAAAGGCTGAAAGTGTCAGCTTCAGACGCATCCCTATTCTAAAGTCTTATTTGTGTGGTTCTGACCCAATGTTTGGACCTAGAACAGTTCATAAGTCGAAAAAAGTGGGGAGGGTATAAAAATGGGACAGCACTGATGAAAGTCATCCTACGCCTATTTCCAGGAAAAGTCATTTTGACCTTGTGCTATGAGATGAAGCGATGTGGCAAGCTAATGACTGGGCTGCGACCCTGCTCCCTGCATCCCAAGCTGCCCCTCTTGAAGTGTCCTGTCACAGGCCACTGCCATCTGGAACAAGGCTGCCCCTCCAGCTGGGCTGGGGGCTCACCGAGGCCCCTCATTCAGGGAGTGGCCTCTTTGGTCTCTAAGGGTTGTGAGATGCATCACTGGGACTCACTGGCACATGGCTGAGTGTGAGGTCGGGGTGCAGGGCTTCCAGGTGACGGTGTGGGGAACCCATACCCCACCTCGGACCAAGCCGTGTCCTGGCCTTGGCTGAGACGCGCTTCCAGGCACTTAGACTGTGGTTCTGTCAGCCACCCATGAAATGTCAGCCACCCTGTGCCACATAACAGCAATTTTAATCCCATTTCACAGATAAACTAGGTGTGGAAATGAATTCAAGGTGACATTCTCACAAAAAGCAGGGCTCAGTCAGACTGATCCAAGGCCAGAACAGGGTGGGGCGGGGGGAGGGGACAGTGAGGTTCCTGCATGGGGCTTGGGAGCCCTCAGCTGTTCTATACATTTCCAATTTCATAAATCAGCTGGTAGGTGGCAGAGTAGGTAACGGAGGCCAGGCCTCCCATCACCTCCTCAGGCCAAGGGGTGGAAGCCAGGGGAGCTCCAGCCCCGGGGGCCTGCGTAGGGCAGAGAGGCCCAGCGAGCCTGGGGGCCCCCTCCCCACAGCCTTCCTTGGGCCCCAGTTTGTTGGTCTGTCCAGGGACATGCTGGAGAGCCAGGTCCTGCACCAGAGGCCAGAGCATGGGACCCTCCAGGACTTCTGACCAGGAAGGCCATCAGGACCAGCTCCACCTGCCACTTGCCAGGAGCTTAGGGTTTGGGGGACGGGCCGCTCCTCAATCAGCTGGTACTGCTGCTGCTGGGAGCCATCTGCTATGGGGGCTCCCAGGGCAGGGGCAGAGCCTCTTCAGCGGGGGTGGGGCACACAGACCCCAGTGGGGAGCCCCACCCAGGGATGGGACAGACGCGGTAGCATAACACCCCTGGCTTCAGCAAAGGGGATCGGGTCTGGTGCAGACTCCACGTGTCCCGTGCCCCAGCCGGGCTGCAGTCACACAGCTACGAGGGCCTCTGCTCACACCCTCACCCACCTGGCCAGCACTGCCAGCGCTCATGCCCTCAGAGACCACGTCACCCTCATGGTGGCCATCACCACGCTGCCTTCTGCCCAGGGTGGGAGGGGAACCCTCAAGTCCTGCCCCCTTCAGTTTCCCCCTGCGGAAGACAGGGTGCAACAGTGAGGCTCCTGCAGGTCAAAGGACCGCAGTGCTTGGGAAAGGGCTGGGAGGGCGAGACTGGGGCGGCCGGGCTGTTCTGGGTACTTGGACTGTGGCCCCCACGCTGTGCCTGCGCCCTACTTCTTGCCGAGCTCCTTGGCCCGGCAGGTGGCGGCCTCCACGGCACTCATGGTGGCCGCCCGAAACCCACCCTGCTCCAGGGCGTGGAGCCCGTAGATGGTGGTGCCACTTGGCGTGCACACGTCCGTCCGCAGCTGGGCTGGGTGCTGTCCCTTCTGCAGCAGCATCTTGGCCGTCCCCTGGGGAGGGGAGTGTTGGGAGCCAGTGACCTGGGAGAGGCAGCTCAGCCCCACTGTGTCCTATCATCATGCATCCCCCGATCTCGGCCTGGGCTTCTTGGGCCCACTGTCTCCCGCCCCACTGCTCCCAGCCCACACCCCTTTCACATGCTCCCCTGGGGCCGCCATCACTCACCAGAAGGGTCTGAGCAGCAATGCGGTGGGCCAGGCCACTGGGCATGCCCATCTTGATGGCACCCTCGGCCAGGGCCTCAGAGAAGGTGCACACCTGTAGGGACAGCGGTGTCAGAGTGCCGGCCCTCCCCTGCACACAGCACCCAGCCTTAAGAAGGCTCGGAACCTTCAGGAATAGGGCCCAGAGCACCAGCCACCAGTGCAGCACCCAGGCTGAGGCCTGGGCCCAGGGGTCTACCAATGGGCTGGCCTCAAAGGCCCAGGAAGGCAGTGACGTGATACAGCAGAGCTTGCGGGCAGCTGGGGACCAAGCCCTGGGTCTGAGGGCATCACAGGGACTTGGGAAGGCCCTGCTTTGCAGAGAGACCGCCCATGAGGGCGGGTGGACTAGACAACACTTACGAAGGCCACACCGCTGCCGCTGAGGCCAGTGTGGATGTCCACTTGGGCCTCAGGCACCTCCTCACACTGCCCACAGGCCTCCAGCAAAGTCTGCAGGAACTTGGCCTCGCTGCTCCCGGCATGGCGGCCCCGTGCTATCACCATGGCTCCCTCCTGGACCACGCAGGGTAGGTTGGGCGAGACCCGCAGCACTCGTGCGATTGGGGGCAGCAGCTAACCAGAAGGAGGCAGGAAACTTGTGGGTCAGCCCTGCACCCAGGCAGGTGTGCACGCAAGTCAGGCCCCCTCCCGGCTTCCCAGGTATGGCACCAAGAGGAAACCTAACCCTAGTCCCTAGCCACCTGGCCATCTCTGCAGGCTGGCCAAGAGGCTGCCTGCCACCTGTCCCACCCATCGTGGGGCCAGTTTCGAATGACGAGGGCTGGGAAGATGAGTCTGGCCAGCAGAGCCCACTCTGGGGTCACAGCCTCATCCCATAGGCCACTTACCTCTTCCAGGGTGCTCAGAGAGACTCCAGCAGCCACAGATACCAAGATATGCTCAGAGGTGACCACAGGGGCCACCTCTGCCAAGACGGCGGGCAGGATGTGGGGCTTGGGCAAAGAAGACAAGTGAGCAGGTCTGCAGCACCTCCTGGTTGGAATGAGTGGTCCTGCAGCCCAAAGCCTGCAACGGGAATGCCAGGGCCGGGATGGGGTAAGTGCGTGTCTTCCCAGACCACAGCCCTTCCAGCTGGAAGCCACCTACCTCCCCATGGGTCTCTGTGCATCTCTCCTGTGCCACTCCAACTCCTGACTCATGCAGCCCAGGACTCACCCAGACCACGCACTCTTGCTCAGGACCCAACTCTGAGTCCCACAGACCCCCTGATGTCAGCACCAACGTGGGCCCTCTGACTCCAATAAGTACCCATGGCCATCCCTGCCCTCCCCAACATACACACACATGTATGCACATGCATACACACACGTGCACACTCGCACACGCACACACACACTCCTTTACTCTGCCTTGGCCCTCCAGAACCTTGACTTTTCCTCTAGCCTTTGACCTCCCTTCCCCAGCACAGTCTCAAAACTTTAGCTACATAAGCAGCACTTCCCTGGCCCCAAGAAGTGTCTCAGAGGGACAGGAGGCAAGAGCCACCCTGGACCCCTGGGGGACAGCCTCAGCCAGAGGAGCTGGGCCCCAGCTCACCCGGAAATGGCAGAGGTTCCTGTCAGTTGGGGCACTGGCCAGCACATGCTGGGCTTCCACTTTTCCTGGAGAAAGGCAAGGCCTGGGGTCAGTGAGGAAGGAGGAAGGAGGGGAGGAGCTGTCCTGGCCTGCCTCTTACTGAAAGCTCTCTCAGGATCAGCCTCACCTGGACCCTCTGGCCCTTGGCTGGCCTGAGGCTCTCCAAAACCCAAGTGCTCAGAAGGGGTGCCTGGTGCAGCCCAGACCAGGCAATCAGACCATTCAATTCTACTTGGTAGTCACTGTCACTGCCACTGCCACTGCCTACTGCTGCTGCTGCTGCTGCTGAATCCAGAGGCCCTGCTGAATGCAGGGGCAGGAGCTTGCCTTGTCTTGTGGGGATGCAGATCCCCAAGACCTCTGCCTCTGGGAACCGGAAGCTGGGGGGAACAGAGGGGTAGGGAGGCCAAATGGGGGCCGAGCTTCCCTGGGAGGGGGTGTATCTGTACTGGGATGTCGAAGAAGATAAGTGCCCATTTGGTAGCAATCATCTGTCTGTGGAGCACAGGGCTGGGGAGGTTGGATTTCTGTAACGCCTAACATGAAGGCAGAAGTACACCCCAAACCTACACCCAGAACTGATTAACCGTGGCAGTGATGTACACCCACTGTGTATTACACAGACACGCACTGCACTCGACGCTGAAGCTGGACAGCCCCAAGAGGCAGGCACTAATGCTGGGTTTTACGATACCTGAGACTTGCAGTCAACTTTTTGTGACTTTGACCCCCCTGGACTTCATTGTCTGGCTGAAGGCAGAAAACCAGCCCATTACCTACACATGAAGGTTTCAAAATTCTGTTGAGTAGGATCAAGCCAACATTGTCATTCCCTGCTGGAAACCAATGGTCCTCAACTGGAAAAGATCCCCACGCCCCCCAGGTGACTAAGGCAGTGTCTGGAGACGTTTTTCTGACTGTCACAATTGGTGGGTGCTACAGACATCTAGCGCTGAGAGGCCAGGGAAGCCGCTAAAAACCCTACGACGTGAAGGATAGAATATCTAGCCCCAAATGTCCTTAGTGCTGAGGTTTCGAAATCCTGTACCACGTCACCAGGAGTGGAATTGGCATATGAATAGAAAAATGGCTCCGAGGGCAAGCAACCAGACAAAGGCCAGAGAGTGGCATGAGATCCCAGGCTCTAAGGAAGTGCAGTCCCAAGCAATGTGTGAACTACATTTCCTAGTAGTCACAGGAAACAGGAAGGAACAGGTGAAACTAAATGTATTACATTTTATTTAATCCAATATAGCCAAAATACTATCTGTCCAATGCATAATAAATATTAAAAACTACTAAAATATATTATTTTTCCTTTTCTGATGCTAAATCTTCCAAATCTGGTGTACAAGTTATTCTATACACTCAAAGCACTTCTCAAATCAGACCAGCCACATTTCAAGAGCTCTACGACCACTTGCGGCTGCTGGCTGCTGTGGGGCACCGGCTCTAAGCCTCCGCGCGCACGTCCCTTCCTGCCGTGCTCTCCGGGTGAAGTGAGCCTGGGGGTAGGGTCCGCCCTGGCCCACGCCCGCGCCGGCCTCGCTCCACTCTGGGACCCCTGGGCGCACGCCCCAGGCTGCCCTGGCTCCTCCCCTGGGGACTGCGAGATTCACCCCTGCGGGCAGATGAGCTCCGGCCAGGTGAACCCGCCCCTCCCACACCAGACCCGAGTCGGAAGCCCCCACCTGCTCGGATGAGGCCCTGCGCGATGGCCTCCGCCATGCGGCCGGCGCCCACGAAGCCCACGCGCCGCTGGCCCGTCCCTGCTGCCGCCATCCCGCCGCTGTCTGCCCTAGGCCCCGCCCCTCCCCGCGGCCTGCCAATGGCTGTGCCTCCCCGCCCCGTCCTCGTCCATTGGCTGCCGGGCAGCACGCCCGCCCCTCCCGCCCGGCTCCCGGGTGCGCTCTGCAGCTCCCTGGGGCGAGGCCCCGCAAGGGGCGGGGCCGAGTGGTGGGCGCCCGGGATCGTCCTTCGTCGCGGACCGAAGGCCTGGGTCGCGGTGCTGGGGGTAACAGCGAATCGTGGTAGGGTTCTGGGGGCGTGTGTGCAGATCAGATTCTGCGTGCCTGGTCGGTGTCCCTCGTGGGGACGCTGCCGAGCTCGGGAGGCCACCGATCGGTGGTCGCTTGGCCGCTGACCTTCCAGGAGGGACATGCGCCCTAATTCTGATGAAAGACCAGTAGACACAGTCCATATTCTGACCTTGCCAGCCGCAGGCGTGTTTCTCTGGGCGAAAGCACCGTACTCAGAGCCCGGATCCTCCATTTGGAACCTGGGAGTGGACTCAGGTGGGAAGGACAGGGCGCTACCTGGTCAGAGCTTGTGGTCAGATACTCCCCAAGCTGCAGCGGCTGGGGTGACAGCATAAAATTAGCTCTGTCAATGATACATGTGAGCAGGTGTCTCTAGCTTTCTTCTTAAAGAAATTACTCCAGCCAGACGAGATACCGGTTTCCGTGGGCCTCCCAGGAAGCTGAGGGAAGGAGGCAGGCCTTCCTCAGGCCTGGGGCCCCAGCACAGACCTGGCCCCTCTTGCTGGTTCTGGGGATGATGAAGTGCTCGACTCTGGGCACTTCTAGAGGCGGAGAGGGGTAGATGGGGTTGTGTGTGTGGTGTGCTTTAAGTTCTGCTTGACATGGGGAAAATAAGGCTTGAGGATCTATTATTTAAAAAAAATAGTTTGCAAGTTTAAGATTGTATTCTGAGGATTTTTTTCTTTTAAACTCTACTTGATATTTTCTAAGCTCATCAACAATGAAATTCCCTAATTCATTCAACATTGCCTCCACTGTGGCCCTACTCTGGGCAGGGATGAGTGCCGCATGGCAGCTGACCTGACAGCTGCCCCTCAGCCTGAGAACATGCATCTGTTTGGGGAGAAAGCCCCTCTATGGTAAATACACACGGGACGACCTAGGAGACACTGAGGACACACAGCCACCGCTTGTGTCCTGCCAGGTGTGTCCAGGACTCTTCTGTGCCAGGCATCCATTTCATTGTTCTCACCTGGCTGATCCAGGTCCACCTCAGGCACCGCCCCCACCCCCACCCCGAACCCTGACAGGGGCAGAGCCTTCATTACCAAAGGGCTGGCACTTTGAAGTGGGATACACTACGAAGGGCCGACCTGGGTCCTGGAGCTTGAAGTCCCGAGGGGAAAAGGGGCTCCCAGGAGTTTCTGGATAGCAGATGGGCAACCCTGCATAGCAATGTGGGGGGTTCAGAGGGAAAGGACCTCAGCTGGAACCTAAAAGGCCATGAGGACACTGGGGCCAGCTGGGGAGGCCCGGGGGATGAACACCTGGGCTTGCCAGAGAGCAAAGAGGTGGTGATGAATACAGTGAGGGCAGCTGGGCTCGGGGAGAGAGGTTGGGACTTGTGTGCCTGGAATAGGAAAGACAGCCACCACCACCTGGAATAATGGTAGGAAGGAATGGACGTGGCAGGTACATTGGGGTAAGAAGAAAGCTGGGAGTCATCAGTATGAAGGTGGCAAAGGGCCCAGGGCAGGAGGGGCCCTGAGGAGAGGCAGGCCCCAGGCCAGGGAAGGTGCCTGATCCTGGGCAGGCAGTCCATCAGGCACTGGCCTGCGGGGCTTTGGAGCTGGGTACTTAGACCCACAGCCCAGCACTGACTGGCTGGCCAAGGTACCTGTCATTCAACCTGTCTGGACTTTGTCCTGCTCAAATTGAGAATGGGAAGCCCATGCCACTCACCTTTCTGCCCACAAGGCCCAGCGGGCACTCCCGGGTGACACCTGTTACTTACTGTCTGTGGGAGAAGGGCAGTCCAGGCCCCATCGCCCAGGCCAGGCCCAGCTGTCTCTTACAGTCCCAGGAAAGGCTGAGCCACCCACTCACCATCCTCCCCTCAGATCTACCCCACTCTGCCTGTCCGAATCCAGACCCAGCCTCTTTCCCCAAAAGCCCTGGGGCTGAGGGGAGAAGCCCAGGGGAGCGCAGGTCATCAGGCCTGCTCATGGCTATGGGACCAGCAGGAAATGCTCTGCCTGTATCCCACTGGCCAACAGTCCACCCTGTCTCTCCCCCGAGGCCTGCCTGCTTCCTGCCCACACACCTGCCTCTCCATGTCTCTGGCTTCTGCACCCCCAGGGATAGTTGGCCATCCCGGCCCAGCAGCTCTTGGGGGCTGAGAAGTCAACAGCAAGACAGTGAGTCCCGGGCTGGCCAGGCTCGAGGAGCAGTGCCTGGTGTGGGGCACAGCTGGCACAGAGCTGCCAGGGCCAGGCCTATGAAATGCACTTTATTGGCTCCCAGGGTGGGAGAGCAAGATCAGAAGTGGACACGCTCAGAACTTGGGCACTGGCACCAGGGAGCTAGCTGCGCAGGCCTGGCGTCCCTGAGGGTGAACAGGAGTGGTGGCCCTGCTGGACAGCTTCTAGGAGCCACCCAGGCGGAGGTGTGGAACGTGGGCCCATGTCATGGGCAGTGCCCTGGACTCCTGGCAGGGACTGAGGGTGGTTGCCACTGGTCTCTGCCAGCTGACTGGCTTAAGGGAGGCAGGCGCCGGCCCTGCCAAGCTTCACTTCCGGGCCTGCTCGTAGTTGTCGGTGAACCAGGCACAGGTCTCCTTCACGGCTGCAGAGGGCAGGCGAGGGCCAGAGCTGCACTAACCTCCATGGGAGGTGGGGAGCATGGGGCCCCCATTGATGTAGGGCAGTCACCCCTGTGTCCTGCCGCCCGGATGAAGGTCTGGAGACCCAAACCACAGGGCATCCACCCCCAGCTGGCAGTAGAAAGCTGAGGCCCAGGGAGGGGCAGGGGCCTCACCCTGCTTGAAGGGCGTGAACCGGAAGTCCGGTAGGTAGGCCCGCAGCTTGCCGTTACTGGCTGTCTTCTTAAACTGCCCATCTGACTTGCTCGTATCAAACTGATGGCCTGGTTAAGGTCACAGCAGAAAGGCGGCCCCCACCCCCTCTTCCACCCTCCTCTGCCCTTCCCTGGGGAGCTCTGGGACAGAGCGGCAGACTCAGCCCCAGAGGCCAGGGTGGGCACCACCATGCGCCAGACCAGACTGCAGCCTCTGAGAGGGAGGGGAGGCCCCCAGTGCCCACTGGATATGCCAAAGGATACGGTGACGTCCCCGTGGAAGTCCATGGCCTCCACCACGGCCTCGGCTGCCTCCTGGATGGAAACCTCGTCCTCCTCACCCACTGTGGGGAGCGAGGGGCCCCAGATGGCATCAGGCTTCCTCTGCCTGGCCCCTGCCATCCACCCCCAGGATGTCCCACAGATGCGGTGAGGTGGGGCTGTAGGATGCCCACCTGACAGGATGATGGGCTCCACCTCACTGTATTCTCGCAGGACCCAAATAAAGAGCCGGGCCAGGTCCTGGCATCAGACAAGCAGGGTCAAAGGCCACCAGTGACGACCAATGGTACCACAGGGCACCTCTCCCGCGCATACCTGTCCAGTGGGGGCATAGGCCAGGCCCTACTAGGGCCAGGGGCTCCTCCCTTTGGGCAGTCCTTGGCCAGCTCTGCCCCAGTGGCCGAGTCCCTTCTCCCACTGAGCTCAGAGCTGCACCCAGAACTCCCGTGGGGCCAGGCACCTACAGGGGCTCAGACCCTACCCCCTTCCAGGCTCCCTCACCCTCCCCACAAGCCGGCATGGCAGGCCCAGGGAGACACTGTGGGGACAACCGTGCACCCTCCTGCACAAACCAGTGAGTAGATGAACTGCCTCCGAGGCCTCCCTGTGCCCCACACCGTCAGGGCTGAGCCGCTGCCTGCGGATTCGGGGAGGGCAGGTGTCAGCTGGCTGTGCCAGCCACCACACTCCTCCCAGCTGAGACTCAGGGACTCCACCAGGACCGTGACCTGGTCGGTGCTGGGCAGCAGGCACTCACTCTTTGGCCAGGTGCACCTTGTGGATGAGGCCCGGCAGCACGTGGCCATCCTCGATATTGAAGTTGTCGTGGGGCCCGAAGACGTTGGTGGGGATGACCGCGGTGAAGGCGCAGCCGTGCTGCTGGAAGTAGGCCCTGCGGAGGCACAGCGTGTCCTCCGGGCCTCGCCCTGGGACCACCCACCCACCCCTCCCTGGCTTCTTAGGTGAAGGCTGGCAGGAGAGGGAGATGAGGGAGCCCCACCCACCCGGGGTCGCGCGGCCCTCTTCCCCTACTCCTGGCTGGCCTCAGGGGGGCAGGTGCAGGAGGACCTGTTCTGCACGTCAATCATCCGCTTGGCATAGGCGTAGCCAAAGTTGCTGCTGTGTGGCGGCCCAGCGTGGATCTGGCGGAGCAGAGAAAACCTATGCTCCCAGGCCCCGCCCCAGCCCAGGCCCCGCCCCCAGCCAGCCTCCCCTCTCACCATGGTCTCATCGATGGGGTAGGTGGTCTTGTCAGGGAAAATGCAAGTAGACAGGCAGGAGACTACCTTGCAGGCTCCCACCTCGAAGGCCGAATGCAGGACGTTGTCATTGATGTGCATGTTTTTCCTCTTGAGGGAGCGGGGGTCAGTGACAGGTTGAGGCCTTCCGCGCAAGACCCCAGCCCTTACCTGCTCCCCCAGCAGAAACGGGACATACCCTGGCCCTCTGACCTGGGCAGTACCTGAGCCTCCTTGTCCTAACTGCTTCCCCAGGGCAGGGTGGAGCCTCTGCTTGCCTTCCTGGCCTATTACACCCTTAGCTGGCTGTAGGAGGGTCTGGACCTGCCTTCCCAAGGTCCTGGAGGAGAGGACTGCACCCCTCAGCTCACGGCTGGGCCCCATCCACAAGGGCTGCTGAGGGTGGAACAGAGCTCAGGCGATTTGGCCCTGAGGCAGAAGGGGCCCCTCTAGCCGCCCGCCCCACAGGCGCCCAGGAGCAGTGAAGCCTTGGGCCAGCCCCACACTCCTGGGGCCTGGCCTCTCTTTCTGGAAACTGGATATGAGATGGCCAGGGCATTTGGACTGGTCTGGGGAGAAGGGAGAGGTTGCAGTTAGGCAGCCTGCTGGGAAGGCTGTGGCTGAGACAAGGTGAGCCTAGGGTAACAGGGGCCCCCAGGGCAGAATCTGGTCTGAGCCTCTGCCACCCCAGTGCCTGCTGCAGGGCCGAACCACGCCTAGATCAGCTGCCTGGAGACAGTGGGGCCAACCCTCAGTGGTGCAGCCCACAGAACCCCAATCTCCTCCGGCCCCCACTACAGGGCACACAACGCAGACCCAGCACCCAGTTCACACTTCTGTACCCTGGAGCACGTGCTGGGGCTCGCGTGGTGCAGCTGGACCAGGGAGGTCCTAGGAGCAGGACAGAGTGGAGACAGGGAGCAGTCCCAAGCCACACAGAGAACACTGGCTCCTCTCAGCTCCCCGAACCCACCAGTCAGGTTATATTAGGTCAAATGTCCCAGGTCCGCCTGTACGCCACTCTTCCTACAGATCAAGTGTGGGTCATTGGGGGCCCCTACCGAGCTGTGCCTAGCCCTGACTCCCAGGGACTTCCTGGGGCCAGAACGTGAATGTGAGACGCTAGCCAGGAAGTTCCCAGAGCCCAGCTTCTGGCTCCAGCACTCGTTTGGGCCCCTCACTTACCCAGAAGTCCAAATTGTATTTGATATTCCGGAACAGGCCTCCCACCATTGCAGCAAGATGGATGATGTGTGTGGGCCGAACCTTTTCAAACAGGGCTCGGGTCTGTGCAGCGTCCCTGGAAGGAGCCAGGCAATCAGGGGTCCCCTGAAGGCCTGAGGGAACTAGCACCCTGGGACTGAGATACTAGGGACAGAAATTGGACAGGGCTGATGGCAGATAGACTGCCAAAGGGAAAGTGACCAGTTCAGGCACCAGCCACTATGAGGGTGCCAGCTTCCAGGAAGAAATGGGAGGATGTTTGCCCAGGAGCAGAACTGCGCACACCCAGGCTACACCAGCCACCTGGTGCAGAGGGAGCAGAGATGAGGTCACCAAGCTCAAGGACAGGCCTGGCTCGGCGCTTTGTCTGAAAAGGCCTACGGGGGTGCTCCAGCAATGGGCCCACTCACGTGAGGTCAGCGTCCTTGGAGGAGACAAACACCCAGTCCTCTCCGGGCAGCCTGGCCCCATCTGCTACCACCTTCTGGATGGCTCTGCCCACCAGCCCAGAGCCCCCTGTCACCAGGATCCGCACGGACCCCTGGGGCTCACCCATGTCAGCTGCACCTGTAGGGCCAAACGGTGAGGCTGAGGCCATCATGCTCGCATCCAACATTACCCACTCCCCTGAGGTGCCCCTGCTTGGGGTTACTGCCCTTGGCACTGGGCCCCACAACTGTTCAAGGGCTGACTCAGGGCTCTCTGGGGCAACTGGCACAGGATGATGCGCTTCAGGAGAAGAGATGCCCACAGGGGACCAGAGAGACCCAGCTGGACTGAGTCATCCTCTCCTTCCAGCCCCATTGCCCAGAGAGCCCTCAGCCTAGAACCACATGGGGGGCCTCAGGGCTACCACCGACCAGGAGAACCTGTGCAGGTTCCACCCTGTAGGCCCAAAAGAGACCCCCCCTCCACTGTGCTGAGACAGGGAGCACTGGCTCCTCTTGGGCTGACACAATGGGAGGCAGGTAGCTTTGGGGCTGGGGGCTCCGGTCCAAGCCTGTGTGTTACAGACGAGGAACCGGCGGCCAGCTGGTTGCTGAAAGCCTTTGCCAGCCCAGTTCCTCCTAGGTAGGTCGTGCTTCTGGCTCAGAACTGGAGGGGCCTCAGGAGCACCATCATACTCGAGAACGCTATCCTAGAGGGTGGAAATTTGCTTGGGCCCCTACAGGACGCCTCTGACTCCGCTGCAGGACCCCCGCGTCCAGCCCCGACCAGACGGGCCCTGTCCAGACATCTGCTGCTCACAACTGCACAGGCCTGTGGGAAGACTGCACAGCAGCCAACCCCCTACCACGGCCCCATCACTCCTCAGGCCCAGGGCTACCTCCATGCCCGCGGGTCGGCTCTCACACCCACCGGCTCCTCCCACGGCCCCAGGCTCCCAGCACCCCTCAGGGCTCTCTGTCACAGAGTTCCCAGGGCCTGGCCCCGGCTCGCCAGGACGCGCCCTCGGGAGTTCTCTAAGTAGCCAGAGCCGTCTCACCTGCGCCCTACCCCACCTGTCCGCCTACTCCACTTGCCAGGCGGCCGAGGACCTGCTTCCGGCTCTGGCTAAATCCCCCAGCCGCTCGCGGACACCAGGCGGAGGGGGCGGGGCCAGGCGGAGGGGGCGGGGCCCTGGGCCCTCACGCGGCATTCTGGGACGTGAAGTCCTCGAGAGGCGCCCGGGCGGTGCTGGGAAGTGGAGTCCGGGGCTGCGCGGCATTATGGGGGCTGCTCCTGGGACGGTGGCCGCAAGCAATCGCCTTACCCAGCCGAGGTGCTTGCGGCACCTGCTGGAGATCGTGGGGGAGTGCAGGACGAGGGGACGCGCAGCCTGAAGCTCCGCAGCCTGAGTTAGGAGGCGTGGCAGTTACCGCTCGGCGGGCGCTCTGCTGGCTGGGCGCAACCCGGGCCTCGGTGGACTTGCGCTCTGCCGCCCGCCCGCGGGCCGGGTGGTGGCCGGCTACGGGTTTCCAGGAGGGAGAAGGCCAAGCAGAGCTGCAGCCCCCTTACACTGTCGCCTCCCCTCGGTACCCTGGCCAAAGGCAGCCCCCGGCCGGACTCCAGGTAGCGCCTAGACTGCTCCCCAAACTGACAGAGCACCTGCAAAGGACGCGGTTGCAGAGAGAGTGGAGAATTGGGGGCCGGCGTTGTAATCAGCACACCATGGAGGTAGGGCTTTCCTCAACAGGGGAATAGCAGCTCCGTCTGGTGCTGAGGTTCAAAGGCATGGAATAACTAACTGCACAATCACAGGGCCAGTGGGTGGCAGAGCTGACAGGAGCTGCTGGTCTGTAGATTCCAGGTGTTGGGAAGCACCCTGCAGGGTCAGTCTCTCTGGTCTCTTCAGACCTCTACTCAGTCTTCTTCATCCTTGAGGCCCTGACTGTTCACGTAGCTGGTGAATTGTTGTGCCCCGATGTCCTGCCGTCACATCTCAAAATCCTTCCATTGACCCTTCTTTGAATGGCCATGCCATCTCCCCACGACCAGGCCTGCCTTGCCCCCCCCCGCCCCGGGTCACCTTGCTTCTTGGGGAAGAAAAGCAAGGCCTCACTACTCAGAGCACTGTCCCCCACCTACCGTGAGGCTGGTGACAGGCCTGCCCACAACCTTCCTGGATCCCAGGTGACAATTCATGGCTTCTATTTAAATCAAGTATTTAAAAGCAATGAACTAAACTAACAAACTGATAAATAAAATGTGCTCTTTCCTCCTACTGTCTAAATATTATAAATGGAGCCGCTTTAAAATGGAGCCAGAGCTGCCATGCCAGAGGAACTGCCTTGTAGTCTCATCCCTCAAATCTTTGGAATGTTGAAACGGACCAGGGCCTAAAGCAACTTTGTGTTCCTCATGAACTGTTTGCAGAGATAACAAGAGATATTCTGACTACTGGACTGAGGACGACCTACAGGACTGAAAATTAAATATTGTTTAGAATTAACATCCCTATTTCATGTTATCTGCACTGATAGAGATGCCTCCCTTCTACTGACGTAACTGTTCCCCTCCCCTTTCTTGTAAACATGCCTCGCCTTTGTCTCCTAATCAGAACATTTGGCTTTCTGCCTGAATCAGTGCTTCTTGAATAGCGATTCTTACTGATCTCAAATAAATGCTTGTTGCCACTCACTTTGTAAGGCCTTTTTGTTTTTAGGTTAACATGACCTTGACAACATCTTATTATAAGTATATTCCATAGTTATAAAAATTTTAAAGCTTCATAAAACTATGGTTTTTATATGACGAAGTTAGCAAAATATCAGCGATGACTACATTTAATTATCGCATATCTAGATGTTCCGGTGAGGAGCTGGCAGGATTGGTTAATACAGTTAACCTTAATTCTCCAGTTGTTGTATATCCATCCCATACAATTTAGTTGTCTTCATTTTAGAGAAATTATTATGAGGTTATAATAAAAATTTAATTTGGATTCTACACTGACCCTTGGCCCATTGTGACCAGAACGGTTTGGTGGGGGGCAGGGAAGAGGCTCAGGACACCACCTGATTTCACATTGCCTTCAGGGCAAGACTGGAGAAGAGGGTGACATTGTGGCAGCCTTAGTCACAAGTTGACCAGGTGGCACAGGGAGGGGGTGCACCCAGATTGCCAGTGCCACTGTTACTGTGTGGATCCTAGGAAACACCACAGCCCAAAACTGAGGTACTGTTAAGAAAAGAAAACGGGAGGGGACGGATGTGGAAGGAGATAAAACGAGAGACGTCTATTCCAGCCCACCCCTTGACCACCTGATACGTAAAGCACATGCCCATAAAGCCATTCCAAACTTCCTCTGAGCCCTTCCCAACATAATGCAATCATTACCCACCTGTTCCTCCCCTAAGGAAGGTATTCCAATGTGTTTTCATTTATTGCCTCCTGTTTCACATCTTGTATTTCTGAGCCATGTCTTCTCCTTTATTTCTGGCAACATTCCACCATATATTTGCATCTTATGAACCTAATGTTGACTTTATCGCCACTACACCCTACCGTGAGCACCTGGCACGCGATCAACACATAAGACCAGGAGCTGGGCTGGCGCAAAGCGGCCCCAGCAGGAAAAGTCAAGGGGCGCCGGCCAGGACTGGCTGCTAGTAGTGGACGCAGCGTGGGCCGGACTGCGGGCAGAAACTGCGGCAGTCGCAGAGCTCACGAGCCAGCCCGGCCTACTGTCCCGGTCAAGCAGGAGCCCAAAGCGGAGCTGGGGCGGTTAGGGAGCCGAATGCGAGGATCAAGCCCGCACGATCCGACAGGCAGCGTGTAGTGGGCGGGACCCTGAGGAAGCCCCGCTTGGCTCCTCCCCGCTTTTTTCTCCACAGGCCACGCCCCAGGTGCCCCGCCCCCGGCTTGGGTCTCCAGCCTCTCTCCTTTACCCTTCAGCCCCCATTAGGGCTGCCCCACAGGCCCCATCTGCCTTGATTACTTGCCGTGGCTCACCTGGGATGCTCGCTGAAGGCTACTTAGACTACCGGTCTGAGTATTTTGGTTCCACGAGTCTGGGTAGACTCGGGAATGAATGGGTTTTCCTGGAGACTGTCGAAGGCGGGTTTACGAACCCTGTCCCGGGCGCTCCTGTTCCTAGGACAGTCTTCACCCCTTTTACAGCCTGGACAGTGCTGTGCCCCTATCGCAGAGGACCTCGGGTCACACACTCACGAATGCCTCTGTCCCTCAGGATTGGGCTTGGCGCTGGCACAGCTCTATCTTTATGAAAAGAAAGAAAAAGGAAAAGTGACTGATCCAGATGCCAGGAAAGTTTGTAGTTGTGTGACTGCTGGCACCTTTTAAAGCAGCTGGTGTCAGAAACATTGCTTCCAGATACCGGGAGAACTTGAGCAGCGGATGCGCTGCTTAGGGAAGCGGAAAGATAGACGAGTGACTTGTCAAATATTTTGTGTGCAGTTAATCCAGCACAAGGGCGCTGCAGTTCCTAGAAGTGAAGACAGTCCCTTTTCTTGCTTCTCTTCTGTTGAGATCATCCTGCAGGAGCAGGGTAGACCCTCACCCCAAATGTGTTTCTGATGTGGACGTGTGACAACACACACACACATGGTGTGAGAAAATTTCCTACTTAAGGCTTTTCTGGGAAAACCAGGACAGGCCCCCGAAAATGGCTTGAGCGAGCATGGAAAGCAGACTGGTTTGGGGTGTTGATTGTGGTTGGAGGACAGGGCCAGGATGAGGGTTCCCACTTGCTGGCGGAGACTAGGAGGGTACAGCCAGCTTGCCCAGAAGTGGGGCCAAAGGAAGAAGTAGACGTGAGGCTTAAAAGCTGCCAGCAACCAGACATCCAACCGCGCAGACTGCATCTTTATGCTGCCCTTCGTGGCTTCAGAGGTCCTCACGACTTGAGCGTGGTGTTCAAAACATTTGTACATTTTGCATTATCAAATAATTCACATTCCTTTTAAGTATGTGCATCTGTAGGCCAGGAGATTATGCATGCAGCCAGATACTGTGAAAGGATGGGGCCTTCGCGGCGACGCCCGGCCCGGCCGGTTTCCGCGCCGGCAGTTACAGCTCCCCGGAACCTATACTCCTAGTGACCATTTACGCCGGGGAACAAGCCACGCTCAGGGATTCCGGAGCGCAGAGGTTAAAGATCCGCTCAGCACCTGGGACCAGGCTGTGACCCACGGCCGCCCCTCGCCCCGCCCCGGCCCAGCGCTCACCTGGCCGGAAGTCGAAACCACCGAGAGATCGCCCGGCCCGGGTGCGCCTAGAGCGGCGCCGGAAGTTCCCCGGGAGGGGCCGGGGGCTGACTTCCGGCCGCGGCGTGCGGGCGGCGGTGCGGGCTTTGTCGGCGGGCCTGCGGGGCGGGCGGCCGGGGCTCGGCGTGCGGGGCGCGCGCCGTCTTCTCGCCGCTGGGCGCCGGGTGAGTGGCGCGTTCCGGGCCGCGGGCGGGGGCGGAAGGGCCCTCCCGGAGGGCGGGCGAGCTGAGCGCGGCCTGCCCGGCACGGGTTCCCCGAAGTCTGGGCCTCGGGGAGCCGGTGTCCCGGCAGCCGTCACGGCCGACCCGCGGGGCTGCAGTCCGGCCCGTGGCCCGCAGCTTCTCTCTCAGGAACGTTACGCGGGTAAATACCGGTTTCAGGGGCCACCCTCCAGCCGCAGAGCCTCTAGCTTCAGCATCTATGTCGCAGTTCTCTAGCCCGCTACCTTCCGCTGTGGCCTGGGCGTGGGGGTGACGGGACAGGTGCGGGTAGCTCTGGTGTTCGACTCTAAGCCGGCCTCCTTTCCCGGATCCCGGGGAGCTCTCCAAACGGCGCTGGGAAAGGGGCCCGGGCCACGAGCCCTCTGGTGCTAGAGAAGCAGAGCCGCACCTACCCTGGCGGGAGTGGAGGTGGAGAGGAAGATGTGATGGACAGGATGTCCTCCCACCCTTGGGCCTGAAGGAGGATCCTGGGTGGGGAGAGGCAGTTTGGCTGCGCTCTCCTGACTCTTTCCTGAGGGTCCCTTTCCCGAGATATCTGCATCAATCCCAGCGGCATTCTCTCCGATGTCGGGGACATTTTACCTCACCCGCTGGCTACATTATGGTGTGGGATCCTCAGAGCCTGAGATCTACTTCCCGAGAGTGTTAGCTGGGGGCAGGCTTTGAACTTCAGCGGATTGTGGGCAGCACTCAAGCTCGTGCTGGTCCCGCAGCACTTCTTTCCTCTGAGTTCCAGTTCCAGTGAGTGAGAGAGAAATAAACATCTTTTGCCTACTTGGGACCTGAGAGATACCAATCTAACCATGGCTGCAGATGATACCTTTCTCCTATCCACAGAGGTGGGACTTTAGTTCCCATTATAGATGTAACATTGTAACAGTATCTTCTCCCCCTTTTTAAAAATTAAAATTATTGGGGTTGTATTGTGGTTCATAAGATCATACGGGTTTTAAGTGTACAGTTCAGTAATACATCATCTGTATATTGCATTGTGTGTTCGCCATCCAAAGTCAGATTTCCTCCTGTCACCATATATCTGACCCCCTTTACCTTGTCTACCTCCCTGCGCTTCCTCCTTTGCAAAAGTATCTTAATACCGGCCATACCCACGATGGCCTCTTATGGGAGATACAGTGAGAAGTTGGGAGGGATCGCTCTATTTTTTTCACAAGCCTACACACATGGCTCTAGTCTCTCCTGGGGTGATGGCGAGGGGACCCTCACTCCTGGAGAGGTCTTGGGGACGATAGCTGAGAAGGCCCAGGTGGCACTCATGGGCTGGCAGGGAAGGGGCAGTCAGGGCAGCAGCTGACCCAGAACAGGGCAGTGCCATTGGCACAGTTCAAGGAGCTGCCGGGCACGCCCACGCCCAGTGCCCCTCAGGTCAGGGAGGATGGTGTTGGTGTCTTCGGGAGCAGAAACCAAATGGCCACGGGCCACGGTGGAGACGGCATTCTCACTGGTGTGGCCTTCAGCAGGTCACCTCCCTGAACCCCACGGATGGTTGTGAGGAGAACATAAGAAAACAAGAAAAGTGGACAGCAGGTACTCGGTTCCCTTCAGAGCCGCAGTGGCAGGGACACAGATCAGTGACAGTGGCAGCCACAGGGCAGGCACAGGGGACAGGTTCTCAAGGGAGTCTGGTCCGTGCCTCACTCGGGCTCGCTCCTTTTGTTATTTTCAAGGGGGAAGCTTGGCAAGCCCTCTTGCTCCCTCGCTTTAGGCTGCAAGCAACAGACAGGGCGTTTGGCCAACCTCCAGCCCAGGCCGTGTGCCCCTGTGGGTGTGGGAACGGTCCCAGTGCAGCATCCCGCTCCCCCTGACCCCCAGGGTCCCCGGGCAGCTCACAGGCCCCTGCCCCTGGTTGAGATCCGGCTTCACTGCCAGCACCGAGGATGGCCCGTCTCTCAGCATCAGCGGTGTTCAGACAATTTCAGGTTACATTTGATCCAGCAAATTCTAGGTGTTACAATGGGGGTGGACCACGTTAACCTGGTATGTTGTGGAACCAGAAGTTGGGTATATTTTTACTTCCTTTTGTTCATTTCATTCAAGTTTCTTTAAATGAAAGAGTATCAATTTAATTTTTCTTGAATTCACAGAAGAAAAAGGAGCTTAGCAGAAACTGAAAGATTGCTGATTTTCAGAAAAATGCTTGTTCAAGGCAAAGTACATTTGATTTTGAAAGCTTCTTCTAAAGTTAAAAAAACTGGAAACATTAAGCGGCATACATATTTTAAAAGCTATATTCTTGCAAGCAGATGCAGCTGTTTTCAGGTCATATAACAGTGGTTTTTAACTTTTTTTAATGTAAAAGTAATTTTAAAAATAAAAATCAGAACATATCACTGACTTCCAAAAAAAAAATTAAAATCCTACCTCCCGTTTTTTAATTAAGAAAAATCACAGCTTAAAATACACGGTTACTTTTGTAATTCTAATCACAGCTCATCTAAGCAAAACATTCTGTGAAAGTGACAGATCACACTTGGGAGGGGAACACATCTTTCACAGTGGGAAATGGGCTCTGGAGGCCAGCGTGCACATGAGCCTTAACTTGGCCACATACTTAATGACCTTGGGTAGGTGACTCTCAGGCTTTTCATCATCTGTGAAATAAAGAAGGAACATCTGCCTCCTGAGGTTGGGAGGGGCGCACAAGAAGGCTCGGGGCGGGTGAACAGCACCCCCACCTGAGTTCGAACCAGTGCGGCTGCAAAGCAGGAAAGGCTCCCTTGCCCCTGGTCACGGCCTGGGCTGGGGCGACAGTGGGCTTCCTCAGGCAGAGTGCCGGTTAGATGGACTCCTGCCTGCAGCCTCTCCTTGGGGGACTGCTCCGAACACCCCAGGCTGGGAGGAGCAGATGTACCCTGCATCCCTGTGCAGGAGGCAGGCCGCTGTATGCCTAGCTCTTCTCCCCTTCCATTCAGCTAACCCCACACCTCTTTGGGGAGGAGGAGGGGTCGGGCAAGTGGGCAGGGTCCTCAGCAAACACCCCTCCAAGGGACATGGGTGGCACAGGGGCGAATGCTCCCGCCAGCACCTGGTTTGTAGTAGGGACTCAGTGAGGAGCTGTGATGGTGACCCCAAAGCACCCTACACACCCGTGTGACATACAAGAGTGCCAGGGTATGAACGGGGCATTGTTGCGGGGGGCTGGGCGTCGTGTGCCCCCCATCTTTACTGAGAATCGTGTGTGTGTGTGTGAGTAAATGTGTAATCGGTGTTATCCCAGGAAAGGTCTGGATGAATGTGCATTCATGCACAGCTCACAGCATCTCCCTGCTGAATTGCTGGGGATTTTCATTGCCTCTGGCTTACATTTCTTTATCATTTGAAATATTTTTACGACATGTATCTTATGGTTTTAATTGCTAAGAATTAAAAAGATATAAAAGTAAAGCAGAACAGGATATAAGACTGAGGAGTATGGTCCTGGTTTTATGAAATATTGATGCTGAAAAAGAAGTGAAAACATCAGGTTATTTGGTGAGTTCAGGGCAATTTTTTTCTTTTAAGTTTTACTCAACTAGCATAATTGACCCTTATATCTTGAAAAATAGCTAGTTAAAAGTAATTTTTATAAGTGGGAGAAAGATTTATTTCAACCAAGTTAGTGGGCCTTCAACTCAAAAGCCTTTTCAGGGAATGCCACCAGGTGGTCATACATGTTATGTCACTTGGGTCACAGCCACAGTCAGTAGGCCACTGCTTGCAAACTAGTGGGCAAGGTCACAGACTGTACTCAGTTCCAGTTTTGCCCACGAGTGGTGTGCGGGCGCCCCTGCCCCCCACCCATGCACAGCTGATAGGCTGTCCGCGAGCATAGTGCGGGCGTGGCTTCCAGTTGCTGTAATAGAGTAAAAAATGGAAATTTCAACAAGAAACGTGATTTTCTATGTTCCTTCTCATAGGCGGGTGGTGGCTCTGCCTCATCCATATGTCCCCATGGTGTGGGAGACAGGTGGGGTGCATACATCTATTCTTGTCTCACTGCTGGACCTCGGTCGCAGGGTCACACCCAGCTCCATAGGACTCTAGGAAATGTAGTCACCCGCTGGGTAGCCATGTGCTCACGGAAATTTCAGGTGGGGCTGTTGTCACACAAGGACGCAGGATGCTGCTCAGTCTTTAGTCTCTGCCGCAGTTTACCCCACTGGCCACCCTCCCTCCCACCCCAGGCCATAGATACTACCTCTGCCCAGAGCTAGGCCCTGTGGTGGCGTGTGGCTGTCTTCAGCAGACACCAGTGCAGCTTGCTCAGTCACACTGTAAACTCAGACAGGTCCTGGCCTCCCTATATGCGGTCTCCAACACCCAGCGAACGAACTGGGTGACCGGGTGGCCGCAGAGATGTGCCCACAGGTCGCTGTTGCAGTGGTTGCCAGTTGATGTGCAGGTGTGTCCTGACAGGTGGCTGCTAAAGTGAAGCAGTGCTGGGACTGGTGACCCAGCAGCCACACTGCTTGTGTGCAGCCAGCAGGAGCAGGGGCCTTCGGGGCGGCTCAGGTGTGTGTGACTGGGGGTGTGACGAGGCACAACGTGTCCGCATAGGGCAGCGCTGGGCCCAGTGGCAAAGTGGACGCCCGTGGGCTTGCTGGTCAGTGTTTGCAGACACCTTTGGGCGATGAAAACCTGGGATTAGAGAAGTGATGGTTCCCCAACCTTAGGGATGTTCTAAAAAATACCGAATCATGCCCTCTAAAATGGCGTTACGGTATGTGAATTGTATTCCACCAAAACTGGGCAGAGGTTGAAAAGGAGCTGACAAAAGGGAGCATACTGCGTGACAATGTGTCAATAAATGTAAAAACGGGCAGAATGCACCTGCAGTAGGAGAGACGTCACCTGGGGGGTGGTCCCCGGTGCCAGGCATGTTCTGCAGGGCCGCGGGCCAGTCGTCACGTGCACACCTGCAGCTTCTTGCTCAGAAGCAGCACGGTGAAAGGATGTGCTGTGTGGCCACAGGGCACGTGTCACCTGCCACGGTGCTCCCTCTGCCCGGCTCTGCCCAGAGGCACGTGCTTGTGCCTGGTGGCCACGTTGAAAATGGGTTTCAAGGACGCGGTTCCATAGTGCAGCGATGAGCACGTCTGCTGTACATGCAGAAGGTCCTGGGTTCATGCCCCAGTGGAGCCACGGTCCCTGGTCTACGGCCTCGCCACCCTGAACAAGCCCGACGTCTGATCTTGGAAGCTAAGTGGGGTCGGGCCTGGATAGCACTTGGATGGGAGACCACCTAGGCAGACCAGGTGCTGTAGGCATAAATAATAATAATAAATAATAATTTCAATGGGTTTCAAGGGCATGCCCGTGTGAGGCTGCTGGGGGTGTGGGGCAAAAAGTGATTGTGCAGTGGTGTTGGGGATGCAGCCCCCTGGGCGGGGGCCCCACTGGGGTGAGCTCTCGGGTGATGCCCCTGGAAGGGGGCAGGCCTGGCAGCACAGCTGGGGCCAGGACGACGCTTCGGAGTGGCCACCCACAGGCCCAGGCACGCTGGCTTCCTGTTTCTAGCCAGGCTTTGGCCGGGGTGAGGTGGCCCTCTATGACACTGGCTCCTGAGGGCACACGCCTGTCAGCTGCGTGGCAGCTAGTGACGTTCTTCGGGTGGGCAGACCTTGTCACACGAGCCCTTGGAAGGCAGGGTCTTGTGCCATGGGTCACAGAGGAGACACCAGAGAGGGGAGGCTGTGGGTTTGCGTGGAAGGTGAAGGTGGCCCAGGAACTGGATGTGCTGCGGCCTCAGGGAACCTGAACGAGTGTGCAGACAGGATCCCCCAGAGCTTGCAGGCGAGGCCTCATCCCGGTGACACGTGCGTGAGCCTGAGCAGGGCCCCAGTCCTGCCGGGTTGGGCTCCTTGCCCACAGCACTGAGGCGACAGGTGTGCAGCTTTCTGCTGCCGGACTTGTGAAGTGTCACGCAGCGGGGGCTGGGTCGGTGCCAGCGGGCCTCCTGGGCAGAGGTGCGCCTTGGGGTGGGCAGGCTCCTGCCCCGAGGCAGTGCCCGGGGTGAGAACTCCAGAGCCAGACGGAGGGCATCAGGCTGAGGTGACAGGTTGGGCGTGGCACCCAGTGACGTCGTAAGGCTAACCGCAGGCCGGACAGACTCCTGAAGGAGCAGACCTGAGTAATGCAGGCCAGGCGGCCGCCAGGCCCCAGATCCCGCTGCACCCCCGCTGGTCATTACCTTCTCCCTGGAGACGTCACATGAATGGAATTGGACAGTGTGAACTCGTGCCTGCCTCCTTTTGCTCAATGGTACCTTTGTGAGATGCTGTGTTTTTGTGTGTGGCAGTTCTCTGTGTTGATCCCTTGTGGGAACATCCGTCACTGTGCCCAGCCCCACCCATGGCCCTTTTGGGGTTGTGAACTGGGCTGCCGCAGGGCAGACCCGCCTGGTTGGAGAGCAGCTCAGCCCGTGTCAGAGGGCGGGTGTGGTGTGGGCACAGGCGCCGACGGGTTGGTGAACGTGGTGGGAGAAAGTGGGTGTTCTGTTTGTTATCAGCTGAGAGGGAGGAGGGACTGTTGGACGTTCGAGGAGAGAAGAAAGGGCAGGAGATGGGCTGGTGGAGCTGGGCAGTGCAGGGGCTGCCGCGGGCGGGAGGTCTGAGTGCAGATTGCGGTGGTGATGTGGGGAGCAGCCTGGATCTGGCCCGAGGCGTTTCCCACGCAAGGTGGGAGAGGGCGCAAAGGGCAGGGGCTGGGGGTTGACGTGCAAGACAGGTTCTGATGCACAACGCAGAATGGACAGGGTGCCCCGGCCGCGGGGTCTGAGCTGGGCGGGCACAGAGCCCAGGAGTCCCCCGTGTTAATGAGGGGAAGATGACCTTACTCTCTTTTATTTCAGATTCTGGTATAGGAGCTGGTGACAAGAAGGTGACTTGGGAGCCTGAACTTCTGAGGATGGACATCTGCATAAGACAATGTCAGAAACACTCACAGTGACGGAGCCCCCAACTCCTGAGTCTGGGGGGTCTCTGAGCCCAGGTCAGGGGGGCTGTTGGGATGCCTGGAGGGGCAGAGCCAGCAGAGCTCCCTGTCTCAGGAGGGAGGCTTCAAGCAGGTGACAGTCACCCACTGGAAGATCCAGACAGGGAGGCCGCCCAGGAGCCGGGGGCACCGGGAGCGAGGCCGGTTCTGGCTCAAAGCTGCTCCTGCTTCAGAGGGAGCTGGTGGCCGGGGAAGCCGGCCCACGTGACACCCGCGATCAGGACCCCCGGGTTGCATTCGGAACCTGGTGACACAGAGCGTCCCCATGCGGGGAGGAGCCTCGCGGATGCGGCCAGTGCGGGAAGGGCCCGGGCCAGAGCTCCCAACCTCGCCGAGCAGCAGGGCGCGCCCGGCGGGGAGAGGCTGCCCGCGTGCGGCGCGTGCGGGAGGGCCCTGGGCCAGTGCGCGCACGCCGCGCCCAAGCCGTGCCGCTGTGCGCAGTGCGGGAAGGCGTTCTGGCACAGCTCGGACCTGACGCGACACCAGCGCGTGCACACCCGGGAGCGGCCTTTCGAGTGCAAGGAGTGCGGCAAGGGCTTCGGCCAGAGCTCCTTGCTCATCCGGCACCAGAGGATCCACACCGGGGAGCGGCCGTACGAGTGCAGCGCCTGCGGCAAGGCCTTCATCCGCAGCTCCAGCCTCACCCGCCACTACCAGGTGCACACGGAGCTGCGGCAGTACGAGTGCCAGGAGTGCGGCAAGGCCTTCCGCCACCGCTCCGACCTCATCGAGCACCAGCGCATCCACACGGGCGAGCGGCCCTTCGAGTGCGCCGAGTGCGGCAAGGCCTTCATCCGCAGCTCGAAGCTCATCCAGCACCAGCGCATCCACACCGGCGAGCGGCCGTACGTCTGCGGCGAGTGCGGGAAGCGCTTCAGCCAGACGTCCAACTTCACGCAGCACCAGCGCATCCACACCGGGGAGAAGCTCTACGAGTGCAGCGAGTGCGGCAAGGCCTTCTTCCTGAGCTCGTACCTCATTCGGCACCAGAAGATTCACACTGGAGAGAGAGTGTACGAATGCAAGGAGTGCGGCAAGGCGTTCCTCCAGAAAGCCCACCTGACCGAGCACCAGAAAATCCACACCGGCGACAGGCCCTTCGAATGCAAGGACTGCGGGAAGGCCTTCATCCAGAGCTCCAAGCTGCTCCTGCACCAGGTCGTGCACACCGGGGAGAAGCCCTACGTGTGCGGGCACTGCGGGAAAGGCTTCATCCAGAGGTCAAACTTCCTCCAACACCAGAAAATTCACACCGAGGAGAAGCTCTATGACTGTGGTCAGTATGGGCGGGATTTCAACTCGAGCCCCGATTTGAGAAGTGACGAGGGCGTCCACCAGGGGGAGCCGTGCTTGAGTCAGTCCCCCGGACATTCAGGGGAGACGTCCCCAGGCCAGGGGGCGCGTACAGACAACTCATAAAACAATTATTCTCCAATTCAGTGAGTGACGTCTAGGAGGGTGTGGTGTGAACCCTAATTTATGTGACATTGGACATGTCAGCATTTCCCAGGGTCACGGATGGGGCTGCGGCAGCTGCGGGCTGCCACCTACCGCTTTGCACCTAGGAATGGACGGCGGACTCGGAGCTGGAATAGTTTGGGGGCAGGAGCTGGGAGAAGGTTTCTATGTTTTATTGCACAATTGCAATTCATCCCTGAGTTAAATCCCTTCAAAGGAGAACGGGGTATCTAATCTTATTACTTAAAAAAAAGAATTATGTAGCGAATTTCGCTTTATCAGAAAGGCAAATGGAAGAAAGATTCTTTCTTCTTAAAACCACAGGTCAGTCCCTGTGGTCCATAGGTGCATCCTGAGCTCTGCTCCTGCGTCATAAGGCTTTTTGCTCCCTGGAGCCTTGTCTCCGCCGCTCAACTCCCTGCCACATGGCACCAAAGCAACACTAAGTGACGTTCCCCCGTAACCACGCCGTCCCTGCTGCCTGGTCTTTTTCTTGTCCGAGTGCTCTCCTCTCATCGTCTGCTCAGCTCTGCAGCCTGAGTCAGGACTGGTCTCAGCACCACGTCAAGCCCCCTCCCCCATGCTTGTCACTCAGTTCTCACCTCCGACACTGCACTTACTTTTTTGACACGTCAGAATTATGTTGTTATATGTTATCATTACACTTTTAATTCTTAAAGGACAGTGCATCCCAAGCATCTAGCGCAGGACAGAAAGCACACCCCAAGCCTATGTGTGACTGCCACCTCTCTTGTCCTTTCTGTACTACTGTTTTTCAAACTTGGATTCTGTTGTTTTGTAAAGTACAATCTACTGGTCTGCTGGAAATACCTTCTCTCATTGATGCGCCTGTTGATGCCTCCCGCTTGTACTTCGGCCACACGTAGCGGGTGATGCCAGGGTGAGGCCAGCGCCTGCATATGTACGGCCCGTGACCGTGCACTTGCTTTGGGGAGGATGGCCTTCACTCAGCTGTCTGTGTCTCTCTGACTCGTCCAGTGGGCGCACAGTCCCAGTGCATGACACTACTTTTCTGTCTTAGCTCCGTGAATTGGACTCTTCCTGTCACTCTGTGCTCTCTGGCTCATTTTGTCATTTACTTGAAAACACGCTGCTCTGTAAAGACTAGTGTCTAGTACCGGGGAACAGAGCTGAGGAAGACCCCGTCGTCCTGAGGTCATTCCAGGTCTGATGGGGAGACATCACGGTGCACTGGGCGGACCCCAGGTGAGGAGGTAACTGATGTAGCATCGGGGAACCAGGATGGCTTCACAGAGGAGGTGGCACTGATCTGGTCTACAAAGGAGACACGTGACAGCTAGAGGAGAGCGGGAGGAAGTCTGTAGGACGGTGGCCCTGCGGACGGCGGAGCCGGGCGAGCGGCTGGGTCTCCGCGCTGTGGGCAGCTGTCTGTCAGGATGCTCAGTGTCGCCTCTGGTCTTCTCTGAAAATTAACCCAAACACCCAGTTTTTTAATTATGTGACTTTTTTGCCCATGAAGACATTAAATTTAGAGTTCTTAAGAAATTCCAGCAAGCCTAGAAGCTGTGAGGGAGTAAATAATTCAAAAAGGACGTGCAGCGTCCTGTCTGGAGCACTCACCCCACAAAGTGGTGTGGCTGCAGGTGGCACCAAGCCACGGCCACCTCTGTTGAGGTCCAGTTTCTTCTATACAGTAAACACTTAACAAATCTATACATCAGTGTAACCACCATCGTAGTCAAGAAAATAACGTTTCTGTCACCCCAAAATGTTCCCTTTGGCCCTTTTGCAGTTAATCCCACCCCAGCCCCAAGTAACCCCTCCCTACGGGTTTAGATTAGGTTTGCTTGTTCTAGGACTTCATAGACATGGATGCGTGATACGGAACCTGGTGTGTCTTACTTTCACTTTGGCATGTTTCAAAGATGCAACCAAGTGTAGTGACCTGTCGCCGTAGCTCTGCCAAGTTGCGCGCCACCGTGTGGGTGAACCAGCGCACGATGTGACTCGTCTGCTGATAGGAATTTGAGTTTCCGGTTTGGGCTCATGAATAAAACTGCTACGAGCATTTGTGTAAAAGTGTTTATTTGGACATGCCTCTTTATTTCTCTTGGGTAAATGTCTAAGAATTTAATTGCTGAGTTACAAGCGTGTTTTAACTTTATAAGAAATTGCCAAAAAGTTCTCCAGACTGATTGTACCATGTTACACCCTTACCACAGTGTGTCAGGGTTCCAGTTGCTGCACACCCTCACCAAGTGACATACCCTATGTTATCATTTTTTTCAAATGCTAGACTTGTTTTATGGTTCATCCTGGTGAATGTTCTATGTGTCCTTATGGTGAGGCAGTGAAGTTGGAATCCTTGTGCATTGCTTGTGGGAAGGCAAGGTGGTACAGCTCCTATGGACTGAGAATTCCTCAAAGTGAAGGAATTGCCATGTGACCCAGCAGAGTCACCTCTGGGTGTGTCCCCACAAGAACTGAAAGCAGGGTCCTGAGGAGTGATGTGTTACCCCGTGTCCACAGCAGCAATGTTCACAGTGGCTGAAAGGGGGAAGCAAGCCAGTGTACGAGGGATGTGTGGATGAGCAAAATAGTCCATCCGTACGCTGCGCCACTACTCAATCCTACTTAAAAACATTCCGTCGTACACTACAACATGGACGAAACTGAGGACATTAAGGAAATGAAGTAAGTCAGCCAGAGGCAAATACTGTCCGGTTCCATCTATACGATATAGAGGTATTTAGAATAGTCAAAACACTGATACCAAGGCCGGGGGGACAGGGGTGGGAAGGAGTGGTTTAGTGGGTTCAGAATTTGTTTTGCAAGATGAAAAGTTTCTGAGCTTAAATGCACAAAGGGAACATACTCAGCACTACTGCACCGTACACGAAAAATGGTTAAGATGGTAAATTTTATGTTATGTGTATTTTACCACAATTAGAAATTTCAAAAAACAAAAATCCTCCCAGTGGAGCTAAGAGCGCCTACCCAGCGGGCCATGGGGGTGAGGGACAGGGGCTTGGGGCGCCCAGGCTTCTGCCTCGTAGACGGAGGGATGGTCAGCAGTGTGCCTGCGGTAGCGATGGCTCGTGAGGGTCCTAGGGGGGTCGCACCAGCGGAGGGGACTCACCTGGGGGTGCAGGGACCTCCATGGGTGTACTCCACAGCCATAACCAGAGTTTACAGAACTATGACCTAATTCGGGTGAGCATTGAGTTCCTTTTAGTTTTCCACTGTTTAGTTACAGCTCATCTCTGTGCTACTCTTTTTCAGTTTATTGGGGTGACATCAGTCAATAACACGCAGGTTTCAGGTGTAGGATCCTATGAGACGCCATCTTTATGCTCGGCCTGAACTCCCCACCTGGAGCCTCGTCTTCCTCTTTCACCATATTCTTGACCCCCTTTACCCTATTTGTCCTCCCCCACCCCCTTCCCCTCTGGTGACCTCTGTGTGCTTCCTTGGCACTCCCTTGCCCCACTCTTGGAGTCCCCGATTACCCTGAAACGAGCTATGACACGTGTAGCTTCTGTTTTGCCGGCCCGTTCTGGGGCCACCAGCAGGGGAAGTGGCTGTTCCTCTTCACAGGGGCAAGGACATCCCTGTCCCAGAGGAGACGATGGTGACTTGGGAGGACGTCCAGGGCCAGGAGAGAGCCGAGGTAGGAGCCAGCTTTGGGAAGACTTTTGTTCTGACTGTAGCTGCACGGCTTCCGGCTGGCTTTGTAGGACTGGTGTGTGGGGTGAGCGGCCGGGCGCCTGTGACAGGTGGGAACGTCCTTAGCTGTCAGAGCCAGCCCACTGCTCCCTGGACGATCCACAGGCGAACCAAGCCCTTCAAGTGCTTCAAACGCGGCCAGACCTTCAGGTGGGGCTCGGCCTTCTGCGACAGCCAGGAAACCTCGGTGGCCACACGAGGTCCACTCCGAGGGCAGGCACAGCCGCCCCTGCGACCGTGGGAGCCTTCAGTGGGAGCAGGGACTGTGGGCGCTGCTGCCTGGCAGTGAGGCCTCCTGGGAAGAGAAGCTTGGCCAGCCCCGGAGGGGCCACGACAGTGAGCAGCCCTGCATGTGCCCCATGCAGCCGGCCTTTGGTGCCCAAGGGCTCCAGCAGCCACCAGACAGTGCGCCTGGCCAGGTCGGACTGTGCCCCTGCTGTGGCAGAAGCTTCCGGGTCCCCCTTCTCCACATGACATCAGAGAGCTCCATCTCACCCCCATAAGTAGGTACAGGGGTGCCCCATGGCCCACATCTGTCTTTGGGTTGGGGGACAGGCTGCAGGTCCTGACCCAACATGGCAGAAGAAGCCTTCTCAGTCCTGGGGTCTTGGGGCAGCCTCCAGGGGAGCGCCCCAGTCTCCCGAGCAGCTCTGATGGGGACTGTCCTCCAAGAAAACCGTGGGAGGTGCACCTGGCCCCTCAAGGCAGCCGGGGGAGCCCTGTGGTTTGGGCCAAGGAAGACCCGGCCCCCTCCCTGAGCATGTGGCCTTCCTCAGCAGGCTGGGCAGCTGCCACCTCTGGCCAGGGCCCTGACAAACCTCACCCGGCCCACCCTGCCCTCTGGCCCCTGCCCACGTGGCATGTACTCCCCGGCCTGCCCAGCTCACTGTACCCTCCGAAAGGCCCCTCACAGTCTTCCAGCACCTAGGTCAGCGGGTCTTTTCTGGCAGGAGAGGAAATGCTGGAGCAGCAAGGCAGAAGGTGCCAGAGCGGCGTGGGGAAGGGGTCACACTTTATTCACAAGAGCACTCACCAAACACGCACCCGAGCATAGGTCCCCCCAACCCCTCCCCACTGGCCTTCCTCCAGGTGGGTTCAGGCTGCACCATCGATGTTCACGGTCTCCTTCGACTGGGGGATGGCGACAGACTTAGCAGAGGGGGTGATGCTCTGTGAGGCCACACGCAAAGAAGTCCGCGAAGAGACCCGGGAGCCAGGACGGGACGCGGCCAAGGACGGGACCCGGGAGCCAGGACGGGACGCGGCCAAGGACGGGACCCGGGAGCCAGGACGGGACGCGGCCAAGGACGGGGCTTGGGCAACCACGTGTGACGGGATCAATGACGGGCCCCTGGAGACAGCTCTGGGAAAGACCTGAGACAGGGTCCTGGAGGCCGTAAGAGACAGGTCTGTGGGGAGGCAAAAGACCCGGAGCGCGAGGCGGGCGGCGGCGGTTGCCACAGCGCTGGGCCCCCGGGGCCGCGGCGCAGCCAGCCGTGCACGCGCGCCAGGTCCCGCGTGTTCTCGTGCTCACGCCGAAGCTGCTCACGCTGCTCCAGCAGCTGCCGCCGCGTGTCGCGCAGCAGCTGGGCCCGGCGGAGCAGCCTCAGCAGCTCCTGCCGCAAGCGCCCGTTGTCCGCCTTGATCGCCTGTGTGTGCGTGAGGAGAGCGCGCGCCGCCTCCCGCTCCGCGCGCCGCGTCAGGGACTGCACGCGCTGGCGCGCCTCGCGCTCGAACGTCGACTTGTCCTCCAGGAAGCGCCGCTTCACGCGGTGCAGCAGCTGCGTGTGCTCCACGCGCATGTGCAGCAGCTCGCGCTCCAGCGTTCGGATCCGGGCCAGCTGCTCCAGCTGCAGCTCCTGCAGCGGCGGCGGCGCGGGTCAGCGCCGAGGTGGGCGCGCGAACAGCCCGCCCGGCCCCCGCCTGGACCGTCCGCGGGCGCGCGCTCACTGGCCTTATAGGGCTGCAGCTCCTGCACCTGCCGCGACATCTGTGCCGCGCGCGCCTCCATCTCCTGCAACTGCGCACGCACCCCATCCTCGCGCCCTTGGTAGAGCGATGCCAGCTCGGCCCGCTGCCAGTGGACCTGCGCCAGGTCCGCGCGGTTCTGCTCGTCCAGTCGGACGATGGCGTTGGCGCAGCGCTGCGCGCGCGTGCTCACGTAGCTGGCGTACAGCCGGTTCTCCTCGCGCAGGCGCAGCGCCTCGCAGTCCAGGAAGGCGTTCTCCTGCACCACCTGGTCCACGCGCTCCTCGCAGGCATCCAGCTGCTCCGAGAGCAGCTTGTACTCGCGCTGCAGGTACTGCACGCGGTCCGACAGCTGCGGCTCGGTGCCCTCTGCCGCCGCGCCAAGCCGGCGCCCCGCGCTCTGCCCGCGCTTCTTCCTGAGCGCCATGGGTCCGGGCCTGCGGCACCGGGACGCGTGAGGGCACCGCCCCCAGCTCGCTGCTCCAGCTCAGCCTTCCCCTCCCCGAGCCCGAATATTCTAGCGGGGTGGGACGCGTGTCGAGGTCACAAGGTTGGGGGAGGCAGAATCAGGGGTATAGGGTTAATTAGGGACCAGGGCACCGTGGCCAACCTTTACTCGTGGGCTCCTTCGGAACCGTCCGTCGGGGTGCGCTAACTTGAATAATGTTGCATTCATCCCGTACAGTCTCCATGGAGACAGAACTTAGTCACCCTTCCCCACTCTCATCCCGTTGCTTGGACAACGGCCCTAGTTCCCCGCCTCTTTACCCCTCAATCCCCTCAATCGAAGTCGGTGCCTGCATCCTGCGTGCGCGCAGTGCAGAGGTGGGACCCAGACGGGCAGGACTTCAGCTTCCGCTGGAGGACGCTGGACTTGCTTCTGAATCCAGCGGACTCAGCAGCAGCCCGAAGAGCTTCCACTCTCCACGTGCCAGACTCGGACTCTTCATTCTGCATCCACCAGTGGGCTCCTATTCTCATGACCCTCGTGTGTGGAGAGGCTGAGCCAAATCCCCGGCCTCCAGCCCTGAGCAAGCTCCACTCCCGACACACATGTGTGAAGCCTGTCTAGTCAGGGTACGGCTTCCCCACAGCTTCTCATCTCGCGGGATCCTCGCTTTTCTCGAAGCACTTCGTGATCCCTATTGCTCTTACAGGAGGCCTCCGTGGGGTTAGGGTTACTGGGAAGATCGAGTGCATTTGGATGCCACCATTGTCCAGTGTCTTTCTCTCTCTAGGATTCCCTCCCTCGTGTTCCTAAGCCCACGCGTGTGACAGCTGTGTACCGCATCCCAGTGACCGGCACCTGGTGGGCTCTCCTTCCCAGCTGGCCGGGGATGGCTGGAAGGGAAGGGGATGCATCAGGGACTTGGCTGTTGCTCCTTTTGCTGTTAAGGACGTGGAGATAGCGGCATAAACGCCTCCTTTAATTATCTTGGCTAGATATGTGGCAGGGTTTCCCTAGGTACTTGGGGAACAGGCGCCTGGGGACAGCCTTGATATGCAACTGAGATTACCTGTTTTGGTCCTGTCATTACAGAGTTGAGTTTCTGTCCATTTGCTGCCAGATGCACAGATCCAAGGATTGTAGGCTTGTAACTGTCAGGAGCACAATTTAGGAAATCACACTGTAGAAAGGCGTGTGTTGAAAACTGTCTCAGCAGGTTGATTTCAGAGCCTGGGGATTCACTCACATGTCTGGATGTGCTCTAGTTAGCTACTTCTATCTGCACAGGTGTGGCAGAGCCTCTAAAAATTACGAACGCAACTGAGGCATTTTCCCTGGTAAAAATGTATTTTATAAATAAACTGACAAAGTTTAAGACCATGCAGAATCTCCATTTGTTTAACAGTAAAGTAACGTTGCTCATATACTCCTAAAACAGCATCTGAATGCTGACCTTAAGTGATAGGGGCTTTTAATGTGATATTGGGGTCTGGCTTCTTACAGAAAATCCGGGAAAGACCAAATAGAATCAGGCGGTGAAAAACTGTGAGCCTGCAGGTGCAGGCTCCAGCAAGCCCGTTTAGGGTGTTTCCAAATTCTAGTCACTCTCCAGGGCCGGACACTATGTACCAGGGTTTCTGCCCCCACTCTATACCTCGCCACGCTCACGGCCCACCCGCCCAGGACCACTGTGGCCATCTGACAGACTGCGACACTGAGCCCGCGCGAGGTCAGGCCTGCTCCCACCGCGGTCTGGTCCTTCGCAGTCCGACCCTGTGCCCTCCCAGGCCACACCGCCCCTACCTTTCCCGGGCGCCTGCACCACACACAGCTGTCGCAAGAATGTCTAGCTCAACCTTGGCCTTTTAATTTTTGTTCTGAGGTGAGGGACTTGATAGGCAGAGACGACTTAAAACTTAAAAACAGCTGAGATATCTATCTAGACTTTGACCCTGAGGGACAGGACTGGGGGTGGGCCCACACAGGGAGTAGGACACACCAAAGGGGCGAGGCGCATGCACCTGGGCTGGCACTGTCCACCCTGTGAGAGGTGGGGGCAGTGTGAGTTTGGTCTTCTAGGTTACAAGGGGCTGGTGATGGTCAAAGCAGGAAGTTGCAGCCGAGTCCTTCCAACCTGCGGGATGCGATCTGTCACACGTCTTCCCTGACACCAGGTCTTCTGGACAAGGCCACCCCAAACTGTGCATGATTTCCTCAAGGGTCAGCTAAAAATTAAACACACGGCCCACTTTTTATCCAATGCGCAATAAATCCCCCAGTTGATAATACACTCACCAGAACAAAGCTAAAGGGTATCCCTGCAAAGGACAAAATTCATTATTGGCTAACAATTGATGAGAAAATAAAATCTTCCTGACAAGAGTAGTATCTTCAAGGACATTTGAAAAGGGAAAGTCAGAAGTGGTAGAAATAATGGCCCCAAGATAAAACACGTAATAGCAGATTTAAAAACAACCAATCGTTCATGCCCGCCCAGGGATGCCAAAAAAGTAAAAAATAAAAATAAAAATAAAAAAATAAAAACCACCAATGGATTGATCCAATGTCCACTGAAAAACTGCTTTAATAATTAAATGTAACAAAGTTCACTCTGCAGAATTATTATTATTTTTTTGCTGAAATTCACTGATGCAGCTCTGCTTATTGGCCATATCTTGGTGGCAGAACGGCAGGGTCAAGACTTTTTCTGGCCTGGGGTTCGTGGGGGAAGGTGGCACAGACCCTCCATTAGTGCGTCTGGCTCTCATGTCCTTCAGTCTGCCTGGCTAGTTATCAGTCTTTATTTCCATAGATGAGCCTTCTACTCTTCCCTTTGTTCTCACATGGGCATGAAAATTCCTCAAATTACATTTATGATGAATATCGATTCAACTTGGGGAGTACTCCCACTTATTCGATGCATTTGCCACTTCATCTAAGTTATCAAATGTACTGGTGTGAGGCTGTAAGTAATGAATGCTCTCTCTTTTCAGTGTTTGAAGATTTCAGTAGGAATGTGTTGTCTCTCGTTGAATTTTAATCAGTCCAGCTACATTTTGTTCTAGTTATTCAAAGAACCAGCTTTTATTGGTTTTCTCTCTCTGCATGTCCACTTTCCACTTCAGTGATTCCTACTCTTTATTATTTCATTCTTTATACCTACTTTGGGTTTAATTTTCTTTTCTTTTTCTAGATTAACGTAGAAACTTAAACCTTTCATCTTTTCCAATAGAAGCACTTAGAACTACAAATTTCCCTCTCAGCGTTGCTTTGGCTGCATCCCACAATTTCAGATGTTATATTTTCATTATCTTTCAGTTCAAAATAGTTTCTAATTTCCCTTGTGACTTCTTTTTTGACACATTGCTTATTTAAACGTGTGTTTTGTTGTTTAATCTCCACATCTTTTTGGGAGGGGATTTTCCAAATATTTTGTTATTTGTTTCTAATTCCATTCTGTGAGATCAGAACACATAATTTGTGTGATTTCGGTCCTTTTAAATTTGTTGATCTTTGTTTTATGGTACTTAGAATATGGATTTTCTTGGTATCTCATATAATTTGAAAAGGACATCTATTTTGCTGTCAGATGAACTGTTCTATAAATGTCAGCTAGGTCAAGTTGAACAATAATGTCGCTGGGCTCCATTACACCTTTATTTTCTACTTGTTCTGCTAATTATTAAAAGTGTTAAAATCTCCAACTGATTTATTTTTTCTTTCTGTTCTGCCTGGTTTTGTTTATGTATCTTGAGACTTTGCTATCCAGGGCACACACTGTCAGGGTTACAAGACCTGTTCTCACCTCCCTCCCTGGTCACCCCTCCTTCCTCACTCGCTTTCCGTTGTGGCGCGTGACCTCGATGCTCAGCAGCCACACGCACACTCAGCCAGTCTTGCAAACTCTCACCTCCTCCAGCTTTGCTCTCCCAGACATTCGACCAGAAGCCCCGGCCTGGAACTGCTCCAGGCTTTTCACATCGTCCCAGCATCTGCCCAGTCAGGGGGTGGAAACTGCGTCTCAGGCCTGGGTACCGACGCGCAAAGGTCTGGAGTTGGCAGACAGGGTTCAGGAGGCTGCAGAAGGCTCCTTGGAGCCGGGGACAGAGGAGGGAACCTGCTCCGTAGCCGGGTGGGTGGGATCTGGCGGTCGCAGCCGGAAGGGTAGAAGCTGTCTGGGGCTGCTCCATGGGGCGGGACTACGAGGTCCAAGGCGGCCCCGGATTGGGCGGGGCTTGGGCTGCAGGCCCCGCCCCACCTAGGTCCGGCGCAGGCGCCAGGATAGCGCTGCAGCGGGTTGCCAAGGCAACTGGCTGCAACAGTTTCAACCCAGCGGGCATCCTCAGTCTTCCCGCGCCCCTCCTGCCAGCATGTGCGCGGCGGAGGTGGACGGTCATGTAGCCAGCGATACCTGCTCAAGCGGCGGCTCGGGAAGGGGGTGAGCCCGGGGAAGCGCCCGGGCGTCCGCGGGACCAGACCCCCCGCAGGGCGTGGGCAGGGCGGCTTGGGGTTCTGTTCCCTTCAACTCCACAGGGACTCCTGGGCTGGTGTCTTGCCTCCCCCAGGGACTGGTGGCGTGGCCTTGGGCAAGCCGCCGAGTCGTTCGGTGCCTCAGTTTCTGTTACTGGCCCTAACAGTGCCTACTCCCAGGAAACTTGTCAGGTACCTGGCTCTGGGAGGCAGGTGACAGCCAGGGCCCCCAGCTATCTCAGGCCGAGTGACCCTGAAGCTGCACCCACCGCCTCCTCACTCACCACCCCCTGCTCCCGTCTGTCTCCCCGTGCCCACAGAGCGCTCTGGGAGGCTGGGCCCAACTGCCCGGTTGCTGGGTGGGGAGGGCAGGTCTGGGAAGGGCCTGAGTGGGTAAGTGGAGGGGACCATGAAATGGAGTCCAGAAGTGTGTGTGAACCCATGTGTATCTGTGATTGTGAGTGAGCATGTGGGATTGTGTCTGAGCGTGTGTGAAGCTGTGTGACTGCGTGGGCATGTGCAAGTGTGTAACGGGAGAGGGGAGAAAGTGTTCAGGCAGCGCATACAGCAAGTGCAAGGGCCCTGAGGCCAGGACCTGCTTGGCTGTTGGGAAACAGCAGAGTTCTGAGACTGGATGTGCGTGACTGGCTGAGGGGCCAATCAAGTGGGCCCTGGAGAACTTCGAGGACTTTGACTTTTATGAGCCACACGGGAGATGTAGCAGCTGGTGCCATTTTACAAGGCTCACCCTGCCCACTCTGTTGAGGATCAGGACGGGGCAGGGAGCGAGGGATGTTAGTAGGAGGTTCATCTGCACCAATCAAAAGAGAGATGCAGGAGGCTCAGATCTGGTGGGGGCAACAGAGATGGTGGAAATGCTGAATTCTGGTGAATGCTGAAGGCGGAGCCAACAGCCTTTGCTGGCAGGCTCAACAGAGCATGTGAGAGAGAGGTTAGGGTGCCAGAGGAGGTCAGGCTTCAGGTTCTGCCCCAGACCCCAGTCTGCCCTGGTCTCTGTCTGCCCTTGCTGCCCATCACCCTCCAAAAAATACTGGCGTCCTGAGCAGCTTGCTGAGGCAGGGGCTTCACCCAGAACCACAGCCCTCACCACCCGCTGCCCTGTCAGCAGCCAGAGCCAGCGGAGGGGCCTGTCTGCAGGGCAGGCTGGTGGGGGAGCTGGCGGGGCGGGAGCTGACCGCCCTCCTCCTCAGGCCTACGGCATTGTGTGGAAGGCGGTGGATCGGAGAACGGGAGAGGTAGTGGCCATCAAGAAAATCTTTGATGCCTTTAAGGACAAGACGGATGCCCAGGTAAGGCCTGCGGGCTCACCCCTGCTGCCTTGGTGCCCACCTGCGGGCTCACCCCTGCTGCCTTGGTGCCCACCTGCGGGCTCACCCTGCTGCCTTGGTGCCCGGAGAGCAGCCAGCAGGTTTCTGGCACTGCTCTGGGAAATGGTCCCCAAAGTCCGTGGATGTGTGGGTGACGAGCACCAGCCTCTTTGGGGCCTTTCAAGATATGACTCCCTCTGGCTCCGCGCACACCTGTGCCTCTGTCTCGTTCCAGAGAACGTTCCGAGAAATCATGCTGCTCCAGGTGAGTGGCTGAGGCCACCCACCCGCTTCCCTAGGTGCAGTTTCCCAGCCCTTCAACCCCAGAGAACCTGGCTATCTCCCCAGGAATTTGGGGACCATCCCAACATCATCCGGCTCCTGGATGTGATCCAGGCAGAGAATGACAAGGACATTTACCTGGTGTTTGAGTCTATGGGTGAGTGACAACTCGTCCTGGCCCAGGACCCGCCTGTATGTCGCTCTGCTGCTCAGGTCCCTGCAGTGGCTAGCACCTTCACCTTGGGCAGCGTCCCCACGCCCAAGGACAAACAGCTGGCCAGTACGAGCCACTGGCGACCCTGGTGGTAACCGTTTGATTTCCGCGAGGCCCCTGTTTTGTCCAGTTTGCAGCTGCCTTTCCCTTTTTCTACTCATTTGATAAAACAAAGGCATGAAATAAAGTATTAAAAATATTCCACGAACGTCTCGCTGTGCCGACAAAGACAGTGGGCAGGCCGAGGCGGCCCCACGAGGCTGCTGGCTCTCCCCGAGCCCCTCACTGACCCACACGCCCGTAGACACTGACCTGGACGCCGTGATCCGCAAGGGCAGACTGCTGACGGACGTCCACAAGCGCTACATCTTCTACCAGCTGCTGCAGGCCACCAGGTTCATCCACTCTGGACGTGTCATCCACCGGGACCAGAAGGTGCCGCCCACGCTCCTTGCACTCCCCACGCCCCGCGTGCACCCACCTCAGTATCCTCCAGCCCACGTCCTCTCCCCAGCCGTCCAATGTTCTCCTGGATGCCAGTTGCCAGGTGAAGCTCTGTGACTTTGGCCTGGCCCGCTGTCTCTGCGGCCCCCCCGAAGGGCCCGAGGGCCAGGCCCTGACAGAGTACGTGGCCACACGCTGGTACCGGGCTCCAGAGGTGCTGCTGTCCTACAGCAGGTAACAGGGAACCCCCCCTTCGTGCAGCACCCCCATGCTTTCCCCTCCCAGAACCCTAGGCCCCATGCCCTGAATGTCACTCCTCCCGCCCCTCTCCTCCTCCCCACCCACCTGCCCCAGGTACACCCCAGGGGTGGACATGTGGAGCCTGGGCTGCATTCTGGGCGAGATGCTGCGGGGGCGGCCTCTGTTCCCCGGCACGTCCACTCTGCACCAGCTGGAGCTGGTCCTGGATGCCGTCCCGCCCCCCTCTGAGGAGGGTGAGCGTGTGCTGGAGTGGGAGCCTGACAGGCGGGCTGGAAGGGAACAGGGTGGGGAGGAGGGGCCAGAGGCCTCAGGGTGACTGGGAAGGCGGGCCCTGCCAGCGAGTGGGGGAGCCACTGCACAGAGTCTGCAGGGCACGGAGAGCCCGGACATGGGCTCCGTGAGGGTCGAGCAGTGCCCACAGAAGGTCTGCCGGGTCAGAACAGGAACACTGGCCCTCTGAATGGCAGCAGGGAGATTGAGTGCAGAGGTGGAGGGCAGGGGTGGGGACATGGCTGGGGGCCTTACTCTTTCCTGAGGGCAGGTGGGGCAGGGGAGAGGGGAGAGCCAGGAGGTGGAGCCTGGTTCCTGGCCAAAGTCCTGCTGTCCCAGGGGGAGGGAGCCAGGGGCTCCTCTGTGAGTGGAGGTGTGTGTGCATGTGTTGAGGGTGTGAGGGTGCGTGGGGGCGGGCACATGAGTGGCTGCACACACCAGGTGTTGGGGGTTTGAGCCCTGCCAAGCAGCCCCAACCCAGGAGAGAGAAGGCCATTCCATGGGGACAGAAGGGCCTGCTGGCCCCGGACCTCCCTGAGCTGCCCCACCAGACCAGGCCCTCCTGATCATAGCACCCTCTGCCACCCACCCACAGACCTCCTCGCTCTCAGCTCAGGCTACAGCGCCTCGATTCGGCACCACCTGGGGACCAGGTGAGTGCAGGTGTGTGGGAGGAGGGCGCCAGAGCCGTTCCTGTAACCTTGCGACTAGTCTGGCCTGCTCTGCCGATGGCTGCGCTAAGGAGTCCCCCTTCTGGGCCCAGCTCAGCCAGGGGAGGAACCCCAGAAGCTGCTTTAGGGGTGGAGGGCATGCACAGGAGGGGACGCAAAAGGGTCTCACGACCCTCTCAGGCTGCCTGAGGGTCACACACGGGTTGGGGAGACAGTTCAAGTGGGGCCGGGTGCAGGGCTGAGCCTGGGCCACAGATATGGGTGTAGGGAGGGGCCCCCACCTGGAGAGGAAAGGACTCGCGGGCGCCTGCAGGCCTCGCCGGACGCTGGCGGCCCTCCTGCCCCCGGACACACCGCCAGAGGCCCTGGACCTCCTCAGGCGACTCCTGGTGTTCGCCCCGGACAAGCGGCTTAGCGCAGCCCAGGCGCTGCAGCACCCCTACGTGCAGAGGTGAGGCGGGGAGAGGCTGCAGCGCCTCACATGCCCGGGTCGGGGCTGGGCACCCGACCTGAGCGCTGGCGGAGAGGCTGGCTTCTCCCGCACTCGCCCGGGCTGCTCGCAGGTTCCACTGCCCCGCCGTGAGTGGACGCTGGCGGCAGACGTGCGGCTCCCGGTGCAGGAAGGAGTCCAGCTGACGGCCCCCGAGTACCGTGACCTCCTCTACCAGGTGCTCCGGCCCGCGACCCCCATCGCCCCCGTCCCCAGACAACCGCCCCTTTGAGGCCTCCCCCTGCCCCAGCGACCCGCAATACCCCTCCCCCCGCAGATGATTCTGGAGCGCGGGGGCCACAGCCGCGTCCAGAGACAGAAAGGCCTGGGAGGCGGCCCCCCGCGCCAAGAGCGCCCACTCAATGCCAGAGCCGCCCCGCAGCTGCCCTCGGGCAGGCCGGCACAGAGCCCTGGACACAGGCCTCAGAATAGCCCCGGTCGCGATGTGGTGCACGGTGCGTGATCCCTGAGGGCCCCGCCCCTTCCACGTGGGACCACCAACCCAACAGTCTCGCGGCGCGGGACTCCTAACCCCGGCTGACCTTCCCACCCCCAGACGCCCCTGGCGGAGCCCCAAAAGTTCTCAGGCAGGACTCAGCTCCCCTGCTGCAGCCTCCGCCGCCAGGAGGACCCTCGAGAGAAGGAGGGTCCCCTGGGGCGGCGGCGGAGTCCCCCTCGGCATCTCCGTGGGTAGGTCCTTAGGGGGTGGGCACAGGAGGACCCCTCCACTGGGCCTTTTCTGAAGGCCGCAGTGACCTTCCGGTGCGCCCCTCCCCAGGTGGAGCCCCGCGAGCGGGTGGCGGCGCGCCCTCCCTGATCGCGCAGGCTGCCGCCCAGGTGGCCATCCAGGCCCTGATCCGGAGTGACCGGGCCCCGGGCCGTGGGGTGAGGGCGGCCGGCGCGAGAGGTGAGCCCGCCCGCGCCGGCCCTCCCCTCTCTCCTTTCGCTGCTTCCCAACCTTCCGACCGCGTGTTCGCGCCGCTGGACTCGCCGCTCGGCCCGTCCAGGCCCCTGACGAGGACCTCCGACTGTGTGCAGGTCCCTCTCCCGCGTTCCCCGCAGCCCCGGCCCGGCCGCAGGATGTTCAGCGCTTCGGCTTCGCAGGGGGCCCAGGGGGCCGCGAGGGCCGCGCTCGGGGATACTCCCAAGCCTACGGCACCGTCTGCTGCTCGGCGCTGGACAGCCTGCCCCTGCTCCCAGGGCCCCACGCGTGAGCCGCGCGACCCCCTTCTACCCAACCCTCGCGCTCTTGCACCGCCCTCAGCCCAGCCCCTCGGCCTGTGGATTTGCCCCGGGTACCCAGAGCTCTCCACTCCCGTTTTCCACTTGATGGGCCACTTTGAGTCCCAGGAAGCTTGTTCGGTCTTTTCTAGGGGAAATGAATACCCACGGCCCCAATCACTTCCTCCAATAAAGTCTCCTCTGTCCCCACCCTACCTGTCCTGCCCATCTTTCATCCTCCGGGAGGGACTTGGAGGCCACACACCCCTTTCCTAGAACCCACTCAGGTCCAAGGACCATGTCCAGAAAACTGTCTGCTGTCTCCCTGTGGCTCCTGTCTGCCCAGCGTCCAGCCTTTTCCCTCCAGGAGTGTGGGGGCTGAGGAGATCCGAGGAGTGCAGTGGGGACCACCCACGCTGGCTATTGCTCCATGGGCATCTGCACTGCACCTGACGCTGGGCAGGCCCAGAGCATAAGGAGTTCACAGCCTAAGGGTCGTGGTCGAGCCGTTGGGGGGCCATCCTGCCAGGTGCAGGGCATGCAGCTCTCCTGTGTGGGCTGCTGCCAGCAGGGGAAACAGGCAGGAGGGGTAAGGAGAGCTGGGCAGTGGGCTCAGACCCAGCAGGGCTGGGGGGAGGCCGAAGGAAGTAGGGGGCCCAGGCCCAGGGCCTCTTTCTGCTCGGAGATGAGCCAGTCATGAGACGGGCAGTTTGTTGGAGCCTTAGGCATAGCCCCCAGGTGGACAAGGGAACAGAAGAGGACGTGGGGCGAGTGCCGCCGGACAGAAGGCATCAGGGAAGTCCAGCCCTGCGCCTGCAACGGGAGGCCTGGGCACATGGCACCCAAGGGCAGGGGAGGACCCAGGTGGGCAGGAGCTGCCAAGTGAGGCTGGGAAGTGGTGGCTGGCCTTGGGGACTGGGGGCCCCATGGGAGTGCCTGTGGGGTGTGACCACAGAGCAGGCTGGTAGAGGGTGGCTATGAAATGGGGCCACCCTAGAAAGGAATCTGTGTTCAGTTAGAAGACTCTGGTACAGGTGTTGGCCGTCTAGGTGGGGAGGGGGTCTTTGCTGCTCCTGTCCAGCGTGGACAGTGGTGTCCAGAGGAAAATGTGAGACGTTCACAAGGCTAAAGGTTTCAGTGTATAGTTGGGTGATTATATATATTTGGGAACGTGTTGAAATATTTTGTGCTCGTGTTTTATTGTTCACACCAAAATGTGCAGAATCACTTGAGGAGCTGTCTTGCTCAGCACCTGGGGTATGCAGACAGGAGGCTCCAAGGGCCACACTCAGGCCCCCAGCTGCTGGCCCCTGGTGACCAGATGCTCCACTCCCTGCAAAGACTCCCCCTAAGCTCTAGGCCTGGACTGGCCTGCTTTGAGCAGCGCCAGGCCAGGCGGAAACACACTTGTCAGCGAGCACATCAAGGCCAGGAAACACTCCAGCTGCCCTGGCTCCCCATGACCTTTTCTACCTGAATCAAAGTCCCTGCTGTCACCTCTGCTTGGGTTGGGCTCTGGTAACCAGACTGTGCCTCCTGAGTCAGAGCTGCTGCCTTGGCTCAGTGGCCTTGTTTCTGAAACCCTTTCCCACTTGGAGTAGTCAAGATTTCTTCGACTTAAAAAAAAAAAAAAATCTATCGGAAAAGAAATAGCAGAAATGCCAATTTCACGATGTTAGCACCTACAGGGCAGGGAGAGGGGTGCTTCTGAAGCATTTGGTGCCAGAGTGTGTCACTGCGAATCAGTTACTCTCTAGAAGTGAGAAAGATACAAGAAAGGGAAGCAGGGGAGCTTGGACAGAGCTCGCGGGCTGGGGACAAAGAAAGGATGCGAGACAGGGTGCAGCTCGGCCCTGCGGGCGAGGGCCACGCTCAGCTCATGGGGCCGGCGGGGGGGGCTCAGGCGCCACTGCCCTGCGTCCTCTGCCCTCACCTGTTCAAGTACACGCGCTCCACAGCCAGCCTCTCTCCGCTGCCAGGGTGTCTGCAGGGCCTGCGGGGCCCCTTGGCCAGGCTGGGGTCGCATGCCATCCGTCACGGAAGACTGGTGCTCCCACTCCCCTCCAGGGAGCAGCTGGATCTGCATCAGTTCTCGAGGGCAGGGCGGCCCCTCTGGGGTCCTCTGCCCCTCCCCACAGTGAAAGGATGGGCCCCAAGAAAGGTCTAGAGACGGACAGGAAGGGAGCCGCCTGAGATGGCCCTGGAGAGCCAGCCCTGAAGAGGTGGGAGGCCCAGAGAGGGGCTGCAGGGGGACAGCAGAGGCTGTGCAGCCAGGAGTCCCTGAGCCAAGGGGACCCTGAGGCACAGAAACCCTGAGACATGAGGCCCCGAGAAAGCGGGGGACTGAGGCACACAGAGATGGGTCCCTGAGGTGAATGAAGGCCAGAAGGGACCTGAAGCCCAGAGAGGTGGTGGAAGCAGATGTGTAAGAAGGCACACTGGGGAGGAGGCCCAGAGGCTGAGGTGCTGAAATGGGAGTTGGGGCACTAAGGCATGGAGCAGTGAGGGGCTGCAGCAACAAAGGGGTGGGCCCAAGTGGAGCTGAGCTCTGGCCATGCCCAGCGGGTTCCAAACTGCTGTGGCACGTGGGCCAAGCGCTCCACCTGGTGGCTGGCGGTGATGCAGGCACCCCGGCCTGCCGGTGGGCGGGGGAGGCTCACTTCTTGCTTTTGAACGTGCCCAGGATCTTCGGCATAAACTTGCCCACCTTGCTGTCCCTGGTGTCCTCCTCTGCCGGGCCCTCACCTCCTCCGGGGCTACCAGCCTCCTCCTTTTTGCAGAAGACCTCGAAGCGGCTGTAGACCCGCTTCTCCTTGCGCATGCTCTCCATGCGGCGCAGCAGCCGGTCGCGCTCCTCTCCGGGGGCCGGCAGCGTTCGGCTCAGCCGGCCTTGTGTCCCCAGACTGTCCGAGCGGAAGATGGCGGAACATTTGTCCTTGTCGGACATATCAGGGGCCAGGCCTCCAGATGATGAGCGGCCAAGCTCAGGGCTACTGGGGGCTGGGATGGGGGCAGCGCGGTGCTTCTGGCCGTGGGCGCTGATCTGCTCCAGAATGGCCTTCGTGTCATCCCGCAGGTTGCTGCTGTACAAGGCGTTGGCCGTGGCTGAGGTCGTGCGCGCCCGCGGGCCCCGCTCATCTCCAGCGGCAGCTTCTGTGCTGTCCCCCCGGCTCAGCGACGGTCGCCGCAGGGGGCTTTCGGGCTGCCCGTTCTCCTGCGGAGCTGGGAAGCCACCCTCATCCTCTGCACGCCGCTCACCCTTGGGACTTAGCAGCTGCCGGAGGCGCAGGGACCCCTTGCGCAGGACCTCCATAGCGCCGCCAGTTGCCTCGTCCACGGGACCAGCCTTCGGAGACTCTCCAGAGAAGGTAAGGTAAGGCTGCTCCTACGCTCTGGCACGGGGGGCACCGGGCTGCCCCTGCGCTCCGGCACGGGGGGCACTGGGCTGCCCCTGCGCTCCGGCACGGGGGGCACCGGACTGCCCCTGCGCTCGGGATAGGCCGAGGTGGGGCTCCCCTTCCGCTCAGTGAATCCTGCGGTGGGGCTGCCTCGGCAAGCAGGAAACCCAGGCGTGGGGCTCTCCTTACGCTCGGGGTAGGCGGAGGTGGGGCTCCCTTTTGGCTCTGAGTGGGGCGCCTCCACGGGGGGGCTGCTCCGCCCTTGCGGGGAGGTGGAGCGGCCCTGGGCGGAGAGAAGGCGAGAGGGCAGCCTGTCGGCGCCGCTCCGGCCTAGCGTGTCCAGCAGCTGGGTGGCCGTGAGCGTGGCGGCGCCCGGCTGCCGCTCGGCCTCCTGGTGCAGCTGCTGCGTCAGGGAGTCGCGCAGGTCGAGCAGGCAGCTCTCGAGACTGCGGCGCTCGCTCCCACGCCGCCTGGCGCTGCCACCTCCTCCGCCACGTCTGGGACACCACAGCCTTGCTGTGGTTGGCGACCGTGACGGCGGCCCCTTTAGTGCCAGGATCGCGAGCCGGGCCCTTGTACTTCTCCAGAAGCTCAGCCACCTTGGTGGAGGCGGCAGAGCGCACGGCCTCGCCGCCGGGGCCCAGCGCCTCGCTGACCGCGTGCTCCTTGTGCAGCAGCTGCACCTTCTCGGTGGTGGCGGCAGCGCCGCCTGCACCCTCGGCCTGCGATGCAAAGATGAGCGACGAGCGCAGCCGCGAGCTGCGCTGGATCAGCGGGTTCAGGCGCGAGCGGAAAGAGTCCTGCTTGGCCAGGCCCGACTCCTCTAGGGCCTCGCGCTCGGGGCCATCGCCGCCACCGCTGCCGGTGCCCGGCGCCGGGCCCTTGGCCAGGAAGGGCGCAGACGCACGAAAGGTGGAGGGAAGCAAGTCCCCTGCGGCCGCCCGGCCCCCAGGAACCAGCACGTCGTCTTCGTAGGTCTCGGTCTCCATGGGCGCCGGCAGGCCCTCTTCACTGGCATCTTCGCCATGGCAACCGCTCAGGTAGGAGGTGAGGCGCCAATGTCGCAGCCCTGCCCGCCCTCGGGCCCAGGCCTGCGTTCGGGCTCCGCCTCGGGCCGGTTTCAGGGCCCAGCCTTGCTGCTGCCTGGCAGGAGAAGCGCTGGCCCAGGTTGGGGCGTGGGGCTCCGCCAGGTTCCAGGCCATGCGGCCCAGGCCCCAAGGCTGGGTCCGAGCCGTGGCGCACTTCGCGTGATGCGCTGGACGGCACGTAGTCCAGCCGCTGGTGTACGTCCGGGCCAAGCTCAGGGAAGCGTGGCCCAGTGCCCAAGGCGAAGTCGTCAGGGTCAGCGAAGCCGGGGCGGCCAGCGCGCAGCTTCTCAAACAGGCCCTGCGGGCGCGTGGGTGCAAGCTGTGGGTCCCACTGGTAATGCTGCTGGTAGAGCTGGTCACGGTGGAAGTGGCTGGTCTGGAAGCGGAAGTCGTCTCCGTGGCTGAGGAACGTCTGCCGTGACACCTGCCGCGCAGCCGTGAAGTTCTCCACGGCGCCGGGGCCGTCGACTGCCGCGTAGCTGTGCCGCTTGAAGGCGTCCATCTCTAGGTGCCGCGCCTGGAAGAGGCCCCGCGGGCCCGCAAACTCCCCACCTGGTCCAGCCTCGGCGTCTAGCCGTCGCGACAGTGGCCGCAGCCCTGTGTGTGGCTCCAGGGGTCCCCCTGGCATTCGTGGTTCCTCCCGGCGGAAGGCCGACAGGAAGTGGCGGTCAGGGTCGAGGAAAGAGGGGAACCCCAGGCCCTCTTCCCGAGGTGGTTGAAACAGGAAGTGCGCGCGTTTGGGGAAGGAGAAAGGGGTTGGCACCCCGGCCATCTGGCTGCTCACGAGGGGCCCAGCCCCGGCATATGGAGCCAGGGCATACGCGTCCATGCGAGCCAGTGCACCGGCCGAGGGCACCAGCGGCTCAGACTGTGCAAAGAGGATGCGGAACTCTTCGTCGAAGCTGGAGACCAGCTCCCCCTGGAACACGTGCGCGAGGCTGCGGTGGATCTTCTCAAAGGACCACATGAAGCTGGGGGTGGAGTGGGGCTAGAGTCAGCGTGTAAGAGGCGGGCCAGAGTCAGGGGAGGGGCGGGGCCAGGGTCAGAGGGAGGGGCAGGATTGAGCAGCAGCAGGGTAGGTCTGAGACCAGCCTGAGGCAGGGAGGTGTGAAGTCTGGGAGGAGAAAGGCGGGGCAGAGCCAGGGCTACAGGACAAGGGGTCTAGAGAGGAAGCTTTGGGGTGGGGAGGTGCTGGGGCTGCAGGGCATCAGGGCTGGGCGCACCTGTAGCTCCCGCTCATCACCACCGCGCAGTCCACCAAGAGGAACTTCTCCTTCACGTGGCCCTTGAAAGACTTCCCAGTGCGGCAGTAGTATGTGGGGCCCGCAACAGTGCGCACGCGCAAGAACTGTGGGGGTGGGGAGAGGAGTTAGGTCCCTGTGGAGGCTCTTCCCCTTCCCCACACCCTCCCCCACACTCGGCACTCACATCCACGTGGTGCAGGTTGACACGGCACTTGTCCGCCATGTCCAGAAAGTGCTGCGAGTTCATCTCATCCAGGAGGATGTAGACCGGTACGCGGCGCGCTGCGGCCTCCAGCACTTCACTGAGCAGATCCACATCCGTAAACATGTCCATCACCACGGCCACCACCTGCAGGGTTCAGGTCAGCGACCGAAGGGCAGACCCTTCTGCTGTCGCCATCCTTCTTTAGCTATACCTATCTGCTCAGGGGGGCCTCTGCGTCAGCCACAAACATTTCAACAGCCACTAGCCCATCCCAGGGGAGAATGGGGTCAGGAGGAGGAGGCTGTCATAGGAGGTGAGGGGGTGTTGGCCAGGCGGGTGGCCTATGATGGAGCCGTGTGCAGGCACCGGTCCTGCATTCTGTTGGGGAAGGCTGCCTCTCAGCTGGGGGTGGGTGCTTAGCTCACCCCTGAGCAGAGCCCTAGATGGAGCAAAGTCAAGGTGACTGAAGCCCCTGTGATCCCACCTGCCACAGATATCTGAGCTCCGCGACCCTGGACAGGCATCAGGGCAGAGGGTAGAGCAAGGGGTCTTCAGCATCTGGACCTGCGGCCGCCGTGGTCTAACAGGTCCCTTTGCTGTTTCCCGACTGCTTGGTGGGTGGGGGGAGGGATGAGAAGCCTTCAGCCGCAACAAGGGCAGGACTAGAGAATTCTATGAACAAATCCAGCCCAGGAGAGGACCCAACCACCTCAGAGCCCCTGAACTTCTAGGCATTGGCCATGACCAAGGGGCAAGCAAACCTGTGCAGTCTGTACTTTGCAGCCTGCAGTAACCAAACCCTCAATGACCCTGGAAGTCTGCAGAGAGCCCTAGCTGCAGCCGGCATGCTCTCGTCTCCCCTCCATGCTCACACTCATGCTCCTAGGTCCAGCTCAGGCTGTCCTGCCCCACTGCCCACCGAGCCCATGACAGCACACCTGTTGGGCAGAACGGATCATCCTTCGCGCCTCATCCTTGATGCTGGGACTGTCAGGCGGTGGCGGCTGCACCAATGTGGTGACCTCTGTGCCCTGGAAGCCGAAGGTCAGGGGCCAGCCCAGGTCGAGCTCAGGCACCGCCTGGTCTGAGTTCATGGGCCAGTAGGTGCCCGAGGAGCCATCCATGTCCACGTTGGGAGGGCTGCCTTCTGGGGTTCATGGGCCACATGCTGTGGGGGCCGCAGGTGGCAGCTCACGTGCTCCAGCTCCTCAGGGCACAGGAAGGCGGGTGCCCCCTCGGATGCCAGGAAGCGGCTGTAGGCCTCTGGCCCACCTTCGGCCAGTGCGTCCACGGCCAGGCGGTAGTACTCTTTGTAGTGAGGTGGCAGGTACCCGGGTGCCAATGGGTTATCCCCCTGCGAGGAGCTCTGGGAGCGACGGGCCATGTTGGGGCCAGCGGCCTGGGGGACAGGGAGGGACTCATTACGGGGGCAGGGTACTGGGTCCCCCAAACCCCACGCAACGAGTGGACACACATCGTGGAATGGCTGTCAGCGGCCTGGGGGATGCTGTGGAGTTCAGCCCATGCTCAGAGGCCTTGAGGGCACACCCAGATCCTAGGTGCCCCTAGCTGGGAGACATCAGCCTCCTGCTGCTCTGGCTCCAGGCAGTTCTGCTCTGAGCCCTTTCCACCATAAAACCTTAACAATGACTGTCAGTACAAAGAAAACACCGCCTATGCTGGAGACTTTATATTCACTTTTTTCCTTCCAATTTTATGACTTTATTTTTGTGAGTCTCTGCAGGTACAAGTCGAGTAGCCCACTGCCTGTGTCTGTCCCCACTTGCAGGGCCCCGGGCCACTCCCTATCTGCCCTGGCACCTCACCTCCACTGTGATGTGCAGCTGTCATGGATGACCCCCTACCACGCCTGGCCCAAGGTGAGCTCAGGACATTTGTCCGGCCAGAGACAGTTCTGCCCCATCCTCAGCCCCTTGCCACAGCTGCACCCACCCTACAGGGTCCCCCCACCCTTTCCCCATCCCTGACGCCAGACTTCTGGGCTCATGCCCTTGGAGAGCATGTGCTTGGAGTCCTGCCGCAGCCCAGCCCAGCCCAGTGTGGCAGCTATGGTCTTTCCGAGTCTCCTTGTCACTGCCCTGCTCCGATAGAAGTCAGAGCCCTTTGTTGTGGCCGTGAGGCTGTGCCGGAGCCTGAACGTGCCTCTCTACCCTCACCGCTGGCCCAGCCTCCCACGCCTCCCACGGGCCTACCTGGGAAGCAGCGGATGGCCTCACAGCAAGACCCACCTTCATGCACCCTTAACTACCTGGATACCTGTCCGTCTCCTACCAGGAAGAACCACAGGCACTGCTCACCCTCCCCGTCCAGGCCAGGCCGTTCAGGAGCGGGACGGGGCGGGGCTCGCGGGTTCCCGGATGCAGCCTCAGCAATGACTAGCCTGGATCAGGGCTCTGCCGTGTTTGATGACGTGGGGGAAATTTTCCTGTCTGCCTTCCCTGGAGGGTGACAGGCTCACTGAATGTGACCTGGGGGGTGCGAGGTGTGGGATCCCCATATGCCACTCAGACGCTACCCAGTTCCACGTTGCGCTGTCCTGACATTCCGTTATGGGGGCCGCGTCCTCTGACTGCACCTGGGTACACACGGGGTAGCCGTTCTGGCCTAGTGCCAGTGCCAGGCTGCGGAATGCCACATGAGGGTGAGGGGGGGGCCTGTCTGACCATGCCAGGGTCTCACACTATACGACGGCATGGGCACTGCGGTGTCTGGCCGCGCAGGGCACTAACTGTGTCTGGAGCGCCACACTAGAAGGGGTACCGTCCCTCCGACCTGCTGCATGCCCAGGGGGGGAGGTCCCGTGAAGGCTGAGAAGCCTCATCAACAGGCCGGGTCGGGGAGCGGTGGCACGAGGTGGCCTCGCTCAGCCTCACACAGCGACAACCTCGGTGAGCTATGCCTTCCCAGGTTTCCTTTCACGGTCTGCACACCCTTGAACTGTGGACCCGGCAGTGGCCATTCGCCCCTGCAGTGGGGAACCGGAACACATGTGCCTGCCAGGCCGCCTCTCAGTGACTCAACAGGAGGCGACCTCTGACCTCTGACACAAGCCAGTGTGTCCTGGGCCCTCAGGGTTCCAGTGGGCTCCCAACCGGGGACTTCCAGGCGTAGATCCTCCCAGTTGGGGCAGGAGGTGTTTCCGAGAGACCGGAGGGAGGATCCCAGGGGTCTGCACGAGGGCGCGGCCCGGATTGGGCGGTGGGGGGGGGCGGAGGGGCGGGAGGAGGGTCCCCACAGCAAGGACGCAGAGTTGCTGGGGGCGTGAAGGTGGATGCGGGTGGGATTCAGCTCACGGACAGAAGTCTAAGTGTTGCAGTTTTCGGGGTGCGCACCGCAGGACTCCTGGGAGTTAGCGGCTGCCTGCGCCACTGTCGCATCCACTGACCCTAATCCAGGGTCTTGAGCGCAAAGGAACGGGGGACGTCGGCTCCCCCCGCACTCAGGAGAGGACCCAGACGGAATCTTGGCACCCATGTTGGCCTGGGGGATCGCCCCGGGGAAGGGTCCAGGCCTGGCCCAGCACTCTCCCCAGATTCCAACTAAGCCGCCAGGGCGGGAGCGAGTAGGACCTCTTGGGCAGGCTCGCCGCGGGCCGCGGGCCCATTCCCACACCGCTCCTCCAGGGCCCGCGTCGTGCGGGGGCGCTCGCGTCCACACCCGCTCACGCGGCCCGCAGCCCCTCGCCTCCGCCCGGGCAGACCGCCCCGCTCTGGGTCGCGCGGCTCGGGCCCAGGTGCGGGCGGCAGGGCCGCACAGGTGAGGCCACGCCGGGGGCGCCCGCGCCGACCTCGCCCCACCTCGCTGGCCCCGCCGGGGCCGCCGTCTCCCGCGCGCCCCGCCCCTCTCAAGCCGGGGGAGGGGGCCTACCTGGCCAGGTGCGCGGGGTCTCAGGACAAGGGCAGCAGGAGCCGACCGCCGCCCAGCGGCCTCGCGGTCCGGTCGGTCCGGCAGCCACTCCCTGCCGCGGCCCGCCCGCCGCGCGGCCTGATTCACGCGCCCGCCCCCGCCCCGCCCGCCGCTCCCGCCGCCGGCCTGCCCGGGCAGCACCTGGGCGGGGCGGCCCCACCCGCGGCGCGCCCGCATTCCTCCGCCCGCCCGCCGCCGCCCCGCCGCCCCCCGGACTCGGGTTGCGCCCCGGCTCCTGCCGAGCCCCGCAGCGGCCCGGCGCCCCCGGAGACCGCCAGGGCGGGGTGCACCCGGGCGCCCATCTGTTCACCAAAGCCTCGATGTCCCTATGCCTGACCCCTGACCCTCGCCCCGGAAGGTGACTTGGAAGTTCCGGCTCAGTCGCTAGGAAACGGGCCAGCCAGACACGAGGGGCGGGGCTCCTGGTCTCGCTCCGGAGTGTGGGGAGCCAGGTGAGGCAGGTGAGGCCGCGGGGGCGGGCCTGGGGCCTCTGTGCGCACAGGGGACCCCATCACCACGCCTGGACGCCCCCACTGTGGCATCCGCATAGCACCCTCCCTTCCCGCACACACGGATGCCCTCAAGGAATCCTCGCACAGATCCTCACCTGACGCCCGCACGTATGGTAGAACCACGCACACAGGGGACCCTCCCGCACAGATGGTCCCCACGCCGGCTCCAGTTCCCCCACGCTGAACCCCCTTGCACGCACACGGGACCCCACAGGCACACCCATGCCTGCACATGTACAAGATCCTGCAGGCGTGGGGACCTCGGAACGCATCCAGCCCACAAGGACAGCGGACTCAACAGCGGACCCCGAACACAAGGACACATCCTTGCACCCACACGGGACCCTAATGCACTCCAAGTACCTCACGTGCCCATTATATAGGCACACCCCAACATCCACACACATAGACCTCACATACATACAGGATCCCACACAGCAATGGAGGACCTGACAGTCACTAGTCTCCTCACACAGACCAACTGCAGACAGCGGCCCTGTACCGCAGAACCCCGCACTCCTACAGGACCCTCCGTGCTCGCTGAGAGACCCCCACTCACCGGGCACCCTGCAAGCACTGACCCCACACAGACAGGGGAGCCCCACGAACGGAAGGCTCCCTTCACGCACACATGGAGTCCCTCAGCCCCCAGGGTACCCCCAAACACTTCATACTCCTGCTCAGAACGCCAGCTGCCATCAGACCCTCCCTTAGAGCCCCTCGCCACAACCCCACAAGCACTCTCCCTCTGCTGTCACAGTCACCTTCCTCCCCATCCCTTTCCCCACTAACTCCTTCTCCTTAGTTTCCTCCCACTCAGCAACACTCCGCCAGGGGCGACACGGTGGGACCAGGTGTGGGGGCAGACCAGTGCCCGGGTGCCGGCCCTGCAGTGGGTTCACCTGGCAGTGGGGGAGGCGAGGGGATGCTGGCCCAGCCTGGGGCAAGGGAGGCCTCCCAGGGGCATGAATTTGGGGATCAGCCCAGTGGGCCAGGGAGAGGGGTGTGGCTTCCAACACCTGCAAAGGCCAGGACACAGAGGACTGGGGTGCAGAGCAGTGTTCTGTGCCCCGGGTGGGTGGGCACAGGGCGGCACGGCTTCGGCGTTGTGGGGCTGGGCTCCAGTTTGTGCTGTAGGACGGAGCTCGTCCAGCTGGCACCCAGCGGTTGGAGCAAGGAGATGGGTACCCAACCGTGCCCTGGGGTGGCGGCCAGGGCCTGAGACCAGAGGATGGGTGAGCCGAGGTGGAGGGGCCGGGGGGTGAGGGTGAGGGGGACAGGCTGTGGCTACATCCCATGCCAAGCCTTCCCACTCAAGCTGCTGGGCATGTACGCCAATAATCAGTGGCAGACAGGGCCAGGTTTGGTGCCTGTGATCCTGTGTTCCTGTTTACACCAGCTGACTGTCCATCAGGCCCAAGGCAGGGGGCAGTGCTGTTCCCCACTGTCTGTCTGGCCACACCCTCCCTGACCTTTCTCATCCTCCCTCCAGGAGAATGAGCAGCAAGAAGGGGGTCCCCAAAGCACCCTCAGCGAAGTGGCAGGCGTCCCTCCGCAGAGTGAAGCCCAGAGCTGCTGCTGGTGAGTGAGTGCGCCCTCCAGCCTTCAGGGCACCCCCATTCCAACACTATCCTGTGAGGCCCTCTATGCAGCCGCCCGTGACACTCCTGAGAAGACCCTCACCTCCTCTGAGTTGGACTTGGGTGTGGTAGACTGAGGACTCAGAGCTCAGATGTCCATTCCAGACCCCGTCCCCAAGTCTTGTACCCCTGAGGCTGAGGCCCCGGGACAGTGTTCAGAGGAGCATAGCTTTAGAGCCCATGGAGATGGGAAGCAGGGTCTGAAATAAAGCAGGGCTTAAATCCATGATGGGGATTCTCAGGCCAGGAATGGGGTCCACTCAGACCCTTCGCTTCACCTGGGCAGTCCCGTGCTTTTCCCTGCCTGCTCCTGATCTCCAGGCTACGCTCTCCAAGGCTACTTCCAGGCCCAAGGGTGACAGCTGGTCTTGGGCTCAGTCCTGCGGCGGGTCGGGAAGGGCACCTCTTGCCATGCCCACCCCTGGCCACTCCCCTCCTCCGAGTCCCATTTGTTCTGTGTCACATCACTCATTGGAGTTCTCTGCTAAGCTGCCAACCCCTTCCAGCTGTGGCTCTGGGTCCCCCCCCCCAGCACCTAGGCTGCCCTGGGGTCTGTGCTGGTTAAGAGAACACCCCACCCTGTTCCCCAGAGCAGCCCCCCTGGACCCCAGAGAGCACCTAGGCCGCAGGACCTGGTGGAGGGGGGCTGCTCTTCAGGCCAAGCCAGGGTTAGACCCTAGTTCCCCAAAATAGCCCCAGCGCGTCCGATGCAGCAGTCCTCCTGGAATGAGGATGCTGGCGCGGGCGCCGCCTGCCGCTTCCGCCTCCAGCCCCGGGACGGGCTACAGGGAACAGGAGGCAGGGCAGGTGCGCCAGGGAGCCGCGCTGCGGGCTCGCTGCTCATCCCACGGCCTGCCGCCTGTCCCCCCCGAACACTGCCCTGAGCGGCTCCTGCCACTGCCTGCCCCGGCCCACCTGGCCAGGACGCCTGGGGCCTCCGCGGGAGCAGCCCTGCCTGGGCACTCTCTACCTGCCAGGCACTGGCTTGAGAGGACGTGCTGTCGCAGTCTTTGCAGTGCCCTCTGCAGTGAGCACCAGCCTCACTTTGCAATGTGAAAATGGACCCATAGGTGTCCCGCGTCCAGCCTGGCCTCAGTACACAGGCCACTGCACTCCCGGCCTCCTGGCTCTTTGTAGGTGCCTGGAGGTTGCTCGCCTGGTCACCACCGCCCAAACTGTCAGGCCTGCCCCCACCCCGTGTCCCCAGGCCTTACCTGGCCTTGGGTCTGCAGCACCTCAAGGCCCTCACTCCGGAGTCGCTCCAGGGCACTGGCCAGCTCCAGCCCCTCCACACGCACCCAGGCCTGCTCCTCCTGCAGCTGCTGCAGCCACAGCTGCTCCTCCTGCCACAGCTGCTCCCGCCACAGCTGCTCCTCCTGCCACAGCTGCATCTGCAGCTGGATCTGCCGCCGTCGGTCCTCCAGCAGCAGCTGCTCCTGGGTCAGGCACAGCTGGACCTCATGGAGCCTCAGCAGCTCGGGGCCCAAGCTTGGCATGAGGCCCCCCGGCCCGCTGCCTTCCATGTCCGCAGTGGGGACTAGCACCAGCTCAGACCCCAGGGGAGCGGCCTGTACAGGCCTCTCTGCTGCCTGTGGCTGCTCTGGCCTGGCCACTCTGGGGTGTCCCTGGGGAGCTGGCTGGCTGCTGGTCACGTGCCCTTCGGGGGCCACCCCCACCTCATCCCGAGGGCCCCCTGCGTCTGGGGGCGTGGGCTCGGCCTTGGCCTCAGGGCCCTTCTGCCCTGAGGCCCGCTGCGCCCTGCCCGCCCTCCTGGCTCGGGGTTTTCGAGCTCGACTCCGTTTCCCAGACATGGCCCGGTCGGCTCCCAGGGGGCCCTGGCTCATCGGCGGCCTGGCCTCCACCGGACAGACCTGGCGGGCGTCTCCAGGGGCCACAGGGGGCCCTGTGCTGTGGCAGCGCCTCGAGCCCGCCCTGCCCGTGGCTGGTGCCGACTGTGCCCCGGCTCTGCCTGTGGGCCTCAGGGGCCCCACGCGGCGGGCTGGGCCGCGCCGCGGCGTTTATAGGGACTCGCGGTGCGGTGGCTCGCCCTGCACCACGGCTGACTAACGTGCTGACACAGGGCACAGGACTCTCCGGGCCGCGGGCCTCGCCGGCCACGCTGGGAGGGAGACTGGGAGAAACCGGAGGCGGCAAGTCGGCAGGCAGGCCGCCGGCTGTGCGCTGTGCCGGCGAGTCCCAGCCTGCCCTGGGCGGCACCGGTGCCCCCCGCCTGTCCCACCCCTGGTCTCCGGAGCCCAGACTCTGGCCCACAGGGCCGGGAGCGACAGCCCCAGCCATGCTGACCGTCCTGACAGGACCCTCATGGCCACAGACAACCCCCACCCAAGTGCCTGACCAGCCCCCCAGCCAGCAAGCTCAGAGGAGTCCCCCGGAGCCCCAGCTTGCCTGGGGTGCTCTGTGGAGGTGACAGACTGCTGGCCAGCATGGGGGACTCCCCTGGGGGTGGGCTGCCCTGCGGGCTGGCGGGAGAGACTGGGCCTCGAAAGGCTCATCTTGTGGACCACAATGGGGCAGCAAGGCCAGCCTGTCCAGGGGTGCCCAGAGGCTCTGGAGGGTATCCTGGTAGGGGGGTCCACTGCCCTGCCCACAAAAATGGAGGCCTGAGAAGCCCACCAGCCAGCCTTTGGTGGGGGGGACGCAGGGCCAGCCTGAGTGTTGGCGTCCTGGGCTTCCTGTTGAGGGAGGCGTCAGAGGCCTGCACCCCGGCGTTTCCCCGCCTGGGGCCGCTGACTCACCCCCACGCCCGCCTGTGCCAGCCAGCTCTGCCACACTGGCCGCACCGGTTCGCCCAGCCCAACCCTGCCAGGGGAGCCCCGCCTGCTCCGCCTTTGCCCTGGAAGCCTCAGGGAAGGCAGACAGCGGCCACGCCTGGGCAGCACGGGGGACGCTGGAAACGCAGAAGGGCCTCGGGAGCAAAGTGGCCCCAGTGGCGGGCAGTCTGAGGGTGGGGAAGGCAGGCAGCAGGTGTCCACCACACCTGGGCTCACCAGGGCCTGGGGCTTCAGGGCCCAGTAGAAGTGCGTCCTGCCCAGGGTGACCCCGTGGCAGTGTGCGCCCAGTGTGCTGTGGACACACCTGGCCGCTCCTTCTGGCTGTCCTGCGGCGGGTCCCTCCCAGCCAGGATGCTGCTGCCTTCGGGGAGGGGCAGGTCCCCACGCCAACCGCCCTCCCCCACCTGCCCCCAGGGAAGCCGGGAGAGAAGGGCCAGGTGCAGAGGAAGACCGGCCAGCAGGCGAAGGCGCCCGTGCTGCCCCCAAGCTCAGAGGCTGCCACAGGTGGGAGCCTGCGCCTGGCCCTGGGAGGCAGGTGGGGCGGGTCTGTGGGGTGGGGGGAGCGGTCGGTGCCTCCTGGAGCACGTGGGGGAGCCCGGGACTTCCCGCTTCAGCCTGAGCTTTCCCGCTGCGGCTTGGCGGGGGCGGGAGCCCTTTCCCCTCGCACCTCCTGCCTGCAGTGGCCAGAGGAAGCTGCCCAGCTGTCGGCTCTGCGTGCTGTCGCCCTCCAGTGGCCGGAGCCAACCTCCTTGGGGCAGGCCGGTCCCCAGCGGCACCCAGGACAAAAGTGTGTGGCGCACCCGCCCCTGCTCCACGCAGGGCCTCTGTCCCAGGCCGCGGCTTCTCCACCAGCTTCCACTGCGGCCTCTTGCGCTGGCCTCCAGAGCTGTTCTTTCCCCGAACCTTCCTCTTGTGCCCCAAACCAGCCTCAGCGCCACCCAGCCCTCTCCTAGGGTCCTCAAACGCCACAGCACATCCAAACGCAAACCTGCCATCCCGTCCTTCAGTGCCCGGTCCACCTGACTGCACCCAGTGACCCTGTGTCCAAGCCCCACCCTGCGGGGGGCCGGAGTTCTTGGCTTCTCCACCCGCCTGCCCCATCTGCCCAGGTGCCCCGACTTCTCACTGCCTGGCCCAGCCTGCTCAGCACCGGCCCCGTGGCCCCTGGTGTTCACTCTGTTCTCCACAGGGCAGGTGGGCTCAAGTTCACGTGCAGGTCTGACGCTTCTGGCGTCATCCTGACCCCCGGATAAACCCCTGGCACCGCCTGTCACCTCTGCCCCGCGAGGATAAGGACAAGGAGCCGACCTTGTCCCAGGGCGCTCTGGGACATCCTGACGGCTCACGGGCCGACGTCGTGCTCCGCACAGTTCCGGCAGGAGTGGGGTCTGCAGGAGGGTGTGCAGGAACCGGGGATCTGGGCTTGGAAGGGGACAGAAAGGAGAGGCAGCGAGGCGCGGGCCAGGTCGGGCCCCACGGAAGGGCTGTCGGAGACGTCCCCTGTCACCAGGGGTGGCACCTGAGTGTCAGGGAACGAAGGAATGTTTGAAAACGTAGAGCCTGGTCATTGCAGGGAAAATTTTAATAACTGCATTTCCAAAAGAAGTTAACTTCAACTATAATGCTTTTTTTTTTTTGCAGAAAAATATTCTAGGGTTATCAATAAAAAGTATAAACTATATTGGGCTAGAAATCACTGAAGAGAGTGGGCTAGATGTGACGTCTCAGGAGAAAACCACAATTGTCATTCCTGGCTGTGACATACTTGTTGGTGTACGCTTGCAGGGTGATGACGGGCAGCAGAGAGTCAGGGCATTGGTGTCCCATTGGTGAAGGAAGTTTTGTTTTGAAATGTCATCTAGGGGGTGGCGGGAGAAAAAAAAATGTCATCAGCATGCCAGAGATGTGATCCTTCGCAACTATTCACAGTTGCTACGGGGAATTAATTTTCAGGCTTGACGTTCCAGGTGCGAGGAGGTGCACAGCTTTGCGTTTTTAAAGGCGATGTGCAGGCGAGCAGGTCGGAGGGTGGCTGCTGCAGAGAGTTGCCAGCCCGGGAATCATCGTGATAGCTTGCCAAGCCACGCATGTGTGTCACCATGGCCAGGGGATCTGCTGCTCCCTCCCTCCCGTGCCCGCTGGGGGCCGGGGCTGAGGTTCCCGTCACCGCCACGGTTGCTCGCTTTTCCCAAGGACGGAGCTTTTGAGATTCCGCCCAGTAGGGTCGCCAGATAAAATGCAGGATGCTCATTTAAATTTGAATTTCAGATCAACAGTGAATGATTTTTCAGTGTAGGTCCCCAGAATTGCGACCCGTGTTTTCGTTAGCTAACTCGGGCAACCCCAAACCCACAGCCTCACCAAGCGCCCCGCTTCACGGCACGGCAGGTGTTGGGGGTTTTGCCTCCCCCAGCACAAAGGGCACTTCTTGCTTGATCGTGAAGCTTGCTTTACTGGGGTGTCCAGAATGGAACGCACAATACGCCGAGGTTCCCCTGCACAGGTTTCGTCCCCTTGGGGCTGCCATCACCCCAAAGCCCTCCCCAGCCGCCTCGCCCATGGGGGCAATGGCTTCTGGCCCGGGTGCTGGCTGCCGGGCGCTGCCCACCTGCCTGGGCTCGGACTGCTGTGGTCTTCTGGGCCGACGACTCCTCCGCTCCGAGGGTCACAGTGCAGTCACCGGGAAGGCTGGCCTGGGCCGGGCCTAGAACCCTGGGCTCCTTTTTCCCCTTAGAATGCGCAGACACTGGCCCGCTGACCTCTGACAGTTCATGGCGCTGTGAACTGGCTTGGGAGAGCTCGGTTTGACTCCCTTTTCTCACTCGCGTGCTGGAGTAACTGTTTTTTAGGTTCAACAGCCTAACAGGACATGCCTGGTGCCGGTTGTTTCCTGGGGTATTTTTCATTCATTGCAGGAACTTTGTCTGCATTTTAGCCCCGTCTGTTCCCCACCTGCGGTCCCGCCCTCTAGACGGTCCTCATTCTTGTGTTGTGCCCTGATGGTTCTCTGTCCTCCTCCTCCTCCTCCTCCTCCTCTCTCCTCCTCCTCCTCCTCCTCCTCCTCCTCCTCCATTTCTGCTCAGCCCGCCCCTTCTTGCTGCCATCCTCCCCAGCCCTTTCCCGCCAGGAGCTGTGCTTCCCGCCCCCCGCGTATGCTGTGCAGCGGCTTCTGCCGGCCGCGGTCCGCGGGGCGTGCTGCCCCGAGGTTCTGTTGTTTCTCCCACGCTGCTGCGGTATCCAGCTTCTCTTTGGTCCCTCGTTTGGACCGGATGTTGGTGTTTGTGGGGCTCTGCATGTTAGGGTGCCATGTGCTCCCCCACCCCACCTTTCCGTGTCAGGTGTGGCTCCGGGAAGGCGCACCTCGGCGCAGAGACCCCAGTCTCCGTCACTGAAGCACATGTTCAGCGTTTTCTAGCTCTGGGGACCGGGGATTTCTGTCATGGGCTGTCGGGAGCCCTGTGGTTGTAGCTGTTGGTGCCATGCCCGTCAGAGGATGGGATACTGAGGCCCAGAGGAGCCGACCAAGGGTGGCAGGGCTGGTGTGGATGTGTGTTCCAGGGTGTGGCCCCCCCCCCAGAACCTGGGGCCGGCTTTGAGGCGGGAGCCTTGCTGTGGGGAGGTGTGGTGTGGAGCCTGCATCGCAGGGCCCTGGGCTCGTGGCGGGACCCCAGCTTGGGCTCAGTCCGCCAGCTCTGGATGCAGGTGCCTGAGTGCAGGGGGTGGTTCTCCTGACCTCAGGGGAGGGGTCCTGAGGGGCACACAGCCTTGTCTCTCTCTGCCTGGGGACATTTTTCTCCGCCTTCCTCGGTTTTCTACCAATGTTTGCAGACCGTCGTCCGAAACTGGGGGCTCCGAGGGGTTGGCAGGGTCCCAGCTGCATCTGCGGTGGGGACAGTGGGACACTCCCCGCGGGGTCCCGGATCCCCTGCTCTTGGCCGCCTCGTTTGCTCCCCGCTGTGGCTGTGCTCCGCACAGCAGGTTTTAGAACTGTGGTCCCCAACCGTTTGGCACCAGAGGCCGGTGCCCCTGTGAGAATCGGATGCCTGCCGGTCTGAGGTCTGAGGCGGAGCTGAGGCGGTGATGCTGGTGCTGGGAGCGGCTGCTGCGGACAGGCTGCGGACACAGACGGAGCTTTGAGGCTGGCCCTCACCTCCTGCTGTGCGGCCCGGTTCCTAACAAGCCACGGACCGGCCCGGAGGTTGGGGACCAGAGGTTGGGGACCCCTGCTTTAGAACCTGGCCCGTGGGCTGAGGCCGCGCTGGTTGCATGGCGGCAGCTTGCAGGGGCGCTGGGAGCCATGACCCCCTCCCCCTCCCAGGGTCAGCTGCAGAGGGCCAAGCAGCCACTGTCATCCAGTGCGCCTTGCGGCAGTTCCTGGCGAGGAAGGAGCTAGCGCGCCGCAGGCAGGAGCATCGGGAGTACCTGGAGCAGATGGAGAAGCTTCAGAGGGAGGTGAGGCGGCGGGTCAGCCGGGGGCGGGGCCGGGCGGGAGGCAGGTCGGGGTGGGGGCGGGGCGGCCAGTGCCCTGAGGGCGGCGTGGGTCGTAGGCCTTCCTGGCCCTGGTGCGCCGGGAGCGGGAGGCAGCGCGCCGGCGGCAGGAGGCGGAGGCGGAGGCGGAGCGCGGCGCCATGAGGAGCGGCGGCGGCGCGCGCGGCTGCTGGACGCGGCCTTCGACGGCGACCTGGGCGAGATCGCGGCCGTGCTGCGCGAGGTCAGCGCGGGGGCCGGCAGCCGGCGGGGCGGGCGCCGGCGCAGGACTCCGGTGACACGGTCCTGGCGCAGGTGGACGACCTGCTGACCGGCGAGGGCGTGGGCCACGACGAGGCGGGCGCAGTGCGGCGGGCGGCAGCAGCGCGTGGCCCTGCTGGAGTGTGAGGACCCCCGCGGGAACACGCCGCTGTCCGAGGCGGCGGCGGGCGGGCAGTCCCAGGCCATCCGGCTGCTGGCGGAGCAGGGCGCCAGCCCCAACTGCAAGGTGCGCGGAGCGGGGTCGGTGGCGGGGTCGGCGCCGGGCGCGCAGGCCTGGCTCAGGGCGCCCCTGCTGCAGGGCGCCTTCGGCCGGACACCGCTGTACCGGGCCGCCTTTGGGGGCCACCTGGAGGCTGTGGAGGTGCTTCTGAAGCTCGGAGCTGATCCCCGGGTGTACGCGGACGACGGCAGCACCCCTGCGCAGGTGGGAGCACTTCCAAAAGTGGTCTGAGCCATGCCACCCTGCGCAGGCCTGGGCTCTAACCCTGCAGGGCCCTTCCCTGTCTCCCCCGCCCCCCGAGCCCTTGTTTTGAACCTTCAGGGTCGCCCTTGGTCAGGACCAGGTGCTGCCTGGGGAAGTAGTGTATCCGTGTAGGCGGGGAAACTGAGGCTGAGGGGCCCAGCCACCTGGCCCCTGGCTCTCAGCATGTCCAGTTTGTCCAGTCCCATGCAGTGAAGCCGCGTGGCCCAGTGCTGCTTCCTTACCCCTATGTGACCCTGATCCCAGCAGCGGGCCTCCCGTCTGGGTCATGGCCTCCCACCCGGGTCATGGCCTCCCACTCCAGCTGTGATTCTCCTGGAGTCTGTTGGTGGACCTGGTCCTCATAGGCGGGTGCCAGGATCTTTGCCAGCTGGGGACCTGTGCCCAGGGCCCCGCCTCCACTCCAGGCTACGTCCCCAGGATGCTGGCTTGGGGTCCCCCTTGTCTTCCCCCTGGAACCCTGGCTTCATCTCCATGGTCTGCAGAGGCTGGAAGAGCAGCGGGGCCTTGGGTGTCTGCCGCCAGCCCTGCTTTCTCGGGACAAATGGAAATACGGATGCAGACCTGGAGGACGAAGGCCTGGCTGCCTCTCAGGAGGAGGACGGAGAGGAGCCAGGGGGACCTGGAGGGTGGGGAAGCATTCCAGCATAGCCAGCCGGGCCATGTGAAGGGACTCTGGAAGAGCAGCACACCCGGGCAGGGGAGGGTGGCCGGAGGTGTCGGGAGCCAAAGTGCCAGGAAGGACAGTCTTCAGTCGGTGCTGGAGCACTGGACATCCATGGGCAAAGAAGGGAGCTTGGACCTCACCTTATAAAAACCTGGCTTGACGTGGTCACAGGCTCAAGCGTCAAATGTGCAGGTCCAAGACCTTTGGAAGAACACGGGAAAAGCACGACCAAAGGGCGGAGCTTCCCGAGCAATAAGCTTTGTCCCTGGCAGAACCTGGGGATGCCTGCAGATGCACAGAGCCACGCAGCCCCCGACAAGGTGAAGCGCCAGGTCTGGCAGCCAGTGACGTGCAAAGAAGCAGGGAAACATGTCAGCCAAACTGACAAGCCCAGAGCTGACCCAGGCGTTAGAATTCGCATGTAAACACTGATGAAACAGTGATTATAACTGTATTCCAGATGCTCAAACGCTGGAGCAGAGTCATGAGCGATATTTTTAAAAGGCCCAAGTCTGGAATTCTAGAGATGAAAACCTACAATGTTGGGGATGAAAAGACAAAAACAAAAACTCTGGACGCGATTGCTGTCAGATTACATCCAGAGGTTACACGTAAGTGGGACTGGAGACTTTGCAATGGGAAACTATCCAAAAGGGAAGCAGGGAAGGAGGAGCCTCTGCAGACGGGCAGAGCAGAGCGGCGAGCCGTGGGGCAGCCTCGAGAAGCCTGGTTTGCACACAGCCGCGGTCTCCAAAGGAGAGAGGAAAGGAGGGAAATGGGCAATTGTTTTGAAGAAATAATGACCTTAAAATTTCCAGATTTAATGAAAAAGATAATCCGCATCTCAAAAGCTCAACAAACCCCAAGCACAGGAAGGAAAATCGGCTGAGGCTCCTCACAGTAAACTCCCTCAAAGCAGGGGTCAAGAGAATGCCCTGGAGGCAGCCAGAAGCAGGAAGATGAGTTATCCACAGAGGGAGAGGAGCAAAGGTGCGTCGAGGAGGTTTCCTGTTGGCAACAGCGCAGGTGAGGGACAGCAGGGCAGCCCCATGAACGCACTGAAGGGACAAACCCTGCCACCTTGAACGCTACACCCAGTGTAAATATCTTCAAACCAAGGCAAAATAAAGACCTTCGCAGACGTAAGAAAGCAGAAGGACTCGATCACCAGCAGACTCAGACCACCAGGAACATTAACGAGGTCCCCCCAAGCAGAAGGGACACCAGGCGGAAAGATGGACCCACGCAAAGAATGAGGAGCTGTAGGAAGGGCGATGAAGCAGGCTGTGGAAGCTGTTGTCTTGTTGTTTAAATTTATTGAAGACACAGGAATCAAGAATAACGGCTAAGTGTCATGGGGTTTTATAGCACGTGTACATGTACATACTGAAAACCACAAATTCTAGTTGGCTCAACTGCTTGACTATCGCGAAGTTTGGGAGGGGGAAATGAAATAGATTAAGGTTCTTATACTTGGCGTGGCGTGGTAATTGTGATCAGTTAGAGGCCCATACGCGTTACACCTAAAGCAACTACTACCAGATCAAGGAGAGAATCAAGGAGATAAAATGGAACTGCAAAAGGTCTGCAACCCAAAGGGAGGCCGGGGTAGAGAACGAACGCCAGGGGCAGCTTCTGACCCCGCCGTGTCAGGAACCTCAGGACACGCCCTAGGCTCCACAGCCCCCCTGGCACCGGAGATTGCCATTTTAGATCTAAAAACTCAACTATACTCTGCCTATACGAAACAAACCTTAAATACGGAGATGCAAATAGGTGAGAATTAAAGAGATGCAAATACTGAGCACGAGAAAGCTGCAATGACTCTACTCATGTCAGAAAAAGTAGATTTTAAAGCGGAGAATGTTACCAGGGACAAAAGAAGCATTTCGTAACGACGGAGGGATTCATTCATCACAAGGACACAAGAACCGGGAATGTTCAGGTAGCTGCTCACAGCCTCAAAGCACCGGGAGCGAGAGCTGAGGCCCACCGCAGAGGGCCACAGCAGAGGGCCACAGTAGCCACACCCCTACCCCTGCAGTCATGAAACAGGAGAAAATCGGCCGTGACCGGGAAGAATGAAATAACTTATCAACCGCCATCCATCACCCCTTTACCATCCATCATGTTTTCATAAACTCATCCATCCCGTCCAGTCTTTTCCCCGGGAGTTGGTGTACTCTTTCACTTCAGTCTCTCATTAACTTGAATCATTTGGTCATAAACTGATCAGTCTATTCACTCATTATTACATCCATTTTATCCTTACTTCCGTCTTAAATTATACCTCATTTATCTATCATTAATTCAAACATCTGCCCATCCATTTATGCGTACACATACACTATTTACTGGACAGAAAGTCTGAGGGTCCAGGGCCCACGTGCACGCCACAGCCATGTTCCCCAGCCCCACAAGGGTTGGCTCTCAGGGGGAGGGAGGCTCAGCAGTTCATCTCATCCAGCTGTTCCACCGACCACCTACTTATATAATTATCCATCCATTAAATCCCTTCACCTGTTTTTTCATGCTTCCATTGTTTCATTCATTTATTCAGTTAATCCAATGTTCATTCATCATTTAAGCCATTAACTAATTCATCTACTCATCATTCGTCTACTCATTAGCTTGTTCATAAATTTATTCATTACATTCTTTTATTCCATGTTCATTCATTTAGCTTTCCACTTATTCCTGTTCTTCTTACAAACTAGCCTTTGAGAAATTCTTGAACTTATTTGCATCTCACTTTCCAGGTTTATAAATGGGCCTTTTGGCGGTTAATGAGATAATGAAATCCTTAGCACAGTTCCTGGCCGTGCTCACCAGGTGACAGCCCTTATTCTTTGAAGTACGTGCAGCTTCTTTAAGTTACTAATTCCTTGGCTCGCTCACTTGCCTCTTCTCACTTCCACAGTTATCTAATTCACTCGTTCATCCCTGCTCTTTTATCTGTCATCTATATTCATTTATCCACTCCTTGATATTACACATTTTGAACTTTCTTTTGTAAAACACAAACCACTCACCTAACCCCGCAAATCGAAGTTGTGTGGCTTGGCAAGCTGCCCGCCAGGGAACGGTCCTGGGGTCAGCACTGGAGCCCAGGACCAGAATGGCGCCGGCTCCCCCTCCGGAACCCTGCTGTCCAGGTCCTTCATCACTTCTGAATGCCTGGGGTGGCACTTCTGAGGGCGGGGTGGTGAGGGGCTGCTGGGGGGCTGGGCGAGGGGGGCCCTCGGGGCTGTCCGGCAGAGGAAGGGAGCGGTGGGGTACATGGGGGATGGAGGCCCAGTCTAATCTTGGCAGGGTGACCGAGAGGACCTGAGGGCGTCTCTTTGGGGGGCTGTGAGAGCCCCATTTGTACAAGCCACCGCCCTTCTCTACACCGGGAGATGGCAGCCCGTCCTCCCCAGGCTCCACACAGCTTGGCTCCTGACCAGCATCCTGTCACTAGGTGGCCTCGCTGGACGCTGTGGCCAGCGTGCTGCAGTCGTGGGACCTGAGCCTCACCGAGGCCATGCTCCGGAACATGGAGGCCGAGCGGCAGCGCCGGGCCCAGGAGGCCGAGCGTAACAAGGAGGCAGAAGCTAAGCGGTGCGCCCGCGGGCGGGAGGAGGGGTGGCCGGCAAGGACACCCTCTGACTCGGTACCCCCTTCCGCCCCAGCATGAACCTCAAGGTGCAGCAGCTGGCGAAGGAACAGCAGCAGTGTCACAAAGAGGTGAGCAGCCGCCTGGGAGAAGCAGCTGATGGGGAGGGGAGCGCTGGGTGGGGAGACCCAGGCGTCGGGCCTGGCCCAGGCTGGCGGCACCCGGCCCTCCTGTGCAGCTGCAGCAGGCCTACTGTGAGCTCAGCCGGAGGGTCACCGAGCACGACAAGTGTGAGCAGAGACACATGGGCAAGGCCGAGCTCACGCTGCAGGTGCGGTTTCCCCCGCCCAGCCCTGGGGTCCTGGTGCATGTCTTCCCTTCCTGACCACGGGGCGTCCCCTCCAGCAGTGGCCTCTTGGGGAGGGGGCCTGCCAAACCCTCCTTGGGTGTCCGGGCCTCCGGGTGTGGAGGGGTACCGTCTTGCTCTGAGTGGAGTGTGGACCCCTCCCCCAGGCCATCAAAGACGCAGAGGCCCAAGTGGACAGGCTACGGCAGGAGGCCCAGAAGGCCGAGGAGTCGCTGGCCATGGCCAGGCTGGAGCTGCGGGAGCAGACCCAGGAGGGTGGGCAGGGCTCGGGCTGGAGGCGGGGTGTGGCGGGGTGGCTAGAGCGGCCGGGCAGGCCCTGGGCCCTCTGGTCCGCCCCATCTGACATCTCCACAGGCAAGGAGGAGGCGCCGGGCCTGAAGTGCCAGGTCACTGAGCTGCACGACGTGCTAATGAAGGACGTGGGGGACCGCATCCGCGCCGATGGCCGGTCAGTGGTCCGAGTGGGGCGAGGGACCAGCAGAGGTTTTGGGCAACGTCAGTGACCTGGTGGCCACCCCTAGGTGGCCTCTTGTCATCGACCCTTCGGGCCAGGCGGCCACCTTCTTGCGCTACCAGGACACCAACTACTTGGACACGGTGAACCCAGACCACCTGCGGCCGGAGAGGATTCGGTTGGCGCTGCTGGGGGCCCTTAGGTGAGCAGGCGCAAGTGGCACGCCCCGCCCCGCAGCCCCGCCCACGTCACAGCCCCGCCCCGCCCCTCAGGTATGGGAAGCCGCTGGTGTTCGACCTGCGCGAGGTGGACCTGTTCCCCGCGGTGCAGCGGCAGCTGGAGGCGGTGCAGCCAGGCCTGGCGGAGGAGCTGCTGAGCCGCCGGCTGCTGGACGGGGACAGGTACCAGTCGCTGCTGCGGCCCAACGACGGGCCCGAGTATGGCCCCACCCAGTTCCAGGAGGCGCGCCTGGGGCAGTTCCGCCTCTTCTTCGTCACCAAGGTTCAGTGGCCCCCGGCCGAGCAGCTGCAGGTCCTGCTCCCAGTGCGCGTACAGCTGCCTCGCGGAGGCCTTTAAAGACCTGCCCAATAAAGCAAAGTGCGCCGCGCGGCGCCGGGCCTAGCACTGTGCCGCGTTCCTGCCGTGTGCGCGCCCTGCAGGGCGGCGGGGCGGGGAGCGTGTGCGTCCGCATGTCCACTTCTGCGGCCAGGGGAACCCCAGCTGGAGAACACAGTTTTGGGAACTTGGGGTGGTCCCCGCCCCGGGGGTTGGGAGAGACCTGAGTTCAGTGTCCCCCTCCAGGGCCCCAGCCCCAGAGGGGGGAGCGGCGTCTTTGTGCGGGTGGGAGGACATACGGACGGACGGAAGGTAAAACGTAGTCAATTTTATTCTCCTTAAACACAAAATAGAGTCTTTGGTTGTACAAACGTCACTAGTTACAGTCTTGCCAAGGGGTCCCGGCTGGGGGGGGGCAGTTAGTCAGCGACCAGAACTCCTGAGGGATCTCTTTAAAATGCTAACACCCAGGTTAAAAGACTGGGGGCGAGTGGTGGTGCGGCTGGCAGGGCCCCGCCCCAGTCAGGGGAGGCACCGACCCTCTAGGAGGGCACGGGGCCCAGGCCACGACGCCCTGGCCGAATTGGGCGGCGGCTGCTGCACAGGGCCACCTCCTCTGGGCCCACAGTGTCTGGCGAGGGCCTGCCCAGAAGCACCATGGCTACCTCTCCGTCTTCCTCCTGCAAGCCTGGCAGGCAGGGGAGGGAGTGAGGTAATGGGGGCCAGGCACGTGGGAGTGGTGGGGGGGGCGGCGGTGGGAATCCCTGGTCTGGCCTGGTAACTCACCAGGGCTGGGAGGTGGTTCCGAGGACTTCGGCTCCTCAGCAAAGTCCGGGGACTGTCATGGGGAGAAGAGCTGGGTCAGGGCCCTACCCCAGACTCCGGAGACCACCCACGTGAGCCTGGGTGCGGAGGCCCCATGCCCAAGGAACGGGGCTAGCCCCAGAAAGACAAGGCAGGGGCTGTTGGAGGGACAGGCAGGGGGGACAGGCAGGGAGACAGGCGGGGCCGGGCGGGGCGGCCCGCACAGGCCGGAGGGCCCGGTACCTGCATGTCATAGACAGGCCGGGAAGAAGGGAGGGCTGCGAACACCCTGTAGTCGAACCTCCTCCCAGACAAGGCCTTGAGAGGACAGCGTGAGGGGAGAGAGGCAAGAGCTGAGGAGAAGAGTGGGGGGTGCAGTCTGGACCCCACCCCACACCGCCGGGAGGGCGTGGGGAAGAGCCGCAGCTGGTCCTCACCAGGCGTCCGGGGGAGCTGCTGGTCTGGGGGCCGAGGTCTGGGGGAGGAGAAGTGGCCGTTGGCAGGTCTCTGCTGCTGGCCGAGCCCCGCCTGCCTCCCCCCGCCCCGCCTCCCCCCTGGACACACGGACCTTCCAAGGGGGTGGGTGACGGGGTGGGCGCTGGCGAAGGGGCCTCCGCCAGCCGCTCCAGGGGCCCACGCTTGCTCCGGCCCTCCTGGGACTTGCTGAGGACCATCTGGGCGCGAAGGGCGTCCTGCTCCAGAGACTTCATCCTGCAAAGGAGCGGCAGGTGGGGCTGGGTGAGACGCCAGGGGCCGGTGGGCGGGGCGCCAGGGGCCGGCGGGCGGGCGCTAGGGCCTCACCTGGCTGCCCTCCACAGCGCCCGCTTCTCCGCCTCCAGAGCGCGGCGCTCCGCAGGGGACAGGGCTCGCTCCGGCACAGGGAGCTCGGGGCTCTGCACGCGCAGCCGCTCCTGATGGCGCCGCTCGGCTTTAGCGGTCCGCACGGGCGCGCTGTTTCCCATGGGAGGTGACGCGGGGCCGAGCCTGGGTCAGGGGAAAGGATAGGAGGACCAGTTGGGCGGGGCGCCAGCGGGAGAGGCGTGCCTGGGAGGCCAGGCGCAGACCCCTGACCCGCCTCACCCCAGGGCAGGGCCCGGGCCGGTCCAGGGCGGCTCTTCCTCTCGCTCCTCGTGGTCGGGCGCCTCCCCATCCAGGGCGAGCCCCGTCTCGGCGGCCTCCCGCAGCATCTGCGCCCTCTTCTGCTGCAGCTTTCGGGCTGGGGGAGGGCGGGGCACAGGTCAGGCCGAGGGCCTGGCCTCTCCCTGCCCACGGTCCACCCACCTGTCTGCTTGCCTGCTCACCTTCCTCTTCCTGCATCTTTCGTAGGTCATCAGCACCCACCAGCGATACGCGTTTGGGGGGCCCTCGGCTTGGGGTACCCGCACCTCCAACTCAAAGTACTTCTGCCGCTCCCGGAAGGACAGCTGCTCAGGGGACGCGGTGGCCCCCGGCGTGGGAGGCTGCGGGCAGCGGGATCTGAGACCAGGTGGAGCCCCCTCCTCCCGCACCCGGCCCTCTCCCGAGGGGCACACCCTGCGGGTGTGTGCAGCAGAGGAATGGCGGCCACGGCGCACCTGGGCAGTCGTGTCCTGGGGCGGGTGGAGGCCGGGCACAGCAGCGAACGTCCTGTAGGCCCACTTCACATCGGAGGGCAGCTCATCAGGGGAGGGCGGAGAGGGGGGCTGGGGGACAGGGCTCTCCTGAGTGGTGCCAGGACAGCTGCAGGGCCGCAGCCACCGCCCGCCCCACCCTCCACCCCCTGTGGGCCAGGGCACTCACAGAGCGGGGATCATCTCTGCCCCTGGGGGCCGGGAGCCCCTTGCCCAGGCCTGAGCCAGTGGCTGGATCACCCCGGGTTTTGTCTGCAAAGGGCAGGGGAGAGGGCCAAGGAAGGGATCAGGGGTTCAGGTCAAGGGTGGGGGCGATGGTGGGGAAAGACAGAGAGCTATGGAACCAACGTGGGCGGCAGAGTGGGCACCCAGGCTGTGAGGCCAGCACCCGGAAGGGCAAGGCCAGGAAGTAGGCTCCGCATGGGCCCGGCGAGTGCCCATCCCCACCCTGCAGCACCCAGCCCCCTCGGAGGCTGGGGAAGGGCCCACCCTGCCTGCCCAGGCCATGGGAGCCACAGGGAGCTCCCACCCACCCCCGCTGCCAGTTACCCCTAGTTACTCTAAGGCTGTCCCCTTAGAGTGAGGAGTGGCACACAAGCACACCTCAGCACTCACTGCCCTGCACCCCTGCCGGGTGGGCACTCACCTGCTGGTAGCCAGGGGAGCAAGGGGCCTCAGCCATCTTCCCTCCAGTTGGTGGCTGGTATCTGGGAAGCCAGGTGGTGGGGGGCTGAGGGCTGGCGGGGCTGGGCCCAACGAGGGGGAGTTGGGGTGGGGTGCTTGCACAGACTGGTCCTCAGCTCCCTGACCTGACTGCAGCCCCAGGGACATCCCCAGATGGGCCCGGGCTACTGCCTGGCCAGCCCCAAGCGGTTCTTCCCAGAATGCCGTGGCCTGGGGAGCAGAATCCCCGTCTCCAGCGCGGTGGCACGAGAAGGGGTCCCAGAGTGCGTGGCCCCTGGCCCTGCCCCCACACCTGTCTGTGGCGCTGGGCAGTCTGCAGCTCCACGGGGGAGGGGACAATCAAGACGAGGCTGGACAGAGTGGGAGGCGGGGAGGCAGGGACAGGTGGGGGTTGCTCCTAGAGCCCCAGGCTGAGGCCCAGTGCACTTTCCTGCCGCCTTTCCCTCCTCACGCGGCTCAAAGGGGTACAGCCAGGGAGGACCTCTGTCTCCCCAGCCACCCCACAGCAGCGCTCCTTTTGGTGAGAGGACAGCCCCCTCCCAACCCACCTGGGGGCTTCCTACTCAGACCACAGCTCCTGGAAGGCTCCCTTGGCCCCTTGCCACCTCCCTGTCCTGGCCAGGCCCTCACCCAGTGCAGCCCCCACCCCACCCCCACCCCGCTCCGAAGTGGCAGCCCCTCCGGGCGCCCACCCACCCACCACTCACGCTCCTGCGGTCTTCCCCAAGGCTGGCGGTCTCCCCGAGGCTGGCGGAGTTCAGCCTCTGGGAGGTTATTTAAGCCTCTTGGGGAGGGGTGAGGACCGTGTCCGTCACCCGTACAGCTGTCGGCACTGGGCTTCTGCCCCACCCGGTCTCTGGATCCTTGCAGCTGCTCTGGGCTTGTGCCCGATCCCACAAGGACACCAAGGGTTCTGGCGGCCTCCAGGTACCTCTAACACCCGTCGCCTCTGGGGTCCCCTCACCCAGCCTGCTTCGTGAGTCCAAGGGCAAGAGATGGGAGGGGACCAAGGCCAGGGGCTGCAGCCCCACCTACCTTATGGCTTGGGTCAAGGATCGAGGGGACAAGCCACATGCCAGGTGGTGGGGAGGAGCCCCAGTTTGGGACCCTGGCTTGTCTGCCCCCAGGCCAGGCTTGGCTTCCTCCAGTGTCCCCACCCCGGTGAGGGCCCTCTGTGGGTCTCAGCCCTCACCCTGGGGGCAGGACCCCCGTGTGCCCACCCAGGAGCTCTGTCCTGTGGGGGCTCAGGAGATCGGAGGGACTCACCGTGGCCTCTGGGCCCCACGGTGCCGTTGGTGTTGGCGGCTCCTTCTCCTGTGAGCAGAGCGGACAGTGGTCAGGGCCCCGCGGCCACAGGCGCCCTGGCCCTGGGGCTCCCGGCCCATTGCTTCTGACCTTGCCAGGGCCCTCGGGGCTCAGCTCCCGGTCAATGGAGGAGATGCTTTCCAGGCTGTTCCGGCGGCCGATGCCTGCCGCAAAGGGGTTGGCAATGATGCCCGGGGACACCTGAGGAGGGCAGCGAGCTGAGGGCGCGGCCCCCTGGCCTGGGAGCCACCGGCGGCCGCCGGCTGAGGCGCTGGGCCACGCTGCGGGGGCGAGTCGAACCCGCACTCTGGACAAGGAGTGGACGAACCAAGCCCGGGAGCAGTGAGTGGCACGGTGCCCAGTGACACAGGGTGCTGCCAACAGGCCCACAGGCCACCCCTGGAACATGCAAGGCGGGCAAGCGCCCAGCACGGTCCTGAAGCCAAGGGCGACTGCGAGAGTGAGGCCGATGCGCTCTGAGCCAGAAAGTGCTCGGCCGCTAAGCCGAGAAGTGGCGGCCAAGTCAGGGGACCCCCACAACTGGCATCTGGAGGGCAAGAGCCTGGGGCCTGGCTGCCAGATGAGCATTAGTCGTGAGCTCTGAGGGGGGACCTGGCTCACTTCCCACCCCACGAGGGACAGAAGGGGCCACTCAGCTGCAGCCAGAGGAGAGGGGGTGGCAGGGTGACACGAACAGGGCCCGTGGGAATGATAACCAAGGGGCTGGGCAGAGACTCCGACCATCCGGAAAGGAAGAGGCGACAGGGTATCTGGCAGGCACAGGGACACTGTCACAGCAGAAGCTGCCATTCCCGAGGCCAACACGGCGATCAGGGACGGCAGGTGCCAAACGAGGCGCCACGCCCCGCAAAGACCACGGGAAACGTGGAGCGTGACACACAGCTGCAGCAGAATCAACGTGGCTCCAAGTCCCACGCAGCGAGGAGGCCAAATGACCAGACTCAGGCGCCCCCCTCAACGTCCAGGGGCCCCAAGTGAAAGGCACAGCGCTTGGGGCTGACCCCAGACTGGGGCTCGGGGCCCACAGAGGGCCCCAGCAGACAGGCCGCCTGCTGGCTCGTGTCAGAGGCCACCCGAGCACGGGGCACTGGCCTGCGGAGGACTGGACTGCTGGTCAGGCGGAGGTGGCCGCGAGCCTCCAGGCACAGAGACAGTCGTGTGTGAGTGCACACACCTGCGTGTATGACGCCACGACGCGCCCAGGGCCTCAACGTCACTTCTCACCAAAAGGAACCAGCACCCCTTGGGAACGGTGACCCGGGACTTGGTGGTGAGTGCGACACGAGGCAGCAATCCGCTGTGCTGGAGAGGAGGGTGCTCAAAGGCCGCGGGGAGGGGGGTCACGTGGGGGGCCAGGCCACCTGGAAGCCCAGTGGCAACCAACGAAACTGAGAGCGACCGAGACAGACCGTCACCGCAGAGGAGAGGAATTCCGGCGCGTGGGCCGCACAGTGCCGCGGGGCAGCGGAGGCCGCCGAGCATTGCTCGGCACGCCCCGTGGCACCACCACGTACTCAGGCCGGGCCACCACTGGGGGCCAAGCCGGCGGGTGAACCTCTGATGAGGGATGAGGAATAGGCCATTCAGACGCCCTCCAAGACCTCCCCACAAACGCTCTTAATCCCCCGGGGGAGTCACTTTGCAGTGGGGAAACCTGGCGGCACCAACGTGGAGACCGCAGGTGACGAGACAAACCACTGCCCGTGCGTCCTGGCAGGAGGCCCTGGGAAGACGTGTTGCTTCTGTGATAATCCTGCCAAAAATGCATCCGCAGGAACTCCCGCCAGCCGCGGGGGGGGGGGCACTCTGCACAGAGCAGATGCCCGTGTCCCGGGCGGCGGCCTCCTCCACAAAGGGGACGCGCAGGGGGCCTGAGAGACGCTCTTTGTTTTTGCCCTTTCGCTCCAAGTTGCGAACTATTGTATGTATTTGGTTACGTTTCTCAGGGAGAAATGATGGTGGGACAAACTGAGAGTAACGCAGACGGTGCCTGTGGCAGCGGAAGATAAAGGTCAGACCCCTCGAAGTGCTGTTCAAGGCTGGGGGACCGTGGGAAGATGAACCCTGACAAGAAGATGACTTTTACTCATCCTGAAAAACTGAACACAATACACCTGAGTATACATCAAGTTGGCAGCACGACAATGCAAAGAGCTATTTCAAATCACTTAAAAACACAGAAGCTGAGTGCACGGCGCAGTGGGGCAAATAAATCCTAAAGACAAAGGAGTCTTAAGCCGCTCTCTACATCTCACGATTAATAACAACACTGGCACTGAATTTTGAAGCTACTTGGGAATCACTGTGATGGTATTTAAAAACAATTTTCGGTGTGAGGAAAAAGACACAAATAGAAAACCAAAGGTTAGTAAAAAGCCTGTAACCTTAAATAGAAATTGAAAATAACAGTACACTTTAGTTTTTTCTTTCCAAGAGGCTCCATTCCCCAGGCTCCATCTGCAGGAGGCCCAGGGGCCGCACACACTCAGCCTGCTGGTCCTCTACGTGCTGGGCCCACCAGAAATGGACAATTCCAGGGCTGCGACAGCACACGTCCAGACACCTGGTCACACTCGAGAACCAGGGCCGTGAATATCAGGCATCATGCTGTGAGGACACAGGAGCCACACTGCCCCATGAGGGGGCAATGTGGGCACAGACACAATGGGACACTCAGGCCCATGTGGTCCTAACGGCTCTGACACAAAAGCAGAAGACACCAGCCGCCACCCCGTAAGTTTCCAAGGCACCAGCTCATCATTAGGGAAATCGACAAACAAAAGAATCGAGCACTTATGACGCCTTTCTTGTAAGAAATCTCATTTTAGGATTAAAAAACTGGCTGATTAAGAAACTCTCTTTCTTACAGACGGATCTGTAGGAAAATGAGAAGCGACAGGCGTGTAAGGAGTGACTAGTCTCTCTCCTTAGAGCACCAGCCGCAGGCACACGGAGAAAGAAGGCATTCTTGCTCCACGTCCCACACTGCTTCCCTGACGAGGCCGGCCAGTGTGACCAGGAGGGAGGGGCGGGAAAACTGCAGTAAGGAGCGTGGCCGCAGGAGAGAAGCAGCAGACATGCCACGGTCAGTCTTCCGGACGGGCACAGTGCCCGATGTGCCAGGGAGCACAGCAGTGCCGCAGGCCGGGTGGGCGCCGAGCTGCCCTGCCTGTCCGTCCTCCAGTAACCCTGTGCAGCGGCCTCAGCCATCATCCGTCGCACGGGCCAGGAGGCTGGGCCCCAGAGCAGCTGAGCCCCAGCCCGCGGCCCCGCAGCGGGTGTGAAGCAGGACGCGCAGCTGTGGGTCAAGGCCACCTGCTGCTCAGAGCGCTGGGGGAGACACGGCCAGCACACAGGTCACACCGAGACTCTGCGGTCTAAACGAAGCCAGAAGGACCATTGACAGACCCTGATTTCCAAAGGGGCCGGACAGGTTAGCACAAGTGAGGCAAGTGGCTGAGCTCAGGATGGAGGCGTCTGGCATGGTGAGCACCCGCCCCGGCCCCGGAGCGCCCAGCAGCATGACAGCCCCACGGGACGTGGCCAGAGGTGTGACAGCGGGCAGCGGCAGGACGGGGACTAGCGTGCAAGCTCGCTCATCTCCACAGCACGCACCCACTGGAGGGAGCCTGTGGGCCAGACGGCCACCCCGCTCGGCACAGGTGCCTAGGGCCCCGACACCGCCTCTGGTAACAACGCACACAGGTTATAAACAGGAGCAGCCCCCCTCGATTAAACATGTTATACCAGAAATCACAGCAAACACTGACTTACAGATAAAACAGCCCATTAAAGTCGCACAAGGCCACCACGGGGCTACAGAGGGGACAGGAGGGGCCTGACCAGGACAGGGAGACCAGCAACACTGCTTAGGCCTCGAGGCTTCTGCTAGGACCTGAAAACGACCACTGACCAGAATTAACCAGGAAGCCAGAGCAGGCTCTGAGTGTGGGGCGGTCTCACTCGCAAGGCGACACCTCCGATGTCAGCCAGCTTTCCTTACAGAAGTTCACGAGTCCGTTTCCAAGAAGCAGCACATTAAAACAGACCCAACCCACATGGTACCGACACACGCTGTAAAGCGAAAGGGTGCACGACAGAAACGAGTCACAGCTCAGCAGGGCCACAGCCGGCACAGCTGGGGCAGGCCAGCGCCCGAGGGGCATGGCTGGGACCCACAAGCTCCAGTGGGGACGGCAGGCCCACTCGCTTGAAAAGCGGTCCCGGTGAGGCCCAGAGCTGTCTTTAAGAACTGTGAAAGCGCTAGGAGGAAGCAGGACACTGTTTTCACAATCTTGGACTGGAGTAGGTTGTCTTAAGCAGAAACCAAAATGAAAAGTCAAAATAAAAGTGTCAATATTTAACTCATAAAAAATTTACATTCCTGTAACCCCCAAAACACCATTCTTAAGAAGCAAAAGTGACAAAAACGTGTGCTCCATACGAGAGATGGGCACTCAGGACGCCAAAGAGCAGCCGCAGCCGCGTGATGGAGCGAACGCTGCAGCCGAGCGGGGGGGGGGGGGGGGGCGGGGGGGGCGCCGCCTGCCAGGCCCAGGGGTAGGTCTCCCCCCACACTGCTACAGAAACTGCCCCAAGGCGTCGGTGGGCACAGAGCGCACTGCCCGGGACACACGTGACAGTGTGGTGGGAACGGCCAGATGCAGTAAGTGAAAAGGCCAACACCAGAAAGACCATGTGTCCAGACAGCGAAGCCATGTGTGCCCCTGAAATGTGGGGACACAGCACCCTGCTCTTTGAGATGTCTAAACCCGTCACCATGAAACCACACGTGTTCCCTGAGTTTTTACAGCAATGAGTGTGTCGACGAAAATGCTTTCAGCAAAAGGCAAGGCTCCTCTAGGTGCCACGTGGCCAAGGCTGAAGTCCCGTCGGCGGTCATCCCCAGAAACCACCAGGATTCCCCAAGACAAAGGGAGACGCAGGTGGCGTGGCCAGTGGCCCAGCGTCCGGCCTGGGAGCACAGGACACGAGTGCCACCCATTTCCCACTCAGGAGACGCACACAGGACGAGTGACCACCCCCTCGGGCTGTGGGGGTGTGGGGTGGCAGGAAGTCACATCCCAATGATCCGCTGTAGATGGGCCAACCCAAGGTGCCTGCCCCATCCCACAGGTCTGCAGGCAAAGACACCCTTAGGGCAGAGCTGCTGTGCACTGTGGGTGGAGAGCTCTTGGAGACCCATGTGGGTTACAGGTAGACAAAGTCACGTCAGCTTGTGCCAAGAAGCCCCAGGGACAGCAGTGATTAAGAAGAGAGTGAAAGAGAGTGAGTCCCCTGAGCAGAGGTGACACTCTTGAGGTTGGAGGCCAGGCCAGGTGGCAAGCCGAGGGAGCCCTGTCCTCGCCCTGGCAGCTGGCGCCTTCTCCAAGGGGCCGGGAGGGAGGACAGCTGGGCGCCCCTCTGCCTTGCTCTGGCTTCCGCTCAGGGGAAAGGTCTGGGCAGGCTGGGCGGGGTCCGCGCGCACGTGTGCAGACAGCAGCCGGGCGGCCTGGCCCGGCTGTGCCTGGCTCAGAGCCACCCTGTCCTGGCCCAGTGGCCGTGCTCCGCAGGTGCGGCCCGCCTGGAGGACCGAGCACGCCACCCGCCCGCACGCCTCCACGTCACGAGCAGCGGGCCTGGCACGGCCCGCAGCCCGCAGCTCCCCCCCGGGGTGCAGCGGCAGTGGCTGAACGCCATGGGCAGCGGGTGAACACGGCCAGATGGGGCCGGGGCACTGACCTCGGAGGGGGCGGAGGCGCTGGCGTCGAAGCCGTCGCAGACGAGCACGGACAGGCAGTCGCCCGCGCCGCGCAGCAGCTGCACCGCCTCGCCGTGCGTGAGGCCGAGCAGGCTCTGCTGGTTCACCTCCAGCAGCCGCAGCCCCACCCGCAGGCGGCCGTCGCGCCCCGCTGCTCCCGCAGGGCTCACCTGCAGCGACACCGGGCGGGACCTCAGGACAGGCCGGCCCTCGGGCCCCCTGCCCGCCCCGTGGTCCAGGCCCTCACCTTGGAAATAAAGATGCCTTCGTCGGTGGGGTCACAGGGGTTCCCCGCGTGGCCCTTGGCGCCCCCTCGGATGCTGATGCCCAGCTTCTCTCCGGGGGCCTTCTGGATACAAAGCTCCCGCATGCCTGGGGGTGGCGGGTCCCTCCGCACCAGCAGGACCAACTCCAGGCAGGGACGGAGCAGGCGCTGACCGCCTCCTGGTGTGTGGCCTCTCGCACGTCCTGCCCGTTCACTGCGAGAATGCGGTCCCCAACCCGAAGGCCACTGCGGGCAGCCAGGCCCCGTGGGAGCACCTGTGGGGGAGGGCAGGATCTGGTGGGCCCAGCACCCAACACCTGGCCGGGCCCTTCTCGCACAGGGTGTCCGAGGGCCCACCCTACCTTGGAGATGAACACACCAGGCTCCTGGACTCCAAACGGGTGGCTGGAGTGGTCAGAACCTCCAACGATGCTGAGTCCCAAGGGGCCCCCAGCTCTCGGCAGGCAGATCTCCTGGGGACAGAAGGGCATGAGGGGCGGGCCAGGACGAGCTTACTGGGGCAGCAAAGGGCACCTGAAGCCCTAAGGGCTGCGGCCAGGTCATGAGGGATGGGGCGTCCTGTGGCCTCCACAGGGAGGCAGTGCTGGGGGTGTGGGGACCCACGGCAGGTGGGAGCTACGCTGGAAGTGAAGCCACGGACTCCTGGGGCCACAGCACCCCAAAGCTGGAGCTGTGTGGACACGGGGTGGGGGACAGCAGGGAGAAGACGGTCTCACCTCCACAGGGTACGGGCCCTCCAGGGCGACGGCCAGCAAGCTGGGAGCTAGCCTCAGCGGCCCAGGGTCCCCAGGGGTGGCTGTGGCCACGGGTGTGATGGCAGCAGGAGGTGGCGGGGGGACACGTGGGGGGCTGGGGGAGCGGGGGCCTCCTGCCCCCCGCTCCAGCAGCAGGGCGATGGTGGGGGCGGCAGCCGTCAGCAGGGACACAGCATGGTCGTGCCTGGCCTCGGTCACGTCCACCCCGTTGATCTGCAAGAGTCAGCTGGTCAGGGGCTCCGTGGGGCGGCCATGGTGGAGGGAGTGCCAGTCAGGGGCTCCGTGGGGCGGCTATGGTGGAGGGAGTGCCAGTCAGGGGTCCCGGTATACTCACCGACAGGACACGGTCGCCGACCTGCAAAGTGCCTGCCCGGTGGGCAGCACCACCCTCGGCGATGCGGGAGATGAAGATGCCCTGTTGCGGGGGAGAGCCGTGCAGGGGACCAGCCTGCGGGCTGCCCCGGCCCTGTCCCACCACCCCGCTCGCCCCTGTTGCCCGCCTGCTTACCCCGTCACCAGCCCGGTAGGGCGTGGAGCCCTTCCCTCCGGCGATGCTGAAGCCCAGCCCCTTCTCACTGCGCACCAGGCAGGCCACGTGGCGCTGTCGGAGGGGCCCGGGGGACTCGGGCTGGGGCAGGGGCAGTCGCAGGCCGCCGAACCGCCGCTCCCGGGGGCTGTAGTCGTCCTCAGGCCGCAGGGGCGTGACGGTGACCGCGTTCTCGGGCTCCACCATGCGCTCCCGCCACAGCCGCATCTGCACAGCGGCGCCCGCCCCCGCAGCGCCTCCACGGCCTGGTGGTGCTCGGCGTTTTGCAAGGCCACGCCGTTCACCTACGGACCGCAGCCCTCGTCAGAGCGGGCGATGGCCACGCAGGCTCCACACACACTCCTCCAGACGGCAGAACTGGGAACGGCCCCTGCCCCTGGTGGACCCCGCCCCATCTGCTGAAGGAAGCAGGTGAATGCCCCTCCTGCTGGTCCACACTCGTGCCCCCCCGCCCTGGAGACGCCCTGCCACCCGCCCATCGACTGAGCAGGCCCACAACCTAGGACACCTGGGGTCACTCGGTTTCTGACCCTGACTCAGATGCTCTTCCCCTTCAGCCCTCCCAGTGGTCTGGGACAGCATCAACACCACCTGGACAGACTCCTGGACACACCTGCCAGGACTGGATGGCCAGGTGCCCAGGCAGGGGCTCTGGGGCATGAATCACCCCCAACCCAGACCCAGCGGTGCTCTGGCCACCTCCCCACCAGCCGCCAGGTGCAGCACCCCCTTGAGAAGCCTGTGCTCGGGATGTAGCCAGTGTCCCCTGAGCCTCTGGCTCATTGGCTCGCCTCGCCTGGGGTCCCAAGCACAGGGCACCCCATCTCCTATGGGGCGGCAACCAAGTGCCTGGCAGCAGGGGCTGTGTGGACCCCGAGGCCACAGTGGTCCACCCACTCAGGGCCTGGGGATCGCCAACTCACCTCGAGGAGTTTGTCGCCCACTCGGACTCCAGCCCGGGCTGCAGGGCCTTCCTCAGACACACGAGAGATGAAAATGCCCTAGAAGACGAGCAGGCGCTGAGCCCCCAGGGTTCGGCACAGCCCGGGAGGGCCTCGAGGGCCCAGCAGCCCCCGGGCCCAGCGAGTGCAGGAGCCACAGGCTTGTGGCTCAGGCTGGGCTCGGACCGCTGCAGCCCCACGCGCCACGACGCTGGAGGGTGTCAGCCTCCAAAGACGACGCCGACCCAAATCTGCACAGAGGTACCCAGCCTGCACATAGGGCTGCCTTTTGCGGCACCCAGAAATTAAGCTCTCCCCAGAATTCGAACACAGCCTCGTGTCAGCAAGCAGCGCTTGGGGAGTGCAGACCCAATGGCTGAGAAAGAGCAAGTCCCCCGAGAGCAGGGAACCAGGGTGGCCGGTGGGCACAGCTCCTCACCTCGTCATCTCCCTTGTAGGGGGTGGAGCCCTTGCCGCCCGCGATGCTGATGCCCAGGCCCCCTGTCTGCCGCACAATAGTAAGTGTCAGCTGGAAACGGAACAGACACACGTGTCCAGGGAGGGCCGTGAGGAGAGGGCTGCCCGTGGGCCTAGCAGGGAACAGGGAGGGTCCAATCCTCTCCAGTGACACCTGTGCCAGGGTCAGCCTGGGCATGATGAGAGAGCCGGAGGAGGCAGGCACCGCTGGGCAGAGAGCAGCCCAGGAGGGGTGCCCGGCAGTGGGTGACGAGGCCCTGCGGACCAGGAGGGGCAGTGGGAAATGCTAAAGCACCTCTGCCTGGACTGGCCGCCCCGCCTGGAGGCCAGCGTGCTGCCTGCCCGTCTGCACCCGAGGGTCAGGAGGCCCCTTGGGGCCGTGGTGGCCTGGGGCCCCCAGCTGCAAGGCGGCAGGCAGGAGCTGCTGCAGGCGGGGCTGCACAGGTGCGAGGGGGAAGGCGACACGAGAGGCCGCAGCCCAGGAAGCGAGGCCGGCGGCAGCCAGGGGCGCAGAGCACAGAGCAGCGAGAGTACAGACCTCTTCCTCCTCGATGCGAGCGGGCTCTATCAGCAGGTTATTGGCCTGGTCAAACGACACCCCCTGTCAGGACAGGACCAGCGGGGCATGCAGGTGAGCCGCCGCCTTGCCCGACCCCGCCACCATCTCACCCAGCCCCGCCGCCAGCAGGAAGGAGACAGAACACCACACCAAGCTCCCGCAGCCTGAGCGCCAGCCCCTCGTCCCTTCTGGTCTGGGAATGTGTGGCTGCTGCTGCCACTGCCCCACCTATCAGGGCGGGCTTGGCCAGTCAGGAGTGGGGCACCCTCAGCTGTCCAAGCATCATGCCCATGCTCAGGGCAGAACCACTGAATGGCCAAAGACACAAGGGTGCCGGGAGGCGGGGCACAGGATGTGCCTATGGCGCAGACAAGACCCCATGTGGGCCCAAGAGCGTCACCTGAGGACCAGAGGAAAGACACTGGGAAAGCCCAGCCCCAAGGAGAGCCTGAAAAGGCAGAAGAGCCTGGGCAGAAAGAGAGTGGCTGCCAGACCCCCGAAATGGGACTGCAAAGCCAGCAGGAGCCTCTGGTCCCAGCCCAGGAGAGTGGTGGAGTCAGTTGCCCCTGTGAACAGGCCCCGTCATCGCCAGCCAGTGTTAAGACACAGGCCCAGAGCTGCCAGCAGCGTCCCCGAGATCCAAGACTGGCACCAGTGCACACCTGGGGAGTGGCGAGCAACACTGACAATACTGTCAGAGGCTGGCAGCTTGGGCCAGGTGAGCGCACGGCTGAGACCCACCTTAACAGAGGGCACAGAGGCCACGGCCGCCTCCTTCTCCTCCTCCTCCTCCTCCGCGGCCTCCTCTGCATCCTCCACATCCTCCTCGTCCTCGTCCTCATCCTCATCCCGGGGGGCCCAGGGCATGTGCGGGCCATTGTGCCAGCCCCCAGGCCCCACCGAACTCTGGCTGTCCCGCTGTGTCCCCTGCAGCAGGGCCACCACGGCCTCAGGCTGTGGCAGCTTGGAGACCTTGAAGTGCTTTTTGTAGTGAGGCGTGTCCTTGCGGATGAGCCGCTGCCTCCCCGCAGGCAGCGCCCAGGGGGCCTCCAGCGGCCCTCCTCGTTCTCGCCATCCTCCCCGAGAGGCAGAAGCAGCGTGTCCTCTGCAAATCGCACTGTGGGCTGTGAGGGCCTGAGTGTGAGGGGAGCAGCCTGGCCCACCTCGCCCCCACCGCACCCTCAGCGCCCCAGGCTCTTCTCGACAAAGAACAGAGGTGGAAGACTGCCTGGAGGAGGAGGGTATAAGAGAGCTCAACTCTAAGAATGCCGGGGGCCAGGGAGCTCTCCCCACCCGACGCTCGCTGCAAGCAGTCCGCTGCTGGTGAGTGGCATCAGGGCCAAGAGGGTCCCAGGGGACAATCTGCAGCGGCTGTGTGGCGGTGATGAACATGGGAAGGCAGCGACCATGCGGAGCCTAGCTACGGGACAAGATCCTCACCACCTGCTCCACTCCTGCCTAGGGCCCCGCTGAGTGCGACAGGAAGGTGGCCCACGCGCACCCTGACTGGTCCTGACTGCACGCATGCTTGGAAAGAGAGGGAAGGACCAGGTGAGTAGCCCCCACTTCCTGGAAGGCAACCTCAGAGGCCAGCCTCACCTCCTCATAGCTCTCCTCTGCATCTTCGTCCTGGGCGGCCGGCGCAGTTTCCTGCTGGCTCAGCCCCTCCGCCTCAGCCAGCAGCCCCTCGGGCTCACCCTGGGAGGTGGTGCCAGTGGACAGGTGTGAGTCCTCACTTAGGGCCGACTCCACGCTCAGCCTCTTCTCCTGCAGTGGGATGAGGCAGACGATCAGGCCACCGCCTGCCTGCCCCTGGGCTGCCGCTGGCCCAGCCGCAGCAGCCCCCCCAGCCACCTAGGCCCCGCAGAAAGGGGTGGGGTCTGCGCCTGGCCCTCAGCCATTCTGTCCTGGAGCACGCAGAGCCAAAGCTCTTTAGCCTAGGCCCTGAAATGTCTTTCCGAAAAAATCAGAAAAACAGACAGAAGTAGTTCCCCAACTACCAGCCTAAAGAGACCAGAAACCCTCATGGATTACGGCCCCTCAGGTGGACCACGCACTGCAGACACAGGCCCTGCCACATGTGTCCCCAGGTGCCATGGATGCCCTGTGGCACCCCAGGGCCCCTGAAGGTTCCCTCAGCCCTGTTGGTAGAAGCTTCTCAACAAGTGGAGTTGGGCCTGCCCAGCTCCATCCTCAGCCACCTTCACAGAAGGTGTGTGGGCACCTGACAGAGAAGCCTGGCCACAGACCAGGTCCTTGTTCCCTATGCCAGCAAGGGCACAGCCTCCTCTGGGTCCTCCCACGCTCCTGCCCACAGCCTATACCCCCTGCCCCCTCATCTGCCCCACACCTAGAACAAACAAGATGTTAGGGCTCCCGAGATGGAAAAGGCTAGGGGCTGGGCCCCTCTGGCACCGACACGCCCCATAAGCACCTCCTCCAAGGGCGAGGGAGGCCGGGGGTCAGGCCTGCAGGAGGCCTCGCTCCGCCGCTCTGCCATACCCTTCTTCATCACCCTGAGCTCGCTGGGGTGAGGCGTGGCCCGGCGCTGCAGACCCTGCAGTGGGCACAGGGTGAGGGACGGGCAGGGTGGGGGTCAGGTGGGTGTGGGGTGGAGGCAACCCGCCCAGGGACCCCACCCCCCCATACCCGCTTCTCTGCAGCGGCCTCCTCAGCATCTTCGTCGCCCAGGGGGTGCTCCAGGAACTTGATGACGCTGACTCGGCTGAGCGGGGCCTCGCTCCAGCTCTCGGTAGGGCTGCTCTGCTGCCCCATGTCCTCTGAGAGAGGAAGCAGAGACCAGAAACCGGTCAGGGGCCTTGGCCTTGCCCGAGGCCACGTCCACCCCTGGCCGTGCCCAGCAGCTGACAGCAACCTACCGAGGCTGGGTGGGGGCTGCTGGGGCAGCAGGTAGCAGGTGAGCACCTTCTCGCCGGTCTGGGCGTCATCCTCAGTCTGGAAGCGGAGCATGGGCTGCGCCTGGTTCTCAGCCAGCCACAGGGCCTTGAGGTTGAGGTGGGTGAGTGCGAACGGCAGACTCTGCAGCCTGGGGGCCAGGCGGGCATGGTCAGCTCAGTGGGGCTGCCGGCATGTTGGCTCAGGGCCTTGGGCAGGGTGGTGGGCACTCACCGGTTGCCGGCCACATCCAGCATGCAACTCAGCTGTGTGGGCAAGCTCGGGCGGCAGAATGGCCAGGCGGTTGTCCCGCAAGGAGAGGACACTGAGTGCTGTGCAGCCCCCGATCTCAGGTGGCAGCATCTCCAGGCGGTTCCGGTCCACGTTGAGGTTGGTCAGCTTAGCCAGCCTCCCAAGGGAGCGGGGCAGGGCCTGCACAGAAGAGGGAGGGAGGGTCAAAAGCCAGCAAGACCTGGCTGAAGGTACAGGGGAGGGAGGTGACAGCCTCTCAGGCAATCTCTCTCCCCTCTACCGGTCCCTCCTCCCCGTTTCATGGGCCGGCCGCCCTGGCAAATGTCCAGATCCCCAAAGGATGTTGCCCACCCTTGTTCTGCACGCTCCAGAGTCCCCCCGAAGCCCACATGCCGACTCTGAACCGACCCCCAGGGCTGGGCCCACCACCCACCGTCAGCAGGTTCTCTGTGAGGATCAGCTCAGACAGGTTCTCACAGTCCCCGAGCTTCGGTCACTTCACACAGACGGTTCTGGTCTGCTTTCAGGATGGACAGCTGCTTCAGCTGACCTGGTGTTGGGATGACGCGGAGACGAGCCTGAGAGGATGAAGGACGGGCCGCCCACCAGTGGAGATGGCCTGTCCCTCACCCCGCCTTCTGCACCCCCAGAACACAGAAAGCTCCTGCCCATCCCAGACCCATGCTCGCTCCTCCGGTGCCCTTCGCTCCTCAGCCCTCGAGGTAAGTGGCCCGCTCTGCCCACACCACCGCTCATCGCCCCCACTCGGCACGAGCTGCCAGGGCTCCTCGGGCATGTGGTTTTCACACCCCAACCTTGGCCTGGGCCCTGCCTTAGGCACACCCCCTGGTGCCAGGGCCCACACTGACCAATGCCATCAGGAAGCCGCTGCAGCAGGTTTTGGGACAGCAGCAGATCAGTGAGCAGCGCCAGCCCCCCCAGCTCTGCAGGCAGCGCCTCCAGCCGGTTCTCCGACACATCCAGGCACACCAGCCGCCGCAGGTTCCCAAGCTCCTGAGGGTGGGTGCAGAAGGTCAGGGCACACCGGGCATGAGGTGGGGGCGGGCACACCCTCACTCACCGGAGGCAGAGCTGACAGCTGGTTCCGGTCCAGCCACAGCTCCCGCAGGTTGGGCAGAGCCCCCAGAGTGTCAGGCTGCAGGAACAGAGGGAATGGGCTGAGACCAAGGCTCACTGGCCGCCTGGCCCCGCCCCCGCCGGCCCCGCCCTCTCCGCACCAGCACTTCCAGATCGTTGCCTCCCAGATCCAGCTGTTCCAGCTTGACAAGGAAAGACAGCGACCTGCACAGGAAAGAGCAAGTTCTGTTTCAGCCGCATGGCCGGAGGTCCCCAGGGCTGCAGCCCTAGCTGGCCACTGGCGGGGCACCTGAGCCCACTCACGCGGGCAGCGACTTGAGCAGGTTCTCTCGGAGCTCCAGGGTCACCAGGTTGGCGAGGCTGCAACAGAGACCACGGTGGGGCATGAGGGAGGCAGGGGAGGCAGGGAGAGGGGCAGGGCTGAACAAGGACCCCCAACCCCAGAGGGCACTTACTTGCCCACGTCCCCGGGCAACGCCTGTAGGGACACGTCATTCAGAGCCAGGTGCGCCAAGCTGCGCAACTGAGTGAAGCCTTCAGGGAGCCTATGCCGAAGGGAGGGGGGCCTCAGACTCCAGACCAGAGCTGCGGGAGTTGCCAACCCCCCACTCCCCATGGCCACCCCGCACCTGGACAAGGGATTCCCGCTGAAATCCGCAATCTCCAGGGCCTTGCAAAACTTGATGCTCTCGGGGATCTCGGGAATGTCTGTGACAGAAGAGGGATCAGCATGGACAGACACCTGCAGCCTCCAGGAGCGCAAAGCCCTTTCTGCCACCCACGGGCTCCACCCCAGACTCGCCCCGGGCTCCACACCGTTCCGGGACACGTCCAGCTCCACCAGCTGCATAAAGTTGGCCACCTCAGGGGGCAACCGCTGGATCTCGTTGTCGCTCAGGCCCAGCTTGCGCAGGTTCAGCAGGCGAAAGAAGGGCTGTGGGCAGGGGTGAGATCGCGGGCGAGGGCAGGGTGAAGTTGGGGGGCACAGCCCTACAGCAGAGGAGTTGCCAAAGCACACACAAGCTCACAGGTCAGGGGTCCCCTGGCCTCTGTCTGCTCCAGGCCACACAGGAACTCGGGGCCCTCCCACATCACCTGTCTGCAGCAAGAAAAGCAAGAGGGGAGGGGAATGTGCACACACCCCCTCCTATACTTCTAACTCCGATCACAGATGAGAGATCACTTCTTGTTCCCTTGAACACATTCCTTGCTGCCAATTTGCCACAAGACCGATCTCACACGTTTAAATCTTAGCTGGGGCAGGGCAGTGTCTGCTGCTGCACTCCAGAGACTAGCCATGCCCCGATTTGCCACAAGGACTTTACAATCACCAAAAAGTTAACAAGAATAAAGCGCCACAGTTGCACGAGGTGCTGCATGCAGTGTGCGGGACCTGGAGAAGATTGCAAGGGACACAGAGGACACAGCCCTGGCGTCCAAGTCCAGGACAGAGCCACACCCTCTGTGGCAAACAGCCCCCAGGCACTGGGCCTCCCACTTAGCACCCTGTCTCCAAAGAGGAAATCCTTTTGTAACTTGCTTCCTTTAGCCTGGCCGCTGGAGTGGCCTGAGAAGGAAAGCAAGCTGAGCAGAGGAACAGCAAGCAGCAGACGGTGGACAAGGTGCAGACCTGTCAGGCACAAGCAGCACAGTGGGGGCTCCCCTACCCACAGAGCACCCAGGAGGCAGAGGAGAGCCGAGGGGGAGAAGGCTGGGCTTCCCGTCTCCAGAGCATCCCATGAAGTTAGGATCTCCGCATTGGCCAGGCTCACCTTCCACCCTAACCTGCCCCACTCTGCCCACCTCCCCTACGCTTCCACTCCGCGCTCCACCTCCAGGGTCAGCGACCATCCCCGCCCCCAGGCAGGTACCTAATGACTACGGCCACCTGTGCCGCAGCGGGGTGAGGAGGGTGGGGCTGCCCAGGGTGGAGCTCTGACCAGTAAGAACCAGCAGGGCCGGCTGGAGGTGCCCCGCCCGGCCAGGCCTGCGAGGGCTCCGGCGAGCAGAAGGGGCCGACCGGCCGACCCGCCGACCCGGCCACCGGCCGAGTGCTGGGCCAGGCGGATGCTCACCTTGGGCAGCTCGCGCAGCTGGTTGGCGTCAAGTAGCAGCTCTTCCAAGCTGCGGCTGTAGCGGTAGATCTCCTCGGGCACGGCCTGCAGCGAGCAGTGTCGCTTGTCCACCGACTCCACGTGCCGGTTGCAGCGCCACAGGGGGATGCACTTGAGCATGGTGCGGGCGGGCGGTCGCGCGGCGCGGGCTCGGGCGGGGGGCGGGGCTCGGCCCGCATGAGCGCCGGGGTGGCCGCGGCGGGGATGGAGGGGCGGGGGCCGCCCGGGCCGCGGCGGCGCTGGGCCCGGCCCGCGCTGGAACGCTCGGAACGCTTGGACTGCGGAGGCTTGCGGGGGGCGCGGCTCGGCCGGCGCTCAGACTCTCAGGAAGCGGCGGCGGCGGCCCCGCATCCCGCCCGGCCCGCACGCTCGTCCGCTGCTGTGCCGCAGCCGGAACCGCCGCCGCTGCCCGCCGGACTGCCCCGCCGACAACCGCCGGCCGCCGCGCAGCCCGCCGGGAAGCCGAGGCCCGCCCTCGTCGCCGGGACTGCAAGCCCCACAAAGCCGCGCGGCGCCGGCGCCTCCGAGAGTCCGTAGCGGCCCCGCGCACAGCCTGCTGGGAAGCGTGGCTCCCGCCCTCAGCGCGAGGCACTATGGGAGTTGAAGTCCACGCCGCACTGTGCGCGTGCCCGAGGCTTTCTCCTGTTCTCCTGCTCCGTCCAAACCCTCCCCGGCGCTAGCCCAGGGACCACGCGATCCGCTGCGTTCTCTCCCAACGCGACGTGGGCTCCCCGAAGGCAGGGCTCCAAGGCTCCAAGATTTCATGGCTTAGAGTGCACTGGGACTCCTTTTTCCCAGCTGTACCCGTTCACAGTAATGAGGATCCCTCAAAGCAGAAGAGCCTCACCTGGCCCCCCCCCACCCGCCTCTGTTGGGCTGTGTGCTCTGCTGGCCACCTGGCCACGGGAAGGATGAAAGCAAATGAGCCCCACTGGGCCCAGGGACTGCCTCCCCCAACACTGCCACCATCACCTGCCCCGCCCCTTTCCACAGGCTAGGCTGCAGAGCCAATAAGCACAGGACCACTGCCACACGGGTTCAGGGCCAACAGCACCTGCACCTTTATGCACACGCGCGGCCTGAAACACCACTGAATCACTATAAAACCGAGGAAGCAAGTACAAGTCCAGGAATGGGGCCAAGGTCACGCAGAAAGGTCACTGTTATCAAAACGCTCCTGGTCATACACTTCTGCCACAACCTTGCGGCCAGCGAACCAGCGCCCATTGAGGGCCTGGATGGCCTTGTGAGTCTCAGAGGCCATGGAAAACTCCACAAAAATCTTGACGATTATCTCTGCATCCTCCTCCTCGCCCTGCTTCTCCTGGTAGATGATGACACGGTTGACAGCACCAAACTTGCCACACTCCTCGGTCACCTCCCCCTCCAGGTCATCGTCGATGTCCTTGGGGTCCACCATGTTGCGCAGAACCATCACTGTGGACTGTGGGGGGGGGACAGCTGAGCACCGAGAGAGCAGGGCCGCCTGCCGCCCCCCTCCCCCGCGGCCCTGTGCCCACCTCCTGCTTGCGGAGCAGCTTCTGCATCACCATGTGGCGGGCGCTGCTGCCCGAGATGCTCATGTGCTCCTGCTCGCTTAGCATCTCCGGCCGCTCAGACTCCGGAAACAGCTCCTCCTCCTCTTTCTCCTTCTTGGGCTCCAGTAGACCCAGCGTTGGAGGGCTGGCCAGAATGGGGTTCACCACTCCCACGGAAGGGATGGTGACCGGAATGGGAGGCCGGGCTGGGGTCACGCCTGCAAGAAACATACCAGGTCCAACCGTCATTTCCCCAACCTGTCCTTCTCAGGAAGGAGCACAGCGCTGCTCAGCCACGGCTGGCCTACCATGGGTGTCAACAGCCATGCCTGAAGGACAGGTTAGGGGAAAGGGAAGCCTGACCCACCCAGGCTCACCTGTTATGACTCCTGGGGCCTGGGCAGCCATGACTGCCTGGGGCAAAGCCCCCAGGGGCTGGGCCAGAGTTAGCGCAGGGGACACCAGTCCAGGCGTGGCAAGAGTACCCAGCACCGCTGCTCCAGCTACTGCTTCCTGCAACCCAGAAGGCCAGCACACTCAGTTTCCAGGCTGGCTGCCTCACCACCACCCAGGCAGTCAGTCAGTCCCTAAAGCACTGGTCGCCTGTTGCCCAGAATCAAACCTATACAATGGAACCAGCCCTCACCTGAGCTGTAATCTTGGCTGTGGCTGCAGCTGCAGCCACAGCAGCAGCTGGCGGGAGGCCTCCAGGTGTGGCAGGTGTAAGCAGGGGCATGGGGGTGTGACGGCCTTGCCCACCCGCAAATACTGGCCACCCAGGTCAAAGAGGTTCATGGAAGACACGGCATCCTGAGACGATTGGGCCTTCTCGTACTCTGCAGAGCAGGAGCAGTAGTGAGGGCCAGCCACAGCGCTGGGTGAGCCCCGGCCCCACCTCCGCCTCCCCAAGCTCACCGATGAAGCCGTAGCCCTTGTGCTTTCCGGTTGTGGGGTCCCGGGCCAGTGTGCAAGACTTGATCTTGCCAAAGGCCTCAAACACGCTCTTGATGTCGTCATCTGAGAGGTCCTGGTGCACAGAAGCCACGTAGATACGGTTGAAGGCTCGTGCCTCCTCAGCCAGCTGGTCTATGATGGGCTGGGCCTGCCCTATATTGCTGGGCCTGCCCACCTAGGGAAGAGGCAAGGGACCAAGAGCCCCAGTCAGCCTGGCTTGGCCTCCGTGGACTTCCGGAAGGTAACTGAACAGAGTGTGCAGGCGCTGCCCCGGCCTCACCTTAATGTTCCTGCCTCCCAGCATCACTGAGTTCATCTGCTCCAAGGCCAGCTGCGCGGCTTCAGGGACCTCATACTCCACAAAGGCGAAGCCCTAGACACAGGGAAGCACTGTGAGGTCCAGAGGACCCAGGTCAGGACAGGACCCAGGCTAGGGCGGGACGGGCCAGACCTCACCTTATGCTTCATAGTGACAGAGTCCCATGACATGTCGATGCTCTTGATGGGCCCGAAGGGGGCGAAGGCCTGGCGGATGGTGTCCTCGCCCAGCTCATAGTAGATGGAGCCCACGTAGACCCGGCACATGATGGCCAGCGCCCGCTGCCGCTGAGCTGCCATCTGGAGCAGGACACAAGGGGAGAGAGAGCCACTGGCTCGTGACGAGGTGGCAGCAGGCTGGGCAGCCCGCTCCCCTCCTGGCCCACCCACCCAGCTCCGCTGTGGTGAGGGCTCCCCACGCAGAGCATGGTGCGTGCTCAGCCCCAGCAGTCAGGGTGGCGAGGGTCGGCAGGACCCTACCCCCAGGAAGGAAAGCCAGGCCCAAAGGCAGGACACGGACATGCCCTGGCCCAACCAGGTCCCGGGCAGACTGGCAGCAAGGCCGACAGGTGGTCAGGAGGCAGGGCCGTGTGCCCTCCCATCCAGCCCACCCTCCAGTCTGGAGGCCAGTATCCTGGGCTGGGCTGGGAGACCCTCCTAGGATCCTGCCAAGTGTTCCGACGGAAGAGGGAGGGGAGCCGTCCAAGCTGGAAACCCACTGGTGTGGAGGCAAGAGAAGGGGCAGAAGCAGGGCAGCTACGGCCCGGAAGAGACCCCAGGGGAGGTCGGGAGCCCAGATGGGGGCTCCCTGGAGACAGAGTGAAGAACAGCCACAGTGCAGGGCCATCTCGGCGGGGGGCCCAGTGCTCTTAGGCCCCCATGCTTCAAACCGCTCGCGAAGAGCTGTCTGGGGCCCACGCCCACAGCCCAGGAGGCCCAGGTCCCAGGAGCATTAGGAGGTGACAGGCCCAGCTGGCCCAGGGCAGACACTGCCTCTGTACTGGAGTGAGCTGGGCCATCATGCTTAGCAACCTCCCCGTGCCCTCAGGAATGGGGTTCACTTCCCTGCCACCTCACACACTATGTGCCAGGGAGGCGGTTCCCAGAGCCACATGCGAAGGGCCACCGGGAGGAGCCCGCAGGCCCAGGGCAGGCAAAGATGATGGGGCCAACTCTAGCCTCTCCACCAACAGGGGCTCCCCTCACCCTCACAGAGGTCCCCACAACCGAGGCTGATTTCCCTCTGTAAGCCACCAGCTAGCCTAATATAGGCCAGGCCTCCCCACTCCTCAGAGAGGAGCCTAAAAAAAAGGTCCACAGCTCCCCCAAAGTAGGAATTCCCCCCAAATGGGAGTCCCCCTCCTCAAACTGGGCTCCCGACAAACAGGCCTCAGGCTCCCTGTTGAAACCAAGGACCCCAAAGGTGGAACCACATTCCCTCTCGTACTAGGTACCCCAGATGTGAAACCACCTCCCCCTCAGGTCAAAGTTCCCCAAGGTAGAACATCTCTTCTTCAGTGGGGCTCCCCAACAGCAGGTGGGCCGAAAGCCCTCCCCCTGACATCTCCCCACAGACAGACACTCTCCAAAGGGGACACTGGGTCTGTCTGGCCATTGGGGACAGGGCCATGTCTCCCATGAGAGCAGTATGCCCAAGGATGGCCCCAGAGAAAGGGCCACGTTCCTGCCCTCACACTCCGGGGTCCCTGGCTCCCTCCTCAGCCTGCCATTGGGGCAGAAGGGCGTCTCCTTCCCAGATTTCTCTGCCCAAGGCAGCCCAGGCCATGGCCACCACCTCCTCCCTGGCTGTGTGGACTCTATGCCTTGCTGACAGCCAGGCCCAAGGCCTGAGTCCTTGCTGTTCCTTCTCTCGCTTGCTCGGGTGCCCCCAGCCACCCCCCTCCATCCATCCTCCCTCCGGGGTCTGATGGAGCCGCGAGTTAGGACCCTTCTCTTCTCAGGGCCTGACCCCAACCCAGAAGCCCAAGCAGCCCGGAGACTGGCAGAGCTGGAGGCCTGGGCGCTGCGCCCCGTGAGTGCAGGTGGCATGGGTATGGCGGGCCTGGTGTGGCAGCTACCCTCCTGGCCGGCTGCCCTCCGCAGTTACCTGGCCGGTTAGTTTTAAGGTGGGCCCTCAGAGCAGACGGAGGCCTCCCCGGGACGGTCCCGGTGGGTGCCCGCCCACACCACTGGCCCCGCCACGCCTGGCGCTCTGCTGCGCTCGTCCGAGCTGGCGGGCAGGGCCGGCTAGGGGAGCAAGGTCCCCAGCACGCGGGCTGCACTGCCCCCCTCTAGCCCTGACTAAGGACATGAGCCCCGGAAGAAGTGAGCATTTCTATTGACCGATTGCAAAGGTGAGAGAGGATCTCCAAAGCCCATTGTCACTGCTGCCATCTGAAAGACAGTAAAGACAGAGTTCAGTCTGTTGGAGCCGAGCAGTCTCCCGCTCTCGTCACACCTCACGCAGACAGCGGCAGGCCCGGAGTCCCCGCCCTGCCAAGGAGGCCCACCTGCCTTCCCACACTGCCGGCCGAGGGCTGGCTGCCTGGCTGCCAGCACCTGCCCAGGGGGGCCTCAGAGCCCTGGTGCCCCGCCCCGCAGCCTGGCCGGCGGGGCAGAAGGAAGGGAAGGGAAGGGAAGGGAGGAGGGAGCAAGAAGAGGAGGGGCACGGACGGAGCCTGGGAACGGCCGGGGCATCGCCTGGCAGCATGGCTGTCTGCGGGCTGGGCTGGGCAGGGGGTGGGGGCTCAAGGCCCAGGCACATTGGGCCTTGCCCTGCTCCCGTCCCTGCAGCCGTAGCAGCCTCTGGCCACAGGTCTAGAGCAGGGCCCCACGGAGGCGCCCCCAGCCTGTCCTCTCAGCCCTGGGCCCCAGCCCAAGTGGTCTGGACTCACTGTAGGGGTGGGAGACTGAGTGCGGCGCCCAGGCCCCGGGGGCAGGGAGGAACGTGCCTACACGCTGCACCATCAGCTGTGCAGCCGGGGACACGGGCGCGGGGCAACCTGAGTCAACAGTCTGAAGTCCGAGAAGAGGAGCCGGCTCGGGGGCAGGCAGGGCTACAAAGAGGGGCAGGGAGGGGCCATGGGCGCTCAGCAGGCAGGTAAGGCTGGGCCACGCGTGGCTCAGGGAGGAACCCAGGCGTCCCAAGAAGGAGTCCTTGAGAGACCAAGACCACAACACCTGGTGGGGACGCCGCAGGCACAGGAGGAGGAAGAGAAGGCCGAGGTGGCGGGGAGGGCAGCGGGGCAGGCTGGGCGGCTCACCTGCAGGTTGGTGAGCTGCTGCTGCTGGTGCGCGATGGTCTGCTTCACCAGGACGCTCTTGATGCTCTGCTCCATGGCGTACTTCTTGGCCTGCGGGAGAAGGCGGTGAGGAGCACTGGGCGCCCAGCCTGCGGGGAGATGGGACTTCCTCCACCCGATCAGCGACTCCCGGCCCCAGCGCCCCGGGAGGTACACTCTCACCTTCTGGAGGGCCTCCTGCTGCTCGGGCGTCAGGGGAGGCAGCCCCAGCTTTGCGGCTGTGCTCTGCCCGTTCTCCATCTTCATGGGGTCTGTCCCCTGGTGGTGGGGAGCAGGGGATCATTGAGAACAAGCTCAGGACCTCCCTCACATGGCCCCGGGAACGCCACCGCACCCGCCGCCCACTACAACAGCAAACAGCCCACCACCCATCGCCAGGGACAGACAGGCTCTGGCACAGACTCTCTTGCCCAGCCTAGATGCAGGTCTGCTCTTGTGAGAACACTGTGCCTGTCTCCCCCAGGACCCACGATCAAGACACACACTAAGGGAGGCAGGCACCTCGGGGGTCCTGGGCCACCCTGGAGCAGCTTTAGGGACCAGGCAGCAATGGCATCCTCAGGAGCCATCAAGACAGGTGGCAAGCAGCAGTGGGGGGCCCAGCCCTTGTGGCCAACCAGACTCCAGAACCACCATCCCATGCGGCCCTAGATGGTCCAACTGCCTGGTGCCCAGGCCCCCACCCCTTCTCATAGCCCCAGCCGTGGCCACACTCAGATCCCTGCAGGGAGGAGTTCCAGGGACCCCGGAAGAGCCCGTGTGGGGAAGGGCCTCCAGCCTGTGCACAGTGCCCGGAGCCAAGACGACCAGGGTGTGCTCAGCCCCCAGGGGAGAAGCCAGGAGCTGACTAACCATGGAGGGATCACAGGGTAGGACAGCAGCCAGCAAGGCAGACACAGGGACCATGAGATGCTTTGGGAAGAGGAGCAGTCAGAGCCCACCACAGACCAGAGCAGATGCTACTGTTACATTCCCATTCTATCTGTTAAAATTCATTTCTATGCCGCTTGCAGGGGGAAGGATATAGCCGGGTAGCACAAGTGACGCATGGCCACCAGACCAAGGAGAGTGTGGGTGTCAGGAGTCAGAGCACACCTGCCTGTCCACCAGCTCAGGGGGCCTAAGGCTACACAGCAAATGCAAGGAGAGGCCGCTGGCCCTCTAAAGTGTTCTGCAGCCCCCAGCATACCGCCTTGGGAGGGATGGCAGAGAAGAACACAGGGCCCCAACACAAAAGTGACAAAGACAGAAGTACAAAGGAGTCAGGAAGGGGTCCACTGACCCAAACCCCAAGAAGTACCGTCCAGACAGCAAAGGGGAAGGGCAGAAAGCCCAGGAGGCCCCGCCCCGGGCAGCCCTGCCTGCCCCTGGGAAGCTCTCATCCTCTCTGCTCCCCAGCTGGCCCCAAGCCCAGTTCTGGGTGGGAGAAAGGCCCTGAGGGTGAGGGGCTGCACACTAGAGCAGACTGTCACCCTCTGGTCATCTACGCCAACCCCCTTTCAGCCCCTTAGAAATGATTCAATCTCTTCTTTGTCTTGGTGAACAAAAGGGCCTTCACCCATCCATCAGCGGCTGGCCAGAGAGCCAGCTGGGGGTGGCTGGGGGTGGCGGGGGGAGGCTGGCTAGCAGGGCTCCCTTGGCCCCCTTGCCCATCAGCTTCAGCTCCCATAATTCCCTAGGATCCAGGCTGCTCACCAAGCCCCTCCCCAAGTGTTCGGGTGGCAGGGGCCCCAGAGGAGGGCCCAGCATCAACAGGCCCCCCAGACGCTCGAGCCCCACTGGAACCCTCCGGAGACAGGCCCTGCCATGGAGAAGCACGAAGAATGCGATCACTCAGGCCCAGACCCACTCCACTGGGTGGGGCACCGGAGCAGGACAAGCCGTGCCCACGCCCACCCCGAAGCCTGGCCAGTCCACCCAGCCCTGTGCTCCGACTCTCAGGCTGCTCGGCTTTGTTGCCTTGACATCAGAGATCAAATGAAAGTCCATACAGCTGGCTCTTAACAACACCCACACCTTCTGGAACCTTCGGGAATGGCATCCCGCACTTCTGTGTGGCACCAAGAGCTCAGAGCTCCACCACCTGAAGCTCAGCCCTCACCTGACCCTCGGCCTGTGTCTGAAGACCCGCAAGACCGCACCCCCAGACAAGCAGGGTGGATGCTAAGGGGAGAGCCAGGGGCAGGAGGCTGAAGCCAGGCCTGAGGCTGGGTGGTGAGGGAGCAGGACGGGCGCCTCTGCCCGTACGCAGAGAAGAGGCCCTGGGGCTCCTACTGCCCCACCCCCAGCCAGGTCTCTCTGGGCCCGGGGACACGTGGGCAGGCGGGCAGGTGGGCCGGCGGGCAGACAGGCGGGCCTGAGGGCGAGGATGCTTAAGGTCAGTACCTGTGGTGGTTTCCACTTGTCTCCCGCTGCCACCACCGCCGCCGCCGGCTCGGACCCCCCTCCTTGCTGGCCATTGACCTGCTGCAGGCAGGAAGGAGACGTTGTAAAGAGCAATCACAAGGCCCACCCACCAAGACCCTTTCATCCTCCCTAGCTAAGAGCTGAGCTCCTCACAGATGAGCAAAGGAAGCTGGTCAGGGGCATAGGAGGGCACCAGCTTTGGCTTGGCGCCGGAACACTCCTGACACTGCCCCACCCACCCTGCCCATTCTTCCGGCACACCTGCAGCTGCCCAGGGCCTGCCACGAGGGGCTGGCCCAGCAGAAACCACAGCAGAGTCTGTGGCAGCCCCCAGATGGAGAGCGAATCCCCAGGAAGGGACAGGGTAGAGAGCCAAAGAAAGGCAGCCTCTACTGGTTCTCGGTGGCCCTCTGGCCATGCGGCTGAGGTCCTAGAGCTTAGTCCCCTTCCCGCCAGCAGGACCCAGGGCACCTGTCTGGCACCCTGCACGCCAACCTGGGCCGTGCCTGAGCCCCAGTCCCCTCCTGAAGAAGCCTCCAAGGAGGGCTGGCGTGTGCACATGTACATGTCCCTCTCCCCGCGAAGAGCTGTCCAACTTCAAGGAGGGGCGCCGAAAGCTGGGCCACACCCCTAACCCCCATCCAGAGGAGCATGGAGCACTGCTGCGCATAGATGATGACAGAACCAGGACCCCAGAGGGCTGCGCAGAGCAGCAGGGGCAAAGACAGGCCACAGGCACAAGGCGGGCCACGGGGGTAGGGGCTTTGGTGAAGGGACCTGAGACCCATTCCTCCTTCTCCAAGGTTGCACAGTCAGAACCTAGGACAATGCGCTCACCCAGCTGCCAGCTCAAGAGGAGACCCACAGACATCTAAGAACCACATGTACACTGCGAGCCACGTGTACACAGCGGGGGGCTTGGCGGACTCAGCCAGAGCGTGTCTCAGGCGCTCTAGCATCAGAGAAGGGGCAGCAGGGCAAGCCCGGCTGCACACTGGAGCCCTGGCCAACCTAGCCCTGTCCGCACCTGGCCTGGAGCTGCTCTGAAATGGGCACCACTGACTCGATGTGGAGTCTTTGAGAGCATCAGGAAGAGGGGAGCCTTCTGATGTGGGTCCCACCCACCGGGTGCAGAGAGCTGGGGACAGGTCAGACTTCACCCCAAGTCCCCTGGTGGCCCCCAGAGCACACCCAGAGCAGAGGCTGCCTCTCAAGGCCCACGGCAAGGCCCATTTCAGGTCTGCAGGAGCAATCCAGCCTCTAGACCCCTGGCGACAGGGCCAACGCGAAGGCACATTTATAAACACGGTCCCGCTCTCTCAAGTTACTGTAATGGCTACCATAGGCACCAGGTCAGCGCCGAGAGCAGAAGAGTCTCAGAAGAGTACGACAGACAAGCAGAGGGACCCAACCCAGGACGCCCCGCCCAACCCACGGCAGAATCAAAGGGCCCAGTCCACTGATCTGAGCAGACACAGAGAGCCTGGAGAAAAACTCACTTATCACAGGTGATAGCCCCTGGGCAACAACTTTGCAGTCACAAAGTGGCCCAGCACGAGGCAACACTGCCTCGAGGGGTGAGAAGCCCCCTTGTGCCCCGTGATTCTGAGACTCAAACTCCAGCCCTGCTGCTGGTCGCAGGTTCAAGAGGACGATGTCCACTGCGGCCCAGAAAAGAGAAGGAATCCCCGCATGCCTCCAGGCTGCCAGTTGAATTCAGGCCTGACTCCTCGGGCCGGCCTGCTGGCCCAGCGAGTCCCCCAGTGCATCCTTCGGGGAGTCCTTGAGCACGGCAAGCAAGCCAACAGTCTGGGGGCTGTCAGTGCTGCTCCCGCAGCGGAGTCCAGGCCTCAGACAGCACCGCTGCCCCCTACCTGGGGCCATGCTGTCTACTGCGTGGCCAGGCTCGGTGCTGGGCACTGTGGAGCACACCTGCAGCACTAACGAGCACCAAGAAGAAAGGAACAACGTGGCGTACTCGGCCATGGCAGCCAGAATGCCTCTCTGTGAGGTGACATGCAGGCTGGGGCCTACAGGAGAGAGCAACTATGCCCTTGAGGAGGGAACAGGGTCCCAGTGCTCCTGCCAGATGGAATCCAAGAATGATGGCTTCAAGTGGGAGTGACCCCCACTGCCAGAGGAAGGGGAACAATAGAGCAGTGAGTTGGATGCACAAAGCATCCAGAAAACCATACCCCTGCTAGGAGGGGCTGTGGTCTGTTGCTGCGGCCACCAGCGAGGAGGTATGCCCAAGTAAGACGAGGCACTTCTGCATCTTCCGGTGTCCTTCCTTCAGCAAGTTGACCGCCACCCTTTCCCACCTCCCACAAGAACTGAAGCCACAGCTTAGGACGGCAGCCAGTGCGGCTCAGCATGCACGAACCACAAGACAGAGCACAGGCTCTCTCACTGCGCCCTACTAGGATGGCACGGAAGCAGGCAACCCGTCTGGACACCGGTCCATAGGAAAGTCAGAGCAGGAACAGGCGGGGCCTCACTCCCGGAGTCTGTTACAGTAAGCCGGGGCCTTAACAGTTCACACACATCCACAAACACACACATACGCCAACCACTCGAGAGCACTTGGATGGGCAATGAACACCCCAGCAAAAACCCCGTGAGCACAGGGTGCTGCTGAGTGCAGCCCCCAGTGCCCACCAAGGCCAGGGTTTAGCGGCTGTGCTGCTCTGCACGTGGTCAGGGAGACAAGGCCCCCAATCTTACTGGCCTCCCACCTTCCCAAGAGTCTCCATCCTTGTCTCCAAGCCTCCCTCTCCCCCACCATCCAACTCTGACTGCTGCCTGGGCGAGTCGCCAAGTCCTCAACCCTCACCTCTTTTCTACCTTTCCTCTCACGAAGGTTACTTGCTCCTGTGGCTTCAAAACGAAGGACACAGTGAAGTTAGCTGGTAATCACACATGGGGCCCCCTCACAAGCTGGAGCCTCTCTCTCTCTCTGTGGGAGTCAGTTTCTGCTCCAGTAAGACAAGTCCAGGTCCCTCACTGGATGTCAGCCCGCAGCTCAGGGCCTGGCCACTTCCTGACTGTCCAACGTCTGGCCTCCCAGCCCAGCCTCTACCCTCCTGCAAAACTTGTCTTCTCCAGCAGACCTCATTACAGCCTTCTGTGTGAAGGCTGGGGAAAGGCAGGCAAGTAAATAGAGATGAAGCGCCACTGCAGAAGACTCAGGAGGGGAGTCAGTTACAGAACACCAGTGGGGAGGAAGAAGAGCCAGGGAGAATGCAACAATGAGGTGCCGTAGGAGCCGGGTCCTCCATCCGTGAGCATCACTGCATGGGGCTGCGAGGGAGGTGAGCACTCGGCAGGGCACTGAGCGGTTCCAAGCCACCCTCAGCATGGCTCCCTGGGGCACCCAGTACAGGGCACTCTGGGTGGGTACTGGTCTCCAGTGCCCATCAGACCGCGAACCAGGTAGGGGCTGCCTCTGGTTCCCCACTGTGTCCACGAGTCCTCGTACAGCGCTTGGGACAAAGTAATTACTCAAGAAACGTGTGATGAGAGCGCGCGCGTTTCCCTTCAGGCGCGGGGATGACAGGACGGAGCCCCTGCTAGCTGGGCACTACAACTGTGGATGCCTGGAACCAAGTCTGCCCTCCCCACCGGGCCCGATCCCTGCACGCACGCCCGGCAGCCCCTTCAACCAGGCGGAAGGAGGAACGCCATCAGTGCCAGGAGCCCCGCCTTCCACTGGGACCACCGGCGCACCCCACCGGCAGAGGGAAACGACGGCCGTCTGGATCCGCTCGGAGGCCGTGGCTCGCCAGGGCCTGGCGGGCCGCCCACCAAGGGGCCGGGCTCGCCGCGCCACACGGCCCCCACGACGCGCCCCGGGCCCACCCGCGTCCGCCGCCGGAAGCTGCAGCCCGCGGGCCGGAAGCTGCGGCCGCGACCCGGCCCCCGCCTCGAGCCCGCCCCGCCTCACGCGGCCAAGGACCCCAGGGCCCGCAAGCGACCGTCGCGCCCCACGGGTGGCCCTCGGCGGCCTGGCCGGGCAGGAGCCCACTCCCGCCAGCCGAGCGGAGGCCAGCCTTCACGAGGAGCTCACTTACGAGAGCGATGGTCGCCGTCGCCATCTTGCGTCCGTCGCGGCCGCGGCGCGCACCACACACTCCCGCTCCTTCTGCGGTCTCGCGCGATGTGGGTGCTGGCGGAAAGGCCCAGGGAAAGACGGAACTCTCGCGATGAACGTCCCTTCGCCAACGACGTGGAAGGAGACAGTAACGCGCTTCCGGGGCGGGGCCGGGGAGGAAGGGGCGGGGCCATCGCGGGCGCGAGCCGGGAGCCGAGGACCCTGAGGCTCGGTCCCGTCAGCTGCCTCTTGTTTTGCCATCTTTCCTCTTCTGGCCGCCGCTCTATTTCTCTGCCTCCTCCGCAGGGAAACGTAGGTGCTGTCCCCCCGCTCGCACCCCAAGGGTAGGACAGAAAACGGCCTGATTCCCACCAGGACCTAAGCGATCCCATCTCCCCAAACGATCAAGTTGTGGGAGGTGACACACCATCGCCCCGTTTCCGAGTCGATCTTGAAATGCATCTTCTTTGCATCTTAACATCTCAGAAGTCAGGTTGTGCCTGCCAATGGATGGTGTGTCCTCATTTGGTTAGCAACATATTTTATTCCCTAGTGACTCATAAAACACTAGTACATCTTAATAAGATAGTGTCCCAGACTCAATCATGTACAGTCAATGGAACTGCAACCAGAGACAGGCTTGCATGCATGCAGAGTCCCTCAGGCCCCAAACTGATTCTTAAAGGCTCAAGGCCTCCATCCTTGGCGCGGAGCTTCCCTGGAGTTTTGCCACATGCCACATCCAGTACCAAGTCCCTGACGCAGGGAAGAAACCACATCGGTACCTGAGACCCTGAGGTGGTCAGCCCCTCAACTTCAGCCTGCCTGAAGCAACAAAGTGCCTCCCCAACTAGGCAGGTCTCTTCTCTATCCCGTGAGAGGACGATGAAACAAACACATCTAGTTAAACATGCAGAACATTTTCCTCATCTCCCTTCTCTCTAAAATGACGGGGAAAGGATTTTTTAAGTGCAAAAACCCATGAAGACGAAGAGGTGGAATATCGTGGAGCCAGAGGGGAGTGGACTACGGGAGCTGCTTTAGCAGGCTGCAGGTCAGTGTCTGAGGGATCATGCATGCAAGTGCAGTTGAGAAAGGAGGAGACCCCGGACTTCTCTCCCTACCAGCAGTGGCTGGGAGGTGAGCTCCAGCACAGGTGCTCAGGGCTGGTCATCAGGGCAGGGTTCTGTTCCAAAAGTGGGGGAGTGAGTGAGGTCCCTGCCCTTTCTACCCCTCTGTCCTTGGCTCCAGGTGCCCCCAGCATGTGCTACCTGCTCCCCTCAGGGAGGATCGTGCCTCTTTGCAGCAGCTCCCAGGGCTCAGGAGACTGGCCTGGCTTGATCCCCCTGGCCCCCTCACCAGGCAATAAGCCCCTCCCCGCACTGAGAACGTGTCTCTCTTAAATGCAACTGGCAGTCCGGGATCACCAGACACCTGAGCAAAAGGAAAAAGACAATAAAGGAAAGGAACAAAGACAATAAAGCAAGAAGAAAAGTTCAAATCACATCCTAAGAGATATTGGAGGGTGTTGCATCCAAAAACAACAAGAGGCCATAAAGAAAAAACATTCAGCAACTGAGAAAGTGCTTACAAATGAAGAAAGTACAAGAGGAAAACGAGCAGTTCAATAGAAGCATTGAAAGATAAAGACGAATGTATAACAGCACCAGATAGCTAGGAAACAATTATAATCACCCTGGTCACTCCCCTCAGTGCCTGGAACCTGTCTGGCTCCTCAGAGGCCTCCATAACAGGAATGGACCACGGTGTGGGGTAGGTCGGGATCGGCTTGCCTCCATCACAAGGGGACAGGAACTGCACAGCACACTCTGGTGGCAGCTTCCCCTATGAAGTTTGACATGTAATGTAGCATCCAGAATGCTTGTGGTCAGGCACTGTCCCCACTCCACACATCATCTCATGTGTGATCCTTACAACAGCCCCTGGCATGGGTACCAATATTATCCCCATTTTTTACAGACAAGGAGGTGGAGGCAGAGACCAGCATCACATTACTGGAGGCCACAGGATGGCTCCAGAGCCTGCAAATGTAGTGGCCCTTAGCCATTACAATTGCACCTCTCAAAAGTTAAGTCCAATATCTAAACAATGAGTTTCGGAAAATGAGTAATCAACAAAAAAGTAAAGGAAAGTTTCTAGAGCTGAAGGGGAGAGAAAGACAGACAGGCAGACAGACAAAGGGTCAGATTCAGGCACAGGAGCTTTTGAGGACTATAAGAAAATGATAATCCCCTTAATATCTTGGCAAAATCACTTTCAACCTAGCTAACCTTTTGTACCTAGTTACACAGACAAGCAGATAGAGAGTAGAAGGACAAATAGACTCCATGACTTTCCTTGCATCCTCTACCAGGAAACTTGGAGGTTATTCTTTCTCAAACAGGGCAAGGGCAAATAAGAGGGAAGTATGAGATCTGGAGACCAAAGCTGCTCCAGGATGCTAAATGAGGAGTAACCCATGCTGACAGAGACCCAAGAACAAGCAGCCTAGGGCAGGGCCACGTGGTGGAGGCTCCAGGAATGGATGAAACTAAACAGTCAACTATGCAAGGAATCCCAAGTACTGAGGGAGATTCACCCTTCTGCAGGAGACTCTAAGGATGAATTAAGATGTGTACAGAAAGCTAAGTAAACAAACAAAGGCAATGATTAACTCCAGGGAAAACAAAAAGTTGTGCAAGAAAGCAAATATAATCCTAGGACACCTTGTTCTCTGCTAAGACCCATGGGAATGAAGCCGTAATAATACTCATCACCCTGGGATGATGCTGGGTCAGGGGACCGAGGCCAGCAAACTGCCCCCCTTCCCCTGGAGAATGCCAGCAGGAGACACCTAATGTAGAAAAACTGAAAGAAAAAAAAAAACCACATACAACAGTAAAAGCATGTGTGTGGTTTGTGAAACACGGATACTAAATGCCTGAAGAAACGATTAAGAGTTGAATTTGGAAAAGATCAGGGCTGGAGACTGCATTTATTTATTTATTTATTTATTTATTATTGGCCCAAAAAGAAATTCCACTTTTCATATAGCATGTATGTAGCTTTAAAAAGGTAAAAGTTAAAATGAAAACTTCAGTATAGTCTGATTAAATGAAGCAGCAGCAGAGCCCACACTCCTGAGTTCAGTTTAATCGCTGGTCCAACTCATCACACATTTGACACCCAAACTGTTTCAGAGGACGCAGAGCCACCCGGCTCAGGATCAGTATTAACAACTAGGCCTGGAAGTTATTTCAGACATGTAACCTTAGGTTGAAAGTGTAAGCACTTGAATAAGTTTATAAGGGTATTGAAATGTTTGATATAACTTGAGAGTTACTACCTTTGTACATGTAGTTTATTTGGTGTGCCTTGGTGAGTTTGTTTTGCCTTGGGTTTTGATTAGGGTGATGTGGTGTGGTAGATGGACTGAGGACACCCCGAAGTCCATGCCCTGACCCCAGAACCTGGGAATGTGACCACATGGCAACAGGACCTTAAGATCGGGAAACTGTCCTGGATTACCCACCCAGATGGACCTGGCCTAATCACATGAAGCTTCTCTGGCTGCAGACAACCAGACACACGGTTGACGAGACAGACTCCACCAGCCGTTGCTGGCTTTAAAGATGGAGGAAGGGCTGTGAGCCAAGGAATGTGGCAGCCTCTAGGAGCTGAGAAGGGCCTTCAGATTACCACAGGCAAGTAACTGGGGACCTTGGCCCTACCCCTGCAAGGAGATGGATCTCTGCCCAGTGCCAAGCGCAGCAGCTGACACCTGCGAGTCAACAACCAGCCCAGCAGAGCAGGAAGCAGACTCTCCCCTAGAACCTGCAGGAAGGAATGCAGCCTGGCTAATGCCTGGATTTCATCCTGCTGAGACCTGTGCCAGACTTCTGATCTACAGAACTAGAATAAATCTATGTTGTTTTAAGCCACTATGTTTGTGGTAAATTCTTATAGCAGCAACAGAGAATTAATACAGTGGTGAGCTTTCTTGATTTGGCATTTTAAATGCTTAAAAAGAGCCCTGAATGCGCTAAATTTATACATGCAATTTAAAATGTTTAAGAATATTTAAATTTGAAAACGGAAGAGATCCAACAGAATCGAGGCCAGGGCAACAGAGGGTGGGGGCAGTAGGGAGTTGAGCAGGGGAGATAGGGAGCTGTGAGCCTCCGTCCTCAGGACTTGCGGTGGGGAGGGGGGGCTGCCCCAAGAGGAGGTGAAGGTCACTGGGGTGGGTGGTAAGCTTGGGAGGAGCAGGGAGGATGCCTGACTTCAGCCGTCCAGGGAAAGCGGAGGGAAAAGAGCCCTTTGGAAGGGCTGCGGGGGCCAGGAGAGTGTCTGGGGAGGAGGCAGGTGCCAGCCTCAGGGAAGCGCAGGACAAGCGTGCTGGACACTGGGCGGGGTGCAGGAGCCGCGTGGTGCTGGCGACAGGGCCTGCTTGGAGTGTCCTGCTGTCTGCTTCTCCCACCAGGTCCTGGCCCTGCCTAGTGCCCAGCACCGTGTCTGACACCTACAGGTGCTTCACCATTGCCTTGCGGTGGGGGCTCCCTGTTTGTGGCTGGGTACCCTCAGCAGACATCTGTCCAGGGCTGACCCCCCTACCATGGCTCCCTACAGGGTGGCCGCCCCCGTGCGTAGGGCTCAGCCACTGACCAGACAGCCTGGTGTGGGCCGGGACTCTTAGATGGGAGATGGAGGGTATGAAGAGGACTGGTGAGTTACAGTGGGGCCTGACCAGCCCCCGCCCACCCCAGGATGGCTGCCCCCCCCCGGCCCTTGTGGGCCCAGCCCACCACCCTCACCCCCAGGGACTCTTGTCAGCTGTGCAGGGTGGAGGTTCCTCACAGGCAGGCATTTGGTCCTTGGCCCCCAGGCCGGCAGGCGGAGGGCAGCCCTTGGTCCCCGACACTTGGCCCCCAGCCTCCCTACACGGGGCGCTGGGCACGTCATGGCTGAGCCCCACGGTGCTTGAGGAGGGCACTCTCCAGGAAGGTGGCCAGCTTGGCCCGGTCTTCCTGCGGGGCAGGAAGGAGGCGTGGGGGGACGGAGGGGCACGGCCTACCCTCCGCCCTCCCGGCCCGGCCCGTGCGGCCCGCACACCTCGTGGACGAAGCCGTAGTGCACCAGCTCAGCTGCAAGGTCCTGTGCGCTGTCAGCTGCAGTGGGGGCACAGGCAGGGGCATGGGGTGAGGCGTGAGGCCACCGTTGCCTGGCCAGCCCCGCCCAGGGTCCCACCGCCCCCGGGGTCCCTGCCCAGCATACTTGGAAGGAGGTCGTAGGTGAGCTGCCGGTGCAGCCGGTCCTCTAGCACCAGAAGCAGTGTGAGCTGCGGAGGCAGGAGGGCAAGATCAGGAGGGCAAGGTCGGAAGGGCAAGGTCGGCTGCAGGTGCCGCCCCTCCCCCACCCCGACCCCCAGCCCGGGGCCCAGCTCACGTGCCAGCGCGCCTTGTCCTCACTTCTCTCCAGGCTACACTGCATTTGGATCACCTGGGGGTGGCAGGGCCCAAGGTCACCCACAGGGCTCACACTCGGCAACCGAGGGGCCAGAGCAGAGGTGCCTCAAAGGGGCCCGGAAGGAACAGTAAGGACCGGGAATGGGGACAGTCTCCAAGGGGAGCCTGGAAAGGACCTCTCAGGCAGCCACCCGAACTGCTGAGGGAAACTCCCAGACACTGGGTCTGGAGGGTGAGCGGGAGAATTCCCAGGTGGAAACGTCTGCACAGGAGGGAGCCGTGAGCACCGGGGAAGAGCTGGGTGGGCAGGGAAGTGACAGCGCAGAAGCACAGGACGCCAGCAGGACCAGGCCTCAGAGCGCCTGGGGGTCAGACCGCACCTCGCAGTCTCTCTGGACAACTCTGGCCATTACGATTTGAGTTCTGGCTGCAGTCTGGAGGGACACCAGACGAAGGAGGCCAGGCGGGGACGCATGCAGCAGCCAGGGGGGGAATGGAGGTGGCGCAGATCAGGGTGCCGGCCACGCACCCGCTCAAGGCCAACGCCAGAGCTTCTGGAGCCCAGCGGTGGACATAGAAAGGGAGAGAGGGAGGCCCTAGCCAGGACGGAGCCTTGCAGGAGGAGAGTTGGAGAAAACACGAAGCGGGAAGCCTTGGGAGACACCGGGACATAAGTGTCAGGGAGTCAGCAAGCCAAGGTCGTGGGATCGGAGAGGCCTGGGGGACACGAGAGTACCAGACCAAGGCTCCCTGGAGCAGGGGGCATCAGGGAGCAGTGCGTATGGGGATAAGCAGCAGCACGGGGGGCAAGGAGCCTCTTGGAAAGCTGATATTCTAGCATGCTCTCCCCTTACCCCCGCGGAGTAGTCATCCAGGACCTGGCCTCTGGTGGTCTGGAGGAGAGCAGGGCTGGGGGGATTAAAGCCCCTGAGACCACCCCTCTAGGTGGTGGGCTGCCGAGATGCAGTGGGATGGGGGCTCACCTTTCTGGTCTCTGAGTCAAAAGGTTCTGGCGTTGGGGTCTTGGCCTTCTGGGCCTCCTCTGGAGGTGGGGCCAGCACGCGGGGCAGCCCCAAGGGCCGAGCAGCAGCGAAGTTCATCAGGGGGTATATCCCGTTTCTGGGAGCAGGCCAGGAGTGGCTGGGGGCTCGGGCCTGCCAGCCACTGTTCCCCAACCTCATGCCCGCTCTTACCTGACATCCTCTAGGAATTTGTCCAACTCCAAGCACGAGACCTCCGAGTACCTGGCACGGGCAGGAGAGGCACATGAGGGTGCTGGCCAGCCAGCTGGGCAGGACTGAGGGTGGGGGCTGGCCGTGTGGAAAGGGGTGGTCTCTGGGCGCGGGCCTCTCACCTCCACTGCAGCGGGGGCCGGGAGGGCCGGGGGATCTCCGCCAGGACCGCGTGTGGGTCCGTTGACTTGGTCTTCTCCTCCACCACGTTCTCAGGCATGAGGTCTGCAGGCCATAGGAGGACTCAGGCTGGCGGACCTTGAGCCCCAGGTCCCGAAGTCCCCGCCCTCATCCCAAGCCTGGGCCTCGGCGCACCCCCCGCCGCCGCCAGCCCTCACACTGGTGCTGGATGAAGCAGTGAGCTGCCAGGAGCTTCAGCGAGTGAACCTCAAAGAGCACGCGGTGGAAGAGCAGGCTGTGAGCGGAGGGCCGGCGGGCGGGGTCGCGGGCCAGGCAGCAGAGGATGAATTCCTGCGGCGTGGAGAGGAGGGCGGCTGCGTGAGCTGGAGGCGCTTTGCTCTGGACCCACAGGTGAGCACAGGAAGTCCCCAGACCCCAAGGGTCCCACCGTTCCCAGGGAGCCTCATGCAGGAATGTGCAGGGGGAAGAGCATCCCGATAGCAGCCAAATCAGGACCTGGTCCTGCGAACAGGAGTGCCAGGCTCTGGGCCCAAAACTCCCCATGCTCTACCTCCCGCAATCCTCATAGAAGTCCTGGGGTGGAGGGGGTTGGTGTTGTCATCCCCAAGTCACAGATGAAGTCTACACTGCAGCCCTGGGGCTGGCAGCATGCCTTCAGAGCAGTCCAGGCCCCCAGAGGCACGTGGCCCAGCACAAACCCACCTACCACAGCCCGCCCCTCTTCTAGTTGCCCCGGCTCAGGCCCAACTCCAGAGACAACCTCGAAGGGTCCCTGACACCACCCCCATACTCCTCCTGCACTGCTTCTCCTGTCTATCTTGGTCTTACCTCCCCACCAGCCCCATCTAGGCCCCAACATTTCCCTCCCCCGTCCCCAGGGGCCATGTGGTCAAGCCAGATAGTCCTCAGACTTTGGCCAGAGAGGTTGTAGATGCAGCTTCCATCCCATACTCCCTTTGCTTGTCCCCTGGCCACCGAATCCCCCACAAGCTAAGGCCGCATCATCTCTAGCCTGTTTTGTGAAGCCTTAAAGGCAGGGATGTGGAGTCAGGCAGACCTGGGTGCAAACGCTGGCTCTACTAACTTACTCTAAAGCCTGGGGCAAAGTGCTGTGTTTCCCTGAACCTCAGTTCCTCTACCTATAAAACGGGCATAACAGTAGTGCCCACACACGGACCACGTTTCCGGTTTCCCTGACCTTAGCATGTGCCCTTAAGAGCCTTCAGGCCTGGAGCCCGACATGCTCTCCCAGTGAGGCCCTCCTTGTAGGCAGGCCCCTGTGCAGCGGGCTGGCACACCCCTCAGCAGCACTGAGGGCCGCATTTGCAGGCCTGCCCAGAGCACCTCCCCAGCCAGCTGGGACGGGCAAGGCGAGCTGCTTACCCGCATGTTGGGGTCACTCAGCGAGTGCCTGGCACGAGCAATGGCTCCTCTGTGACCCTGGTGTCTCCATTGGCCTGGATCTCCAGAACAGCCATCTGGGGGCAGTGCCAGGTCACACAGGGGGAAGGGACAGCACAGGCGAGATGGTGGGGGCGAGCTGGCTGGGAGAGGCCGTGGGGCTACTACCTCCAGTGCACACATCCCGAAGGAGAAAATGTCCACAGCAGTGCCATCGGCAACCTCTGCAAACAGGGACACCGGGTCAGGGCCAGCGGGGCGGATGTGGGGTGCAGGAAGGAGGCAGGCCCTTCTGGACTCACCACCATATTCTGGCGGGAAGAAGTGCAGGTTCCGAGGTTCCTCCCGCTCAGCGCGGATGGGGCTTCGCAGGTCATCCGGGAGCGCTACGGGAAGCGGGGGATGAGCAGACCAGTAGTCTCCAGGGCCCTCCATCCCCCAGACGCCCCACGCACCATTGGAGAAGATGCGGTGCCACACTGCGCCGGCCAGAGGGGAGAAAGAGTGGCGTTAACGCGGTGGGGCGTTGGGCATCCTCTGCCCTAGGTTCTCGAAGGTCCCCTAGCTCTGCCCTCCTGCCCTGCCCAGCCCGGCCCCGCCCGCACCGGAGCCGATCTTGATGAGACCGTTGTGCTGTATGAAGATAGTGTCACTCGTCAGGTTCCCGTGGATGATGGGGGGACTGCAGGCGTGCAGAAAGCTGCGGGCGAGAAGGGAGCAGGCGGAGCAGGGTTAGGGGACGCTAGGAAGGCGGGGCCGCGCCGGGCCGGGCGCGCGCGCGGGCAGGCCCAGGCCCTCACCTGAGCGCGGACAGGATCTGCGTGCACCAACGCTTCCAGGCCTGGCAGCGGAGGCACTCCGTCGGACCGGCGGGAAGAGGCGGCTGGGCCCGCGGTGCCAACACCGCGTCCCCTCCCGGGACCACCCCCGTTCCTGTTCCCCAAGCCGCCCCGCGTCCCGGGCCCGCACCACCTCCGTCCCTGATGGCGCCCGACCCCAACCTGTCCTCCACGCAGCCCCAGACCACTCCCCATACCCGGGCGTTCATGGCCTTGTGGTTCTTCTTGGTCTTTTTGAGGAACTGCTTGAGGCTGCCCGAGGACACGTACTCTGTGATGAAGATGACCTGCGGGGCAGGCGGGCTCGCGGGCTCCGCCAGCTGGGGTGGGTGCCCACGGCTGCCCCGCCCGCTGGTGCCCCGCCCGCCGCTGCCGGGCCCGTGGCTCACCCGCGCGCGAGTCTCCGAGGCATCCAGCCAGTACTTGTGCAGCTTGACGATGTTGGGGTGGTCGAGCAGTGCCAGCTGCTCAAACATGGTCTGGATCGTCTCCTGGGAAGGGGGGCGGCGGTCACGGGGCGGTCTTAGGAGAGGGACGGGGGTCGCAGCGGGGCTCACCTCGTGCGCGGAAAGGCCTTCCTGTCGCCGAAGTGCAGCTCGTTCCACACCACCTCCACGCCCTCCTCCGTGTCCATGGCCAGGAAGGTGCTCTGGACCCCGGGCATGTTCCCCTGGTTCACCTGGCGGTGAGGTTGGGGGAGACGAGTGTTCTGGTGTGTCAGGGGGACAGTGGGGTCTTGGTCTCCGCCCACACCCTTCCCACAGCCTCTTTGGGGAAAACTGCGAGCATCCAGGGCGGGGCTGAGGGGGTTCAGAGCAGGATTCAGGGGTGGAGGATGTTTCCCGAGGGGTGGGGGGATTGCAGGCTGGTCCCCAGAGATGTGGGGAAGTGGTCCGGGGAGCTGACTGCCCTGAGGTTTTTCAACAGGGCTTGGAGGCCTGGCCTAAGGGGTCCGAGAAGGAGGACGCCTGCTCGAGGCACCGGAGAGGTTTCCGGCCTCAGAATGCTCCAGAAACACCCCGCGGTGCCCACCTGCTCCCGCCGCTTCTGCCAGCGGCCGCACGGGCTCTCCTCCAGGATGTCGCTCTCGTCCTCGCTCTCGTCCTCCCGCTCCCGCTCCCGGCCCCGCCTGGGCGCCGGCTCCGGGGCCGCCATAGCTCTAAGCGTCCAAGCCGCCGCCCTCCGAGCGATCCGCCGCGGCCGCCGCTCCCCGCTCGCTCCGGCCCCGCGCACAGGAGCGCAGCCGGGCGCGGAGCCGCCGCGGCCTCGATCCCCCACCCGAACTGCGGGAACTGGGCGACGCAGGCGCGCGGCCGAGGGGTGGATCTCGCCCGCCGCTCCGGAGCAGCCTCCTCGGGCGGGCGCTCGAGTGGAGCTTCCCGGCGGGAGCCGAGCCCGCGAGGCGACAGGCGGAGACCCCGTCTGTCCGCTCCTAGGGCCCCGCCCGGGCCGAGCCCCCAACCGGGATACGCGCGCAACACCAAGCCCCGCCCCGTGCACGGCCCCACCCATGATCTAGGTCCCGCCTCCGAGTAGCCGCCCTGCTCCTGCCTAGGTCCCACCTATCCGCGCCCACGACCACGCCCCCCGGAGCTCCGCCCCACCGAGCCCCGCCCAGCGGAGCCCCGCCCCCGAGCCCTGCCCGACTCAAGGCCACGCCTGTTCCCGGCCAAACCCGGGGCCCGCCCAGGCCTCACGCCAGAGGAGGGGCGCGGTCCAGGACTGGGCCGTGGCTCCTCTGGGCTGTTGCTGCTCTCGACTGCGGGAAGAGGAGGCCCTGGGGCCAACCTGAGCCTAGCACACGGACCCAGGGTTTTCGGCATTGGCATGAATCGGGCCAATCCAGGGGACCTCGAGAACCGCCTTAGCCCAGCTCTTGCAGCCACGAGTTCTTACCGCGCGGCTTCCCCACTAAACTCCTGCCACACAAATCCAAAAACCCCGTCCCAGACCGCGGTTTTGTCTCCGAGTTTTCCTCTTGGGGTGCACTCGGTGGAGTGGGGTCTGGGCAGCCCTCCTCCCGCAGGGTTGCTTCCAGAGAGACTGGGGGAAAGCCAGGGACAGGGCTTGTCTGGGAGGCCAGCTCTCCCCGTGGGTCCCCCTCCCCCAGGGAACACGAGAGTGTCACCGCAGGTGACAGAAAAGCAGGCTAAATGGTTGACTTTAATACCACAAACCTCCCACTGGCCCCTAATTCCGTGCTTTCCTTTCTATGGAGCTGTAGAGCCATGCGGGCCCAGCCCCACCCCCATGCCCCTTCCCTCCAGGAGGCCCCCCTCATCCCTGCCTCCAACCACATGGCCAAGAGATAAGCTGTAGGCTCTCATCTAAAACCCTCCTTCACCCACAGTCCCCATTCCCGTCCCACGGTCTCCTCCCTGTCACACCTGCTAACTCCTACTCATCCTTTACTTTCTCTCCCTAGAGAGAAACCAGTGAACACATGGACCTGACCTCTTAAACTGAAACCTGAACCCTGAACTCCTGCTCCTCTATCTCCATTCAATGGCCTTAAGCCCCAGGGGTCTCTAGGACTCACTTGGAACACCTCTTTTCCCCAGCCTTTGGCATCACACCTCTAACCCCTTCCACAACCAGTGTGCTCAAGGGCCATACAGCCACCTGCTCCCTCTGCTTCAGGCTGCCGCCCAGCGCCAGAATATTCTACGAAGTGTCACCCACGTTCAGAATTCTGTGTTGTAAATGGGGGTCTGCAAGGCCTGGCCAACTGTTACCTGCACTGAGATGTTCTCCAACAAATGAAGTTCTAGCCTCTTCCAGGAGGCTTTGAGCATGATCTGATGTACCATCCAGAAATTCAATGAGACACTATGGTGTCTTAAGATTTTGACACTTATTTTCCTTGTTTAATCCCTTATGTTTACAGTGAGGATATAATTTTGTGGGTGACCTTTCGAAAATCTGATCAGAGCTTTCTTCATACCTAAACGTTTCTTTGTATACTGTGAAGGCCAAGCTCCTATCAAGAGGAGCCACTCTGGAGTCAGATTCACCCTGGGCCTTGACCAGGCATAGCATGGAATGGATGGCTGGCCACCGCAGGCAGGGTCAGCATGCAGAGCACTATACCAAGTCACGAGACATAAAAATTGATAATAAATGAAGTAATCCAAACACATGATAGAAAGGTTGACTTCATAATGGAAAGAAATGCATTTAATAGGGACACAAACTGATGTATACACTTCAGTGTGACAGGCAGAGGTAATGCAAAAAAATTTTTGTTTCTAAGTGCAGCAGAGTTTATCAGACACAGTCATTCGCCAAATTTCCATAAATAAAAACACATAGAAAATTCAAAGACAGAAGAGGGGTAACTCCAGATATCATTAAAAGATGGTTTTCTTTTACTGCAAAAGAGAAACAAGGGAACGAAAGGATATAAAAGAAAGAATGTACCAGACGGTAGCTCCCAGCCAACATGAAAGAAAAAAAAAAACAATATTGAAAACTATAGTAACATATTTTGAGAAAGGCCACAAACCCCTGTAAAAGATCTTTTACTATCAAAATAGGGAAAGAAACAAGAGACCAGTCTCAGGGTCCAGAGTAGCCCTCTGCAGCAGCTGCAGGTACGTGAGGTTCTCGTGCGTGTTGGGGTCGAAGAAGCCCTTGGTGTCGTCGCTCGGGTCCGCCAGCACGCGGTTCATCTCCTCGTCGAAGTAGCCGCGCTGGTAGGCCACGTGCACGGGCACGCGGTGGCTGTGCACGGGGTCGATGACGCCGCCCGTGGCGATCTGGGCCTCCAGCAGGCGGATGCCGTGGTCCCGCACGATCAGGTCCTTCTTCATGGCCTGGAAGAGCGAGATCTGCTCCCCGGTGTAGGGGTCGGTGTAGCCGGTGACGGCGCGCTCGGCCGACAGCAGCTTCTCCCGGATCTCGCCGCCCACCACGCCCGCGGCCACCGCCTCCTCCACGGACAGCTTCTGGTTGCGCACGGGGTCGATGACGAAGCCCGTGGCGGCCTGGGCCTCCAGCAGCACCAGGGCCGTGCCGGGCCGCAGGATGCCCTTCCACATGGCCTGGTAGATGCTCATCTTCTCCTGGCGCCCGGGCTTGTCCTTGGCGGGCACCAGCACGCCGGCGATGCAGCTCGTGCCCTCCAGGTAGCGCCGGACCGATTCCATCTCCGTCACCTCCTGCAGGGTCCTGGTGCCCTGGGCCAGGCCCCGCAGGGTCTCGGGGTCCAGGATCCCGGACGTGCCCAGCTGGGACGCGGACACCTGTCGCCTCAGGCCCCGGAAGGACACCTTGCTCAGCCGCTCCTCCGTCTCCTCGATGACCTGGATGAGGATGGCCACGAGGCCGGGCAGGGCCAGGCTGCCGGCCGCGTGCTGGGCCAGGAGCTCGTCGCGGCGGGCCTGGCCCAGGTAGGGGGAGAAGAGGACGTCCCACACGGACACCGGCTGCCCCCGGAACCGACCGACGTGCACCTCCATGGTGGCGGCTCGCAGGGCCTGCTCCTGGAGGCGCCTGGGGGCCTCGGGGTCAGCCTCGCCGTCGCTGCGCCCGAGCGCGTGGCGTTCCTGCGGGCCGGGCGCGGTGGGCCCCTGGGCCTCCTCGGCCACCTCGGCCACCTCGGCCACCTCGGCCACCTCGGCCTCCTCGATGATGGTGGTCAGCCGGCGGGTCAGCGCGGGCAGGCCCAGCTTCCCCGAACTGAACTGGGCCAGCAGCTGCTCCCGCCGGGCGGCGCTCACGTAGCTGGAGGTCAGCACGTCCCACACGGGCACTGCCGGTCCCCGCAGGCGGCCCACCTTGACCTCCATGGTGGCGGCACGCAGGGCGCCCTGAGGCTCCCCGGGGCGGGGCGCGGGCCCCCTTGCTCGGCCCGGGCCAGCAGCGAAGTGAGCGCGTCGCCCACCTCCCGCGCGGTCAGCGTGCCCGCCCGGTACCTGCCCAGCAGGTCCTGCCGCAGGCTCTCAGACACCTCCTGCTGGAAGAGCAGCTCCCACACGGAGACGCTCTGGCCCCGGAGGACGCCGGCGCCCGGCGTCACGCGCAGGTCCCGCAGGGCCCCGCGCAGCTCCGGGCTCAGCTGGTACACGGCGGAGCCCCCGCTGGCCAGCGGCAGCAGGCACAGCCCGTGTCGGGGTCACGCACGCAGCGCTCCAGCAGCTGCAGGTACGTGAGGTTCTCGTGCGTGTTGGGGTCGAAGAAGCCCTTGGTGTCGTCGCTCGGGTCCGCCAGCACGCGGTTCATCTCCTCGTCGAAGTAGCCGCGCTGGTAGGCCACGTGCACGGGCACGCGGTGGCTGTGCACGGGGTCGATGACGCCGCCCGTGGCGATCTGGGCCTCCAGCAGGCGGATGCCGTGGTCCCGCACGATCAGGTCCTTCTTCATGGCCTGGAAGAGCGAGATCTGCTCCCCGGTGTAGGGGTCGGTGTAGCCGGTGACGGCGCGCTCGGCCGACAGCAGCTTCTCCCGGATCTCGCCGCCCACCACGTCCGCGGCCACCGCCTCCTCCACGGACAGCTTCTGGTTGCGCACGGGGTCGATGACGAAGCCCGTGGCGGCCTGGGCCTCCAGCAGCACCAGGGCCGTGCCGGGCCGCAGGATGCCCTTCCACATGGCCTGGTAGATGCTCATCTTCTCCTGGCGCCCGGGCTTGTCCTTGGCGGGCACCAGCACGCCGGCGATGCAGCTCGTGCCCTCCAGGTAGCGCCGGACCGATTCCATCTCCGTCACCTCCTGCAGGGTCCTGGTGCCCTGGGCCAGGCCCCGCAGGGTCTCGGGGTCCAGGATCCCGGACGTGCCCAGCTGGGACGCGGACACCTGTCGCCTCAGGCCCCGGAAGGACACCTTGCTCAGCCGCTCCTCCGTCTCCTCGATGACCTGGATGAGGATGGCCACGAGGCCGGGCAGGGCCAGGCTGCCGGCCGCGTGCTGGGCCAGGAGCTCGTCGCGGCGGGCCTGGCCCAGGTAGGGGGAGAAGAGGACGTCCCACACGGACACCGGCTGCCCCCGGAACCGACCGACGTGCACCTCCATGGTGGCGGCTCGCAGGGCCTGCTCCTGGAGGCGCCTGGGGGCCTCGGGGTCAGCCTCGCCGTCGCTGCGCCCGAGCGCGTGGCGTTCCTGCGGGCCGGGCGCGGTGGGCCCCTGGGCCTCCTCGGCCACCTCGGCCACCTCGGCCACCTCGGCCACCTCGGCCTCCTCGATGATGGTGGTCAGCCGGCGGGTCAGCGCGGGCAGGCCCAGCTTCCCCGAACTGAACTGGGCCAGCAGCTGCTCCCGCCGGGCGGCGCTCACGTAGCTGGAGGTCAGCACGTCCCACACGGGCACTGCCGGTCCCCGCAGGCGGCCCACCTTGACCTCCATGGTGGCGGCACGCAGGGCGCCCTGAGGCTCCCCGGGCGCGGGGCGCGGGCCCCCTTGCTCGGGCCCGGGCCAGCAGCGAAGTGAGCGCGTCGCCCACCTCCCGCGCGGTCAGCGTGCCCGCCCGGTACCTGCCCAGCAGGTCCTGCCGCAGGCTCTCAGACACCTCCTGCTGGAAGAGCAGCTCCCACACGGAGACGCTCTGGCCCCGGAGGACGCCGGCGCCCGGCGTCACGCGCAGGTCCCGCAGGGCCCCGCGCAGCTCCGGGCTCAGCTGGTACACGGCGGAGCCCCCGCTGGCCAGCGGCAGCAGGCACAGCCCCGTGTCGGGGTCACGCACGCAGCGCTCCAGCAGCTGCAGGTACGTGAGGTTCTCGTGCGTGTTGGGGTCGAAGAAGCCCTTGGTGTCGTCGCTCGGGTCCGCCAGCACGCGGTTCATCTCCTCGTCGAAGTAGCCGCGCTGGTAGGCCACGTGCACGGGCACGCGGTGGCTGTGCACGGGGTCGATGACGCCGCCCGTGGCGATCTGGGCCTCCAGCAGGCGGATGCCGTGGTCCCGCACGATCAGGTCCTTCTTCATGGCCTGGAAGAGCGAGATCTGCTCCCCGGTGTAGGGGTCGGTGTAGCCGGTGACGGCGCGCTCGGCCGACAGCAGCTTCTCCCGGATCTCGCCGCCCACCACGTCCGCGGCCACCGCCTCCTCCACGGACAGCTTCTGGTTGCGCACGGGGTCGATGACGAAGCCCGTGGCGGCCTGGGCCTCCAGCAGCACCAGGGCCGTGCCGGGCCGCAGGATGCCCTTCCACATGGCCTGGTAGATGCTCATCTTCTCCTGGCGCCCGGGCTTGTCCTTGGCGGGCACCAGCACGCCGGCGATGCAGCTCGTGCCCTCCAGGTAGCGCCGGACCGATTCCATCTCCGTCACCTCCTGCAGGGTCCTGGTGCCCTGGGCCAGGCCCCGCAGGGTCTCGGGGTCCAGGATCCCGGACGTGCCCAGCTGGGACGCGGACACCTGTCGCCGCAGGCCCCGGAAGGACACCTTGCTCAGCCGCTCCTCCGTCTCCTCGATGACCTGGATGAGGATGGCCACGAGGCCGGGCAGGGCCAGGCTGCCGGCCGCGTGCTGGGCCAGGAGCTCGTCGCGGCGGGCCTGGCCCAGGTAGGGGGAGAAGAGGACGTCCCACACGGACACCGGCTGCCCCCGGAACCGACCGACGTGCACCTCCATGGTGGCGGCTCGCAGGGCCTGCTCCTGGAGGCGCCTGGGGGCCTCGGGGTCAGCCTCGCCGTCGCTGCGCCCGAGCGCGTGGCGTTCCTGCGGGCCGGGCGCGGTGGGCCCCTGGGCCTCCTCGGCCACCTCGGCCACCTCGGCCACCTCGGCCACCTCGGCCTCCTCGATGATGGTGGTCAGCCGGCGGGTCAGCGCGGGCAGGCCCAGCTTCCCCGAACTGAACTGGGCCAGCAGCTGCTCCCGCCGGGCGGCGCTCACGTAGCTGGAGGTCAGCACGTCCCACACGGGCACTGCCGGTCCCCGCAGGCGGCCCACCTTGACCTCCATGGTGGCGGCACGCAGGGCGCCCTGAGGCTCCCCGGGGCGGGGCGCGGGCCCCCTTGCTCGGCCCGGGCCAGCAGCGAAGTGAGCGCGTCGCCCACCTCCCGCGCGGTCAGCGTGCCCGCCCGGTACCTGCCCAGCAGGTCCTGCCGCAGGCTCTCAGACACCTCCTGCTGGAAGAGCAGCTCCCACACGGAGACGCTCTGGCCCCGGAGGACGCCGGCGCCCGGCGTCACGCGCAGGTCCCGCAGGGCCCCGCGCAGCTCCGGGCTCAGCTGGTACACGGCGGAGCCCCCGCTGGCCAGCGGCAGCAGGCACAGCCCCGTGTCGGGGTCACGCACGCAGCGCTCCAGCAGCTGCAGGTACGTGAGGTTCTCGTGCGTGTTGGGGTCGAAGAAGCCCTTGGTGTCGTCGCTCGGGTCCGCCAGCACGCGGTTCATCTCCTCGTCGAAGTAGCCGCGCTGGTAGGCCACGTGCACGGGCACGCGGTGGCTGTGCACGGGGTCGATGACGCCGCCCGTGGCGATCTGGGCCTCCAGCAGGCGGATGCCGTGGTCCCGCACGATCAGGTCCTTCTTCATGGCCTGGAAGAGCGAGATCTGCTCCCCGGTGTAGGGGTCGGTGTAGCCGGTGACGGCGCGCTCGGCCGACAGCAGCTTCTCCCGGATCTCGCCGCCCACCACGTCCGCGGCCACCGCCTCCTCCACGGACAGCTTCTGGTTGCGCACGGGGTCGATGACGAAGCCCGTGGCGGCCTGGGCCTCCAGCAGCACCAGGGCCGTGCCGGGCCGCAGGATGCCCTTCCACATGGCCTGGTAGATGCTCATCTTCTCCTGGCGCCCGGGCTTGTCCTTGGCGGGCACCAGCACGCCGGCGATGCAGCTCGTGCCCTCCAGGTAGCGCCGGACCGATTCCATCTCCGTCACCTCCTGCAGGGTCCTGGTGCCCTGGGCCAGGCCCCGCAGGGTCTCGGGGTCCAGGATCCCGGACGTGCCCAGCTGGGACGCGGACACCTGTCGCCTCAGGCCCCGGAAGGACACCTTGCTCAGCCGCTCCTCCGTCTCCTCGATGACCTGGATGAGGATGGCCACGAGGCCGGGCAGGGCCAGGCTGCCGGCCGCGTGCTGGGCCAGGAGCTCGTCGCGGCGGGCCTGGCCCAGGTAGGGGGAGAAGAGGACGTCCCACACGGACACCGGCTGCCCCCGGAACCGACCGACGTGCACCTCCATGGTGGCGGCTCGCAGGGCCTGCTCCTGGAGGCGCCTGGGGGCCTCGGGGTCAGCCTCGCCGTCGCTGCGCCCGAGCGCGTGGCGTTCCTGCGGGCCGGGCGCGGTGGGCCCCTGGGCCTCCTCGGCCACCTCGGCCACCTCGGCCACCTCGGCCACCTCGGCCTCCTCGATGATGGTGGTCAGCCGGCGGGTCAGCGCGGGCAGGCCCAGCTTCCCCGAACTGAACTGGGCCAGCAGCTGCTCCCGCCGGGCGGCGCTCACGTAGCTGGAGGTCAGCACGTCCCACACGGGCACTGCCGGTCCCCGCAGGCGGCCCACCTTGACCTCCATGGTGGCGGCACGCAGGGCGCCCTGAGGCTCCCGGGCGCGGGGCGCGGGCCCCCTTGCTCGGCCCGGGCCAGCAGCGAAGTGAGCGCGTCGCCCACCTCCCGCGCGGTCAGCGTGCCGCCCGGTACCTGCCCAGCAGGTCCTGCCGCAGGCTCTCAGACACCTCCTGCTGGAAGAGCAGCTCCCACACGGAGACGCTCTGGCCCCGGAGGACGCCGGCGCCCGGCGTCACGCGCAGGTCCCGCAGGGCCCCGCGCAGCTCCGGGCTCAGCTGGTACACGGCGGAGCCCCCGCTGGCCAGCGGCAGCAGGCACAGCCCCGTGTCGGGGTCACGCACGCAGCGCTCCAGCAGCTGCAGGTACGTGAGGTTCTCGTGCGTGTTGGGGTCGAAGAAGCCCTTGGTGTCGTCGCTCGGGTCCGCCAGCACGCGGTTCATCTCCTCGTCGAAGTAGCCGCGCTGGTAGGCCACGTGCACGGGCACGCGGTGGCTGTGCACGGGGTCGATGACGCCGCCCGTGGCGATCTGGGCCTCCAGCAGGCGGATGCCGTGGTCCCGCACGATCAGGTCCTTCTTCATGGCCTGGAAGAGCGAGATCTGCTCCCCGGTGTAGGGGTCGGTGTAGCCGGTGACGGCGCGCTCGGCCGACAGCAGCTTCTCCCGGATCTCGCCGCCCACCACGTCCGCGGCCACGCCTCCTCCACGGACAGCTTCTGGTTGCGCACGGGGTCGATGACGAAGCCCGTGGCGGCCTGGGCCTCCAGCAGCACCAGGGCCGTGCCGGGCCGCAGGATGCCCTTCCACATGGCCTGGTAGATGCTCATCTTCTCCTGGCGCCCGGGCTTGTCCTTGCGGGCACCAGCACGCCGGCGATGCAGCTCGTGCCCTCCAGGTAGCGCCGGACCGATTCCATCTCCGTCACCTCCTGCAGGGTCCTGGTGCCCTGGGCCAGGCCCCGCAGGGTCTCGGGGTCCAGGATCCCGGACGTGCCCAGCTGGGACGCGGACACCTGTCGCAGGCCCCGGAAGGACACCTTGCTCAGCCGCTCCTCCGTCTCCTCGATGACCTGGATGAGGATGGCCACGAGGCCGGGCAGGGCCAGGCTGCCGGCCGCGTGCTGGGCCAGGAGCTCGTCGCGGCGGGCCTGGCCCAGGTAGGGGGAGAAGAGGACGTCCCACACGGACACCGGCTGCCCCCGGAACCGACCGACGTGCACCTCCATGGTGGCGGCTCGCAGGGCCTGCTCCTGGAGGCGCCTGGGGGCCTCGGGGTCAGCCTCGCCGTCGCTGCGCCCGAGCGCGTGGCGTTCCTGCGGGCCGGGCGCGGTGGGCCCCTGGGCCTCCTCGGCCACCTCGGCCACCTCGGCCACCTCGGCCACCTCGGCCTCCTCGATGATGGTGGTCAGCCGGCGGGTCAGCGCGGGCAGGCCCAGCTTCCCCGAACTGAACTGGGCCAGCAGCTGCTCCCGCCGGGCGGCGCTCACGTAGCTGGAGGTCAGCACGTCCCACACGGGCACTGCCGGTCCCCGCAGGCGGCCCACCTTGACCTCCATGGTGGCGGCACGCAGGGCGCCCTGAGGCTCCCCGGGGCGGGCGCGGGCCCCCTTGCTCGGCCCGGGCCAGCAGCGAAGTGAGCGCGTCGCCCACCCCCGCGCGGTCAGCGTGCCCGCCCGGTACCTGCCCAGCAGGTCCTGCCGCAGGCTCTCAGACACCTCCTGCTGGAAGAGCAGCTCCCACACGGAGACGCTCTGGCCCCGGAGGACGCCGGCGCCCGGCGTCACGCGCAGGTCCCGCAGGGCCCCGCGCAGCTCCGGGCTCAGCTGGTACACGGCGGAGCCCCGCTGGCCAGCGGCAGCAGGCACAGCCCCGTGTCGGGGTCACGCACGCAGCGCTCCAGCAGCTGCAGGTACGTGAGGTTCTCGTGCGTGTTGGGGTCGAAGAAGCCCTTGGTGTCGTCGCTCGGGTCCGCCAGCACGCGGTTCATCTCCTCGTCGAAGTAGCCGCGCTGGTAGGCCACGTGCACGGGCACGCGGTGGCTGTGCACGGGGTCGATGACGCCGCCCGTGGCGATCTGGGCCTCCAGCAGGCGGATGCCGTGGTCCCGCACGATCAGGTCCTTCTTCATGGCCTGAAGAGCGAGATCTGCTCCCCGGTGTAGGGGTCGGTGTAGCCGGTGACGGCGCGCTCGCGCCGACAGCAGCTTCTCCCGGATCTCGCCGCCCACCACGTCCGCGGCCACCGCCTCCTCCACGGACAGCTTCTGGTTGCGCACGGGGTCGATGACGAAGCCCGTGGCGGCCTGGGCCTCCAGCAGCACCAGGGCCGTGCCGGGCCGCAGGATGCCCTTCCACATGGCCTGGTAGATGCTCATCTTCTCCTGGCGCCCGGGCTTGTCCTTGGCGCGGCACCAGCACGCCGGCGATGCAGCTCGTGCCCTCCAGGTAGCGCCGGACCGATTCCATCTCCGTCACCTCCTGCAGGGTCCTGGTGCCCTGGGCCAGGCCCCGCAGGGTCTCGGGGTCCAGGATCCCGGACGTGCCCAGCTGGGACGCGGACACCTGTCGCCGCAGGCCCGGAAGGACACCTTGCTCAGCCGCTCCTCCGTCTCCTCGATGACCTGGATGAGGATGGCCACGAGGCCGGGCAGGGCCAGGCTGCCGGCCGCGTTGCTGGGCCAGGAGCTCGTCGCGGCGGGCCTGGCCCAGGTAGGGGGAGAAGAGGACGTCCCACACGGACACCGGCTGCCCCCGGAAACCGACCGACGTGCACCTCCATGGTGGCGGCTCGCAGGGCCTGCTCCTGGAGGCGCCTGGGGGCCTCGGGGTCAGCCTCGCCGTCGCTGCGCCCGAGCGCGTGGCGTTCCTGCGGGCCGGGCGCGGTGGGCCCCTGGGCCTCTCGGCCACCTCGGCCACCTCGGCCACCTCGGCCACCTCGGCCTCCTCGATGATGGTGGTCAGCCGGCGGGTCAGCGCGGGCAGGCCCAGCTTCCCCGAACTGAACTGGGCCAGCAGCTGCTCCCGCCGGGCGGCGCTCACGTAGCTGGAGGTCAGCACGTCCCACACGGGCACTGCCGGTCCCGCAGGCGGCCCACCTTGACCTCCATGGTGGCGGCACGCAGGGCGCCCTGAGGCTCCCCGGGGGCGGGCGCGGGCCCCCTTGCTCGGCCCGGGCCAGCAGCGAAGTGAGCGCGTCGCCCACCTCCCGCGCGGTCAGCGTGCCGCCCGGTACCTGCCCAGCAGGTCCTGCCGCAGGCTCTCAGACACCTCCTGCTGGAAGAGCAGCTCCCACACGGAGACGCTCTGGCCCCGGAGGACGCCGGCGCCCGGCGTCACGCGCAGGTCCCGCAGGGCCCCGCGCAGCTCCGGGCTCAGCTGGTACACGGCGGAGCCCCGCTGGCCAGCGGCAGCAGGCACAGCCCCGTGTCGGGGTCACGCACGCAGCGCTCCAGCAGCTGCAGGTACGTGAGGTTCTCGTGCGTGTTGGGGTCGAAGAAGCCCTTGGTGTCGTCGCTCGGTCCGCCAGCACGCGGTTCATCTCCTCGTCGAAGTAGCCGCGCTGGTAGGCCACGTGCACGGGCACGCGGGGCTGTGCACGGGGTCGATGACGCCGCCCGTGGCGATCTGGGCCTCCAGCAGGCGGATGCCGTGGTCCCGCACGATCAGGTCCTTCTTCATGGCCTGGAAGAGCGAGATCTGCTCCCCGGTGTAGGGGTCGGTGTAGCCGGTGACGGCGCGCTCGGCCGACAGCAGCTTCTCCCGGATCTCGCCGCCCACCACGTCCGCGGCCACCGCCTCCTCCACGGACAGCTTCTGGTTGCGCACGGGGTCGATGACGAAGCCCGTGGCGGCCTGGGCCTCCAGCAGCACCAGGGCCGTGCCGGGCCGCAGGATGCCCTTCCACATGGCCTGGTAGATGCTCATCTTCTCCTGGCGCCCGGGCTTGTCCTTGGCGGGCACCAGCACGCCGGCGATGCAGCTCGTGCCCTCCAGGTAGCGCCGGACCGATTCCATCTCCGTCACCCCTGCAGGGTCCTGGTGCCCTGGGCCAGGCCCCGCAGGGTCTCGGGGTCCAGGATCCGGACGTGCCCAGCTGGGACGCGGACACCTGTCGCCGCAGGCCCCGGAAGGACACCTTGCTCAGCCGCCCTCCGTCTCCTCGATGACCTGGATGTAGAGATGGCCACGAGGCCGGGCAGGGCCAGGCTGCGGCCGCGTGCTGGCCAGGAGCTCGTCGCGGCGGCCTGGCCAGGTAGGGGAGAAGAGGACGTCCCACACGGACACCGGCTGCCCCCGGAACCGACCGACGTTGCACCTCCATATGGCGCGGCTCGCAGGCTGCTCCTGAGAGGCGCCTGGGGCCTCGGGTCAGCCTCGCCGTCGCTGCGCCCGAGCGCGTGGCGTTCCTGCGCCGGGCGCCGGTGGGCCCCTGGGCCCTCCTCGGCCACCTCGGCCACCTCGGCCACCTCGGCCACCTCGCCTCCTCGATGATGGTGGTCAGCCGGCGGGTCAGCGCGGGCAGGCCCAGCTTCCCCGAACTGAACTGGGCCAGCAGCTGCTCCCGCCGGCGGCGCTCACGTAGCTGGAGGTCAGCACGTCCCACACGGGCACTTGCCGGTCCCCGCAGGCGGCCCACCTTGACCTCCATGGTGGCGGCACGCAGGGCGCCCTGAGGCTCCCCGGGGCGGGGCGCGGGCGCCCCCTTGCTCGGCCCGGGCCAGCAGCGAAGTGAGCGCGTCGCCCACCTCCCGCGCGGTCAGCGGCTCCGCCGGTACCTGCCAGCAGTCTTGCCGCAGGCTCTCAGACACCTTCCTGCTGGAAGAGCAGCCCCACACGGAGACGCTCTGGCCCCGGAGGACGCCGGCGGCCCGGCGTCACGCGCAGGTCCCGCAGGGCCCCGCGCAGCTCTCGGGCTTCAGCTGGTACACGGCGGAGCCCCCGCTGGCCAGCGGCAGCAGGCACAGCCCGTGTCGGTGGTCACGCACGCAGCGCTCCAGCAGCTGCAGGTACGTGAGGTTCTCGTGCGTGTTGGGGTCGAAGAAGCCCTTGGTGTCGTCGCTCGGGTCCGCCAGCACGCGGTTCATCTCCTCGTCGAAGTAGCCGCGCTGGTAGGCCACGTGCACGGGCACGCGTGGCTGTGCACGGGGTCGATGACGCCGCCCGTGGCGATCTGGGCCTCCAGCAGGCGGATGCCGTGGTCCCGCACGATCAGGTCCTTCTTCATGGCCTGGAAGAGCGAGATCTGCTCCCCGGTGTAGGGGTCGGTGTAGCCGGTGACGGCGCGCTCGGCCGACAGCAGCTTCTCCCGGATCTCGCCGCCCACCACGTCCGCGGCCACCGCCTCCTCCACGGACAGCTTCTGGTTGCGCACGGGGTCGATGACGAAGCCCGTGGCGGCCTGGGCCTCCAGCAGCACCAGGGCCGTGCCGGGCCGCAGGATGCCCTTCCACATGGCCTGGTAGATGCTCATCTTCTCCTGGCGCCCGGGCTTGTCCTTGGCGGGCACCAGCACGCCGGCGATGCAGCTCGTGCCCTCCAGGTAGCGCCGGACCGATTCCATCTCCGTCACCTCCTGCAGGGTCCTGGTGCCCTGGGCCAGGCCCCGCAGGGTCTCGGGGTCCAGGATCCCGGACGTGCCCAGCTGGGACGCGGACACCTGTCGCCTCAGGCCCCGGAAGGACACCTTGCTCAGCCGCTCCTCCGTCTCCTCGATGACCTGGATGAGGATGGCCACGAGGCCGGGCAGGGCCAGGCTGCCGGCCGCGTGCTGGGCCAGGAGCTCGTCGCGGCGGGCCTGGCCCAGGTAGGGGAGAAGAGGACGTCCCACGGACACCGGCTGCCCCCGGAACCGACCGACGTGCACCTCCATGGTGGCGGCTCGCAGGGCCTGCTCCTGGAGGCGCCTGGGGCCTCGGGGTCAGCCTCGCCGTCGCTGCGCCCGAGCGCGTGGCGTTCCTGCGGGCCGGGCGCGGTGGGCCCCTGGGCCTCCTCGGCCACCTCGGCCACCTCGGCCACCTCGGCCACCTCGGCCTCCTCGATGATGGTGGTCAGCCGGCGGGTCAGCGCGGGCAGGCCCAGCTTCCCCGAACTGAACTGGGCCAGCAGCTGCTCCCGCCGGGCGGCGCTCACGTAGCTGGAGGTCAGCACGTCCCACACGGGCACTGCCGTCCCCGCAGGCGGCCCACCTTGACCTCCATGGTGGCGGCACGCAGGCGCCCTGAGGCTCCCCGGGCCGGGGCGCGGGCCCCTTGCTCGGCCCGGGCCAGCAGCGAAGTGAGCGCGTCGCCCACCTCCCGCGCGGTCAGCGTGCCCGCCCGGTACCTGCCCAGCAGGTCCTGCCGCAGGCTCTCAGACACCTCCTGCTGGAAGAGCAGCTCCCACACGGAGACGCTCTGGCCCCGGAGGACGCCGGCGCCGGCGTCACGCGCAGGTCCCGCAGGGCCCCGCGCAGCTCCGGGCTCAGCTGGTACACGGCGGAGCCCCGCTGGCCAGCGGCAGCAGGCACAGCCCCGTGTCGGGGTCACGCACGCAGCGCTCCAGCAGCTGCAGGTACGTGAGGTTCTCGTGCGTGTTGGGGTCGAAGAAGCCCTTGGTGTCGTCGCTCGGGTCCGCCAGCACGCGGTTCATCTCCTCGTCGAAGTAGCCGCGCTGGTAGGCCACGTGCACGGGCACGCGGTGGCTGTGCACGGGGTCGATGACGCCGCCCGTGGCGATCTGGGCCTCCAGCAGGCGGATGCCGTGGTCCCGCACGATCAGGTCCTTCTTCATGGCCTGGAAGAGCGAGATCTGCTCCCCGGTGTAGGGGTCGGTGTAGCCGGTGACGGCGCGCTCGGCCGACAGCAGCTTCTCCCGGATCTCGCCGCCCACCACGTCCGCGGCCACCGCCTCCTCCACGGACAGCTTCTGGTTGCGCACGGGGTCGATGACGAAGCCCGTGGCGGCCTGGGCCTCCAGCAGCACCAGGGCCGTGCCGGGCCGCAGGATGCCCTTCCACATGGCCTGGTAGATGCTCATCTTCTCCTGGCGCCCGGGCTTGTCCTTGGCGGGCACCAGCACGCCGGCGATGCAGCTCGTGCCCTCCAGGTAGCGCCGGACCCCTCGTCCTGTTTGATATCGTCCACCGTGCTTCGTCCGCCCTCCAGGGCCTCTAGCATGTCCTTTGTGATGACGGCCGACTTGCAGAGCTCTGCGGCTGTGACCTGCCTCCTCAAGCCTCTGAACCACAGCTGCTTCGTGCCCCTCTCCTTCTCGTCGATCATGGTGACGATCAGCTTCACCACCTGCTCCAACGCGCGGGCGGTGGCGTTCTTGTATTTCCTGACTAACTCCAGCTTTTTCTCTTCTGTCACGTACTCGGAGTTCAGCAGCTCCCACACCGATGGCTTCTGTCCCCGGTACCTGCCCACTGTGACTGCCACCCGTTCGGTCTCCAGGGCCTTCCTCGTGGCTTCGTCGATGTACATGGCATCTCTTTCATCCCGGACCACGGGGAACAGAGCCCAGCCCTCGCCCTCCTCCCGGCAGCTCCTCTCCTGCAGCTGCTGGTACGTCACCTTCTCGTGTGTGTTGGGGTCCACAAATCTCTTTTTCATGTGCTTCTGATCCGAAACCAGCGGGTACATGTCCTGGTTCAGACAGCCGCGTCTGTAGGCCGTCTCCACTGGGAGCCGGAGGTGGTGCAGGGGGTCTATGGCGCCCCCTGTGGCCACCTGCACCTCCAGCAGTCTGAGCGCCTCCTCCCGTCTCACTAGCTTCCTCTCCATGGCCTCCAACAGCGGGAGCGTGTCCCCTGTGTCTGGGTCCGTGTAGCCTTTGGCGGCCTTTTCCGCATTCCAGAGCCTTTCCTGCAGCTCCTCACCCACCAGGCCTGCAGCCACAGCCTGGTCCACGGAGAGCCGCTGATGGCTGCGGGGGTCCAGCATGAACCCTGTGGCTGCCTGCGCCTCCAGCAGCAGAGCCGCGAACCCCGCAGGGATGAGTCCCCTTGTGCTGGCCTCATAGATGCTCATCACCTCCCGGGTGGTGGGGGCAGTCACCCCCGCAATGCAGCCGCTGCCTTCCAGGTAGGTCTTCACGTGCTCCAGCTTGCCGAGGTCCTGTCCCTCACCTGTCCCTCTGTGCAGCGAGGCCAAGGTCTTGTGGTCGACGATCTCGGCGTTGAACAAGTCTGCGGCTGTCACTTCCCCACCGATGCCCGCCATCCTGATGCCTTGGTTTTGCTTCTCTGTCTCTTCAACTGTGGTGGTGATGATCTCGAGCAGCTGGTCCAGGCGCACGGTCTGGGCTCTGTACTGCTGGACCAGCTTCCGCCGCCGGTCTTCCGAGAAGTACTGCGAGGACAGCAGGTCCCAGACGGAGACCCTCTGGCCGGCAAACCTGCCCACGCGCATCGTCACAGCTCTGGACCGCAGAGCCTGCCTTGTGGCCTCATCGACATATACGTACGGGTCTCCTTTCTTCACGATCTGTAACATGTACAGGCCGGTCTCGGGGTCCTCCACACAGCGCTCCAGCAGCTGCAGGTACGTGAGGTTCTCGTGCGTGTTGGGGTCGAAGAAGCCCTTGGTGTCGTCGCTCGGGTCCGCCAGGATGCGGTTCATCTCCTCGTCGAAGTAGCCGCGCTGGTAGGCCACGTGCACGGGCACGCGGTGGCTGTGCACGGGGTCGATGATGCCGCCCGTGGCGATCTGGGCCTCCAGCAGGCGGATGCCGTGGTCCCGGAGGATCAGGTCCTTCTTCATGGCCTGGAAGAGCGAGATCTGCTCCCCGGTGTAGGGGTCGGTGTAGCCGGTGACAGCGCGCTCGGCCGACAGCAGCTTCTGGTAGGTTTCCTTGCCAAACATCCCAGCCGTGAATGCTTCCTCCACAGTCAGCTTCCGGTTCTCCACGGGGTCGATGACGAAGCCCGTGGCGGCCTGGGCCTCCAGCAGCACCAGGGCCGTGCCCGGCCGCAGGATGTGCCTCCTCAGGGCCTCTGAGATGCTCATCCTCTCCTTTGTGCCCTGGACTAGGACCCCGGCGATGAAGTTGCCTCCTTCCAGGAACTGCCTCACGCTGTCCATCTTGGTCACCTCCTGCACGGTCCTCGTCCCCTCATTCAGCTCGTCCAGGGTCTTCTTGTCGATCAGCTGGGACCTGAACAGGTCGCTGGCTGACACCTGCTTCCGGAGTCCCCTGAACACAGCATGTGAGGCCTTCCCCTCTGATGCCTCGACCAGGGCGGTGACCGCGCTGACCACCTGCCGCAGGGCCGTGGCCCTCCCGGACTGGCAGAGTGCTGCTAGCTCCTGCCGCTTGTGGACGGTGACGTACTCTGAGTGCAGCAGGTCCCACAGGGACACTGTGAGCCCCCTGAACCTCCCAGCACTGACGGGGACCTTCATGGCTCTCAGAGCCACTGCCGTGTGGTCGTCCACCTTGAGCACCATGTCCTGGGGGAGCGGCAGCAGCCACAGCCCGGTGTCGGCGTCGGGGACACAGCGCTCCTTGAGCTGCTGGTATGTCACCTTGTCCCGTGTGCTGGGGTCAAAGAAGAATTTACTGTCCTCACCCGTCCCAGTCAGTGCCTGGCTTGTCCGCTCGTCCAGGAGGCCCAGCCTACAGGCTGCCGCCTGGGGCAGGCGCACCCCATAGACGGGGTCCATGGCGCCCCCCGTGGCCAGCTGTGCCTGCAGGAGAGGGAGGCCCTCGCTCTGCGGCACAAGCCCCTTCTCCATGGCCTGCCACAGCGAGAGGGAGCCCCCCAAGTACGGGTCCGTGTAGCCGGCTGCTGCCTTCTCGGCCTGCTGGAGCCGCTCGCTCAGCGTCCCGCACACCAGGCCAGCCTTGACCGCACCTTCCACTGACAGTCTCTGGTTTGTCACAGGGTCGACAAGGGAGCCAGATGCCACCTGGGCCTCCAGCAGTCTCTGCCCCAGGCCCGCGGGCAGCAGGCCATCCTTCATGGCCTGGCCGATGCTGGCCTTGGTCCCCGAGGGCTGCAGCAGCACGCCCGCCACACACCCCGTGCCCCACAGGCAGGCCTGCACCGCAGGCTCGGCGGCGACCTCGGCAGGCAAGCGCGTGCCCTGAGCCAGTGCTGCCAGTGTCTCCTGGGTGATGATGCCAGCGTCCAGCAGCCAGACAGCGGGGACCTTGCCCCGCGGGCCGGGCAGGGTGATGCGGGCCTGCGCCAGGAGCTCCGCCCCCGCACCCAGGTCTGCACGGCCGCCTGCAGCTGCTGCACGGTGGTCTTCCCCGCCCTGACGTCGTCCAGGAAGCCCCTCCGCTGCTCCTCGGTGAAGTGGCTGGAGTGCAGCTGGTCCCAGAGGGATGTGCCGTCCTCGGCCCCCTGTGTGGCCTGCAGCGTCTCCTGCACCTGCTGGTCTGTGGGCATGGCAGGGGCGCTTTCTGGCAGGGGCAGGAGGTAAAGGCCAGAGGCCTCGTCCCTCAGACACTGCTGCAGAAGCCGGGCGTAGCTGGTGTATCCCTGGCCGTCCAGCGTGGGGAAGGTCTCCGAGGAGCTGGCCAGGGCTGTCTCCATCTCGTGGTCGATGCAGCCACGCTGGATGGCCACAGGCATGGGCAGGTGGTAGTGGCCTGAGGGGTCTATGACCCCTCCCGTGGCCACTTGGGCCTCCAGGAGGCGGGCAGCCTGCTCTGCACAGACAAGGCCCTTCTTCATGGCCTGGAACAGGGACACCCGTTCCCCAGAGAAGGGGTCTCGGAAGCCGGTCACGGCGTCCTCAGCGCGTCTCAGCCTGGCATACAGCTCTGGCCCCACCAGCTCCCCACGCACGGCCTCTGCCGCCGAAAGAGTCTCTAGACTGTGGGGGTCGGTGAGGGCGCCGGTGGCGGCCTGGGCCTCCAGCAGGGCCAGCGCCACTCCCGGCCCCAGCAGCTTCTGCTTCATGGCCTGGTAGAGGCTGAGCCGCTGGAGCGAGGGCTGCAGCAGCACGCCCCCCACGGCGCCGGAGCCCCGCAGGCGCTGACGGACGCCGGCCCTGCGCTGCAGGGCCTCGGGGCTGACCTCCCCGGCCAGCACCCGGTCCAGCAGCTCCTGGTCGATGACCTGGGCCTCCAGGAGCTGGTAGGCGGTGACGCGGCCCCGCAGCGCGGGCAGCGTGATGTCGGCGCACCTCGCCGCCTCTCTCTCCAGCAGCTGCACGACCTGGTCCAGGGAGGCCGTGCGCCTCCGGTAGCTGTCCAGGAGCTGCCTCCTGCGGGCCTCGCTGAAACACTCGGAGTTGACCAGCTCCCACGCGGACACCCGCCGCCCCGGAACCGCCCGCACGTCAGCGACAGCAGCCGGCTCTGGAAGGCCTGCCGCGTGGCGGCGTCCACCAGCTGGGGCCGCGCGCTGCTGAGCGGCAGCAGGCACAGCCCCGTGTCGGGGTCACGCACGCAGCGCTCCAGCAGCTGCAGGTACGTGAGGTTCTCGTGCGTGTTGGGGTCGAAGAAGCCCTTGGTGTCGTCGCTCGGGTCCGCCAGGATCAAGTTCAGTGTCTGGTCGAAGTAGCCGCGCTGGTAGGCCACGTGCACGGGCACGCGGTGGCTGTGCACGGGGTCGATGACGCCGCCCGTGGCGATCTGGGCCTCCAGCAGGCGGATGCCGTGGTCCCGCACGATCAGGTCCTTCTTCATGGCCTGGAAGAGCGAGATCTGCTCTCCGGTGTAGGGGTCGGTGTAGCCGGTGACGGCGCGCTCGGCCGACAGCAGCTTCTCATACACGCTTGCCCCGATGACGCCGGCCCGCAGCGCCTCCTCCACGGAGTATCTCTTGTTCTCCTTCGGGTCGATGATGAAGCCGGTGGCGGCCTGCGCCTCCAGCAGGATGAGGGCTGTGCCCGGCCGCAGGAGCCCCTTCCTCTGCGCCTCCTGGATGCTGAGCCGCTCCTGGGAGCCAGGCAGCAGCAGGCCAGCGACGCAGCCGGTGCCCTGCAGGTATCTCTGCACCGAGCCCAGGCTGCCCACGTCCTGGGCCGTGGTCTGTCCCCGAGCCAGCTGCTCATAAATGTCCTGGCCAATGATCTCCGCTTTCAGCAGCTCTCCCGGTGTCACCGGGATCCTCAGCCCAGCAAACGTGGTCCTGGCAGTGGCTGCAGCCTGCTCCAGGGTGGCCCTCAGCGCAGCTGCCAGATCCTCCGCCGAGAGAGCCCCTTCCTGGTATTGCTGGGTCAGCGTTGCCCTCTGCCCCACGGAGACAGCCTCGGAGAAGCAGCTCCCACAACGACGTGGGCTGGCCCTGGGCCTTACCCACGGGGACAGTGGTCGTGGCTGCACTCAAGGCCTGCCGGGTGCTGTACTCAATGAACGGAGGTCCCTGGGGCTCCTCGGCAAGGGCCCCCTGAGAGGGGCAGGAAGGCCAGCCCCGTCTCGGGGTCGGTGACACAGCGGGCCAGCAGCTGCTGGTAGCTGAGGCTGTCCTGCGTGCTAGGGTCAGAGAAGCCTGTGGCCTGCAAGAGACACTGCTGCGTCTCCTCGTCCAGGCAGCCGAAGCGCAGGGCGGCCTCCAGGGGCAGCCGGAGCCTGCGGTCCGGACACACGAGCCCGCCCGTGGCCAGCTGGGCATCCAGCAGCCGCAGTGCCCGAGGCCTGTCCACCAGCTCCTTCTTCATGGCCTGGAAAAGGGGGAGGCGGGTGCCGCTGAAGGGGTCGTGGTACCCCGTCACTGCCTGCTCTGCGTCCAGGAGCTGCCCGTAAAGCTCCGGGCCGACCAGGCCCACCTTGACCGCCTCATCCACCCAGAGCCGTCGGCCGGTGGCTGGGTCCGCCAGAGTGCGGGTGGCGGCCTGGGCCTCCAGGAGAGGAAGCATGGTGCCCACAGGGAGCAGGCGCTCCGCGACGGCCTGGCAGAAGCTCTTCCTGCAGCCAGCAGGCATCAGGACGACCCCGGCCACACCGCCTGTGCCCTGCAGGTAGCGCTGCACCTGGGGCCGTGCGCCCACATCCGGCGCGGCCAGCGTGCCCTCCTGCAGGCCGCGGGCTGTCTCCTCGTCCAGGACCCCCGCCTCCAGCAGCTCGGCCAAGCTGGCCGCCCCGCTCAGGGTACAGAACGTGACCTTGAGGGGCAGCAGCGCCAGCCCCGTGCCGGGGGCTGGCACACACCTGCCCTGCAGCTGACGGTAGGACAGCCGCTCCAGCGTGTTGGGGTCCAGCCAGCCCGGCTCCCGCTCCGAGAGGCTGCGCCACGTCTCCTGGTCCAGGAGGCCCTGCTGGCAGGCCAGCTCTGGGGCTACACGCACACCCCGGATGGGGTCCACCAGGCCCCCCGTGGCCAGCTGGGCCTCTAGCCAGCTTGCCCCCAGTGCACGGTCCACAACCTCCTTCCCGATGGCCTGGAAGAGGGCCAGCCTCTCACCCCCGTAGGGGTCAGGGTACCCAGTGACCGCACGCTCTGCAGCCAGCAGCTTCTCCTGCAGCTCCAGGCCCACCAGACCCTGTCGCAGGGCCTCAGATACGGGGAGCAGCTGGCCTTGGGCAGGGTCCACGAGGCCCCAGTGGCCGCCTGGGCCTCCAGCAGGGCAAGCCCGACCCTATCGGGCAGGAGGCCCTGCTTCATGGCGGCGTAGAGGCTCTGGGTCTGACCCGAGGCCTCCACGTGGACCCCAGCGATGCTCCTGGCCCGGTGCCCGGAGGGGCACCGACTTCCAGCACGGACTTCGTGATCTTCTGGACGATGGCCGGCTCGGTGCCATTGGTGACGAGGACATCGTGAGGAGAGGCGTGGCCGTTCATGGTGCCTGGCTGGCTGTGCAGAGTGCACTCACCCAAGGTGTGCTGTGTCTGCTACCTGTAGGGGTGGAGAGGCTGTCAGGGGCCCTGGGACAGACCGGTGGTGGTGCAGTCAGGGCTCAGTCCCTGATCCTGGGTCTGCCTCCAGACTCGGCCGGCCTTCCTGGGGGACGAGGGTCAGTCCCAGGTGCAGTCCCTCCCTTCTCCTCGCTGGGTCCCTGGAGGGACCATGTGAGCACAGGGACCCCAGGCTGGCTGGGGCGGCCTCGAGGGATGTACGGACTGCTTCCTCCTGCACGCCATGCTCTGGCCCCCATCCCAGCCCAACGCCCTTGCCAGGCCCCTCCCACATGTCCTGGGGTGGGGGGGAGCTGGGCCCTGGGTGCCTGCATTTGCCCTCAGCACTGTGCCCCCACAGAGCCCATGCCTCCATGGCACAGCCCTCCTTCGCTCCCCAAAGACTCGGCCCTGTCACCTCACGTTCGTGGGCACCAACACCTGCCCTCCCCTCCCTCCACTCCGTTCTTTCCCGAGACCTCCAAACTCACTGCCCCCTTCCAGCTCCCTGCTGGTTTCCAGCCAGACACCCTCACATCCTCCATCCTCTACCCACCCCCCCCACCCGCCACAAGGTGTCCTCCTCCGCCCCACCCTGGCCCGTGCTCTCTGGGCTATGGATGCTCTGCGCCCACACCTGGACACATGGACACACCTGTGGGGCTGTGGGCAGGGCTGGGCACACTCTGCAGCCTGCCCGTCCCAACCGGCTGGCTCGAAGCCCCGCACCCCCACGCTGCCCCCTCAGCAGACACTGGCATACGCAATCCTGAGCGGCAGTGACAGGCGCATAAGCCCTGCCCATGCCTGTCCCTCTACACTGGGTTAAGCTGTGCCCTCCCAGAGGGCACTCCCGGCTCCTTTCACCTATTTGGAAATAGGGCTTTTGCAGATGTGATTAAGATGAGGTCACCTGGAGCAGGGCCCTGATCTGCACGCCTGGTGTCCTTAGGAAGAGAGAGGCAGGGACAACGCCCATGACGAGGCAGATCGGTGTGATGCAGCCCAGAAGGCCACGGTTGCCACCAAATGCCAGAAGCACTGATTTCGACTCCGGCCTCTGCACTGAGATCGGTTTCTGTTCTTGCAAACCGCCCAGGTGGCGGTGCCTGTGACAGCCCTGCCCCCCGCCCTGTGAACCACTGCCTCCCCGATTCCCCAGAACCACACCCACAGCCTGTCCTGGTGCACACCCTCGCTCCCCGCTGGCGCCTCCCCTGCATGCACCCCAGATCTGTCCTTCTCCCCAGCTCCCCAGCTCCGGCTGAGGCACCCTGACCCCACTGCCAGACCTGCCAACACGTCTGGGGTCTGGCTGTCCCTGACTTCCAGGTCATGTGGCATGGGGATCTTCTGCTCTGCTCCCACTTACCCATTAACTCAAAGAGCTCCCCAAGACTGCCTCAGCCCCCCAATCTGCGGTTGCGCGCGGCCTGTCTGGGAGTCCTGGAACCAAATGTCCACCTGCCTCGCAGGCGGCCTCGAAGTCCATGGCACCCACACCGCTCGCGCCCATGACGGCTCTCCCTCGCCTGCCTGAGCCTGAGCCTGAGCCCCCAGCGGGTCCCCGAGGGGTGCTCCTCCGCCCAGACCCCTCACATCCATGTCTGCGGCCTCCACGGCTCGTGGGCACAGCGATGAGGCCTAAGGCTACCCGCCCTGCTCCTCCCCTCCCACAGCCCTCAAGCCCTGGGTCAGTGAGCAGCCACCAGGAGCTCCGTGGGGCACCCTCCGTGGGGCAGCACGGCGGAGCTGGGTGCAGGGCCTCGCCGTCACTAGAGTCCGGGGCTTTGACACAGAGCCGATGGGTGGACACCACAGCTCTCCCAGGCCCGGCAGAGAGGACTGTGGCGGGCGGCCACCTCCTCAGAACCGGCCCCCTCCCCTCCACCACTGGGGGTGTCACATCGCCCCAGGCCTCCCTGCCAAGACATGGTGAAGCCGCCCTCCTCAGCCCCGCTCTGTGTGTGAAATCCTGCTTCCCCTCCCTGCTGCAGATGCTGGGCTGGTGGCTCCTGGGGACACCCTGCAGCTGATCGGCTGCTTAGGCTCAGACAGTTGGTGCCAGGAGCAGGCAGACACCAGGGCGGGGCTTCGGAGGGGCCCCAGGCTGGCCCCGAGGGCAGGGTCACAGGAAGCACTGGGACGGTGGGGAAGCTTTGCCAGGAGAGTGGGCCAGGCAGGGCGGACATGCTCGGGGCAAGGCACCAGGCCTTTGAGGTGGGGACTGCCACTCAGCCAGATGGCACAAGCCCATGTGGACAGTGGGGCCTCGTGGTGGCCAGTGGGGAGGCGCTGACCTCTGCAGAGCAGAGCGGGGCCGGGCAGCTCTACGATGAGAGGCCGCTGAAGGCACCGACTCACCGGCAGCCCCCATCCCATCCCCGGAGGGGGCACAGTCCTCCGAGAGGTGATGCGCCCTGTCCCAGCAGGGGACCCCATGGGCCCAGGAACCTCCTGCCGCATCTCTGGCTTTAGACGTCCTGGTCCCAGGGGACACAGCTCTGTCCCACAGCCAGGACCAGGGCACCACGAGGCCAGAAGAAGAGTGAGCCGTCCAGCAGGGGAGCGGAGCTGACCTGTGACAGGTGGGGCAGGGGTGCCCTGGCGGCCACTGGCTCCTCACCTACCTGTCTGGCAGGGAATGGACAAGCACAGCTGCCCCAGCCTGAGAGGGAGCCTCAGGGCCAGGGTCTGCCCACACCCAGGTGGGTGCTGAGTCAGCAGCCAAGCAGCCTGGTGAGGGAGTGAGGAGGGGCCGGCAGTGAGCACCCAGTGTGGCCGAGGCCCGCTGCAGCAGCAGGGGCTGGGGGCCGCCCCGCTCACTTCCTCCCTCTGTGTCCCCGAGGAGCAAGCGCCTGGGCAGGGTCTGGGGCTTGGTGTGGCCGTGGCGGACGCAGGGCTGCCCTGACCTGTTAGAGGTCAGCGAGACGGCACCTCGGGCCAGCTCGGCCCTCCACCTGCCTGCTTCCACGGACCAACCCGGGGCCATTTCCCAACATTCTGTGTCAAGCTCTGCTCCCAGGACGGGCCCGGTCATGTGCCTGCTGCCCACCTGCACCAGTGACCGCACGCTTCCGCACAGCCTGTGCCTTCCAAGGGTCTGACCCAAGGGAGCTGACATGTGGCCCCACCTGTCACTGAAGAAGTGTGTGGTGGCAGAGCTACTGGGGTGCCCAAGGGGGTGGCCCTTGGCCTAGACACAGGCAGTCAGCTCAGAGCCCAGACGGGCTGTGCTGCAGCTGGGAGGGGCAGTGCCAGGTCAGGGGACCCGGTAGCGTCAAAGCTGCTCAGGGTCCCGGCATCAAGGGCACTCCTGGTGGGAGAGGGCTGGGGACCGGTAGCAGGCACCACGTGCCTGCAGCAGGAGCCTTGGGGAGGCCCTGGAAAGAAGGGTCTGGTGGCCTTGGAGCTGAGAGGTGGAGCAGGTTTCTCCTCCTCCCCACACAGAAATTGGCAGAGAATCCGAAGGGCGGAGGGTCCTCCCAGGGCTTCCTGGCAGTGACCTGCTTGGTTGCCCTGGGCAGCAAGGGGTGGGAGGGCAATTCCTGAGGAGGGAGGGGCCCCATACTACCCACATCCTGACGAGCAGCCCCCACGCCAAGGGTGGGTACTGGGGGCTAGCTGGTGTTGACCTGCACCAGATCCCAGAAGAACAGGTGGCCAGGAGCCCACGGAGGGAGGCAGCGACCTTTGCCCGCGGTGAGCAGCAGCTGGACCAGCCCAGGTGCAGAGGCAGAGATGACGGCCTGATAAAGGCTGGGCATGGGGGCGGGGGCCTGATAAAGGCCGGGCATGGGGGCGGGGCCTGATAAAGGCTGGGCATAGGGGCGGGGGCCGACGGCCGTGAAGGGTGGGGCGAATGACGGACAGACCTTCACTCACCTTTGCCTCCCAAGTGTCCTGAGACGACCCCAGCAGGCGACCCTGTGCCCACCCACCTGAGAGCAGGTAGCTCCCTCAATGGGCCAGCACGCCCCCCGCGGGAGCCGCAGCGCACTCTCAGTTTGTCTGCCTGACTGCCTGGCGTGCTCCCCTCGCAAACACCGGCCCCCCTCCGCGCCGGGCGAGGGGACAGGCGGGCAGGTACCCGACCTGCAGGGCCCCGCCCCAAGCGGCGCGCCCGTCCTGCTGGGAAACCGCTGGGCGGGAGAGACAGACCCCCGCCGCGGACCCACGCCCATACCGGAACCTCAGCCTTCCCACCCGCACCTCGGGGACTACTACTTCCAGGACCCCCGCCAGCAGGGCTGGCGGCGGGGGGGGGGGGGGGGGCGGCTGCCGCCCCCGCTGGGCCCGGAGCTCAGACTGCCGCGGTGGGACGACAGCTGGGTCACGGCCCGCAGCCCCGGGCCGCCTGCGGTCGCGTTGCGCCCCCACGCCAGGCTGAGGCCAGGGCCAAGCGCCGCGCAGGGGCTTCACCTTCGCTCGGCGGCCGCCCAGCTCCCCCGGGCCCCGGTGTCCCACCTGCGCGCTCCACGCTCGGCTCGCGCCCCGTCCGCTGGCTCCGCGGCCGGCGTCCAGCGCCGCCCGGATTTAAGCGTGCTCGCCCCTCCCCGCAGCGGCCCCGCCCTCGTCTGGGGGCGGGGGCCAGGTGGGGTCGCCCCAAAGCCAGGTGGGGCGGGCAGGAACGCGAGACCCCGCGCGCGGCCGGGCCAACGCCCCACGACCGGCAGTCTGAGAGCACCCCTAGGCGAGGAGGGGCCCCGAGGTAGGGGGAAGGCGGCTGCGGGGAAGCAGGGTCGTCCCCCTCCCACCCCTGCCCCTCTCGACCCCTCCCCCGAGTCACCGCGAAGGAATGCGGGCGGGCGCAGGCAGCAGGGCGGCGCGTCCCGCACGGGCCAAGGCGTTTGCATGGAGTTTGCAAGGGAAATGCTGCCCCACGCAAGGCCTCCGTGGCGTCCGCAGGGCTCCGCGCCCTCCCTCCGGCCGGGGCGGGCTGCTGCCTACCCCTGCTTAAGCCTGGGTCTGCTGCCTGGGGTGTCCTCAGGGGCTCCCCTGGCTGTGACCATCCTTGGACTTGACCTTGGACAGCTGGGGTCTCTGGTCCTGTCCGGAAGGGATGGCCAGGCCTCACCCTCGGGTCCACCACCTGGACTCGGAGGTGGCCCCCTGTCCATGCAGGAGAACCTAGGTCCCCTCTCAGATGCCCACCCCAGCACCCACATTCCGGTGGTGGTGCTGGGTGGGGGCCAGGACAGGAACCGCTGGCCGTCCTCCAGCTGGTCCTCCCCTTCGCTCCCAGAGAGCCCAGATGGACGGGGTGGAGCAGGTGCCCTTCCCCCCCAGGGCAGGGCCCAGAGCCTCTCTTCTGCCCCCCATAGCTGGCCCTGAGGGCTCAGTCTTCCCTCCCGCAGCCCCCACCTCTGCCTGGGTCATTCTTGACCAGATACTCATCTGGGACCACCCAGCCACCTCCAACCCACACCGCTAAGGCACCTTGAGACACCCACACAGGCACCGGGGTGGAGGGTGCCAGGGCCAGCTCCCACAGCTCGGCCCTCACGCCTCGCACCTGCTCGCCGAGGCTCCCTGACCCCTGGGCTGGCCTCTGGCCACCTGCATGCTCTTCTGTGCCCACACTGGCCGTGCTGTGTGGCTGCTGCTGGCTGCTGGGGAGTTCGGACCCCAACAGAGCGGAGAGCTCTGGCACGAGCCACAGCCCTGGCTAGGCGGGCCACCGCAGCCACCGCAGCCACCGCAGCCCTGCTGGCCGGCTGCCAGCATAGTGTCAATGATGGCCCACTGGGACGCGAGGCCATGCTGGCCGTGGCTGTGGCCCCGGGGACACCCCGGAGCTGCTGCTTCCTGTGGCCAAGTAATTGCAGGCGGCATCGCTGCCAGGCCGCGAAATCCAAGTGCGTGCCAGCCCCGCGCTCTGGGAAGGAGGTGTGAGGCTGGCCAGGCCTGGGTCTCATGTGGCCAGGGATGGGCAACGTGTGCCTGTCTGCCCACTGTGCCAGCCGCTCCAGCCGCTCCTCCAGCTGGGCCCTCAGCTCGGGGAGGGAGCAGCATGGTTCCAGACGGCCCCACCTGGGGACAGAGAGCCTCCCACACCCACCCCAGCCGTCCCTGCTCCCTGGCCAGAGGAGGTGAGGAGGGTAGAGACTCCGGCTTCCGCCCAGCAGCAGTCCAGACCCCGTGGCCCACCCTGGGCAGCGGGCATGGGCACCCACACCCACTCTTGGCTCTCGAGCCCTTGCTATTCAAGGCGCCCCCTCCAGTTCCAGCTGAACCCCTGGGCTTGCTGGGGGTGAGGGCTCGGTGGACCCCATGCCCAGGTCAGGCGGCAGTCCCGCCGAGCACAGCCAGTGTCCCTGGCCAGCCACGCCCCCTCCTGGAGCAGCTCCAGTGCTCCCTCACCAGCCAGCTTCGCTGTGCCCGAGGGAAGGGCCAGGGTCAGGGACCTGTGCCCAAGAGGGCCCTTGGACTCTAGCACCTGGAATGGCCCAAGGCAGGGTAGGGGGACTGGGGGAAGGGCTTTCCGCGGGTCCCCAACACGAGCACAGAGGCCGTCTTCATTGACCCACCCCGCCCTGCCCACCCCTCTCACCACGCACCCACAAGCCGCTCCTCCTGCCTCCGGCCCCAGCCCCAGCCAAGGCCACACTCCCTGTGAGCACAGGCCCTGCCCAGGGCCCTGGGCTGTAGCTCCAGGCAGGTCCCAGCTGGGTCAGGAGCTGCTCAGCCCTGGGCCTCCTTGAAGCTCTAGGGGACAGCACAGCTGCTCCAGGAGCCCCCACCTAGGGACCGGGACGGGGGGTCGGTGCACCCTCCCCACACCGGCACCCTCGCCCAGGTGCCCTCGGCTCGCTGGCATCTGCCCGCTGCACCGGGCCGTGGCACTGGGCCTGCAGCTCCACTGGGCTCCGTGCCTCCTGCAGCCTCAGCTCCGCCTGCCATGCCTGCACCCCAGCAGGTGCCGGAGCAGCTGCCAGGCCTGGGGCTAGGGCAGGCCGTGGGGGGCCCGTCACCCCACCCCTCCCGAGGGCCCCTTGAGCCTGGAGCCTGCCACGGGTGAGGGTCTAGGGGCCATCGCTGCGCTGGAGCCTCAGCCTGAGGCTCGGAGAGGACGCGGGGCCCCAAGGTGTCCCCACCTGGCCTTGCCCTCCACACCCTGTATCTCCTGCTCCCACAGCTGGGCAGCGGCCCCTGTGACAAGGCCCACCTGCGAGGGACTCACTGAAGTTCCCCTACGCTGAGGCAGACCTTCGCCAACCTGGGCTGCCCTGCCTCCCCAGGGGGCCCCACTGGTTACCTCTAGGGCGCGGGGCCTCCCAGGCCCGGGAAGCCCCTCGTGCGGAGGGGTCCCCTTGGGCCCTGAGACAGTGTGTCATGCCTCCCCTCCCCCAGACAGCCCAGTAGGAGGCTGGGCTTCCCATGGTGGGTGGCGCTGTGCACCCTGTGTGGACAGGGCCCTGCAGCAGCGGGGCGGGGCACCCAGGTCAGGGAGAAGCCGGGAGCCCCCACCACCTTCGTCTCTGTCCTCCACACAGATCGCAGTCCAACCGGTCCAGCCGGCCGCCAGCCCCAGCCTCTCCTGGCCTCCTCCCGCCAGGCACCTGTTCCTGGGAGACGGACCCTGGCCCCAGCCATGCGGGTTGGGGGAGGCTGCAGGGCGGAGCTCCTCGCCCTGGCCCCTCAGTGCCCTGCCCAGAGGAGGGTGCGGGGCTCCGCTCGCACACGCACTGCCCTGGGGCTGGGGACACTGCTAGCCATGGAGCCAGGCAGGCCCTGAGGGTGACCTGGGGGCTCGGAGGAAATGCGGGGCAGTGCACACACTTTGGGGGACCCCTCCGGCTGCGTGGGTGAATGAGGCTGCAGGGCCCTACCTGGGTTCTCCCAGCTCCTCCTCCTCAGCCAGACCCTGGGACCCCGGGCTGCATCCCCCCACCTCCTCCTCTAGCCCCCGCACTCTTAGGGCCTCGACACCCCACCAAGGCTTCCTGACACCCCAGACTGATTGGTGCTCGGTCCCAGGAACCGCACACCTCGGTCACACCTCGCTGCTCTCCCTGGGGTGAGCCACCCCCCTCCAGCCGGAAGCCCCTTCTCCCAGGCCTGCTGGGCCAGGGGGGGTCTCCCAGGCTCCTGCTCGCTCAGGGCTTTCTAACGTGCTCCTGAGGCCAGTCAGGCGGGCACCCAGGTGGACCCATTCATTCATTTATTCATTCATCTGATGACCCCTTCACCAAAGCTGGCGTTTACCAGGGAGTGGGCGCTGTGTCCAGCAAACGAGCCAAGGGCCTTCCCACACCCACAGCCACGCTGCACCCAGACCCTCCCAGGAGCCCACCCTGCCTAGGCAGCTGGATCCTGGGGCATGGACTGACGGCAGGGTGCCCTGGGCCCATGACCACCAGGCCTGCCCTGCCCAGGCGCGTCTCTCCAGGGTTGTGCTGTGGTTACCCTGGGAACGCTCCATCACTGGGTGGGGTGGGCGGGCGGGCGGGCAGGTCAGGGCAGGCGGGCGGACGCTGCGGGCGGGTGGGTGGGTGGTGCCTTTCCCAGGAGGGGCCCACCCTGCCCTTTCCCCTCCGTTCCCAGCCCTCCCTCCCAGGCCAGGGACACCCAGTGTGGACCCCTGGGGGGCTGGGAGGGGTGCATTCCAGTGAAGGCCTGCCCCACCTCAGTCCAGACCTCTTCGAGCCCACCCAGCTGCTGGGATGTCCTCGCAGGGCCCAGAGAGCTCCCCACACTGGCCGCCTTGGGCCGCCCATGCGGAGGGGGGAGCAGTGCCCTGGCTCCTGACGCCTGGTCCGTGTGCGCACCTCCCCGCCCGGGACGGGGCTGGGCTGGTCTTCTGTTCCGGCCTGCGCAGGGCTGGCCCAGGGCCCACGACGGGCGTGGGAGGCCAGGGGCCTGGGAAAGCCTCGGGGCCCACTCAGTGCGGCCTCCAGCCTGTCGCACTGGGCACCTGGGGTCCTCGGCCAGGCCGGCTGCTCCTGGCTGGGGACAGCGGCCCACCCAGCAGGACTCCGGGACGGCCTGGCCCTCCACGGTGGCCGAGGCTGGCCACGTGGCCCCCTCCCACGCTGGGGCTCCCGCACGCAGAAGCTGGTTTGCTGCCGCCCCCGGCCCTGTGTGCTTTGACGGCGGGCTGGACCCCTGCACCGGCTGTATCCCCTGCTGGCACCGCCCTTTCGTGTCCTCTGCTTGCCCATTGAGCTGGTGCCACCTGAGCACTTGTTTCTGAGGCCCCGCACTGTGCCCTCTCCCCCCGGCCTGGGCCCGGGACCAGCTGGGCCCTGCCCGCACCTCCCACCCCTCAGGCTGTGGGCCGCACGGACCTCACGGGCAGGCAGCACTGACTGACCACGGTCAGAACCGGGCCGGTGGACACAGCCCGGACGGGTCCACCCAGCCCCATGGCGGCGGCTCCCGGCCCTCGTTGGGGTGAATGTGGTGTACACATGGTGGCATGTGTGACGGTGGCAATGGGGGCTGGCGGCCGGCCTGGCTGGAGCCGGCCTGGACGAGCTGGCTTTGGCAAGGTGGCGCGGTGTGGCCCGGAGCAGGAGGGAGCTGAGATGGCACAGGAGCAGGGGAGGGGGGCCGGGTGGGACCTGCTGCCACCAGGCCTGGGCCGAGGCCAGGACCAGGCCCGCACCTTTCCCACGGCGGGGCTCCGAGCCCCGGCAGGCGGGGCCGTAGGCGGGGAGCGGCCGATTCAGGCAGAGGCCTGTGTGCCGCCTTCTGGATGGGCGAGGGCGTGCGTCTTTATGAGACACAGAGGTTTGCTAGGGAGACGGCACGCAGCAGCGGCGGTCGTGTGTCTGGCAATAGAGAAGCCCAGAGAGTTTGGAAAAACCTGAAGTCCCAGGGACCTGCACCCTGTCCCAGGTGGAGAAGACATGGCCATGTGGCAGGCCCAGACAGAGCACCCTGGGGCCCCATGTAGGGACAGGCAGACCCTAAGAGCCTGTCGGTCACCGGAAACCCAACCCAAACTGGCTCTGGGAGAGGGCGGGAGGGAGGTTGTTGGCCTAAAACACAGGGAAGCTGGGACAGGTGTGACTGACCGCAGCAGAGACGCTGTCACCTGGGCTGGCTGCCCGCACGGCACGGCTCCAGAGAGAGAGACAAAGAGGAAACTGTGTTCTCCCGCAGGAGACCAAGAAAAGGCCCTTGGCAAGCGGCCTGGGCTGCCCGGTGGGTGAATGGCTCCCAGCGTCCCTGCCCCCCACGGGCCTCACTGCCAGCACAGCCCGCGGAGGGCCGTGCGCACTGGGTCTGTCCGCAGCCTGTCCCTCCAGGGCCACCAACAGAGTCACCCGCCCAGCCCCTGGGGCCACGGGCAGCCGTAGTGAACGCAGAGCTGGGAGTCCACGTTCGGAGCGGGGCGAGGGCTATGTCCTCCGCCCACTCGGTCTCAGGCCGCGGCTAGGAGAGTCCATCCCCTGACCCAACTTCTCCTCAGCGGCAATGGCCTGCGTCGCTGGCGACAGAGGACCTCACAGGCGGTGGCTTCGGCGGAGGCGGGACTTGGCTCCCCTGCGTGAGAAGCCGGGGCGGGCGCCCCCTGGTGTGGCCGGGGCGCAGCTCGGCCACGCTGCTCTGTTCTCGGCTTTGCGTTCTGCTTCTTGGCTACATTCTCGGGTTATGGGGCACAGGTGGCAGCCAAGGGCACCACTCGCCTCCTCCCACCATTTCTAGAAAAATCACACTAGTTGTCTTGGGTCACCTGCGGTTACGAGTTGACGGTAACCCCCCCCCAAAAAAAGAGTAGTGTGGAAACCCCAAAGCCCCAGCCCGCTACCTGAGAACCTGCCCTTGTTTGCAGCTGGAGGTTTGCAGACGACATGGTCAGGTTAGATGCGCCCACTGAGGTGGGCCCTCTCCACCGGGCCAGGTGTCCGGAGAGAACTGTGGAACGCGCCCAGTGGCAGCGGGTACAGGGCAAGCCAGGGGAGCTGAATCAGGAGGGGAGGGCTCAGCTTCGGGGCGCCGAGGGGCCCCAGTCCCGGGACCCGTCGACGGTGACCTGCGGCCTCCGGAGCCAAGACAGTGTGTCCCTGCAGGGCTCAGTTGCCCCGCGTGCGGCAGCCCCAGACCGATGCAGCTGCCCACCGGGGCCGATCCCGCTTGTCCCATGAGGCGGGGACAGAGGCAGCAGCGCCTGACGCCCGAGGCCTGAAGGTGGGGGTGTTCTGAGGGAACGGCGGGGCTCCCCAGGAACCGGGTGAACGGGCTGCAGGCCGCCGTGCAGGTGGGAGCTGGACGTGGGCAGTGACCACAAGGGCTGGGCCCTGGGGAGACAGGGCAGCTGGGCTGACTTCCCGCTCCCGGCCCCAGCCGCCTGAGCCCAGTCTGCGGGTGGGCTCCCACGGCTGCCGCCTCGCTCAGAAAACCAGCCGCTACGCCTATGGCCGGGCGAGTGGTCGTGGGGCCCGCCGGTCACCCGGCCGACGTCAGAGAATCTAAGAGGAGGCATGTGGCTGCAGCGGCGACACCGGTGGGCATCCTCCACGCTCCCCACACAGGTGGCGAGGCTTCTGGGGGCCGCCACCAGGGCCAGGCCCTCCAAACGCCCCCCGAGCCTCCGCCGGTCACTGCACGTCTGCCCCCACCTCTGGACTGGGCGGTGTCTACGCGGAGCATCCACTGCCTGCCCCACGGCGTCCTCACGGCAGGGGACCGGTGTGATGCTCTGTGGACCGCCAGGCCAGGGGCGTCCCACGGGCACACGGGGCCGGAGGACAGGAGAGTTAAGTGTGCTGTGTCAAGGCGTAACATGGGCTGTGATCCCTGCCAAGAAAATGCGACCTGCCTGAGGCCCTCTTTCATGATGGGACAAAAATGTGCATTCCTGGCTCAGAGAGATTCACCTTCACAGGGCCCTGTGTCAGGTCACCTCGCCCGGGGCCCTGTGTCGGAGCACCTTGCCCGGGCCCGCTTTGCAGCAGAGGGGACAGGTGGCCGGCGTGTCGACCGGGGCAGATGATGGTAGCCATGCCCCCACCTTGAACTCTAGGCCCTGCAGGTCCAGAGGTCCTGGCTCCAGGAAGGGTTTGCTTCTGCCAGGAGACACAGTCGGGCTCCACTAAAGCCCCAGTTGCCAGACCAGCGGGGGGTGAGGAGTGACCATGGCTGCTCCGGTCATCAGGCTGAGCTCAAGTCGCGGCTGTTGGGCGGGGCAGCCGAGGAGGGCTTTTGGGCTCAGAGGTCCCCTTGGAAGTCACTGGTGACCCAGGCCCAGCCCATACACAGCCAGTGTAGCCACCTCAACACCCGCCTAGCCTGGCCTCGGACCTCTCGGAGGCCTGGGTCACCCTCCAGACAGGCCACCCGGCCAGGAATGGGATGGAAGGGTCAGTTGTGGCTTTGGGACCAATTGTGGGGCCAGGGAGGGGCAACCCTCCTCTTTGAAGTCTGTGTTATTTTTGCAGAAATCACGGCAGCTACGGTTCTGAGCTTAACGCAGGGAGTGAGGGGGTCTGAGCCGGGCAAGGGCTGGACTGGGGCAGCGTGTCACGTCCCCGCACGCCCCGCGACCCTGCCGCGTCCCGCACACAGACGCCGGCGAGCCCTGCGCCCGCGGCCAGCGCCTGCTCAGCCCGTGAACACGGACGAACGTGTGTGTGTGAACTCAAGTTCCCTGGGGCGACGGCGCCCCAGCCCCTGATGGGGACTCCCGGGGGAGGGTCCTTCCCTGAGGTCGTGTCCGTTGCCCTCCGTGGGCTTCACTGGACAGTGGCCCTCCTGGCTCCATCTGCCAGTTATGTGACTGAAGTGACAAAAAGCAAGAGGCCTCACATGGCTGCAGAGAGCAGAGGGCCTCAGGGCACCTGGGCCAACAGCCAAAAGCCAGCCAGGGCAGGCCCCGGTGGAGCAGGCGGTGGGCGCCGACGTCGGAGTTCGGCCCCGCGTGCCTCCCCCGCCCCCATGGCGTTTTTGGCTTCACTTCCCAACAGGTAAGTCACTTTCCCCCAGATCCTGGCCTTGGGGTCCGCAGGAGGCCCTCCCACGGCCGCCTCCGGACCCCCAGAGCCCGTCACAGTCAGTGCCAGGCACTCGGTGGGCGCACAGTTCAAGCCGAACAGACCGGCGAATCCAGTCGGGCGTGGAGACGGCCGAGCAGAGGGACTTGGGCAGGGGCCCTGCTGCCACCATGGTGCCCGGCCCCTCCTGCGGCCTCCCCGCCTGGCCCGGACTTCGCTCTCAGAACAGGCTCGCAGCTCTCGCTCCTGGACCCCGGGGGGCCACGGGCTGTCTCCCAGCCGGGCCGAGACACTGGGCAGAGTCCTCTGTAGGCTTAAAGTCCCCCATCCCCTCTTCTGGTGGCAGGTGTGTGCGCCTGAGGCTGAGGTGGGGTGAGAAGGGAGGGCAGCAGGATGGAGCAGAGGCTGGGAGGCGGGGCCACCTGCTCAGGCGCCTGGCTTGCTGGTTGGGACTTGCTCTCCTCTCGCACTGTCCTCTCCGGAAGGTAGAGCTGCCCAACATTGTGGCCAGCAAATCGGTGACCCCCAGGCTATGATGGTGGCCGAGGGCCCGGGTCCCTGGGGTCTCTGGTCAGGCTTCAGGCTGGTCCTCAAAGGGGACGGGTTGCTTTTGAGGGGCGCGGCTCGGGGCCTGTGCTGGGACCCTCCTTGTAGGGCTCATGTGGGCTCCATGCAGGTCCGAATTCCTAGGGACACCAGACACTGTCACAGTGACCGTGTCCTGAGGCAGCTCAGACCAGCTACAGAGCCTGAGCAGGGGACCTCCATGGCCAGAAGGAGCGGGTGGCCAAGGGGACCCCCGCCAGCTGTCTCCCCTCCGAGGGGCAAAGTGAAACAACCCTGTGAGGGATGACGTGGTAGTTTCGGCCCAAGTCACAAGTCCTTTCAGCGGCCACTCTTCCAGTGCCAGGGACTTTCCTGCCCCCAGGAGCATGGACTTCACACAAGGTCACTCAGTGCTGCCTGCAGGGCACGGCCAGGTGTCTAGACATGACTCACACATCAAGGGTTGCCGCAGAAGCCACGGGTCACCTGCAAGTCACGCACATTCCAAATCCCGAGCAGCTGTTGAGAAGGAAGGAAGGAAGGAGTCCAGGATGCTGTGGAGAGAGTTCTGGGCTGCAGGACGGAAGAGGGCAAGGGGCCAGAGCCACCCGGTCCCCTGGGTCCCTCTGCAGTGGCCACCTGCAGTGCTCAGTCCTGAGACACAGAGTTTGCTCAAGCCAGTGCCAAGCCGTTGCCCGAAGTCTGAGCATCTACTTGTCCTGCCCTCTAGAGAGACCCGTCACCCACAACCCAAGGGGCCCAGCTCTGAGTGGCCAGGCCTGGGGCCGTGGCGGGCAGCTGTGACAGCCGTTGGTTCCCATGCCACTCACAGGCCCCTTGTGGGCCGTGGCTTCTGACACCTGTTTCTGGCAGATGGGGTCCTGTCATCTCTGTAGCAATCAGAGGCCGATGCGGCAGAGCAGTGTGAGGTGTGTGGGTGGGGGGGGTGACGAAGATATCCCAGGTCCTGACCCACCTTTGCACCCCTCCACCCACAAAACACCCCGAGAACTCCCTGGAGCCTCCCAGCCACCGCTGCACATGTGCCTCACGCTGGGGCTGCCGACGTCCCTGCTAATCAGCCCTGGAGGGGCTCCCGGAGCAGAGCGGGGAGGACCCCCAGGCCCCTGTGGGGACCGCAGACGCTGTGGGGGCGGCTATGGCCTGGGCAGGAAGGGCGACGGGACGGGGCCTGCCCGGCTCCCTGGCCCGGCCCCCCACGGCCCTGACAGCAGCCAGCACCCAGGGCAGCGGTGGCTCTGAGCCAGACAAACAGACTTTCGGCAAGAATGACAAAAAATGAGAGTGAAGACGTGAGAAGTAAAATAATGACAACCGAAGGGGAAGTGACTACCGACATAGACAAGGGTTCTGGAAAGTAAGGCGTTTGAACCCCGCAGGTGATGGAGCCTTCCCTGGAGGTGCACAAACACCACAATGCGAAGACGATGAGAGGCTCCCGGGGACCAGTAAATAAAGCGGGGGCCGGGCATCCTGGGGCGCTTCGTGTTGCGGATCCAGACGCGGGTTCCGGGCCCGGCTCCCCGCACGGCCCGGGTGGCGGCACGTGGCGGTTCCGTCCCTGCCGTGGCTGAGTCACGCTCCCCTGTTCGCAGGCGCCATGTTTTCTCTACCTGTTCATCGCTCGGCAGCCCTGGGCCGCTTCCGCTTTTCGGCAGTTGCGCAGGACGCTGGGAACCCCCGCGTGCACGCCTTGCTGGGACTGGGGCTTTCGGGTCCCTGGCAGCGGCTCTGCAGTCCCTGGGAGCCGGGCCCGGCCCGTGGTAACGCCGGCTCGGCGATCCGAGAGGCGGTGGGACTGCTCGCTGCTCTGGAGTGGCCGCCACCAGCCTGCGAAGGCCCCCTGTGTCCCCATCCTGACGGGCACCGGTTACTTCCTGTTCTGCCCTCCCCAAAGACCGCCCCGCCCCGCCGAGCAGGCCAGAGGTGACGCCTCGTTGTCATTTTGTGTCCCGAGCGGCGACACGGAGCAGCTTTCCACGGGCTTAGCAGCCATTGGGGCATCTCCTCTGCAGAGACGTCTCGCATCCTCTGCCTGCTTTTGAAGTGCTACTTGTCTCTACTGTTAAGTTAGAAGCGTCCTTTGTGGACTCTAGGCACAAGTCGCGTACCAGATGGATGACGTCTACGTGTTTCCCCCCACTCCGCGCGTTGTCATCTTACTTTCTCCGACGGTGTCCTCGAAGGGCGGTTTTGACGGAATCTCACTTATCTACTTTTTCTACAGTCACTTACGCATTTGATGTCTTACGTAAGAAACCCTTCCTAAGGCAAAAAACGCGCGCCTATGTCTTCCTCTAAAAGCTCTATAGTTTTGGCTCGAAGCTTAATAGTTTTAGTTTAATAGTTTAGCTCTTACATTTAGGTTTTTGATCCATTTTGGGTTAATGTTTGTGATGTGAGGTGGGTGTCCAGCCTCATGCTTTTGCAGGTAGACACCCAGTTGTCCCAGCTACATATGCTCAAAAGTTCATCCTTTTCTCATTGGATGGTCCGGACGCTCTTCTTTAAAACCAACTGATCATAGATGTGTGGGTTTATTTCTGGATTCTTAGTTCTTTTCCATCGATCTTTAGGTCCACCCTTATGCCGGTACCACGGTCTGACTTGTAAAAAGTTTCTAAGCCTTTGTAGTAAATTTTGCTACAAAATTTGTAGTGAATTTTTAAATTGAGAAGTGTGAGTCCTCCGATTTATTTCCTCCAAGATTGTTTCGGCTCTCTTGGGTCTCTTGCAATTCCATAAGAATTTTAGGATCAGCGTGTCAGTGAAAAAAGAAAAAGAAAGAGAGAGAGAGAGGGAGGGAGGGAGGGAGGGAGGAAGGAAGGAAGGAAGGAAGGAAGGAAGGAAGGAGGAAGGAAGGAAGGAAGGAAGGAAGGAAAATGGCAGTTGGAATTCGGAGGCCCCCAAGGCTGCTGGGAGCAGTGAGATTTAACAGTGCGAAGTCTTCGAGGCCACAAACACAGAAGCCTTTCCGTCCGCTCAACCCCATCCGGTTTCTTTCGACGCCATTTTATGGTTTTCGGTGTGCGAGCCTTGCGCTTCTTTGGTTAAACTGATTCCTTGGTACTTTGCTTCGGCTGACGCTGTTGTCTGTGGGATGGTTTTCACGTTCGGACTGTTCCTCGTCGGCATGAAATGCAGCGGACTCTTGTCACTGATGTCATCTCCTGTGACCTCGCCGAGCCCACTCATCAGCTCCACCAGTTTCCCGTGCGTTTTCTGAATACCAGGTCATGTCACCTGCACACAGAGACCGCTGCGCATCCTCCTTTCCCGTCCGGGCCCACCAATTATTTTCCCGCCTAAGCGCCTGGCTGGACCTCCACGCGGCACTGAAGGGAAGGGTAGGGGATGTTCCCCCGCCATGGCCACCGAGTACGGCGTTAACCGGGGCGTCTCCTGGACTCCCTTCGTCGGGTGGGGACGCTCCCTCCTCTTCCTGGTCTGCTGAGTGTCTTCGTCGTGAGCAGTGCTGGGTTTTGTCACCTGTGCTGGTCGCATCGGCATCGGCTCAGATCATCAGGTAGCAGATTCTCATACACCGGGCCCCGATGCAAAAGAGTTGGGAAGAGTGAGATTAGGGTATCTCTACTTGTCACACGTCTGCTCAGGTCTTCCGTCTCTTCTTGAGCTAGTCGGACCTTCCTTGTAATGACTCCCCTCGTGGATGTTGTCCAGATTTGCTGGCGAACATCTGTTCGCCGTTTGCCCTCGCCAGCACTTCCGCCTCTGTGAGTCGGGTAACATCGCTGCTTTCACAAACGGTTAGTCGTTTCGGTCGTCTTTTTCCCTTGGTCAGTCTAGCTAAAGGTCTCTCCTTGTTCTTCATCTTGTCAAAGAACCAATTTTTGGTTTCATTCCTCTTTTTGTACTGTTTTCCCATTCTCTGTCTCTGTTCTAATCGCCATTATTCCCATCCCTCTGCTTGGTTTGGGTTTAGGTTATTCTGCTTTTGTTTCGTAAGGTGAGAGGTGAGGTTACTGCTTTGAGATCTTCTCTCCGCTTAGGTGTCTGCTGCTAGAAACTCCCCCGATCCCTGCTTTGCTGCACCCCACATGGCTTGGAACTGCTGTGCTTTTGTTTTTATTCATTTCAGAGTATTTTCTAACTTCTCTTGGCATTTCTCCTTTGACTCATTGGCAACTTAGGGGTGTTGTTCAATTTCCATGTATTTGTGAATTTTCCAAATTCCCGTCTTTTTGTTGACTTGTAATTTCATTCTGTGATCAAAGAAATCTCTTGCATGATTTCCAGCCTCTTAAATTTATTGAGACTTGTCCGATGGCCTGATGTACGCCACCCCCTCTCCACCCGGAGCATGCGCCATGCACCCTTGAGAAGACTGTGTCATTTCGTTGGGGTGGGATGTTTCGCTGGGTCCGCTGAGCTCACAGAGTCCTTCCCTGCCTCGCCGTCCCGTCTGGGTGTCCTCTCGTCACCGAGGGCGGGGAGCCGAGGTCCCCAGCTGTTATTGTTAAACTGCCGATCGCTCTCTTTTGCTATCAGTTGTGCTCTGTGTGGTTTTAGGCTCTTTGTTAGGTACACACGTGTTCGTAAGCTTCGTGTCTTCTTCACGGACTGACCCCTTTGTCTACAGTGGTCGTTTTGCTTCAAGTCTATTTTGCCTGGCACCCTCCCGTTTCTGCCTGAAAAAAACCCTTCCATATTTCTTGTGCGTCAGGCCCACTACCAACAAACTCCCGTTTTGGTGTATCTAACAATGTCTTAATTCCCTTTTTCATTTCCGAGGAGGGATCATGCTAGTTGAGGCAAGAGGGGGCGGCCTGTTATGAGCGATCGATAGCAGCTCACCACCGAAATCATTTTCCTTCCGTAGCGTAGATTGTCTTTTTCAAACTTTTAGAAACTTTTAACACTCAATGTTAGTGCTGCTGGGCAAATCGCATCGTCATGCTCAGGACTGCAGATAAATGCTTAGCCCCACCCTCACCCATCGCCGATACTTTTCATGCCCAAAGAGGTCGACTAAAAGCAAATGACACAATCTATAGAGAATTACATATTATAAAGCCGCCAGGCTTTAGCTTTTTTAAAGTTTCACCGTTGGGAAGAAAACTCGCTGCCTGTGACCCCGCTTGGGAGAGGAGAGCCCTGCGGCGGGCTCGCCCACCCAGCGCCCCGCCCCTCCCTCCCTCAGCGGGCTGGCGAGAGATGCGAGGTTTGTGGGAACGTGACGCGCTGCTGCCACCTGCTGGAGAGCGCTCATAACGGCTCTCCGCCTCTGCAGCCACCTTTGCGGGATGCCAAGAAGCCATGATGAACACGAATTACCGTGAAAATAAGAGACAGCCGTCTAAACAACGTGACCCGCCTCCTGGCTCGAACTCACTGCAAACAATCTCAGAGAGAGACGAAGAGGTGCGACAGGGGGACCAGACAGTGACGTCCCACACGCTGCGCCTTTCCCCCCCGAATGCAGATGTCACATCCTGGTGGATCTGCTCCACCCCGTCTCTCACGGGGCTGGGACATGGGACAGTCTCAGCTTCTCGAGGGCACACGGATGAGTGGGGCGTGGCGCGCAGTCCCAGCCAGGGATGCGAAGGACCATGTATCCCCATCCCATGGTCCAGTGTCCTCAGATCAGAGACATCCCGCGTCCTCGCCAGTGTGGGAAAGAAGGCTTCCCCCAGCACGTGGAGCTTAGTCCTCTGTCTCCACTTGGCTGGTGGTCCTTTGAGCTACGGGTCCCCAGGGTGTGGCTGTCCAGGGGGCAGGGGAGGGGGGACCCGAAGCCAGCAATCCATTGGCCTCTGCTCCCAGGGGCCCTTCTGTGACGCCACCCACAGCCCCTCCGGGGCCCTGCGCGTGGCGGGGAGGTGCCCCCAGAAGGCCTGAAGTGCGTCAGATCAGGATGGAGGCTCGTGGTGCCACGTGTCCCTCGTAGCATCAGCATCCTTGCCCGCCACCCTGTCCCCTTCACTGGCTGCAGCATGTCCACGGGGACGAATGTTCGTCTTGCCCGGTGTCGCCACAGAGTCCTAGCTGGAAAAGCAGGGAAAATGCTTGATTTCCCCGCAGTTCAACAACGGGTTTAACGACTCGCCAATCCTTGGAAATTTAGGTTGTTTTTAATGTTTCATACGTGTGTTGGCTTTTCTGAGTGGGCAGTTCCGAGGCATTAAACATGTTCAAAAGGTGCAGCTGTCACCACCGTCCATGCCCGCGCTCTGTCGCCTGTCATGCTGAGCCTGGGGGGAGCCCAGGGATGGCGCTGTCCCTGGACCTTGCAGGGCAAACGGCTGGGGGGACAGGACACCCGGGTCCCCCCTGCCTGTGGGCAAGTGGGCCCACCAGTGCTACCAGAGGCCCACCCTGGGAGCTGGGGCTGTCCCCGAGAGACCCTCGGGACACAGACATGGTGCCCACTGGGCACGTGAAGTGGCCTCCTGCCCACAGGCCGCCCCGCCCCATGCCAGGCCCACGGCCAGCAGGGGGCACGGTCAGCATGGGCGGGGGGTGGGGTCCGGCTTTGTGCACCGTCTCAGTCCCCGAACCACAGACAGTGTATGTCCTGGGGACTCCGGCCCCTGTCTGCCAGCACAAGTGTGACCGGCCCTGGGCTTCGGAACGTCCAGGCCTCCGTGTGCTCCTGACTGGGGCCAGCTGTTCTGACAAGAAAACTTGTAATTTTCAGTTGTCCCTGGGGACTTTATGACCCAGGCGCATGAACGGCAGACAAAACACCCTCGGAAACAGGGTGGAGAAACCCGTCTTGCCCTGGCAGGACCGGCAGCGCCCAGCCAACCCGCCTCACGTGGCCGCTACAAGTGCTGACAAGTCGGCGGGGGCCGCCTGGCCACCGTCCAGGGCAGGCCGCCGCCTGGCCGCGTTCTTAATGGCCCCTTTGTTCTGCTCTCCGCAGCCTCCCTGCTTCCCGTCAGGACCGCCCCGCCGGGCGCCCCGTGCACCCTCCACACGACCGCTGACAAAGTCCAGGGCCATCGGAACCTCCAGCCTCACCTGAAAGCCACGCAGGCAGGGAGACGTTGAACCCGGGCGGCCCCGGCACCCCACGCGCCTCTGTGCGGCCGCCTCTTCTCTTCCGCTTCAGCCTTGCCCCAGCGTGTGCATCCCTCGCCCGCCGGAGGTGATTCGGGTTACGTGGCTGACGGCCAGCGCCACCTTCTATCCGAGAACGGGGCGAACTGGCCACATCTCCAGCCCATGTGCACGACTTTCTGACTAGACACCCATTTGTGACAGTGCTGGGTTGCAGGAGTCGGTTTTAAATACGCGTTGACTTGCTCACGTCCACGCCATGAAGCCTTCTCCACCCCCGAGTCTCCCCCGGCCCCTCCCACCCCACCGGCAAGCCCGGGCCGCGTTCCGCTCCAACAGACCACTTTGCACTTCCCAGGATTTTATATAAACGGAATCGAACAGGGTGCACTCGTGTGCACACGTGTGCATGTGGGTCTGCGCACGTGTACGTGTGCATGCGTGTCTGTGCATGCGCATGTACGTGCATGCGTGTGCGTGCGCACATGCATGTGTGTCTGTGCGCGCACATGCGTTTGGTCTGGGCTCTTTCATTCCGCATGATGGTTCTGACTCACCAATGTCGTTGCGAAGGTCAGTGACCCGTTCTTTCTCGTTGCCTAGTTGTGCGGCGCCGTGAGAACATACCAGTGTGTCACCCGCCAACCTGCTGACGAGCTTGGCCGCTCTCTGGTTTCAGGCTGTCACGGGTGAAGCTGCTGAATAATGGTGCCTGTGTGGATGCCGGGCGCGTCCTGCCGGGTGAACGCCGTGCCCCGGGCCGGCCGCATCCGGGCCTGGCCCGTCTCCCCTACAGCCATCCAACCAGCCCCGTTGCGAGGCCAGCAGCTCCGGATCGTCACCAGCACGTGGCGTGGTCAGTCCTTTTCATTTCAGGCTTTCCGGCGGGGTCACGTTACCTCACTGCAGTTTTGTCTCCCTAATGATCGCGCTGTGTGCCTTCCACGTCTTCGCTGATCAAGGGTCTGCTCAAAACTTTCGCCCATTTGAAAACCGGGTTGTTTTCTTTCACTGAGTGTTGAGTGTTCTTTGTGTATTCTGGATACAAGGTTGTTTGTTTGTGTGTTTAATCGGTTATGTGATTTACAAGTATCTTTCCCCAGTCCGTGGCTTTTTAAAAAATTCACTTAACAGTGTATTTTGAAAAGCGTAAGTTCTTAATTTTAAAGTCTAATTTATCCATTTTTTCTTCTGTGTGTCATGCTTTATGGTATTATGTCTAAGAAATTTTTGCCCAACCAAAAATCACAAAGATTTTTCTTGTATGTTTTCTTTTAGGGTTTTTTTTTTTTTAATGGTTTTAGTTCAACTGTGATTCATTTTGAGTTCATTTTCGAGGGCGCGAGTTTCATGTTTTTGTGTATATTTAGCAGTTCTGGCATCATGTGTGAAAAGATCGTCCTTGCTCCCCTGAGCTACCTTTGTCCTCTTCTTTAAAATCAAGCAGCAATACAGACATGGTCCTCTCTGCAGACGCGCGACCTCTTTGCCTGTGGGGACGCCAACCCCATGGCCTGGTGAGCGGCGGGTGACAGGAAGTCTTGGGGTCAGGTGGCACGTGACTCCTCAAAGTTTGCTCTTTCACGTTCCAGGTTGTTGCAGCCATGCCTGAGCCTTTGCGTTTCCACGGTAACGTAGCATCTGCTTGTCAATTTCTAAAAAAAAAAAAAAAAGCAGAAAGCCAAGCAACCTGCCGGGATCCCGCCTGGGCTGCGCGGACGCGACGCCTCGACCTGGGGAGGAAGGGTATCTCCCCGTCGAGGGTCCCGACCCGCGGGCGAGGCCTTTCCGCGCCGACTTAGAAGCGTCCTCTCAGGAGTCATCTTTTGTCAGGGTGGTTCCTAAGCACTCCTTACTTTTGATGCTATTTTAAAGTAATCTCTTAGATTTCAACTTCTGAAGGGTCGTTGTTGCAATGGAAGACGACTCATGTTTGCGCCTCGACCTTGCACCCCACAACCCTGCCGAGCTCATCTCAAAGATCTGGCCGCTTCTTCTCCTTGGTGTTGATTAGATTTCCTGCACAGACAATCGTGTCCTTGGTGAATGAAGAGTTTCACTTCTTCCTTTCCAGGATGGGTGCGTTTTCTCTCTTCCCCGCCATCACCGACACTCGCCAGGACCCCCGGTGTGATCCCAGGAAGAAAGCGTCTGTCTTTCACCATAACGAACGGTGCTGGCTGTAGGTGTCACCTAGACGCCCTGGACCTGGGCGAGGCGTTCCCTCTTCAATATGCGGGGAGAGTTCCGTGCACTTGGTGTCACGCTTTCCTTCCGTGTTTGGGAAAATCCCCCAGTAAAGCCATCTGGGCCTGGAGCTTGTTTGGGGAAGAATTTTTTTCATTTGATTTTAAATAAATTGAACACAAATTTTTTTTATGGTGACATTGGTTAACGAAATCCGGGAAGTTTCAGCTGTACACTTGAACAGTAAGGCATATATACATTTACACTGTGTGTTCACCTCCCATAGTTGATTTCTTTCTGTCACCACATATCTGAGCCCCTTTACCCCCATACCTCCCCCTCCCCCAACCCCCTGGGAACCACTAGTCTATTGTTCATGTCCATTGGTCCTACTCATTTGTTGCTTTTAGATTATCCCACATATAAGTGATATCATGTGATTTTCAACTTTTTCTGTCTGACACTCAGCATGATTATCTTGAGGTCCATCCATGTTGTCACAAATGGCAGTATTTCATCTCTTTTTACAGCTGGATAATATTCCATTGTATACATGTACCACAGCTTCTTTATCCAATCATCCATCGAAGGACACTTCGGTTGCTTCCATGTCCTGGCCACTGTGAATAATGCTGCTATGAACATCGTGTGTAAATATCTTCTCAGATGATTTTCAAGTCTTTGGGGTAAATACCCAGTAGAGGGATTGCTGGATCATGTGGTAGATCAATTCTTAGTTTTTTTGAGAAACCTCCACCTGTTTTCCATAGCGGCTGTACCAATGTGCAGTCCCACCAGCAGTGGATGAGGGCTCCTTTTTCTCCACATCCTCTCCAACACTTGTTATTACTTGTCCTGCTGATTAGCCATTCTAACACGTGTGAGATGGTATCTCATGTGGTTTTGATTTGCATTTCCCTAATAGCTAGCGATGTTGAGCATCTTTTCATGTTTTTTGGCCATTTGTCTTCTTTGGAGAAGAGTCTATTCAGGTCCTCTGCCTGATTTTTAATTGGATCATTTGCTTTTTATTGTTATTGAGCTGTATGAGTTGTTTGTATTTTTTTGATATTATTAGGCACTTACGGGAGGTGTTGCTTACAAATATACTTTCCCATCCAGATGGTTGTCTCTTTACCCTGTTGATGATTTCTTTTGTTATGCAGCAGCCTTTTAGTTTATTGTCGTTGGGGAAGAATTTTCAGTGACAGATACAATTTCTTTCAGCTACAGGTCTGCTCAGGTTATTGATTTTGGGGGTGAGCTTTGGCACTTTTTGTCTTGTAAGAAATCTTTCATCTAGTCATCGAACTTACTGGCACGAAGTTGCTCGCAGCGCCCCCGTCTCATCATTTTACTGCCTGGGGTGATGTCGCGTCTACCGTTACTGACACTAACGGATTTTATCCTCTCAAGTTTTGCTGGAGACTTATTACTGTTATTGTCTCAAAAACCAGTTGGCAGTCTCATAGATACCCCCTTCCCTTATTGTTTTCGGTTTTCTATTTCGTCGATCCCTGGTCTGACCTTTATTTCTGGTCTTCTTAGAGTTCCATCCCTAATATCCGAAGGGAGCGGCTGACGTTGTGTCGAGGTCTTCTCTATGGTGGGAGCTTGCTGCTTTACATTTCCAAGTACTGCTTTGGCTGCATCTCTCACACCGTGGTGTTTTTATTTTTATTCGGTTTGAAATACTAATTCCCTTTTTGATGTCTTCATCCCACAAATGACTTAGAAGCTAATGATTTCATGTCTAAGTATGGGGATTTTCCAGATATTTTTTGCTATTGATTTCTAATTTAATTTCACTGCCTGAATGCTCTTTCGGTTCTTGAGACTTATTTTATCACCCAGAACGTGGTCTGTATTAATAAGTATCTCCTGCGTACCTTGAAAAGAACGTATTCTCTATGGCTAGGAGGAGCGACCACGGGTGCCAGACAGCAACGCCGGTGGCCGTGCCGCTCAGGACTCCTGCAAGTCAACTGGCTTTACGTCCATTTGTTCTCTTGATCGCTGAGGAAGGGGTGCTGACAGCTAATATCTGTGGGTTTGTCCGTTTCTCCTTGGAGTTCTATGACTTTTGGTTTTCTGTGTTTTGAAGAACTGTTATTAGATGCATTAAAATTGGACTATGTCCTCTTGATAAATTGCTTTCCAGTTATGGAATATTCTGGTAACAGTCTACTCTAAAACCTATCGTGAAGAAACACTGCTTGAACCCAGGGGTGCAGCATGGGTCCAGGACCAAGGGACACTATACCCTCCAGAAGCCACTGGCTGGCAGAATGTGGGGCGGCCTCCTAAGGAAGCAGTTGACACCCTGTAGGCCTGTGGCGCTGTCCCTCAGAATGTGGGCGTTACCTTGAGTCCCAGCCCCAGTATGTGGGGACCCAGGAGTAAAAACGTACACAGCCCACCTACCAGGCCCCCAGCACCCACTGGGGACACGTGCTTCTGGTCCTGCCTAGGGCAGAGTGAAAGCATTGCACTCAGCTTACGGCTTTGGCTGCCACTGTGGTGGCTCCTCGCCAGGCGGTCACCATCCTGGCAGGGATGACCCTGACCGACATGCTATCCAGGGGCATCTGTGTTTCCGTGGCAGCTTCAACCTTAAGCGGTTGAGAGCAGAGCCCGGCAGGGGCGTGGACGACAGGACACGGAGCCCCAAGAAAAGGGTCTGGTCTCCCCCCACCCAGGACAAAGCGGGCGCCGAGCCTCAGTGCGGCCTCAGGGCCAGCTGCTCAGGGGCAGCGGCTGCTCTGCTTGCCCCTCGTGCAGGTGCTCCCATGGGGGTCCTGGAGAAGCTGAAATGAGAACACGAGGAGCAGGTGGGCTTGAGGGGCCAATGTTTTGGCAGCAGGAGCCGAGACGGGTACCAACTACCTCCCCACGGGGCACGGGAGGAGACAGCTGATGACTACCTGGTACAGGGGCATGTGACATCACATCCCAGAGGAAAGCACCAACTGGAAATCCAGCCTAACGAGCTGGGCAATGACAGGTCATCACCTGGACGGACAGCAGGGCCGGGGTGTCCAGGACCTGACCTTGTTGGGGCCACTTAGTCTGGGTTTTCCTGGCCTAAAACACGTGGCCTCAGCCAGTGTCTTTCCCGAGGCCCCTCTTCCCTGCTCCTGGCCAGGACACAGCAGCCAAGCTCTGAGCCTGGGGCTGCAGCAGCCCCTGTACCCCACACATACTTCACCCTAAGACACAAGAACAGACAAGACCCATAGGAGGGGTGGAATTGCTTTTATTGGGGCGGGCGCCGCAGGCCCACCCGTGGTCAGGTTAGTGTTCTGCCTCACGGAGGCGTCCGGAAGCCTGGAGCCTCCACCCGCAGCCTGCCCGGGTTAGTGGAACATGCAAAGCTCAGTCAGAGGGTGGAGGCAGGGGCGAAAGTCACCAAGGCCAGGAGCTGGGTGGGGCAGGGGTGGGCGGCACCAGGCTGGGCTGCCTGGGTCAGCATGGGCAGTCCGGCCGCGTCCCCAGGCCCAACGAAGGGGTGAGGCTCCCTGGGACAGGTGGGCAGTACCCCGGCTCAAGAGGCCACGGGGCCCACGGGACAGAAGGCCAGCAGAAGCCCCAACCTCACCCAGCCAGGGCCGGCACACCCGAGATTCATCAGGAGGGTCTGTCTCCCACCCCAGGCCTGGGGCCTTGGGGCCTGGGGTGTGAGGGGGACACAGAAGGCACTTACTAGGGAGCTGAGGCTAAAAGGCTGAATGAAGCCAGAGGCTTGGGGTCTCAGGACAGTGTCGGGGGCTGGGGGCTCCGCAAGAGCCAGGCCCAGGCTGGTTCTGCAGACCTGACCCTCACCTTCCCATGGGGAGGGACTTCTCGGGGCAGGCTAGAAGAGATGGCTAACCCAGGACCCTCCCTCCCCGGCAAGGCCCGTTGGGCCAGGAGGTCAGTCCTGGAAACATGAGAAACACTGGCCCTGCGAGCCCTGCCGGGCACAGCCGCCCTAGCAGCTGGAGTTGCTGGTTGGTCGTTGGGTGGGGCTGGCCTACAGGGCAGGGGGCCTCACCGGGAGAGACCCCTCCCTGGAAAGGCGGGAGGGTGGGCTGGTGGCTGGCTCTGGACCCTCCAAGGCACCTGGCTGTGGTGAGGGGCAGGCAAAGAGAAGAAAGGGCCTGGAGGGGGCAGTGTGGCTGGACCGGCCCGTCCCCAAAACACGGGCTGTCTGGACAGCACGTGTACGTTAATATATTAGACTAGTCTTTTTGGTTAACTTGAGGCACCGCTTGGGAGGGAGACACCTTGAAACATCAAAGACTTAGCGCCTGGGCGGGGAGCCTGGCCACATGCAGGGCGGGGGGCGGGGCAGCAGGCTTCAGGCCGTGGCAGACTCGGGGCCCCCAGGGAGGACGTTGACCCAGATGTGTAGCGCCGGCCGTAACCTGAGGAGGAGTAGGAGGAGGAAGAGAAGGTCATGGAGAAGCCGGAGCCGGTGGCATCGAAGCTGCCGCGGCGGGAGCCAGCCCGGGAGCCGGTGCGCGAGCCGGTGCGCGAGCCGGCCGTGGAGCCGGAGCCGCTGACGCTGTAGGGGCTGTAGTAGCCCTTGCTGGACTGGGCGCAGCCTCCAGCAGCCGCAGCCCCGTGCCCTCCTCCACCATGCTGCGGTCCAGCGCGTCCTTGTAGGAGATCTTGAGCTTGGTCTTGGGGCAGGTGAGGTACTTGGAGTGCGCACCCACGTCGCGCAGCTTCTGGGCCGTGCGGCTGTCCACCGTGCCGCGCTGCAGGGCCTCGTCGAGGGACACTCGACCGGGCGTGTCGGGTTCGATCAGGCCGCCCGTCAGGTACTGCACCTCCAGGAACCTCTGGCCCGCCTCGTAGTACAGCCAGCCCTTCTTCAGAGCCTGGGCGGCCGACATCTTGGTCTTGGTGCGCGGGTCTTCGAAGCCGCAGAAGGCCTTCTGGGCCAGGTTGATGCGGTCCACCATGATCTTGTCCACCAAGCCCCTGTTGACGGCGTCGGTGACGGGGATGCGCTCGCCGGTGCTGGGGTCGATGATGCCCCCGGTGCAGGCCTGCGCCTCCAGCAGCCGCTGCCCGTGATGTTGTCCACCAGGTTGCGGTGCATGGCCTCCGTGATGGACACCTTCTCCAGCGTCTCCGTGTCCAGGATGCCGGCCACAGGGCCCGTCTCCTCGGTGGGGTCGGACCAAGAGGAAAGCTGGGTCCTGGAGACTGCCGGGCTAATGGGGTAGGAGGAGGAGGACCCCACTGAGGACGAGCGGGAGCGGAAGCCGCTGGCGTTGCCCGACAGCATGTCAGCGAACTCGGTGATGGAGAGCGTGCCGGCACGGTACTGGTCCAGCGCCGAGCGGTCGATGAGGTTCTTGGTGATGGCCTCGTCGATGTCATACTGGCGGCCGGAGCGGCGGTCAATGATCATGGACTTGACCACGCCGTCCGAAGACGAGATGGTGATCTCCTCCCACTCGCACTCCTGCTCGGACAGCTCCAGGTACGTCTGGTGGTCGATGAGGCCCTTGCGGTAGGCCTCGTACACCGACATCTCCTTGCCGGTCTCGGGGTCCACGATGACCACGCGGCGCTTGCGCACCGAGGACTTGGACGACGTCTTCCGCTCGCGCTTCTTCTCCTTCAGCGGCAGGAGGCACAGCCCCGTCTGCGGGTCAGTGATGCAGCGCTCCATCAGCTGCAGGTACGTGAGGTTTTCTTCTGTGTTGGGGTCGAAGAAGCCCTTGGTGTCATCCGAGGGATCTGTCAGGATCTCGTTCATCTCCTCGTCGAAGAGGCCACGCTTGTAGGCCACCTCCACAGGCAGCCGATGGCTCTCCTCGGGGTCAATGATGCCGCCCGTGGCGATCTGGGCCTCCAGCAGGCGGATGCCGTGGTCCTTGAGGATCAGGCCCTTCTTCATGGCCTGGAAGAGAGAGATGAGCTTCCCGGAGTAGGGGTCCTTGTAGCCGGTGACGGCGCGCTCGGCCGACAGCAGCTTGTCCTTGAACTCGGGGCCCACGATGCCCATGCGCACAGCCTCCTCCACGGTCAGCTTGAGCCCCTTGATGGGGTCGATGACATAGCCGGTGGCCGCCTGGGCCTCCAGGAGCTCAAAGGCTGTGCCCGGCCGGATGATGCCCTTCTTCATGGCCTGGTAGACTGATAGCCGCTCCTTGGTGGTGTCGACGAACACCCGGCGATGCAGCTGGTGCCCTCCAGGAACTTCTGCAGGTTCTTGGTGACCTCTTCGACGGAAGCCAGGCCCTCCTGCAGCTGCCGCGCCGTGGCCTCGTCCATGACCTGTGAGCGCACCAGCTCCTCCACCGTGATCTGCTTGCGCAGACCGCGGAAGGTCAGCTTGCGGGCGTCGGAGAGCGGCAGGAGCAGCTGGCCGCTGTTCTCGTCCCGGCGGCAGCGCCGGAGCAGCTGCGTGTAGCTGAGGCGCTCGTCCGTGGACGGGTCCACGTAGCTGCGCACCTCGCTGGGCTCCGACAGCTGGTCGTGCGTGTCCTTGTTGAGGTAGCCGCGCTGGTAGGCCACCTCCAGCGGGAGGTGAAAACCCAGGCGCGGGTCCACAATGCCACCCGTGGCCAGCTGGGCGTCCAGCAGCCGCAGGGCCTCCTCGGCAGGGATCAAGTCCTTCTTCATGGCCTGGAACAGCGAGATGGTCTGCTCCGTGTAGGGGTCACGGTAGCCGGTCACCGCCCGCTCGGCCGACAGCAGCCGATCATGCAACTCGGGGCCCACCAGGCCCTTCCGCACGGCCTCGTCCACCGTCAGCCGCTCACCCTTTAGTGGGTCCAGCAGGAAGCCCGTGGCTGCCTGCGCCTCCAGCAGTAAGCGGGCCACCTCGGCGCTCAGCAGCCCCTTCTTGAGGGCCTGGTAGACAGTCAGTGTCTGCCTGGAGCTGGGCAGGTAGACGCCGGCCACACAGCCCGTGCCGTAGAGATAGCGCCAGGCAGACTCCGCCTCGAGCACCTCACGGAGGCTCTTGGTGCCCTCCCGGAGCAGGTCGTAGGTCTCGCGGGTGATGACCCGGGCCTCGTACAGGTCCTCGGCGGTGAGGCGGCGACGCACGTAGTCATAAGAAGCGAGATTCTGCTGGCGGATGATCTCAGTTTTCTCGATGATCTCGATGATGATGATGATCATGCGTTCCTTGGTCACCCGGCCGGCCTGGAAGTCGGCCATGAGCCGGGCCCGCTGGTCCTCAGGGATCAGGTCCGACTGCATCACCTCCCACAGGGACATGGTGGAGCCGCCGTGACTGCCGCCGCCTGGGATGTCGATCTGTGTCTCCTCGAACGCCCTCCGCGTCTCCTCTTCCGTGTACACCTGCGTGGTCTCCACCACCTCCACCTTCTCAGCCCCCTTCAGCGGCAGGAGGCGCAGGCCGGTCTCGGGGTCCTCCACACAGCGCTCCAGCAGCTGCAGGTACGTGAGGTTCTCGTGCGTGTTGGGGTCGAAGAAGCCCTTGGTGTCGTCGCTCGGGTCCGCCAGCACGCGGTTCATCTCCTCGTCGAAGTAGCCGCGCTGGTAGGCCACGTGCACGGGCACGCGGTGGCTGTGCACGGGGTCGATGATGCCGCCGTAGCGATCTGGGCCTCCAGCAGGCGGATGCCGTGGTCCCTGAGGACCAGGCCCTTCTTCATGGCCTGGAAAAGGGAGATGGTGTTGCCCGAGTAAGGGTCCTTGTAGCCAGTGACGGCCTTCTCAGCTGACAGCAGCTTCTCGTGCAGCTCAGGGCCCACCACACCTGCCTTCACAGCCTCGTGGACATATAGGCGCTGGTTGCGAACGGGGTCCACCAAAAAGCCAGTGGCTGCCTGGGCCTCCAGCAGCAGTGTGGCCGTGCTGGGCCTAAGCAGGCCACGCCGCATGGCCTCATAAATGGTCACCTTTTCCTTGGAGTCCTCCAGGTAGATACCAGCGAGGCAGCCACTGCCCTGGAGAAGCGTCCGCACAGAGCCCACCTCCGACAGGTCCTTAACCGATGTCTTGCCGTCCTTGAGCTGCTGGAACTGGGCCTTGCTGAGGACCCCTGAGGCCAGGAGCTCGCTGGCCGGCACCGGGGCGCGGAGGCCACTGAAGGAGAGCCGCTCCTGCCGCACGGTCTCCACCTCCTCCACGATGGTGATGAGGATCTTGATGATCTTCTCCACGGTGACCTTGCCCGTGCGGAACTGGCGCAGCAGCTCCAGCCTCTGCTCCTCCGTGAAGTACTCGGAACTGATCAGCTCCCAGATGGTCACCGTCCTGCCCTTGAAGCTGCCCACAGGGACCTCGACCGTGGTCTTCTGGAAGGTCTCACGGGCCTGGAGCTCAGAGTAGATCTCCTCCTGCCGGGCCCGAGCGGCCTTCTCCGACAGCGGAAGCAGGCTCAGCCCCGTCAGCTGGTCGGGCCGGCACCGCTGCTGGAGCTGGTTGTAGGTGACTGGCTCCTGTGCACTGGGGTCGAAGTAGGTCTTGGTGTCGTCCCTGGGTGTCAGCAGAGCTTTACTGGTCTCTTTGTCCAGATAGCCACGGGCATAGGCAACGTCCAGGGACACGCGGTGGCTCTTGCTAGGGTCCACAATGCCGCCTGTGGACAGCTGAGCATCCAGCAGACGCAGACCCTGCTCCCTAGGAATGAGGCCCTTCTTCAGGGCCTGGAACAGGGACACACTCTGCCCTGAGTATGGATCCCTGTAGCCTGTCACAGCCTTCTCGGCAGACAGCAGCTTCTCATGCAGCTCGGGCCCCACCAGGCCAGCACGCACGGCCTCGTCCACCGTGAGCCGGGCGCTCGTGGCAGGGTCAATGATGTGCCCGGTGCCGGCCTGGGCCTCCAGCAAGGCCACAGCTACCTCTGGCGTCAACAGTTCTCTCTTCAGGGCCTCGTAGATGCTCAGCTTCTGCCCTGCCTCTTCGAGCCACACGCCAGCGATGACATTGGTGCCCCGCAGGGCCTGCCGCACAGCGTCCACCTCGGCCACCTCGCGCACTGAGCGCTCGCCCCGCTGCAGCTGGCGGTAGAGGTCACGGTCGATGACCTGGCTCTCCAGAAGCTCGGCAGCGGGCACCAGGGCACGGAGGCCCTCGAAGCAGAGCTGGCCTTTCTGCTCGTGCTCCTCGACCACGGTGATGACAATCTTGATGATCTTCTCCACGGTGACCTTGCCCGTGCGGAACTGGCGCAGCAGGTCCCGCCGCTGCTCCGCCGTGAAGTACTCGGAGTTGATCAGCTCCCAGATGGTCACCGTCCTGCCCTGGAACTTGCCAAATGGTGCGGACACAGTGGCTTTCTCAAACACATCTCGGGCCTCTGAGTCAGTGTACACCAGCTCCCCCCTTGACAGCCTGATCTGTGAGTGGCAAGAGACGCAGGCCGGTCTCGGGGTCCTCCACACAGCGCTCCAGCAGCTGCAGGTACGTGAGGTTCTCGTGCGTGTTGGGGTCGAAGAAGCCCTTGGTGTCATCGCTCGGGTCCGCCAGCACGCGGTTCATCTCCTCGTCGAAGTAGCCGCGCTGGTAGGCCACGTGCACGGGCACGCGGTGGCTGTGCACGGGGTCGATGATGCCGCCCGTGGCGATCTGGGCCTCCAGCAGGCGGATGCCGTGGTCCCGGAGGATCAGGTCCTTCTTCATGGCCTGGAAGAGCGAGATCTGCTCCCCGGTGTAGGGGTCCTTGTAGCCGGTGACGGCGCGCTCGGCCGACAGCAGCTTGTGATGCAGCTCAGGGCCCACCACGCCCTCCTTCACAGCCTCGTTGACAGTCAGCCGCCGGTTCCGCACAGGGTCCAGGAGGAAGCCAGAGGCTGCCTGGGCCTCGAGCAGGATGAGGGCTGTGCCTGGGCTGAGCAGCTGCCGCCGCAGGGCGGCGTAGACACTCAGCTTCTCGCCAGTCGGCTCCAGCAGCAGCCCCGCGATGCTGCTGCGGCCCTGCAGGTAGCGACGCACGTCCTCCCGCTGCGCAAGTTCGGCCACCGTGGTGCGGCCCTGCTCCAGACGCTGCAGCTCCTCTGCGCTCAGGACGCCACCTCCTGCAGACGCTGGGCTGGCACCTTCTGCCGCAGACCGTCAAAGGCGTGCTCGGGCTCCGCCTCGGGGGCTGGGCCATCGGGGGCATCCCGGCCATTAGGCAGGACTTTGGCAGCCACCTCCTCCGAATGTGCCAATGCCGCCTGGTGCTCCTCCTCCAGCCGCTGCAGCCGCTCACGCAGCCTCTGGTTCTCCTGGGCCAGCAGCTCCTCCTGCTGCTGCCGCTGCTGCTCCAGGCGCTGCAGCTCTGCCTCGGCCTCGTGTTGCCGCCGCCGGGCCTCCTCCATGCTGGCCACCAGCTGCTGTTTCTCTTGCTCCATCTGCTGCTGCTGCCACTGCTGCTCCTCACGCAACTTCTGTGCCTTGGCGACCTCGTCCTGGAAGAGCTGCTCCAGCTTGGCCTTCTCCTGCTCGATGAAGCGCTCGCGCTGCAACAGGCTGTCTTTTTCGGACAGAAAGCTCTGTTGCAGGGCCTGCGTCTCCTGTAGCCGCTGCTCCTGTTGCACTGTCTGCATCTGCAAAAGGGGAGGGTGGTCAGCGCCACCAAGCCTGGGAGCACCCCCACCCCGACCTGCCCACCGGCCCGCCTGTCTGCGTGCATGTGCAGAGCTGATACCTCCTTGGATTTGAGTTGCAGTGACCTGGCTTCCTGTTTGAGCTTCTCCTTCTCACGCTCCAGCTCCGCGATGGCTTCCCGCAGGCGCTCAGCATCATGGTCGCTCTGCTGTCGCTGGATCTCCAGCGTCTGCACCAGTGTCACCTTCTCCTGTGTGGCGAGCTCTGTGCGGTGCAGCTTCTCGCCTATCTCTTCTGCCTGCTTCCGGAAGCGCTGGGCATCCTCCTCCGCACGGGCCTGGGCCCGACTCATCTCTGCCACGCGCAGCTTCAAGCGCTCGCCTCAGCACTCATTTCCAGCTGCCGCTGCCGCTCCCTCCAGTGTGCGCTGGAAGCCCTGCGTCTCCTGTGCCAGCTGCTGCTCCATCTGCTCCTTGTCCTCCTGCAGCTGTCGCGCCTGAGCCTGTGCGAGCTCTTTCTGCTGTTGCAGCAGCTCAGCCTCGGCCTTGAGCCGCGTGGCCTCCTGCACCGCCTGCATCTTCTCCTTGAGCATCTTCTCTGCCAGCGCCCGCTGCCGCGCCAGGTCTTCCTCTGCCAGCTCACGCAGCCGGGCCGCTTCCTGGGCTGCCACGCTGAGCCGCGCCGCCTCCTCCGCCACCTGCTTCATTTTCTCCGCCTCCTCCTCCAGCACGCGCTGTGTGGTGTCCTTGTCCCGCAGCACGAGTGCGCGGTTCTCCGCCTCAATGCGCGCCTTGAGCTTGCTGAGCTCGTCCATCTGCACGCGCACAGAGAACAGCTCCTCCTCCACGCGGCTGCGCTGGCAGGCGGCCTCGGCTACCTCCGCCTTGAGCCGCTGCAGCTCCTCATCCAGGATGCCCTTCTGGTGGTCGGTTTCCTCCAGCTGCAGCCGTAGCGCAGTCAGCTCCTGCTCCACCTGCGCCTTCTGTCGCAGCGTCTGCTCTGCGAACCTCTTGTGCTTGTCCATTTCAGCATCGGCCGCCTGCTTCTGCCGCAGGGCCGCCTGCTCCGCCTGAGCTCGCCTCGCCGCTCCTGCTCCGCCTCCTTGCGCAGCTTCTCCGCAGCCTCCTGCGCCTGTGCACGCGCCTGCGCCTGCGCCTCGGCCTCCTGCTTCAGCCGCTCGGCCTTTCCACCTGCCGCCGGGACTGCGCCGCCTCGCGCTCCGCACGCTCCCGCGCCGATTCCGCCTCCTCGGCGCGCGCCGCGCTGCCTCCGCCTCTCCGCGCAGGCGCCCCAGCACGCTCTGCTCCTGCTCCGCGTCTGCTGCAGCTCCTGTTCCTTCTGCTGCACCGCGAACGCGTGCGCCTTCTCCTCCGCCTGCAGCCGCCTCTGAGCGGCGTCCTGGGCCAGCTGCAGCTGCCGCGCGGACTCCTGCTCTGCCCTTTCACGCAGGCGCCGCGCCTCGTCCACCTTGGCCCGCAGCCGCTCCACCTCCTCTAGCGCCGCCTTGCGCTGCCGGGCGGCCTCCTCCTCTGCAGCTAGGCTCTTTTGTACGCGCTCCTCCGCCTCCCGGCGCCGCTGCTCCTCTTCCGCCGCCAGCTGCCGCTGCCGCACGGCCTCCAGCTCCGCCTGCTGCTTGCTGCGCAGCGTGTCCTCCGCCTCGCCGCGGATGCGTCCCAGCTCCAGCTCCAGCTCCGCCTTGCCTGCAGCTGCCTTCTCGAAGCTCGCCTTCAGGGCCAGGATCTCCTCCTCCACCTGCCGCCGCTGCCGCAGCGTGTCCTCCACCAGCCCTTCTGCCGCTCCAGCTCGCTGTCCGACGCCTTGCGCAGCTGTGCCAGCCGCTCCTCGATGTCGGCCTTGTGCTGGCCGCCTGCTCCTCCAGCCGGCGCCGCTGGAACGCCTCGTCCTCCGCCAGGCGCCGCAGGCGCTCGTTCTCCGCCTTTCTCTTCAGCGCGATCTCCGCCTCCGTCTTAAGCCGCGTGGCTTCGCTGATGGCAGCCAGGCTTCTCCGCGAGCACGCGCTCCGCCTCCGCACGCTGCCGCGCCGCGTCCTCCTCCGCGAGCTGCCGCTGCCGCTTGGCCTCCTCCGCCAGGGCGCGCAGGCGCGCGGCCTCTTCCGCCAGCTCGCGGAACCGACCCGCCTCGGCTTCCAGCCTCTGCTTCGACTTCTCGCTGGTGGACCGCGACTCCTCTTCAGCGCGCGCCTTGCTGGCCAGCAGCACCTCCATCTCCGCCCGCACCTTGGCCAGCTCGGTCTCCAGCTCTTGTCGCTTCTGCGTGGCTGCGGCCGCCTCTCGCTGCAGCCGCGCCAGCTCCTCCTCCAGCAGCTGGCGCTGTTGCTCGCCCTGCTCCGTCTCGGCACGTAGGCGGATGAGCTCCTGCTCCGCGGCCAGGCGCTGCTGCGCGGTGCCCTCTGCCAGCTGCCGCTGCTTCTCCAGCTCCTGCTCCGCCAGCTCGCGCTGCCGCACCGCCTGCTCCTCCGCCTTGCCGCGCCGCCGCGCCTCGCGCTCCGCCTCCTCCTTCTGCTTCTCCGCCTCAGCCTGCGCCAGGCTCTTCTGTTGCGCCACCTCCTCCGCCTGCAGGCGCAGGCGCAGCGCCTCGTTGGCCTTCAGCTGCCAGCGCTCCAGCTCCCGCTCCGCCTCTTCGCGGGCGCGCGCCTCAGCCTGCTGCTGTGCGCGCCGCTCGGCCTCCTCCCGCAGCTGTGTCACCGTCACGTGCTCTTCCTGCAGGGTGCGCTCCAGCTGCGCCGTCTTCTCTGCGAAGGAGGCGCGCTTACTCTGCAGTTCGGCGGCCGCGCTGCGCTGCGCTGTCTCCGTGGCCACCTGCACCTGGCGGGCTCGCTCCGCCTCCGCCTGCCGCAGGCGCCTATCAGCCTCCTCAGCCTGCAGCCGCAGCTCTTCCAGGGCCTGCAGGGCCTGCTGCTTCTCACGGGCGGCCTCGGCCTCGGCCTTCACTCGCAGGGCCAGCTCCGCCTCTGCCTGCCGCTTGCGCTGGGTCTCGTCCTGCACCTGCCGCCGCAGGCGCTCCGCCTCCTCCTGCGCCTGCCGCTTCTGCGCCTCGGCCTCCTCTGCCCGCGCACGCAGGGCCTGCAGCTCGTCCTCAGCCCCGCCGCGCTGGCGCTCGGTGGTCTCCAGCTGCAGGCGTACCAGGCGGATCTCCTCTTCGATGCGCAGCCGGCTGCGTTCGGCCGCCTCCGCCTGCCGGGCCTTGGCCTGGATCTCGGCCTCTGAGCTCTGCCGCAGGTGCTGCAGCTCCTCCTGGACGCTGCGCTTCTGCTGCTGCGCGTCCACCGCAGCCTCTTCCCGCCGTGCCACCTCCTCCTGCATGCGCTGCTGCAGCTCCTGCGCCTCCCTCTCTGCCTGCGCCTTCGCCTGCGCGTGGGCCTCCGCCAGCTGCCGCTGCTTCTCCAGTGCAGCCTCCACCTCCGCTAGTCGCTCCCGTTCCTCCGCCCGCTGCTGCTCGGCCAGCCTCTGCGGCCGCGCAGAGAGAGGGGGAGAACCAGAGACAGGGGTGAGTGCGGGGCAGCCGCCAGGCACGCACGGGTCGGGGCACCACCACCACAGTTCACTCCGACAGCGCGATGGGAGGTGGAGGGAGGACGCAGGTCACAGCCCGGCCGAGGGGGAGAGCGTGCACCCGCCCAGGGCACGCAGGGCAGCGAGCGCAGCACGGCCCCACAGTGCTCACCAGCCCGGGGAAGGAGGCCCAGGCGTCCTCCCTCTTCCCGCAGATAGGCGACGAGACAGACGGACAAGGAGAGAGAGAGAGAGAGCAAAGCAGGAGGCTCGCAGGCCCCGTGAGCGGCACCCGCCACACAGCCTCGCCCGAGCACCACGAACGCAAGCCACGGGGTCCTCTCCCTGACCTGGGTCCATCCCTGCAGCCCCACGAGGCGCCACGTGGGACGACAGTGTAGACCTGAGACAGCTCAGGAGAGGGACTTGCAAGCCTGAGGCTGTGGCCACAGAGGGGGCTGGGGGGGCTAGACGGCGAAGCTACCCAGAAGGAACAGGACAGGCGGGCACCCCAACCCCAGCAACCTAACAGCCCCAGCTCTTCTGGGCCAGGAGCCACATGGAGCGGCGGCATGGCCAGTCGGGGGCGGGCGCCAGCCACCCGAGGCGGGAGAGCAGTGCAGCGCCAGGCCGAGTGGAGCAGGTGGTGCTGCGGGGTGCGGACGCCTGTGGCATCAGGCAGCAGGGGTGGGGAGGGCTGTGCTAAGTGGTCAGACGAGTTCCCGGGCTGCGTCTGGGCAGCAGGACGGCCCCCGCCCCCGGCAGCCGTACCTCCTCCTCCTCCATGCGCCTCAGGGTCTCACTGATGAACTTGATGTACTGGCTCGTCAGCGTGGTCAGCTCACTGTAGCGGGCGCGCAGATCCACGTACTGAGGGGCAGAGAGAGGAGGTGGCCGGGTGAGCCCCACCCCAGCCACGGGGCCCAGGACCCCACCCCCCAGCCGCGCCCCATGGCCCTACCTCCTGGATGACACTCTCAGACCCAGATTGGACCTTCGGCTTCTTGGCCGGGGAGGCCACTGGCTCAAGCTGCGCCTTGTACGTGACCAGCTGGAGCTCGTAGTCCTGTGGGAAAGACTGGTCAGCCACCCCTCACCTGGCCCTGAACCCCCGGGCTTTTGCCAGTCTTGGGTGTCAGCAAAGCCTCACCTTAATGGCGTTGATGTACTGCTTCGCGAACTTCTGGCACTCCTCCACCTTCTCCCCGTGACGCTCGATCTCCTCCAGCAGCGCCTGGGGGGCACGGCGGTCAGCGGCCCCAGGGGCACCCACCCCACCCCACCGCCGCCCGCGTCCGGCTCAGGCCTACCTTCTCCTGCCGCAGCTGCTCTCGCACCGCCCGGCTGTCGGCCAGCGGGACGGCCTGGATCTGCTCCTGCCGCTGCTTGGCGTCCTGCAGCCAGACGGCCAGCGGGTCCGCGCTCTCCCGGTAGTAACGCAGCTGGCGGCCCAGCTGCTCGAGCTCGCGCTGCCGCAGGTCGGTCTGGGCCAGCACGGCCTGCCAGCGCTCCAGCAGCTGGGCCGCCCGCCCACGCCAGCGCTCCACCTCCACGTCCCGCTCACCGTGCCGCTGCTGCAGTCTCTCCCCCACCTCCTGTGCCCCCCGCAGCTCGTCTTGCAGGGCATCGAACACCGGCTGCTGCGCCTCTGCCTGAGCCCGCAGCTTCTGTTGGGGGCCAGAGGGGCAGGTGCCGTTTCAGCCCAAGGCCCAGCTGCTAGCCCCAATGTCCCTTGGCCTCCCTGCAAGGCGCAGGCCTGGCAGCAGTACCTTGAGTGCAGCCTTGGTGGCCTCGAGCTCTGGGAGGGTGGCGGGCACGGCCTGGGCCTCCTTGAGCTGCTCCTCGTGGACCTTGAGCATGTCTTCAGCCCCCTGTGTGCTGCGGATCACCAGACTGATGGTCTTGAGCCTGGGGAAGGTGGGCAGGGATGAGAGCCGGTGGGGGCTGGGGGCAGGCCCGAGGCAGCGGGGAGCCCAGCGTGGCGGAACCAGAGCCTCGGTGTGTGGCTGACCCCCAGTCATGGGCTTCGGGGAAAAGAATGAGACCTCAAGGAGAGCGGGGAACAGGGACCGCTCAGACACAGGAACACTTTGGGCTCCAGCCTGAGGGAGGGTGCGGCTGGCCCTCGCCACAGCAAACCCCCAGGCCCTGAGGCAGGGGAGCCCCCAGCCAGCCACCCTGAGGCCTGAGGGCAGCTCTCCACAGTGATCCGTAGCCTTTGTGAAGAAACAGCAGGTAAGGGGCGGACAGGGAGTCTGCCGTATCATCAGAAACTATGAAATCACACATCAGAAACAAGGACTGTAAACCGGCAGGGCCTTGGAGGGGGTCTGATGTGGGGGGAGGACCTCACCCTGCTCGGGAGTGAGTCACTGCACCATGGGCGCACGCACGCTGAAGCAAACACGCCCTGGTGAGGCCTCTGCATCTCCCCGGGGTACTGGGGGTGGGGGTGCAGGTACAGGCCCCCCAGAAAGACCTCGACATTAGCCCCTCAACACCCCGCCCCCTACTCCCCCTTCCCAGGTTCTCATCCTCTCCCTCCCCCAAGGTCCCTGGTGCCGACCCTCAGTGCAGAGCCTGTTTGTCTGACCCACAAGCACTTCCCTGTGGCCACATCTCAGTCCAAGCTCCACCCTCTGCCTGCATGCCTTCCATGCTTCCACAAAGACACTCCCCCCGTTCCTGCCACCCCACGGGTAGGGCTCCCGCAGGGCACCACACCAGCCCCCTTGACCCCTCTCACCCCCTATCCAGTCATCAGGAAATCCTGCCCTTAGGGTAGGTCAGGACTGAATCCCTCCCTGTGTCTGTGACCCCCACCCTGGTCTACAACCACCATCTCTTGGCCAGATCTTTCAACAGACCCCACCTCCCGGCCCCTATTGCCCTGTCCATTGCCCTGCCCTCCGCCAGCACGCGGCAGTCAGGCCCCTGCTGAGATCCCAGCCCTGGCCTCCGACAGGTGCACTCACTTCTCCAGATAAAAGGCGGAGAGGCTGCGGACCTGCTCCAGCTTGCCCAGGGTCAGTTCCAACTCCGAGCGCAGGGTGGGGGCAGCAGGTGATGGCTCGGGCAGGGCCAGGACCTTCTCAGCCTCAGTAGAGAGCCGGGCAACCCCCTTGCCCAGCCCTTCCACTTCAGCCTGTGTTTTCTGGGGAGAGAGAAGCAGAGCTGAGCATGGAAGCCCAGCCACACCGAAGGCCGAGGGGACGGGCACAGGGCTGGGCACGGCGCCTGCCTGCTGCTCGGCGATGCGCTGGGCGCACTCCCGTGCGGGCTCCTTGTCCAGTGGCAGCCGCAGGCGGTGCACCGTGCGGGTCTCGCAGGCCTCCAGCTGCAGCCGGATGTCTTTGAGCTCTGAGATGCAGCGCTGACAACGGGACTCCTCCTGCTCACCTGGGGACACAATCCGCTCACATGCTGCCCGGCCCGCCCGCCCCGCTGCCTGGTCTCCCCTCATTCCCCTCCCCCCCCCTACCTTGCTCCAGGCTCTGCAGCAGCTGCTGGTAGTGGTGGCTGCAGGAGCTGTACTCGCGCTCGGCCTGCAGCCCGGTCCTCAGGCCCGAAGCTGCCGGCGTCCTGGCTGTCCCGGAGGAAGGCCTGGTAGTGCAGCTCCAGGTCACGCAGGGCCTGGCGCTGTTCCTCTGGCTTCAGGGTGCGGAACTGTGGGCGGCAAGAAGGCTGAGCACCGGCACGCAGCTCGGCCACGAAGCCCCCCGCTGCCCTGGGCGGCCCGTGGGGCTGGCCTACCGTAACCAGGGACCAGGAGCGGATGAGCTGCAGGGCCCGGCAGAAGCTCTGCCACGCCAGGAGGCTCTTCATGTCCACGTGCAGCTGGTGCCAGAGTGCGACCAAGGCCTGGTGCTGGGCCTCCAGCCTGGCAGGGCGGGGTGCAGTCAGAGGCATGGGGGCTCCCACCCACTGCCACCCAGCTCAGCAGCGGCCAGACCCGACCACCACCTGGTGACGGCCTCCTGGGCCTCCTGGTTGGGCGGGGGCACGAGGAAGCACACGGAGGGCACGGCGGCCTCACTGCCACCGCTGCTGAGCACCTTCCAGTGGCACGGCTGTGCGGGGCCCACCAGCTGGCACTCGTCACCCTTGTGCACGGTCACCTGGGGCAGCCAGAGATGTCAAGGTATGGCCACGCCCACTCTCCCCTCCCCCCCCGGCAGGCCCCGGCCCCCCGTCCCCCCGCAAGCTCTGTCCTGCATGCAGCCCGCTGCCCTCACCTCCACCTGCTTGTAGTCACACACAGCCAGCAGTGGCACACGGCCCCGCACAGGCTGGGCTGGGCTGCGGGGCTTCAGCTGTACCACAGCCTTGGCCCGCTTAGCCAGGCCTGCAAGGTGCCCTCTGTACTCATTCAGCTGGTCCTTCTCGTCCTGCAAAAGAAGACAGCTCAGAAACCGTCATCCGGCATCCAGACACCACCTGAGCGAGGGTCTCGAAGACCCACACACTTGCCCAGGGCGGTGAGGCAGCACCTGGAGCCCAGGGCTCCTCCCTGTGGCCCCAGGGCTCGGCCTCAGCAGAACCCCTGGCCTGCCCTCCTTCCTTGCTGGCCAGAACTGAGTGCACGCCCCCCACTCCAGTTCATACACTGCGTGCCCCAGGAGAAGACTCTGTCTCCTGCCCCCACATCTTCCTCCCACAGCTTCCTCTCACTGCAGAGGGTCACCCGCCTCCTGTTCAGTCCATCCAGTGTCAAACCAAGGACTGTCCAAGGCTGTGGGGTCAAGAGCACGTACCCCGAAACTGCCTGCACCTCTAGCAGCTAACGCTGCAGCTAAGGGGCCTCCTGGCTGCCCCAGACTTCACTGCTTCCCATCCTGAGCACGGGAGCCCCAGCCGGCAGGGCTTCTAGTTCTCTCTCCCCTCCTTCACCACCCCAGCACGCTCAGAAGGCCCCCAGGACCCTCCTGGTGCCCCCATCCAGGGCACAGGCGCCCACACCCAGCTGCCTCTCTGTCCAGCTCAGCCCTAGGTGCCAGGTCCGAGGTGCCAGTGGACCCCTCTGAGGTCAAAGAGCTGGTGACAGAGCGGCCATCTGAAGCCTCTACCTCTCTGGGGACTACGAAGGTGAAAGGGTGTGACTAGCTATGACCAGACACCTCCAGCACTCCAGTGCCCTGCCTATCTGTTACCGCACACCCCATCCCACTGTGCAGACTGCCAACCCGCATCGTGCTGCCCCAACCCCGACACCTGCTGACCCCCCGTTGCCCCACTTCCGCCCCTAAAGGAGCCTTTCCAGAACACCAATGTGGCCCAGCTGCCAGTTGCCTCTCCCAGACCTCACGCTCTCCTACCTGCCCCTGCTGTGACTCCATCCCTGAGCCTGGCGGCTACCCACCCTCAACCGTGCAGGCACCCTGGACAGCCGGCTCACCTGGGCATCCTGCAGCAGGTCCTCAAGGCGAGTGACGGTGATGGAGCGGTCGCAAGTGTACTTCCTGCGCATCGTCTCCTGCAGCTTCCGCAGCTGCTCCTCCGCCTCCCGTACATCTGAGAAGAACTGTGGCAGCGGGAAGGGGTCAGGCTGGACCTGGCAGGGCTGCCCCAGTGTGGGCCTGAGGGGCCTGGGACCTGAACATGAGCTCGGCGAGGCGAGGCGTACGGGCACAGGGAGGGTCTAGGGGCGTCTCGCAAACGCTGCAGCTGAGCGGGCGGGGCAGGCTCTCACCTGGAAGTAGGCGGTGTTCTCCTTCAGGTGGGCTTCAATGCAGCAACACAGCTGCAGCATCCAGCTCCACTGCGTCTGCAGCGCTGCCTGGAAGGACTGTGGCACAGCGGGCACCCGTCACCCCGTCAGCCCCGCCCGCAGCCCCCCACCCCCGCCGCGGGCACCAGGTCTCCCCAGAGCCCCCACCTCCACCGTGGGCCGAGCAGGGTGGTCGTCCGAAGCAGCCGGTCCCCGGTGTTCTGGATCTCCTTAATTTTCTTTTCTTCAGCTCCAGCTCACGCATCAGGGCCTGACGTGGAGGCAGCGGGGCTCAGGGATGGTGCCAAAGCCACGCTGAGGTCCGCCAGTCCCCGCCAGCGCCGCGCGCCCCCGGCTGTGCCCTGGGGCCCGGAGTGGGAGCGGCGCAGGGCCGCCTCACCGAGTAGCTCTCCTTCTTGGCGGCCATGTTGGCGTTGCGCTCGCTCCAGTCAAAGCCCACCTCCTCCTCCTCCTTCTCACTCAGCCACATCAGCTCCTTGGTGGCGGCTGCCACAAAGCCGTGCAGGCTCTCCAGGGACCGCAGGCGGGCCTTGGAGGAGTTCTGTGGGCAGGCAGGGTATCAGCAGGCCACCGCCCCGCCACCCGCCCCGCCACCACCCGGCCCCACTCACCAGCAGCTTGGCAAACTGCAGGTCCAGCCGGCCCAGGCAGTCTCGGTAGGCGCCCCGGGTGGCTGGGGAGAGCTGGCCCTGCAGGGGAGGAGGAGGGGTGAGGCCTGCATGGCCAGGACCTGGCCTACCACCCGCGGCCCACCCTCCGGGCGCCCGCGCACTCGTCAGTCCGCGCCCGCTCGATCTTGGCCCGGAACTCCTCGATGGACTGGTGCAGGCCGCGGTGGCTGCCCAGCTGCGCCTCCACGCTGGGCAGGTCCACGCCCCACTCAGCACTGTCCACTCGGCGCTGGTTCTCCTCCACCCAGGCCAGCAGGTCCTGCAGGTAGCGCAGGGTGGAGTCCTCCAGCTCGGGGCCGCTGCGTGCTCTGCAGCGTCACCTGGGTCACCTGGGTCACGGGGGCCGCAATGCCCGCCTTCAGCCGAAGGTTGTACTCGGTGCGGATGGCCACCAGGCGCTCATGCAGGCGGTACACCCTGAGAGCAGCGGAGGAGTCAAGAGGGGGTGAGCCGGAGCCAGGCAGCACCCCAGGCCCCCGCACCCAGGGTGGGGCGCCGCCCACCTGCGGTACATCTGCTCGCCCTGTGGGTGCCGGCCATCCTTCAGGGCCTGCACGTCGTTGAATAGCAGCCGGATCATGCCATCCGCCTTGTCCAGATCCCGCTCCACGTCGCCTGCCCGCTGTGCTGTCTTGCCCGCTGCCAGCAGCCGGATATCCTACAAGGTGGTCTGCGACTCAGACCCCGGCCCTGACCTTTCCCTTCCTCTCCCCACCCAACCCCACACATCTTCAGGATGCACAAAATGCCAGCCGTGGCTCCCTGGGGCGAGAAGCCAGACCCTGGCCTCCCCCAAGGTTCCTGGGCCTCATCCTCCCCACGCCCGTCCATGCAGCGAGCCCTCGGGCAGGCTTCTCCTGTGTCCTGTCTGGTGCCCAGAAGCCAGCTCTGCTCGAAGCGAGCAGTCAGGGTTGGCTGCACACCAGGGGGGAGGAGCTGGGACCGCCTGTCAGGCAGTCAGCCACAGGGATCCTCCCCGCCCACCCCGCCTCCCTGCTGCCTGGTGCCCAGTCCCGCCCCGTCCCTCCCCCTCACCGACTGCAGCAGGGCGTCGGCCTGGTTCAGCTGCTCTTCGCACAGGCCGGCCTCCATCTGCAGTTTGCTCACGATGCGCTGAAGACACTCCAACCTGCAGCCCAACACCCACGGGACCCGCTGTGAGGGGCCTGCCCGCCAGGCTCCCGCTGTGAGGGGCCTGCCCGCCAGGCTCCCGGCCGAAGCGCACGGTCCCCCTCCTGCTTCTGGCCTCCACGCCAGCCTACAGCCCACTGTCGCCTGGCCCGGCTGTGGGTTTCCCAGCCTGGGGGGGGGATTTCCTCTCTGGGCAGTGACTCACCCCTCGGGTGGCTTCCCTGCCACCACAGGGCCCCACCCACTGCCGCAGCCGCCCACCTCTCAAACTCGCTCCGGAGCTGCTTCTCCCGCTCCAGGATGGCCACGTGCAGCTTGCCCCATTCCTTCTCCACGTCCAGCGGGTGGTACCCAGGGGGTACCTTGAGTTGGCCTGCTTGCACCGCCCCCTGTAAGCAGGGGCCAAGTTCAGTCTTGGGCCAGCAGAGGGGTGGGGGTACCAAGCCACTAGGGCCCCCGGGCCCCCAGCCAGCCTGCCCTGGAACAGTCCTGCCCCAGTTCAGGAGGGAGGACAGGCCAAGTTCACTGGGGAGGTCCCCCAGGCCAGGCCTCTGGGATGGCCTCACTCGCCTCCAAGATCTCCTTCACTTACCTCTGAGAAGCCTCCCACTCATCACTCCAGACCCTTGCTCACCTCCAGGGACTGGTAGATGCCCTTGGACCGGTTTTTATCTGCCTCCTTGGCGGGAAGCTCAGTCTCCTTAAACTTCAAGAACTGGCACCACAGGATCTGGGGGGACAAGACGCGTCAGCAGCCGTGCCTGGCCCCCGACCCCGGTGGGCATGGGACCCCGCCCCGAGCAGCCCAGCCCACCTCGATCTCCTCGAAGCTGGAGGGGAACCTGCGCTCCTCGAAGACGGCAGTGTGGTGCCGGGTCCACTGCAGCAGCAGCAGCACCAGCTCCCGGTATTCCTGCCACCGCAGCTGCAGCTCCTGGGGGCGAGCATGGCCGTCAGGGGCCGCCAGGGGCCGCCCTCCCGCCGCCCAGGGCCTGCCAGCCGACACTCACGTTGGCCTTCACCCCATCCTGCACGTCAGGCACACGGGGCATGGCGTCGTACAGGGACGAGACGTATGTGATGATGGACTTCTCATCAGGCTGAGGGACGTCCACATCTGTGGGGCAGGGAGGTCAGAGGTCAGAGGTGGCCCCCCGCAAGCGGCAGAAGGAAGGAGGGACAGCCGCACGCACCCTCAGGATCCAGGAGCCGGGTCACGCCCAGGTCGCGCTCTGCCACAGAGAAGGCCTGGTCCAGGTTCTCCAGGTTAGTCTGACGATACACCTTGTTCATGTCGATAAGCATGGGCCTGTGGGCGATGTGGCCGGTGGAGCGGCAGGCGGGCACACGGGACAGCGAGGCCCACGGACTGGTCAGCACACACACACACACGATCCGCGTATCCCCGCAACACACTCACCCTAAAAGTACACTGCCCGCCTCACTAGCACCCAATCCTGACCACACAGATAGCCACATGCGGCCACCGTGCACTCGAGCCCCGCCCCTTGGCGCTCAGGGGGCTCACAGCAGGCACAGGTGCAGAGCGGAGTGCACTGAGGATGCCGGTCAGCCTGGGCTCCCTGCAGCCACTGTGCCCCCAGGCCCCAGGTCCTGGGTCGGGACTGAAGGCCTCCGGAGGCCATCCCCACCATGGCTCAGCCACCGGAGTCCTACGGGGGAGACGCTCATAGCTGTGAGAGCCGCGGCCCTTGGGCCCTCTGGCCTCGAGAAAGCCAGGGTACCTCTGGGAGGGCCCAGGAGGCGGCGGGAAGGGTGTGGGCGGGGCGGCTGGCACGGGCACTCGTCCCCGCGGGGAGTGGGTTCCCGTCAGCGGAAGACACTCCTCCCGCCACACTCCCTGCCCCTACTTGTCTGAAGTTGCCCGGCTGAGCTGCCCCAGGACACCCCGACCCACAGGCCCATCCCTGCCTTTCCGCCCGGGCTGCGTACTTATGCCGGTGAATGATGGCATTGAAGAGGCGGCCGTCACGCCAGCTGGTGGTGAAATTGTCGCAGCGCAGGCCCTGGTAGCCCTCCACCATGCGCTGTGACCACAGCAGCAGCTTCTCCTTGGCCGTCATGTCCTCCGACTGCCCGCTGACCTGGATGTCAGAGATCTGCCCCGGTGGGCGGGAGGCAGGCAATCAGCCACACAGCCACCCTGCCATGCCCACCCCCGCTTGTCTGAGGCAGGGAATGCTCAGCACCCAGCTGGGGCGCACAGGAGCCACCAGGCTGGTGGGGTGGAGCAGGGGCCCTGGGGCCCCCTCACTCACATCAGGGACCTGCTACACCTCAGCACCATGAGCTCAGGCCACTCCAGGTGGCAGCTGCCACAGTGTTAGTCAGAGCCCCAGGCTCCCACTGTGGACACATGGTGGGTGACCTGGATCCCCTCACCTAGGAAGGCCTGAGGCACGCCCCACACCCTGGAGTTGGAGGAGGGTGGGCCCAGAGAGAGCAGCTGCTTGCCCAGACACCTGGGCCCAGCAAAGGCTGTCGCAGTGGGGGTGGGGACAGGTCTGCCCCCTCGGGCTGCAGACTGGGGGCAGGGTCCCCGGGGCTGGGCATCGTGTGCCTGGCAGCCCGGCCTGGGCATGCCAGGGCCACGGCACCAGCCTGGCCCTGCAGTCGGCTGCATCCTTCAGCCTGGCCTGCCAGCCTGTCTGCCTGTCAGCACAGCGGCCTGCCTGTCCGTGTCTGTCTGTCTGTCTGTCGGCCTGCACGCCTGTGTGACTCAGCTGCCATGCCAGCAGGGCTGTGCCTGCCCAGCTCAAATTTGCGGCTTCCTGTGCGGCTGGGCAGGCACAGATGAGTCAGCCAGTGCAGCGGGTGCTTCTCCAGAACCTTCCCCAGGGCAGGCGGCTGCCCTGGGGGGAGCAGAGTGTACATTCCTCTGCGGGGAGGCTCTGCGGGCCCTGCCCAGCCAGGCCCAGAGGGCTCAGAATATGCAAGCTTTAGAGAGAGACCTGGGCCTCTGGCCCGCAGCTGACACAGGGCTGTGCTGGGCGGCGGAAAGGCTCCTGTGCCCGGGGCCAGGGCGCAGCTGCTGGGCCAGCCCCGGAGACCCCAGAGGCAGCAGAGCATAGTGGGCAGCCACTCCACCTGGAAGTGCAGGATGATGGTCCAGATCAGGCCGAGGGTCAGCTTGGGGTTGCCGTCCGCGATGTCATCATTCCTGATGTTCACCAACTTCACCTGCGAGCAAGCAGCCTCGGTCACGCATGCCTCCCACGGCGGCTCGGGGTCGGGGGGGGGCCTGGAGCCTCGGGCACGCCTCAGGTGGCTCAGGGTGAGGAAGGCCAGGGGCCTGGGGTCATGGCCCCGGGCAGCTGGGAGGGGGATCAGGGGATGGGGCCGCCTCACCTGGCGGTGTCGAAGGTAGTCCAGGGCGATCTGCACATTCTGCAGCTTGTGGAAGCGCATCCTCCCCTTCTCCCGGGGCTGTGAGGAGGCACGGCCAGTCAGCACCCCCAGAGCAGGACTCGCTCGCCCAGGCCGCAGCCACCCGCCCCCCTGCAACCCCCAAGGCATCTGTGCGGCCAAACCAAGGGTCTCCCTCAGCATGGCAGCAGCCCCTCCCATGTCCCCAGTGCACCCTCTCCAGCTGGAAACGGGGGCCACGGGCACAGAGGCCAGGCCCAGCAGTGGCTTCAGAAGTCCAGCGGCCAGACCCAGGCAGCGGGCAGGAAGGAAAGGGGTGGGAAGGAGACAATAGCCAGGAAGCCCGGCGTGGAGGGCAACAGCACTGGAGGAGGGACCCTCCTGCCCTGTGGTGGCAGCCCTGGTGGGTCACAGGCCGGGGTGGTGCCAAGGTGCGACAGCAGGTGGCTCGACACACGGCCATCTGCCCACCCGCATGCCGGGCACAGGTTGGGCCGGACTGGCCACCAGCCCCAGGTGAGCTGGGCTCCGGCCTCAGGGAGCCACGTTCCGCTGTGGCCAGCAGGCACAACCACTCACCGGGCGCGAGCTCCTGATTATGTCCCGCTCTCTTGGCTGCCCGGCCAAAGCAGGACAAGGGGTAAAGGACAGAGGTCAAGGTTCAGAGTCCAAGCAGCAGAGAAACCAAAGCAGAGCAGAGCATGAGGTTACTGTGTTGTCGGGGCCACGGCCAGGCCGGCCGAGCAGAGTGGGCGTGTGGGGAAGGCCCCGAGGAGGGAAGGCAGGCGGGGCGAGCACACGTACCAGGCTGTCCCCAGAGAGCACCTCCAGCAGGGAGATGAGGTTGTGGCCATCACGAAGGTCTTCATACAGGTCACTGATGTGCCTCTGAGCCTGTAGGGACAGACACGCTGGGCTGGCCGGAGATTCCCCCAGAGCCACCAACAGGCCTGGGGTGAGGAGGTGCAGTGACCCCAGAGGGAGAGAGGCAGGGGGCCCGAGGAGGCACCTACCTCTGCCCGCCAGTGCTGCCGGGAAGGCCAGAGATGAGAGGAGGAGGAGGAGGAGACAGGAGAGACAGGCGACAGGTGAGAGACAGGTGAGAGCCAGCAGAGCGGGAGAAGACAAATCACAGGTTTGAGAGGAGAGTGAGCCCCCAGGCCAGTGAGGCTGCCCCCGCTGTGGATGGAGGGCGGGGTGTCCCCTCCTCCCACACCATCCTCGCCCTGACCAGAGGGCCAGGGGCGTCCCCTCCCCCGCGGTGGCTGACCTGAGGCCACGCCCGGGCCCTGCCACCACCACCAACCTTGATGAGGTGCTTGTTGACCCACTTGGTGAAGGTTTTCTTCTGCACTCGGTCCCGCTCATCTGGAAGGAACGAGCTGGTTACCTGGGGCCTAGGCGAAGCCCCTGGAGGGGGCGGTGAGCACCACGCAGACACCCTGGCTGGCTCACGGGGGCCTCGGAATCACACTGAGACCAAGAGGCCACCCCTCCCCACCAGAATGGCAGAGACAATGGTGCCCCGGCCCAGCTCCCCCAGCCCAGTCCAGGCAGGGAGGGGGGCACTAGATCCCCAGGATGCTGGCTGCTTAATCCCCCTATTGTCTCCCTCCTGAGGGAGGGTCCAGAGCCCACAGCCCTGTCCAGAGCCCACAGCCCCGCCCAGAGCCCACAGCCCCGCCCAGCCTGCCCCACCCCCACACGCTGAGGCCCACAGCCCTGAGCAGAGGTTCCAGGACAGGACTCGGGACTGGTCAGGTGGGTGGCAAGGGGGAGGCTGTGTCCTCCCAGCTGGGCAACAGGCCTTTTCCAGGGCGCGAAGAGCCCCCACACACCCCAGCCCTATACCAGACACCCAGAAGCAGCTGCCGGCCTTGCCAGCACAGGCCGGCCCACTCCCGGCCGCGCGCGAGGGGCCGGCCCCCCAGGTCTGCACCTGGGCCAGGACGCAGCACACCGCCCACGGCCCGAGGTCTGGTCTCAGGGTCTGTGCCCCGATCTCAGACCCTCAGAGTCTGGGCCCCACCCCCAGCCAGACACAGGCTTCCTGACACAGGAAGTGGGCCCTGCCAGCCACAGCCTGCCCGCTCTGCCGCGAGAGCCCACTACCTTTCTTGCCCTCCGAAGCCCTGAGCACCGCCCGGTAAAGGTTGTCCTCCGAGCTGGTTCTTTTGTGGCCCAGGCCCTGGGGCTCAGGCACGCGGAGCTGGTTCTGAGACATGGTGCCGCCTCTGCCCCAGGTGCTGGTCTCTCTGCCCCCAGGTGCTGCGCTCTGAAGCCCCAGCAGCAAAGTCTGGCTCAGGACAGGGCTCTCAGCTCTCCGCCGAGTTGGTGTGGCCACTCCCGGCCCGCTGCACTCACCGCACCGCTGTCCCCGCCCCAGGAGCCCCACCCCATGCTGCCCACCCCCCCAGAGGGAGTGTCCCAGGGAAGGAGGAAGGCAGCCCTCCCCCACGGCCACACCCTTTGCCAACAGAAACAGGAAACCCAGGGGTTTCCTCACCCACACCCGCCAGCAACCGTGCAGGGGGTGGGGGGGAGGGATGGACGAGGGGGCAAGGGAACCTGGCACTACGCTGCGCACCCAGTGCTGCCCCCACGGCCAAGCCAGGGGATGCCCCCAGCATAGGGAGGGGACCTAAGTGTGGCTGGCCCCAAGTGCCCCAAAGGCCACGACTCTCTCTAGAGAGCACACTGTAGGGCTTCGGGCCTGGCTCCCCGGGCCTGCCCACCCTCCCTGCTGGAGAAGGCTCCCAAGCTGAGTGACACTTGGCCTGGTGGGGGCACAACTGCCCATCCTTTTCCTGCAGCCCCCCTAAATCACGTCTCCTCACAGACCCCCAAGCCTCCTGCTGGGCTGTGCTCCGCCCCGTCTAGGGCCACTCTGGTCCTGTGCCACCCTCGGGCTTCCCCGGCTGCCCACCAGGCGCATCCTGGAGCAGGGCCCCTGCCTGTAGGCAGAGCCGCACTCGGTGGGCAGGAGCCCGCAGCCCAGCACTGACTCATCAGACAGGAACTCTGCCCCATGCTGGGGGGCCTGGGGGCAGTGGGGAGCATCCGGAGGGGGCCCGCCAGTGACTCAAGGCCGGGGAGGGGGCCCCAACGCCATGACTCACGGGAAAGGAAGCCACTCTGGGGCAGGGGGCGCAGGGCGGGTGGGGCTGTTTGCACTGGGCAGGGATCCCAGACGACGGCTACTCGGCTACTCGGGCCGGCAGCTACTCAGGGCTGTAAAGGTGAAAGCCGGGCAAAGGGCGCAGGGGCGGGCAGGGCTGCCTCCAGCCAGCACTGGGGCTGCCGGCCGCAAGGAAAGAATGCACGCCCAGACCGCAAGAATTTTCCAGTCCCAGCATCTGGTTTAATGCGATCCAGCTGTGAGCACCCCAGCTCTCGGCCTATTACGGGAAAAGCCTGCCCCACCCCCACCCCTGCTGCCCCTCTGTGGCCACGGGAGGGCGCGCACACCTCACGGTGCTGGCACGTCACCCCAAGTCTTATGCCCCTCCCTGTCGGGAAAGGACCCACTCGCCCCAGGCTCCAAGCTGGACTGCTGACCCTGGCACTAGAGGCACAGTACCCTCCTGCCCCCCGCCCCACCTCATCTGGGCAGGGCCTGGAGAGGCTCAGCTGCTCGGCAGCCCTCAGAGGCCTAACAAACTCCCAAATCTGCCCACATCCTGGTCAGTGCTCCTGCACACACGGTGCCCTCAGCACGCTCCCCGCCCCCGCCCCAAGGTCTGGAGCCTCGTCAGAGAACCCCTCGCCCTCGCAGAGGTCCGGGATTCATATGCGGCACCTGCCATACACTCAGGCTCTGGGCTAGTCAGCAGACACCAGGAGGCCGGCCCTTGCCTGCAAGGCTAGGAGTGTCATTCTGATGAGGGGTGCAGATGCCCGAGGCCCCAGGGAATCAGCGGGAGGGGGAGTGGGACCTCCGGATGCTGGAGGCTCCAGAGCCTGACACCCCGGGGCCTGCGTGAGCCCTACCCCAGTCCCAGCCTTCCCACTGCAGGAACGAGCTGCCAAGGCCGCCGCAGGGCAGGCAGAGGGCAGGTGGGGTGCAGACGTGCCCTGGAAGGCCTCCTCCCCCGGCTCCTCCAGGGCCTGAGCCCATCCCATCCCATCTCCACAGAGCCTCCCGTCTGCCCTGGCCCCAGATGATGTGCAGCTCCCTCCCCTGCCCATCCTATGCACCCTCAAACCAAGACAACTCCTCCCAGGCCCCAGGGCCCCCATGTGCTCCCAGCCAGGCCGCTGGCTTCAACGCTGATGCACAGCTCAGCTGACTCTCCCCAGGACACGCTGCCCCCAGCACTGGCACTCCAACACATCTGCTGACCCCTGAACTATCCAAGGGCAGGTGACCCTCTGCCCAGTGACCCCTCGAGCTACCCATGTTCCTCTCAGGGCAACACCCTTTTACAGTCATGGAAACTAAGGTCAGAGGTCCAACAGCTAGTGAAGACATGTCTGGGTGTGAAGCCTACTGATGGTGGACACCCCGCTCACTGGCCTCACTGGCCTCACGGAGGAGAGCCCCAAGGTGACAGAAGGCCCGCCCCCGCCCCTCCCCACTCCTGTGCCTCCCTCCACTCGGGTCCAAACCAACTGCCCAGTGCTCAGAAACCAAGGCGAAAATCCTGGCCAGTCCTCCCTCCTTCGTTCCCTTCCTCCGGAAAGGAAAGGAACAGGCCAGGCCAAGCACCCCGCCTTCCTCCCCAGGTGTTTCCGGAGCAGAGCCTGGGGGCGGGGCTGCACCTGGGCTGGGCACCACCCCTTCCCGGCCGAGGCCGTTCCCCGGGAGACCGGTGCCCCCGTGCGCCAACTCCCCTCGCGGCCGCAGGCACCCACCTACGCAGCACAGCTGCCTATACAGGTGGCCCCTGCGGGCTCGCTCGCAGGCCGGGTCCAGCCAGCACAGCGGCTCCAGCTCGAGCTCCTCCTGCGCCGGGAAGGGGCCGCCCTCCCCCATGTGCCAGCCGCCGCCATGGGCCCGGGCGCCCTGGGGTTGCCCACGCCGACAACGAGCAGGCGGGTGGTGCCTCTGGTCTGCAGCCCACGCTCCCAGCTCGGCTCCGCGCTGCACAGCCGCCCCCGCCGCCAGCAGCGGGCACACAGCCCAACCTGAAGAACCGGCCCCGGCCGGCGCCCCGCCCAGGCCAGGAAGCCACGCCCGCACTTGGGGAGAGGACCCTGGCTGGGACGGGGATGAGGGGGGGCTGCCTAAGAGGATCAAGGGGCCTGGGAACTCGCGGGCTGCCCAGGCTCCCAAGGAGGGAGCCCCGAGGGACGCCCAGGAAACTCCCTCGGAGGCGGCTCCCGGCCGGGTGCCAGGGAGAGGCTGGGGGGCGGGAGGAGGGAGTAGCCAGCTGAGAACAGCCAGGACAGCACAAAGGCGCCGCAGGGCGTGGGGACAGGGAGCAGCCAGGACAGTGGCCGAAAAGAAGCACCTTCTGAGGGCGGGACGGTGGGGACTGGGGGACAGACCTCCGCATTTTACTGGCCGCAGCTGCGTCACCAGCCGCTTCCCAGCCCCAAACCACGCGTGGAAGTCCCACCCTGATTCAGACCTCAGGTCCAGTGGGTCTGGCACCCAGGCGACCAGACAGCCTTTCCAGGGGCCAGCCTGGCCAGTCCCACCCAGGAAGAGCCCCAGCACCCTGGGTTCGCGGGGGCTCACAACTGAGCAGAAGCTCCGCGCCCCTGTTAGGGCGGACCCCAGCGGCTCCATCCGCCAGAGGGAAGACAAGCCCCGCCCCGTCCTGTTGGGCATGGCTGCCGCGGGCTATAGCAGAGTGGGTGACTTTGAGCAGGGGGAGGGCAGAGTGCCACCTGGCTGCCCGCCCTGCGTCAGTCCTGGGCGCTGGCCGAGGGCGCTCAGGCACCTGCCTCACCTCTTTGTAGCTCAAGCCTCTTACAGTGGGCGGGTGGCTATGCCTGGCCCAACCCCACCTCAGTCCTGGGCAGGAGCCTCTCCCAAGACCCGCCCCAGGACACCTACACCTGCCAGCTGCAGCTTCTGTGTTGACAGTCACCTGAGATCACCCTGTCCCTAGCAGCTGGGAGGGGCCTTGCTTCCAGAGGCACTGCCCATGTCCCCCGTCCAGCACCCACTCCTGCCTCTCCTCCCCCAGCTGCCCAGGATGGGGATCTAGACTGATGGAGCCATGCAGCCCAGGATCTGCCCCAGGGCAGCGGCTGACCACGTGCGCCTGCCGGACTCCTGGACTCCGGGGAGAGGAAGGGGAGGGAACAAGGAAATGCAGGGGTGAGGGAGGCGGGCCCCTCGGCCGGCCCCTCCTCCAGACCCCTTGGCAGGGGCGGTGGCCGGCGGCAGCGCCCGGAGGCTGTTGCCAGCCGCGCTTACCTTGCTCATCCCGCGCCCACCAGCGCCCCCTGCGCCAGTGCCACACGGCGGCCAGGGTGACGACATGGCCCACGACCACCAGGGAGGGAAACAGGCCGCCCGAGGGCTCCATGGCGCTGGCGCCTCACAGCCACGGGCAGAGCAGGCGGAGCTGCCTTCCGAGCCCGCCGTGCAGGCCGGGCAGCCCCCTCCCTTCCCCGCGTGGACCAGGGACCGCCCCGCCGGCAGGCCCGCCCTGCTGCACCCACGGCCTGGTGCCCCAGACTGGTCTCGCAGAGGCACCAACCGTGCTCCCACCGCCTCCTCTCCCTCCTCCCTCCTGGTCACTCAGAGGCGCTCCCCACCCCCTCAGGCGCCAGGCCCAGCCCAGCAGTCCCTGCGCAGAGCTGTCACGCTCAAGGTTAGCGGGGAACCTTAACCCCTGCTCACCCGCGGCCACACCCGCCGGGAGGAGGCGCCTGTGGCTCTGCGAGGCCAAGCCGCAGCCCCCCCAGCACAGCGGGGGCGGCCTCGGCACAGGGCCCCCCCACCGGGAGGGTGACCGTGGTGCCCAAGCACCCCATTCGGCCTCCAAGGGTGCCCTCTGGTGACAGCTGCCAGGCGCCAAGGGGGATGCATGCCGGTGCCCCAGCCCTCACCGGACCCCAGGCTTGCAGCTGAACCAACCGTGCTCAAAGACAAGCCCCCCAGAGTCCCCCAGAGCTCCACGTGGGAGAGCGAACAGGGTCAGAGGGACGGGTGGGCTGATGGCGCGGTAAGCAGGCTGTGTACAGGGAAACAGGACGGAGCCGCAAGCCCCCAGCGCCGCCCCCGCCCCTGCCATACTGGGCTCTCACAAGGCTGCCTCACCTACCCGGCACGACCTTCATTGGGGACAGCAGTGGGAGCCCACGGGCAGGCAGGGAGTGGGCTTGGGGAGTGGGAGGGTCACAGGCCCCTCGGAGGCGGCAGCGAGCGGGCAGCGGTGGCGTCGTGGTGGGAGGGCACAGCCGAGCGCTGTCAGCACGGCTGTGTCCATGGGGGAGGGGCAGGGTGGGCAGGGGGCCCAGGGGATATAAATATCCAAGGAGGACAAGCAAGGCCCGTCATCTGTCCAGACTTAGAACATGACGTGCAGAGAGTGAGCCCCGGGGCCCTGGCCTCTGCCGGAGTCCAGTCTGGCTGGGTGGCGCCGGCCGGCATCACCCCCAGGCTCCTACCGCAGCTCCAGTAACGAGAAGCCTCCTGGCATGGAGACCCGCAGGGGACAAGGCCTACACTGGCCCTTGGAGCCTGGGGGCTCAGGTCCCCCAGGGGGCACAGAACTCCCTCCTGCTTCTTAGGGTGTGAACTGCTGTGGGTGCACATGGGCAAGGGGGTCCCCCGCACAGGTCACCCAACATGACACCTGGCCCCGGAGGGATGGGACAGCCTCCCAAGGTCAGACCACAGGCCAGAGACCCAGGTGCCCTGAATCAGGCTGGGCCACAAGACGGGAATGCACGCCCCCAGCTTGGGACTGTGCCTCTCTGCCCCAGACCACTCCTGGTGTCTGCCCTGGCCCCACCCCTTGGACCCCGGTCGCTGCTGTGTGCAAAGGGCTGGCTGGAAGTTCCTGTCAGCAGGCAGGCCTACCCACATCCCAGGGCCACCTGGACCTCGGTGTCCTGGGAAACAGTATGTGAGGGTCACAACCCTGCTCCTCTCCTCCCAGGAGCCTGGACCCCCTCAGTCCCAGGGAGACAGGGGCTGAGGGCCAGATGAGGGTTTATGTGGCATTCTGTGGCGCTTCCTGTGTGCCAGGCACAACCCTGTCTAATCCACCCAAGAAGTGCGTCCTGTCCTTGTATGAGATAGAGGAGGAAACCGAGGAGCTGGCCCATGGCCACACAGGCTGTGACGCGGGCCCAGGATGTGCCTCTGGCATGCATGGTCAAGCGACGCTCAGTAAGCCACACGTGGCCTCTGCCCACGGGGAGACCAGGGGCAATGACAGGAGGCCAGGGGGACCCGGTCCTGCAGCAGGAGGCTCTGGCGGCTGGGCTGGGCTGCACGGAGGAGCCGTGGAGGAGCAGGACATCACTGCTGGGGCAGGGCGCTGGCCCCTGGGGGGCAGTGGGCAAACCCCCGCCGCTCGCAGAGAGCTAGGCCAGGGTGCAGCCTCCCCCGCACACCAGACACCCTGGGTGGCTCCGGGCCGAGCGGCTCAGCCCTGCATCCCGAGCGCTGGCCCCCAGGGCCCCAGCCGCGGGCCCCTCACTGAGCCCTGCCCCCCACAGCCGCAGCCGCAGCCGCAGCCGCAGCCGCAGCCGCAGCCAGCCGGCCACAAGCCCCACCCTACCTTGGCCCAGCTGGATCAGCTCCTCCATGCTGTACCTGTCCATGGCTGCCGGGAGGGCCAGGCTGCTCCACAGCCAGAGAGGAAAGGAAGGGAGACAGGAAGGAGGGAAGGGGTGGGAGACAGAGGGAGGGCTCGCTGGTGCCCTGGCCTCCCCACCCAGCGCTGGGAGCCGCCCCTGCGTCAGCAAGGGGAGCAAAGCTGAGCTGTGACTGACGGTGGTGGGACCCGCGGGCCTAACCCTCCCCCCCCCTCAAGCCCTCCATCCTCCCCACTGTGCCTGCCCTGCCCCAGCCCTGCCACGTCCCCACCCTCCTCACCCCCTCATTCCCTCAGGCCCCAAAACTGGCCCTTCCTCCACACATCCCTCAGTCTTGGCCACCATGGTCTCCACCCTGGGCAGATGGGGTATCCCGAGTCCCTGACTTTGTGGTCCTCCAACGTGCATTGTCCCCGCCAGCAGCCTCAGGACCAAGTAAACTCAAATCTGACCCTGACACCCCCCCACCCCAAGTTCTCCTACAGATACGCACAGCACGCACACCACTCAAAGACAAAGCCAGTGACTTGCAGCGCCACACGGGCCCCCCTCAGCCACACAAAAGAGCAGAGCAGCCCTGAGTGCTGACTCGGTCCCTTCCAGGAGGGCTGCGTGCACAGCCAAGGTGCACAGCAGGCAGGAGCAGCACACGCATAAACGCACACGTGCTGAGCCTCAGACAGCTCCCCTTCTCTGTAAACGTCTTGTTCATTTTGAATTCCGAGCCAAACAAAGTGTCACTACTTGCAACGCAAAGGAGATTCACGTGAAAAAAGCCCTTCCTCCAGCTTTCCACCGCACATGCAAACCCGAGCGCCTTGCTGTGGCCGCAGGCCTTCCTGCTCCCTCTCCTGCCCGCCACCTGGCCTCCCAGTCCCTCCTGCTCCTGGCCAAGTGGGTTCCTCCTCAGCGGCCAGAGCTCCGCTCAGGGCACCTCTTCAGAGGGGCCCTCCCTGATTGTCCCAAAGCTGCCTCCTCACTGCTCACTCCTCATCCAGTTCAGCCCAGATCTTGGGGCTCCCCAGGCCAGGGGCTCAGTCTGGGTCTGGCTGGTAGTGTGGATGACTGAGCAGGCAGATGCCTTCCCACACTAAGGAGCTGACCACTGGGGTGGGGGACCGAGGTACAACATCTGTCTGCCCTGAGCGTCCATGGCTCCCTGGCCAGGGCTGGACGACCAGAGGCAGCTCATCTGACTGGCCCATTCTGGTGACCAGTGCAGCTGGACACACACTCCTGACCTCGCCTTTCTGACGGGAGAGGGGCTTTGCTGTGGGGAGGGCCTACGCTCATAACTTGACGATTCTAAAAAATCTGAGAAGTCGGTTCCAGGTGTCAACAAAGTAGCCCCAGCCTGAGCGTGGAGCCACCTTGACCCATGAAGACCACGAGGAAGCGCGTGCCACACCCGGCGACCAAGGGCCCTGGGCTTCTGCAGCCTGGGCCCGAGGGGCAAGTGGAAGGAGCGAGCCACGCCCGTGGCCCTGACTCAGCTGGGAGATGGAGCCCGTTTCCTGTTGGAAACTCTGAGCTGCCACCAGCGGCTGCAGCGGGAGGGAAGACTGAGTCACCGCCATCAGGGCTGGGGGTGCCCTCCGCTCTGCCCGCTGCAGCCACACCCTGGCCCCCCTCCTCCTGGTCCTGCTGCCAACTGCCCACCCAGCAGCCCAGTGGCCCCGCTCGCCACAGACAAGGAAGGAGGGAGGAGGAGGGTGGGGCTGGCGCTCACTTCGCAGGGACGGGAGAAAGGGGAAGGGCTGGTCCGCAAACCGCAGAAGGGCTGCAGGGGTGTGGGAGGGGGAGGCCAGGACAGAAGGGTCCCTGAGACCCAGCCATCAGATGTGTCAGTGCTGACTGGTCAGTGCTGACCGAGCACCAGCCAAGCACCTTCATCTCCTTGTGGGAGACACTGTCATCCGCCAACAGGAGTTGGAGGCCACCCCACGACTTCACAGAGTCTCCCAGAGGGGCTCCCAAGATGTGGCCCTCACGGGTCCAACGCAGACCAGGCCAGAACTGGGCTCCTGCTCGGCACCTGGGACCTGATCTCCGTTCACACAGCAAACCCTGCCCTATGCTGGCCACAGCCCAGGCCCCTCTTCCTCCCGGAGCTGAGACTCAAAAAGGAACGCAGGGTCCGAGCCTGCCTCGTGCGGGGGGCGGGGCCCCCACAAGTTGGCGCTGAGGCCCATGAGCTCCGGGGTGCATGGGTAAGCCACAAGCTGCATGGGCCACGTGTCATCTACCCACCGGGGTCCTGCCAGCAGGAGAGAAGAACGCCACAGACCAGCGGCACACTAAGGGGTCGCTGGCAATCCCTGGGACAACAGGACGGGCCCCACCCCTCTGGGACCCCGCTCCCACCGAGAAGGATCTTCCTGGACCCCAGGCGGAGCCCAGTGTGTGCCACACCCTGGCCTCTGGCCTGCCCACATGCTTCTGCCCAGGGTCTGCTCCTCTCCCGTACCCAGGGCTGGCCCCTAGGCCATCGCCAACCCCAGGCCAGGCCAGTGCCCAATCACACTACCACATCTGAGCCACAAAGCCATGGGACCCCCACTGAACGGACTCGAGGCTCAGAAAAGTCAGACAGGTTGCCTGGGCCACACTGCTGGAGAGTGGACACTCTGTCCACCCCAGTACCGCCTCCACAGCCCCCACCTGGGCCAGACAGACAGGCTACAGGGGCAGGGGCAGCTCTGGGGCAGTCCTCTGTGCTAACAGCTGGTCCTGCCAGTCGAGGGCCACAAGCCCCGCCCCTAGCCCCTAGCGGTGCCTGAGGATGGGCTGGCAGGGGCTGGAGCTGCTCCTAGGCCTACCCACTCCAGGTCTTCAGGCCAGCAGGAGGAGCCACGGGGTCCAGCAGCAGAGCACTAGCTCGCCTGGCAGAGCGAGCGCCACCTGCCGGTGTGAGGAAGCTCCCGCACACGTTACGACCCCAGCCCACCAGGCCCAAGCACTCCCTTCCATCCCCCATGTCTGGAGCCAGGATGCTGACCTGTGGCTGGGGCAGGCTCCGGGCCAGGCCTTGCCTGGGTCCCCAGGGTGGTGGAGGACACCACAGCGGGCTCAGGTGCCCCCTCCTCAGGCTCCTTCCGGCGGTAGACCCTCCGCTCCTCACGGGCAGGGTCCTCGGCTGCTGGCTGCCCCCGCTTGGGCGGGCAGCCCAAAGGCCCCTGCACGGTCTGCACGTGGGGGGCGCGGCGCGCAGGCATCACCATGGCGACAGGGCGGCGCACGCGCTGCAGAGAAGCGGGCACGATCTCCGGCGGCAGGTGCAGGTACTGACGCAGGTGAGCAACACCCTCGTTGGTGAGGTACCAATAAAAGTGGCGCCAGGCGAAAGTCTCCCGTACCAGGCCCCGCGCCCGCAGGGAGGCCATGGCCCGCATGACCTGCAGGTTCGTGACGCCAGGCACGTGGGGGTGCAGGATGCGGGGCCGCCGGTCCTTCACCATCACGCCCTCCAAAGCACCTCGTAAATGGCCCGCAGCTGGTCCAGAGGCATGAGCATGCCTGCCACCATGGCTGCCGAGTGAGGCGCGGGCGGGGCACAGGGAGGAGGCCAACGAGGCGCCGGGGCACAAGGAGCAACAGGGGCCTTCAGCGGGCGAGTAGGCAGGCAGGCTGCGCGCTGAGCTCGAGGGCGCGGGCTCCGGGACCTGGGGCTCTGGCGCCTGGCTGCCTGGCTGCCTGGCTCAGGACGATTCCTGCCGGCACTGTGGCCTGCCCACCGCCTGCGCGAGCCACCCTCCCTCCCTCCCTCCAGGAGGCCCAGGCCGGCCCCCTCTGACTCAGCAGCATGGGCGGCCCCTCCCACCCACAGCCAACAGGGCCCCTACAACAGTGGGGACACCTCGTAGTGCAGCCACCCCTGCCGCAGCCCCCCTTCCCTCCAGACCACTCAGCTCCAATGTGGGAAATTACATCAGTTTCTAAACACTTCCTTCGAGGTTGCTAAGACTGGGGGAGGGTGTGCAGTGGCAGGATGGGCACAGGGAAGCAGGGGACAGAGAGGGCAGGAGGGGACCTCAGGCTCAGGACCCAGCTGGGTCGTGGTCTCAGGGTAATGGATGCACAGGACCTAAAGAGGGGGTACTGGACCATCAGGGCCTGGGGGGGCACGCGAGGTCTGAGGGGGAAAGCAAGGGTCTCGGGAGGGGCAGAGGACTGAGGGGGATACAGGAGCAGCTGCTACAGAACAGGGAGAGGCCGGCTGCAGGCACCATTGGCTGCTGTCCATCAAGTAGGCAAAAGGACAGAGCCCCCACCTCCAAATGCCAAGCCCAGGCAACGGCCACCCTATTAACACTTCCCAGGCCAGAGCAAGGACAACCTCCCCCCCCAGGCCAGCTGTCAGAGGCTAGAAACTCTCAGCTGCCACAGGAAATCAAAGTCACCAAGTCCCTGCCACCGCAGACCTGGGGCCCCTGCCACCAACGCAGACACCCCAGCTGGACAGATGCTGGGCAGACCAGCACCACACTAGCAAAGGATTGGGGGCCCAAGTGAAAGGTCGACCAACAATGGGGTGGGGGAAGGAGCCCTTAGAGCCTGGCCCAGCCACACCCATGGGTGACCCCCAGACCCCACAACTGAGGTTCCAACTGTGCATATCCTGTGCCCCAGTGCCACCCATACCCGGCTCTCAGCTGGGCTGCTCCAGCGCGCACCGGCCCACACCGGCCCCACACCGGATCTGCACTCTCCCCTTTCCCCAAGCCGACACACCCATTCCCACCAAGCTCTGCTAACTCGGGAACTGATTATAAATAGGGCGGGGTAGGGGACCGGGAGGTGGGAGGCGAGGCCAAGAGGCAGCACATGGGGCAGGTTTATGCGGCTGTTGCCATGGCACCGCCGAGCGGGCTGCAAACACAGCGCCAGGGCGGCTATGGCGCGCGCGCACGCGCGCGCACACACACACACACACACACACACACACACACACACATCTCGAATGCGGAGTTGTGGCAGAGGTGGCGGTGGAAACTCTGAAGGCACAGCCAACCGTTCCCACAGCCCGACCAGCCAGCTCCCTGCGGCGCTCCTCCCCCGCCCCCCCACTGCCTGTCGCACTCCCTAGGCCAGCGCCGGAAGGGCGCCAGCCCCACGAGGCCCGCTCAGAGGGTGGGGCGCCGGCTCAAGAAAGACAAACCACGTGGGCGGGAGTGGGTAGCGGCCACGCCCCCTCGGCAGGGCCTGCGGACTCTCCCTGCCACCAGGGCTGTGGCTTCCGAAGCCTACACCATCCGTGGTCCAGGCCAACACTCAGACCAGTGGCTGGGCCCTGTACCCAAAGAAAGCTCACTCTACCGACCTGCCCTCGTGTCCCACAGACCTCCTGTGCTCCCCTATCCCCGTCCCACCCCCAGACCCACAACTTCCTGCTATGATTCCCAGACTTCATTCCCGCAAACTGCCAAGTCCCTACTAAACTAGGCCATGACCCTTCCCAAAATGATTGCAAGCCAGTCCAAGCCCAAAACACTTGGACCTAAGGCCAACCATTCGGCCCTGGCAGGAAGGACAGTAACTTGGGGCTCCGACGGGGGCGGGCACGGTGGGAAATACCTCCTTCGCAACAGCCCGGCACACCCCCACGCCGCAGGATGAGGGGAGCCTGGAGCAAGAAGTTCCTGGCTCGCCACGCCCCCTTGCACACCTTCCCGAGCACCCTGCGCCTGGGCTGGGGGCACCCCCATCCTCATCCCTTCATAAGACTGGGAGAACGCCCCTTTCTGCCCCGCCCCCCATTCCCCCGCCCCGAGGAACTGCAGCCGCAGTTGCTGATTCAGCACAGCAAGGGCTGGGATAGGAGGGCAGGGCTGCCCTTACTCCCCCCACCATACTCCAGGCCCCTTCGGTTTCCAGGGCAACCAGTCCGGGCCCTCCGGCAGCCCCCAGAACAAAGAGCTGCAGTGTGGACTTGCCCAGGGCCAGCCCGCCTGGCGCCTCCCCAGAGTGATCCCCAGTCTCGCCCAGTTCCCTCTGACGCTGGGCAGCAGGGCGGCAGGCGGGGCGGGGGGCTCTGTGGAGTCGGGGAGGGGAGATGGGGCCAACTCGCTGCAAAGGCCAGCTCCCACCTCCGCCCCGCCCCGCGCCGCTGCAGCCGCCCCGCCCCCTGACTCTCACTGCAGGGCAGCAGGGCTGCGGCTGGAGTCGCCCCCCGCCAGTCCCGGGCCCACACAAGGTGGTGCCCTAGCGGGGCACGGGGTCTCTGCGGCTTCAGCTCCTCACCCCACCCCCAGCTGTCCCCAGGGCGACAGACCCCGACCGCCGCCCTTCAGGGGCTGCACCCAGCCAGAGGTCAGTCTAGTCCGCGGCCCCAGGCTCAGTCCCCATCCCCGACCTGCACCTTTGAGGGAGCTGATCTCGTGCTGGATGGCTCGCGACGGGTCCATGTCTCAGGCGGGACTGAGGGCTGCGTTGCAGCCGCCACTCAGAGTCCAACCCCGCACCGCACTGCCCAGGCCAGGCAAGGGCCGCAGCCTGAGGGAGGAGTCAGGAGGCGCGGGGCGGAGCTTGCCGGCCCGGGGCGGGGCTTCGGCTGATCGATGCTCGGGCAAGGCCGCCCAAGCGCATGCTCCGGGCTGTGCACCGCCCCCACCTCTCCAGCCCCCAACCTCCCGGGCGCATGACCGCGCCAACTCCAGCAGTACTGTCAGACCACCCCGCCGCATCCAGGCACTTTCGGCTGGCCCACCCACCCCACCACAACCCAGTTCGCTGGCCACCCTCAGTGCCCTCTGGGCCGCTCATGCACGTGCTTTCTCTGACCTCGAAGCCACGGCCTCTCCCTGCAGGAGACACCCACCCGGTTGGGGCCTCCCGGTGGCGTCCCCACCCAGCTCCCTGGGCGCAGAGGGAAGACGGATGCCATCCCGACAGCGGCTGGGGGCCTGCCTCCCCAGCCTCCCGCCCCAGGTCCCTAGGCCAGCCCCTTCATCCCCACCATTCATCCCGCGGAGGTTCTGTCCGGCCCTTCACACTCTCCCCTCCACTGGCACCCTCCTCCGCTCACGTTCCTGTGGGCCACCTCACCCCTTCCTATGACCCCAGATGCCCTCCATGCTCTGCTCCCGAGATGGCACATCCCGCAGGGTTCCCGCCTGTGCCCGGCCCCTGCCTCTCCCATGCAGCTCTTCCAGACCAGGGAGCAGCCCCACCCGGGTGCCTGTCTCCTCAGCTCTGCGGCTGCACCACCGTCCACCTCCCAGGACCCCAACCCCTGGGGTCATCGTCCCGCCACAACCAGCCCACAGGTCCTAGCCACTTCACCTTCCCGACTGTCGCCCCCACCACCGGCCGGGCCCCCGCTCATCTCCTTGCAGGGGAGTCCTCCACCCCTGTCGCTGCCAGGGTCAGCCTCCTGAACGACAGGAGTGGACTGCGTCAGCACCAGCCTGCGGGGGAGAGTGCGGGCTGGCACTGGCCGTGTGGGTCAGCTCTGCCTCAGCCTGCCGCAGGAAGCCGTAGACAAGCGGACAACGTGCGCGGCCTCGCCCACGCCTCAGGCATGCACCCCCCAGGGTCAGCCCCAGGACCGCACCCTCTGTGCCAGGCTGTGGGGGACAGAGACGGCCTCCACGGATGAGGCCAGCGTGCCTCAGTCTCCTGCCAGGCCCGCCTCTGTCTTCCAGCTTCGCCCCTTGGGCACTTCGGCCTCTCGGAGCCCACACCCTGCCCGGCCAGGCTGCCTCCTTTAAGGGCCCAGCCTTACCACAGGCAGACCTACTATGTGTCGAGTCAGGGCTGGAATGGAGGCTGTGATGATGGCACAGGGGTGAAGCCAGCAGCACCCACAGGTACAGGCCGATGGGCAAAGAGGCAGGTGCAACCCCTGCTGGCTCTCCCTCAGTCTGGCGCTCGGGCCCTGACCCCAACCCATCCTCATGCAGACAAGGCGGGGCCAGGGCTGGGGCGGGACTCAGGAAAGAACAGTTGCCAGACTTGGGGTAAACAGTAAAGTGAGAAATTGAAACAGGATTTTGTGACTCCTTTACACCTAAATTCTTACTTACTTTTTTATTAGCTATTTCTGGATAAACTTAAATTCAGCCTGTCACTGAATATTACCTCCTTACTAAACCTCAAATGAAACTGACAAATATTTAAAATATCTAAAACGGTGGAAAATTCACCAAACAAAAGTCAGTGGGGGTTCTATTTTTAAAACTAAACATTAACTGAATTTCATAAGGTCGCAGTTTTAAGCTAATGAAAGGTGAAGGCAGAAAGCGGGTGATGGGATAACACACAAGGATCGGGCACAATTAGGCCTTTCCCTAAGTTTTCAGAACCGCAAGGACATTTAGAGAAGGAATGTCCCAGGCCCTGAACTGCCCCACTCAAGTCCGGCTGCCCCCTGAGTGGCCACTGCAGTCACCTGCAGCCACTTGCAAGCAAGCGGCTCTTGGAGAAGTGGTAGCAGCTGGATGGTCCAGCGAGGAGACCCCCAGCCGGTCCCTGACCAAACAGCAACCGTGTGCTGTGGCCTCGGAAGCAGGGCATAGCCACGCAGCCTCTGGACACGCTGAGCTGCTCCTCGTTTCCTGCTCAGAGCAGGCTTCCTGGAAGAAGGGGCAGCTGAGTGGAGACAGAAACACAGGCTGCAGTTAGCCATCAAAGGAAGGCAGCCCACACATGCAAAGGCCTGCGGGCGAGAGAAAGGGAGTCCAGCCAACACCAAGGAATGCGGAGACAGCAGAGCGGGCAGGAGGGGGCTGGAGACAGAGCTGTGGGTGGAGGTCTCACCAGGCCAGGAGGGCACCCACTGCAGTGGACAGGGGCCTAGCTGCAAGAGATGCGGGCAGCAGGGAGGAAAGCCAGGCCTGCCCGGCTCTGGCAGGGAAGGAGAGGGCTCTGGACCCCCTATAGTCCTCAGCTGTTACCGGTCTCCCTGGCTGGGAGACTCCCTCCAGCCCCCCACGAAGGCGGGTGGCCTGACCCAGCATGGCCCCCCATGCCCAGCTGGGGCCCTATCAGGCCGCCTGGGCTAGAGACTCACACCGTGAACGAGGCTGCACCCTCTGGCAGCTTTCTGCAGAGTCCAGGTAGCAGCTCACGCCCTCGGGGTCCCTGGGCCTGAGCAGAGCCCCAGCACCGTGGACAGTCCCTCTCTCCTTCCTCTTGGCCTGGGCCCAAGCGCCCCCCACGCACGTCCCACAAGACCCTGGCAGGCCTGGCCCTGCCGCTGCCTCCACACACCCCCAGCGGCCATTCGGCAGGTCCCTAGGTCCCGCCTGCCCTCGGCTTGGCACTCCCCTACCCAGTGCTGGCCTGCCCTGCTGGGGCTCCGTGTGGTTGGTGGGCAGGCGATCCAAGGGATCCTGTGTGGGGGTGACACGCAACGCTATAGGCCCTGCCACCTGGGGCCCCTCAGACAGGCAGCTCCCCAGAGGGGGGAGCGTGGGCCGTGCCACCCGCTCTGGGCCTCAGCTGCCAGGCTGGGGCGGGAGCAGACCTCCCCGCTACCGCGAAGCCACCCCTACGCTGGGTGATGACAGCGTGAACCTGACCAGGCCACCACCCTGTGTGGCTCCCCAAATCCTGCGGCCCCCGCAAAGGCCCAGGCCCAGCACGCCGCCGGGCGGGGTTCAGCCGGGGCTCCCGGGGGGCTTGGCGAAGGCCGGGAAAGCACAGAGATCACCATGCTGCACCTTCGTGCTGCCCCGTTCTACAGAAGCACCACGACCAGGTGTTCGCCTGAGACCTCGGTGGGAATCCTGGGTCCCTGTCCCATCCACGGGGAGGGGTCCCGTCACTCTGCCCCTACGTACCTCCTAAACCTGTCCTTTTCTGCTGTCTCCACCAACACCCTGGGCCTGGCCACCACATTCCCCACCTCTAGGACAGCACTGACCTGAGAGGCGGTCATGGCGGGAGACGCCGTCACCCCCGCCCGCCAAGCTCCAGGCTTTCACGCGCACACCAGGTCCCACCACAGCCCCGCCGCCAGGCCCCCAGGGCCGCCTTGCCCCCACGCGCCTGGGGGGCCCCTGCCCCCACCCCTGGCCGGCAGAGACCTCCCCTCTCAGTCCCATGCCACCCTGCTCTGTTCCGCCCCACTGCACCGTGACCCCTCTGCGTCCCCTCCCAGGAGGGACAGCAGTCTCTGACACAGAGACACTTGTCTGGGCCGTGGGGGAGGCTGTCTCACCCCTGGACCCCAGGCCTGGACACGCAGGTGTTACCACGGGAAACAAAGGGATGAATTCTCGCCGATCGGGGGTGATGCACCCCCAGAAACGTGGCTTGACCTCATGACCACAGGAGAAAGCCTGCATCCTGACCTCGAAGCTCAGGCCCTCTGATGACACCCACCAGTGCTTCTGATCTTCACAAGGGCCCCAGCAAACCAGGAAAGGCGGTGCATTAAGCCGAGAATAGACGTCTCTCTGCAACCCACCGCACATTCCCAGGGGCCTGCCCACTGGCCACACGTGAACACTGCCCAGCAAGGACAGGATGTGCTGGGAAGAGGAGCCTGCCAAGGATCCAGCAGCCACAGGCTAAAGGCCCTTAATATGGCGCTTAGGGACCCTCCAAGACCCGCCCACTGCAGGGGTCTGGGCCAGCCTCCCCCAGCTTCCCTCCAAGTGGCTGAGGGAGGAGGCCATCGTGGTGCAGCCTTGCCCTGCACCCGCCTGGGAGCGCCCTGGGAGCACGCAGACTGCAGGGACGCGCCTCCTGGTGCCCAGGCCAACCACAGCGTCCCTAAGCAGAGCCATAAAAGGGCCCCTTAAAGAGGCCAGCTTCAAACACTTGTAAAAGACCCAGGAGCTCTCCTCCCGGCCAGCAATAAACCCTTCAGAAAACACAATGAAACACACCATTAGCCAGGCAAGCCATCAAGTGCTCTGGAACCGGGTGCATAAAATTCAGAGGGGACTTCAGTGCAGAAAGCCTGCATGCATCAAGATGCGGACCTACGGGGAGACCTACGGGCACGAGGGCTCCACACCGCAGACAGTGCCTGCCAAGCGAGCCGTCGCACGGGCCGGGCCTCAACGCGTGCCAGTCAACCCTCCGCTCCCCACGGCTCACGTGCTCACTGGCCGTTTTGTGTCACGTTTGGTGAGGTTCTGCTGTCTGTGTGAGACTCAGGGCGGTGGGGGCAGGGGTGACGCCTTCACAGGATCCCCGTGGGGACCGCAGCTGTGACCCCAGCAAGCGTCCCAGAATCGCACTTCCAATATTACTTGTGAACAGAGAACGTTCCCCACTCCACCGTCAGGTACACGGCGAAGTCCCCCCCCCATGCCCTGGGGGTTCAGCTCCCAGCCTTTGCTTTCCCCTCCGGGATATCTTTATGGAGCTTTAGCAAATGTGAACGTGATTCTGATTGTCTCCTTTTCCGCACAAAGAGTGGTATCTCACACATCGCACTGTAATCCCTGCTGCACTGTAATCCCTGCTCCGCACCATGCAGCCCCGGGGTCTCCCATCGTGCGTTAAAAAAAAATAATAATAAATAAACACAAACAAAGAGATGTGGAAGTTTTACATCAACCGACCACTGCAGGGTGAGCTGGAGGGAAGGCCATCGAGTGGTGGCCCCAAAAGGTATGTTCCCGGCCGAATTGCTGGTGCCTGTGACCCTGTGACACGACCTCCTTTGGAACCAGGGGCTTCGCAATGAGGTTACGTTTACGTTAAGGATCTTGAGATGCTATCCTCCTGGATCATCTGGGTGGGTCCTAAATCTAACCAGAGTCCTTATCAGGGACACACAGAAAAGCCACGTGAAGATGGGGACAGAGATTGGAGGGACAGGGCCACACCCGAGGGCGGAGCGGCCAGCACCAGGCTGGTCCCCTTCCCTGAGCCTTCAGGGAAAGTGCGACCCTGCTGATGCCTTGATTTTGGACCTCTGGCCTCCAGGGCGGTGAAAGAAGGGTTTCTGTTGCTTTAGACCACCTCCGTGAGGCGGGCACGGGAAACCAACACAGACCGTGTCTCCGGGAGTGGGGTGCTCCGGCGACAGACACCTGGCAAGTGTGGAGCGGGCCCTGAGATCAGGCATGGGCCAGGGGCCGCAGAATTTTGAGGCGCGTGACAGAGAGAGCCTTGATCCCTTGGACAGACTGTTGGTGGCACGTAGCCTTGAAGGCCCCGGCCGAGAGCAGCACCGGAGGGGGGCGGGCCTTGTCAACGGGCCGGACCAGCTCCGCTGGGTCGGACGCAGCTTGTTAAGTGCTGGGACCCTGGCCTTAGGCTGAGGACATTTTCAGCGCAGTGTGGAAGGTGTGACCTGCTGTCTCCTGGCCGCTCACAGTGCCGGGCGGCAGGAAGGCCACATGCCGCGGAGGGGACTGTCCGGCAAAAAAGGAGGCAGCACTGGTGACGTGGGGAATCCGCAGCCGGATTAACTCACAGGAGACGCCACCGGCGGGGACTCCACCACCACGAAAGCCGAGGGCGTGCGCGGCCGCAGCCGACCGGGTGAGCGGCCGCCCCACGGGCCCCTGGGCCAGCTCGGCAGGGGCCAGGACCCGCGAGGCGCCATCCGTGGCGGGGCCGAGAATGTCGCGCAGCAGAAGCACCGCCCGCTGGGCCTGGGGAGGGCAGGGGCAGACGGCACAGCCGGCATTTCACTCAGAAAGGGAGAACCCTCCCGCCCCAAGGGGATCCCCGGGCCGCAGGGGCCACACGGCCTGGGGTGCCAGAGGGGAGCCCTCGCCCCACTGGACTCCGCCCCCGCTTGGGGCCGACAGCCCCTTTATGCCTTTGTTTCCCTCTCGCAATGGGGTGTCTGCTCTGGCCTGTCCACGGTGCCACTGCCACTGGCTGACCGGTCCACAGATGGAGGCGGCTTTCCCCGGGGCGGACCGCACCGAGCACCTCACTTAGACCTGTGTTAGGGTGTTTACATGGGACTTGGGGCTTCTGAGCTGAGGAAACAGAGCTAAGACTTAGGACTAGGGGTTGATGCTGGAATGGGTCGTGACTTTGGGAGATGTTGGGGTGGGGTGAACGGATTTTGCACATGACAAGACATGAACTTTGGGGGCCAGAGGGCAGACTGAAGTGGGCTGAATGGTAGCCCCCAAAACATATGTCCACTGCCAAACCCCTCATGTGCCCTCATTGGAAAAAGGGTCTTTGCAGTTAAAATTGATCTAAGAGTCTTGAGACGAGACCATCCTGGATTACTCAGGGAGGCCCTAAATCCAGGAACGTGTGTCCTTACAAGAGACAGAGGCAGAGACTGGAGACATGCAGCCCCAGCCAAGGAGCGCCCACGCCAGGTCACTTCGCACCTGCTAGGACTGGCTGGCTGTAATCAAAAAGGCAGATGACGGCAGTGTGGGTGAGGGTGTGAGGAGACGGGCGCCCTCGCCGCCTGCTGCCTCGGGCACCGGCTGGCCGTCCTCCAGGCCGCTCAGGACGGCGACCGCGGGCCTCCGCGACCCCACTCCTTGACAGCGACCCACGGGAGATGAAACATGTCCGCACAGAAACGTGCATGCGCATGCGCATGCGCGCGCAGCAGCAGCATCCACACCGCCCAGAAGGGGGAACCCCCCCCCCATGTCCGCCTGCTGACGGGAGGACGAATGGAAGGCGGTCAACCCACCCCGGGGGACGCGACGCTGCCACGGGGTGATGCACGGCACCATGTGGACAAACCTTGGCGACATGATGCGAAGAGCTAACACAGTCACAAAGTGGCACCAGCCCAGTGACAGGCCAACCCCGGAGCCGCCGGGGCCCCGCCCCGGACCACCGCAGCGGAGCGCGTGCGGCACAAAGCCAGTCGCCGACCTCTGGTCTCCCAGTGCTCGTAAGAGTCACGCCGACACCACACTGTGGCGTGTCAGCTGTGCGACAGACAGCATTACGCCTAAAAAACAAAGGACACGCTTCAATTTTTTCCTTGCTAAAAAAAGGCTGATCACCCCCTGAGGCTGTTGGAAAAATGGTGCCGACAGACTTGGTCCATCCATGCTGGGTTGCCACAAACCTCCAGTTTGTAAAAAGCCGCGCTATCTGCCACGCAGTAAAGCGAGATACACCTGTGCACGAAAAGTCCAACACCGGCAAATCCGCAGACTGAAGCAGGTCAGCGACTGCGGGGGACCCGGTGACCAGGTGATGCAGAGGCAGAGGCTCTGGAATTGATTGCCCTGATGGTTTCACGAGTCTATTGATGTGCTGAAAACCACCGAATTCTCCCTCTCTCCACATCCCCCCACACCCACCCCCCACACATGAGATTGGGCCCGAGGTGTAACTTAAATCGTTTTTCTTTATTCTTCCACAGTGCATGGTTGTTTTCTGTTTGTTCTTTGTTTTTTTGAGCATATTTTACGTTTGATAGTAAACACGCTAAAAGCCTTCTCCAAAGTGCCCCAAGACCTGCCAGCCTCTACTGCCAGCGAAGCTCTGGCCACCACAGATGACAGCCCATGCCATCACCCACTCACCCATGCAAGCACCCTACAAACACTGGCTGAGAGCCTGGGGCTGGTGCCAGGGACACAGATAACCGAGCTCAGAGTCCAAGGCGGGAAAGAGCGGGACACAAGAGGCAGGTGCTGGCACAGGGACCTGGGCCTGCAGGGAGGTGGGGGCCCTGCAGCTGAGTGGACACACACCCTGCGGACACACTGACACTCCTCCCAGCGTCGCTGGCCTCACCTCCCCAGACCAACACAGGTCTCGGTCTCGCAGCTGGTACCTCCTGCAGGCTCCCTACCTCAACCCCCGGCCTGGAGGTCGCCACCTCAGCCTTCGCCCAGGGTGGGGGACTCACCCCCGCTCCCCTGCCCCCACCCCAGGACCACGCAGCCACTCTGTCCCCTTCAATCCACACTGACTGCTGTCACCCTGGGCCCAGCTCTGAGGGGACAGTCTTGAAGTCCTCTGCCCAAGCCCTCCCGGCTGGCCCCACCCTCCACTCCTCTCTGCACCCCATGGACAGGCACTTGAGGGGCTGGGGCAGCCCCTCCTTTGCCAGACATCATTCCCATTCACCCACTCACCTCAACTCTCCCCCCACCTCGAACCCTTCCCTGCACTCCCCACGCCTGACCGCAGAGCAGGTGGCCCAGCCTCTAGGAGCTTCACAGGCCAGGCTCTGGGGACCGCTTGCAGCCGACTGGCTGGCTGGCTGGCAGTGCGTATGGGACACCCTCCCCTCCCCTCAGGCACCCAGAGCTCTCCTGCCACAGGCCCCAGTGGCCTCAGCCCCTTAGGAATCTGCCCTGGAGAAAAGGCAGGGAGGGTGGGGAGGGGCTCGGGGAAACCAAGAATGTTCTGGGAGGAGCAGTGACCATGTGGGATGGTGGGGGATTTCCAGGGGGCATACTAGAGATGACGAGTCCAGGGCAGGGCCTGAAGGGGTCAAGGGCAAGGGGCCGAGAGGCTGGACTTTGGAGGGGAGATGAAGCTGAGTTGTGCTGGTGAGTAAGAGTGTGGGAGGGCGGGGCGGGGGGCCAGTGCGCGGGGGGGGGGGGAATGGTCAGGGGGCGGAAGCCAGAGCCTGCCTAGGCCCAGTGATGGACCAGGGGCGGCATGCGGGCTCCTCCCCACCCTCAGGCCCCTGCTGGCCCTCCCTGCCTCCCCGGGCAGCCCTCAACCTCCAGGGACAGGCCTCTCACAGGCCCTGGCCAACCATAGGCACCAGCCCAGCCCCTCGCCCATTCCCTTGGCTCGAGCTGGGAGCTGAGGAGACGCCCCAGAAGCTCACCCTACCTCAATCTTGCGCGGGAAACCCCCAGGGCCCACTCCTGCTTGCTGATTCTCAGCCACCCTCAGGCCTGGGCCACATGGGGAGCTCACCTGGCTCTGAGTCCACTGGGGACAGGTGGCCACACCCGGACAGCAACAGGCAAGTCACCCACTGCCCCGTCCAGCCTCCACCCGCCAAGCCCAGGAGGCAGCCCAGCGTGTCCGACACCAATCCTGGCGTCCAGGGCAGCGTGGCTGGGGACGGGGAGCACTGAGGTGGAAACCCCAGGGACCTGTCAGGCCTCACTCCTGGGAGCAGAGGGAACTCTCCACCTGGGCCAGGACCTTCGGCGTGGTGCCACACGCAGCCCTGCGGCCTGACGAGACCAAGGATTCTGGAACGAAGCACTGTGTCCCGTCTAAACAGAGCGGCCAGTTCATAAACGGCTCCGTCCTGGCGTCTGACACGAGAGCCGCGGCCCAGGGGGGCCGCTGCGCCCCTGCCCCAGACCTGTCCAGGCCGGCCGTGCGGAGGGTGAGATGGCCCTCCGCTCCCTGTGGGTGCCACGGGCAAGCTGGGAGCCCATCGTCACAGGGGCATCTGTAACAGGCCACGTAAGCTCATCAGAGGCGAACTGGGCGGCCACAGTGCTGGAAAGGGCTGCTCAAGGCACGGCACGCCCACCCTGCCTGGGGGCCAGAGAAAGGGGCACGCCAAGGGCCTGGGGGCAGGTGAGCCCTGGGTCCTGGAGCCTCCCCCGGCCTGGGCGCGGTCAGTGGGTAGAGGCGGTTCCACAGGGCTCCAGGCAAGGCCCCAGCAGGACCTCTCTCCCTGAGCTGCCCTTGGGGGCAGAGCCAGCAAAACCAGCCATGTGAAGCTGGAACCTGCTCCAGTCGGCTCTGCCCAAGGCCCCCACCACGACCCTTTCCCGCAGGGCGGCCCCAGGCCCCTAAGCTTCTGTGGCTGGGCGCCAGGGCTGTGTCCACGCCTGCTCAGGGCCAGGACACAGGCACTGGGCTGCTGCAGGTGGCTGACAGCAGTAAGGGTCTGGGCAGGTCCAGAGAGGCCCAGGGGGCGTGGAGCAGGATGAGGGGGTCTGCCAAAAGCCACAGAGCCGGTTCCTCTAAAGAGGAAGAGGGGGCTGTCCTGACTTCCCCAGCCCGCAGCTGCCGCCCAGGGGACAGAGAAGGGGTGTAACAGGGGTCCCCTGCCAAGCAAGGGCGGCAGCCTCGGCGCTGGCCAGTTTGGGAGGTGAGAAGAGGCTACAACTATGCGACCCACTGCCAGGCGGTGGCAGCCGCCCCCGCCCCCTGGGGGAGGCATCCAGCTGAGGGGCAGGGACCAGCTCAGCCTTGACCCACGTGTCTGCTGAGCACAGACTCGGGACACTGGACACTGGCCCGGGGGAGCCCCCGCCGCGGCGCGGCCCACCCCACTACCCGCGCGGCGCGATGCCCAATTAAGGGCATGACAGCGGGGCCGCGCGCGCGGGCCTCTTCCCTGGGCGCCGGGGCCGCGGGGTCGAGCGAGGCAGGCGAGGTGGGCAGGGGGCTGGGCTCTGTCCGGGCCGCGAAGGGGTCAGCCACCGCGGACAAGGTGTCAGAGACCCGGCTGCCAGGCTGGAGGACCTGCCAGGGCCGGCGCCGCCGTACCTTTGTACCTCTCCCGCACCTCCTCGTAGGCCTGGATGAAGTCCTGCTCGTCGGGCGGCGGGCCGAGCGGCAGCAGGGCGGCCATGCCGACCGAAGCGGGACGCGGCGGGGCGCTGCGGCGCAGAGACAGCCTTCAGCCCCCGGCGGCCACTCTGTCCCTACGGCGGCGAACGCCACTTAAAGGGGCCGCCCCCGCCCCGCCCCGCACCCAGGATGCCCCACGGGCGGGGCGGGGCGGGGCCAGGGGCCGGCAGGGCCCAGGGGAGCTGCGGCCGCGCGCCCAGGCTCCTGCCGGCGTCGGCTCCGCTGCAGCGGGCTCTGCGGGCTCCGGTCTTGGCCCCGCGCGTGTGTCAGACGGCGAACACCCCTTCCCGGTCCCAGCCGGGTCGCCGGCCTGCCGACAGTCTGCATGCTCCTCGCCCGGCTCCCGGCGCCGCAGCGGCCCCGCACAGCCAGCCCCGACCTCTCCCGCGACTCCGCCAGATCCAGCGACCTCACCTGGCGGCCCCCCGCGCGCCCCTCCCTCCTCCCTCGCTCTTCCGCTCCCTCCGCCGCTGCTTAAACCCTTCACTCGCAGTGCCGGAGCTAGCGTTGCTATCGTCAACATAAAAAGGGCCCTTAAAACAGAAAGCAAAAAAAAAACAAACAAAAAAACCTGTCTAAAATAGGAATGAAGTAGAGAATTCACATTTTAAAATTCTCGGTAAAAATAAAAGACATCCTTATCCACCCATGGAGTTTGCAAAGACCCCTGTCTCGGCACTGACAAATGTCCTTTCTTAAACGGCCCTGGTGTATTCCTGTGTAACCTCCAACGCTGTGTACCTGTGACCCGAAGCCTCCCTTCTAGGGATCAGCCCTGAGAACGGAAGCCGGCCAGGGCGCCGAGGCCGCACCAGCGCTCAGGGCAGGGACAGGTGCGGCTGCTGCGTGGGGCAGGGGTGATGCTGAGGGAGGGCTGTGGAAGCGCGTTCCTGATGGGCTTTCACGTGGGTAAAACAGGACCTCGTTTGAAAATCCACATGTGATATGTGAAAAAGACCGGCGGGCCATGCGCCCCTCCGCGCCCGGCCCCTGGGCGGGGGGGGGGGGGTTGCTGGCGACCAGCCTTCATGCTGTCCTGTTGGCCTCCCCTCTGTTTCCCCAAGCTTCCGCCCACGACATCCCTCGCTGCCCGCAGCACCAGCCTTGCTCAGCAGCTGGCCTGCCAGCCCTGCCCTCCGGACGCCTCAGCACCGTCATCCAACCCGAGGAGTGGAACGGGGTCGGGAGACCACAGCAGCCTCGGTCGGCCCAGGCTCAGGGAGGGGATGGGGCTCTGCCACCCAGGTGGACCCTCCTGTCCTGCACCTACGTGTTTCTACTGCCCCCCCATGGTGGCAGCCAAGACCAAGGGACCTGGAAGGAAGCTGTGCCCCAAGAGCCCACGAAAGTATCAACATCATTGATTGGGGCGCTGGAACCTTCTCACCAAGTCCATGATGGCGCAGTCGGCGCCAGACCTCCGGCCCCGTGTGGCAGACCGGGTGGGGCCAGCAGGTGGCGCTGTGCGGTCGGTCTGCAGTCACTTGGGACAGCAGAGGCCCTTTCTGACCTGCAGATCCCTCTCACACCTACACAGCACACAGCAGTCGCTCAGTCAACAAGCGAGTGATTACAAATTAAACAGACATGCCCTCGTTCACCTGCGATGCGGATGACTGCCCGCTCGGCAGGGTCCAGGACACTTCCATTGCCCCCCGAGCCACCTCCACTTCTCCGGCTCCTCTGTGTTTTCCCCAGGTTCCAGGGCAGCGTGTCCCCAGGGCTGGGTGAGCCACTGCCTCCATTGGAGCCATCCTCAGCCACTGTCCGCACCTCGTGGTCCTCCGACATGGCCTGCTGAAGAAGCAGGAAAGGGGTCACACCTCTGGGGGGCACTGCACACTGACCCACCACCTTCTTCACCCAGACCTTGGCTCCACCCCATCCACCCTATCACCTGGACACTGACGCCCACACCCCTCTATGTCCCCATATATCCCCACCCTCTCCACCCAGGCAACAACGACCCTCTCCCCCCACCCACAGCTGGCCTCACCTCTCCAGCTTATCCCGCAGGCACCACACAGGGACCCCTCCCAGACACTGACCACACCCCTCCAGTGTATCACTAGGACAGTGACCCCCCACTGACTGCCACTCCCTCTGTTAGTCACTCAAACACTGAACCCTCCAAGCTGTCACCCATGGGCTCACCCCATCAGAGGACACTGACTCCACCCTCTACCCTGTCAAACAGGAGGGGAGGCCCTGATTACCTTCCCTTGGTCACTGACCGCACCTTTCCCCAAACCTGGACCCTGTCTCCTCAGTCCTCGGATCAGCAGGGAAGACAGGCCACCAGGAAACACTGACGGCCACCCCTCCCCTCCCATCTTGGAAGGACCCCGACCCCATCCCTTGGGTAACGGCGCTCTACCTCCAAGCTGTCTCAGCCTCTACGACTCCCAGGGCCCCCACAGTCCCACCTCAGGCTCTGCAATGATGCCTATAAATAGCCGGAGCCGCAGCGGCGTGGGCCGGCGGGGAGCGCGGGCCGCGGCTCCAGCAGCCCCGCTGCGCGCACGCTCACCCGCACCGCCGGCGCGGCCGGGGTGCACGCTCGCCCACGCGCGCGCGCTCTTCAGCTCCCCGACCCCAAGAGCGCTCGCGTGCGGGAGGTGAATGGGGCTCTGTCCCGGCGGGGGTGGGGTGGCGCGGGGTACAATGTGGGCTCTGTGCCTCCTCCCTCGGGCTAAGGGCTGGGGAGGAGTCAGCGGTCACTGGGCTGGGGGCCACCGCCCCGCCTCCCATAGTCTCCTCCACCTGCCGCCTCTGCTCCAGCCCCCTCCCCGCGCCCCGCGGTCGCCCGCGCCACCCCAACTCAGCAGCCTTTCCTGCCCACACCCCAGGCACCGCCCGTCCAGTTCCGCAGTCTCCAGCGCGCAGAGGTGCTGTCCTCCCGAAGGAGGAGGGGCCGCTACGCAGCCCCTCATTCCCGGACGCCTGCGGCGGGAGAGCCCCCGCTCCGCCCCGCAGCTTCCGCGTGCGCCGCGCGCCTCTCCATCCCCGCCCGGGTCGTACTTGCCTGGTGGCTCAGTTCGACCAGGCTCGGCCGCCGCAGCCAGACTGCTGGGACCGAGAGAGCCGCGGAGGCGGCGCAGGCGGGGCGAGCCCGGAGCCCCGCCCCGGCTCCAAACCCAGCGCCGCCCGTTCGATCCGGGCACCCGTGTTGGCGCCGGGCCGCGGGCTCACCGAGACGGCGCGGCTGGGCAGCGCCCACGTCCCCGCGCGTACAGGGCGGGCGGGTCGGCCAGGAGACGTTGTTGGGGGAGCGTGCGTGACAGTGACAATAAGGCGACGTGGGGTCTCTGGTATGCGCTGGGTCCAGCTTCGGCTGGCCGCCTAAAACCGCTCCAAAGGAGCAGCGGCCTCTGCACACCCCTAGCCACGGCAAGGCCCCTCCCCCACCAAAAGAGGTCGGACCGACGCTCCAGCAGGTCCCTCCACCTGGTTTCACGTTTATTCAAATGACAGAGTCAGGCTCGGGCGGTGTCGGGTCCTCCTCCTCCCTCCTCCTGGACTCTACTGACCCCTGGTGGTTTGGCCAGTCCAGGCGGGACCGGGCCTCAGCCCTCCTCGTCGCACGGCCTGTCCCCGCACTGCGGCAGGAGCGCCTCCAGGGACAGCTCGGACAGCGGAGGGGGCAGTAAGGCTGTGCGGAGCGGAAGCCTGGGGAGCAGGTCAGCGACAGGGTCCAGAGGGACCTCTAGGGTCATGTAGCCGGGAGTAACCCAAGAGCCCAGAGGGTTCCTGGAGGAAGGGGGCGCCCGGGGCATGTGCTGGCACGTGATGAGGTGGGTGGGCAGCGCCTGGGTGTCGTGAAAGATGACGAAGATGCTGGGCTGGAGGAGGCAGTCCACGGCGCTGTCGTAACGCAGGAGCACGTGGCCCGGGGCCCGCAGAGGGGGCGCCCGCAGCCCGCGGTGGCCCTGCCCGTAGTCACCGGTCAGCACGCGCGCCACGAACACCGCCTTGTGGCCGTCAGCGTTGGGGGCGAATAGCGGTCTTGCACAGACAGGGAGGCGCGCTTGGCGAAGTACACGCCCTGCCCGTAGAGAGTGCCTGCGGGTGGGATGGGCGGGGTCAGGGTCGCCCGGCCCGCAGAGCCCACGCCCTTGCCCAGCCCAGGTCTCACCATTGCGGCCGCAGAAGCTGCGGTTGAAGCCGTATGTGCAGATGTCTGCGACAGCCTGCGCTGACGTGCCGTGGTACAGGACGTGCTCGGCCGGGCGGCGGTCACAGCGCTGCTCCAGCCGCTCCCGGTGCAGCTCGTACTGCTGCTGCAGCAGCGGGTGCAACACGCGCTCCACCTGCGGTGGCGGGAGGTCACCCGGCTATTCCGAGACCCTCTCCAGCCCCTGGGCCGCAGGGGCAGAGCTGAGCCGGGTCTTGGAGGTCAGAGTCAGGGGAAACCGCACAACTCCAGTCCTGCTCTGCCCAGCGGCCAACATTGGCGGACATTAGTCACCTGGATGAGGCCCCAGGTAGCACTGGAGGGCTTCCGGGGAGGCCTGCAGGTGGGCAAATTCGGCCACTCGCCAGAGCACAGCACTCAGGTGCAGACCTCCACGGAGAAAAGCTGAGCCAGGTGTCCACACTGGGGACAGGACTTCCCTCCCAACACCAAGCAATGCTCCCCCCCACCCCCTGCCTCCAGTGCTGGGAAGACCAAGGTGACCAGACCAGTGGACAGCGGTGGAGGAGCCAGTTCAGGGATGCAAAGAGCTTCTAAACTAGTCTACCTAGTCTCTGCAGAGGGGTGCAGAAGAATAATCTATCCTCGAAAGACTAGCTGCTGTGAAAGAGAAGTACTCTGGAAAATGGCAGGTTCTTACTTTAAGAATGGCCTTGATGGAATGCTCATTGAAAATATTTTACTAAAAAAAGAACGGAATTACTGACTAAATCCAGCGGGTGGGCCGCATAATAAGATGATGCAGGGGGAGTTAAGGAGTGGCGGAGCTCAAGAAAAGACCGGGGACTGAGGACTCAGGTCTGCGGACTGCCCCAAGCAGATGACGGACAGGCTGGTGACAGGAGCAAGAGAGGACAGCACGGAAGGCCGTTTCCCCGAGCTGCAGGTGGCATCTTCAGGCGGGAGGCTCCAGAAAATGCCAAGGACGATGGGGAAGGACACATCCCTGCCACTGCCTGCTGGAAAATTTCAACCTCCAAAGAGAAGGAATCCACAAGTGTCCAGACACACACACACGCGGGCGCACACACGTCCACACACGAATGGAAAAAAGTCTTGCGTTCTTGCACTGGGCATATCACCGCCAATACTGGATGCTAAGAGACTGCAGAATTTTTTTTTTTAACTTCCCAAGAACAAAAAAAAATTTAAGAGTAAAGAAAAAAAGTAACGTGTTTCAAAGATCTGAAGACAAGTATTTTCATTCTGAATATTCCACCCAGCTAAACTGGTTTTTTTTTTTTTTTAACATCGTTAACTTTATTTTAATTATCTTTTTAAATGCCTACAGCACCTGGTATTCCGAGGTGGTCTCCCATCCAAGTACTAACCAGGCCCGGCCCTGCTTACCCTCTGAGATGAGACAAGATCGGGCACGTTCGGGTGCCGTGGCCATAGACTCCACCCAGCCAAACTGTTGATGGTGAAGACAAAATCGGAATATCTGAAGACAGGCCAGAAGCAGCTGTGCTAGCGTAAGTTCACAGAAATGTCTTAGGTAAACACACAGCAACTTTTGTTTGAAAAAGAATAATTGGCACCAATATCAAGTCATAGTTGCAAATTACCCCTAACTGTAAAAGGCAAACTAAATGTAGAAGTCCAAGATGTTTACTGCCCACTTGAGAGACACTTCTACTAAACAGAAAAAGAACCTCTGCCCGAGGGTGACCAGGGGGCTGAAGAGTGACCCAGCAGCCAAGGACAGCACAGAAAGAAATGGAGAAAGTGGAAAACATCGACAGCCATTAGTCCTTGAATCCTAGAACATTCTCTGTCATATACCCCAGTTTTAACAACTAGGATTTTATTTCACTATTTGCTCTATGGTTTAATGATAAATATTTTTTTCATTATCATTTTATATCCATTGACCTATTGACCCAAAGATGAAGCTTTGCGATGGTTACAGAACAGAACAGAACATTTGTCAACCTCGACGACAGAATAAAAAGAACATAGCCGACCAAACGGAAGAGGGGGGAGGAGGTGAAAGGGGGAAAGGGAGAGCAGAAACAGTGTCTAAAGTTAAGTGGAAAAGGAGACTCAGCTGTACCCTCTGAAGTCACAGTGGTGCTCGCTGGAAGACTCGAGGCCACGTAACTCATCAGCCAGCCATCCCTCCTCCACCTCAGCACAGAATTGACAGCCGCTAAGCGCAGAATCAGAGAAGCCCTTTATCCAAACTTAGAGGCCTCGTCTGCAGGAAAGCGGCGGTGGCAGGTGGTGGCGGGTGAGTGGGACAGGTCTGGGGCAGGCCAGGGGTTCTGCATTTCTGATCAGCTCAGGTCACCGAGGCTGCCGGGCTCACCCACATCTTGGTGCGTCGAGAGTCAAGAGCACCCGCCTGGCGTTACCAGCACAATGAGCCCAGCTCGCCTTGGCCCCTTCCTTCTCGCATGTGGCCAGCTCTCTGCGAGCCTTGCCGGCAGCCCTGAGCACTCAGCCCTGCTCTCTGCTCCAGCTGTGCCCACCCCTTCCCTCCCTTCCATAAGCCGCTCAGGTTCAGACTGGCCCTGTGCCTCCCAGTTGGTCTCCGCCCTGGCCTGGCATGGCCCTCACACTCACCGGCCAGAGAGCAGCCCAGCAGAGCCCCTCCTCAGCCCTCGCCCCTGGCTGCGCTGCCCTCCAACGCCCACCCTCTGCCTCCCCAGTCCCTCCAAGTCTCCTCGCCTGGCACCCAGGCAGGGACTTCTGGGACTCCCGGGGTTACACTCCGGCTCCCACCCACTGGTCCCAGCCGATTCTGAAGCATGCTCATGCTGAGATGCCCCATTCAGGAGGAGCGGCAGTGAGCCCTCTGCCCGTGGAGCAGACCCCGAGGGCGGCAGGAGAGCCCCAGAACAGCACGGCACGTGTCTGTGGAATGAGGAGTCCTCGCAGTAGCCACGAGGTGGCATCCCGGCCCCATGCTCCAGAGGAGGGAGCTGGTGTGGAGAGGGCCACGCCCCCGACCTCCACGCCCAGGCTTTGGGAAGGCCCCTGCGCAGGGACCGGCCGGGGAGCCTGGCGCTCTTCATCCCCCGACAGCATCCAGCCCGCCCCGTGCTGGGCAGCTCCTGGCCAGTGGACCCTGACATGGGCAACATGGCAGCCCACAGGCTCTGCAAGGTGAAAATGGTGCCATGAGCCCAGGAAGCCATGAGGCTGACGAGACAGAGCGTGGACTCACCCGGACAATGTGGATCCTGTTGTGGACAGCGTCCAAGGTGTCGTAAAAGGCCTGCACCACCGTCTGGAACTCCCTGTCACTCTCGGCCAGACACTCCAGCCTGCCCGCGGGCCCCTCCAGCTGCTGCTGTGGCACTGGCACACGGGGAACAGGGTCTGGGCTATGCGTGGGACACTGGTCCCTGAGAGCTGGCTCACCCCATGCACCCCCAGTCCCAGGTGCAGACTTACGGGTGGGGCGCGAAGCCTCCGAGACGAAAGCCAGACCCTGATCCCGGGGGCCAGCCAGCAGTGCCGCTAAGTGGCGGGCCGCACGGGCAGGCTGGGCCCCAAAGCCACGGAGGACAGCGCCATCACTGTGAAGGGCAACACTCACGCCATGGCACCGTTCCAGGCGGGCGCACAGCTCTGCAGACAGCGTGTGGCCCCGCAGTCCCACTGTCTCCTCCCGGAGGTGAACCTCCAAGGCAGCCCCGAGAGCCTGGTCCAGCTCCTCCAGATCCTGCTCAAAGGCCACGTGCACCAGCAGCTGGGCCGGGCCACCCGCCAGCAGCCCTTCCTCGGCCTGCGCCTGGACCGGCTCCAGCAGGGAGAGGGCCAGAGCTCGCCGCAGCGCGGCGGCCTCCTCCTCCCGCTCAGCCTCCCGGCCCTGTGGCTCCAGCGACCGGTGGAGGGCCAGCTGCAGCTCAGCCTCCTCCAGCCACGCAGGCACCCCAGCGCTGGGGGCAGGGGGCCCCTCCTCAGCCATGGGGTCAGGTTCCTCCTCGGGCTGCTCCTCAGGCTCCTCCTCCCCCAGCCCCTCGGGCAGCTGGTCCTCCCCATCCAGGCCCTCCAGGCTGGCCAGCAGCTCTCGGACCTCCTCTGGGAACAGAGAGAGACACTCGGTGAGGGGTCAAGCCCAGCCAGGTGGGGCTGAAGGAGAGGATGAGTCAGGTGATGGGTGAAAGATGGAGAGAGGGTTTAGGGGACATGAGGTCAACAAAATCGGTGGGAGTGCAGAGCGGGGCAGAAGGTGATGTCAAGGAGGGACCACCAGATGTGCAGGGCATCCCCAGGCAGCCCTACCAAGGCTCAGGTTCTCCTGGTCACTGCTTGTACTTTCTGGGGGCCACAGAGCATGGGACTGGCCAGGGAGGGCCTGGAGGGCCTCGGTGGGGTCCACCTGCCAGGAGAGAACGGCAGGGCCCAGTGGGCACACACCCCTCCCGGGCCTCTAAGCAGGGGTGCAAGAGGCGCCGGGGACTAAACTGTGAGAAAGAGGGGGGCGGGGCGGGCTCCATCTCTACCTCTCCAGGGTCTGTGTTCAGGGTGTCCCTGGCCAGACGCTCTGTCCCAAAGACACACCGGAACTGAGCCTCCAGCCCTGAAGGAGGTGCTGCCCCTCTGGGCCCAGCAGGAAGCTGGCGCTGCCCGGGTGCTTCAGACTCAGCATGTGACAGCTAATGCTGCCTAGCAGACTCTGCAGAAACTCCTCAGCTGCCTGGCAGGGGCCCAGGGCTCCGCAGAGCTGCAGGACCACAGGGGGCCAGGTGCTGGTTTAGGGCACAAGAAAGGTACCCAGAACCTCCAGTGGGGAGCAGGCCAAAGGGGAAGATCCTCAGAGGTCACTCACCCGAAAGCCGGTCACATCTGATCCTTCCAGTGGGAAGAGAGCAACATCTGCCAAGCCAGCCAGAAGGTCCTCGTGATACAGCTGTATGAAGCGCAGTGCTCCCGGCTCCATGGACAGCACCGTCTCCACCGGAGCCTCCCCCCCGGAGACCCCACGGGCCCCAGGCTCTCCGGCCCCTCCCGCCCGGAGACCCCACGGGCCCAGGCTCTCCGGCCCCTCCCGCCCCGGAGACCCCACGGGCCCCAGGCTCTCCGGCCCCTCCCGCCCCGGAGACCCCATGGGCCCTGAGATGACTGGCCCAGCTTGTCCCAAAGACCCTATGGGACTTGTCCTGAAGAAGGTTCCTAACTGTCCTGGTGCCTCCTCAGAGTCCAAGATCACAGTCCGTGCACCCTTCTGAGCCCTTCCTGGCCCTCCAGTCTCCAGGGGAGCATGCTCAGTGGCCCCAGGCCCCAACTCTGCCGAGCGGTCCCTTCCGCTGGTGTCCTCAGCAAGGCCCTCAGGCTCCAGGACCGTAGTGGGGGACGAGGCTCAGCTGTGAGCCCTGCAGCCAGTGTTCCCGCTGCAGCACCTGCTCAGCCGCTTGGAGGAAGAGAGAGGACGGGATGTCAGGGCTGCTCAGAGGGGCGGCTGGGCCGGCGCGGCGCGGCCCCACTCACCCTGCCACTGCTGGAAGCAGACGACGGTGCCCGCGGCCCCGGGCAGGCTGCGCAGGCCGTCCAGGGGGCCGCCCCCGCTGCGGCGCCCGTTCTCCAGGTACAGCTCCAGCAGCAGCAGGTCTGGTGCCGACGGGCCGCCCACCACACGCACAGCCCGGGCCTGTGGCACCCGCGCCAGGGACACCTCGGCCCCCTCCAGGCCCAAGGTCCTGGCCTGCTGCTCCAGCTCACGAACTTCTGTGGGGGAGATGCGAGTTGGCTCAGGGCAGCTCCCTGACAGGTACACCTGCCCCAGTCCCGCCTCTCACCTGCCTCAGCGAGGGGCTTGGGCAGCTGGACCAGGGCCCGGTCCGGGCGGGGGCTGGCCAGGGCGCGGCAGGGCTGCTCCGGGTGCCCCGTGGCACGCAGCAGGGCCTGGACGTGCTGCTCCAGGCGCTGGGGGGTGGTGCCAGGGGGCAGTCCCTGGAGCAGCAGGCGGGCAGGGGCGCGGGGCGGGGCGGGCCGCAGGCTCAGCCGAGCACCTTGCAGCGTGTGCTCCTGGGCCAAAACTCGCGCAGCGTCTGCGGGCGGGGGTGGGGTGGGGGATCGTCAGAGCCAGAGTCCTGTGGGGGCCCCGACCACCTCCTTCCATCAGCCCCTCACCTGCAGGCTCCTGAAAAGTGAGAACACCCCCGTGGCCGAGTCTCTGCCAGCTCAACACGGGCCCCCCCCAGAGCGTCGGCGGTTCTCAAAGTACAGCATCAGCAGCTCGTCGGGGACGCTGGGGGACAGCCCTCCGAGCTCCACTGCCGCCCCCTCCTCCACCTCAGCCTCTGCCATCGCAGCCCTGGGGCCGGGACCAGGGGCGTAGGGTAAGGGCCTCCCGGCCCCCCCAGCCCCCTCCAGGCCTGCAGCAGTACTCCCTGCTGCCCCCTTAATCGAGGGCAGTGCTTACCGCGGCCCAGCACCTGGGCCGGCCACCCAAGGCCCTCAGCCAGGACTTGTGCGTGCTCTGTCGGCAGAAGGCCTGGCACAGGAAAATAAAAGTGAAACTGTCTGAGGGAAGTTGGGAGGGGCCTGTAGCGCTGGGGGCTGTGGCTGCCTGAAAGGTGCTGCCCTTCCCAGGGCAGGCCCCTCCTGCAGGACTTTCCCCCCACCCCGCCCTCCTCCCCCACTCTCCCACACCCAGAGCCTGAGCCTGGAAAGTGCTCTCAGCCAGGGTGTTGACTGGGCTCCTACACTCTGTCCAGCCCACCAGCGGCCCCACCCCAGCCCACTGCGGGGGGGGGGGGGGGGGGGAGTGGCTCTTTGTGGTCCTCCACTTCCACTGGCCTCTCACTGTGAACCTCAAAATGGCCAATTACCCTTCCCACGAAACCCGTCATTGTCCACACTCGGGGACCTCAAGCCTCTGTGCATCCCTGCCCCGCAGCATGAGTGGCTTGGGTCTCTGGGCATGCCCCCAGCTCAAGCTGACTTCCAATTCTGCTTAGGAGCCTCCCCCAACCTGCTCCTCACCCTTCACAAGTAGCAGGTGACCAGGCCTCAACCTTCCTGAGAGTTGAAGGTTAGCAGGTCCCACCCTTGGCTTACAAGTGACTCCCAACACAGCCTTCCTCCCGCCTCCACCGCTCCCTTCCTGCGGCTCATTGCCATCATCGTTGTCAGCATGGCTAACCCCGGAAGGTGCGGGCACTGTGCCTTGCTGCAGCAACCCATCACAGAAGGGGAAACGGAGGCACAGCCGGGGCCTCATACCAGGCTGCCTCTTGCCGCAGAGCCCTGACCCCACTGCCCATGCTTCGTTTGCTTCCAGCCTCTCAAAGAGGTGTGCTCCCCCTCCCCTCTCCCATTTACCCCTCAGCCCACTGAAGCCCAGCCTCCAGCCCTGCTGCTCCTCCAGGGCACTGAGGACCTGCCCAGCCTACACCCCCACCCTGGTCCGAGCCTCTGCCATCCCTCACCTGGATCACTACATCAACCAAACTCATTCCCCTCTGCCACTCTCACCTACCCCCACTGTCCCTCCTCAACAGAGTGGGCAGAGAGAGAGCCTTTTAAAGTGGCACCAACAGCTGCTATGGCTCGGCCCGATGTAGCCAAAGTCCTTAGGAGGGCCTGCCAGGCTCAGCCTGACCGCGCCCCAGTCCCATCTCTGGCCCCATCCCTCTGCCTGGACGGGCCTTTCCCATAGAGGCGAAGGCCACCCCTCCTCTGTGACTCCCCTGACATGGCTCAGATGGCGGATTTAACTTGCACCTGAAAGTCTTCTTTAAGGATCTTTGACATGCACTGGCCACTTCCAAGGCTCTGACCTTAACTCCACATGCAATTTTTCATTGTTTTTCTTAAAGAAGGCTCCTGGAATTGAATGAGCTTCTACTTCCGTGAAGCCCCAGGGCCTCCCTGCCTGCTCTGTGATTCCTCTATTCCTAGGGCTCCCTCCCTCCTAACACGCTGTGTAACTCCACTCACGATGCAGATGGCAGAAGACCTGCCACAGGTGGCATTGCGCCCGTATCGTGACCAGATTGTTAATTTCCACAAACCAGCTGTGAAACGGGTGGTAGCTAGGGCTCAGCCGCGACAGGAGTGTCGATGCCACACGCACCAGCCAAGGGTACACATGGGCTTCGCCTCTGCAGACCCACTTGTTAAATTCTGAAGAAGCATGCCACAGCTCCGACAGCGCCTTTGCTGAACCACCTCCGGGCCTGGGAGAGGCCACCTGTGCAAGAGCCAGGGGAGCACAGCCAGGGCTGTAGGCTCCGGTGGAGAGGCCCTGCTGCAGGGGGGGCTCCAAGTGGCCACCCGGCAGGGGATGTCCCTGGCTGAGGCAACCAGGAGGATGGGCAGAGCTCAGGGAACAAGTGCAGCTGGCCTGCGGGCCTGGGGCATCTCTAAGCCTCAGCCCCTTAGCTGTGGAACAGGGCTAAGGATTACGTACACCCTTGCAGAGGTGAAAGTGTGATAAGGACAAGTGAGAATAAAACGTCTCATGTGGGGCCTGGAATACTTTGCTCTCAGTGACTTGTAGAGACGATAGGCGATTAGTGATTAGGACTCCTGTTCTGGGAGAGCCTCGGATGAAAAGGGAAAGAAAGGGGTATTTTTAAGGCCAAGGAAGGGTGGGAGTGCCTGGCAGCCTCAGCGATCACAGGTTTGGGAATGAATTTTCAATCCCCTGAACCCAGTTGCCAGGCCAGACCTCAGCCCCCGGCCAAACTCCGCCCCTTGGCGGACAGTGTGGGACGCAGGAATCGGGCCTGGGGTTCGGAAAGGAATCAACAGGGCGTCCGCCGCGGTAGAGCGTCCCCAGAAGCCCCGCGTTCGCAGCGCGACCCGGGCGGCCCGCCCTCCGCCGCCGGCCCCGCCCCGCGCACCAGGCCCGCCCCCGACGCCCCGCCCGGCCCCGCCCCGTCACAAGGCCCTGCTGCGTCTCCGAGCCGCAGGCGCAGGCCCAGCCAAGCCGGCTGCGGAGCGGGTGCGGATTCGGGTGCGGGCGCAGCGGCCATTGACCGCGCGCCGCACAGCGGACACCCGGCGCACCATCCTGAGGCGCCCCGCTAGTGGTGAGTCCCAGCCAAGCCAGCAACGTGTGTACCGCTGAGTCGCCCGACTGGCCGCCCCGCGCGGACCCTGCGCAGCTGAGCGGCGCTGCCGTGGGTCAGTGGGTCGGTCCGGCCGGAACGCACGGCCCGCTCAAGGCCGGGACGGGGGCGGTGGGGGCGGGGAGCCGCGGCCTTGAGCGGGAGAAAGGGGGCGTCGCGCTGCGGCGGCGTTGGGACCCGCGGCCAGAGCGCCCCCCGGACCCGGCAGGAGGGCCCACCCGGCTCGGGCGGTTCTTTGGCCGCCGCCCCCACTCATATTGTTCCCACGCCTGCTTTGTTTCTCTGCACGCCTTTGGTCGCTTCCATCCCCCACACACCCCGCACCCCGCTGTTCCTGGCGTACCCCACTGGCAGGCACCTGGCAGCGGATCCAGGCTGCTCCCCCTACCCCAGGAGCGAGGGACCATCGGTCCCTGCTCTCGGAGAGGGGTCAGGGCTCTCGCCACTCACAGATGGCCTGGGGATTTCCTAGGATAGAAATAGCCGCAGGCTCTGGCCCTTAAAGCTGCTTAAGGGGCGGGATGCGAAGGGGAGGGTCGGGCACCCCACACCGCCTGACGCGCCCCAGCCCGACCCGGCCCGGCCAGCTCCGACTCCGGGAGACCCAGCAGCGGTGAAAAGGCCCTTGCAGTTGCTTCTAAGAAACGACGGGAGACAAAATCCTGAGGCTGACAGTCATTCTCTCTTCTGTCCCCTCCTCCACCTTTGGGGTGGGCCTAGAGCAGCGCCTTGTGAAGCCCCATGCCCAGCCACTCTGTCCGTCCCACCGACCTGGCTGCTCCCGGCTCCGACAGCCCCGGGGCAAAGGTCATGAATACACTTTCTGCGTTTTGCTTTCCCAGCAGCAGGTGGGTCAGCCCCAGGCCTGTTGGCTGGTCTGGGGACTTGGACCGCAAGGCTGACTGTCCTCTCTCTCTCCTCTAGGGGGAGACCACAGAACCTGAGGCCATGCCCCATGAGAAGAGTTTTTTGGTGTCTGGGGACAGCTATCCTCCCCCAACGCTGGATATCCTGGGGGGCCCAGCCCCCTGCCTCCCTACCCTGGGGGCCCTTATCCACAGCCCACATTCCAGCCTTCACCCTATGGCCAGCCAGGGTATCCCAGGGTCCCAGTTCCTACCCCCAAGGGGGCTACCCTCAGGGCCCTACCCTCAAGGGGGCTATCCGCAGGGTCCCTACCCCCAAGGGGGCTACCCCCAGGGGCCATACCCCCAAGGGGGCTACCCCCAGGGGCCATACCCACAGAGCCCCTTTCCCCCAACCCCTATGGGCAACCACAGGCCTTCCCGGCACCGGACCCTGGCTGTGAGTAGTGGGGCAGGGGTCTGGGGAGGACAGGGTCTCCAGGCACCCATGAGTGGCACTGACTCAGCCCGTCCCTGCCTCAGCACCTCATGGGAACTATCATGAGGAGGGACCCCATCCTACTATGACAACCAGGACTTTCCTGCGACCAACTGGGATGACAAGAGCATCCGCCAGGCCTTCATCCGGAAGGTGGGCCTGGGGCTGGGCAGTGGTGGTGGGGCAGTGCAGGTCGGGCTCTGAGCAGCTCCTCCTCAGGTGTTCCTGGTGCTGACCTTGCAGCTGTCGTGACCTGTCCACGTGGCCGTGTTCACATTCGTCACGAGGTGAAGGGCTTTGTTCGGAGAACGTCTGGACCTACTATGTTTCCTACGCCGTCTTCTTCATCTCCTCATCGTTCTCAGCTGCTGTGGGGACTTCCGACGAAAACCCCTGGAATCTCGTTGCACTGGTAACCCTAAACCTCGAGCCCCTGGCCCAGGGCCCACAACAGAGGCGGTGGGGCAGGAGCGGCCTCCATACCCAAGGTCCGTGTCCCCACAGTCAATCCTGACCATCAGCTTGTCCTACATGGTGGCATGATCGCCAGCTTCTACGACACCGAGGCCGTCATCATGGCGTGGTATCACCACCACTGTCTGCTTCACAGTGGTCATCTTCTCCATGCAGGTGAGGGGTTGCGCTGGTCACCTCCATGCAGCTGAGGGCCCCAGGCAGGCCACCGGCCCACGGCCGGGTCCTTGCCGACTGTCCCCTGTGCCGCAGACCCGCTACGACTTCACGTCGTGCATGGGCGTGCTCCTGGTGAGCATGGTGGTGCTGATCGTCTTTGCCATTCTCTGCATCTTCATCCGCAACCGCATGGAGATTGTGTACGCCCGCTCGGCGCACTGCTCTTCACCTGCGTAAGTGGGGCCGCCCGGGTGGCTCGGGGAGGGCGGGCGGGCCCTCAGCACTGCCTGCTGTCACCCCAGTTCCTGGCAGTGGACACCCAGCTGCTGCTGGGGAAAAGCAGCTGTCGCTGAGCCCGGAGGAGTACGTGTTCGCAGCGCTGAACCTGTACACGGACATCATCAACATCTTCCTGTACATCCTCACCATCATCGGCCGGCAAGGAGTAGCCGGGCCCAGCGCACACGCGGGGCCCACGCGGGCGGCGTGGCTGGCGTGGCAGTGCATCTGGACCTCCCTCTCTCCCCGGGCGCAGCCTGGGACAGAGAAGCCCCTCTGACCCTCCTGTGTGTACACTGCAGATACTTCCGTTCGGACCCGCTGTGGCCAGCATGGCCCCTTGCAGCCCTCCGCCCCACCGACGGGCAGCGGGGCGGGTCTCCGTGCACCTCCTACCCACTCCCTGTTGCATGAGCCTTGTCTGCCAGCCCACCCTAGGGGGCAACACCTGGTCCCAGGGGAGAGGGATCGAGCCAAGGGTGAGGGTGCACGTCTCTGCTCCTGTCCCACTCCGCCCAGCGTAGAGTATTCCCTGCCCTCTGCACCCCACCCCTGGAGTGCTGCCCTCTGGGGGACCTGAGGGGTGAGGGGCTCGTCCTGTGCTGAGCCCTGAGGGCAGAGAGGGTGGAATATTCCAGGGGAGGATGCCCTCCTCTCATTCTGCTGTCTTTAAAGTTCCAATAAGGGACCTCTGCTCTCTGTGTTTTTCTCATCACGCTTCTCCCACCATTCCTCATGAGCTAGCGGGGAGTGGGGGTGGGGGGTTGAGGTATCTCCAGGATGAAGAGGGGGCAGGGCCAAGCACTGCAGGTGAGACAGCTCATGGCGCTGGTTATGACAGTAGCCAACCTTCTCTACTCGCGCGTCCTGACTCCCTTCTCGTAATCTTCCCCGCCGCATTGCAAGGTATGTGCCAGGATTCCTGAGGCTCCCGAACGTTACGCGTGGTACCTGGGCCACATGATGGTAAGTGGCCAGGTTGCGTCTGCTGCTCGCTCCTGGGAACTGCTTGGCCTTTGGAGGCCCTGTGAGACCCTTGCCATGTTGCCCGGGGCCCAAGGGGCAGCAGCCTAGGTCACTGACCCGCCCAGGGCAGGCCCACCATGCTTCTCAAGCTCCGTCCCTGCAAGGCCGCAGGGAGCTCCTCCTTGGGCACCTGGCATGCAGCCCAGGCTGGCTCTCCACAGCCCTCCACCCTCCCCACCTGAAACCTGGAGACTAGAGCTCCCGGCTAAGAGCTGGACGGAGCCTGAGGGCTTGGCCAGCTGGCCTCTCGGCCTGCCTCTGGCACCATTGGCTGCCTCACCAGGCCCCACCCACTCAAAGGTCTCAGCCTCGGCTTGTTCTGCGTGTCCTGCCCTGTGCTCTCACCACCTAGCTCTGGAGCCCTCACCCCTCCAGACCTGGCTCCCAGGTGTGTGTTCAGAGGTCAGCCCACTGTCCCTGTCTTCACCCTCCCCAGTGGGGTGCCCCCGCCCTGGGGCCCAGCTCTGCCTGCGGCCCTTCCTGCCCTGAGCCCCCTGAGCGACAGTGGACACCCTTCACCACAGCCTTCTCCCACAGAGCCCTCTCCAGCTGGGCCTGCCCTCTCGGGGGCGCTCCCCTTTCTCCCTGGCAGCCCATCAGCTCTCTGTTAGCTAGTACCAGCACCCAGTGTCCATGAAGAACTCGCACTCTGCAGGCCAGCACCCACCCCCGCCCCGTATCCACAGTCTCCTCAGCTGTGGCCCCTTCAGCACGTCCGTCCTCCCGCTCACCTGCCACGCCTGCGTTATCTCCATCACCGGTATCGCTCCAGCCGCCCAGACCAGAAACGCGGCTGTTCCTCTCCCTGACTCAGTCCCGTCTCCCTGTCCACCTCTACCTGCCTCCCAAGGCCTCACGGTCACCTGTCAGCTCACCTGCACCAGCCCTCTGCTCCACTACCAGGTGTTTCCGCAACAGTGATCACGCCACCCACCTACTTTGAACCCTCTGGCGGTTGCCGTTAGGGTGAAGTCCAGATCCCCTGCCTGGCATGCAGTGCCCCCATGTGCCCTCTGGCTACTGCAGCTGGCCTCCTGCTGTCCCCTCGTCCCCCAGGCCTGACCTTGCGCATCCTGAGCTACAGGCAGGCCCCACATTCCCGGGCTGGGACACACACTGCCACCTGGGCCCCTTCTGGCATCCACCTCGCCTTGCACAGCAGCTGCCCAGAACCGCCACACTTAGTCACTCTGCTTTGTCCCATGCTGAGCGCTGGGCAGAGCCCCTTCCGCACCTCCCACAGCTGTCTCCTTGAGCAGGAGCAGGCCTGCACCCCGGTGCCTGCCCACTGGCGCCCCACGCACACGGGACCCTGCTCAGTCCCACTAGCTCACAGACCCAGCGGGTTCACACTGAGGAGGAGACACGGAGCTCTATGTGGCTGGGGAGCGGCAGTCAAGGCTGAAGGTGGGACTCGGGCACAAGCGCCAAGTGAGGACACTGTTTTCTTGAGAAGTTTAAGGAGGACAAACTCTGGGCCAGGCTGAGTCCTGGGAGAGGCAGGGTGAGGACCAAGAGGTCCCTCTACAGGAAGGACAGCCAGGGCCACACACGGGCGAGGGCTTGGACCTGTCTTGCGGGTGAGGGGGACAGCAGCACAGCTGGGTTTGTGTTTAGGAAGATGAGTCTATGATGGAAAACCTAGGAGATTGTGTGGGGGTACGAACAGGTGAAGAAAGCAGGGAGGAAGCTATGGAGATGTGGCAGACAGGACCTGGGAGCAGCCTGGGGGCCAGGAATCTGGAGGCGGCCAGGCCCAGAGGGACTGGCCAGGCCGGGCAAGGAGGGCAGGGCGTCTGCTGTGTCCACCCCCACACCCCCGCCCCAGGGGAGGAAAGGGGCAGCTTCCATCCAACTGGGTGGGCCACACTGACTGACAAAGCCGAATGCAGCCGCAACAATTGTGAGGTCAGCCAAGGTGAGTTCTCATGTGAGGAAGGAGGCAGCCCCGCCACCCGCCCGCGATATCGGGGAGCTGGCCCAGTCCAGTCCTATCAGTTAGGCCCTGGTGTCGCTAGGAGCTGGCCTGGCACTCTCAGATATAGGCCCTGGTGTTCTGTGTAGAATTTAAACATTTCACACAGCACCAGAGTCAGACAAGCCCTTCTGTGACCGGTCACAACAAGATGACCACATGTAACCACGTATGAATGCAGACAAAACATGGGCACTGTCCAAGCCAATAAGAAGACCAGCAGCGCCCTGTCCTACATAATCCGAGCTCTGCGGCATCTTCACAAGTGACCGTCTGGTCTGCCTCCCGTCCTTCCACAGATGTGTCAAGGCGATGGCACAGAATGGCGTCATCCTCCACCACCCTCGCTCGCCCTGGTGAGCGGCTGCCCGCCTATGAATGCAGACGTGTCAGGGACTTCCGCTGAAGGGTGCTGACCCAGCCAACTATTCCGAGGCCAACGAAGGCTAATTTATTCTTCAATCAAAAGTGTTTATTGACATCTGTAATAATTAAGTCTATTCTTGATTTTAAGCATAAACGATAAAGTATGCACGTCCCCATAGCACTCCCTGCCCTGAAAAACCACCCTGCCATTGGTGCCTGTTAAAAATCACAGTCAGAGGCAGCACAGGTGCCCTGTGCCACCTGCCCAGCATCTCTGAACTGGAAGTGCCTTCAGAACGGGAACTACGACCTGCGTTTTGGACACCCAGGTCGGCCAGCATCTGGTGCAGGGCCAGGCACACCACAGGCGAACGCATGAACTTGACGAGCAGGAGCCGCACGGCCACTAACAGTCCCAGGATAGGTGACAGAGAAGGCTGTGGACTTCTGGACTTATGCTCAGTGCCACGTGGCGGGCAGGCAGTTCAGGAGTGCAGGCAGCAAAGTTAAAAGCCCAGGGGAATCAGGGAGGCACACTTGGGGAATCAGGTGGAAGGAAGAGAGGCTGCATGGGGGAGCGGGGGTGGAGGAAGGTGTGAGCGGCCATGAGTGCCACCGCCCGGAGTCCAAGCCTGCTGCAGGCAGTGATGGAGCGCTGGAGTCTTCCAGGAGGCGCCCGGAGTGCTTTGAGTGAAGGCAGGAAGGTGGCGAGGGCCACAGTGACGGTGCAGGCAGGGTCCAGCTGGGGCAGCAGGAGGAGGAGGGAAGGCACGAGAGACGGCGGGGCCCCAAGGCAGCCCCTTCCATCCCAGCGGCAGGATGGCAAGCCCTTCGGCTACCAAAACATTCTGTGTTCCTGAGTGTCTTTGCCTCAGGCTGGCAGGCACGGGAGCCCGTTCAGAAAGCAGGATGCAGCGCCCTCACCTCCACCTTCTCGACTGCCACCCTCTCTAGTGAAGGGTCCTCAGTCCCTGAAGCACCCACGACGTCACCCACTCCCCAGTCACTGCAGCACTTCCCAGCCTTCAGGCTCTGTGCAGCACCTCCCTCCCTTGCAGTTGTGCCCCCACCCCACCCCCACTTTCCACGTGCAGCTCTTCCCTGGGCCACGGCTTCCTGGCTGTGGGCAGCTCGGGCAGCTCCAAGTCCTCCTCTCACCACTGGCCATCAAGGGCCAGGGGCACTTCCCTTCCCGCTCTACCCTCCACATGCCTTTCTCTGGCATCAAGGCATCAAGGCCACAACGGCCTCGCAGCAGAGCCTGCCCTCCCTGGCTCTGCAGGACGATGCCACACCCCTGCCCAAGCCCTTCAGAGGACTTCCTGTCAAGCCAGGGGCTCTCCTGACTGACCTGGGCCCAGGCTCCCAGTCCGCACACAGAAAATGGCTAGATAATATTTTTACACTTATAATGACACATAGCTGAGCAGAAATGTCAGACATAAACGTAAAGAGAGACCTTCAGCCAGGCTGTGGGATTTAGAGGGTGGCATTAAGGAAACCAGGCCTGGCTTTCAGGGCCCTCTAGAGGAAGGAGCGGGATAGACCACAGGCCCTGGCCTGGCAGCCTGGGGGGGCCCCACTGGGTCCTAAGGCCTGAGCCCCACCAAAACCAAAACCACCACCCAGCCTTTGCCCAGCTCTGTCCTCAAGGCTGAAGGCCACAGGCCGCACTACCTGCCTGGCAAAGGCAGGAGAAGACAAGGCCACCCTGGACCTCGGCAGCATGTATCGCGGTATCAGTGAAACTTGCAAGGCATTTCAAAAGGCAGAGTGATATGGCTGAAATCCAAGAGGAAAAATGAGAAGACAGAAACAGACCTCGAGGTGACTCAAAGATTGGATATAGCGAAGAGATTTAAAGTAAATGTGATTAACATGTTAGGGAAAGTGAGAGGGTGGGGGACTGGAGAAGCAAGGATAGCGTGGAGAACTTCCCCAGGGAGTTAGATTCCCTAAAAGGAATCAAACTGAGCATCTTGAAGGAAGAATACAATTTACTGAAAGATAAAAGTGGGTCTCACAACTGCGGGGAGAAGTCAGAAAAGGATCAGTGAACTGAAAGGCCAATAGGAAACCCCCAAACTCACAGAGGGGGGTGGTGGGAGAAGGCAGAAGACAGCGGGTAGCGTGGAAGACACGCACGGAGCCTGAGGAGAAGCGCGGCCGGAGAGGCGCCAAAAACGCTCCGAAACCGATCTGCCGAGGCCGGCCCGGAAGAGGCCGTGCTGACCTCCTAAAGTCCCCCCATTTATTTGATGAGCTCGGTGTCACAGTTTGAACTGTGTCCCCCCTTTCATATGCTGACGTCCTAACCCCAAGACCTCAGAATGCAACCTCATTCGGAAACTGGTCTTTGCAAATGTCACTGGTTAAGATGAGGCCTGCTGGAGTAAGGAGCCCGCGGGCCAGTGAGACTGGCGCCCTGTGAAATGTGGACACAGATGTCCCTCCATGTCCGGCCACTGCGGCACCACGAGCACACATCGGCACCGGGCGGTCGTGCCGAGTGGCGGGAAGGCACGATGACTTCCGCCAGGCCGGGCCGGTTCTCCGCAGGTGGTACAGGCGTTCGTCAAAACTCACCCGATTGTTCACTTAAAATGGGTGCATTGTATGGCAGGAAAAGTGTGCCTCAATCAAGTTGATTTTTTTAAAAAAGGAATGTGGGCAAAAGGTTTACAAAAGCCTTTCCTCTTCTGCATGGGAATTTGACCTTTGACTAACTCTCTGGCTGTGTCCCTGGTCACCGTCACAAAGGTGATAAAGGTGAACCGTCAGCCACTTAACTAGATGACGCCCTTACAGTAAAAGTCACCTACTGGTGAGTGGCATGAGGACAGGGAGGAAGCCGCACGGAGCCACGGTGCCTGGCGCCTGAGGGGCGGGCCACACCAGGCCAGTGTCCGGGTGTGTGTTCTGCTGCTCCTGTGTGGTCGTGGTCCATTCGGCTGGGTTTTTGCTTCTGTTCTCACCTAACATTTCTCGTGGACAAATTGCACATAAACCAATGACATTTGCCTTATGCTCAAATTGTTCCCAGATATACCAATCACGTTGAAACAAATTCATGTTTTCAAAATAACTACTGTAGCAGAATTGTGAGTTTTTGGGGGTGGGGGATCCCCTCCAATCATCAGCCTTTTCAGTACACAACAAACTGAGATCCACGACTGCCCAGAGGAGGGCGTTCACCTGTGTCATCAGCTGAAGCACAAGGACCCAGACAACTGAAGACGGGTTCCGGCCTCAGAAGCCTCCAGTGTGAAGAACATCAGCCTGAACGCTGTGTGGAAGATGCTGAAGAGAGGGGTCATCGGGGTCTGAGCACTGCCTAGCCTGAGCAGGTATCCACCGCCCACCCAGCAAATGAGCCCCGCCAAGGAGGGCCTCATGTCGGAGGCCCCGGCTCCATGGCAGTTCTAAGAGAGTGTTTGCTTTTGATCCGGCTGAAGGAGGAAGAGACGAGCACACTTCTAGAACAGGCAGAAAGGGCTGGCCAAAGACATCACAAGGAGAAGTGATGCTTCCCCGGAGAGCAAGCCGGCCAGCCACGAGCTCCAGCTGGAGCCAGGCAGGGGCGAGCAGGCTGGACAAGCTGGCCCCAGGCCCAGAGCCCGCCCTGCCAAGGGCAGAGGTGCGGGTGTGGGAGTCGGGGCCGTCTTGGGGCCAAGGGCCAGGAGGCCAGAGCGGCTGTAGTAAGGGGCGGCCCTGCCAGCTGGGCCCCAACCCCGTGCCAGTCCCGGCATGTGACACTCAGCTTGGTGACCCTATCGGTGTCTACAGTGTGTGTCCACAGTCTTGAGACTGCACCACTGCATACCATGACGCCGGTCCTTCTGTGAGTCCCCGCACAGGCCCCAAGTCCCAGAAGTCCGCAGTCATGCGCGGGCACTGACCTCAACACTTACCCTCCGATGTCGCCTGACCCTAGGACAAACCGAGGTGCATGTGATCCCCACTCCAGCCTGTGGTGACCTCACGTCCCCAAGCCCCACAGCCGGCAGGAGGCAAACTAGGCTTTAAACACTCTCCAGATGGAGGCCTAAAGCTGGGCCGTCTGTCGCCTGCCACTTCTCTCTGTGTTCATGTGAAAATTCCTTTTGAAGGGTCTGTTCCATTTGGGCTGAGCTGAGGGCTGGGGAGGAAGAGGGCCGACTCTCTCGTTCCCTTGTTCCCTCACGAAGCTGGGGCAGCGTCTGGCTCAGCCGTCCCAGAGCAGAGGGCAGCCGTGGACTAGGCGCAGGGCCAGCTCACAGGGCAGCACTGGGTGGGCACAGGCCTGCCCCAAGGAGCCCCGTGGGGAGGGCCGGCGCCCACAAAGGCACGGGGCCCATGGTGAGCTGTGGAAGGGAATGGCGGGGCAGGGCATGAGGGTCGAACAGGGCCTCTGGGGGAGCGAGGGAAGCAGCAGGGCCAGGCAGGGCGCATGGGCCCACACAGGCCCTCGGGGTGGGGGTGGTGGCCACGAGGGCCCTGATGGAGATACCCTGCAGCTCTAGGCCCACAGGTCTCGATTGCCATCGTGACTGGACGCTAGGAACTGAGACAGACCCTCAGGGGAAGCAGCTTCCGAATCCTCCCACCTCACTGGTGCAACACCTAGGGCCCCCCCGCGGCCGACAGAAGGCCCCAGCCACCTCTGCCGCGGCTGCTCCCTCTTTCCTGGCTCACTCCCCCATCTCACAGGCCTCCCTGAAGATCTTTAAAACTGCGCCCAGCCTGCTCGTGTGTCCCAGGCTGGCCCTGCTGCCTAGAAGGCTTTGTTCCCAAACGTCCTCATTTCTTATTCCCTCCCTTCTTTCAAGCCTCCTCCCCAGTGTGGCCCTGCCAGAGAGGCCTTCTGACACTCCGTGCTCCCTCTTGCTCTGCCCTCCTGCTTCGTTCCTCCTCATGGCGTGTGTCACCACCACCATTGTCCCACCAGCATGTCAGCCCTGCGGCGGCAGAGCCTTTGCTGTGTTCGCTGCACTCAGTGCCTGCTGTGGAGCAAATAACCAGCGCACAGTCCCCACGGCAGCCACGAGACGACATCCCTGCCCCAGAGAAAGAGGAGGGAGCTGAGGTGTGCAGAGGTCCCCTGGTATGACCGTGACCGGCAGAGTGGCGACCTGCTCAGGTCTGTCAGGCCCTGGGACCCCCCACCTCCGCATCCTCTGTCTGCTCCGCCCAGGCTTTGGGAAGGCCCCCTGTCAGGGAACGGGGCTGGGAGCCTGCTGCCTCTGTCCCCCGACAGCTTCCAGCCCACCCCACAATGGGCAGCTCCTGGTCGAGCAAATGGAATCAGAGGGAATAGAGGTTCCCTGCTTGTTCCCTGCTGTCTTCAGGGCCCACAAGGGTGTCTGGCCCCTGGCAGGCTTTCAAGATCTACGGGCTGATGAGAAAAACGCATTTGGCTCTCTCTCTGTGCCAGACACCACCCCCGCCCCTCCACACGCATCACGTTGTCTAAGCCTCGCCGCAGAGTAGGAGGAGGGCGCATTACCACCTACCCGACAGCCGGGAGCAGGGCCTGCCTGGGCCACGCCCGGGCCACACGGCAGGGCAGGAAGCGGGGCGTGTGACGCTCTGACGCTGTGGAGCGGAGCCTTGAGCCCTGGGCAGCTCACGAGCTGAAGCCTGCAGGAGTAGGGGTTAATCGAGGGTCAGAGTTGGGGGCCGCACCGGTATGAGGTAGGGCCTTTGGAGTCTGAGGACCTGGGACAGCAAGCACACGCCTCCAGCAGCCCCGGCGCCCAGCCCACAACCCTCCCTGGGCCAAGAAGTCTGTGCTTCGTGGCTCTCACGCCTTGCCTGCATGCTGGCCTCCTGGCCCTCCCGCTCCGTGGCACTCTCCTAATGACACTCTGCGAAAAAGCAGAGGACCTAGCGCCACAGGCATTGCCAAGGCTCCAGAGCCCAAAAGAGCCGTCCTGGTCTCCGGTCCCTGAGCCTGGCCATGCTGGCACACTGAGCTGAGTCTAACAAGGCAAGTCCATTGGGGATATAGGGTGCAAAAGCCGGTGACCCACGGCCAGAAGGGGGACCTGACCCAGCACACATGAGTGGGAAAACACTGAAGGTCTGCTTGTAGCCAGCTCCCAATGAGCCCACGGAGAATGTGGACCCCAAGTGGTCACAGAGGCTCCTCACTCCTGCAGGTCCCACCCTACGTCAGGGGCCGCGGGCCATTCCAAAGTGGCACTGTCCAGGAGCTGGGACAGGAGAGAGGGCAGAGGGTGGTGCAGGGCGGCCCATACCCCTCACGCCCCAGGCCTCATCCCCCAAACTCACAGTCCAAACAAACACAGATAAATTTCTGGGTGAATCCCTTGCTCCCCAGACTTCGGTTGCCCGACCCCAACTCAACCCGGTGGGCTTGGATTGCCTGAGATAAGAAAGCAGATGAAGAGGGAACGAGCCTGGAGAGCGCGGGCCAGCCCAGGGCTGGCGAGCGCCAAGCAAGGAGCAGGCGCCGCAGCTCCCCGTGCTGGGGGCCGGCGTCTCCCTGGGACCTCCGGTGCCACTCGGGCTCTGCAGAGAGCGGGAGGCAGCAGAGGCACAGTGACTGCTGTGCGGCCCGTCTCCTCTTCCCCTATCCGCTCACTTCTCAGACCCCGGAATCCCGCCGGCCAAATCTCCGCACCGGAGCAGGCCTCGCCCGGTCACCGAAGGCCTCCGACGCCTCCTCCTCAGTCCCCGCTGACCGCTCTGCGCTGCCACCACTGCTCCGCTGGCCCGAAACTCCCTGCCCGCGGCTGCGCCTGCCCAGTCTCCTGGCGCTTATGCCTGTGGGCATCTCTGCTGTGTCCTCTGCAGGCTTGTCCTGCTCGTCAAGGTCCAGGGGACCTGAAGCCTGCTGGCCTCCACCCATTACTGATTCCTGGGTGACCTCACCCTTGCATACGGTGTCATGTGCCGCCCAGAAGCGGACGCTGCAGCCCTCCCAGGACCTGGCGTCGTGACCACTGCCTCCTGACCTGACTGCAGGTCTCGACGGCGCCCAGTGTCAGTAGCGCACCCAAACCTGGCTCAAGACCCCGGCTCCGAACCTGGTCTTCCTCCCTCGTGGCCTGGTGCTCCCCGCAGCTCCAGCACCCACGCCAGGGGCTGTGTGGCCATCCTGTCCTCACCGGTGCCCGCTAGACTGTCCTCAACTCTGCCCAGTTCTCTCCATGGCCCTGGCATCACTGGCACTGGAGCCACCCTCGTCACTTGCTCAGATGGCTGTGGTGGCTCTGCCCCCTCCAATCCACTCCCACGGCCCCTCCCGTAGAGCCCTAGGGCTCCCCAAGGCCCCTTGGAGGGACAGCAAGGTTGGTGCAGGCACGAGGCCCGCCAGGGCCAGGCCCCCGGGCCCCCTGCACGCGTGCCCCCCCCACTGCGGCCCTTCCGGCTCCTTCCATGCAGCACTGCCCTGCAGGTCTCCATGGCCGGGCCCTCTGCCGGGAAGCCCTTCCCACCGCAGACACCCCTCCACGCCATCTCGTCACCACTTCCTCGCGGACTGCACCCGCTCCGAGCACCACACGCAGCTGTCATCACAGCAGCCACTGGACATTTACATGTGATTATCCCACTCACAGCTGTCCCCACTGTACTGCACTGTCACTGCACTGTGACAGGCACTGAACCCCCAGTGCCTAACACAACGCCTGACACACATTTGGTGCTCAATACATGTTTCTGGAGAAAAGAAGCAGGGTACTCAAGGAAACAGAGTCGGTGTCTCAGTCAGAGTTCCTACGTGTTAAAAGGTTTGCTCAAGGCATTGGCTCACACGACGTGCAGGCTGGCGTGTCCGAACCTGCAGAGCGGGCCAGCAGGCTGGAAGCCCGGGAGGGACCTGGGACAGCACCGAGGAACCTTCCTCCTTCCCTGGAAAACCACAGTGGTCAGCTCGCGCCTTCCACTGGTTGGACGAGGCCCGCCTGCAGCATCGAGAGTGGCCTTTACTTAACGCCCACCGACCGGAGCTGCTAGTCACATCTAGAGCATAGCACTGTGCAGACACGGGACCACAGCCCAGCCACACTGCCACACGAAACGGAACCTCCACGGATGGTAAAGACGGCACGACCCAAGGAGAGGCCCACGGTGGGGCAGGACTGCGGTGGAGGCGCCCGGGAAGGCCAGGTGAAGCCTATTTCCATGCCGTAGGAAGGTCCAGAGGGATGCTGGGGACAGGGTGCGGAGCGTCTGCTCCGTGCAGAGGGCTTGGCCTGGCGCGCAGGACGCCTCGGCCAGGACTGCAGCCTGGGCGTCGGGGGCAGGGCCTATTGTGAGGTCCAGGTGGAATGCTGATCTTCAGCCCGTCCTTGCCCCACCCGACTACCAGAGTGTGCCCGCGGCTTGTCCCTGGCCTTCACCGTTCCCTCCTGCCTGTGACCACAGGCCCGCAGAGCCAGTGGAGGTCCTGAGGACATGGCTCGGCTGACTCCCAAGGCCAGGCCTGCAGAGCCCTCTGCGTAGGCAGCTCTAGGGAAAGGGACCATGGCAGGGACTCGTAGATCTGCGTTCTTGGAAGCTGACGAGGGACATGGCCAGGCTCTAGAAGGACCTCCGTCAGGGAGGCCAGGGAGCAGGAGGACAGAGGTGTGGCGCAGGCGGGCACTGCCAGGGGCACCTGGAAGGTGGGGCTCCAGTTGCCCGAAATGGAAATGCCAAGCGACAGGAAGCCAGGTGCTCAGACAGGGGGGCCCAGGCTGGCAGGGAGGCCATGCTCTGAGCACCTGGGGTCGGCAGAAAGCAGGGCCCCGTGTCCAGGTATCCAAGGCAGAACAGCCCCAGGAGAAAGCTGCCAGGCTGCCATCAGGAGTGGCTGAGGGCCTAAGGAAAGGGTGCCTTGACCAGGAAGGAGGGTGATGACTCCACCCAACAGCTCCCCACTGACCACCCGCCCACGCGGCACCAGGCCCTGCCCTCCACCTAAGTGAGCAGAGCAGCATTAGCTAAGCAGATAGAGTCGGGTAAGTGCTATGCCAGAGACCGTGTCTGCGGCGGCGGCCTAAAGGCAGTGGTTAGCTTGCCATGGGCGCGAGGAAGCTTCACAGAGGAGGCGCCGTGACAGCGAGGTCGGCTGAACCGAGCAGGGGTCAGCATGGGCCAAGGCAGGGCCTGCTCACAAGCCCGGAGGCACGCGAGCTGAGCCCGCTGGAGCAGAGAGGCCAAGGAGGGCACTGCCTCTGACCTCACAATACCCACTGGGCCAGCCTTGCGACTTGCAAACCCTGGCGCCCTCCTCCAGCCCGGGCAAGGCCCGGGGCCCTGGGCAGCCTCCAGGTGCAGTGCCCTCGGGCAGGCTGCACCCTTCCCGCTGCCCTGGGGCATGTCTCTACTTACCAGTTATGAGGGGCTTCGGCATCAGATCGAGAGGCTGGTGCGGGAAAATGAGGAACTGAAGAAGCTGGTGCGGCTTATTCGGGAAAATCACGAGCTCAAGTCAGCGATCAAGACGCAGGCGGGCAGCCTGGGCATCAGCGGGTTCAACAACGGGCTTGGCGAGGCGGCAACCGGCCCTTCTCAACGCCAGAGTAAGAGCCTGAGTTCAAGGAGAGTGCGTAGGGAGGGGTGAAGCTGCACCTAAGAGGAGAGACTGAGTGCGGGGGTCCTCGGGGGTCGTGGGGAGAGGGGCATAGACAGTGACGCGTCTGCAGGCCAGCGGCCCTGCAGGGGAGAGGAGGGTGAAGACACAGGGCCACTGGGATAAAAGGGCAAAACTAGGCACTGGCCCCACCCACCTGCTGGTAAGAGCCCCTGCCCACCCTCCCCGTCCCCCACGCTCCCGCCGAACTCCAAGCAGCTCCACAGACTGAGAATTTCCTGGCTCTGGGACCCAAAAGTGCTGCCCGAATGGGCCCCATATGTCGCTGGCCCTCAGCCTCCCATCCCCTTTCACCTTTTCATGCCTGTCCCTCTCTCCCATGACTCTCCACTCAGAGATGGTCAGGAGGCAACTGACAACTTAAGCTTAAAGGCCCAGAGGAGAAGCTAGAACTGAAGCTTGAGGTTTGGGACTCGCTGGCATGTGACAGAGCCCAGGTGCTGGGCACTCACAGAGCGGGGTCAAACAGAAGAATGGGCAGAAAAGCAGCTGACGTGATGACGGGCAGGGCTGAGCCGGGAGGGTGCTCAGAGGCCAGGAGGCGAGGGCAGCTGCAGGGCTGAGTGGTGACGGGAGCGGCGCGCCGGAGAGGGGAAACTGTGGGCACTGAAGAAACCAGAGGGACAATTTCTGGGTGGCAAGGTCGCAGGGGGTGGCAACAGGAGCCAGTGGCTGTCACGGTGCGTGGATGGCTTTACGTAGAACTAGGAGGTGACGGAATGCTGGTGGTGGTTACATCCACATCCCGCCGCCCTCCCATCTGTCCTGTCCTGAAGGAGGCTGTGTGCCCTCCCATTCAAGGTGGGCTTCTCCAACATGCGTGGAGCCCACACACTCCGGCGGTGGCCTGCCCTGCCACAGGCCCTGCACCTCGCTCTGTCTGCTGACCCCCGCCCTCCCCAGCCGGTTCACAGTCAGATGTGAGACCACCCTTCTTTCCTAAGAGGAGGGCGCCGCTCTGTTAGTCTCTGCCACTTAGGCCTCTGCAGCTTGGCAGTGGACCACTCTGCCGTCCAAGGAAGGTCTCAGGTGGCTTCCTAGGTGCCACACCCTTCTGGACCTCTGCATCTGGAACTGAGCTCCAGGAGCACCTTCACCCCAGCCCAGCCCAACTTCCTCATGGCTGCCTCCTCCGGGCCCCGCCCCCAATACCTCGCCAGTCCCCCCAACACTTTTCACCTTCAGCAGGCAGTGGGGATCCCCTCAGAGGCTCCTGCAGATCCAGCGAGTCCCGGGAACATAGCTCACTCCAGCCTAGACATGGTTCTGATTAAGTGCCTGTCCTGCCCACCAGGACACCACACCCGCTCCGGTCTGTGCGCCTTCTCCAACCGCGCCACTTCCAGCTCAAAGCCGCCCGCCCTTACTCTCGAAAGCCACCTCAGCCCGCTCCCTGCCCACTGGGTTCTCTGCCACCCAACCTGGCTATGGCGAGGGATCTGTCCTCACCATGCCCTGCTACTGATCGCAGGCGCATAGGCCCCTCTCGTTTGGATGGTTATACCGCCAGTGACTCTGAGACAACAGACAGGACAACAAAACTAATACACACGGGGAAGTGCGACGTTTAAGAAACTAGACTCTGGTTTCCTACTCCCAGGCTCACCAAGCAAGGCTCCTCACTGTAAGGTTGATTTGTAAGAGAATCCTTGGACCACTTTTGATTCTCCAACTCCTAGGGGTCAAGTTTAGGGGCTAGGAAAGGCTTTCTGGAGGAGGAGGTGGTGAAGGGGAAGGGGCACTCCAGGAGGAGGGGCAGCTTGGGCAAAGGCCCGGACCTGGTGGTTGCAGGAATGAGAAACAGATCAGTGTAATTAAAGCCCAGGCTCTGTGTGTGTGTGTGTGTGCGTGTGTGTGCATCAAGTGTGCAGTATGTGTGTGAGAAGGTGTGGGTGCAGACGTCGAGTAGGGGCGTATGAGCATATGCGATGAGAATCACCTGTCTATTGTCTCTGAGTCATTAGCTGAGGTGTGTGAGCATACAAAGTGGTGTGTTAGTGTGTGCGGTGTAGTGTGTAGTGTGACGCATGTGTATTCTGTGGTATGTGTATGAAGTATGTGGTGTAGGTGCGTAAGTGACTGGGTGTGTGGTAGGTGCATCTGTGAATGTGTGAGGATGTTAGTGTGTGGCCTGTGTGCTTTGAGAGTGTATTGTATGAGCATGAGAAAATGTGGGTGGTTGTGTATTAATGTGTGTGCTGTGTGAGAGTGATGAGGTGTGCTGTGTGTGACTGTTTTGTGAGCTGCTGTGTGATAGTGTACGAATGTGTGTGTGTGTGATATGAATGTAAGTGAGTCTTGAGCATGTTTATGCTGTGTGCTAGAGTGTGTGACATTTGTATTTCTGAGTGTATGTGGGAGGTGTGTCGAGGGTTGTGTGTGCTGGGGCCAGTGAGAGGCGAACAACACAGCCGGAGAGGTCAGCAGGGGTCAAATGGCCAAGGGCTCCAAGCGACAGCTACAGAGCTCGGACTTGTTCCTAGAAGCAGGAAGCAGACAGTGGTGATTTCTGACAGGAAGTAATCATGTTTGTGCTTCCCCAAGATCATTCCAGGCACTGTGGGGAAACAGTTCAAGGGAGACAAGAATGAGGCAGGAGGATGGGTTAGACTGAGGCTCTGCAGTCATCCGGGCAGGAGAGGGGGCGTCCACTAGCAGTGGAGAGAAACCCATTCAGGTTACTAAGAAAACGAACCGCTTAGAAGCAAGGGATGAAGAAGAGTCCAGAATGCTTCTGCGACTTCGGCGGGCATGGCTGGGTGCTGATGGCAGCACCTCCTGAGACTGCAGCATCTCTGTCCCCAAGCCCTGTGGTTGCCTCAGAGGCTCTTTCTCGGCCACTTCCTCGCCCTGTGACTGGCCTTCCTCATGGGGCCAGGCACTTACTCTCGAGTTGCTCTCATGACCTCGACCTTCAGTTCCTCTTTCTGAGCCCACCTTTCTCTTCCCTTGTGCTCTGGTGCACCTCCTACACCCTTTGGCCAGACTGTAAGACGTTCACACGACATCCACGTGGAGCGTCTGGGAAGCAGTGTCAGGGGGGGAGGTCAGAGGGGAGGTCACTGAAGGAGGCGAGGCCATCTGAGAAGAGACCGAGGGACAAGTGCTGAGTCAGGACAGGTGGAGAAGCTGGCAAAGGAGCACTCACAGACAGGAAAACTGCCACAGTGTAATGTCACAAGAGGCAAGAGACAGCTTCGGAGAGGACAGAGTGTCGACAGAATAAAGGCTGAGAGATGAAGCAAGAAAAGTGCTAAAAAAAAAAAAGTGCTAATGACTTGGCGTTACTGACCTCCGTTCCAGTGACTTCAACCGACCGACCATAGGTGAGCGAGGTGAAGAGTGAGTGAGAAAACAAGCGCAGAGACGGCTGACACAGTTCACGGAGCGTGGCCTCTGGACGGGGCTGGGCGTCCGGAGCTGCTTTTCGAGATGGCGGAGACCAGGGTGTTCGTGTGTGGAGAGGAGGGGCAGAGGGTGCTCTACAGAGGGGGCTGCCCGTGGGCGATGGATGGAAGGGAAGGTGAGGGACAGTGCCTGGAGCGGAGCCCGGGGCTCCAGACCTGGCTTGGGTTTTCCCTGTGAAAATGCCATTCTCTGAGAGCAGGGCGGGGACAGGCAGGTGGAAAAGTGTGACATAGGGTGAAAGTGGCCGCAGGAATGAGAGGGGAACCTGGGAAGGCCGTCTGTCTGTCTGTCTGTCTGGGCAGTGGCCCAAGTGATGTCAGCACGGCCAGATTCTGAAGGCAATGGCCACCTACCGCACCCACTGGTGTGTGGTTCGGGCAGGCAGCAGGGTCCACACAGTGTTGGGGACCAGGCCCGCTGCCGGCCAGAGAGAAAAGTGAGGCCAGTGTGCCAGGGGTCTAGGGAGGCTGGACGCCGGGGGGGGGGGGGGGGGGTCCCGGGAGGGACCTGGGACCAAGGCAGAGGCGCAAGGTGGCGGTCAGGGGCAGCTGAGTGAGGGGAGGTCAGTGAATGGGGCACATCGGAGATGGCGCCCGGGGTCAGCGCCGGCAGGCATCCCGCTCGCGGCCGCGGGGCAGAGAGCAAATGGGGGCCACCAGAGTGCTAGTCCTAAAACGGTGACTCCTCCAGAGGCAGGCTCCACCCCCCCTCGGCCGCAGGGCTGGCTGTCCCCGCCTTCTCTCAGGACCTGTCACCACGCCCCTCACGACGTGCCGCGCTCAGGACTAGCCCCCTCGGGACCCATCACCATCCTCCCTCTCTTTCTCTCCTCCCGCCTCCCCTGTCCTCTTGGAACCGTGAACTAGGGCCGCCTTCGCTCACAGATTTCCCCTCAGTGGGCCGGGCCTCCTTCGCAATCCTCCCGCGTGGAAAGCAGCAGCTTCCGGCCCAGCGCTCTAGCTCCGCCCCACCAGGGCCCCGCCCCAGCAGCCCCGCCCAGCGCTCTAGCTCCGCCCCATCAGGGCCCCGCCCCAGCAGCCCCGCCCAGTGTGTCTAGCTCCGCCCCACGACTTTGGCCCCGCCCTGCCGGCCCCGCCCGGTGTTCTAGATCCGCCCCACGGCTTTGGCTCCGCCTCCATCTCGGCCGCCTCTGCTATGGCCGGTGCGACCTGCGCTTGGTCTCCGCGAGGTCTCGCTGAGCCCCAGCGCAACGCCCCCTCCGAACACCCGCGCAGAACACCGGCTACTTTGGCTGCTTCTCGGTCCTCGCATGGACCCGGGTCTAGGCGGCTGGGTCGCCTCTGCCCGCGCGCGGCCTCTGGCACGCTGACCTCTGGGTCCTGAACGAAGGGTCCGAGGAGGGAGAGGCGGCGGGCGGTGGGCAGACCCAGGAGGTGCCGAGGCTGAGGTGGCTGCAGCCCAGGGCGAGAGGCCAGGCGAGGGAGGTGGCGCGCAGCGAAGGTCAGTACAGTGGAAAGGCGCGGGCGGCCCTGATCTGCGGCATGAGGATAGGAGACCCGAGTGCGGCCGCTCCAAAGTCCCGGCCTTGCGAAGGAAGGATGGAGCTGCCCCTGCGAGGAGCAGGTGGGGGAGGAATCAGAAGTTCAGTTAAACAGTAGAAAACACTGTCACCTGCATTTGCGAATCTAATTAAGACATTTGCTTTTCTTTTCATTTCAGTCGTTCGAGGTAACAAACCAAACTTCCTAACCCTAAATCATTCTTACATAAAACAAACAAACAACATGCACGAATCTAAAGCTCGTTTGAAGGTGTGCTAAAACCCAGGAAGATTTCAACTCAATTCGAAATCAATGAAATGTGTTATAAAAAAGTCAGGATGATCACTTGTACATTTAGTATTAGAGTACAAAGCTAGGGGCCCAGAATCTCCTCAGCAGAGGTTGACCTGCTGGCTCTTGTTGGCTTAAAACACCCCTGTTCACACCTCATGGCCTGGCATCAGCATTACTAGTGTTCCCCAAACTCAAGTGTCCCCAACACCCAGCCAGAGGTTTCTGCAAGGCTGTTCCTGAGATTCTCATGGGCGACCCAGATGAGTCATAAACTCTGTGGACATTGTGTTCGTCTGTAACTGATGCCGCCACAGTCATGGCCCTGAGCAGTGGACACAGTCTGCAGTACTACCCAGGGGTGCACTTAATTGCACCTCTAAATGCCTGTGACCTCGATGAATCTTTTTTTATATGACAATTTTATTGAGATATAATTCCATCCATATAATGCACCCATTTATAGTGTACAATTCAATGGTTTCTCACATATTCATAGATAAGTACAAACATGACCACAATTTTAGAACACTTTCATCGCACCAAAAAGAAACCCTTTAGCTATCACACTTCTGCCACCCACCCTCCTCAGCTCTAAGCAGCCACTGACTGACTTTCTGTTTTTATGGATTTGCCTACTCTGGATATTCCACGTATATGGAACCGTACAGATGTGGCTTCTGTGGCTTTCATTTAACATGTTTTCGAGGTTTATCTGTGTTGTAGCATGAATCACTACTTCTGGTGGGACCGAGAGGGTTGTTTTCATGGATGGATAATATGCCAGAAATGGACACACCACATTTTGTGTGTCCATTCTTCATTTGATGAATTTTTGTTTTCTCCTTTTGGCTATAATGGATAATGCTGCTGCACACATTCTTATGCAAGTTTTTATGTGGATGTGTTTTAATTTCTCTCAGATGTATATCTAGGAGTAGAATTGCTGGTAATTCTATGTTTACCTATATGAGAAACTGCTAATTTGTTTTCCAAAGTGGCTGCACTATCTTGCATTCCCACCAGCATTGTATGAGCGTCCCAATTTCTCTGTGTCCTTGATGACACTTATTATTTGACTTTTGATTATAGACATTCTGGTGCGTGTGACGTGGTATCTCGTTGTGATTTGACTTGCATTTCTCTGATGACTAGTGAAGCTGAGCATCTTTTCATGTGCTTATTGGCCAACCATATGTCTTCCTTGAGAAACGTCTGTTCAGATCCTTTGCCAATTTTTATTGGACCATTTGTCTTTTTATTATTAAGCTGTAAGAGTTTATATATTCTGGATACAAATCCCTTACCAAATATCTGACTTACAAATATGGGTTATCTGTGGGTTATCTTTTCACTTTCTTGATAGTGTCCTCTGAAGCGTAGACGCTTTTAATTTTGATTAAATACAATTGATCTATTGTTACCCATGCTTTTGGCGTCGTATCTAAAAAGCTGTTGCCTAATCCGAAGTGGCAGAGTTACTGCTCTATTTTCTTCTAAGAATTTTATCGTTTTTGCTCTTACATTTAAGCCTGTGGTACATTTGAGTTGTTTTGTGTGTGAAGTGAGGTAAGGGTCAACCTTCATTCTTTTGCACGTGGATATCCATTTTTTGAAAAGATTATTCTTTCCCTATTGAATTGTCTTGACACTTTTGTTGAAAACAGTTCATCATAGATATGTGGGTTTATTTCTAGACTCCTTATTCTATTCTGTGATCTGTATGTCTGTCCTTATGCCAGTGCTGCATAGTTTTGGTTTCTGTGGTTCATAGTAAGTTTTGAAATCTGAAAATTAGTTCTCTAACGTTCTTCTTTTTCAGGATTCCTATGGCCATTCTGGGTCCCCTGCAATTTCGTATGAATTTTAGGCTCAGCTTGTCAATTTCTACAAAGAAGCCAGGCTTGGTTTCTGACAGGGATGGCTCTGAATTTGCAGATCACTTTGGGGATTACTGCCATCTGAACAACATTAAGTCTTCTGATCTATGAATATGGGATGTGTTTCCATTTATTTAGGTCTTCTTTAATTTCTCTTAATAATGTTTAGAGTCTTCAGAGGATAAGTTTTGCATTTCTTTCGTAAAATTTATATGCTGTTTTCTTAATTTCATTTTGGAATTATTTATTGCAAGTCTATGGGACTACACTAGATTTCGTAGACCCCGAAATCTTGCACTCTTTGTATTCTGAGGACTATACAGTGCCTTCAAAGAGTAACATGAATTTTGGATCGCATACGGCCATCTCAGTGGCCACAGCTTATAATAAGATCATTCTATGGACACGTCCCTCTGTGGTCAGATTAAGCTCTCAGTGCTTAGGGACCCAGACTCGAGTCTACTAGACCATGATTCCTATCCTGATCAATTTTTTTTACTCATCATGTTTCACATCTGCTCATATACGCATGTTCTTCCTGCTTCTTGGGTACCGTCTGGGGCCCAAGCACTGCTGTAGGCACTGGGACACAGAAGCACACGGACACACCCCTGCTCTCATGGAGCTTCCGTCCTAATGGAGGGAGATGGAACACACCAATAAGTGCAAAGATCTCAGAGAGGGGTCAACTCGGCCACCCACGTCAGCAAGGGGTCAGCAGCTCAGCGTAGTGGGCACATCTGAGGGGTGGGCAGCTGTGGAAGGTCCCTGTGGCTGGGGGCAGATGTTCGAACCTGGGAGGACCAAGAGACGAGAGGCCAGGACCTGGTCTGGGGTCCCACTTATGAGGTGAAGCTCAGAGAGATCGGTCAGCGCGCCAGAGGCACATGGTCACCTTGGTCCAGGCTCTGCCATGGTGGAGAGAGAGCGCCCTCCCCTAAGGGCCACGTAGGGTCTCAGTGCTTTCTCTGTGTCCCCCAGGTGTCTTCCTGCCCCCGTCCCTGGCAGCAGCAAACGAGCCTGTCCTGGAAGAAGTGGGGATTGTGACTCTGGCACCCCTGACCGACATGCTAAAGAGCCCGCAGCCCAGCCCCACGGCAGGCTCCATCATGAGCCCCCTGACGGGCCCTCTCAACACGCTGCTGCCCAGCCCAGGGCCCATGTCGCAGAACAGCCAACTCGCCAGCCTCCTGACCGGCCCCATGGCAGTGCCCGCAGAAGGCACACTGGCCAGCTCCCTGGGCCTGCCCTCAACCGGCCCCCTGACTCCAAGCAGCCACCTGACCGGCTCCATGGCAGTGCCCATGGGAGGCACACTGACCAGCACCTTGGGCCTGCCCTCGACTGGCCCCCTGACTCCGAGCAGCCACCTGACCGGCCCCATGGGAGGCACACTGACCAGCACCTTGGGCCTGCCCTCGACTGGCCCCCTGACTCCGAGCAGCCACCTGACCGGCCCCATGGCAGTGCCCATGGGAGGCACACTGACCAGCACCTTGGGCCTGCCCTCGACCGGCCCCCTGACTCCGAGCAGCCACCTGACCGGCCCCATGGCAGTGTCCCCAGCAGGCACACTGGCCAGCTCCCTGGGCCTGCCCTCGACCGGCCCCCTGACGGGCTCCATGGCCATGCCTCAGAGCAGCCCCCTGATGGCCCCTATGACAGGCACAGTGGCTGTCCCTCTGAGCAGCCCCCTGCTCACCTCCACGGCTGCCCCTCTAGGTGTCTCTCAGAACCTTCTGGCCAACCCATGAGCAATCTGGTGCTGTCGGAGACCCCAAGGGTGCGGCTGGCAGAGCCACTCCGCGGATGTCCCTCTGGACCCCATCCCTCAGCTGGCACGGGGCCTGCTGCCACCTCCAAAGGTACCCAGTGCAGAAGAAGGGGCAGCAGAGGGCCAGGAGGGGCCCCTGCCAGGCTAGGGCCTGGTCCTGCCTTGCCCTCATTCTCTCCTCTCTGCCCCCACCTTGTCACTAGTCCCACTCTCCACCGAGCACCCCCGGCCGACCCAGGACCTGGAGCCCCTCGGCATGACGTTCGTGGGTGCACCCATCCACACCTCCACCCCGGTGGCCACTGCGGGCACGCCCAGCGCCATGACGGCCTTCTCCTACAGCACCCCAGACACTGGGACCCAGCCTGGTGCCGCCCAGGCACAAGTGGTTCCAGCCTCTGTCCCCGCCTCAGCTGCCTCCCCGACCATTGCAGCCCTCCCCTCCGCCCCCACTCCTGCCCCCCAGGCTGCCTCCCACACTGCCCAGTGCACCCCCCACTCCCCCATCCGGGCGCACCACTCCCCCACCCGGCCCTCGTCCACCTCCCACTCCCCCCCACGCAATCCCTACTCCCCGCCTCGGACCTCCTCCTCCCCGGCTTCTGTCAACGACACGCGGGGCCCCCGCGGTGTCACCGAACCCACTCGGAAAAGCTTGCCAGATGTAGAGAGGAAGCTGGCCCACCGCAAGAGCAGCAAGTTAACCGACTGCACCCGAGGTCAGTGCCACAGCCGCTTCCCACGGTTCCAGGGGGCTGCCACCTGGGCACCCGCCCGGCTGCTGACTGCTGATCCCCCCTCTACCCTTTGCTGTCCCCAGAGCAGAAGCAGCTGGCCTGGGAGCGGCTGGTGGGGGAGATCGCCTTCCAGCTGGACCGCAGAATCCTGTCCAGCATCTTCCCCGAGCGCGTGCGCCTCTATGGCTTCACCGTCTCCAACATCCCTGAAAAGATCATCCAGGTGTGTGGGGCCGTCGCCCACTCACTGCCAGAGGGCCCGTCCCTGGCATCTGGGAGGAATGGAAGCATGCTGGCCCTCGAGGGGCCTCTGGGGGCCCTGCGCTCCAGCCCAGGGACCGCCGCAAAATCCGAGGTGCACCCTGGGATGGAGGAAGCATTGTGCTCTGTCCCAGGGTCCGGCGAGTGTCCAGAGCATCTTGTAGGGGGAGCCTGGTGTCCCAGCCACGGCCATCCCAGAGGACGGGGCAAGGGAGGGTCCTGAGCACGTCAGACCTGCCCTCGCCCCCTTTGCCACCGCAATGGCCTCCTCGGGGCCTCCCCTAGACTGGCAGAGTCCACATCTCCCCTGCCCTGTCGGTGTCCTCAAGGGTCACTGGGGAGTACAGGGGAGGCAGATCCTGGGGCCTCTGAGCAGGCGGCCTCCTCGTGGCGGGGGCAACCTCAGGCCCGGGTTCAGCAAGCGGCCCACCCAACCTACTCCCTGAGGGACGCAGGAGGACGATGCTTTCCACGAGGGCAGCCGCGTGGGGCTGGACTCCCAGGAGCCGTTGTCCAGAATGAGCGCCGTGCGCGCGCAACCCCGCCGCCGCGCCTGCCGGGGGCGTGCGTGCCGCCGCCGCCTTTGGGCTGCGTGGGCTTCCTTTGGGAGAATAGCTGTCTGTGCTCCCTGCCACCTCCTCTCAGGCTGTCACTGTCTGTGCACCACAGACCTGGCTGGGACCGAGCGGGAACGACTTGCGACAGCGGGTTCATTGGCATGCGCATTTGAGCTTTCCTTTCTTTCCATTAAGGTGCCCTTGGTCTTTAATTTTAATGTGGTCAGAATTACCTGCTTCTCTAGAGTCTGTGCTTTCCATGTGTTGCTTAAGTAAAGCTGGTGTGGAGAGGGGCAAAGGTGAGCCACCAGTCCCCACCGGGTGTCCTGTGTGTGCCATTGGGGACTGCTCGCCCCACCGTCCTCATCACAGGGGGGAGACCGAGCAGGAGCATTTCTCTCCTTCTAGATCGTTCTCGGCTCCCCCAGGCCCTCGGTTCTTCAATATGAATTTTAGGATCAGGCCATCAGGTTCCAGGAAAGCCTAGTTCACATTTCTAGTTTTGCGCTGATTTGCATATCGAATTGGGGACATTTGTGCGTCCCCACTGTGCTGAGTACCCTACACACCCATCGTTTCTGGTGCTCATGTCACCGGGCCCACTTTGGTCGTGTCTGGCTGGATCGCCCTCGATGCGTGTCCAGGACTGCCAAGGCCACGGCTGTGTCACGAGAGCAGACTGGCCATGGCTGTTCAGAACTTGGCCACACAATACTTATGTCTCTAGTGTGCTGCATGTGATATCTAGTCGGCAAAAGTCACATTTATTTACGAGCGCGAGTCTAGTTGCCCACGTGGAAATCAGTAATATCTCCGTGAAGAGACGTCCCACTGTTTGAAAATGCCCATTTAAACGGAAGAGGCCTTTGCTGGAGGGGCTGGCTGCAGAAGTCCCGTGTTCCCGGGCTCCTTGGTACTCTACCTGAGAGTCGTCACTTGTGCCGTAGGATTTGAGTCACAGCACTAAGTGGCAAGTCTAGAGAAGAGGCAGGCAGAGGACGGTGGATCGTATGGAGATGATTGATCTCCGTGCTTGAGGAGGTCGGGAGCTCAGTGCCCGCTGAGCTCGGAGGCCGGTGCCCCCACGGCCGTCCTGGCAGCCTCTGGGAGCCTGCGGCTCTCGTCGCAACCTCCTCCGGTCACTCCGCCCAGTGGCCACCATCACCAATCCCAGAGCCATTGGCCCCATTCCCCTTCCATCAGCAACGGCTCTGCTGGGACCATTCGCTTGCCCCCGAGCTCTAGAGAGGAGGCTCCCCTGGCTGGCCCTCTGCAGGGCCGGGTGCAGGGGGACGTCCAGTCACACCTGGGGATCATAAAGATGTATGCTGGGCTCGGTGCCATCCTGCCCGCGTGGCTGGACAGTCTGTTGGCTCCTATTCGCATCCGATTCCACGTTGCCCAGCCTTTCACTTCCTGTCACTGGAACATCTCGTTGGTTTTTCTGCATGTAAACTCCAAATGCTGGTGTTTGCTACATTCCCTAAATCCTACATGGACGCACTGAACCTGGCCAGATCTGGTACTGTCCAAAGCAGGGCTGTTTGCTTCACAAATTCAATCAGATTTATGACTAAAAAGCTTCTAGAGAGCCCCGTTTTCAATAGAGACTAACTGAATTTTTTCACTGAACCTAGCTGTCTTTTTTTCTGAGTTTGCAGAGACAGGTATGCCATCTTTTAAACCCAGCTAAAAGTTGTCCTGGTGTTCACACCTTCCACCTCTTTCACCCAATGGCAAAGGTCTTCTGCCTTATGGGGGATGCTCTGAGTCGCCTTCCTTTCGACACCCAACTCCTAGGAGACCCTGAGTTCAGCTGCATCAGTGAGGCTGATGGAGGGTGGTACCCTGTAACTGTGTCCAGCTGGGCCTATGGTGCCCCCTGATACTCTCCAGAGTCTCACTCACTGGCCTGCCAAGAACGTTTTGGATTTTGCGTAATGGTTTTTTTATCTGGCTACCTTGCCAAACCCTCAGTTGTCATAGCCTATATATCATCTTGGCTTTTCTGTGTAGATAATCATAATGCATAGGATTTAAAAGAAGCAGATAATTCATCAACTTCATCTTGTTTGATTTGACTAGAAACACCCACTCCAGCCTTAGAGAGCTACGGGGGGGGGGCCTTAGAGGGCTACAGGAGGGTTTGAGGGTGGGAGCTGGGTGCCGAGAGGGTGACCTTCCTTGCAGTCTCCCCCTCCCAGATCCTGGTCTCACCCAGCAAACTTCAGAGCCCCACAATGCACGTCCCTTCTCTATTCCTCTGAAACACAACTCCGCTCAATGTGGGGCCCACTGGGGTGTCCCATGGCGTTGGGATCCCCACACAGTGGTGCTGACACATTTCCTTTAGTCCCCAGACAGCCCCTCAGGTGATGTCACAGCAGAGAAGCTGAGGCTCAGACCCCGTGTGGTGACAGTAGCAGCCACTGAACCAGCTCTCCCTGTGGCCCCACTATGTGCTCAGCCCCTGTCACCTCCCACACCATGCATGCTGTTCCTGGGCACATTCTTTCCTCTGCTGTCCTCGTCCTTCAGACCCAAGCCCAGCCCCCTCGGGTTAGGAAGCAGCCTGGCAGGCAGCTGGGGGACGCTGGGAGGGGGCGAGCAGGTCATCCCTGGCCCAAGCGCTGGAGGGCTCAGGCAGCGAGATACCCCATCCCACTGCCATTTAAGACCAGGAGCTCTGTGGGCCTGGGGCGGCTGCGCCTGTGACACGTACGTAATTTATAGGACTCAGTGCAAATGAAAATACAGGGCTTCTGGTTAGAAATTAGGAAGAACTCCAAGACGGCTACAGCAGAGCATCAAGCTGAGTGCTCTGAACATGGGCTCCTGTGTGACTGCCCAGGTCACATGTCCAGGAGGCCACGGCAGGAGGGGTGGAGAGCAGAAGGATGTAGTCACTGCCTGGCTGGGGGCCACAGGTGAAGAAGTTGGTCAAGATGACCCAGATGTTGCCAGTTCCCATGTCCAGGCGCTGGGAGCAGCACCTGAGGGGCACAGGATGCCCAGCGCTGAGACGGGGGGCACTTGGCGCCAGGCCTGGGGCCATCACGTCAGCATGAGGGATGGGAAGGGACTCCTGCAGGGAGTGTGCAGGCTGCTGAGGATGCAGCCTGGGGGGACAGAGGAGGGGCTTGGAGAGAAGGCTGAGAGGTAGCAGGATAGGGAGCCAGGAGGAGGCCTGGGAAAGCCCCCGGTGATGTGTCTCTTGGGTCAGTGGTCCCTCACCGTTCCTTCATGCCAGACTCCCAGGCATGCTTCTTCTTCAGTCCCTCGTGGTCTCAGCTCAGTCCTGAATCCCTGGTGGCAGATGGAACAGGTGATGGGGCTTCGGAAACTGCCCCTCGCCTGCCCATGTCCCCTTGCTCTCCCCTCAGGCCTCCCTGAACCCCAGCAACCACAAGCTGGATGAGGAGCTGTGCCAGACGCTCACACAGCGCTACGTGAGCATCATGAACCGGCTGCAGAGCCTGGGCTACAACGGGAGGGTGCACCCGGCGCTGACCGAGCAGCTGGTGAACGCCTACGGCATCCTGCGGGAGCGGCCCGAGCTGGCTGCGTCTGAGGGTGGCTCCTACACCTTAGAGTTCTTGCAGCACGTGCTGGTGGAGACCGTGCACCCCAACATGCTCACCGACGCGCTGCTGCTGCTCTCCTGCCTCAGCCAGTTGTCACATGATGATGGCAAGCCCATGTTCATCTGGTGATGCTGTCCCCACCAGCCCAGGCTGGCTCTGCCCTGCTGCCTGGAGCAAGGCCATTAAAGCTTCCCACAGACGCTGGCTGCTGGGCCTGTGGGCACTCCTGGCTGTGCCGCTGCCTCAGGCGGCTCCAGTGCCCCCTCCCCCATGCCCCTTCATTTGGCCTGCCCAGGGCCAGGGGCAGCTGTCATGGGGTGACCTGGCAGTCAGAGCAGCAGGAGCCCCCAGAGACTTGGAGAAGAACAGGAAATGGAGAAGGAGCCGAGCTGGCAGGGAGGGTCATGGTGATGCCAGCAGCACTGGAGACTCACACAGAGCTGAGGCCCGGGCACAGGGTGGAAGGCAGCGGTGGGAGTGAGACAAGGATGTGGGAGTCCCTCCTCCCGTGCTAGGCAGGGGTGAGGAGCAGGGAGTGGGGGCTGCTGGGACCTCACTGAGGGCAGGGAGACTGGAGAAGGGGGAACCAGGAGAAAGCCTCATTCGATCCTGGGCACGGGGCAGCCCAGGGAGACAGGGCACTTCCCCAGGCACCCGTGGGTGGGGAAGAAGAGGCAGTTTCACAAGGTGCTGGGACCTGGGGTGAGAGACCTAAGCAGGCAAGGGCACAACCGCCCTGCCACAGGGTGGGAAGCGGCAGGACAGAGCAGAGCAGGGCAGAGGTGGGATGGGGTTGGAGGGGGCACCGGGAGGTAACCTGTAGGCTCTGATGGGCAAGGGCTTGTGGATAGTGCAGGAAGCTAAGGGCAGAGGCCAGGATGGTGGTCCCTGCCAGGGCATGCATGAGGACAGAGGGCAGTGCGGGGAAGCCCACAGAGTGGCCTCCGGCCCACAGGATGGAAAGGAGACAGCCTGCGTGTGGAAAGGCAGGAGCCTGGAGCTGCAATGGGAGGTGACAAGTGTGGCGAAGACCCAGGGTCAGCAAACAGTGAGGGCTACGGGGAAGGAGGGGGTGCCAGGACCCTCTTGCCCCAGGGCTCCCTGCCACTCTACCCTTCCCATGCCCAGCGTGGGACTTCAGGTGACCCAGCCAGACCCCTGGGAAGGGTGGAGAAGGGCTCCATAGAGATGGGAGGAACTCTGTGGGTGAACATCTTCCAGCAAAGTAGCCATGAGCAGCCCAGCCCCAGGGGACGAGGTATCCTGGAGAATTGAGGTAGGGGACAGAAGCTCTCCACCTCCCTGCCAGTAAGAATCCGCGGCGGCAGCCGTAGGGACTGGTTCACAACTCGAGTTAGAAAGGTGGGGGGGCTAGCAGCACTGGACAGCACCATTAGCTCGTCCCAGAAACCAACCGAGCAGGTGTGGGAGCGTCCGCACAGGCGGAACTGGCTTCTTTCTGGCTCGTGCGCCCTGCGGGAGCGGCTGCGCAGGACAGAACCAACGGTCCCTGCCCCCCAGATTGGAAGCTCCTTGACGTAGAGTCACAGAGCCGTCACCTCTGTGCACCCGCCTTGCCTTGTGGGGGCTCCACGGGGCGGTGAGTGGGCTGGCCGGATAGGCCGCTCCGAGTCCGTCCCTCATTTAGGGACCTGTCTTTGGACTCAGGTGTGGGACATCGTACTTCTGGGCAGAAGATGGGGGTAAAGTAGATCCTGCAGTCTGGGCTATTCCAAGCAGACTTTCAGGAGAGGGGAGAAAGCGGGACGCTGCGCGCATCAAACTCGGTAGCGCTGCACCCGCCCGCGCGAGAACGGGTCGCCGTCGCTGGGTGCGGGCTGCACCCCAGACACTGCCCCCGTAGGGGGATCTGGGGGTCTCCGAGCGGCCTTCAGGAGCGGGCGGGGCGAGGAGGATCTTGGGCGGGACGAACAGGGTCCCTTTCGCTTTCCTTTTTGTTCTCTCCAACCGTCGCCGAGACAGGGCGCTGGCGAGCAGAGGACGGCTTCCCCCCGACGCGCACCTTCGCCGGCGCCCCGCCCCCAGGCTCGCGAGTCACAGTGCCTTCCCGCGCACAGTTTGCGCCACCTGCAGCTCCCACCCACACACCAAGTCTACTTGCAACACTGGAAGCGAATGAGTCGCCGGGGCGCCCCGCGACGGAAGAGTCCCGCGCGCCATGCAGTCCCCGCCCGACTGGCCCCCGGAGCCTGGCGCCTTCCAGCCCTCGCCCTTCCCGCACCCCGTGCTGCATGCCCTCCACTGCCTGGCCCGCGTGCTGCTCTTCCCGGCCTACTGGGCCCTGGACCAGCTGCTGGGCTGCTGGGCGCCAATGGCGCGCCCGAGCGGCCTGAGGTGGCTGGGCACAGCCGCCAAGGCCGGAGCAGCGCTGCTGCTGCTGCTCGTCAGCCTGCCGCTGGCACTGCCCAGCCTGCTGCTTTGGCTGCTGCTGCAGGCCTGGCGCCGCCCCTTCTGCTACCAGCCCCCTCCGCATTGCTGGGCGCCCCCCACGCCCTGGCGCCCCGCAGCTGAGCCTGCGCGCTGCTTCAGCGTCCTCAGCGCCAATCTGTGTCTGCTTCCCGATGGGCTGGCACGCTTCAGCAACTTGCAGCACAGCCAGCGGCGGGCCGAGGCCGTGGGCACCGTGCTGCTCGGCGGGATGCGGCCCTTGCGCTATGGGGCTACGGGCTGCAGCGCGCCAGGGCCGGGGGCGCCCCGCGGAGTGCTGACAGCCGCGGTGCCGGAGGGTTTGGACTTCGTGTGCCTGCAGGAAGTGTTCGATCTGCGCGCGGCGCGCCGCCTGGTGAGCGTCCTGGCGCCCAATCTGGGCCCAGTGCTGCACGACGTGGGCACGTTCGGCCTGCAGCCGGGGCCGCACCTCAAGCTGCTGGGCAGCGGGCTGCTGCTGGCCTCCCGCTACCCGCTGCTGCGTGCCTCCTTCCGCTCCTTCCCCTACGCTCGTCGCGAGGACGCGCTGGCCTCCAAGGGACTGCTTTCTGCACAGGTACCCGCGCACGGCCGGGAGATGCCCCGCCGGGGAGGGGGCGGGGCGCGGGGTCAAACGGGCACAGGTTGCTGGGGGTGTCCGTGGTGTTGCAGGCGCAGCTGGGACTCGTGGACGGGCGCCGCATCGTGGGCTTCCTGCATTGCACGCACTTGCATGCGCCTAGTGGTGAGCCCCGCGGGCGAGACCGTTGGCACGTGGGCAGGCCAATCTGCCTCCGAGTGGTGGCGATGTGTCCTAACCCTCGCCTGTACCTCCGTCCCCCGCCCCCACTATTTGTTAACTGCCAGGCATCGAAAGCCCTGTGTAGTGCCCGGGTGGACTCACAGATGAGGACCTGGCAGGGCGACGGGGTGGGGTCGCGGTTCCGCTGTGTGTTCCGGTTGCGGAATGACGCCCTGGGCCTAGTCTTTCTCCCTCCCCCCTCCCCGCAGAGGACGGGCCCTTGCGCTGTAAACAGATGACGCTGCTGCTGGATTGGGTCGAGCACTTTGAGGCCGAGTGCTGCCAGAGTGACGAGGCCGTGGCGTTCAGCGTGCTCCTGGGTGACCTGAACTTTGACAACTGCTCGCTAGGTGAGGAAAGGCTTCGGCGGGGCGTGGCCGGGCGGCCTGGCCCCGCCCACCAAGCGCTGCCCTCTCTTTGCAGACCAAGCGCAGGAGCAGGAGCACCAGCTCTTCAGTCGCTTCTGTGACCCTTGCCGCCTGGGCACACGCCAGGAGCAGCCCTGGGCTCTGGGTAGGCGCACGGTCCTGGCAGACCTAGGGAAGGTTCCAGGCCGTGCTCCCGCTGATACTGCTCTCCCCCAGGGACGATACTGAACCCTTCCACACTCCACCAGTCAGTGGCTTGCTCCCCAGAGATGCTGCAGAGGTGAGCGGGGCACCCGGGGGCCCAAGCACCGCCTCCAACAGAGGGGTGCCCGGGCTTTGATGACACTGCCCCCCTCAGGGCCCTGGAACAGGAGGAAGGGCGCTGCCACTACCTGGCAGGCCCTCACCACAGAGGCTACCGGCTCAGCCCTGGAAGGGACGGCGCCTGGACTACATCACATACCGGGGCGTGCCCACAAGCCCACTGAGCCCAGTAAGTGCCAGAGCTCAGGGCGCTGGGCCAGCTGGCGCTGGGGCGCCCCCTCAACCTGCTATCACCCCTCAGGAAGTGGAACAGGTGACATTCAGCACTGCCCTGGCGGGACTCACAGACCACCTGGCCGTGGGACTTCGGCTCCGAGTTTCCATGCCCTCCCAAGGCAGACTCGCGGGCAGCAGCTGAGCACCCCATGGAAAGACAGACAATAGCGGAGCGTGATCCTGCCCAGTCGTGGCTGAACCAGGCAACTTGATGGCTCTTTATTGTGCAGGCCCTTCCTCACACCGCCTCCTGGGCCCGGCGGTACTCATAGACGCTGCCGCGTTCAGGGAAAGCTGGGAGCTGTGGGGGCGACCCCGGGGGTGGGGCAGGCTCCTCCGGGTCCCCGTAGCCCCCGCCACCTGGTGTGTGGAGGCAGAACACATCCTGTGGAACAGAGGAAGCAAGATCAGTGAGGACGTGGTACCCTGCCGCCTGCTACAGTGCCCCTCCCTCCCCCATAGACGCAGCAGCACACCGCAGCCCTGGCCAGGGCCATGGAGGCCGGTGTGCGGCCCTCCTTCCTTCTGGAACCAAATTAAACTGGGTCTCTGGTTATTTTTGCAACTCCGTTCACCTTCCACAGCATTGGGGCCTCTGGGGTGATAGAGATGGGACAAGACAGATGACAGTCCTTACCCCGGGGTATACAAGCACGGATGTCTTCCCGCCCAGATTCACTGTCCGGCCATCCTTGCGGATCAGCAGGTTTAGGCCACGGGCGCCAGGCTCGCCCCCTGCAGGAAGAGGCGCCGAGTGGCTCAGGAGGCAAGGGAGAGAGCAGCTTGGTGGGGTGATAGGGAGAAACCTGGCGAAGAGCGGATGTAGTAGGGGGAGGGGAGATGCGCTCACCATGCAGACCGTAGGGCCGGAAGGCCCGGCGCTCGGTCAGTACGGAGAGCAGCGCCTCCTCACGGAACAGCAGCTCGCGGATGACCATCGCCACACGCATAACTCCGCCGCCCCGAAGCGGCCGCGGCCCCAGACCCCAGCCTCAGCTCAAAGCGGCGCAGGATGACCGGGTACCTGCAAGGCCAGGAGCTCAGTGCAGCCCGACGGGGCTCGGCCCGCGGCCGTCTCCCAGCCTCACCTGCTCTCCAGAATCTCAGGGTCCGTGATGCGCGTGTTGGTCATATGGCTGTGCACGCCGCTGCGCCCGTGCCAGCCAGGGCCCGCGCCGCGCCGCCCGCCACCGTCTCGTAGTAGCCCATGTGGGCGTTGCCAAGGTCACGTTGTTCATGCAGCCCTGGCAGGGGCAAAGGGTTGCTGCGCTCGGCTAAGGCGGCATCCGCTCGGTGTGCGCTCCAGCCTCCCCGCAGCCCGCCTCCCCAGCAAGCCAGAGCAGCGCCCACCGCCAGCCCGCCGCACCTGGGAAGCGGCGCAGGCCCCGAAGGCCCCAGGATGACGTCCACTACGCGCTGCGACGTGAGCACGTTGCCGCCCACCACGCCGCCTCGGGGGATGGGTCCAGAATTGAGCCTCTAGGAATCACTACGCGCACCGCGCCAGGCAGCCCTGTGGGGGGAGGGGCCGGCTCTCAGGGGCGGAGGGAGATATGCGTCCCACCTGCCAGCACCTCCAGGATCAGTCCGGTATTGGGCTGTTGGGCTGGCTTCGCCCCAGGCTCACTCAAGGTGACCTGTAGCTTGGGGTCGACCTCCTGACCTCGCACACAGGACACCCCTGCGCACCTGGTTGAGCGGGATGTCGCGGCCCACCAGACAGCGCAGACAGTAGATGAGGGCAGACAGCGTAATGGCTCGCGGCGCGTTGAGGTTGCCAAACACCTCGGGTCCGGTGCCGCTGAAGTCAAACACCGCGCTGCCCTGCCCACCCGGAGCGAAGGAGACGTCAGCCGCCCGAGGCCCCGCCCCTGACCACGCCCCACCCCCCCCCACCCCAGCCTGACCTGACTCAGGTTGATCTGCACACGGAGTCGGATAGGGGAGCCGTCGTCCATATGGTCCTCTGCGGACACCTCCAGGGGCAGGCCCCTGGCTTGCCGGGAGGTCCCAAAGGCCCGAAGCATGTCCCGCACAGCCAGCTCTGCGTTTGCCTGGCAGGGAGTATGTTCAGAGGCAACCTTGCCGCTTTCAAGGTGGGCCAGGTGACCCCTCCCCCACCTGCCCGGGTGACGGCACAGCCACCCCATGCTCCTGCCCCCAGGCCCACCTGAATGTGGCCCATGTAGGCCTGCACCACGTCCAGACCGTACTGCCCGATGAGCTCCCCCACCAGCTGGATGCCCTTTTGGTTGGCTGCCACCTGGGCACGGAGATCTGACAGGTTGTCGTGCAGGTTCCGGGTCCCACTGCAGCCCGTAATCTTGCCTGGCGCCCGCAGGGCCTCGGTTACCGCTGTTGGTGGATAGAGTCACCACGGAGCCACCCTCCAAGTCCCAAGGCTGCCTTGCCCTGCTCCCCACCTGCTGAACTCTCGCGGACACCGTGGACCCCCTGTTTTGGGCCTCACAACCCTGCTGATTCCTTCAGCACCCAAAAACCAGCTTCTACCCTTCTGCTAAACCTCCTTCTTCCCACACCCAGTCCCCCCAATATACCCAGGCTGGGGCAAACAGCAGGAGTGCGGAGGGACAGGGACAGTTGTCCCTCTGCAAACCTCCTCCCTCTTTTGATCCCTCCCCTCCTGTCACCCCACCACCTGGACCCACTCCCTCCAGCCTCTCTGGGCTTCCATCCCCTTTCTCAGGAGAAAAATCACTTCCTTGACCCTCCCCACTCACATGTCCCTGGGCCCTCTGGCCCCCACTGACCCCCACAGCCAACCCCTTTGAAAGAGCATCCAGGGGCTGTCTGCGCAGCACCCCCACCCCCAACAGGTTTGGACAAGGCCTCAGCTCCTGACAAGCAGTGTAGGTCCTGGCCTCAGGGATCACGCCCCACTTCTGGAAGTCCCTGCTCAAGTCCAGGTGGAGGTCCTTTCTGAGGCTCCCTGGCCACTGGGTCCTCTGTCACGTGCCTATACATGACCTTTCCATAATCCTTGTCCCCTGCCCTGACACACATTGACCAAGAGAGCAACCAGACCTAGGTCATTCTATTTGTATCTTTGGCACCCACAACAGCCTATGGGTCTGTTACGCCACCGTCCATCCTGCCCATGTTGCCTCCTCTCACTCTGGGATGCCCCCTGAGCTCTCGGACTAACTCTATATTTCCCAATGCCCTCTCCCCCCAGCCCCTGCAGCTGCTCTGTGCCCACTCACTGCCACAGCCTCCAACCTCTAGGTGTGCACTCTTGACATCAACCCCCCACTCCTAAATCCCATCAAATACCAACCCTGACCTCCAGAACAGCCGCCCCACCCACGGTTGCTGCCCAGCTTAACTCGGCATCATCACAGGTAACTGCAGCTGCCCCCATGCCACTCCCCCTGCCCAGGGTCCAGGCCACCCTCGGACCCATTCACTCTGCTCATAGGCAGACCAGCTTGGGCCCTGCTGAGGCCCTTCACAGCCTCCCTGCTATTCTGCCACCTAGTGACTCAGACCGAGGCCCAGGAAGGCTCTCCAAGCCTGCGGCCCCTAGCCCCTGGGCCCAGGCCTGCCACTTCTCTGCAGCCCCTAGACCTAGTGCAGACCCAGGCACAGGCCATAAGCACAAGCAGCTGCCCACTTAATACAGGCTCCTTTCCTCCTGCACCTACTCCCTTGGGTGTCCTGGCAGACTTTCCACCCCAAAACCACTGGGGCCTTCCCAAGCTGAGGCAGAACTCATCTCAGTTCCTCTGGCTATTACTGAGTGATGTCACCACCTGGCTCCCCTTGATGCAGGCCTGAGATGGTGGGCTGAGTCCCAGAGTCCCACCTGGTGTGGCTTAAGGCAGCAGCGTGTGCACCAGCCCACTGAACTCCAGCCCCCAGACCACTTCTGCTCACCCTCCTCCTGGAAGACGCCCCCTGGACGAGTTTGAAAGACAGAAAGACAGCACCCTCCTGCTGCAGCGTGGTAGAGTGGGGGGGCATGGAGCCAGGTGTGATGCCCCCAATGTCCGCGTGATGCCCGCGGCTAGCCACATAGAACACAGGCCGTGTCTGACCTGGCCAAAACACCTAGGGGTGAAGAGCAATAGTCAGCAGTGTGGCCGCCCTGCCCCTCAGTCCCCAGGGCACTGGCCCTCACCGGTGTGATGACAGTCAGGTCTGGCAGGTGACTGCCCCCCGCGCTGGGATGGTTGCTCAGCAGTACATCGCCAGGGTGGAGGTCCGCCCCCAGGTGCTGGATCTGGGCCAGGAGACAGGCTCTGAGTTAGGGAGATGGGCAGAGGCGGGGGCTGGAAGGCAGGGGGAGGGATCCTCCAAACCTGGAACTGCACGGTCTCCTGCATGGCGCCCAAGTGCACAGGAATATGTGGGGCGTTTGAGACCAGGCCCCCGTCAGGGCCAAAGAGGGCGCAAGAGAAGTCCAGGCGCTCCTTGATGTTGGTGGAGATGGCCGTGCGCTGCAGGATTCGGCCCATCTGCTCTGGGGGCACAGAGTGACCAGGCACTGCTGGCCCCACAGCACCCACAACAAGGCTCCGGGTATGAGAAACAGGACCCTTGGCCTTCAAGGCCCCCAAGGCCAGCGGCCAGGACCCGAAGGGGCAGTGGCCCACCTGGACACAATGAGGCTGTAGCCAGGCTGTGTCTGACCTGAGTGAGGGGCGTCCCCTACCCCAGCGCCTGGAGCCCCCTCAAGAACCTGGGGCCCCACATCAGCCCTGCACCCTGCTGAGCATGGCAGGAGCCTGGGCCCCAGTCTCTGCACAGACAGGTTCACTGTGCTGAGCCCACGTCCCATCCACAGGCAATGCCAGGGCCCAGGCTGCTGGCAGGAAGGCACCGCCCTGGTGCAGGGGGCTGTGCCACTCCAGAGCCAGGCCACACTGCCTGCCCTGCCACCAGCCAAGGCTCCGCTTTCGCCCCTTCCCCTGCGTGACACGTTCTCTCTGCACAGCCCCGCCAGCCGTACCACCAGCGCCCACCTCTGCCCGGCAGGCAGACCCCACACCTGACACCGCAGGCAGGAGGGCCCAGGAGGGCAGTGGTGCCACTCACCAGCAATGCTCATGAAGCGGTGCGAGAAGATGGACAGGTGGATGGGGTCGAGCTGGGCACCCACCGTGCTGGGGGCCTCGGCCCCCACCGACACACGGATGTCCCCAGTCTCAGTCACCTCCGCCTGACAGCCTGGCTCCACCAGGATGGTGCTGGGGACAGAGACACAGAGGGCCTGGAGGGGCAGGCCAGACACTCCTCCGAACCAGTGACCCTACATCCCCAGGCCAGGAACACCGGGGCCCTGGCAGCCGTGGCCACCACTCGCACCCCCATGGCCCGCCAGGCCGGGCTGCAGCCCACCTGTTGCTGTCGATGATAAGGCAGGGCCCCTGAAGCTTGTGGCCATAGCCCAGCTCTCCCAGCAGGTACACAGGGTCTCTTGATAGCCCCCCTCAAAGTAGCACTGGGTCATCTGAGGAGGTGTGGGGTGAGTCAGATGCTTAGGGTCAGAATCCCCGGTCCTCCCCATCCACACCTGTCCCCATGTCCCTGTGGGTGTGGGTGGGTAGAAGCAGGACCACTAACCTTGTCTACCCGGGGAGGTCCAGTCTGCGCTTTGGGGGCGTCCTCAAGGCGAAGGCCACTGCGGCCAGTACCCCTAACCCGCACATCGTCCACCATCACTGGCCGCTCAGGGATGACAAAGCCAAACTCCCTCATGTACCTGGTCCACCAGCCCAAGGGAGCCATCAGGGCAAGGCAGGGAGGCCACAGGCTACCCGCCAGGCCTCGCAGGATGTGAGCTCATGTACCTCTCCACAAAGGCTGCCCCGAAGTCACCGGCATGGGGCGAGCGGGCAGTGGCCGGGTGCTGGTGGGCCGACACCATCAGGGCACAGTCCGTGCCCTGGTAGCGCAGGTGCAGGAAGCTCTCAGTGCTGATCTGGGACCTGCAGTGGTGGGCAGGAGGGCCCTCACCCATCAGGCCTCCTGCTCCAACACTCGGAGTCCAGCCCTCCCTGACTACCACCTGAAGGAGCCCTAGCCACACCCAGGAAGCCAGGCAGCACACCTGCCAGCAGGTGGTGGGGATACCCCAAGCCATCCGCCCCACCCGCCCGCTGCGTAGAGCCCCACCTGGGGAAGCCCTGGGCCCGCAAGGCATCCACGCACTGCTCCTCCAGGCAGCTCAGTCTCTGGTCCAGCTGCACAAAGGTCTCAGGTGCGTAGGGCAGGGAGCAGGGCTCCTGTGCCTCATGCACTACGTCTGCCAGAGCCAGCCCCAGTGCTGACAGCAGACCGCTGTGCCTGGGAGGCAGGGCCACGTGACTGTGAGGGTGCAGCACCTCCCAAAGCTGGCCCCCACCCTAGGACCCGCGGTCCACGCCCAGACACACCTGTGGATGTGCACAGTGTCCATACCCAGGGCCCGGGCGATGGCACAGGCATGCTGCCCACCAGCTCCCCCGAAGCAAGCCAGCACATGGGCTGAAGGGTCGTGGCCTCGTGCCTGGGCAGCCAGAAGGCAGTCAGGGGCTCACCCCACGCTGTTGGGCTGCCCACCCCTCACGCCTGTGGGCCTGCCCGAGGCAGGGGCAGGACTGGGAGGCGAAGGTGAAAGCTGACTACCTGTGTAAGGGCGCGGATGGGCCGGCACATGGCTTCGTTGGCCACACGCACGAACCCCATGGCTACTTCCTCCAGGCTCAGCGGGGAGGCCGTACAAGGCCCATTGGTCAGGAAACTGTTGACCTCGGTGGCCACAGCCTCCAGTGCCTTTCGTGAAGCCTCAGGGGACAGTGGTTGGTCCTCTCCCGGCCCAAAAATGCAGGGGAAGGAGGCAGGCAGCAGCCGACCCAGGACCAGGTTGGCGTCAGTAACTGTCAGGGGGCCCCCTGCGAGGTATGCACAGTATGCGGGTTGAGAGCTAAAGCTGGGGACCGGAAGGGGCGACAGGGGCGGGGCTGGAGAAATGGGTGGGCCTGGGCGGCAGGAGCGGGGCTGAAGGAGTGGGTGGGCCTGGGCGGCAGGAGCGGGGCTGAAGGAGTGGGTGGGCCTGGGCGGCAGGGGCGGGGCTGGAGAAGTGGGTGGGCCTGGGCGGCAGGGGCGGGGCTGGAGAAGTGGGTGGGCCTGGGCGGCAGGGGCGGGGCTGGAGAAGTGGGTGGGCCTGGGCGGCAGGGGCGGGGCTGGAGGAGTGGGTGGGCCTGGGCGGCAGGGGCGGGGCTGGAGGAGTGGGTGGGCCTGGGCGGCAGGGGCGGGGGCTGGAGGAGTGGGTGGGCCTGGGCGGCAGGGGCGGGGCTGGAGAAGTGGGTGGGCCTGGGCGGCAGGGGCGGGCTGGAGGAGTGGGTGGGCCTGGGCGGCATGAGGAGGGGCCTGCAGGGTGGATACCAGCCCCTACCTTTGCGGTAGCAGGCTGGGCCAGGGTGGGCTCCAGCAGACTCTGGTCCACCACGAAGAGGCCAGACCTTGGGGGAGGAAGGGATGACTGGAATTGGAGGCAGATTGGGAGGCAGGGCTGGGGGTCCTGGCCCAGGTGGAGGGGCTGACCTGAAGAAGAGGCGGGAGCCCCCACCAGCTGCCACTGTGTTGATGTCTAGCTGGGGGGCCTGGAGGGTGACACCGGCTGTGCTGGCCTCAAAGACGTGCTCAAACTCCCCAGCATAGCGGCTCACGTCAGTGGACGTGCCTGGGGGAGAGGTGAAGAGCCGCTCACAGGCCTGGATGCCTGGCACTGCCCAGCCTGACGGTTGAGCCTCCCTAGATGTCACGCTTCGGCCCTCATACCTCCCATGTCAAAGCCGATGACAGGATGGCCCCCTCCGCCCTATAGGTGGTGGCCGAGTAGCCGACCACACCACCCGCGGGGCCGGAGAGCACAGCGCGGGAGCCGCTGAAGGAGTCCATGGGCGCCAGGCCACCGTCGGAGCGCATGAACAGCACCTGCACGTCCTGTGGGCGGGGCTGCGGTGAGGTGCTGTGCCGGCACTGGGGGGCTGCGGGGGGCAGGTAGGCCGTGCCTCACCTTGAGCTGGCCCTGGAAGCCCCTCCGGAAGCCCTGCACATAGCGCTGGATGGCAGGCGTGAGGTAGGCGTCCGCGCAGGCCGTGTGCCCCCGGGGCACAATGCGCACCATGGGCATGGCCTCCGACGACAGTGACACGTGCGTGAAGCCCAGCTCCCGGGCCAGTGCGCCCACCTGCTGCTCGTGCTGGGCCCACCTGTGACAACGACTCAGGGCACTGCACTCCCGCGGTCCCCCCAAGACCCCCATCCCACCAGCTGCACTCACGTGTAGGAATGCATGAGCACCACGGCCAGGCTGCGGATGCCTCTGGACAAGAGACCCTCCAGCTTCCCACGCAGGCCCCCCAGGTCCACGGGCTGCTGCACCTCCAGCAGGTCCCCTGTGCGGCCTGTGGAGGAGTCATCACCACCCCGTCAAAGGTCCGTCAGGGCGTGCTGCCCCCGGAACCCCAACATCTGAGGCAGGTGCACCTTTGACAGGTGTCCCGGAACCTGGGTCCCCACGGTACAGCACCACACGCTCGTCCACCTCCAGCACCTCTTCGTACAGCACCTCAGGCATGGGCACGGCCTGGGGGTGGGCAGAAGCTCAGAGGACGCCCAGGCTGGGGTCCTGAATGGGTGGGGCAGTGCAGGTGAGGAAAGGTGTCCCAATGGGCCTGCAGACCGGGCCAGAAGAGAAGCAGAAGGGGCGGGCAAGGCAGCTGCTCACTGACCCCAGACATCTGAGTGGCCAATGGCCCTGTGCTCACAAGGGCAGCTGGTTCCCAGAACCAGCAATGGGGGAGGGTGGTACTGGGCTCCCGGCCCCCACCCTGAACAGGCTGGCTTGGGCTGCCCCACACCTGGGGCCCAGCGCAGGGCATGGGGGCAGACAGGAACAGCACAACATGTGACTTCTCTGAAGGCTGAGGGGACGCAGCATTCTGCTACCAGGGTCTGGAACCTCCTGGTGGCCTTGGGCTGTCACTGACACTTCCAAGGACTGCCCTCCCTGAGGGTCCACCACATCCCTGGGAAAGTAAGCTGCACGACCCAGCTGCCTTACAGTGCAGTGAGCTCACCAAGTCGAAGAGGTCCTCGCGGGCCTGGGTGCCCACGTGCAGCAGGTCTCGGAAGCCGCGGGTCGCCAGCAGCGCCACGCGCTCCCCCCGCCGCTCTAGCAGGGCGTTGGTGGCCACCGTGGTGCCCATTCGGATGCTGGCAATGCGAGCGGTGTCCAGAGGCCTGTCCCGTGGCAACAGCATGCCCCCCTCCTGGAAGCCACGTGGTCCGTGTCAGGCCTCTGGCCCCAGCACCCCTCCCCACCGCACCACTGCGCCCTGGCCACCTGCTCCAGGATGCGGCGGATGCCCTCTGTGGGTGCGTCCACGTAGTTGCAGGGTCCTCCGAGAGCAGCTTCAAGACCCTCACGTTCCCCCCTGGGCACTGGGCAAAGACATCCGTGAAGGTGCCTCCACGGTCGATGGCAAAGTGGAAGCGGCCCTCGGGGCTGCCCATGATGACCTGGCTGGAGTCCAGCAGCAACTCTTCAGCTGGTAGGCCTGGGAGAACTGGGTGGAGCAGCTGGGGTCAGCGGAGAGGGCGGGGGTCATCCAGAGGCGGGAGCCCTGGCAGATTTGCGAGGGGACTCCAGGTCCAGGAAGGGCTCTGGGAGGAGCCGGGGCTGCAGCACCACGCTTGGAGGGCAGCGTGAGGCAGGCCCAGAGCGGCAGGTGGGGCGCCAGGCCTAATGCCCCCCCATTACCCAGTTGTCAGCGCCCCACTCCCAGAGCAAACCCCTGCCCAGAGCAGAGGGACATACCGCCGGAACCCAGGCCCTTTCAGCACAAGGAGGCACGGGGTGGGGGCACGTCTGGAGAGCTCCAATTCCCAAAGGCTCGACTTTCCGGCCAAGGCCCAGCGGGGACACGGGACGGGGCGGAGCGTGAGCAGGTGACGGGCCAGTGGAGGGGGCTGGGCGGGGGTGGGGGGAAGTGGGCCGTTGCGCTGAGGGGAGGCGGGAGGGTCCGGGTTCAGGGCCCACCTAGCCAGACAGCTCCGGGTCGCTCGCTGTCCGTCCGGGGCTCACTCGCTCCAGGCTCGTCCCCCCCCACCCCGCCCCGCGCGGCCCGGAAGCGGGGCCCGCCCCCTTCACAGCCCTCCCGGCTGCGTCAGGCTCAGGCCTGCCCGGGGCCGCCTCAGCTCTCCGCAGCCAGCAATCCGGGACTGCCGGGCGGCGGCCGAGGGCGGAGGGGGGCGGACCTTTCCAGTCCGATCCCCGGCAGAGCGATGCTGTTTTGGGACGCCCCCTTCCCAGTGGCGTGCGCCGTGCGAGATGGCCGTGCGCCGCCGCGCCACCTGCCCACTCTTGTTTGCCCAGAGGCTCCCCTCAAGCCCACGCTGTTTCCGTGAGGCCTGGGGTCGCCCATTCCCGTGGCAGCGCCCCGTGCAGTGTTCTGGCCAAACCCATGAGCCACCTCCCGTCCCTCTTTCTCAAGCCCCACCCCAACCTGGAAAGTCCTGTTGTTACTTCAACCTTCAAAGTGTAGATGCAGAGCACACCACTCTGCACTACCTGGCCCTAGCCAAACTTCACTTCTCACCAAAAGGGACTGTCCACCCCACCCGCCCCCATCAGCCAGGGAGCCTAGAGGGCACAGGCCCAGGGGACAGAGCCTGCCCTCAGTCTCCCTCTGACCTGTAAGGCCCTCCTGGTCCTCATCTGCCCCGCACTGGCCTTTGCACTGGCCTCAGCATGCAGCTCACTGCCACCTCAGGGCCTTTGCACGGACTGTGCACCTGGAAAGCTCCACCCAGCCTTCTGTCTCCCTCACTTCGGTCCAGCTCTGCTCCAATGTCACTTACTCAGTGCTGTCATTTCCCCACTGTATCTGCTAAAAGAGCCCCCACCTCCACCCCTCATCCCTTGCTTTGCTTGGTGACTCTCCACAGCACACATCATAGCCCCTCCTTTCAGTCTCGGCACAAGCTAGGTAGGGAAAGCCTCGTGGGCCCCTGGGAACAGCCCCATGCCTGGCACTGCCCACCTTGTCCAGCATCCTTGAACTTGATGGTCCTCCGCCGGGGCAGCCGGGGCTGGAGGGTACCTCAGCCAGGAGCCCAGAGCCACAGAAGCCCAGGCTGCTGGCCCGGTCCCTGAGCACCAGCTTCAGCTCCTGGTTCTCCTGGATCAGCCGCACCAGCCGCCGCAGCTCCTCGTTCTCCTGTGCCAGCCGCTGGATCTCCTGCCGCAGGCCCTCATAGCTGCTGAGGAGGGACATGCCCAGCAGCAGGGCAGCAGCTGCCAGCCACTGGAGGGCTGGCCAGGGACAGCAGACCCCGCCATTGTGAGGTCAGCACTGCCCCCACCCCTGCAACTCGGCCACATTCCGGGGCTTCGAAGCCAGGCCCAGCAGATGAACCACCTGGAGCAGGCGTGCCTGACCTCTGACCTTCCACTGCCCTCCCTGCGGAGCCCAGACCCACTCCAGGCCTTGGAGTCCCTTGAGAGCCCTGGAGGACAGAAGCTTCTTTATCTCAGCCCAGCATGTAGAAAAGCCAAGATTCAGGTGTTCCCACCTGCCTACTGGCCACCAGTACAGCATCTCCACCCACCTGTGCCAGATTGTGGGGCTGGGTGAGCGGGCATGGTCCCCAAGGGGGTCACAGCCAGCACTGCATCTGAAGGGTCTGGAGGATGGGTGTTTGAGCTGCCCGAGGCAGGGGGCATGGGCCCAGCAGCTGAAGCTAGATGGTGCTGACAGGGCCTGTCAGAGCCCAGGAGTGGGGTGAGCGCTGAGCATGTTGGGCTCAGGTTGGAGGCCCAGAGACGGACTGGGCGATGCTACGCCTGCTGCAGGAGCAGTGAGTGGCTATCACTCAGAAGGCAGTTGCCCTGGACAAAGCCCTACATTCAGGGTCTCGGCCCCTGGGGGAAAGCAGCAGGCAGGCCCCATGAGAGGTCTGATGACAGTAGATTCCTGAGGGCAGGGAGCCACCCCCAAACTGACAACTGAGTTTCCATAGATCAGGGTATTGCTCTGAGAGAAGCCAGCTTCCACGCGCCCCCAGCTACCTCAGCCCCTGCTCATGGTGCGAGGCAGAGTGGAAGGTCAAGGAGCTCCACGGCAAGGCTGAGCAGGCTGGCTGCCTTTGAAGGCTGAGTGTGGCAAACCACTGTGAGAGATATCAGTGGTGAGAAGTCAAAAAAAGTTCCAGCAAATTACCACAAATCTGAAGGCTTAAAACAAAAGACATTTATTCTCTTTCAGTTCTGGAGGCCAGAATTCCAAGCTGAGTCTCACATGCTAAAAATTAAGTTGTCAGCAGGAACAGTTCCTTCTGGAGGTTCCAGAGGTTGGTGCTCGCCTTGCCCAGCACTTAGCATTCCTTGCTTTGTGGCTATGTTACTCCAGTCTCAGCCTCCGTGGTTGCCTCGTCCTCTCTTCCTCTGAAACCAAACATCCCTCTGCTTCTACCTTAAAAGGACACTCATGATGACATCTGGGGCCACCTGGATGATCCAGGACAATCTCCCATCTCAAGATCCTTAAATGTAATCACATCTGCAAAGTTCCTTTTTCAACGTAAGGTAACGTTCGTAGCCTTCGGGGATCAGGACCTGGACATCTTTGGGGGTGTTCTGCATCTTATTACACTGGCTGGACCTGAGACAGACTTGAAATCTTTCTCCAAGCACACACAGATCTGTTAACAAAGAATAGGTACCTCACTGGCTCAGGGAGCTTAAGCACAGCACAGTCTTTGCCCAATAGGGGGGCCAACTTCCAGTTAGCTAGGCTTAAATACTAGGGGTTGAGATACTGAATAGTGAACTGGGAAGCTGCACAGTAGGGGGGAAGTTGTGCAGTACCAGGCCAGACTAGCCTCTAGACCAAGAAACTAACAAAACAGCAGAATCAACTAGCCCAAGGAAGGACTGGCTAATTATAACCCTGAGTCACTGTAAGAGGTTATCTAAAATGTCCAGTTTTCAACAAAAAATTGAGACCTGCAAATAAACAGGTTACTGTGAAAGCTGTACAGGAGAGGTAGGATCCAAATTTTGGACTTGGGGATACATCCTGGTACATCTATCCCTTGGTTTTCTCACTGACAGGATTACCTAGATGGACTTAAGGTATTTTGTGAGTGAAAAACACAAAAATGTGTATGAAATGACCCCATTTAAAAAAGTAACCAGAATTCCAAAAGCCACTGTATGGCTGTACACGTACAACTTCTTGTCTTAATGTATAATTTACATGGAATTCCGTGAATACGGAGAAAACATGGAAATAACCACTTACTAGGTTAAGGTAAATGGAGGGGGTGTGCAGTCGGAAGAGCCAAGCCAACGTGCAAAATTAAAACTGCTCTAAAACAGAATTTGACCATATGTATGTTTAATATAAAACTGTCTGTTTTAAATGGACAGATGTAAACACCGAACGGTTAAGAGAACGTGAAGAGCAAGTGTGCCGCAGCTCGGGAAAATGAACGAGCGCACTGGCCCGTAGGGGCCAAGCCGCGCTTCCTGCAGCGGTCGCCGCTCCTGCCCGCGGACCTCCAAAGAGACTCCAGGCTCCACCAGGGAGCCGTGGGAACCACCCCACGACAAGCCCGATGGGGTGCGACCGGGGTACTCTGCTCCCAGCGGGTCTCCACCGCTGGCAGCCGCAGAGAAACCCCCCAAACGGCCGCAGGCGGAGCGCGGCCCCGCCAGCCCGGCCGACGCAGCCCGGGACCGGAAGTGAGGAACACGGCGCCGCCCGGAACCGTAGTTCTCCGAGGCCGGAAGTGGGGTGGTGTCAGCGCCTCTGAGAGCCGCAGTCCTCCTGGAGGCGGAAAGCGGGTCTGGCGGCCGGGTGGCATGGCGGGGCTGGAGCTCCTGTCGGACCAGGGCTACCGGTGGACGGGCGGCGCGCCGGGGAGCTGCGCAAGATCCAGGCGCGGATGGGCGTGTTCGCGCAGGCGGACGGCTCGGCCTACATCGAGCAGGGCAACACCAAGGCGCTGGCGGTGGTCTACGGGCCTCACGAGGCGAGTGGGCGACCTCCGGGGGCGGCGGGCGACGCACGCCTCCGTTTACGCAGTACATATTACGGGCCGGTTCAATCGGGTAAAAGCCAAAGTCCTCGCACCGCGGTGCGCAGTGGCCCCTGTCCGCTGCGCCCTCCACTCCTTGCCATTCCTCAAAGCGCCAGGCGTGCTCCACCCCCTCGTTTCCTCACCTCTATTCGGACTTCACTGTCCGGGTGACACCTCCCCAGCCCACGGGGCAACGCCCGGCCCTCCAACCACACACTTCCCGGCCTTTCTACACCTGTCACCTCAGACACCAATTTAACTTCGCTTTCTCATAGTTTGTCTCCCCACTGGAACATAAACTCCGTGAGGACAAAGACTTTGAATAAAACTGCCTGGTTTTAATGCCATGTCCCCAGTGCTGTAATAGATAGTGCCTACCAGCACAAGCACTGAAAAATTACTTAGCGCATGAGTTTAGGAGCCCAGCCTTCCGGGGGACGAAACCAGAAGGGGGAAGGCCAGAGGGTCTAGAAACAAGAATCGCACGTTTGCAGAGCAGAACCGCTGCGGGTGGAGATGGGAATGATTCCAAATGAGACCGAGGGGTTGCTGAGGAGGAGGCACCAACTCCAGGCTTTGTAGACCAGGGAGAAGACTTAGGGTTTTATCTCATGTGTGATGGGAAGCCTTTGGAAGCTAAATAGGTTATGTGGCTGTATAAAGGAGACAGAATCAGATTCGTAAAGAGACTGACTCTGGCTACAAATGGAAAATAGGTTGGGAGGGGATAAGGCAAGGATGGAAACAGGAAGAGCTGTTAAGAAAGATCAAATCCAGAGGTGATGGTGGCTTAGACTGTCTTGGAGATAAAGCAGTTGTACTTGTTTAGATGTTGGAGGCAGAGGGAGAAGGAGGGAGGCTGAGGTTCAGGGCCTGAGCCTGAGGAGGGGTCACGCGGGCTGGGAGGGATAGGCCTGGCTCATGTGTCTTTTCTCCCACAGATCCGGGGCTCCCGCTCACGAGCCCTGCCAGATAGGGCCCTGGTGAACTGTCAGTACAGTTCTGCGACCTTCAGCACAGGTGAGCGCAAACGGCGGCCACATGGAGACCGGAAGTCCTGCGAGATGGGGCTGCAGCTGCGTCAGACCTTTGAGGCTGCCATCCTAACACAGCTGCACCCACGCTCCCAGATTGACATCTATGTGCAGGTGAGCGGGCAGCAGCCCTAAACCCAGGGAGAGGAGGGAGATGGAGGGTATGAGGGGCATGGCGGCTGGCAGCCTAATGGACTGATGTCACTGCGGGGTCCGTGCAGGTGCTGCAGGCAGATGGTGGGACCTATGCGGCGTGTGTGAATGCAGCCACGCTGGCAGTGCTGGACGCTGGGATACCTGTGCGGGACTTTGTGTGTGCCTGCTCAGCTGGCTTTGTGGACGGCACGGCTCTGGCAGACCTTAGCCATGTGGAGGAAGCAGCTGGTGGCCCCCAGCTGGCCCTGGCCCTGCTGCCGGCCTCAGGTCAGATCGCACTCCTTGAAATGGATGCCAGGCTGCACGAGGACCACCTGGAGCGGGTGCTAGAGGCCGCTGCCCGGGCCGCCCGCGATGTGCACACCGTGCTGGACCGTGTGGTCCGGCAGCATGTACGTGAAGCCTCTATTTTGCTAGGGGACTGAGCATCTGGCTGCTCTGCCCAGAATAAATCCACGCACAGAGCACTGCACGTTTCTCTTCCCACAGCACTTCCTACCCTCAGAGCCTTGCCTGGTGCTGGCTCCTGGGGGTGACCAGGGACCCTAACCCACACATGAACAACACACCTCTTGCAGCCTCAGGGTTCAAACCTGAAGAAGAAGGTGGGGGAATGTGTCCCTGGGTGGAGGGAGCAGCTTGTGCCCAGAAGGGCTCAAGGCACCTGGCAGTGAGGTCGGGCCTGGCAGAGTGAGCCCGGCCACTGGACTGTGGAGTCTGTTATCCTCACCCACACGTGCAGGGCTCTGAGCAAAAGGGCTGACGGAGAGCTCAGCTAGCTATGGGTGCCCATCCCACATTCTACGGGCTACAGCTTGAATTAAACGACCCTTTCCCCTGAAGAATTCTTTGGGCCTGTCCTGCTATTTTGGGCTCCAAAAGTACAACAGACACATGTCCTCACCTCAAGTCCTCTTGTCCCTAACCTGTCTGAGCCATCCTCAATGGAACACAGGCACTCCCTCTCCCCACCACAGCACCTTCCTCTTCAACGGACCCCCCTTCCTCAGACCTGCCTGAACCCTGACCACCTGCCCCTGGAGTATGCACTCAGGGTGCTTCTCCCCTAAAATCCGGTCACCTCCCGGCCTAGACAGCAGTGCTCCCCAGCCCCTTTGAAACCTGTTTAGGCTAGTGGTGCCATCTGAACCCGTCACCCCGGTGCTGGGCTTACTACGCTGTAATTCTGCCCATACATCCACTTGCCATTTTTGGTGACCAACATCCATAGGAGTGAGTCTGCCAATGCCTTGGCCTCTCAGTTCACGGGGCCCCCTACTTCCCACCCACTCCACCGGCACTCAGACCTGACATTGCCGGGCAGCGGCACCTTCAAAACCTCCAGTCATCCATCCTCGTCGTCGCCTCCGCTTTTCCACCCACCTGTCTTAATTGACCATCCTCCTCTGATTCTCCTAAGAGCAGGAGCTTTCTCGCTGCCCCCGAGCAGCTCGGGCGGCGATAGGTTGCGTTTACCGCTCCGCCGCCGCCCTACACCGCAGCGGCGAAATCCCGTCCGTAGTCCGGCTGTGGTCACACCCACTCTGTTCCGGGCATGCGCGGTGGTGCCCGGGGGGCGTGGGCTGGGGCCGCGCGTGCGCGACCACGCGATGGCTGCCGGGACCGGAAGTGCGGGCAAGCTCGGAGCCCCGTTTCCGACCCGGGGGCGGGCCGGGCGGGCGGCTGTAGCTGGCAGCTGGAGCCGGTTCCCGGAGCCGCGCCGCCCCGCCCCGCCATGGGCCTCTTGTCGGACCCGGTGCGCCGGCGCGCGCTCGCCCGCCTTGTGCTTCGCCTCAACGCGCCGCTCTGGTAGGGCAAGGCGCGGGAGGGAGGCGGGGGCCCGAGGGCCTGGGGCTCCGGCCGCTGGCGCTATCCCCTCCGGCCCATCGGCGTCACTTGGGGCCCGAGGCCCGGGGCTCAGGTCTCCCGTCTGGCGCCTGGCACCGGGTCCAGTTCCCTCAGACACGTCCCCTCGACCCCCGGTGCCAAGGTCGAGGCCACGAGCCGGGTTCCCGGGATTCGCTGACTCTCCGGTGGTCCCTCCGTCCCCTCTCCCGCAGCGTGCTGAGCTACGTGGCGGGCATCGTGTGGTTCCTGGCTCTGGCTTTCCCGCCGCTGACCCAGCGCACTTATATGTCGGAGAACGCCATGGGCTCCACCATGGTGGAGGAGCAGTTTGCGGGCGGGGACCGTGCTCGGAGCTTCGCCCGGGACTTCGCTGCCCACCGCAAGAAGTCGGGGTGAGCAGTAGAGCCGTGGGTACGGGGCCGCAAGTGTAGGCAAGGCCGGGAGCTCTGCTCACAGGCCCTCCTGTGTCTCTAGGGCTCTGCCCGTGGCCTGGCTGGAGCGGACGATGCGGTCGGTGGGGCTGGAGGTCTACGCCCAGAGTTTTTCCCGGAAACTGCCCTTTCCAGATGAGACCCACGAGCGCTATGTATTGTGGAGAGGCAGTGTGCCTGGGACCCGAGGGCAACTTTAGGGGGTGGTTGGGGCCAGAAATCTCGGTGAAGGGGATGTCCTGGGACCAGAGAAACCCCCAATGGGCATTCTCTAACCGTAAAGGGGAGGTTTCAGCTGTCAACGGTGGGGTGGTGCTGAGGCTCCCGTCAATACTGCCCGCAGATGGTGTCAGGCACTAACGTGTACGGCATCCTGCGGGCCCCACGTGCTGCCAGCACTGAGTCTCTTGTGCTCACCGTGCCCTGTGGCCCTGACTCAACCAACAACCAGGCTGTGGGGCTGCTGCTGGCACTCGCTGCCCACTTCCGAGGTGAGGCTCAGGAGTACTGCTGGCAAGGGCGGGTTTGGCCACTGCCCCAGGCCCAGCTAACCCTGCTTCTGACCTCCAGGGCAGATTTACTGGGCCAAAGACATCATCTTCCTGGTGACAGAACATGACCTTCTGGGCACCGAGGCTTGGCTTGAAGCCTATCACGATGTCAATGTCACTGGTGAGAGCTCTTGCCTTGCCCCCTCTCTCAGGACCACTGTCCTCACCAGCCCCCTGTGGACAGCTCATTCACCTGTTCCTACAGGTGTACAGTCATCCCCGCTGCAGGGCCGTGCTGGTGCCATCCAGGCAGCAGTGGCCCTGGAGCTGAGCAGCGACGTGGTCACTAGCCTTGACGTGGTTGTCGAGGGGCTCAATGGGCAGCTGCCCAACCTCGACCTGCTCAACCTCTTCCAGACCTTTTGCCAGAAGGGGGGTCTGCTGTGCACGCTGCAGGGCAAGGTAGGGCCGCCTGTCTGGGAGTGCGGGGCCTGCGTGTGGGGGTGAGCTGACCCTGTCTCCAAACCCTCTAAGCTGCAGCCCCAGGACTGGACGTCAGTAGATGGGCCCCTGCAGGGTCTGCAGACACTGCTGCTCATGGTTCTGCAGCAGGCCTCTGGCCGCCCCCACGGTCCCCACGGCCTCTTCCTGCGCTACCGCGTGGAGGCCCTGACCTTACGTGGCATCAACAGTTTCCGCCACTATAAGTATGATCTGGTGGCAGTGGGCAAGTAAGTGGCTGCTGGCCCCCCTCTGTGCCGGGTCGTCGTGGGGCTGTGGGCGGCCTGGCAGGCCATGACCACGCCCCTTGCCCGCAGGGCCCTGGAGGGCGCCTTCCGCAAGCTCAACCACCTGCTGGAGCGCCTGCACCAGTCCTTCTTCCTGTACCTGCTGCCCGGCCTCTCCCGCTTCGTCTCCATTGGCCTCTACGTGCCAGCCGCTGGCTTCCTACTCCTGGTCCTGGGCCTCAAGATATCCTCTGCGCACCTGCCACAACCGGGTGGGGAGAGCTCTCCGTCCTCAGGGTGGAGGGTGCGGGTGAGCCTTGGGCCCCTCAGGCAGATCCCATCGCAGGTCTCGTCAGGGTCCTTGACTAGGCCACGCTCTGGGACTGTGGATGCAGCTGCACGAAGCCGGCGTGGGCCCTGAGGAGGCCGAAACAGCCTCTGGACCCAGTCCTCCCCTCCCCCCAGCACAGGTGATGGTTCCCCCACTCCTGCCTTTGGGGTGGGCTTCTCAGATCCCAGAAAGAGGTCACCGCTGCCACTCAGTCTCAGCTGCTGGGGTGGCAGTGAGGATCCTGGGGGTTTGCCTGACCCCAGGGCCCACCATCAAGTACCTGTGTGACCTGCAGGGTATGGGGCTGGCCTCGCTTGTGGCGCCCTTGCTGATCTCACAGGCCATGGGCCTGGCTCTCTACGTCCTACCGGTGCTGGGCCAGCACGTGGCCACCCAGCACTTTCCTGTGGCCGAGGCTGAGGCTGTGGTGTTGACGCTGCTGGCCATCTACGCAGCTGGCCTGGCCCTTCCACACAACACCCACCGGTGAGAGCTGGGCTGGGTGGGCACAGGCAGGGGGCTCACTGGACATGCAGGCAGCTGCTTCTGAGCGCCTTGCCTTGCAGGGTGGTGAGCTCACAGGCCACAGACAGGGGCTGGATGGCACTGAAGCTGGTGGCGCTGATCTACCTGGCACTGCAGCTGGCCTGCATCACCCTCACCAACTTCTCACTGGGCTTCCTGCTGGCCGCCACCATGGTGCCTGCTGCTGCACTCACTGAGCCCTGTGGGCCCCGGTATGTGCTGGCCCACCCCCACCGTGGAGCCCACTGTGCCGTGTCCTCCACCCCCAGGGCCTATGCTCCTCACCACAGACTGTGCCCTCACACCATAGCCCTCCCCCCACAACTTGGTGCCTATGCCCCCGACTCAGAACCCACCCTGACCCTGCTCCTCTACGCAGGCCACTCTATGCTGCACTGCTGGTGCTGACAAGCCCGGCAGCCACACTCCTGGGCAGCCTGTTCCTGTGGCGGGAGCTGCAGGAGGCACCGCTGTCACTGCCGAGGGCTGGCAGCTCTTCCTGACGGCACTGGCTCAGGGCGTGCTGGACCACCACGCTTACGGCGCCCTGCTCTTTCCGCTGCTGGCTCTGGGCCTCTACCCCTGCTGGCTGCTCTTCTGGAATGTGCTCTTCTGGAAGTGATGTCTGCTTGCTCTGCGTCATGAGGACTGGTGGGGACTCTCCCAACACCCCCGAACTCTCCTTCCTAGGAAATAAACAGATGTCTGGTTTCAGCTGTCCCTGGGCTCTGGCCCACTGTGTGCATGGGGACCCACGGCCTCTGGCCTTGGCTTTCCTTCCTGGAGGGCACTGCCCTGGCCCATTTTCTGGAGGGCCAACCTGTCAGCCAGGTACTGCTGGCAGGAGTGAGGGCCCTGACCGCGATTGCCCTTACCAGCCCTGGAAGAGTCTGCACATCACAGTCCAGCACTGGGTGGGCTCGGGGGTCTGACAGGAGGGGACACGCCTAGAGACCTTACTGCACCAGTGTGGTCAGCCCTGGTGCTGAGGGGTGTGCAGGGGATCTGAGTAAAGCAGGGAGGGGAGCGCAGCCCGGAGCAGAGGCAGAGTTGGGGAGCCCGCCCCACCCACCTGGAAGCAGACAGGCCAGGAATGCAGCCCTGGGGGAGGGCACTGTCGGGTGGCCCCGGGGGGAAGCTGCTGATTGTACCGAGACCCCTGAGAGCGCCAGAATGTCCAGTGTGCATTCTGGAGGGAAGAAAAGCAGCGTGCCAGGAACACATCTCACGGAGAGACAAGGTGCCCCAGCAGCACCCCAGGGGCAGGAGTTGCCTGCTATGCCACCTGGAGGGCTACATCCCCGGATGGTGTGGCCTGGGAAGTTCCAGGAGGAAGCTCCAGCCCCTCAGTCCTGCCTCAGGGGTTCATCTTCCCGTGGAGGCTCCTCTCGACGCCTGGGGTTCCCTGGTTCCACAGTGAGGAGCTCAGCTGGAACTCTCCGCCACCCCCAGTGCCAGCATCCAGAGGACTTTTCTCTGGGGCCTCTCTCCAGAGACGTCATTGCTGATCCACCTGTCAAGGGGTATGTGCACTCTCCAGTGTTGGGGGTACAAGGGTGCCAGAACCCCCACTGACAAGCAGCCTGTCTGGGCTGCTTGTTCCTAAGGTCTGACTGGAACCTTGAGCTGCTTTCCCTGTTGGAGAAGCTGTCTGGCTCCTGGGGCTGGGGAGACACTTGCAGCCCCCACCCCACCCTCAGTGCTTCTGGGAGCACCTCCCGGCTGGCCTCTCAGGGTCCCTCCCCTGGCAAGTTTGGCACCTTTTGTCCCCAAGACGCCCAGACTCCACTCTGTCGTGGTCCTCTGTTGTCTCTGTCCATGTAGGCTGGCATCTAATACAAAATCCTTTCCAGGCATTTTGACTGGACTTTGACAGTTGCTTAAACATAAGTCATGAAAATCATGCAACATACAGTGTGGACAAAAGCTAAAAGATGATCTCAATTGCGTCTGAGCTCTTACCTGTGCAGAATTGTCCCTGCCCACACATGAGAGGTGGAGGGGGCCATGGGAATGACAAAGTTGATGTGTTGGGGAGGCAGCATTTCTGTTCTGATTTAAGAAAATATCAGGTGGTAAAGGTGTAGGCTAGATGTAAAAAGGGGTGAGTGAGTATAAGGTCCTAAGCACTTTAGTTTGAGGGTGTGGCAGTCTGCTACTTGTCTCCCCCCTACTACTTGTTCTCTTTATTCATAGAGCCCCAGTTTTGACATGAACACAGGCCACCCCACATAAAGATGCACCACTCTGCAGTACAGCCAGGTGTGACCATGTGACTATACCATGGCCGACAGGAGTGAGCAGAAGCTTCAAGGGTGAATTCCAAGAAGAGACTTCATACAGACTCCTTCACAGTCCATCTCTCCTGCCTGGGGTGTGACGTGTGTCTGGGACAGGAGATACTGTCCACAGCAAGGGCTGCGGGAGACAAGGAGGGGCCTCCCTGCCACCAAAAGCCATCACCACAGCCCCCTCTCCTCCGGCTGCTAACCTGGGCTTCATAAGAAAGAGAAACCACCCTCTACTTTGATTAAGCCATTGCTTGGAGTTCTCTGACGCTGATCCAGCTCCAGCCAATACAACATGCTGTGAACCCAGCTCACGTGGGGATTCCTGGGTGGCTTTCAGCTGGAGGGATGTAACTGTCTTTTGATAACTTGTACTTAGTAGTAAGTGCTCCCTTGTTGCTGGCCTTGCACACGCCAGAAGAGAAGTGCTGTGGGGCTGGGACTTTGTCTTACTTCCTGCCACTTTTCCAGCACAGAGCCAGGAACACAATAGAACATCCATATGGTTTTACTGAACGAAGGGAAGGGGAAAATCAGAGGGAGCCTTGCAAGTGCAATCACATATGTCCAGAAGGAAGCTCCAGGGCAGACCGGTTGATTTCCACAGGGCCTGGAGGTTTGCTTATGGCTTGTGATGTGGGGCAAAGCCACCCTCCACCCGCCTCTCAATCCACAGCAGCCTCCCCATGACCAGGCCCTTTGCAGATGCCCTCCTAAGGTTTGGGACACCGCTGGAAAGCTCACCTGGGTATCCTAGATTACCTCAGTGCTCTCCTCAAACCCTTTGCCAAGTCACACCCCACCTGAACTTCCATACCAGGAGCTCAAAGGCTGCTCCAGGCCCTGTGACCTGTGAACTGCTCCCACCGGCTCTAGTTGCCTTCATTCTCAGGTCCTATCTCCTGCCCAGGGTGGTCATCTGAGGCCCCATCTGTGTCACCTCCACTTCCTGGATATGTTATAGTCACCTCTAAGACGTATTTGTGTCTTAACCTGAACACCTCACACCCCGCATGCATTTCCTCCCCTGATCCATCAACCTGCTTTCTGCCTCTCTAGATTTGCCTAATCTGTATCAATGGGCTCACACAGTCTGTAGCCTGTGGTGGCTGGCTTCTGATGCAGCGCGAAGTTTTCAGAGCTCATCCACGTTGTGCATGTGTCAGCACTTTCTTTATATGGCCGAATGTGCCATTGTGTGGACATGCCGCACATTTGATGGGTCATTCGTTAGTTGATGGGCATTTGGGTTTCCATTTTTTGGCTGTTGTGGATAATGCTGCTATGGACATTCTTGAGCTCAGCCAGTGAGAAACTGTCACCAGCCTGAACTCTTGGTTTCTTCCAATGGGCTTCCCTCTTTGTCCCTGTAGCTTCCTCCTTTTTCTCTGTAAAGTATGTTCCTCTCCTTTGTTTGCTGGGCTTGCCTATAGTTTCTGCTGTAGCATGCTTATCTCAAATTGCAATTCTCTGGTATTCCCAAATAACCTCCCCCCCACCTTTTTTTTCTGGAAAAAGGAAATGGCTGTTTTATTTTTAAGGTCAACATTACCTGTGCTTAATTTTCAGAGTTCAGAAAAAGTCGACAATTTTTGCTAGATTTTTTGCCCTTAGGGAGAAGGGGAAGACAAATTTTCCGAGCTCCTTACTCCTCCGTTTTCACTAAGGACTGACACTAGTTTCTTGAAGGCCCTTGGCTGCCATGCTCCTGGTTTCTGTGGCCGACAGGTTTTAGGCATAATATGTGCTCCTTGTTATTTGGATGAAGGAGAGCACAGAGTGTTCATCCCGGAGAAGACCCCCTAGCCCATGCGGGACAGGGCAGGTGTGAGGGGCCACAGCCCAGAGGCCCCCGGCCAACCCGGAGTGTCCTCCTTTTTCCGGAGAGGGCCAAGGGGAAGTGCGGGAGTGTAGAGGCGGCCGAGAGACCCCCACCCTACTGCTCTAGGAGGCCTGTCTGCCCTGAAACCCAAAGGAGCAGGATCCGCTTCGCCAACACGCCAGGGCATGCTGCTGGACGAAAGCGCGCCATGACCTCGGAGATACCGTGGGGTCAAGACCGACTAAAGCCGCCCCAGCACGGCGGGCGCATCACCGCCGTGCTCCGGAGATAAGCGGCTAAGATGGGGAAACGGGTAGTTGGGTGTTGTCACGACAACAGGGAAACACGGAGGGGCCCCGCCCAACGTCCGGTTTCCACGACAACTGGAGCAGCGCGGCCAGGCGTGGCCCGGGCCCTGACGGACAGATCCCAGTCCCTCCCTTCCCGCCCCGCTCTCCCTTGCTCTCGCGACGTTTAAATTCCCGTGGCGCCGCAGGGGACGACGGGAGCGGCCGCCGTGCTGAAGAGGGCCAAGATGGCGGCTGCGGCGGCTTCGCTTCGCGGGGCAGTGCTGGGCCCGCGGGGCGCGGGGGCTGCCGGGAGCGCGGGCCCGGGTCTGCTGTGCGGCGTACGGCCCGGGCAGCTTCCGCTGCGGACGCCTCAGGTGAGCGCCGGCCTGGACGCTGGCCGCCGCGCCGCCCCTGCAGCCTGTGAAGGTCACGGCAGGGAGGCTCCGGGCGCGCGCCAAGCAGCCGGGGGCAGCCTCGGCCACCGGGCGCCCCTGCCAGGCTTCCGCTGCCTGCTGACCCAGGTGCCTTCTGGGAGCAGGGCCAGGCGCCCACTCCTCCGAGTAGCAGAGGCGCCTCGTGCCGAGCGTGGGGGGCGGCGAGGCGGGCTCGCTGCCCGGTCGGGGCGGAGGGCTCTCCTCGGGGGCGCGCCCAGGCCCGCTCCAGCTCTGGCCTTCCATACCGGGCTCGCGTCCTGACATGACCTCAGCCTGACCTCGGCCAGCTGCTTGTGACCTTGGCCTGCCCCAACACCCTTGCTCACTTCGGCTTGATCCCCGGCCCAGGTTCCAGGAACACGCCGCACACTCCCCTCTTCTCAGAGGGCCGAATCGCAGAGAAGTGGGGCGGGCGGTGGCGCAGGGTGTGCTTTTGGCGCCTTCCAGCAGGTGGCCGGGTGGATGAGTGGGAGAGGTGGGCTCAGAGTCAGATCCCCAGGTAAGGCTGAGCGGTGTTCTGGGAGGCGCTGAGCGGGGCTCTTGCAGGCAGTGTCCTTGTCGTCGAAGTCTGGTCTGTCCCGGGGCCGGAAAGTGATGCTGTCAGCGCTGGGCATGCTGGCGGCAGGGGGTGCAGGGCTGGCTGTGGCTCTGCATTCTGCCGTGAGTGCCAGTGACCTGGAGCTGCACCCCCCCAGTTACCCGTGGTCCCACCGTGGCCTCCTCTCTTCCCTGGACCACACCAGGTGTGCGGCTGGCTGGTTGGGGGAGTGTTTGGGTGGACTGGGTGGGGTGGAGTTCTCAGAGCCCCTAACCCTTTCCTTGTCTTTAGCATCCGCAGGGGTTTCCAGGTATATAAGCAGGTGTGCTCCTCCTGCCACAGCATGGACTATGTTGCTTACCGCCACCTGGTGGGCGTGTGCTACACCGAAGAGGAGGCGAAGGCCCTGGCGGAAGAGGTGGGGGCCTGGTGATGCTGTGTTGGCCCCAGGCCTGGGGCTCCCCCGTGGTGGGCAGCAGCAGGGCAGTGACGGTGCTCGGTGCTCTCATGGCAGGTGGAGGTCCAGGACGGCCCCAATGAGGACGGGGAGATGTTCATGCGGCCAGGGAAGTTGTCAGACTACTTCCCCAAACCGTATGCCAACCCAGAGGCTGCAAGAGCAGCAAACAATGGAGCACTGCCCCTGACCTCAGCTACATCGTGCGAGCTAGGTACTCAGATGCCTGCAGGAGGGAGGGGGAGGGTCCAGCTCAAACCAGGGACTGAGGCATGGATCTGGTCCCAGGCACGGTGGTGAGGACTACGTCTTCTCCCTGCTCACGGGCTACTGTGAGCCACCCACCGGGGTGTCGCTGCGAGAAGGCCTCTACTTCAACCCCTATTTCCCTGGCCAGGCCATTGGCATGGCCCCTCCTATCTACGACGAGGTCTTGGAGTTTGACGATGGTGAGGTCCCCGCTCTGGGGTTGGGCACGTGGGTCCTCCTTTCCCCATTTGTCAGGATGCTTCCACTGGGTTCTTGGTCCCAGGGTCCTGCCCCTCCTTGGCTGGGGCTTGTCTGGGCATCTGAGGCAGCACGTGGGCAGCCTATGCTGCCATCTAGCTCAGGCCCCCGGTGTGCCTGAGGGGTTCCATCCCTTTGAAGCTTTGGGTAGGAGCTTGTCTGCTCCATGGAGGGGATGCACGGAGGGGTGCCCGTGGTTGGGCAGGGCCCCAACAGCAGCTCTCATCACTTGTCCTTGGCTCAGGTACCCCAGCTAGCATGTCTCAGGTAGCCAAGGACGTCTGCACCTTTCTGCGCTGGGCATCTGAGCCAGAGCACGACCACCGCAAGCGCATGGGGCTCAAGGTGACAACACAGGCGCGGGGCACAGGAAGGGCTGGGAGCTGGGCTGGGGTCCTTTTCGCCTTCCCCTCTGAACCTGCCTCACCCCCAGATGTTGATGATGATGGGCTTGCTGTTGCCCCTGGTCTATGCCATGAAGCGGCATAAGTGGTCAGTCCTGAAGAGTCGGAAGCTGGCATATCGGCCGCCCAAGTGACCCTGCCCACTGTCTGCGCACCGTCCTGCCTGAATGGGCCCTCAAGCCAAGCAAGGAGCCACCCTGGCCTGTTCAGGGCCTCCGCTGGCCCTCTCAGCCAACGCCCTTCTTTCTCTGGGACAAGAGGGGAGGGGGCAGGAGACTGGGTTCCAGCTCCAGATCCTTCAGCCTCCATCATGGAAATAAATTAAGTTTCTCAGTGTACACATTTGAGCTACTGTGTGATGCGAGTAGATTCACAGGGAACTCTGGGACTGAGACTATTGCCTTCAGAGTTTCTAGGGATGTCCATGCGGTGTGGCTAGCAGTGCCCTGTGCTCACTGGTGGCTGGAAGTCCAGTCAGTACAGAATGCAGCTGTTAGAGAAGGAGATAGCACTCACTGGGGTGGGGAGTGCTGGTCACAGGTGAAAAGGGCCTGACAAGACAGGGTCAGAGGCCTCCTAGAGCAACCAGCCAAACATCAGTGTGGACCCCCTTGGCCTTCACCCTAAGGGCAGCAGGGAGGGGCTCCTTGACAGCACCCCAGCGGAGAGAGGCCTAACAGGAGCTGTTGGTACCAGGTGTGGCTTGGCAAAGTGGACAGCTCTCGGCCATGCTCCAGAAGCCACAAGCAGGCAGAGGTCACCTGGAATGTGCTCCTGGTCCTCTGGGTGGATGGGGGAGGCTAGCAGTGGGTAAAGGAGTGCCATTGGGTGGTTCCTCCTAGCAGTCCACAGGGCAACAGGAGCTGCATCTAGGCCTGACCACCTGGTGGCAGCAGTGGGTCTGTCAGTGGTGGGAGGGTCGTGGAGGTGCAGCCTTAAAAGCACAGGGTGTTGGCTCAGGGCTAACTTCTAAGCTCTTGTCCCCAAGAGGGGAATGTGACGGGCATCCTGGGTGGAGCTGTCCCAAGGAGCAGGCACCAGCTGGGAGGGTGAGAGCTGAGTGGGAAAAAGAAGGGTTGAGTGAGGGCTCATGGTGGGCCGGGGGGCGGGGGCCTGGTCAGCAGACGGGATGCAGTTCTGCAAGCCCAAGGGGTGTGGAAAGAAATCTCAGAGCCATGCCCCTAGGACCCTGGGACCTGGGTCCAAGCTCACTCTTGCACAGCCTCGTGGACCTAGCTGGGAAGCTCTTCGTGCTGAGGGCTGGGCCCTGCCCCGCCTGTCTCTGCCAAGTTTCCTGTGTGGGGCTGGCCTGCGCTGCGCCCCACAACGGCCCATCCGCACACAGTGGGTGCAACTCAACTGGTTCAAAAGTTTTTTTAATGACTCCAGCTAGTCGCCCCTCCCCAGTTCTGGTTCTGACACCAGTGAGCAGTCAGCAGAGGTTCTCTGAGAGGTTCAGGAGGGAGTCCAGGGACCTTGGGCCTGGGAGGGAAAGGCCATCCTCTCTTCTTGTGACCTGGATGGGGAAGTGGGTCATTTTGCTTTTCTGCTCCCTTGTCCCCAACCCCTCCCTCCTCTCCACTGCCCTAGTACCTCTTGTGGCTGCTGCGGGGAGGCTGTAGGAAGGGGATCCCAAGCGCAGGGCCTCTGGGTGCTGCACATCTCACAGCCAGGTCGGCTTGGGGCATTGATGAAGGTGCAGGAAGGGCAGGACCAGCCGGGCTGGGGCGGACAGACAACGGCTGCTTACTCTTTCCTTCCAGTGCCCACAGTGGCCCAGGCCCACCTTCCCTGGGCCCTTGCCTACCTGAAGGGGGCCGGGCAGGCTGGAGCCTGCTGGGAGCTCGGGGCAGCCCCGATGACTGAGGGAACAGGCGGTCTAGCTCCCAGCCATCTTCTGGGGACGCTGAGAGCTGCGTCCTATGGTAGAAAAGGTGGGTCTCAGGGCCAGGTCAGGCTGCACCCCCACCTTCCTCACCCCACCCCAATCAAGACTGACCTGGGCCTTCTCGAGGGGCTGAGAGCAGGTAGAGGAAAGCAGGGTCCCCGTCCTGCTGAACCCCGTAGGAAGCGAGGCTGCACTCAGGCACACACAGACACCGCCCAATGACCCAACGCTGCACTGCTGGTGGGAAGCCAAACTCCGAGAACACCTAGGGCCAGAATGTCAGTGCTAGGTGGTATCAGCCAGGGTTCCCACCCCCAGCGGGGCTCCCAGACCAGGGGCTTACCTGCTCCTGGAGGGCCGCAATGGTGCAGTGGGGGTGGACCTGCAGTGAGACGTGGGCAGAGGATGCAGCATCTTCAACTGTGACCTGTAGCCTGGGCCAGAATGTAGGTCAGGAGGATGGTGGGGGACCTGGGAGGGTTGGGAGGGCAGGGTGAGGAAGAAGTCCCAGATCTCACCTGATGGGGCCAGGAGGGAAGCAGGTTTCCTGGAGCTTGATACTGAGGGCCACATGGTTCCGAGCTAGGGTGGCTGCTGCTTGGGCTGCCTGCTTCTCATCCCCACTCCCGATGGCCCGGGCCAGGCGCCCTGCCAGCTCTTCTGCAGGGAGAAAACCATCACAGCCTGGCACAGGTGCTTCCCCCAACCCCTCTGGCCACCTGCCTTTACCTTTCTCCATCAAGTCTCCTGGGCTCCAGGGAACATCCACCTTGGGCTGGGGGACCTTGGCTGCGGACACTTCAGCAAGGCTGGGTGGGGAAGCAGGGCATGTTTCGGGGCCCAGGGCGGGAGGCAGGCTGTCACTGCCTAGGAGGAAAGATGTGGGGTGGGCCAGTGGTCTCCCAAGACCCAGTCCTCCAGCCAAGCACTCACCTAGGCCTCTGCCCTCACACTTCGGCTTCCAGGGTCTTTGTCGCCTCCATCTTCACCTCAGCCCATGCTGGGGGCCTGCCTTGGACACACTTCAAGCCAGGCCTTCCTCTGAGCAAACCCCTCAGGTCCCTGCCGACTCCTCAGAGCTGCAGCTGCACCTGGGCTCTGCAGTCCTGGACCCACCCGAGCCCCTCCTCCACAGAAGCTAGGCCACATCTTTTGGGCTCCCTTGGCCCCAAAACAGGACTAAAGCAGCCTGCCCCTTCCTGCTCACCAGTAGCCCTGCATTCAGTATGGCTTCTTGGTGCCCTCAGGGACCTCTAATCCTCTCCCAGCTCTACCCTCAACTCAGAATGCCTCAGACTGCTCCCATTCCTAACAGAGCTTTTCAGGTCCTGGACTGGTCACAATTGTCTCCTCCTCTTCCCTCCCACTTGTGGCCCAGCCCCCTGGAGCTGATGCAGTTCAGGCCCTCAGTAATCTGAGCTATCTGAGCTACCTGCTGAGATGGGCAGGGCCACTGCACACCCTTGCCTCAAGCCTGCTGTACCCACTGCTCTCTGGCTCACATTTCGACCTTTGAATCTCACTCAAGTGTCTTCTTAAGAAGGCCTTCATGGTCACCCATTTCTATTTGCAAACTCCTCCCTTCCAGCATCTGAGAATTTTATTTATTTTATGTGTCTCCCCTGCCTCTAGAAATGCAAACTCCACAAGGACTGAGATGTGAAATTTCATTCCTGTGAACTCTTCAAGACCCAAAGCAGTGCTAAGTCCAGAGCTATACCGAGTTTGCATCTGGTGAGTGAGTAAACAAATGAAAGGAAAAAGCCTTTCTCCTGCACATGCCGTGTTGTCTGGGGTTTCTTCCTCTCCCTCTGGCACCTCCTGTGGCACATTTGTGGGCTCTTTCCCTGGTGCACTGTCTGCCTGCCAGACCCTCTTGCTTTTCTCTGAATGACGTGGGTTGACTTTTCCTACCCACAGTCTTTACCTTGCCAGAGCGCCAGCTTCGGCTCAGACCCATCTACTGCCGCTCCCCCAGATATGTAAGTACAGGGCCACCTCCATGCCCTCTCAAACTGGCCTTCAATCTGAGATGCCAATGGTATTTGGTCCCCCATCCTTCTGTTTCAACCACTAATTCTTACATTTAAACAGCCACAAATTCAGCAATTCCATCTCCTAAGCACCTCTGCAAATGTCCTTCCTTCAGTCCTCCCCATATAAATATAGCTCAAATCTGAGCCTGTCACTTTCTCACTGAGTACCCTCCCGTTGCTCTTGATATATAGTCTGTCTTCCCACCAGGTCCTGAGGCCCCACCTACTTGCCCTGCCCCTGCACACTTGCCTGCTCTAGGCTCTAGCTGTTGGTCTCTGCTCCTTTTCTCCACTTTCTCTCTCCTTGGAGTCTTCCCAGAACCCCAGCAGTTGGTAAGGGGAGCCCAGATTTCCCCGCTACTTCCTCCACCCAGGCCTGTGGGCGGGGCTACTCCGACTCCCTCCCCGTACAGTCTCTGACCAACCGAATTTGCTCCAGGGCACTGACCATTTTGTCCCTCCACGGTGGCACCTTGGACCAGTGCTGCCCACCGCTGAGCTTCCTGAGGGTTAGGGAAGTGCAAGCTGAGGGTTCCAGGCCCTCCTGGTGGAGGCTGCAGCTCATGCTGACTGGGACCTCGAACGGTGTAGGAGACTGACTCCAAGGGCCACTCCAAACTGACCTGAGGAGGGGAAGAGTCCAGGCTCAGTGCCTTCCGCCAACACGTACTGCATGATCAAAGGCATATGAAACAACATTCATAGGCCACTTGCGCTGATCTAAGCTCTTGACTCATCATCTTATGAAACCGTGAGTAATCCTATAAAGGTAGGTACCAACATTATCCCCGTTCAACAGACAAAGAAACGGAAGCAAGGAAAGTTAACCGCTATAGGGCACTCAGCGGGCAAGCGGAGGGCCCTGGCCTCTGTTCGACCAGGCCGCTTGGCAGCGCGCCCCTGCTGTCCCCACTCACCGCTCCGGGCCCCGTGCCTAGCAGCTCCAGCCGGAAGCGCCCGGGACGCTCGGGATCCGCGCTCAGCTGCAGCCGGCGCAGCTGCGACTCGGCGTCTGGCCCCGCGGCCAGCGGCCTCACCGCGGCATGCACGGCCAGCAGCACAGTGGCCGAGCCCGGGTCCCGAGACGCCGCCGCTCCGCCCGCCGGCGGCGCCATCTCCGGTCCGTTCCTGTCCCGGCCCTCCGAGCCCGCTTCCGTGGGCTCGGGCCACTGAGCGCCTGTGCCGGCCGGAAACCCGGGCCGCGAGCCTAAAGTTCCGGCTGAGGCCAGCACGTCAGAGCCCCGTAGGAGGTGGAGACTGACCCTTCCGCTTTGCCAGGATGGATGCGATCTCCAGACAGGGCAGGCGAGGCTGGGGCCACGTGTCAAGGACAGAAGCGCCAGCCACAACTGGAAGGCAGGCGCGGCTCCTTAGCCCTGGTGGCAGAGTGGGCGGAGCTGTAGACCGACGGTCAGTGTCTACCCCCGGACCTGGCCGCCACTCTCAGCTACCTTCTAGCTGACTCCTCCCGCCACCAGCTCCTGGGACCGGTCCCGCCCACACCGCGCTGGACCGCCAGCCGCTCTCGGGAATCCGGGTGGACAGCAGGGGCGGGGCAGGCAAAGGCCGTGACCAATGAACGCAGGGAGAAAGGAGGGTTCGGCCGGCAGAAAAGTGACGGACAGGTACTGCAGCCAGTAGGAGCGGAAGATAGGACTGAGCGGCGGGTAATGCCCAATGGCTGTCCGAGTTTTAGATCCGGCAGCTGGAACCGGCCATTCAGAGGCGTGGGGCCGGGCCTTGTGAACGCTTGTTTTTGTCCGGCCCGGGGAGGCAGAGGTCGGTCGGTCGTTCGCTCGCTTTGGCGATCTGTGGCGGTCGGCGGGTAGGTCGGTCGCGATAGTCGGGCGCCGTGCAGGGGCGAGGCTATGTCGCGGTGGCAGCCCGGCTGGGCCGGCAAGGCCGGGAGTAACGGGATGTCGCCGCGGAGCTTCTTCCCTTGGATACAGTGCGGCACGAGCGGAGGCCGCGGCGCCGCCCTCCGGTCCTGAGGAGCCCGCGCTGCCCGGAGCACGCACCGCCTTTTCACCCGCACTGACGCCAACCGACCTGACCCGGCCTGGCTCTGCCCGGCCAGCTAGAACGCAACGCAAACAGGTAGGTGCCGGATCTGAGCCCAGTGCCGTCTGGGGGCCTCCAGAACTACAGCCCCCAGCAGGCCTCGCGCGTGCGTGCGTGCGTGCGTGCGTCGGGGGCGCACGGCCTCCCGGGGTTTGTGGTTCGCCGTGGCTCCGCCGGGGTTTCGCTAGGCCCCGGCTGGGAGGCGGGCGCTGCTGGAGCGCCCTGGCGGCCCGCGGACAGGGGCTTCAGGGGCCGTGGGGTTTGCCTCCGCTTCCGAAGAAACTAGGCACACTTTTAGAGAGCAACGACCGAGCCTGTAGGTTTCCTTCTCTCTCGCTAGGAAGCAGCCCGTAGAGCAGGGAAGAACGCCACGTCCAGGTGACCGCAGGGCCTGAGCCCTAGGTGTCCTGATTTCTAACCCTGGCTGAGAAGTCGGGTTGGAGGGGGATTGCAGGCGTCATCATGTCCTTTTGCGGGCACACGGTGACCATCTTTGTGGTCAAGACTCTTCTGTCCAGATGAGGGGTGTTGAGGAAAAGACTAAACCAGCAACCCTGGGTGGGCAGGGTACCCATTTGGCCTCCAGCCTGGCTCCAAACCTGGAATGAGGTGGGTGGTTGAGCAGGTCCTAGACCTGCCACCCTCAGGTGACAGGATCATCTCCCCCAGTGCCGAGGGCTTAGAGCGGGTTGTGGGAGGGCCCCGGCATGTTTACTGTGGTTCCACTTATCAAGAGGAGGGCTGAAGGTGGGGCCCCAGGGGCCAGATGCCCATGGACTGGCCTCCTGTCCCCCCGCAGCAGTAGGCCCTGGGAGCTCAGCACACCTCCCTAAGGACATGAAGCTGTTGGAGAACTCGAGCTTTGAAGCCATCAACTCACAGCTGACTGTGGAGACAGGAGATGCCCACATCATTGGCAGGTGGGGCCGGGGCTCTAGGGGCTGATGTCAGGGGTCACTGCCCTGGCCCTGAGTTGAACCTGGGGGTGGCATGCTCCATGGTCCTGCCTTCCTCCCGTAGGATTGAAAGCTACTCATGTAAGATGGCAGGAGACGACAAGCACATGTTTAAGCAGTTCTGCCAGGAGGGCCAGCCACATGTGCTGGAGGCACTGTCCCCGCCCCAGACCTCTGGCCTCAGCCCCAACAGGTGAGCTGGGGCAGGGCTGGCCCACTGGGAGTGTGGGATGCAGGGCAGAGCTGGACTGACACTTCTCTGTGCAGACTAAGCAAGAGCCAAGGTGGTGAGGACGAGGGTCCCCTCAGCGACAAATGCAGCCGAAAGACTCTCTTCTATCTGATCGCCACGCTCAACGAGTCCTTCCGGCCCGACTACGACTTCAGTACTGCCCGCAGCCACGAGTTCAGCCGGGAGCCCAGCCTCAGCTGGGTGAGGGCGAGTGGGGAGGGACCCACAGCCCCACAGCTGTCCCCAGTGCCCTCCCCCACTTTCTGTGGCCCTGGGCTCCCCCAGTCTGTGCATGCCATCCTGGTACCTAGTCAGTCTTGGCTGTGACCGTCCTAGGTGGTGAATGCAGTCAACTGCAGTCTGTTCTCAGCCGTGCGGGAGGACTTCAAGGCCCTGAAGCCACAGCTGTGGAACGCGGTGGATGAGGAGATCTGCCTGGCCGAATGTGACATCTACAGGTGGGCTGGCCTCCCTGCAGGTGGGCCCTAGGTGTGTGTGGCAGCTGGGCCCTCATACCAGCGGCCTCTGCCCTCACTCTCCCCAGCTACAACCCGGACCTGGACTCGGACCCCTTCGGGGATGGCAGCCTGTGGTCCTTTAACTACTTCTTCTACAACAAGCGGCTGAAACGGGTCGTCTTCTTCAGCTGCCGCTCCATCAGGTTGGCGCTGTCCACGTCCCTTCCCCCAGTTTGCTGTTTGACCCACCCCACTCCTGACCTGTCCTCCCTGGACATCCTCTCTGGAGTCAGCAGCAGGCTGGGGCAGGCAGTCCTAAGACCGAGTCTCCCCTCACCCCCACCCCAGCGGATCCACCTACACACCCTCAGAGGCAGGCAACGAGCTGGACATGGAGCTGGGGGAGGAGGATGAGGCGCGCAGAGGCAGTGATGGTGGCCCTGAGGAGCCCAGCACCATGGAGGACAGGTGTGTCCTGGCTCCCTGGAGCCTGGGGTGGGCAGCCCAAGGTGGGCCCTTCTGCCTGGTCTCGCAGTGTTCATTCCTCAAGGCTCACTGTGTCCCTCCCACCTAGGGTCCCGGTGATCTGTATGTGACAAGGGGTAGAGGCCACATCTTCATCCAGCTTCAACCAGCGCCGGGACCTGCCCACCTGAGGAGCCCCAGAGCCTCCCCAGCTGTTGGCCAGACCCTGGCGCTGCCCACATAGCCCTTTGCTTCCAGCCAACCAATAGCACTCACCCCTGCAGGCTCTGCTGCCCACACTGTGGCTGGACTGGACAGAGAGCACAGGGCCTGCTGGGGGGAGCCACTGCCCTGCCTAAACCGACACAGGCAGGGCCAGCTGGACCACAGAGTTTATTTTTGTATTTTGTACCGGCTCAGGCCTGGTCCTGCACACTCCAGCCAAAAGGCCCGGGACTGGCAGGCAGGCCCCGGTGATTATCCGCCCTGGGCTTGGGCCGGCTCCTGGGGCCCACCTGTACCCCAACCTCGCCCACTGGGCAGCGTGCACTGAGTGTCACTTTGCAGCAGCTTGTTTGTTTCCAATAAAAGTTTCCGAGACTTATACTGTGGACCTGGGCTCTGTGCGGCACTGGGGCGGGGCCTGCGTCGCATGCGTGCTTGCGTTGCCTGGTATCCTAGCAACAGGCGGTAGTGGGCTGTTGAGCCGCCAAGACCCGCCTAGACCTGCCGTGGCCGAAATGGAGACGGATGTATGGGATGCAAGTAACCCCTTTTCAGTAGAAGGCAACAGTCTGGCCCTGGACCCAGACCAGTATGACACTGATATCGATGACATCCCGGACCCCGGGCTGCTCGAAGAAAAGAATGGTGAGGTGGCCTGGCCTTGTTCTCAAGGTGGTCAGCCCTAAGAGCCGGCCTCACTCACGCTCGGGTTCTGTCCACCAGGAACAAGGTTCCCAGGGCAGTCCCCTAACTCACAGGGCCCTATGGAGGGCCAACCTCTGGGGTTGGTTAGGGGCCCAGTGCCACACAGTGACAGTGCTTCCACCACTGGCCTACAGAGTCGTCTTTCTCAGAGCCGGCCCCTCAGCTTTTCACCAGGAGCTCACGGTGGCAAAACATGACCCCGCGTACGCGTGCCCGCCAGCTGTGGCTACTCCTGCGTGCAGGCCTGCATGACTTTGTGGAGAAGGTGCGGCCCGGGGCCTCTGCTTCGAAGCCTCTTTCTTGGCCCGGCCTTCCCCTCGGGGTCCCCAGCATGATCCCAGCGGATCTTCCTGGCTCCCCTAGGCGGGTGTACCAACTCTCTCTGGGCCCCCCAAGTTGACCGCAGGCTTTCCCATCCCTGCCTGCAGGAAAAGAGAGCCGAGCTGCGCGTGGCACGCTTGACGCACGGACTGGAGCCACTGCGCCGCCTGGAGGTGGCAGCTGGGCTCTGCTCCGTGGCGCAGGACCCAGTGGGTAGACGCTTGGTGGTGCTGGATGGCGCTGGCCGCCTGCACCTGCACAGAGAGGACGGCTGGTCCCATGGGAAGCTGCTGGCCCCTGTGGCGCTCACGGGGTTGGTGACAGTGCTGGGACCACTGGGTTCCGTGGGCCGCTTTGTAGGCTGGGGCCCCGAGGGGCTGGCCATACTAAGGCCCGACCTCAGCCTGCTGTGGCTGAGCGAGCCAGGGGTGGGTAGGGCCCCAGGCCAGGAACTCATCTGCTGCCTGCCTGTGCCTGACTTGGGGCTGCTGCTAGTGGCAGAGGCAGGTGGCCGCCTAGCACTCTGGAAGTTCCGTTTAGGAGGTCGTTGTCTGGTGCCCAGCGGGTCACCTCTGCAGCCTCTGCCAAGCTCCATGGGTGCGCTTACACGTCTGGCTCTGGGGCCCCGGCCTCCCCACCATGCCTGCTGCTGCTTCGCAGCCTATGGCTCAGCGGTGCTCACCTTTGATCTGCACACCTGGGCTGTCATAGATGTACGCCGGGATCTGCACAAAACGTGAGGGGGTCCCAGGGATGGGGGGCCATAAGGCAAGTCTGCGAGGAAAAGACGGTTATGGCAGGGGTGCTCCCGGGAGGCGATGCTGAGTCAGAGGGGCCTTTCCCCACCCTATCCCCAGCACCGTCTCTGACCTGGCCTACTGCAGAGAGGTTGCGGCCATGGTGACGGCTTCCCGAGACAGCACGGTGAAGGTGTGGGAGGCTGACTGGCAGATCCGGATGGTGTTCGTGGGCCACACAGGTGCGCCACGCCGGCTTCCGGTTCTCTCTTCGCGGCGCTCCGCCTTAAAGAGGTCTGGCTGCCCAGAATCCCCGTTGGCTCTGGCTGCACATCCTTGCACTGGCCTCAACTCGGGCTGACGGCTCCCCTTCCCTTGGTCTCAGGTGCACCCAAGTGACCCGCGTCCCTCCCACAGGCCCGGTGACAGCTATGGTTGTGCTACCCAACACTTCCCTGGTGCTGTCGGCCTCGCAGGACGGGACGCTGCGCACGTGGGACCTGCAGGCTGCAGCTCAGGTGGGCGAGGTGGCACTGAGCTGCTGGGGCCACGAGGTGCAGTCTGGACACGTGGACTGCCTACTGGCGCCGGCAGGCCGCGGCTGGCCTGTGCTCTCCTTGCGCGCCAACAGCGTGGAGCTTTGGCGCCTGCGCGAGCTCTACTCGCTGTTGGCGCAGTTGTCCGCGCCGGTTTCACCTGCAGGTGGCGCCCGCGCTGCCCCTGCCCCTGCGCCCACCACTGCCTGCGCGCCTTGTGTGCGCGTGCGCCGACGGCTCTGTCTACCTGGTGTCAGCCGCGACGGGGCGCACCGTGAGCTCACTGCTGCTGGAGCCCGACGACTGCGCGGCTGCGGTGGCGTACTGCCTGCCTCGCGAATTGCTGTGGCTGCTGACGCGCGCTGGGGACCTGGTGTGTGCCAATGCGGCGCGCTGCCCGATGTACACGCTGTACCGCACGTGCCCGCCGCCCTCCCCCGAGCCCAGGCCCTGCTGCCTGCACCTCTACAGCCACCTCACAGACCCCGCCAGCGCGTTTTCCACCTGGGAGACGGTGCTCCAGCATGGGGGTGAGCTGTATCGTAGTGACACCCAGGCCTGGAAAGACAAGAACCGGTGGGTGCCAGAACCGAGGAGGGCCGGGTGAGCCTACAGGGCCCTCGCCAACAGGCTACTGTCCCCGGTAGGTACTTGCCTGTGCTGGGGCACACGGATGGCACGCTGTCGGTGCTCGAGTTGTGCGCGCCGAAGACTGTCTTCCGCACAGAAGCACACAGCCCGGGCCCCGTCACGGCCATTGCGTCCACCTTGAACAGCATCGTGTCCTCAGGTCAGTACCTCCCACTCCCACAGCCTGTCCGAGAACCCCTCGCCTCCCCAGAGGCCCAGCCCTGGCTCCGCCCCCATAGGCGGGGACTTGACTGTCAAGATGTGGCGCGTCTTCCCTTACGCTGAGGAGAGCCTGAGCCTGCTGCGAACCTTTTCCTGCTGCCACCCGCGGAGGTACTCTGTGCGCTTGGGAAGCGTGTCACCGTGGCCTTTGAGGACCCAGACAGTGCCACCTATGGTTTGGTGCAGTTTGGCCTGGGCCACAGCCGGCGCTGCGATCACCGGCCCCAGGACGACCCCATGGACCACGTCACCGGTGAGGGGGCAGGGCAGAGGTGAAGCCCAGGCCACCCAGTGGCTCTGGTCCCTCACTCTGGGCCCCGGCCCCCAGGCCTGTGCTGCTGTCCCACGCTCAAGCTGTATGCCTCCTCCAGCCTGGACTGCACCATCCGCATATGGACCGCGGAGAACCGCCTGCTGCGGTGGGCTGGGGCCCGGAGGGCGGGCGGGCGGGATGGGAGCCTGGGGGACGCCAGCTGGGCTCCCCTGTCTGCCCCCACCAGGGCCCAGGAGCTGGGCATGGAGAGGGCCTAGCCCTGCTGCCGCCTGTTGCCCTCCTTGGAGCAAGGCTGGACTCTGGCCGTGATACCCCTGCAGGCTCCTGCAGCTGAACGGTGCCCCTCAGGCTCTGACCTTCTGCAGCAACAGTGGTGACCTGGTGCTGGCACTGGGCTCACGCCTCTGCCTGGTGCCTCACCGGCTCTACCTGCCCACATCCTACCTGGTTAAGGTGTGCGGTGAACACAGGCTGGGCAGGCGGGGCTGCGCGGGCACACAAGCCTTCCGGCCCAGGGCTCCAGGCTCCTCTCCCTGCTCAGAAGCTGTGTGGCCAGGTTCCTGCCGTGGTGGATGACCCTCCGCTGCCGCTGACCAACCCGGAGTCACTGACCTCAGCCCAGCAGCAGAGGCTTGCCAGCCTGCATGGGGTGGCCAGCCTCAGGTCTGCCGGAAGCCCATAGAGCTGTCCTGGAGGCCCCCGCCCCGCTCCTCTGGGTCAGGGCCTGGCTGCGTGTCCCTAGTATGTGGTCCCAGGGCTCCCGGCGACCTCTGGCCACCTCAAACCTGTCCTAGCCCTGGCATCCCCTCTCCCAGCTGTCTCCGGTGCCCCACCAGGGGCCTGGCCACCCTCCTGGGGCATTGTCCCAGCCTGTGCCCAGCCCCACTGGTGACACCACTTGGTGTCCCACCTGTGCCCATCCCTGTCTGCAGTGCAGCCTTGTCTGTCATCCATCACCAGACTGCAGCACCACAGCAGCCACTGCTGGAGGAGGTGACGCCCCCCCCCCACCCCAGTGCCCCAGCCCTGCCAGGGCTGAAGAAGCTCAGGCCACTCCTCTTCAGTGCCTGGGTTGGGCGGGCCTGGGGTCACTGCTGCTGTCTGGGCAGCACATGGTAAGGCTCAAGAAAGAACAGCTGACTCCTTACTCCCCGCAGGACCTGGAGACCTTAGTTGCCCGGGACCAAGACCTTCAGCAGCTGAGACAGGGGCTGGTGGTCCCAGCAGCCCAGCCCCACCTCTCCTGGCACCAGCGCCAGGAGGCCTTCCACAACTACCTGGATCTGGTCTGCAGCCCAGCCCTGCTGGTGGGTGTGGGACCGCCCCACCCCCAAGTCCCGCCCCCCTCCACCTTTGGCCTCCGCACACCCACCTGCCCACCTCTGCTCCCAGGGCACGCATTCTGGAACAGAGAGCCGGCAACAGGGCACCGTGACCCTCCCCATGGAGAGGGAACTGAGACCTGGGATGTATGTGCCTTGCCCAGAGCTGCCCCCAGTCTCAGGGAGGCTGGGGTCCGCACTGAAATCCCTACAGTGTTGACAGCCCTGTCCCCACAGGACCTGAGGGCCCTGGGCCCGGGCTTTGCCCGACAGCCCCGAGTCTCCTTACCAATCCCACCCATTCGCCGGGCTGTGCACAGCAAGGCTTCCCAGGTGAGGCCTCTTGCCCCTCCCACACTGTGTCCTGACCTTGTGACCCTGCCCAGTGCCCTGTGACTCCTCCTCCCACCTCAGCTGCTGGCCAGCTCCTCCCTGAGCTGCTACCTGGGCCTCAGTCTGGATCTGCAGCTGCAGTGGGAGCATCTCCACAGGGAGAGACCTGCAGCTCCGGTCCCACCATGGTCCCACCTGCAGCGCAGGGTGAGGGACCCAGGCAGGCGGGGTGCTTCTGCCCAGGGCAGAGCTGCCAGGGCGCGGGGGTCCGTGCTCAGAGGAATGGCTCTGAGCCCTGTCCCATCCCCAGGTCTCCTTGCTGCTGGAAGGGCGGCCCAAGGAGCCACTCTCCAACCTCAGGGGCTTCTTTCCAGCAACTGTTCAGCCCTATAAGGTGAGACACACATGCACGCTCCCCAGAGGCTCCTCCCTCCAGGCAGCACCCTTCTTGTGCACCCCGTCTTCCCTTTGCTGCAAACCCTTGTGTCCGTCCACATCTGACCTGAGGCCATTCCCACCTGCAGCCCTTGCCCACCCCCAGCACCCTCGGTTTTGATGCCCCTGCTCCCTGTGGGCCCGGTCTGCTTGTACTCTGGGGACAAACATGGGGCAAAGCCAGAGCCTCTGCCAGCCGGTTGTGCCCTGTACCCTCCCTAGCAGAAGTGCTGGTGAGCAGGTCCCCTGTGGGCTTTATCTGGGAGGCCACAGTCCCCTCCCTTCAGGGCAGCAAAGTGAACAGGAGCTGGCCCCTTGAATCCACTGCCTTCCCACCCCAGATGCCCAGACAGGCCCTAGCACGAGTCTGGCACTGTCACTTGCCCAGGAAGCCACTGATCCCGCAGCTGCTGCACATGGTCTCAAGGCCAGGCAGCCCTCTGAGGCTCCTGCCCCCTTTGTAGACTGGGGCCAAGCCCTGTGGGAAGCATGTGGGGTGTCAGGGTGGCCCTCTCCATCCTCTGCTTCCACAGCGCTCACTACAAGCGCCCCCGGATTTCTGAAGGTTCCCGGCCGGTCTGTATTGTGGGCAGGTGGAGGCCAAGCTGGCCGTTGGGGACCAGCGGGCAGAGCTGGGCTGGTGCCTGGTGCTCCGCCAGGGCGGTCTGCGGGCTGGGGCGGGATTCGGGTTCACGGCCCACCCTGTTGTGCTCCACCCCCAGTACTTGCAGCGGCCCATCCACTTCCCCGGATGGATCCCCAACTCCGCAGTGCTGCAGCGGATGTGGCAGCCTTGGGAGGTCGGCGGCAGCGAAGCCTGCACCCAGTCCGACAGCCGCCCCTCGCTCCAGGCAAGGGGCGGGCCAGGGGGCGCTCTGCGGGAGGGGCCGAGGCCTCCTGGCTTGCCAGCGGCCGCTCTGCTCTCCCCCTCGCAGCCCAGCGGGAGCCAGAGCGACCTGTGGCTGCAGCGGCGCCGGCGGCGCCACACCAAGTGGCAGCAGAAGCTGATCCACTGGCGGGGTGAGGAGGAGAGCGAGGACGAGGGCGAGGCGCTGATTCTGGACTGGGCCTCAGGGTCTCTGAGCTCCCAGGAACAGCTCTCCCCCGAGCTGCTGGGGTCCGAGGAGCTGGCGACGCAGGTGCGCGCCGGGACCGGGCTGCGGCGGGAGGGACGGGTCGGAAAGGCGGGACCTGCAGCTGCCGCCCCCCTTCCCCTCAGAGCTTTCAGCTCTTGACCCAGAGGCGCTCCGGCGAGGTCGACGTCAGGACCGAGACCTATCTCCGCCACCGATACGGGCGCTCACTCTGGCAAGAAAGCTACGAGCATCTGCCCAGGTTCCTGCAATATTTCGTCGTCCAGAACTGGTTCAGAAAGCTGTTCCCCGTCTTCACCCTTGAGGTTCGGGGAGTCTCGGACCCCTGGGAAGCACGGGCTGGGTCGAGGGCGGAAGGAGACTGGGGCGCCCCGGGGCAGGACCTCAGCGCGCCTCCCCTGCAGACGTACCCGGAGATGTACCCCGAGATGCTCACGGTGGAAGGGCTGGCCTCGCTGTTCATGGACCTGCTGGAGAAGGTCTCCTGGATGGACCGCGTGCACATCGTGCGCGCCCTGCTGAGGCTGCTGCCAGACATGAGCAAAGACCTCTGTATCCTGCTGCACCGCCTCCTCCTGCGCCTGCTCAACCTGGACCCGCCCCCCAGCCTCCAGGTGTGCCCCTAGCCCCGCCGCGCCGGACCCTCCCTGGGCCACCTGCACCAACCGCGCTCCACGTGTCTGCACTCAGGACAGGACACAGAAGCAGTTCGTGATTCTGGCGCTGCAGCTGCTCCTGGCCTGCTCCCTGGAGTCCCGTGACGTGGTGCTGGAGCTCATGTCCTACTTCCTCTACTCGCCGGCCTCCTACCGGTGAGGCCCCTCTGCCTCCCCCTCCCCGCGCGGGGGAGTGGAGGCGGGCCCAGAATAAGGCGACTCACCTGTCGCAGGCCCGAACTCAAGAAGCTGCTGGATGGGCTAGGCCTTCAGGACCCGGAGGGTTTCCTTTCCAAGGAGATGATGACCTGGCTCCAGGGCCCGGATCTCGACTCTAAGTCCATCGTGCGCAACTGCTGTTGCCAGAAGCTGGAGGACATGATCCAGCGCCTGCAGGTCTGGGTGGCAGGGGTGGGGCGGGCCACTTGCCCGGTGGAGCCTCTTGCCTTGTCCCAAGGCTTTCCCCACGTCCAGGGAGGAGAGCCAGGTGAGGCCATAGGCTCCTACCTCGCTCTAGCTCTGTGCCTCCCCTGCCCCTGGAGACCCCTCCTCCGGGCTTCTGGCTCCTTTCCGGGAGGGTGTCTGCAGAGCGGCCTGAGGGGGCAGGCTCGGAGCCGGAGCCGGAGCCGGAGCCGGGAGTAGTACCACCCAGGCCTCTCGGGGGAGGGCAGGCTCTGCGCTGGGTCCTGGTGCCTCCTCCACCAGCCACTCCCCTGCAGATGGAAACCTTGAAGGGGACGGTAGTCAAGGTGTCGGATGTGCTGCCCAAGGTCTCCGATACCTCGTTGCTCGCATCCCCGACCAAGGAGGCCTCGTCGCAGATCTCCATGGTGTCCGTGACATCCTCCAGTCAGACCCCCTCGCTGGCGGTCGTCCCTGGGGAACCAAGCTTGGCCACCTTGGAGTTAAGGGTCCAGTGGCCATTGTCACAGGCGCATGTCCGTAAAGCCAAACGCACACTCTCGGAGGCACTGCTGCCCTTTGTCCTCCTGCCCGGCATCCGCCTGCGCTCCTCAGCGCCCGCTGTGCTACCGGGCCAGCCGCTGCCTCTGGAGCAGACGCACTGGTCACAGTCGAAGGTGCTGGACCTGGGGCCCATAGATGCACTCAACTTCTTCTGCCAGCAGTATCGGGCGCAGCAGGGCTCCCCGCGGGAGGAGCCTGCGCGCCACAGCCGGAGCCCGGCAGCCCAGGAGCTCAACGCTGTGGTGCCACAGCCACGGGACCGCCTGTGAGCCGCTGCAGGGCTGCGGGGCGGGGCGGGGCGGGGCCTGTGCAGAGTGTGCGAGGGCCTGGCCGGGTTCAACCCATGTCCTCACCCCCAGGCACCTGCCCATCCTACGGCTTCAGGAGACCAAGATGCAGAGGTGGCCCATGGACCTGAGGGGTGAGTGGGGATGGGGTAGAGCCTGGGCCCTGACCTCCACCTCCACCCTGGGCCGGGTCCCACTGGGCTGTCCTGCTGGCCCCAGGCCAGATGGTGTCCCGGCTCTGGAAGGGACGCACCCTCCATGGCTCCATCCGGACGCTGAAGCTGCCACTGCCACGGGTGGACCTGCAGCCTTTCCCCCCGGACTGGCCCAGGCCTGCACGGCCGCTGCCCCCACTGCTCCTGCAGCCCGCTCTGCAGCGCTACTTCCTGCCAGACGACGCGGACCCCGGCAGCTCCAGCTGAACTGGCCGGTGGCCTTGCCAGCACGGTCTCCAGCCTCCTTTCCCTCCCAGCGTGGGGCCAGGATGCTGCCCTTCACCCAGCTGTTTGCCCCTGGCCAAGGCCAGGGGATGAAAATAAAGTCCAGAGGGCTATGGCCAGCAAAGCGGATTCCACCTTTGTGTTTGGGGGCCACTGGAGTGAGCAGAGATGTCTGGCTGGCACATCATGACCTGCTGGGACCAGTGGTGTGTGGGAGGCAGGGGCTGGGGGCATGGGGGGTTGGGTAGGACAGGATCAGGGTGGGCCTGTCAACTGGAGCAGGGCCCCACAGCATGGGTGCGTCCCTGCTCAGCCAATGCTTGTCAGTCAATCACTGGGGTAAGGTGGGAGGGGATACTCTTGTGTCAGGTATGCAGGGAGGGCGAGGGCCTGGGTGGCCACAGGTGTGTGGGTGGCTGCGCCTGCCTTTCAATGTAGATGAAACCAAGAGTCTGTCAGAGCTTTGTCACCTTTAGACTGGAAGGCAGAAGAGTTGATGGGGGTGCCCCACCTGCCTCAACCAATTAGCAGTAAAGCAGCAGCGTCCTCATGACCCTTCAGCTTGAGGTCTTCAGGAGGTGGGTTTTGTCTTGAAGTGCCGGGTCCTGGTCTGAGCTTTCTTCTGGATGGGCATGACCTTGCAGGGACTCTTGTGCGCATTGGCCATCTGGGCTGTGTCTGTGAAGGCCGGCCTCGCTTTCCACGCCCTTCTGTGAGGCTTTCCTGTGAGAGTTCTCAGCCTCTGACCTTAGACGTTTCTTCCCCATGGTTCTGTAGCCACAGCTGGCCTTCCCCACCTTCCCACAAGTCCCCAGCTGTGCAGGGCTCTGGTTAGGGGGCTGCCAGGTGGGTGGCTCCTTCCGAGGCTGAAACGTGGTCTGGAGAACTGCAAGCCCTGGCGTTTTGGTGAAAGGAATTGCATGGCTCCTGGCAGTCCGCTTTTGCAGGTTTTCACATTTTAAACTACAAAAGCAATGCATGCTTTTAAAAACACAAACATGAAAAAAAATTGACTGAAAAGAAGCAAAAAAAAAAAAAACATGAGAAAGTAGGGCAAGTGTAGGTTAAAAAAACTACTAATCATACAGGAAACCATTAAAATATTTAATATATATTAACACAGTTATTTTAAAATCAAGAAATCTGTTCACCTAAATATACCATTTTAATTGTGGTATTGATTACCTGGACCCACACTTGATGAAATGACAGAGAACCACACATACCTTGGTTTTGACATTGTATTATAGCGACATAAGATGTAACCATCGAGGTACCCAGAGGAGGCAAATTTATAGAAAGCAGGTCAGAGGCCACTGCGGGGTGGGAAGAAGGGGGGGGGTGGGAAATTAATACTTAAAGGTTTTGGTTTCTGCTCCTGGCAGTGACAAAGCTTCAGAAGTATACAATGGTGATGGCTGCACAACATTGTAATTAATGCCACTAATTGTACACTTAAAAATGGTTAAAACAGCTAATTTTGGTATATGTGTTTTACAACTACGTAAAAAAAATCAGTGACGTGTAAGGTACCGAAGGCCATTGAATATAAATGGGTGTTTTGTATGGTATGTGAATTATATCTCAATAAAGATATTTTTAAAACACACAGGAACTTCCTTGAAGGGGCTTCCACTGGCCAAATTGAAGACAGTTTGAGGATCAAAATAATAGGAATAAAGTATTGTGTTTATTTGACTAAAATAGGATTCCATGAGTTCTTGTCAACATGAGTAAACAAATAGGGAAAGAGAAAGCTTTTTTGATAACAATGAAATCAGAAAATCGCCATCTGGCAACCTAGGTAATAATTGAGAGAGAAAAACAATACATGCAAAGCCAGTGAGTGAAAGGTGGGTGAGGAATGGGATGTTTGCACAGTCTCAAAATATTGCCCCATACAATATTAAATACACAGAGATAAGGAGCAACCTCACAGCGAAGAAGCCTGAGCAACTTAACTACCTGATCAAAAACATCTCCAGTGCTGGGACGCATTGACACGGTGCCACCTGATAGGATGCCATGACAAGAACCCAGCTTCACCTCACGCTATCCCTGTGACAAACGCAGATCCTGAATCTAATCATGAGGCAACCAGACACATGCACGTCCATGGACACGCTATACAATAGCTGGCCATGGTCTGTCAGTGCCGAGGGCACAAAAGTCAAAGACAGACTGAAGAGCCGTTTGGATCCAAGGGGGCTGAAGAGATGTGACAACACCTGTTAAAAGGTCATTCCTGGGATAACATGTGAGTGGGGATTTGAGGTCTCTGGGTTAAGGGTATATAGGAGTTCTTTGCACAGCTCTTGTCAAAGACTTTGTATCTTTTCATTTATCCTGGGAACACGTAAGGCTCCCTGGCTGGTGATCACTGTCAGCTCTGGTGGACATCAGTGGGCCCCGAATGTGCACATTTTTGCCTCACTCAAAAGGACCCACCAGAGGGCATCATTTACCTGGGTTATCTGTAATATTCTAATTCCATTTCTTGAGAAACGCTCACCTCTGTGGGCAAGACATGTGTCCCAAGCGTGTGGTTTCCTTGGAGAGGCGGGCACTTCCTTGGACTTGTCCACTCTCCTCCTCATGGGACTTTCCATGGGACTTTCACGTGAGGGTAGGTCAGGATGGAGGCTGTGAAGTGCCCTTCTCATGAGTCTTAGGGGCAAATCCCAGCTCTTGGACCTTGTGACCTGTGGATTTCAGGGGCACACAGTTCCCTGGGCAGCTATCCTCACATTGCTGCCCCTGGAGGTTTCGTGCTAGCCCTCGGTGTGAAGTAAAAATAACATCTAGTAAGGGGCTTACGACCTATGTAAAAGTAAAGTACATAGCAAATAATCCACAAGTCAAAGAATAAACAGAGGGGAAAAACCCTAATAGAAAAGATTTTAAATCGACCACCTCAGCTTCTACCATTAGAAGTTAGAAAAAGAACAGCAAAGTAATGCGAAGAAAAGAAATGGGAAGGTAAAAGTGGAAATCAATGAAACTGAAAAAGAGAAAAACTTTGAATCATAAAGGTGGTTCTTTTAGAAGATCAGTAAAATGGACAAATTCCTCGCAAGAGTGACAAAAATATAAAACTTAAATTACCCATATCAGGCGTGTGAGAGGCAACACCGCTACAGGCTCTACATGTTAACAGGATAGTAAGGGAACGTTATGAAGAGCTTTATGCCAATGAATTCAGCAATTCAGATGACACGGACTCCTTTCCTGAAAGACACAAACTACCTAAGAAGAAAATGACAACCCAAATAGCCATGAATCTATCCAAGGAACTGAACTTGTAGGTGAAGAATCTTCCCAGAAAGAATTTCAGGCCCGGATGACTTCACTGGGGAGTTCTACCAGACATTCAGGGAAGAAATAGTACCAGTTTTATGAACTCTTGCAGAAATCTGAAGAGGAGGGAACAGTCTTAATCTTTCTCAGGTTGGCATCATCGCCCTGACACCAAAATCAGACGAAGACAATACTAGAAAACCACAGACTGATATCCGTTATGGACACATGCAAAAATTCTAAACGAAACTTGAGCCAACTAAAGACAATTATATATAAAAACGAAAAATTATGAGCACAAGGAGGTTATGCAAAGAATACGGGGCTGGTCTAACATTCGAAAGCCAGTCCAGGTCATTGACCAGGTGTCTCTGTCCCCTTCATGACGCGAGAGGGCCGATATAATCAGCCGGCTACCAGCGGGCCACACCAAGGGCTGGAGCCACACTGGGCTGGGGAGCGGCGGGCGGGGAGGAGGGTGGTGTGCGTACAACGTTTGTCCCTACGTGACCCCCACCACCGCCTCTTAAGGCGCCGAGGCCCACAACCCCCGGCCTCAGCGTGGTCCCGCCCATTGCGCAGAGTCGCAGCCTCGGATTGGTCGCCTTGGCTTCCGCGTCCTGATGGGCGGGTCCACGGCGCACGCGGCGGAGCGGAGCGCTGGGATCTGCGGCGAGCGGTGCGGGTGCCTGCGAAGGGCCGGTCGGCATGGGGGAGACCTCGGCGGACACGGTAGCGCCGGCCGGTGGCGTCGGCCCCGCAGGGTCGCTGACTCCGGAGGTGGAGGCAGAGAAGCTGCTGCCCTTCCTGGCGTCCGGGGCGCGGGCGGACCTGCAGGCGGTGGCAGCAAAACATGTGCTGGCGCTGACCGGCTCGGGGCCAGGCCGGACGCTGCTGGCTGGCCAGGCGGCTCTGCTGCGGGCGCTGGTCGACTTGGCGGTGGCCCCGGCCCCGGCCCCGGCCAGCGACGCCGCCCGCGCCCTCGTCAACCTGGCGGCCGACCCTGGCCTACACGACCCGCTGCTGGCGGCCGAGCCCGGGCTGCCTGCCCGCCTGCTGGGCCGCGCGTTGGACCCGCAGTGGCCCTGGGCCGAGGAGGCTGCCGCCGCGCTGGCCAACCTCAGCCGCGAGCCGGCGCCGTGTGCCGCGCTGATGGCGGCGCTGGCGGCCGCAGCGCCGGGTGAGTCGGGCCTGGAGCAGCTGGTGCTCGCGCTGTGCACGCCCGGCTACAACGCCCGCGCGCCCCTTCATTACCTGGGGCCAGTGCTCTCCAACCTCAGCCAGCGTCCCGCGGCGCGCGCCTTCCTGCTGGACCCCGACAGGTGAAGTCCAGGATGCCCACGGGGAGGGGGTGGAAGTGAGCAGGGACAGCACTGAGTGGGCCCTCCCTTCAGGTGCGTGGTCCAGCGGCTGCTGCCGCTTACCCAATACCCAGACTCCACTGTGCGCAGGGGCGGAGTGGTGGGGACGCTGCGAAACTGCTGCTTTGAGCACCGTGAGTGGTGGTGGGGGCCGTTGCGGTGGAGGGCAGTGGGGGAGAAACTGGACTCTAGCTCCTCTTGACTGGCCCCCATCCCTGTTTCCCCACCTACCCAGGACACCACGAGTGGTTGTTGGGACCCAAGGTCGACATTCTCCCCTTCTTGCTGCTGCCCCTGGCTGGGCCTGAGGACTTCTCTGAGGAGGAGATGGAGCGTGAGTGGCTTGGATGGAGCCTCAGGGCTGGCGGGGCAGGAGGAGAGTCCAGGAGTGGGAGGGAGAGGAATTGTCCAGACCAAGGCTCCTCCTGAAACCTTCTATCAGGGAGTTGGTGAGCACAGGTGGGGCTTACAAAGGCAGGGTCTGTCATAGTGTGAGAACCGTGTGAGAACCTAGCGACTCTTACTCTTACGTTCATTTGCCCCTAGGGCTGCCCGTGGACTTGCAGTACCTGCCGCCAGACAAGCAGCGGGAGCCAGATGCTGACATCCGCAAGATGCTCATTGAGGCCATCATGCTGGTGAGCAGGGGCCCTGCTGCACTAATCCCACACCAATACATATACGGCCACACTGACTCTGGCTAACATCTGCCCTGTCCCAGCTGACAGCCACGGCACCTGGTCGGCAGCAGGTGAGGGACCAGGGAGCCTACCTGATCCTGCGTGAGCTGCACAGTTGGGAGCCAGAGCCCCATGTGCGGGTGACTTGTGAGAAACTCATCCAGGTGGGTGCAGAGTTTGAGAGGGGCAGGGTGGGTCGGGGGTGGGGGTGTCCATGATGTGTCAGCCAGCTGCTCTGCTCACCTGCCTCCCCTGCTGGCAGGTGCTTATTGGGGATGAGCCAGAGCATGGCATGGAAAACCTGCTGGAGGTGCAGGTGCCTGAGGATGTGGAGCGGCAGCTGCAGCAGCTGGACCGCCAAGAGCAGGAGCAGTGCGAACGAGAGCAGCAGGAGCGGGAGCTGGCCCCAGAGCCACAAGCAGAGGGAGCTGCACCTACCTGAGGCCCCGCAGCGTGCTGCCAGCTCTGGGCCTGCTTTCACTGGCCCATCAGCCCTGGCTTCCCAGACCAGGCCTTCCTGCAGCTGCCTGTCAGCCTTCTGGGGCCCATTGCTTGGAGGCTGTGCCCTGCCGAGAAGCAGAGCTTCGCTTAAACTCCATGCTGAGGGCTCTAGGGCACCTGCCCCACAAACATCGGGGGGTTGAGGGTACCTGCCTATGTCCTGTTGCTTCCAGCAAGAATGCAGCTTGCTCAGAGGAGCACCGTTCAGCCAGAGCTGGACAGGCCCCATAGCTAGGCTCTCAGGTACCTCCAGGGAGCCAGGACCCCCTCCCAGCCATGGCAGCCATGGCGTTGGGGCTAGGCAGAAACACACTGCAAGCACGAGAAACCAGCTAGAGCTTCCCAGTTCCAGGGACGCTACAGGGTCTGGCCGGGCCTAGATGGGCAACCAGGTGTAAGCAGTGCCCCTTGCTGCCATTCCCACCCCTGGTCTGTTCGTCCTGGCCCTCGGCTTGCTCTGTCTGACCACCATCCCTAGTGTGCTGATTTCTTGACTTTGAGCAGTTATAACCTGTCCTGGGGTCTCCTCGGGCTGTCCACACCCCCCCCCCCCCCCGGCCTGTCCTTGGAGCATCTGCTGGCTGCTGCACCACCCCCCTTCATCCTCTCCAGCTTCCCACTCGACCTGTGCCCTGGCTCTGCCCTCAGCGCCTTGACAGCTGAAGTCCAGACTGACCTGATGGCCCTGCCCTCCCCTCTGGCAAGGCCCGCCCCTCGTCAGCCTTGTGAGTCCCTGCACAGCTGCTCTGATGTGCCTGCAGTCTTGCCCTTGGCCCGGGCCCTTGCCATGACCACCCTATGGGCCCAGGGACCTGGTTCTCCCCTGGCTCCATGTGTGGTTCCCCCAGTTCTGCAGCTGTCAAGTCAAGTTCCAAAGGCTTTCAGTGTATCCCTCAACACAGTGTTCCCTCCCTGGACACCTCCCCGCCCCCACCCCACCGAACTTGTACCATCTTCGCACAGGACCCGAACATGAACCCTCCCAGGGCCCTTGCGCTACAGTGCAGCTTGGTCCCTAGGGGTTCCCAGCACTCCCAGTCCTCGTGCCTCCAGACCTGGTGCTGCCTCCAGAGTCCCATTAAAACTCACTGCAGGTGTGGGGACTCAGCGCCCCAAGGCCGGCCGCCCTCTTCTGGCACAGAGATGGCACACCCCTGTCTCCACAGAATAAATGCTTTGCCTGTGTCCCCCTCCACTCTCATTTGACCAGGTAGTGCCCCAGCACACTCCTGATGGCGGACATGGGGCACAGTGATCGTGGCTGCCTGTGAGCACCCACACTCCCACTAGCCTCATTTCTGCCCTGAGCCGCAGCCTGGCAGATCCCACACCTCGTCTAAGGCAGGCCTCCCAGGGCTCGGTCCCCGGGCAAGAAGCGCTTTCAGAAGTGCCCGGCTGCTGGGGGTGACGCAGCTGCAGGAGGGGCCTTCGGGGCTCTGAGCCCTCCTTTGGTTCTGTGTCGGGACTGGGAGGAGGCAGAGCCGCTGGGAGGGCCCGAGCAGGGCTCGGGTGGGGGTGGGACCTGGGTGGCCGGAGGGGGCTGCCTGTCTCACCATGGCATGGCGGTTGCGCCGCAGGTCAGAGGCCAGCTTGAGATTGTATTTCAGGCGCTCGCGCATGGCGAGGGCCACGTAGACTTTGGAGAAGGCCCTGGAGCCCATCTTCCTGGAAGAGAACAGGTAGCCCTTGTCCCTGCACTTGTGCACCCGCTCCAGGAAAGGCTGGCAATTCCAGCTGCCGCCTGCCATTGCCCTTCCTGGAGGGCAGGGTGCTGGGGAAGGGGCTGGTCTGGTCCAGCTTACCATGGGGCCTTGGAGATAGGGTGGGGAACAGAATTGAGCCTGACTGTGTCACAGGGACAGGAGTGACAAGGCTGGAGACCAGGCGGGACCTGCGCTCCTTCGTGGCTACAGCCAAGTGTCTGGAGTCTTGCTGGGACGAGCAGAGGCAGGGGAATGACGCAGCGAGGACTGGTGCAGGGAAGGGCAGGTTCTAGAATGCAGGGTTCTAGAGCTGCACCCGCATTGTGCCCTCTCAGGGAATGTCCTGTTTCTGGTACTCGCCTGCCCTGAGAACAGCCTGTTGGAACCAGCCCTGCCCTGTGTGAGGCTCACTCTCTGTGCGGCTCAAACCTCCAAGGGCCTCCGTGGGTCACCCTGAATGTCTGGCCAAAAAGCGTTTAAAGAAGCTGGGTGTGGGGGAGGAGTGAGCAAAGCATCTCTAAGGACAGAAGGGAAAAGAAAAGACAATGTGCTAGCAGCCATTTCAGCTGCACCCTCATCCTTTGGGAAGGTCCCAAGTTGGCTGCCAGGTGGTCTGCAATAGAAGCTGAGCCAGAAGGGCATGGGTCGGGGGAGACGCCTGGCTTTCCTCTGCTGAGGTCCAGAAGTATATCTTGCCCAAGCCTTTCCCCCAGAGCTCTCTGCAGACTTGATGACACATCCTCAAAGCAAGTGAGGTCCCCGGCCTGGGCCACCTTGAACCCTCCAGGCCCAGGAGAGAGCAGCCAACATGGCCCTGCCCTCTCATGATGGCCCTGAGAGAGTCTCCTTTGAGCTCTGTGACCACGGGGAGCAGTGGGTAACCTTGACTGAGAGCCTGCTGTATGCCGGGGCTGTCCACAGCTGTTCTGGTGACTGCAGCTGTCATCTCCCTGCCTGACATGCCTGGCTTAGGCAGGCAGTGCATGTCCAGGATCTCAAATTGGAGCACAACCAGGCTATGCCCATTGTAGGGTGACACGACTGAGGCCCAAATATGTAGTCTCTCTGCCGTGAGCTGGATAGCACAGTGACTATGGGCTGCTGTCCTGGGAGTGTCTGGAGGCTTGGTGTCTGGGAACTTGACTTGTCCCCCACTGGGACTCAGGGTGGGTGTGGTGAGCCTGCCACGGTGAAGGCTTTGGGATGCTCTGACTGGAACAGATAAGACTCATTTTTACATCCCTGTTGGACCACAAGCTGCTTGAAAGCAAGGCCTGCCTTTGCCATTCCCTTGCTTACCTACAGCCCTTGTCTGGTAAACTGCCTGAAGGAGTGAGTAAAGCATCTCTAAGGACATAAGAGAAAAGGAAAGATGAAATGTGCCAGCAACCATTGCCTGGGAAGTGGGAAATGGGGACAAGCTCACCGGTTTGTTGCTGGCCTGGGGGTTATGAAAAGAGTGGCTCAGGTGTTTCAAGCAGAGGAGCTATAAGGTAGGTTGTCACTCAGGGGCTGGAGAGGCTGGAGGAGCCGAGCTGCACCAAGGAAAACTGCGTGGCTCCCGCCAAGAGTGGCTGTGCCGATGGCCGCGGGCTGGGAGCCTGCGCCCCATTGCCTTCCCGGCTCCCATCAGTGCCACAAAGCAGCTGGAGGCCAGCAAGTATGTCACCAGCTGTGTCCACCCTCTCTTGGCAAAGTCTTTCTTACCCTTTTTTCCTCCACACGCTAGGGCATCCCTCTGCCCCACAGAGATTCTCTGAGTACCCATCATGTGCTGGCCTGGCGCTGGGCACTTGGGAGCAAATCGCACACATGCTTTTTCTCTCATAAAGCTTACCATTGTGGAGCGGAGACTGGCATTAATAATTTAATAAAAGTTAAATGACAGCTGTACTGTGTGCTTGGCGAGTGAAGTCTGGCAAAGGCTGCTGAGCGGACAGGGCCAGCAGGGCATGCTGGGCACCGGCCATGAGGAACACAGGCAGGGCTCAGGCAGGAGAAACAGCTGTCCAGGTGTGAACTTGGAAGAGGCCCTGATTAACCTCTTCCCACTTCCACCTGGGGAATGGGGTTAGGCTGTGGGGTCAGGGCTTTTCATGAGGGGCAGCTCCATCTGCTGAGCACCTCACTCCTGGCCATCTGGGTTCTGACTTTCTCTTTTGGGCTCCATCCCTACAACAGAAACAGGTGAAGCCCTTCTCTCTGTAGAAAGAAAATGCCTCTCCCCGCCCCCCGCAGCCACCCTGGGGGCCACAGCTCTCTGCACTCAACCTGCAGCAGGACGCAGACGCTTCTTAGCTTGTTATACCGTGAATGTGGTGCTGCTGGCCGCCTCCTTCTATTCCTGGTCTGTGAACAGGGCAGGCCATTTCAGCCTGGGGTCTTTGCCCAGACCGCGCGCGGGCCCTTCTCCCAGCTCCAGCTGCGCCCATTTCACAGTGCTTCCCGCGTCTTGTTCATCCTTCGCTTATTAGCTGTCTCTCCAGACGCCAAGGCCCCCATGCAGACCTGCTCGTCCTGATTCCCTGGTTCTGTGGGCACATGGAATGCGTGCCTCCTGCATGCATATGTGCGTGGACTGTTAGCGGAGGGGTCGACGGCCTGGGGTCTCTGGGTCTTTGTTGAGTGTTCAGTGCGTGTGTTCATGTGCGGGAGACAGTGCCCGTGTGTTTCAAGGTCGGGCCCACCTGGCGTGTGTACCTGTTCAGGTATGGGTTTGAGAGGGGACCAGCTGTGGGCGCAATAGCGCGCCAAGCCCCCGTCCCCGATGGATCCCCCGTTGTGTGGGGCAGTGTCTGTGTGTGAGAATCGCGGGAGTGTAAATGTTGGATGAAGAAACCCAGTAAAGCAGAAGAGAGGACCGCATCCTGCGCGGAGAACGCCGGTGTGCGCTACCCGCGCCTGCGCAATGGCCGGCCGAACTACTGGTTGGAGGCCCACAGTCTAGCGTGGTGGTCACTGTGGGGCCGTGGGCGGGCCGAGCGCAAGGCGGAGTTTGCGCAGTTTCGTTTGCTGTGGTTCTGTAGGCGGGACTGAGAGAGCGAGAGGGACATGCCTCCGACCAATGAGCGCAGAGATCGCGAGGGGCGGACCCGGGCTGCCGCGCGCCGAGCTGCGGTTGGCGGAGGGCGGTGGAGGCGGGCTCAACGCAGCCCCGCCCACCCTGGAGAGTGGCGGGCGGGAGGGCTGTGTCTCGGCCGCGGCGGCGGAGTTTCCTCAGGTAAACGGCGGGCGGGCACCGGCTACCGGCGGCGCTAGCTCGAGAGGCACCCCTCGGGGAAGCCTGGGCCTGAGAGCTGGGAGGCGCCCCCTTGGCCAGGTCAGGGGTGCCTCCCCAAGGTCACTAGGCGAGCGCGGGAGGGTCCCGGGCGTGACGGGGCCAATCCCGCCCCCTCTCCGGGCTCAGGTGCGCCCAGGTCCCTGCGGAGCGTGATTTGCCGAGTCACAACCCGGAAGAGAGGCTGCGGAGCCGAGCCGCTCGCCTGTTGCCTCACGCGGGCGCGGGGTGCCCTTGCCCCGTGTTCGTCCCCTCTCAGGGTGGGACTCGGGGCACCAGTGCCCGTCCCCTCTCCGGAGGGCATGCGTTCCCCTCTTCTAGTGCCTGTCACCTCCCTGGGGGCGTGTGGTCCACAGTCCTGCTTCCCTCAGCGGGAAACCGGGGAGGGGGCCCTTAAGGGAAACCACGCCTAAACCCCGAGTCCCAAAGCAGGGCCATTGTATTCTTTCCTTTTTCTCTTTGACGTTAGAGAGGACCCAGAGCAGGGAGGTGGTCGTCCGGGCTCGAGGGCTGTTGGTCACACAGTGGACATTGCAGAGCCGGCCGCGCACAGGCAGCTGGGGGTAGGGTCCCGCCCCTCTGGGCTCCTAGGCCCGGATTTTGGGTTCGGACTTGCCTGCGCGCCAGCAGTTAGGTCACGAGGAGAGGGCTCTGTGGGCGCAGGCAGTTCCGACTCCACACAGAGGTTCCCCTTTGCCAGCAGAGCCAGGGTGGGGGGGCCGAGGGTTGACCCGGAAGCTCAAGCGCAGGGAGGCAAGCACCCTGGGGTATGAGAGGGGGTGGAGGATCCTGGTGGGGTGCCTTGCCTGGAATGTAGGCCGAAGCCACCATCTGGTGGTGGGGACAAGTGGAGTTGGATTAGTGCTGGCTTTGAGGGGACAGTCTAGGGGCAAGGACCACTTTGGAAGGGGCTAGTGTGGGGGTGGTAGAGGTGGAGAGGAAGGAGGTCAATGAGTGGACCATAGGATGAGGGAGGGGATGGAGGGACAGGACTGCCGTGGCGATTTCTGACCCAGACAGCTGAGTGCATGGTGACAGAGGAAGAGGCTGGTGGGGGGTGGGATGGGAGAGGTCAGGTGTGAAGATGTTCAGCTGAGTGTCTGGGCTGTAGAGTTTGAGTGGCAGTGAGTGGTCCAGGTGAAGAGGCCCAGCCAGTACTGGGCCCCAGGATGCCATGTGGGAAGCGTGCTTGAGGGACACTTGAGGTGGGATTGTGATGAGGCCGCACCCACAGTTCTGGCAGCCAGGGGTCTGGAGTGCTGCTGTCGGTAGGATCTTCATCCCAGGCCTCAGGCTGTCCTGGCTGGTGTCTCTGGTCTCTTGTTGGTGCCAGAGTGGAATGACCAGAAGCCCAGGAATCTTGGTCATTTTGACACCAACGTCCAGGCTGCCACGACTTGTTCAGTCCTCCCTTTGCTATCTCTCATGCCCCGGGACACCTGTGGGCCAGAGGTGGAGCCCATGGGGTTGCGTGCTTGCTCGCATCCATGGTGATCCACGTGCCTAGGAGTGGGTGTCTGCTTGGTTTTCAGACCCGTGGTGCACTGAGGCCCAGGTAAGCGGTCGGGAAGCTGCTCATCCGTCATCAGTGCCCCCATCTCTGAGGCCTCTCATGAGCTCAGTCATTTGGTCTCCTCCAGGTGGAGGCTCCAGAAGGCTCTGTGGCTCAGGACACATGCTCAGGGGATTCCGGCTGCTAGGCATCATGAGAAATGTGATTTCTTCACAGCAGGGGATGGGGGGCGGGGCACCCAGCTTTGACACAGCGCGGCATGGTTTATGCCAAGAGGTAGTGTTCTCAAGAGCCCGTGAGTGGTGAGCTGGCTACGGCATTTCCCTGGTCATCACCCGGGTTCCTGTCGGGGACTTTGGAAGTCTGTTCCTTTTCTGGCTCTGGTGCTACAAAGGGCAGGTCCGGTGGACTGTGGGTGGGGGCACCCCGACCCATCGCACTGTCCTGGCATCCCAGTCTCCCTGCACACAGGGCTTCCAGACACTCATGGCACCTTCTGGGCTGTGGTGCGCTCGGCCTCGGGCTCATTGTGGTTGGCCCAGCGCCTCGGTTAGCCTGCACTGTGTCCTGTGGCAGTGGTAAGAGGCTGGGATGGCTCCTGGTGGGCATTACTTAATGCCACTGGGTGCATGCTGACTTAGCCAGGGAAGCAAGGAGGGAGCCGGCCCTCTACTCGCCTACCATGCGTCCCATGCTGGGAGGGAAGGCCCGCTCATCCCACCCCATGACTTGGCCTTGGAGCAGAGCCCATGGGAGACAGCCCTGGTTGAGTCCTACCCCTCACTAACTAGCAGCTCAGCAGCAGTGTATCCCTCAGACCCCTCGGCTGTGCGATGAAAGGAGGTAGAAGTTGATGCCATTCCTTTCTAACATAGACAGCGTTGTAAGTTTCACACAAGTTTTTTTAAGGTCTTTTCATTTCCATTCACTTCAAAATGCTTCCTAATTTCACTTTTCATTTCTTTTCTGGCTCTTGCATTGTTTCAAAGCATATTAGTAGTTTTTAAGTACTTGGGGATCTCTCCGATTGCTTTCTCTTATTGATTTCCAATTTATTCCATTGTGGTCAGAGGACATTCTTTGTATGACTTGAATTCTCTTAAATTTATTGAGACTTTATTGCTCAGAATATGGTCAATCTTGGTAAATGTTTCACGTGCTTTTGGAAAGGATATATTCTGTTAATGAACGAACTGTTCTGGAAATACCACCTTGGTAGAGTTGGTTGACAGTATTGCTCAGGGCTTCTGTACCCTTACTGATTTTCTGTATGTCTGTCCTACCACTTGGAGAGAGAGAGATATTGGAATCACTGCTATAATTTGAATTTGTGTATTTCTCCTTGCATTTTTATTAGCTTTGACTTTGTGTATTTTGAAGCTCTGTTATTAGGTGCATAAATGTTTAGGATCATTATGTCTCTGAAATCTACTCTGTCTAATATTATTATAGTCATTCCAGCTTTCTTATGACTTATCAGCCTCGTTTTTCTTTTGCTTTTTTTCTAGGTTCATAATTCATTGTAGAAATTGAGTATCACACAATGATTTGACATTAGCTTCTCCAGGTGCAGGAAAGTAACAGATGAGGTGCAGCTTAGTTAGATTCCTTCTACGTTGCTTTCACAGATGGAGTTTTTTAAGACCTTAACTTGAAATATAAGACCAGCAAAGCAATGCCTCCAGATGTGACCAGTACACAGTTCATTCTACCTGGGAACGCATAAGGGTCGAAATATATTTTGATACTAGTGAAGGAGAACTAGGCATCAGTTTCTGGACCTGCCATGATTTCAATCTTGCAAAGGTCAAGAATTCTGCAGGCTGTGTCCTTCAACGTCCAGAGCTTCCCCTTCGCCCGGCCAAACAAGTTTTTCTCTTTCCATCCTTTCTTTTTACTTCTTTATGTTAACATATTCAGTCTTTTCTGTGGTTTCTTGAATATATTAAATACAGTTATAATAACCGTCTAAATGTTCTTGTCTACTAATTCTTTCCTCTGTGTCATTTCTGTGCAGTTTGCGTTGATTGGTTCATCCTCTTTACGGGTTATATTTTCTTGCCTCTTTTCATGCCCGGTAATTTTTGATTGGATGTGAGATGTTGCCATTTTACCTTGTTGGTACTTAATATTTCTGTGTTCCTGCTGCTATTTTTGAACTCGGTGCTGGGATGTGGCTGAGCTACTTGGGACCAGTTTTATCCTTTTGGATCTTGCTTTTAGCTTTATTAGGTGAGACCAGAGTAGCATCTAGTCTGGGGCTGATTTTCTTCCCTCTGAGGCAAACCCTAAGAGCTTTGGAGTTTTCCCCTCTGGCTGCTAGGAGCTCCGGGCACCATTTCTGCTGGCTCTTTTGGGTGGCCCTTGCCCTGGCCTTGGGTAGCTTCTTCTCAAACATGGCATTTGTATTAGTTTCCCTTTGCTGCTGTAACAAATCACCACAAATATATTGGCTTAAACAGCACACATTTATTATCTTAAAGTCCCTGAGGTGAGGAGTCTGCCATGGGCGTCATGGGGCTAAAACCTATGGTCAGGAGGGCTGTGCCCCCTCCTGCTCTTAAAGGAGCAGGTTGTTGGCAGAATTTGGTTCTTTGTGTGTGTAGGACCAAAGTCCCTGTTTTCTTGCCAGCAATAGGCCAAGGGTCGTTGCCGGCTTCCACAGGCACCCACATGCCTTGGCTCACAGCCTCCTGCCTCTACCATCAGGCCGGTGTGGTGGGTTGTCTTTCCTGTGGTTTGAATTTCTCCTCCCTCCTTTCATCTCTGAGCCAGCTGGAACAGGGTTTCTGCTTTTAGGGCCTCAGATGGTTAGGCTGGCCTCACCCACATAATCCACGGGATCCCCCCTTGGGGTCCATGCCCTCAATCCCACCTGCTAGAGCCTTTGCTGTGAGCGGTAACGTAGTCACAGGTTCTGGGGATGAGGGCCTGGGCGTCTGTGGGAACGTTCTCTGCTGCCCAGTAGTCAGCTGAGTGACTGGGATGCTCTGCAGGCCTCTAGCACCCTCTCTGGTCCCATGGGCTTCCTGGGGACACTTCCAGCCTGGGCATCGCTGCACAGTGTGAACGCGCCCCCAGGCGACGAGCCACAGCCATCTCAGGGCTCCCTAACCCAGGTCTCCTGGTGTCCATCACCCTGAGAACTGCACATTCCTGCGTTTTGTCCAGTTTTCAGTTTCGGTCGGGAGGGCTGGGAGCCAACGTCTTTTGAGTATTCATTTTTGTTCGTTTCTGCTTGGGCGGGTGAGCCTGCTGTGCACACTGAGTGGCCTTGCAGACTGGCCGCTGTTTCGAGCTGGTTTAGCCCCTGTTCTTCAGGGCCCTGGAGGAGGCACTGTGTCTTTTTTCAAGGAGGCCTTGCCCAGGGGCAGGCCGCCTGCCTCCTGGATTCAGACCAGGTCGGCACCTCGGGGTTCAGGTCCCACGTGAGGGTGTGTTCCGTGGATTCCTTCTGGACCCTCACCCCCAACCTGACAGTATTTGCAGCGCTCCACCCTTTGGGGGTCTGGGGTTTTGGGCCTTCTTCTTGCTCTGCTGCAATCGGAATATGTTTGTTTCTTGTTTTCCCGTTTACTCTAGATGCTCTCCGGGAAGACGGTGGAAGCAGCTGCCGATGCCGCCCGCGCACCCAGGCTTCCCCATCGGCTTCCTGTCTGCCTGGGGTTCCTAGGGGTCTCCGGTCTGCCAATTTTATCTCCTCGTTTTCTAGTGCTCTGGTGGGATTGTCCTTCCTAAAACACGCATCTCTCCTGTCACTCCACTGAGGTGTTGGTGGCACCGTCCGCCCCTTGAACCGGAACTCTCCCTTAGCGGTAACCCCACCTCCCAGGCTCAGGCCATTGATCCCTTTGCCCTCCCCACGAGTGCCCGGCAGGTAGTCAGGGCCACACTGTGACCTCTCTCCTCTGCCACCTCCCTCCTGTCGCGGAGGGAACCGAGCAGTGGTGGAGCACGAGTGCTGGGAAGCGGGCAGCTGCCACGCTGAGGGCCTGGGTCCGAGAGAGCTGGACCCTGTGGAGGGGACGGCGCCCAGGACCATTCCTCTGAGTCCTGTGCTTTTGGCAAACAACAGCCGCCCTGAGGAGGCTGGTGAACTCAGGGTGAGAAGCCTGGCTGAGAAGTCGCGTGTGTCCCACTGCGCCGGTGAGGGGGAGCCCGGCCCGCCGCCATGACTAGGTCCTACGTGCAGAGTGAGTGCGTGTGGTGGGTGCTCCCGCCGGTGCGGTGGGAGCGTCCTCAGACCTGCCTGAACACGGGCTTTGTCACTGCAGAATTGTCCACCATCCTGCTGGACGCCATCACCGACAAGGATCCTCTGGTGCAGGAGCAGGTGTGCAGCGCGCTCTGCGCCCTCGGAGAGTCGCAGCCCGCGGAGGCGCTCAGGGCTTGTGAGGAGCACTTGCGGCTGCACGAGAAGGTGTGGGCGGGACCGTCCTGCCCTTCTGGGGTGGGGCGGGGCTGTGGGCCCAGGGGTGGGGCCTGGGGCAGGGCCTGTAGAGGTGGGGCCTGCAGGACGGGGTCTCAGGGCCTGGGGTTGAGGGTGGGGTGTGTCAGGGGCGGGGCGCCTCTGGCCTAATGAAGTGACTGAGGGCCCCTGGGAGCCTATGGAGGGTCCATCCCCTGACAAAGGGAAGGTTCCCCACTGGGCTGGAGGGAGATTTCATCAGGCTACTCAGGAAGGCTGTACTTTAAAACTGTTTCTGGAATTTTCCATTTACCATCTTCCCACCATGGTCGCTGTTTTTGGCCTCCCGTTTGCTTGGGGATGCTAGGCCTGCTTGTTGGGACTTTGACGAGAGACACACTATCCGTAGGTCAAGTGGGGAGGAGAGTGCCTCGCGCCCGGGCTCAGTGTGCGTGTCCGCCTGCGGCTCTTGGCTTCATGGGGCTGCGGGCCGCGTGTGTTCTGGGCGTCAGGGCCTGTCTCTCCATCACTGCGGCGCACCAAGATCGGCATCTGTTAGACAAAGAAGACCCAGGCAGCCCTTGCTATTTGAGGAAATGGCCAAAGAGCGGTTAAACGAGCCTTATTATTTTTAGCAATTCATAGCAAAATTTAAGTGGACTGTGAGTTTTTGCTCTTTCATCTGTCAGCCGCCATCTCCTGGGGATGTCAATTTCTAGCTCACTTACGATTTTGCTTTCTTCCTAGTCTTTTTAGTTCATTTACCTACTTAAAAAAAATGATTTTCCTTCATGATTAGCGTGTTTAGAGTAAACGAGTATTGGGCTGGAAGTTCCGCCCTCCGCGCTAGCACCGCCCTCCCCCTGCCTGGCCCCGCCCCTTCCCACTCGCCCCCCCTGCCCCGCCCCTCTGGACTCTCCACTTGCCAGCACCTTTGCGATTCTGTTCTCTCTCTCCAAGCGGATGTAGGATGACAGGAGGAAGTTACACAGCCCTCTCCTCTCGTCACACGTTAGTGCCACATCAGAGACACGTGGTGCTTTATAGATTTAGAAAGGAGACATATGAAGTCTTGTTTTTGTTAGCAAGTCCTGGTCTCAGAGAACTCTGTTGTGACAGGACCGTTTAGCTGAGGGACAGATGGCCAGAGCAGGGCGGGCAGCTTCCCCTGACCAGGAGACTGGCCACACAGGGTGCGGGAGCCCACCAGCCCACCATCTGCTCGTCGTGGCTGTACAGATCACTCCGGCCCTTCTGAAGACCAGCGCCCACCCCCCCACCCGCCCCCACCCGCCCTTCCTGAGGCCTCTGTTTATGTGAAGCCTGCAGCCGTCCTGAGGGCCACAAAGAAAGCTCAGCGGTGCCCCCTGCTCTCATGTCGGGGCAGAGACAGGAGAGCTTGTCTCGAGTCCCATAGAGAACGCAAGAGGCACTGGCAGGGTGCCTGGGTGCTCAGCTCCCCTGCTGGGCCTTCCCTGGATGCTTTTGCTCCTCAGCTGGCACATCCGTACCGGACGATGATCCTGAGGGCCATGGAGACGGTCGTGAGCAACCACATCAGTGAGCTGGACAAGGACATGGCCAGGGCCGTCATCCTCCTGGCCTCCAGCGAGATGACCAAGGCAAAGGTACGTGGGGTGTCTGGCCACCTTGGGGTTGGCCCCCCCAGTCCTGTGCACTGACCGTTCTCCTGGGCGGGGAGGGTCACCCGTAATCTCAGAGGTGGACACTGAAGCACAGAGAAGATTCCTGACCTCTTAGGGTAAATGTAGGGCCTGACACTCACATCCCCATGTTAGGGCTCAAGTGGGACCGGCCAGCAGGGCAGCACTGTCCTTGTCCCAGGGTGGGGCCGGGCTTGAGTTCTCCCTGGCAGGCGCTCATTGGGGAGCCTGAAAACGGGCCTCTCGTCCTCGGTGGCAGGCATGTCACCTTTGCTTCCTGCCTCCTTTCCTTGGCCAGATGTCAGCTCACATTTTCTTTGGGGTGCAGGACTTGGTTTGGGACTGGCAGCAAGCTGCCAGCAACGTCCTGGTGGCAGTGGGGAAGCAGTTCATCGGCACGGTGATGGAGGAGATGCTGAGCAAGATGCAGCCCGGGGCCCTGCCACACTACTTTGTGGTGCGGACACTGGCCAACCTCTCTGTTTCCAACGGTAGGTGGTGACTCGGCCTCGACCCCTCACACCTCGTTCTTGAGTGAGTCCTGGCCCCCTGGCACCTCGGCTTCCATGTGTCAGCAGCTTCACCCCCACCCCAGGCTGAGCAGGAGCCCAGGGCCCTGCAGCCTGAGTGCCGCTGCCTGTCGCTGGGCACCGGTGCGGGAAGACGGGTAGTAGCAGCAGCAGAGCTTCTGCGACCTGTCCCTTGCAGCGTTTGGCATGGTGCCCTTCCTGACCATCCTGAACACCATGCTACCCATGCTGGGGACAGCCAAGCACGACACGACGAGGGAGGTGCTCTGCTATGGTGAGCAGGCCCGCCCGGCCACGCTGGCCTTCCGTCTCCTCTCGGTGCCCCTCTGTGGACGTCACGGGTCCTTTAGGCTGCAGGAGGAAGGCGTTAGGGGAGAATTAGAGGAAGAGTGCCTGCAGCTGTGTCACTGCAGCCTCTGCCTCCGTCGCACATGGCTGTCTTTTCCCGGTGCCTGTTTCTTCTTGTGGGGCCTCAGTCCTGCTGCATCAGGGCCCACCCTAGGCCCACCCACTGTGACAGCATCCTAACTAATTAAGCCTATTTCCAAAAGCTCCATTCCGAGGTCTTGGGAAAGACGTAGACTTGGGGACACTGCTCAGCCAGCGGAGTCCCAGAGTCCCGGCTGGGCCCGTGTGTGGGGGTGTTGCGTGTGTGGGTGTAGAAGGGGCAGCAGACGCAGGCATTGGAGCCTGGCTGCTCGCTGCCTGCCGCTCACGGCTTGTGGCGGGTCACGCAGCCCTGCAGCACTTCAGCGAGGGCACGCTCGAGTACCTGGCCAACCTGGACCAGGCCCCAGACCCCACAGTCAGGAAGGACGCCTTTGCCTCCCACATGTCCAGTGCCTATGATATCCTCTTTCAGCAGTGGCTGCAGAGCCGCGAAGCCAAGGTACGGCGTCACCTTGCTGGCCGCCCTCTCCCACCCCGAGCAGCCTGGGCCTCTGCTGCTGCTCTGCGGGCCTTGTACTCGGGAGGCGGGGGTCTTGTCAGAGTGGAGGTGCCCTGTGCCAGGTCGCACCTGCAGGTCCCCACGGAGTGCACGCAGCTCATTGCTGAGCTCCAGTTGCCGTGGTCACTCCCTCCCCCCCTCCTGCTCTCTTCCTGGGGCCTCAGGGCTGCCTGCGGGAAGGCCGAGGTGCGATGACCCACATGCCAGGCCCTGTTAGGATGTGACAGCCTGGGCTCGCTCTTATCCGGGCCTGGACTCCTGGTGAACGGGCTCTTTGCCACCCTGTCCTGTGCGGGCCGTGAGCACTGTCGCTGTCCCCTCAGCTCCGGCTAGCCGTGGTGCAGGCCCTGGGGCCCATGAGCAACCTGCTGCCCAGTGAGAAGCTGGAGGAGCAGCTGCCCAAGCTGCTGCCTGGGTCCTCGCGCTCTACAAGAGGCACGCCGAGACCTGCCACGTGTCCAAGGTCTGGCCCCTGCACCCACCTGCGGGGGGAGCAGGGGTCGTTCAGGCCCCGTGGTGGGTGGGCTGGTCAGATGTCTTTCCGCCGCCCTGACTGGATAGTAGCCCAGGGCCCCTTCCTGCCCCATCCCTCCTCCTGGGACTGGCCTCAGGAGCCACTGATGGCCCATCTCCCCACAGAGCCTGGGCCAGATCTCGAAGCTGCTGTGGGCGTGGGCAGCCGCACGCTGGACGTCCAGCTCGACTCACTCCTGGCGCTCTGCATGCCCAGGTAGGCTGGGGGTGGGAGTGGGGTGCTGGGGATGCTGTGGGGGGACATGCTGGTGGCAAGAGCTGGAGTGTGAGTTCACTATGGTAGGGGCGAAGTCAGGGGACTCGCCGGGGGTGCCACGCGGTGGTGCAGGGCTGGGGCCCTCCGTGTGGCTAGAGTCAGGGTGGATGGTCCAGCGGGTAGGCCTGAAGCCAGTGTCCCCTGAGTCACGTGGTGCAGCTGTCGGAGATACAGTATTGTCTGCAGTGTGGCAGTGGGGACCCCAGCATGGAGGGGCAGGAGGGCGCGACCAGCAGGGCAGGGGTGGCCTGAGATGGTCTGGAAGTGTCTGCACTGGGTCTGGGCCCCCGAGGACTGGGAAGGGAGAAGGCCGGACAGGTGAGAGTGGGGGCTGGCAGAGGGGCCGCAGGACAGCGAGGCCCATGAGGGGAGGAGGGTCAGATGTGATCTGGAAATGGCTCAGAGGCCTTACTGCAAACCTGCCACCAGGTCAGATGACAGGTGTGGCAGTCACAGGGACGCAGTGTCACATGGAAATAAATTAGGGGTAATATCCTCTGATCTCAGTTGGTGCAGAAAAGCTTTTGGTGAAGTTCAACACCCATCTATCCTTAAAACCCTGTAACCGGGATTAGAGAGGAATTTCCTTAGCTTGGTGAAGTTCACGGACCCAGTCCCTCAGCGTGTGTCAATGTGAGTGGGAAGCAGACACACTCCCCTCAGGTCGAGGGCAGGGAGAGGCCCACTCCCTGAACGGGACCTGAGGCCAATTCTGTAAGGAGAGGCAGAAATGGGCAGCTGAGGCTGGGGGGAGAGGACAGGCTGTCCCTTATCATCACCCGTCCGCCCCCATAGTTTGAAACGCATGGGTCCATTGACGTGCTGTTTTTTCCAGTATATACTGTACATGTTTTTTCTTATGATTTTCGTAGTAATGCTTTCTTTTCTGTAGCTTACTTTGTTGTAAGATACAGCGTATCTCATGCATATGACACACAAAATGTGCATGAATGGGCAGTAAGGCTTCTGGTCCGGAGTAGGCTGCTGTAGGTTGTCACCTTCTGGGCTGAGGGTGCAGGGCCGGCACCCTGAGCCCCGTGCTGCTCAGGCGTTAGCTGCAGTCAGTGACTGACTGTTAGCACGTGCTGCTGTGCGCCAGGGTGCGGCCAGGTCCAGCCTGTACCGCTCATGGCTGAGTCTCAGCACCTAGCTTAGCGCCTGGTGCTTGTGAGCACTCAGTGGTATTAGTTACTGGCGGTTGATCCGCTTCCAGAAGCTCTCAGGGACAAACCAGAGAGCGCACGTGATAGAGCTGGTAAGGAGGCTGTGGGTAGCAGACAAACCCACACACCAAGGCGTTTCCCTCCGCCATACTGACCAGCTGGGAAGGGCAGACAGGCGTCGTTCACATTCACGTTAGCGATAGAAACCTGTGGGGAAGGGTCTGGGAATTAGCCTGGCCCCGGGCGCCTGGGGTCTCCCTGGAGAATGCGTTGACGGCTAAAACCACAACAGTGAGGAAAGTGAGCGCTGTAGGGCGGTGCCGTGGGGACGACTGTACGAAACGGCGCCCATGTGCAGAGCTGGACACAGGGTGGTCATCTGCGGGCTGGGGTGCAAGTGGGGAATGGCTTTGAAGGGAAATTAAACGCACAAAGGCTGAGAAGGTGATCTTTGCGCTGTGCGTTCATGTCCTTTGTTTTACTGTTGGCTTTTAGTTTTTTTCGTAAATATGTGTTCCAACTTTGTCCTTTGTTTTTTGGCTCTATTTATGACATTTTTTTTTTTTTTGCCATGCAAAATTATTTGATTTTCACACCAATTTTCCACCACTTATGTTAAGCCTGGGTCTCATTATACTTAGGAAAGCCTTTAAAATTCTATAGTTATTTTTCAGATTCTCCCACTTTCCTTGCTTTTATTGTTTAATGCACTCAGAATTCATTTTAAGGAAAGAGTGAGGATTGAATTTTATCTTTTTCCCAGGTGACTGCTCAGTTAACCTCAGTTGTCTGCTGTGTGACCATTTATTCCAGTACATAGCACCTTGCAATAGCCTTTATCATCTCGTAGTCACGGCAGGGCAGGCACCTGGGAGAAGCTGGGCCGGGGGCTCTAGCTGGGGTCCGCACTGCCTGGGGCTGGATGGGGCTGGAGGCTCTGCCTCCTCGGGGCTGCCTCCGCCGGCTGTGGGTGGGAGGCCAGGGTTCCTGCCACTGGCTCTCTCTCTATGGCTGCTTGAGTGTCCGCAACATGGCGCTGGCTTCCGCAGAGCGAGTGATGTAAAACTGAGAGGCAGAAGGCTGGGTGCCTGTATGCCTTTATTCCTTCCTTCCTTCCTTCCTGCCTTCCTCCCTCCCTTCCTTCCTCCCTCCCTTCCTTCCTTCCTCCTCCCTCCCTCCCTTCCTCCCTCCCTCCCTTCCTTCCTCCCTCTCCTCCTTCCTCCCTCCCTCCCTCCTTCCTCCCTTCCTTCCCTTCCTTCCTCCCTCCCTTCCTTCCTTCCTTCCTCCCTTCCTCCCTCCCTTCCTTCCTCCCTTCCTTCCTCCCTCCCTCCCTTCCATGGTGACAATGGTCAATGAAACCCGATGTCTCAGCTGTACACTTTAACGGTAGGGCATATGCATATTTATACCGTATGTTCACCTCTCATAGTTAGATTTTTTTCTGTCACCACATATTTGACCCCCTTTGCCACATCTACCTCCTGCCTCCCTCTACCCTCTGGTAACCACTAGTCCATTGTCCATGTCCGTGAGCCTCTGTCCTGTTCATTTGTTGCTTTTAGGTTTATATCCCACATATAAGTGATATCATGTGATTTTCAACTTTTTATTTTTTTAATTTTTAAATTTAAATATTTATTTATTAATTTTTAGGCAAGGTGGCCCCTTGGTTGACCTCACAGATTGCAAGGATCTTGTCAGCTTACAATCCCTTATTTTTTTTTATTTTTTACGCCTACAGCACACGGTCTTCCTAGGTGGTCTCCCATCCAAGTACTAACCAGGCCTGACCCTGCTTAGCTTCCGAGATCAGGCGGGAGCGGGCTTGTTCAGGGTAGCATGGCCGTAGACTTTTCAGCTTTTTCTGTCTGGCTTATTTCACTTAGCATGATTATCTAGAGGTCCATCCACATTGTCACAATTGGCAGTGTTTCATCCCTTCTTATGGCTGAGTAATATTCCTTTGTATACGTGTACCACAGCTTCTTTAGCCAGTCACCTGTCATAGGACACTTTGGTTGCTTCCATGTCCTGGCCACTGTGGTAGCTCTTATGTGCAGATCCCATGCTCAGGTGTGCTGGTGCAGTTTGGCTGTTTTTTGGTTGAGTTTTAGATGTTCGGCTTGTTGTTGTTTCACAGGGAGAGATCTGGGGACATCTCCCACTGCCATGTTTCCGACGGCCTGTTGGTTGTGGTGCCTTTATGACCAGAGCAGGTCTTTAGCAAGGAAGCAAGGAGGAGCTGCGGGGCGGTGGAGCAGAGCCCCCCGCTGGCCCGTCCCCTCTCGGTTCCCAGCAGCTCTGAGAACGGGAGTACAGGCTGGGAGAGCCTGTGGCCGGGGACTCGCCCTGCACTGTGGGTCACCTCTTCGGGCTCCGGAGATGGGCTGCACGGCAGAGTGGCCTGAGAGCCCTTTGTGCAGAGGCCATCGTGACCCTGAGGGGTGAGTGGTCTGGGACGTCATTTGGAGTCCCCCAGGTGCGCGGGAGGTGCCTTCAGGGTCACCGGCCGGGGTGCAGCGGAGCCCAGAGATGCAGAGTTTGTGTTTGACCAGTGCAGCTTCCCCCACAGCTCGAAGCATGAACTGTGGGCGCCTTGGTGTCCGCGCTTTCTGTGCCCAGGGGTGCGGCGGTGGCAGCTGTTCTCTGACAAGGAGCTTGTCCTGGCTGCCTGCGTGAGGGCGGTTGGAAGCGCCCTGTGGGCAGGTCCCCTCCCGGCACGTCCATGTCCTCGCAGGGCACATTCCATCCGCCCAGGTGAGGCCGGCCGGCGCTCTGCACCTGGATGCACTTGCTGGGCGGGCCAGGCAGTGTGCGCCGTGCACCTGGAGACAGTGCTGCCCTGGGGTGGCAGCGCCACCCCCTGACCTGTCCGCTGCCCCCTGCCGCAGATCTGCGTGCCCGTGGAGTCATCGAGCCCCCTGGTGATGAGCAACCAGAAGGAGGTGCTGCGCTGTTTCACCGTGCTGGGTGAGTGCCCGCGCGAGGCCCGCCCTGTGTGCGGTGCCGCGGGGGTTATGGTGACGAGCCTTCTTGGTCCACCGCTGCCTGGGCCTGTGTGTGGCTCCGCGGTCCTGTCACCGGCCAAGCATGCACCCTCCTGGCCAGGATTGGGGGCGCAGGCAGCAGGGGAGTCCGGACAGGTCCTCACAGCTTGTGCCACGTCCGTCCTGCAGCGCGCTGCTCCCCTGACCGCCTGCTGGCCTTCCTGCTGCCCCGGCTGGACAGCAGCATGGAGAGGAGCCGTGTGGGCACCCTGCACGTCCTGAGGCACACCATCAACTCCGCCGGTGAGTGCAGCGGGGGCGCTGGGCAGCCGAAGCCGCCGTGCTTTCAATTCTTCAGAAACACCTCCCAGCCTTACGTTTCGCAAAATCAGACTCTGAAAAGTTGCAGGAACCGTGTGCTTAGCAGCTGAAGGCCACCACTGGTGTTCGCCTTTGCTGATGGCCCAGAGTGGTGCGCATACACACGGGGCGCCGTCTGCCACTGCCGCCCCTCGGCGGGGGTCCTTGGAGGGTTAGTCATCTCACGAGGGACTTTTTGGAGAGTTGAGGAGGTTGTCCTGTAGGATGTCCCCCAGTGTGTCCGATGGTCCCCTCGCAGTTGGGTGGAAGGGCCCAGGCTTTCTGCTTTCCAGCTCACTCTCGGCATGGAGCTGAGCTGTCACACCTGAGCTCGCGTCAGCGCTGAGCCTGGTCCATGTGCTCTTACCTGACTCAGTAAAGGGGCTGCGTGAGTGCTGCAGCCACGGTTGACAGCGATTGTGTCCTGTGAATGGCGGCACAGGCAAACAGAGATGTGACAGAGGCCTGGGTGGCCCTCACAGCCCACAGCACGTTCCCGCTAGCCGTTGAGCGGCCATGCTGACCCTGTCCCGCGGGCTTGTGGGCTGGTGCCGGGTCACAAACAGCGCCGTGGACATGAGGCAGCTCGGGCTTTGGGCACAAGGAGGCAGCAGCTTGGGAAGGCAGTGCCAGGAGGGCAGGGGTGGCCTGGATGGCACCCTGCAGCACACCGGCTCCCTGGGGACGGCGCCTCAGATGCAGACGGTGCAGCCACCCCCTTCCTGGTGAGCACGCGGAGGGTGAAGTGCCTGCCGCCTGGCCCTCCGGGCAGTGGCGAGCCCTGTTTGCAGTGGAACTCAGGGGCAGTGCTGGGTGCAGCTGCCTAGCTTGGTGCTCTCACCAAGGTGTCTGTTTCCACCCAGACATTCAGCGTCTCCACGCTCCTGGCACGAAACAGGCACGCAGGTCATGGGACAGAACAGAATAAAGCCACACCATGGGGGAAAGGCAGTCTATTCAACAAACAGTGTCAGGAGAACTGGACAAAAAATGAAATTGCCAGAACCGTGTTGTTTTGATAACTGTGGCCTTATAGTGTGGTTTGCTATCAAGCAGTGTGATCCCTCCCACGTTGTTCTTTCTCAAAGTTTCTTTGGCTGTTTGGGGTCTTTTGTAGTTGCGTATAACTTTTATGGCCAGTTCTCATTTTGAGCAGCACGCCATCGGCATTGTGACGGGGGGTCGCACCGAGTCTGTTGCTGCTTTACGGCGTGCAGACATCCCAGCAGCGCCGCCCCTTCCGCGAGCACGGTGTGTGCGTCCGCTTACCTGTCTCCTCAGTTTCTTGCTTCGGTGCTTCACAGTCTTCTGAGTACAGGTCTTTCACCTTTTTGTTTAAATGTATTCCTAGGTACTTTAGGCTTTTTGATGCAATTATAAATGGAATTGTTTTCTTAATTTCTCCTGATCGTTCATTGGTTTATAAAAACACAAAAGACTTCTGTATTTGAGTCTGTATCCTGCAGAACTTTTCTGAATTCATTGATGAGCTCTAATAGTTTTTTTGGTGGCATCTTTAGGGTTTTCTATATGTGATAACATGTCATCTGAAAATAATGACAGTTTTTCTTCTTCCTTTCTGATTGGGACACCTTTATTTCTTTTTCTCACCTCACTGCTCTGGCTAGGACTCCAATACTCTGTGGAATGGGACTGGTCAGAGCGGGAGCCTCACATTGGCCCTGATTTTAGAGGAGAGCCCTTAGCTTTTCCCTCTTGAATATGGTGTTAGCTGTGGGTTTGTCGTATGTGGCCTTTGTAATGTCAAGCTATGTTCCCTCTATTCCCACTTTGCTGAGAGTTTTTATCGTAAAAGGATGTTGGATTTTGTCGAACGCTTTTTCTGCATCTACTGAGATGATCACGTGGTTTATCCTTTATTCTGTTCGTGTGCTGTATCACGCTGATGGGCAGGTGCTGAACCACCTTGGCATCCCTGGCACGAATCCCATTTGGTCGCGGTGCGTGACGCGTTAATGTGCTGCTGAATCCGGTTTGCTGCCATTGGGTTGACAAGTCTGCGTCTGTGTCCATCAGGGACATTGACCTGTGAGTTTCTTCTCTGGTAGCGTCTTCATCTGGCTTTAGCGTCCAGGCACTGCTGCCTTCAGAAAGTGAGTTTGAAAGTGTTCCTTCCTCTTTAGTCTTCTGCAGTAGTTTAGGAGTAATGGGTCTTACTTCCTTGATGAGTGTTTGGTAGAATCACCTGTGAAGCCGTCTGGTCCTGGACCTCGATTTGCTGGGTGTCTTTCATCATTGCTTCAATTTTATTGCTAGTAATGGGTCTGTTTAGATTTTGTATTGTTTCCTGGTTCAGCCATGGAAAGTTATATACTTTTAGAAATATATCTATTTCTTCTGAATTGTTGAATATGTTGGCATATAATTGTTCATAGTATTCTTTAGTGATTCTTTGTATTTCTGTGTTGTCGGCTATAACTTCTCTTTTGTTTACGATTTTATGTATATGGGACTTCTCTCTTTTTTTCACTTGATGAGTTTGGCTAAAGGTTTGTCTATTTTATTTATATTTTCAAAGAACCAGCTTAGTTTTATTGATCTTTTCTATTTCTTTTTTATTATTTATGCCTACAGCACCTGGTCTTCCTAGGTGGTCTCCCATGCAAGTACTAACCAGGCCCAACCCTGCTTAGCTTTATGAGATCAGACATCGGGCTTGTTCAGGGTGACATGGTGTAGACCATGGACCGTGGTTCCACTGGGGCGCGAACCCAGGACCTTCTGTGTGTAAAGCAGACGTTCTAACCGCTGCACTATGGAGCCATGGCCAATCTTTTCTATTTCTTAAATTTCTATTGTGCATATTTCTGCTTTGATCTTCATTATTTCCTTCTTTTTACTCACTTTGGGTTTTGTTCTTTTTCTGGTTCAGGTGTAGAGTCAGAGAGTTTATTTGGGATTTTTCCCATTTCTTGAGGCAGGCCTGGCTGGCAGTAATGAACTGCTGCGGTGCTCTGTGGACATTGTGCATTATTAGGCCACCTGAACAAAGCACCGCAAACTGGGTGGCCGAAACAGTAGAAATGTGTTGTCTTAACCCGGGGATCTAGGGGTCTAAGATTAAAGTGTCAACAGGGCTGGCAGCATTGATGCTCAGTGCCTGGGGGCAAGTTGGCCGAGGCTCTGATTCTCTCATTTCTTTGTCCTTGAGTAGCTGGAACACCTCGGTTAGAAGAAGCCCCCTCCTCACTGTCTGCTCGCCCCGCAGTTATTATCGTTACGGAAGCTCCAGTTGCATCATCTTTGGCGGTGGGAGCCTCTGAGCGAGCTCTGGGTTCTTTGACGGCTGACACCCTAGGCTCGTCTTATGTATTTCTTGCCCCAGCATTCTCCATAAAGCCCGTCTCCTTCGGTGAGAAATTGTCTTTTATATAAGACAGCAGCTTGGTGCTGGGGTGCTCATCACACTGTGGTGGTCGCTGTTCCTGGGCCTTTCCAGCAGACAGCGTGTGCGTGCATGCGTGTGTGCACACCGATGCAGCCGAGTGAGCACATGGACCACGGAGCTTCTGCCCCGCTCTCCTCTCGCCGTGTCCGTTCTCCTAGCCCGAGAGCCTGGCTCTCAGGCCTGACAGGCGACAGCCTCCCACACTTGCTGTTGTGCTTCCTGTAACGCACACAAGCCTAACGCGGGAGCAGTGCCGACACCCCCCCCCCCCCCGCAAAGTGGCAGAACACGCGGACTGGAGCGCTCCTGGTCCGCCTGCTGTTTCTGCAGTCGTGTGTGGGGTCTGCCCGGGGCAGGCGGCAGTGCGTGCTGTGGACGCGGTGCCCCTCTGTGCTGTCGCGCCCCTGCTCATCTGGCTGTTGAATGTTCTCCATTGGGTTCCACGGGGGCCCTGGGGCCTGGCCCTGGTCTCTGCTTCTTGGTGCCTTTATACTGGATGGTCAAGTTTTGCTGTTTATAAAATTTTTGTTTTGCATGTCTTTGACTACCCTGCTGCCCTAAACTACCAACCATCTAGCTTTTTAGTGGGATAAAATGTTATTTGGGAAAAAGAGTTATCTGTCCCCCAAGAGAAAGGGGTGGGCTTTTGTTTATGTGCCCCCACTGGGATGTAGGGCCACTCCGAGGCCACAGCCCTGGCAACAGGGCCTCAGGACTCAAGGTGTGGACGGGTGGCTGGTGTCGGTCTCAGTGGGGACACTGAGCTATCTGTTGGTTTCTTACAGCTGCTCAGATGGAGGTTAAGAAGCCCTTCATCCTCTCCGCCATGAGGCTCCCCTTCTGGACACCAACAGCAAGGTAAGACAGGGCCACCGGGCTCCCAAGTGAGCGGCTGTAGGGAGTGTGGCCCAGCCAACATCCCAGGCCACCACTGATCAGGCAGCAGCCCCTTGGGCAAGACCTAAGCATCAGGGGGCGTGCAGGATCAGGGACCTCCCATGTCTCAGTCCTGACACGGTCCCCCAGGTGTGAAGTTAGTCCCCAAAACTACCCTCAGATTAGAGAATTCTCCATGAGGGCTCCAGAACCGATGAGAGCCGTCACTCACAGTCATGGCTTGTCACACTGAGCAGACGGAGCAGCCTCCTCCAGGGGAAGAGGCTCAGCCATCCACTCCTGCCACCCCAGAAGCTCCAGCCTGTGTCCAGGGTCTTTATCGGGGACGCTGGCATGTAGACCTGGTTGGCCGCCTGCGTGGCTGACCTGCCTCCAGCCCCCCAGGAGACCAAGCTGGTATTGTGTGGCCCTGGAGGAGGCACCAGCTCTCGGGGAGGGTGGCCTGGCTGTGCCCCCGGGCGGAGTCGCTGAGGCGGGCTGGCGGAGAGTCAGGACTCCAGCGGTTTGCGTGGCAGCTGCAGATTGCGTGGCTGGAACAGAAGCACGAGTCTGTGCCAAGAGGGGCGGGAGGCTGAGGGGCAGGAGAGCAGCCCCCATGCGAGCACATCCATGGGCTGGCGAGGAGGCCACCTCTGGGGCCCGGGGCCATGAGGAGGTAGGGCTGGGCAGGTGCAGGTAGAGGTGCAGATACAGGTGTGGGTGCAGGCGCAGGTGTCCGTTCAGTCACAGGCACAGCTGCAGGCAGAGGAAAGGGGAAGATTCGTGCCCCCAAGCCAGGCCGTGTGCGGGTTGTGCCTCTGAGGCTGCTCCCTGCTCGACTCCGCACAGGTGAAGCGGGCGGTGGTGCAGGTGATCAGTGCCATGGCGCACCACGGCTACCTGGAGCAGCCTGGAGGCGAGGCGCTGGTCGAGTACCTCGTGCAGCAGTGCGCACTGCCCCCTGAGGCGGAGGTAAGGGCTGCCTACCCCGCTCCGGCCGTGAGCGGTCGGCTCGGGTGGGGAGTGGGGTTTGCGGGAGCTGCCGGGCCCCAGCCGGAGCACAGGTGGGTGGGTGACCGCGGCCTTGGGCGTGTGCCCCGCAGCAGCCCCAGGTTCCAATCGGGTGCACTGCCTCTGCTGCAGGGCCAGAAGGGGAAGGTTCTCCATGGGCTTTTCAGTTTCGAGCGACCAAGCAGACTCCGTTCCTTGTGGAGGGGGCAGGGCAGACCGAGGCGGGGGGCAGGTGGCCGGCGGGGCTGCCGTGCGTGTTCTGGGGTGAAGAGCCCTCTTGGGGCTGGAACCGATAGACTCCCAGGGGACGTGTTCGCCTCATTCCTTTGGCTGCAGAGGGTTCGACTATGAACTCTTGATCCCTCGCCAGCATTTCGAGGTGGAGGAAAGCTGAGGGATCTAAGCAATTTCTAAAGCAGCGGCTGCTTGCTGGGCCGGGGCCGCAGGTGGTAGCTGAGATGGACAGCCGAGCTTTCGCTGTATCAGTCTTTCTGCTTTTGTGTATATTTCAAAATGTCCATGACAAAATGCTTAAAACCTGAGAAGGATGGTGTCTCCGAGATGGGTTGGCCTGATCTGCAAAGGGAGGTGAGCAATGGGCCGAGCCATGGGCCTTCAAGGGCGTGGGCTACGGGCCAGGCGGGTCCCGGCGCAGGGGAGAGCGGAGGGGTCCCAAGCCTCCGCTGATCCTTGGGTTCAGAGTGTGTGCAGAGAAGTCTATCGAGATTAGAATGGCTTATCTCTTATTATTATTTTGCCGTTTTGTCTGTGCTCTTTACCCCAACGTTCTCTGCAAGCCGGAGCTGCCGAAGCGTGACTGGCACATAGCAGGAGGCTCCTTTTTAAGTGTGCCGTTGAGTTCATGGCCACGCAGCCACTGCCACGTCACGTCACGTCAGGACACGCAGCATGCCAGCACTGCAGACTCCTTCTGCCTCCTCGTGGCCACCTTTCCGCCCCGAGGCTCTGGCCACTGTCACCTGTCCCTGAGGTTCACCTTGTCTGGAGTGTCACGTGGATGGAATCGTGTGGCTCGGAGCCCTCCGAGTCTGACTTCCTCCTTGTATATCCGCTGTGTGTGCGTTTGAGCCCTCTGTGTTGTCACGTAGATCGGTCATTCGTTCGTTCTCTCCGGGTAGTGTTCTGTCTTTTGCTTGTTTGTCCATCACCAGCGCTAGGACAGTTACACGGCTTCCAGAGTGGCAGTTATGAATAAAGACCGGGAGCCCTCAGGGATGCGCTGGTCCGCCGTGGGTGAGGGCCGGGGATGCGGCCGCCGCGACTGCCAGGAGGTGTGTGTTTGACCTCGCAGGAGGCTTCCACTGTCCGCCGAGGCAGCCGCGCCACACTGCACTCCACGTCTGTCAGCACTGGGGCTTCTGGTCACTGTGGTGTTCTGCTCTAAGCTTTTCCAGCCGGTTGGTATCTCGCTGTGGGTTTCGTTTACATCTCACTGTTTTTGAATTGGATTGCTTGTTTTCTTGTATTGAGTGTTCTTTGCACATTCTAGTACAAGTCTTTTGTCAGATTCATGGTTTGAAAATATTTTCTGACAACTCTGTTGCGTGCTTGTCCTTATTTTCTTAACGATATCTTTCAAAGAGCAGAAGTTTTAATATTTGAGAAGTCCAGCGTCTCAGTTTTTTAACTTATAGATCATGCTTTTGGTGTCCTAGCTAGTAAATTTTTGCTTGAGCCAGGGTTGGGAGGGTTTTCTCCTGTTTTCTTCCAGAAGTTTTAAGTTTTAGGGTTTACATTTAGGTCTGCGGTCCATTTTGAGTTCATGTTGGTTTGAATGTGCGGTGTGGGTTGAGGCTCGTTATTTTGCTTATCGCCCCAGCGCACATGTTGAAAAGACTCTTCTTTCTGCGTTGAGGAATTGCCTTTGCATCTCTGTCAAAAATCAAGGGACCCCGTGGACTCTGTTTCACTCCGGTAACCTGCGTGTGTCCTTCTGTCCATGCCGCCCGTCATGCCACAGTTGCAGCCTAGGTTTTCGGGGCCAGCGGCGTGAGCTCGCTGGCCCTGGCCTTCTTTCCTGACTGTGAGGCTGTTACAGTTACAGTGCTTCGGCTTTTCCACATGGATTTTAGAATCATCTCATTGATTTCTACAAAAATGAGCCTGTCGAGATGATGGCTGGGGTTGTGTTGACTCTGTGGACCATCTGGGGAGAGTCGATACCTTCATGATGCCGCGTCCCCCAGTCCACAGAAGCGGCCCTCTCCACATTCACTCGGGCCTTCTTGGACGTCTGTCCTCGGCTTCCTGTGGCGTTTAGCACATAGACCCCACGCGTGTTCTGTGGGATGTGTAACTCTCGTGTTCAGCGCCGTGTCAGTGCGGACTTGTTCCTCTCGCTCTCTGGTTCGTTGCTTGTGTGTGGCGCTGCAGCTGACTTCTGCAGGCCGCCCTTGCTCCCTGTGGCCTTGCTGTCAGTCTTCGGGGCTCTGCGTGGAACGTTGTGTCTTCTTCCTTTCCAGTCCGAGTGCCTCTCATTGCTCTGCCCGGTCTCATTGTCTGTGACCAGCAGTGCAGTGCTGAGCACAAGCGCTTTGTTTCTGTCTGGGGCGGGGGGCGCAGTCTTTTACTGTGAAGACCCTGCCCGCAGCCCTTGGACCTGGGCGATTGCTGTGTAAATGCTGACTGAGCTCTGCAGCCCCCGGACGAACCCTGCTGGGTCACGACTCGTCTGGTGCATATGTTGCTGGGTGTGATTCGTGGCTATTTCGTTGAGAGATCGTTATCTCTTCAGGAGGGATGTTGGTCTGGACTTTCCTTGTACACTCTTTTACTGGTATTGCTAGAGCTTCAGTAAGTGAGTTTAGATGTGTTCCCTCCTCCTTTAGTTTCTGGAAGCAAGATGGCAAATGTCCCCGAGTGTGGGGACCAAGCCCCGCACCCAGAGAAGAGGAGGGTCCTTTGGGAGAGTGTGGAAAGAATTCGGCACACATGCTGAAGTTAGAGTCCAAAGGCAGAGTGACAGGGACCAAGGGAGACGTGGGAAGGCAGTGAGTAGGGGCAGAGTAAAGAGCACCGAGAGAAAGACAGTGAGAGGGACCCCGCCTGCTCGGGGAACCCAGTTTACACATCATTCTTTAGTTCCCGAGAGTTACAGTTCAAAGACTTTGTTTACCCGTTTCCTTCGCTGTGGACGCAGTGAGGAAGGGGAGAGAGTGTGGGTGGAGAGGTAAGACCAGGGAGTGAGAGGCCTGCGGGCAGCGCCCAGCCTTTGGTGCGTGGGTCCCGTGGTTTCCGCTGCAGGGAATGATGCAGGGAATGACTCTCGGTCCCTGTTCCCCCTTCAGGGTGTGGGGTCGGGCTGTTAGGGACCCCATCAGAAGCCTCCCTTCGTCCTGGGGCTGTGGGGCTGACCAGGGCGGGGCAGTCTCTGAGTGAGGCTTGATTTAGTATTTTAATTTTCTTGTCTCCTCCCTACCTTAGAAGCTTCTGTAAAGAATTGGTGTTACTCTTCTCTAAGTCTTTGGTAGAATTCCTCGGTGGAGCCATGGCCTAGAGGTTTCTTTGCTGGGAAGTTTATAACCACAAGTTCAAGTTCTTTAATAGGCAAAGAACTATTCAGATTATCTGTTTCTCTTGAGTGAGCCTTCTAGGTGAGCAGCTGTTCACGGCTGCTGTGGATTCGTAACTTCATTGCGTGGTCTGCATTGAATCTGGCCGAGTGTATTTCCGCTTTTAAGTTTGTTGAGATACTTTTTTTGTCCTACTGGCTGGTCAGGCTTTCAGAGTTGTTTTGTTTGATATAAAGAGTATTTGGTCCATTTTTAGACTGTGCTTTAAAAACTGTTATTCAAAACCTAAGCATCTCTGTGGCCTTTGGTCTCTGTGTGAGAGGCGAGCGCAGCCTGCGCAGCCCTCTCGCTCCCGCTGGGCGCTCGCTCCCGCTGGGCGCTCGCTGTTGGTACTGAAGAGCGTGAGCGCGCGGCGGTCCCCGTGCCCGCAAGCTTCTCAGGGAGCCGGGCTTACCAGTCTGCCCAGCCTCGACTCTGGCTGCGCTGTCAGGGCCCTGAGCCCACGATCTGCCCTGTAACCTTGGAGGACCGAGGGGTACAGGCAGCGCCACCCTACTCTGCCTCCCCAGCAGCCTCAGACGGCGGGCCCCAGCTGCGAGGAGCTCCCGGACGACAGCGTGCGCGCCGTCAGCGTCAGGACCCTCTACCTGGTCAGCACCACGGTGGACAGGATGAGCGACGTGAGTGTGCGGGAAGGGCCCCCGCCCTGTGACTGACCGCACCCCTCCCGGTGTGGGGCCACGTCGGGCAGCACTGCCCGGCCGACTGTCCAGAGCGCAGAGTGCTTGTCGGGGGAGCCCCTCCGAGGCTGTTGCCCCTGCGGCTGCGCTTCCGAGACAGACCATGGCGCTGCCCCCAGGTCCTCTGGCCGTACCTGCTCGAGTTCGTCACCCCCGTGCGCTTCACCGGGGCGCTGACCCCGCTCTGCCGGAGCCTCGTGCACCTGGCCCAGAAGAGGCAGGAAGCAGCGCCCGGTGCCCTCCTCATCCAGTATGATGGCAACGGTGAGCGAAGCCCGCAACGGTCCCCAGACGCAGCCTCGACCCAGGCCCCTGCCCCAGACCCTGCCCGGGGACTCCGCCCCTTCCTGGACCCCGCCCCAGAGCCAGGCCCTGCCTTCAGGGGTCCCGGCCTGTCTCCACCCCTCCAGGCCCTGTCCCCCACCCCTGCCCTTCTCTCCTATCCCCAGTCCGAGCCTGTCGTCTCCTTTGCAGTGACCCTGCCATCTCCCTACGCCATAGCCACGCGGCTCCTGGTAAGTAGCGTGGCGCCGCGCTCTGCTCTTGCGTCTCCTGACAGCTGGCGCCGAGGGGCGGGCTCTCCCCGTGTGGGGCTGGGGCTCCCTCCTCGCACGGTCACGCAGGAAAGGCCGCCGCCTCGCGTCTCTGGGCGCCGGTAGCCTCCGTTCCCGCACCTGTGGGCGGCGGCGCGGTTACCGGCCATCCTGCGAGCTCCGTCCCCCGCCTCCCGCAGGCGGTGTCCTCCAGCCCCTACCAGGGGGACGGCCGCGGGGCGGCCTCTCTGGGCCTCCTGAACGTCCTGCACCGGGATATCCACCCTTCGTTGGGTCAGCGGTGGGCGACAACCATCCCCTTGCTGCTACAGCACCTGGACGGTGAGGCGGGGTGCGGATCCCTCCATCTCTGATGCCCATCAGCGGCAGCGCTGGCCTGTGGGGACCAGGGTGTTGTAACTTGGGAGAAACAGCCCTCGTTGTGGTTCAGGGAAGGCTCCGGACAGCAGGCCAGAGGCTGCTTCCTGCTGGGTGTGCCCTGGGAGCACCTGGGGTGTGAGCAGCTCGGGCTTCCTTCCTGCACTGGAAGACCCCGCAGGGCCTGGGCCGGGCGTGGGGAGCTGGTGGGGTCTGGGAGGGCGGCTGAGCACCCTACTCTTGCCTGCTGTGACGGGCCACCTGCCAGGCTGACAGGAGACCCGTGATTTCAGAGCGTGCCGTGGACACCCTGTCACAGAAGGAATGGGAGGAAAAGCTGCTGGTGGTGAGACGGCGGAGACGCACGTGCCACCCATCCTGGGCGTGGAGGCCTTTGCCGGCCTGCGTAGGGACAGCTTGGCACGCCGTCCCTTCCTGGGGTTGCATCGCTTGCCTTGACCTAGTGATGTTGCTGGGGGAGGGACAGAGGGACTGGCGGGTGTGTCTGGGTGAGGACTATCTGTGTCCCCCATAGATTCCCTGCCCTGCTGTGACAGCCAGGTAACAGGCTTTGGACTGTCCTGGCCTCAGCAGCCTCTGTCCTGGACACTGCTGGGCCCAGGACTGTCTGTAGCCCCAGCCCATTGCGTGTCTGACTACCCAGCGTTCTCGCTGCCTGGACTCAAAGGTCACCCACGGATCACTCATAGCCATGGCATGGCGCCACCCTGAGGTCACTCTGTGACCCCTGGGCTCGGGCCCTCACTTGTGTTGCTTCTGCCCGCAGTTTCTTCGGGACACTCTGGCCGCCGTGTCTGACAACACGTGGGTTTGTCAGCTGAGCCTGGAGATGTGCAAGCAGCTACCCTGCTACAATGGGGCACCTCAGGAGAAGGTGACAGGGAGGGGACGTCCCAGGAGGTGACAGGGCGGGGACGCCCCAGGAGAAGGTGTGTAGGGACAGCCTGCTGGAGTTTTCTGGACATGGTCCTTAGATCCAATATCCTGTGCCTTGACTGTGTCACTTGCTGCTCGAGTCTGTCTTTTGGCCCTTGTGGCTCTGCCAGAGCCAGGGAGAGAAGGCCTGTGAGCTGCCTCTTGGGAGCTGGTGGCTGGGAGATACAGGAGCCACTGTGCCCACCGCCGTCTCCTCAGACCCCTCCCAGAACTCACCTGCTCTGTGTGCAGTGGCCTTTGTCCTGAGTTCCCCACTGCTCTTCCTGCTGAACCCCTCCCACTGGGGTCAGCACAGCCGCACCCCCTGGCTTTGCTGCAGAACTTCCTGTACAGATGTGTGGGGACCACCCTGGGTGCTGCCTCCAGTAAGGACGTGGTGAAGAAGCACCTGCGGGAGCTGCTGGAGACGGCCCGGTACCAGGAGGAGGCCGAGCACGAGGTACCAGCACCTCCCGGGAGGCCGGGGCCGCAGGCCGCTGAGGGCTCCCCCTCCTCTTCTGGGCGCTCGTTTAGCCTGAGCACATATATACGTGTGCCCCCGCCCAGGCCTGAGTGCCCCGAGTGTCTCCCCAGGGCCTTGCCTGCTGCTTTGGGATCTGTGCCATCTCCCACCTAGACGACACCCTGGCTCAGCTGGAGGACTTTGTGAGGTCAGATGTGTTCAGAAAATCCACCGGCATTTTCAACATTTTTAAGGTACAGAAGTCAGGCTGACACTGCAGAGGGGTTTGGGGTGGGACAGGCCTGTGATTGTGTCTTGGCCGGGGCGCCCTGCGTTTTGAGGTGCTGCGGAGCTGGGGAACCCAGGAGCCCTGCAGGCTGGAAGCTGTGTCCAGCCTCTCTGCTTCCTCACGTGCGGGCTCCACCCCAGCTGGTGACGATGGGCATGCAGCCCTCTGCCAGCAGGTGAGAGGCGCTGGCTGTGAGGGTGGGAGATTCCCCTTCCCCTGTCCCACCAGCATCTGTGCGTCCTCTGCCCCCTGGTGGCCGACAAGGCAGTATTCTTGTCAAAGCCCGGTTCAGGAGGGCGGGCCAGCACCGTGTGCCCCCCCAGCCCTTGTCCCTGAGCTTTCTGTCTCCTAGTGACTGTCCTAGTTACAGGACTCCAGGGCTGGGCCAGGTGTGAAGGACTGGTCCACACTTCCTGTGTGCGTAGGTGTGAACAGGCTCCAAGGACGGGTCCCCAACTCTGGGTGCCCCAGCACTTTGTCTTGCTCACCTCTCCCACCTTGGTACCCGCAGGGCCCAAGCCTGGCCCTTCCCGCTGTCCACCTGCCTGGCTAGGCCTCTGACGGCTAGTGACCAGCTCTGTCCCTCCTCCACGGGGTCTTGGGGACTTAGTGTGAGGCCTCGTGCTGGGGCTGGAGAGCTACGTAGCTGATGTCCTGCTTGCCCTCGACCTCAGGACCGGAGCGAGGTGGAGGCAGAGAAGGCGAAGGGCGCGCTGATGCTGTGTTACGGGCACGTGGCGGCGCAGGCGCCCCGGGAGCTGGTGCTGGCCAGGGCCGAGTCGGACATCCTGCGGAACGTGTTCCAGTGCTTCAGCACCAAGGTGGGCGCCTGGCGGGCGTCTGTGGAGGGCGCAGATGCCAGCGCCTCACCTTGTAACGCATCTCACTCTCTGTCGCCCAGGTTCTGGGAGTGAAGGTAGAGACCAAGGTACAGTGCGTAGCGCCTGGCGTGACGCTGCCTCTCTCCTCTGGGCTGGGCTGTGCGCTCCAGGGGCAGGAGCCGGGTGCACTCGGGGCTCGCTGGTCCGGTCTGGAGGGTGTTCTGGAACCCACCTGGGGCTGGCCATGCCACTTGGGAGGGTCCTTCAGGTGCTTCAACCTTGGATGCCGGGTGGGGAGGGGGGCTTCTTCTGCCTGTTGAGCAGAGCGCTGCTGGTCTCCTGGCTCCACCCCTCATGCCTCAGAGGCTGACCTCTTGGCAAGGGGGTGGCGTCTGGCCTCACTAACACGCTTCCCTCTGGAGTCTCTGGCACTAACCTGGAGGCCCCTGTCTGTCTCCTGGAGCTGCTGGGTTCAAGCGCTGCTCTGAGTTTTTCTTCCTAAGACTTTAGAGTGGGGGCATCATGTCCGTGAGACAGCTGCCCTTGTCTCCTCCCCAAACCCTGGACGCCGTGTTGGCGAGGCAGGCAGGGCAGCTGCACTCCACTGGGGTTCTTGGGTGTGCTCCCTGCTCCTCCCACCTGGGGGACCTCCTAGCCACACTGCAGGGCACAGGGGAAGCAGGTGGACAGAGTGCCCCTTCTGCCCAAGGCCGTGACCCAGGGACCCCTGGGTCCGGCTCAGCAGCGAGCTGAGTGCCTCAGGGGCCTTTTTGCCATGAGCAGAGGGGCTGTCTGGAGCCCTGACAGCAGGGCAGTGGCATTATGGCTGGCGGGGGGTGGGGGGTGGCCCGGCCTCTGTTCCTGTGAGCAGCCTCCCATTGTGGGCTTAGCCACCTGTGCCAAGGGGCCAGTGGCACCACATCAGGACAGAGCCGCACTGGGCGGGAGGGTGTTGGCGGCCCCTTGCAGCCTGCTGTCCCTCCAGGACCCGGCCCTGAAGCTGTGCCTCGTGCAGAGCGTGTGCATGGTCTGCCAGGCCATCCGCAGCAGCGCGCAGGCCGGCTGCTTCCACTTCACACAGAAAGCAGAGCTGGTGGCGCAGATGATGGTGGGTGCTGTGCCGGCCTGAGGGTGCGGGTGCCCCCGGGGGGTGGGGCTCGGCAGGGCCGGTGCACACCTGCAGCGGGAGGCCCACGCCCACCTGCATTGGAGTGCAGAGTTGGCTCGCAGCATGGCCTGATGGGTGGCTGCCCCGGAGGAATGCTGGTGCTTTGGCCAAGGGCTGAGTCACGTGGCTGACCCCCTCCCCGCAGGAGTTCATCAGAGCGGAGCCCCCAGACTCCCTGCGGTCACCTATTCGGAAGAAGGCCATGCTGGTCTGCACTTACCTGGTGTATCCTATCATGTGTGGGCGCTTGGGGGGGTTGCGGGGGAGCCTGCAGAGGCCAACCCTTAACTCGGGCTCAGCCCCCTGGAGCCGGCACTGGAGGAGCAGGTGCGGGCGGACGTGGTCCACGGCTGTCTGCAGAGCGTCATGGCCGTGCTGACTGAGCCTGAGGGGGACGATGACCGCCAGGAGGTATGGCTGCGGGTCCCTTGCCACGTGCCCCCATCCATGGGGGACAGCGGAACGCTGCTGTGGACAGCCAGTCACTAGTGCGGCCACCCGTCTCCTTCCAGCCCCTGTACCTGGACACCATGCAGGCCCTGGAGGATTTGCTGACGAGCCTCCTTCAGCGGGACCTGACCCCCCAGGGCCTACAGGTCATGGTGGAGGTGTGCAGCGGTGTGCAGTGCCCTGGGGGCAGGGGTCCTTTGTTTGTTTTTCCGGGCCCTTCTTGCCACAGGGGTGCCACAGGGGCAGTGAGGTGCCTGCTGTCAGCAAGTGTTGATGGCATGTGAGCAGGTGGGCAGGGCTCCCCCCGACTGGGTGGCTGTGCAGAGGGGGGCGGGCCCCGACCCAAGTGGAACCTGGAGCCCATTCTGGCATTCCCTTTGCAACGTGGTGCGAGGATAGAGAGGCCCTGCAGGTGCCCCAGGTGTGAGCATTTGACCATCTGGGGCCATCAAGATGGCAGGATGGGCAGGCGGTAGCAGTGCTGTGTCCCTTCCTGTCCTCTGAGGCATTGCAGTAGGCTGGGCCGACCTGCGTCTAGGAGCACCCCACCCCTCGCCCGGCCTGGCTCATGCTGTACCCCCTGGGATGGCCGTGTCTGTGAGCCAGGCCAGCAGGACAGAGATGGGCAGGGGTGATGTGCAGCAAGTGATCCTCTCTGACTTGGCCTGTGGGTCCTCAAAGCCGGGAAGGGTTGCCTGGCAGGGACGCTGACCTGCCCATGCCACACGGGCTCCTGCTTCCTGGGCTGTCCCCCCAGCTGGCACCTGTGTAAAGCCCCCATCTCCCCCAGCACCTGAGCCCGTGGATCAAGTCCCCCCGGGGCCATGAGCGGGTGCGGGCGCTCGGCCTGAGCGCCTGCCTGCTGCAGCACTTCCTGGAGCATCTGCATGTCAGCGTGAGTCCCCAGGCAGCCACCGCACCGCTGCCCCCACCCACGCCCACTCCTGGTCCCGGGTCCCTGGCCCTCACGTCCGCAGTCGCACAGTGGGCTTTCTGTCTCTTCTCCATCTGCCGCTGTGGGCTTGCCCCTTGTTCCAGAGCCTCCCGTCCTCTTTCTGGCGACACAGACAGAGGACCTGTCAGGGCCGGGAACTGCTTTCAGGGCTAGCCACTTGGAGTCCAGTCTGATGAATATCCTCGTCCTCGACCCCATGTGTCCATCAGAGAGGCGAGGACTGTGGTGGTGTGAGCCCCCAGGGGAGGGTGGGGGGCGACAGGGAGCCAGGTGTAGGAGATGAGGGTGTTGGGGGCGAAGCGGGCCTGCCTGTTGGGGAGCGTGACAGGGCGGACGTGCGAGACTCTGGGCGCTCATCCTACACTTTTTCAGAATTTCGGTTGCTCTGACAAGGCATTAACCCAGGTGGTTTTCGGGTAAATTCTGACCCGGTCCTAAAACACTCCTGTGGCAATGCTGACAGCCGCACAGACTCGACGGACTCATCGTGTGGAGCACCGGCGTCTCTGTGACAGCAGGTCCCCTCAGCTGCCCCACAGGGGGCAGTGCTGCTGTCCTGGGCTGTGTCCTCGCATTGCTTGCTGCTGGCCTGCAGGAAGTGGTGGGTTTTCCCGTGCAGTCTTCCTGGCGCCCCACAGCCCCTCCTCTGCCCTCCCAGGCCCTCGTGCCCTTCCACAACCTGGGCCTCCTCATTGGCCTCTTCTCCCCACGGTGTGCGGACCTGTGGCCTGCACCCAGGAGGCGGCGTGAGCTGCGTCCACTCCCCTCTACCTCCAGCTGGGCTAGAGGGTGAGCCCCTGGCCGGGCGAGGTGCGGAGGGGTGAGGAGCAGGGTCGGGGCCTCCAGTGGCCGGAGTCCTCCGCTCCGGCTTCACGCACTGTCACGCCTCTGCAGGCTTCGCCCGTGACTACCGGGACGACGCGGTCGAACGGCTCCTCGCCCTCAAAGGCGGCCTCGTGCACTCCGACCCGCTCCAACCCTCTTCCACACTGCCATACATAGCCCAGGTACCTGCCGGAGCTCCCCAGAGTGCTGGGGCCCAGGACTCTTGCAGGGGCCTGTACCGGGGGGCGGGGGGCTCTGCAGGGTGCCAGGTGGGGCACAGCACGGGCCAGTGGGCTTGGGACCTGGGATGGGGTGCACGGTCGTGTTTCACTCCCAGAATTGGCTTCTGGCACCACCGTGACCAGAGCCACTTTTGTTATTCTCCTGCACTCTCGGGCCCACCTTCGGAGGCCAGCAGGGAGGGCGTGGTCAGGAGCTGGCTCCGGGTTTGGGGGTTTGAGAAGCTGCGCCTGGCCCACCCCATGAGTTCCCAAGCCAAGTGGTGATGTCATTTCACTTGGTGTTGCACGAGGCCCTCCGGAACCTGGAGCTTTCTCTCCTGCAGAAGGAGGGGCAGGGTCTGCAGGGCTTTCTGGGGACGCGGGCGCAGGAAGGCCATGCCCAGACGGGCGAGTGCAGGCGGAGCCGGGCCCAGGTGTTGGGCACCGGCGTTCTCGGACATTGGCACCATCGCTGCGTGTGGTGCAGGGCTTCCCCGTGGCCTCTGGGCTGCTGCACCTGCTCTAGGGCCTGCTGCCCTACGCTCAGGGTCCACTGCTGGCTGGCGGGGAGCCAGAAGTCCTGGGCGCCTCAGCAGCTAGGCCATCCAGGGTGGGACATGCCCTTGACTGTATTCTAGAGTGTTCCAGAGCAGCTGTGTCTGCAGGAACGCCTAGCCCACCCCACAGGAGGAACCAGGAGGGGGCTCTAGCCAGACTCCAATGGGGAGGGGCTCTATCCAGACTCCAATGGGGAGGCTCTGGTGCAGGGCCGTCCCATCACATCCCATCAGCACCGCGCGCAGGCGTGCAGGCCTGGAAGGGGGGGGGACGCAGCAGGAGGGGTGAGGGCAGAGCGCCCCAGAGATGGCGCCCAGAGCCCCTCCTCTTTTGACAACCGCCCTCCCCCCAGATTATCGCAAAGCGCCTCCCGCCAAATCAGCTCATCAGCTCTTCTTGCTCACCTTGTTTGAGGGCCTGGGAGACACTGACAAGAACTGCTCCAGAGCGGCTAGCGTCATGATCAACTGCCTGCTGAAGGAGCGGGGCCACCTGCTCCAGGAGAAGGTGCGGCGTGGGGGAGGGCCTGGGGGCGCGGTTAAGCCGGGCGTGGCGCAAGCAGGCAGCGGGGTGGCCTAAGCCTGCAGCACGGGGGCTGGGTAAGTTGGGGTTCCCCGCCTCCCTACACTGCTCTGCGGAGGTCAGACCCTCACCTCTCTGCCCTCTTGCCCTGTGGACCTGATAGGGACAAATCTTTCACTTCTGCATGAAGACAAGATTAGAAATCGGCAAAAGTAATCTGCTCATTAAGTAAGGGCATAAAAGGGAATGAGAAGGAAGACTCTCATGCTGAGGCCCCCGAAGCTGGTGGCTCCCATCGCTGGTGAGGGGTTAGGCGCCGAGGTGGGGTGCCTGCACAAATCCTTGAGGGCTGGCCCCAGACAGGACCCTCAGGTTGGCCCCTCCTCACCTGCTTGCCAGCTCGGCCTGCTCTGTGGGCGTGCGCTCAGGCGGCTCTCCCCATGGTTGCCCCCGAGCATTGGCACTGCTCCATGTCAGATGCGTGTGAAGCACAGCTGAGTGCACGCCCCTGAGCCGGGGCCCTGCAGGTCTGGTGGCTGCTAGAACGTGTGCCCTGGGGCCCATTCTAATGACTGTGCCGGCCTCACGCGAGGATTGGATTTGCGTCTCTGGTGGCTTAGGAAGCGAGCGCTTGGCACACGGTTACTGGCTGCTCGGAGCCCTCTGCTGCGAGGGGGCCAGTCTGTGGCCCATTTCTCTTCTGGGTCGTCTGTGTGTTATTTCTGACTTGTAGAAGGACCTTCCAGATTCTGGACACAAGTTTTCTCTTGGAGGCATGCACGTATCACCGAGACGTGGAGCGGGAGTCGGCTGGTCGAAGAAGCTGGGCAGGGCGGCGCGCCCTGCAGGGCCCTTGGACAGAGCTGGGCTGTGGTGCTGGCAGTCAGGACCTGGGAGGGGAAGTGTGGCAGGAGGGTGGGGAGGAGGCGCAGCCCTGACAGTCGGGGTTTGCAGCCAAGGCTGGGCTGGATTTTGCATCCAGTGGGGCTCTCAGGTCAGAGCTGAGTGGCAGGAAGGGGCTCTGGTGGCTCTGTAAGGTGGAGAGGATGAGCCAGGCTGGGGGCTGTCGCCACCGCCCCCGGGGTCCTGGTGTGTGTAGTGCACACCACTTCCTGCCCAGCCTGCGGCCTCCCACGGACACTTGGCTGTGGTAACGCCGTGAACGGGCGTGTGAGTGTCGGCGAGGTCCTGTTTTGTGTTATTTTTGGTACATGCCCAGACGTGCGAGTGCTGGGTCACACAGTGGCCGTGTTGAGTCTTCTGAGGAGCCTCCGCGTGGCTTCCCGCCGGCGGGCAGCGTCTCCTCTCCCCTCCGCTTCGCGGCCGCGCTGGTCTCCGCTTGCATCCCCCTCGTGGCCGAGTGTCGGTCACCTTTCACGTGCTCGTGGACCCGTCTTTGGAGAAGTGTCAAGAGCTTTGCCTGTTTTTCAGTCCAGTTAAAATTTGGGTTTTTGATGTTGTCGAGTTATCTAGGTTCTTCATATATTGTGGAACTAACCCGTCATGAGGTGTATGATTTACACATACTTTTCCCCATTCCGTAGGATGGCTGTTGATGCATAAAACGAAGTTTGACATATTCCCATATGGCTATTTTTGCTTTTGTTGCCTTTATTTCTGGTGTTGTGTCTAGGAAGTCATTTCCAAGCCCAACAGCATGAAGCTTCCCCCTATGATCTTTTAGTTCTTTAGCTTTGGGTCCCACCGCTCCTAGTAAAGCCTGGCTCCTCTCCGCGGGCCCAGCGCACTGACCCGGATGCCCAGCTGTCCCCTTCCAGCTTGAACCCCCAGGTTTAGACACACTAACCACCCCGGCCCCCAGGGCAGCCGTGTTCCTGACTCCCAGGCTTGTCCTTTGAGCATGTCTGCAACATGCCACCTCAGTCTCAAGTGTGTCATGGCACACTAGCACCTCATGCCCTCAGGGGTCATGACAGGTCAGTTTTCTTTCCTGCTCTGAGAGACCTTGGCTGGGGACCTCTTAGAGGCACCTGGACACTGCTGGACTTAAAATTTATGACACTGAATCAGAAAATGTGGTCCTAGCCCGTGACAAGGGACCAGCCTGAGCCCTCCCTCCCACCGACACTCCACGATCGTGAAGCAGGGCACACTGTGAGGCTGTGTGGAGGGTAGGACAGGAACCCGAGGCGACAGGAGAGGAGACAGTCCGTGTAAAGCAAAATGTGGGCATGGAAAATGGAGCTACCACCGTGGAAGTGGGCAGCGGTCACCACGCCAGGCACCATGTGCCTGAGGGAAGGGAGATGGGGCCGCGTGAAGTCTGTGCGCCGATGCCCCCCGCAGCGTCTTCGGTAGCAGCCAAAAGGTGGCGACAGCCCAGCATCTGTTGAGCGGTGACGGGTAATGAACGTGCACCGTCCACGCAGTGAAACGCCATCAGCAGCAGAGAGGAACGTGGCACGTGGCACGTGGCATGGCATGGGCAGACTCTGAGAACACCAAGCAGAGTAGAAGCCAGACACAACAGGCCCCGTGTGTGTGACCCCATTTCCGTGAAGTGCGTGGAACAGGCGGATCCACAGACAGAAAGGGGTTGGCCATCTCCAGGGGCTGGGCGCCAGCCCAGAGGAGGCTGCAGTGGCTGTGAGGCTTCTTTCCGGGGTGCAGGAAGTTGGTGGAGGGGGTCGTCACAGGCGCCGTGCGTGCACCGCAGCCCACTGCGTTACGTTTCGCTGTGGTGAACTGCGGCGTGGGGACTGCCCCTGGCGAAGCTGGTTGGCTGGGAGGGTGAGTCCCCGTCCTGGGACGCCAGCCCAGAGCCCAGGACTCAATGTCACCGTTGCCCGAAGCTCAGATTCTGGGGCGGATGCACCAGTGGGTGCTGTTGACAAGGTGCGGGGGAATGTAGAGAAGGCGGGTCGCGGGGGAAGAGCTGCCGTGCGAAGCCTAGTGGGCGTGAGGGAGCAGGACGCAGAGGTCCGAGGCCGTCGGTGGCTCCGCAGCCCTGCCCCGTGCACGCGGAGGCCTGTGGAGGGTGGGCGTGTGTCTGCGTGTGCCGGGCCTGACACCCAGAACCCTGGCCTGCCGAGGCTCATGACCAGCGTCCGCATGCAGTCACCCAGGCCTGCGTGTCTTCAGAGGACCGCTGCCTCTCACCGCAGAGCCCCGGGCTCCGGTCTGCAGCGGTGCCATGGACGTGGCTGGGAGGGCGCGTGCCGGTCTGCCCTGCACCGCGTGTGCTGGCCGGTGGGTGGAGGACTCCCACTCCGTGCGCAGAAGCGCCTTCCGGGCCAGCGCCTGCTCACGGCTCCCGAGCCAGGAGCTCCGCACGGCTGCCGGCCGGAGGACTGTGCCGTGAGGAGGACAAGCCGGGTCCCAGATTTGGGCTGGCCAGAGCGTGGGGTGGGCCTCAGCGCACTCTAGCTGGGCTGTGACAACCGTGTCACTGTGTTTAGTCCTTGGAGAAGTGGTGCTGAGGACAGCAGTGGCAGCGCCTCTTCCTGAGGCTGGGGGAGCTGGGCCCTCGTGCTGGGGGGCCTCCCAGCTGTCCATCCAGGGGCCCGTGTGCCCGTAGCACTGCCCCCCATGTCTTCCTTGGACTGCGGTATGTTCCAGCCGCTCAGCCAGGGCAGGGGGGCCGCCACAGAAGGCCAACACCCACCGAGGGCAAAGGGACCCGGCACAAGCCACACTGGCCCGTCGGGCTGTGCGGCCCACCTTCCCTCGTGGAGGCCCCGGCCGGGCTGGGGAATGGCCTGCAACCTCGCCCTTCCTGCTCCTGCCCCTCGTCACCCCAGCTGTGGCATCTGCAGATGCACCTGCGCACCCCGCCCTCGTGTCAGGTGGGGACCCTGTCTCCCCCACCCCCTGTCCCCAGCCCACTGGTCAGCTTCCCCTCGGCCACGCAGGCAGCTGTGTGGGAGCAGTGGGCAGCCCCTGTGCCTGCTGGGCCTCAAGGGGCCATGGGGTCTGCTGGCCTCGGTGCCGCACGCAGACCCCCGTGGTGCCTCCACTCCTGCGCGCGCCCCCCGCACGGCCCCGCTCCAGCCCGTGGCGGTCCCCGGGCCTGACCGTGTGCCGCCCGCAGGTCCCTGAGATCGTGAGTGTGCTGCGCTCCAAGCTGCAGGAGACGTGGGAGGAGCATGTCCGGCAGGCCGCGCAGCACAGCGTGGCCCTCCTGGCGTCCCAGCACTGCGAGGCCGTGGTGTCCAGCCTCCTGGGCAGCCCCTTGCCCTTTGACAGGTACTGGGGGTGCCAGCCTTCCGCCATCGGCGGGGCTCTAGCCCAGACACCAGGCTTGGGGTCCCTGTGGGCCCCAGCTGCCACCTGCCTTTGCGCTCGGCCGGTGCGTGGGAGCCCGCAGGTCCCCTGGGCCCTGCATGGGGTTTCTGTGCCGCCCTCAGTGTGCCATGGGTGGCCCCACACATCCTTTCTGGGCCCCGGGTTCCAGTGGGCGCCCCGGGCTTGCCCTCGCCGGCTCTGCCATCCACTCGTCCTGGGCCTGCCTGCACAGGGCACCCACTGTCATCTGTGAGCAGGCCCCTGGGGCCTGGCCCTCAGTCTGAGCTAGGGAAGGGGCCCCGCCTCCTCCATGACCAGTGCGTCCCCCACTCACATGCCAGCCTCGAGTTCCCACCAGTGCCCGGTCCTGCCTGTGGCTGTAGCCGCCTTGGTCACCTCACCCTCCCAGGGCCATTGCTGTGATCACAGGGTTCCCGCTGCTGCTTTTCTTTGCTGTCCCCATTGTGGGTTGAAGCCAGCCTGTGATCTTCTGGAGACCCTGTGCTGTGTGAGTCTTCACTGGGCCGTGGCCCGGTGTTCACACTGTAGCCCATCAGCCTTGCTTCCCGCAGACACCGAGAGTAGCCCACGAGTGCCCGACACCGTCCCCTGGCACGCCTCAACTCTGTAGCCAGGCCTGTGTCCCGAGGTCCCTTGGGCGACTTTGTCTGGGGGCCCCTCTGCCATCACATTGCTGTCCTCGTGTTTAGACGTGCTCGTTCCTGGCAGGAAGCGCCTGTGTCCTGTGCCTGATGAGCGGGGTTTGAGTCCAGCCTCCTTTGGCATCTTCTGTCTCCCCAGTTTTCTTCGTCTCTTTCCCTGTGTCTTTCTTAGGTTGACAGGGCCTTTTTTATTCAGTTCCTTTGCTCTACTCGATTACTTTGGAAGTCACTCTGCTCCCATTCTGTGGGTGGTCACCCTGGAAGTGACCAGGGGGCATCCCCTCTGCGCCTGGTCTCTGTGTGGCTGGCTTCCAGCACGGCGCGGTCCGTGTTGCTGTGTCTGCCCACGCCTGCATCTCTACTGTCCCTTCATCCCTCTGCTTCCCTTTCCTGGGGCGACACACAGAGGATGCACACGTTGTCACTGGGCTTTGCGGGGACCCCTGGCCTCGGCCGCTGCCTGTCCGGGACACAGAGGCGTGAGCCTCCCGCAGCCCCCATGGCCGACACCGCCTGCAAGCTCTGCGGACGTGCCGTGCCGGGGCGCCTGTCACGCCCACGCCACCCGTTCCCTCTCCATGCCGGGTGGTGCACTGTGGGCACCATGCCGTCACTGAGGGGCAGAGTGTCCCAGGTCAAGGTCACCGCGTGCGGCTGCACCTGGCTGCCGCCTGTTTTGACACAGCCTGTGAGCTGAGAACGGGTTTTACAGACATCAGCGGTCGGGGAAATCCAGCAACACGTGTGACACGTGAGACCACGGGGTCCAGAGCCCGGTGCCACAAGCGACCTTTCACGAGGACCCATAGTCCCCACGCTGCGGCGTGCAGGCAATGGGTCCCCAGCCGCCTCCTGTGGCCGCCCAGTGTCTGCCCATCACCTTCTGCTGAAGCCCGTCCTCCAGCACTGGCGCCGCCCATAAACGCTCCGCCTCCCTCCCCGCCCCCAGCAGGGCCTTCCCCTCGGCTGCTTTCGGCCGCTCTCGTGGTTTGCATTCTAGCTTGGCGAGTATCTTCTTTCAGTGCGTGAGAGGGCCTTTCTTTCTGGCTGCTGTGTCTGGCAGTCGCTGTCCTTGTGGAGGACGCTCACCTGCTTTTCTCAGCGGTGCTGGGTCGTGCCTGTGCCACAGGCGCCTGGGTGTTCCAGGGACCCTGCCTTTGGGTCCCCGTCAGCTCTGAGGGCAGTTCTGAGCGTTTCCAGCCTTTTCCCTTGAGACTGTCTTTCTGTCCTCTGCTTCAGGGACGCAGGCGACTTCTGTCAGACCCTCACCCCCCACATGCTGTCCCTGTCTTCGCCACTCCATCGTGGCTGCCCTCTGTGCTGGGTGCTGGGTGATGTCCGCATACTGACAGGGTCACTGCCCCTCTCTCCTGTGTCCAGGCCAGTGCCACTGTGCCCATCTGATGTGGGGCTCCCGTCTCACCCCAAAGCACTGCAGCCCTCTTCCACACCCGCTGTGTCTGTTTAGGGTGCCTGGTTCTGCTGCATGTTTGGAGTTTATCACTTCCCACACTCAGTAAAATTAAGTGCAGCCGCGTCCTGGTGTGTCCAAGTGCCATGTCTGCAGCCGCGCGTCTGAGGGACCTCACTTCTGGGTGATTTCCTGGCACCAGGTCGGTGGCCACGGTGCTCACTGCCTGGAAGAGGCTGCCTGCAGAGAGCCTGGTATTGCTTCTGGCAGCTCCCGGGGGACCCTCCCACCAGCCCACTTGGGCCCCTGTACTGGCCAGGACTACTCCCTGCCCTATTGCCAGCTCTGCTCACCGCTGGGCAGCCTGCTACAGAGCCCTGCGGGCAGAAGAAGGGGTGAGGTTAGACCTAAGGTCAGGGCACCACGTCCCACCTGGCTGGTACAGAATCTACTGGGCACATCAGGGCATGGAGCTGGGGCCAGCAGCGGCCACAAGGTGACCATCCTCCCACCCTACTGCAGCCACACCTGCATCCTCTGGCGGGCGCTGGCGGTGGAGCCCAGCCTCACAGCGCAGATCCTGGAGCTGCTTCTGCAGAAGATGACCAGAGACGTCCCATTCAAGGAGAGCCGGGCCTTCCTGCTGAGCAGCTCCCCAGGCCGCGTGGCCACGCTGCTGCCCCTGGCGGTGAGTGGTGGCCTCAGGCAGCCGCCTCGCTCCATTCTGCCTCTTCCCCACTGGGAAGGACCCCACAGGTGGCCTGGGCACCGCCCTGCAGGCACCTGGCGGCTGGCTGGCCCTGGAGCCCAGCCTCATAACGGCCTCGCAGGTGTCGGTCCCCAAGGGAGACTACTCTGTTTCATCCTGCGGAAAAAAAATAAACCTGGCTTGGCAGGGTTTTCAGCAGTAAAGCAGCTGTGAGAATTCCCTCCTCCGCCCTGCTATGGCATCAAGAGCAGATGGTCAGGCCTGTCCCCAGGTGGCCACAGGTCCTGTGCCTACCTCCTGCCCCAGAGGGCCCAGCTGGGCATAGCTGTGTCCCCTTGTGTCCCCCGCTTCCCCTGGAACTGAGACCTCAGACACGCATGGGCACATGCTGATGGGTGTGGGCCAGTCTGCATCCCAGGAAGCCGGGCCCCGCCGTCGCGGCGGCCAGCCTCGGTAGAAACAGCCTCAGGGGCGGGGGCGAGCTTGATGTCCCGTTCTCAGGCCACCTGTGCGCTGTCCGAGGTCATGTCTGTCCCTGCGTCCGCGCCCGCGGTGCTTGAGCTCTACCCCCAGCTGTTTGCAGCGCTGCTCCTGCGTGTCAGCTGCACCCTCGGCGTCCAGCTGCCCCGGACCCTGCAGGCCAAGGAGCGGAGGGCCCCCGGCTTGACCCTGGCCTCCAGGAACCTCGACCCCTGCAGGTAACAGGTCCTCACCTCTTGCCCCAGCACTGTTGTGAGTACAGCATGCATGTGTACACGCGTGTGTATGTGTGGGGGGGAGTGGTGCCTCTGGCGTGTGTGCACGGGCTCCCGGCCCAGGGTGAGTTTGTCCCCAGGGAGCCAGCGCCTCCCCCTGATGACATTCGAGTGTATGCTGTCCTTCTGGGACCACAGCTTCCTGGGCTGTCCATTCTCATCTCTGGCGAGTTGGAGATAGGGACCTTGGGGGAGGTGGCTGCACGGCTGTGGGGCAGCGCGGGCCTTGGGCTGGCTGGCAGGGCTTTGTGGGGATGCTCCCGTGGGTCCAGAGGGCACAATTTTGGAAGGTGGATCCCTGGGAGCGTTTGGGGTGCAGGTGAGACCGGCAGGGAGCCCGCCCACAACACCACCTTTGCACCCTCAGTCCTCCTAGCCCGGCTCCACTTTCAGACAGAAATTCTGCAGTGGCGTCGCTGCCCCCTGTTCCACAGGGCCAGTTTGCCTGGGTCAGCCCCCAGCCCTGCAGGGGACGGCTCAGCTGCCACATCACCCAGGCTCCCCATGCCACCAGCCTGTGCAGGCACCTCCGTCTCGGCTCTTGCTGGGGTCTGGGGTCCTGTGGTCTCTGCCAAGGAAGCCCAGGGTCCTGTCAGGAGACCAGAGTTGCCAGGGAGAGCTGCTTGCTGAGGGTGGGGCCATGGAGCTTCAGCAGCCTGGGTGTCTGCTTGTCTGTCCTGGTCCCTGGGGCCATAACTGGGCACCTTAGGGCTCCACACCAGAGCCCAAGTGTCAGCCCAGTCACTGCCCCATCCATCCCAGCGGTTAGGTTAGATGTGCCCCTTGTCTGGGACACGTAGGGGACAGTGTTAGTTCACCCTACACCCCCACCAGGGCTGCCTCTCACAGGACTAGCTTATAAACTGTAGCATAGGCCACGTGCCAAGGCCTGCCCAGCTCTGCACAGATCAAGTGGAAAACGTGAGTGGATCAGAGGACGCCGCTCGGCTAGCCCTGGGCCTGGCACGCTGGGGCTGCTCCATGGCCCGTGAGCTGTGGGATACAGGCCTCACACCCCCACCAGGGGCTCTCGGACTGCCACCCCAGAGCTAGGACACGTGCAGAGCCAGGCACCGGCCTTGGCTCTGACAGAGGCTGCCAGCCAGTCAGACCCTTGCAGATGCCAAGTCCACAGAGACCCTGGACAGCAGGCAGACAGGCATGACCCTCAACCTGTCCCGTTCTCTTGGGCTGGCACCACCACACTGCCAATTTGTTGCAGCCAAGAACCTCCCTGGGTGCTGGTCTCGGCATGGAGCACAGCCCCTGGGCCTAGTTGTGCTTCAGCCTGGGGCATGGGAACCAGGCAGGACACGTGTGGCCCCTGGTGTGTGCCCAAGGACCTTGGTAGCTGGTGTTTGTGATCGGTGAGGGCTGCACACACATGCAGACATGGCAGCACCCCCCCCCCCCAGTGACCAGGTCTCTGCTGGACTCCCAGGGATCTGGGGACAGTAAGAATCACCTTCTAGCATTTTCTCTCTAGGGAGGGAGCTGTAGATGGGGTTGTCTGTGGGCATTCAGTGAGGGCTTACTGGGAGCCCCTCCTGCTGTGTGGGCAGACATGAGTCCACCCTTTGCTGACACCCCCATGGCACTCACGCCACCCAAAGGTGACCATGGCGATAAGGATGGGCTGTGGGGGAGGCCACCAGCACCTGCCTCCTGGGCCAAGACCCCTGAGGCCTCAGTACCTGCAGCACCTTGGGCAGGAATCCCTCGGTCCTGTCCAGCCCTCACTTTTGCATGAGGCAGGCCTGGAAATCTCACAGGACTGGTCTCAGAATTCCAAACAAGCTTCTCCCCAGATTGACATGTGAGGCACCACTATGTGGCCAGCAATGCCTGTGCCCTGTACTCTTGAGCCCATCACTCCCCCAGGACCCCAGCAGCCTGCTGTGCTGGTCCTGCCCCAGCAGAGGTGACCATGGGCACTTGTACCCAGCTGTCACCCTGAGGCGGGTCAAGTGCTGCTCTGTGGGTGGCCAGCCGCCTGTAGGCCTCATGGGCACATATGTCCGCAGGCTGGCGTGAGGTGACCATCATGCAGGGGAGAGGTCAGTGTGGAGACCCTGGCCTTCCCTGTGTCGTTGTGAGGGCCCTGCTATGCTGTCTCTGGACACAGGCTTTGAGCCACCACTGCTGTTCCCAGACCTTGTCATGGCGTCCTATCCCTGCTGCTTGTCCCCTGACAGCCTGAGTGCTGTGGCCTATGCACCTGGCCATGCCAGAGGGAAGACACTAAACTGCTGCTGGCCCTGGTCCCCCCGATAGGGGTGATGGGTGCGGGCAGCAGGGCAAGCCCACACCTGCCATCCCGTGGCTGGCTGAGCTGGTGGGCAGAGCTGGACACTTCCTGGCCAGCCACCCCAGCTCTTGGCCACCATCTGGCCTCAGAGCATACCTGGGAGCAGGCAGGTCCCTATCTGGTGTCCCTTCCTTCAGGGCCCTGGGGTATCCCAGGGGCTTGTGGCTGTGCACTTAGGAGAGGCAAGCTTGGGGTGCAGGAACAGGCTTCATGGGGCTCCAGACCAATAGCAGAGGAAAGGGGGCAGTCTTCACAACCTGCCTGAAGGTGCCCAGCATGGGCCAGGGGCAGCTGAGGGCTTGCTCCCTGTGGGACGGTGCTGGCCAGCCCTGGGATGTGCATGCACACGCACAGGCACAGCGCAAAGGTTGGTGGCATGCCAGGACCTCTGGCTCAGCGTTCCCCAAAGCTGAGCCCACACCCTCCATGTCCCCGCAGCTCTGCGGCGGAGACTCTGCAGGTCATGCTGCTGCGAGGTGGCAGTGAGGACGTGGTGCAGTGTGTGGAGCTGGAAAGAGGCTGGGAGTCACTCAGGACCTCCACTGGGCACGGAAGGGGTTGCCCGGCTGGCCAGGTAAGAGCCAGTGAGCCAAGTCCCATTCAGCCATTTGTGTCCCATGGGACCTGTATGAAGACACAAATGAGGGCCCCTAAGGGCACGTGGGAGGGGCTGAGCTGCCATCGGAGGTGGGCCCAATATGAGTAGGTGCATCAGCCCCCACGGCCATGGGGGAATGGGGGCCAGAGAGGCGGCTGTGCAGTTGAAGTTGCTGCTAGTCCAGGGAGTGGGCAAAGAAAGGCCCCTCTAGAGGGCTGGTGAGCTGGGCTGGCAGGGATGCGGGTGGACGGCAGGGCAGGAAGCAGAGGCACCCCACCCCACCCCATCAGGGAGGTGGCCCAAAGACCCGCCCTGCATGGTGTGGCCCCCTTCCACAGTGCCATGGCGAAGTTTGCAGGCCCCCGGCTGCCCCTGGTGATGAAGGCACTCCTGTGCACACAGCAGCAGCGTGTATGAGGTCCAGAGGGTCACCTCCACAGCCTTCCTGGCGGAGGTAGGAGCCGCTTGCCGGGGACTGCTGCCATGGGTCCAGCAGGGCACAGAAAACTCCTGCACAGGCGGCACCGACCCACCCAGCCAGAGCCATGCCCAGCCCCCGTTTCGTGCTCCTGGGCACAGAGGCCGCTGGGCCTTGGCTCTGTGTGGTCTGTGCTGGCCCAAAGCAAGAAGCTTGCCCCAGGGCACAGCGGTGGGGGCCAGGTCAGGTGGGGAAGAGGGCACAGGGAGGCCATGAGCCCACCCCAGCATACAGGGCCCTCAGCTGGGCCAGGCCACGTTCACACCTCCTGGTGGCTTGGGACTGGAACTGCCCAGCAGTGCAGTGGTTGGGACAGAGCAAGGGGCAGATCCAAGGGAGGTGCCCTGGGATGGCCAGGCTGGCCCCAGCCCCTGGGGTTCACCATCCCTCTGCCTCCAGCTGCTGAACAGCAACGTGGTAAAGGACTTGATGCTTCTGGAGTCGCTGCTGGACAACCTAGCAGCCCGGCAGAAGGACACGTGTGCCAGTGTGCGGCGGCTGGTGCTCCGTGGCCTGGCCAACATTGCCTCTGGCTCCCCTGATAAGGTGAGGTATTGGCCAGCCCCTCTGGGGCCCTGGGATGGACAGTAAAGCTGTGGTCAGCAAGACCCAGGTGGATGTGCATAGAGGTGGCCTGGAGTGAAAGGCACCAGGGCTTGGTGACCTGGGGGCACAGCTGAGTATAATGCATCCCCAGGTGCGGGCCCATGGCCCCCAGCTCCTGACCTCCATGATCAGTGGGCTGGATGATGGGGACGACCCACAGAGCCTGGTGGCCCTGGAGGCCATGCTGGGCCTTGCGAAGCTGCTGGGCCTGGTGGAGCCATGGGACCTACGCTCAGTGCTGCTGCATGCGCTGTCCGCATCCGGCCCTTCTTCGACAGTGTAGGCTGGGCAGGGACTGGGAGACACCATGGGCCCCCACAAACCCACTCCCAGCCTGCCCATCCTGGTACCTGCTTCCTGACCCTTCTGCCTCTTCGAGTCTTAGCTCCACCTGTGCCCTGGGTCCCAGGAGCTGTGTCACCATAGCTCCTTCTCTAGGGCTGCTGGGTGGGTCCTACAGACTGCCCTCCGGTGGTAGCAAGCACCATGTCCCTACCTCTTCTTGCCGGCCTGTCATCACTGCTCCAGGTGGGCAACAAGAATGGCGTGAGGACAAGGACGGCCCAGGGAAGGGGCCTGGGGCTAGCAGTTGGGCGAAGCTGGGGAGGCCCCTGTGAGGTGACACCTGCTCCCCCTCCAGGAAAAGATGGACTTCCGTTCTGCGTCCATCTGCCTCTTTGGGCACCTCAACAAGGCCTGCCACGGGAACTGTGAGGACATCTTCCTGGAGCAAGTCATTGGGGCACTGGTGCCCCTACTGCTGCACCTGCAGGATCCCCAGGCTTCTGTGGCCAGTGTGAGTAGCCAGTGGGGGGATGGGCAACCCAGGTGGGACCTGGAGACTTGGCCTTTTGGGGACTGAGCATTAACCCCGCAGGCCTGCAAGTTTGCCCTGCGCATGTGTGGCCCCAACCTGGAGCGTGAGGACCTGGCTGAGGCCTTCCAGAAGCACCTGCAGGAGGGCCGGGGCCTCCACTTCGGGGAGTTCCTCAACACCACATGCAAGCACCTGGTGAGGGGGCAGCATGGGCAGGGCCTGGTGTGGGTGGGGCCCAGTGGGCGGGGCATCACCAGCCTCGCCTTCCACAGATGCGCCACTTTCCAGACCTGCTGGGCCGCCTGGTGAGCACCAGCCTGTTCTACTTCAAGAGCAGCTGGGAAGACGTCCGAGCCGCTGCCCCCATGCTCACGGGTGAGAGCCTACCCGCTGGCCTCCACGGCCCCTCCTGTCCCCGCCCCTGACCCTGCCCCTGCTTCTTGCCCCAGGGTTCCTGGTGCTGCACGTGGAGCCCGAGCACCAGCAGCAAGTGGACCTGGAACAGCTCCTTACCGGTGAGCCCCCACCCCCATTAGGTCAGGGCCCCCCCCCACCTGTCAGGCTGCACAGGGCCCTCTCTCCCTGACCCTGTGGGTACCAGGGGGGACTAAGTGATTTTCCTGGATTTCAAGGATTTTTTCCCTGTCACTGGTGACCTCATCGTCTCTAGTAATTCACGGAAACTTCCTAACTGTTCCAAAAGAGCTTAAAAACACTAAAAAAGGAAAAACTATCTTTCCTTTGGCTCCTGAGCCCTCCAGGCAGAGGCCTGTCTTGGGCGGGTGGCCCCACACACAGGGCGGGTGAGCACCATGGGGTCCCGGCCCCCTGGGCTCAGTGGGCCAGGAAGGAGGTGGGACCAGCCCTCCCCACTTGCTGGTGGGCGGGGGGGGGGCGGCGGTGCGCGGAGGGCGCGTGGAGGCGCCCAGCAGCTGCCTGTCCACTAGCGCTCCAGCTCCTGCTCAAAGACCCAGCCCCTGCTGTGCGCATGAAAGCCGCAGAGACCCTGGGCCGCCTGGTCAAGTTCGCCTGAGGCTCGGACAGCCAAGCCTCTTCAACGAGCAGTACCAGCCCTGCTGCAGCCTGAACTGTGATGCACCCCAGGGCCCATGCTGCAGGGGACCAGGGCCTGGCAGAATGGAACAAGCCTGTTCTCCTCACCTCACTTATAATAAAGCCCTTTGACAGGGGTGCAATGACAGGCTTTTCCTTGTGGGACAGGCTGGCATCCCTCCCCAACTGGGAAAATTGGATGTGTGAGGGCTTGTGGGGTAGCTGATTAAGGACCCCAGTTCAGGAAGGCTACACCACGGGTTAGTACAAACGCCTGTATTGGGGGTCTTGGCACCTGCCCGCCTGAGGCGGTGACAGGCAGCCTATGTGAAGAGGCGGACCGTGCCATCAGCCCCTGAAGAGAAGACCCACGGCTGGGTGGGGTGGAAGGCCACGTCCAGCACGCCCAGGTCATGGGTCAGCGTGTGCCCCCTCAGGACCTTCACAGGCACCAGCAGCGGGTTCTGCAACAGGTCACTGTGGGAGGAAAGAGAGGCTCAGAACAGGGCTACAGGGTCCCCAGGAGGCGAGCGGGTTTAGCACTTACTTATACACCATCCCGTGGCACACGATGACACTGCCGTCGTCAGACCCAGAGGCAAAGAGTGGGTAGAGGGGGTGGAAGGCCACGGCCCGCAGGGCCTTCTTGTGGTGCCTGGGGAGAAGCACTCTGATTCAGGGCAGGGCGAGGGGTGGGGGTGGGGGAGCCAAGGGGGTAGCCCGCCACAACGCAGGGCCTCACCTGAGCACTCTGTAGGGCTTGGTAGAAAGGTCCAGGTCAAACCACACCAGCTTACTGTCATAGCTGCCACAGATGAGGTTGTCACCTAGGAGCACATGGGATGGTGGGCACCTGGTAGCCTTGCCTGGTGGCTCCACCCATAGGGTACACCTGCCCATACCTGCAGGGTGCACAGCTAGGCTGGACACCCACTTGCAGTTGGGCATCAGCTTCTTGGTGAGCTCCTGGCGCAGCAGGTGGTACAGGCGGATGCTGCGCTGGGAGGCCACCAGCAGAAAGGGCCGGATGGGGTGGAAGGCCACGCGCTGTACCTGCCCGTGGCTGCGCCGGAAGGGGCTCTGGCTGCGGCGCCGGCTCAGCTGGTGGATCAGCACCTGTGTGTGGCCCTGTGTGGCCAGCACCACGGCCATGTAGTCCCCACGCCCATGCCAGGTCACCTGTGTCACCGGCTGCAGGAAGCAAAGCTGGCTGAGTGGGCCCTTCCGCACACCTTGCCCTTCCATCCGCACCCCTCATGTCCCCACACCTTGCCGTGGCAGATGCGCAGCCGCAGGCCCTCCTGGCGCTCCTCCTGTGAGGCTTCCAGCCAGCGGGCAGGCTGTAGGACAGGCTCCTCCGGGGGCATGAAGGCAGCCAGCACCTGGTCCGTGTTGCCCACAGCCAGCTGGTCCCCAAGGGCTGGGTTCAGCAGCAGCACCGTGTCCTCCCTGCAGGCCATAGACACCCCTCAGACATGGCCGCCCCGCTGCCCCGGGCCCTCACCACCTCACACCTACTTACACAGCCACGGCCACCAGGCAGATGGTAGGGTGGGGGTTCCAGGCAACACTCTTCACCACACCCCCCACGGGCATGGTCCTCATGCAGCGGGCAGTGGCCACCTCCCAGAGCCGGACTGAGCCGTCGTCTGAGCCTGGTGGACACAGTGGGCAAGGCCCTCAGCAAGTGCCCTCCCACCCAGCCCCACCCCCCATGCTGTGCTGCCCCCACCTCAGGCCCACCTGAAGCCAGCCACTGGCCCCCCGGGGAGACACTCAGGCAGCGGACGAGGTCGCTGTGGCCCCTGTAGACCTGCAGAGGAAACCAGTGAGGTGGCGGGCACCCAGGGGAGTGGGCTGCTCACCCCTCGTGCCTCCTTACCAGGGCCTGGCACGTGGGGAAAGGCTGCAGGTCCCGTGGCCGTGGCAGCTTGGGAATCAGGTCTTCGGGATCCACATTCACCTGGGGTGAGAGTGCACATGGTCGCCCTGCCCGGTCCTCTGCCCCATCCCCTGCTCAGCCACTGCCAGCCCCACCTACCCGCATCTTGCGCTGGCGTGGGCACAGGTAGAGATCCAGGCAGCGCTCAAAGCGCTCGTGGACGAAGCGGCTGTAGGCGGGCACAGCGCGCAGGCTCGGGAACCTGCGCGGCAGGAAGCCAACCTTCCGCTCCCCGGGCTCCTGCTGCTCCCAAGCTAGGCGCTGTGGAGGCGGGGCGTGAGTGGGCCGTGGGCGTGAGCAGGGCTGCGGACAGTGCCTGGGCCCCCGCCCGAGCCAGACCCACCTCCTCCTTGCTCAGCAAGTACTCGGGCGGCGGGTTGTAGGACTCGGCATGGCCCGGCAGGGCCAGCTTGGGGCCGGCACGTGCATCTTGTGGCGGCCCAGCACAGCGTTGGGGTTTTCCTGGGCCCACAGGTCGTAGAAGTGGGGCGTGGGGTCCCGGGGCCGGCGGGGCTGAATCCAGCCCATCTTGATGGCATGCACCATGCGGGACACCTGCGCAGATGGGCGTGTCAGCCTGGGTAGTGTGGAGGGTGCTCCCTGGGGGAGGGGAACCCACCTTCTCCTTCTCCACCAGGGACGGGATGAAGCTGCGCTTGTCAGCAGGGCGGTTGGTCACGGGGTGGATCATGATGTCCCCACTGAAGAAGTCCACAGAAGGCTGGGGGAGCAAGCACAGGTGTGTGGGCCAGGCCCTGCAGGTGCCCCAGAGCCCGAGGGCTGGCCAGTGCCACCTACCTCATAGGGCTCAAAGCTCACGTCCCCAAACTGGCCCCTCTGCAGCCGCCGCACCAGGGCCACCTGCTCATCTGTCAGCCGCACGTCATGCCCTGTCATCCGATCCTGCACGGTGCGCCTGGGGTACCACCCATCGGAGCCGTGAGCTGAGGTCCTGCCCCCATCCCGCCCCCACAGGCCCTACCCCCAGGCTCACCAGTAGTCGGGGTCTTCCATCTTGTCCAGAAACTGGTCCAGCTCATCCCGGGTGCGCACAGGTTTGTAGATGCGCTTGCCGTCCAGGTCATAGCCCACGTGGGGGAAGTCGGCGTACCACTCCAGGGGCACGTTGCCCACCGTGTTCCGGACGTCCTGAGGGAGCAGGCCAGCGTGTCGGCACCACACACCCACAATCCCTCCACGCCCCCAGGAGACAGAGGCAGGTGAACGGGAGAGGCGGGGGACCAGCCTCGAGGCAGCACCCAGGCACCCTGACGCGTGCCCTAGCCCTGTGGTGTGACGTGGCACGCGGCGCTGTGCCCCCCGCCCTCAGAGGCGCCGGAGCCGTCCTTCACATTTTCCACTGAAGCAGTGCCAGCCCCGGAGCCTCCTCGGACTCCCTGGCCAGGGCCCCGGGCAGCCACAGACGGGTGAGCTCATCGCTGTGTGCCCCCACCCCTGGTGGGGCCTTAGGCAAACAAGCAGGACTCAGGGAGACCCCCCATCCTAGTCCAAGCGGGGGCAGAAGCCACTGCATTCCGCCCTGTAGGCGTACTAGGACCCTCTTACCCACCATCCTGCCCCCGCCCCACCCCGACGGCAGAGCAGCCACATTCCTGGACACACATTCCTGGTCGAGGCCCCTGCCAGCCACCACCCTCCCTCCGCCCAGCACGGGGACTGCTGCCCAGGCGGCTGCTTCCTGCAACAGTAGCCACAGGGGAGGGGCCGATGAGCCTGAGCACAGCCGGGAGCCCGAGGCCCTCTCACTGCAGGACAAGACCCTCGGGCTGCCCCTCTACACCTGCCTGCCCCAAGACGCACTCCCTGAGGTCCTCCCAAGGGGCATGCCGGTGCCCCTGCCCACTGCCCTTCTTCCTCCCTGCCTCCTGGGCCGCCCCCCGGCCACATGGCCATCCCCACACTGGACAGACCCTGGGGAGGTTTCTCCAGGGCAGGAGAGCAGGCTCTGCGCTGGAAAGGCGGGGGAGGGCTCCAGGCAGAGGCTGCAGTTTGTGCCAGACCTGGAGGGCGCAGCTGATGCCAGGCGGGGGCAGGTGCAGATAGGAAGGCTGTGCTGCCAGGTGACCCCACGCATAAATGGGGTAAGTGCAGGGCCTGAGGCTGAACTCCGGCCCTTCAGTGCTCCCCTGCGCCCCCCTTCGCCTGGCACAGGAGGCCCAAGTGTACATGGGAGGGAGAGACAGACAGGGTGTGGTGAGGCCTTTGGGCCAGGGCAGCTGGGTTAACTTGGTCATGCCAGAGAAGGCTGGGGTCATGGGTCCCAGCTGACCCTCCTACCTCTTACTGAAGGGAGGGGGCTGCACAGCCCCAGAGCCACCCAGAAGGGATCTCCCACTTCCCCCCACAGCCCCTAGGAACGGCAAGATGCTCCAGACCCCTTCAGCGTGGTGCGAGAAGGCAGAGGGACGCAGGGCCCCTGTTCCGGCGGCCTCCAGGGGCGGGGAGGCGGGGAGGAGGGCGGGCCGGCGCGGGGGAGGGGCCGCAGCCGCTATAAAGGCCCGGCCCGCGTCCCCGCTCCAGCCCGGGACGCACACGTGCGCGTAACGCCGCAGCCACCACGGGCGCCCCAGACCCGCGCCGTCCCTGGCCCCGGCGCCCGCCCACGAGGCCCGGCAGCATGCGCGGTGCCCGGCGGAGCTGACGGTGCGCCCGCCGGCCCGTGTCCTTCGCCATGCTGCGCTCGGCGCCACCGGGCCGCTACCTGTACCCCGAGGTGAGCCCGCTGTCGGATGATGAGGATCGGGGCAGCGAGAGCTCGGGCTCCGACGAGAAGCCCTGCCGCATGCACGCGGCGCGCTGCAGCCTCCAGGGTGCCCGGAGAAGGGCCGGGGGCCGGCGGGCGGGGGCCGGTGGCCCGAGTCCCGGGGACGGCCCGGCCGGGAGCCCCGGCAGCGGCACACAGCGAACGCGCGCGAGCGGGACCGCACCAACAGCGTGAACACTGCCTTCACGGCGCTGCGCACGCTCATCCCCACCGAGCCGGCCGACCGCAAGCTCTCCAAGATCGAGACGCTGCGCCTGGCCTCCAGCTACATCTCGCACCTGGGCAACGTGCTGCTGCTGGGCGAGGCGTGTGGCGACGGGCAGCCCTGCCACTCGGGGCCTGCCTTCCTCCACACCGCGCGCGCCGGCAGCCCCCGCCGCCGCCCCCACCACCCCCAGCCCGGGACAGTGAGAACGCTCAGCCCAAGCAGATCTGCACATTCTGCCTCAGCAACCAGAGAAAGTTGGTGAGTGTCATGCAGGGCATCCAGGACGGCACCCATCCCCAAAGCACCCCTGCAACCCACACCTGCCTGGGAGAGGCTGACGCAAGAACAGCCCCCACCCCAGCACCTGTAACTCAAGTGCTGCGTTTCAGAGAGGGAGGGGCAGGGGGGGAGGGGCGAGGCTGTAGCGGGCAGGGCCGAACCCTCCCAGGGTCTTCTGCCATGAGTCCTCAGGACACAGGTTCCGCCGGGCCCAGATAGGGCCATCCCAGACCAGACGCGGGCCTGGGAGGCAGGAGAACAGACACCCACCTGGCAGAGGATGGGGTGATGCTAGTATAACCGCACACCCCGACCCCCCCCCCCAGGATGAGGACTTGGGGAAGTCAGTCAGGCAATAGGAGATGCCCCAAGAGTTTGCCCGGACCATGCCTCTGCCACTAGCTTAAGGCACATCGGGCACCTGCCATCCCTCCCCTGGGCCCCTGGGGCTGACCAGACACTGGCGTGGTTGTGGGGTCCAAAGGCAAGAGGCTGGCAGGAGACCTGAGGGCTGGCAGAGAGGGCCAGGCTGTGGGGACGCCGGCCAGCTGTGATTCACAGCCTGTGGTGCTTGGTGGCACCGGCGAAGAAGGGCGAGCAGGGAGAGAGCACGGCGTGGCTCTCCCCAGTCCCCACCTCTCCTCCAGACAGCACGCACAAGCTCCTGGGGCCTGAACATCTGGGAAATTTAATTTTACAATTTCGGCTGTGCAGCAGTGTGTACTCTCCTCCCCACTGCATGGGGAAGTGGGGTGAGCGTGAAAGGGGGTGCTTCCAGCGCCCGCCGCGAGTTGGCGTGGGGGAAGCCTGGAGGACGGGCTGGCACCAGTCTCCACCCAGGCCCTGACACTGCCCTCCCCCTTCGCAGAGCAAGGACCGCGACAGAAAGACAGCGATTCGGAGTTAGAGGCAGATGCCGCTGGGCAGCCCCTGGAGAGCCACGAGGACCTGACCCGGGCACAGGCCTCCCGTGAGGGCGCCCCCCAGGCCTGCTCCGCCTCCAGTTGTGAGAGGGGCCGACGGACAGGCGGGCGCTGGCAGGACTCTGAGCTGGCCGCAGCACTCGCCCGGGCCCACTAGGACTTTCTGTGCTGGCTTCCTACGTGGGTTTTGTTCTCGTCACTATGTGCTGGCATCATCTTGTGTCTCTGATATGATAATATAAAGTCTGGAAATTTTGTATAATTAAAAACAAAACGTTATCTTCCAAATGTGGAAGCACACTGTCCTCTCGAATGGTCCAGAGTCCGTCTTGAGCCCCAGCCTGAACCCACACCACCGTCCCTCGGAGCTGTCTCTTTTTATGTCCTGTCCTGCATGAGCCAGAGGCACCCCAGTTCTCAGGGAAGGCCCCCACCCCCAGTCCTGAGGCAGAGTGAGGGGCTGCCTTCCAGGCACCCTGGCTCCTAGGCCAAAGGAGACCGGCAAGGGGCAGGGTAGGTGCAGGCTGCCGCAGCAGAGCAATCTTACCTGCTCAGGGCCTGCCTGGTGCCCAGGCGACCTTGAAGGGGTGAGGGGGGCCCGGCATGCAGCACATGGTTCCGGACCTCAGGGCCCCGCCACCATGGCCTTTGACAGTGGCTCCCCAAGGAGTGGCGGACGCACAGGGAGCTGAGCAAGGGCACTGCCTGGCAGAGGGGATCCCCAGGCCTGGAAGAGCCTGAACCCTGGGCCTGGTGGCGGCCTCCTGAATACCCCTGGGAGACACCCATCACGGTTGCCCGGTATCTCCGCCCCTGTCCTGGCCCCACATTCAGCCTGTGGTGGCACCCTGGCCACCTACCACTTTGCCCACCCAGCCCCCCCCAAGCCCCGCCTGCCTGTGAGGCCTTGATTCAGGCCCCTCCCCAGCTGTGCGCAGCTGGCTCACCATTAAAAACCTGCAGGTGACAATTACAGTTCAGTGGTATGAGCTCCACGGGCACAGCAGAGAAAGGCGGGGCAGCCCTGTGTGGCCACCTCCCCCACCCTGGGCGGGCCAGCCGGTGGGGAAGGGCCAAGCGTGCCAGGTGCCCGCCCTGCCCCCCGCGGCGCTCAGCGCAGGCTTGGGGCCTCACTGACTGTACCTTTGGGCCCCCTCCCCCCCCTGGGGAGCAGCCAGGTGCTGAGGCCCACGTGGGCACCCCAACAGGGCAGGGCGTGCTGCCCCCTCCCCTGCCCTGACGGGCTCCAGGGAACTGCGAAGCAGGAAGCGGTGGTGTAATTTTGGAGGAAATTCTCAAAGCCAGAGCCACTAAGGGCGAGAGGGGGGCTGTGTCCAATCTGATAGAAATACAACAGGATAAAAAGTCACAGCAGCAGGTCCCACTCAGAGAAACCCAACCCCAAATTTCCTCTCTGTAATCCTGCAGGAGCCCGCAGCTGGCCGAGGGAGGGGAGGCCGGGGCAAGCTCGGTCACTGTGGAAGCCCCAACTGCCGCCCCTGCCTGGGCAGCCAGGACCCCAAGTGGGAAGTGTAGGTGTCCAGCTGGGAGCTGAGAAAAGCACCCCGTCTCCTCCTGGGACCCCAGGGCACCATGACAACAGGACCTTGGCGGTGCTGTCAGTAGGCAGGTGCCCCAGGTTCTCCAAGATGGCCCTCCTGTGTCACTGGGCACCCTACACTGCTGTGGGGGTCTCTGTGGCCCACCTGCCCCTCACCCACTGGCTTCCCGTTTCCACACCTGGGCCTGGGTGCGGGGTGCAAACCTCCCTCATGAAACCCCCCCAAGCTGATGGGTAGCCAGGTGGGCACCCACCTCACAATCTCAGAGCGGCCCTGATTGCTGTGCTGCGGACAGACAGGGCGGGGGAGGGCACAGCCTGGGAGCAGAAGGCAGATGGGAGACTGGAGGGCACAGCGTCAGGGGCAGGAGGGGAAGATGGGTGCGGAGCTGGGAAACTGGCAGGAAGACAGGCCTCTGGGATGGTCCCCAGGGCCCAGCTGGTCGGGCCCAGCGCACGCGGGCCAAGCCCTCTGCTGCCGTGCCTGTGACTCCAACAGCGGCTGCAGCTTGGCCGGCCTCAGGCCTGGGCAGCGGGCCCGGCTGCTCCCTCAGCTGTACCGGTAGCAGCAGCGGCCGAGGGCCTGGACCGCCAGCCAGCAGGAGGTGGGGGGGGGGCACTCCGTCACCCTCCACTGCTCCAGAAATTCAAAGCAGACTGGGGTAGCTCGGGCGGCCCTGCGCAAGCCCACTCTATTAGCAGCGGCGCGTCCGGGGCTGGCAGGTGCCATGACAGCCCCACGTCCTGCCTAGTATGCGGGCCCAGGGACAAAGACCCCAGCTTTCCGTGTGTGCCCCACAGGCACCCTAGCTAGCAGCTGCCTCTGCAGGCCAAGCTGGGCTGGAAACACTCCGATCGCCCAGGCTGTCAGCTCCCTGTCCCCGGCCTGGGGAACGAGCTGCTGGCAGCACCACATGATTCATCACCAGGCCGCCTGCGCCCGCGGGCCGGCAGGCCCCCGCCCTGCTCAGCACCTGCGGGCTGCCAGGAAGCACATGTGACCCCTCGGGGTCAGGCACTGTGCTGGGAGCCGCGGTTTCGGGCATAGACCGCCCCCAGCCGAGCTCTCCTGGGGGGGCCCCTCTGCCCAAGGACCAGCCTGTGGGATGAGCGGGCAGGGGTCCCCGCCCCGACGACGCACGCGGGACAAGGCAGGCAGCACTGGCCGATGTGCCGGCTGCGACGGTTCCGCTCCACAAACCCGCCCTCCCCTCCCCCTCCCCAAAGTGGCTGCAGCTGTCAGGACCGCAGATTGGAACTGCAGGTACGGCGCTGGCGGGCTGCCACCTCCCTCCCGTGTCTGTCTGCGAGAGAGGAAGCCGGCCCACCTCTGGAATCCTTCACTCGCTCCTCGTTCCCTCTCCCACCTGTCCCCCGGGAGCGCGGGGTCAGCCGCCCTCGCTCGCTCGCTCTCTTTCCCCGGCCCCTCTCCGATTACAATGCCGGCAGTGTTCACTCGGCTCCCTGCTCGAAGCTCCCGCCTGTCTCGGGCGCCCCTCGGCCATCCTGCGCCTCCATCGCCCCTCGCCCCTCGGCTGTCCCTTCTCTGTCAGTGCATGGGCTCACCTGCCCCAGCTGCACTCACAGGAGGCTCCAGCAAGACCAGTGCCGGTTGTGAGCAAAGGGGAGAAAGCCAGATGAGGGGACCCCAGCAGGGGACAGGCCAGAAGCAGAGCCCAACGGCATGGCGGCTGAGCCCGGGGAGGGACCGGCAGACTTGGGCAGCAGCCCGGCACAGACACCCCAGCCCCATCTGTCCTCCAGCATGGAAGCCATGCTGGCCCACCCCTGAGCCAGCAGACACTGTGGGCACAGGGCCCCTCTGATGTCACTACTTGGCCCCGTACTAATACCCCCATGGCTGTGCCCCCACAGGATCCACAGGGTGGGGACAGGGCCCAGCCCCAACCCCCTGCCCCTCTCCTGGGCTGACCAGGGTCCAGCGGACCATCTCAGGTGGAGCATCCCGACTCAGCCCCCAAAGGCAGGGAAGTGCTGAGGGGGGAGCAAAGTCTGTCCTGAGCCCCACGACTCAAAGACGGAGCCGCTGCTTTGAGTCCGGCCTGGTCCCAGAGGCTCCATGTCTGTCCCCAGCCCCAGCCACCTCCAACCTCATTCTGGAGAACTCACCCTCAGCCCCAAGCGAGGCCCACACACAGTCCCCCGACCCTCCCCGGTGGCCCGGGTCCCAGTCCCTGCTCTGCAGCCAGCTCCCCTCGCCCAAGATCCCTACTACGGAGTTCGCCCTCCAATACCCAGATCTCCATCCTTAGGGACAAACGCTCCTCTCAGAAACCCCTGTCCCGGTGCCCTCTCACCCAAAGCCCTGCAGCCCAAGGCCCGGCTGCCATGGAAATGGCTCCCGGTGGGCACTCAGCAGGCCAGGGCACCGAGAAGCCCACCTTCACCTGTCGGCTGCTGCACAGCCCCAAAGGTCCTGGGAGCCCCTGCTGGGCCCCAGGATGCTCACTACACACCAGAAAGAGAGACCCCACTGGGCACTACCTCCTCCCCACTGCCCACCCCCACCCTGTCCTTCTCAGGGGGAGTCCTCTCCCAGCAGGGAGACCCGGCTGCGCAGGGGGCTCCAGGGAGGCGCCAGGCCTGCGCGGGGCGGGGCAGGAGGGCGTGGCTCAGAGCTGGAGTCGCAAAGGCTCCAGGGGGCACCCTGCGGTCACATCCAGCCCGCCCACTGGGCCCTCCAGCCACCTGCAAGGCCGTGGGTCAGCAGTACAGACTGATGCCCCTCCCAAGAGAGGCCAGCCGGGGGCAGGCGAGTGGGAAGAGACCAGACCCGGGGCAGAGCCAGTGGCCCCATTCTGAGGCTGGCCGCGGGGGATGGACGGCCGCCAGGGAGGCCGGGGCGTGGGGCGGTCTGCGAGGCGGAGACAGGAGCAGGCTCCGCGCCGGGCGTCCCCACAAACAGCCCCGAAACCTGAGCCGAGAGGCTCCCGCTGCCAGCAGCGACGCAGGCGCTCTGCGTGCCGGTGGCGGGCGGGGGCGGACGCCCCGGGAGGAGCGGGAGGCCGCCAGCGCTGGAGGCAGCTGCCGGTTCAGTAGCTGGGAGAAGCCATTAACGGCGTTTGGCGAGAGAGCAGAGGGGATCTCGGGCTCTGGATGCAGACAGGCCCGCGTCCCTGCGGATCTGCCTTACCTCGCAGCCCCGCCCCCGCGGGGGAGGTCGGGGGACTGGAGGGTGTCGGCCAGAGCTCACAGCCGCCCTGAACCCTCACCCTGACCCGCTGCTCAGACGCAGGCCACACGCTGCCAGGCGGCCCTCACCCGCCCACGGCAGGCCTCAGTTTCTCCAGCTGCTGGAAACAGAGGGGCTGCTGCTGCCAAGGCCGAGGGTTCCTCCCCGCCCCTCCCCAGCCCCCAGGTCCCGCGCCGGATGAGATCACGTCTGCGAGGTGCGGGTGCAGCGTGCAGAGCGGTGAAGGGAACATGTGGGGGCAGGGCAGCTGCAGGTCCCTGAGGTGCGTTCCCCCACCACGGCCAGGCCCCGGCCAGGCCCTGCCAGGCCCAGCCAACCTCTGGGCTCCCGATGGGTGCAGGTGGGGTGTGCATTTGGGGGAGGAGCTTTGAGAAGGGCAAGCTGTGGGCAACACCAGGTCAGCGTCCGCGTGGGGGGCCCCGAGGCCAGGGGTGGGAAGGCTGGGCAGCACTTGCAGCCGCCACACACCTGCAGGGCCCTCCTGCTGAGGTTCTCTTAGGACACACATCGATCAGGACCCCCGCCCGCTGCCGGAGGTCCCAGGGCCTGAGGGGATCCTGGCACCACAGGCTACCTCCGAGGACACGGCCAGGAGTGGGGGCTGCCCTGGCAGGACTGGTGTTACGGGCCGGGGCCCATCACAGGCGCCAGCCAACCACAGCGCAGCCGTGGGACTGCAGGGCTCTGCGCCCCATGGCCTCCCGGTGACCTTGGCCTGCACGCTGCACCCACTCACCCAGGCACCCCATGGAACCACCACTGCCCAGCCTCCCAGGCCCTTCCCTGAAGCCCACCCCACTCTGCACACAAGGAAGAGACGCAGCACGACCTCGGGGTGGGGCACGGCCATGTGCGTGAGCACCCAACGGGCGCCCTCATCCAGGCGCCGGAGCCTCTGCCGGCTCTTGAAAGCTGAGCTCTGCGCCCCCTCGAGCTGCCGGTGGGGCTGTGCTGGGCAGCGCGGCGGGCGGGCACTGCGGCTCCCTCCTGTCACTCAAGCCGACATATGGGATAGTCATCCGGAGGAAGCAGCCCGCAGCCCCCGCAGTGGCTGCAGTGGCTCCGGGCAGCCCCAGCGCCCCGCCCCGGCCCCGCACTCCATTTACAGTCATCATCGATTTCTCCAAATACCAAATATAAAAAAGTAGCCGACAGGATGTGGCTGCCGACAGCCAGGACCCCTGGGAGGGGGAGACAGGCAGGGAGCCGCACTGCAGGGCCCCCCTCGCCGAGTGTGCCGCTGCTCCGGCCAGGAAACCAATTTATTTTGTTTTGTCTGTGTTCTCTGAACGCACAGAGACCGGATCGGGCGGGCGGCCAAGGCTCCTGCAGCCGCTGCCAAGAGCGCGAGCAGGGGAGGTGGGGGGGAGCCGAGCAGGGGGTCACACTCCCCAGGCCCGCTATCCCCGACCGTGGCAGGAAGCACTCTAGAGTCCAAGGACCTGTCGTGGAGGGCCCTGAACCAAGGCTGCCCACTCGCAGCCCAGGCCACACCTGGGGGCTCTCAAAAGGGCCACGGCATGCCCAGCAGCCTAGATACACCAGGGAGAGGACAAGGGAACACCACACCTCTGGGCTCAGGGCCCCACCTGGGCACCAAGCAGTGGAGAGGCAGCGTCGCCCACTCGTCAGGGACTTTGAGGCCAGACTGAGCACCCCGGCCCACTGCTAGCTGTCCTTGCCCCTGAGAGGGGCAACCAGATTGAGGCCCCATCAGCCTGTGATTCAGGACCAGGGCACGGGAGGGGCACCCAGGCCTGTCTTCTGTAGGGTGCTGACAGTGCCACTGTCCACGACACCCAGCAGGAGTGGAACCCAGGCCTCACCGCTGGGGCTGGAAAGGGCTGGCTGGTGTGGTGTGCCCATGCAGAGTGTGGGCACAGCCCCACAGAGCACACAGGGACCCATGTCAGGCAATCACCCCAGACATGCCCCAGGCCAAGACCTAGACATGGGCCGCTGCGCCAACCCAACACCGTCCCTCCCGGGGTGCTGACACACACACTCCCGCAGTCACAAGGCCCAGACCCCGAAATCACTCTTCCAGACCAACAGCTGGCCGAAGACCGGACACCCACTCTGGCCCACAAGGCCTGACCCCCTCTGCCCTGGCAGAGCCCGGTCCTACCTCCTCATCAGAACTGTCTTCCACGTACTCGTCATCTTGTGCTGTCGCTGCCCTGTCCTCAGCGAAGGGGTCCCTGTAGCCTGTGATAAGCGGACAGTGGTTAAGTCAATGCACCTACACCCCTTTGACCTCAAGATCCCAGGCCAGGGTCCCCGCCTCCTCCTGGAAGAACTAACTGTCCCTGCTGACTCTAAGGCCCAGGTCCCTGCCGCCCCAATCTGTGAGACGCTCCAACTTGGCCCCAGGCCTCAAGACAAGACCAGGGACACCCCGAGTCTAAGAGGGCCTCTCAGGGGGCCCCACCTAGGGTTCTGTCAAGGGCCAAACCCAACACGATGTCCAAGCTCTGGGGAGGACCCCAGGGAGGGGCTGACACCTGGTGCCAGACTGGAAAAGGAGTAGTCAGCAAGACACCAGCTGAGGACCAGCCACCCCTGCTCCCCTTAACAAAAAATGGCTGCAGGGCCCAGAGCCAGCCTGGGTCAGGAGACAAGGTGAGGGCTGGGGGGGGGGGTCTGCCTGGGGAGGGTGCGTGGCACTCACTGTCAGCCACCATCACAGGCCTACAGCCAGCCCACTTTTAGGCCAAGAACCTGGCCCTGAGGGCCTTACTGGCACCTGCAGCAACAGAGACACCACCTAGCCAGCCAAGAGCCCCGAGGGGCACCCCAAATTTCAGAATGCTGGGGATGTGGACCCCAGGCCCCCACGTCGACCACCCCAGGCTGACCCAGCGACCAGGTCAGCAAGTGGGCGTTGCTGAACATTCACGCCCCAACCTGGAAAACAAATCCCCTCTCGGGGGTGGGGAGTGCGTACAGACCAGGATGATGGGGAAAACAGCCCCTCACCCCCGGGGGCAGTAAAGTGCCTGAGGCTGGAGCCCCTGTGCGCTGAGCCGCCCACCGCCCAGAATCTGCCCCCCCCGCACCCCTGGGCCGGGCAAGAGCCAAAGGCCCGTCAGGCGGCTCTCCCTCCCGCCTGTTTTTCCCCTCAGCATCAGGAGGGTGGGAGGCTAAGTTTTTTTCCAGGCCAGGAACAAGGCCGGATTCGGTTTCCTTGTGTCCCCACCCCCTGCCCCTGGTGTGTGGGAGCTCTGCCCACCCAAAGTGGGTCGGCACGGCCAGGCGGGCGTGGGCGTGGGCATGACTAGGGGACATGGAGGGTAAGCCCCAGAATCCAGCCTCTGCCCAGGGCCCACGGAAGCAACCAGCCAGCACACCTGTCCCAGGCCTGGGGGCCGTCTGGGTGGCTGCCCACAGCGCCGGCCTGCCCGATGCTCCTTGGGCGTTGAACCCGAGCCCCACACCACCTATGCCACCCTCTGGTCCCTCAGTGCTGCAGCGCTCAGGTTCACGGGGCGGGGGGGGGGGTGGCGCGGCGGGGTGGAATAGTCTGTGAGTCCCAAGCAAACATCCGTTTTGGCAAGACACCGCCTGTTCCCTTCAGATGCCAGGCTGCAGGACAGGCGGTGGCCACCAGGGGGCAGCAGCGCGGTGCCCACCCACCCCACCCCTGCCCTGCGGGGGACCCACAGACCCAGCGACCCCACCCACCAAAGTCTGGAGACACGATGCTGTATTGGGCCTTGGGCATTTAAAAAACATGAAAAAAGGCCAATGAAAGGTAAAACAGAAGGGTGCGGGCACAGACGGAGCGGCCGAGCACACACCGCTCCAGCTCTTGAGTCTGGCCTGGCCTGGCCCAGCAGCAGCATCTGAGACCCCAGGAACTGGGCACAGACACGGCCCAAGGTCAGCTCAGCCGAGCCTGGCACTCTCCCCGGAGCCGGACCACGTGGGCTGCTCGGGGGCACGCTGCTGGGGACCGGGGTTTTGCAGGCAAGCAGCTCCGGCCAGGGACCGAGGATCTCCACATGGGCATCTCCTGGGAGAACCAGGTACCTCGCATAACTGGTGGCTCCAGAGGAGTCCTGAGTGTCGGCACGGTCAGCACCCTGGTGGCCCCATGCACCACTCCCCCAGCACTGCCTGAGACCCCTCACACAGACCGTGAAGCAGGGCAGGGCCCCTCGATGTTCAAGCGCCGCACCTCGGCTGAGCTGCTGCTAGGTCTGTCTGCCTGTGGTCAACGAACTAATGAAAACAGGAACTTTCCCATAAGAGAGTAAGTGAACACAGGAGGAAAAATCCATACAAATAGAAAAAACCAAAGCAAACACGACAAATGGAAAAAGATCTAAGCAAGCACCAAGAGCAAAAGTGGCTCTAGGCACAAATCCACTGGACACCTGTGACCAAGAGGGCGTGGTGACACCTGAAGGAGAAGGGAAAGGCCCACTGAGCACCAGGAGCAAGGGGCTGGGGGCAGTGAGAGGTGCTGGGCCCGTGGGGGCTGGGGCACTAGGGACCTTTTCCTCCTGGGCGATTCTCTTGGGAAACCAGCAGCAAGCTTCTGCCTGCGGCAGAGGCACAGTGCGGGCCAGTGGGGCTGAGGCTAGTCGGAGAGGGACAGCCAGCAGCGGGAAGCACAGCTGGGCTCCTATCCGCTGCTGGGGACAGGCCGCTTGCATACACACTGTCAGGAGGGTGAGAGGCAGGAGCTGCAGTGTGGCCAGGAGACGGGGTGACTGGTGGTGGACAGGGACTCGGCCAACAAGGCAGCAAAAGACAGGGACAAAGCTAAGTCCCGAGGGGCCAGAGAGAGAGAGCTGGGGACCGCAGTCGTGCTCAAAAGGGGAGGAGACAGAGGGAAAGATGGCTGCAGCAGAGCGAGGTCCCTCCCCCTGCACGGGCAGCCATGCACGGGACCTGCCCTCGGACTCCGCCCGCCTGGTGGGGTCCTCTCCCCTGATCGCCCACCTGCAGCCCAGGCGCACCATGCTCTTCCTCACCTCAGCACCCAACTTTGCAACCAAACTCTGGGGCAGCTGTGTGACGCTGCCGGGCCAACACAGAGCTGCACCAAGCGAAGGAAAAGGAGGGAGGGGACTTCGGGAACAGGGACCAGAGGGGCTCTAGGGACGACCACTGCTTTCCGCAGCTGCAGGCTCGGGCCCAGGGCATGCGCGGGGCAGGCCGTCCACACAGCTTCTGACGCTGGTGACCAACGTGACAGGAAGGGGACGGCCCCGACAGGATGGACTACACACACCTGAGCCGCTCTTGCATTCAGCTGAAACTGGCGCCGAGAACGCGGGTGGTCCCATGGGTGCGGCGCTCCCCAGAGGGGACGAGGGGGCTTTCCCGTCGCCCGGGGAGAAACAAGGGCAGCGACCCACAGGTGGGTCGGCGGAGGGAGGTGGGCACCTCAGGGGGAGGTGCCACCCACAATCGAAAATACCCCGGAAGCTCCAAGCAAGAGCTGCTGGCACCACGAGGCCCCTCAGCAGAGCATGGAAGGCCGTGGGGGCCACCGCAGACAGGTGCTCCCGTGAGAGGGCCCAGCCATCCCTGCTGTGGGCAGGGAGGCAGGGGCCCAGCCAGTGTCCGCGGGAACGTGCCAGAGCCACTTGGACATCAGAGGGCCCTGTTCCATGGAATGCCTCCAGCAGGGTGTTCCTGGTGTGTCTGGGACAGCCTTCATCAAACACCTGGCACCCACAGGTGACCTACCAGCCACAGAACCACCAGCTAATGAAGCAAACAAGTCAGCTCCCTCCTCTGCGGGCACCTCAGCCTCTTGTCATTGGATCAGTGAGCTTGGGCAGCCCACTCCAGGGAGTCAGGCCCAAGGAGTCGTGCCTGTTAGGCCCTCTCCCTGCTGGCTCTTGCCTCAGAAGTCACATCCTTGACCTCATGTAAACGTGAAGCCTGATGGCATCGCAGGGTGCCCTTCGGACACAAGAAGCAGAGAGGCCAAGGGACGCGCCTGCCCACCCACCCTTGGTAGGAAGGTCACAGGGGACATGTCCAGCCAACAGAACGTGGAAGAAAGAATGACAGAGCTAAGTGGCAGCTGGCAGCAACAGCAGGAGTCAGCAGAAACCTGTGAGCGAGCATGGCGGCTGGGGGCAGCCTGGTGAGGGCTGGCCCCAAACAGGTAGTGGCGGGAGGACAGGGAGGCCGTTCGCTTTCCTCACAGGACTCACCTGGGTGGACCCGGCAAATGCCACTTCCACCCACTCACGTAACACCACCAACTATCTGCAGGACTGTGCAAGAGGCCGTGGCCATGTGCCACGGAACCCTGTGGGCGTTCAGTTAAAGAGCTGGGGCATGACAGAGATGTGGCAGAAGTGGGTGTCACCGCGGGCAGAGGTTCGTAAGCATATTGTGGTGGGAAGGCTACTCAATGGAAGGGGGTCTTCCGTTGAGGACCCTCCCCCAGGGAGAATGTCTAAGCAGAAGCCTCCATGGTGTGACATGTGACAAGCCACCAGCTATGGCAGGTAAAAGTGGGCTAGAAGAAACTGAGAGGGCCCCGATCCCCCCACGCAGTAGAGAGGTCCCACGCAAGCAAGCCACCCTCAACACCCTCCAGAACAATAGAAGAACAGGCCTAACCAGGGGCCACCAACACAGCACATGGCAGAGCTGTCACGGGGGTCACTCCTGGTGCCTCGTGCGGCCACACTCAAAGGAAGACAGGAGCACGTGCAGGAGGCAGTGACCGGCCTGCTAGCTAAGTTCCTACAACTGGGGCTGGGGGGAGACGGGACTCAGCCCATCCAGGAGAGGCGTGAACAAGGGTGGCCCAGCCAGGCGGAGGGTGCAGATGGCTTTGAAGGAACACATGGAAAAAAGGGGTGAGATTTGGCAAAGGCATCCTAAGAAAAAAGAATGAAGCTGGAGGCATCACTCTGCCCGACTTCAAATTATACTACAAAGTGACAGTAATCAAAACGGTATGGTACTGGCAGAAAAACAGACACATGGACAAGTGGAACAGAATCGAGAGTCCAGAAGTAAACCCATATTTATATGAGCAAATAATTTTTGACAAAAAAGCCAAAAACATACAGTGGAGAAAGGAAACCCTCTTCAATAAAAGGTGCTGGGAAAACTGGAAAGAATGAAACTAGATTGTTGTCTATCAGCACACTCCAAAATTAACTCAGAATGGATTAAGGACCTGAAGATAAGACCTAACACAATTAAATGCATAGAAAAAAACATAGGAAGGAAACTCAAGGACGTTGGACTTAAAGACGATTTTGTGAATTTGACCTCAAAGGCAAAGGAAGTAAAAGCAAAAATAGATGAATGGGACCACATCAGAATAGAAAGCTTCTGCTCAGCAAAATAAACAGGTGACAAGGTAAAGAGACGACGATCCAAATGGGAAAATATATTTGTAAGCATCGCCTCCAATAAGGGCCTAATAGCCAAAATATATAAAGAACTCATACTACGCAATAAAAAATAACAAATGATCCAATCAAAAAATGGGCGGAGGATCTGAACAGACACTTCTCCCTAAGGACATACAAATGGCCAACAAATATGTGAAAAGACGCTATTAGGGAAATACAAATCAAAACCACAATGAGATACCATCTTACACCTATTAGAATAGCTGTTATCAACAGGACAAGTAATAACAAGTGTTGGAGAAGATGCGGAGAAATAGGAACCCTTATACACTGCTGGTGGGACTGCAAACTGGTACAGCCACTATGGAAAACAGTATGAAGTTTCCTCAAAAAATGATTTGATCTACCATATGATCCAGCAATCCTTCCACTGGATATTTACCTCAGACTTGAAAACTCACATCCGAAAAGGTATTTGCACACCGATGTTCATTGCAGCATTATTCACAGTGGCCAGGACATGAAAGTAACTGAAGTGGCCTACGATACATGGTTGGATAAAGAAGCTGTGGTACATGTATACAATGGAACATTACTCAGCCGTAAGAAGAGATGAAATACTGCCCTTTGCGACAACATGGATGGACCTCGAGATAATCATGCTAAGCAAAACAGACAGAAAAAGTTGAAAATCACACGATATCACTTATATGTGGGATATAAACCTTAAGCAACAAACGAATAGGACAAACAGGGACAATAGACTAGTGGTTACCAAAGGGGAGGGGGAAGGTAGAGAGGGTAGAGAGGGTCAAATATATGGTGACAGGAAGAAACAAAACTGTGGGCAGTGAAACATAGTAGAAACATATATATGCCTTACTGTTAAATGTACAGCTGAAACTCATTGGATTTCATTAACCGATGCCACCATAAAAAAATAAAATTAAAAAAAAAATTGAAAAGGGGTGACGGAAGGTGTGCACCAAGGAGCGAGAGCACCCCATCCCTTCGACTCGCTCCCTGGGTGGGGAGAAAGTGGCCCCCAGGCTTGAAGGCGGCGCTCTGCACCGCCCTCCACTGGGGCACAAGCGGCTACAGCGGGAGACGTGACTGGCGGGGCTGGCGTCCAGGACAGCCCTCAGACCTGGCGCGAACCAGGAGGAGGGACACCTCAGTGGCAGGAGCCAAGGTGAGAGAAGCCCCAACGCTACCCAGCACAGCAAGGGACTGACCCCGGGACCGTGGTCCTGGCTGGGGTGGGTGGCGGGACAGTTTGGGCTGCAGCAAAGCCACAGGCAGCCCGGGCCCCCCACACGGAAGGCTCAGGCAGAAGGCGCTCTGGAGCCAGGGGGCACACGCTCGCCTGGGCTGCAGCCCCAGTCCCGCTGCCCAGCCGCAGACAGACCCCAGATGGTGGCCCTGCAGAGCCGGCTACGTGGCCACAGAAACCTGAGCGAGAGCCCAGTGGCTTGGAGGGAGAGGGTGGGCACGCCTGTAGCCAGAGCCCCTTCCTCTGGAAAGCCCTGTACTCATTACCCAATTTAGACAATTTAAATGAAAAAATTTTTTAAAGTCGATTTTTTAAAAGTTATTAAAAAGTTCCAAAGAGGAGAACAGTGAGCGGTCAGTGGCCCGTCACCCCACACTGCACAGGCAGCTTGCATGGGTGGGAAGTCTGAGTGTGACTTCCTAAGGAAAAGGATCAAACAGTGTGGCTTTTTGGTTCCCACTATGGGAAGTAACTCCTGGTCAGGCCAAGGTTGTAAATTCTAAAACACCAGGACTACTGGAAACATAAACAGCCGTGAACTTATTTCTAGAATGTTCTAAATAACAAATTATTTCAGTTAAATTAAGGTTTCTCTTGTTTTTCTAACTTATAAGCAGGGTGCACCCTCCCCAGCCTGCATGGCACAGGTGGCTCCTGGGGTCAGGGCAAGGGGATGGGTGGAGCTCCTGCTCACCGGCTCCCTCACATGTCCCCGTGCACACACACACACACCCACCTCAGGCTTTGTCCCTAAGAAACCCAGCCTAAGACTGAGTCTAACAGTGTGGGCTGAGTCCCTTTAAGAGGTGACATCGGAGTCACCTGAGGGGAGGCCCAGGCATGTGATTTCCAGAGTGACTGGAGCCCATGAGTGGGGTTAAATCCAGTGCCCTAGAACTCACAGCAACTCAGCTTCGAACAAGCGTCCCACTGAGTCCCAAGTGTGACACAGGTGCATCAGAGGCAGGACGAGGGCCTGCAGGTCCTAAGGGAACTTGAAGGAAGCAGCGAGTGGGCAACGCCCCCAGAGAGCCCAGGCGCTTCCTGTTTGGCCGCCTTCATCTGGCTGTGAGAGCCCCCGGGGCCCCGATCACCCACCTGCACCTGCTGCCCAGAGGTCTTCTCCGGCCTGCTGTGCTCTCGCCACTGCGGGCCCCATTCTCGCTCTCAGAGGATTCCTCACTGCTGTCACTGCCAGAATCTTCCAGGCCTGAGAACACGCTCTCCTCACTGTCGAAAGGCCGGAACCACTGCCATCCTCAAGACTGAGAGTCGGGATGCAGAGCAGGGAGGGCTGTAAGAAGCACAGTGCTGATGACGGCCAGACCCGCGGCCCGCCCGCCAGCGTTGCCCACTGGGCCACACAGATACACAGCTGGGTAGCTGGCTGACCTCCAAGGCCACAGCCCTCAGGTCACAAGCCTCCAGCAAACCCGGCCACCCAACCTACCTTCCTCACCATCCACCTCCACCAACAGCATGGACGCCTGCCCTTGGAAGGGACATTTAATTCCCAATATCTCACAAGGAAAGGACTTTCAAGGACAATGTCTCCTTCTTAGAGCCCAGTTCCCATGACATTACCAGCACTGGTTCTTCCCCCTCTGTACCCTTCCTGGGGGAATTTGAGGCCCAGAAGCTTGAGGGCACTGAGGTGGGGGTGGGGTGGGGCGGGGAGGAGAGCTTTCCCCACCAGAAGTAGAAGCCTCTGTAGCCAAAGAGGTCAGAACTCAAATGGATGCAGATATTGGTTGAAGAGTGATAGAATAAGCCAAGCTTGACTTATAAATAAGTGGCATCCATTCACTCCCTGTGGCGTAAGACCAGAGCTTCTCTGAACAAACACCACCTCATCCTTAACTCTAACAGGACACAATATACAGTAAGCAGGCCCTGCTACGGCCTTTAAAAGTGACACAAGAACACGTAAACTTTTAGGAAGTTGGCAGGAATCCTAAACTTTACTGTTTTTCAGCATTTATAAGTTTCTCACCTAACTGGACAATATACACTTAGTTATGCTGTAGCACTCGATTTGATTTCAGTGAAGTGACTCTGATATACACTCACGCTGTCTATCACCAATATTTAGTTAGCTACACAATTACAAGAAGATAGCATCAATGGTATGACACAAACACAAACAGCTCTTGGTGAGTACAGAGCCAAGGGATGGAAAGCAGCCAAGCCTGGCGCCCAGAGCTCCTTGCTCTTAGGAGCAGCGGGGAGTACAGCAGGAGGACCTGTCCCAAAGAGCAGCCTGACGAACCAGCTGAATGAAGTCAGCTGAGAGTCTCCACCATATATGCCTCCTACCGCCCTGATTTGATGACACCCTCACAACCCAGCTGCGGTTCAGCTGGACAGCGTTAGTGGCCATGAGTCCAGCTGAATGATGTGTGGGATGCAGAGGGCACTGGCTTCTATTCACGCTTCCGTAACCTCACGTCCTCTTTTACTTTTACAAGGTACCTAAGGTGTAAGTAATGTATAAATGTGTATTACTGTGGTGTAAACTAAAATCTTTTTAACGGTAAGATGCATAATTCAAATGGTAGGAGAGGCTGCCACACAGGGTGCCAGCTCCCCTTCCTATTTCTCTCCTGCTCAGACAGGTCCATCAACCCACAGAACCGCCCCATCCCCACTGGAGGCGCTTTAGCGCAGGACGCTATGCCTAGGACGCGTTCTCAGGGCCACCTCCAGTAGAGGACAGGCGACCCGTTCTTGCTTGCACTCCCAGGTCCGCCGCACGCTGGGCTGGCTCGCCGTGGGCCCGCGGCCTGCACACGGAGCTCGGCCCAACGCCCTCGGACACCAACTGCCGCCCGCGCCGCTGCCCTAGGCCCCGCAACCCTGCTCCCGCTCCGGCCCCACGCAGCCCGCTGTCACCTCCTCCGGCTCCGGCGCCTCTTCTCGGGCCGCGCTCCGCCGCCGCCGCGCGCCTCGCGCCCCGCGTGCCCGCCATGCTCCCCGACCGGTCCCGCCCCGCGCCACCACTTCCGGCAGGGGCCCGGCGCGTGGGCCAGGGGGCGGGGCCTACAGGGTCAGAGGACGCGGGCGGCGCGCCGCGCGCAGCCTGATTGGTGGGGCGGACGCGACCATCATGCGCAGGCGCGCAGCTGCAGGGGCGGGGCCTGAAACCTAGGCGGGCCGGCGTGCGCGCGGCATGGGGACGCGGGCGGGCGGCACCAGCGGGAGCGCGCCCGTCGCAAGATGGCGGCGGCCATGCTAGGCCTCGGTGCCGTGTGTGCGCAGCGGGCGGCGGCGGCGCGGTCTGGGCTGCAGATGCGGCGACGGCACTAGCCCGGCCCTCGGTCTCCCTTCGCGGTCGGTAACTTCGCCTCTCCCCGCCTTGCCCGGCATGGATCTGCCCGTGGGCCCCGGCGCTGCGGGGCCCAGCAACGTCCCGGCCTTCCTGACCAAGCTGTGGACCCTCGTGAGCGACCCGGACACCGACGCGCTTATCTGCTGGGAGCCCGGTACGGGGTGGGGCGCGTCGCAGGAGGTCAGGGTCGGGTCCCCGCCTCGCCCGCCCGGGGACGTGGGCGGGAAGCCCAAAGGGAGAAGAAGCGTCCGAGGCCCGCTCCTTGCCGGGTCCGCGCCGCGCCCCAGTTTCCCCGGAGAAGGGAGGAAGGGCCTCTAGCCCTTTGGGCTTTTCTTAACTGAGGGACAATTGCGGAGGCGTTTTTGTCCTTTGAACAGCACCCATTTTCGCCGGGTTGTGTCCTTGTGTTTTCTGTACCTTCTCGTTGGGTTACCAGGTGCTGTGGTCGGCAGCCGCTGGGAAAAATCTGGACTTGGCCGCGTGAATCGGAGGGTGTGGCCCTAGGGTCAAAGGAAAGAAAGCGAAAGCCAAGTAAAACGTCCCAAAGTTCAGTTCGACCTCGAACCTGGGTCCGAATACCGGAGCCCCCAAGCAGCGTTGTTTTCCACTCCTCGGGAGACGTCGTTATCTGTTCCCAGTTGCCCGGCAGCTGGCTTGTATGCAGGGGCTGCCCTTGCGAGACCGGACAGCCCTGGTTCGTAGAAGTAAATAAATCAGAGGCTGTCTAGAGTTGGAGCCGGGAACCTGATTTCACTTCCTGGCTGTGACGTCGCGTCCGGGGAAGACTAGAGCCGCAACCCGGGGCTGGCTTATAGCAAGGCCGTCTGGTAGGGAGCCTCTGGGGGCCTCCACACATGCCTTACCTCCTGGAGCGGAAGCCTGCGATGCCCAGTGGGCAGGCCAGGGTCTATCGGGATCTACCAAGTTCCTCCCTCTCGTGCTGTTGTTAGAAAGGAAAAGTCAGGAGTGAAGCACCCTGAGCTGGAGGCCAGGCGGGCTCCCTCTTTGCACGTTTGTTTGCTGAAGTTTCACCATCCCCACCTGCAGAGTGTCTGGGGATAGAGACGGGATGCCCTTTGGCGCCCCTGTTGGAGATACTTTCTATGGGTCCCAGTGACGTCTCTGTGTGGGTGTTCCCGCCGGTTTCTTCAGTGGCTGCGGGAGTCCTGAGGGGCAAGCCAGGTGCTTTCCCGCAGGCGGTCGTGTTACCGCCATCCCCTGTTCCAGACGTTGAACTTTCCTCACCGTCGTTTCTCATTTTCACCTGCTTTCCTGCTCTTTTTCGTTCCCCTTAGCTCTCAGGGAGCGCCCTCATGCAGGTCGGGGAGGGCAGCGGGGACCGCGGAATGTCCCAGCTGAATCCTGCTAGGATGACTGCCTTCCCCGTTAATCCGCCTGCTGTTTCTGCTTAAGGGTCACAAGGCAGGAGGTGAAGGCTGCCCACGTTCTCCACAGGACCTGCAGCTGCGCTCTGGGCGGAACCTTCGCGCCGGAACGAGGGACACAGTCAGACCCGTGGCGGCCCCACTCGAGTGGCCAGGCCAAGCAGAGCGTGCTGGGCGCAGGATGGTGGCCAGCCCGGCTGGCTCAGGAGCACAAGGAAAGCCCTCCTGGCCTGGGCAGGGCTAGGGAGCAGCTAGGGAGCTGCCGGGCCTGAGGCAGGAGGTGGTCGGGAGCCTGTGGCCTCGAGGACAGCCCCACCGGCCTGCAGCTGTCAGAATAGTCTGCCCGGGGCCTTCCACAGGGTCTGGCTCTCAGACTGTGGGGGCTCTGATGTCCCCACTCACCTTTCCCTGTGCTAGAAGTTCCCTCACTGTTCTGCCCAGGGAAACTGTGTTTTCCCCAGGGGACACGGGAGGCTGACACTCAAGGCTGAGCAACTGGAGAGGGAGGGGTGCTTCCAGCCCTAGAAACCCTGGCCAGTGGTGCCGGGCTGGACAGCTTTGTGCACCCTCTGCTCAGCGTGAGCGACAGCCCACCAGGTCACTGTCCCAGGTCCTCACCCGATTCCAGATAACTCCCTGGCACCCAGCTGAGGGCTCAGGGCCTTCCTGTGCGGGTCCTGCAAGGCACTGCAGCTCGCCGCCCTGCGGAGTGCATGCAGTGACCTCGAGTATGGCCCAGGGTTGGGCCTCAGCTCCCCCGACCTAGTCTGTCGCCCCCTCACTTCCTTGCCCGCCGGCTTGTCCTGTAAATCTGGCCATCCAGTCTAGTGATTGGGGCCAGGGCAAATGGGGAGACCCTCAGGGCCGGTTGAAGGAGGCACCCCTTTTTAGGCCCACCTGCACTTGGGAGGCCCTGCCTAAAGTTTGGCTCCGACGTTCCTCTGGCTTCACCCTGGTCCCAGCCTGATTGGTGCGATTTTCTTCTCTTTGGAAGCAGGAACAACCCTTCTGGGTTGTGTGGGGACCAAAGGAAACCCCAGAGACTTAGCAGCTGGCGGTCACCAAAACCAGGACCCATTCCCCGTAGCCTGTGAGTGCCAGTGGTCAGAGGTCACTTGAGCGGCTTATGTCTGATGGAAGATTCGGGGCAGAGCAGTCCCTGCACAAGACCACTGGAGGAATTGGCTCGGCCACACCTGGGCGCTCAGAGCCGGCCATAGACTGTTGTCAGAGCTCTGGGCAGGCGGCCCTCGCCCCTCCCCGGCTTGAGCATGAGCAAGGCTTGCAAGCCTGCAGCTGGGAGGGACTCAGCAGGCCCTGTGGGCCCCGCCCTTAGGGAGCTGGCAGTTGACCCAGAATGGTGAAGGAGCATTCCAGGTTGCCCCAGCAACATGCCGGGTGTGCTGCAGGGCCTGAGGCTCCCCACACCACCCTGAACCAGGATGGCTGTGGCCGTGTCCCCCAACAGTAGTTTAGCTCTCCTTATTTACTCCTGACATGCAGCACGAGACCCAGCCTTCTCATGCATCAGCTCTGCTCCAGGAGGTGACACGTGGCTATTGTGGGGATAGGAAAACTGAGCCTTAAAGATGTCGAGAAACTCAACACAGAACTAGAGAATGGTTAAACCAGATCCGAAGTCCATGTTCTCTTTGCTGACATTCAGCCATTGCTCGTTGCCTGCCTTCACCAGGCACTCGTGTCTCCGGAGTGGAGGGCAGTGGGAGACCCCCGGGTCCCCAGAGCTGGGGAAGACCCTGGCCCACCCCACCTGCTTTCTTAGCTCCCAGCACTGAAGAGGACGGAGCGGCACTGTGGCTGCACCTCAGAGGCGTTAGGCTGAGTGAAAGGCACCAAACCAGAAGACTGCGTGATTCCATTTACATGGCACCCTGAAAAGGAAAGACCGTGTGCCCAAAGATCGCATCTAGAGACGAGGGAGGGATCGACCGAAGGGCTAGGAGCGTGATTGCAAACAACTGTATGTCAAAGTCAGTCGATGTATGCAGTGAGGCTGGTGAGCTAGGTGTAGGTACATCTTCCTTTTTAGAATGGGGGGGGTGGTTCTGGTGGCCAGCTGTGGAGAAGCCCCATCAGCAGGGGCGGAGATCAACAAAAAGTGTGACCTGGGAGCAAGACAGGGCGTGGTTTTAAGTCTCAGGATGGACGGTACATGCCACCTGGGGAGACTGAGGCACAGTGGCAGCCTGGAGAGTGGCTCCAGCAGCTCACCCACGGCCTCCCTGGAAATGTGCACGGCCGGCCTGAAGCAGCGCTCTGGGGACGGCGCACTATTAAGCGACTATTAGAAAATAAGAATGGCTTCTCAGCTTCTGCCTTAAGAAGGCAGAGAAAGAGGAGCAAAGTGAACCCAAAGCAAGTGGAAGGAAGGAAATAGTCAAGACAAGAGGAAAGAGTGGCGTTGGAAACAGTGACTAAGCTACACGAATTTAGCAGCTGAGTCTTTAGAAAGATCAAAATGGGTAACTGGTAGCACGACTGACAGAAGAAGGAAGAGAAGACGTAAAGAAGCGACATCAGGAACGGGAGGCGGACGTAGCGCCGCGAACCCACAGGCGGTAAGAGACACCAGGGACGCACGGCGAGCAACTTGCGTGTAGATTTGTCACTTAGGTAAAGTGCACCCAGTCTCTGAAAACCACAGACTGTCCAGACTCACCCAAGGAAGAAGATAACCTGAGGTCCTGAATCCGAAGAAATGGAATTCCTAGTCAGAAACCTTCCTGTAAAGAAATCTCCAGGTCAAGTGATTGTGCAGGCAGATTCAGACAGCAGCCCTACACATTCTTCGAAAAGCAGGGGAGGAAACACTTTGCAACTCATGTTATGAGGCAAGCATTACCCTGATATCAAAAAGAGATGAAGAAAGTCCAAACTACACACCAGTCTTCTCCTTCTTAATGTCTTCTATAAATATTAGCAAATTAGATCCAGCAGTGTATAAAAAGAATGTCACAACAAATGGGATTGATCCCAGGAATGCAAGGGTAGTTCAACATTTTTTTCTTATTCTCACCATGTTAATAGTGTAAAGAAGGAAGAACACGTGATCCTTATTTGAACAGGCATTTGACAAAATTTGACATTTGTGATATTTTTTAAAAACAGGAGGCAAAGAATAGCAGGGAACTTCCTCAGCCTGATGCAAGGGGCTCGGTCTGCAGAGAGGCCTGCAGCCTGTAGCAGGCCAGATAACAGGCTAGAGACTGCAGGCCCTGAGGCAGGACGAGGTACGCTGTCTGTGTCCGTGTTGGGCTGGAAGGCCTGCCCAGCACATGAGGGAAGTTATAAAATGTACTGGAGTGGAAGAAATAAAACTAAAACTGCCTTTTCACAGAGTGTCTATGTGAAAAGTAAGAAATGTACAAAATTCTCTAGAACTAAAGAATGAGCTTTGCTTGTATTTCTACATACTAGTGACAAACAATAGGAAACTTTTTAAAAATATTGTTTGCAATTTCTCAAAAAAACCATGAAGTGCTTAAGTGTAAACCAAATAACATGAGCAAAGATCTGTGTACCAAAAGCTTAAAATTACGAAAACGTTTATGAGAAGCAAAGTCAACCCAAGTAAGTGGGGAGACGTACCATGTTGTGCAGTTTTTTAAGTAGGTTGGGCAGACCTTGCTTTGACTGTCCCTCCTTGCGGGACACCAGGCCTGTTAGCTGGTGCGGGTGAAAGTGGCCACATGTTTTTGATACTCCTATTATTTTTCTTTATTTTCTTTTCTCCGTGTTCAGCTCTCGTAATCCTTATCAATCTGCCGTCACATGCCGATTCTTTGTTCTGCCAGCACAGCCTGCTAGGAAATTTCTCCCTTCGGTTGTTAGACTTCCGACTCCAGCATTTCCAGGCGGTTCTCCCTGACAGTGCCTTTCTCTGGTCATGCTGGACTGTTTCCTCCCTGTGGTGTGTGAGTTCACTGCCTAGGCCAGTCCCTGTCAGGCCCCTTACCCCTGATTGTCCTGTTGCTTTCAGTAGTGCCCTTGGGCACAAGTCTTGCTGTCTGATCCAGGCAGGTTTCAGCAGGGGTGGTTTTGTGGCCCCAGGAGGATCCTCACCACCCTTAGCCTGTGAGCCAGCTGTCCTGGTCTGGCTTTTACCCCTAGCTCAGAGGCGTTGTTTTCGAGAGTGCACTTAAGCTTGGCTCCCCAGTCCCGGGGTGAAGGAAAAAGACCCCTCGGGGAGAGCCCTGGAGCTCTCTTCCTCCACAGCCTCACTGGGTGCTGGGCGGGGCAGTGGCCTCTGGTCCTCTGGGCTCGCCCGGCTGGCTGGGGCAAGGATGGTGAGAGCCCAGGGTCCTCGGCCTGCCCGCCTGCGCCGGAGCCTCTGTTCTGTGGGTGGGACCCCAGCCTCTCGGTTACAGTCGCCAGGCCTCTGATGACTGGGCCTCCAGCCTGGAGCTCGGGAGGATGAGGAAGGCTGTGGCCTGCGGCCACTGGGACCGGCTTGGTGCTGCAGATGCACGGTCTCTAGGGTTGGAGTAGTTTTCCGGGCTGGATGCCACCGCTGCTGTCGCACGCCTCTTGGACGGCCCTCGGCCCTCTGCTCCGCCGGCCCTCACACCTACTCCTCTGCCGTGGGAGGGCAGCCTGGCTGGGCGTGGCGTTCCCGGCTCCCTCCAGATGTGACCCGCTGTCCTGGCCTCCCCGGCCTCTGACGGAAATCAGCCTTAGCTCTCAAGTGTCCCTTGTGCTCAGTAAGGCTGTCCCCCTGCCGCTTCCAAGAGTCCCCCAGAGCTCTCGGTATGACGCGAAGTGTCTGCTGTGACTCTTTTTCAGTCTCCTACTTGGAGTTCGTCTAGCGTCCTGGATAATTTTTACCAGATTTGGGGAGTTTGGGACCATTGTTTCTTCAGATATGCTTCCTGTCCTTTTTCTCCTGGGACGCCCATCTGCACGTGCTGGTGTTCAGTGGTGTCCCTCGGGCTGCTGCGTGTCGCCAGCCGTCTTCACGTTTGCTGGCTGCTCCTCACCCTGGCTCAGGCCTGCCCTTTAGCCCCCTCCTTGAATTTCAGATCTGCAGTGTTACACTTCTCGACTCCAGGGTTTTCGATCAGGTCCGCGTAACATGTTTCTACTCCCGTCCTCGGTGCCATGAGGCACTGTCGTGCTGTCCTTCATACCGCTTTGGAGGCAGTTTATTTTGCTTTAGGACTCACGTCAAATACCCGACCCGAAGTCCTGTCTCCAACCCTAGAGACTGTGCATCTGCAGCACCAAGCCAGTCCCGGACCCCTGAGCTTCATCAGGGACTGTTTCTCCTGGTTGCTTTCTTCACGTGTAGGGGCCATATCTTGGTTTTTTTGCGTGTCTCGTGATTTTTTTGTTGAAGGCTAGATTTTCAGTTAATATAACTTAACGTCTATCGAACTGTCCACCCCAGGCTTTGCTGCCGTTGCAGCCCCTTGTTGGTCCTGCTGCTTGTTCAGTGACTTGTCTGAGCTCATTCTGGACCGTCCATGCTCCCCGCTCTCTGTGACCAGTGAAGTCTTTGCTCCGCTGGCCGAGTGATCTGGCTGTGAAGGGGCGGGAATTTTCTCTAACACCTGGAACCGGGAAACCACCTGTCTCTGCCAGAGGCAGGGTTCCAGCTGTCAGCCAGGCGCGGGGCCGAGAGCTCAGGGCGTCCTGAAGTCTGTCCTGAGTGCACACCGCCCCGCACACGCGTGTGACTTTTGGCGCTTCTCAGAGTCCTCGGCGTCTCATTCGCCAGCTCTTACTTTTGGGTCCTCTGGTCGGCCTGTCGTTCGCCACAGGTGTCATCCACTGTGTTTGGCAGCGACGAAGTTTGGAAGTGGAACACACCTAGAGAGAAGGCTGCTTACACTGGGAGAGCTTTGGGTCAAATCCAGACATCCTTGCGAGAACCCTTTCAGGGGGCAGCTGGGCCCAGCAGCAGTTCTTAGCATGGGGCTTCGAGGAGGCCCGGCCCTCACGTGCCGTAGTGGCTGCCAGGAGGCTGGTGTCCCCTTGGTTTCTGCTGCTGTTTCCATGGCCACAGGAGAGGAGGTGGAAATAGGGTGAGTTATGATGCCACGAAGCTCACCGATCTCACTGAAGGTCACCCCTTTTCCTTGAATAAATGCTCCCTGCTACCTTGAATACACCCAATCTTGTTTGATCCCGGAAGTTTAGCAGGGTCGGGCCTGGTTAGAACTTGGGAGACCACCTAGGAAGACCAGGTGCAGCAGGCATAAAAAAAACACTCCCTGTATTGCTGTAATCTTTTGGTTAATTTTCAGATGTGTGAGAACGTTGACACATTTTTTTGCCCATTTTCTTATTGTTCCTTTGGAGGAGAAAGATTTTCAGAGGCTCTTCCTCCGGCAGCCGCTCACCTCGCATGCTTACCTCTGTCTTGGCATGCAGTGCCCTGCCCTGTCCCACGGGCGAGGCCGGCTGCAGTGGCCCTGTGGATTCACACAGCACGCTGCCCTGGCCACAACGGAGGCCTGCCTGTCGCCCGTCTTGGTGGCTTTTGACTGGGTCAGGAGGCAGGTGGCCAGAGGAGTAGGTCAGTTCGCGTCCCTTGGCGCCAGACGGAAGACGAAGCAGCGCGTCTGGGGCCGCAAGTTGCTCCCAAGTAGGGGGAGTTAGGGCCCTATTGTCGGGGCTGCCTTGCTGGAGCTCTTGGCTGTTCTCAGGGTAGATTTGCTGATGGGAGCTAGAGAGGGTCCCCCTAGAGAAGGGGCCTGGGCACTGTGCTGTTCAGTGAATGTAAACTTGGCACTGGGAGGCTCCAGACCCGGGGCAGGGCTCGCTGACGGTGCCGAGGTCCCTTATGCCCCACTGGCCACGTCTCCCGGGCCCTGAGGCCCAGCCCCATGGGGCGGGAGTGTATGACCTCCCACGTGTCTCTTGCAGAGCGGAAACAGCTTCCACGTGTTCGACCAGGGCCAGTTTGCCAAGGAGGTGCTGCCCAAGTACTTCAAGCACAACAACATGGCCAGCTTCGTGCGGCAGCTCAACATGTGTGAGTGCCCCTGGGGGCGCATGGCGGGCCGAGGGGCGCCTCACAGGGAGGCAGACCCTGTCTGTGCTAAGGGGGAGGCCCAGTGCCCCTGGGGGCCTGGACCGGGACTCCTCTTCCCTGGAGAGAGGGGTCCTTGTGGGCCTGGCCCGAGACCCCAGGGAAAGCTCACAGAGCCCCAGGCAGCCAGGGCCACAGGCAGTGGGGGGCAGCGCTGGCTTCCTCCCCGGCCCTGAGGCAGCCCCGCCCTCCCCCCCACCCCCGGCGTGCAGATGGCTTCCGGAAGGTGGTCCACATCGAGCAGGGTGGCCTGGTCAAGCCGGAGCGGGACGACACCGAGTTCCAGCACCCGTGCTTCCTGCGCGGACAGGAGCGGCTGCTCGAGAACATCAAGAGGAAAGTGCCCAGCGTGAGTGGCCGGGCTCTCTGCCCTCCCTCTCCCAGTGGGCCCTCCCTCCCCACTGTGCCTCGTGGACCCCGCTCCGGTACCCCCCCCAAACTGTGCAGGGGTCTGTCTCAGCCCCTTGGCCCTTCCCTGGGTGTCCCCGGCCCCTCCCCTCTTCTCTGGGGGCCATCTCAGTGACTGCCTCCCGCCTGGGGACCCAGGTGTCCACCCTGAAGAACGAGGACATAAAGATTCGCCAGGACAGTGTCGCCAAGCTCCTGACAGATGTGCAGCTGATGAAGGGGAAGCAGGAGAGCATGGACTCCAAGCTCCTGGCCATGAAGCAGTAGGTCCCTTGGGGGCGACCACTCTGTCCTGGGGCCTCTTCCCCACCAGCCCCACCCTCCTGCAGTGTCTGTGCCAGGTGCTTCCCACACATAGAATTGGCTTTGGGCTGGCATACTTGCCCAGGCCCCTGCCAGGCCATCCCTGATTGCCAGGAGCTGGGACCTGAGCCCCATCCACCCTGCAGGCCAGGGTGGCCGGGCTCCTCACTGAGCCCACAGTATCATCTTCTGCTGCTGGCTCCCAGTGCCCCTGGCATCGTTCAGGCCCGTGGAGCAGGAAGCACCCCTCCCGCGGTCACGTCTGGTGCATAACTGGCCCTGTGCTCCCTGCCTTAGCCAGGACCTCCAGGAAGGCAAGCTCGGGTTTCCTCCCATGCACTGGGGGGCCTAGGGACCTCAGGAAGCATAGCCCAGGGGGCTGTCCTTGGCTCAGTGTGACCTCAGGGCCACTCAGAGTGGACCCTTGTGACCCCGTGTCACGGAGGTAACTCCTGGGCTCTGTCTTCACATTGAGGGCCAGGTGAGTCTGGCCTCCCAGGACACCGGTGTCTCTCCAGGTGAGGCCAAGAGGATCAAGTTGTTGTCAAGAAGACGTAGGGGCTTGGCGGGGCTGATCACCAGAAGGGCCGATCTGCTCATGGCCTTGCTTGCTTGGTTGGAACAATCATACTCAGGGCAGCCCTTCCTGTCCCTCAGGGCCACCTCTGAGCCACTACCAGGTCTAGTGAAGGGGCCCGGCGTCCCCAAAGCACAGGACAACCTCCATATGCCACTCTGCGGCCTGAAGAGCTGTTCCCCTGGCCTTCCTCCTCTCTGTGGCTCAGTCAGGACAGAGGTGGGGGAGGCAGCACTTAGGGGTCTGCCACAGCTGCCCAGGAGGGGTCTAGGAGGTCTCGGCCCGGGTCCTGGGGTGTAGCAGGCACTCCTCACCCCGCATGTGACCCGAGCCCCAGCTCCACCTAAGAGCCCTGAGCCAGGGGCCTACTGCTGTCCTGCAGCCTGGCCTTCTGTGCACCCAAGCAGGTGACAGTGGGGCCAGCGAGCCCTGGCCGGCCCCCAGCCCCATCACACAGCCACTTCACACCCCGCGTGGGGCCAGGCCCCTGACGTGCAGCCCGCAGCTGGGTGGTGGAGTCTGCAGCCCCCACCGCCCGGGCTTCCTGGAGCTGACAACAGTGGTGTCTTACAGCGAGAACGAGGCCCTGTGGCGGGAGGTGGCCAGCCTGCGGCAGAGAAGCACGCCCAGCAGCAGAAAGTGGTCAACAAGGTGCGCGGCTGGCCTGCAGGGTGCCCGGGGGGCCTCTGGGGCCAGGCTGACTGCGCCTCTCCGCCCCACAGCTCATCCAGTTCCTCATCTCGCTGGTGCAGTCGAACCGGATCCTGGGGTGAAGAGAAAGATGTGAGGCGCTGGGGGAGCCTCCCTCTGCCTCCTGGGTGCCACCGGGCCCAGGGAGGCCGCTAACGCCACCCTTCCCTGCAGCCCCTTGATGCTGAACGACGGCAGCTCGGCGCACCCCTTGCCCAAGTACGGCCGGCAGTACTCCCTAGAGCACAGCCACAGCTCAGGCCCCTACTCGGTGAGCGCTCGCAGGCCGGCGGGGCGGGGGCAGGGCCAGGGGCCGCGCACGGGGCTCACCTCCCTTGGGCTCACCTCCCTTTGACGGCAGGCTCCGTCCCCGGCCTTCGGCGGCTCCGGCCTCTACTCCCCAGATGCTGTTTCCAGCTCCGGACCCATCATCTCCGACATCACCGAGCTGGTGCCCAGCAGTCCCTTGGCCTCCCCAGGCGGGAGCATAGACGAGAGGTGGGGGCCCGTCAGTCACCTTCCCAACAGCATTGGGGGAGGCTGGGCCAGCAGGGCACCTGCTGACATGTGTACCCCTCTCCCCTCTGTGCAGGCCCCTGTCGAGCAGCCCCTGGTGCGAGTCAAGCAGGAGCCGCCCAGCCCTCCTCAGAGCCCCCAGGTGGAGCTGGCGAGTCCAGGGCGCCTGTCCCCTGCTGCGGAGACGCCCCTGTCCCCAGCCACCCTCATCGACTCCATCCTGCGGGAGAGCGAACCTGCGCCTGCCACCTCAGCCGTGGCCACACCCCTCCCGGAGGCTGGGGCCCGCCCCACCTCACCCCCACCGCCCTCATCCCCTGAGAAGTGCCTCAGCGTCGCCTGCCTGGACAAGTGAGTGCTACCCTCCGCCACAGCCCCGAAGTGCTGCCAGGCCTCTGGCCAGGACTCTTTCTGGGGTACTGGACAGGGGCCCTCAAGCCTAAGGCACAGGGCCCACTGGGGGATGAGCCAGCAGACTTGGCCTTGAGCTCAGAGTTCGGGGCTGGGAAGGGAGACAGACGGCCCAGGCCGTCCCGCAGCCCCGCTGCTGTGGGCGCAAAGGCCACATGGCCTGTCCTGCCTGCTCTCTGGGCCGCCCTGTCTGCTGCTGTCACCTGCTCCTGCCACAGGCCACTGGGTCCTTGTGTCTGTCCTGCTGCCCAGCAGAGGCCCTGCCCCAGAGGCCAAGCGAACGAGGGCGGGGGGCACAATGCCCACCCGGCCCCCACCTGCAATCGGGGGGCTCTTGTCTTTGTATCTTGCAGTTTGGCTCGCACTCCACAGATGTCTGGGGTCGCCCGCCTCTTCCCCTGCCCCTCCTCCTTCTCTCTGCATGGCCGAGTCCAGCCAGGGTTAGCGCCGTCCCCACTGGGGAGGGAGGAGGGCTCTGCCAGAGCTCGGGACCCTCCCCAGCTGTAGACCAGACCCCAGCCTGGCCACGAGCGCTCAGCCCTCCCTGGTGAACGGACGCCCCGGGCCCTCTGCAGCGGGACTGGCCTCCCAGCCTGGCGTGGCTGCTGGTGCCACCAGGGTCCTTGCCACTGTACTGACGGGTTTCCTCAGGGTGGGGCTGGGCCCCATGGTCACCTCCAGGAGCCAATGGCCCAGATGTGCCAGGCGGCCCAGGGCTTTCTCAGTTATGGCCATCAGGGCAGAGACCGGCCCACCACACACTGGGCACAGCTTCTTTCCCCTTCTGCTGTGTGCAGGGGCAAAAGCAGGATTTTCTTCAAGCCTGAAACACCGCCCTTAGCCTGTTCTGAGCACTACGTCCTCCTCAGTCCCCCTGCCACCTTGGCCCAGCCTCAAGTGCTACCAGGAGCCTTACAGGGCTTGGCAGTGACTGGACTAGCCAACACGGCCTGAGCCACACTTCCCGGGTAGCCAGGCCCCGCCTCAGAGGGCAAGCCCAAGCAGGAAGGGGTGTGGCCAAGGGGATCCCTCTGACAGATGGGTGTGAGCCACAGCAGGAAGGCGTCAGGGGCGCCCGGGGCCCTGCTTCACCTGCCCCACTCACTCCGGCCAGGACCGAGCTCAGTGACCACTTGGACGCCATGGACTCCAATCTGGACAGCCTGCAGAGCATGCTGACGAGCCACGGCTTCAGCGTGGATACCAGCGCCCTGCTGGATGTGAGTCCACCCCCACCCCTGCCCTGCCCCACCCCGCCTGCAGGCCCAGCCTGACTGCCTTCCCTCCCCTACAGCTCTTCAGCCCCTCAGTGACCGTGCCGGAAGTGAACCTGCCCGACCTCGACAGCAGCCTGGCAGCGTGCGTACAGCGGGGTGGGGAGTGGGAGAGAAGGGACGAGTGGGAACCCACACTGTGCCTTTCCTGCCCCAGCAGATCCAGGAGCTCTTGTCTCCCCAGGAGCCCCCCAGGTCTCTGGAGGCCCAGAGCAGCAACCCGGACTCAGGTGAGCCTGCCTGTGCCTCACCGCCCGCGCCCCACCCCGCCTCCCGCGCCCACCACTTACCAGCACCCTGGCCTGGCCCCACCCCTAGGGAAGCAGCTGGTGCACTACACAGCACAACCCCTGTTCCTGGTGGACCCGGGCTCCGTGGACGTGGGGAGCAGCGACCTGCCGGTGCTCTTCGAGCTGGGGGAGGGCTCCTACTTCTCTGAGGGGGATGACTACGCAGACGACCCCACCGTCTCCCTGCTGACAGGCTCTGAGTCCCCCAAAGCCAAGGACCCCACCATCTCCTAGAGGCCCCAGGAAGAGGGCTTGGCCACGTTCCCTGCCACCCCTGCCGCCGTAGTATGGGGCTGCTTCTGGCCAGTGGCAAAGGTCCCGTTCCCGCGTGCCGTGGCTGGCAGCACCTGGACTGACAGTACTGTGGGTGTTCAGGCAGAATTGTATTTTGGGTTTTTACGAGTACCCCTTTCCCCTTCCGTAGAGATACACAGGTGTATAGGCAGACGATGCACAAAACAGGCAGAGACCCATAAATGCTAGGCTGTACGCTGTGGCATTCTGCGTCCACTTCCTCTCACCCCAGTAGTGTGGGGGCCGGGTGCAGCGAGGAGGGGCCATGCTCAGAAGGGGCTGGGGTCTGGTGGCCTTGGATGGTAGATGCCCACTGCCCACCGGACTCCACAGGACCTGTGCGGGGGTTGGGGTTGCAGGATTCCCCCTCTTCCCAAGGTCTCCCCACTAGGGCATTTCCAGATGGGACACTGCACATATTCCCAGCAGAGTTCCCAGGGTGCCAGGCTGGCTTTGGGAGAGGGGTGGGCCCTGCCTTCCGGGAGGCCTCCGAGCTCCACCAGCCCAGCAGTGGCAGAGGCACGCATCACAGCAGCCCACTGACATCCTGTGCCCCAGCAGCTGCCCCACTGTTCACCATTCACTTGGCGGGGCCATGGAGATGCTGTCTTTGTCTTAGGGTCCACAGGACACCGCAGAGAACCCCAAGGAATTGGGGACTTGGGGTTAAGCAGACTCTGGTTGTTAGGGCAGGGCAATGCAGCTGAGACACCGGCCCTGTGGGGTCACAGCTACAAGTCAGGGCCCATCTGGCCTGGCATAGTCCCCAGGCTTTTCCATCTTGAGAGGTGACTTAGTAAGATAAAGACTGGCCTCGACCTGTTAGGCTTAGCAGGTGGCAGGGTTTGGGAACAAGGTGCCCTGAAGGCTGTGCTATGTGGACTGCCCAATTTGGTATCAACTGAGAGTGGGGAACAGCTGGGTTAGGCAAGGCAGGCAAGCTGGGATGTGGGGGTCCCCCTGGACCCAGGAGACATAAACAGCTACTCAGCACCCATGCCCCCACCTCTCTGTGGATACCTGTGCTCTTGAGGTGGAGGCCCCAGGCAAGGACTGGGCCAGGCCACCCACCCCATCCTCGCAGCCAAGGCCTACCCCTGGGGTGCTCCCGTGAGGGAGCAGCTCCCCCAGGGCTCATGGACTTGTTTTAATGCCCTTGTGTGAGCCTGTCCGCCTGTCAGCCCTGATGCTCGACCCTTTTCCATGCCTGGCCTCCAGCCCCCAGCCCAAGCTGAGGTCGACTTGGAGGTATCCCTTAGGTGCTCTCTCCCAAGCCCCTACCCCCCACAGGGTAAACATCAGTGACCAGAGTGTCAGACCTCAGCTGAGCTTTTCTGTGCAGTGCAGGTTGCCATACCTGGTGTGGGTGTGGGCTGGGCTCTGCCTGACGTACCTGCCCCCCACCCTGGGCATGGCACCTCAGTGGCCAATGGGACACAGACCCCACTCCAGGAGCACCACAGCACAGACTGGGGGAAAGAAGCCCTCCTGGCCCCAGACAGGCAGAGGGAGGTCACTCTGGACGGGACTTTATTGACACCTTAGACTCATGGGCAAGGCCGGCCTGTGCCTGGTCTGCCACCCCTGGGGGGAAGGAGGGAGCCCCATGGGGGCAGAGAGGTTCAGCACACAGTGCAGGGTGGGCTCTGGCCTGGGCAGTGAGGAGTGGGCAGAGCGGCTCAGGCCCCTGCAGTCGGTGCCTCGTGGTGGAGCACGTAGTAGTCATGGACGTACATGAGCACGGCCACTGGCTGCCCGATGATGAGCGTCACCCACACGGCCGCGTTGCCATAGTTGCCCCGGAAGAAGCGGCTTACTATCCAGGCCAGGGGGATCTGGGGACGTGGTGGGGACACAGTCAGTTAACCACAAGGCTAGGGGTCCCTGTGCGGGGAGAGGGCGGGTGAGAAGGGGCGAGGCGGCCGCACGCGGGGGCTCACCTGCGCCATCATGCCCGTGAAGGCCCAGAGACGGAACATGCGCAGAGGGATGCTCACCAGATACTGAGGAGGGAGGAACCGGGTCAGGGTCTCCTGGAGGGCCACACCCACCCCAGCAGCAGGACACCGCCCACTTGCAGAGCACTAACCTCGTGGAAGAAGGCGGAGGCCAGGAACACCCCAATTTGGGCGAGCCACTTGCTGCTGCCGCGCCGCAGCATGGGCTTGTAGAAGTGTCTGCGGGGGCAAGGGGGAGAGGGCCGTGGGCTGGCGCCCAGCCACCCTCGCAGGCCTCCGTCTGCCCACCCACCACACTCACACCCCTGCCCACCTGATGCACCACCTGTGCACAGGAATATTCCAGTTCTGCCAGAAGTAGGTAACAGACTCGGCGTTCCTGGGGGTCAAGAGAGTGGGTGTCAGATGGCGCCATAAGCCCCCCACCCCCAGTCCTTCCCAGAGGGCCACCCACCACCAGTCCCGATAGAACTCGCGGTCTCCAAACTGCATGAGCTCGGCCACGGCGTTCAGGCAGGAGTGGAAGAGCCAGTAGAAGAAGATGAGCCAGATGAGGTGGTTGGGGACCTGAGGGGAAAGTGGGTGCCAGGTTCCAGGACCCCCACCCACCCTCGTGCCCCGCCCCACTGCCCAGCCCTCTCACCGCCAGCTTCAGGAGGCGCTCGATGATGCGTGAGTAGTCCATATCCTGCAGAGACAAGGCTCAGCTGGCTGCCAGGCCGCCCCCACCCCCTGCCGCCCGCCAACTAATGGAGAGCCTGACAGCTCACCTTGAAGGGTTTCATGGAGTTCTGGATGGTGGGGACCATCCACTGCAAAGGAGGACGCAGAGTCAGGTCTGCAGCCCGCCCCGGCCACCCCAAGGCACCCGCTCGTGGCCCTGCCTGGCCCTCCCACGTACCTGCTGGATCAGCCCCACCAGGAGCTGGGTGAAGAAGAGCTGAGGAAGGAAGCAGAGCAGCAGGCTGAGCCTCCCAGCGCCTGGCAGCGCCTCCAACCCCTCACAAGCCCCCCAGCCTCACCATCTCGAGGAGCCGCCGCAGCAGGAAGCGCTTTCGGATGCGGGGGGAGCGGGGAAAGTTGAGCTCATAACACAGTGTAGGAGCAAAGAGGAAGTAGTAGAGATCTGGAACGACCAGGCGGGGTTGGCACCCGGAGGCTGGGCCCACGGTCCCCCACTGCCTTCACCATCCCTGAGTGGCCCTACGGGCTCCTCACCGCGGTAAGTCAGATTGTCCGGGTAGCTGATGGGGCCAGTCCGTGTGGCCACCCCACCATTGGCCTTCTCACCTGCAGAAGCTGGGAGCAAGCCAGGGGCAGGTGAGGCTGTGCTGCTGCCCAGGTCCACCCCCTCCCCACGGCAGACATGGGCTCTGGCCTCAGCCCCAGGCAGCCTCTCACCAGCCTTGGCTTTGGCCTTGGCCTTGGCCCTAGCCCTGAGCTGTCGGCACCATAGGTTGACATCCCGGTAGGAGAAGAGCTTGAGGAAGAGCATGGTGTACACGGCCAGAGCCAGCACGGAGCCCACTGCAGGAGAGGCAGGCTCAGGCCACGGCCTCCACACCCCCACAGGAGGGCCATGGGCAGCCCCTGTGGCTGGCCTACATCTCTCCTGTGGTACCCCAAAACAGGCTGGGCCGGGGATGGGATGGGGGGGCACCTGGAGTGATGGACTCCAGCAGGAAGGCCACGGCTGCCGGGAAGCAGAGAATGATGACCAGGTTGAGCACATGCAGCAGCAGCCCTGCCTGCTCTGTCAGGGTGCCCTAGGGTGGGGGAGCAGCACTCAGCCAGGGCCCACCCCAAGACAAAGGGCCTCCCGGGGAAAGGCCACTGGCCGGGGCACAAGGGTGCAGCTCACCACTGCCAGACGCTTCTCCACCTGGAACGCGGCCACGGCAAAGACATTGGCCACTGCAGACAGAAGCAGCACAGGGCCGGTTCAGGCCCAGGTCTGACTTGTCCCCAGCCCAAGATCCCCTTCGGCGCCCGGCTCACCAATAAGCAGGCACAGGGCGGGCCAGCTGTAGGGGTCCTTCAGGAACAGGGACACCACCTGGATGGGGTCCACCAGGATGCCATACCTGGGGGTGGAGAGTGCGGGTCTGAGCAGGTGGGAGGGCCGAGTTGGCAGGGAGGGGGTGGGGCCCCAGGAGTGGGGCCAGGGCCCTGGGGAGGGTACTCACTTGATGATGTTTTCTAAAAACAACCGGGCATTGCTCAAGACCTGCAAGAGACGACAGGACACACTCCGTTAGCCCGGGCACCCGCCCCAGCCCCTCCCAGTGCCTGTGGGGACAGCAGCCCTAGGTCTGGGCAGCACCCTTGGTCCTGCGGGCCCAGCCTGTGCGACCCTAAACCAAGCAGAAAGATGCGCTACTCCCCTCCCCATCACCCCAAAGAGGCTCCAACCCCAGGCACCTCCCCAATGACCATCCACAGCAGCAGGAGGGACCGCCACCCAACAGCCCTCATCAGCCCCGCTGAGCTGCAGAGGGCCCCAAGGCCACAGCTGCTGAGGAAGCAGCCTCCCCGCACCCAGGGCAGTCGTCCTGCCCGCTGGCCGGTCCTGACGGCACCCAGCCAAGGGCCGGGGCTGCACCAGCCGTGGGGCACGGTGGCCTCAGCTGGTGCTGCCACACTCCAGGCCCAGGCACTTGGCCACAAAGCAGCTTCCAAGGACAGAGCCCTATCAAAGTGGCTCCCGGCTCCAGCCTGGGGCAAAGCCTGCTCCCTCTGCAGGGACAGCAACCTCCTCCCTCACCCCACCAGGCACAGGCCCTATGCAGGGCTCATGGTAGCTCTGTGGAACCCTGATGCTGGCAAGGGGACACTGCTGGGGTCCTTCATCTGGATGGTCGGGGAAGGCTTCATGAGGTGACAAGCTCAGAGATTAAGGGCCCCTCCCCCAGCCACAAGTCGGACTCGCCAGCCTCCTGACAGAACACCCAGGGCCCCACACTGTCACCTCACCAGTGGTGGCCTGTCCTGAGAGCCCACAGCAGGCAGGAGCTAGCGCTGCTAATCGACAGCACTGACCTTGAGGCCCAGGCCACACAGGGAGCATGGAGGACAGAGCCAAGCGCAGGGTGCCCATCTGTGGCGAGGGCGGGGGTGGCAAAGGCACCAGAAGCAGGGGAAAGGCCCTCGGGCAGTGCCCAAGGACAGGCAGGCCCAAGGGGCTATAGAGAGCACACAGTGCTGGCCAGGCTGCCGAGCGCTGCCCTGCGTGGGCCAGGGATGACCTCTCCTGATGGCGTCCCCTTGCTCAGCCAGTCTCCCCACAGCTCCCCAGAGAGCCTCCTGGGACTACATGCAGGGAAGGGATGGGCATGTCTGGAGTGCCTTAGCACGAGAGCCACGCCGGAGACCAGCCAGCGTGTCGGGGTGAGAGGCGGAGGCCTGGGGCCACTTCAGCCCCGAGTGATGGGAAGTAGGCCCGAATGGGCCCTTGCCCCCTGCCTCACCCTGCAGGCCGCTACTTTGAGCCCCGGACTGCAGCTGCTTCCGGCCCCCACCCCCGGCCACAAGATGCCAGACAGAACTGGGCCCTAGAGCCAGGGCCCTCGGCCAGGCCACAGGGTGAGGCAGAGGCAAGAACCACATCGAACTACCTCTGGGGGACACCAGGACTCAGACTGCAGCAGAGGGGCTGGGGGCCCACAGAACGGTGGCCTGGGCCACTGGGCACAGCCCTGGAGCCATCGTTACAGCCCTGCTCACCCCAGGCCAGGCAGCCAGGGACACCACTCAGAAGAGCAGCGAGAATTCTTCCTGGACCCGAGACCACACGTGCTGCCAGGGAAGCACGGGGCCCACAGGGTGCCCTGTCCACAGTCACCCGGCCTGCCGGCCCAGCGCCAGGCGCCCATCCTGTCCACTCCTCCCTGCTTTCCCGCACCCGCCCAGCAAAGCCACTAGGGGGCCCCCATGACCCTCTGCAGCCTCTCCTAAGTCTGACAGGGACTAGCATCTAGAATGTGGCCCATGGGAGCCCCAGTACATAGCTTGTGCAGGGACTGCCACCAATGCCTCCCCATGCACCTGGCCACACAAGCTCAGTGCTCGAGTAAAGCCTGAGCCCTGCCCTCCCCCCCCCCCATGTGACTCACCAGCATCACTACACACCAGTTCAGGATGCCACGGTAGTTGCTGAAGCCACTGTCCGAGCTGAACAAGGAATCTTGCATGCGGTGGCACCTGTCAGAGCAGGGGACAGGAGAACCTCGGTAGGGTCAAAAGCCACCCATACCTCCTAGTCCAGGACAGATCCAGACCCCAGCAGACACCTGAGAGCCCAGCAGAATCCAGCACGGCAGCTGGGCCCAGACTCCCAGCCTTTTCCCCTTTCCACACACCCTACGCCCACTCGGTGGGGGAGGGCCAGCCAGGGGCCAGCTCTCAGGACCCCCTGGGGCTGCCCGTCCAGGCACCAGGCAGGGCCACGTCATAGACAGGAACAAGCCAGCCCTGCTCAGCCCAAGAGCCAAGCCTCACTCCCCAGAGGCCTTGGGCTGTGGAGCAGTAATGGGCCCACAGGAAGAGCCCACCTCAGGGACCCAGGCCACCCAGTGATGCCAGGCAGAGGTAGGGCAGGGGCAAACGCACCTTGCACCCAGTGAGCTGATGGTCTCCCACCCGCCTCAAGGCACCTCCTCCCCACATTCGGCGCATGCAGGGCTGAGTGGGCACACACACCAGAGCCAGGGCCAGCCGAGCACATGGCCTGATGTGCACCTGTGTGGCCTCCAGCTGCTCTGAGAAACTGTCGCCTGTGAGCAGGCGCTGCACTCCTGCCGGGCTCAGGTGCTGAGGAGGGCCCGCCTGGCTCGGGCGCCTGGCAGCCGGCAGAGGCACGCGCATGGCCCTGTCTGGCCCTCGGGGTAGCACACAGTGGAGGCCGCAGGGGGCGCTCACCAGCTGCACCCCCGCCTCACCCTCGCGGCCACGCCAGCCGGAGGCCTCACAGGACATTGAGCAAGGCCTCCCTTTCCTCCTGTGGACACATTTCTGCCTCAGGAGGTGCCCGGGTGGGGGAAGTGGGCAGCGTGGCACAGATGCCCTCTCAGGACTGGCCCGGTCCCCGTGGCAAGCCTGGCTTTGGCTGGGGTCAACACTCAGACGGCACCACATGGGAAGTGAGGAGCCAGGAGGCTGAGGTGCTGCTCGGCACTCTTCAGGCAGGGCAGCGCCACCAGGCCAGCTGTGCGCCCCCAGACCCGGGTCTGCTCCGCACCTGACCACCCACCTCTCCCGGTCACAGACCCGACCTCCCTGCATCCACCTTCCAGCCTGCCCTGGGCTTCGCGGTGAGGCGGCGAGCCCCACCGAGGCCCTCTTCTCCCCAGCTCTCTGTGCCCGCCTTTCCACAAGGCAAGCAGGGGTCCGAGGCCCAACTCCCCAGAGAGGACAGCCTCTGAGCTTGTCCCTAGCCCCCCCCCCAAATTCAAGACCCGCAGTTGTCACTAGAACCATCCCAAAGTCGACTCGAGCTCCAGCCTGCCAACCAGCATCTGCACATCCATGCTGGGCTCAGCACCCCCGAGAGCCGTTTCACAACAGGGTGACCCCTGCCCCTGTGGGCCAGCAGAACTGTGCTGGCTTCATTTATGGCAATCTCTAAGACACAGATGGGGGTGGAGAAAGGGTGTTGTTTTCCAATCTGACACCAAATAACACTGTAGAAGCTTTTTCAGATCTTCCCCAACCCTCCCACATCTACCCCCTAGGCTCTCCACAGGTGAGCAGCCCCAGCCCAGGGAGGACGCCCACTGTCCACCATTTCCCACAAGGTCCAGCCCTGCCAATGCAGCCAGCAGCAGTGGAGCAGAAGGCGCACAGGCGCACCCTGCATGGGATCTGCCACCCCTGCCAGAGCTGTCTTTGTCACCCTCTCCCCTACTGCAGGGGCTGTCCACGCTTCTGTGCCCTGCAGCTGTCCCAGACCCACTCCCCAGGCCCGCCCACCCAGCAGGGCCATTCTAACTTACTGCGTGTGTCACCTCGAACCTCACATCACAGGGGAGGCCGGCACACGGGAAAACTGAGGCTCGCCGAGGCTCAAAGCTTGCTTAGAGGCATGGCCTCCAAGTGCAGACCACCCCTGGGACCACAGCCCAGATCCTGGCCAAGCAGAGCAAAGAGGGAGCAGGGTGCCAGTGGGCACTGCCTCTGCCCAGCCTCCGGACTGAGCCCTGTGGTGCCAGGTGGTTGAGTATGCCCCCCACATCCTCAGACCTGCTGGACAGGGGGAGACAGAAGACACACCAGAGACAGACACGCTGGAGGGCCCCGCCCAGAGTGCCCATGAACCGAGGACAGAGGGTGCCCAGGAGTCCTGGGTGCAGGGGAGTGTGTGGAGCTCCGGGAAGGAGTGAGCCACAAGACCAAGCAGAAAGGGGTGACCTCTCCCTCCTGCCCCACAGCCACACCCAGGCTGAAGGAGATGAGCTCACACCCAGAGCGTGGCCGCCTGACCCAGCCAAGGTGAGCAGGAAGTGCAGGAAGTGGGGTGAGGAGGAAGCAGGAGGGAGAACGCACCAAGCAGGGAGGAGGGGTGGGTGACGAGGAGGACAACCTAAGCAAGGCAGGCTTCACCTCCCCAGACCACGGCCCCCAGACCACGGCCAGAGCCCCAGGGAGCCTCGAATCTAGTGGTACCCAGATGGGAGAGACAAGCACACACAGCCTACGTGTCCTGCCAACCGGGAGGGCCTCTGACCACCAGCTCCCCCTTCCAAACCCAGGCAGGCCCATCCTGCCACCCACTGCTCCTCGGCCCAGGGGTCCAGACCTCAATGGTGAGCAGACAGGGCTCCCACTCACTGAGCACCCCAGGTGGTGCAGAGCAAAAAAGTGACAGTCCTTTCCTGTGGCAGCTTGGTCTAAGCTGGCACACCCCATCTCACATAACAGGACTCCCAATACCCACCCCCTCCAGAGATCATGCTGGCCATGCCCCTGCCTCCTGGAGAGGATAACTCTGGGAGCCAGCAGAGGGGGCTCTGGAACCCTCCTGTTCTTTTGCAGCTTGCCTCAGCAGCACCCTGCAGGAAGCAAGCTCCCCTCTCACTGGAACCGCCCTCCTCCCTCTTCCGTCCTCCCCAGTGGTGCCTCCAATGAACTGCGGGTCTGACCTTTGCCCGCACTGCTCAGCACTGCTCAGTGCGGAGACGGAGACGCTCTTATCCCCCAGGTGGACTGTGAGCACACCGAGGACAGAGACAGTGCCTGCACCCAGCTGCCCTGGCCTGCCCTGGCCCCATAGTGCCCAGTGAAGAAACTCCTGTTCTTGTTTACTGAGAGAGCAAACCCTTGCCAGCCCACTAACCGATTGCCCACTTCCTCCTTGATAATCTCTAGCCCTGAAGCTGCTCCCAAAGCCAAAGCTCCCGGGGACTCTGGCCCAGGGTGAAGGCCAGAGTGAGGGAAGGGATGCAGGGTGGCAAAGAGAGAGCGTGGGGCCAGCTTGGAGGAAGGGGCCAATGTCCAGGCAGGCCAGGTCCTCTCCATCAGCCTCAGCTTGCTCCCCCACCCCTTCCTGTCAGTCTTTCAGCTAAGCGGGGTGCCCACTGGTGGGTGTGCCCACTTCAAACCCCTCTCCTGTACCCCAACCAGGACCAGCTCTGTCCCTACAGCAGACACTTGTTCTGGTAAGAGAAACAAAGCTCCAGGCCAGCCAAGCACTGCTGGGTGAGGCATGAAGGAGCCAGGAAAGGAAGGGACCCCTATTTCTCATCTGCACAGAGAGGAAAGCCTCACTGCTCCCTGCTCCTGTCCTCAGGCAGTCCCAGGATCCTACCAGCCCCTCCCAGGCTGACGCAGCCTGCTCTGCCCGCTAGGCACCCCTCATAGCCCTCAAGAGGGACCCCCCTTCATCACAAGCCCTCGATCCATTCCAAATTCTTCCAGACAGAAAACTTGTGCATGGCTGGAACCAGCCCTCCTAGGGCCCCAGGCTCCAGGCTCCCCCTGGGAAAGACCCCCAGGACCCACCTAAGGGTGTGCAGAGGGAGGAGGGTCTGGAAGCTGAGCTGCGACTGGTTAACCTCTGTGACCCCAACTCGATGACCGCAGCAGGCGATCGTCCACCCCTAAGCCTCAGTTTCCTTGTGTGGACCCAAGGGGCACACCTGTCCACGCGAAGTGCGGGAGCCAGCCTCTCAGACTTGGACCCCGAGCTCCAGCGGCCATGCCCAAGGGACCCGGGAGGGTCGCAGGAGCCCGGGGCGGGGTTCAGAGGTTTTGGGTGAATCGCACCGCTACCTCAGATCCCACGGGTCGCTGCCCACGTCGGCGTCTTCGTCCTTGTCCTTGTCCCAGGCCGGGGCCGGAGCGTCCCCTCCGGCGCCCATATCCCGCACCTTCTCTTCCGCCGCCGCTGGGCCACCGCCGCTCTGGCTCGAGGGCCGCGACCCGTTCTCCGGCGCCGGGAGCTGCCCGTGCCGCCGCGGTCACCCATGGCCTTGACCCGCACCCTGCCGCGGCCGAGTCCTGAACCGCAGGGCTCGCAGCGCCCGAGGCCCGCTGCCCCGCCTCCGGACCGAAGGCCAACGGCCGCCGCCGCCCCCTGCCGGCCGCCGTAGCCCGCGCGCCGGCCGCGCCACCAATCAGTGCGCGCCGCCGGGTCCGCCCGCGGCCAGCCGCCGCGTCACTCCGGGAGCCGCTAACTAGCGGACGGCGGCGGCGGCGGCGGCGGCGGCGGCGGCGGCGCGCGCCCATTTGTAGTCCGCGGGCGCGCGGGGGAACCTGGGAGTGGCGGTCGCCCCGCGCGCGGCACCCTGGGAGTCGTGGTCTCCCGGCGCCGCCTCGGCGTCTCCGCGGACGCGCGGGCCTCCTGGCGGCTGCGCGCCCCCGCCCCCGACCGCTTGCCTGCCCCACGTCCCACTCCATAAACAGTGGCGCGGAGGGTGGGAATGGAGGTCAGTTATGAAGCGTGTCGTGTGTTACCGTCGGGTCCACGGGCACTTGCCTCGCATACCACCCAGCGAGTTGGTTTCCGAGCGCACACCTCGCAGAGCATGGCTGTCGTTACCACCGCAGGCACCCGCTTTTCCTCGGCTTAGGTTTTTCAGACAAGCACTAGGCCAGCGGTTGGAGTGGGAGATAGGCCCCAGACCTCGTGTCCCAGGGACGCCCGCCCTATCCGCTGACTCCCAGGGCCTGGCTCAGGGAGAGTGACAGTGCCGGCACCCGGGGTGGCCACGCCCTAGGACGCCTCTTTCACCCTGCCTCCCTTGGGCCCACGTCCGCAGACCTGCAGGGCCTCTACCATTTCCTACCTGGGCAAGTTTAGTCAGGGTTTGGGGAACCTGGGGTGCCGGATCGCGGGGACCCAGAGGCTTCAGTGTCATTGCACAGTCTTTGCTAACACCCCCTTCACGTTAAACAAAGTAACTAATCCATCGTAACTGCAAGGTGCGACCTGCGAGCGGGCAAGACCACGTCCCACCTTAGTTTGACATACATCTTGCACAGGGCATGGAGTGTGAGCGTCCTGGATCTTGGGGTTTGAGGGTTTACTGAGGAATCAGGCCTGGTTTACCCAAGAAACACCTGTAGCTGCAGAGCCCATTAGCCATTCACTGCCCTGAGGTGAGCAGGGCTGAGAAGAGCCCCTCTCTGGAAGCAAATAAACCAAAAGGCTCAGCCTGAAGTCAGCAGCCTCTCTTCAGCCAAAGCTTTCCCTCCAGACTCGCCCTGATCCACCACCTCTACCAACAACGCCCAGGACCTCTGGTGACACACTCTTGCTGCCAGTGGGCCATCTCGGGCTGATGCCAGCCTGGCATCTCTACCTGGCTGGGGCTACCAAGCAAGTGTCTTTGAGTAGCCTGCCGAAGGGGCCACCCAGGCAGGATGCGAGAGCACCCTCCCGCCCCCCTCCCCCGCGAGTGGCCAGGCAGAGCTAGGCTTTCCTCAGTACTGGTCGCACGTCATGGCGAACGAAGGAGAGGACCCTGTCCTGTAGCGTAGGGGTGAGCCCTAGGTGTTGTGCCATGCCTCCTCACTCCCTCCCCACTCCATTTCCCAGGCAGCGAACCCAGAAGCTCCGCACGTGGATCTACGTGTCCCTGCTCGCCTTCTGGCCTTGCTCTTCTCCAATACAAAAGCCAAGACCCAGAGGGCCGGCCCGGGCTGGCAAACCGATTCGTAGAGGAGAAGACTGAAGGCTCAGGCTGCCAGTAGGTCCGAAAAGGCTGAGCGCAGTACCCAATGCGGAGTGAAGGGTCGTGTTGGATGCGGCTGCCTATATCCACGTCCCGACTCCAAGTGGCGGCGGGAGTGAGGTGACCACAATGGACCCAGGGACACCAGGCAGGACCGGTGCCGCGGGAGACCGAGGGGAAGCCAAGGTTCCCGCACTGGAGTTGAGGGAGAGCAGGCCGCGAGCCAATGGGAAGGCACGAACTGTGAGCACACCAATAAGGAAGAGCCTCGGTACCGGCGTGGGGCGGGGGTCTGGGAGGGAGGCGGGACGGGGGGCGGGGCCTGCGAGAGGGAGGCGAGGCCTGATGGGGAGGCAGGGCGGGAGCGGGAACGCTAAAGGAGCGCTGGGCCAACGTCAGGTTCCCCACACCCTGTCCCAGTACCTCAAGACCCAAGGCGTGGTGCGGGCCAGTGCACCCGGGCAGAGGGGAAAGGTCAAGGTGTGATTGGTTGAGGACTTAAATGTGTGTGGGTGGTTGTCGAAAAAAGCTCAGTGAGGATCTCCCAGCCCGGAGCAGCAACAGAATAGGGGAGCCCCGGCCCAGGATGGGGAAGGACCCTTGCAGGCCTGGCAGAATAATGGGCTGGAAGGGGCTCGGGATTTAGAGAGGGCTTCTGGCTGACTTCAGGATGGAAGCGCCATTGGCAGGGTACGGAAGCCTTTGAGGAGTGCGACCAAGGGAGCCCGGACAGGGTAGCCAGCCACCTGTGCTGCCCACCCTCTGGGAAGCAAAGTCCCATCCATGGACACCTGTAAAGACTGCAGGGTGGACTCGTCCCAGGCCTCGGGGAGGCAGCCTTCATCCTTCCACCTACATCGCCCCACAGAGTCCTGGAGAAGCATAAAGCGCCAGTGAGACCAGAAGCTGTGGAGGCCTGGGAAGAAGATGGCGTCCAGGAGCTTTCCTCCCTGTTTAAGTGAACCTGGGGGTAGGGTGGGTGGGGAAACAGGGCAGAGGCAGAGTGTTCCTTCCCAGATTCTTCATATGCAAATTGGGCTATGACACCTACCCCTCCTGGGGACAGTGAAAGCAGGAGGGCTTAGTCACTGACCTCTCCGCAAAAGCAGGGGCTTTCACACTTGGTGTGTTACCGTTGACAGTGCTCCCAGAAGGGGGCACCCACCTCCATGTGAGCCACCCTGAGCAGCAGGCCCACAGGCTGTGACCTGCTGCAAGTCAGGCTCCCCTGCCATCCACAGGATAGAGTCTAGGTGGGCTTGTCACCTGCCAAGGTTTGGGCAGCTGTGCTGGCCCTGAGCTGACCTGGTTTGATCACATGGCTCTAAAGACTTGGGGCCACTCAGCTTGTGCACGCTACCTGGGTGCCATTGCTGGAGTAGGGGTCCCAATCCCTGGGCTGTGCCCACTCAGCACAGCCCTGCCCCTCCTCTCCTCAGCTTGGCTCACCCTTTGCAGAGCCTGAGGACTGTGAGTGGTTGTGGAAGCCTCTTTGCCCTCTGGACACCTTCTCCCCAGAACCAGCCTGGCCTAGCTACCCATGGAGGCCTCCTCAGACAGTGAGATAACACATCCCCCTAGTCTGCAGGTCAGGAGGTGGGCAGCAGGCTGCAGGAAAGGACCAAACCTTGCACCCTCTGTCACCCCCATTTTCTCCAATGGCCCTGAGAGGGTTTGCTGGTGCTTGTCAGGCCTGCCCAGGCAGCAGGAGCCCCTACAGGGAGAGTGGGGTCACCAATAGCCATAGGACCACAGACTCTGCTGTACCTACTCTGGCCTTTCTAGATCAGCCCTGAGCTGGGCCCAAGTTCAGGCAGGAGTCCCTTAATCCCCCAATTTCTGGCACAAAGTAGATTCACCTGCCACAAGGGTTTGCTCCTGGGACTTGGCTTGTCAAGTCCACCTTCCTGGGTAGAAAACAGCTCTATTGCAAAAGGCAGAGATGTGCCCCTAGGGCTGCATGAGCAGGCTGCCACTGCCCACTCTGAGGTGCCTCAGGAGGATGGGAGGGGGACGCCCCAGCGCCCCCCTGCTGGCAGGCCCACCCCTGAATACATCAGCCCAACAATCCAAGTTCTATCAAGAGTGGCATTTATTCTCCTCGTGGAGGTGCGGCGCTCCGGGGAGCTGGTGCTATTGTGCTTAGGAAGGAGGTCAGTCCGTCCGTCCGTCTGTCCGGCCGGCCCCGCCCCAAACGGGGGCGGAAGAGGGGCGCGGCCCGAGTAAAAATCCCGGCCTGTTCCGGGTGGGAGTATGTACAAGGCGGCGGGGCGCAGGCGGGGGTGGGGGCGGGGCGAGCCGGCGGCCGCAGCCCCCACCCGAGGGCCCCCGCATCTCGGGCCCTACTTGTAGAATCAGTACAAAATAGGTGCTACCTAAACGTTCCTTCTACCTGAATTCGCTAAGTCGGTTATTGTGCTGCTTAGTTATGGGGGCAGGAGGGGGCCCATGGCTTTCCACGGCGGCGGGGTGTGGGGAGAAGCGGGAGACCCTGGCCGGCCCACAGCCTTCCGGTCTTCTCCTTAGGTAGGTAGACAGGCGTGGGGTTAGGGTGGGGCGCCTGTGTGTGCGTGTGCATGCGGGTGTGCCCGACACAGGCGGGCAGGCCCCCGCTTGGGAGCTGTGTGGGTGCCGAGCTGGGGATATGGAGAATTGAGATGTGGGCCCTGCTTTGTTGGACCCTCGGGTCCGCCCCTGCGGGTGCTGCTAAGCGGCAGCGGAGCTTGGTGCCCAAGGGGATGGGACTAGGCAGGTCCTACTCTCCAGCGTTCACCTTTCCGTTTGGCCTTGGGCCCTGGCCCAACAGGGCAGAGCTGGGAGCCAGGGGATAGAACTGGGGGTAGGTATGGACGGCCCTAGTAGCGCTGGGCCTTGGGAACCCAGGTCTGTGCCACCGGGGCTGAGAACGCCAAGCCCAAGTCAAAGGCAGGGTCCGACTGCGCCAAGCACTAGACTCTAGTGCTGGGGTGGGGAGGAGGGGCGCAGGGTTGGGCCTAGGAACCGGGCCTCTCTATATCTGCGGCCGTCCCTGGCGCCCCCATTCCCATCTCGCGCCTGTCACGAATATACACGCTCCGCAGGTCGCCAGTGGTCCTGGCACATAGTAGGTACCGTACCAATGAACCGTCGGTGGGTGATGGACGACTGAAGGAGGGGCCTTGGGGGCAACCACCCCGCCCCTGCCCCTGGAACCATTACACCGCCGGCTCTGCCGTGGGGGGAGAGGGCGTAGGGAGTCGGAAGGGGAAGAAAGTCTGCGCGTCCGGCCCCGCGCAGCGTCCCTGATCTAGGGGCCTATGGGGTGGGTAGGGCAGGGGGATACCTGATTCTCAGTAACTCTAGAGGCGGCGGCAGCTTCGCATGCAGTGCGCATTATTGCTCTATAGTCGGCATCGGACTAACTAAGACGGGGAGAGAGAGGGCAGCCCCGGGAAGGGACGGGAGGAGGGTTGGGGCTGCATGCAGTGACGTCACAAAGGCGGCGGCCAATGGGGCGGGCCCTTGGAGCGGAGTCGCCGCCGAGGCTTTGGCATAGACGGGCGTTAGTTGGCAACAGAGTGGGGTCGGGGCCTGGGGCTCAGGGGAGGGGCCGGCCTCTGAGAGGCGTGGCCTGAGGCTCCCAGGAGGCGGAGCCCCGGCGGGGGCGGGGTTCGAGGACAGGGACGAGGAAAGTCGATCCCGGACATCCCAAGCCCCCGGCGTCGGCGGGAAGGATGGGGCCGCAGCGCCCCTTCCCTGACCCGAGTGCAATCCGTTCATAAATAAAACGTACAAGGTACAGAAAGAAAGAAACCCGACGCAGCCGCAAGCCCCCAGGGGGCTTTACCCGCAAAGCAAATACAGAGAGGTGTGTAGAGGGCCGTGCCCAGGCCTGCCTGCCGGGCCCCAGCAACGTGTCCCCCAACACGGAATGCCCGGGTACGAGGGAGAGGGCCCCGGGGCGGGGCGGGATTGGGGTCTGAGGAGGTCGGATAAGTCCATGCGATTCGATATGCGTCATTATATTCGTTATGGAGGACAGAGCCCGGGAAGCTGGGCTGGAAGAATTCGGATTTGGCGGAGGATGAGAGGCGAGGGTAAGAGAGCAGCTCGGACTGAGCCCCCAGTAGGAACCCGAGGGAAATGGGTGCCGCTGTCCGCCCCCCTCCCGGGTCCCCAATGCGTCTGACACTCCCGGGGTTCAGCAAAGACTGATCAGGGACACCTCTGCAGGCTCCCCTCCTGCTCCTCCCCGGTCTGCTGCTGGGGAGGGACCGGCTCCCCGGACGTCTAGGCCGCAGGCCTGGCCCTGGAAGGCTTGGGAAGGGGTGGGGAAGACCTGAGTCTCTGCGACGCGATTCAGGGGCACAGAGGAGGGAGGTGGGGGCGCTCCCTACCTCACCCCACCCCTGTCTTCAGAAACCTAACTCGGAGATGAGGTTCGGTTCTGGGTCTCCTCGACCCTATTGCTGGGAAAAAGCCTGGGGCACCCTGGAGGGGAAGGGAGGGGGCTCGGGGTGGGTCTCCCCTCGGAACCCTATTGCTTGAAGGGGCTGGCAAGGCCCCCGGCGGGCGGGGCCGAGCCCCCTCCCCCTATTGCTGTGAGGAGGGGCCCGCCCTCCCGCCCCTCCGCCCGAGCGCCGGCGGAGACTTCCCTGGGGGCCCGTATTGCTGAGAGCCAACCCGGCTGACGGAGGCACCGCCGCCCTAGGCCTGCACAGGGCTGAGCTGCGGTGGCGCAGCGGGCGCGGGCGCCGCGGGGCCACCGGCGCCGGCGCCGCCCTTGAAGCAGGCTGACTCGTAGTGCTTGTTGAGATAGGACTTGAGCGCGAAGCTCTTCTTGCAGCGCTTGCACTGGAAGTGCTTGAAGGCCGAGTGCGTCTGCATGTGCGCGCGCAGGTTGGAGCGATCAGCGAAGGCCTTGCCGCAGTGCGCGCAGCCGAAGGGCTTCTCACCGGTGTGGGAGCGCATGTGGCCTTGCAGCAGCCAGGGCCTGGAGAAGGCCTTGCCGCACACGCCGCACTTGTGGCGCAGGTCGTGCGTGAGCAGGTGCATGGCCATGGCCGGCATGGACACGTACACCTTACCGCACGTCGGGCAGCGCCGCGCCAGCTGACTGTCCAGGCTGCGGTGCGTCTGCTTGTGGCGGCTCAGGTTCGACGACGTGGCGTACGTTTTGCCGCACTCGCCGCACGCGTGCCGGCCCCCTGCGCCGCCAACCCCGGACCCCGCGCGCGTCTCAGTGCCCGCCCCCGTGCGCGCACCGCCCCGGCCCCCAGCCCCCGAACCGGCGCCGCGCGCTCCCGGCCCGGCTCCGCCTCCGCCGTCGCCGTCGGGTGCCGCAGCCGAGGCCGTGGAAGGGGCGGCAGCGGCGTTGGAGTTGGCGGCCTTACGGCGCGAGCGCCCGTCGGTGATGAAGAAGGCGTCAGCCGCGTAGCCCTCGCTGACGGCCGCGTCGCCGTTGATGTAGCCGCCCGCGGCCGTGGCCAGCTCCGGGCGCGGGGTGGGCGGTGGCGCCGAGCCCGCGGCCGCCGGGCCCAGCTCTCCCCGCACGGCCGCAGCGTACATGGGCTCCGGGGACGGCCCTTTAAGCAAGGCCGCCTCGGCGTCGCCATCGTAGACGGAGGCGGGCCCTGCGTAGTCGTTGAGGTATCCTGAGGGCCGATGAGGACAGACAGGCGGATGGCGGGAGACACCGAGGTCCAGAAAGGAGGGAACAAGGAGAAAGACAAAGGGGAAGGGGCCGAGGGACCGCGGGGCAGGGAGGGGAAGAGAGGAGAGGAGAGATGAGAAAGATCCTGGCCGGGCTCCGCCCCCGCCCGCCCCACCCTCGCGGTGGGGGGCGGGTAGGGGGGAGACGAGAGGCGCATCCTCGGGCGCGGCTGCCCCCCTTCCGCGGAGCCTCAAGGTCAGGGGGGAGGGGCGACGTTTCCCTCTCCATCCTCCTCCCCCTCGGGTTCTCCCCACTTCAGCAGTTTTCTCTGATTATGCAACACACTGCAGACCCGCAGCGCACAAAGCCAGGACCGCCCGCCCGCGGACCCTGTCAGTACTGCCTCTCGGGGCTCCCACTGGCTTTTCCTGGCCCCTGGACCCACGCCCAGCCTTGATGCTGCCCCTCTCTGGTCTTTTAGGTGCTCCAACAAGCCCCGGAGTCTTGTACCTCCCACAGCCCCTTGAGCCCTCGCTAGCACCACCCTCTCATCTCCCCGGTCTCCTACTCACGGGTCTTGACCCGCTTCTGACTCCAGCCCTGTCTCCCTCCACCCACTCCGCTTCTCCCTCCACTCCCTTCAGCCCTCCTACACCCTTGGATCCCACCTTGGTCCACATTGCCCTCTTCCCCCAGGTCCTAACTCCTCTGGGGGCCTTCCCCAACCCCAGGAGAGGTGACCAGGAAGGCGCTGTGTTGGGGAGAGTGCCAGGGCATCCACCGGGGGGCACCTTCGCAGGGGCAGGCTGCAGGCAGGCAGCATCATGCTCGCTGGTGATTGCAGTTGTTCTCAAGGCACAAGATGGATCTCACAACCTCAGAGTCACAACTGCATACCCCACATGATGCAGGCTCTGGCTTCTTCAGGGTGACACCCAGCCATCATCAACCCTGGAGTCCCCTCACAGGGTGGGCTGCACTCTGATCCTGGCACACACCACCTACTCATGCAGGGTCACACAGGCAGCCACCCCAGACATACTTAAAGCCAAGGTTGCCAGTCACATGGGCACACACCAGCCTCAGAGTCACATGGTCCCATGTAGTGGCACACAGGCAGGCACACACTCACACAGGGTCACACACAAGCGCACACAGTCACATGGCCACACACAGTCACATGGGCGCACACAGGCTCACACACAGGCTCATGCTCCTACAGGTCACACTTGCTCTGCCACCCCATGTAGCTGGCACACATGGCCCCCTTGCCCGTGTGTTAACAGCTGTCCTTGAACTTCAGCACCCTTACACAAAGAGCCTCCCCTGCTTCCAGCACTGTGGAACTCCCCTACCCACGTTCTTCTTCCTGACCCTGGCTCTGGGAAGATACTGCCGCTGCCTCTGCTGGTATCTTCGCCCTGACAGGTGGGCAGCCCCCACTGGACCCCATGCCTGCTCCCTGCAGCTCACAGTACTCCCCTGCTGTCTCTAGCAAGCGGTCCTGGAGGTGTCGCCAAAGAAGAGAAGAGGGTACTGAGGCAGGCCCAGGCTTCTGGGTGTGGGTTTGCATGCATGGCTTGGTCCTGTCGTGTCAGCAGGTGTCCATGCGGCTGTTTGTCCCAGCATGGGTCATGGTGCGGGTCAGTGTGTGCTTCCTGTTTCTGACCCCTGTCCCCTCCCGTCTCTCCTGCACTGACACTCCCTGCCCGGCCTTGGACCGGTTCTGGCCTGTCTGTGTTCCGCTCTCCCCACCCCCACCTCCATCCCCCTCCACAGTCCGGTTCCAGCCACCACCGCCGCCTGCTCCTCTGGTTCTTTAGGTCTATTTCCTGGGCCCCCTGCCCCCTCCAGCCCCACTCGAGCCCTCCGCCCCTTCCAGCATGGCCCAAGGCCCCTTGCCGCCCCCAGCCTCAGCCCAGCTCGCACCTTTCTCGTGCAGTCGCACGCCGAGGTCGCTGCGGGCGCGCCCGTAGGAGCTCTCCAGGTCTGCCGAGGAGAACGTGTCAAGTTTGACCTTCTTGACCAGGAAGGACCTGGGCATGATTCCTGTGGGGCTCCGGCGCTGCGGGCCTGCGGAGCCGGGGCGCGGGGGGGCTGCGGCCGCGGCGGGGCCCCGTCACCATCCGAGGAGTGGCGGAGGCAGCAGGGGTCCCCACTCCGGCCTTCGGCTGCGGCCGCACGAGTGCGGTCCTCCTCCCGCTGCCCGCCTGCGCTTCCTCTGCTCCTTCCTTCCTTCCCTCTTCTCTACTCTTCTCTTCTCATTTGGCCTCTTCTCTTTTCTCTTCTCTTCCTTCCTTCTTTCCTTCCTTCCTGCCTTTCTTCCTTCCTTCCTTCCCTCCTCTGGTCCCGGCTTCCCAGCCCGCAGTGCCGCCCCTGGACAGGCGGGGGAGGAGGCTGGGAGGGCGGGAGGGGGGGAGCGGCTCCGTCCCGGGCCCGGAGGCTGCGAGTGGGTGCAGGGCTGGCCCAGCTTCGCGGCCCCCTTCCCCTCCCCCCGCCGCGGCGGCGGAGCCTCAGTCAGCGACCCCCCATGCCCTCGGGGGTGGCGGCGCCGGGCCCGGAGAACGCGGCGGCGACTGGAGCGCCGGCAGCTTCAGCACCGCGGCCAGCGCCGGCCCGGCCAGCACCTCGGCCAGCGACCGGGCGCGCTCAGCTGGCGCGGGCGGCGAGGGGCGGGCCGCGGGGGCTCGACCGCCGGGCGGGGGTCTTCGGTGGGGGTCTCTGGGAGGCTTGCTTTATTGTTCTGCAGCCGGAGCGAGCGGCGGCGGCGGCGGCGGCGACGGGCGGGGGCGGGGGTCCTCGGGGGGGAGGGGTGCGCAGGGAGGGCGGGCCAAGGGAAGGAGGGAGGGACGGGGGCTCCGGGGGCGGGGCTCGGCGTTCGGACAGCTCCTGGGCCCGGCCTCCTGCGCCCGCGACAGCCTCTGTCTACAGCCGGGCCCAGCCTCTGGCTTTTAAAGCCCTGGAGCTGCAGGAGGGGGAGGGGAATAGGATGGCGGAAATGGTTGTGCTGGGTCGGGCCCGGCTTGGGTCTCCTGGGAAGGGTCCTGGGGATGCCGCGGCCCCCACATTGTGAAGTTCCCTCGGGCAGCTCCAGGGATGGAGGCCCGGCGGCCCGCGGCATTGCCGGGCGTTGGGAGAGAGGCGGAAACAGGCCTGGGACCTACGACCCCAGGACTCGGGATCTTTCGGGAAGGAATGCAGGGTGGACCCAGTCTGGTCCGGCCCGTCTAGCTCTCGGGTGGGAAGGCCAGGGTACTGCGGGGCGGGTTGGGGAGGCGGGAGGCGAGAGAGAGAACGCTGAGACAGCGGAAGCGCAGTACGGAGGTGCTGCGCGCGCCCAGTGCCGCAGTGCCTCCCCGTCACTGGGTCACCCGGGCTGACCCCGTGCCCGCGGGAGAGGCTTCCCTCCACGCTGCCTCTCAACCAAAGGGCGGGTTTCGAGAGCAGCGGCGACGCTGCAAACGGGGCGTGGAGGTGGAGAGGGGCTTCCATGCCCTTGCTCCCGAAATACGGCTTCGCCGGTGGTTTTCCGCCCTTCCACGCGGCTGCAGCTCTCCCCAGAGGCCCCGCAACCAGGCGGATAACCCTTCCCGCGGCCGCCCGCCCCGAGTTTGCAACCCAATGACGTCAGGCCCAGCGGCCAATGGCGGGTCGCGATAGTGCGGGAGGGTTCCGGGCCGCACAATGGCCGCGAGCGGGGACATATGTCCCCAATTAGGGCCTGGCGCCGCCATTGTCCCTTCTCCCGCCCCCACCCGGTACTTCGGGTCTCTGCGCTCGGAGCGCGCCCCCACGCGCCCCGCTGTCGCCCGGGACCAAGGTCGCAGGAGTGGTTCCGGGGAGTGTCCCGGAGCGGCCGAGCTGGGAGCGCGTGCAAAGCGGGGGCGCGCGCGCATCCGTCGCTGCACGCAGTGACCTTGTGCGGGGCTGCACGGCGGGCCCGCGGACAGCGTCTGGAAGCGCGCGGCGGGCGGGCCGCACTGGGCGCGCGTGCGGGGGCGTGCCGGGAGTGCTGAGCTCAGCACCCCGCAGCCGCCCGCCGGAAGCCCGGCTTCCTCCCTCATCTCTGCCCAGGAGCCGAACGAGGGTGGGTGCCAGCGAGCCGGCTCGGGGCGGGGACGCGGCGGAGACTACAGGCCCGCTTTGTGCCAGCGGCCCGGGCCGTGGCAGCAGCGGGATATTCATCTTGCGTGGCAGTTGCTCCCGAGGGGAGCGGTCGGGGCGCGGCCACCCCCTTATCGCAGAGCCGCAGCCGGCGAGGCCCGCAGTGGGGGCGGGGAAGGGGATCCCCCTCCGCTGAGTCTCTCGTCCCTGCTCCCTCCCAGGGGGTCCCCGAGCTGAGGCACAGCCGGAGGCTCGGGGGCCAATTAGCATTTTGATTGCGGGACTGGGGGGCCCATCTGGACCGAAGCCTAATTACTGGGCGAACCCTCCAGGCATCGGTGGGATGTGCCAGGCGCGGCCCCGTCACCCTGTGCTTCCTGCCTCCTCTGAGACAAGCCGCCCGCGTCCCTGCTTTCCGACTACATCCTGTCTGCCTCCGCTAGTCCAAGTCACCTTGTTGCTCTTCAGTCCCAGTCGCCTTGTCCTTGTACTTTAATTATTCCTCTGGCCCCTTCCCTCATTCTTCCACTCCCCTACCCTGTCCTTCTGTCATCGTCCTTTGTCCCCACTTCTTCACCTCTCCTGGATTGCCCTTCACTCGTCTCTTGTTTTCTGTCCGCTCCATGTCGGTGTCCTTGCCTCTCTCTGTTAATTTCTCCACCCCTTCGGCCCCAACCCCCTTGACGGATGGATGAGGTGGCAGAGTGCGGACACATGTGTCCCACGTCCGCTGCTCCCGATGGGACTTTTCGGGCAGCCCTTGTTCCAGCTCACTGTAGTGAGCTCGCAACCCCTCGGGGCGCCCGGCGGGGAGGGGCAGCTGGGCCTGGCCCTTGGCCATCAGTCCGAAGCAGCCTACGAGCAGAGCACACATGTGTCCAGGGCTAAATTACTTGGGCTTCTCGCCTTGACACTAACCCCATCCCAAGACTCCTGTGCCCCTGTTCTGGGGTCCAGCTAGGAGAGGCTGATAAAAAGAGTGATTCTCACGCTTCTGGAAAGTTTCGGTCCTCCAGCGGAGGCCACCCTGAGTCCCTCCCACTGAGAGCTGGAGGTGTGGGGGCTTTGCTGCAGGAGAGGAGACTGGGGTCCCCAGGCAGGGCCATACTGCAGTGCTCTGGACTTAGGGACGGTGCTTGGCCTGCTACCCCAGCCTCTTGGCCTCAGGGACTCTGTTCCCCATTCCCGGCTCACGGTGTGGCAGGCCCAGCCCCTTAGCCATGTGAGACCTGAGGGATGGAGTGTCGGTCCTATGTTCCTCTGCCTCCTTCTGCTTCTGCGTGTGCCACCTGCAGCTCTGGGAAGGTCCCCAGTGTTGTGGTTGTGTGCCTACCTATGGGCCCTATGGCCACCTTCTCACTACTGCCCTTTGCCCTAGTGGGGCTACAGCCCAGCCTAGAGGGTCCGCACCTGGACATCTCTCTCCCTGGCTGCCAGGATCCCACCTTGGCTAGGAGCCTCCTTTGGGGCGGCTATTGGGCACCCCAACACCCATGGCCTGCTACTGCAGAACAGGTGATGGGATGTTTTGCCTTCCTGGAAGCCAGTTGGTGTCCTGGGAGCCTAGTGGGTGGCCCGGAACCTGCTGGTTCCGGCTCAGTTCTGTTTCCCATCAGTGAGATGGGGCTCAGCGCCCTGTGCAGCTCCTCCCAACCTGCAGCTCAGAATTCAAAACACTGTACCCTTGAAGCCTTCCCCTTAGTGCTGGGGTCGTGGCCTCCCAGCCACAGCAGGGTCTGTCTGTCTCAGCGTTTCGTCAGTTAGCAAGGACTTGGAACAGAGAGTATGTTCGGAGCTCTTCCTGCTTTTACTTTACAAACCTGTGGTGAACACCGGTCTGTGCTCTGCAGGGTTTGTCCAAGGCAGGGGCAGCAGATGCCGGCCTCTGCACTCCTGGAGCCCACAGTCCAGCCCAGGACCCAGATGCAAACCAGAAAGACAAGTGGACCAGGCAATGAGAGCGAAAGAAGCAAGACCTGGAGTGGAGATGGCCAATGGAGGGCTGCTGGGGGAAACAGCTTGTGCAAAGATCCTGAGGCCACTGGGGTGTGTGGGGGAAGCCCCAGGCCAGAGAGGGGTGGGTGCATGAGGGTCAGCAGTGACCAACTGAGGCTGGAGAAGAGGAAAGAGGCCAGAGAGCAGGCCTGGGAGGAGGCTGCTGGCTTTGGCCTATGGCAGAGGAGACGGGATTATGTGTCTTTGAAGAGCAATAAGGAGCCCAATGGGGATAAATTGTGGGGTTAGGTGTATTTGGGTTTGGGCTTTTGCCAAGTGAGCTATTGAGGGGGGGCATCTGAGTCAAGGGCATGTGCAAGGGAGAGGTGGCAATCTAAACCAAGCGGGGAGATGATACAGACACAGTGTGGGGACCCTGAGTGCTGGAGTGAGGGTCTGTGGGAGTGCCAGGAAAGAGTCGATGGCCTGGAAACGGGGTGTTGAAATGCCAGGGTGGGGTGAAGGTGACAGGGTACAGGGTGTAATTCAGGCAGAGGATGAGGTCACTGGCAGGAAGAAGAGGTCAAGGCTGAGGCGCAGGGAGGTGAAGGGTGGTCCACGTGAACGTGAGACCCCCAGGAATTCAGACCCGACACAGCGGTGGGAGAGATTCCCAGAGCAGGGGCTGGCCTGGACGGCGGGTGCAGCCCATGGCTCATGTCAGCTTGGGCTCCTGAGGAGAGGGGGCTCAAGCCATAGCAAGGGCTGGGGTGGGTGCCCCACTTCCAGGGGGCGAGGTGGGCAGAGACAAAGCAGGGAAGCTGGGTTTTTTGAGGACAGCGGAGGCCAGGCCTATCAACAAGCTGAAACGTGGGCAGTGGAGGGCCTGTGTAGGCTGAGACTGACCGGCTCCAGGGCAGGGTTTCAGGAGGGGGCTGTACTCAAAAACAAGCAACAAGCAACAGGCTCCCGGAGGGGCTAGTGGGGTCTAGGACTAGAGGCCCACCTGGACCCTGCTGGAGTGGGAACTTCATCCCCAAGAGAGGAGAGGTTGGGCCACTACAGGACTGAAAATGTCTACTTGGAAAAAGAGACAAGGGAAATCAAAGAGCAGATATCAAAGTCACAGGACACGTTGGCACGAAATATGACAGCAGGTCGATGTGCTGGTTGTAGAGTAACTGCTGCAGAGTGAATTACAGAACAAAGGTGCTGAGGCCACAGAGGTTGACCAGCGACTGGCTACTCAAGGAATGAGACCTTCCTAGGAGAGACATGCAAACTAAGGACAAAATGCAGATTCATGACATTTAGGTTTTTTCTGACTTTTTTATTATAGAAAATCTCAGACATGCACAAAAGTGCAGAGAGTCAGCTAGTGACAGGTGCCCATCACCACCATCACCAAAGACCAGCTGAAGCCAGTCTGCTTGCCTCTCTGCCCCCTCTCCTTTCCCGGGTCCCAGACACCAGATCACAAGACACCACTTCTCTCTTGGTGAGTGAAGACATGGGAGCGCACAGGGGCCTGGGGGTTGTGCGGGGCAGCCCCAGCCTCCCACTGAGTTCGCTCTCACGGAGCTGGGGGCCGACTGGACCCTGCCCCTCAGCCTGCTGTGTGCCCAGGGTCTCCGGCCAGCTGTTTGGCCACCAGAGAGGCTAGCAGAACCACAATGGCCCAGGTCCTGTCTCAGTCCAGGGGTCCGACTGCCTGACTTACTCAGATCTTCTGTCTTTTCATTTTAAGCCTGAGATATAATTCCCGTCATGTAAAATGCCTTCAGTACAGTGCCTGTCAGCTTTCACAAATGCATTTCTTGTAACCCACACCCCATTTAGACACAGGACACTTCCGTTCCCCTACAGGACAGTTCTGGGAGGGAGGTTTAAAGGAGACCAAAAAGAGAGAGAGAGAGAGACCAGAGCAGGAGCTAGAGGGGCAGGAGGGTGACCAGCAGATAGGGGACCAGCCTGGCCCCCTGGGGGCACCTCTGCGGCAGGCAGTGGGCTTCCATCTGGCCTGCACCCCACAGGAGCTTGGTGTGGGGTGGCCAGCAATGTTGGAATTCCTAAATGTGGATTTTCCGTGTTCACTCCCTTGACCCCCACAGGGTTGCACACTTTCAACATTGCCCCCCACGGCCTCAGAGCATGCTCCCCCAACCCCACACCCAGGTCTCTCCCAGCTCCGTCCCAGAGAGAAGTCCTTGCCACGTCCTCTCCACCACCCCTTCACCTTCTTGCCTGGCGCAACTGGTCACCCTGTGGCTCTACGCGCCTCCTTTCCCATCCCCCAGTGCCACTTCTGGGCCTTTTCTTCATGATACGTTGCCCATATCACCCTCCAAGAAAGGACTTTAGCCCTGCTGCTCCACGTGGACACCACCCGCTGTCAGAGGTTCCAGGTCACAGCCTTCCAGTAGTGGTGGCTGGCATCCAATGGCCGGTGCACGCGGGCCCCCTCTGCTGGGGCCTTGGCACTCCCGCTTCCTCTCTGCACTCTACAGGGCCAACCACAGGGGCTCACCCACATGCCGGGCTCAGAGAGGCCCAGAGTCGGGGTCCACGATGATTCCGATGATTCCAGAGGCCGGCAGCAGTCCGGGGCGGGCTTGCTCGGCGCCCAGCTGCAGTGGGGCCCGGTCAGTGCTGCAGGTGGGGCACGGGGGTCCCGGGCACGAGGGGAAGGGCCAGTCATTAGAGCTGTCACCAGTGAGCTGGGCTCACGCGGCAGCTGGTGGGCCGTGGCAGGCATTTGGGAAGTGCGGCTGTGGGCGCAGCGGAGACTGTGGGGCGGGGTGGCGTGACTGTTGTTCACCTCTCCTGAAGCTCCGAAGGAAGCATGGTCAAGGCCAGAACCCTTAGCGGCACATACCGAGGGAGCTTCTGTGTCTGCGGCCAGAGCGCAGAGAGGGGTGAGGGTCAGGCCCACGACCCAACCATCAGAGCGACTGAGCTCTAAAGAAACTTTCCAGCACAGAGGGTCACAGGACCCAGACTGACCATCCTGCCTGAAACAACTGAGCCACTGGGCAGAACACACGACGCAGCAGCTCTCAAGATGTTGATCTCAGGCTTGAAGGACAGTGACCCCTGAGAGGGGGACCAGACAAGGTGCTGAGACAGTGCCCCGGGCTGTGGCACATGTGGAAAACCCAGGCAGACTCCACAAGATCACAGATGGAGCTGGTGCGTCAAGAGGGCCAGGGTGGCCAGCGTGCCCAGGACAGAGCTCCAGAGAGGAGCGCGAAGCCCAGAGGCCCGAGGACCTCTCTAGCCTGCAGCAGTGTGGACAGCAGGTTGTAAACTGACTAGGTCTTTGCAATCTGTGAGGCCAGCCAAGGGTAACCTCCTCTCCAGGAATCCTCCTAAGAATGGGAAGTAGGAAGTGATTGGAGAACAATGTGGGTGTTGAAATGCAAAGGATTATAGCAGGGTGTGTAGGGTGGGATTGCCCTATGGAAATGGAAATGATTATAGTAGGATGTGGAGGTTGGGTGGGTATAATCTCATGTTAGCCAGCAAATGTATGCTCTTGTATAAAAGCAACTTGGGAAAATAAATTGCTCTCTACTCCATCATCAGTGGACAGTGGGCCTCCCGATCCCAGCTTTCTGTCTTCTTTCTTTCCTCAGTCTCCCACCATTCCCACACAGGATTATTTTCCAGGGCTGCGCTGGTTGGGGCCAGATTCACCACTTGCTGGACTCGGCACAGCAGAGCACTGGTCAGCATGTGTGCATGCGGAAAACTCCAGAGTCTAGGAGAAGATCCACCTGAAAGACGAGAAGGAAAAGGCCCTGGGAACTTTGCCATCCCCGGGAGTCAGCTTGAGCACTTGGAGGGTTTCTCCACTCGGGGGAAAACTGGCATGAGACTCAGCTTGGCTACAAGACCTCCTAGCGAAGCTTAAAGCAGGCCCTGCAGGGACCACACCGTTTCCGAGCTAACGTAAATGGCACCACCGCAGGGTCCACCTCAGAGGTGCTCCGAGGAGGACACACTGTCTAGAACCCAGCAATGTACACAGCACATCTGGCCATGAGTGAAAAAATCACCAGGCGTTCACAAAGCCAGGAAGAGATTCCTCAAAATGCAAAGGAAAACCAGCAGCCAAAACTGAGCCCAGACTGACACAGCTGATAGAGCCCACAGTGGCGACTGTCCCAGAAGCCAGAGGAAAGATTGAATGTGCAGAGTGGAAACATGGGAGGTATGAAAAAAAGCCCCAAGTTGGACTTCTAGAAATGAAAAATGCGATGCCTGGGGTTTTTTGCTTTCCTTTTTTTAAAAAAAAACATGGATGGAGTGAATGACAGACACGGCAGAGGGGTAGCAAACTTGAAGACAGAGAAGTGATGAGACGTGATGGGAAGTGAAGCACAGGGGGAACACTGAAGGACGTCACAGAGCATCCGTGAGCTGTGCTACAACTCAAGTGGCCGGACATACCCACAACAGGGTCCCGAAAAGGAGGACGGTTGTGGGGGGGGAAAGTGTGGAAGTGATGGCCAAAATGTTTCCAGGTTTGATGAAAAGTATAAGCTTATGGATCCAAGAAGGCCAACACCCCCCCAAGTCCATGTCACAGGAAGAAGACCACACCCACACCAAGGCACACTCTAATCCAGTGATAAAGGGGACTTAGAAGCGGCCAGAGGGAGCTTTTTCCAGCTTGGCACCCAGCAGAATTGAGGGTGACCAAGGGTGGCGAGAAGAAGGGCCTTCCGCCATCAAAAAGGCAGTGACCAGAGAACACACCATCGACATTTACAAGTGCATCCATGGAGTGTTTCAAGGAGCATGCGCCTCGGGCATTTAAATAGATCCAGAAATTCGCCTTGAAGGAGGCGGGGACCCCAGATGTGCTCACTTACACCAGGCTCAACAAGGCCTTCTGGGCCAAAGGGAGGATGAATGTCCCTTGTGGTGTCTGGGCGTGGTTGTCCAGAAAATGAAAGGAGGATGAAGACTTACCCAACAAGTTCTACAAGTCAGTCACCTATGTGCCTGTCACCACTTTCAAAAATCTACAGACAGTTGATGTGGATGAGAACTAACTGCTGATTGTTGAATAAAGATACAAAACTGCCTTTGAGGTTTGGTTTCTCAATTCTGTTTGAAATGTAGTAATTGTGTGTCTTAAAGTAGTTCCCAGTTATAGAATCACTTGGAAAGCTTTTCCTAAGTACTGTGCCTGTATCCCTTCTCCCCCCTCTGGGTTTGCTGACTATTTGGACAGGGCCTAAGCAGTTTTAAGTGATTTTGAAGTGTATGTAGCCTCGCTTTAGAATAACTGCCTAGGTAGCTGGGACAGGGGAGGTACATATGTTAGTGCTTTTACTTGCATGTTTCGTTAATTCGAAGGTGAACATTTTTTCCAGGAAAAAAAAAGGGGGGGCCGAGGGAATAAAAAGCAGCACATGCTACACGCAAAGGAGCAAAGCTGGGATGGGGACATGGTCCTCGTGGGAACCAAACAAGCAAGCAGGCGGCGAGGCAGCAGGTGTCTCTGAAGTGCTGGAAGCGGCACATCGTCCACCCAGAACCCCGTGCCCAGGGAGAATCCCTTTCCCAAGTTAAATGGACTTTGCAGACATGCCAAAGCTAAAAGAGTTTGTCACCGGTTGACCTACACTACAAGAAATCCCCAGGACTTCCTAAAATACATAAGCAGATGCCGCGGAGGCCGGGAGGGGGAGAGGCAAGGGCACGGGCGGGCGGGGCGCGTCGGCGCACACCTGTGAAGGTGTCGTGCTGCGCTCAGTGGTCATGGCTCCTTAGTCTCCCGCAGTCTGCAACAGTTTCTCAGCCTTTCCTTCTTTTTCATGATCTTGACAGTTTTGAGTACTGGTCAGTGTTGCAGAATCTCCCTCAGTTGGAGTTTGTCTGATGTTGTCTTGTGATTAGCCGGGGTTCTGGATTTGGAGAGGCCACCTCGGAGGTGAGGTGGTCGCATTGCCTCACAGCAGCGGTGACGTCCGTGTGACTCGCCACTGGTGATGCAGACCTCGGTCACTTGGTTAAGGTGGTGCTTACCAGGTTTTTCTCCTGTAAAGTTATTATTTTTCCTTCTCCATACTCTTTGGAAGAAAGACACTGAATCCAGCCCACACTCAAGGCTTCCCCACATTTTAACAGAAGTGTGCTGAAGATTTTCTGTCCCTCTCTCATTAATGTACATCGTGTGTTAGGGAGAGAGAACGTGCCTTTTTAGTGCACAGGTCCCTGCACTGAGGACCCACACAGGTGGGCTCACCCAAGGAAAGACACCCGTGAACCTTCATCTGCACCTAGACCTGACTTGGATGCAAGATCCTGGACTTGAGTCTTGAGCTAAACTCTGTGACCAGATGAGACATTGGGGGTCTTGGGAGAGGGGGGACTATGGTGGACTGCTTAGTTTCATGGCCCTGAGGGCCCTCCGGGCGGTCACACACTTGGTTAGACCCCTTCCATCTGCCCCTGGGCTTGGCCGCCTGACTTGCTTGGCTACTGTGACATCCTGTGAATGATGCCAGCAGAGGCTTAATGGGTTGGTGGCCCACGGGCAATCGTTTCCTTGTAACTCTCTCGGAAACCAACAGCAACTGCTTAGAAAGTGGCCTTGGAGGATGCGAGACATCTTGGACCTCTGGGCACCCCTGAGCTCCCAGCTGATGCAGCCACAGGAGCAAACCCAGCTCCACAGGTGGGTGGAGTGACCCAGCGGAGCCCAGCCCACTCACAGGATGGTGAGGACGAGGGGGTCCTTGCTGTTTCGAGCCCTTACGTTTTGGGCGGGCTGCTTATGCGGCAACAGAGGACTGAAGCTGCCTGTCCCACACCCCCGGCTCCTGTCCGCCCTCCATGCCTCCCCTGCTCAGGTCTGCGGCCACAGCTGACGTCACCGCCTCCCACCCACACTCTTTCATGATCCAGGCTTACACCAACTGTCTGCCTACTCCACACTGCATCAGAGCACAAAGCTTTGCCAGAGGAAAACGGAAAGCCATGCTGACTGGTCGCTTAAGTTGGCACTGCACACGGCGATGGCTCCGCACACACTGCCAGACGACCTCACTAGACCGGCCACTCTCCTTTTCCTGTGAAGACTGTTCCACGCCTTGTCTTTTTTTCCTTGAAGCTGCCTCGTCTCTACCCCACCCCCAAAACTAATCCCCTTTATTTGCTACAGCCAGGGGCCCGGCTGCCAGTGTTAGAAGGCTCCAAACAACAATCGACGTTTTCCCCTTTCACACAGAGCCCAACACGAGACACGGAGAGTCAGCAGGGCCCCGCACGGTCATCGGGTTCCACGGTTCCATCTTGTTGCTCTGCACCCTCAACATATGCCTCTTCTTCACGGTTCAAGGCAGCTGCTGGAGCTTGCCATCACGGACACCTCCCAGACCATGAGGAGGGAACTGGCAAAGGCAGCGAGCCCCTCCCTGTTAGGACACTCTGGAGGTTTCACACACCTAGTTTTGTATTGCGTTGGGCAGGAATTAGTCTCCAGACACCCCGTGTCTCTCTGCAGTGTCGATACCCCTTTAGAAGTTAACAGACTGGGAGACTCCCCTCCGAGAGGCAGTGAGACCTCTGTGGGACCTCTCCACTCCCACCCTCACCCCCATTTCTGCGGTGCTGCTCGGCCCCCTCCCCAAGGCTGTTCCTGGGAGGGCCCTCCCACCCCGGTGAACCCCCGCCACACTGGACATGGGTCCGCTCCCTCCATGGGCCTGTCCCTGCCTTCCTGTGTGTGTTGGGTGCCAGGGCTCCATCTTTGGCTTGTCTTTATCCACTGATTGTTAGAGGACATAAGGGCCTTGGCCTAGGGGGCGTCGCATAGGATGTCGGCTCCACCTCCTCCTTTCCTTCTCTTCCTCCCCCTCCCCCCCACCCCGTGCTCCCTGCCTTCTCAACATCTCCCTTAATTCAGACCTCTGATTCCTCAGTCTCTCCTCCCCAAGATCCCTGACCCCAGCGCCCAGGCCAGGAACCCGGACTCGCTCTGAATTGCTCTCCAGTTCATCTGCATCCTGTCAGCATGTCCTGTCTTCTGTGGCCTCACAGTGGGGCCCAGGCCTGCCCCCACCACGTCCCAAGTGCCTTTCCTCCCTGCTTGTCTGCCGCTCCCTCCTGGCCCTTCCCTCTCCCTCCTGCATCACAGCGCATCTCTGCTTCCATCTCCACGGTGGTCTCCTGCAGCAAGGACGCGGGACAGACCCCAGCCTGCAGCCTCGGTGCTGTCCACCTCCTGTCCCCTCTGCCCAGAGCTCCAGACTGCCAGCTCCTAGTATCAGCTCAAATGCTGCACCCCTAGAAAGGCCTTGCCTGACCCACCTCCCGGCAGCATAGAAATCAGCTCTTTTGTCTGTGCCCCCCTCTCCCCTTCCTGGAGAGCCCCACCCTCGAGATCAGCAGTTCCAGGAGGACAGGGACTTTGCTCGCCTGGGTGAAACCGAGTCCCCAGCCTGAAGCCTTGTGACTGATCTAAGCAGCCTCCCAGAGCCCAGGCCGGGCACACCCTTCTAGCCCCTGTCCACAGCTGACAGGCGGCCTAGTGGCATGGCCCACACCCCATGCTCTGCACACTGCCACCACATTGTCGCATAAACTGTCCCAGCCCCCTCACTGCTGGGCTCTGCTCACTCTCTTGAGTCTTAAGTCATCTCCAAAGTAAAAGCTGGGCACAGCCATTCTGGGGACAACTTGGGCCCCATCTTCTGGGGGCAGGGGTCCCTGCACTTGACCCATGGGTTACAAGCACTCCTATGGTTGCCTAAAGTAGTTCCAGAGACAGGGCGCACGAGGTATGGCCAGCCTTGGGACTCGGCTCCGAGCCATGGTTCTGGCAGGCCCAGTTCTACAGGCACGTGGCCTGGGCAGCCACACAGGGCCCCACGCTCAGAAGGGCCTGCACGCTGTCTGTGCTCCTGTCCCCTCGTGAAAATTCTTATGACTTTTTTGACAGGGATGCCTTGCCCGTCATTAGCTGCTCCTGGTTCCAGGGATACTCAGCTGACACTATGCATAAAGATCAAGGTCACCCGTATAGGCCTGAGGGAAAACACTGACCGGGAGAGCCGGGTGGACAGTGCCAGGTGCCACTCCTCCTGGGTCCCCATAGCCCTCTGCCTTCTCTGCTCCCACAGCAGCTCCCAGCACCCAGGAGGCAGGGGCATGCAGGGACGAGGGAACCTGGCCTGGGGTCCAGCAGGCACATGTGGGCAAGCACCAGGAACTACTCCAGCAGGCCCAAGCCCTGGCCTGGGCCCCCGCCCAGCAACTTTGGGAGCACCAGGTCCAGGATGCACCCACCCTCAGGTGCAAGGCTTGACCTGTGGATGTGCCCTAGCCCCCTGCTGATTGGACTGCAAACAGGCACCTGAACCAGACTGGGCCAATCAGGTTCTGAATCCTGGATTCCATTCATCCGTCAGCCCTTCTGAGCCCAGGTAGGACCAGTTCAGTGCTGCTGGCTGAGTAGCAGTGTGTCCCATGCCTGTCCCGTGATGGGTCTAACCTCCTGACCCTTGCTCCCACTGCCACCCCATCTTCCACCCCGAGGCCCAGGGAGGTGTGCACAGCGGGAGCCCTCTCCGCCCTGCAGAGAAGACCGCACCTGGGAGCAAGAGGCAGCTTTACTGAGCAGCGCCAGTGCTGGGGTGGAGTGGGCGGGGAAGGGCGAACACAGTCCTGGGGGTGAGGGCCAGGTGGGGTGCCAGCCACCACCTCAGACATCCAGGTCACACTGAGAGCTGGGTTTGTTGTAGGTTCTGGTCTTGCGCAGGACAATGCCTGGGCTGAAGGAGGCCTCCAGAGGCCAGTGGCGGACAACGTGCCGGTAGGACGTGGCCAGGCAGTCGAAGTAGTTAATGTTGAGCTTCCAGGCAAGGTGACGGCCCAGGAATTCCATTTGCTGTGGGAGCCTCAGGCAGTCAGCTCGTGCCCACGCAGGGGACACAGGGGATGCTCCGCTGCCCCGCATGGCAAGGAGGCCACTCCCCTTGCTGGACTGCATCTCTCTTGCCAGTCAGCCCCCGGGCCCTCTCTGCCCGCTCCAGCGCACAGGCTGGGCAGAGGACCTCGTTGTGTTCACCCTGTGCCCGTGACACGGCCCCACCCTAAGACCCAGAGTAGTGGTCAACATCAAGTGGAACTGAGGAAGGGAAAGGAGTGAGTCTGGGCCGCGGCAGGTCGGGGCGGGACCCACCTCGTAGCGCTCCGACAGCTTCACCAGCACCAGCGGCTCCAGCTTATGGCCGCACAGAACCAGCTGGAAGAAGCACTTCCCGTAGGCTGGCGAGGGGCACGCGGCTCAGCTTGGGGGCTCCGGGGCGGGGCAGCAGGCTGACGTGCCCGCCCCTCCCAGCCCTAAGCGGCTCCCCCTCCCCGTGCGCACCCTCTCCCTCACCTCACCCGCCGCCCGCCCGGTGCGTCACCGTCGAAGCTGCGCGCCAAGCGCACGTAGACCAGGTGCATGGGGCCCTGACACACGGTGCGGCCCTGGATGGAGAAGTGATATATGCCGCGGGTGTGGTTCAGGACCAGGCGGCGCCGCGGCAGGGACGAGATCATGATCCACAGGCCGACACCCATGCCGTATGCGGGGATGCCCCACGTCTCCTGTTTCTGCACCTGTGGGCGCCGCCAGGCCCTTCTGAGCGGGCTTGGGCGGGGCGCCGAGAGGCGGGTCCGGCCCCCAGGGGAGGTAGTGGGGGGCGGGAGGGCCCAGGAGCTCAGACCTGGCTCACGAGACCGCAGCTGAGGAGGAAGAGGCAGACGACGAAGAGCAGCGTCCCCTTCCACAGCGTGTCCAGGTAGTACTCGAGCACGAAGACTGGGGACGACGCGGCGGAGCCGCGTGAGGATAGGCGGCCCCTGCTCGCAGCCGGCGGTGACAGTGCCAGGGCTCCAGCCTGGAACAGCCCGCCCCACGCAGGGCTCGCGGCCGCAGTCAGCGTCCCGCCCGCAGTTCCTGCGGTGGCACCTGGCGCAGGCCGGCCCCGCCCCGCGCCCGGCCCTTCGGGTCCCAGGCCCTGCCCCCGCCCCGCCCCCGCCCGCCCCCGGGTCTCCGTCCCGCGCCGCCAGCCGCGCGCACCGTTGGGCTGCTGCTGCACGAAGGGGTAGAAGCTGTTGTTCTTGAGGCACTTGGCTAGGTGGCGCTCGGTGCAAAAAATTCCTAGGGCCCAGAGTTGGAAGCGCTTGCCGCCGGAAATCGTGGGCAGGCTGCTGACCCGCCTCTTGGGGGCCGGGGCCTGAGCCTGGGTCAAGCACAGGCAGTCAGCTGGGGGCTCATCTGCCATGAGCCACCGCCCGCAGTCACACTCCTACCTGGGAGAAGGAAGTCTCCAGGGCTGCGGTCCAGGAAGGAGCTGGAGCTCAGGCGTCTGGCAGGAGAGCAATGCCAGGTGGAGGTCAGGGCTAGGCTGCGCCGGAGTTCTAGAAGCTCTGAGCGGCGGGTTCTAGAAGGGGCCGTACTGTTGACTACTACTTCTCCAGAGAGCCCCCTGGCCAGGCCTTTGTGTTGGGCGTGCACTTCCCTGCTGGCCCCCACCCCACACCGGCGCCGGGTTCAAGTCCACCTGAAGGGTCGGATGCCAGTACACCCAGGCCTCAGATGGAGGGAAACCTTTAGGCACCCCCACACCAGACCCCACGGCTGAGCGCCCCCTGGCGCCTGTGTCTAGGCCACAGCCTCCCATACAACCACAGCTTGCCTGTCCCTGAGGGTGGGACACACAAGCAGCCTGAGATTCCCTCCTGGCAGTGTGCAGGCAAGGCTCGCCAGCCACAGGCGGACTCAGACGACCAACACCCCCTCCCCCCAGAAAAACATAGGTTCCGGGCCAGCTCTAGCCCTATGCCCCCACTACAGTCTTAGGAAACACACAATTCTTAGGAAACTTTTATTGTATCAAAAAGCGCCAACATCCAAAACTGGGAGAGGGGGCGGGAGGGGGGCTGCCTAGCTGGCAGAGGCGGGGCAGGTGAGAAGCTGCTCCAGGCACCACTGACTTCCTCCGGGCCCCGGTAGGCCCGCTTTAGGCCTCGGGGAAGGCAGCGGCAGGATTCCAGGTTGAGGTACAGCAAGCCTGGGCAGCTGCTGATCACAGAGCTGTGGGAGCAGGGCAGGCACAAGGCATTGAGCCACTGAACACCCTGAACACCCTGGCCCCTGTAGGGCTGGGCCAGGCTGGGGAGTCCTCTCTGCCCATGCGCCAAAACTGACTCTGCCACCCAAGCCACGAAGGCCCAGTACCCCTCAGTCCCCAAGGCTGAGCCCAAGCAGGGGCTTGGCCAGTGTGCGCTCTCCTTTCAGGCCCCTGGAACCGGCAGGCCAGGCAGGATGGGGGGCAAGCCATACTGGCTCCGAGGGATGGAGGGAGGGGTGCTGACCTCACCGTGCTTGCTGTGACCCGGGTACCCCTGAGGTTGAGAGAGCACAGGGCCGGGTGTGAGCCACCAGGCGTCCCTGAGAAGGCAGCAAGGGCCTGCTCTAGATCCTTCTCGCTGAAGCCCTGGCCACTTAAGTCCAGCTCTCGCAGAGTGTGGCACCATTTCCAGGTCAACAGTGGGCTGCCCTCTTTAGCTAGAGTCAGCCGGTCCGATGTGCCGTACAGGCCCAGGTGAAGCTGCTGCAGCTCTGGAGGTGAGAGGGATGGGCATGAGCTGCGGGTGAGCAAAGGTCCCCACACTACACCTGCCTAGCCACCCCCCCAGAGAGCTGACCCTGACATGGCAGATCATGCAGGCCCACAGGTGTGATTCGGGCACAACCACGAAGATCCAGCAGGCGCAGGTTGGGAGAGCCTCGGAGCAGACGGCTGAGGGCCTCATCGCTCACAAAGCTGCAGGTGGAGCCGGCGAGGCAGAGCTCCTGGAGGCTGGGGAAGCCTGGGCCGGGGGTCACCGCTCGCCCGGAAGGTTTGGGCAGCCACATCAGGTTCAGCAGCCGCAGCACCTGGGGGCAAGGCCCAGGCTGCAGATGAGGAGGTGGGGGACAGGTGTGTGGGGGGAGCATCAGGTACCTGCAGCTGGGGGCAGCCTTTCTGCAGGGCCTCCACAGGTAGCTGGAGGGGAGTGCTGTAGCGGCTGATGCCCGTGCTCACTTCAAGGACCTGCAGCTGGGGGCAGCAGCTGCCCTGTGGGGTAGGGGTGAGCATGGTTAGTGGCTGGCAGTCCCTGGCTCAGCATCTACACTGCTCCTGCCTGTCACCCACCTACCAGCAGTGCGCCCAGGATGGCAGCTGTCTGGGGGCTGTAGGTCAGCCAGAGCTTGCGCATTCGGGGCCCACCTCCTCCAGGAAGCTGACCACGGCCGTCGACTCCACCTGGGGACCCAGCACAGAGGTACCTGTCACCTTGGCCTGGGCTGCTTCAGGGCCCCTGGGGATACAGGGCTCACCATGGAGTGCTGTACGTCCAGGCTGTGGAGCTGGGGGCAGGCTCTGGCTAGCATGGTCAGAGTGTCAGGGGTCACGCCATGGCAATCGGAAAGCTTGAGGAAGGTGAGCCGAGGACAGGACTCACTAACCAGCTGTAGAAGACAGAAGGCCAGCAAGAATTGGGGAGGCACAGGGGCAAGAAACCAGTGGCTGGTGCCACTCTACTGCTTCAGCGGTGACCTTTCTACCCTTGCCAGGTCAACCCAGGTACTCCTACTGCTGACATCTCTGTGCCGGAGGAGACAACAGGACAGGAAAACCAGGCAGGTATCCCCATGGGACGGCGCTGGGCCCCAGGGTACCTGACCCACTCCCTGAGTACTGGGCAACCCCAGAGTCTCACAGCTGGCGTACAGGGCAGCCTCGTGCTCTCACCTTCAACACGGGGTGTAACTGGGACTTCCAGTGGATGAGGGTCAGCTTCTGGAGCTGTGAGAACCTAGGCAGAGGCAGAGCTGCATAGTGTTCCCAGCTGCCTCTGTTGTGGGGTCCTCCCCACCCACCACCTTGGCATCGGGGAGACAGGAAGGGGCCTGGGGCTTGTCACACAACACAGGCGAAGTGAGAGAACAGGGGACAGAGGGCACGCCTCACCGACTGGGCATCAGCCACTCCAAGGAAGCAAGGAGCTTCTTCTCCGCCTCGGCCCCACCTTTGGTGGAGCGGCCGGCCAGTGGGGGCGACAGGGTCACGGTGTGCCAGAGAGCAGGCTGGGAAGCGGCCTCGTGCCACCGACGGCACACGCGTGCAGCCCTGGAATAAAATCTCTGCTGAAGGGCCAGTCCTTTCGTGACCGATAACCCCCACTACCCTCGCGACAACTCTTAAACGCTGCGGACACCTGAGCTCAAAGCCAGGCCCCTGGGCTCCAACGGGACCCCCTGAGAGACTGCTCTCTGGCACAAAGGTGTACGGGCTCAGACACTTTCGTCTCTGTCCTGCCTTTGCCACCCGCTGGGTGGCGACACGTCAGTCTGAGCCATTCCGCGGCGCCCGATGGGCCCGGGGTACCTGCCGAGGAAGGGCATGGGCCCATCGGCCGCGACCAGCAGCCCGAATATCTGCAGTAGGATTTCCAAGGGGATGCGGTCGCCCCAGCCCGGGTCGGGTCCCTGCTGCGGCGCGGGTGCGGCTGTGGGTCTGGGCCTGGCCTTGGCCGCCGCGGCCCGAGCCCCAGGGGCGGAAGCCGCTGAGCGCGGCGGGCGGCGCGCCTGTGGGCGCGGGCGCGGACGGGCCCCGGGCCGGGCAGCACGAGCAGCATGCTGTCCGACTGCAGCAGGTGGTACCCGGAGCCGCTGGGCGCCAGCCGGTCCCACCACCAGTCCTCAGCCGACCGGGCGCCCGCCCCTGCCGGGGGCGCGCCGCGGACTCGGCGCCGGGCCCGACGGGCCCCACCAGGAGCCATAGCCGCGGGTCGCGATCTAGCGGCCGCCCCGGGGGAGCGGAAGGGGCGTGGCCGGCGGGCGGGACGCGGCCCCACCCCGCGGCCTCGACACCCGGTTTCCGGGGCGGGACTTCCGGCGAAAAGGGCATGCGGGGGGCCGAGTCGCCCCTGGGGTTCCCCGACTCCCGGCCCGTGAGTTTTAGTCCCTGCCGTGTCCCGGCCGCAGTTCTGTCCCCACCGGCTCTCAGCTGAGGCCGCCACGCTGGGCCTGTGGCGGCGCCATCTCGGAGTCGCGGGACGGCCAGCCGGCCTCCGGGTCGCGGAGCACGCGGACACTGGACCGGGAGGCGCTGGCACCTGGGCGGCTCTCCGCCGCCCACCTGACGCAGCGAGGGCGGTGCCTGCTGCGGCCACATCCCCTCGGGGCCCCACTCGGCTTCGGCCGTCCTTGGTCTCGCAGAAGCCCAGGACTCCCAGGCGGGGACAGAAGCCACAGAGGTATGCGTGGCGCCGGAGATGTGCCCCTGTTCCGGGGTCTTTGTCCCCGTGCCCGTTTTGGGGTAAGGGTGGTGGTGGTCTCGGCAACTCAGCCCAAAGTTAGCTCCCTCTTACATCATCCTCCCCTGGGGCCAGCCCCTGTACTGGTCGCGACACCAGCGGCAAGCGCGACTTGCTGAGTTTTGGCCCCTCCTCCTGCCGACCCCGGCATCTTCCACCTTCCCTGGTCTTGGCGGCATGTCGCTCTTCTGACTCCTGCGTCTCTTCGTTGTGACCCCGCCAGCGCGTCTGTTTCTTTTAGGCTAGGAGAGGTCTTCGGTTTCGGGAAGATCAGAAGCGTTTTCTTCGGGCCTAGACGGGGAAAGAGGATCTTGGCCGTGAACTGGGCCCAGTCCTGGAGGCCCAGCCTCGGCTGAATGGCAGCGCCCCCGCTGGGCCGCCTGGTGTTGACCCACCTGCTGGTAGCCCTCTTTGGCATGGGGTCCTGGGCTGCCATTAACGGGGTCTGGGTGGAGCTGCCTCTGGTGGTGAAAGACCTTCCTGAGGGTGAGTGGCAGCGTGCAGGGAAGATGGGCTGCAGCCGCTTGTCCCTTAGCATCCTGCCTCTGATGTGCCCCTCCCTTCCCCGCAGGTTGGAGCCTCCCCTCGTATCTCTCTGTGCTTGTGGCACTGGGGAACCTAGGTCTGCTGGTGGTGACCCTGTGGAGACGGCTGGCCCCGGGGAAGGGCGAGCGAGCCCCCATCCAGGTGGTGCAGGCACTGAGTGTGGTGGGCACAGCCCTGCTGGCCCCATTGTGGCGCCAGGTGGCGACGGTGGCAGGGCAGAATCACTCCGTGGCCTTCCTGACGCTGACCTTTGTACTGGCACTGGCCTGCTGCGCCTCAAATGTCACTTTCTTGCCCTTCCTGAGCCACCTGCCACCTCCTTTCTTGCGGTCCTTTTTTCTGGGCCAGGGCCTGAGCGCCCTGCTGCCCTGCGTGCTGGCCCTCGTGCAGGGTGTGGGCCGCCTCGAGTGCCCGCCAGCCCCCACCAACGGCACCCCTGGGCCCCCCACTACTTCCAGAGCGTTTCCCTGCCAGCACGTTCTTCTGGGCACTGACCGCCCTTCTGGTCACTTCGGCTGCCGCCTTCCAGGGTCTCCTGCTGCTGTTGCCATCGCCGCCACCTGTGCCCGCAGGGGTTCCGGGCCTGGCCTGCAGGCAGGAGCTGCAGGAGTGGAGGAGGAAGGGGAGGAGGAAGAGGCCCTGCCCCTGCAGGAGCCAGCAGCCCAGGCAGTGGGCACCATATCCAGCCCAGACCCTGAGGCTGGTCGGCTGCGCTCTGCGCAAGGAGCCTTCCTGCTGGGCCTACTGGCCGTCACGAACGCACTGACCAACGGTGTGCTTCCTGCCGTGCAGAGCTTCTCCTGCCTGCCCTACGGGCGCCTGGCCTACCACCTGGCAGTGGTGCTGGGCAGCTCCGCCAACCCCCTCGCCTGCTTCCTGGCCATGGGCGTGCTGTGCAGGTGCGCAGGACCCTTAAGCCGCTCAGGGGGTGCAGCTCAGGGTTGGGGCCCCGTCCTGGCACAGCGAGCCCTGAGTTTCTGCTTACCCTCGACAGGTCCTTGGCAGGGCTGGGTGTTCTCTCTCTCCTGGGCGTGCTCTTTGGGGCCTACCTGATGACACTGGCAGTTCTGAGCCCCTGCCCACCCCTGGTGGGCACCACTGCAGGGACGACTCTCGTGGTAAGTGCCCTGGGGACGCTGAAGCAGAGAGGGCGGCAGAAAGGAAGTCTGCATAGAGCAGGAGCATCTCAGACTCAGCCTATTGCCATGTCTGTGCTCCCTGTCAGGTGCTGTCCTGGGTGCTGTGTCTGGGGCTGTTCTCATACGTGAAGGTGGCCGCCAGCTCCCTGCTGCACGGGGGGGCCGGCCAGCGTTGCTGGCGGCTGGTGTGGCCATCCAGCTGGGCTCCCTGCTTGGTGCCGTTGCCATGTTCCCCCCCACCAGCATCTACCACGTGTTCCGCAGCGGGAAGGACTGTGTGGACTCTTGTGGATCCTAATCTGGGCAGGTGGGGACCTCACTTCGCCCCCACCCATCTGCAGGCTGGGACTGCCACAGTGTGTGATTGCCCGTGGCCGTGGGGGTCCTCCCCATGCGGGGCAAGCTCATGCACACCTGCACACTCCACAGGAGGCCCTGGCACTTCGGGCTAGGGGCCATAGCAGGTCCTGAGTCAGGGTCCAATGGTGCCGGGACCTGTGTAGGATTTGCATAGTAAAGCATTTTTATTCCACGAGTCAGAGTTGTTAATCCCAGGAACATTTTTCTCTGTGGACACAGAGCAATGGTCCAGGTTCAGCAGGAGCCCGTTTACATCCCCGCCCCCTCTCGTCCCAGGCTGCTCTCATGGGTCCTGCCATTATGCCCTCTGAGCCTATCCCTACCCCCAAGAACTGCCTGAAGGCATGCCTCCAGGACCCAGAGTCTGGGCTTAGCATCCCAGGCCTCAGCCCTCAGAGGCAGTGTGGTACCCACCCGACAGCAGCCCACCCGCAGCCTCCAGCCAAATGGAGTCCTCGCTCCAGCTGGGCAAAGCATCTTGAGGCCTTGTGGGCTGAGCCAACCAGGCCTGGCATGATGGGCTGCCCCCTCTTTGTGACCTGCTTGTCCTCTTTCCTCGGGCATCCTTGGCACTTAACAGCAGGGGTTTGTTGCAAGGTCAGGCACAGAAGGGCTTAGCGAGTGGGACTCAAGAGGGGCCATGCTGTGAGGCTGCAGCCATTCTTGGGGCCCCTCTGCTCATAGTTGCCCTCTCCCCTGAGCCACTGGCCTCCAGCTTCTGGCTCCCGCAGTCACACCCCGAAGGCCCTGCACCCTGTGTTCAGGCAGACAGGGCAGCAACTGCCTTCTGCCTGAAGCACCGCCCCCGGGCTTCAGCGGGGCTCTCAGCTTGTTTGCGTCTGTGGGGAGCGGGGCCTCAGCACTAGCCTTGGCCCGGGCTGGACTCTGGTTGTCCCTCTGCGAGGGCTGTGGGGAGACCAGCATGAGCACCCGATGCCGGCTGCGGTGGGGCAGGGGCTCCCCAGGCTGGCAGGGCACCAGCCTGTGGGTAGTGTGACGGCATCAAGACTGCAGTGTCACAGACTAGGGGCCCCACTTCTGCGGGGGAGCCCTGGCAGCCACAAGGCCATGGGAGCAGTGCTTCTACCCCACAGGGAAGGACCCTTGGGCTTTGCCTTTGGGGCCTCTGGGGCTTCCTGATCTGATTCCATCAAGCACCAGAAGGGCCAGCTCCCAGGTGTCTCTGACTCAGCCCAGCCCTGAGGGCAGGGGCAGCTTGACCTGGCTGCTTGCCTTCAGGGGCTGCGGGCTACAGAAGCCACCTTTGGTGGTGGGTGGAGACTGAGAAGGAGGGGGTGGGGTGGGGTGGGGTGGCGGGCCCTTCTCACTCCCTCTCTGACACGTCCCCATCCCCCACCAGCACCCCTCCCCCACACCCTGGGGCTGGAGCTGCTGGAGCCCCTGGTCCCTTCCTACTCTCCTGCTCATTAGGCAATACCAAAGGTTCTTAAGAAGCCTCTGCCCACATGCTCCTGTGGCCAGGAATGCCAGGCCTCAGGGCCCCAGAGGCACCAGACCCTGAGGAACAGGCATGGTCTCAGAGAGAGAGGGGCCGGGTGGCCCTGGGGTCAGGGCTGGAGGTGGGTGGTTTAAGGAAGCCGCAGCCCTTTGAAGTCTCCAGGCCTTCTTGCTGGTGCCCAGCAGGAAACAGGACACAGTCCAAAGTAACAAGGGGAGGAAGCCGCCAAGCACGCCCTTCCTCTCATGCTGCCCTGGACTTGGGCTCTGGCCACGGGGCAGGGGCGCCCACCAGGCCGGACACCTCAGCCAGCCCTGCCCCAGCGCCTGTCAGGGCGTCCGCACTTCCAGATGGACAGCAGGTGGCAGCTACTCTGAGGCTCACGAGCCTGCCGAAAGGGCCCCTCAGACCTAGGGCTGGGGGACTTGAAGGAGACCCCAGAGGGAGGCCATGGCCAAGGCAGGACCTAAGGCTCTGTGTTGATCCCAGAGGGCAGCCCCCTGGGTGATAGCAAAGCCTGAGCAGCAAAGGCCACGGTTGCCCGTCCTCCTATAAGCTGTCCCCTCAGTTTTTCACACCAGAGAGGGGGCCAGCCAGGGCCCAGCCACTAGCTGCCTCCTCTCCCAGTGTGGCCTGAGACTAAGCCAGTGAGGGCTGGGTCACCCCGTCTTTGGTTGAATGACTAAAGGTTGGGCCTCACCTTCCTTCAGTCCTGTGCTTCTCAGCCCACGGAGTCCTTGGGCAGGTGTGGGTTCCAGCGTGGTTGTAGGTTTGATGGCACACAGGTGAGAGAACAGTTATGTCCTCTTATTTGCACTGCTCAGACATCCTACTGCCTGACTTGGAGACACAGGGCAGTGGTCCCCAAGGGGCTCCCTGTCCCTCATGGAATTCAAAGGGACCTCCTAGCTTTCGTGGCTCCAGGAGATGAGAGTGTGGGAGTGGCTGGGTCCTGGCCAGAGAATGGGCACAGGTCGTCAGCTGTTCCAGAGAGTGCCACTGACCATGCCCACCCTGTCGTGCCACTGGTCCCGTGGACTACGCTACCCAGCACTGGCCTTTCTCTCCAGTGCACCTCGGGCCTGAAGGCCCTAAGGTTCCGGTGGGGTGCTGAGTGCAGGACCCCTTGCCCCCACCCTGCAGTTGGGAGGGTGACCCAACTGATGTAGTCATGGAGCCTGCCCAGGAGACTTCGTGACATGACCCCGTGTCTGGTCCTGCTAGGATCAGTTAGATCTGGGCAAGAGCAGAGGTCGCTTCCTGGAGACCCTCGGAGATGATCAGCAGAGCCCCTCCCAGGCCCCAGGCAGGTAGGTAAGGTGTCTGCCCCTGATCGGGGCAGGTGATGCCAGTATCCTGTCCATTCTTCCTTTGTCCTGTAGGACCCTAGGATGACTGCCGTAGGGTGCAGAGGGTGCTCATGTCCATGTTGCTGCCCAAGATGCCCCTCGTGTGTAAGTCCCCTTAATAAATGCAGTGTAACGGTGGGGCTGGCACCCTCGTCCTCATAAAATTTTACCTAACGGGGAGCCCATATCCTGCCCACAGCCTGCCCACAGCGGTTGAACTGGGGAGCAGTACCCCCATGGAGTACATCCAGCTCTGCCATGAACTGTCTTGGGTGTGTCAGCCATGCTGAGGGCTATACAAACTGCAGACCTCAGGGACCACATGGGGAAGGAAGGCGCCCTGAGGCCCGCAGAGGGAGAGTGGGGAGGCAGAGCCTTGACAGCAGCTGGCCAGGACCCAGCCGGGCCTGAAGCTAGGGCTTCAGGTTATGTGGGCCCACGTCCTTCTGGTTTGAGCAGAGGCCAGATGGGCTGTCACAGTTGAGGGAGTGGTGAAATCCCTTCTCCAACGTCCTTGAAGCATTTGGGACAGATTTGACAGGCCTGCTCTGCTCTGCCTTTCCTGGGGGTGGGGGGAGTCTATCTTCTTGGCAAGTCCTCTCTCACTTCCCCCCCACCAATCCTCCACAGAGTGCTTCCGGCCTGCTCCCACCCGCAAAGGGAGAGTACCCTGGGCATCTTGCCCCTTTGGGAAGGACAGCCCAGCCACGCCTGTGGGGAGGCGCAAGGACCCCAGGGCCAGGCCCAGGGGTGCGCCAGGAGTCGCAGTATGAGTGTTATAATCTGACTAAAGACAAGCTGCAAACCGACCTCCACCTCCTTCTCTTTTTGCGAGAACAGTAGGAACCTAAGCTAGCAAAAGCGCACTGGTCCCTCTTTGACAGCCCTGAGACACTCCTTGACAGTCCCTTTGAGAAATCATCCCACTGGATGCGCCTTCCGGGAGGGTGGTGGCTGAAAGGTGGGGCGCCAACGCTAAACTCAAGTCCCTGCCAAGGCAGCTTAGATCACACCCCCAAGAACAGGAGGTGAGAGCGGCTTTCCTGCCAGCCCTCCTCCCTGCAGGTGACCCCCTTCCTGCCTCCGCGCTGCCTTTCTCACCCAGAGTGTTTGCGCCCATGTGGCCGCAAGTTTTCATTTTGAGGAACTGCAGAACCATTTTCCAGGCTTCACAGTCCCTCCCATGACGAGGGCTCCCGCTCGTTGCAGGAGGATCTCCCGGGTCTGGGGGTTCCCCGAGGTCTTCTCTCCCACCTCGCTAAGAGAAGGGTGCCAGGAGTGGCCAGTCCGGAGAGCCTTCTGCCTCCCTGGGTCCCATCTGCCTAGTAAACAGCTGTGAACGTTGCAGGCCCCACCGAAGTCCCCCGGGCTTTGTCACAGTCTGCACGGACCCAGTTTGCTGGCGCTTTCTGGGAAGGTCTTGGGCAGCGGGCCTGTGTACTTTACCCGCCAAAATGTCAGTTATTTAAACATTAGCCCTGCCGGTTCTGACTTCCCCGATTCCATTCTAGCATCTTCTAGGCCAAGGTTTCCAGCCCCTGGCCACACATCGGACTCAACAGGTGAAGTTTCACAGATAGTAGATGTTGCGGCTCTGCTCCAGATTGAATAAATGGCTTCATCGATATTTTTGCTACATTCTTGGATTTGATGTACGTTATGTCAAGATTATTATAAGTGCCATCATTTTTTCAATACAAATTTCCATAATTTTTAATGAGCATAAAAAATATTTGTCTATATTTGTAAATCACATGTAATATTCACTACTTTCTCTGAAAACAGGTTTTATTGTGGCCCTAAAAGAGATTTTGTCTATTTTTTTTTTTTTTTAATGCTTACAGCACCTGGTCTTCCTAGGTGGTCTCCCATCCAAGTACCAACCAGGCGTGACCCTGCTTAGCTTTGGAGATCAGACAAGATTGGGCACGTTCGGAGTGGTGTGACCACATTGTCTACATTTTTTAAAATTAGTTTTATCATCTTTGCGTGTCACAGAAAACCAATCTTCTTTGCCTGTTGCATTCTTATTTAAAACCCTCAGTAGACGTCTTACATTTGAAAAGGTTGGTTAAGAAATGAAGTGAGTTTCTGTCATCTGGTTAGCTCGAGGCTCTGCAGTCGGCTCCTGCAGGTGGGAGACCGTGTCTTCAATGAAGGACACTCTCTGAGCCCCTAGACAAGGACAGAACTGGGTGCTTCCTGCTGTTGGCTCTCCAGAGATGGACTCTGGAAACAGCCTGTGTTGCTGTCGCTCAGACGCCTTTCAGCCGCCTTTGGGGCTGACCCGGCTTTCCCAGCCTCCAGGGACCGCTCAGCCCGGCAGGCGGCCCAGGAGTTGGTCACAGGACCGCGGGACAGGTGACAGAGAGGTTACTGGAGTCGCCTGAATACCGTCGACACTGTTTCACGTTGTTTCCTGGGTACAGAAGGAGGCCCTTCCTGTTTCTCCTCAAGCTCCCTGGGTCAAAATGTCTGACAGAGACCCTAAGCTGGACATCCTGGGTGGCGCTGTGGGTGCAGTCTTCCTGGAGCGGGCGCGGGGGGTGGGGGTGGGGGCACCGTGTGGGTGCGCGCGTGCGCACTGTGTCTGCACAGATGGAGTTGCAAGTCTTTCTTTTCCCCTGAATTCATCGTTTTTGGTGCTGGAATACCTAGTCTATTCCATTTTACTGTCGACATCTGTAACCCATATCAATTTATTAGACTGTCAACCTCTTTAGATGACAGCTGATTCTCACCGACGGGCCCCAGCCCGCTACTCAGCCTCTTACTGAGACCGCCCAGACTTTTCACAGCAATATAAACATTTCTGCAGGTTCGATGGAGTCTGTCTTCCTTTTTGCCAAGATATGCTCGTGAATGAGTGATGCACCCCAGGCCTGCAGATTGCCACCGCCGGGGTGCTTAGTCCTCAGGCACCGTCAGGCGCCACAGAACTGGGGCTGACTTTATGGAGCCAATCCTACAAAACCCTCATAGGGTTTTGCTGATTCTGGGCCTTACAGGTGATCAGGAAGGTCACTTCCTAGCAGGCCTAGGAACGTAGAAATTCGCCCAAATGATAGGAATTGTGTTTCCAGCCTTGGGATAACAAATAACAGAGGCTTTGGAAAGTCTAATCTGACGTTTCTTATGAAAACTTAACAGCAAAGTAAACCTACAGTGACCTATATGATATGTGAGCACTGTGACAGCGGTGCGAATAACCCAGCCACACTGACGGAGATCGGCCTTGCTTTATGGCCCAGAGTGATCTTTGTTTGAGATCTTTGCTTTAATCAAAAAGAGTTGGGGAGACAGTGATGAAAATTTAAACTTTGGAGCAAACAAGTTACTGGTACTTCTAATGGGAAAACCACACATGGTTTAACATCCACCCACCCTCTGAGTTACCTGATTCTGATTCTGGCAGGCCTCTGCCTCTCACCCTTTTTGAGCTATTTTATAGCTCTGGAAATTGCAGATAACAAACAGCAATGCAAACACTTCTTTTTTATAGATATGCAAATAAATTTGGTCAAGTGGAGATTAAATTGTCTTTTTTCCTGTGGAATAATCAAATCTCCATCTTTTTAAAATTCATTTAAGCATTCCTTCACTCCCTATAAATTCGAGGTTTTGAACTTATAACCACTTTCCTGGTTCTCTCATTAGTCAATGACTTAAATAACTGTTTGACACACTGTGCTAGTTTCCCAGGGCTGCTGGAAGAAATTACTGCAAATTCTGGCTGTGGCGTACAACGACCACAGTGCTAGAGGCCAGAGTCTGAAATCAAATTGTTGGCAGGGCTGGTTCCTTCTGGAGACTCGGAGGGAGCCTCTTTCCCAGGTCCCTCTCCAGTCCTTGGCATTTCATGGCTTGTGGCTGCATCACTCCCCTCGCTGCCTCTGTTGTCACATAGACTTTTCCTCCGTGTGTCTCAGACTTCTTTCTCCTTCTCTTATAAGGACACCAGTCTTTGGACTTAGGGCCCTCCAGGATGATCTCATCTAAAGAACCTTAATTTAATCATGTCTGTAACAACCCTCTTTCCAAATAAACTCGCATCACAGCTTCCCGAGCTTAGAACTGAGATCTTTTTGGGGGGACATTGTTAAATGGTAGTACACATATTTATATCTGTGTGACAGTCATGCTTTTTCATACACACTTCCTCTTCTTTAACAGCAGTTTTGAAGACACATAGGTGCTGAGAGATTCGGAAGATGGGTTTAGGAGTGGGGGACCAACAGGGATGGAGTGGATGGTGTTGGGGGTTTGAATGGAATGAGAGTGGTGGCCACTTGCAGGGAGGTTTTCTTGGTGTCTTTGAGACCCATTGGTCCCAGTCTGGGGGAACTAACTCCACACAGCACCACCAGGGGTGAGGTACCCCTATTCAGTCCAGGGGCCTGTGCCCTGCCATGCAGAGGGAAGCCCAGGAGCCCAGGCCAGTTCTAGTGTCCTGTGATGTGGATATAGGACAGAGTTCGTTCCTTTGTTTTGGGGTGGGAAACTGCTGTGCCTTGAGTGGACAGGAAAGCCCTCCTCCCACCCCGCATTCGTAGCCCTAGGGCAACTGGTGGTCCAGGCTTCTAGCACTGCACATGTCACCTGGCACAGTGCACAGCTTATCCTGCCACTCTCTGGCCTTGTTGTTGTCACTTCTCAGATGCCCCAGAGGCATGTCTGTGTAGGTCTACCCTATTTTATGACCTGTTTCATAAACATTATGGGGTTAGGTGGGGGCCCAGCATGTGCAACTGCGCACATTTCAGAAAGCCTGGCCCTGAGAAGAGCTTAAGGGCTTGGCCTGGATACCAGGGGTGCAGTGCTGAAGATAGAGGCCAGGTCCCTGTCCTTCTGGCAAGGCAGGCAAAAAACCATTGGGGACAGCTGTTTACATGCAGCCAGGCTATGGAGCCCGCCTGGGGTCGGCTCCACTAGAGTGAGTCAATGGGAGCAAGGTGATTCTGCGCATGCTGGAGCAGAAGAGGCGTCAGAAACAGGTAGGCGGGGGATCGGGGGTGGGGGGGGGGGGCATATGGGGGGTGGTGACCCTGCCTTTGCAGAAGTTCTCTGGCCAGAGTGAGCGGGAAGTAGGCGAGCGGCTGGAGGGCGTTGGAGAGGAGCGGACGGCAGGTGTGCGGGACGCGGCTAGCAGGGTGCGCGAGGAGGAAGCTTTCCCCGAGCACCTGGCCTCTGTGCTCACGGCTCCCTGCGTGGTTACCGATCCCACCGCCTTCCAGGCCACCTGGCGCACAGCAGGTGCTCATCTGTATCACCGAGAGCTCCTGCGGAGCGAGTGAGCCGACGTCTCCGAGCCTCAGCTTCTGTCTGGGTGGGAGACGGCCTCCTGGAGCTACAGAGGGGATGGACCGGTGACGGGTGGCGTGTCTGCTGCTCCAGCTGCGCTCAGACCTGAAGCTAGGCCGCGGAGGACCGCCAGGGGGCGCTGCGCCGCGCTGCCCGGGGCGTGGCTCCAGTCCCGCCCACCGCCCCCAGGGGCGGGCGCGCGTGCGCACTGAGCCCCTCCCGCAGGGCCTGCTGGGCGGGGCGACGCGAGCCTGCGCCGAGCGGAAGCGGAGCGGCGGCCCGGAACATGTGGCGACCGGTGAGACCCCCGCCCGGCACGGCCGCGCGCCGGCCCCGGCCCCTCCAGCCATCCGTCCGGGCCCGTCTGGGACCGAGGCCTTGCACACCCAGAGACGCCTCGTCCGGGGCCCTGTCAGGGACTCTCTGACCCCGACAACCCCCAGGGACCCTGTCACCCCGAGACCCTCCCATCCCGCTGCGACCGTCAGGGCTCCTGCTGGAGTCCTTACTAGCAATCCGGCGCGCTGTCCCCCGACTCCCGAAGCCGCAACCCCGGCTGGGGAGACGCGGGCGCCCACCAGCGAGGCTCCCTCCCAGCGCGGCCGCAAGACCTCGCATCCTCTCCGCGGCAGTGTCGCTGCGCTGGAGTCTGTCCCGGGGACAGACTCTCAAGAGCCCTCCCCCTTACGGGCAGCCCCCATGGGCACCCCTCCGCAGAGACACCTTTCCCAAGGCCACTGCTGACTGGCGGCCCCGGCTTCCTGCGCTGCTGGGCTCTGTCCCCGTCCCTCCTCCCGCCCGCGTCTACCTTAGACCCCTCACTGCCTCAGACTCGGCCAGACCTAGGCTGCAGACCTGCTTCCCTTTTCTTTTTACCTGCTCCCCGGAGAACTCTTTCCCCCAGTCGCCCACCCAGCCTGGACCATCCTGAGCTGACCCCTGCGCCTGCTTCTGCACGACAAGAGGACCTTGGGGGTTAAGGGGGTGGCCATCTCCTCGTGGGTGCAGGGTGGGCTCTCCTGGCTCGTGGGGCCTCTCCAGATGCCTGGCCACAGGCTGTGCCCAACTCTGGCTTCTTCTGACCCAGAGGATGGTGGCCGACTGCTCCGTCTCTTGATTGGGCCTCCCATCTGCAGTTGGGATCAGCACCTCTCCAGCCAGGTGCCCCTAGGGACTGACCAGAACCTTACCCACGTCCTCCTGAGGGTCTAGCCCCCTCCCCTGCGGTTCACAGCTGAAGAGGACGAGGATGCTCACGGCCTTTCTCCGCTAGGGGATTTCCAGTTAAGCCTAGCCTCGTAGGTCAGATGTTAGCGGCTTGGAACGAGCTGCTCCATCACCTAGGGCTGTTTGTGGGCTGAGGCGATGAAGCAGGCTTAGAGGCTGGCAGACACCAAGTTGGCCTTTAGCATAGCACTTTATAGTTTCAGAAGCTTCTTTGCATAGTCAGGTCACTTAATCCTCCAGACTGGGGCGTGGATGGGCAGTTTTAGCCCCTGGCTGGGAGCCGCTTACAACCACCAAGTGGAGTGGAGCCCAGTAGGCTTGAGTCCTGACTAGTGCTAGAGGGTCACAGACACTGGTAAGAGAAAAGACAGGACATGCACGGTCCTCCAGGCCACCTGTCCTGGGCCCAGGTTCCCAGGCTGTCACCTGGAACTATGCGGACATCTCTGTGCCTTGCCTTCCTCTCCTATGGGGGTGCATGAGGCTGCTGACCCTGCTGTCATCACCTCTGTAGGTTTTCCGTTACAGGCATCATCAGGAGCCTCGGGTCGCTCACTGCGGTGGGCTGGCCTACCTGCAGTGGCCTCTCATTGCCCTTCTAATCTGCTGTCTCTAATCTATTGGGTGTTAGAAAAACAGAGAGTCAGTTGGTGCCTAACACGTGACCACACACGCTCATGGCTTTGTGTTCAAGCACACAGGAAGTTCGTGAGCTTGGCAGTATCTGCGTGCTACTTCTCGGCTCTTTTGGCTGCTTCGTGGGTTGTTACCCAAGTTGGATGGGCCCTCGGTTTCTGCAGACATACTGGGCACACACTCTGGGGAAGCATGAGGCTGGCGGGGAGGAAGCTCAGCTTGTCCAATCAGGTGTAAGCCTTCACGGTCCAGGGAAGCTGGGGCGTGCCCCGCTCTTGGTGAGAGGCACTGCTGTGTGGGAGGGTGTCCTGGGGGCCGCTCTGGAGCTCGGCCCTGGGTGCGGGTTACATGCGATGCGCTGGGGGTGGCCTGGGCTGTTTCCTGGAAGGCTGGCTACGGGCTTTGCTCCACATTTGTAGCCACGTGACCTCCTGGTGTGGCGGGGTGGTTTGGGGAGCACTGAGTGTCCCAAGCGGGAAGGAGCCTGTGGGCCCCGATGAGGCCTGGGGAATTATCAGCACGAGGCCTTGTCCTTGAAGTTCAGTCCAGGGCCAGGCCACTGCTGTCTCTGGCTGGTCTGTGGCCTTCTGCCGTTTTCTAACGAGCATGTTTGCTTGGGCCGCGTGGGGTTTTGGCCCGCTCTGTGCTGAGCACCATTGACCTCAGTTCAGCTAGCATCCATGGGGTTTCTGCTTTATTTAGCAAAGCACCGCACCAGCTCCTAGAAGTAGAGGTGACTGAGGTGGGTCCTGTTCAGTCTGGTGGGGAAACAGCCTAAGCTTCCAGTCACCCCTGTGTGATGAGGATAGTGAGACAGGTAACTCCCAGGTGCAGGGGTTGGGGGCATTCTAGGCAGCACAGCAGCCTGGAGAACAGGTTGGACCTGTCTCCACGTTGGCGTGGGTTACCTGGCATCTGCCATGGGCATCTTTGTCACGGGGGCGTATGCGAAGAGTCAGGGCTGGAGGTGAATTGCAGAGAGGTGAGGAGGGGTGAGTGCAGCGAGAGCTCGTGTGGTGTGGTGGTCCCCGGGGATGGGGCCAGGGCCTCTGTGCAGGAGCACTTGGCACTGGTTGGCCATGCACTCGGAGGCTGGGGGTGCTAGGCCTCATGTTTCAGTGTGAAATAATTCAGATATAGCATTCTTTTTTTGTGTGAAAGAACTGTATGTTTTAATATCAAAATGATGCTTAGAGTTATTTGCAGGTTAGGTGACTTGACTTGCCCATCAAACCCGTGTATGTTAACGATTCTTGGGGACAACGTGCTCCTTCTGGCTGTCAGGACCTACACACTGGAGGACTTTGCTGCAGGCTGGCTTGGGAATGGGGAGGGTGTCAGCTAAGGAAGCAGGTCGGCTAGGGGTCAGCTGCCGGCGCTGCCAGGAGGCCCCACTGTAGTGACCGTCACCTCTTGCTGAGTGCCTGTTAAGTGCCAGGCCTGGGGACAGGTGTGTTATTTCCACCTTTCCCACTTTTCCAACTTTGCGAGGTGGACACCATCAGTACCTGTTCAGAGATGGAAGTTGTTGGAGGGGGAGTCACCTGGCTCAGGGTGAAGATGCGAGGCGTGCAGAGCAAACCTATCTGCTCGGTGCAGACTGTGCAGCAATGGGTTTCGCCTTCTCCGGGACACGTCATTAGCAGAAGTCTGCTTTGAGGTGTGCACCATCGGGACGCCCTGCAAGCTTTCACTGGGGTCGCCAGAAACCCTAAGTCACCACTGTCCGGCTGGCGCCTGGCAGGGGGCTGTGCACGCCTCTGGGGGTGCCCTCACTCTCTGCCCCTCCCTGATGGACTGAGGGCCTTCTCCGGGGCAGGGACTTGGAGGCAGGCCCCTCCTGCAGTCTGCCCAGAGCACGGTGTGGCCCCTCGTGCTCGGCCCTCCCAGGGGCAGCTGGGGTCAACTGGGCCTGGGCTTGGCGTGTTGCCTCCCTCGCTGGCCTCACTTTGGCGTGGCACTCATAGCCCCCAAACCGGGCTCCTCCTTCGTTGGCACATCAGCCACCATAACCGTGGGCCCCTGGTCGTGCGCATCCCAGGATGGCCGCAGTCTGCTGGCTGAGGCCACGTGGCTTCTTTGTCCTCTGTGGTACAGCTTCTGAATCAGTGACCACACCGGGACTTGGTGGCAGATGCCACTCTGCTGCCCTTCGTCGGCACCTCTTCGTAGTCTGTGTGTAACCCGTCTCCACGCTTTTCACGTGCTGGAAATAGCCCCTTTTCTGGGCAAACCAAATTCCTTTTTTCCTTCCGAAAAAGCAGTGGGATGCTATCGTAACAAATAGTTCAGCTCAGCTCAGCAAGGGTGTACTTTTTTTTCTTAGGTGGGTGGAGGCAGGGTTGCTGGGAGGAGGGTAAGGGCACTGGGGACTAGCAGGTGGCTCGGTGCAGTGAGGAGGGCCTGGGAGAGGCTGGAGGCTCCTTGACCCCAAAGTGACCTCAGCAAGCACGTGTGCCCGCATGCAGGCCCACAGCACTGTGGGGGCCGGGTGCCTGGTGCTGCTCCCAGGGCTTTGCTTGACCTGCACTTGAGTAGTGCATTGGTCACAGCTGTGTAGACGGGACCGAGGCACAGGGCGGGAAGTAGCTCACCCTTGCGGCATGGCTGGTAAGGGCTGGAGCCCGGATTTCACTTCCAGCCCCGAGTTTGGGTCCTGGGTCTGCCCCCGCTTCTCAGCCTCAGCACTGCCAGCGTCTCAGCTGGGGCCAGGCTGTCACTCACTCAATGCCAAGAGCAACCCTTTCCTTGAGTTGTGACAATCCTCAGACAGTGTCCGAAGTCCCAGCATACAATCATCCAGGTGGGGACCCCGTCCCGGCTCTGAAACACCACTTTCCCAGCTGGGACTTTAAGTAAGATGACAGACAGATCTTCGCACCTGTGATCATGAAAACATAGGGGCACGCTGACAGATAGCTAAGTACCCAGACACCCCCGGCTAGGTCTGCCATTATGAGCATCCTGCCGTCGTTTCTGTTGTTATTGGAGAATATATGTTTTGTTGTCATTAGACCATTTGATAGTAGGTCATAGATATCTTGACACATAACCTCCAAACACTTCAGTGTGCACCCCCTGGACAAGGACATTCTTACGTAACCACGGCAACCTCGTCATGCCTCAAATACCAACAGCACAGGCAAACCCCGGAGACACCATGGGCCCTGTCCTGGACCACCGCAGTTCAGTGAGTGTCAGGACAAAGCCAGTCACCAAACTCTGGTCTCCCAGTGCACGTAAGAGTCACACTGACACCACACTGGTCTGCTAACTGTGTGACAGACAGCATCACACCTAAAAAACAAAGTCCACACCTCAATTTCTTTATTGCTAAAAAGGCTAATCATCCCGAGGCTGTGGGGAAAATGGTGCTGACAGACTTGCTCCATGCTGGGTTGCCACAAACCTCCAGTTTGTGAAAATGCCATTTGACCATGCGGTAAAGCGAGGCACCTGCAGTCCCAGTGGCTCCTGTCCGTCCTCAGTTTTGTCTTCCAGGTTGAGGTCAGGGGTTAGCGATGCTCTGTGCTCAACGCCCATCTGTCTGGCCTCCGAAACCACAAAGTCCTCTCACTATTTTCTCCCATAACCTGTTATGCTATGAAAAACTGCAAGTATTTGCACAAGTGGAGAAACTTGGTAAGTGGCTGTGCCCAGCTGCAGAGGCCAGGCTGCTGTGGAGAGAAGGTACCCCCAGCCACCGCTGGCCTGTTTGCTGGGGTTTACTCAGGGTCACTGATGACGACTGTTGCGCGTGGTGGCTGGCAGCTGGCAGCTGTCGTCTGTTCCAACTCAGTGGCTGTGGTCCAGCCAAGGTCAGAATCACAGCAGAGCCCTCATCGGCCAGAGTGGCGTTGTGGCATTCCCTGGTTCCCAGATGCCAGCCTTGGTCCTTGTGCCCTGAATCCTCTAGCCTTCACCGCACAGCAGCTCTTCCTGGGCCACAGCCTTGCCTGGGCTCCAGCCCCTCTGACTGGACGCTTGCCCCCACCTCCCACAGGGCTGACTTCCCTAGCACATCGTCCCCTTCCTGCACAAAAACCCTGGCAAGGGCCCTAGGGACACCTGCCTGGCTCCAGCTCGCTCTGCTCTCGCCCTTTTCCCTTGGGGCAGCCTCCCCTTACCTCAGCAGGTTTTCCAGCCACACAAGCCTGTCTCCCCAGAGTCACCCTGAACTCTCCCAGCTTCCGAAGGCCTTTGCTGATACCATGTCCACTGACTGGAAAGGGCCTCCAGTGTCCATACTCAAGTCCCACTGCCAGCCTGCAGGGCCTCTCCCTCCCTCGCACCTGGTTCTGTCCCAGCGGCCCCGTGGCTCTATGTCTGTCTATGGCCCTGGTCATACATAGGGCCATACGGCAGGCTGGTCCTCAGGGCGGGGTGTGCTGGGTGTATAGTGGAACATGTGGGATCGGGTGAGGAATACAGGGAGGGGCCTGGGCCGAGCATGGGCACAGGTGTGAGTGGACAGGCTGGGCTTACTCCTCCCGGCACACCTGCTTGTCACAAACCCCTGTCTGATGTCAGGTGGGAGGAAGCTGGGATCCCAGCCTTACCCAGCCACCCTGCAGGCCCTGATGTCCCGCAGGGGCCCGTTCTCTGCGGCCCGGCGTGGCACTGCACTGCCACATGGCAGGTCAGGCTATGCTGCCCTCACACAGAAGGCCTAAGGGCTCCGCCCCCGCGTCGGCCCCCTGCCAGCCCTGCGGGGTCTCCCGAGGATCTGCGCCGGCGGTATGTGGCCTTGCTGAGTATTTTGTCGGCCTTGTCCTCATGGGACAGTGGGTCATGGCCCGCCCCTTTGACTTTGTGTTAATCGGCGGTCCTTGGAACCGTCCTCAGGGCCACGCTTCGGCTGGAAGTGATTGGGAACTCGGTTCCTCATTTGACCCAGTGTTCATGGTGATGATGTCAGCATCTGCTGCGGGCTGTGACTCACGGCACACGAGGCTTTTCCCTAAGAACGGAGTTTGCAGCTGGGAAATTTGGGTTGGAGGACCTCTCAGGACCCATAATTCGGATAAGATGGGAAGACCAAGGTTGCCAGCGAGTGCAGGGGAGCTCCTGGCTCCCGCTGCCCCATGTGCCCTGCTGGCTGCTGGCCACTCGGCCTCCCTGCCCTCCCCGGGGCTGCACCTCTGGGCTCTCAGCAGGCGGGAGAGTCTCCTGCCCGGCCACTTTCCGAGGCAGGTCCGGGCTTCTGCGTCCGGTTCCACCTTCCCGACTCAGTGGCGCACTGAGGCAGAAGCCCTGCGCCGGCTGTGTGCAGTGGTCGGTCCCCTCTTTTCTGATACCTGGACAGCAGCCCTGTCCTGCAGGCGGAGCTGCCTGCGTGCCCGAGTCGGGCGTGCAAACCAGGAAGCGCTGGCGTGCTTCGGGGACGTGCGGGTGGAGGGGCGCAGCTCGCACTCAGGTCTGTGCCTGTGTGGGTGCTGGGCCTGGCAGGAGGCCAGGGGGCTTGTTGCTGCCTCCTGTGACCCTGTACTCGGCTCACTTTGCAGTCACAACTGTGCCACTTCGACTCCGCTCTGCTGCAGCTCAAGCCGAAGCTCTGGCTATCCCCAGCTGCCTTGCTCAGGAGAAGCCTCGGGGTCCCACCTGCACAGGGGTAAGTCCTCCGCAGCAGCTGTCACCTCCAAGGCTTGTGCCTCTTGCCAGGCAGTGTTGGGCAAGCTCTCTCGTGGGCTGGGGCTAGATCTTCTCCATTCCCCCACCCCCAAGACGGGATGTGTTTGCTCCTGGGTGTGGCAGGCTGGGATCCATGACTGCCAGGGTCCTGACCTGGGACTGGAGTTCCAGGGATGAGTCCCCACAGCAGCCAGAGTGATGGGCTCAGATGGAGGAGGGCAGGGCCCAGACGAGTGCAGGGGCAGCGAGAGACTGAACCAGTGGGCAGGACGGGCGGGAAGGAGGCGGCAGATGGGTGACTCGGATGCCCTGGGCCTGGTGGAGCAGTGGCGTGGGGACCGTGGCAGATATGGGCCTGGGCGCTGGCGCTCCATCTGGGTCTGGCTACCGCTGGGCTCCTGGTCTTGCACTCCACATCTGGCATGTGGTACCTGCATGTCTGGCCTGGGTTCTGCCGTCTTGACACCTGGAGTCCAGCTGGGTCACCGGTGATGGAACTTGGTACAGGTGGCCCTGGCCCCATGAGCGACACTCCATGGAGCCAAGAAGCTGCTTTCCGCATCCCCTGGCATCCGGGGCATCTGTGGGGCTCAGGGAGATCAAGGATGCAGTGGTCAGAGCACTCTGGTGACCACATAGGTGACTAGGACCGATGTCACCTGCAGAGCTCCTAGCACAGCTGAAATGGCCATGGCGTGGTCCTGGCTCTGGCCATGAGCGCCATGTGAGTCTGAGGGGGCAGAGCACAGGCCACACGGGGAGGGCGGATGGGCAGGAAGTAACCCCTCCACACACCTCTCCCGCCAGGCCCTTGAGACCCCAGCCCCTGTGGAAGAAGGTGCTCTCGGCCACGGCGGTGGGGGTGCCCCTGCTCCTCGGAGTCCGCTACTTTGTGGCAGAGCCACAAGGAGGAAGATGCGGCTCATGGCGGATGGCATCGGCCGCTTCAGCAGGTAGGAGGCAGCCGTCCTCCCTCTGAGGCAACCGAGGCCTGCAGGGCAGCCCTCACGGGCGTGCTGCAGGTAAGCCATGCCCACGGGGCCAGCAGTGGCTGGCTCGCCAGCCCTCACGGCTGTGCCCACTCTTGACTGGATTTTCTTTAACAATGAATTCTGAAAGAACGAAGAAAGAGCCACACCTGGTGGTTAGGGCCCAAGGCCGCACCCAGCCCTCAGCCCCACCTGTCCTGGGCGCCTGTCGGTGGTCAGGGACCGAGGGGCAGCGTGGACGCAGACCAGGAGCTGAGACTGGCCTGTGGCGATGCCGCTGAGTCCGCTGAGCCCCTCCTGGTGCGGAGGGCGAAGGGTGGGCTGTGCAGGGCTGGGGGTCTCGGGCGGGCCTGCTGGGGCTGAGGGCGGCCTCTGCTGGCAGGTCCCTGCACGTCGGCCTGCAGATCTCCCTGGACTACTGGTGGTGTACAAACGTCATCCTGCGGGGAGTGGAAGAGGTTTGTCGTGCGTCCTGGGCTGCAGCTGGCCCATTTGGACATGTGGGGGTGCGGGGCGCCCCAGAGGAGGCGGGTGCTGGGGGCACTGAGACGCCCACCTGCCCCCATCCCGCCATGCCTGTGGTCAGAACAGCCCGAAGTACTCGGAAGTGATGTCTGCGTGTCACCAGCGGGCAGCCGATGCCCTGCTGGCCGGGGCCATCAGCAATGGGGGCCTCTACGTGAAGCTGGGCCAGGGGCTCTGCTCCTTCAACCACCTGCTGCCCCCTGAGTACATCCGGACGCTGCGCGTGCTGGAGGACAAGGCCCTCAAGTCTGGCTTCCAGGAGGTGGGCCCTGCCCTTGGGCACAGAGGCTGGGGGTGGGAGCTCTGGCTGCGGCCCCCACTGCTCTAAGAACTCTCTCCTGCCAGGTGGACCAGCTGTTCCTTGAGGACTTCCATGCCCCACCCCACAAGCTCTTCCAGGAATTTGACTACCAGCCCATCGCCGCCGCCAGCCTGGCCCAGGTGCACCGTGCACGGCTGCACGACGGCACCGCCGTAGCCGTGAAGGTGCATGGGGCCTGCCTTGCGGGCGGTGGCTGTGGGCGGTGGCTGCGGCGGGGGGTGGAGGCTGCAGCGGGCCTCCCCGTACCCTCGGCCACGCAGGTGCAGTACATCGACCTGAGGGACCGCTTCCATGGGGACATCCACACGCTGGAGCTGCTGCTCAGGCTGGTGGAGTTCATGCACCCCAGCTTCGGCTTCAGCTGGGTGCTGCAGGTAACCGCTGCCCACAGGCCGGCTGGGGAGGTGAGCCCTCCTCGTTTCAGTACACGGTCCCTGACCTGGACCTCCAACCGCCCGTGTGGTCCCCAGGACCTGAAGGGCACCCTCGCCCAGGAGCTGGACTTTGAGAACGAGGGCCGGAACGCCGAGCGCTGTGCACGGGACCTGCAGCACTTCCACTACATTGTGGTCCCTCGCGTGTACTGGGACGTGTCCAGCAAGGTGGGCCGGGTCCCCTCCGGGGTGGGGGTGCACGGGCCTGCTGAGCTCAGCCCCTCGCTCTCTCTCAGCGTGTACTGACGGCCGAGTTCTGTGAGGGCTGCAAGGTCAATGACGTGGAGGCCATCAAGTCCATGGGGCTGGCCGTGCCCGATGTGAGTGCTGCGTGCACGGGGAGTGGGAGGGCCGTGCCTGCCACGCGCACGGGGTTGGTGAGCATGGTGTGTGCACGGGGTGATGGCGGCACCGTCCTGTCCTCCCCCAGATAGCAGAGAAGCTCATCCATGCTTTTGCCGAGCAGATATTTTACACAGGCTTCATCCACTCGACCCCCACCCTGGCAATGGTAGGAAAAGGCCCGGGGCTGGGGGTGGGCGTGGCACGCACCGCAGGGCGTGGCATGGACCAGCCTGCTGTGTGCCTAGTTCTGGTGCGGAAAGGCCAGGATGGGAAAGCACAGCTGGTGCTGCTGGACCATGGGCTCTACCAGTTCCTGGATGAGAAGTAAGCAGGGGTGGGGTCCTGGCCCGGGGCCTGGCCTTTCCCGCCCTGGTGCTCCAGACTCACTCTGGGCCCCCAGGGACCGGTCAGCCCTGTGCCAGCTGTGGCGGGCCATCATCCTGAGGGACGACGCGGCAATGAAAGCACATGCAGCTGCACTCGGGGTGCAAGGTGAGGCCAGGGCGTGTGGGCGTGCAGGGCGCAGTCTGGCTCAGCCCACCCCCCGCAGACTACTTCCTGTTCTCCGAGATGCTGATGCAGAGGCCCGTACGCCTGGGGCAGCTGTGGCGTTCCCACCGGCTGAGCCGTAAGGAGGCGGCCTACATGCAGGCCATGGCGCGGGAGCACTTCGCGGGCATCATGGCGGTGCTCAAGGCCCTGCCACGGCCCCTGCTGCTCGTGCTGCGCAACATCAACACCGTGCGCTCCATCAACACCTCCCTCGGCGCCCCCGTGGACCGCTACTTCCTCATGGCCAAGAGGTGGGTGCCGGCGGGGCGCCCGGGCAGGGGTGAGCGGCGTGGGCCTGGCTGACCGCCTCTCCGGCAGTGCGGTCAGAGGCTGGAGCCGCCTGGTTGGTGCCCGAGCGTCTACGGAGCCAGCCTCCTGCGCCACATCAGGGTTGTCTGGGAGACGTTCAAGTTCGAAGTAGCCCTGAGGTGAGCAGACAGGAGGGGCCTGGCGGGGAGGGGAGCCAGGGCCTGCTCCCCACCGACCTGCACCCCCTTGGCCCACCTACCCAGGCTGGAGACCCTGTCCATGCGGCTCACCGCCCTCCTGGTCCGCGTGCTGGTCCGCCTGGGCCTCATGCCCAGCACTGAGGGGCTGTCTGAGTACCTGGAGACCTAGGGTCCTGGCAGCAGGACCGCAGAGCTCGCCCAGGGCTGGCAGTGCAGCCTCACCTCGGGGTGGACGGAGCTGGCCAGGGCTGGAGGTGTGGAGACCCCAAGACCTGGGGCACCGGAGCAGCTGGGCCTAGGGTGGGGGATGCCCAGAGGCTCTGACCATGACTGGGGCCAGGAGGTCGGGCAATGACCACACGCTCTTCTCAAATCAAACAATGCTTTTTCCTCGTGTTTTGTACAAAAGTGGGTTGGGTTGTACAAAAGGGGGTCGGGCAAGGCACAGGGGTCACAGCAGCATCCAGGGATCTAGAAGTGAGCAGTGACACGGTCCGTCTCTAACAGGTCGTCCAGGATCTGTGGGGGGAGAGGTGGGTGAGGGCAGGAGGAGGGAGACGGGGGGGGGGTGGCGCGGAGGCGAGCAGCTCACTCACGATGTCGGGCGTGGTGCCAATCTTCTTGGCCAGCTCGCCCCGCTCCATGGTGCTCAGGTACAGGTAGCGGTTGAGCAGCTCCCCGTCCAGGACGTTTCTCACAGCATTCTGCAGGTGCGCCGGTCCACGTGCAGCATCCTGGGAAGGAAGGGAGACGGTGGGGCGGTGCCACGCTAGTGGGGCGTCAGCATACACCTGGCGGGGAGCAGCACACCCACCGGAAGGCACGAGGGTTGAGGCCGGCGTGGTGGGGCAGCATGGTGGTCAGCGCGTTCTGCAGCATCAGCAGCCGTCTGTAGGTCTTCTCCTGCATGGGCAGCAGCAGCCCGATGCCACCGTCCAGTGTGGCTGTAGGGGGCACAGTGGTGAGCCCGGCTGACCCGACACACCTGCCCCCTTCCTGCCCTGGAACTCACCAAACCACGTGATGTGCTTGTTCTCCCACACGACCGACTTCTTGCTGGGACCCTCGGCAGCCCCCCGGCACGGGGTCCTCCAGAAGGTGTTCACGTGGGCTCCCACGTGGAAGTCTGCCCGGCGCAGCAGGCGCATGCCCCCGAAGCTCTCCTTGGCTGGACCAGAGGGACCTCAGGTCGTGGCCCGTCCTGCCCTGCCCGCACCCAGCAGAAGGGTAGAGGGAACACTCACCTTCCGGCAGATACATGTACACCATCAGGTTGCGGTCACGGTCAGACACTGGGAACAAAGCCCAGAGTCAGCCCTGGCTACTCCCAAGGTCTCAGGGACTCCGGCCTCCAGGCCCTGCACTCACCCAGGAAGCCCAGCTGGGCATTATCCACCATGAAATCCACGCTGTACACTTCTAGGGGCTTGGCGTCCTAGGGATGGGGAGGGGAGGGACATCAGGGTCTGCCTGGGGCCAGTGACCACCCAATCGATGCACAGTGCCCAGCCCCACACGTACCCGGGACACGAGGCTCAGAGTCTTGCTCTCCTCCTGGTAGCGTAGCAGCGAGATGCTCTTCATGACATCCGCGGCCAGGATGAAGTTCTTGACGCTGATCATCTGGTGGATGTAGAGCTGGGTGTCGATGAAGGCCATGCCTGTCAGCTCGCTGGCACGCAGGCTCCACAGGAAGATCTGTGGATGGGAGAGGTGGCAGCTGGTGGGTGGGCATGGGCTGACGCAGGGCAGGGGGGCAGGCTGGAGGGGGGCATACCTTCTGGCCGATGGCTGAAACAAGGTGGCCATTGCAGTGGCACAAGGCAGTCACAGGACCCTTCTGCTCCTTCTCGTACAGGACTTTGAACTTGTTCTTGGTCAGGGGCTGGCCAGGCTCAGGCACCACCTCGATCACGTCCATGATCAGAATCTGCGTGTGGGGAGGGTGCTGGGTGATATGGGAACAGCACAGGCTGCTATGGCTGGCCCTGCCCACGCCCCTCCACACGCCCGCTTACCCGCCCGCGGCAGGTGACCTCCTCCCCCTGCATGAGGCAGGTGCCAGCGGCCACGTAGCCCTTGAGGCCTGACACGGTCTCCTCACTGCGCAGTGACACCGTCTTCATGCACGTCACATGTTCCCACTCCTCCAGCTCGATCCTACAGGAGGCTGGGTCAGGACATAGTCCCAGTCTGGCTGCCCACCCCTACCTGGGCCCAGCTTCACCTGGCATTGGGGATGGCCTCCCAGCTGACTGGGGAGATAAGCTGGATGGAAAAGGCCTCCTGCTGTGGGTGGATGTACCGGTCATCTGCAGAGACAGTGGAGGTGGTCAGGGGGGTGCAGCCCTGAGAGCAGGCCCAGGCCAGGGCGTCTCCCACCTCTCTCGATGGTCTCGAACTCCTTCTCCTCGCCCGTCATGCGTGGGATGCGGGTGCACGGCGTGTTGGTGCTCGTGGCGACAGCATATACCTGGGGAAGGAGAGGGCGTCACGTGCCACAGGCCAGGCCCAGAATGTCCCTGGCCTCAAGGCGGGTTCAAACCTTGGACTCCACATGGTAGGCCACATAGTGGGCCGTGCAGCGCAGTGGGATCTTCCTGACAGGCCACGGGGCATCGTAGGACAAGTAGGCGGGCAGGACACTGATCCTCAGCTCCCCCTGGGGGACACAGAGATCAGCAAGGCCTGGTGCTGCTGACAATGAGAGACGACCCCAGGCCTCAAAGGGCTCCCTGGGGCCAGCCCTCAGATCTGCTTGAGAGACGTGGGTGAGAGGCTCTGGCTTTCTGTCCCTTCTCAGGCTCACCCAGGGTGGGATGCTGGCCATAATTGTGGTCTGGGCCAGAGAAGGGAGGGCCAAGCCAGAGGGTCTGGAGGCTAAGGGTGGCCCACACTGCCCACACTGATTATTTCTGCTGACGGGCGACAGCGCCTGCCAGGGCCCAGCCCCTCTTCCCTCACCATCACTGAGACCTCAGAGTGGCGCTGGGGGTCAGTGTTACCATTTTGGTGACGCCGATGAAGAAAGTGAGGCCCCCAAAAGGTGAGCACCTCGCCCACAGTCACACAGCTCCTAAGGGGCAGAGCACTGACTAGACCTGGCCACCCAGACAAGTGCCCTTGTGGACTACAGCCTCCACCCCTGACCCCAGCCTTCAAACCTTGCCATCATTAAGCCCAGTTTCACTTTGGCGTTGGCCCCACCATCCTCGGGCTACCCCGTCTGCAGCCACCAGCGGCCTCGCTTCCTGCCTGGGTAGCATCGGTGCGTGCTTGCAGGAGCTGGCCCCGGAGCAGTTGGGAAGCACCAGCCAGTCCCCTACCTGTCTGTTGAAGTATAGGAAGCCGCGCGGGCAGTTGACGTTGTGGAATGGGGCGAAGGAGTCGATGGGGCCATCAATGCCCATGGGGTGCAGCCGCAGGGCGCCCCGGCCAGTCACCAGGAGCCAGTGGGGTGAGGGGCCGCAGATGAACACCTGCAGGGAGTGCTGTGAGGAGGTTGCTGGGCCAAGCCCCTGCCCGGCCGCCGCTTTCCCAAGGCCCCTGCCTACCCCCGAGTAACCATAAATGTCCTCGAAGTAGCGGAAGCGGGCCACGCGCCCCCGCGCCCCGGGCCCCTCCTCGGCGCCGCCCTCTGCCTTCTTCTTGGACGGCCTGGGCTTCTTCTCTCGGAAGTTGATGTTGTGGGGGACCTGGTGGGGGTGCGCTGTGAGGCCCGGGCTCCACTGGTGCCGGCCCACCCCCTGCTGGGCACCCCGCGCACCTTCTTGAAGCGGACTTTGAGATTCCCCTGGCCGAGCTGCGAGTCGTGGGGGAAGGCCTCATAGACGAGCAGCTCCTGGTCCACGTGCACCTGCAGAGGGCATCGGGGCGCTGGGGCGCGGGTGCACGCCGGGGCGGGGGGGGGGCAGCCAGGGGCCTGTGCTCACCAGCAGGTAGGGCCTGCTCTGCCGGCTCCCCAGCGCCACCAGCAGCACCTCCTTGACGAGCGGCAGCTCCCCCTGGCGCGTGGCCTCCTCCTTGCGGGCCTCGGCCTGCGTGGTGGGCTGACCAAAGGAGCTGTCCACAAGGACCCGCTGCCCCACCGGGAAGTTCTTCACCAGGAACACCAGCCTCCAGTCGGGGAGCTGGTAGATCTGTGGGCAGCAGTGGTCAGCGGGGCGCCGTGCTGGGGGGTGGGTGGAGCAGGGCGAGGCGCTATGGGACCCACCTCCATGGCTCCGTTCTCCCGCACCAGCAGGCACCAGTGTGTGGGCTCCGCCCGGCAGGGGCTGGGGTCCCGGGCCGCGGGCGGCTGGCTGCCCCTGCGTGCCTCCTCCCTGCCAGGGCCGAGGGGGCCCGAGTCCCCGTACAGCATCTCCTCCTCCTCGTCCACTGTGGGGCTGTCGGGCACACGTGTTACCAGCAGCCGCCCTGCAGGGACCCCAGCCCCAGCGCCCCAGCCCCCCATGCACCTGGTCTCTGAGCCTGGACCCTCAGCCTCTGAGCCACTGCGGCCCCCAGCTCGTCGCGGGCCCCGCCCAGGCGGCTCTCCGTGGTGAACATGCCGCTGCTGTCTCGGTACACGCACAACGCGATCACCTTGGACTGCTGCGGGGGAGGGGCGGCTCAGCAGGGGTGGGGTGGGGTGGGGAGGGGTGGGGACCAGGTGGCCCAGGTGGGGGCGGGGACCCTACATGGTGCAGCGGGGGCTTGTGCAGTGCCAAACGGTGGTGGCGGCCCCCGTATGAGTCACTCTTGAGCACGAACATGGTGATCTGGCCCTCAGCACTCATGATGACCACATAGGGATCGGCGACAGCACACTGCACAATGGGGGAGCCCAGATCCACAGGGATGAAGTGCAGCTGGCTCACTGCGGGCACAGGGTGGTCAGCAAGTGCCATGCACAATGGTCTACCAGGCCGTCCACCACCCTCCCCACCGGCCAGCCCACCTCCTTCCAACAGGCGGATGCCCAGCGGTGACACTTGCACGATGTAGCGATTGTCCCGATGTTGCCGGCAAAGACTGTAGGGCCCTGTGTGGCAAAGCCACTGGTGTCCAGCTCCATGATCTCCTGCCCCGTCTGCAGGATCTGTGGGCGAGGGAGGGTGAGGCGCCCTGACCACTGAGGCCCCTGCCCCAGGCAGCCAAGTCCCAACCCCTCACCATAGTAGAGTCTTCCCTGCTCAGAATGAGGAAGCCATGTCTTCGCCCGTCGTCATCTGTGTCAGGAGCACTGGGCTCTGGCTCCACAGCTTCAGCCTTGGGGGTCTCCTCCTGTGCGGGCACGAAGAGCAGAGACCCCGCCACCAGCCAGAGGTGCTTGGAGAGCAAGCGCAAGCTTACCGCACACCCACCTGCCCTGGCCCCACTGCCCCGGGCCACTGCCCTTGGGGACCCCTTGCCAATTTGGGTGCACATACCTGTTCCTTGCGCACAGGGGCAATGACCGTCCACATGTCATAGCACCCAGGAAGTTCAAAGGTTGTCACCACCTGGGGCCGGATGCTCTTCTGGAAGGATGATAGGGCATGTCTATCCACTCGGGTCCCCTAGGGGCCGCACCCTGTCCGCCCGCTCACACACACCTGCAGCACTGACAAGGCCCCGTTCTTCCCATAGCCGGAGCACATCACGATCTCCAGGTCTGGCTCTGGGCTGTTCTGGAACTGTGCAAGGCTGGGATAAGGCCAGAGCCCCACTGTCCACCCCACCCCGCCCCACCCGCCACCTCCCAGACCGGCACCTCTTCAGAGAGGAAGGCAGGCTCGCCCATGGCAGCGTTGGCACAGGGTCCAATGTTGAGGATGCTGTCACATACCTGAGGGCACAGAAGTGGTCAGGTGGGCAGACCGGCCAGGGTGAGGACCCCTCTCCGCACAACCTCACCTCAAAGGAGTAAGTGGCCAGCTGTGTGCCTGACTGGGCCTCGCTGCCATACACTTCGATCTCGTCAACCTCGTCCTGTGCCACCGACTTGCCCCCTGCAGCACCAGAGAGCCCGTTTGAGCCGCCCAGGTCAACCAGCCCCGCCCCGCCCCGCCCCTCCCAGTCCCCAGCCCTCACCTGACCAGCCCACTGTGGAGTCCACTCGCTTCTTCTTCGAGGGAGGCTCTTCCTGTGAGGCAGGAGGGTGGTGAGCAGCCTGAGGCCGCCGGCCAGGGCACTGTCCCCACAGCCCAGGCACCCACCTTGTCAGCAGCCTCACGGACAGTGCTGGCTGGGGCCTCCTGCAACTTCTCTGTGTACTTGAGGAGCAGGGAGTTGCCCAGGCGAGAGCCCAGGAACAGGTACCCGGGCTCCATGGTGACCATCTGAAGGTGGGCTGGTGGTGAGGGCGGGGTTGGGGCCCAGGGCCCCCCGCCCCAGGCCACCTGCCCAGCCTGCACTCACGCTGCTGGTGAGGACGCTGGCAGCAGCCTTGTCAAAGTGGAAGGCCCGGACGCTGCGCAGGCCGTCGGTGACGAGGGTCAGCACGTAGCTGCCGGGAGGGGGGTGCTGAGCGGTGGAAGGGCTCGCGGGCGTGGGGATGACCACACTGGGCGCCCTGGGGGGAAACTCACATCTCGCCACCCTTGAGAGAGATAACCATCTTGTCGTAGGAGATGAAGGCCGCCTGGGCACAGTCGAGGGTGATCCGCACGCCCTCCTGGGTGCCTGTTGTGGGACGTCAGGTGGACCCAGCAGCCTCCAGGGTCCCTGCCCCCAAACCAGCCCACAACCTGGTCCCACCACACTCACGCAGGGGGAAGGCAGTGGTGCCCGTGGTGAGGCTGTTGAGGGCCACGCCGTACGGGGGGACACTCTGGTTCAGGTACAGCAGCGAGTTGACAGCAAAGACCACCACTCCGCCTGGAGGAGGACAGCTGGTGGGCGGGGTTCGGTGGCCTCCATGCTCCCCCCACCCTCACGGCCCTCACCTATGGGCTTGGGCACGGCGAGGGCCTGGGTGCAGTCGAAGGGCAGGCTGGTGAGGGACCAGATGACGGGGTGCACCTTCTGTGTGATGTTCAGCGAAATGGCCACGATGGAGCACGTGTCCTGCCGCACGGCCACCCGCCTGGGACCACAGCGGGTGGGTCAGCCGGGCCGGCCCCACCCCAGGAGACTGCCCCCCACGGGCCCATCCAGCCCTGCCCACAGCGTAGGCCTCACCCCGGCCAGGTCTGGTTGGGCTCGAACAGGATGAGCAGGGTAGGCTCGTAGTAGCCGTGCAGGAACTGCAGGTCCACGATGTTGAGCAGCTTCTCGTCCAGGGCCCGCACGTCGATGATGTAGCTCGGCAGGAAGCTGGATCTCTGCCTGCGGGGCCAGGCTTCAGCAGGCGGGCGGCGGTCCCCGGGGTGTGGGCAGCCCCCCTGCCCAGCTGCGCACTCACCCTTCGCCCACGAGCCCCTCATGCTCCTCGGCCAGGCTCTCCCGGCGGAAGGGCAGAACACCAGCCGCGTGCCGTAGATGAGCATGGCCGCGCAGCGCCCGTCGGGGTCCACACGCACCCGCGGCGTGTGCACGTTCTGCACGAACCCGTCCTGGGGGGCAGGGGTGGGGTGGGCATCAGGTGGGCAATCCCGAGGGAATCGGGGGGGGCAATGGGCTAAGGAGAGAGGAGAGAAGGGTGGGAGCACTGGGGCGGGGCGCAGCCTGGCCTACCCGCAGCTCTGGCTCCTCGAAGTAGTGCAGTGACAGCGTCTTCAGGTCATGGGTGCCTGGGTCGTACTCCACCACCGACAACTGGGGAAGACAGGTCAGAACCGCGTCTGCCACCGCCACCCTGCCCCCACGCACCAGGGTGCCCACGCCTGCTCCCTGCTCCAAGCCATCACCCACCTTGGCGTCCTTGAAGCTCAGCAGCAGGGCATCCCGCTTGGCACCGGCCAGCTGCACGCTGGCCATGGACATGACGTTGCCGAAGAAGGAGAAGGAAGCCACCAGCTCCAGCTTTTCCCGGTGCTCTCGGTGGGCCTTCCCCTCTGTGAGAGAGGGCAGTGGGTAGTCTGGTTCCTGTGCCCAAGCCACCTACACCCCTAGGCGGGGCCAGGGCAGCCGCCTGTGTGCTCACCTGTGCTCCTGTCATTCTTAGTTGGTGCCTGAAGGAGAGAGGAGGAGGAAGGGCACTGAGGGGCCACAAAACTGCTGTCAGCAGCGCCCCCTCAGGGACGATGGGAAAAGACCTCCGAGGGCTGGCCCTGTCACTGGCAGCCCTGACCGAATCCTCACTGCAGTGGGGAGCACACGACCAGGTGCTTCTGGAGATAGCCATGTGCACCCCAGTCCAACATGCACAAAGCCACACTCACACCTGGGTCCCCCACTGGGCCACAGGCTTCTCCTGAGGAACCCAGCCAGAGCTGGGAGCACTCACTCATGCCAGAGGCCGGACCACACTGTCTGTGCACCACAAACGTGCCTGGCTCTGCCTCCACCAAAGTGAAATGTGACCACAGAACAAAGGGTAAGGGGGTAGAGGGCTAAAGTGTCACAAGGGTTCCGTGTCATTTGAATAAAAGCACTCGTTTGAGTCATACTATCATGAATGAGAGAAACCTGTTGTAATCTCCAATGTAACTAATTAGGAAATGACATGAAATGATACCTAAAAAACAACAGAGAAGTTAAAATGAAACAAAAATATCTGATTAATCCAAAACAAAGCAGGAAAGAAGGTAACAGGAAGAATAAAGGAACAACAGGCAGAAAGAGAAAGGTGGTGGCTCAGACCTGACCACGTAGAAAAAATACTCACGTAGACAAACACACCAACAAGAAGACAAAAGCCAGTAAGATAAACAACCCTACTACTCATTATTGAGTCACTTTAAATACAACAGCACAGACTTTAAAAAGACATTCCGTGCAACAACTGAAGAAAAAAGCTGGTTAGCCACTGTTAAATGAAGCGAATCTTAAGGCAAAAAGTATTGAAGGTAACAAGCATTTCATCGAGTATATGGAAACGGGCAGAGTGAAAAGCCTGAACAAAAGCATCCCAGTTATCTAAGGAATACAAGTGTGACCACAGTCCAACGTTGGGAGAAAGACACCACATCATTTAAGGAAGTGGCTCAGAGAGCATTAGGACTTGTACATGTGGCTATGAAATGCAATAAAAACAAATCTAGGCCCCAAGAGGCTGTTTAGGTGCTTTCCTTAGTTTGACTCAATTTATGGGGCTTGTTATCTAAAGCAAAGCAACTTTTTACATATGTGACAAGTGGAGAAATTTCTAGGGAGTCAGCGGAGGAAATAGCACCTATGCAAGCCTTAGTAATAAAGACCTAAGCAATCTCAATCAGCATTGACTGTCCTGGAAACAGGTTCTGGAAAAGGTGCTCTTGCTTTCTGAAATTTCTCTTATACCTGTGTATCTGAAATACCAGATACTGATTTTTTAAAATAAATTTTTCTTTAATGGCTTAAAGTGGGGGGAGGGCATTTCATGACCAAAAGGTTAGTAAAAACTAAAATATTATTCTAAATGTCTTGTAGCTAATAATGCAGCTTTAAATACACACACACACACACACACACACACACACACACACACAGAATTCTTGATAATCCTGTCAGGGAAGTGCACCCACCACCTTGTTCATCTTTAAAATTATTTAGGATATTCTTAACTTTTGACTCTTCCATGTAAATTTGAGAATCAGATCACTAAATCTAGTGAGAAACCTTACTGAAACTTTGAGACGAAAAACACTGAATGTGCAGATTAATTTGGGAATGGTTAACATTTCTATGATAACGAGACTTTCCATTCATAGCCATGATATATTTTCCATTCACTTGGGACTTTTGTTAATTTCAGGGAAAAAATTCTATATGTTTTTTTTCCTCCCAAAAGTCACAGAGGTCTTTCTTGCTGCTGGCTGTCAGCTACACCTGCCCCCGGGCTATGTGCTTGTTTGCGTCCATCCCACAAAGCTTCTCGTTCTCTACCTAGACCTCACAGAGCAGAGGCCAGGCATCCCAAGGTCTGGACCATGCCCTGTCCAAACTGCTGCCCCACTCACACGTCTGTGGCCGAACACGGTAATACTGTTTGAAACTTCAGGATAGTTGTTTCCATGGTGATGACTGGACCAGTTGTGAAGCCCCCCACCTCCACCCCACAAGGACCTTTCTCCAGCTCATGCTGCCCCCTTTACTCTCTGGTGCAAGATTTGGAGAATTTCCAGGAAAGGGCTCGAGAGCAAGTATATGATTTAGGCTTTGCAGTCACATCTGGTCCACTGAGGACTTTTCTTTGGAATTTTTTTACAACTCTTAAAGGTGTAAAAAGTTTCCTTAGATCTCAGTGGACTGTGGCCAGAAAGCCCATCTCCTGGGGCTCATTCCCTTCAGTGTGTGCAACGTGCTGCTGTCTCACTCATCTTCAAAAAATAAACAACAACAAACAAACCTTTTCCAACCACTTACTGCTGCATTACCTCGCTTCCCCGAGCACAAATATCCTTCAGGGAGCTGTTCATGTTCACGTGACTAACTCTCCCCTTCCATTCTGCACCCCAGCCCAACTCTGTACGCCCGCCCACCCTCAACAGCTTCTGGCGAGTGCACAGGCTGTTCCTAGGGCTTGGGGCGCCCCTCACTCCCCATCCTTGAGCCTGGAGCAGCAGAGAGGCCGGAGGAGGCCGGAGGGGGCCGGAGGCGGCTGGAGGCTGTGCGGCCCGGGCCTACCTCGGCGTCACGGTTCAGGCGGTACACGTAGAGCTGCGAGGTCCCGGCCACCACGAGGTTGCGCTCGCTGTTGTTGAAGAAGTTGCAGTACATGGAGAACTCGAGGCCGGTGGGCGGGTGCGCCTGCTTGTACACGGCGTACATGGCGCCGACCAGGGCTGCGCGGGGCCGCAAGACGACAGGATAAGCGGGGCCTCCCGCGCCCGACGCCCCTCCCTAGCGTCCGGCCGCCCGACGCCCACCTGGCAGTTGGAGCCGGCTCGCGGGGGACCGGGACGTCAGTGAACACCGTCCCGCCGGCCCGGAAGCTGAGCGCCGAGGTTCCGGGCTCCTGAGCTTGCGCAGTGACGGCACGGCGAACCGGCTGCGGGGGAGACAGCGGCCCCCGGTGGCCGGGGATAGCGAGATGGTCTCGCGACTCCGCAACCAGAGCCGGAGATCGCGGGTCCCACAGGCTGGGGAACGCGGGCAGCGGGCTGGAAGCAAGGAGGGCATGCAGCGGCTCCGGCCTGGCTGGGTTCCCTGCCTGACCCAGGATGGGAACAATGTAGAGCAGCGGTCCGCAACCTTTTTGGCATCAGGGACCCGGCTTCTATGAGAATCTAATGCCTGACGATTTAAGGTGGAGTTGAGGCGGGGATGCAAATGAAGATGATTCTTGGTTCCGTCGCCCACCGCTCATCTCCTGCTGTGCAGCCCAGTTCCTAACAGGCCATGGGCAGGTACTGGTCCATGGCCCAGAGATTGGGGACCCCTGGCATATTGCTGCAGGAGGACGCGAATGTCCTCCACCAAGCCCGTGTTCCAGATGCCCGCCAGGAGCGTTGCCCGGATGAGCCAGGCAAGCCTTGTGATGTGGGGCTGGAATGTTAGGGACGCGTAGTATGGAGGAGGCACAACCAGTACCCAGCTGGGAAAGCTTCTAAGACAGAAAAACCGTATCCTGTCTCTTCTGCATTCCTGCCCCAGAGCGACCCTACCTCCACCAAAGCATTGGGCACTGAAGGCACACAGCCCTCCTGGCGCCGGCAGCCACATGTTTGCCAGTCTTCCCTGCTACCACCTGAGCCTCTCCTCCCAAAGCAGTGATTTTCTTGCGATCTTGCTCCCTCCCCAGGCCTGGCGCAGCTACCTACTTCAAGGCCCTGGAACCAGGGCCTCGCACAGCACAGCAAACCTCTCCTCCCTTGGTAGGGAGTTGCCCCAGATAAAGTGGGACAGGCTTGGGCCTTAGAAATGGAATCATAAGAAATAAAACAAGAAAGTATAGTCACACCCGAGAAACTGGCATATACATCACATCCAGATCGGCACACTTATTCATGTTAACAACAAGGCTCTGAGTCTGGACCATGGGGTGGGTGCCTAAAGGGGCCACCCAGATGTCCAGGCAGCTGTGTAAACCCCAAGCTACACTAAACCCCTTCAGAAGTCATAAGAAGTCCCATAGCCAGGACCGTGAAGATGTGCTGCAGGAGGCAACAGGGACAGAATACTGACACTCAGCATCCCTGTCAAGTGGACAGTCAGGGTGCCCACATCACAAGGCATCTGTGACAACTGAGTAAATCAGTACCCACAGGACCACTGGACCAGAGCCTGGCACATGGCAAGCACCCTAACAAATGAAGGAGAACGCATCTGAGGGAGGGAGTGGTCCCTGTGGAGCGAGGCAGAGACACGCAGGAGCAGTCCTGGGGAGGAAGGAATGGGCAGGGCGCTGCCATCCCAGGCAGGGGTAGGGAAGGGGAGGGCAGGCCACGGGGCTGAGGTCGTGGGCAGGGCTGGCAGTAGGAAGATGGAGATGGGTCCTCTTGGTGGATCCTCTTCCTCAACGAGAGATGAAAGGAGGGGTGGTCCAAGGCAGGGGAGGGGCAGTGGTGTCCGAGGCCTGGAAATTCCTGAGCACAGCTCTGCTGGTTCCTGTCCAGTCTCCAAGCACTGCCCCACTCAGTGGCCTATCTCCAAGGGAGGCCCTCCCCGCAGCAGCGGGAAGAACAGGCTGGGCTCCAAGGGCAGGAATGCCTTTATTGAAGGTGCTTTGGGGGCATGGGAGGGTGGGAACTCTCGAAGGCCTGGGGCTCTCCAGGTCCCCAGCTGTAGGTTCAGGTTCTAGGGGCTGAGGCAGCACAGGGCCAGGGGGCAGAGTCAGGGTCCCGAGAGCGGGGCGGAGGCTATCAGAGGGCGATGCTGTCCTCATACAGCGAGAGCAGCAGCAGGACGGCCCAGCCGCCTAGCAGGCCCACGTTGTGCAGCAGGAAGAGGAGCCAGGGACGCGGGTCCCGCACATTCAGCATGGCCGGAAGCTGCGGAGGTGAGTGCCGGGTCAGCAGCCAGCTCAGTGTCCTGTCCCTGCTCACTCCCCTCCAGGAGGCCCCTTCGCACCCTCCGCCCTGACCATGTCGCAGAGCGCCACGTAGAGGAAGAGGCCGATGGCCACTGCCAGGGTCCAGGACTCGCTCTCCTCGCCGACGCCGAGCGCGAGCGCCACGTAGAGGCCGGCGAAGGCCGTGAGCCCCGAGGCCAAGTTCAGCAGCAGCGCCCGGGACACCGGCAGCCCTGCGTGCAGTAGGGCCGCGAAGTCCCCTGGGGGCGCGGGCGGGGCGGGGTCAGGCCGAGAGCCACGCCCTCCAGACACGCCCCTCCCACCACACCAACAAGCCCCGCCCCTCTCCTCTCACCCAGCTCGTGGGGCACCTCGTGGCAGAACACTGCCAGCGACGTGGCCAGCCCGGTCTTCCAGGAGGACGCGAAGGCGGCGCCCACGGCCAGGCCGTCGGCGAAGTTGTGCAGGCCGTCGCCCAGCGTGATCATGTAGGGCAACAGCCTCAGCTCTGCGGACACAGGGGGCGTGGGGCGTGGGCCTGGCGCCACCACACTGCTAGCCCCCAGCCCTTCCTAGGATCCCAGGGCTCACCTGGGCTCTTTCTCCGGGGCTCCGGGCTCAGCAGCTCAGGACTCTCTTCTGCCACCTGAAGGGGTCCGGGTGGTTGAGCCCCCGTGCGAGGGGGAGGGGAGGAGCCGGGCTGGGGCCCCAGGTCAGCCTCAGAAGCCAGGGGCAGAAGCCCTGGGGTGGGGGCTCAGAGCGCCTGTAAGGCAACCTGAGGGGGTGGCTCACCAGGTCTGCACGGGAGCCCTCGTGGGGCTGCTTGGGTGGCCGGAGCTCCCTTGGTGCGAGCTGCAGGGACATGCCGTGGCTGTGGCCACTGTGGCTGCGAGGCGTGCTCTTCCCGTCCTGTGGAACAGCAGCTCAGGGCCCACCATGCCTCTTCCCCGTCCACCCACCACATCCAGCCCCCACTCGCCTGACCTCCGGGTCCTGGGGCAGCAAGAGGTCGCAGAGTTTCTCAAACAGAAAGAAGACATAGAGGCCGCCGAGCGCCACCACAAGGCGCCAGGTGGTCTCTGAGCCATGGCTGTCTGCCCTGTGTTCACTGTCCCCACCGTGCTGGTGCAGCCCCAGGACCTGGGAAGGCAGAGGGGGCTGAGCCTGTCGCCTCCCAGACACGGACCCCAGGAAGGCAGAGCCCCTGGGAGAGAGGAAGGGAGGGTCCCAGTGGACTGGGGCCGACCTTGGGCGTCAAGTGCAGGAGGGCGTCCCCCGTGAGTGCGCCCACAGCCATGCCCAGAAAGGTCTGGATGACATAGTGGGCAGCAGTGCTACAGGCGGTGCAGGTGAGAAGCAGGAGGCCAAAGGTGGAACAGAGGCAGATGAGCAGCGTGGCCAGCGAGCCGTACAGATACTCTGGGGGACAGACGACAAGGGCCCAGGTGAGAGCTCCTCTCAGGGGAGGGCGTCCAGCGGGATCCGGGTGTGAGCAGGTGTTCTCCAGGGCTATAGGTGGCCAGGTGCGGGCCAGGCCCCCGCTCACGCTAACCCTGGCCTCGAAGCCCCATGCTCTTCCCTGCCAGGCCCCAGGCCAAGCCTTCCCCCTGTCTCCCCTAGCCCAGCATCCAATCCCTCTCTGGGCACAGGCAGGCAGGCTCGGGAGGAGGGCACTCACTCTCCGCCTGGCTAAGCTGGTTCTGGGCTGGGTGACTGGGCTGAGGGCTGCAGGCTCCACTCAGCTGCTGTTGGAGCAGGGCGGGGCTCAGTCGGGCCCAGGCCTCTGGGGTCACCCCAGTCTGCTCAGACAGCCCATACACAGCCATCACGTCCCTGGCACTCAGGCATACCTGGGGGTAGCAGGACTGGGGGTCAGGTGCCTGAGCAGGCTCATAGGACCCCACCGTTCCCCAGGACTGTGGCCTATGAGCTGCTCACTGTGTCCCATGTGTCGGAGCTGCTGTTGGGGGCGGTGAGGGGCGCGGGGCTCTGGCGGTTGGCCCTTTCCCCCTGATGATGGTGGTCACTGTGGGTTTCGGTCACTCCGCCCACCCCCAGGCGCTGCATCAAGGCCGCCAGCTCTGGGCAGAGAGAACAGAATCGCAGCTGTGTGGGCTCTGGCCCTGCCCAGGGCCATGAGGCCGAGGCCAGTGGCTCAGGGTGCGCCCTGCTCTGTGACCCCGCCCAGGCCTCACCGGCCACAGAGATGTTGGACACATCGCCGTGGTGCTGCTGGAAAACAAAGTCCACAAAGTACTGGGGCGTCGGCAGGGCGCGGAAGCAGGACCCGCGCCCCACGTGCTCCAGCAGGGCAGCCAGCACGGGGCCCGGGCTGCCGGGCGCCCCTGCCGCCGCAGCCTCTTGCAGCAGTCGAGGCGGGTCCACGCAGGCCTGGGGGAGGGGCTGGGTGTCAGCGAGCGCCAGTGTGGCCTTCCCACCCGCCAGCTCAGCCACCGCCCCGGGAACCCTTGCCCCCGGATGCCAGGGGCCCCTGGATCTGCCCCTGAACCTCACCTACGTCCTGAGTGGGCCCCTCCCCTCGGACCCCGTCGCGTCCTCCTCACTCACTGTCACAGGCAGCCCGCCCGGCCCTCACCTCCCCTGCGCGGGGCTGGCCCGTGGTCTGGGCCTGAATCCTCTGCAGCAGCCTGCTCAGGCCTGGGGCCAGGGCCTTGGGGCCGTCGAGCAGGGCCAGGAGATGGTCGGTGCGGGAGGCCCAGCGGCCAGCCCGAATGTCCTCACACGTGCCCTCAGGGTCGCTGAGGTAGAGGGTGGCAGCGGCACTGAGGCGGGCGATGTGCCCGGGTTCCTCAGGCCTGCTCAGGGCCAGGAGGTCGTCCACGGATAGGCACTGTGGGCAGAGATGGTGGGCAGCGGCCCTGTGGGGCCACACATGCCTCTCTCCCTGCCACCCCCTGCTCTCATACCCCCCGCCCGCCCCCGTTATAGGAGCGGGTGCACAGAGGTCCCAGGAGGGGCTCCTTCTCCGGTGGTTTCTTCCTGGAAGCACTGCTAATGCGATGGCCTGGGGGCTGATAGGGGAGGCAGTCCTGGGATCCGAAGCTGTGTGTCCCCTGTGCAGCCCCCACCATGGGGCTTGGGGCTGCAGGCAGGGCTGCTTGGCCTCTGCCCTCCTCCTGGAGTCTGCCCAGGCCTTTTGCTGTCAGCCTGTAGGGTGGGGTGGGCAGGGCCGGGGACCTGTCGGGTGGGGCACTTACCTTTCCACACGGCCCTGAGGTGCAGTGCACACGGGCCGCCAGTGTATTTAACAGGCCGCCCAGCGCCATGCGGTCCAGATCACCCCGGCCTGAAGTCAGCGAAGTCAGCAGATGAGCAGGCTGGGCCATCCTCACGGTCAGCACCAGCACAGCCAGCAGCAGCCTCGGCTCAGGCCAGGCCAAGACTGCCATGCTGAGGCCGTGGAAGGCTTGGCTCCTGCTTGGTGCTCTGGCCAGACCTTGTGCACCGGGGCTGGCTACGGGAAGAGAGGGCTGCCTGGGGCCAGAGTGGTGCTAGGCACGAGGCTCTCCCACAGGTATTTCCTGCTGGGCGCTGTGATTGGCTGTCAGAGGAATAACAGATTAGCCATTCCAGGGGCAGGTCCTCCCCAAAACGAGGAGCCACATCCTGCAGGCGAGAGCTGCCTGGGGCCAGACTGGGGCGAGGTGAGGCTCTCTTGCAGGTGTTTCCTGCTGGGCACTGTGACTGTCTGCCCTGCTTAACTGTTTCAGACCCCCTCCTCTGCATTCCTGGAGCTGCTGCCTGCTGGGGGCACCCCGGCCCTTCCCCTAGCCTGCCTGCTGCACCTTCCCTCCCCTGAGGGCCTGGGGTATTGCCTCCTGCAGCTCTCTCTAGGGTCTCCTGCCAAGCAGGGGGCCTGGGGCAGAGCAGGGCACCTGGCAGGGGTCCCTCCCAGACATTCCTGTTGAGAGCCTGCACCGGCCCCCCACCCTATCCCCCTCCCACGGTTCCACCCTGGCTCAGGGAGCTGAGACACTCCCACGGCCTCAAGAATGTGGGGCTCTCCTGGTCCTGGGTGTGGGCTCTGTGGTGGGGTTGGCTGGAGTCTGAGGGAACAGATAGGGCCTTGGCTGAGTCATCTTCCTCTACCTCCAGCCCTCTAGGGAAAATCCCCAGGAAATGGCCAGAGGCCCCCTGGGAGTCTGGGTCCTCTTCCCTCTGCACCCTGCAGGAGGGCTCTTGGGTGTGGTTCCCAGCCCTTCCCCAGTCCCTCCCCTCCCTGCTGCTCCCTCAGGCCTTTGACCCTCAGCCTTATCACTGACTGGCTGGCACCTGGGGAAGGTGCTGCCCGACCCTCCAGAGGTAGTGTCTAGGTGACCCCTCCCCACCTGGCTCAGCCACTCCTGAACCTGAGCCCCGTGGTGTGACTGACGTTGGGTTGGGTAGGAGATTCAGACACCCCTTCGCACAGTTCTGAGGGCTGAATCCAAACTGGCCCTTGTCCTTCTCCACTGCGTGGGACTGGCTGGCCTGCCGGGGAACAGGCTGCAGCCTTGGGCCATCCGAGGGCCTATTAGCTTCCAGGTGAAGGTCTCAGCCCAGCCTGAGGCCTTGAAGGCCTGGCACATGCCGGCAGTGCCCTTGGCAGGCCCTCAGGCCTCAGTGGACCTCAGTGCCTCCTGCTCTTTCCCCCACCTCTTCCACCAAAGCCACCCTTTCTGTAGCCCGGAGCAGCAGGCTGTCACCAGCTCCTCGCACATCTGTCTCCGCTCCCTTCCTCCCCCCTCCCTGTGTTGGGCTATCCTCTGGGTGCTGAGCCCTCCACTGTGTCCCCAGGCCCCGTCCTGTGTCATCCTGTCATCTCATAAGCACATGGCAGTCCCTCCTGTCTTCAAACTTATACCCAAGGTCACAAACAACCCAAGTGTCCATCCACAGATAGTGGATAAACACAATGTGGTCTGCCCACATGGTGGAATGTTACTCAGCCTTGAAAAGGAAGGGATCCTGGCCCACGCCACAACACAGGAACCTTGAGGACTGGGTGTTCAGCGAGCTGGCCGGCCCCTCCTCCTCCCTGCCACGCCCTCAGGCCTTTGACCCCGCAGCTTTATTGCTGCCTGACTGCCATCTGGGGAAGGAGCCAGCCCCAAGGAGCCCCTAGTCCCCCAGGAGGGTCTCAGGGCAGCCTTGGATGAACCTTGAGGATGTTATGCTGAGTGAGATGCCAGTCACAACAGGACAAGTCCTGTCTGATGCTGCTTACACAAGGCACTTAGTCAAAATCTAGGGACAGGAAGTACAATGGTGGGTGCAGCAGCTCGGGGCAGGGAATGAGGGAAGTTTAATAGGGAGACTTTCCATTTGGGAAGATGGAGAAGCTTCTGGAGCTGGAGGGCGGCAATCTTGGCACGGTATTCATCTACAAAATGCTGCTGAACTTGGAATGGCAAACTTTGTTTTATGTACTTTCTTGCGATAAAAAACTATAGACCAAAACAACCCTTCCTGGGTCTCTGCCCCTTCTATTGCCCTAGACAGCGTGACTTGGGGGTTCTGGCACTGGCAGTCTCTTCCAGGCTCCCCTGGAACCCCTCCCCACTTGTCAAGGTCACTGAGAACCCCACAGGCCAGATCCAGAGATGCATTTCCTGGTTTGAATCAGCCCTGGGCCCCCGCGGCCCCTGCAGGGCCTGGGGCCTGCGTCCTCAGGGCCTCCTCCCCTACTTTAGCTCCTTTCCTGGTCTTTCTGTCCTGTCCCCAAGTGCAGCAGGGCTGGACCCTGGACCCCGCCCACTGTCAGGCTTTCACTCTGGAGACACTGAACCTTTGTCCCACACTTTCCTCTGGAACAGCAGTCTCTGATGTCCAGCCACCCATCTGACAGCTCCCCTGGGTGATCGGAGCCAAGTCCAGCCAGGCCTGTACAGACGGACTCCAGCCCTCAGGGAACCCTCCCTGCAGGCACCTGCGCTTCACCAGGAGCTCCTGCACCCCCAGCAGCCGCTCAGGTGCCAAACCTGGGTGCAACCCCAGAGTCCCTCCACAGCCCACAACCAGACCTGCTGGCCCTTCGCCCCTCTGGATGGCCCTGGCTCGGACCCTACCAGTTGCCCCGGCTCTGCTGTCTCCCTCCACGGAACGCAAGCGAGATGGGAGCATGCCTCTACTCTGAACACTCTGCCGGCCCCCAAGGCTCCTGGGCACCTTCCAGTGTCCTTGCCTCACCTGCCCAGTCCCCTAGGCTGGCTCCCCCTCCCTGCCTAGGACCAGCTCTGAGGGCTGCTCAACCTTGTCCTGTGCGTCACTGAGGCTGTCGCTATTGCACGTGAAATGGCACCTCTCTGGCCATCATCACCGTTGAAGACATGGCAAGCTTCAGTCACCGCCTCTGAACGCCAGAAATTGGAGAAAATGCTACAGCCAAACTGGCTCGTCTGTTATCCGATACCACTGCTGCCAGGTGTGACAGCCGTCTTAAAGCCCGGAGCCCTGGTCGTCCTGTTTGCTGCTGTCTGCCTGTGAGGACGAGGACCCTGTGGGGTCGCATCCCGCAGTCTGCCTCAGAGCAGGTCCACAGCAGATACTAGCAAACGAACCATAGTTGGCCTTGGACCTCCCGTGTCCCCACCTGCAACCTGTAGCTCCCCGCCAGACCTCAGGCAAGGGTGCTCCAGGGGCTCCTAGTAGGGCCTGGCTCCCTACTAGTGAAAGACAACCTCAGTGGCAGGAAGAAAATCAAACGGCTCCCATCAGTTATCCACTAGCGTTCCAGTGAGCCACCGTACAGGACACTGTGGCACTGTGGCTTCTGCACCGAGCCAGCTGGGACTCTGAGCTGCCCAGAGCTCTCAGATGAGGGGCGGAGAGGTGGGTGTGACAAGAAGGCTCCTTGGTGGTCAGATTCAAGCCACACCTGGCCCAGGCAGAGGCTCGCCCACCCCGCTGCTTGCCCTGCAGTGGCACCGAGGCCCTTCCCTGACAAACTGCACGTGCTCAGAGCCCGTGTGCCCCAGGGCAACAAGATGCCACCTGAGGCCTAGAGGGCAGACAAACACTCGGGGCAGGCTTGGGTGGGGTGCCCGCAGCAGCGGGAAGGTCGGAAAGCATCTTTATTGTGGGGAGGAGGCTCGGGGTCAAGACGCCATGGACAGACACAAACAGTGCTGCTGTGGAAAGTCCAGGGGGTCCACAAAAACAGGAACCATGCTGGGAGGCTGGGGGTACCCCACTGGGCAGGCCTGGGAGCCACCAGGACAGGAGGTGGGGGCTCAGGCGTGCAGAAAGCGGTTGAAGGCGTTGTAGGCCGACTCCAGGTCGAAGAGCATCTGGCGCACTTGGGAGTCGTCCAGCTCGTCCGAGGCGGACATGCCGCTCAGAGTCTGCAGCCTGCGGGCGCAGGAGCACGGCGCTGAGGCGCGTGCTCGAGGGGCTTCCAGGCCTCCCAGGGCCTCCAAGAGGGGGCGGACACTCACCACTGGCTGACCGTTTGGCGGCCCTCGAAGTCAGGAGGCAGGTGGCTCATGCGGTGCATAGTTTCCATCAGTTCCCGCAGGTCAGGCTGGATCTGTGCACAGATGCCTCTTGGGACCCTGTTCCCCGGGAGACCCCGCCCCTGGCCCTAGCCCCGCCCCCAATAGCTCTGACCCCGCCCTGCCCCACCCCATCCCACCCGGGAGCTGCACCTCGTCCATGGCGCGGATCTCCAGGCGCAGCTTGTCCATCACCGTGATGAAGAGCTGCGAGCAGGTGTGTGCATGAGGCAACCCTGACCCGCCCCAGGGGCTGAGTGCGGAAGACTCCTCGCAGAGGAGGAGCCAGGCCAGCCCTGCTCCGCCCCTTTCTGGCCTTAGGAACCGGTCCTTTCCCTGCTCAGCCTCAGCTGTCTGGGTGGGCACTTGCCTCCCGCCTCTGTCCCCACCACCCCGGGGGCTACTCCATTTGTAGTTCTGGGCAGTGGCCTGGGCGTGTCCCCTGTGGGCTCAGGCTGGGGGTGGCTGGCTTCCTGCTACAGGGCCCCCACCCAGGGAGAGTGCTGCGCAGCTCGGAGCCGGAACCCCGTGTGCGCACGCGGCTGCGGCGGGCTCACCGAGACGACGTCCGCAATGCAGCGGTTGAGGTTGCCCTTGTCGTCCTTGATGGTGATGGGCCGGTCCTCCTTGATCCTCTCCATGGCCAGCGGGCAGTCTAGCTGAGAGGGGACACGAGGGTGACCGCCAGGCCCCTTCCCAAGAGTGCCCGCACCGCCCACCTGCCACCTCAGCTCAGGGGCCAGCTCACTCACACGGAACTTGCGGCAGAATTCATCAATGGAGCTGATCTCTGAGCCTTGCACCTGACGGAAGGCCGCCTTGTACTGCACCAGCAGGCGGGAGCAGGCTGCCGTGTACCTGCGGAGCAGCCAGGCCGTGAGCCTCAGCACGGGACAGCCCCGCCCGTCCACGCAGGGCAGCTCTCGCGGAGAGCTGGGTGACAGGTCAGAGGTGGCCATCAAGGGCAAGGCTTTCCATTGGGTCTGCACAAGAGAGCTCTGGACAAGGGGGGCGGAGGCCAAAACATGGCTGCCGCAGGGGACCAGGAACCGCTGTGGAGACTGGCCCCAGGGCCCAGCCAGCGCCCTTGTGTGGGTCCTGCTTCTGCACCCATGGCTCACGGTCCCCTAGCGGCCTTCCGCACTAAGTTAAGGCCTGCGTGCCTCCTGTGTGTCTCTCCTGGCCAGCAGCACCGCACAGACTGACCTGACTCTCCTGCTTCCTTCTGAAGCCCTCATCATGTACTGAGGGAAGCAGGCTGGGACGAAACCCCAGGGCCAGGGTGGTGGGCACCCTCTCCCCTGGGACACTGCAGTACCACCAGGACCACCTTGGCTGAGAAGGTGCCCAGGCTGCTGGCACCCACGACACCTCCTTGTGCTGGCGGGCCCCACAGAAGTGGGCACCCTTACAGCCTGATGACACCCAATAGGCAGAGGCCCAAAGAGACCCCCACCCTCACTTCCTGCTGAGCACCCAGGCCCTGGAGGGCGGAAACCAGCTTCTAAGGCCAGGTCCTCGTCCGTGGGCAGGGACAGTGGGCTCTCACTCGCTTGGGGTGACACAGTCCTTGATGTACGCCTTCTCCAGGGCCTGCATGGTCTTCACAACCGCGAACAGCTCTGCCATGTTGTCATACCTGAGAAGTGTGTCTGTCAGGCCGTGGCGCCCAGGCCCCCAGCCCTGCAGGGTGCAGGTGTGGCAGAGCTCTGCATTTGGCCCAGCCAGACCCACGTCCTCCTGATCCTCAGTGTGGGGTGGGTTTGGGCTGGGGGCACGGGGCTGTGTGCGGCTGGGTTTGGGCTGGGGGGACACGGGGGTGTTTGCGGGGAGCAGGCGGCCGGCGTGCGGACTCACTTCTCCCGCTCCCGGGCATTCTTGTACAGCTTCACTTCCTGTTGGAGAGAGGGGCGTTGCGTCAGCACCATGGGGGCTGCTCACACGGGCATTTGCTGTTGGTTAGTGCCGGCCAGGTGGGCACCTGCCACTCACCTCGTACAGCTCCGGCTTGTTTCCAGGAGCTGCAACAGAGCAGGCAGAAAGCTGGCAGGCTGGCCACGAAGGCGACCCCCAGCGGGGCAGGCGTGCCCACCCACCCTGGCCCCAGCACCCCTCCCAGAGGCCGGGGCTGTGCCATGTCTCAAAGAGCCCGGAGGGAGCTGGAGGATAGGAATTCTATGTTTGGGGGTGGGTGGGGCTGAGCAGAAGACGTGCCAGGCCTGGCCTCCCATTCCATCATTACTTCTGGGCCACCTAACTCTACAGTGACCATACCTTATGTATAGTGCAGTGATGAGGCACAAATGTTTGTCATGTGCTCTGTGACCTTTCCCCTGGCTGGGTGACTCTGGGATGCCAGAACCTCTGACAGTTCCAGCCAGACTAAAGCTATCATCTCAGTGCCCAGACAGCCCGCCTAGTGGTGGTCTCTGGGCCCCCATGATAAAATGTGCCAGGCCCTGGCCAACCCGAGGCCGTATGGGGGACACCTGCAAGGCCCCCCAACCACTGGCCACTGCTCCCATCAACCTCTGCAGCAGGGGCTGAAAGCCTGGGCCCAGCTCAGGCCACACTCACCTCCCAGGCCTGGAGTGGCTGGGATCCCGTGAAACATTCTGTAGGTGTGGGTGGCTGGAGCAGGGACCTGGGGAGCAGAACCAGCACTGACCCCTCACGAAGAGCTTCCCATCCTCAGCAGAGACAGCTGAGAGACAGCAATGAACACACAGGACACTTAGTGCTGTACTGGGGACACCTGCTGTGTGCTGGCTGCCATCAGGAGGAAGCCTCTCAGGAGAGCAGGGTTACAGTGTGGGGAAGGGCAGGCTGCTCAGAGCCAGGAGACTGGGAAGAGGACACAGTGGCAGCTATAGGATGGATGACCTGGAAGGAGAGTTGGGCAGAGGAAACAGCACCTGCTACAGGAAGTCTTTGTTTAGGGATTGACTGGAGGTGCAGACAAGCTGGGAGGTGGGGCTTTCTGAGAGAAAGGTGTCCAGGGCGTGAGGCTGGAGAGGCAGGTGTGGTCGGTGTGCAGCCCTTGCCAGTTAGAAGTGTGCAGACCAGTGTGCAGGAGCTCCAGAAGGGCTGGAGACAAGTTCAGGGGCTCCCAGCAGGGCAAGGAGCTGAAAAGGGGCAGAAATAGGAGGCTGCGGAGGGTTCTGCCTATTTAAGAAGTTGACATCAGGGCTGGGGCCAATTATGGAAATGCTCTGGAGATGGACCCACAAGACCCAGTGAAGGATTCAAAATTGGGTGTCAAAGAGGCAAGAATGACTGACACCCCTGTTTGTTTTTGGCCCAATGGCATGGTGACAGCAAGGTGCACTGAGATGGAGACAGAGAAAGGAGCAGGTTTGCCGGGTAGGTGGGTGTGCAGAAGAGCGCACTCTGGTTCAGATGTGTCGGTTTGGGGCTCCATTGAACATCCAAGGGGTGTGCAAAGGCAGTCGGAGGTCAGGGGAGAGACCCAGCTGGCAGTGTGGAGCTAGCGCCCTGCGGTGGATGGCGTGACACAAGGGGCTGTTAAGGAGGACAGTAAACAAAGACAGGAGAGAAAGCAGCCCAGGCTGGAGCCCCAGGGTACCCCATGGGCAGAGGCTGGGCAAAGGGTAGCAGGAGAAGGGCGGGGCAAGAGCAGGGAGGTTCAAGTTAAGGAGCAGTCTCGGGGAGAGACCACACCAGCCTCAGGGAGGAGGCGGTGCCCAGGTGGAGTGGGAGAAAAGGCAGGAACCGTCAGTCGTCCAGGACCGGATTCCCTAGCCACGGAAACTTACGTTCCCTGGCTACCAATGAACACACAGGCTAAATCTCACAGACCTGACCCCGAGTTAAAAAAAAAAAAAAAAATGGTGTTTCCAGAGAACGCCCGTGACACTCGCTCAGGTTGCGAGGGGTCCAGGCAAGCAATAAGGCGCCCCAAGGGAGGCACGCTCGGGAACCTGGGCCTGGGCTGACCAGTGGGAGCTGCGAGGTTACCTGGGGGCGGCGCTGGCGGGGCCACCGTGGGGAACACACCTGGGGTTCCCGCACACGACCGCCGGGCTCCAAGGCGCCAATTCCAGGAACTGGGAGAGAAGCCCCCAAGATTAGGGGACCTCTTTGTGGTATGGCGATGCCTGCGGCCCCAGGCCAGAATTGCGTCTCCCTACCAGGTCGGCAAACCCTCGCCCACCCGCCCCGGGCTAGGGGTACCTGGGCAGGACCGGTGGTCCGGGAGACAACGGCGAGGCGGCGATCCCGATCTGCTGCTCGGCGCTCTACCGCCCGTGCCTGCGCCTACACCTGCGCCTGCGCGCTCCTGCCTGACATCGGCGCTCGACCCGCGTGTCTGCGCGCGATCTGCGCCTTCCGGAACCTTGGCCCCGCCCCCGAGGCGGCTCCGGGCTTATCAAGCTAGGATTTGCCTCCAGTGCCCAGGGCTGTTTCTCAACCGCAAGCCAACCTAGCTTTCCACCTCCTGCCCGCCTTAAGGCAGCAGCTAGGAAGAAGCAGCAGCAGCAGCACCAGCATCCATTTATTAGGGGCGCGTATAGGGAGGGTGGGGTGACGCCGGCCGTCAGAGGCGCCGGAAGAAGAGTTTGGCGCCACGGTCCAGTGTGCACATGCCGGGGTCCGGCTGGCTGGGCAGCAGCTGGCGCAAGGTGGTCCGGTCCTCGTGGGAGAGGTGTTGGCTGCACAGGTGCAGCTCCTGCAGCTCCGCTGTTATCTTGTCCCAGAGGCCCTGGCCCAGGGGGCCCCGCACAGCACAGCCTGCAGGGGAAGTGGAGCGGGCCTCAGAGAGCTGCTACAGAAGGCTGAAGCCGGGCAGCAGCAGGGGCCAGTGTAGGCACCAGGGCAATCTCAAGCCTGTATCCTTCCTCTTTACCAACGTGGCCCTCAAAAAGATGAGTTCCTCTAAGGCCCCAAGGGTTGGGGGGCGCTGCACAAACAGAAGCCCCATAACACTCTAGGAGGGGTCATGTTCTCTCAGGGGCTGCCTGGGACCTGGGCCCTCTCACAGCCAGGGGTCAGGCAGGAGGAAGGTTGCCTAACAAAAACACTGTAGTTACATCTGTGCCTCTGACAGTGTCTTTGATGATACGTGGGTCTTTCCATCCATGAAGTGTACACAATAGGGGCTGCCCAGGAGTCTAAGTGCCTACTAAGCTGCCAAAGCTCGATCCTGAGGCCAGAGTGCCCAGTAGGCTCAGGACCCTGAGGAGCTTGGTGAGGGTGTAGATGCTAGGAAGCTAGGTGTGTGGAGAGCAGGCCAACTGAGAGCCAATCTGCCACCAACCTGCCTTCATGAGTGTGCCTTCCTGGAGGAGCCAGCCTGGCCTGGCCCTGTGGGGCAGGAGTGAGGAGCAGGAAGAACCCAGGGGCTCGTCATGTGAACACCCACTCCCAGCCCTTGTCCTCCTGGGGACAAAGCCTGGTGCTCCTCCTGCCCTAGGCCCCAGCTGGATGTGCCAGGCTGCTGGCCTGAGGTCATCCCCAAGACAGTGCTGGTCGGGCACTGTGCAGGTGTAATCAGAATGAGAACAAATTAAGGCAGGCCACAGGCCAGGGAGATATGGTCAGAGCATTCTATGGCAGGAACTGGGATGGGAAGGCAGCTTCCACCTCCTTTATTTTGAACTCCCTCCTCTTGACAATGGGGAGTAAGTCCCCTCGGAAGGGGTCTCCACCCCCTCTGCCATGGCCTCTGAGAACCAGGCTGAATGGGGCAGAGGCAGAGATCCCATGTCGCTCCTGCTCCACTATTGTAGGAACTGGGCTCACACCCCCTTCCAGTCACCTGTCCCACACTTTAGTCTCAGGGGGCCCAGCCCACCCTTATTGTCTGACTAGTGGCAATGACAGCCCCTTCAGAGGAGGTACCTGGGCCTCAGGCAGGTCCCTGAGGAGGAGGCATGTCACCAGCACTGGTGTGGCAGGTGTAGACACCATCCCCAGAGCTCACCTGACAGGCCCAGGAAGCGCAAACCTTGGGGCTGCTCCTGGAGGGCGGACAGGAGCTCCTCAAGGCCCTCAGAGCCGACCTCTGGGTTGGCAGACAGGTCCAGTGAGACAAGTGAGGGGCAGAGAGGGAGACATCTGAGATAGAGAAGTGAGGGGGTCAGCTTCCTGGGAGGGAGGTGTCCATCACCAGGGAAAGCTGCCTGAAAAACCCACAGCTCTGGGATCCACAGGCGAGGCCCAGCAGGCTGACCCTGGCCTGGCACAGAACTCCTCCAGGGCTGCCAGGGCGCTGCCAGGGTCACCATGGGGAAGAGATGGTCCTCACCCCCCAACTCTTAGTCCTTGGGATCAGAGCCCCCTCAGGACAGTGGAAGCACAGGGAGGTGGTGTTACCTGCTTAGGTCTCCCACTGCCTCGTTGTCCAAGTGGTTTGCAGACAGGCTCAGGTGTGTCAGAGCACAGCCTTCCTAGATACAGCAGAGGCCCGACACAGGTGGAATGAATGGGGTGCCTGCCCTCCCTGCATCCCAGTAGAGGCCCCACACAGTGGTGGCTACTTCCCCTTTCTTGCGGACAAGGGGGCAAAGGCTGCCTTGGCCCCCGAGGAAGAGGGGAGCAGTACCTCTAAAACGGCAGAGCAGAGATGCTTCCTTCTAGGTGTGCCACACTTAGCATGTGGTGAAGTGAAAATCATGGGGACCCAGCCCTGGCTGGAAGAGCCCTCAGAGGCCTGGCATGCTCCTGGGGACAGGGGAGGCCACCCTGGCTCCCAGGGGCCCTTCCTGCATGAATCCACAGCCTGAGGAATGCAGCTCTATAGAAAGCTTCCCCCATGGCTATTTCTGGACCCTCCACCCCAACTTCACCTGTGGGACCTTTGGCCTGGGTGGCTCAAGGCTCCTGTGGCTTGAAGTCCATCCCCAATGCATACCTTGGTCAGGTACCCGACCATGGCCTCCATGAGGCCTGAGTCACTTTTGCTGGCCACCACGGAGCTGAGCTCCAGGCGCAGGAGGGTATGGGCGGGCAGGCTTTGCAGGGTCTGGGCCAGGGCGGTGGCACCCAGGACGTTGTAGGACAGCGACAGTGTCTTCAGGTGCTTGGCATCTGAACCGGGAGCCAGAGCCTGTCAGCTCCACACAGCCACCACCCCTAGCCCTGCCATAGCCTTCAGGAGCCTTCCGGGGACACCATCATCCCTGATGTTTTGTGCATAGATAAACTGCCTAAGGTCTCGGCTAGGGAGTGGGTGGGCCAGACTCCTGAGGTACGACGGGACGCCCAGGTGCCTAAGCCAGGCCCTGAGCTTGGATGTGTGTGCCTCATCTGCTGCCCTAAGCCCAGACCCTTCCCCTACACTGCTCTCAGCCTTGAGCCTCACGTCCTAGCCCACTGCCTCTGCAGAAGAGCCGCCTAAAGGACCCTCACTTCCCAGATTCAGTACTGGGACCCTGGCTCTTTGCAGCCCTGGTGGGCTTAGAGTGGAATCACCTCAGGCGAATGGAACACACAGAGCTGGTAACAACAGTGGGACTAGGGTGCGTCCCAAGGGACGGCTGGGGCCAGGGAGTGTACTGGGGGATAGCCCAGGCTAATGCAGCACCCACACGTCTACCTACATGGGCCTAGAGGCCAGGCTGGTATCCCGTGGCCCCTTTTTGGTCGAGGCTCTTGGTGTCCTCGGACACACCCTTCTGATGGCAACTGGGACCAGGGAATGGACATGTGGTCAGCTTACCTTGGAAGGCACTGCCCAGGGCTGCCTGGTGGCTCAGGAGGAAAGTGGAGCCAAAGCCACAGGCCTGGAGATGCAGGGTGCTGAGGGCGGGGCAGGCCTGCAGGATGGAGGCCAGGGCCTGGCTGCATCCATCCCCAAGGGGGTTCATGCTCAAGTCCAGCTCCTCCAGGTTCTGGGGAAGACATAGGCCCCCAGCGGGTCTGACGTCCTTGCCATCCAGGTCTGAGCACCAGCTGGCACTCCAACGGCACCTTCCCACCCAGTGACTGATCGGATGCGAGCGTTCCAATGTCACCTGTTGCAGGCCTGCTGTTCCCCACATCTTTACCTGCAAGGTGACCTGCCCCTGGAGGCCTGTGGCCAGCTGGCGCAGGCCCTCAGGGCCCAGATGGTTGGAAGAGAGGTCAAGGATGGTCAGGCTGGACACAGTACCCAGGACAGCCAGCAGCTCGGAGGCACAGCCGTCCCCCAGCCGGTTTCCCGCCAGGCGCAGCTCCCGGAGCGCAGAGTGCAGCTTAAGGGCCCACAGCAGGGGCGTGAGCTGAGCCTGGCGCAAGGCCAGGGAGCAGGCGCTGAACGAGGGGCCTGAGCTCTGGTGCTTCACGGCCTGCAGCAGCTGCTGGTGTGGCTCTGGATGGGGTAGGTATGCCGTCAGGGCCAGAGCCTGCCTGCTCTGGTTCTAGGGACAACCTAGGCACCCCCAGCCCGAGCCTGCTGCGAATCCTGGGGGCCCCTTATACAGGCTGGTAGGCGGCACTGACCTGCCTACCCTGCAAGGCCCTCCGTAATGGGACCCTGGCCTCCACTGGCCACCCCGCAGTTCAGCCTGAGGCCAATCCCTCAGCATCCCTGACAGCTCCCAGCAGTGACAGACTTCCAGCCCAGGCCCAGCCCGGGGACCCCAGGTTCTACGAGACTCACAGGTGGGGCCACCGTCCCCTACCCATTGCTCCTGTGTGTGGGCAGAGTAGGGGAGAAAACCTGGCATAGTGGGAGGGGATCACGGCAGACACCTGGGGTCCTGGGTGGCAGGGCAGGTGGGCCTGTCTGGGCCCTTACCTTGCTCCAGGCTCTGGCAGGCCCTGAGGTAGCGGTCGGTCAGTGGGGGCAGGTCCCACGAAGTCACTTCAGCCAGCACCTGGAAAACACCATGAGCAGGCAGCCGGGCAGCCGCACAAGATGCTCATGCTCGCGCCCGGCTCCTGTCACTCACATCCTCGTTGGTCTGTAGCACATCGGGGACGGGGTCCTGTGGGGCCAGCAGGGCCCCCTCCTTTCGCAAGGTGAGCCTCGGCAACAGCCCACAGGCCTGGTAGTAGCGCTGAGCAGCCTGTTCGGCCAGCCAGGCCACGGAATGGGCCTCCTTGCTGTGGGAACGGGGTGCAGAGCACACGCTGAGAAAAGGCCCCGGGTCCTTCCCACTCCTGCTGGCTCCGCATACCAGTGCCCCTGCAGCCCAGGGCCTCCAGCTTCCCTGGGGCTGTAGGACCTGCCCCGACCACTCTGGGGCCCTGCCTGTGCTGGTGTAGGGCACCCTGACCTTGACCTGGGCCAGCAGGAATGACGCATCAAGTAAAAGCGAGCCCTGGCTACATGGCCCACCTGGTGTGCCAACACCAGAGTGCATGGCTGCCACTGGGTGCTGCCCCCTCAGAGCCCACAGGAGCGCAGAGGGAACTGGGGCTGGGAGGGGCGGGCAACGCCTTACCTGTGTGGGACAGGGATGAGGAACAGACTGTCCTGGACGCGAACGCGCACCCGGATGGGAGGGAGCAGGGTGGGTCCCTGGCAGACGGGAAGGGAGGGACAGGCTGATCAGGGAAAACAGCTCTGTGCCCTGCCGCATGCCACCCCCAGGCTGCAGCTGGCTCTGCCCCAAGCTTGGCACCCACCGGGGGCTGGCCTTCCGTAGGTCTCTCCCCACCCAGGACGCCGGGGTTCTGGGGGCACTCTGTGGCCGAGCGGCAGTCTCCAGCTGCTCTGCCCAGTGCACTCGGACTCCTATGACGGGGCAGCCGGCTCTGCCGGGCCCGGGGCCTCATGGGGCTCTCGTCGCTGCTTGACCTTGAGATACGATGCCGGGTGCGGTGCCCACGGCCCTGGGGCTGAGGCTGGCGGCCGCCCCGACGGCCAGGGGTCACCAGCAGATCATCCTCCAGCCAGTCCCCAGCCAAGCACTCCTCCTCAGGTATGAGTGCTGCCTGCAGCTGGGGGGCCTCGCCTGGGCCCCGAGATGGGCCAGACTCCAGGCGGCAGCTTCGGGCACTGCCCACACCTCGAATGGCTGCCCGGTAGGCTGCCCGGCCAGCACCCGCTGCCGCCACCTCCCTGTCACTGGTGTGGCCCGCCGCCCGGGCCTTGGCCTGCTGTGCTGGGGCCGAGTGCCGGGGCCTCTTCTGGGTTGGCCGGGGAGCCACCGTGCTGTCCTCGTCCTCTGAGCTGCTGCTGGCCAGCTTGTGCCTGCTCCTTCCTGGCCTGGCCACAGGTGGTACTGCTGATGCCTGGGAAACCCTGGCCCTGGCCTGACAGGCCTCTGGGGGTCCCAGGCAGGGACTCGAGGAAGGAGAGGCCTCAGGGTCAAACAGATGGTCCCTTAGGAGGGCCTGGGAAGCCAGGGGGCTGTGGGGAGCTGTGGGAAAGCGGAGCCCACCGTGAGGCGTGCCTGGCCCCACGCCACCCCACCAGCCGCTACACGACATGCCTTTAGGAATCAGGGCCCAGTGGGCTGCGGGACTGGGGAGCAGTGTCCCCAGGCACAGAAGAGGCCCCTCCTTACCTCGGCCCGTGGAGGCCGCCTGGAGCAGTCTCTCCATGGCACCTGCCTTTTCCCGTGTCTCGCTGTCCAGGTCCTGACAGTACAGCTTCACCCACTGCTGCAGAGTCTCCAGAGGGCTGTGGCCCTGCAGGCACCCGGCTGAGGGCAGGCCCAGGGAGTAGCCCCACCGACCGTGGTCCACGCCCGCCCGGCTCCTCATCCCCCTCACCTTCCTGGTTCGCTGGGTGACTGACGCTCCCCGCTCAATGAGCAGCTCAGCCACCTCGAAGTGGCCACAATTGAGGGCATCATGCAGGGGAGTTATGCCCTCGCAGCCCTGGCCGCCTGGGTCGTCCACCGCAGCCCCATGGTCCAGCAGGAAGCGGACAATATCTGTGGATCGGGATGTGAGCCTGTCCCCAGAGCCCTCCTCAGATCCCCTCCCTGCCGTGTGCCAGACCCAGGCCGTGCTCACCCAGATGCCCATAGTTGCAGGCCTCGTGCAAGGGCGTCCAGCCGCAGTAGTCCCGAGGATTCAGGGGGTGGCCCTGTGACAAAGGATGGGAAGGAGCCTGACCCTGGAGCCCCACAGCCTGAGCTAGGCCTGTCCAGGTCCTACCAGAGTGTGAGAGATGCTCCTGCCATCAGGCAGGGTCCCAGGGGTGTCTGCAGGCACTTGTGCAGGGCCAGGATCACGGCGGCCCCCTCCAGCCCCCAGGCACTCCCTGTCCCCCTGGGGGAACGGTGTACCTGCTGTAGTCCCGCGGGGTGGGGAAAACGAGGTGCCGGCCCACCTGCCTCACGAGGTCCTGGACGCGGCCCAGCTGGCCCTCGATGCAGGCTCGGTGCAGCAGCGTCTCTCCCACGTCATTGCGTCGGTGCCACTGGGCAGTCACCAGAGGGTAAGTGACCGGACCATGCTGGTGGGTGCCCGAGGGGGCACGTGCTCGTCCCGCTGCCCTTACCTTGCCTGTCCTCTGCCGGCCCAGGCCACCACGCAGCTCCTCATCCTGCAGCCGCTGGGACTGGCTGTCAGCCTCGTCATCTGTGAGACCAGGGGGCCGCCTGCTGAGCCTGGGGCTCCCTGGCCACTGCCACCTGCTTGTGGTCTCTGGCGCCCTGTCCTTCTGCCTACCTGACCCCTGTCCACTGCGCACTGACTGTTTGCCAGGAAGGCAGGCCCTGCTCTGTGGGCCATGTCCCACCCCAGACCCATGCCACCCTGTCCTGGGAAGAACCTTTGTCAGGCTGCGTCAACCCACATTAAAGACGCTTGTCGTTGAGCCTGGGGCCCTCTGCCTGCCCGTCTGCGTCCTCCCACACCGCTGGCTCTTTCCAGAACCCCCTTTCCTTCTGTGACCTTCTGTTGACCAGCACTGCCTAATGCGGCTGTCCTTCGTCCTCTCTTCCTGGCTCCAGCCATGCCCCACGAGGTGCAGCCCAACTCCCCACAGCTCTTGGCCACTCACTGAGAGATTCTGGAAGCCCCCCAAGTTCAAAACTGAACACGCTCCTCCCGGCTTCACGGTGGGTCCCCAGCCCTCGGCCCCGACCCGCCCTTCCTGCCCCTGGCTGCCCTGGATGGCTTCAGCCCAAGGCCACCCGGACTCTTCCCCTGTCCACCTGCCATGAAGCTGACCACGCCAACTCTCGGGGCTCTCAGGAAGTGCTAAGCCAACCACCCTCACTGTGCCCTTTCCCCAGGTCCGACCCCAAGCTACTGCCCAGGGGACACCCTCCAGGCCCCCATTTCGGTCCTGCCAGGAAGGCTCCCTGCATGTGTCCCCCTGCTGACCCCACTGGCACTGGTCACCCTCCGTGCATAGGGCTGTGTCCTCCTGTCTTGAACCAGGTGGCAAAGGGCCAAGGAACGTGTGGGCCTCACCGCTCTCCGAGAGCTCCACCTCACTGGCTTCCAGGGTGTCACTGTCCTCGCCCCCGTCTTCCTCGGCCTCGCCCTCGCCCAGCTCCTGCAGTCTGGCCTCAGTGGCAGGGGCCTCCTGGGGCTGTAGCCTCAGCTGTGCAGTGTGGAGGTGCCACAAGACCTGCCTCTAAGGAGCAGGGAATGCGCGGCTCAGGGCCAGGGCCACGGGGACGCTGGCCCTGGAGCGGGGGGCACAGGGATGGAGGCCGAGGCAACCAGCAAGCTGCGCTTGGAGACCGCAGCTGGGTGGGTGGGGCTGCACCTGCAGTTGGGGCTGCTGGGCCTGCTGTGCACAGCTGAGAGCCTTCTGGAAGCATGGTGCCAGCTCCTCATAGGTGTCGCCAGCCTCCTCTCGGGAAAGCGCGATGTTCAGCCAGGTCTTGGCCTCCTGGAGCGGGAGCGAGAATGGGCTAGCGACTGCTGCCCACTGTGCACAGCTGGCCCAGGCCCCCCGCTGCATCCCGTGCCAGGAGGATGGCAGCCTGGGAATGGAAATGCCCATCCGTGCCCACCACCAGGTGTGGCGGTCCCAAGGCACAGGTGTGGTGACAGGTGCAGGGGGCAGAGCTGGGCACCATCACCTCTCACCTCCAGGGCACTGCCATCCCGCAGCCTCAGCTCCTCTTCATAGTGGCGCACAGCCTGACGGTGGTCTTTCATGTCTCCCAAGGTGGCAGCCAGGGACACGTGGATGACGGCCAGCTCAGGCCCTGGCCTGCCTAGCAGCTCAGCCAAATGCAGCTGAGGAGGTAAGAGTCAGGCCTGGGCCACTCCACAGTGCTGCCCTCCCCCCCGCCACGCTGCGGTGCACACCTGCTTCTGGTAGGCCTCGGCTGCCTTGGGGAAGTCACCTGCCTTGGAGAACAGGTCCCCAGCTGTTCACAGATGCCCACGGCACCCTGAGGGTCACTGCCCTCAGACTCCTCCAGCCGCTGCTGCAGCCGGACCACCGCCAGCACTGCCAGAAAGAGCCACGTGCGAGGGGGCGGCGTGGCACAGGCTCCAGCCTGGCTTTGCCTCCCGTTAGGCGTGTGTCTTAGGCAGGCCACCCGCCCTGTCCAGGCCCCTCTACCGAGGATGGGTCCCCTTCCAGGCTCACCATACTTGAGGGTCTGGTGCACAGCTGCCTTCTGCAAGGGCTTCTGGAAGCCCAGCCTGCACGCCTTCTTCAGCACTCTTTTGGCAGCCAAAAAATCCCCCAGGTCTTGGAGAACCTGGAGGGCGAGGGCAGGTAAGGACTGCAGACCCCCTCGAGGCCCACGCTTGCCTGAAGGCCACGGCGGGGAGGAGCACCTGTGAGATGAGCACGCAGCACTCGCTCTCCATGAAGCCCTTCCTCAGGGCACGTGCGCACTCCCGGGCCCCTTCCAGGCAGCGCATGGCCTGGGAGTGCTGCCCTCTGCGCCAGTGGATGGCGCCCAGGTTGTAACGGGCGCGGAACAGGTCCTCGTGCAGGTGGTTCTGCCTGCAAGTGGTGACAGTGCTCAGAGTGCTGGGGCACTCCTGCTCTGCGCCAGTGTGACGGGCAGCCCTGCCCGCCCCTCCCCAACACACAGCAGACGTGCGGGGCCTCCTCTGCTAACTGGAGCCTGCCAGGGGCAGGCGTGAAATCTGGCCTGGCTACCTGCCGCCCAGCTCCTTCCTCCAGGAGCAGGACTCTCAGCCTGTCCTGGGGCCCAGTGGGGAGGCTTACTCAGCAAGAAAGATGCTCTTCTTGAAGTAGCTGTTGCACAGGGCCACCTCCTGCAAGCTCTCAAAGGTCAGGCCGAGGTTGAGGTAGAGCCGGGCCCTCATCTCAGTCAGCTCTCGCCGAGGCAATGTCCCTGGAAGACGCCCCTCTCAATGCTTGGTGCCTCATCCCCGTGGGGTCTCCAGCTTTGGGTCCTGTGCCCCACCCCCTCTCATGCCTCCTACAATGGTGCCAGGGTTGAGGGTTCCAGGAGTACAGGCTGAGCGTCTTATCGCCAGTAGGCTTCTAAGTACAGATCTCAATCTCACAAGGGGGTGGAGGGCAGGCAGGTGATGGGGCTGCTCTTCCCTCTGCCTACAGGTGTGGAGATGGGGGCGGTACTCACTTTGCAGCTTCTCATCCACGATAGCCAAGCTCTTCTCAAAGGCAGTCCGGGCCTGCAGCAAGGCATCCTGTGACTGGCAGTAATCATAGACGTCCAGATGGGTGCGGCCGATGGTGGCCCAGGCCCTTTGCAGCTCGATGTGGTTGGACAGGGAACGGGCCAGCTCCAGGTAGTGGTGCTGGTGCTGGGGCACAGACAGTTGCCGTGAGCCAAGCCCCACCTCAAACAAACCCCACAGGTCACCTAACTCCAGGGAGTCCCGATCTTTGCCCAGGAGAGCTCCCTGCTCCTCCGAACCCCCACAGAGCAAGCCGAACCCAGGCCACACGTGCCCCATCTCCTTCATGCCAACGGCTGCCTGTGGGGACACCAGGTCACAGTCCAACAAGCAAACGCCATGACAGACGTGAGTCAAAGTTGGCGGGGTTCCTGCACCCCAGCAGCCAAGAAGGGCTTGTGTGGACAGTGGGACCTGACCCCCTAGGCATTCCACAGATGCAGTTTGAGTAACACATTCACTAATAGCTTCTGTGGTCAGGCACCCATGAGAGGATGTGGTGCACCCACCCCAGGACTTCGCCACTATCTCTGAAGGTGAGACCCAGACAGTGGAGACGGTGCTCCAAGCTCAGAAAGGGACCCCCATGAAGTGCAAAAGCAGGAGGGCTGGTCTGGTCAGCCTGAGTCCTAGCTGGGCGCAGTCCACCTGCAGGGCAGCTGAATAGTCCTCCATCTCGGCCAGCCGCTCTCCGATCTTTCGGTGGGCCACGGCGCAGCCCAGGGGGTCGTCGGCGCTCTCCAGGAGCTGCAGCTCCTGCTCATGCTCCTGCAGGGCCTCCGAATAGCGGCCTGGGCCGGCGGGGGATTGCACATTTTAGCCTGGGCCGCAGTCGACCAAGAGCCGGCAATGCGGCAGAGCTCCCCAGCCCCGTCCACCCAGCAGCAACCAACCCCTGGTCCCTGGCCCCACTCTGGGCCCCGCGCGAGGCTCGCACCATGGCTGGCCAGGAGCTCCCCCAGCTGGTGGCAGAGGGCTGCCTCTTCCTGCAGCTGCCCGCTGTTCTGGGCCTTGGCCTTGGCCTTGTACAGCTCTGCAGAGAGAAAGAGAAGGCCAGGAAGTTGAGCCCCTCCGCCTGGGCCGGCGAGGCCTGCTCCCAGTTCCCACGCTCGGGCGTTCGACCCGAGGACTCACGGCGAAGCTCGCGGTCCACGCTCATGCTGCAGCGCCGCGCAGGGATCCGCACTTCCCGCGCTCCCGCCGCCCCGCCCCCCGCCCCCGGCCCGCGCAGGCCCAGTCCCGCCGCTCGGCCTCCGCGCGCGCGGAGGGTCCCGGGAAGAGCCGCCCCGCCGCCCGAGGCATCCTGGGAGCTGTAGTCGGGCTGGCGCGGGGCCGGAAGCGCGCGGAGGGCGGCTACTTTCCCGGGGCTCTTGGGGCGGCCCCGCAGCGGCCCTTGGGGTTGGGGCTCCGGGGCTCCCGCCCGGGCTGCCGCTGACCTCTCACCACATAACGCTCTCACAGGTGCGACTTTTCCTGGCGAGCGCAGCGACCCCGTGTGAGAGGAGGTGAGGGCCCGCAAACACACGCGCTGGGCACCTGGGCACGTGCACTGGGTCACGCGAGCCCCGGTGTGGCCGCACCGCCGACGCGTTTGGGAACTCAAACCCTGTGCTGCCGGGGAGGTGCAAGCACTCCCAAATGGCCGGAGCCAGGCGCTGCTTCCTCGTGCGCGCCGCCTGAGTCCCCAGAGACTGGGCGTCTATTACACCTGCAGAGCTGCCCTGCGCTGGCAGGGAAAGGCAGTGCGTCCCGGCGCGAGCGCGGGGACCGGAATGCTCCCGCGAGGTCTGGTGCACCGAGGCCCCGGCCCTCGGAATGCCTTGCCCTGTTCCCCACCGCTTTAGGAACCCAACTGCCGTACTCTTGGGGCTCTCAGTCCCCGCTACACAACGCGTGCAGTCCTGGGAGCCAGGCACCCGCCTGGCTTCCCCAAAGCCCCAGAGGAGCCCCGAGAGAGGAATAGGGGATGGACGCGTTTGTTTATTTTCTATGGAACTCGAAACAGACCCAATGGGGTAAAATCGGCTAGTGGACGGACAGCGAGGCCTGCTGGGACAGAGTGAAGTGGAGGGCGGTTGAGTCCTTTATCCAAGGAAGGCTGCTGCCCAGAGTCTTTGCCGAGGCCACAGGGATGGGTGGGGGCAAAACCAAGCCTGAGGAGCTGCAGGAGGCTGGAAGTGGGACTCGGTGGCTCTTCTCTTCTTAAGAGTGGCCCCAGTGAGGCTCGGGTACGGGGACAGGCTGGTGGGGGTGAGTGTGGATGTGGGAGCAAGGCCACCAAAGCACTCCAGCTTGGCAGAATGGGCGAGGGCACCTCCCCAGAGACTCCTGAAGGACGTGACGGACTCCCTTGCGCTGGGGCGCAATTCCCCGTCAGAGAGGACCCGACTTCTCTATGCCTGTTTCCCCACGAATCAGACAGGGCTGTGTATGTGAGGTGGTGCTGAGCAGGGCCTGGAGACCTGGGGTGGCGAGGCTGGCACAGCCCAGGAAGCCCATCCATGAGGCTGTCTTCTCGGAAGGAAACAGGCAAAAACATGGCTTGGAATTTTTTTAAGCTATAGTTACATACAGAAAATATGCAAAGAGAACACAGATCACAAAAGCAACATGTAAGTCATTTCCGACAGTGATAAAAACACTTCGCGCTCCGCTTTTTAAAAATTTATTTTTATTTTGTAAATGTCTCACTTTGGGTGAACTGAGAACGTGGTGCTCACGGGATGAGAAAGGGAACAGGAGAGGGGCCGGCTTGGCCTGTGCCCGCTAGCCTGCCCCCACATCTTCAGGGGCTGCCCCTACCCCTGCCGCAGCGCAGGGTGCCAAGACGGCAAGGTCTGGGAGACAGACCCAGGGACCCTTCCTGTCAACATGGATGGACGTCCCGCAGTAAATTGGTGACCCCCAGGGAGGTGCCACAGTGTTTGTGGCACCAGCCCCTGGCAGCAGCTGAGATACCACAATTTCCCAGGGTGCCTGACAGCCCCAGGCTATAAGTGACGACCATCACAGTGTGGGGGCCGTAATGGGCTGCATTAACAGCCCTCTTGGGCACCCCAGACACAACACCCTTGGCAGGAAGTAGCGGACTGCACCCCTGGCATGTGGCTGACACTGGTGTCTCAAGAGTCCAGCCCCACCTGTCCACCCACTCACACAGGGTGGGTAACATACCTTCACCTGCATGCAGAAATCTGTCGTCCACCCTGCCTCAGCCCAGGAAAGCCACCAGGGGCTTCCCTCTGCAGACAGCCTCACACACACACCCAAATACAGGCAAGCAGGGCAAGCCTGCACCAACCTGGGCTCTGCTCACAACACTCTCACTTGGAAGTCCAGGAACTCTAGAGAAACGTAGAGATGCAGTGACACACAGGAGACCTGACATACATCTACCTGTCACCCTCCATGCCCACCAGGCAGGGGCCAGCCTGAGGGCAGTGGGCCCTCACACCAGGGTGTGCGCAAGTGCAGAACACTGTGGGGGCTGGGGTGGGTTTTCTCTGAAGAGGGCAGGAAACTGAACACCTCACGCCACCCTGGTCCCCTCAGTGGCCAGGCCATCGGCCTTGCAGGAGGGGACCCTGAAGAGCCCCATGCACTGGGCTGGGAGAAGGAAGCCAAACTAGCTTCTTAAGGGAATCTGGGGAGCCGCCCTGGCGGGGGGAATGATGCCAGGTCTCAGCCCACGGCTGGGCCTGTGGCTGCGCTGCCCACTGAGCCCTGCACGGCGGTGGGCGATGGGCCCTGTGTGCAGGGGAGGGCGGTGGGGGCTGCTCCAAGGCACAGGGTGGCCTGGCCCGGAGCAAAGGAAACAATTCTTTGGTATTGAAGAAACAAAAAGCTATTGCATTGGAGCTGTGTCTCCTTCGCAGAGCAGGGCAGCTCTCCAGTAGTTCCAAGGGCCCAGGTGTGCATACAGCAGCCGCGGAGCCGGGGTGGGGGATGAGGACAGCTCTCCGACACCTACGAGGCCCGACCACCCCGTGAGGCACACACACTGGGCATGTGCACTGCAGCCCCAGAACCTTGGGGTCCTGGGGCTTCGGGGGGCAGTCAAGTCAAGGCTGGGAAGAGACTGCCTCTCAGGCAAGAAACCACACTGCCCAGGGGCTGACCTCCACGGTAGACCCCTGGATTGAGGGCCAGCAGCTGGTCCGTGAGAGAAGCTCAGGGACTGGCCCCCTCAGACCCTCAGCTGCCTCACCAGCCAGGGCTCCCAGAGCTTTCCTCACTTTCCAGCCAAGCTCTATTCAGAAAAGAGATTCTCTCTGGCTAAATTTGCATGACTTACAGAGTAGTCTGCAAAGAGTTTCGTTTTTTTCCTGGGAAGAGACAATTTCACCCTGCATTCCGAAACGTCTGCTGAGCCCTGTGGAGTCCTGGTTCCCTGGGGTGGTTGGCGGTTATGCTGAGGCTGCTGGGAGACCCCGACCCTGCCCACTCCCCTGCCCAGGCATGAGATAGAGGAGACAGCGTCTCCAAGTATCCTGGGAAGCCCCTGGAAGTGCAGTGACAGGGACGGGCAGGCTCCGACCCCCAGGCCAAACCAAAGCTTTCGCGCTGTCCCTCGAACAAACCAGAAAGTAGGAAACAAGGTGCCTTTTTAATTGCAATCAAATATGCCTTCTGATGTCAGTGCCCTAAGCCTGGCCCAGGAGCCGCTTCGCTGAGTAGTGGGGGCCGGGCAGGTCCACTGCACTGCCCGGGCCGTGGGCTCCTCCGTGGGGTCCCAGCCTCCAGTGGCCTGGACAGGGAGGCGGGGCGGGGGGGGCGTGGCGGGGGGCGCTCACAGCCGCGCGCGCACACGTGCAGACTGCCCCAGTGTCACCGTGTCCTTTCGCCTCCGTCCAGCTGGTCAGGCGGCACTGCGAGGCCGCCGCAGGGGGGTGTGGGCAGCCCGGTGGCTGCCTACTTCTGTATCTGGAACAGGAAGAGCCGCAGGTTGATGTTCTTGGCAGCCAGCAGCTTGTTGCACTCCACGGAGTCCACGATGGGCAGCGGCACGTAGTCCGTCTCGTTGCTGTCGTTGGTGAAGACAAAGTGGTAGATGACGGGGCTGATCTTCACGTCGTCATACGGCCCCTTGAGCAGCAGGAAGGAACACTCCAGGGGCGCCGTGACCTTGCTCTTGAGGAGCAGCTGGAAGGAGAGGGTGCGCTTGCACGAGAGGTTGGGGTTGCGCTCCGAGTCGTTCACGCGTGCCTTCAGGACCCACGTCTGGCTCAGCACCGTGAACCGCGGCGTCTCGTAGTACAGGCGTGTGATGAAGTCGTCCGTGCGGTACGGCCGGAACTGGACCTCTGTGGAGACAGACAGGCCGGGAGGGGCCGGCAGTCAGTGTGGGCTGGGCTGGGGGGCCTTCCGGCCAGCCGAGGACATAGGCTCAGCTGTGGGGGAAGGCAGCTTCCCAGGACACGAGCTCTCCTTATCACAGGCAAACCAAACGCGACTATGGCAAATGCGGGCGGCGCCACATGCGTCTGGTGGGAAGTGGACACAGTCGGCCTCGGGGGTCCAGAGGCTGCCACCCGCCGGACCCCACCTGGCCCTTGCCCACCCGCCCCAGGGGCTGGGTAAGCAGACACACAGACAGGATGCAGTTCTGAGAACAAGCACGCTTTATTGGTTCCGATACAGAGCCTCCAGAAAGCCAGCGGAGGCGGCTGCATGGTGCTTGGGCCTCTGGGATCGGAGTCAGGGTGTGGGCTCGCCGACGCAGCCAGGCCGTCAGTCGGTGGGCAGCAGCCGTCACATAGTCCTCTCAGCACAGCCTGGGCCACGGCCAGCTTGTCCCTCCACGAAGGCGGCCAGTCCTTCCTGCTGTGTGGGGCTCCCTGCCCCGCCACTGCCCAAGTCCTGACGCCTTGGCCAGGCCTGGCCTGCTTGTGCCGCGGCGCCCACCAGCGAGACTGAGGCTGCGGCTGACCAGGGAGCATGGCCTTCTGCTGCTGAGGCTCCCAGGCTCTCAGCCTCTCGGACCCGTGCAGGCCTGCACTGAGCCAGGTCCAGTCCAGGCAGCACGGTGCGACTGGCTGCCATGACTGCCCTTGATGCTCTCAGCTGGCCACCTGGTGGGGGCTGGGCAGTCGAGGGCCGGAGCCTCCCTGAGCAGCCCCAGCATCAGCAGGCGCTCCTTGCTGTTCTTTGGGTCTAGACCAGGCTCTGGCACGGCCCCTGCTGTCCGCACGTCCGCAGGCACTGTCGGTGGCCAGGAGAGCCTGTGAGATCCCCGGGCCAGCTGCGGTCCAGCCTGCCTGTCCCTGGGTGTCGCTCCCAGCTCTGCCTTTCGAGCTGGGTGCCCTCTGCTTGTTCTGCAGCCCTGCCCTGAGCCTCTTCTGGCCTCAGGAGGCCGGTGGCCCCCACAGTGACCCACAGGCAGGACCCAACGTGACAAGTGTTTTTCTGGCCCCCAGCTCCCAGGCCCCCTGAGACACCCACCTTCTGGTTAGACCCAGAATGTCCCAAGTCTGTGCAGCCCCACGCAGTGAGGACACCACCTTGTTGAGGTGACAAGACCTTGCTGGGGTGGGGAGGTGGGAGGGGCCTCCATGAGAGCCATGCAGGCGCCCTTGGGATCCTGCTCTGGCCCCTCCCCTGCTCAGCCTCTGGTGCATCTTCTCCCCTGAGATGCCCCACACCCCATTCACCAGGAGCTCTTCTAGAGCCCAGCCATCTGGTGCGGCCTGCGCCCATTGCCCAGAACCTGGGCTCCCCAGGCTCCCAGCTGCCGGCCCCCTGCCTGTATAGCATGCAACAGGCAGCGGGGCACCTCACCTGTGTAGCCGATCTTCTCGAAGCTGAGAAGGCTGAAGATGCTGTTGTACAACTGCATCTCCTTGCGGTGGCTCTGGTCCATCTCGTCCAGGATCTCCATCAGCTCGTTGCCCGTCTTGGTCGGGTGAGCACACGCGGCCTCGTGCACTGTCAGCTCGTGGAAGGGGCCGTGCCACGGGCAGCCGATGCGCTTGTACTTGCACTGAGTCACCCTGGGGAGGTGAGCACCGCAGTCATGGCCTGAGTCCCATGGGCCTCTGCTTAGCTGTGCTCACGCATGAGTCCCTCCCTCGAGGACACACTCAGTATGTGTCGGGCCCCGGATACCCACTGCTGTGGGTTGTTTCTCCTGCTAGGTAGTGGTGGCTGCCAACACGGTCCTGGCCTTGGCAAAGACCGATCCAGGAGCAGCACGGGGGCCTGGGCGGGGGCATCAGCGCCGCCTCACACCAAGCACCTCAAGCTCCTGAGCTGGCCACACTTGCTGGGGCCTGGGATGCTGAGGGCAGCCTCTAAGAGACTATCACACTGCCATTGAGAACCCTGGAGAGACAGGCTGACGTGTGGCAACCCCAAGTGCAGACCCAAGCCCCACCCTGTGTGGGGCCCCGAGGCCCGGTAACGAGGCCCAGCCAGCGAAGTGCACAGGAGGGGAGGCCCCCGGGCCCAATGGTCACCTGTCTTGGCACTCCTCTTTCTGGTGCCTCTCCAGGAGGGAGCGGGGGAACGGGCGCAGGCAGAAAGCCGCACTCGGAGGGCAGCTCGCTCACGGCCTTCTCCACGGCCAGGTTGCGGCAGCAGAGGCTCTTGCTGATCTCGCAGCGACAGTTGGGGCATGTGGCCTGCTCCTCCTTCAGCCGGGCATCTGCTAGTAGGTGGATAAAACAGCCAGCGCACATCAAGTGACCGTTAGTGCACTGTGAAGAAGCAGAGGGAGACGGAGCTCACAGACCTGCGGGACGCGCACGCCAGTGCTGCCCGCCAGCTCCAGCCAGGCCAGGCCAGGCCATCCCGAGTAGGGGCTGCGACGAGGAGGCGTGGCATGCTGGCGCTTAGCACACACAAGGCCGCTGCCCAGGAGAGACAGGCTTCTCGGTAGCACCTAAGGCAGCCCCTGGGCCTCTGGGGAGGCAGCTGCTGCCAGGTGGCCCCCGCTAGCTGACAAAGGTTCCGGGTCCTCACTGAGGTGGGCCCGCTGGAGCGACTGACCACACTGGGGCTTGGAGCCGGGCCTTTTCCCATCCCAGGGGTTGGGGACTGTCCTGAGTCCCCTGCAGGATCCAATTCCAGACTACCCACAGAAACACGGACTCCTGGCCCAGCACGGCAATGGCATGTGGCCAGCTGCTGCTGAGGGGGCAGCAGACAGTACTCCCCATGCTGAGGCAGTCACGCCCTCTCCTGGCCTTCAGAAGAACCGCTCATACTGGTGGCAGGGGACCTGGCTCACATTGACCCCCAGCCTGACCCCTGGCCCCTCCCCTCTAGATCTCCTTGGCCAACACAGGTGAAAAGGCAGCTGCCACCCACCCAGTGACAGTGGCTAGCTGCAGGGGCCTTCCCTAGACCTGGTGGTACAAAACTGAAGCAGGGGGAGGCCAAGCTGGGCTGGGACGGGGTGTGTGGGCAGTGCATGCCTGAGGGAGGTGCGGGGCAGAGCAGGCAGACACGTGGCCGAGTTGGCTCAGTAAGACCTGTGCCCTCCCTTTCTGAACCTCAAGACCGAGGGCCAGACATTGCTGAGAAGCCCTCCCCTCCCAGTGGGGGGCCCTGCATGTTGCCAGCCCGACTCCTATCTGGGGTCCCTCACCGGTTCCACACACACCCCCTGAGCACCCAGCAGACTGTGGGCCTGGCTCCCGTGTGAGGGGAGGGGAGACCCACACAGGAACAGAGAGGTCCAAGCACAGCGCCCAGGCCCAGGCCCGGAGCAGGGCTGTCCTGGTGGTCTCAGAGCCTGGGAACACTGGGCAGTGTGGGGACCTTGGGCTGAGCTCCATGCTGCGGGCTGCCAAGGCCTAACTGGGTCTCCATTTGCAGAGACCCTTCCGGCTGGCCCAGGGTGAGTGGGCAGGCAGCGGCTGGCCTGGGCGCAACAGCCATGGCAAAGCTCCAGGAAGCCACTTGGCCAGGACCCTTTAGAGTAGGAGGGTCACAGGGATACTGCCAGGCCACACCCACACACATGGGTTCGCTGCTGGAGGCTGAGTGGGCTCTTAGCAGCCACGGGCTGGGCCAGGGGTCCAGGGAGGGATGAGGACTATGTGCGAAGACTAACAGTGGGCAGGGCCGGGAACAGAGGCCTCACTCACATGTGCATATCCCAGGTAACCTGCACCCAAACCTCAACTTCTCAGTCAGGTCAGAAACTGAGGTGTGTAAGATGAGGAAAAAGAGCCAGCTGGGCTCAGGCTTGTAGGACAGCGCCTGGCAGGGGCCAGCCAGCACTAGCTCTGGGCACACGGCTGGTCGGGATGAGTGAGGCCTGCCCATGGGAGAAGTGAGCTGGAAAAGTAGTCTGTCCTGTCCATCCCCCAGGGCTCGGCAGAGGAGCCAGAGAAGCAGTGAGCAGCGGGGAGGGTGGGGGAGCCCCTGGGAGGCGCAGACCAGAGGCTCTTCCCACAGCCCCACCGTAGCCTTGGGGGCAGGGGAGGGAAGGGGGGCCGGCTGCTGCTTCCAGGGAGCCAGAGGGAAGCAGCACAGGCCACCAGTCACTTACCGCAGGAGGGACTGGAGGCCAAGCCACATGGCACCACGCCCAGTGAGGGCCATCAGGACACCAACCCTTTCCCTGGACTGGGGCCCCACACCGCCTAGGCGAAAGGACAGCACCTTCCTGGGTCCCATCACGTGGCTTCTCTTCTGTCTCTGGGTGGCCCAGCCAGGGTGTGGGCTTGAGTATGACACTCAAGATAAAGTCCTGGGACCTCCCGAGGGGCACTCGAGGCTGCCAGGTGTGTGACTGCTTACCTCCCAGCACTATCCAACCTGTACCCCAATCCCAGGCCTCTCCTTGGGTCCTGGAAGCCACAGGAACACCTGTGCCTCTGGGCCACTCCCTGCCCCCTCTTCCCGGAGCCTCTAGACCCCGCGGGCTCAAGCAGTGTGGCAGCCTCTGGGAGAGGCAGGCCCTCCGCCCGCCCTCTACAGCTCGGCACTAGTCAGCAAGATGCCCCAAGTGCTGCTGGCCTGGCCAAGGGATAAGGTGCCATCCACATGCAGCCAGCCCTCACTCACTATCCAAAGGATGCTCTCCAGTGCACAGCAGGTGGCTGGCCCGGACCCAGTGACTCCCAACCCAGGCGGTCTGTCCACAGTAGGATGGTCGCCATGCTCCAGACCCCCCCACCAGCAAGACCCCAGGTCTACACACAGACCTGGCCCCCTGCAGCACCTGCCCCAGAAGCTGGGCTCTAGAGGACTGTGAGCGCTGGCCACACACCCAGCCCTGGATGAACAGCATCAGCCAGACAGGGCCAAGCCCCCTAGGTCCTCAGCGCCTCGAGCAGCAGCTCCCGCAGCGCTTGGGCCAGGAGTGGGGCCCACGACCCAGCATGACGTCACAGGGCTGCAGGTCAGTAGCAGCATGAACTTGGGCTGGTCACTGCCCTCTCTGGGCCTCGATTTCCTCGGGCACAAAAGGCAATGAGGACAGGACTGGCCTCATCACATACAGAGGAGATGGGACGACACGCTGGCAGTGTGGCTCAGGCCCCGGCACATGGTGGGCACAGAACAAACACCCACCACAGAGATCATCACACAAAGCGGCCTGGCCAAACCCTCACGAGTCCCCCACCTGAGGGGCCTCAGAAGGGGGAGCGCAGGCCCACCAGCTCTGCTGATACGGCACTTGGAGAGCATGCAGGGCCAGGCGTGCCGACAAAGCCTATGCCCATGCTGGTCAGAGCCTGGGGAGACAGGACCGCCCCTGCCTCCTGGGCCTTTCGTCGATGTAAGTGCCAATCAGGTAGCAGTCCCCTAGGGCCAGGGCCTGAGCTGAGTCCTGGCGGAGACAGGAGGCCGCAGGGGTGGGAGGCGCAGCAGGATGCACCCAGCACCCCCACCGGGCACAGTGGCAAGGACCCCACGCTGTCATAACCAGGACCTGAGTCCAGAGCAGGGGGAGGAACGGGCATCCTGTAGCTTGGGGACACTGCCTCAGCAGGGCCTATGAGGAAGAGCAAGAGAGGGCACCCAGGTAGAGAGGGCACAGCAGCTACGGCCGGAGGAGCAGGGCCCAGGTCTGAGGCGGGAGTGGGCGGCACAGGGGCCAAGCCAGCGGGGCCGCACCCAGAGGCTCTGCTGGCTGAGAACCAGTGAGGGGTGGGGGAGCTACACGGCCCCTCCCTTCAGGCGCCAGGCCACTTGGGGCCTCGGCTGGCGCTGGCCTGGTCAAGACCAAGTGGAGGGCACACTGGGCCTCATGTAAGGGGCAAGGAAGCCGAGACGGAGGGCAGGGTCAGGCAACAGCTGCGATGCTCTAGGCGGCACTGAGGTTTTTTGCCCCAGAGAGGGCACTCCCTCAGTAGAGAGAGTGGGTGACATTGCTGTGACCACAGGGCAGCATCCAGAGCTGCACAAGCTGCCGGTCGCCCACTCCTGCGTGAATGTCCCTGCTGCTCCTGCCTCCACCTGGGTGCTTCCCCCAGCGCCTGCCTGGGACTCCAGGAGGTGGGCACACCTCGTCAGGCCAGTCACCAAGGCCACACCTAACACCCAAATGAAGAACATCAAAGCCAGTACCCGCTGTACCTGCTCTGGCCCTGACCTGGCCTCACGAAGGCTAAGTGACAACCATTTGCATGAGTGCTATGGTCTGAAGCCAGCGCGGGTTTCCCAGCACAGGTGTGGAGCACCATCAGCCAGGGCCTCAGTCCAGGGCAGGTGGACGAGCCCACCCGGTTGGCCCGTGTCTGCCGAGGCGAGCTCTTGCCACCACCAAAGCCTCCCTGCTGAAATGGAGGTGGGGTCTGGTGGCCAGGGGGTGAGCTCTTCAGTGAGCGTGCACCCAGCCCACTGCAGCCCCGTGGAGTCACTCCCGTGGCTCCAGGGCTGGACACAGCCCACCAGGACCAGCATGACACAGCTCAACTAGGAAGACTGGCGGAAGTGGAGGGGCTAAGTCAAGGCCAACAGTTGATGGAGGCAATGGGCCTCGACCAGGAATACGAAGAAGGCTCTGTGCCCACCCGTTTCGGGTCAGCATGTGGAACCCATGCTGCCATAACCAGGTCCTTCTGGGAGCAAACCCAGCTCTAGTGCCGACCAGGCATTAGCTCTTTCTGAGCCCCATCCTCAACATCCCCATCCAGGGTCGCTGTGGGGCTGAAGTGGGACGTGGCGTGGGCAGCAAGTCGCCGAGAAGCCTTCCCTCCTTCCCCTGCCCCTCTCGGGCCCTCCCACCCTGGCCTCACACTCACGTGCTCGCAGCTCATGGCAGCCATTCCAGCGGCCACAATGAGTTCTGACCCACGGCAAGGCTGGTCAGCACTCCCTGAGCCAGGGCCCTCCCACTGACTACAGGACCCAGAACTTCCTCAGACCTCCAGGGATGGGAGGGAGCCATTCCTCCCTGAGCCCCAGATGTCACTGGTGGGAATGGGCTATGGAGGGGTCCGGCGCCAGAGCCCACAGCTCAGTGTCACACCTCCCTGGCTCCACAACGCGCTCCCGGGAGAGCCTCTGAGCAGAGCCCGCTGGGCCGCGGGGAGGGCCGTGGTAGGGCTGTGCTAGTGCCCTCACTCGCCAGCGCAGCTGCCCAGCTGCCTGCTCCTGGCAGGACAGAGCTCAGCACCTAAGGCAGTGTAGGCCAGTTTGAACCAGCCAGGCTTAGAGGTCTGGTCACCAGAAGTTCTGGCCAGAGGCTGAGTGGACCAGGAGCTAGCACCATGTGGCCTGTCCTCATGCCAGGTCCAGCTCTCGCCCACTTGCCAGAGGGGATGGTGAGCTGATCTCTGAATTCCTCTGGGAGCCCCTACCATTGGCTTGGCTTCCCGGGTTGTCACTCGAAGCCCAAAAAAGTAAGAGTTCTCCCACTGGAAGGATCGAAAGGTCCTGGGCAAGGAACAAGGGGCTGGAGAGACAACTCCTGAGGAATACCCAAGGTTGAGTGATGAGGAGCATGCCCCAGTGGCACTGGGCCAGGAGCTGCCCAAAAGCCAGCAGAGTGGGGTGAGAGCCAGTGCCCTCTCCCCAAAGAACTCTGCTCACTTCCCCACCAAGGCCTTTTCTCTCCTCTCTCCAACAGCCAGGCACACGGAAGTCCTCGTGGCACAGCAAGCAAGGATTTGGAAGATCCACATGGTGGGGAAACTGGCAACCGAGACTAGCCCTACACTGCTTCCTACAAGAATGGCCCTCACCCATGGATCCCAGTTTGAGTAGAGGCAGAGGAACGAGGCCCCAGCAGCCATGTCCAGTTTCTGTGAGTGCAAAGAAAAATAACCATGAACTTGCCTCATTCCTTAGAAGGACTCTGGGAGAATGGGGTACAGAGAGAGGGGATTGAGGTGGATAGAGACAAAGAAGGCAGGACACTAATTCTAGGGCCAGAATGTAAACCCTGTCGCTACTTGGTGCCAGTGAAAGACCCACCTGGGCCAGGTACCCCGTCTAAGGCCCTGAGCTGGTTAAGGACTCGGACCAGCAACAACGCTGGATTCTCAGACTGGAGAAGGTGGGCAGACCTGGAGCACTGACGACTTACAAAGCCTGGTGTGGATGAGGCAGGGTGGGGTGGGAACCTGGCCCTGGGGCACAGGAGTCCAGAAGCACCGGGTGAGGCTGGGACTTGAAGGGACCCAGACTGTGAGCTTGATGCAAATGGTCATCCAGACCAGGAATGAGGGGAAAGGAAGGGGAGCAAAGAGGTGATCCTCTCCCTTCTCCAAGATTCTTCCAGAAACTGAGGGATAAGGCAAAGAAGATTCTTCTCTCAGGAGGGAGGAGGGGTGCAGGAGGGGGTGTGAGGACAAAGGTTGGGGAGTAGTTGCTTAGAGAACAGAGAAGGAGCTCTTGAAGAAAGAGGGAAGACAGGGAGCTCCGAAATGAGTGGAGCGAGCTAAGAGGGAGGGGCGCGGGGTATCTGTCACCAGCTTTTCTCTGGGGTCAGCTTGAGAAGGTGGGCTGGGGAGTGCAAGGGACAGCAAAGGGAGCTTAAAAGAAGCATCTACATGGGAGACAGACTCGGACGGGAAATAAGGGGAGTCCGAGTAAGAAAGCAGGGGTTCAGTACAGGAAATAAAGGCCCGAGAGGAGAGGAGCTTCCAAGCAGGCGCCGAATCCCGACCGCTGGGCCCCGGGGCTCGGCCGGCCGGGCCAGGTCGGGGTCGGGCCCGCGGCCCTACCTGGTACACGGAGGCCTTGGGCAAGTCCAGGCAGACGGTGCAGCACAGCACCGAGTACAGCCGCTCCTCCAGCTTCCCGCTGCCCGCCGCCGCCGCCGCCGCCTCGGCCGCCTCGGCCGCTCGCAGCCGCTTCTTGGGCGGCGCGTCGGGGTCGCCGGCTGCCTCCTGCAGCTGCCGGGCCGGCCAGACCCGCCTCGTCCGGGAGCCCGGGCCCTGCTGCCTCGCCCAGCGCCGCTGCCGGCCCGCGGCTGCCCCGGCCCCTACAGGCACGGCGCCCGCAGGCCCCGTGGCCGGGCCGCCCCCGCCGGCCTCTTCTGCGCCGGACATCGCGGCCGGCCGGCCCGGCGGGCGGGTGCGAGCGCGCTCCCGCGGCTGGAGGTTAGGGGCTGCGTGCTCCCGCCGCCCTCTCGCCGCCGCTGCCGCGACCCGCAACTCCGCTCCCTGCTCCGCCGCTTCAGTGGTTCGAGCCGCGCGTCGCCCCGCAGCCGCTGCGGCCACCGACCCCGGAGCGGCAGCCATCTTTGTTTTCGCTGCGCGCTGCCACCCCCCGCCGCCAGCGCCGCCGCCGCCGCCGCCGCCGCCGCCGCCGCCACCGCCACCGCCACCGCCCCCTGGTCCTCTCGTCACGTGGCATACACAGGGCCAATGGCAGCTCCGCTCAGGGGTGGACGGCGCGGCGGCCCGAGCCAATGGGCGCATGAGACCCCGCCCCTGCAGAAAGTGGGTGGGAGGGGGCGGGGCCCAGGGCGACCCACGGAGGGCGCGCCGAGGACTGGCTTCTAGCTTCCGGCGGGTTCTAGGCGCCGCCCAAACACCGGGGGTTACTGGGGTTTGGGGCAGCCCGGGACCCTCAGTCGGGGTGTGCCTGCCCCTTTGACCCCCTAATACTCGAGCTTGCCTGCGCGGGCTCTGGCTTGGCTCACTGGAGCGAGAACCCTGCCAGCCTCTTCTCCTTCCTGTGCGGGACCAGATGTGCTAACACAGGACGGAAGCGCAGGGACTGCCTTCCCCCCTCGCCCCCCCCCCCGAGAGAGCACTCCGGACCTCGAATCTAACCCATTGCTCTACTCAATCCGTGTCCTAATCCTGGGTAGGAAGGTGAAGATGGGCCCACCCAGGAAAGTGAGGGACTTAGTAAATCAGGATTTGCCTTACACAGGCCGGAGGGCAAACAGGTAGAGTCGAGTCAACAGTGAGAAGGGATGGTGTTTCTGGTAACAGCTGTGGTACAGCTCTCTGGTCCCTACTTCAGCAAGCAGCCCGTGAAGGTCACTGCCCCGGAGGGCCACCTGTCAGGCCATGTAGGTATATTAAGAACTCCACCATGTCCCAGGAACCAAGGGCTCAGGACTATGTCTTCTCAGTCCAGGGACCAGCAGGAGGCCAGACTAGGTAAGGCTCCAGGTGCTTCCAGTGCATTCCCTTCCATTGCTTGGGGAAACCAGCTGCTAACCTGGCAGCGATAGGAAGCTCATCCCTCTCAAGAATGGACCGATTCCATATTCTTGCTGAATCCCTAAAGTTTATTGGATACCAAGCTTTTCTCTGGATCTACAACCATGGCCTGCCCAGAATCAAGCCCAAAATGTGCCTAGATACTATCCTCTTCATTCTTGTCCAGGCAGGTCCCTACCCTCCACCAGAGGAGGGGCAGCGCCCAGACTCTGCCTTGACCAATCATCCTGCAGCAAACCCACTTCAGAAGGAGAGTTTATCCCTAGTGAAAGAGGCCCCAGGAGCAGACCCATGGAAGGGGAGGTGGTCGCCAGGCCAGATGCCCTGCCTTGTTATCACTGACCGTCACTCCCACTGCAAGCGCTGTGTGTGCAAGGCCCGACGGTAGGCCAACTGCCTGCAGCCAGGGCCCAGCGACAGACGTCCTCTTTCGGCAGCAGGAGCAGTCTGTCCTCCTCCAGCCGGCTCAGGAGACCTGCAGCACCCAGCATCGCGCCCCCCACATTCCATATGTGTTGGTTGTAAAAACGGCCACAATGAGGATGGTCACTGCCACCACCAGCACCACTGCCTGACCAGCCACAGATCGGCCCTCAGAGTCAAGGTGGCCACCAGCCACAGCTAGCACCATGCCTCCTCCCAGGAGCAGGTTGGCAGAGGAGCGGTCCCCATTCACCAGTGGAAATCAAAGGCCAGAAGGGGCAGGCCTATGACAGTGGCCACCCAGGCTCCAGCAAGACAGTCTTCATCTGTGCCCAGCCCTCGGGTCAGCATGGTGGCAGCAGCCAAGGCCTGGAGCAGGAAGCCAGCAGCAGCACCTCTACTTGCCTGTCAACACAGGAAGAGGAGGAAATGTCGGAAAAAGAGACCAGAACTTTCCTTTAAAAAGGAAAGGGTCTAGAGGTCTTATGGAAGCCTAGTCCCCAGATTCACTTACTACCTGGCTAGGTCCTTGGTTTTGAAAATGGAATAGGTCCCACCCAGACCCTGTGTACTCACCTGGGCAGTGCTCACAGCTGCATGCAGAGACACCACTCCCAACGCCATGTGGGACAGCGCCATGCTCCACTCACTCCACGGCTTGGGTGCCATGGTACCTCCCGCAGTAGTGAGTTTGAGTAGACAAGAAGAGGCTCCTCAATTTTGGAGAGTATGAAAGAACGAAGAAGTCGCGACCCGGAGCCCTAAGGGTGGCTCTCCAGGTCTCCCAGTTTCGAGGGACCCATTTCTAAATATTGAGATGAGTTCATCCGAAACTTTCCAGAGGTCTGAAGCCACTGGACACAACTGTGGGGAAGAAAAACCTAATATGGCTGGGAAAGAGAAAGCAGTGGGGGGCCTGAGTAGGCGTGAGCCCTGGGGTCCCGGAACCCAAGTGGGGGCGCCGGGGCTGCTGGAAAGGGGCGTGGAGCGCGCGTAGGCCCGCTCGGCCTGTTCCGTGCTCGGGGAGGCGTCGTCTTCGGAACCCGGCCCGGAAGGAGCGATGGCTCTCCTTAGTGGCAGCCCAGCCACGCGGCCCCAAAGCAGCAGCGAGCGGGAGACCGCAGCTCGCTACCAGCGCGGGAACTCGCGGCCGCCGTTCCTTCCGCGCCCGTCCTGTGGAGGACCAGCACAACCAACGAGATGAGCGGAGGCTAGAGTGGCCGAAGGCGGGGCCTGGGCTAAGGGGGCGTTCTAGAAGAGCGAGCCGGCCCGAGGGGGCGGGGCCTGGGAGGAGGGGCCTCTGTGCGACGGTAGCTGTGCCTTGTAGGTCTGTGGCGAGAGGCGGGGTTGTGAGGGGAGGGGCCTGAGGAAGGAGCTGTAAGGGGAGGGGTTCTGGGAGGAGCTGTGAGAGGCCGGGCAGTAAGAGGAAGGGGCGCGGCTGCGACGTGAGGGGTGAGGCTGTAAAATGAAGGGAGGTAGAACACTCGAGACCTGACAGTTCTAAGGGCGAGAGCCATGGGGGCCTCCGCGAAAGGCTGGGAGGAATTCTGAGAAAAGGGTTTTCGGGCGCCGTAGACGATCTCAGCACGAGGTCTCCGAGAAGCGGGGGTGGAGGCACGGGACAGGTGCCCGGGTGCGGCCCGGGGACACCTGTCTCTGCTATCTCTATCCTCCGGCGCGCGCCCTCCGCTCGCGGGAGCTGGGCCGCGGGGGCGGATGCCCCGAGCATGCGCACCGGCTCTGCTGCGGACGGGCGCCGAGTCCGGGTGTGGGGACCCGGGGCGGCGCGAAGCTGGGCCGACTGCCGCCCCGCGTTCCCATGTACGCCTTCTACTCTCTGCTCATCTACATCTTCTACAGCCTCTTCCGTAGGGATGGCGGGGCCGCGGCGGCCGCCGACCCCAGGGACCCCGCCCAGGTGAGCGGGGGCGGCTGCTGCGCCGCCAGCGACCCCCTTCCAGAGAGTGAGTTGTGCAGGCCCGCGCAGCGTAGGTCCCCAGGGCGCTGACGCTGTGGAGGGGCCCGTACCGGGGATCTCGTCTCTGGTGTTGAAAACAGAGACCTCAGCCCCAAACCCTTTGGCCTAGTTCCCAGAAGGGAGCCCTCCAAGCTGCACGGCCTCTCCTCAAGGGCTTTCCTGCTCCTTCCCTAGAGTGCCCGCTGCAAGCCCGGGGGTCGCCGGCGCGCTCCCGACCAGTCCGCCGCGGAACTGTGGACCGAGCTGACCGGCTTGGTCGGTAGGTGCTGTCATGCGTCAGGAGCTCTGCGTCCCGGGGACCATGAGGGAACCCCACCGTCCGGGACTGGGGGAGGTGTCCGTGACCTCACTGCGAGGGAGGGGCCTGGCAGGTGCCATCTGGTGGTCTACCGTCCAGCACTTGCCCCAACACGCCTACCTTCTCCTCTACCTGGCTTCACAGGCTGCTCGGAGTCTGAGGATGGGTCGGGAGGGGGAGCGGAGGGCCGCGCCGCCGAGGTCTCCCTGGAAGAGGCTCTTGTGCGTCTTGCGGAGTTCCTCTCCGTCCAGCTGGGGGCGGAAGAGAGCTGTGGGTACCCTCTGGATCTGAGCAAGGTGAGTCGGGCTCAGAGTCCGCTCTTCCCAGTCCTGGCTCCCACATTTCTGTCCCCGTTCCAGCCCCCTACATTCTGATTCTTATCCTCTTCACAGCCTGGTGATGTTCCCCGCTGTTGACCATGACTGGTCAGCTCTTGGCCCTATTGGCGTGGATTCGGATCCCAAGGGGGAGGCAGGCCCCGCCCAGGGAATTCAGCCAGCCTCCGGGGTGGAGACCTCTGCTCCTGCTGGTGCGTGAGTAGTGAGTTGAAAAGGGAGTGTAGAGGGAGTGAAGCCCACCAGAACCTGAGCGGCTTGGAGTGCAGGGTCCCAAGCCCCACCCTGCTCTTGAGGTGCTCCCCCATTTCAGGCAGGAGAGCTCAATCAGCCCTAACTGGGTCTGCCCCACCCCAGGACCCACATCCCTAGAAGAAAGCCCTTCCCTTTCACTGAGAGGTGAGGCCCAGGGGCAGCAGCCGCCCCAATTGGAGGAGGACCAGAGGGCTTGGCAGCGGCTGGAGCAGCTCATCCTTGGGCAGGTGAGGAACCCAGGAGTTACAGGGAATTGGGGGTGGGCTGGAAGGAGGTGCTCCACCCTGTACCCCTTTCCATTCCCAGCTGGAAGAGCTGAGGCAGCAGCTTGAACTGCAGGAGGAGGCACTGGGCCGACTGCGCCTGGGAGTGGTAAGGCTGCCAGTCAGGGCTCCAGGAGGGAACAGGAGAGAGACCAGGTCTTTGAGATGACCCCAGAGAGCTTCCCTCTCCTCCAGGGGGCGACAGACTCTGAGAAGAGGGTTCAGCGTCTAACCTTGGAAATGAGGCCTTGAAACAGAGCCTGACCCTCGCTCAGGACCTCCTGAGGCACTGGGGTCCCAGCCCCCATGCCAGGGCCCCCCAGGTATTCTGCTCTTTAGCTATCACCATCCCTACAGTTTGGGGCTCCCACAACACTGCCTAGGTTCCCTCAGGATCTCATGCTCGCTGGGACAGAGGCTGGGGCCAGGACTGTGGCTAGGCCCTGGGAGGGTCTGTGTAGGGTGGCCCTATCAGAAATACTGGTGCCTATGGGAGAACCCATCCCCCCCCCGTGGTTCCTCCTTGTGACTGGCCCCAGGAGAGCAAGGGACTTGGGGAAAGAGCTGAGCATGGATTCCTGATGAGCTCCATCCTATTTCCATATCTGTGCAAGGGGACTGCTAGAATGCCCCTCCCCGAGGTCCCTCTGGGGTCCACACCTCACGTGGTCTGCGCCCCTCCCACAGGAGGAGGCAGAGGCACTGGTGGCACTCCAGGGCCAGCTTCAGGAGGCCCAGGACACCACAGAAGCCCTCCGAGTCCAGGTGGGCACTGGGCCAGGGGCTGGGAAGATGGGGGCACTGGGAGGGGCATCTGAGGCAGGGCCTGGTAAGTGCCTGTGTCCTCAGTGATGGGTGGGGTGGGTGGGGCAGCTGGGGTGCAGGAGGTGCAGCTGCAGGGCCTTCGGGGGGCCCTCCGGCAGCTCCAGCAGGAGACTGAGCAGAACTGCCGAAGGGAGCTGCGGCAGGTGCATGGGCAGCTGGCAGGTAAGACCTGGGGCTGGGGCTTCCAGGGAGGCCGTGGGGTTTTTGGCGTGCCCTCACAACACCCTGCCCCACCAGGACTTCGGGCACACATGGCCAGCCTGCGTCGGGGCTGTGGGGACCTCCGAGGCCTGGTCAGCACCTTTACCCAGAGCTGTCAGGGTTCACTGAGCGAGGCCCGGGGCCAGGTCAGGACCCCTGCTCCCTCTGGCACGTGCTCGCTGGGCAGCCCAGTCACTCCCCTTCCCTTCCCAGCTGCAGGGAGTTGCCTGCTGCAGTGGAGGCTGTGGGCTCTGGAACTAAGAAAGCTTCTGTGACTCGGGATGGGATTTTACTTCTGGGTCTCATTCTTTGTTCTGTGTAAACTGGGGTGACAATGACTCCTTCAGGCCTGTTAAGAGCCCGGAGAAGACATGGCGTCCTTGCCCATGGTCCTCTTGATTCTTGGAGCTCCACTCTTGGCCCAATGAATGATCTCCCCAGAGCCCGAAGCCACCAATAGTTGTGGGTTACCACAGCTGGTGGCCATGCAGTGGCTGCATATTGCCCTCAGCACCCTACCCCCACCCCCAGCTCCTTGGCTATCCCCCAGTACTTTCCTCATATCCCTGCTCCCCCAGGTATCCTGGGCCCTGGGGGCACTGTCAGCCAGTGGGGCTGGGACGCAGCTCCCCCAGGAGCAGCAGGGGCCCCAAGTGGATGCCCAGGGCGGCTACTGGAGCTCAAGGGTATGGCTGGCTTGGGGAGTGCAGGGTGGTGCGGGCAGGCCTGGGGAAGGGGGCCTTTCCCTGCTTCCGGGCCCGGCGGGCAGTCTACTGATCTGATCACCACCCCAGGAAATATCCGTGTGCTGTGTCGACTGAGGCCAGGGACACCCTCCAGCCTGGTGAGCTCGGAGCCCGGCCCGGGCGGCACTGTCACCACCTGCTATCGAGGGCACCAGCACCGCTTCCGCCTGGACTGGGTCTTTCCTCCAGACGCTAGCCAGGAGGAGGTGATGCTCTACCCTTATAGCTGTGTTGACCCTCCCTTGGAGTCCCCGGGACCCCCAGGGCTCTGGTCCCCTTCTGCTTCCTGGCTAAATTCCAGTAAGGAGGGAAGAGGGGGTCTGGGAGGCAGGTCTGGCAGTGGAGCTGGGCACCTCCTTTCCTTCCAGGGTTTTCCCTTTGTCCCCTCACCAAGTTCTGTAGGCCCAGGGGAAAATCTGCCAGGTTAGACAGGAAGGTTAACACTTCCACAAAGAATTTTTCACCGGGACACTGGGAAAACAAACCTGTCTGAGGTGACGCTCGCTGCTCAGGAAGAGCTGGCCGTGGAGCGTGGCTGGCGTGCTGCTGTGGTGGGGAGCGCTGTGACCTCCTTCGCCCCGGCTTCACTGGCTGCCCACTCACAGCCTGCTGTCTAGGGTCCGCCAGCCGGGAGGGCAGGCACCCCCTCCCTTGTTTGGTGGCAGAGGGGGTGCTGGTGAGCAGACTGCACCCCTGTCCAACCTAGCCCCCTGCCCCCCTGCTTCACACTCACTCTGTGGCACACAGACTTTGCCACAAGAGCTGCCGTAGCCCAGGAAACAGGCGCATACCCGGGAGGGGCCAGGTATCAGGCAGAGCCCTGCTGGCCTCAGGGGCCCACGGTGTGATGAGTACCCGGTGGGTGGCCAGGGGTCCCCCCAAACTCTGGGGAACCACAGCTGTTCTCCACCGTGTACCACCCCGGGGCCACAGCCCTATCCTAGCTGCAGCCCTGCACGGCCCCTGGAACTGGACAGGGCCCTCCAATTCTACGTGTCTGAGTGAAGGAGACTGAGAGGCATTTACCACGCGGCCACTCACATAAGTCTCAAATCTCTGTGACGGCATCACAGTCACCCCCAGTGGTTCCTTCCAGTTACGGAATTTAGTGACCTCATTAGCATTTTTCCCTCACTGCATGCACAAGTGACAGCCCACTCAGTCACTACCCACCTTCTGGCATGGAAGCTGGCTCAAAAGGCTGCTGTTGGTGTCCTGTTGCCAGCAAGACACAAGCCCCAGCCCCCTCTCCCCCTCGGCAGCCTCCCTGCACCCTTCCAGGGCCCAGGTTCTAGCCATCCTGGGTCCACCATCCCCCACGCCCTCCACACAGGGCCTTTCTGGCTCGTCCCTTTGGCGCAGGGTGCTTCTCAACCCTCACAATGGGTGCTGCTGTGGCACTCACCACACCTGCATAGAAATATTCGCCTCCGTCACACCCTGGGGTTCAAACCTGGCAGTCTGGGCTCTTGACTGCTGCTCCCCTGGGCCCCAGGTAGTCCTGTCAGGACTCCTGCTGGCCATCACCTGCTCCCACTTCCTGTCATACTCCTCTTCTTTGCCTGGCAAATTCTTGCACATGCACCTACCTTCTCCAGGGAGCCTTCTCTGCCTTCCAGCGAGCTCCCCCAGAGCCGTCCTCCAGGGGAATCGGCTTTACTCACACTTTGCCTAGGCTCGGGGCTCAGGAGTCTCCCCCCATATCCCTAGGTCTTCAGGGAGCTGGAGCCCGCTGTGCTGTCCTGTCTCCGAGGCTACAGTGTCTGCATTTTCACCTATGGTCAGACGGGGACCGGGAAGACCTACAGCATGGAGGTGGGAAGGTGGGGCTCTGGGTGGCTCCTGGGGCCAGGGACTGGGATGTGAGCCCGATGTGGCACCCCACACCATCCCCAGGGCCCACCTGAGGACCCTGGCATAGCTCCTAGGGCACTGCAATCACTGTTCCGGGAGATGAGGACAGGAGGGCAGCACCGTGTGACGCTCAGCATGGTGGAGATCTACAACGAGGCTGTCAGGTCAGGGCTGTGCCAGGGCTGCCTCCTGCCAGCCCTCTCTGGCCCCTGACCCTTCCATCCCCTCCCCCAAGAACCAGGAACCAAGCCTTCCCCTTTCTCACCAGGGACCTCCTAGCCCCAGGGCCTCCCGAGCGACTGGCTGTGAGGCAGGGCCCAGCAAGCCAGGGAGGAATCCAGGTGGCTGGCCTCACCTACTGGGACGTGCCCAACCTGGAGACGCTGCACCAGGTAAGGCTGCGGGATGAGCCTGCATTCCTCCTAGGCCCCGCCCCGTGCTTGTGCTTGCGCCCGCGGGTGTGAACCCTGCAACAGCGCCTTGCAGCCGGAAAGCCCTGTCGCCGCACCCTCCAGATGCTGAGCTTGGGGAGGAGCAACCGGGCCACCGCCGCCACCGCCATGAACCAGCACAGCTCCCGCTCACACGCACTGGTCACGCTGACGCTGCGCGCAGCGTCCCCTCTGCGCGGTTCAGGCACCGCAGGTACGACGGCCTGCGTCCTGCCCTGCGGGGGACCTCGCCACGCGGGAGATGGGGCGCCCCCTTCACGTGGGCTCGCTCGCCCCTGCAGGCACGCTGCACCTGGTGGACCTGGCTGGATCCGAGCGTGCCTGGAAGGCGGGGGCGGTCTGCTCGGCGCGGGGAGACCCTGACAGCGCCCAGCGTTTGCGGGAGGCCCGGACCATCAACCGCTCGCTGCTGGCACTGGGAGGCGTGATGGCCGCATTGCGAGCGCGCCGACCGCATGTGCCCTTCCGTGATTCGCAGCTCACGCGCTTGCTGCAGCCCGCGCTGGGCCCTGGCGCCACCGCGGTGCTGCTGCTGCAGGTGAGCGCTGCGGCCGGGGCGGGGCCCGAGAGGGTGTTTTGCATGCCAGGCACCACCACTCGCGCGGTCCACCAGCACCGCCTCCCCGCAGATCTCCACGCGGCCGGAGGACCTCGGCGAGACCGTGTGCTCACTCAAGTTCGCCGAGCGAGTGGGCCAAGTGGAGTTGGGGCCGGCCCAACGTCGTAGGGCCCCGCGTTCTGGGACGCCCTCCTCCCTCAGCACTGATACACCACTCACCGGAACCCCATGTACCCCCACACCGTCCCCAGGCAGCCCGCCAAGCCCCGGCCCTGACAGCGGCTCCAGCTCGGCCCTCGCCCCCCCGGAGGACTTGCTCTCTTAGTCCTGCCCAAGAGATCTGGGGTGGCGCCTCTGCCGGCAGAGGTAGCAAGATCTTTGAACACCCACAACCTCTTTGACCTCTGGGGCTCATTGCCCCCCCCCCACGCACTGCGAGGAAGAGTGCCCTGCCGGAGGGGGGGGAGAACAATTGCCTGCCCCCTGGGCCAGTCCCTCAGCTCTCTCCTTATCACCATTTGCTGTTATCACAGCACACAGCAGGGGATCCCAGAACTGCCCAGTCACCACCCCCCCCCGCCACCAAAAATCAGGCATTAAAATGTCGTCCGTTCCTTTACTGTACTCTTCCCCACTACCACCACCAAACCAGGTATGGTACTCGTTCCCTATGCCCTTTCCCCAAAAAGGTGCTACCTCCTTCCCAGACAGCTGAGGGAGGCTCTGACTTCTGGCTGGAGCAGCCATGAGGTTTTCCCTCCCCCAGCCCAGAGCCAGGGGAGAGGAGGTGACAGATGGTGATGGATGGATGGGTAGACAGGGCCAGAGAAGGTGGGACCAGGAAGGGACAGGAAGGGCTACTCTCAGTGGAGCCTGCTCCTCCCAGCCCTGCCTCCAGGGTAGGAGAGGCATGACTGACCCTCAGGGCCAGGGTGGTGCTCACCTGGACTGCAGCCTTTTGTGGGGTGGTAAAGGGAAGGCTAATAAACGTTGTGGACTCTCAGCACGGCTGGTGCCTGGTGTTTCATGGCTGCTGTGGCCACAGACACCTCTTGGTCCTCTTGGCCTTGTTTCTCCCTCAATAAGCTCATGGTGACAGGAGAGGGTGGGAGAGGAAAGTGGCCTGTGCCCTCACAAGCTGTACCAGGAGAGAAGCCAGCCTGGGGTGGGGGCAGCCAGTTCCCGGGGGTGGCTAACCCACACATCGTAGATGCTCTTGTTGGGTGGGACGCCCTGGAAGAGAGCATCCAGATCCCAGAGCAGCCCTGGGGGACTGTGGGTTTCAGGGGCCACCCCCCAGCAGGCTGGGCTGGCTGAGGGTGGGCACTGAGGGCAGGAGGTGGGCGGTAGTGGGGCCAAGGGCATTACCACGTTGGGGGTGTAGATGGGCAAGTAGGAGGTGGGTAGCTGCCCCCAAAGTGAGGCCCCGTGACCCCCACTGGACAGTCCTCCAGGGTCTGGGGTACCCTGCAGTAAGTGGAGGGGCCAGGCTCTGGACTCAGGGGAGAGAGGTGAAAGCCTGCTGGATCCTCCCTGGGAAGTCTCCCCTTCTGCTCTCATGGTCGCGGGAAGAGGGCAGAGGGGCCACAGAGACCTGTCGGAGGGCAGGGGCGGGGTGGACACCACCTCCTCCTTGCTTGTCAGGTAACCCACCCGGCCTGGACTGCTCTGTGGCTGGCCCTCCACTGGGTCCCCCAGCAGAGACTTTATGCTGAAGCCCTCGCTAGGCGGCCTGAGCGGTCGGTAGGGTCGGCCATGCAGCACATAGGGGCTCAGGTCCTTGGCGAAGGCCCCTCGTGCTCCCCGGCTTTGCCAGCGCCGGCACAGGGCTGTGTTCTGCAGCCGCAGCGCCTCGGCGGGAATCAGGCTTACGTCGACCGCCCAGAAGTTGCCCTTGGCCTTGGGCTTTGTAGGATCCTTGGGCACCTGGTGGAGGGAGGAGGCTTGGTGGGGCCGCGAACCTGGATACTCAGAATTTCCGCCCCCCGCCCCCGGCTCCGGCTCTGCTCGGGCTCCGGCCCTCGCCCAGCCCCACCTTGCGGAAGCATCGGTTGGAGGAGAGGTTTGTGGCGGATGGAGTCCTTCCAGCCCTCGTAGTCGTCCCTGAAGAAGGGGAACACGGCCTGGACCTGACGGATGATCTGAAAGCACAGGGCGGCCGGCAGGCACTGTGAGCCGGGGCGCGGATGGGGGCAGCGCCGCCCCTCCCCCACAGCCGGGCTCGGTGCGCGCGTGTCTGCTCCCCCAACACCTCTGCGCCTGAGGGAGAAGGGGGCTACCTGGAAAGGTCCTTCATGAATACCTCTGCTCTGTCCCGGGGGGTGCCCAGGCCAGGGCCGGCCCCACCGGCATAGATATAGCTGGGTAGGGCCAGGTGGGGATGAAGCGGGAGCCTGAGTCTGGGAGTAGGTGGGGGGCCCGGTCTGGGGAAAGGTCTGATCCTCTCACCTGGGCCAGCTTCAGCCTGCGGGAAGGTGCAGCCTGGATCACCAGGGCGATCATGGCCAAGTAGGTGTAGGGGGGCTTGTCATGCCGCAGGTATCTCTTTTTCCTCCTCTTGGGTGGCTGGGAGGGCGAGTTTGCCCCTGGGAGCGCCAGGCGCGGAGTACTGCAGGGCCCCATTGAGTGGAGGCCCTCAACGTGGGCAGCAGCCTGGCCCAGTGGAGGGCGCAGGGCAATGGGGCAGTGTGATGAGGTAGGGCCAGGGCCAGGGCCTGAGGCCGGGTGGGGGCAGGGGGCCCAGCCCTTTATCATTCGGATGGAAGGGGGAGGGGAGGCAAAGGGAGGGCAGAATACAGCAGTGGGGGAGGGGAGCATGCAGAGGGCTGCCACAATTAGCAGGTTTCAGTTAATCTGAAAGGGAGGGGCAGGGAAGATTCCAGTGGGGGTTGCAGGCGGCCACCCAGGCCTCATTTCTCACCCCCGGGTTGCCTTTGACACCCCCTACAAGCTGGAAGTAAAAGCCCCTGGAAGGAACCCATGACCCATAGTTACTTTATCAGTCTGTCTGGGCTCAGTCGCAGACTCCCATTTAACAGACTGGAAAGTGATTAGTCCTAGCCAAACTGCCAAGGATGGGTGGGGCCTACTCAGAGTTCAAGGCCAAGCAGCTAGAAAGACTTGAGTGGTGCTCTGGGAGGGCTTCCTGGAGGAAACTTCAGGAACAAAGGAGGTACACGGTTGATTCAAGGGATTTCCCCAGGGGCTGCTGCAGGGCCTCTGTGAGCTCCCCAGGCCCTGGAGGCCACCTTTCTCCCCTCTAGGTGTCTATCAACAGTGGTTCCTGGGAGCTGACCGCCCACATTATTTAACGGTGCACCTAACTAACTGGCCCTGGGCAAGCTGGACCTGCAGACTTGTAGGCAGGCTTGCCTCCCTCCTCCTCCTTTCGTCCCCTGGGCCCAGATGCTCTGGGGGTTCCCCTGAAGAGGCTGCCTCTCATTCCTCAGGGGCACTCAGGCTGTGTCCCCAGGAGAGCCTTCAAGGACCACCTGGCTCCACGCTGGGTGGAAGAGAGTGCAGGTGTGTTGTGTAGGTACACAGGAAGGGCTCACCAGGCAGCCACAGGGCCCTGCAGCTGAGTCTAGAAGGAGGAAGACGTTTTCCAGACTGGCGGAGGTTGACCTGAGTGGATGGGGACACTCTAGGAGAGGGAGTGGAGGCTCAGGTGGGGGAAGCCTGAGGGTCCAGCACCCTGTGCTTGGGCCTGCTCAGAGCCTCTGAGGGCGTTAGCAAGGATGGGATCTGACCCTAAGGTGTGGTCCTAGAAAACTATGTCTACCAGCTGCCCAGAGACACTCCCAGACCCTCTTCTGTCCCCTCACCTCCTCCTTGGCTATCTGGTCTGTGGCTCTGCTCAAGTCACTCAGTGCCTGTGCTCTGTACCCTGCTTCAAAGCCCAGGTACTCCCCCATATACACCAGGCAAGGGGGATCAGGCCCAGGCACTTGCAGCGGTGGGTGGTGTTGGTACCAGGGCCCCCGGACCTGAGGGAGGTCGGGGGAGCTGAGACACACTTTATATCGCTTTACTCCAAGAATTCAGCTTTTCTTGTGCAGCCCCCTTGCCCCATTTTTTCCTTAAAGTGTTGAAAATCTGCAGCACATAGTGGGTGTCTAGCTCATGCTGAGGCACCCATGAAAGCGATGAATGATGGAAAGCGATGAATGACTGAATGACTGACGCACTGGAAGAGGAAGAAGCCTGGGGCTGAGGTGGATGCCACGCTGTTCCTTCCATCATCTCCAACTCTCCCTTGGACGCCTGGCTTCCCCTGAACTCCTGTCACCTGCTCAACTCGTTTCCATTCCTAGGGCTCTAGTTGAAGGGGTTCTTGTGTCTCACCAGGCTGTCACTACCTATGGCCTCCTAGCTCCGCTCTGTCAGCAAAGAGGTCTTTTTCTCCTACATGTCTTAAGTCACCCCCTCTCCCACACTGGCCTTCCCTTGCTTCCAGGATAAAGCCCAGCTCCTTGGTTTGGCGTTCAAGACTTCCTGTGTGTGCCTTCTCATCTCCGACCACACTCCCCCAACCCAGACTCTCCGCCCTACTAAACCATCACCTCAACTGCTTCCCATGGCTCCAGGGCACTGGGTCCTTCCACCTTAGCCCTTGCTGTTCCCTGGCCCGGGATGCCTCTGCTTTGTCGGGTGAACGCCCACCCTTCCTTAATGTCCAGCAGAGATGACCGCCCTCCTGGGAGCCGTTTGACTGCTTGCCCTTCCCGCCCCACCTGCGCCCCTTCCACGCCCCTTTCCCGCCAAGGATGCCCCTGCCACAGGGAAGCTCACAAGGCACGCAGTCGCTCTGGGCAGGCCCCGCCCCCGGACCGCGCGACCCCGCCCCCGGCTCCCACGGGGCGCCGCGGCTTCCGGCTCTGGGCCGCGCGGGCCGGAAGTGTAGCGTTGCCATGGCAAGGGCCAGGCGCGGGGCCCGCCCCTCCGGCTCCCGGAGGAGCGCTGAGCTGACTGACCGGTGGACCGGATCCGATCGACTGCACGAGGCGGAAGGTGAGGCTCAGACTTCCGGGGCCTGCGGAGGGAAGAAGGCCGGGCCCCGGGGGATCGGGGCGGCGGGGCTCCCGGGGGATCCGGGCGGCGGGGCTCCCGGGGGATCGGGGTGGTGGGTTCCCGGGGAGATCGGGGAGGCCGGGCCCCGTGGGGAGCGGGGCGGCCGGGCCCCGGGGGGGGATTGGGGCGGCGGGGCCCCGGGTGGATCAGGGAGGCCGGGCCTCGGGGGAAGCGGGGCGATGAGACCCGGGTCGGCGGGGAGCGAGGAGGCGGAGCTGAACTGAGAGGGAAAAAGCGGACTCAGAGACCAACTGAGGGGGCGGAGGCGGGGCCCAGGTGGGGTGTCCTCAGGAGACGTACCTGGCCGGCACAGGGAGGCCAGAGCAGAAGTCTCTCCAGGACTGGCTTTAGAAGTGACAGGCCAGAAGGCCAGCAGAAGGAAGGGCCTTTCCCGGCGTGGCATGGTTTGCATTCTTGCAGCTTATGGGTCAGGAGGAAGCACCAGGATTATCTACTTTTTCGCAGGACGTTCAAGCTTTGCCTGGGCTGTGGAGGCAGGTCAGAGGAGAACCTGGAGCCTCTCTGTGGCAAGTCTCCTAAACTTGCAGCCCAGTGACCTCACTTGTAGTGTGGGGGTTCTGGGCACCTCACAGATGGGGGTCCGAATGAGAAGTACTAAGTGGGGTGTTGCACGCCCGGCTTTGTGCTATGCAGGGCGTTCCCTTGGGTGGTTTGGACTCTTGCTGCCTTGGCTGAAGCCTCATGCCCGAGCTCTGCCACGTAGTTCACTCTGGAGGGCACCAAGGGACCCCAGACTGGGGCCAAGTGTCCTCAGGGGCTGATAGCTGCTTGGAGGCGCCTGTGCAGAGGCCAGCTCCTTGCCCCTCCCGTCATGGAAGCGGTCAGCTGCCCCTGCGCAGAGCCACACGGGGAGAAGCGCAGGCAGGCCCTCGCCCGGCTCCTCGCCCAGCTCGCCACTGGCCTGCCCTGGACTCATCTCTCACTGGCTTGAGGTGTGCCTAGCTGGCTGGCACCTCAGAAGGGGGCTCTTGTGCCTGTGGGCTCAACAGTGGGGTCTGCGTTCCAGGGCTCTCTGCACCTCTGGTCCCACTGGGTCCCACTGTGTGCGCTTTGGGAACCTGCGTCTCAGGCGAGCCCTCGGCGCCCCAGTGCGCCGTGCTTCCGTCACAGTCCGCCTGGTAACCAGAGCAAGACATCTGGGTGGTAGTTCCAGGCTCTTCCCTCACTTCCAGCTCTCTCAAAACCCCTGACCCCGCCTTTCCCGCCTCTCCTCAGCCAGACAGCCAGGCTGCAGCAGCTGCCCCGGCCTGTCTTCTTGGCTCCGCCAGCCTGTCCCTTCATCCTCGCCTCAGCCAGAGAGCGTGACCTGAAATACAATCTGACTCTTGTTCGCTCCTCCGTGAGCCCTTCCTCACTGACTTCAGGGTCACATGCTCCAGTCTTTGCACCAGCCCCTCTTCTCCCCCCTGACCCCAGCGGTCACTGCTCCATGCGTGTGCCGCATACTGCCACACCGAACCCCTGTGGGTGGTGGAAGGGAGGGAGCAAATCCACCCTCACCCCTCCAGGCTCTGGTGTCGGCTGAGAACGGGGCCAGAGGATGGAGAAGTGGGGCTCTACAGAGTCCTGAGGAGGAAGACACATGAGGCCTGATGGTGGGATTGGATTCTGGGCTTTGTCTTTCTTGGCAGCCGTAACAAACACAGGCTGGACAGAGGGCATGGGTGGTGGGGCCACAGAAGTCCTGCTGTGAAGGAGCCGAAGAGATTGGGGTCAACTTGGATGGCGTGGAGCTGAGAGCCAGAGCATTGGCCTCAGGCGGCTTGACCGCTGCAGGGCAGGCGCGGACAGCCAAGTGGTGCTGCCACAAAGGGGCTTGAAGGGGCTCGAGCCCTGCCCCGTTTGGCCTTTCTCGTCGTCCCAGATTCCCGTGACCTCAGCAATCCTTCCATCTGGCTCTTGCTGTTTCGCTGATTTTGTGTGACATGTTCTATAAGTTTCTAGAACCTGCTCCCGTTTTGGAAGGAGGTGAGAATGATGTGCATGAAGGTGACCCCCAGGGAGCCTCCAGGACCAGATGCAGGGTCAGCCTTGTGCAGAGCCTCCCCACTGTCCCTGCTGGACCGCCTGTGTTTCCTCTGAGTAGAGCTGTGGGTGGGCGGGCAGTGGACGTGTCACCATCGCCAGTGCTGCCTCGCAGTGCTGCGCCCAGCCCTGACTCCTTTCTACTGGAGCAGCTCAGCCACCAGCTCAGTCTCTTGTGTAACTTTGTGCGACGCGCCCCACCCCCCCACCCCCCAGTTACTGACTGCCTCTTGCAAGTCAGGCTCTGGGCCCAGCTCTCAGGACACATGGTTTATCAAACATTAAAATAGGGTAGAGAGATGGAGAGTGGCAGGGTGACTACAAAAGACCCCTAGGAGGTCACATTTAAATTGTGACCAGGATCACAGCGTTACAAGGAGGAGCGTGCTGTCCTGGGAGCTGGTGGGAGAGCTCTCTGCATGGAAGGAACAGCACATGCCAGGTGGGAGTGGCGAGGCAGGGGACAGGGCCACACACATCCTGTGCAGGGCCACAAGTAAATATCAGGTTCTATAGGCCACGTGGTCCCTATCGCAGCCTCATAGCTCTGCCGTTTTGTGAACAGGCACCCACAGGCAGTCTGTAAGTGAACATCTGTTCCGACATTTGAATTTCATGTCATTTTTATGTGTCACAAGAGTTCGTCCATTATTCCCTCAATAATTAAAACCCATGAAAGCCATTGTTTGCTCATGGGCCACATGAAAGTAGATGGCAGGCCATAGACTGCTGACTGACCCCTATTCCAGACGCCAGAGATGCCCTGTGTCTAACCCCTTGAAGCCTCGCGAGAACCTGAAAGGGAAGTGCTGTTACCACCTCACTGGCAGGTGAGGAAACTGAGGCAGAGGAGGGCAGGGACTGGCCGATGCCCCCACCGGCCAGTTGCAGAGGGTCCCCAGGGGCAGGAGGCTGCTGAGTGGACAGTGGGGCAGGACGCTGGCAGGGAGATATTGTGGAAGCAGGCTTGGCCATGCACAGTTTGGAGACCAGGGCAAAACTTTGGAATCGTATACTTCTGTTTACATTATTGAGATATAACATCCCTATTTTAAGAGTACAGTATGGTGGATTTTGATAGATGTGCACATCCTGGTAAACACCAGAGTCAGATGTAGAGCCTTTCTGTCGCCCCGAAAGTGCACTCTGCCCCTGGTCAGTCCTGCCTGCACTGGCCCCAGGCGCCCTCGTCTGCTTTCTGCTTCTGTAGATTCAGCGTCTCAGAATTTCACTTGAGTGAGATCACGTGAACGAACACTTTTGTGTCTGACCGCTCTCACTGGAAAGCATTCTAGAAATTCAGGGGTGGCTCTCTTTCCTGTGTGGTTTTGGTATTCCAGTGTGTGGGTGTCCCTCCAGCTAGCCTACGCACACACCTGTCGGGGGCATTTCAGTTCTTTCCTGTTGGGACCATTGTGAATAAAGAAAGCTGCTCTGAACACTCAGGAACCCGAGTCTGTGTGGACTTGTGCTTTATTACTCTTGGGTGTGGAATGACTTTTCATGGGCTTATTTTACTGGCCATTTGTGTATCTTTGTGAAGTGTATGTTCAGATCTTTCACCCTTAAAAAATGGCTTGTTTGTCTTACCAACTCTTAAGAGTTCCTCGCGGATTCAGGTGGGTGTCTCGTGCTGTGCTGAGTCTATGCTAGCCTCTGAGTTTCCACCAGTGTCTTCTGCAGCAGGTGCTTTCGATGGGGTGAAGTCTGGTTTGCCGGTTTTTCTCGTGGTGAAGGACCGTCGTCTTCCATGTGGGGGCCAAGTCGTCCCAGCACCGTGTCTTGAAGACCGTCCTGCCCCCTTGTATCACCTTAGCGCCCCGTAGGAAATCACCCGACAGTGTATGTTGTGCATCTGCTTCTGGAGTCTGTTTTATTCATTGATCTTATGATAACATCACACAGATTTGATTGCTGTAACTTTAAGTCTCGAGGTCAAGTACTATGAATTCTCCAACTTGGTTTCCCTTTTTCAAGTCATTTGGGCTCTTCAAGATAGTATATAGTTCTATATAAATTTTAGAATTAGCTTGTCAATTTCTACAAAGAGGCTTACTGGGATTCCAATTGGGATTGTTAAAATTGACATTTTAACAACATAGAACATGGTGTACATGTTTCTCTGTTCGTCTAAGTCTCTGTTGTCTATTGCTGTGTGACAAATTATGCTAAAAGAGAATGGCTTAAAACAACATTTATTATCTCACACTTGCTGTGGGTCAGGATTAAAACATGGCTGAGCTGGGCTGTCCTGCTTCAGGGTCCCCTGTGGTTGCAGTTAGGGTCATCAGCCAGGTCTGTGTCATCTGTGGGCTGGACTGGGGTCTGGCCTTCTTTTGTGACATTTGCTCCCAGACTTTGGTGCTTTGGGCACTGCTATGCTTGCTGTTAGTCGTATCATCATGACCCTAACTGTTGCTAGAGTTTATAAATGCGGTTGGTTTTCGTATGCTAACCTTGTATCCACCATATCACTCTTTCTCATAATTTTCTGTGAGGTCCCTTGGGTGTTTATCATACATAGCATGTCACTTGCACATCACGAGTTTTTCTTTCCTTCCTGTCCTGACTCCTCTTTGTCCTTTGTTCAATCGCACTGGCTAGAACCTTCAGTGCGTTAGGGACAGTAGTGAGGTCCTGTCTCACCCAGTGCTTGCTGTGTTCCCCTAGGTTAGGACAATCACCGTGCTGACGGGTAGGGCCCGTAGGAGGGAGGGGGTCCTGTGGTGGGAGTGGGCATAGGTCTGCTAGTGGGGTGGATGGAGCACAGTGACCCTGGGGTGGCTCCAGTGGCAGGCGGCTTATTCAGGGAGGTGTACTTCCTGTGCTGATGGCTTCGGTCTTCTCAGGAGCCCTCAGCGCTTGGCGTCAGGACTAGGAGGAGGCAAGGGAGCCGCGTGGTTTCTGTGAGCATCAGGGCTGTTGTGGGGCCCACGCTTGACTGATGGTGGCTGCCCACCAGCGGCTCTGCTGGCGTGTCCAGAGTCTGGGCAGTTGTGATACGTGGGGGCCGGAGAGCAGGCGATGATCGACAAGACTGCGTGGGGACCCCTCGAGTGCTGGAGCAGGCAGGAAGGGGTGAGGGGCAGAGAACGGGATGGGGGAGAGACCTACTAGAGGCGACAGGGCCTAGAGTATGATTGGGACAGAGGATGAGGTCACTGGCAGGAAGAGGTCAAGGCTGAGGCACAGGGAGGTGAAGGGTGGTCCGTGCGAACATGAGACCCCCAGGAATTCAGACCCGATGCCTCAGTGGGAGAGATGCCCACATCAGGGGCTGGCCTGGACGGTGGGTGCAGCCCATGGCTCATGTCAGCTTGGGCTCCTGGGGAGAGGGGGCTCAAGCCATAGTGAGGGATGGGGTGGGTGCCCCACTTCCAGGGGGCAAGGTGAGCAGACAAAAAGCAGCCCCCTACAAGACTGGTGGAAAGGGCCAGTGGAGGCCTTGAAGGACCAGACTTAGACGTGGGTGGGCAGGGTGGGGTGCAGCCACCTCCCGGGGCGGATTTCAGGAGCCCTGTGCAGCCTCTCAGGCCCACCTCACCTCCTTCCCTTGTCAGCCAGGTTCTGAGGACGGAGGCCCCAAGACACCCCTTCCACAGGCGCCCCCATGGGGGCTTCTGCTGAGTCAGATTACCTCCCAACCCCTTTTCTCTTAAAAGGACAAAAAGGGTGCCTTCCTCTGAAAAAGGGCGCCTGTGTGGGCAAACCTGCAGGGCAGTGTCTGGGCTGGTGTGTCGCGTCTGAGGCCAGGGTCTCTGGTCCAGCCACATGTGCTGTCCAACCTCATGGCCCAAGTGCATCCTACTTGTAATTTGGATTTGTTAATTATTAGGGAAGTGAGTGTCTGTCTGGATGCTTTCAGTGGTGTCTGTATCCTTCGTCCTGTGAAATGTCTTGCCCTTTGCTCTGTTGTCATTGCCCCAAGGACCACTCTGTCACCTTTCTATAAACGTTTTTGCCCAGTTGACCGCCTGTCTCTGACAAGGCCTGTCTCTGACCTTGTGGGTCTGGTTGCTTCCACAGTGCAGACATTTTGAAACTCTGGCGTCATCAGATTTATCAGTTTTCTTTTCGTGTTTGGACTTTGGTCAAGCTGAGAAAGGCTCCTCTGTGCTGGGCTCCCACAAGTGACCGTCCAGCTCCCTTCTCGTGCCCCTGTGGTTTCACTTTTTCTCCTGGCCACGTCTGTGACGTGTCTGGAGTGAGCTCGGTGTGAGGACAGAGGTGGGGCCCTGCCCGGCTTCTCCAGGCGGCACCTGCTGTGCACCCACATGGCCCTGCATGGCCCTCCCGTCCCCCTCCACCTGGTCTTCCTCTCTCACCTCTGCTGACCACTGGCTCCCGGACACTTACTTCTGGGCTTCTTGGCCCTGGCTTGCCCTGGACAGTCCTGGGTCAGCCTCATCTTACCACTTTGCTCTCTCCTGTCCGTTCCCTGCTGGATGGGTGTGTAGGCCTCAGCATGTCCTGTGAGGCCCCCACCGCCCGGTCTGAGCACACCCCTCATTTGTGTGGGAGCCGCTGGCCCCAGGCCTGCTGGCCTCTTTGGCAGAAGGCGCCCTGGACGGCCAACAGGTGTGCATGCCGCCTCTCCCAAAACAACACATCATGTGATTTCGAAGAGGCTGACCTTCGCTGGGCTCGAAAGTCACCAGAAATGACCTGAAGTGCACGTCCCCTGTTCACCTGCCTCTCCTGCAATGAGTTTTCATACTTCTCGTGTATCTTCCTCATGTTTCTTTTACAGGTATAGATGTGCGTTCTTATTTTATCCCTTTCTTCTGTAAAAGGTAGCATGACTTGGATTTTGTTCCCTCCTGTCACTGAGCGAACCCCGCTTCTCGGTGGCTGTCCGTGGAGGGGCACCAGAGGTGTCCTGTGCAGCCACAGGGCCTCGTTCGGTTAGACGCGGGTCCTTTCCAGTGTTTTCTGTCATAACGGAGCAGCAGTGAGGGGCCTGTTGGTACTGTGGAATTAGCTTCTGGAGTGTTCTAGGACAGGCCTGCTGGGGGCAGGCGAGTGCACCCTGGGGATGGCTGCTCTGTGCCCGCAGCAGCACCTGATCTGCTGTTCCCATGGCCTCCCGCCCAGCGGCCTCGCCATCCCTGCTGCCCTCCCGTCCTTGGCCCCCCTCCCCCAACTGGCTGCTCTCCGGGCTTGTCGGGGAGAGCCTGCCGTGGCCCTGCCACGGGCCGCTCCCCCACCCTGGGTCTGGCACAGAGGCTGCCCCAGAGCCGCCCGCCACGGGCCTCACCTGGCTCACTGGTGTATGTCTTGCTCCCCTGGTGAGGGCAGGGCGCGTCCTCGCATCCCCAGTCCCTGTCCTCGCCCCACAGCCAGGTGGCATAGGGGAGCGAGGAGGGCGCATTGGGTGACGGGAGGCGCAGGTCCTGCCCTGCTGGGTCGGGGCTGCTGCTGCACTGGTGTCGGGGTCTCTGGCGGAGTAAGATGTCCACCCCTTGGCCCACTGAGCTGTGCCTGGCGGGGCCCCTCCGCCCTTCAGACACTGACTGAGGCCCCTTCCAGGTGCCGCACGAGGCTGAGGAGACGGACGGGAGTGTGCCCTCGCAGGCAGACAGGCGGGAACACGCAGCGTCCGGGGCCTCCGGCCTTCGCCTGCCCTGGGAGCCGCTGTGGGCACTCGTGCCTGAGGGCTCACGGGCTGCGGGCACGGCCGGCCGTCGTCACAGGTGAGCCATGCCGGGGGCAGAGGCTCTGGCTTGGCCCTCGGGTGAGGTGCAGCGTGTCCCTGGTGGCCTGGCTGCAGTGGGCTCCTCGTGGTAGTCCCCTCCCCATGCCCAGACACCCCTCGTAACAGGGCAGTCAGCACCACGCCAGGGTCCCCGTGGGATGTGTCAGAGCCCCTCCCCCACGACATGCAGACGCCGTGTCTGTGTGTCCGCAGAATGCAGCACACACTGTGCTTTTCCTGGAGTTAGCAGCATCTGGGGAGTCGCCCACATTTGAAATTATAGCGATGCCACAAGTAACACCAGCTCTTTGGATGGCAAGTCACAGGGACCTCCTCCAGGGAGTGTGGGCGGGCGCTGGGCCTCCTGCCCCTTCGTCTCCTCATCTCTGAACAAGGCGAGGCCCCTGTCTCTAGGAGGAAGGTGACACCCCTGCCCTCCTCTCTGAGTCTCACACCGATGCTGGGGAGCGCGCACGAGAGGCAGCATGGCAGAGCGTTTAACAGGACTGCATTTAGGGCAGCCTCAGTTTCCCCCAAGCGGCGGCGATAACGGACCTGTCGGGGAGGGCTGCAGCGGTAGGCTTGGAGGGCGCCCCTGAGACAGGCCGGCAGGGATCTGTCTGTCCCCGGCCCTGGTCTGGGCCCTGGGCGCTTGTCCCAAAGGCCAGGGGTCCGGCAGTGCTCTCGGCACAGTCTTCGGGAAGGCCCGGTGGTGCTGGCGAAGATGATGGGGAGCAGCGGCCACTGTCCTCCCAGGAGGCTCCTCCCACATGGTCCCACACTTATGTACAGCTGGCCTGGGCATAAGACGGGGCTGGAAGTGGTTGCCCAGATCTTCCACTTGATGTTCCCGGGAGGCTCGGGGCAGGTCTGTGGACAGAGGCAGGAGCTGGCCTGCTTAGCGCCCCCTGGGCCTGGGTGGCGTGGCAGCCACTCCATGGAGCTGGCCTAGCTGGGGGGCAGTTCAGGTGTTGGGCTGAGAGGAGGAGCCTGAGTGAGGCTTGGTGACAGCAGCAGGCAGGTTTGGGGTCTGGGGGCATGACAGCTCAGGGCTCGTACTGGGCCGTGCCCTGGCCCTGGCTGCAGTGGGTCCCGGCCTCCCTGGGCTGCCTTGGGCACCTCCTTTCTCTCAGAGGAGGTAGTCAGGCTTCCAGGGCCCCCGAGACAGTCTCCAGGTGCCCCCATCAAGGCGTGCGGTTAAAGGGCCGGAGAGAGTCTGGGCCTCAGGAGGGTGGCCCAGCAGAGTTGGCCTGGACCGATGTGCGGCCCCAGGTTGGGGCCACCAGGGGCCAGTGTGCAGCCTCAGCCCTGTGCCCTGTCCTCAAAACTGGAGCCAGGTGGTGGGTGCAGGTGGGCAGCGAGGCCCTCCAGTCCTGCTCTGTGGTGAATTTCACAGATGCCCTCAGAATGAGAAAACCAGAGAACGAATATGCTCAATTTGAGAAGCTGGTGGTTGCTTTAGGTTGTTTTCTGTGACATGATCACCAGGTCCCTTTCCTCCTATAAAAGGGCGGGTGGGTGGCATTTCCCAAATCTCATTAAACGTAATAAAGTCAGGCAGTGGCTCTGATGCTGGTGCCCATTTGGAGCAGTGGGGCCGGTTCCAGGGTCCTGCGAGCCCAACCTGCTGGAGCCTTGGCCGGCAGTGGGACAGCTAGGAGTGGTCTGCCCTGTGGGTCCGCCCCCCCGCGGCTGGACACTGGCCAGGCAGGGCAGTCTATGCCCCTCCTTGGCCCTCATCTGTTGGGGCCAGCTTCCCAGGTAGCTTCCCAGGTTGCTCCTGAGACTGCTGGCGGGTGTCAGTCCCACCTCGCAGCCTTGTGAGTGAGGGTGTGTTTGGGGTTCTAGCTCTCTGGCAGGGAGGGGCATGGGGTGCTGTGAGAGGCCAGCAGGGAAGGAGGGTCTTGCAGAGGGCGTGAGAGCTCACCACCCCCAGGTGTGCTGGGAGCTGGCAGGTGTCTGCAGGATCTGGACCCCCCCCTGTCTCCACCAGGAAGTTGCGCCCAGAGGGCAAAGGCAGGCTTGGGGCCTGGGCAGGTGGTCTGGACAGAACATCTTGCCCTGACCCAGCAGTCTGCAGCGGTGGCCAGCCGGGGACAGCCTTCTTGGTGCGGGAGTATTGTTGGTCCCCAAGCCCACTCACCCCAGGGAGCCTCCAAGGCCAGGCACTCACTGAGAGCCCCGAATATGAGCCTGGACAGAGGCCGGGTCAGTGTCTGTGTGACCACAAGGCCCGGCGGGGCGAGAGTGGGGACTCCTGCTGAGCTGCAGGCGATACCTTCGAGGCAGAATACTGCCAGGGCCTCCTGAGACGTGTCCTGTGACCATGCCGCCGAGCACACCAGGGGCTCTGGGCTGGACAGGTCATGGTGGGTTCCACGGGCCATGCTCCAGCCAAGCTGCCTGCCTGTCCCAACAGATCCAAGCCAGGCCGGCCACCTGGGCCTGTGTCACCTTTCAGGCCTTTATTGCAGCCAGGGCAGCTGGGCACTGACTAGCCGGGTGAGGAAGCCCAGGGAGGAAGAGGCCCAGATGCTGAGTGGTGACGAGCTGGTCTGTTGGTCAAGATCGGCTGGGCCCACTGTGGCCAAGAGACAGGAAGGCTTGAGGCCCAGTGGCACACAGGTCAGCAGTGCTTTGGGGACCAGCCAGAGCCTGGAGCCTTGAGAGGCTGCAGAGGACGACTGCTAGGCCAGTGCCCAGCGCTGGGGGATCAGCACCGGAGCGAAGGCCTGCCTCCGCTGGCGGCCACCGGCCCAGCCCCTCAGCACCCTGTGGGACAGCGCTCACTACAGCTCCGGTGGGCCTGGGGCCTGCCCTGATGTGCTTTATCTTCCTCCTCAGGCCAGTGGGAGCCGCCTGGTCACCCACCCAGGGCTCCCCCACGGGCGCGGCCTCCCGAAGACAGTGCCAGGCTCGGTGCACTCCGGGTCCCGGCCACAGAGCTCAGCCCCACCAGGTCTGGGAGCCCAGGGCTCCGAGCGCACACACACCCTGTCCTGGCCTCTCCTGAGCCCGCCCTCCAGCCGCACCCCTCATTAGGCTGAGGCAGTGACCCTGGAAGACACACGGAGGAGGGAGGGGAAGGGAAAGCCCGGCCATGGCGGCTTCCAGGCCCTTGCCAGGCTCCTGAGGCCTGGAGGGTGAGGCGCTTCTAGACAGCAGGGCCCCCTGCCCATCACCCCCCTCCCCCTTCGGCGTGTCAGGGAGCTGTGGCTTTGTCGTTGGGGTGGCCAGTGCTACCCCAGGCTGTGCACCCTGACCCGGGAGGGGCCCTGCCCATGCTGCCGGGGCTCTAGGGAACAGGCTCAGCTGCCTCCCACACCGTGTGTTTCTGCCTGGGTCTGGGCACTGCCTGGAGCCTCCTGACCCAGCCTTGCCGGGGGCAGAGTGCACCGAGCCTCTGCGAGGGCATGCCCCGGAGGGCGCCAGTCCAGACAGCTGCCCCACCCCCTGGCCCAGCCCCCCCTTGCTCCCCCATCTGGTGCCCCGAGCAGCCCCCTGGCCGGCAGCCCCCGCCATGGCCGAGCACCTGGAGCTCCTGGCAGAGATGCCCATGGTGGGCAGGATGAGTACACAGGAGCGGCTGAAGCATGCCCAGAAGCCGTGCCAGCAGGTGAAGATGTGGGCCCAGGCTGAGAAGGAGGCCCAGGGCAGGAAAGGCCACAGGCAGCGGCCGAGGAGGGAGGCGGCCGTCAGTGGGCCGCAGAAGCGGGTCCTCTTCCTGCCAGCGTCACCCTTCTGGAGGCTGCTGCCCGAAATGACCTGGAGGAGGGTGAGTGTGGCTGGCCCTGCCAGCCTGGTGCAGGCCTTGTGAGGCTGTTTCGTGGGGACCCAGGGTCTGGCCCAGCTCCCTCAGCTGTGGGCTCCCGGTGGCGGTGACAGGAGCGTGCGGGGGCCCTGCTGCAGGCTTGCGGCTCCAATTCTGGGGTGGCCCAGAATCTTCCACCTCTTGTCAGGAGGGTCTTGGTCACACCTGCTTGGGTCCTGAGCCGCCGCCTCTGGAAAGGAGGCCAGTAATGCCCACCCAGGCACGCCAGCCTGGTCTCCTCCCCGCTCTGCTCCTGGCTCGAGGCCAGGGCTTAGCTTTGGGCAGACTCCTCACCCTTTTGCACTCATGGCCCTCTCTCTCCAGAGAGGCTCTTACGGGCTCTTCTGCCCCTTCCAGGGCCAGGCGTCCGCTGCAGAGCCTGGGGTGCAGAGGGCCAGGAGGCAGGGGACATGGAGGGCGCGGTTGGGTGTGCCACGAGCCAGGGCACAGGGAAGTCGTGGGAAGGAGGGTGGATCCTCGTGCTGCCTGTGGAGCATTGCTGGCGATTGCTTGGAGGTCCCAAGTGACCTTGGCGAGAGCCTGGAAAAAGCTAGCACTGCTGAAGAGAAGTGAGGGCAGAGACCAGCTCTGGTCATGGGGAGACCCTGGAGGGAGCAGGCCGGGCTGCCTCAGGCCCGCAGTCCAGGCTACAGAGGGGCAGGGAGTCGGCTACAGGTACGAGGGAAGGGGGCGTGGGGACGGAGTGGATTGCCAGTGCGGGGTGCTGGGTGAGGCATGGGAGGGGCTTGGGGGGCAGTCAAGAGCCCAGCAGGGTCTGCTCTCAGACAGGAGGGGTTCGTTCTGGAAGGCTGAGGGCTGGGGTGCCATGGCTCAGAGGGGTGGGTCCTGCTGGGGGCTGGAGGCAGCTGGATGCCAGTGCTGGCCCGAGCCCTGGGCTCTGGTGTCCTTCCTGCCCCCATGCCATCGTCTTCCCCCCCTCTGCTCCCCTGGCTGCAGCCCCCCAGTCAGCCTAGGCCCTGAGGTGCGGGACTGACCACGCCTCCCCTTCTTGTAGTCGCCAGTTCCTCGAGAGTGGAGTCAGCCCTGACCTGGCCAATGAGGACGGCCTGACCGCCCTGCACCAGGTCAGCCGAGTGGGTTTGGGGAGGGTGCTGGCTGGAGCTGGTGCTCAGGCCACCCTGTTTGCAGAGCTGCATTGATGACTTCCGGGAGATGGTGCAGCAACTCCTGGAGGCCGGGGCCAATGTCAACGCCCGCGACAGCGAGTGCTGGACACCCCTGCATGCCGCAGCCACCTGTGGCCACCTGCACCTGGTGGAGCTGCTCATCGCCCGGTAGGGCCCAGTGGAGCAAGTGTGGCAAGTGCGCCTCTGCCGGGTGGGGCTGCGGCCACCAGGGCTGGCAGGGCTGTCCTTGCAGAGCCAGGTGTCTCGTGCCTGGGCAGTCTGCGCCTGTGTCCTGTGCGTCCACTACAGCAAGGCCTGGGCAAGGGCTGCAGACGCGGTGACCCCAAGGGAATGAGCATGTGTGGCCATGTGCCCACCTGGCTGCTCACCCCTGTGTGTCCTCCCACCAGGTGCCATTAGGAATTTGGGAACTCCTGAGGGTAGGCCTTGACCTCCAGCTCTGGCCCTCCTGCCACACCTCCCCACCCCAGGTCTGTACAGAGAAATGCCATTCTGGTCAGTGGTGAGGGCAGAATTGGCAAGGAGGAAGTGGGAACCTTTATCGGACGGTGGTCAGGACAGGGCTACTGAGCACCTGACTCAGTGAACACACAGGTGGTCAGCTTCACCAGGACCCAGGGGTTCCTTTCTGTGGCCCCTCAACCTTGACCCTCTAGTGGGGTGGATGGTTAGGGGCTCAGGTTGTCCAGGGAGAGGTGCAGGCGTTCACGATATGTGGGGCGAGCAGTCCTGGGGCTGCAGGCGTGCACAGGGCAGCCCCCAGCCCCAGTCCTTGTCTCCACGGCGGGCACCGCCCTGGGCTCTGGGCCCCTCCCACTCTGGCTCTGTCCCCTCAGAGGGCTCTGCCGGGTGCTCCTCCCATACCTGCTCCCTGGGGCCTCCAGAGTCCTGGCACCACCACTCGCCCCAGGTAGGCAGGCCCACTGTGCACCTTCATGGGGGCAGGTGAGTCCCAAGAACATGGAGACACAGGTGGATATACCGCAGGACACCACCTGGCTGGAGGACAGGGTCCAGGGCATCTGGGGCCTGGGCCTCCCCATCGTTGGCCCCAGTGTCCCAGCTCTAGGCCGAGGGCTTTGCAGATAGACAGCCTCTGGGAGGGGCCTTGTGGCCAGCACCCTGTCCGCCTCCTGCAGTGGCGCTGACCTCTTGGCTGTCAACACTGACGGGAACATGCCCTACGACTTGTGTGAGGATGAACAGACGCTGGACTGCCTTGAGACAGCCATGGCCAGCCGTGGTGAGTCCCGCCCCGCCTGCCTGCCTGGGGGTGGGTGTGCTAGCTGTGAGTCGGTTACCCTGCAGGCATCACCCAGGACAGCATTGAGGGGGCCCGGGCTTTGCCGGAACTGCACATGCTAGAGGACATCCAGAGCTTGCTGAGGCTGGGGCTGACCTCGACGCTCCTGGGGACCATGGGGCCACGCTGGTGAGGACGTAGCTGTGTGAGATCGGGGTTGGGGGGAGGCTGCTGCCAGAGGGAGATGGGCTGGCCTCAGGGCTGGGCCGTTTGCCTGCAGCTGCACGTCGCAGCTGCCAGCGGCTTCAGCGAGGCTGCTGCCCTGCTGCTGGAACACCAGGCCAGCCTGAGCGCCAAGGACTGCGATGGCTGGGAGCCGCTGCACGCGGCCGCCTACTGGGGACAGGTGAGCCTGGTGCTGGGGCAGCTGGGGTGCGGCCAGGCCCGCAGCGCCACAGCCTTCAGCAGCCCGGGCTCTTGCCCACAGGTGCATCTGGTGGAGCTGCTGGTGGCACATGGGGCCGATCTCAATGGGAAGTCCCTGATGGATGAGACGCCTCTTGGTGAGCTGGTAGCTAAACTCTCCTCATGCCCTCCCACCCCTGGGCAGGGACCAGGCCCAGGGCTTCCTTGACCCCTCCGCCCACTTCCCCCAAGACGTGTGCGGGGATGAGGAGGTTCGGGCCAAACTGCTGGAGCTGAAGCACAAGCAGGACGCGCTCCTGCGTGCCCGAGGCCGCCAGCGCTCTCTGCTGCGCCGCCGCACGTCCAGCGCCGGCAGCCGGGGGTAAGCGCCCGCCCCGTCTTTACCCTGCTGAGGTCAGCAGGCGGCCGAGGTGCCAGCTGGAGACCCCCCACCCCACCCTGCAGACTCCGCGGGCGATGGTGTTCCCCCCGCACCTCAGTCTGCCCTCTCCCAGGAAGGTGGTGAGGCGGTGAGCCTGACCGAGCGCACCAGCCTATACCGCAAGGAGCATGCCCAAGAGGCCATCGTGTGGCAGCGGCCGCCGCCTGGCGGCCCGGAACCGCCTGAGGAGGACGAGGACCGCCAGACAGACTCGGAGCTCAGGCCCCCATCCTCCCAAGTGAGCTCCGCCCCACAGCGGGGCACGCACATGGCCCTGTGCGCATGCGCCTGGCAGAGGCCCAGGGTCAGCTGCTGCCCTGGACTACCATGCAGCGGGGGCGAGAGAGGGCCGCTGAGAGCCCTCCTGATGGCCTTCGCTATCCCCACAGGAGGACCCCGAGGCATCCAAGGCACACAATGGCCGAGCAGGCAGCCCTGCTGGTCGTCACCTGTACTCCAAGAGGCTGGACCGGAGTGTCTCCTACCAGCTGGGCCCCCTGGAGAGCACCGCCCCTGACGCCCTGGCCCGTGCCAAGGCCCACCACACCCTGGCAGAGCTGAAGCGCCAGCGGGCCGCCGCTAAGCTGCAGCATCCCACATCCGAGGGGCCAGAGGCCCCAGAGTCCTGCCTGCCGTCAGACCCCGAGAACCCCCAGCCTGAGCACGGCTCCAGGCCTGATGCAGACCCACCCCTGCTCAAGCTCACGGCCCCCATGGAGGAGGCCCCCGTGGAGAAGAAGCCATGCTGCATGCTTATGTGAGGGGCTGGGGCTCAAGGTGGCAACAGTCCTGTCTTAGGGCTCCAGCCTCAGAGACCTTTCTGGCCCCTGTGGGCGAGCAGCCAGTCAGGGGCCTCTCTGGCTCCCCCATCTGGGATCCCATCTCCTCGCCACAAACAGACCTGAGGCAGAAACCACACCTGGGGGGACCCACCTGCAGAGGCCTCATTTCATCCTGCGATTCTTGATAAAGGGCTGTTCTGCCACCTGCCTTGTGTGTCTCAGCTGGGCCACCGTCCCTGCAGTGGGTGCTGCTGTGCGGCTGAGCCTGGGGAGCAGTCCCTGTGAGCACCCGCTGGGGACCTGTCAGTGCGCGCTAGGGCTTGCTGGCGGTGGCCCGGCCCTGCGTGGGAATGAGGCCTCCACTGGGCAAGAAGCATGGCATTTGCTGCACCCTGCTCCCCACCCCCCGCCCTCCCCCCTGCAGCCTCCCAGGGACACTTCTGTGGCTCTGCTTTCCTGAGAGAAGCAGGGAGCCTCGGAAGGGCACTCCTTGGGGATCAGGGCTGGGGGAGTCCCTGTTGGAGGAGAGGCTGTACAAGGCTATTGTCGCGAACCTCCCGGGGGCAGGCCCCCTGCTCCTGGCATGCACCCGGTCCTGGCGCCTGGCTGCCAGCTTTTGCCTGGCCTGGCAAAAGGGGCCAGCAGTTGGCCACTCAGGCTCTAAGCTGGCTGGGCACGATGTGTCAGGGCGACAGGGGCCCCTCAGGGGCCTCGAGTGGGAGGACTGAGGGAACTACCAGCTCCTCTGTCCACGGCGGGCAGCTTTGCATGGCCACCAGTGCTGGGTGGCATGGGCTCAGGTCACCTTCCCCTCTCCACTCAACACCAACCGGGTCAGCCCAGTGTCTGCAGGGCCCGCCCTTCCCTGACCGTCGGTGGTTGGAGGGGTGTCCAGCTAAGGGGAGGGCCAGATAGGCTGCTGGTCAAATTTAGCGTGTGGAGCGCTGCAGCTGCCCAAGGTCCACCTGCCACCTCTGCTGCCACTCGGGCTCCGCTGCCAGGGGCGGGCGGGGCTGGCTCCACCTGAGGCCAGACCGTATTAACCTGTACTCTGGCCTGGGGGCCAGAGGGACAGGCCGGCAGCAGGGAGGCTGCAGTGGCAGCGAGCGGAGCAGAGCAGAAAGGTTCGAGGTGAGAAGCCAGCCGCCTGGGCTCCTGTTGTTTTCCTCTCAGCCAAGAAGCCAGGGAACCCACCTCTCTGCCAGCTGGCCACAGCCAGGGCCCAGCTCAGAAGGCTGTCTCCCTGACCCTCCCGCGCCCCGCCGCTGGGGGAGCCACCCCTGGGCAGGGCCTGCGGGGGTGGGGCCCTGAGGGCCTATCCCTGTCGGCTTCCCACTCTCTCCACCAGTCAGGAGCAAAGGAAGTGGGCTTAGTGACTGCTGGTGGTGTGGCACCAAGGGCAGCCCCAGGCCGGCCTGGCGAAAGGGCTCACTGCAGTCCAGAGCAGCGAAGTGTCTGAAGGCCCTTCCCTGACACCACAGCCCAGAGACTCGGGCCTTGCAGACAGTATGGAGCCCAAGGTCCAGCCCCTGGGCCAGGTGTGGGGGGAGGTAGAGCCTCTGGTCTGAATGCCTTGCTCCCCTCCCCAGATACCCCATGATTCTTGAGGCCTGGCTGTTACCTGGTATATAGGCCTGCTAGATTAAGCAAGGATGAGGGGCCACTGCTGAGCCCTGCTGGGTAGACCTGAGGCCCCAGGCTCCACTCTCCACTCAGAATCAGCCCTGCCCAGCTCTTTCAACTGCCTTCCCTTCCTCAAACCGTCCCTCAAAGCCTCTCGAAGTTTCCGTCTGTCCCTACCCCCCATGTGGGTCTCCTGCTCCCCGTCATGGAGACACTGGGCAGGCACCGGGCCTCGCCCCAAGCCCCGCCTGCCTGCTCACCCACTCCCTGTGGCTCCCTGGGGCAGAGCTGTGCCCAGATGAGTGGGGCGGGCCTGGTGTCCCCAGCTCCTCCTCCAGTCTTTTCTGTCCCTTTCAGTGGGGCCAACAGCCTGTAGTGAAGAGGGTGCCCTCTTATCTTGAGCCCTCCTCCCCAGCCTGGCCACTGAGCCTGGACCCAGCTGCCTTCACCCACTTCCGGACTGTGCCACCTCCCGAGCCTCCTTCCTGCCTGGTCTGAGCAGGGTCATGGCCTTGAGAGCAGGTGACCACAGCCAGGCTGCAATGACAGGGGTAAAGGAAAAGGTGTTGACGCTGGACACCATGAACGCGAGCATTCGGAGGGTGGAGTACGCCGTCCGCGGCCCCATCGTGCTGCGAGCCCTGGAGCTGGAGCAGGAGCTGCGCCAGGTATGTCCCGGCCCCCACCCCTCCCCTCCGGGCTGCACCTGGGCAGTCCAGTGGGCCCCATTCCCTGCGTCGCATGGGACAAGGGCCTGCGGGAGTCATAAGGCCTGTTCTCACCGTCTGCGCCCCACACCCAGGGTGTAAAGAAACCCTTCACTGAGGTCATCCGTGCCAACATCGGGGATGCCCAGGCCATGGGGCAGAAGCCCATCACCTTCCTGCGCCAGGTGAGGCCCTCACTACCCTGGCGCCCCTCCCCAGTCAGCCCATGTGCCCTGGCCTCAGCCCTCACTCCTCCCAGGTCCTGGCCCTCTGTGCCCACCCGGATCTCCTGAACAGCCCCGACTTCCCTGAGGACGCCAAGAGAAGGGCGGAGCACATCTTGCGGGCGTGTGGGGGCTACAGCCTAGGTAGGTGCAAGTGCCAGGACCAGCCCAAGCCTTAGGGAGGGGCAGGACCTGGAGGGAGGCTTTCTCTGGAGGATGGGAGTGGGCTGGCCCCGACTGCTGGAAGGGGAGGATCACTTTCTGAGGCTTGTGAAGAGACCGCAAAAGTCCTTCCTCGTCCCACCCCGGCCCTGCCCAGGAGCTTACAGCATCAGCTCTGGCATCCAGCTGATCCGTGAGGATGTGGCGCGGTACATCCAGCAGCGCGACGGAGGCGTTTCTGCAGACCCCAACAACATCTTCCTGTCAACGGGGGCCAGCGACGCCATCGTGGTAGGCCGGCGCCGAGGCAGGACACCGTGGCTCTTGGTGTGCGGCTGGGTGCAGCCCCTGGCCCCACCGACACCACCTCCCCGTCCTGCCCACAGACAGTGCTGAAAAGCTGCTGGTGGCCGGTGAGGGTCGCACGCGCTCGGGAGTGCTCATCCCCATCCCTCAGTACCCGCTGTACTCGGCCGCGCTGGCCGAGCTGAACGCGGTGCAGGTGGACTACTACCTGGACGAGGAGCGCGTCTGGGCGCTAGACGTGGCCGAGCTGCGGCGTGCGCTGTGTCAGGCGCGTGAGCATTGCCGCCCGTGCGCGCTCTGCGTGATCAACCCCGGCAACCCCACGGGTGCGCCGCCGCCCGCCCCTCCCGCCCCTGCCCCCCCCCGCCCCGACGCGCCAGGGCCAGCCTGCCCCCATGGCACCCCCCCAAGAGGGGTGCGTGCTCTGGGCTGACCCGGACATGCCGCGTACCCCCGCGCCCCAGGGCAGGTGCAGACCCGCGAGTGCATCGAGGCTGTGATCCGCTTCGCCTTCGAAGAGCGCCTCTTCCTGCTGGCTGATGAGGTGCCGGCGGGGGCGCGTGGGCTGGCGGGGTGTGTGGCAACATCGGGCGCCCCTGGTGACGCTGTCACCCATCCAGGTGTACCAGGACAACGTGTATGCCGAGGGCTCGCAGTTCCACTCGTTCAAGAAGGTGCTCACGGAGATGGGGTCGCCATACGCGGAGCAGCAGGAGCTCGCCTCCTTCCACTCGGTCTCTAAGGGCTACATGGGAGAGTGCGTATGGGCCGAGCGGGCGGGGGTGCGCGGCCTGGCCAGCCACCTCTGCCCACCGCGCGACACCCGCCCTCATCCGCAGGTGCGGGTTCCGCGGCGGCTACGTGGAGGTGGTGAACATGGACGCCGCGGTGCAGCAGCAGATGCAGAAACTGATGAGCGTGCGGCTGTGCCCGCCCGTGCCCGGCCAGGTCCTGCTCGACGTGGTGGTCAGCCCGCCTGCGCCCTCGGACCCCTCCTTCGCGCAGTTCCAGGCAGTGAGCAGGAGGGCCGGGGAGGGGCGGCTGGGGCCAGGAGCGGGTGGGGCCCGGGTCGCTGCCCTGATGGCTCCACCCTCTTCAGGAGAAGCAGGCGGTGCTGGCGGAGCTGGCAGCCAAGGCCAAGCTCACGGAGCGGGTCTTCAATGAGTCTCCCGGCATCCACTGCAACCCGGTGCAGGGCGCCATGTACTCGTTCCCACGCATGCAGCTGCCCCCGCGTGCGGTTCAGCGCGCTCAGGTGCGGCGTCCGCTCGGTGGGCGGGTGGGGCAAAGCCCAGACCCATCTCCCTCCCTGACCGCCAGCCCTTCCGCCCGTCTCAGGAGCTGGGCCTGGCGCCGGACATGTTCTTCTGCATGAGCCTGCTGGAGGAGACCGGCATCTGCGTGGTGCCCGGCAGCGGCTTCGGGCAGCGGGAAGGCACCTACCACTTCAGGTGAGGCCCTGCCATGCAGCCCCTACCCGCGGTCCCCGCCCCCCTTTGCTTACCTTCCTCCCCACTTTAGGATGACCATTCTGCCGCCCATGGAGAAGCTGCGGCCCCTTCTGGAGAAGCTGAGCCAGTTCCACGCCAAGTTCACCCAGGAATACTCCTGAGGGACCAGGCCAGGGACCCCGACTGACAGTGCCTAGGCCCTGGGGGTCTCTGGTGCCCTCTGGACTTGCCGCCTGTGGGGCCGGGCTGCGGCCTCTCTCAGGCCCCTAATAAAGCTGTGAGACAGCCCAACTGCCAGGAGACGGTGCCCGTGTGTGCCTTCCCCACCTTTGTCTCCCAAGTGCCTTTTTTGCCCGCCTGGGGACTCAGCCTTGAGCGGATGCTGCACTGCCCTCAGGAGCAGTGGTCCAGGAGGGCTCACAGAGGAGGCTGACTGCATCCCCAGCGCCTCCCTGGGCTTAGGGAGGAGGTCTTGGCTCTCCTCCTAATGGCTGCCTGGGGCTGGAACATCCCTGCCAAGGTCTTCCCCTGCTCGTGTGGTTTGAAGTATGTGGTGAGTGTGTGCGGCCTCCTAGTGCAAATGCAGCCCTTAGGCTGGGGGTGGGAGGGAGAGCCCCCACCTAAGCTGGAGCACCTGAGGACAGGTGCGGGTGAAAAAAGTAGGTAAGGTGCTGAGTGAGAGGTGCCCTGCGAAGAGCTGGGCTGGAGGACCCAGCCGGGGCAGGTGGACAGCCCTGTATCCTTACCCCCGGAACATGAGGATGAGTACCTACTGTGTTCACACCAGACAGTGTTGTGGGTCAATACACAAGTGGTCCTCGGAGGTAGAAACGGTAGTCCCTATTCTATACATAAGGAAACTTGGGCTCCCAACATATGTAGAAGTGGCCTTGGCTGCTGAGAAAGTGCCTTGGTCCACATGCCTGTGGGTGGGTACAGGGCTTGGGCCAGCCTTGGGCCCATGGCTCGGAGACAGCGGGGCCAGGACTCTGGTTCTCTGCTCACTAGCGAGGCAGTTCTTGCTCATGGGCCTTGCTTCCACGCCCCCTCTGGGCAGCAGAGGAGGCAGGGACCCCACATTCAGCTTCCTTTGGGTGGGCCTCTTTCTTGGCAAGGCCACCTGGGGTCAGGCACAGTCTGGGCTTGTCTCAACACTAGAGTGTGTTGCAGGCAGCAGCTGGCTGAGCCTGGGGCCTGACCTTTGCACAAACCAGCCTTCTATGGTCGTCTGTGTCCACTGGTTTGGGGGGAAGGGGAAGCGCTGCTGAAACCACAGGCGTAAGGAGGTGAGAGGCCAGGGGCAGAAGTACGCTATAGCGCTCAGTGGAACCTTAACAGACCAGCTCCTGCGTGGGGGCTGCTGTGGAGACCCTGCCGCCACTACAAAAAGCAAGCTCAGGTGAGATACCAGAAAGCACTTTTGGAGATTTAGGGTCTAGGTCCAGGTGGTGGGGTGGGGGCGGGACTGATAACCTCGGGAGGTGCCAGCATGGGTTCCATGCTGTCCTTGGCGCCGCAGCTGCCTGCAGGCCGCCGGGCCAAGGACTCCGGCCTGTGTCCCGCAGCATGCCGGCAGCACCCAGGTTGGCCACTGGGGGCGCCTGAGGGTGTCGGGCGCTCTGGCCCGCTCGAGTGCTCTATGGCTCCGCGTCGCCCGGGCGCGCTCCCGGCTGAATGGTGTTGGAGCGGAGGACGGCCTGCGGTCCTGGGCGTACGAGCGCCCCGAGGACGCGAGGCCGTGACTGCGGACGCTAGCCAATCCAGCCCTAACCTCGCCGGGCCTGGTCCAAAGGCGATGCGGCCGTGTGGCCCCTGACCCCACCCTTACTGGGTTAGGCCACACTCCCACTCGCAACTGCCCTGCCCGGGACTCTGTGGGGGACCTCGGATCCCACCCAGACCCTGAGGGCTGGCCCTGGCCCCGGCACTCCGGGTCATGCACGGGAAGCTGCTGCTGCTGGCCGGTCTCTACCTGGTGCAGGGCCTGCCCTATGGGCTGCAGTCTGGCCTGCTGCCCATGCTGCTGCGAGCAGGTGGTCTCTCCCTGACACGCGTGGGACTGGCCAAGGTGCTGTATGCGCCATGGCTGTTCAAGCTGGTGTGGGCACCACTGGTGGACACGCGGGGTTCCCCGAGGGCCTGGGTGGTGCTCAGCACGGCTGCTTTGGGCCTGCTGTGTGGGCTGCTGGCAGCCCTGCCTCCTGCCGAAGCTGGCCAGGCTGGGCTGCCTGTCACTGTGGCAGGGCTGCTTCTGCTGCTGAACCTAGGTGCTGCCGTGCAGGATGTGGCCCTGGATGTGCTGGCCGTGCAGCTCCTGGAGCCAGCGGAGCTGGGGCCTGGCAACACCGTGCAGGTGGTCGCCTACAAGCTGGGCTCTGTGCTGGCGGGAGGTGGGCTGCTGGCCCTTGTACCCACCCTCTCCTGGCCTCTGCTCTTTCTGCTCCTGGCCGCCACCTACTGGCTGGCTGCTGCTCTGGCCTGGGCTGCACCCACCTTGCAACAACTGCCTGGGCCTCAGGCCTCAGAACTCCCCCCACACACCCTGCACCTTCTGCGGGACTTGCTGGCTGTGTCGGGGACCCTGTGGATGGCAGGCTTCGTGCTAACTTACAAGCTGGGTGAGTGAGGCCTTGAGTCAGGTAATGGCAGGGGTGGGAGCCTGGGGAGCTTCAAGTGGGTCCTCTGGAGCCCAGGAACCCACTTGTGGGGCTGCCCTCTTCCTGGGGTGTGACCTGTGGGCTGGAGCCAAGCCTGGCTGTCGCTGGGCCTTGCCTTTCTCCAGCTCTACCTCCATGGCCACTCTGAGCTCTAGCCACAAGCTCCTGTTCATGCTGGCCCTAAGCTTGGCTGACGCCCAGTTAACGCTATCTCCTGGGACCTGTGGCCCAGGAGAGGAAGGGCAGCAGGCTGGTTGGGGGGCACGAGAAGGCCTAGGTAGAGATGGGAGGTGGACTCCCTGGTTCATTTTCTCCCCACAGGTGAGCAGGGCGCCAGCAGCCTGTTTCCGCTCCTCTTGCTGGACCGAGGTCTCTCTGCCCCAGAGCTGGGGCTGTGGAATGCTGTGGGTGCTGTGGCCTGCTCCATTGCTGGCTCGTTCCTGGGTGGGGCCCTGCTGGCCAGGCACCGGTGAGCCTTCCTGAGACTGTCCTGTCTACCTGCTCACTCCTGGCCTGCCCCACACCCCGACCTGCCCATCCTCCCTACCACAGGCAGCTGCTGCCCCTGCTGCGGTCAGTGCTGCAGCTCCGCCTTGGAGGCCTTGCCTGCCAGAGCGCCCTGCTCTTCTACCTGGACACCCCAGGGGCCAGGCTGGGCCCAGGCACAGTTCTGAGAGGTGAGGGGCTGGCCATGGGGGGAAAAGCACAGAGTCCTGGGCCCTGCTGATCTTGGCCCTTCCAGGGGCAGCCTTGCTGAGCCTGTGTCTGCAGCATTTCCTGGGGGGCCTGGTCACAACCGCCACCTTCACACTCATGATGCGCTGCAGCCAGCTGGCACCCAGTGCCCTGCAGGTGAAAAACATGGCTGGGACGGGGGAGCGGGGAGCAAGGGGGAGGCAGGGCTAGGGTCCAAGCAAGTCCTGACCTGACTGCCACCTCCCCTCCCCCCATCTCAGGGCACACACTATAGCCTCCTGGCCACCCTGGAGCTGCTGGGGAAGCTGCTGCTGGGCACACTGGCTGGAGCCCTGGCTGACAGCCTGGGGCTGCACTTCTGTTTCTCCCTGTTCCTTGCTCTCTCAGCCATGCCCATTCTGTACCTGAGCCTGGCACCTGGCACCCTGGCTTGAGCTGGGCAAACAGATTGGCCAATAAAAATGAGCAAGACTGTGGCCTAGCTGTGTCTGTGTTTGGGATGTGTGGTGTCCTCTGACTGTGGGCACTGCCCCACCGGAAAAGAGTCCCTAAAAACAACTTAAGTTTTTTATTCTGCATTTTGGGGCCTCCATGTCCCCAGATCCCTAGCAATGACCTTGGCCTAAGGCCTAAGGTGGTCACTGTCTTGGCCAGCCATGTCCCCTTGTCTTTGCCTTGATGAGCTGCTGCATACGACACTCTGTACTGCAACACAGAGTCATTCACGCCTGAGCCGGCAACATGGGGAGCTTGCTCCTGAGGCAGGTGGTCAGTGGCCCCATAGCAGGACCTCCTCTGTGGCCAGCTGCATCAGGGCGTGGAAATTCAGGTGCAGGTACTTCCTCCAGAAGCGCCGGTCCCGCCCGTACACCTGGGCCGGGTAGCAGGGACTTCCTGCAGCAGGAGGGGACATGTGGCCCTGAGTACTGCCACCAGCTGACTGGGCACCCAGCCCATGCCTACTGGGGCTGAGCCTCCCTGGCCTCACCAATGCCGTGGAAGATGCGGGCCACAGCCCTGCCTGAGAACCGCTGCTCTGGCCACGAGGACAGGAAATGGCGGATGTCCCTGCGGATCTGGACCTCCCAGTCCTGGAGCTGTGGGCAGCAGTGCATCAGGTGGACCCAAGCTTCCAGGGACCCAGACCCTCTGTGCAACCCTCAGGAGGGGCTGGCACTCACCCTGGCCTGCTCCAGCTCCGGGCCCTGCTCGTCCCCTGAGCCCCCCAGACCATTCTCCTCGAAGTACTGGCTGAGCAGAGCCTTGAGCCTGGCGCTGTGCTCTTCATCTGGCTGCTCCAGGAATGGCCCGCAGCTGGGGAGGGCCATGCTGCGGCAGGAGGAGCTCATCAGAGCTGCCTGCCAGGCACAGGGCAGCCCCAGGCCCTGTCCACCCACTCTCATACCTGCGGAAGGCCTGGAAAGTACGGTGCAGGCAGGCCAGGGCCTCCCGCTCTCGAGCCTGCACGCGGCCATACAGAAAGTCGCAGATCTGGTCCTTCTCCTGGACTGTCAAGTCCCCGGGGCTGTGCAAGTGGAAGGCCAGCTCCCTGAACTCCACTGTCACCCCAGTACCTTGAGGCACGCCTGCCAGAGAGCATGTCAGAAGGGGTAGGTAGGCAGATGGGTGGCACACAGGGCTGGGGATGGACCCACCTGTCTTGGCCTCTGGGTCCCACTGCAGCTGGCGGAGGGCCTGTCGCACAGGGCCCAATGTCCAGCCCATGGAGTCCACCAGCTCGACCACGTCAAATTCCACAGCACCGCTTCCTCCGCCTATTTGCTCAGGCGACTGCTGAGCCAAGTACACAGCCAGCGGGGGACACCTATGCCAGAAGAGACTAGTGACTAGCAGCCAGGTTCCGGCCCTGTCCTCAGCCTCGGGTAGGGTGTGTGCTCACCTGCGGGCCAGGGCCTGGAGCTGTGTAGCACCCCCAGGGCAATGTAGGTGGCAGTGAGCGTGGGTGGGTGCCAGCAGCTCCAACCAGTGCTGTGGGTGCAGCTCCAGATAACACAGCAGGGTCTCAATAACTGGGAGCAGAGCAGGAATCAGTGGACGTGGGTCACAGGGTGTTCCCCGGACTCCTGCCCCAGTCGCTCACCCTCCTCAGGCAGGTCCAGGGCCTGTACTGTCGGCTGCACCGGGAGTGCCCGCTTGTGGCCGGGGCACCGGACAGTGTGTTCATTGCCAGGTTGCTTGTCCTCCCTCAAGGACTCAGTCACAAAGGCCAAGGCTGAGTGCTTGTCCTGGCTCTCGCCTCTTTCCTGCCCTGAGAGCTGCCGGGAGCAGGCACAGGGCGGAAACGCACGCTGCACCAGCTTCTTCACGGCAAGGAAGTCAGTGGCACTGGCATGCACATGTCTGCGCAGCTCCCACAGGTCCTCGCCCTGCAGCAGAACAACTGTGAATGCGTGGCCATGGCGCTGGGCTGGGCAGGGGGGGCTCTAGAGGTTTGGGCACCAACCTGGGGCTGCAGGAAGAGGTGGCAGTGTGCAGGCTGCCCGTCACGCCCAGCACGGCCCACAGCCTGCACGTAGCTCTCAAAGCTTGGGGGCAGCCCCAGGTGCAGCACCGCCCGCACATCTGGTCGGTCCAGCCCCATCCCAAAGGCCACGGTGGCGACCACCACCCGTAGCCGGCCCTCCATGAAGGCCCGCTGTACCCGCTGGCGTGCCCGGCTGCACATACCGGCATGGTAGGCTTCAGCCACAGCCTCCAGGACTCGGCCTACAAGGCAGACGAATGGTTAGGCAGGATGTTAACCTAGGAGAGTCTGTGGGGCACGGCCCGGCCCCCACCTCACCTCTGGGCCCTGGGGCCCAGGCCTCACGCAAACAGGTGCGAAGCAAAGCAGAGACACGCTCAGTGTCCTCTCGTCTGTTGCAGTAAATAATGACAGAGTCCAGGGAGCGGAAACGGTCACTCTGCAGCAGTGTTACCAGGGCCTGGTGGGAGACAGCCAATGTGGGCGGTCGGAAGGCAGGGTTTCTACCAGGGCCAGGTGTGCTTACCTACCTGGTCTGGGTCCCTGTCCATGGACACAGAGAGGTACAAGTTGGGGGGATGGTGACTGGTCCCCTGAGAACATGTTCCTTGGCCACGCCCAGGTGCTGGGCCACATCAAGGGCAGTGCTATGCGTGGCTGTGGCTGTAAGACCCAGGAAGCAGCACACACCCAGGTGTTTCCGTAGCACCTGTGCAAGAGAAGTAGTGAGGACACCAGTCTACCTCCCTGGCCTGCTCACCTGTACCTGGACTAGACTCACCTTGCAGATGCGCAGGTAGCAGGGCCGGAAATTGTGGGACCACTGAGAGAGACAGTGGGCTTCGTCGATGCAGGCAAAGGCCACTGGAGGCAGCTGGGCGAAGCAAACAGGACCTCCTGCCTCAGCCCCAACCAGTGCCTCGGGCGACAGCATCAGTATGTGCACCTGGGCTGCCCGAGCCTGGGGACAACAAGATCAAGACCACTACCCAGGGGCCTGTCCGCAGCCCCTACCAGTCACCCACCCCTCTCTTAAGACTCCTCACCTTCTGCAGGGCAGAGTTCCGTTGTTTCCTGCTCATGCCTGAGTGAACACAGGCTGCCCTCAGGCCTGGTGGAAGGCCGGACACCTGTAAATACAGGAGCACAGCCTGCTACTCAGCTCTGGCCCTTCTCCAAATGCCTCTCTAAGCTGCTCGGCCTAACAGTTCCTGCTGGCCTCACCCTAAGCCCTCTGATGAGCAAATGCCCAGACCCTGGGTGCTAGGACTGAGTTCAGAGGCACCTGGGGCGTTGGCTGAGTAGTGTTGGAACATAGGCTGCACTGGGGATGGCCCCTTCACAGAGCTGCTCCCCTGGGGGAAGGCCCGAGTCTAGCCAGCCACGGCCCTGCTGCCCTTAGGCCACTGCCAGGCCTGGGGCTGTGAACAGAGTGGGTGGGCGGAGAACAGCTGGGTCCATGCAGCTCTGGGGTGGGGGTGGGGGGTAAGACGCAGGAGGCCAAAGGAACAGACGAACCGTGGGTGCGCTCAAGGGTCCTGTTTGCATACCTGGTCATCCATGAGTGACAGGAGAGGAGAGATGACCAGCGTGAGGCAGGGGCTTCGTCGGGCATAGAGGAGCGCAGGTAGCTGGTAGCACAGAGACTTGCCAGCACCGGTGGGCAGCACCAGCAGTGTGGATATGCCTGGGTGGGACTGAGATCAGCAGCACCGCTCTGTGGCCAGCCTCGGCCCTGCCTCACCCCCTCTCCACCCTTGGCAGCCATGCTCACCAGACAGGACTTGCATGACTGCGCGTTCCTGCCCAGGGCGGAAGGCTTGGTGCCCCAGCTGCTCCAGGGCCTGGAACACCTCAGCTGGCGTCTCTGAAGACACAGCAGGTGGTCAGTATGGTCCCAAGTCATCCCTGCCCCTCAGTATAGGTTCTAGGCTGGCAAACATCTGTTCACCTGCTACCTGCCCCGAGCATACTGGCTGGTAGAGTGGGGGCATGGGTGTGGGCAGACAGGGTGGCCCAGGCTGCTCCACAGGCTGTGCGTTTTCTTCACCTGCTGAGGACAGACAAGAGTGGATGGTGTGGGAGCCCCAGTCTGGACTAACACCACCCTAGTAAGATGGTCACTGTCTAAACCTGTCCCCCAGCCCTTCGCTTACCAGAGAGCTGAGAGTAGGCAGTACCCATCCTCTGGGCTACTTCCTCCAATGTGGGCAGGGTGTGCATGTCATCCTCACCCTTGCCATCCTCCTTCTGGGAGGCCAGGGTAGGTTCTGGGCCAGAAATAGAAAGTTAATAGGGCTTTTTGCTTAAGTCACTTTCTCTACCTCCAAACAGCACAACATCCTCCCAGTGATTGCCCAACCCACCACCCAGAGCAGAGGCTTCACCTGACTGGGGCACTGGGATGCCCAGTGGCCCAGCTGCCCGCATCGGAAGCAAGAATCCTTGGTGGTGGCTCTAGGCTGACCACCCCCAAAACACTCCCCTTTCTTCTGCCACTTCTGCTTACACACCTGGGGAAAGGGCCACAAAGGAGAGTCACGAAGCAAGAGACAGAAGGCGTGGGGGGCGTACCTATTGCCATCTCACCTGTTTACGGAGGAGACGGCCACGCAGGGCCGGGCCCCGCACATAGCGTTTCCATTTCATGTTGAGCCGCACATAATTACCCCTGTCACAGACGACTGGCCTAGAAGGGACACACAGGTGGGCCGTGCCCAGAGCCCTCCCACCCTGCCTCAACTCAGAGTGATCTTGCTGAATGCTGAAGCTGTGGTACCTGCAGGCTGTGGGGCTGGTGGGGGGCTGTGCCTGCACGGGCTCCCCTGCACAGTGTCCTAAAAGCGCTGTGGCCCCAGCTCCCTCGGGCAGGGATCCTGCTTGGCTGCCGTTCCGCTGAGCCTGTGCAGGGCTCTCCTCCAGCTCCCCTTTCCGTCTCCGCTTCTTGCCTTGACGGCTACCAAGTGGGGAGCTTCCTGCACTGACTCTGACTGCCTGCAGAGCTGGAGCCTCTGGTCCCTGTGAAGGTTCCCCAGGGCCAGTACTGGGACCAAGGACAGATAGGACACCTGAAGTCTGAGACTGTGGCTCCTCTGTACCCAGGACAGGCTGGCAGATCTCAGGAGTCCCCAGAGAGTCTGGGGCCCCACTGTGACAACGCTGCAGCCAGCCAGGGTTGAGGGACCCCAGCCGCAGTCTCAGGGACGCCTGTAGCTGCTGCAGCCGGCCTGGCCTCAGCTGGGGCCTGGGAGTCTGTGGGGGCACATCACTGACTTCTGGAGGGATGGTGGTGAACCCTGCATCTGGTGGTCCCATGGAAGGCACGGATGGGGTTCTTCGTGAAGGCCGGGGTATGCGGCCCAGGGCTGGCCCAGCCTAGGAGGGGGAGGACAGACCAGCGTGCAGGAACTCAGGCTCTGGGCAGCCCCAGACTCTGAAACCTGCCTAAGTCCCCACCCTCAACAGTGGCGCAAGGTGAAAAGCAGTCAGCTGGAAAAGAAAGGGAGCTGAGAGCAGAGACAGGCTCTGAGCTCCTTCCAGGAACAACCTGGTTAATGGCAGAGATGCGTGTGCATGCTAGTGCAAGTACGTGTGGGTGAGGAGTCTGAAAGGAAGGAGTGTCTGGTGGTCCTGGGCAAAGGGCAGTTCTGGACTCAGGGAGAACTGCCTGTCCCGCCCTTACACCTCACCTGCAGGGTGCCCTTCAGGTTGGCCTTAATCCTCTCCCCATAGTCCTGCACAGAACCCCGAGAGCTCAGCTCTGGACTCGGATGGGAACTCTGGGTTGCACCCCGATTCAGGTGGGACCCCAGCAGCCAGGCTCAGGTATCTGCAGGAGGAGACAGTGGGGGCCCAGGCAAGGGCTGGAGGGCGGGCAGAGGTGTCTCCAGCCCCATCCCCAGCCCATCAGAGCACGAGAGGATCACCCGGCCCTCCTGCAACCTGCCCAGTCCTCCCCAAGTTCTGTGCCCCTCGCAGGCTTGGCCGTACAGAAGGCTAAGCCGGAAGGCTGGGGTATCGGGGCCTGGTACCTACCTCCTCCACCGCTGCCGCCGGAAGCAACTGCACGGGGCGCGGGGCTCGACGCCGCCTGCCCGATCCAGGGCCTCCTTCAGGGCGCGGTATTCTCGGTAGAGCGCTGGGGAGGCGTGAGGGGTGAGGGGCCAGGAGTCAGGTGGGTCTCAGTCCGCTCCCTCACCCCCCATCCCTCCGCCCTGCGCCCTCGCGCTCACCGCGGGTCTCCTGCGGCGCCGCCCGCACATCCTCCTGTGAAGAGAACGCGTCAGCCGGGCCCGCGCCCTCAGCGCCCCGCCCCCCGGCCAGCCCGCACCTGGCCCGGCCGCCGCCCGCGCCGCTGCCGGAACGCGCGCTCCCACGCCTGCAGCTGCGCCCGCACATCCCGCAGCCGCTCCATAGCACGGGCCGGCCCGGCCAACTCCGAGCTCGGCGGCCCGAGAATCTCCCGCCGCAAGGAGGACGCAGGCCGCCAGCCAATGGCTGCGCTCGGCGCGTCGGGAGGCGGGGCGTCGCGGCGTCCCGGGCAGGGCCAGCCAATCCGCGGGGCCCTGAGGGGCGGCCAATGCGGCGGCGACAACGTCATCGCGGCGCGCGACGGCGCTGGGCGGGCTGCGGCGGACGGCGAGGCGGGGCTGTCGGCGTTGGAGGCGGATGCGCGGCCGGTGAGCGCGGGCCGCCTGCTGGGGACGGAGCGGGGCGGCGCGCATTCCTGGGCCTGCCTGGCGGCACGAGGCGGGCTCAGGAGCCCGGGCGGTGTAGTTGTGGGGTGGGGAAGGGCCCAGATCCCCGCGCCGGCCCGAACGGCCGCGGGCCGTGCGTGGACACACCGGGAGGCGGAGGGCGTCGGATTGAGTGCCTCCCGCGGCTCGAGGTCGGGAGGAGCCGGACGGGGGCGTCTTCGGAAACTCAGGGAGCCGCGGGGCTGGCGGGAGGGGCGGCGGCGGCCACCACACAGAGACTCCTCCCCCGGTGACCACACTGGCTGCTTTCGTTTCCTCTCGTGACAGGTGCTTGGTTGGTCTGTCCTGTCACAGCGAGGTATGAATCGTCCTCGCGAGATTTGTCCACAGGCGGAGCGAGGCCGAGGCTTGGCGTCCGGGGCTTCTCAGGAACCAGTGCCCTAAGGGCTTATGTTGTGTGAGGTCTGGGGCCAGACTGCCCTCCCCCCTTCCCCCGTCCCCGCGGCTCATCACCCAGGCTGCGACCCTAGGCGGGGAAGGCCTGGGTCTTGATTTTCTAACCTTTTCAGGGGGATGACTTGGAGGCAGTTTGAGGGGTAAGATGTCCAACACACAGTAAGTGGCCTAACTGTTGCTGCTGTTGAAGTCAGTAGAACTGACACCTGGGTAACCCGTGGCCTTAGGCGTCTCCAATGTGCCCCTTCTCAGTTTGGATGCCCGTTTTCCGGCTGCCTGTAACCATCAGTGATCTCTGTCCTGGGGCCTTCCGGTCCCATGGGTTTAAGGCTTGCTCTCTCAATATGGTTATTCAGGGAAGAGGGAGATATTTAGACAGGTGACAAGGGCCTCAGTGAGTTAGAGTTGCTTTCTCTCTGTGTAAATTTCCAAGGGTCTCTGTGCCTGACAACATTTCTGGGTATAGTTCTAGGTTTCAGGGCTCCCATTGATGGCTTGGGTTACTCATGCCATTTGGAGCCTGTTACCTGGGTCCTGGTCCCTTTTCTCTGTCCTGGTATTTATTAATATGCATCTCTGTTTCCAGATCCTTTCTACTGTGAGTGGGATCCAGGGGTGGCCTGCAGGAACCACTGGGGAGGGTGGAGGAGAAAAGCCTGATATAGCTTCCAGCCCCCCTTCTCCATTAGTGCTGGGGAAGGGTGGGGTCTGAGCCTCATTCTGCTATTAAGAAGAAAGGATCTGTAATAAGCAGCTTTGTGATTTGGGAGGCCTGAAATACAGCTATCAATAGCACATCCAGGCAGGCCAGTTCTCTCTGGTGCCACACTATTGTGTGCCATTTGATGGGTTCCCTCCCTCTCCCCCAAAAAAGGCCTCAAGCTTCTGAGGGGCTGGAATTAGGGTTGGTTTTGTCCCTTTTCCACTCTGCCTGGCCCATTCCTAGGGACTTAGCACTCACTCTTCAGGGCCAGGGTCCACCACTGAGCGCTGGCTCTGCGGCAAGCACTATGCTGGGCTTTCCCACTTCCTGTATGTGTGGGGTCTGTCCTTCCTGCTGAAGGTCCCTTCTCTGCAGGTGGCCTCCTGCCTGGCCCAGCGCCATGCACACACTTGTGTTCCTGAGCACGCGGCAGGTGCTCCAGTGCCAGCCAGCTGCCTGCCAGGCCCTGCCTCTGCTGCCACGCGAGCTCTTCCCCTGCTGTTTAAGGTGGCCTTCATGGACAAGAAGACTGTCGTACTGCGTGAGCTGGTGCACACGTGGCCCTTCCCACTGCTTAGCTTCCAGCAGCTGCTGCAGGAATGTGCCCACTGCAGCCGGGCCCTGCTGCAGGAGCGGCCCAGCACGGAGAGCATGCAGGCGGTGATCCTGGGGCTCACAGCCCGTCTCCATGCCCCAGAGACGGAGGCTGGCACGCAGCCCCTCTGCAGGTATGAGCTTACCCTCTGGCCCTCTGGCCTAGGGAATGCAAAGAGGGTACCCCCGAGAGTCTAGGCTAGTTAAGAGCTCAGTGCAGGAAGAGGCATGTTGCTTCTGTCCCAAGGTGGCTGGGAGTGGGTGTGGGCTCTGTTCCGTCTCCTGCCTCAGCCCATCTGTGCTCCCAGGAAGCATGCATTGCGGGTGCTGGACATGACGGGCCTCCTGGATGACGGTGTGGAGCAGGACCCTGGCACCATGAGCATGTGGGACTGCACGGCAGCTGTGGCCCGCACGTGCATCGCACAGCAGCAGGGTGGGGCTGGGGAGCCCGGGCTGGCCCCAGTTCCCGTGGAGGTGCGTGTGGACCTTCGGGTGAACCGGGCCTCTTACGCGTTCTTGCGGGAGGCACTCCGTAGCAGCGTAGGCAGCCCGCTGCGGCTCTGCTGCCGGGACCTGCGGGCTGAGGACCTGCCCATGCGCAACACTGTGGCCCTGCTGCAGCTTCTGGACGCGGGCTGCCTACGCCGCGTGGACCTGCGCTTCAACAATTTGGGCCTACGCGGTCTGTCTGTCATCATCCCACACGTGGCCCGCTTTCAGCACTTGGCCAGCCTGCGGCTACACTATGTGCACGGGGACTCGCGGCAGCCCTCTGTGGATGGCGAGGACAACTTCCGCTACTTCCTGGCCCAGATGGGCCGCTTCACCCGCCTGCGGGAGCTCAGCATGGGCTCGTCTCTCCTCTCGGGGCGGCTGGACCAGCTGCTCAGGTAGGCAGGCCCCACTTCCACTCTGCCCCTGCACTCCTGGAGACCCTCCCTGGCCCTGCCCTTCTGACATCTTGTCTCCTCTGCAGCACCCTGCAGAGCCCCCTGGAGAGCCTGGAGCTGGCCTTCTGTGCTCTGCTGCCTGAGGATCTGCGCTTCCTGGCACGGAGCCCCCATGCTGTCCACCTCAAGAAGCTGGACCTGAGTGGCAATGACCTGTCTGGCAGCCAGCTGGAGCCCTTCCAGGGTCTGTTGCAAGCAGCAGCAGCCACACTGCTGCACCTGGAGCTGACCGAGTGCCAGCTCGCTGATACTCAGCTGCTGGCCACACTCCCTGTGCTGACTCGCTGCACCAGCCTCCGCTACCTCGGCCTCTACGGCAACCCACTGTCCATGGCAGGCCTTAAGGAGCTCCTGCGGGACTCAGCGGTGCAAGCCGAGCTGCGCACCGTGGTGCACCCCTTCCCTGTGGACTGCTACGAGGGCCTGCCCTGGCCACCACCTGCTTCTGTCCTGCTGGAGGCCTCCATCAACGAGGAGAAATTCGCCCGTGTGGAGGCTGAGTTGCACCAGCTGCTGTTGGCCTCAGGTCGAGCCCACGTTCTCTGGACCACTGACATCTACGGGCGTCTGGCTGCAGACTACTTCAGCCTGTGACCGCTGGGCCCTGGCAGAGAGACAGGCTGTCCTTGGGTCCAAGTAGGCCCTCCCCCAGAGCCTTTGCTGGGACCCTGCTGGAGGCCTGACACAAAGGCACTGGTCTCTGGTGTCCTTGCTCCTGGGTGCACCTTGAGCTTCCCTGTGCTTTCTGCAGCACCCTGCACTTGCCTCCCGGACTGGCCGAACATCTGTGGGCTTGAGGTCTGGATTCCAGGCCGGCTTAGCTCTGCTTAGTTTGCTGCACTTGGCTGCCCTCTTCTCAGAGTGTTCCTGGGGTCCCAGATCTGAGCTGAGAGAGGGCGTTCTCTCTGGGCCCTTCCCAAGAGCAGACTCTTTTGGGGCCGAAGTTGGAACAGGGACCTGCTTCAAGGAGGGTTGGGGTCTCACGCACTCAAGCTGGTCACAGATTTCCCTGCCCTGGCACCCAGGAGACTCCCCTGTTGGCTGTGTTTTGGGGCCAGAGGGTGTCATTAAGGTACAAACGTGCAGTGTGTTTGCAACTTAAATTTGTGGTGGTTTTTTTCTGTCCTAATTGGTTGGTCAGGGGGACTCGTGGCTCGCTCTGCTGTCACCTCATGCATGGCTCCTGGGTAACAGCTGTTTTCCAGTCTGCTGCCCCCTTCCCTCCTTGGGCACCTTCCCAGCATCGCAGCCTGTATTGGCATCTCCACAGTCGGGTCGCCCAAGCTCCTCCAGGGGGCTCACAAGTCGAGTCGGGTCTTGCAGAGCGGGAGCTTCGTTTGATTCTGGGAGGGATCTTTTCTGGAGGGTCTCAGTGGGGGTGTCGGGAGCCTCCCTGGCCATCCTCCGTTTGCATCCCAGAATTTCTGTCTGCAGAGCTGGGGGTCCGCAGGTGCCTGCGCCCAGCCCCACCCCCGGTGCCCCCAGACCCCACACACGCTCGCCGCACACTGCGCAGCTTCCACCCTTTACTGACCGCGCCGGAGCATGCGCGAGCCGAGCCCGCAGGCTGGCCCCCCGCCCCCGCGGGCCGCATCATCAGCGCGCGCCGCCCGCCGCGCCCCGCCCCGCCCTCAGCAGTGGATCTCGTAGGCGGCGGGCGGCTGCAGCGGGATTCCCTGCGCGGGGCCAGCCGCTGGGCCCTCGGACGCCTCCGCCAGGCCCTCGGCGAAGAGTGGCTTGGAGCGGTCGATGACGAACATCTCATGGCCCCGCTCGTCGCGGAGCTCCTCGAGCTGCGCGAAGGTGCAGGGCCCATCGGAGTAGTCGTTGACGAACAGCGCGCCCTCCCCGGCGGCCCCGGCGCCTTTTTCCGCCTGCGGCGTCTGCGGCAGATCAGGGTCGCCAGCAGCAGCGCCGTGAGCGCGAGGAGCGCGATGGCCGCCGCTATGGCCGTCTGCGTGGCCAGGCCCAGGGCGCGGAACGCCATGCTGCCCGCCTCATGCAGGGGCTCGTGGCCCACGGGCCAGCGGCGGGGGGCGGTGGAGGCGCCAGCCGCAGCTCTTGCTGCTGGGACAGGTTGACCAGGAGCTGGAATGGGACCCGGGCGGCGCCGCCGGCGTTGGAGGCCTCGCACTCGTACTTGCCAGCGTGGGCCAGGGTGATGTTGCTGAGGAAGAGCATGCCGCTGCCGGTGTCAGAGGCCCCGTGCCCGCCTGGGCCCGGAGCCCCACCTTCTGGCTGGGCCTGAGCCCGCGGGTGTCCCTCGCGAAGCTGGGCCACCTTTCTCCAGGTTACCAGGGGCTGTGGGTACCCGGAAGCCTGGCAGGCAACCCTCAGGTCCTCACCCAGATTGGCTGTCACCTCCAGCGGCTCTACGTGCACAGAAGGCGGGATGCAGATGAGGCTACTGCCAGATACATCCAGGAGACTCTGAAGTGCCAGGCGTGGGGGCTCTGCACACGTGATCTTGTCCCTGGGGCTGAGCAGCCTCTGGCCTCCTTCCTTGATCCAGGCTCCCAGCCAGTGCAGGGCACAGTCACAGCGCCATGGGTTCTCTGTGGGCACAGCAGCGGTGGGCAGGTGGCCCCAGATCACAGCCCGTGCAGCTGGGGTTCTGCTGGCCAGAACAGAACCCCCTGTGCCACCTCCCAGAATCGGGACCCCTGCTACCCCTTCTCTGATCGTGAGCTCTTTAGAGTGGCCAGGCCTTCCCCTCCACCTTTCATCCTGTGGCACTGGTCTATCTCTACAGGAACTCCTCCCCCGCAGTGTCCCTGCAGTGAATCCTCTATGTTGGGGAGCCTGGTGTCCACATAGACATCTCACAGCTCTGAACCTTGTAGACCCTGTCAGCTTCCCCTTCAGGTGCTGTCTCCTAGAAATGCCCCTAGTCCTGGTGTCTCCAGTTTCTGCCTGCCTACCCTCTGATGGCCCCAAAGCATGCAAACCCCTCAACTCTGTCCATCTGTTCAATGAGTTCTATCTTTCCTGTCTTCTTTATACAGGGTCGCGGAGCTGTGCCCCTACAGCACCCCCATTCCTAGTAGCATTCTGTCATGGCCGCTGGTGGTGGCGTGGCCTCCAGAAGGCTGCTCAGTGGCCTGCAACTCAGAGCCACTGCCATCGGAGCCTGTCCACACCCAGGCCTCCTCCTTGCTGCCAGCACTGTGGCCAAGGAAGGTGCCTGCATGTGACCCTTGCCCAGAAGGAGGTACCTGTGAGGCGCAGGACCTGCAGGCTAGCCAGGGGCTGCAGGGCCTCACGGCTGATGGTGCCCAGCTGGTTCCTGCTGAGGTCCAGCAGTGCCAGAGACGAGAGCCCAGCTAGGGCCTGGTCCTCCAGCAGCTCAATGCTGTTTTCCTGCAGGTGTAGCTCCTGCAGTCGCTGAAGCAAGGATAGCAGATCATCAGAGAAAGGGACCCTGGGAGACATGCCCCCTTACTAGGCTAGGCTGGGTTGAGTTTTGTCTCCTTCACTACTCTAGCCCAGCAGAGCAGGGTTAGTTTAGGAGGACCCCTCCTTTTCCCTGCCCTCCCCCTCACCGGCAGGTGCAGGAAGGTGAAGTCCAACAGCTGTGCTAGCTGGTTTCCAGCCAGGTAGAGGACGCGCAGCTGGGCCAGGCCAGCAAAGGCGCCGACGTGCAAGCCGTGCAGCCGGTTGCCTGTGAGCGCCAGCTCCAGCAGGCGCGACTGTGCGTGGAAGGCGCCTGGTTCCAGGCCCCGCAGGCTGTTGTTGTGCAGGTAGAGGCGGCGCAGGGCGGCCAGGGGCGCCAGGACCCCTGGCTCCAGTTGTGTGATGCTGTTGTCCTGCAGGAACAGCGTCTGTGGGCCAGAGGACGGGCCAGTGTTTAACCTGCCGAGGGGATCTCCCTCTACCCTAGGGTCCTCGTTCGCCCACTGGGACCTTGCACACCCTTCCCTCCTTTCCTGGGCACTCGTGGCCCATGGCCCCACCCGGTGCCCACCTGCGTCCCTGGCGGGATTCCAGGTGGGAGGACACGAAGCCGCAGGGCCCCGCACTCCACCGTGGTGCTGTAGCAGCGGCAGGCGGCCGGGCAGCCTGCGGTGTGGGGCGGGAAACTGGGCAGCAACAGCAGCAGCAGTGCAAGCGCCCCCTGGGCCATCTCCTGCGGGAGCAGCTGCGAACCACGAAGCTGCAGCCTCCTTGCCAGCTCCACTAAGTCGCCAGCTTGGGTGCCTCCCGGAGCGCGGGTTGGCAGGCCTGCCCTGAGATTTGAGAGCCAGGGAAGAGCATGGACGGAGCTTCACACCGTGTCCAACATTGGAAAAGTCACATCAATTTAAGAAATATAAATCAAATGTGCGTTTCTTTCCTTTACAAAGACACCCCAGTACCCTGTTCTTTCCGCCCTGCACCTGCCTGGTAGAGGCTGCCTGCTTGGGCATTGGATGCTAGGTAGTGCGGCCATCTACACCCTAGCAACCAGCCACTGACTGCGTGGCTTGGGGGTCAAGAGGCCAGTGTGAAGTAGGGGCTGGGGAGTGTGTGGGCATGAAATGGAGGGCCCTGGTACCCAAGGTGGGCCAGAAGGGGAAGAGCCTGCTCCGCTAACATGTCACTTTGTGCATGTGGACTCCTCGCTCTGGGGACTGGTGTGCAACTTTGTAAGGCACAGAGCCCATGGCAGAGGTCCCTACATCATGCTATCCCCTCCCTGGGATTCACCTGTTGTGACCTGTTGGGGGACAATGGCAGAACTGGTCTTAAGGGAATCACCAGCAACAGAAAAATCAAGGCACAGCTTTGTGCAGCCCATCCTCCAGGGGCGAAGAGCAGTGGGCAGCTTAGCTGGAACGACGGCTTTTCCTGAGGGCACTTGTCAGAGAATTGAGGGATGAGGCAAAGAATATGGAAGTCATCTCAGAAGCTATGGTTCTCCATGCTGGCCCAAAAATGTGCCTCTGTCTTTGGGGGTTGGTGGGGCCCTGGAACAGAGGGGTGTGAAAGGGGTTTTGGGCCACAAACTGGGTTTCTAGTATAGTTTCAGCAGTGGCCTGACTGAAGGAATGTGCAGTGTGTTGGGGATTTATTCACATGCAACTGTGGTCCTAGAGGGGTGGGAAGGCCTGGGTCTAGTTCCAGGCACAATGAGTCCAGTTTTAAAGGTGGGGACCCGGGCTGAGAAGCCAGCCAAGGATGGCAGGGCTGAGGGTGTGCTGTCACTTAGCCTCAAGTCCCACCTCAAAAGGTCCCAGCTCTGAACACCAGTCTGTTCACCAGTTCTCCCTGCTAGCAAGAGTGAGTCATGCGGAGCTGGACCAAGCGGCCTTGGTGTTTGTTTAAATCTTGCCCTAAAGTGTAATCCATGTGATTATTTAAAGTCACTAGAGAAGAGACAGCACGGCAAAAGTTTTAATGGAATAGCTTTGGCTGAGGCTGAGAAGGAGGCAGTTCCCAGGTGTCTCCGGATGTAAACCCCAAGCTGGGGGATTTGTCCGGACCCCTGGGATCCATCTCCTAGAGTAAAAGGGCTGCCCCAGGCTTGCACCCCAGTCTCCAGCGGCAAGGCCTCTCAGGTAGAGAAGGATCTTAGCTTCCTCCTCAGGGCTTGAGGCACTGCCGCTCACACGGACACCCTAGATGCCGGTCCGCGTGGAAAGGTCCGTCGGGGCAGGGATGAGGGCGCAGGCAGGAAGAGAAGGGGAGACCCGCCCAGAAATCCTTTCACCCCGTGGTCAAACCCCTAATCCGGCCGGGCAGGGGGCGGGGCGTCACCACATAGGCTTCAGCGATGGCTGTCACTGTCTCCAGGGCGCCCATCCGTGCGGGGTTGTGGTGGAGTGAAGAGGGAGGAGGCCTTGCGACCCCAGGATCAGCGAGAGGCATGAGCCGCGTGTCTCGGTCCCTCACGGTGTCCCCTTTGCCCTCTCGAGTACGGGTCTGTTCTGGGCCACTGAGGGCAGGGCGTGGTTCCCCCAGGTCACACGCCCTTCCCGGTGCGCGCGGAGGACAGACCCTGCGTGGCTCCCGCCCCCACGCCCGCTGACCTTGGGTGGGGTGCCCTCTCACCTGACGCTCCCGCGGCGCGGCTCCCCCGCTGAGCCCGCGGCGCCCCGGCCCCCGAACAGCGCTGGGCGGGGAGGGGCAGGCACCGTTCGCGCACGCGCACTGGAGCCCCCGCGCCTCCCGCCCAGCCGCTCGGGCCCGTCGTCGCGAGCGCGGGCAGAAGCAGAGGACGCCCCAGGCCCTGGGTGTGGGGAGGCAGTAGAACAGCCTGCGACTCCGCCCCTCCCTGCCGTCGGTCGGGGCCCGGGCCGCGGCAGCACCTCGGACAGCGCCGGGCGGGGCGGGGCCGAGACGGCGCTCCTTCGCGCACGCGCACTTGGCTGGCCCGCTCTCCGGGAGGCGCGTGCGCAGCGACACGGACAGGAGGCGCCGGGGCGGGGGCTGAGGTGACCCAACACCACCTGCCTGACGCTCAGGCCTGCGGGGCGGCGAGCAGCAGCGGGGCCAGGTCCATGGTGAGGGCGAGGCGGCGGCCCTGCCAGCGCACGTGCGAGGGCACCGCGGTCGCGCCGGGCGCGTATTCGAAGCAGGCGCTGAGCTCGAAGGCCAGGGCCGAGCGCACTAGGCCCACGCCGCCGGCGCGCTCTGGCGCGGGGTGATAGAGGCGCCCGTTGTCGGCCAGGGGCAGCAGGCGAGTCGGCTCGAAGGGCACGGCCAGGGCCTCGCCGCCGCCGCAGTAGGAGAGGCGCGGGGGCCCGGGGCCCGCAGCCAGCAGATGCGTGAAGACCACGGGCCGGTCATCGCAGCGCAGGAAGTTGCGCTCTCTGCCACAGGGAGAGAGGAAGGGGAAGGAGGCCTCGTAGCGCCCGCTGCGGTTGGGTCTCAGACGGGAGAAGAAGGTGACGAGGAACTGCGGGTCTAGGGATCGAAGGGCACAGGTTGCTCACGTGCCAGGACCGGTTCCCAGGCAAACGGCTCGCAAAGCGGGCGGGCGCGAACTCACTCTGGATAGCGGGCTCTTGAGCTCAGTGACGCCCATTCCCCGCTGCGGCGGGGTCTGGGGAGCGAGCCTCCAGGGCCTCCGAAGGGGTAAGGAAAGTGGGGAAGGAGGGCGCAGCAGTACCTTTGAAACAGGTGACTGAGTTCTTCATTTTGCGAGTCATCCAGGAAAAGCTGGCAGACAGAGGGACAGCAGCGCATGGCCCATGAGTTCCCAGTGGGAAGACCTCCCCAAGGCGGAGACCTCTAGGCGGGCCTAAGTCCGCTTTCCTTGCTCGTCTATGTACACCGTGCAGAGAAGTATGTAGATCAACTTGCGGGTTCTATCAACTTCCCCGTATCTACCCCGCACCCTGGGCCGTGCTTCCTGGCAAACGGGTTCCCTGAAGTGGCATGCCTTTCCTGCGCCTCTTCCCGCCTCCTTTCACTTTTCTAGTCTGCTGTGACACCTCCTCCGTGGAGGCTAGACTTGCTTCCTCAGGGTTATGGTGGTTGCTCCTGCCAAGGTTTCCAAAGAAGACGGGGCTGGTGGCAGAAGGGTAGGTAAAGAACGGGGGATGCGGAGCGTGGGCGGCTGAGCTGAACTGGGACTGGGCGCCCCAGTCTCTCGAGCGCGCTGCTCTAGCTCAGCAGAGTCGAGTTCACTTACCTTAGAGACTCTGCCCACCCCTCCCGCCGCCCCCTCCTGCAGGGACCCTCCGCGGCCCGCCCCTGGCCCACCTGGCCCTGATGATCCACGTAGTAAAAGTACTCGCGCGTGCGGGGCTCGGGCTCTGGCCCTGAGTGTAGGAGATGCTCCCGCCCCCACCGCAGGCCCGTGCCCCAAGCGGCCGCGCCAAGGGCAAGGCCCAGGCTCGGAGCGCCCTGCCCGCCGGCCACATTCTTGTTCCGAGCCGGAAGCGGCCGGTGGGTCATGTGGTGGCGGCGCAGCACGAATGCGCGTCTCCCCGCAGCCGAGCCTAGCACTTCGGGTTCCGGCGACAGCTGCTGACCTCGCCCGGCCTTGCCGCCCGTTCCTCGCCCGTTCCCCGCATTCCGGGAGGCTGGGATGTTCTTCCTTTTCTGGGCTTGTGAGGGCAGCCCACGCTGCCGTCAGGCTGGGGAGACAATGGCGCGCAGGGCCACCTGACAGCGGGGTGCGGGTGTGAAATGGGGCTGCAGGCGGTTTCATGAACTGGGAGACAAGCTGGGGACGCGGCGCCATCTCGCGGGCTCTGCGCCTTTACCCTCAGAGGTTGGCCGCCAGCACTGGCCTGTCTCCCCCACCCTCCGAGAAGCCAGCTCATCGCGACTGAGTCTGCACGTCCAACTAGGTGCTGAATGAAGAGGTGAAGAAACATTCTGCCTAGAAGCCTTTGTCTGGCTTGGGAGAGGCGGGTCAGAAAAAGCCCACCTCCCTAGGCAGGGCTTTCCGGGGCAAATCCCATACCCCAGGTGGCGGCAGATGGCTCTAAACGGCCCTGCAATTCCCCTCATACATGGACCCTCCTTCTGGACTATGGCCTCGACTCCATTCCAGGGAAACAGCCTTGTTCCCCTGCCCTACTCCCCATCCTCTACTCATTTCTTTCCCCTTCTCCCCTGGCCTGTCCATCCAGGTGCCCATATCAGCAACCCCCCGAACACTGGACTGCCCAGCTCCCAACCTAGAGCCCTGCAGCTACTGGAAGGAACGGAAGAGGACAGACAGGGACCATGGCTTGCAAGTTTCCATATGTACTTTATTCACACAGTTGTCACCTCCATCAGAGCGTTTGTGGCCAGGCCACCCCAGGCGCCACAGACTACCCTGCTGAGGATGCACCCCCAAGATCACTGGGGTCTCGCAGGGCTGGGCTTTTTTAAATAATAAATAAAAACTCTAAAAAAATTATATATATATATATAACTGGGGAGAAATTGTTTTATAATTGGAACTCGAAATTCCAAAGTGGAAAAGATACAAACTGAGTCTACATACCCCTCCCCCCAGCTCTGGCCTCCAGGGAAGGCAGTCCTAGGCACCCCGCTGGTCCCCAGTTCAACTCCTTCCCCTCATCTGCTGCCGGTCCCAGATGGGCTCAGGGCAGGGTCTGGTTTTTGGTTGGAAGCCAAGAAAAGTGGAGAAGAAAATAAAGGAATGGTACCAACTTGCTCTGCACAGAGGACTGGCTAGGATGGCTTGGAGATAAATAGCATTTGGATTAAAACTGTCATTAGCAAATTAGTTCTTGTATTTTTCACTATTTATATGTCTATACACAGGCGAGCTGGGCGCAGGACAGATTCTGAATTTATAACTACACCACGAAAAATACTCTCGCCCCTCCCCCACCCTGCCCCAATAATGCCTACCCAACCCTGCCCCCCCACAGGACTTTGGTTTGGGGGCCCCTCCCCGCCCAGAGATAGCCTGCTGGGCCCTGGGTCAGCCTGGCCTGACTCTGGTGGTGGACAGCCCAGTGCCCTGGAGCCCCCAAACTCTGGTGCAGTCACTACCGCTGGAGGTCACCAGTGGACAGGAAATTGGGGGCAGAAGCTGCAGGCCAGACACCGAGGGAAAGAGGGGCAGCCCTGGCAGGGCTGGGGCCAGGGCCAGGATGAGTGCAAGAGCAACTGGGAGGCAGCTCACCCTGGGGAGGGCAACGTGTGCTCTCAGGGCCCAGGGCAGGGGCAGTGTCACTTGGCTCCAGGCAACAGAAGGCACTTTCTTGGGGCTGACCCACGGCCAGAGGTGGGGGGCGGGGCACTGCCCATGGAACTGGCCACGAGGCAGGGGGCCTTCCCGTAGCTCCTTTGCCTTGGCTGTGCCCTCAGCCCGAAGGCCTGGGTGGGGGTGGGATGGGGGATTCCAGGGCTGGGGCGGGCACCGGCGGAGCCTGGCATGCGACCTCCGCGGTTGGGGCGTTCCCTCCCCCCTCCCCGCTTGCTCCCCTGCCCCGGCGCACCCGACCTTGGGCTCTGTCCCCACCCTTGGCCCACGTGCTATAGCACGCCCTCCATGAAGCTGGTGTCCAGGTGCTGGATGAGGACGCGCAAGAATGACATCTCCTTGCGAGTGTTCTCGAAGATGATGCGCGGGTCGTCCGATCTGCAGCGGAGGCAGTTGGGCGCCATCACCATGGCTAGGTTGCTCACATCCATCTTGGTGATGGCCACGTTGGCAGGCTGCACGAACACCTGTGCAGGGCAGCAGCTGGTGGGCTGGGGCGGGGCGTGGGGCGTGCCCGGGGATCAGGAGGCGTGTCGAGGGAGGGGGTTGGGACATGCCCTGGGCGGGGCCCATCTCGCACCTGGAGAAAGCGGATGAGGTAGCACAGCACCAGGCGGTTGATGCGGGGCAGCGCATGCACCACGGCCACGGCGGCCTCGGGGCTCTCGTAGTGCGCGATGCACTGCTCGTAGAACTCGTGCGGGATCAGGGGCTCCTCCAGCTCCCGGTACCACAGCTTCAGCAGAGACGCTGTGGGCACAGTGCGGGGGCTCAGCCCGGCCTGCGGGGCTGGCACCCGCCTGACCCGCGCCAAGGGAATGAAAGGGGCTGCGTGGGGGCGGGACCAGACTGGAAGGAGAGCACTGGGCCGCGGTGTGTTGCAGGGCTGGGCCTTACTGAGCTTATGGACCTGGGGTGGGGGGTACGCCAGGTTTACAAGCAAAGTGTGACTTCTCCCAAGAGCTGTATGGCTGCCCTGAGCAGACAATGCTAGGAGAGGCCTGGGAGTGAAGAGGGGTGAGCGACTGTCCAGAATCGGACCGGGAGCTGCTGCATCACTAGGGGGAGCATCATATCGGAACCACGTGGACTGGGCCTGCTCCTGCTGACCAGGGGCTGGGGCTCACCAGGGACATGGGGGTCCTCCAGGCCTGTAGGCACCTTCCACTGGTCCACCTGTAGCTTCAGGGCGTTCACTTCGTCAATGTCCCCAGGGACTCTGGAGCACAGGGTGAAGGTCAGGGGCTGCTCAGCCCATCGCCACCTGATTAGCCCTCCCACTAGGGACAGAGGTGTGTTTTGGGGCTCTCAGGCTAGTCCCACCTCCCTCCACACAGGGCCAGAGGTCCAAACCCACAGGCCTGTTTCCCCAGCTGTCCTTCTGGGGCTTGGGTAGGTGAGTCGGGACAGCAGGTGACTGGCCATGTGCCGCTCCCCATGGGGCAGGGACCGGTGAGGACTGACCGCAGAGATCGCTGCATCTTTGCAGGTTCTACTCATGGTTGGTGTCCAAGCACCCTCGGGGCCCCTGATGGCTATCTCTGCAGGGGCACTGTCCCTGGCCAGCTTTCCTGTCTGGGTTAGGTGTACTGCCACTTAGGGGAACACCCCTGCTGCCCTGCCTCTCCCCACCAGCATGCTGGCCTTTTGGGGGGCCTCACTGGCTGCTCCGAGTCAGGGGCACAGGTCTCCTAGCCCTGCCACCCAATAGCCCCTGTCTGCCTGAGATGTATGGTGGAGACACCCTAGACTGGCACACCCAGGACCCAGGTTGCAGGCACCTGAAGATGCCTTCCGTCTGATCGCCGTTGAGCGCTAGCACCTCCTCAGACAGCCGTGTCTGTACCCAGGGGAGCTGCCGCTCCGGGTAGCGCTCCTTCTGCATGCTCATGACCTCCTGCAGTGCGCTGCCGAACATGGAGGGGCTGAACACCGCGTTCTTGGCGTGCCGGATCTCCTCCACGTTGGGCTTCCGCAGCCCCTGCAGAGGCAGCCCAGCTGTGCCACTTGGCTTGGCTACCCGGCTCTCCCCACACCCATCCCTCTGAGGGCTGTCCCTTGCTTGGCTGCCTGGCCCAGGTTACCAGGGCGCCTCCTGCTGGGCCACCTACAACACCCCAAAGCTTCATGGGAGAAAGGTGATGTGACTCCTGGGGCCAGAGGGGCAGGCTGGCAGATCTGGGCCACGCTGAGGTCACTCTGGGGTGGGTGCAGGCCGCAGCTTCTGATGTGTGGCTGTGGCAGGGCTGGAGCTGTGCATTCCGGGGATGAGGCAGTGCGCAGGTGGGTGGGTCTCTGGGACAGTGCCGTGAGCAGCTGCCTTTGATGGGTTGGGGAGAGTCAGGTGCAGAAGGGCCCGAGGGGCTTCTGGGGTGGGAAAGTGGGTGCAAGGGAAGAGGGGGAGGGGTGCAGACGCTGTACTGTCCAAGGCGGGCAGGAGGGGATGACCCCAGGTGCCAACAGTCCAGGGAACAAGGCCCAGCTGTGTGGTGTGCCCGAGGCCTGTCCCTCAACAGGAGCTGCAGAGTGCGGTCTTGGGGAGGATGCTGTGAGCTTTGGCTGCCAAGCTCTGCCAGGTGGTAGGAGGACCCAACAAGGCCAGTGGCTGGGTGTCAGGGAAGCAGTTGTGGAGGGTGCTGTCTGCCCACCTGGGACCAGCTGTGGAGTGGTCCAGCCCTGGCAGGAGCCCTATCGTGGGTCTGGGCTCTCAGACCTGCACCATGGCCAGCAGTGGCTCAATGTTTGCAAAGGAGCACATGGTGGCCTCCTGATCCCATCTGCCAGGGGCAAGGGCCCTTCTGGGAGTGCTCTCAGTCTGCCCATGGGCCGTGACTGCCTCTGGCACCCAGCCATAACAGCCAGATGGTGACAGACCTGGGGCAGCTGCTGTTGCCACCACCCTCAGTAAGTCTAGTGACCTGCTCCCTAGGCTGAGCCACACACCCCTTTGCCTGCACTGGCTCCTCAGCTGGGGGTGCAGCCCTGCCCAAGGCCTTCCCCGACTGCCTGTGCCAGTGGGCTCCCCGCAGCACCCTCCACACTGTGAGCTGTCACTGCCTCCCCCCAAGCTGTAGGTAGGCTCGACGCTCGCCCAAGGGTCCCTGCCTCCCTCCAGACCCTGTCTAAGAATCACCAGCACAGCCCACCCACCCCTGCCCGACTGTCCTGGGAGAAGCTGGTACCTTCTTGGCCCCAGTCAGGGCTGCCTTCTGTAGCTTGTGGTAACAGTACTTGGCGTATGTGCTTATGGCCACCCCTGGAAAAGAATGGATGCTGGTCGGCTTGGTGCAGGTGTCTGGGCCGCGGGGCTGCAAGCCAGCCAGTGAACGAGAGAGCAAGCGCTACGGGGGACAGGCAGTTCCCGCCAGAGTATTGGGCCCTGGCCACCCGGCCAGGCTCCTGCCCATCCGCTGGCTGGGGCAGGGGGCCCTCCACACCTTAGGGCTGTGTCCTTTGGGGCAGAAATCAACACAGAAGCAACCCCTATGCCACTGTCCCCAACACCCCACATGTAGAGGAAGGGCAGTTTTGGGATGAGACCTAGTCCCCAAGAAGTTACCGGCAGGTCCCGGGCCCCAGAGACTCCAAACTCCAGGTCCCCTCCCCACCCCCAGCCCCAGCTGGCCCTCTGGAGCCCGAGAAGGGTCACTTCCACGTGCAGCAGGCAGGGGGCACTCGGAGCCCACTGCCTTGGGCCAGCACTGTGGGAGGGCTTCAGTCCCAGGACCCCCTAATTGCTTGACTGACCACTGCTGGGTGGGAGTCAAGGAGAAGGAACCCCAGGGCCTGGCTTATGATGGAGAGGGGACAAGTATGGAGGGGGCACCCCACGCCCTTAGCCTGGGTGTTGCTCAGAGGGCAGGGGCTTTCTCGCACTGCAGCCCTGGGTCATGGGGGATGGCTAAGCTGGCATTCTGAGGGCAAGGACCTTGGGGACCTTGGCCGGGGGCTCTCCAGACACAGAGATGAAGGAGAGTGGGCATATGGTTGGGGGGTGGGGGTTTGAGATGCAGAAATATCTTTCTTGCCCGGGCGGGGGGTGGGGAAGCAGCAAGACCACACAGTGAGGCCAGCCCAGGGCAGCCCTCAGGCTGAGGAACAGACAGACAGATGGGCCACATGTCGCCAGGCTCAGGACTGGCCCTGCTCTCGAAGGCTCTGCCCCTACTGGGCCTGCCTGTCTGAGCGCCTACTGCCTGAAGATAGTCGAGGACATGGGTGGGGGTCCTCAGACCCCAGTGTGCAGAGCAGAAACACACCTTCATCTTGGAAAATCTGTCTCAGGTCCTGGGACCCACAGGCCCCTGGCAGAGAATTGTAGCTGTAGCCCTGATCCTCCAGCCGGGACACAGCCCCTGGAACCTTCTGCCACAGGCCCAAGTGGCCCTTCTGAGTGGGCCACGGTTTAGGGAAAATGGACGGTGCTTACAGAAGTGGGACCCTGGCCAGACTCTGAGCCTTGGGAACCCAGGAAGTGCTCTGCAGCAAGGACTCATTCTCCCCCACACCAGGGCTGTGCCTGCCTCCCCTCAGGACAATGCCTCCTGTCCCTAGTCTTGGGGACTCCTGCGGAGAAATGCCCTGACTTCTGTTTGAGGGCCTCCTGGGACCGAACCCAGCCTCTCCAAAGGCCATGATTGGAAGGTCCTGTGGCTGTGGCCATGTGCAGCCTTCCTGGGCCTTCGTTTCCTCCTCTATAGGATGGGACACCTGTCTGACAGGTGCTGTAAAGGGCCAGCCTTGGAGATGGGTGCCCACTGAGGGTTCAGCAGATGCAGCTGCTGGCGTCAGTTTTTGGGCAACAAGACTGAGGCCACACGTGCTCGGAGTCCCTGTGCACCGTGTGCTGCCGTGCGGACAGCCTCCAGGGCCATAGCTGTGGAGTGTCGGGGGGGGGGGTCAGTCAGTGCCCATGAGCAGCCCAGGGAGACCCTATCGGTGGAGTGGGTGCCCTGCTCCCAGCCCATTGCTTGTTGTGAACTTGCTGGGGCACGCCCATCCTGTTTTACAGGTGGGGACGCAGCAGCCACAGAGGGACCCACAAATCCGTGCCAGGGCCTGGGAGGAACGCAGGCCGGAAGCCCCCGGCACTGACCCTTGCCCTACCCAGGACCACCTCAGGCGGTGGCGTCCTGCTCGGCCCACCCAGGCCCGCCTCGCTGCTGCAGACCGTCCACAGCTGCACAGCCGGGAACCCTGGGTCACAGCTGCTCCCTTCTGCCGAGAGCAGCACACGGGCACAGGAAGAGGAGCAGGGCGAGCAGGGGCTGGTCCCAGGAGGGAGGCGGTGGTCAGCGGCGGGACCAGCAGCCTCCTAGCACGGAGGGCCTGCCCTGGAGCTCAGAGGGGTGCGGCTCCGGACCCAGGGTCCCTGAGGAGCAGGGTGGGGCTGAGGGGTGACTACACCCAGGCTGCGCTGGAGGTCAAGGCAGGGAGCTGTCACGGAACACTTACCTGGGGCGCCTCGAGCCAGCTGTGGCCCACCAGTCCTCACACCCCCACTGAGAACCCAGCATGCAAGTTGGAAGGCAGTCTGAGCACCAAGAAAAGGCGCAGGCCACGTGAAGCCTCTCCCAGGAGCCCCGCCAGCGTCAGGAGGCCACAGACCTGAGGGTTAGTGCCGCCCACCGTCCCCCAGCCCGGAAGCGGTTAGAGAGAGGCGGCCAGGTGGCCAAGGCCAGTGAGCAGAGCTGTGCAGACCCGGCCGCGGGCCGCGGAGAGAGGCCCTACCATCCAGGTCCTCAACATAGGGCTTGGGTTTCTTTCTCAACTTGCACGTCTTCTTACTGTTTCTCTCCAGCAGCTCTTTCATGTGCTGTGTCACTGGGGAGCAAACAGAGCCGTGAGGAGCACAGAACACAAAGCCAGGGGTGCACGCCCACATGGCGGATGTGGCCCTGGTGAGGTCCCCCGGCCTGCTGGGGGCTAAGCCCAGCTGGCTGGGCCCTCATGGGAACAAAAGGTCCTCAGCCAATGCCCAGCGGGGGCGGCAGGCGCCCCCGCCCAGGAGTGCTGGGGGGCAAGTGTCCCGTGGGTGGCGCTTCCTGCTCGGTCCTGGGAGCGGGTGCCCGGCTGCCTGTGCACTTCTGGCTGTGTGGCCGACGCCGTCCCTGTGACAGAAAGTCACTCAGGACCCTCGGCGGGAGGCAGGGTGCAGCCCCTTGTGACACGTGCCGCCGCTGGAGGCCCGGGGGCGGCAGGCTGCCCTCCCCGGCTGCCCCGGGCCCCCCGCCCCTCCGAACTCTGGGTCGGATCCACACTTGGCACTGTGCTCTGCGCCGACGGCAAGCCTCGCGCACGCTGCACGTGCTGTCGTCTGTCTGATCATTTCTCATACCAGCACGGAATCAGACACTGGTGTTACACTCCGGGTGACTGCCCCAGCTCTGGGCACCGGGCGCTCTTGGGTGGCTCCTGTGTCCTGTGATACGCCCGTCACCCCCTCGCCCTCCAACACGTGTCACTTTGGCACTGCATGCTACACATTCCCCACATCAGCCTAGACCAGCTGTTTCTCCAGGAGCTCTGGTCTCTTAATATAAGATGGTATTAGAAACCAAGACCTGGGGCCAGGTATGCGCACTGCCATCAGGTGCCACTACCTCTAGGCCGTCTGGCTGACAGAGCCCGCAAAGCCATGTGCACACGTCTCTGTACACACCTCCACACTGACGCCCCCAGCTCTAACCCCTTGCCTCACGTCCTGGAGTGTCTGTAACTGGTTTATCTTTTCATTCTCGTAGTAGTGTCTTTTGAAGAGTAGATTTAATTTTGACGAAGCCCAATTTACCAATGTTTTTCTCTTAGAGATAGTGCCTAACTATCTGCCTAACTCTGGAAAACAAAGGTTTGGTCCTGTTTTGATTTGGAACTTTTATGTTTTTAATTTTTACATTTTGGTTTGTGGTCCCTTCTGAGCTCATTTTTGCCTAGGGTACAAAGTATGGGTTGAAGCTCATCTTTTTGCACTTGGATATCCAATGGTCCCAGCACCATTTGGGGGAAACACTGCCCTTTCTTCACTGAACTGCCTTTGCATGTCTGTGGAAAACTAAGAGCCCTGTCCATTTGGGTCTGTCCTTGGGCTCCATTCTGCCCCACCAACCCGTCTTCTCCCTTTAAGCCAACACCACGTTCTCCTGGTTGCTGCAGCTGTCTTGAGGTCAGGTAACATCAGTCCTCCAACTTCATTCTTTGTTTTCAAAGGTATTTAAGGCTATTCTAGGTTTGTTGCATTTTCTATGAATTCTAGAATCAGCCTTTTAATTTAAGGTTTTGAACCCATAAAACAATCTGGGGAGAGGCGACTGCCATCTCAATGATGCTGAGCCCTCCGACTCGTAAACATTCTCTCTGTTGATCCAGGTCTCCCAGACTCTCGGCAATGTTTTGTGCTTTCAGCATAGAAGTCTCGTACATCTTTGTCAGATTTATCCCTAGGTTTATCATGTTTTAAAATGCTATTGCAAGTCTTACTTTACAATACTCATTTCCAATAGTTTGCTGCTACTTACAGAAATATGCTTTTTCTATCCTGCACCTTGCTAAACTTCCTTATTAGTTCTAATAGTATTTTTATAGGTCCTGCAGGATTTTGTCCACAGAAGACCATCTTGTCTGACTGAAGACACTGCACACTCCCTTTCGGGTCTGGATGGCTTTTGTGTCTTTTTGTGCCATGTAGAGTAGATGAGCTGAGGGGGTCCCTGCCTTGTCCCTGATCTTGGGGAAAAAGCAGTATTTCACATACGTACAATGCTGGCTAGGGCTGTATTTCCCCACTAACTGTGGTAAAATGTAAAAACATAGCCATTGAATCATTGTAGGTGCACAGTCCAGTCGGTAGCACTGAAGAGAGCGTTCCTCACGTTGTGTGACCGTCACCACACCTATTTCCAAAATGCTTCCATCGCCGCAGGCAGAAGCCCTGTTCCCAAGCAGTCCCTCCCTGACCTGTCCCCAGCCCCTGGCAGCCTCTAATCTACTTTCCATCTATGAGTTTGTTTACTTTAGATATTTCATATAATATTTACCCTTTTACGTGTGATTTCGTTCATTGGCATGCTTTTTCAAGGTTCATCTAGACTTTGTATATATTAGAACTTCCTACCTTTGAGATGCCAGAAGTCACAACCCTCGCAGGGGGCTTGAACCCTCAGGAGAGCAGAGCCCTGTTAGCTGTCCTGTAACCCACCCCGCCCTGCTCCCGCCCACCTCCACGTCATCTTCCTCATGGTCCCGCCTCATTTCAAATGCATAAAAGAAACTGCAAAATTGTTATTCTCCAGAGTATTTGAGATCTTGCTCCCTCCCTGGCATATATGATCAATTTGGCTCAAATAAAGTCTTATAAAAATTTCACCCCCCCCCCCACAAAAATTCCTTTTTTATGGCTGAAAAACATCCCACCGTGTGGGCAGACCACGCTGTGTTCATCTGCTCATCCTGTGGACGCTTGAGCTGCTTCCACTCTTTTGCATTTGGATGCTGCTGTGGACACGGGTCCCTGCTGTCCACTCTTTTAGGTACTGTAAATGTATATATGTATGCCTTTTATCAGATTAAAGAAGCTCCCTCTATTCCTAGTTTGTTCAGTTTTTATCAGGAATAAAATGCTGGATTTTGTCAAATGTTTTTTCTACACTCACTGACATGATTGTGTGGTTTTCCTTTTCACTCCATTGATATGGCAAATTATGACTGATTTTTGAATGTTACGTCAACCTTTGATTACTGAAAAACCCCACTTATTCAAGATGCATTATACTTTTTATGTACTGTTGGATTCAATTTGCTAAAATATTGTTAACGATGTTTGCTCTGCATTCATGCAGGATGCGGTCTGTGTTGCAATGTTTTTCTGGCAATGTTTTTTTTCTAGTTCTGGTGTAGAATGAATTGGGAAATATCCCCTCCACTTCGATTTTCTGGGTGAGTCTGTAAAGAACTGTCACAGGAACAATGAAATGCCTGGTGGGGTTCACCAGGGAAGCCATTTGGGCCTGGAAGCTTTTGTGGGGAGGTTTTCAAACACCAGTTAAGTCTCTTTAATAGACTCATGATTTTTCTGGTTATCTATTTCATATTGAGTTATCTTTGGTAGTTTGTGTCTCTTAAGGAATTTCTCTACTTCTTCTAAATTGTTGAGTTTACTGGCATAAAGTTATTCATAACATTTCCTTATCATCCTTCTAACATTTGTTGACTCTGTAGTAATATCGTCTCCCATTCCTGCTGTTGGTAATTTACGTCTTCTCTGTTTCCGTCCTGCTCAGTCTGGCAGTAAGTTTAGCAATTTTATTAATCTTCTCAAAGAATCACTATTTTGTTTCACTGATTTTTCTACATTGTTTTTCTATTTTCTCTTTCACTGATTTCTACTCTGATCTTCACTATTTCCATTCCTCTGCTCACTTTCAATATAACTTACTTTTAAAAAAAGGTTTTCTCAAAGTAGAAACTGAGTTCATTGATTTCAGATCTTATTTTCTAATACAGGCATTTAGGTGGTATATATTTCCCTCTAAGAACTGCTTTGGCTACATTCTACAAATTTAAAATGTTTGTTTTTGTTTTCTTTCAGTTCAAAACACTTTCTTTTTATTTCCTGTTTGATTTTTATTAGACCCACAGATTAAGTTCTTTAGTTTCCAAATTCTTGGGGTTTCTCCAGATATCTTTGTGTTACTGATTGCTAAGTTAGTTCCACTGTAGTTAGAGAACATACTTTCTACGACTTACGTTCTTTAACATTTATTGAGACTTGTATTATGGATCAGAACATGGCCTATTTTGAAAATGTGGCTGGCATTTGAGTCCAGATGCTCCGGGTCCAGAATCTATGCTCTCCGTTACTCCATAGCAGCTGCTTTCTTTCTTAAACAGATTTTCAACTAGTTTTTATTTTCAGCTTCAAGGTCAGTCCCTTTCCAAACCATTGTCAGAGGAAGCTGGCTCCACCCACTGCTGAGCTTTTAAAGGTGTGCTACCTGCCTGGGCTTCTGAGCTTTCCCACCACCTGCCTGGGACCTACCTTTCTCGGTCTGCCAAGGCAGCTTCCTGGGACTCGTCTATGCGCTTCTTGGCTTCCAAAACATAGTTCTTTTTCCTCATCCATTCTCTGTCCTCATGGGTGTCATTTTTTATATATTGTGAAAAATATACACAACGTAAAACTTACCATTTTAATCATTTCTGACTGTGTGGCTTGGTGATGCCGCCACATTCACACTGTCGTGCAGCTGTCCCCACCGTCCGTCTCGCCTTCCCAAGTGGCCCCTGTGCACACTCAGCGACTCTCCATCTCCCCCTCCCCTGGCCCACGGCTTCGCCACTCTACACTCTGTTTCTGAGCCTGACTACTCCAGGGCCTCCAAGGGGCAGAATCACACAGTACTCGGTCTTCCACGACTGGCTTCTTCCCCGCAGCCTAACGCCCTCCAGGTTCATCCACGTTGCAGCCTGTGTCAGAATTTCCTTCCCCCTTGAAGCCTGACTAATACATAGTCTGTTGTCTGAATACATTTTGTTCGTCGGTTCCTCCACTGACGGACACGTGGGCTGCTTCCACCTCGTGGCTGTTGTGAATATGCTGCTATGAACACTGGCGTACAGATATCTGCTCACGTGTCTGCTTTCACTTCTTTTGGGCATGCACCCAGAAGACTTGCTGGATCTTTGTTCTGTTTTCTGCTTCATAAAAATTCCTTCACTGTTCTCTCAGCAGGGGTTTGAGACTGAGTCCCAGTAAATGCATGGGTTCGACCTGCCATCTTGACCTGGATGCCTGTAAGTACTGTTGAGGCACGAACGCATGAGCAGTGAATACGGCACCTGGGTCTGCGGCCTTGCGACGTGCTCCTTTGCAGAGTGGGTAGCAGAGCTGCAGCCTGCCGTGCCCACCACCAAGCAGCCCTGCCTGTCTGTGCGAGAGCCGGCGGAGGGAGGCCCCAGGGCGGCAGGCTGTGAAACCCCTTGCTCATGGCTGGCGTGGCGGCGTGACCACGTATGAAATAAGGTACCTGGAAGAGCTGAGGAAACATGGACCAGGTTTCATCAAGTGGCACCTTGGTCCCCCAGGGTGGTGAGCACGCACCAGACCTTATACATGTGCTGGCAGATGAATCTAAGGCTACTGAGGCTGAGGCCGGCAGCATGGTTCGGGTTGAGGCACCCCACACAAGAGCAGGCCCGGCTCAGCCCTAGCCGGCATCCAGGACAGGCTACAGTTTACTTTTTCTTTCTTTCTTCCGTTTTAATTAATTACTTATTATTATTTATAGCACCATGGTCTTCCTGGGTGGTCTCCCACCCAAGTGCTAACCAGGCCCGACCCCGCTTAGCTTCCCAGATCAGACGTCGGGCTCGTTCAGGGTGGCGAGGTCGTAGACCAGGGACCGCGGTTCCACTGGGGCGCGAACCCAGGACCTTCTGCGTGTAGAGCAAACGTGCTCACCGCTACCAACAGCTACACTATGGAACCAGGTCCATTTCCTTTTTGTAAGCACAAGCTACACCCTCCTGGGCAGACAGGGCCGTCCATCCTGGTCAGCGGCCAGCACCCACATTCTTGACATGCCAGTGGGAGGAAACACACGGCCCCTCCTCTGGGCTCAGTGCTGAGCAGGGCCTATGGCAGATGCTCCTGGGAGTGCATCTCAGGGCTGGGAATGGGGCTCCTGCTGGGGGCGGCCCGAAGCCAGATGCCACAGCCCAGACGCAAGTCTCTGCCAGCGTGACCACAGAGACCCAGTCTCTGTCTATGAGCCCAGACCACAGGGTGCTCTGATACCACCTGGGCCTCACCCAGCTGTGGCTGCCTAGGCCGCCCCCATTCCCTCTCAGATGCCAGGAAGGTCACACAGCACAGACACCGGGACAAAGACGCACACATTTCTGTGTCCAGAAGCAGTGTCCTCTGGAAGCCCCAGCTGGCAGGAACGGCCCTGGGAGCCTCCGACCTCTGCACACTGCTCATGCACCTTTCACACTTGGCAAGCACTCCTTGGGGCCCCAGGGGCTGCATGCCAAGCAGTGGACACTCTTCCAAGCCTCCGGCTCAAGGCAGTAACGTTGCAAGGCCTTTGGAAGAGGCTGAGGTGAACTGTGAGCCCACCTTCTGGAAAGGCCTGAGAAGACCAGGCAGAGCCCGGTGACCCATTGGTCTGCACACCTGCACAGGGCCGGAGGCCACCTGGCAAGACCTGCATGTTATGTTCAGGGATCCTGCTTCAAAACCTGCCTGGATACAGACCTCATGGCTTCCAGGCTCCTCCCCCAAGTGGCTGACGCCCTGTACGGTGCCCATGCTCCGTGCCCCTTTCTGGGGCCCAGCAGCCTGTCACTATATGCACACAACTAGCCCCACACCTGCGTTGGGGCAAGGCCCTGGCCAGACAGGGTACATGGTCACTCCTGCAGGGCCGGCTGTGGCCTGTCTGACCTGCAGGGTGTGTGAGTGTGTGCGCTCACACAGTGTCCAGACACTGCTCCTCAGCCCTGCAAACACCCACAGCCGCTGAAGTGTGGGGCGGGCTGCTGCAGACGCAGGTGCTATTTATGGCCCTGTCCCCGTGCTCACTCTGCCTAGAAGGCACAGGGCCCTGAGCCTTCCCTCAAGCAGGCCAGGCCCGGGCCAGGGGAACCTGACACGTGGCCTTCTAGAGTCCAGAGCTGAAGCTGACCCTGGCACTGGACCCCAAGAAGCTGTCGGCAGGTGGCTAACCTGTGCTGGTCCCAACCTCCCCCCTTGCAGCAACTCAGGATCAGCTTAGCTCGCAGCACCCCAACAGCCTGCTGGTCTTGCCAGACCCAGTGCTGGGTGGATATGGGCTACGGGCACCTCTCCCTGCCCACTCTCAGGAAGACCCCCCTGGTAGCAGGACAGCTGAAAGCGAATGCAGCAGGTGCACATGGCCGACTACGGCCTGCCTTCCCTTGTCAGGCGGGGCAGCCAGCCACCGTGGCCCTAAAGCAGAGTGGATGCCATGCGTCCTCATCTGGGTCCCCCAATTGTCGGCTTGTGGCCAGGGCCCCTGTGGCTCTTCTCAGGGCCTTGGTGCCAAGGAGGGGCTCCCTGCAGACCCTCTGCCCCAGTGCAAAGCAGGACGGGGCTCTCGGGAGATGCACGCATCTGCTAGAGGTGCTGCGCTCGCCCCCACATACCTGCTGCCTTGAGATGCTGCGTGGTGCCGGCCAGGGAGCTCTGGGTGCGGCCCTCCCTGGCTGGCGGCAGAGCCTGAGGCGCCACGCCTGAGGGGCCCGCGCTGGGCCTTACCTTTGGTGTCGTTGACGGGGTCCATGTGCCGGTAGATGTAGCCCTCCAGGTATGAGTGGAACTTGGGTGTGGGCGGGAAGAAGGCCAGGCAGATGGCCATGAGCTCCCAGCCGCGGGCCAGGCTCTCCAGGCGGAAGTTCTCGGTGGTCTGCCGACACAGCTGGATGTAGAGCTCATCCCGCAGGCCCTGCACGCTCCAGCCCTTGGTGGCAATCTCCAAGGCCACGTGCAGAGGGTCGGCCTTGGCACGCCGGTCGCCCATGTACATCTGGATCAGCTTGAAGATCTCGCAGGCCTCCTTCTTCACGTGGCGGTCGCTGGTCACGATCATGGGCTTCTTGATGGGCTCGCTGCTCCAGGCCAGCATGTTGGCGATGGACACCCTCCGCCGGAAGAGGCCCTGCGTGTGCTTGTTGAAATGCCTGGACGCCCAGTTCTCGATGTCGGTCTCTGAGGACGGCTTGCGCAGGGTGAACGTGGGGAACACACAGCTGGCGCTGGGCATCACGCTGCGCGTCTGCCGGCTGCTCTCAAACTGGGCACAGGTGCCGAGGTCCTCGGACTGGGGAGGGCAGAAGGGCTGTGAGGGGTGGGGCCCCACCTGACCAGCCAGGTGAGAGGCAGGCAGTGTGCCTCTTCTTGCTCCACCCACCAGACATGCTTGCGGTCTCCCCGCACAAGGCTGGGGCAAGGACCCAAGGAGGCCCTGCTTCCAACCTTCATCCTGGGGGCGCCACTTCCAGGAGGTGCCCTCCTTGCTCCTGAGACCAAGAGCTGGGGGGCCAGGGCAGCTCTGGGGGTGGGAGGAAGCCTCTTCCTTTTTGTCTCGTTGTCCGCTGTGCTCCTGTATATGAACCACGGCCAGGAATGTGCTCTGGGCAGTCCAGCCTGGAGGGGCACTAAGTCAGCCCTTCCATAGGGGACACTGGATGCCCAGGGTCACTGGGCCCTTGGGCACACCTTCTGTGGTGGGGCTGGAAGTAGACTTGAGACAGCCTGACACTGTGAGGCCCTCTGGCCACCGCCAGCTCTGAGCAGATGCCAGGGCAGATAGTCCGCTGAGGTTTCATGAAGCAGATGGTGTGAAAGATCAGGGGTCGGGAGGTGAAGACCAGAACATCAGCCCAAACCAAGTCCTGGCACACTGAGCTCCTGGCACATGACCTGGACAGCAGGGTCTGACCACCATCTGGGCCTACTACTGCCTAGGGAGGGCACCTCAGGCTGGGCCTCTGCTTCAGCCCCAGCTGCAGCCCGGGGCCCTGGGAGCCACTCGGGGCTGGTGAATGCCTCCTGGCCCCTTCCCTGCCTGTGGGAGCCACCTGAGCAGTGCCTGGCACTCCACCTACACAGCTCCTCACCTGAGGGCCCACTCACAGGCAGGAGAGGCCCCGGGGGCCCAGTAGGGAGCAGCTGCCCACCCCCACCGCCTCTGTCTCCGTGGCCTGGCCCCAGGTGACGTGCCACATCCGCCCCGCCTCACCATGGAAGGAGGTGAGGACGCCCTGCCCTGGTGTTGCTCTTGGGGACTTTGGGGATGCCATCTGCCCCACACCTGCCCCAGTACCACCCTGACTGTGCACCCCTACCTGTGAGGGGTGGAGGTAGGGCTCCGGCGAGGCTAGGTTGGTCTGCACCGAGACGCTCTTCTCGAGCAGGATCTGGGGGAAGGCGAGCCTCTCCAAGGCGCCCCTCTGCCAGTGCTTGCTCTCCTGCTGGGCCAGCGCCTCGTCCTCGCTGAAGGCACGCACCACGGGTCCGGGCATGGGGAGCGGCACCGCTCCGTCGCTCTCGTAGCCAGAGCCGTCCTGCTGGGAGTCCCAGCTGGCTCGCTGCTTCATGTGGAAGTGGGCCTGCTGCGCCTCCCAGGCCAGCCGCGCATGCGCCAGGAAGGGCTCGGCCCCGCCCCGCGCCCCTTCGGCTTCGCCTGCCTTGGACTCCGGGCGCTTTGGGGCCAAGCTGGGCCCACTTGGTGGCCGCTCTTCAGCCAGGGCCTGCTCGAGCAGGTCACGGTCCCCAGGGCTGTCTGTGGACGAAGCATGACACAGAGAGGGGTTCCTGCTCTTCCTCTTGCGCGTGCCCGGAGAGTAGCCCGTCGAGGACATGGTGTCTTGCTGGCTGGACCAGGACATGGCGTCGTCCTGGGCCTGGGGCAGTGGCGTGGGCGGGAGGGCGTGCCGCAGCTCGGGCCCCTCCATGCTGCTGTAGTCCCCGGACGTGACCCCCAGGCGCTGGTCCCGCAGCGGGCAAGGGCTGGGCTGCAGCGAGAGCGAGCCGCCGCCGGGGTTGGGTGCGTACTTGTGCCGCGGGCCTGCCCGCAGCCGGGGGCTCGAGCCGGCCTGCTCCACGTACACCAGCTGCCGCACGTACTCCTTGCCCGCGGGGCTGTACTCCAGGCTCAGGAAGCGCTCCGGGCACTTCTGTCGCGTGAGCACCAGCTGCTGGAAGGGCGAAGCAGAGGCCTGTTTGGGCGACTGCGGGAAGGGCAGCGGCTTCCGACCGGGAGACCGCTGGGGCGAGCCGGCCTCAAACTGCACGTCCATGGGGGGCTCGTCGTAGATGGGGGCCTGGTACTCAACCGGGGGCTCCTCGTAGAGGGGGGCTCGTAGGCATAGCGTGGGGAGGAGGGCTGTGAGTCGCTGGCAGGCTTGCGGGGTTGGGCCAGCAGCGGGGAGCAGCTGCCCAGCTCAGCCCTCTTCAGGAAGGGGGATGGCCTCCGCTCGGGGAAAAACACCGGCCCGTCTGCGTCCGAGGCAAATGTCTGCAGGCTGGGTGAGTGCTGCCCACCGGAGGTTTGCGGGAGCGGCCCCCAGGCTGGCTGTCCAGGGGGTACCCATTGCCCTGCGGGGAGAGGAAGCTGGGCTCCCGGTCCGCAACTTTGATGAGCATGCGCTCCTTGGTACCCGAGTTCCCCGGAGGGAGGAGGTCCTGGGGTGAGGGGAGAACAGGCACAGGTTACCTGGAGGAAGTGAAAGACTGACCCTGCTGCCAGCCCAGACATATCCACCTGCCCTGGCTCAGGGCATCTGGAGGTAAGGCCCAGAGGATCTGGCCATTTCCTATCTTCTTCCTTGCCCCCCACCAATGGGCGCTGCAGCGTGTGAGGGCCTGGAGCAGCTGGGGTCTCCTTGCACACACCTCCTGAGTCAGCCCTGCAGCACCCTTCAGGGGGCTCTCCTGCCAGGGGATTCCCCTTTGGACTGCTGCCATCATGACACTCCCTGCAAGGGCCTCTCCATGGGAGCCTCTGCCCTGGTCCCAGCCCAGTAGCAAGCATAGAACTCCTTGTACGTTGGAGAGCTGGCACGGCCCTCCCAGAGGACAGGCCTGACAGGACTCCCTCCTGCCTGCTACCGGGCCCAGCACCCACCTGTGCTCCTACTGGCAGAAGGCCACTGCGCCCGTGCACCTGCATCTCAGGCCACTTTTCAACCAGAGGCTCCTGTGAGCTCTCAGAGGGTAGTGTCTGCCAGTGCCCGCCCTCACCAGCGCTCTTCCCTTGGACGGGGATGACAGGACCGCTCCCCGGTGCCTGCTAAATCCTGAGCCAGACTAAGGGCACCTGTGACCCCAGGAGCCATGAGGCCCGAATGTGGGCCCCTCCACCCTGCGGGGGCCATGCTGGACTTCACTTCTTCTGAGACGCACTTGGTGACAACCCCGGGCGACACTGCCCCTGCTGGCAGGATACTTGACTCAAGGGCCACACTGCACCCTGCCTGCCCAAGGTCGGCACAGCGTCGGGGAGGGGTGGGAGCTCTTGCTACTTGCTCACTCCCTCAAGCGAGTCCCATGTGCTTGGGGTCCGCAGCACTGCTTCAAACTGTGGCTTCATACGTTTTATGATTTTCAGAAACTCTTGGCCATGAATTTTTGGAGTATCACTTCATCTCATGTCTCCTCTCTCACGGGAATCCATTTCTGTCCTTTCCATCAGGTGCCACGTGGTCTCGTGAGTATGCTGCCCCATCCGCAGCCTCTCCACACTCCACAATGGATCTGTTCTTTTGATCTACCTTCCAATTTACTAATTTTCTATTTAGCTATGTTTAATCTGTTCTTACACTCATATACTGAATTCTTAGCTTTGGTTATATATTTCAGTTTAAGAGTATTCATTCCTTTTAAAAATAGAAAATTTTTGGAGTACTTTTAGATTAATAACAAACTCGAGTGGATATATGAGATTTCCCATATGTCCCCCGCCTATATTCACGCCTCCCCAGAGATCAACATTCCACACGAGAGTGGTACATTTGCTGTAATCAGTGAACCCACACTGACACATCGTTATCACCCAAAGTTCTCAGTCCACAGTACAGTTCACTCTTGGTGTGGTATGTTTTATGGGTTTGGATAAACGTATGATGACATGTACCCCCCGTTATAGTATCATACAGAGTATCTTCACTGCCTTAAACCTCCTCTGTCCTCTGCCTGTTCTTCCCTTCCTTCCAACCCATTGCCATATCGGAAGCCAAATCAAGGAGCAAATCTTTAGCCTCCAAAGAAGCCAGTCTGAAAGGGCTGCACGCCAAGGGCCGCGTCCAACCACACGATGTTCTGGACTCACACGGTGTGCAGACGGTGCAGACTGGCTGCTTTCCTTTGGTAGTACACCCCAAGGTCCCTCCATGTCTTTCTGTGCTTTAATCTCATTTATTTTCAGTGCTGAATAATGTTCCACTGTCTGGATGGACCACAGCTGACTTACCCATCAACTGCTAGAGAACACCTTGGTTTTGGGGATTATGGATAAAGCTGCTATAGACATTCGTGTGTAGGTTTTCACATGGATGTTTTCAGCTCCTTTAGGTAAATACCAAGGAGCAGGACTGCCGGTTTCTATAGCAAGAGGATGTTTAGTTTTATAAGAAACTGCCATGCTGTCTTCCAGAGTGGCTGTGCCCTGTGCGCTCACACCAGCAGTGACAGCCCCGCTGCTCCACATCCTCACCCGTATCTGGTGGTGTCTGTGTTCAGGTGTCGGCCGTCCTAAAGCTGTGCAGTGGTATCTCACTGTTGTTTTAATTTGCATTTCTCTGGTGACATGATGCGGGGGATCTTTCCTGTGCCCAAGCAGCAGGCAGGGAGTGGCCAGGAGCAGAATCCCAAGGACTGGGAACCTGCATCCCGAGCCCTGCTGCTGTCGGACTTCTCCTTGGGGTGCGGAGGTGGAGTTCTGGCACTGTCGCTGACCAGCAGGGCTGGACCCTGGCTGTGCCGGGTGGGCCACGTGCCAGCACGCTGGAGCGGGCTGCCTCTCCGCCCGTTTCCGGCCCTGTCACCCTGAACTCATGCCACTGACCTTGTTGTCCAGCTCCCAATTCACCCATTCCCCAGTGACAATCAGAGGATGGAGGCAGAGGGACCAAAATGTACAACTGATTTTTTGAGAAGCTTGGGATTTCTACTTCCCACGATGAGGAATTAACTCATCTCCTTCCCACAGCCCGCCCTGCACCCGCACCTGACGCCACTGCTGTGCCCCTCAGGAGTCCTCCCTGAACCCTCACCTCCACTTTCCAGGCCCTGCATCTGCTTCTCATCCAGAGTCTCCTAAGTGTGTCCCCTGGGACCACTGGGTGGCCCTTTCTACCCAATCAGCCCCCCTGGGCTGCCCGTGGGCCTCCGCCTCTTTATGGCTCCACAAACCAGGAAGCCTGTCTTTCTCCCCAGCCGTTCCCTTGTTCCCTGCCAACTCTGCTAGGGTGGGAGGCACCAAGGTGGGGAGACACCACCGCTCCTAAATAACAGGGGACGACTGCCTGGGTGTGGCTGTTCGGTGGACACTTTCAAATCATGGGGGAGGAGACCCTCCCCTGCCTCCGGAAGTACTGGGGTCAGGTGGACAGGGGCAGGGGTGGGTGTTGGAAGGGCTGGCACAGCGACAGGGCTCCATGGAGCTCAGGGCACCTCTCCAAGGGCCTACTTTCAAAAGAAGACTGGAGAGCACGGGGCACAACCGAAGCCAGGGAGAGCACCGCCCCGCTGCCACCTCTTCAGACAGCGCCTGCTCTGCACACAGCACCTGGGCCGACACCATGAGCTGCAGAGGAAAAACTCCGCAGCACAGTCTGGATGCAGCTCCCCGGAGCCAGCTCACGCGCACCCGCAGCAGACCACACGTGAAGGGGCGCTGGAGGGACAACTTGAGCTACCCCGTCCTCCAACCGAGCGCACCGCGAGGTGCATGGCCTGGGCCACAGTGAGACAAGCTGCTTCCTGCCTCCCCTGCCCCTTGCAGACCCATCCTCAGTGCCTGGGGCGGGTGGCGGTGTTTCCTCTCCAGTCTGTCCACCAACATTAGCATCCCTGTTCTTCCCGCTCTGCCTGAGTGCACGCACCCCAGAACGATGTCCAGCCCAGCTGGCACCCGGGATGGCGGGGCCAGGGAAGCACTGGGCCACCAAAGACTAGGTGGGCAAGGCTGGGGACCTGCCCTGCCCATTAGACAAGGGTTTCCAGTGCCTGATGTGACCGATGCCATCCTAAGAAGCAAGCTGTGCTCAGTGAGCGCCCGGTTGCCCCAGGAGGGCTGGGTCCTATCAGCGTGAAGGAAAGTTCTTACGAAGGCCGTGGGTTTGGACTTGTTTACTGCCTTGGATCTCACAGCCCTTAAGCAGCAGTGCCACCTGGCTATGAGCTGCCTGTGTCCCTGAAGGCCACCTGTGCCCAGACCTTGTCCCCTGTTGGTGCGGAGACCCGAGCCCTGGCTTCTGTCTGCAAGCTCCCTCAGGAACTTCTGTTTAGCTCTGGGTCGTCAGCTCCTGTCTTTGGCCTCTCGGCCCCACGCGCCTTTGGAGGTTGGTCCCAGGACGCCTGCAGTGCAGAGGCCCCGCCCAGTCACCATGTGCACCCCGCTTTACCGATGGGAACATGGATGCACAGGGAGGCTGGGAATACGCCCAGCCACACTGCTGGACCCAGGACAGGCTCAGCTCCCCTTCCTGATGTGTTGAGGTGCAAACCCAGCTACCATTCCAGGTTCAATCTTAAAACTGGAGCAAACCGCCACAAGCCCTCAGGTCTTCAAAGTGCCCCCCAAGCCTGGCTCTACTCCTGGTCTGTGCTGGGGGCACTCAGGCCACCCAGAGGCACAAAGCCCACCAAGACCCCACAGGCAGAGGAGGAGGTGCCTGCTCCAGCCAGACACACAAAATAGCCAAGGGATAGCCCTGCCCAGCCTAGCGGCTGCTGCACCCCAAAGTCCTGAGGATCATTCTAGAACCTTCCAACACCCCGCAGAGCCAAACCCAGGACCAAGAGAGGCCAAGACTCCCTCCTTACAACAAAAACCAGTCTTCCCCTCCATCTGGGAAGAGCTCCCAGCAAGGCCATCTGTTGAGGACCCCCAGGGCCTCGCCCCTCCGCCGCAGGCCTGGGCAGCACCACGGGCTCCATGATTCCCCAGGGTGGGCAGTGACAAGGCTTCTGTTCAACTAAAAGCTGCCACAGGAGCCCGGGGGCCACTCCAGGATGCCTCTGCTCAGGCGCTGGGCCTGACAGCCTCTCCTCATGCCCCACTGCTCAGTGCAGGGCCCCGCATGCTGGGCGCGTCCAGCCAGTTGCCTCCTGCTGACCCAGACTCTTCCAGCTGAGCCAGGAATTGCCGAGAAAACCACCCTCGGGTCAGAGCGGGGCTGAGCCTGAGACAACGGGTCCCACCTGTAGTGAAGAAGTTGGCCGTCCGCATTGTAATCCCGGTAAATCTCATACTCCTTCTCGAGGAACACTCCTGGTGGTGAAGAACTGAAATAAGCAAAGTGAAAAAAATGGTGTGAACATAAGTGCAATAACTTAAACATGTGGCACATTTAAAATGACACACCTCGCCCTCTCAGGTTCTCAGAAATGACCTCAGCGTCCTGGCTTCTGCCCCCATAGCTGTCCCCTTCATCAGGTCAAACAGATACTTCTGTCGTAAGCCCGCCTCCCGGAGCGCCTGGGACGTGGCCTGCATGGAGTGGACTGGGGCTGCCAGGCCTGCACAGGGACAGCCCCACTGGGCTCTGCACGGAGACAAGGATGCCGGCTGCCTGTCCTGGATGGTCGGAGCTCACGTGCCTGCAACGGGGGCCTCTACTCTACGGGCGCCATGAGGGCGGCACCATGAGGGGGTCAGTGAGGGTCACGGCTCTGGCCACACACGGCCAGGTGCCCTGAGAAAAAAAGCAGGGGTAGAAACGCCTTCGTGGGGACACAGCTGCCTGGGCAGCTGCGTCAGGGAAGGGCGTCTCTCACCGCTGGTATGTAACAGTTCCGGAAATGCAGTCAATGCAACAAGATTTTTAAAAAGACATTTAAATATATGGAAGATAAAATTGTCAGTAGCCAACCCAGAAAAACTAAAGACTCAACCACAAAACTGAGTTCACTCACAGAATGCATGGGACCCACTGTGACCCAGGAATAGCACGGGCTTGCACTGTGAGCCCACAGCAGGCTAAGGCCGTCTTAACTACTGAGAGGACCAGGGGCCTGGTGGCGCCCATGCAAGGGCAGACGGACGGCAGGTATGCCAAAGCAACATGTGCATCATGAGCAAATGCCGCGTTTGGGGAAGGAAGTAGGTCCCTCCTGGTTCCACACAAAGGTGGCTCCAGACAGATTCGGGCCTCAACATGAAAGATACAACTATAAAGCTAACACAAAACATGTAAGATGATACCTTTGGACCTAGGCCAAGGAAGAACTTTTTAAACAAAACATTGTAAACACAAACCACAAAGCAAAATAACTAGTAAATTTGGTTGCATCAAAATCAAGGACACCAGGAGCCAGATAGCAGGCAGGTGACCAAGTAGAAGGTCCTCACAATCTCTGAAACCAACAAGAGAGTGACATCTGGAATGTGTCAGGAACTCCTGCAAGCACAGAAAGTAAGCCAGTAACTCCAGCAGAAAAAATGAGTTAAAACAAAACAAAACAGGCAATTCATATCAAAGAGGACTCACAGGCTAAATGTTCATGACAAGAGAGTAAAAATCTTGGCAAACAAGAGGAAAATCAGAGCGCAGCTGAGACCTGCCCAGCTGATCAGGCCCGCTGAGAAAGTGGTGTTGGGGCTGCCACTCCAGGCTGCAGCACAAGTCCCAGGCCCCCTAGCTGCCCCCGCGCCCCTGGCCAGGACCCAGGGCTGAAGGTGCAGAGAAGGCAGGATGGGGCCACTCGGAGGAAGGCAGGCCCCACAGGATGACACTCCACGGGCAAGACACCTGCGGACACAGACATCAGAGGAGCTGACGATGAAAAGCAAACACCTAGACTGACGATGATGCTGAGCTAAGTCCTCTCCCTGCCGCAACAACCATAGTAAATATAGTCATGACGTTCAGAAGGGTTGAAAAAGAAAACAAACGGCTACCCATTATTTATAAGAAACACACCCAAAGTATAAGCTGGAAGGACTACCTTTTGGGAAAGGATGTTGAGAGGCAAATATTCATCAAAGAGGAACAGTGGCACTGCTTTAACGTCAAGCAAAGTAGGCTTCAAGGCAAAAATCAGGAGGGGGAAAGGGCAACTGTGTAACAGCAAAAGGCAAACTTCAGCAGGGAGACCAAGGGTTCCAGGTTGATAGCAACCACTCCATGGCTTCTACACAGATTTAAAGGAGAAACAGACAAATCCCACCATTTCAGCGGGGGCTTCACCTCCCAGAATTGACGGATTGGGCTGACACAATTAGTAAGAAACCTGATGAACACAATGAACAGATCTGACCTAACGGACAAAGAGAGAACCCCAGACCTAACAAACAGGATAGAGATTATTTTTGAAGCAGTCATAAAATCATCTATAAAAATTCAGGATTGAGGCTACAAAGCAAGTCTCAAAAAAAAAAAAAATCACGCTTTCAGACCAAAATGAAATTCAGTTGGCACTCAAGACCAAGAAAGAAAATAACCTACAGTTTTGGAAAATAAGACATTTCTAAGTTACAAATGAGTCAAAGAAGCAGGCTTAATTAAAATTCGAAAGTATTTAAAGTTGAACAATGATGCCAAGTCTGTATCCCAAAGTTGTTCAATGGAACTAAGGTCAGAAGCGCTGAGGGAAGTCCATGCCTCAAAAGTTCACTTAGAACAGTGGGAACAAAGAGTTAAGCTTCCAACACAGGAGAGCGATGAGAAAATAACGCCACAGAAGGTGGAATAAAGCCAAATAAGAGCAAAGACATGAAAGGCTCGCTGGAGCCAAAAGGGTTCTCTGAACATACCAGAGAAACAGAAACCCTCTGCAACCGAACGAGAGCGAGCATGCGCACTCAGCCGCAGGTGACGAGGGACAAGAAAATCTCGAAACAGAAGAACACCATGAGTAGCTTTATGCCACTGTGTTTATAAACAGGTAAATGGACAACTTAATATAAAAACATTTTATAAAATTGGATTTAAGGTATTAAAAAACCCAAACATTCCTGCAAGCATTAACAAAATAGAATCAATAGTTAAAACTCTGTCCAGACCAGCCCTGGGCCTGACGGCATACGAGTGCCACACACCTGGAAGCAGACGGTGGTTCGGAGGACAGAAGACACGAAAACAGTTGATACGAAAACAGCCAAACACAGAGAAGGAGTGGACAAGCACACACCAACATGGAAAAAAAAAATCCTAAATAAAATATTAGCAACCTGAGTCTATCTACAAAATTACACAAACCAAGTATCCCAGGAATGCACGAAACACAGAATGATTTTTTAAAATGCCAACTGCAGTGGTATCCCAGGGCCAGGCCGTAACACAGGACCACGACAGGTGCTCATGCTCTCACAGTCCTGGAGGCCAGAGTCCAAGGTCCAGGTGTCAACAGGACTGGTTCCTTCTGAGGCCCGTCAGGGACACTGTTCCAGGCCTGTCCCGAGCTTCTTGGCTTGTAGACACATCGCTCCAATCCGTGCCTGTGGTCACATAGCTTCTCACTGTGTCTCTAAGAGCGCCAGTCCCACGGGATCAGGGCCTGACCTACTCCAGGTGACTGCACCTCAACTAATCACATTTGCAAAGACCCTACATCCAATCGAGGTCTCACCCTGAGGTCCTGGGGGTTGGGACCTCAACATCTTTTGGAGACACAATTCGACCCAAAACACTGACAGCAACAGATTGAGAAAATACACTCCATCAAATACGACACCCATTCATGAATAAAGGCATAGCAATGGGAGGGGACTGCCACCACGGCAGCACAAGGAAGCGAGCCTGCAGCCCAACCGCTGCGACAGGGTGCTGGTCCGCCTGGTCCACTTCTGGCCATCGTGGGGCAGTGGGCCAGCATCTCAGGAGAGGGACGACGAGTCCTTAATGAGATTAATGAGAGCTCAACGAAAGTGTAAAAACAAGCCTAACATAAATATCAATGTCTATTTACCAGTGACGATCACAAAATATGACTTTAAAAAGATAATTTACAAAAGCCAGTGCTATAAAGGTGATACAGCATCTAGAAACTAACTGTAAAATTATGCAAGTACTTAGTGGTGGAAAGTGTAAAAGACACCACTTCCATATGTGAGAGAAGGCAGTGTGATAGAGATCTGCCTCACCCGAACGGACCCACAAATCCAACACAAATCTAAGTCAAGCCCGCACAGGGCTCCTGGTGGGAATCCTGATCCCGAAGATCTCATAACCCTCCTTTATGGCAGAGCATCTAAGACACTCTTGGAAAAAGGATACTCCGGCCCCCAGACAGAGCGCTGGGCAAGGTGGGGCACTGGCTTCGCCAGGCCCAGTCTCCAGTATGTGGGTGGCAAAGACATTTGGCAACAGAACCCTAAAAGAACCCAGTCCCTTCACCTAATTATGCAGATGAGTAATGAACTATAGAGAACTCAAAATCATCACAATCCAATAAAAATGAGCCATTCTCTGAGCCCTGGGTAAGAGGAAACCAGACAGGACACCAGAGGTCACGCCCCCCGCACGTGCCATCTGCCTTCTCCTCCTGCTCATCGCTGGGGCCCTTGCTCCCGCGATGGAAGGTCCACTTTCTGGGGCCGACTCCAGGCGATCCCTGGAGCCACTCAGACCCACCAAGCTGCCAACACCTCCTTGGCCTCTGACACCGCGTGTGCCCTGCCCTCCCCAGCCCGAGCTGGGGCACCATGGCCGGCTGTGCAGTCCCCAATGCACCAAATCTGCACGCCGTCTGCAATGGCAATGCCACTTCTCAGTGGCCAGTTTTGGTGCCAGGCCCTTGTGTGTGTCCTTCTCAGAAGAGCAAGACGGACCCCACAGTGTAAATTGGGTCTCGAGCACTTAGCGGTGGAGGCCTCACCTGCCGCTGTCCTCCTTCACAGCGCCAAAGGCCGCGTGCCGGCTCCTCCCCAGGGGCTCCTGCGCCTTCTCGCCAGCGTCCGGCTCGGGCTCCAGGGAGGAGCTGGTGCTGCCGTCGCGGCTGACGCTGCTGCCGCCGCGGGGCTGTTGTCCGCCGAGGCGGGGGGACTCGGTGTTCTGCTTCAGAGTCTGCAGCTTGGCTAAGGGGATGATGTCGCAGCCCTGCGGCCGGTGCCACACGGTGCGCTGGTGGGTGGTGGCGCTGTAGTAGTAGAAGCGCGACGTGTTGGGGTCGAAGAGCTCCCACCACTGGTTCTCGCTGGTGCGCTTGATGCGGACGCCGGCCGGCGGGTCCCACACGCACTCGCCCGTGACCAGGTTGGCGTACATGCGCTCGCGCGTGCGCGGCTCGATGATCTCCACCCACTCCAGCCTGCGGGAGAACGGCAGGGTCAGCGCGGGCGGAGGGGGCGGGGGCAGGCTCCGCACCCCTGGCCCTGCACCCCTTAATTTGGGGTTGACACAGTTATAAGAAAAACAATTTCTGATTTACAGAAAAGCTGAAAAACGTCTTCCTCCAGATTCCCCACACTGCACCCCACACTACACATGCAAGGGTCAAGGTCTGGCGTGAGGATGCGGAGGAGCGAGCAGGGGTGGGGTACAAGAGGGGGCTCGCTCTGTCCCACAGCCAACAGCCGCCCCCCCTTTCCCCAACACCGCACTGCTGCTCTTCCTCCAGGGGCCGCAAAGGCAAGGGTTGCGCGGTGAGACGCCGTGCCTGGCTGTCCTGCTCCCTGCCACGCTCACCCGTTTTGGCGTCGCGGGCCAGTCTTGCCTGCAGCAATCATTATGGTGCTGCCAGGAAAATGTGATGCCCTGCTTCCGTTACCCCCCACGTGTCTGAGCCGGAATTCTGTCCTAAGTGTCCTATAATACACTGTCGTGTTAGCAGTGGCTGCTGCGATGTGACAGCATGACACCTTTCTGTTACTGTAATTTCCAAATTTTCTACAATGTGCACAGATTACTTTTTCAATTGGAAAAAAATTAAGATATATTATCTCCTATTAAATAGTGTATTTTTATGAGCATTTTAGATCTTGCTCCCCAGCATGTGCCATCAGTTGGGCTCAAATAAACTTGTAAAATTAAAAAGTAATAATAATAGTGTATTTTTCAACTATGGCATACAATAACATTTTCAGTATCAATTTTTAAAGTTTTAGACATTTAGTGCACAATGTTTCCATCACCTACACACTTTCACATCCGCCTTGGCTTTCCTTGGCCGTGTGGTCTCTGGGTGTCTCCCTGGGGGCGTGGTCACTGGCCCTGGTGAGGATGCGCATTTTAATGTCCCGGAAGGACTTTCATAATTAAGAAGTAGAAGAAGCTATACAGATTCTAAAAAAAAAAGCCAAGTGTTTACATATTTGTGAAGAAATTTGCGGGAACGGTCACACCAAGTATTGGAAGGGGTTATCTAGGACTAGTGGAATATGGTACAATTTTACACCTCCCCTTTTACTTATCTAGTTTTTTATTTTATAATGGAAATTTTCAAACATCATAAACTGATTAGCGTAATAAATTTCCATGTATGTGGTTTTAAACTTTTCCTGATAATTAATGAGGTCAAGCACCTTTCTCATATTCATGAACCATATATATTTTTCATTTAATAAAAATATGTGACTTTTGCCCATTAAGTTTTTTTCTAATTTGCAGTTGCATTCTTTAAAAAAATATATTCTGGATGGTAATCTCCTGGTTATATTGTATTATAAATCTCTCCTGCTGCATGCATCTTACCTTTTCACTCTTTATGGTGGCTTCACTTTTTGATGAAAAGTTTTTAATTTTAGTATAGTTGAATTTACAAATCATTTCCTTTACAATTTCTCTTCTTTCTACTGTGTTTAAGAATCTTAAATCTTAAGATTTCCTATTTCTGAGTCAAAAACATTCGAAGCTGACTTGTAAAGTTGTATAGCTTTGCCTGTCACATTGAAGCCCTAATCTGCCTGGGTGGTTTCTGTTTATTGGGTGACATTTCACACTCCCCACGTAAGAAACCAGGGCTCTCCGTGATGGACAGTACCGGTGCACCTGTGTCTCAGCTCTCTGCTGGCTTTGCTGCTCAAACCTTTTCTGACCTGCACCTCGTTGTCTTAATCATGGTAGCTTTGAACACTGTGCATTTCCCGAATCCCCACGTCCTCTGCTTCTTCAGTCACGTCTTGGCTATTTGTGACTCTGTTCTCCCCTACGAACTGCAGAATCAGCCTATTAACGTGCACAAACTCTGTTGGCACCTTTGCTGGATCTATTCCAGGAGAAAAGAGAAGCCTTTGTCACGATTTAGTCTCCCACCCAAACCACAGTGTATCTACTCATTCATGTCTTCTCTAAAGGGTATGTACGTGTTTTGTCAGATTTATTCCTAGGTTTTATACACACACACACTTGTGATTGTAAATGGTACTCTTATTGTAAATGCAAATAACTTTAAAAATAATACCATGACATCTATACAGAAACATGTACAGGACATGAAGATAAGTATAATGAGCAATTATGAACTGACACTTGTATAGCCATCACTCATCAAGAAATAAAACAAGGCTGCATCCCAGACACCCCCTACATTACACATCTGCTCACCCCAAGGGGATCACCGAGTTCGAAAGCAGTCACACTTCCTTGCTTTTAAAGTTTTACCACACTTGAGGGTAACCCTAAACAAACCAGTTTAGGTACATCTATTTTTGAATTACATATTCATGCAGGAAAACTGTATACTTTTCTGCGTTTTGCTTCTTTCACTTAAAACAAACTCGTCCCTGCTGGTCTGCCTATGCTGATGGACATTTGGGCTGTCTGCCTTTGGGGTTATTTCTCACAACTCCGCTCTGAACACCTCTGTGTGCGCAGAGGTGGGGCTCCGGGTCCCTGGAGTGGCCCCAACTGTCCAGGGGACACCAACTTGTGTTATTTGGAGCTGTGCACAGCATTGCCTGTCACTCCACATCCTGGCCTGTTGTTTCTCAATTTTTGCAGTTAACTTTATAGATAATTTTCAGATTGTTGCTGGTGTAGAGACATGCAAGTTATCTTGTATGTTGGTTTTATAAGCAATCTTTTTCTGTTGACTGATAATTTACTACAGATTCACTTGTGAATGAACAAGGAATAACTGACCTGTTGTCATTTGCATATGATACTGTGCGGGACACTGAGGCTGTAAGCAGGAAGCAGTGTTTATTGACTCCGGCACAGGCTCAGCGGATTCTTACCAAAGGTTGAGCCCTGGCTGTAACACTGCCGGCAGTTTTACACAGTCCCGTACTTCCGCATTCCCACAGCTACAGATAAAAGGAAGGAGAACATTGATTGGTTGCTAAGCTGTGCGAAAACTGACGTCAGCCAGAGAGTCCTGGGGGGCCAGTCTAGAACTAACTTGTTTGAGCAGGAAATGGCCAGGCAGTGTCAGGCTACCATAAAATGTAATTATCAGTAGAGCAAACACAAACGACTTGGCAGATGAATGGTTAAAAAGAATCACTCTCCTTTTGTTTTCTATAGTTTCAGATGATATCGAAATGAAGGACTTGTGGGACTGCTGGATCTGAGGGTTGGCATCTTTAAACAATTTTTGGATAATTCTCCATCACCTTTTTAAATACCATTCCCCAACCCCTTGACTCTTTTTCTGGAACCCCATTAGGCCCAACACGCTTTTCACAGGATCCCCATGCCTCCATGTGGTTCACACTCCCCATCTCCAGTCATCTGCCTCATTCCAGAAAATTTCTATAGTTCCTCTTTCTACTTCATTAATTCTGTCTTCAGCAGTGTTTAATCTGCTGGTTCTTTTCCAAATTTCCACTGTTATTCTTTAGGGTCTCCTGCTCTTTGCTCACATTGGTAAGCCTCTCTTATTTCTTTAAACATAGTACCCTGTGTCTGAGAATTCCAGTGCTGGCATCTCTAGGGGCCTGTTTCTACTGGGTCTCACGGGTCATAGCCATTTCCTGATGTGTGGCCCTTTTGTGGCAGGGCTGCTACACACTACTGGGGCGAACCCATGATGGGGAAGGTGGGCACCAGTGCCCACCCCATCCACAGTACAACACACAAGGCTCAGCACCCTTGAAGCCTCACGCCTTCCCCTTGCTCCCTGTCCACGAATGTCCCAACAACTAACTGAAAGAGGACCTGGGGAGCAGCGGGGGTTTCTGCAACGACAGCTCCCCCAAGACCCTCAGTCAGTGTGTGCTTTAGCCATTTGCCCCATGCCACTCCCTCTCTGCTCCCATTGATGAAGCCTCAGACCCCAGGGGACTGGCAGGACCCCGGGAGTACCCCCTTAGGGAACTGTGGGGGGTACTCTGGGCGTCCTTGCCCTGAGTCTCAGCCCTATGTAACCCAGCAAACGTGTCCACTCTACAAGCTGTTTGTTCCCCTCCACCTGCGGTCACACTGGGCCGCTCTTGGGGGAGCTCTGGGGCTGTTCACAGCCACTGTCCTCCTGCAGAAGGAAGAGCAGGGCTGGGTGGGCATCTGGGACAGAGGCTGCAAGAAGGTGTCCTAGAAGCACAGGACAGGAGGCAGACCCGTCAGCAGTGCCAACAGGGCACAGCTGTCTCTGGGCCCCTGGGTCTCCCTAGTAAACCCGTAAGGCTGTGCAGAGGTAGCAAGAGCCCCAGTGGGAGCCCGGGGCCCTCATCTCCAGGGACACCCCTTCCAAGCCCGGCCTCCACAGCCACCAATCCGCTGCTCACTTAGGATGGCTATATAATGGTTTTCTAAAAACCATAACAACAAGTATCGGAGAGGATGTGGAGAAACAGGAGCTTCTATGTATTGCTGGTGGGAACGTAAAATGGCACAGCCACTTTGGAAAAGTTTGGCAGTTCCTCAAAAAATCAAGCACGGAGTTACCACAGGACTCAGCAGCTCCACCGAGGCGTCTACCCAAGAGGAACATCCGCACGACACCGCGCACGAACGTTCACAGCAGCTTGTTTACAACAGCCACAGGGGAAGCGACCCGAATGCTGTTGCCTGATGAGCGGAGGAGGAAAACGGCTTCTCGGTACGTGGAGCGTCACTCAGCAGTAGAGAGAGAGAAGTGCTGACACGCATCACCACGTGGATGAACCCTGAAGACACTACCACAGTGAAAGAAGCCAGACACAAAAGATTACTATTGTGTGATTCATTTATTCAAACTGTCCAGAAGAAACTCAAAGAGAGAAAGCAGATTAGTGGTTGCTGAGTAACTGTGAACTCAGGACCGGACTCTGTGCTCTCGCTCTTGGGCAGACTGTGCGTGTGGCATCCTAGAAGCACAGGACAGAAGGAAGACCCGCCAGCAGTGCCAACAGGGCGAACTCTGAAAAGTGCACGTGCGTGCACACTGTCGCAGCGGAATGGGCGGAGCAATCCTGCAACAGCTTTGGACGCATCATCAGAGAAGCAAACGAGTCAGTGCGCTGATGCTCCTGGGAGCAGGGTTCTCGCCCCAAGAGAGGGGACACAGCTGTGCAACGGAAGACGGCCAGAAAACGCCCCCTGGGAGCATGCTGCCATCGACGGGGCCAGTGTGAACTCGGTGTTCCTAATGCGTATTGAATTTGCGTCCACGTGTGTGCTCATGTGCACATTCATGCACATTTTCTACTCTGCCTGCTGAAAGGCCCAAGAAGCGAACACGCTGTTGAGCCACAGTGCACCAAGCAGCCGGCTGGTCCTCCAACACGCCTTCCCTGAAGGAGGCGGCTGGGCCCTCGAGAAACAGCTGATTCGGGGCAGGGCTGGAGGTACGAGATGTGCCTGGAGCATGTGGTTAGGCCAGAAGGAGGAAGGAATCCAAGAATCACGCGCACACAGGCGACAGCCTGAAGGAACCTCACCAGCCCCAGCTGGGGCAGCAAGAATGTAAAGCGATGAAATGCAGAAATGAACTACAAATGTGTAAAATAAAAAGGAAATCCTGAGTCCAAACCAGGAACGAATGAATGAGTGCAGGCACAGGGAGGGGCGCATGTTCTCGCATGGTAACAGAGTGCCAGGGGTAACGGGGTGCCAGGGTTAGGATGCTGGCGTTCCGCACCTATCCCTGGAAAGATGGGATCACAAGAGAAGTGATGAAAACAGCGCAGAGCAAGGGGAGCGTGGGGCGAGCAGTCCCAGCAGTCTGGGGAGGGCGGCCGCGGGCCGGGACGGGGCATCCGCCTGCAGCGGGGACGGCTGAAGAGGATGCAACACCAGTGTGTGGCACCCTGCTAAGAAGTCCCTAGACAATCCCAAACTGAGTGCTTTGTTTAAAAGGGGCAACTATTACCTTTAAAGGTGTCAGTGTCACGAAAGACACAGAAAGGCTGTGGAAAGCCTCCAGATCATAGAGAGGTGAGCAGACGTGGGGCGGGGCGTGAACCTGTGGGGACGCACGTGCTGGAGGGCCCAGGAACGCGGCCAGGGCTGGCAGGGGGCCAGCTGCCGAAGCCGGGTGGGGCGGCAGCGGGGAAGGAGCCCGCACTCTGGCACAGGTTGACTCACAGTGGTACCTGTCCTGGGTGCTGTGAGCCAACACTGGGCCATGACATCTGTGACCCTCCCCAAGGTGATTTAGAGAACAGCATGTGTGCGGGGAGGTGAATCCAAGCCCAGGAACATGACTGTACAGTGCACTGTTCCTGTTCTTGCAACTTTTCTGCAAGGGCAGAATCGTTGCCAAATAAAGTTAAAAATCAGAAAACCGAAAATGATGAACTGCAGCTGGCTGGGTCGATGGCCGGCGGGGCATAAGGGACTGAGCCCAGGTGGCCAAGTCCACCTGAGTGAGAAGGCCCTCCCACTGCACTGCATCTACAGCAGGAAGTGGAGGCCTCTCCCAGGGACTTGGGCTTCTGTGAGGGGACGCTGTGCTCAGAGCAAGCACAAGTCCCCTCTGAAAGGAAAGCGGTCCCAGTCTTGCCACGTGCAGGCTGGAGAGCAGCTCGCCCCCAACACAGCCCCTTCAGGAGCCCCGCCCCGGTGAAAGGAGGCTCAGGCCCCACCCACCAGTCCCCTGAGGACGCAACGTGCCCGCCATGCCTTCTCCTCACCTTGTGCTCGATCCCGAAAGCCGAGGCTCCTGCACCGGCATTATGGCTCTCGCATTCGTAATCCTGTGTCTGGGACATCGCTGTCTCTGCTGAGGGCCCAGAGCGCAGTCTCAGCTGCTCATCAGGGCGTCCCCTCCAGTGTCAGTCAGGAAGGCAGCGCCCTGCGAGAGAGCAGAAGTGTCTAAGCCTGTGAGGTCAGCACACAGCTTTATTACGCCTTTGGGATCTGGGAACCGCTAACAATGCAGGCCAGTCCCTCACCGACCCGTACAATGGCGAGGATGAGAGATGGCACCCCAAGTTGATATCTGAGCTCCCTGTACCCTACCCCTGAACCCTGGCAGGGATCAGCCCCTGCCAGCCCACAAGAATGCAGCCAGACCTCTCGATCGCTGACCCCAGGTAAGCTGCCCATTGCCTGAGACGTGGTGTGTCCTCAGCTGTCCAACGGGCAAGCACCACGGCCCTGACAATACCGGAAACCTGGGCGAGGCACAAGGTACGGGCCCTGACAGAGCGACGCGCAGGAGTCATCAACGCCCACGTAGGGTCACCCAATTTATGCCGAAGAGAGGACTTTTCAAAAATAGTGTTGTATCGATTACATATAAACACGAAAAAATGAACTTGACCCACATCTCATCCAATACACAAAACTCAATTCTAGGTAAACTGTACATCTAAATGTTAACAGTAAAACAAGAAGGTTTTCAGAAAAGATGCAGAAGAAAATCTTTGTGGTCTTAATCAGACACCAAAAAACACAAACCACAGAAGCTGTAATAGAGTACAGAGCTTCTGCTCGTTGATGCTGCACTGTGAGCAAAGGCCCATCCACAGCGGGGAATGCGGGCTGCAGAGTGTGCACCGTCTGCCACGGAGACATGCTCGTGCGTCCAATCGGACAAAAACTACTTCCAGAACACATCAAAAGCTTCTAGAAATAAATAAGAAAAAGACATATAATCCAACAGAGAAGTAGACAAAAGACCTGAACACATACTTCACAAAAAAGAATAGCTAAATAGCTAAAAAACGCACAGAAATGAACTCGACCTTGTTAGGCATCAGGGAACTGTTAATTACAGGCATAATGGGCACTAGTACACCCACCAAAATGGCTAAAACGGAAAAGAGAACCCGTCACACGCTGGCAAGAGCGTGGCCGCCGCCCAGGGCTGCCGGCTGCTGGGGCCGCGGGCTGGGGAGGCCAAGCGACGTGCACCGACCCCACACACAGCATTCCCCGCAGCCCCGGTCACCATGTCCCAAAGGAGAAACTGCCATCTGTTCCTCACAGCAGGACACGCACGTGCGCGTGGGGGCCCCCAAGACGACCTATCGAAGCTGCCAGGCAGAGGTGGGAGACAAAAGCCAGGCGCCGGCAGATTAGTGTAGCCGCTATGGAAAACAGTCTGGAGGCTTCTCAAAACCGTAAAAATGGATCTACCTTGTGACCCAGCAATTGCACTTCTGGATATTTATCCAGAGAAAACCAAAACAGTAATTCGTAAAGACCCATGCACCCCAATATTCCTGGCAGCACAATTTACAATAGCCAAGATATGAAAGCAACCTAAATGCCCATCAACAAATGTCTGCATAAAGAAGTTATGGTTCATATGTACAGTGGAATATTACTCAGCCATTAAAAAAATGAAATCCTACCATTTGCAATGACATGGATGGATCTAGAGGTTATTATGCTGCGTAAAGTAAGTCAGACAGAGATAACTACCATATGGCTTCACTTATATGTGGAATCTAAGCAATAAAAAGAACAAACTAATCAAAAACAGACTCAGAGGACAATTTGGTGAGGGACAGAGGGGAGGGGTTTGAGGGCTGGGAGAATGGGGTGAAGGGTTAAAGCAGCACAAATTAGCAGGTGACACATGGTCATGAAGATGGGGAGCAGGGCATAGGGAATGCAGTCAGCATTAATGTACCGGCTAGGTGGAAAACCAGAGATAAAGAGCAATTAGGGGGATTGTTTTATAACCTATATAAATGTCTAACCAATGTACTGTATACTTGAAACTAAGAAAAATTTTAAAAAGCCAGATGGCCAGATGAATGCAGCACAAGGCTGGGCGTCATGTTCAGGACCAGGGGTCACCTGTTTTGTCGGTCACCTGTGAGGCAAGGTGTCAGCAGCAGTCGCCTCTGGGTGGGCGCCAGTGGCAGACGCCGGCCCGGGGGAGTGCGCACACACTGGCCGCGGGCTCCCCACCGGCCCAGCAGGTACCGGGAGGGTCTCCTCTGGAAGGGACGGGTCCAAAGAGCCCACTGCTCCTGGCCAGAAAATCGAACAAGTCGAAGGCAGAGGCTGGGCAGCGGCACCAGGAAGAGAATGCAGGCCGGACACGCTCCAAAAGGCCAGGTGACTACAGCCTGAACCCCACCGTTTGCAGTGGGAGACGCCTCTGGAGGAAAAGCTCCCACTCAAATGTCCACGCCACTACCGACTTAAATGCCCTGGACTGCAGCGTCCTCACTGTCAACGGGTCTGTGACTTTACCGTGGCAAGGTGCATAGCAAAACCAATTTTACCAAGGGCTAACTGATGCAAACAAAAGTGCCTAGGGCATCTTATCAATGTTATAACCAAGCAACACTGAATGAATCGACATTACCAGAGGCCCTGCTGTCCTAGGAATGCCATCTCTAAAAGTGAAACTAAGGTACTTCTAATTTCTTGTGAGAGAAAAAAGATGACCTTCTCATGTGGCTTCCACATTTTAAAAAACAATAACAGCAGTGATTGCGAAATTTTGAGAAACTAAAAAACATCTACCATAACCCAAAAGCAATTCAAATCAACCACCGCCTGTTCATCTCTTTTCAGTCCTCATCCCGCCCTTCAGGCTGGTCAAAAGCAGAGGGCTCAGTGAGTGGCAGACTGGTCCCCTTGTCTCCCAGTCACCTCCTGCACCATCTCTTCCAGAAGGCCCCCGATCTGGGACAGACGCCACGTCTTGGTGACCCCAAACGTTCTGGGTCTGAATCGGGAAGTGTTCATCCTCCAACTTTGCTCTTCATTTCTGAAGGTGTTTTGGTCTAAGCCTTTGCATTTCCATGTGAATTTCAGAATCAGCTTCCCAGTTTCTACAAGATGCCCTGCTGGGGTTTTGACTGAAGCTGTGTTGAATTGTGCATCAATATGAGAACTAACTTTACAATGATACCGAATCTTCCAATCTACAAATGCGTCACATCCCCCCACTTAGTTAGATCCTTTCTTTCAGCAGTGTTTTGCAGTTTTAGTGTACATGTCTTGTACATATTTAGGCAAATTTATCCATAAGTATTTCACATGGTGATGCTAACAACGTAGAAAACAATTTCCAATTGTTTGTTGCCAGCACAGTTTGCATACTGGTCTTGTACCCGTAACCCTGCTAAACTCACTTCTTTGTTCTAATTGTCCCCTCACCCCCATTTTTGGGGGGCAGATTTTATTAGAATTTATACATAGATGATCATGTCAACAGTAAACACTGACAATTTTACTATTTCCCTTCTGATCTGGATCACTTTACTGAGTTGGTGTAAAATTGCTATTATTTCTTCCTCAGATTTTTGGTAGAACACACTAGTGAAGCCATCTGGGTGTGTAGTTTTCTTTGCGGGAAGGTTTCTAATTAAGAATTGAATTTACTTAATAGATAGAGAACTAACCAGACTGAATTTCTTCTTGAGTGAGCTTTAGTGGTCTCTGTCTTTCAAGGAATTTGTTCATTTTACACAAACTGTCAAATTTATTAGCATAAAGTTGTCAGACTATTCATTTATTATCCTTTTAAGATCAATAGAATCCATAGCAATGTCACCTTTCATTTCTGATAACTTTCATGACATCCCACAAATTTTGACATGCTGCATTTCCATTTTCATGCAGTTCAAAAGCTAATTGCCCTTTTGATTCTCTTTTAACTCATGAATTATACAGAAGTTTTTTACTTTCCCAATACCTGGTGATTTTCCAGATATTTTTATCAGTTTCTAATTTAACTCTTTTGTCAGAATATCTCTGGAGCAGAAAAATGGTCTGTCTTGGTAAATATTTCACATGCAATGGAATAAACATCTCTTGGGCGTTCTACCGATTACTGAAAAAGGGGTCTTGGGAATTCTGAATAAAATTGTGGATTTATCCATTTCTCTTTGCAATTTATCAGTTTTTTGCTTTATGTTTTATAGCTATACTAGATGCATAAAATTTATGGTGTGTTCTTGATGAATTAATCTCTTCAAGAAATATCTTTACCTGGTACTTTTCTTGGCTCTAAAATCAGTACATTTGGTATTATAGCAACTCCAGTTTTATTTTCCTTAGTGTAAGAATTGAATGTCTTTGTCTTCCTTTTACTTTTAACCTGCTTGTGTCTTCCTATTTAAGGTGGATTTGTTGTAGCCAGCATATATTTGGATACTGCTGTATTATGCAGTTTGACATCTGTCTTTTAACTGGGGTGTTTAAAACATTTAGATTTATGATTGTCGGGACAGTTAGGTTGAAGTCCACCGCTTTGCTACTTGTTTTCCGTCTGTCCCATCCATTCTTCGTTCCACTGTCCTCCCTCCTCAGTCTTTGGAATCATGTATTCTGTGATTCAGTTTTATCTCCACTGTAATCAGCTGCACGTAATCACTGTTCAGCTATCTCAGCAGATGTGTTTGCGTGCGCAGTGTCCACATGTAATCTGTCACAATCCATCAGCAAATGAAACTGCACCACTTCAGGTACCAGTCTGCCCTCTCTCCTCTCTGGGCCTTTGTGCCGTTTTGTCACATCTTATTCAGTGTATGTGGTACACTCCCCCACCCGCCCACTGACACACTCCACTACATTGTTATTGCTGTTATTTAAATAATTACCTTTAAAGAAACACTCACGCTGGCACAAAACTCCAGGCTGACAGTCTTCGTCTAGCACCTGCACACAACGCCCCTCCGCCTCCCCACTTGCGTTGTCTCTAGAGACACCTGCGGGCGTCTGTATGTGCTCCCTTGGGTGTAACACAGGCACCTCCCACGTCCTGAACGTGCACTTCACGCCGCTTCCTTTTTACAAAAGACCTACATCAGTGCCTGTTCGCTAATGAGAAGAAATCCGAAGAGGATTGTCTCCTTCAAGAAGAGGCAGGCCGAGCAGGGAGAAAGGCCCCGCCCGGACACCACACACAGCACCACGGCACTGAGCTGCACAGCTCTGAGCTGTCTGCAAGCACCTGAGCCTCACCTCGATTCACTCTGTGCATCTGTTGGCAAGCTGTGCCCTAAGGCTGCCTGTCTGCTTCACACTGGAAGGTTTTGTGTGTGGCTGAAGTTTTACACAGCAGAGGAAACCTTTGTTTTTTTCTTCTGCCTGCTTTAAGACTTTTCATGGCTGGATTTGAGTGATTTGATTCTGATGTGCTTTGTATGATTTCATTCACGTTTCTTGTGCTTAGGGTTTGTTAAGACTGTTCTATCTAGGTTTAGAGTTTTCATCAAATTTGGAACTTTTCAGCTATCATTTCTTCAAGTAGTTTTTTGGTCCCTCCCTCCTCCTATGGGAACTCCAGTCACACAAACATTAGTGCTCTGCCCGTTGTCCCACATCTCAGTCACTCTTTTTTGCTTCTGTTGATTTAAAAGTACTCTTCCTCTCCTTGTCATTGAGTTTGGATCAGTCTTTCTGCTTGTCTTCAAGTTCACTAACCTTTTCTTCTGCAATGCTCAATCTGCTGTTAATCCCATCCAGTATATTTTGTGTTCAGTTTAATTTCAACTCTAGAAGTTTAGTTTGGATTGTTAGTTAACTGTGTTTACTTCACCACGTCTTTACTTAATGCGCTCAATATTTCCTTTAGCTTTTAAACATATGGATTGTAATTATAACTGTTTTCAGGACCCTGTCTACTCAACCCATCATCTGCCCTCATGGAGGAGCACGTGACCCTCACAACGGCCTTCTCTCCAAAGTCGCAGCGTAGGGCACTCGGCGGACCCACCTCGGCCGGGCGGGACGCCCCATCCCGAGGCCAGGCTCGGACTGGATCCCCGGAGAGCACTTCTCTCCCCGCTCGCCGCTCGGCCTGGCTCTGCTGCCTTCTGGAGTGGGGAATGAGGCCGACAGGGTCTGCCAAGGGGTTCGGCTCCCTTACCAGGTCCTGTCCTGCCGCTGGTCACTTCGCATCCAGTTCTTCCAGAAACGTGATGTGCCCTCTCCTCGTCACAGTCTACCTGCCATCACTCCAGGGAGGTCCTGCCTGACCAGCCCCTCGATCCCTGGACTCCGGCTCTTCTCCAACTCTGACGCCCGCGGCAGCCCATGGGTCGCCCTGAGGCCCCCCGGCCCTGGTCCTCTCCGACCACGTCTGTCTTCCTCTGCGCAGCACGTCCTTCCCAGGCAGCTGTCTTCTGTTCCGGTGGTGCCTGCCCTGTCATTCGCTGTTGCTAAACTGGGCCCAAAGTTTGCAGCAGGTTTTGCCTTTTTCTCTCTCGGTTCGGCCGGCTCACTGTCTGTCCTTCTGCTGTCATGCCTTCCCTTTGAGCTCTTTTCTCCTTATGTATTGTGAACTTGTATTTTTTAGTATACAGAGAAGGTTCTCTCTCTTCTGCTTCCGGGGTTAGTTCTTTTAAATGTCTTCTTCACCAGCGGTTTCACTGCAGTCATTGTCCTTTTTCTTCTCTTTCTCTACACCAGGGTCCCATGTTGGCTCCTGGTTATCGCTCGTTTTCAAATAAGGAAAGGGACAGGAGTTAGGGCAGACTCAAGTCAAGTGCATCATTCTAGAATGCTCTATTGCCAAATTTTCTTCAGGCTCTGCTCTGGAAATGAGTTTCTGCTATTAGGGCATTTTTTCGGTTGCAAAAGACAGAAGCTCGACTGAAACTGGAGACAGAGCCCTGCACCCTGGCCTGATTGGGCGATCTGGCGGAGGCCCTGTGAGTGCTGGGCTTGGGGGAGGGCCGAGGCTGACTGCTCTCAGGCCTCTGCTCGGGCCACACAAAGCGCTGTCCCTCTGGCTCCAGCAAGAGGGTCCCTTGAAGACTTCTGAAGGACCACTGGGGCCTTGGCATGGCTGGTGCTACAAGGTAGAGGGGCAGGAAGGCGGGCTCTGGCGGCATGCAGAAGGCCCCCCTGCAAGCAATAGCCCCTCAAGGGCAACTGTCTGCCTGCAAGGTGCCTCCCTGGAAGCCCTGCCCCAGGACAGCACGGGCCCCAAACATCCTGGGGACTGGGCCTGCGGCGCTCCGGAGCTGCGCCCGCCCGTCTCTGCTTCCCATCCCGCCCGGGGCTCTGGGTCCCGTAGAAAGGCTGGTGGAGCACCTGAGCTCCCCTCCTCACCAGACCCCACACCCACCTTCTCCCAAGGCCCAACCACACCACAAGCCCCTTCTGTCCAGTTGATGGCATCAGATGTGTCCCTAGAAATCCTCTTTGTTCAGCACGCCAAGTCCCGCTCAGGGCTCTGGCCCTCACCCCTCCTCCCCGGCTGGCTGACATCCTCCTCTGGCTTAAATCTTGTTCCCTATTTTTCATTCTTTTGTTCATTTCAGCGAGTTCCAGGGAAGGAAACAGAATAAACAAGTCCTGACTCAGCCATCGTGTCCAGAAGGCCCAGCCCGGCTCTCAGGCTGTTTCAACAACATCTCCAGGTCCTGGACAATGGGCGCCTCTCAGCTTCACGTCTGAAAGCTCGGCTCTGAGCGGCAGTCACAATGCCCCATTCTCCGCCTGGTGACCAGAGCAGGCTGGCATTTCCGCATCTGCGCCTCTGCAGCAGCTGTGCTCATCAACTGCCTCCTCCACAGGATGGCCATCGTCACAGCTGAAACTGTGACCAGGCACGTCAGCGAGCCGTGGAATCAGCTCGCAGGTCAGGACCAGCTTTCCAAACCTCTCTGGGAGTAGGTGTCGGACCGCGACCCCCAGAAAAAGGGACATGCTGAGAGCCATTCTGGACGACGGAAATGGACTGATGGCAGTGCTGCTGCTCAAGTACTTGGAACGCTGCCGCTCTGGATGGCACTTGGCTCCTGCCTGGCTGCCAGAGGTCATGTGACAGGCAATCAGGATACACAGACCCCCTGAGCCCACAGCCCCTGCTCAGAGCGCACGCTCACCTCAAGCGGAGGCGCGGCCCTGCCCTCCCTGCCTTCCTGGGCTTCTCTCAACAACAAAACCGCACTGGGCGCCCCTGTGGGACCGTTTAGAGAGAACAAAATATCTGTCTGTTCACATGCCAGTGGTCGGAATAGAGAAGCTGGCCTGTGACCAGGAACAGCCCGACATCAGGGTCCTGGCTTGTTCCCAAAACCAAGAGCATGGTGCCACCCTACGGGGCTCTGAGAGAAACGAGGACAGCCATGGCACAGACAGCAGCTCTTGGTCCTGCAAGACTGCACTGACGTGACCACAAGCTCTCCTGTCACCCCTTCTAGTGCCTACAGGGCCAGCGCCCAGCCCCCTCCTGCCGAGCTCACCCAGCCCCCAGGTGGTGGTGACACCAACCAACTGCCTCATCCCCACATGGTGACTCGGGTGCTCAGGCACAGTGACCTCAGGCCCTGGGACAGGGAGACCTGGGGCTCCTCGAAGGAAGGAAGCAGAGCACAGGCAGCACTTCGCAGCAGAGGATGCTTTTGTTACTCAAATCTCATCTTGATTCTTCAAAAACATACTGAGCCAGGATAATGCTTTCCACGCACTGCTGCAGCCCCAGGGCCCGAACCTCTGCTCAGCAAATCATGAGCCAATCACAAACGCTGCCTGATGGGACTGCCTTATTTCCCAGAAGTCCACTTTTGAGTGAAGAGATGGCTTCAGGGTGTGATAGGCAGAGGAGCGAGGGAAGTGCTCAGGACAGTCAAGGAGAGCTGATCTCACCAGTCACTCTTCCTGGGCCAGTGGGAGCCGACAGGGCAGAGGGGCGCCCAGGAGGCCGGGCTGTTAAAGGGAGAGGCACCCAGGAGGAAATGGAGGGTCGGGAGGAAACAAAACTCCTAAAACTGCACGAGGACTGGGACTACAGACGAGGCAGTCGCATCACGCACTGCACGCACGCGTGCGTCAGGGCTGGAGGCCCGAGCGGCGGGGCCTGGCCAGGCTGCGGTGTGCGGGACGGCTCCTGCCCAGCCCTGCCTGCGGCTCTATGCTCGCCTCTGTCCTCTGCGCCTACTTTTAAACTATATTTTTGGTGAAACAGAATGTTTTCATTTCTATTACTGGTTACTGCAGCTTTTCTCAAAAAGGTCCAACACCTGTGTTTCTCCAATTCTCAACTGTCACCAGGTCACTTGTCACTTGCCGCGCATGCGGAGGGCAGCGCAGGCTCCCAGTGGGGCTGCAGGGTGCAGAAGGGCGCCTAATCTCCCCGTCCCCCTTCTGGTTCGTGATGCCAAAGGGCCTTGCAGAGGGAACCTACCTCACATGTCCTGATGTGGAACTGCCGCCTGCTTCCACGAGCAGTTTCATGGGAGGCTGGGAAAGAAAGCTCCTGCCCCACCACACCGCCACCCAGCATAAGCGCCCCGCTCCCCCGCCACCAGGCCAGCCACCTCCCCCACGATACAACACACGGACCCCTCCCTGGAAGGAGATCCACGACCTTAAAAGTCACCCCAGAAAACGCCCCTCAGATGGCCCTGAGGGCTCCGAGCCCCAGCACCCAGCCCCTCTGCCACCAGCTGCTGCTTGGGGACCCAGGTCTCTTGGTGACAGGCTCCCTCAAAGGGAGCTAACCAAACCTAGAACCCGCGTCTGTGTGAGACACGGGGCTCAGTGCTCACCAAGGCAACAGGGAGGTGTGTGCTGCCTCGGACACCTCTCGGGGGCAGGCCTGCAGGGCCCACTGGCCACTCCGCGCCCCCAGCCCCCATAACTGTCTCCCCTCTTCCTGCTGCACCTGCCTCCTGAAGAGCACCTGGCACACATAGGGACAGTCAACGTGCAGGGAAAGTTCACGTGCTAGGACCCCACCGCCCTCCGCGGAGCACCCAGCATGCTCTCAGCACCGCACCCACGCTGGCCTCTCTGTGGTCCCCCACTGCCTGGGGCTGTCGAGGTGCCCGCAGGTGGGCTAGCCTGAGAGCTAGCAGGTGAGACACGCCCAGAGCAGGCCAAGCCACTGGCACTTACACACCGTGGTGGTGGGGGGCCCCAGACCGCCTTCTAGGCTTGCGCCACCCCCACCCCCACTGTGGGAAAGCTCCAGTCATCGTGGGCGAACAGGCTCCCGGTTCCAAGCTCCTCCGTGGATCTGCAGCACAGGACGCTTTGTGCTGGGCTCCGGGCGCGTCTGTGCGGAGGACGGGCCCCGGCAGTCTGCAACCCCCCCCCCTCCCGTCCCCAACATGCGTCGCACACCCAGCCCCACAGCCAGGCCAGCCACCGGGGAAAAGCAGGATGGCGCCCAGGAGGACCTGCAGCCCTCCCACCACCAGGTGGTGCTGCCGTGCACCTGACAGCAACAGCCACAGGCCCAGTGGGGTCCAGAGTGGCTCTCCCAGTGTGTTGTCCCTCACTCTCTTGGGGGACATGCTCCACTGCCTGGGGGCCTCTGCACCTGGCCCTGACTTCACACCTCTGACCTGGAGGAGCTGGTGACTAAGGAAAGGGAAGGGGCCGGGGCAATAAGGGGTGTCCTGAGACTCCCAGCGGCCCACAATGAGCATCCCATAGGAGACAGGGGCCGCCCTGCCCCTGCACACAGGACCCCAAGGCCAGCACCGGGCAGCCTTGCTCTGGGGAAGGCTGCGCTCTGCAGCACAAGCCCACTGCCCGCCCCCTAGGGCGAAGGGCCAGTGACCTTTCTCAGACGCCTTTGACACGTCTCACAAACACAAACCCACACAAACCCAGCGCGGTACACGGTACCAGGGAGCTGGCTGCTCCCCAGGGAGGCGGGGTGCAGTGGGGGCGGAGCCCATGGAGGCAGGACTGAGAAGGAACCGCAGCGCCTAGTGCTCAGTCGGCTAGGCTACTTTTCAGAAACACAAGTAAAATGAAGTCATTTTCCCACACAGAAGCCACAGCAGGGCTTCCTGCCCACAGACCCCATGAGCAGGAGGGCGGGCTCGGGAGCAGGAAACCTGACCTCTGGCTGAAGCACTCCAGTGTTTTCAAAGGGATAAAATCACATTTTTAGTTGAAACCACAAAGACAGGTTGGTGGGATGAGGGGTTACACAAGTCATTCTCAGGTCCCAAAAGGGGACAGAGCCTTCATCAGGGGGGATTCACAGTGAGGATATGATGGAATGTTAACCAAATGCCAGAAGAAAATAACACAAAATAGAAATTTTTAATCCAACAGAAAGCAACACAGAAAAACATCAGTAAAAACACGTAGCCAGAAAACACAGGTGTGAACCCTGCACACCTGCGGGTGGTTCCAGCAGTCACAAGGAGACAAACCGCTGGGCCTGAAGGGCTGCACCCTTCTGGGGGAGTCCCTTCCAGTTACTTCTAGTTTCCAGAAAACTGCTGATAAACTGGAAAATCATTTCACTGACTCTGTCAGAGGCTTTTCCTGTCAAGGCCCAGTAACAGAAGGGCCAGAGACTTCCTGGAAGGGCTGAGCCGGCCAAACAGAGGGCAGAACTAGAAGGAGCCATGCTGGCCTGCAGCACCTACTGGAAATATGTACTTTGGGAGTGAACACTTCCATTTCTGCGAGAACAAGAACTAGATAGCTTTGACCAGCTCTCTGGGAAAGAACAAACAATATTGAGGGTTTTAAACTATTTTTTAAAAATGTTTAAGTCCACAGGTGTGTTGGGAAGAAAGGTGAGAACCTCAGAGGGCAAAAACTCTAAGTAAAACTGAGAACAGGCCTCTGAAGGTCTGTACAGCTTTAAGGAGGTGGTGGAGGGAGCAGAAACCTGGGACAGGCCAAGTGATACCCATGGGATGCCAAGGCCAGAAGGCACCAGAGTGGCACCAGGGTAAACTGGGGCCATGCAAGGCTGGTGGAGGGCACAGGCAGGTCTCTGGGTGGGATGGGAATAAACAGGTTCACCGTGTCCTAAAGTCTTTGTACTATCTGGAGAAGAGAGAAAACTGTCTAGTTTAGATTTGATAAATGAATTCTGCGTGTTAAAATATCCAGGGCAATAAATAAATAAATAAAATATCCAGGGCAGTCAGGACAGAGTCAAGTGAATGTATTCCAATCTAGTAGAGGAGGAAAAAGAAAAAGAAAAAAAAACCGAATCAATTCTAAAGGAGTTAAGAAACAGGGAAGAAAAGCAACAAGTCCCAAAATGACAGGACAGAGTACAGTGAGGGCAGAAACTCAAACATAATCATCTTAACAAATGTCAGTGGCCCTGTGGTCCAGGTGAGTCCAACATTGTCAGACAAGATGTTTAAAGATCGAGACGAGTGCTTCACACCAGACACACTGAAAGCGCTAAGGGTGCACCACACTGGACATCAAGGACGGACGAGGCGTGCTGACCGGAACCAGGAAAGAGCTGGCGCGGCCCCTCCAGTGCGGGGCGGGGTGCTGCCGGAAGCGGGCCGCCCCGCAGCCGAGGGGGCCGGGCCTGGGCAGAATACAAGGAGACGGAGCGGGACCTCACATCTGTAAGGACAGAAGAGATGAACCAGGCTTCATCTCAGGGCCATACAGGACACAAATTCTTACCTACCACCATGGAACATTCCTGAAAACTGACCACATACCAGGGCATAACACAAGAGCTCAACACACGTCCAAGGAGGTGCTGCCCAGTCTCAGTGAACATCCACGGTGCACACGCCAGCAGGCAAGCAGAGAGAAGGGACAAAACACTGCCTAGTCAGGGCTGGCAGTGAGCCAGAAGGCCTGGACCCTGACTCGGTCGCCTGCCATCATGATACAGCCAGCCAAGTGGAAGAGAGAGGAGCATGTAGGGCTTGTGCTCCCAAAGCCAGCAGCCTCAGGGATCAGAGGTGCACAGGAGAGCCCCGTGCCACAGACAGGCGAGGCCGCAGCTCCTGCTCCCATGGGAGGGACCCAGCACCGTGCAGCCGCTCCAGTGCACCGCCTGTGCCAGCCAGCAACTCCAAGTCACCCATCAGGGTGGGCGTCTTCACCCCACGAGACAGACTTGCCAGGTGCCATGGAAAACATCAGACAGAGACAGCCTTCTGTACGTAAAAATAATTATGCCAACGGGTGGGGGGCCAGGAAGTGGGAAGGTGGCCCCTGGCCCCTGCAGCCAGCCAAGTCCCTAGTCTCTTTTGAAGCACTTGTGACGATGCACCTGCTGCAAGACTCTACCTGACTTAAGCGTCTGAACTGGCCCAGGCCCCACCCTGGCCACGTCCTTTACTGAGCGCCTCCTGCATACAGTATGATGCTCGGGCAGAGCTGTACGAACACCACCCACTTCCCATCTGCGCCCAGAGAGCGGCGGCTGTGTCTGTTCTCACCTCACAGGTCAGAAAATGGGGCTCATAGGGCAGACCCCTAGGTCCCAGTCCTAAAGACCAAGGCCTGAACTTGAGCCCCAGAGCTCCTGGTGCTCTCACTGGGCCATCTGCCTGGGCTTCCCTCGTCCCCCCTCCTCTACAGAGCCCCTTCCCAGGGCGGATCCCCCGAGGATGGGCGTAGCTCCAAGGCAGCAAAAACCACCTCTGCCTGCTGAAAACACCGGCATGGAACTGGGACCTGTAGCTGTTGGGCCATTTTGTCCCCAGTGGGGAGGAGTCTTGAAAAAAACCCAAGGAAGCAGAAATAAAACCTGGAGAAAAGGAGAAACATCACCTGGCACTTGGATGCAGCCATCCCTGAAGCCAGGTCCCGCATGAAGGAGCCACATGAGGGGACGACGGGCCCTGTATCACTAAGGCTGGGCACAGCTGGCCATCAGGAGCGCTCCCAGGCTCTTCAGCCCTGTCACCTGCTGCTGTGAGGCAAGAGGCCTCAGCCCCAGCCACCCTCCAGGAGCCAGGTTGGCAGCAGGCTGACCCGGAGTCCCCAGGAGCAAGCGGGAGCACACTGAGGAGCCGTCATCCATGCCGCAAAAGGCAGCACCCCAGAAGCTGCTGCTGCCCCGAGCATGCAGGACTGGGACTGGGCTGGCACGGCCTTGCGAGGCGCATGGGTCACGAGGCCGGTGGCAGGCAGCAGGGCCGCTGTGGGAAGGATGGAGGGACAGACTCGCCTCCAAGGGCGCGGCTGGCCTGGCCTGTGGCAAGGAGGCTGCCAGGAGCCTCTTCCTCCGTGCGCCCAACTACTTGTCCACGGCCGCACTCGGCTGTGGTTCCAGAGAGGTCCGAGCTCTGGATGCCCACTTAGGAGAAAGCAGCATGAGACAGGAGCACCAGCTCCCCCGGTGAGTGCGTCCACAGGCAGGTGTGGTTGGGCTCGCCGAGGGCGGGCAGTGAGCCAGGGCGAGATGACCGCGCAGATGCCTGGCGGGGGTGGGGGGCTTGAGGGCCGTGAGGTGGCACTGGGGCCCTCCAGACAGGCGGGGGCGGGGAGTGGGGACGACTCGGCAGAGCAAGCAGCAGGACAGCAGGGCCGGGAACAGCAGGGCAGCAGCTCAGGAAGGAGAAAAGAGCTTTGCGCTTTTAAGCTGTGAGCGCGCAGCAGGTGCGCTGCTGAGGCAAGGCTGCAGACGGGTGGGCAGAGGGCACCGTGTGGGCAGGGGCCCGACTCCAGCTGGAAACCACAGCACTTTCACTGAGAGGCATGGCTGAGCTCTGACAGCCCACAGCCTGCTGGAGGTGACGGCCGAGTCCCTGCCCCGGCACAGAGAGGGGCCCAGAAGCTGCCCCACCACACTCTACACGCACAGCCACCACTTTATCCGGCACTCTGCGCAGCCTGCCCACCCTCAACGCAACGGGCTTGCCAAGAACCGTCCTCCAATGCCCCCAAATGAACCCTGGTGTCCATGTTCACCCGGCCTGAGCATGGGTGACACCAGGACACGTGCATCAAGCAATGCACTCTGCTCACGGCAGCAAACAAACAAGCACTGCGTGAGGCTGGAAAAGGTGGACGGAGTGTACAAGGACCCCCCCGGACAAGCCCTGCAAACAGGCGCCCGGGAGGATGCAGGTGTGGCTGGGGGCTCTAGTTTCCCCCTGTGGGGGTGCCGTCTCCTCTGCTGTGAGAGCCTTTCCTAACTCCCTGAAAAAGGGTAGGTGAGAAGTAACTTTTAAAAACACCTTTATTCCACTTGACAGTTGGCAGAATACTTAGCTGGGTTGGAGTTCATTTGGTCAGTTTGGGAAGGGCTTTCAAGGTCCCTGCTCCGTGTGCCAGCTGACAAGGCCACCTGCTCTGTGGAAGGATGGCAGCCCTTCATCTCCTCAGTCCTCCGACGGCTCCAAGGCTGACCTTCCAGATCAGCCCCCACTGCCCTTTCTGCCCCTGCTCTTCACCTCTTTCTTTTGTGCGTCTTCTGACACTGCACCTGCTTTAGTTATCTGCTAACCCTGCGGGTCTGTCACTCTCGCTGTGAGGTCCTCAATCTGTGCTGTCCCCTTCTTCACAGCAATCTGTCCTGCCTCATGGCTGTCAGTCTTCTCGCATCCAAGATACCTTCCTGCGAAGCCCCTACTTCCTGCAAGCTGGTCCGTGTGCGTTAGAAGCTTGGCTCCAAATCTGTCATGAAAAGGAGTGAAATTCTGCATACGTGCCGCAACAGCCCACTGAGAAGTGTGAGAGCAGCACCTGGGACCCTCCACATCCAGCCCACTGACCTGACAGCTCTGCTGACACACGGCCTCCTTCATGTTCACTCCCCTGAACCTGTTTCCACACTCCTGCCTCCCCCGATTCACCCCTGACACAACAGCCATGAGGGCAGCCTCCCAAAGGGCAGGGGGCGGGCTCTAGTTGGCCGCCTGCAGTGCCCCACTTCGTGCCCAGCCCCGGACACCCACCCCATGAGCTGATCGCCTTCCCCACTCTCCATCCTGCCCTGTCATCTAGACAGGGCGCCCACCGCTCACTCTTGTAACCTCGTGCCTGTCCTTCAGGGATGCGGCACAGCTGACACCTGCATGTCTGTCCCCTGCACCGGTCTCTGAGCTCCAGGAGGCAGGGGCCTCACGCCTGCATGACCACTCCGCAGGATGGGTGACGGGAGAGGCACAGGCACCCGGTCCCACTCCCGCAGCGCTGCCGGCCGTGCTCCCTCCTCCGCACGCCACCATGACCACCCACTGTCTCAGGCTCGGAAGTGTGCAGTGTCACCCAGCGTCAGGGCCACCGAGCTTCTTTGAATAGCTCCCGGGGCTCTCCACATCCCAAGCGCCAACGCTGGTCTGCAGAGTCCCAATGCCAGTACTCTTCAAGGACACATCAGGGTGCAAGTGAGGCAGTGAGCAGCCTGTGGGGAGCAAGGCCCACGCCATGCATCTCACCCTTCGCGGGGCCAGCGCGCTGGGCGTGGAGGGGCGCTGACGGGGCGCTGACGGAGCCCTGCCTCTCAGCACTGCCCGGCCCGCGGTGCGGAGTCGCTGCTTGCACATGACTGACTTCACCATCTAAAACGAATGGGTGCAGGGCGGGCAGCAGTTCCGCACGCACTCTGCCCTCTGTGGGGAAGGAAGCAGCAGGGTGAGGCCGGCTAAGCCCTCCCGCGGGCCTGCTCGCTGCCTCACCTGCACCCTGACGCGGCTGGTGGGACCCGAGATGAGGGTGCTCCCCTTCAGGAGGCAGTCCACGGGCTCCGCATACATGCCCCCCACTCACCTGCTGACCTCTTGCCCTGGCCACCCTGCCTCCCTGGACGCCCCCACCATAAAGTGCTCCTGGAAGCTCCACACACAGCTGCCGTCTCCTGCCCCGGGCAGCCCCTTCCACCCAAGGTGTACTGCTCTTTGCTATGACACCCTTGAAGACTCAGTCACAGATACTCCCCCTTTCTAGACGAGACACCCCTTCCTCCAGAAAGCCTACCTAAACTGCAAGCCCCCCTGCCTACGGGTCTCTCCAAGACCCCACACATGCTTCTATCCTCGCTGTCCATGTCAAGCCATCAAAATCCATCCTGTGGGTCCTACTCCAGGGGTCTGGTCTATGTTGGGACAACTGACTGGCAAGTGGCTGGCACGTAGCGGTGACAGTGGGATGAATGTGGACAGGCCTGGCGAACACAGACCCGGAGGTCAAGACCTGCCAAACGAACGGAGAAGGGCTCCCTCCACCCCTGAGCAAAGCCCGCCCTGGGCCCCAGCAGCCTTGGCAGGAAGGCTGCACTGTCCCGAGGTGGCCATGTGTGGTTTCCACACACCCTGCGCACAAGGGTCTCTGGGACACACAGCATCATACTTGCCAGCTTTTAGGAGGCGTCTCAGAGTCCGAAGAAGTAGGAATCCTACTAGCACGGCTGAATTTTGAATGGAAAATAAAAGGCCAACCCTGCAGTTAGATAGAAAAATTGATAAATAGCGTCCAAAAGCTGCTTCTCCTTTACTAATGACACATGGGATCTGCGCACAAATTATGTGGGACCTGTAGCAGGGGCTGAGAGTCTGTGTGCTTCATCACCACCCTAACTGTCAGGAAGGATATGCTGGCCACCAGGAAATATCAGGAAATGGCTGAAGGGACCAAATATCAGGACACCACAACTATTGTCTTAAACAGGAGTCCCCCATCCCCAGGCCATGGACTGGTACTGGTCCTGGCCTGTTAGGAACTGGGCCACATAGCAGGAGGTGAGTGGCAGGTGAGCAAGGGAAGCTTCATCTGTATTTGCAGCTACTCCCCAGCACCAGCATCACCGCCTCAGCTCCAACTCAGATCATTAGGCATTAGATTCTCATAGGAGCACAAGTCGCTGGTGCCAAAAAGATTGGGGACCACTGTCTTAAGAGACAATATCACTGCAAAGCTCAACCATGAAGGAAGTATTTGCCACTCTGACAGGTCCTAGGGCCTCTGGGACCTCCAAGAAAAACCAAGAGAAGAAGCAGAGTCACCAAGGAGCACAGCCAAAAAGGAAAACAGGCTCTAATCGGGGGCCAGACAAGGGTCTCTCATGCCTGAACCCCAAAGGGCTCTGAGCCAAGGTGACAGTTCTGCTCACACACCAATTCTGTTCGTGCCGTCTACACTCAGGGTTTGTCTTGTCTTGGACCAGTCTGCCAGAGGACAGAGAATGTGCTCTGTTGTAGGCTTCTCTGCATTAAAATACATTTAAAATTTTTTTTATATTCATATAACACTAATTTACAGGGTCCCCTGAAACTCAGTCATTATTCAGTCTCGTAACACCCCCGGAAAATAAACAGGACAGATGTCATCTAACCCACAAGAGAGCAGAGGCTCAGATGTGAACTGATTTATCTGTGGTCAGCTGCACAAGTCAGGGACAGGGTCAAAGTTTAACTCAAGGCCACTGCATCAGCCACACCCAGCAGCCCCTGACACTGACCGGGAATTTACTGCCTGCCCCTGCCCCCATGCTGCCCTTGGGACTTCTTGCCAGACCCCAGCACTGTGTCAACCACACCAAAGCCCTGGCCCCCACCTTGGAATGCTCTCTTCTGCAAAATCAGTCACTCTTGTTTTTAGCAGCTTTGGGCTATAGCTCACATGCCATACAATTCACCCATTTAGAGCGTTCAATCCTAGTATATTTTTAGTATATTCAGTATATGCACAACCTTCATCACAGTCAATTTTAGCATATTTTCATTACCCAAAAATAAACTCCGGGCCCCTTAGCTGTCATCCCCCAGCCCCTGGCAACCACTAATCTACTTTCTGTCTTTCTGGATTTGCCTCTTCTGGATATTTCATATAAATGAAATCATGCACGTCGACTTCTATGTCTGGCTTCTTTCACTTGGCATGTTTCAAGGTTCATCCATGCTGTAGCATGAATTAGCACTTCACTTCTTATTGCCAAACAATCTTGCACTGCATGGATGGACCACATTTTGTTTATCCATTCATTTGTTAATGGACATTTGGGTCGTTTCCACTTTCTGGCTGTTATGAATAATGCTGCTGAGAGTGCTTTTGTGCACGTGTGTACATGGATGTGCTTTCCGAGTCACTCCTTCCCATAAGAACGTGTGGTGAGCCGGCTTCCAGTTGGGAAACTCACTGAATTCGAGCACACTGTATTCACTGAGTCTACAGACAGAGATAACTGGGAGAAATAAGTGAGTAAAAAAAAGCACGCATTAAAGACCTCAAGAAACAAGAGCAAAATGTGATCTAACAGAACAAACAGTGTTTCCAGAAAGGCTCCGTTTCTAGGGATGGGTCCTATAGACACATTCACCCATCCGCAGGCTTATTGGTGACTGCACGGAATGTGACATTCCCTGTAGGGGCTGGTTAGATAAATTCCCACCTCCATACAGCCAAACGCGATGCGGCCGTGAAAAGAATGAGCTGGGGGATGAACTTGAGTGGAGTGACTTCACAAACACAGTTTAGAAAGGCAAGGTTCAGAAACTTTTTGAAACGCAAAGGGTACGAAAACGACTTTATTTACACATTTGCTCACTGTTACAAAGTGTCTCTAGAAGATACAGTGGGTGCCTCCAGAGGACCAGAGTGCTGGGGGCAGAGATAAGAAGGAGGTGACCCTGTGTCCTCTCCACACTTCTAACCCCCACTATACTATCTCTTCGAAACTTTTTAGGAAGCAACACTAAAGAGTATCTATGAGAAGTAAAACATGATACTTAGGAAACTAGAGATGAGAATCAGAGGCTCTGGGTGTTTGGAAGCTGTGAGCACAGCGAAGATGAAGGAGGGGCCGCTGCTCCCGGCCCTCCTCCAGGCCACGTCCGCCCACAGCCACCCTTCTCTAGCCAGCAGTGTGTAAAAATGCAAGGAGACACTGAGAACTCAAATGTCTGTTGCCCTCAAGAACTCCCCAGGACAGTGGAGGGACAACTCCTGGTAATGCAGTGGCCAAAGGCCTGGCTCAGGGACACCTGCTGCGCCAAGGGAGGGATCAGGACAGGCTGCGGCTGGGCTAGGCCTCCAGGAGGGTCAAAGGAGCTTAAGGGGCCAGCAGGCTCGTTTTGTGGAGAAGAAAAAACATGGGGCAGGCCTTGGCCTGATGGCACTTGGCTGATGTCACTAGAGAGCAGAGTGCAACCGGGAAGGCAGAAAGGGCACACACTGGGCCTGCTTCTGGATGTGGCACGCCGGCCACAGGGCTGTCCTGCACACTGGGGGGTGCCTGGCAGCCCCACTGGCGCCCACACTCAGTGCCAACAGCACCCTTCCAGCCGGGAGCACCAAAAGTGTCTCCCGAGTAGGAAGCACTACTCTGCGCACATCACCAGAGCAGCTTTATGCACGGCAGAAGGGAGGTGGCCCCCCCAGGAAGCTCAGCCATCGAGCAGAGGGGACCGGGCGCAGACCCGGCTTGGCCAGCGTCCCTGGTGAGGGAGGAATGATGAATTTGGTGACGTAAGAGGCATAATGAGCACGACCTGAAGCAAAGGGAAGTGGTGGGAGGGGAGGGTCCGGGGCTGTGAGCTTCCAGGCAGCAGCCCAGCAGCTGACATCGCGAAGCACCAATGGCCGAGGCTAAACGTGGGGGATGCAGGGCCCGGGAAGCCAGAGGGCTTCCATCCACGGAGGCTGGCTCCCGCACCCGGGCTGAGCAGGGAGATCCGGGGGAGACCGCGCAGAGCATGGAGCAGGCTCACTTTCTCCACGGTGCTGTCTCCAGTGACTTGTTCACCCTTCCCCATCAGAGGGCTGGGCATCCTACACCCTGCCCAAGCCCTGGGGCTTGTGCTCCCTCTATGGAAACAGCACCCATCCCCTCCCTCTGGGGAGCTGGGATGGGACCTGCTTCAGCCCATGGAGCCCGAGCTGTCAGTTCTAAGCTGAAGCTTAAAGAGACACTGAGTCTCTGCCACTCTTTGCTGTAACAGCATGATCCAAACAAGGGTGGATCCCAAGTCCAGGAATGAAGACCCCCAGAGAAGAGCCACAAGGGAGTGAAATGTGAGCAGGAAATGAATCTCTGCCGTAGGAAACCACTGAAATGCTGGGGTTTGCTACCTCGACCCTCCTGAGGAAGCTGTCCCACAAACTCCGAGTGGGACTTCCTTCTCCAATCCGTCATTAAGTGTTCCTAAAGCACTCTATCAGGGTCTCCCAGTCACAGACCTGACGTGGCCCCTATCAGCTGGAGAACTAAACCCTAACAGGGATTTGGAGCCATTCACGCTACAGCCCTCGCTTCCTCTTGTTCCTTACATGACCCTCTAAGTTCCACACACCACACACAACCCAGCTTTCCGCCTTTGTTCCCAACACCGGAAACACCGTCTGTCCATGGTGCTTCGACGTCCTAACTCCTTTTCCCACTCTCCTGCTGAGGTTTAGCTCAAACACCACCACTTCCTTGACACCTTCTCTCATGTGACAGCCCTGCAATCATTTCCCCTCTGAACCTCTAGAGCTGTTTTTTGTAAATGGGCCACACAGTAAATAGTTTAGGTTTTGTGGGCCACAGTCTCTGCTGCAACTAGTCAGTTCTGCCAAAGCAGCCACAATATTTCAATAAAACTTTATTTACAAAGACAGGCAGGAGGCCTGCCAGTAGCTACAGCTTACAGACCCTAGTCTGGAGCTCTGTTTGGCCTTTAATCACCGAAGAGCTCAGAGCCTTAATGGACTTTCTCCTTTACAGGCTCCTTGAAAGAACAGTGAGCCACACGTCTATGCTGCTACAAACCACGCTCAACCAACTGAGCACAGATCCGATGTTCAGTGAAAACATACTGAATGACACTTAGGAAACATTTGTACAGAACACTGAAACACATTTTACATGCTGAATAGTGTGATTTTCCCATAGAATTCCGAAGACTTCTGAGAAAGTAGAGAACAGCCACACCAAATGTTAAATCAAGAAAAACCTCACCCGATGAAGCCTAACAATGGCCAACACAAACTGTGTCAAAGACCAGCAGTAGTTTTTGGGTTTAGTAATAAAGTTATGGATTGGGGCGGAGGGCACTGCAGGGTGCAGCAACTCTCATTATCAGAATTCTCAGACATGTGAGGGTCACACTCACTTGTGTCACCCTCACATTTGGGGGGGAGGGGTTGAACAGGAAGGCAGGGACTACTAGGAAATGCAAGTCTCAGGGAAATACAAAGCCCTGCAAAACGTGGTCCCAAAAAGCCGAGACATGAGCGCAGCAGAAGTGGGCTAGGCTGCAGGCCCAGGTGAGGATGTCCACCTCAGCACGGTGGGACAGTGTGGCCAGGGAACAGGAGTCAGGACCAGACACGATCTCAAGGAGCAGAGCAGAGGTGCTAGGTAAGTAAGGTTGGGGGCAAGTCTCAAAGGCTGATGGAAGGCACAGCGAGGCAGGCACAGAAGGCAGCAAAGGCGGCCAATAACTGAGGGTGTGGACTTTACCTGGGGAGCAAGAAAGGTAGCAGGAGAAGGAACCTGGAAGCAGGCAGACAATCCAGGTCGGTTCTGCCAGAGGCATCGTCCAGCATGCCACACAAGGCTGCGCGTCGAGGCTGTGCTTCTGAGACAGGACACTCACAAAGCTAACTTTGAAAGGAAATGTATAAGGCCCACAACAAATGGCCATGTGACCCTGGGTCAGTGAAAAGGCACAGCATAATGGTTTTGTTAGGAAAAGTTGGTATTTCAATAAGAGAACATATTACACGGACATTTTTTTCAAAAGCACCAAAGAACCAGGTAGAAGCCTAACACACTGTATTCACTGAGATTAAATTGTTCAAGAGCAGTCCGCCCAGCATGCACGCAGGAGAGGAGACTGGCATGGACGTGTCAAACTCTACCTTGAGATAAGATTTAAAATGTGCTCACAAAAGCTGCTTTGCTTACCATTTGTTATGAACAGCAAGTCTTCTCACTTTAAACCCCACAAATGCCAAAAGACTCTACTTAGAGTGAAGCATCCATGGTCTTAGTGTCACACAAATCAAAGAGCCAAGATGGACTTGTCTGAGGTCGGTCGGGGACACTTCCACCAGATCAGAGAGAGAATCATCTTGGAAAACATGGGGAATCTTCTACTTCCTTCTAAAGCAAGTTAAGTCTTATTTCTTCCAACAGATTAGTAACACCAAATGTTACCGCACTGGTAGTTTCAAGTTCTTGCTTTCTGTTGCTTATGTCTTCACTGTTACTTCAAGTTTGTTAATAAATTATCTTTTCTATTACACGAATGACACTGGGAGTATGACAACTTTGGCTCTGGGAGTTGAGCTTGAACGGAGGCTTACTCAAGAACTGCTCCAAGTCTCGTTTGTGTCGACAACCCCACCTGCCCCCAAGGACAGTAAAAACTGCAGTACTCTGGACTGGCTCACTAGCAGCTTTCTTCTTCTAAAAATAATTTTTAAAACAGTTCTACATAATAATTTACCTAACTATGTGAGATTTGTTCCTCATTTACCTTTATAGAGACTTTGTTCTCCAACTGGGACCCCACCTTGCCTTTGTAAGAAAAGGAAGCCACAGACTTCATGTTAATGTGAAACAGACGGAGATGCTAGAGAACCTGACGAACCATGACCCAGCAAACACACCTGGAAACCAGATCCTGGCACTGATGACATCCTAACTTTTTTGAACACTTAACAACATACCAGGCCCAAAGCGTTTTACAGTCTTGATTCACTGAGTCTTCACAACCACCGTAGCAGGCCAGTATTACTGGCGTTCCCATTTTACAGATGAGGAACAAAAGGCACAGAGGACAAAGCCAGTAAAGAAGAGTCACAACTCAAAGGCAGGCCGTCTGGCTCCAGAACCCGCCCGCAACCTGCGGCTAAGATAGCTGACTAGACAAAAGTGCAGGCAGGGAGACGGGCCGCAGCCTCTGCTCATTCACTGAGCAGCGTTTGCTGATCACCGAGCCTGCCAGGACGCTTTCTGGAATGAGTCTCCTTGCTTTACAGTCGCGCCTCCTATCAAATCTCCTTTCCCTTCCCCCAGCTATGAGAAACACACCTTGCTCACTGTGAATGGGGAGCCGCTGGCTGGGAACCACCTGCTGTTTACAGAGGCTCCCAGGGCACACAGGCTTCAGTTCCCCTCACCGGCTTCAAAGACAAATCTGCTATTGTCTGCACCCGGGAGGAGCAAGAAGCCCGGCAACTGTAGGTTTCTGCAGAGGTCACTGGAGGTTTGGTTAAACCACACGACACGGGAAGGTGGGGGTGGAGGGGCACCGCATTTTTGCTGCTGAAGGCTGCGCAGCGCCCACAGCAGCTGCTGGTGGGAGCAGCACGTAACACACCCACAGCTGCCGCGGCCTCGCTGCCGGCTGCACGTTTTAAAATGAAAGACGTCCTGACCCCCAAGATGCACAGCCTGTCTCGCTCGCTCCTCGGCATGGAACTGCCTCCACCCACACCAGTCCCGAGACCCAGAAGCGACCAAGGGGATTCCAACTCGGGAGGGCGACCGGGATGGGAGGCGGAGCGCCCCAGCCCCCTTGCTGCAAAGGCCAGGTGCGCGGGGCTGGCGGCCACGGCCCGCGCCCGGGGATGCGCGTCCGACTCCCCGCGCCCGGGACAAAGCCTGGCGCGACTCTGCGCCCCGCACCCCGCCCCGACGGCGCCCCGGAAACCGCGCCGATGCCCGGAGCTCAGGCCATGCAGCCGGCTCACGCCCACCCTCGGGCCGCACACTGACGCCCAGCCTTGCGCCGGGCACACTCACACTCACGCCGACCCTCAGGCCGGGCACACACGCACGCCGACCCTCGGGCCGAGCACACTCAGACGCACTCCGACCCTCAGGCCGGGCACACTCACGCCCACCCTCAGGCCGAGCACACTCAGACGCACTCCGACCCTCAGGTCGGGCATACACACACGCTCGGGCCGTGCACACTCACACTCGCGCCAACCCTTAGGCCGGGCACACTCACGCCCACCCTCGGTCCAGGCACACTCTGACGCACTCCGACCCTCAGGCCAGGCACACTCACGCCCACCTGCAGGTCGAGCACACACACACACGCTCGGGCCGGGCACACTCACGCCCACTCACACGGACCTTACACCCTGCTCCCGCGCTCCCGCGTCGCCTCCCATCCCCTTGGTCGCCGCGGGCCCAGATCCTCGCGCGGCCGGGCGGGGGCCGCAGCGCCAGCCTCTCCGCCATCTTCCCGGCCCGCACCGCCCCCCGCCCGCGCTCTCACCAGCCGCTGGGCTGCGCGCGGCCCGCGCCGCCACCGCCCTTCATCCCGGCCCACACCGCGCGTCAGCTGCCCGCGGCTCTCCCGCCGCCGCCGGCTGGGTCCGCGTCCTTCTCCTCCTCCGCCGCCGCCGCCGCCGCCGCCGCCGCCGCAGCCGCAGGCCCAGTGCGCCGCGGCCGCGCGTCCTCCCGTCACCAGCGCAACCCCCCGCCTCCGGCCCCGCCCCCGCGCCACCCCGCGCCGGCCGCCAGAGGGCGCCACCCGCCCCATGCGCATGCGCCGGCGCGCGGCAGGCCGGGAGCCGGAGTTCCCCGCGGCGCGCGTGGCATGTCGGGAGTCGGGGACGCTGCCTCCGCACACGCGGCGGCGTGCGGTTCCCGACCCGAGCTTCCTTCCTCTCCGTTAGGTGCAGTGCCGATGAAGTTCATCTCCCGGTGTAGATTTGGGTAACTTTGCCGACTCAGACCATACTGCGCTTCCCGACACCGAGAGTTCAATTCCTCAGTTCCGGAAAGTTAGCCATCACCTTTTCAAATACTGGCCTCGCTCATTCTCTGCTGTGTCAAGAGAAAAATTCTGAGCTGTCCCCAATTAGATGGCAGCAGGAGGGGACAGGTAGAGCGGCACTGTTAGCCTGGGGCCAGCAAGATCGTTCACTCCAGGGTTACCTTCCCGCGGCCGTATGCGCGGTCGCCCAGCCCGGGTGGTCACGCCCCAGGAGCCGCCCTTCTTGTTTACACAGGCACTTTACACACCTTGCCCACAGCCCGTCCTCACAGACTCTGGCCTGTCCCACAGCTGGCCCCGCGCTACCTTCACCCAGCCCTGTAGCTGCAGCCGAGGGAGAGTCTGCCTAAACAACTTCACCTTTCTTCTATCAACTCCAGGACGGTGGACATGCTCAGGTTCCCCACCTGGGGTTGGCCACGCCCACACTCAAGAGGTCCTGTGCTTGGGAGCTTTCCTCATGCAACAGGAGAGGCAAAACATGAGCAGGCCAAATAAATGAAGCAAATCACAGGACAGACTTTAAACTAAATGAATGTGACCTCAAATTCCCTAAGGACACAAGAGCAAAGATTAACTGAGGGAGGTTCCACAAGAGCAAAGACTAACTGAGTTGGAGTTGGTCTGCAGGAAAAGAAGAGTGGATAATGAAGATCTTTGCAGGTAGAGTCTCGGAATGGAAATTCAGGATGGCCCAGTGGTCAGGCCATGGAGATAGCTAGTCCAATGTTTCTGAAACTTCCCAGTGAGACTCTGTAAATAGAAACTCATTGCTCAGATCACAAAGAGGGAAATTCAGATTAAAACCATGAATACCACTCCACCCCTACTAAAAAGGTTAGAATAAAAAAAAAAAGACAATACCAAGTTCTGCTGAGGATTCAAATCAACTCATATGTTGCCAGTGGGAATGTAAAAAGGTACAACTACTTTCAAAAAGTTCAGCAGTTCCTTAAAAAGTTAAACCTAAGCTCACCATGTAACCCAGCATCCCACTCCCATCTGTTTCACTCAAGAGAACTGAAAAGAACCATTGTAAACACCTACTGCAGCTTTGTTCACACCTGCCCCAGATGAAACAATCCAAACACCCTCCAATGAGGGAGCGGATAAACTGCCACACCCACACAACCGATGCTGCTCAACAGTAAGAAGGGAAAGAACCCAACATCACAGATGATCACCAATATGTGAAGGGAAGACAGCCATATTCAAAAGGCTACATACTGGATGATTCTGAAAACACGAAATGTCTGTGAACTGTCCAACGCAGAACAAGGTTTGTGCCACTGCTGAAGGCTCTGCTGTGTCTGTCACACACAATGTTTCTCTCCAGCGTGAAATCTGTCCATGTGGCCTAAAGCTAGAGCCACAAACAAAGGCTGGACCACATTTTCGTGTGCATGAGGGCTCTCCCCAGGATGAGTTCCTCAATGCTGAGCGAGGGCTGATCTCTGGCGGATGGCTCTTCCACAGTCAGCATAGTCATAGGGTTTCTCTCCAGTGTAACTCACTGGAGCAGGGTGAGTTGTGACCTCTGGCTGAAGGCTATCCCACAGTCAAGGCTTTGATGGAGTCTCTCCCAGTGTGAGCTCTTCAATGCTGAACAAGAACTGCCTCTGGCTAAAGGCCCGGTGCACTCTACAAACTGGGCTTCTCCCGTGTGAACCCTGTGATGGCGGAAAAGGCTTGAGCTCGGCTGAAGACTTCCCATACACGTTACACACATGGTGTTCCTCTCATGTGTGGAGCCTCTGATGCTGAATGAGGCCTGAACTTCGGCTGAAGGCCTTGCCACACTGATCACGTTTGTGGGGTCTCTCACCAGTGTGGGTCCTCTGCTGCCGCATTAGCTGTGGGCTCTGGCTGAAGGCCTGTCTGCACTCACTGACCCTATAAGGTCTCTCCTGTGTGAGTGACGATGTTGAATAAGAGCTCAGCTTCCCACATTTCACGACATCCAAAAGGTTTTTCTCCAGTATGACTTCTCCGATGGAGAAGGAGGTGGGAACGGAGACAAGTTTTCCCACATTCTTTGCACTTAAACAGTTTATTTCCAGGCTTGAGTTTATTTAAGGCTTGAGCTGTGAGTAAAGGCTCACCCACACTGACCTCATAGGTTCTTCCCCACTGTGACTGCTCTGGTGTCGGCGTAGGTCTGAGCTGCATTTGAAGGTATTTCTGCATTTATCACATCTAAAGGCCATCACTCCTGTTCTATTTCTTTGAAGTCTAACATTTTTGTTCCAGGTCATGTTTCCATAGCCAAGATATGGAAGATATGTGCCACAACCCTGGGTTCTTTTTCCTAGAGGTCTTTCCCTACACATGGCCGTTTCTTTCCTAAAAACTCTTGTTAAGAGGGAGTTTCTTCAAACTCTGCCCAACAGAACTTCTCAGGTGTCCTTCTCATTTACCCTCACAGTCCCAGGCTTCCTACAGCTCAGGTGCCTGTGGAATACTCCTTGAGAATCTTCTTGATATCGATTCTGTTTTGACTTCCTCAGAACATCTCTGGTTTACAAGGGATAGTTCCTTTTCGGTCCCAACCTCAGAACCTGTTACATAAACACATAAAGGAGTTATTAGAGAAAAATCACCCATCGGGAATAATATCCATAATATATTAAAAACTCCTATAAATCATTATGCAAAAGGTAGATATTCCAGAAGGAAAATAGGTGACAAGCAGAATTCAGAAAGATGGCCAACCAACAGGATAAAAATATTTAAGTTCATTAGTAATCAAATAATTGAAAATTAAAACAAATTATAATATTTGCCTATCAAATAAATAAATTAATCCATTCAATATTTAGAAGATAAGGCATGTGCTAGGTAAAGAAAAAAACAGGAAAAGAAATACAGTCTCTGACCTCGCGAAGCTTAGATTAAGTAAATTTTTAACAAGGACGATAAACCATGTAACATGAAAACTATACAGAAATGTGGGAAAAACTTAATGGCCTGCAAGCTAGTCCCCATGGTCAGAGAAAACCTCTGAGAGGAAGTGAGGTTTAAGCTATAACCTGAAGATGACACAATGAGCAATGGCAGATCCAAGGGCCTGAATGTGACGTATGACAGAATCAATCAAGGTCAAGAATTAAAAGAACCTCATTCTGACTATAGCAGAAGTGTGAGGAGAGGAGAGTGGCTAGATGGGGCAGGAAACGGATCATGGACTCACCACAAAACTTCAAGAACTTTAGACCTTATTCTAAATACTTAAAAAATAATAATCCCCAGTGTTGATGAGTAGAGAAAGACTTCACCAAAAAACCATTAGAAATAATAAATGAACACAGTCAAGTTGCAGGATACAAAATCAATATACAAAAATCTACTGCATTTCTGTATGCTGACAATGAACTATCAGAAGAAAAAATTGAGAAGGCAATCCCATTTATAATCCCAGCAAAAAGAACACTTAGGATAATAACACAAAAAAGAGGTATCATGCTCCCCAATTTCAAGCTATATTATAGACCTACAGTCATCAAAACAGGATAGTATTGGAAGAAAAACAGACCCACAGACCAACAGAACAGAACTGAGAGCCCGGAAAGAAACCCACTCACATGTGGGCTGTAGACCAATGAACCTTTGTCCACTTCATCTTTCTGTGTACAATTTAAAGATTTACATGATTTAAAAAAACTGATGTTTCTTATCAAAACATAACAAGTGTCGGTGACGATGCAGAGAAAAAGGAACCCTCATACACTGTTGGGGATTGCAAGTTGGTACAGCTGCTATGGAAAATAGGATGGAGGTTTCTCAAAAAAATTAAAAATAGATCTGCCTTTTGACCCAGCAATTGCACTTCTGGGTATTTATCCAAAGAAAACCAAAACATAATTCGTAAAGACCTATGCACCCCTATGTTCATGGCAGCACAATTTACAATAACCAAGATCTGGAGGCAATCTAACTGCCCATCAACAGATGATTAGATAAAGAAGTTATGGTTCATATATAAAAAAATGAAATCCTATCATTTGCAATGACATGGCATGGATGAACCTAGAGGTAATTATGCTGAGTGAAATAAGTCAGACAGAGAAAGATAAATACCATATGATTTCACTTACATGCAGACTCTAAACAACAAAAGGAAACAGACTCACAAATATACTGGACAATTTGCTGACGAATAGAGGGGAAGGAGTTTGGGGGGCTGGGAGAATGGGGTAAAGGGTTAAAGAAGTTACAAATTAGTAGTTTGATGGTTGATCGTGGGGATGGGGAGTACGGCATAGGGAATGCAGTTAGCATAAATATGATGGCTAAGTGGAAGGCCAGGGGAGGGAGGGAGCAAAGGGGGAGGCTGTTTTATGAACTCTATAGATGTCTAACCAATGTACTGTGTACTGGAAACTAATTCAAATATATATTTTTTAAGTTGATGTTTCTTTAATGATTCTTAATGTCAATTTTGTATTATATTTTGTTAGTAATGTGGGTATTTTTTCTGTTATTCTTAAATGATCTGAGGATCTTAAAACTATTTCAAAACTGAGGTAATGAATGCCTGTATTTATACAAATTTTTATTTAATTGGAGTCCAACTTAAAGCTTTTATGAAAGTTAAAAGAAAAACTAGGGGAGAAAATAACATTTTTCATGCCATTTTTTTCTATATTCTCGTTTTAGCAATCGTACAAAATTCCTGTTACAGTCTAGTTTCCTCCTTGATATCCCGCATTAATGCAAACATGAGTTTAAAAACAGATCTCGTGCTGTCACAGACATCTTACCTCTTTTCTTTGAGACCACTGGGACATGTTCTCAACTCTTCGAGGGCAGAGCTACCGCCACCACAGGAGCCTGTCCAGGTGGGCGGCCTCCCTGCGAAAGGACACTCATTGTCCTCGGCATTATAACACCCAGCAGAACCTTTGCATCACACACCACCAGAATCGGCTGAAATGTGCCAAAACAGAATTCAGAAAACAAAGCAGTAAGTGAAAAGACAGGCCAAGCTCCACTCCATGGATTCCAGGACCTTCCAGGACTTTCCAGATGCTCCACCAGCCCGCAGCCCCACCACCTAGGAGGCAAAGGACAGCAGGGGTGAGGCTCTGCTGCCACCCAGGGGTTGACCATGGTAAGACAACACATGTAAACGGACAGAAATCTGTACAGAGCATGAATGACAGCTGTGGAGGCCTGCCAAGGGTGTTGAGGCCAGCCTGGACAGAGGCCGCCACGGGGCAGGGGCTCCCCAGGAGACAAGTCAAGTGCAAGGAAGCCTCCTCTCCTTGCATGGAGCACTCACCTGCCTCAGCCTAGGCACTACCCCAACGAACTTTGGAGAGTTTGGGTTTAATCTAAGTAGGACCTTGTCAGCATGGTCATCTCCTTTCCCAACCTATGGAAGGCTAACCAGGGCTTGGACACAGCGCCTCTCTGGGAGCTGCTGGGCAGAGACACCATCATACCCACAAAGTCTCTGTGCAACCCCATCCATCCATGGGGCCAGACAGGACTTGTGTTCCTAAACTAGAGAATTTTCTCATGAGTACTGCAGAGAGCTCCTGATGTCACATCTCACCTGAGATAATCCACGTGACAATGGGACAGAAGAGGAGTATCTTGTTCTAAGTGTTGACGACATGTAGCAGCTTGGTTCTATTACAAGGTTAGAACAGGTCAATCAACACATTAGTCAAAACCACCACAAAACAGTGGCTACGAGAACCATGGCTCTATACAACTGCTCAGCTTCTAATTTTTCTCTAGCCAAAAAAGGCCTGCATGCCCTCAATAAAATGGACTGCACACCCAGGGGACTTTCTGAGTGACAATGGTGTCTTGTATCTCAATAGAGGTTTGGTTGACACAGATGTTAAAACTCAGCAAGATCACACTACTAGAAGTGAAACTCCACGCAACCATGAGATGATGGAGAAGATTTTGCTGAACACATCAGAGTAAAGAATTAACACTCTTAACTGCAGATCTAAGGCACTAACAAAAGTGGGGATGTGAGTGATGACGTGACAAAAGTGAGAGGATAACGGGGAAAGGTGGAAAGCAGAACAGTCACTGGGTGTCTCTGTAGCTAGGAGTCCCAGATAACGCCTGGGGTTGACAAGCCAACTAACAGAAGTACGTTCAACGGAAAAGGTAAACTTTTTTTAAAAAAGGAACACTACGACTAAAACTGGGAGATGGAGGAGAAAAAGGATGGAAACCTAATAAGTAACTGATAATTACTGTCTACAGAGAGAGAGGAAGAGGTATTATACAAAGATGGAATGGAGCTGTTATCAGGTTTACTGTAGAGGGAACTGCTGAAAGCAAACTCCCCTAATGACCTGAAGAACTGTTGATTTTTAAAAGGCAACACAAGCACGTGCGTGTCCACACAAGTACCCAGCGCTGTCTGTCTGAGATTGCCCCCAAGGGCCCATGGCAGTGAGCCTCTTCAGCCCCCATCCACTCTCACCTGTCCTGCAGCTGCTCAAGGCCACCGGTTTCTCAGCTCCCAAAAGGTCCAGGACCTACAGCACTTCACTTTTCCTTAACTGGGAGATCAGCCCCAGCTTGGGGACAGGGAGTTCTGCTGGGTGAGTGTCCTGGGGAGTTGGTGCAGGGCACTGCCCACTGGGTCCTGCGGGCCAGGTGTGTGTGTTGGGGGAGAGGAAAGGGCTGGTCAGGGTGTGATGATGTGCCCCTAGAAAGATGAAAGAAGGGGTTAAGACTAAAAGCCTCTATGCCAACCACCACAGCAGCCACATTTCCTGATTGAATACCTGGCGATTACATCGGTAGGCTATTGTTTAACTCTGTTCCCACAAAAGCGAGTAGGAGGAATTTATGGGAAACATGGTATGTGAATCTGACCTTTTAACGTTCCGCTTTCTGCTTCTGTGCCCCCGCTTACGCATCATATCAGACCACCATTTGGTGACGGGTAATGAGTAGATGATGTATAGATCCATTGTGATTAAGATATAGTAATTAATAGATTTTTGGGTATAAAACTGTAGACCTAAAATGAATCGAGTCTGCTCCTTTAGAAGGACAGCCACCGGCTATTAAACTGCCTCTAATATCAAAGCACTCAGGTTGAGTCTGGTTATTCTGGTCACAACAAGGGGAAGCAGGGGCTGAGAGTGAGTGTGGAAGGGGAGTTCACACATCGGTTCTGCCGCCAGCAGTGCAGAGTGAAGTCTGAAACTGGGAGCAAGGCAGGTTCCCCATGGGGACGTGCAGAGACCAGACTGGTGCCAGGGGAAAGGGGGTAGGACCCTCTTCTCTGGGCTCAAAAGTGTGGAAGCAGCCCCCGAGCTCGCTGGAGGCCCCCACCCCAAGCCCAGAGGAGAGAGGCCACCTGCTGTCGTCTCCAGCCTCACGTCCCTATAGAGCCCGTGGGCCGGCCCAGCTGCTGCCCTGCCGCAGGAGAGCAGTTCACAGCCACGTCCTGAAATGTCACTAGCACCAAATCCGGCAACCACAGGTTGTTGCTGCCCGAGGCCATGCCTCCTGCAGCCAGCCGAAGACCAGTTGCACTCGTCAGCCATGGGGACCCAGATGAGTCCCCAGAGCCCCTCTCCCTGGGGGAAGGCATGAGTCCTATCCCAGAACCCTTTCCTTGGGCGCCAGGACTCCAGGCCTCGCTCCTCCAGGTGCTGGGCTCACGGCTCCAGAGGAGGGGGGTGCAGGAAAGTGAACTCACCTGGGGTGCTAGGGGGCAGAGTGTGGCTGCCATCCTGGGGAGCAGGATCAGAAGGAAGATGCAGGACCTGAGGGGGCCTCCCTGGCCTTGGCGTCCCCCAGCTCACCCTCAGAGGGAGGGACCCGTACTCACACCCATTCAGTGGCATGAAGTCACTCCATTAACTTTCAGGGTCCTAGAGGTATGCAGGGTAGACAGGTGAAGGACAGCGCTAATAGGTTCCTGGAGTGGCCTCCTGGGGCAACAGTCCCCTACAGAAGCCACTGGTCAGAGGCTGGACACTCTGCAGCACGACTCATGCGTGCCCGACTGCTCAGGGTCACACAAAAAGTCCCAAGAACAGGCGGAGCCAGGGCCCAGGTTGGGCGGGGAGCTGAGGGGTGGAAGCTGGCAGCTCCAGGGGGTCAGCTTCCCAGGCCCAGCTGGCGGACAGAAGCTAGAGACGCGCCCCCGCCCACAGGGCCAGGATGTGGCATAGAGCGGGTGAAACTGAGCGACTGAAGGCGCAGCCACAGTCCTGCAGGCCTTGTCATCCCTTCGTTCCCGGGGTCCTGGATCGGCATCCCATATCCTCGCACCCTCATTCTCCCGAAAGCCTCCCGGAGGCGTCCTCTCGGCCCTGCATCCCCGGCGGCTCCCCGCAGCTTCTCTCGCGGATCCAGGCCGGTCGGGGTCGACCCGCAAACGGGCACCCCCGCCCGTGACCTGGGCTGAAACTTCCCGAGGCTCTGCCTGGACGCACCTCAGTCCGCCGGGCCCGCCCACTCAGCTAGAACCAAACCCGTGTGCAATCATCTGCCTGCGGCTCCCGCCCGCCGCTCGCAGCCCGCGGGGGCACAGAGAGCGCGCGCGAGAGCCGGCAGGCACCTCACGTAGCATCTGGTCCGCAGGCAGGGGGCGGAGCCAGACGGAAAGGGCGGGGCCAGGTGGGACCCGCCGGGCTGAGCTGCGCGGGACCCGGGGCGCTCCTCCCTACGCCCGCGTCTGCTCCTCCAGACTTAAGGGCCGGAAACGGCTCTGCGGTCCCGCTCCCGCACTTCCGGGGCTGCTCTAGGACCACAGAGGACTCCCGCCGTCCGTGGTCGACCCGGTAAGGAGCGCCTGGGAGTGGAACCGGTGGGCAGGCGGCCAGGTCAAACAGGCTGGACCTCGGACATCGAACCCACCTCCCCGCTCCAGGCCTGGGAATTGCTTGAGCATAGTTGGACCCGCCTCACGTGCCTCTCCATCCCCAGGCCGTCTATACAACCCTTTCCTCTTTCTTGGGAAGAAAATAACCTGTCTGCATTTCTCAACTGTTGTGGAAACCTCTCCCGCTGTAGGACCCATCACCGAGATTGTATGTCCAGAACAGTGATAACCCCTTAGTTCACTCCTTTGAGGTCTGAGCTCCTGTTTCAGCCATCTTTAGACTAACAAATCAGCTATCAAACTTCAGATTGTTTGCTATGTCCTTTTAAATTTTGCGATGCATTTTCTTGCTGTTAAGATCTGCACCTGTTGCAAGTCAAACCTGGACATGAGCCGTTTTCAGACCATGCCTTTTTCCTGCAAGGTGGACACAACACCTAGAGGAGGCCCTTCCCAGCATCAAGGGACAAAACTTTCAGTTGCAAAATAAATAAGTCATCGGGATGTAAAGTACAGCATGGGGACTATAGCAAATAATACTGTATCAACTTCTTATGGTGACGAAAACCAGTCTTATTCTGATCATGCATCATGTATAAAAATGTGGAGTCATGATGTACTCCTGAAACCATATTGTATGTAAATTATACGTAAATAAAATTAAGTGTACAACAGAGAGGCTACATACATGCACACTGTCCTCCGGTCATAACCGCGGAGCCGGGCAGGAGGATGCAGCAGGCCTCAGCTCTGGTTGGCCGAGTGCGCCCTGGCCCCAGGACCTGGGTCCTGTCTCCCCTCCTCCTGGTCTCTCCTCCCCAGCCCCTAGCCGAAACCAGGGCCCATCGGCTCCGTAAAGGCCTTAGATATCATCGCGGAACAGTGACTGTAAGTGCATCCCGCAGCCTCTGACCCACGCGTAGCGGTTCCGCCTTGGTCCCTTCGGAACAAAGTCTGGGGACCTCAGCTGCAGATCACAGAGGGCCGGGTCCTCCAGTGTCCTAGAGCTTCCCGGAAGTGTCTGAGTCGCCTCTGGGGCCAGACCGCGCTTCCGGAGGGGCCGCCGCTCTCCTTTCTGCCAGACGGTTCCACTCCAGACCGCGCACGCCAGGTGTGGGGAGGCTCTTGCTTTGGGGGCGCGGTGCGCGAGGTCGCCCCTTCCGGGAGGGGGCCGCGGGTCGGACGCTGCCCCTGGGCCACCGCTCGCAGGGAGCTCTGGAGGCCAGAGGCCTCTCCGTGACGGCAGCGCGCTGCTTGGCAGATCCCGTGCGGCTTGGGCCGGGGCCAGAGAGCGCTGACCGCGGCGAGCGCAGGGCAGGACTCGAACCCAGCCCGCCTCTGTCGGCTCCTTCCTCAGGGCGGGTGGCCAAGAGGGTCGGCAGCGGGCAGCACACTGGCCCCCAGGGAGCAGGATTTGAGTAACCCGGCGGCCCTGGGCGAAGAAAGGCAGTTCCCCTACTGACCAGGCAATCGGAGAGAACCCAAGAGTTTGGTCTTTGATGGTCGTTGACAGCCCGGGTGAGGGGGCCGGCCTTCCTGGGAGAGTGGGGTACCATGAAGCCGGTGGGAGCCCCTTGTACTCCCGGGCTTCCCCAGCGCACCACCGCTGCCATCTCGGTGTGCTGCGAGGACCTGGGCTTGGTGGCGCCTTGGGGACGGTCTGTGCGCTGCTTTGCTCCCTCACCTGGCACCGCGGAGACGTGCGGTGTTCTCTCCTGCCTAAGCAGGCGTGTGGGCTGGTCGTCTGAGACCTGCCTTGCTGTTGTGCTGGCTCTTCCCGTCATGTCAGCCCTTTTCTCCCGGTTCCATACATACCTTTGCTGCACGTGCCCCTCTGCACCTCCTACCTGTGGGGCTGTGTCTGGTCGCCCCTGTGCTGTGATGAAAACAGCAGGGACTTCTGAGCAGACAGGCCTGTGTTCTAGCCCTTGACTTGGGCCGTTGCCTTCGATCCTCAGTTTCCTCGTTGGTGAGGTGAGAGTGATGAGGATTCGAGGTTGGGTAGTGAGATGGTCCCAGCGTGGTTGGTGGCAGCAGCAGTGGCTGTTGTGTCCTTGTGGTCTCTGGAACCCTCTTCTTCATCTCTTCATCCCTTATTTATTTGGAGGACATGCATGTGCTCTCCTGGTTCTCGCTTCTCTACGCTGTCTCCCTGGCCAACTCCCTTCCCCTTTTCCTGGGACTGCAGTGGGCCCCTGTCCCCAGGTGCCTCCTGCCACATGGGAGTCATAAGTAGTTCACGCTGTCAGTGTCTTGAAAGCGGAAAACACATCAATCCCAAAGGACACGGGAGTCACTGGGCTTCTCTCCACCCCCTCCAGGCAGTTGCCGCTGGGATGTGCCTCTGAGCTGGCTAATCAAAGAGGAGGAAGCAGCAATGTCTGCCGTGGGGGCTACAGCTCCATACCTGCATCACCCTGGTGACAGTCACAGTGGTCGGGTGAGTTTCCTGGGAGCCCAGCTGCCCCCAGAGGTAGCAGCAATGCCCCGACTCCTGGCAGATCTGGACAGGAGCACGTTCAGAAAGCTGCTGAAGCTGGTGGTCAGCAGCCTGCAGGGACAGGACTGCCGCGAGGCGGTGCAGCGCCTTGGGGCTGGCACACACCTGCCAGAGGAGCGGCTGGGTGCCCTGCTTGCCGGCATGCACACACTGCTCCAGCAGGCCCTCCGGCTGCCCCCGGCCAGCCTGAAGCCCGACGCCTTCCAGGATCAGCTCCAGGAGCTCTGCATCCCACAAGACCTGGCTGTGGACTTGGCCAGTGTGGTGTTCAGCAGCCAGCGGCCTCTCCTCGACTCCGTGTCCAGGCAGCAGGGGCCTGGCTGCCCCACATCACCGACTTGCGGTGGAGGGTGGACGTGGCCATCTCCACCAGCGCCCTGGCCCGCTCCTTGCAGCCAAGCATCCTGATGCAGCTGAAGCTCTCGGATGGGTCCGCGCTCCGCTTCGAGGCCTCCACAGCCAAGTTCCAGGAGCTTCGGTACAGCGTGGCCTTGGTCCTGAAAGAGATGGCTGACCTGGAGAAGACGTGCCAGCGCAAGATGCAGGACTGACCACGCTTGCAGGTCCTGTTGCGGTGACCTGGGGACAGCTTCTCAGACACCTTGAAAGCGAAGTCCCCCCTGCCCAGGAGGCAGCCAGCTCGAGAGTGACTGCTGCCATGTTGGTCTCTGTTTCATTGAAGACAGCTGTATCTTTTATGTATTTGGAAGTAAATCAACTATCAAAACATCTCTCGGTGGGCATCCACTTCCCATCCCTTCCCCTGGCCGTTGGTGTTGCTGCTCCAGCGTGGCCACCTGGCTGGGGTCTAGTCACAGTCTGGGGTCCAGGCTGAGGCCTTTGTGCAGACACGGAGTTCCTCCAGTTCGGCTCTGTGTGACATCTGAGCTCTGCTCACTTGCCTTGTGAATCCTGCTTCACAGTGCACACTTCATTGTCTTGTTCTAGCTCCCTGACCCCATGGAGCCAGCTTGCTAGTGGGGAGGGGAGACATTACGAATGCATAACTAGTGTGGCTTTGTGAGAGGAGGGCCAGCGATGCAGAAAGACCAGATCCAGGTGACGGAAGGCAGGGTTGTGGAACTGTGCTGTCATTTTGAACTGAGTCACAGGGTGGGCCTCTTTGAAGACCTGGTATGTGAGTTGACTTGGAGGTGGGTAGCAGGGGTATCCGAGGGGGGACTGCAGGCCCGGGGTCAGCCAGTGCACAGGCCAAGCAGCTGCAGCAAAGTGAGGGGCAGACTGGCTCTGATGAGTGTTCTGAAAGGGTAAGACTGTTCTGCGTTGGGAGCAGAGCGTAGGGCACATGAGTAGGAGTGGGGAACATGGCTGAGTTGGTGGTGACAGGCCCTCCGGTGCCTGCAGGGTGGACGTGTGCAGGGCCTTTCGCCAGTTTTGCGCTATCCACAGAGAGCTCCAGGGGTCCTGCTCCCTAGACTGCAGTCGGGCTGTTCGTCTGGTGTCCCTGCACTCTTGGCCCACTCTCTGCTGGGAAACCAGTGCCATCTGGGGTCTTTCATAAGGGCACTGACCCCACCCTCAGACCTAAGCACCCCAAGGCCCCACCTCCCAACCCATCACAATGAGCATTAGGGTTTCACTGTATGAATTTAGGGAGACACATTCGGACCGCCTTTTTTTTTTTTTTTTTTTTTTTTTTTTTTTTTTTTTGCTACTGAAATCAGTTGCTGGTGGTTAGCATTTCACACATCAGACCTGCATAGAAGTAGGACTAGAAGGGGCCCTCTGTCATTTCTCAGTGTCCCTGATGGGCCAGACCTGGCCACACAGCCACAAGCACAGAGAAGCCACAGGAGACGCCAGCAGGTATGTGTGAGAGCTCACCACTCAGGTAGTGAGGTCCAAGGGTTCCTGCGTCACAGAGAGGTTAGCAGCTTGCCCCGTATCACACAGCTGATGAGGGAGCCAGTGTTCTCTTCGTCAGCCTTCGTTCCCCGCCTGCATGAGGCTTCCCATCGCAGTGTTCTTCGTCTGCAGACTAGGGCACGGGACCATGGATGGTGGCAGGAGGAGCAGTACGTATCCTCCAGGGACAGTATTAGCTTTCTGGTGGAAGTGATTCTGTCCGCTCAGCCACCACAGCTGAGATTAGCCAGGCACAATATGCAAACAAATGAGCATGATCACATTCCAACAGAAATTTCTTACAGGTACTGAAATTTTCATTTCAATCATTTAAGACCCATTCTTAGTTCCAGAGCTGGACAAAACCAGGTGTGTGGGGGAGGGGTGGCTCTCCTACCCCTCACTGGGCCAGTCGGTAGGCAGCCCCTATGTGCCCATGGACCCCCAGGCTGCAGAGGGACTGTGGTCAGGTTCCACCACGGACCCAGACTTGAGGGCAGGTGCCAGCCCCATCCACTTTTGTCCCCGGGCCTGCACAAGGCCTTGCAGAGAACAAATGTTTGTGCCTGGAAAATCACCCCATTTCATTGACCTTGATGCTGGCAGTTCATCTTGTGTGGGTCTCTGCTTCTCCCCTTCAAAGGCTGGATGCCCCCCAAATGCACCATTCGTTCTTTCAACCATTACCTGGGCTGAGTGGGGACATGGGGACATGCAAACCTACCCAGGGTCTGCTCCCTACCCCCAACACTTCATTTGTGAAGCTGCTAGAAAGTTCAGCATAGCTCCAGTCCAGCATCATAAGTCAAAGATTTACCTGTGATTCGGAACAGAAGTAATTTCAGGTCAAAATCATGGGTTTAATTTATTGGTTCCAAAGTATTTTAAAACCTTCTTTGAAACAGAGTTCTGAAAATTCTTAAAACAAGCCTACTTTCATATTGAAGGCCAAATTGGAAAACATGGCTTGAAAGAATGGCGCAAGACCAGGCGGCACTCGTGGACGCAGGCAAGGGGCCCCTCCCCAACGTCCACAGCTGACGACCTTGCCCGGCCTCGAGGGCCTCGGGGTAACTTCCACTGGACTCCCAGTGAACAAGCCATACTAACAGTGGATAGGAAAAATAATTTCTCAAAGGCTGGAGGGCAAGAAAGCTTTACCCAAGTCAACAGCCATGGCTGCGTGATGAACTTTGCTCTTGCCACAAGCAAGGAGGCGACATGCAAACAGGCGAGCTGGCTGTGCCAACACGTTTTATTTCAACACTCTGAAATTTGATTTCAGTATAATTTTCAAATGTCAGAAAATAGTCTTATTCCCCAACCCCCCCACCCACCCTCCAACCATTTAAAAACGTAAAAACCATTCTCGGCTCTTAGGTCTGTTAAAAGATAACCGAAGTCCATTAACGTTTTGAAGTTAGAGCAAACATGGATTAAAACCGGGCAGCCACACCCTAAGGGGTTTGCATGCGGCCAGGCGGAGAGTTGGCTGCTGCACTGGGAAGCCGGGCTTCGGTCTGGGGCTGGTGCGTCTCCTGGGACTGGCTGGCTCTGGTGCTGGTCTGTGTACAGATGTGGGCATCGGAGCCACTCAGTCTAACGGCCTGTGTCTGATGCACACGCCACAAAAACGCATTTGGCCCACAGGCTGTCACTTAACCACCCCCAATTTAAGACCATACGGTCCAAAGAGATCCAGGCACTGAAACAGATTTAAGGTAGAAGCCTCTGGCCCAAGGTTCCTGTCATGGGAAAGACAAACTATTACGCCAGGCACGGAACCTGGAAGAATCCATCCCTTTGTCCATTGCCACCCGGGGGCGGGGGGAACACTCCACGGAGAAGCTCCTCCAGCACACGACAGCACCTAGCGCCAGCAGATGGCGGGAGTACTGCCTGTCCACTTGGGACCTTGACTCTCGCCCCACTGCTGACCTAAGACACTACCAGCCCAGTCAGGTGGCCACCTGGCTGAGCATAGCAGCTGAGGTGGAAACGGTACGTGTCGCCTCTGCACAATTTACAGAGGTGCCTGGTCCTCTTGCACTGGCCCTTCAGGACACGTTCCGGGTGGCACAGGCTAACTGGAGGGCACATTCACCACGACCAAAGTGGGCATGCAGATTTCGTGGCACCCACACCAGGTCTGTGGACGACCACGCAGAGAGCTGCAGTGGCGATAAGCTGACCTGCTGTGGGGCTGACTCCTGTCCATGTGCTAGGAACAGAAACTCATGTGGACTCGGGGTTTTGAACCCTGCTGCTTCCAATGCCACTGGACAGGCCTAGAACCCCCTGGTGCAGATACAGGGACCATCACTCATTGGGCCTGATACTAAGCCATGGCTGGCTATGGGCTGTGCCATGCATGGTGACAGTCTGCAAGGTCTCGGAGACCTGTCAAACCAGTGTGAGTGACCCTAGTCAAGTGTTGCAATAGATCCTGAAGTGACCTGTGCCCTCTGGGCTACCTGTCTGCAGGTGAGAGAAATGGGCCTCTCCACTGGGTTGTATCTGGAGCCGCTGTGATTACTGGTGATGATGCCAAGGATCGGCTGGTCCTGAGGGGGTAGTACTGGGCAGTGGCCTGTGTGAGAGACTCCAGCCTGGAGCTTGTTCACAGTGGGTAAGTCAAGGACCCCGTGCAAGGCTAGGGTCAGTGTGGCAGGTCAGCCTCACGTTGCAGCTTCCCGGCCTATAATCAGAGGCTTGTGAGACAGTGAGTAGACATGATCCCAGCCTGTTGGTTAGGTTGGCCAGGGTGGCTAACCCACGTGAAGACTCAAGTTCAGCCAAGAAAGCCTCAGGCTGCAGTCCCTGGACACTCTACTGTGCATGCCACGAGTGCCAGGTAGCTGTGACGACTCATTACTTTGGTCACTTCTCTTGGCTGAGTTGGCAGATAAGACTGGTTACACCCCCACCCTGCCCGCTCACAGCAATCCGTGAGCTGTTTCTCAGCACCCATGGGACCTGAGGCGAGGGGACAGATGTGGCCCTACCAACTGTGCCTTCAAACAGCCTCCCAGTCTGGCACCCTTTGTGGGAGGAGGCTTTTGAGGAAATTGGGCAAGCAGTGTGAACAGGACATGCCCTGGCCCCTGGGTGGCATCTGTGGGCTACTGTGAGCGGGTGGCCAGGGTCTGGGTCTCAGCCGGGGGTGACACAGGGAAACCTCCCAGCAGTGTGGTTCTTAAAACTACCCTGGAGCAGCACTCAGGCAGCAGGCTCTGGGTTCCACGGAGGATAAGTGATGTCCCAAAGTCGCAGATCAAGTCTGAGCTCCTTGAAGGGACCTGTACTGACCAGCACCTGTGAAGAAGCTGGCACCAGGGACCTGTGACCTTGGGTGGCTCTGATGGAGAAGACGTTTACAGAGAAGGGGCAGGTGAAGAAGCAGGAGGGGTTCTTGGCCCTCCTCTCTGCACTTCCACAAACGCACGCTCACAGGTGCTCACCCTGATGCCCACTGAGGAGCTGGTGCTGGCGGAAGACACTGGGTGACATCCTTTGTGAGCCAGGGGCTGCACATGCACGGTTTAGTGTGACAGGCTTGGCTGAATGAGACAAGGTCGCACATTTCAGCAAGTATGCCCGCTGTGAGTCCAGATCACACGAGTCCGTGTCACTAGAGTTGAGGCTGAGGGTGGCTTCACTCCACACGGAGGGCGGGGCCTAGCCCACGTGCGTCTTCTGGTGCTGCGTGAGCCTCGAGCTGCGGTTGAAGGCTTTGCCACACTCGTTACACTTGTAAGGCTTCTCTCCGGTGTGGATCCTCTGATGTATGACCAGGTGTGAGCGCCACCGGAATATCTTCTCGCACTGGTCACACCTGTGCAGCTTCTTGGCGGTGCCGACCTTCCTCCGGCCGGCGGGGGCGGAACCCTCCAGGGCACTCCCGTACTCGTGGCACCACTGGGCCCGGGTGTGGATGCGCTGGTGCTCGATGAGGTAGGAGCTCCGGCTGAAGGCTTTGCCGCAGTCGCCGCAGCCGTAGGGCTTCACGCCGGCGTGGATGATCTGGTGCTGGAAGAGCGTCGAGTTCTGGCTGAAGGCCTTGCCGCATGCGCCGCACTTGTAGGGCCGCTCGCCCGTGTGCACACGCTGGTGGATGGTGAGCTGAGTGCTCATGCTGAAGGCCTTGCCGCACTCAGCACAGCCGTAGGGCCGCTCCCCGCGGTGGATGCGCTGGTGGTAGATGAGGCTGGAGCTCTGGCTGAAGGCTTTGCCGCAGTCGGCGCACGCGTACGGCTTCTCACCCGTGTGGATGCGCCGGTGCTGGATCAGGTGTGAGCCCTGCACGAAGCCCTTTCCGCACTCGTCGCACTTGAACGGCTTCTCCCCGGTGTGAGTCCTCTGATGGCGGATGAGCCGCGAGCTGCACCCAAAGGCCTTGGCGCACTTGTTGCACTTGTACGGCTTCTCACCGGTGTGTGTCAGCCGGTGCTGACTGAGGCGGGAGACCCACCTAAATGCCTTTCCACACTCGTCGCACCGGAACGGCTTCTCAGCGGCATGCACGCCCTGCCGGGTGGCCAGGCCCACACCGCCCAGGGGCCTGGGGCCTGGCGGGGGCTCCCCTGCGTGCACTCGCTGGTGCTGCGCCAGCGCCGAGCTCTGGCTGAAGGCCTTGCCGCACTCCTGGCACAGGTAGGGCCGCTCACCCGTGTGCGTCCGCTGGTGCCTGACCAGCTGGGACTGCTGGCTGAAGGCCTTGCCGCACTCGGGGCAGCCATAGGGCCGCTCCCCCGTGTGCACACGCTGGTGGTGGATGAGGCTGGAGCTCTGGCCGAAGGCCTTCCCGCACTCGCCACACCGGTAGGGCTTCTCGCCCGTGTGCACGCGCTGGTGCTGGATGAGCTTGGAGCTCAGGCGGAAGGCCTTGCCGCACTCGCCACACTTGAACGGCTTCTCCCCGGTGTGGATTCTCTGATGCTGACTGAGCTGCGAGCACAGCCTGAAGCCCTTCCCGCACTCTGCGCAGGCATACGGCTTCTCGCCACCGCAGGCGCTCTGGGGTGGGCCCTGAGGGCAGTCACAGACCTTTGTCTGGCACTCCCGACACCGGGGAAGCTCGGCCTGAGGCAAACCAACATCCAACGTGGACGTCCTGCCACACACCGCGCACCTCCAGGCCACCCCCTCTGCTGGCCCCCCTCGACCTCTGCCTGGCAGACCACCCAGCACACCAGGCCCCTGCGTGCCCTCCCCGGTGAAGGGCGTCCTGGGAGCCACAGTCCCCGAGTGCACGCGCTGTCTCTGGAAGAGGGAGCTTGGATGATGCTCTGGCCAGGCCCCAGAACCAGAGGCGTCTCCAGTGGCAGGCCTCAGAGGGAGACCCCGTGAGGGTACTCTGACTTTCGTTGCATGGGATTCTGACTGTGGACCGTCCACGTACTCACAGGCCCGCTCGCTCTCAGTGCCAATCACTGAGCCTGAAACAGGAAGGATGATGCTCCTCAGTCCAATGCTCCAAGGCATGGCAGGCAGGGGTGGGGGTGGGGCCATCCCTGGGAAATGAGCTCCCTCCCAGGACACCCCACAGGGAAAGACATCAAACTGGGTTCCATCGTACTTGTGCTTGGCGCTGTCACTCAAGCCATGTACCTGGCAGAGTGCTTAGAGCCACTGTCCCGCAAAGGGCCACATCCCTGCTCAGAGGTGCCTCCTGCGGTGATGTGGGGGCAAGGAAAAGCCAGGAAGCAGCAAAGCATGCCTGGGGGCGGGAAGCTCAGTGAGAGGTGGGTTAGGCTGAGGGGTCAGGGGTCCCCGGACATAATGCTGGGGAGGAGGAAAGAAGCGTTTACAGTCATGAGCATGGGCTGGCCAGGTGCCAAGAAGGACGAGGCACAAGAGCTGCCGAGAGGTGACAGCAGCCAGCCCCAAAGGGCTGGGCAGTGGACTATCTACTGGGTGTGCCTCTGGGGGGACCCTAGGCCTGAACTCAGCTCCCACCAGTTGCTGACAAGCCACTCCCTCCAACTCATGCCTGACCATGTCCCTTACCCAGCTGTCCCTCAGCTTCTGAGTGGCCACACCTACTGACCCACTGGACTTCCCACCATGAGCTTCCCGGGGACTGCCTGCCCACGCCTGCACCCCACCTTCCCTCTGGACTGTCCAAATAAGCATCACCTCCTTCCTCCTCTGCTGTTCCAGGAGGTGCCTTTGCTGAGGTTGGACCTGTCGTCCCTGGCACACCCAGGGCCACAACCAGGGCACAGCCACCCCCCGTGCTGCCCCCCACTGAAGCCCAGGCCCAGGATCAGTGCTCTGCTAGCCCCCCACATCAGTGTCAGCTATGGGGACCTGACCTGTCAGTGCTGGCGAGCAGAAGGGGCTGCCATGCACTGGCCCTCTGTGCACAAGGCGGGTTCCCGCTCGTCCCTCCCTTAGTCCTCATGATGACCCGATGGGGTCAGCAGTAGAGTCGCCACCCCGCAGATAAGGGGCTTGTGGCTCGAAGAGGTTAAGTAACTCACGGACAGTTGCACAGCGAATGAGAGATTCAGGAATGGACCAGGTCTGGTCCCCAAACACACCCCCTTTCAATGACTCTGCCCTTAAGACGTGGGACATCTGGTCCTTACTGTGTCTCCTTCTCTGCAAACATGATGCTGGCGAACCTGCCCCTTGACAGGACAGGGTGGCCATATGGTGCTGGCTGGCTCAGCCCTCTGCCCGGGCTGCCCTCTGCTATACAGGTGGGAAAGCAGACAAGCACTGCCCACCTCTGCCTGCAGCTTGGATGCCGAGGCCCCTGTGGACGGCCATGGGAGAGCAGGCAGGACGCCTGCACAGCCAAACCAGCCTGGAGCCCCGGCCTCTTGCTGCACGAGATAGGAGGGAACCCCATGTGGGGAGGCCACAGCGCTGCTACAGGGGGAGGACACCACAACCCACCAACTTCGCCGGCTACTGGACCCAGTCTACCGGACCCAGAGGCTACATGACGAAGGTCCCACCTGTACACCATGCCCCAGCACCCAATTCCATGGCTGGAGGCCTCCAGCCCGGCTCAACTCGCCACTCGCTCCCTCCCTTCAGGACACATCGTGCCTACACACAGCACAGCCCGCTTCTTCCTGTCTCACTCACCAGTTTCCACTGACAAAGGCCCTCCCTGACCAGGCCTCACCGCTGGTCTGCAGCAGCTCAAGGCCTCATCCCGAGGATGACCCCTGCCCCTTAAGCAGCTGCCTGGAAAGTCTCAGGGCCTCCACAAAAATCTGCTTGTCCCAGCCACACCCAAAGACAGGCTGTTGCCCAGCCCCTGCAGGAGGGCAGGGCCCAATTCCACAAGCACTGGTCTGCAAGCCCAGGTGGCGCCACATGGCCCTGGCCTGCCACTGCTGAGCTCCATCACACTACAGGCTCTCCTGAGCCCCTCTGCCCAACAAATGGAGGCTGAGTCAGTTCAATTCCTGTTGCAGTCGTTGCCCCGTAGCTATGACACTGCACACAGAGCTCTCGGGGGCTGTAGCAAGAGCGAGGCAGTGTATGTTCTAGGGACAGTGGTGGCTGTGACCGGGGCAGCCGCAGGCTATACCCCCTACCTCCACTCCGGGCCGATCCCAGGGTGTCTGCTGCACCAGCCCGGCCAAGTAACGTCTCTGGGTACTGGCATGTTTCTGACATGTTCCACACACCTTCGTCCCCAGGGCTCTGCGAGCAGCTCTAGGTCTGACTCGTCACCACGAAGAGCATCTGCTGCATGGAAACCCCAGAGCTAAAGAATTTGCCGACCCCACCCACTTTTCCTCATGGCACCTACTTTGAAATCGCCTCTCCACCATGGAAATATTTAATGGGGACTGGCTTTTAACCGGGCCAAGCGACACCTTTACTTCATCGCAAGAAGGGTCAGAAATGGGCCTTAACAGAAAGGCAACCCCTTCGACTCTGGAGCCAAAGATGCTGGAGAATGGGCTTAAGGTTCCCGGCACAGCTGCACACACCTGGGCACACCCGTGCACACCTGTGCACACCCGCGCCGCCTCCCGCACACCAGCGTGTGAAGAAACCTGAGACGCGCGTTGACCTGTTTTAAAGATGCAGCCTCTGGGGCCCTTCAAGGCAGGAAGAGCACAACTCTTCACTGTCACAATTCTGGTTCTATTTGCTTCCAGACGTTCCGAGAGATGTGACATATGGGGGCAGGCCCTGCGCTGCTGCAATGACCAGGACATAGCAGCTAAGGATAAGGATTTCCTTTCTGTGGTCAAGATGCGTGCGAACCTACCTCCTCCTTGACCCAAGTGGGCAACATGTCTGCCAGGGAGGTTCAGACACGGCCAAAGGCAACAGCATCTCCCTGATACAGGGCCTCGCAGGAGCTGATGCCACAAGCAGGCAGGTGCCCACTGTGGGCTGACTATGCCCCAAAAGGGTGTGCTGACATTCCAGCTCCGGACCTCAGAATACGAACTTATTTACAGACAGGAAGGTTGAGATGGAGTCTCGACAACGCCACACTGGGGTAGGAAAGGCTCTAGTCCAACATGACTGGTGCCCTGAAGAATGTACTGTGACGATGGAGGGCTGGAGTGGTGTGGCCACGAGAAGCTGGAAGAGGCAGGAGGGCCCCTCCCCCACAGGTTTTGGAAGGGCATGACCCACTGAAGCCTTGACTGCAGGCCTCTGGCTTAAACCTCTCATTTGTGGTGCTTCGGCAGAGCAGCCCTGGAGCCTGACCTGAGAGCTGGGTTCACCTGGGGTCCCAAGAAGTTCTGGGGGCTCTCAGGGATGGCGAGGATTACCTGAGGCTGCTCGGGACCATGCCTACTGCTTCCCCTACACTGCGTTTGCACCTTTGCTTAGTAAGGGTGGCGGTGAGATTAGAAATCGAACATAACACGCTTTCGCGGTAACACACAGGAGTTTGGCGTCCTTCCTTTTCTACGGTCTCATCACTCCTGAGGCAGCCCTGTGACTGGTTGTGGCCCCAATGTGTCCAGGCAGCCCAGTAATCCTGCATGGTTGGTTCCTGGGGTCCATGGCCAGCCTCCCACCCTCAGCCCTCGCCGGGCACAAGTTCTCGGCCACACGACCAAGCCTCACCTGTCTGGGGGGTCCTTGGTGCCTCCCTCCTCTCTGCTCCCTGCAGGTCGAGGACCCATGGCTCTTGCCCCTGCTCCAGCCGGGGATTAGCTCAGGCTTGAAGACCAGAAATCCTGCTGTCAAGGTGGCAAAGAACGAACCACACTGGCGTGGCTGGGGATGCAGCTCAGGGCTCAGACTCCCTGGTTTCCAGGAGTAAAAGGGCAGGGGCTGCTGACACAGGCAGAGCCTCTGAAGAAAGCATCAGAGGCTGAGAGTCTGGGCATGGCGGTCTTCTCTGGTTTAGTCCATCCAGCTCCTGAGGCTGGACAGCGGAGGATGCCTGGACTCTCAGCCCATCCCCGTCTGCCTCAGGGCCAGGATCCCTGAGGACCCTGCGACCAAAGAGTCTGCAAAGAATAGGCTGCTACACCCCAGGAAGAGAAAAGCCAGGCACTGCCAGCATGTGCCTCACTGCAGGGAGCAGGTACACTCCAAGAGGTAGGGGTGGTTAAGAAGCAAGACAAAAGCAACAATAAAAATCAACCAACAAATGAAACAGATTTTAAATCAGAAGGCACTCAAGTCCAATTCTCACCGAACTGCCCCAAGCCTCCCATCCTTGCACAAAGCCCTGGGAGCCTGTGCAGGCAGGGAGTGGTGGAGACCTGTGGGTGCCCACCTGCCCATCTTCCGGGGCCACCAGCCCTGTGCTGTGGGGCAGCAGTGTGGAGTGCTCCCACCCCACCCATGGGCCCTCTAGCTGGAGCTTCCCTCAGGCTCTGGCCATCAGGGCAGAGCAAGGCAGGTAGAGAGACCCTAGGTCAAGGGCCTCATGTGTGGGCAGGACCCCCACACTCGACGCGAGACACGTGTTCTCTGCAAGCACACAGAGAAACAGAGGGAAACCTGGTGTGGGCCGCAGAACAGCATCACCACATGCTGCACCCAACCCAAATGGAACCGGACACCAAGGTGACCGCAACAGGTAGCTCTGAATTATGAGCAACTTGGAGACCAAGTTCTGAGTTACTAAGTTGCAGCCATATTTACTAACAGTCAAAATCTGCACAAAGCAGTTGAAGCAGTGCTTAAAAACGAGACTTTACATTTTAAAACAGTTACTAGAAATAAAAATTTAAAAATACAAATGAGGTAATGTTAAATTCAAGAAGTTGGGAACAAAACAATACAGCACATCCAAATAAAGAAAAAGGAAAAACATAGAAAAGGCAGGGCGGGAGTCAACGGCACAGAGGACAAAGACATACACACACCACCATCACAAAAAAGCTGAGCAGGACCAAACGCTGCTTATTTGAAAAGATGAACACGACAGTCCTGTGGCAAGACCGATCAAGACCCGCCTAAAAGTAAATGAATAAATAAAAATTAAGGGCAACACAGCAAAAAGATCCTACAAAAAATTTAAATAAAGGAAACAATATAAAAATAGAAATTAAAAATAAAGTACTGTAAACAAATCCATTTACAAAAGCTGAAAATTTAAATAAACAGATTGATCCACAGGAAAACTAAAAATGACAGAACTAACACAAGAAAAAATTCAAAACTGGTAAGCATTAAAAAAATGTTAAATACTGGTGTGAGACCTTCTGTCCCCGAGGGTCCAAGGCCAGGAAGGTGGTACAGGTGAGTTCTACTACAAAAACGTAAAAGGTTCAATTAATTCCACCTATACAAATTCTTCCAGAAAAATAAGAAAGAGAACAAAGAAGCTATTTCTAGTTTGAATTCTATTCTCTACAGCAAGTTAATCTATTAGCCCAGACAAAAAGGGAACTTCATTACCTCCCAGAAGGCTACCTACCTGTGAGGATTAAACCATGTTCCGTGTGGAAAGGTCAGAGCCCACCTGGCCCACCACAACCCCTCCCGGGCTCACAGGCCCAAGGTCCCCACAGCCTGAGAGGGCTTGACCACATGGCCTCCATATCCCCAGCCTCTCATAGAGGCCTGGCAGGTGGGTGCTGATGGATGACGCAGAGGGGAAAGGGCCCTGAGGTACAGCCTCACCTAGTCCGGCTACACTGCTGTGGTTCTCCAGCATCACTTCCTTGTAGAGGGCCCTCTGGCCAGGGTCCAGACACTGCCACTCCTCCCGCGAGAAGTGCACAGCCACATCACCAAACGTCACAGCCTCCTGAAAGGACATACACCAGCATCCCCGGGTGCCAACCCCATTGTGGCGCTGCCTCATGGTGTCTCAGGCATGCGCAACCAGGGCTGGAGTAGATAAGTCACAGACCCCTGGGTTCTAAAATCAAAGGCGCGGGGCGGCACAGAGGAGGTGGAGGGACCAGACCATGGAGACCTCCAACCCTCCCATGAGAGCCATAGGAGGCCCCAGTCCAGGCAGGGGTCTGTTCACTATCTTAGGCAAGGGCCTGAGCCTGGCAAGGGCCGCTGCGAGGGGCCAAGGCAGGATCTAGGCCCAAGCCCAGTGGGTAGGGAGTGTACACAAAGGAGGCAGGGACCCTTAAAGGACGTGGGAGGGAACGAGGCTGGCAGACTCCTACCATGAGGCTCAGCTGGGGAGCATCCACGCGTCCTAGCCAAGAAACCTGTTGGCAGTTATGAGGGTCAGAGGTCAGGATGCTGGAGGTCCTCCCACACTGGCTTCCAGGCTAATCCAGGGGATACTATGTTCTCCAATCCTTTACCTCCACCCCTAGATGTTCTCTAGCAGGGACATAGAGGATGGGGGCAAAGAGGCCCCAGCACTTGGGCATCTGCCCCGAGGCTTCCTTCATCTTTCAGAGCCTGTGGCATTTCTGACTCATGCCACAATATCCAAGAGGTGGTTGCTACGTGTGCCAGGTGCTGGACTAAGCAATGAGGATGCAGCAGTGAACAACGCGAAAGCACTCTGCCTTCGTGAAGCAATCTACTGGAGGAAAAAACTGAGTAACCATAGAAATAAATGCAAAATTACAACTATGATGGTACCTAAATACAAGGAACTCTGAAAGCATTTAAACTAGGAAACTTAGTCAGATGGGTCACTTCTCAGAGGCACTGCTAACTAGGCCAAAATGATGGAGGTGGCGAAGGCACTCCAGGCAGCAGGAACAGCATGTGCAAAGGGCCTGAGACAGGAAAGCACAGAGCTGAATAAGCCAGTGGGTCTGGATCACGGACGCTGGAGTAGACACGAGCTTGACAACGCATCGCTGGGCAAAGAGAATCGGATACGGGACCCGCTCCCCCCCCTCCACCATGTATCTCCCTGGTAGGTCAGAATAAAAAGTAGACTTCCTAATAGAGTTTTCAGCTCAAAAAAGTGGATAATGGGCGGACGGCCCAGGCTGTGCACATAGCGAGGCTGAGCCAGGCAACAGTGACTACTGTCGGGTGGGCCCCACTTGGGCCTTGCAGCTACAAGCGCTGCATCCTGGGTCCCCAGTAGAGACCGGCAGGCCCTGAGCAGCAGCTAGAATTCAGAACGCAAACATCCTACGCACCCAAGGCACAGTCTTTTTACCTGTCACTAAGTCTAGCTCTTCTAGGGGCAGTGAGGGAAAATGGGGGCCCTAAAGGAGGGTAGCTATGCAGCAAGGAGAATCAAGGATCCCCCTGGAGCAGGCTGGAGGGAAAGGCCGCGGCTGGAGCCTGCGGGCAGCGAGGTTAACCACGCGGCCAGGCCTGCGGGACTCGGCCCAACGTCTCCCGCCTCCACCGGACAACGCGGCCGCGGCTCGACCACTTTCCCTGCCAGGCGCTCACGGCCTCTGCAAGCCACCCGAGCTTCCCGCTGAGAGGCCCAGGGAGCGCGGGACCCACAGCCCTAGAGGAGAGGAAAAGCGAGGACTGACTACGGCCAACCCGCCAGAGGGCGCGGCCACCGCCCGACTCACCGTCCCGGAGGACCGCGGGTGGCTCGAAAAGCGCGGCGACGCCGGAAACGGGCCCCGAAGCTCGCGTCGGCTCCGTCCCGCAGACTTCCGGCCGTTCTGGGCGGCCTGGAGGCTCGGCCGTCTCGGTGGTCCGCAGAGCCCCCGAGGTGGGGCGGGGCCAGGGCGAGAAGGAAAGGACAGAGCCTGGCGGAGGCGGGGCGGGCGGGGCGCAGAGCCTGGCCAGGCTGGCCAGAGCCTGGGAAGGCTGGGGCCCAGGGCGGGGCCGGAGCCGCTAGGGGCGGGCCAGGGACCAAGTAAAGGACGCGGCCGCGCCCCTGCCCGGTGTGGAGTGGGCCCTGATTCGGTCTAGGCGTCTGGAACCCTGGAGGTCGTGGCCCCGGAGGCCAATGGGCGGAGGGGACCCTCTGTGAAGCAAGTGTAGAGTCGGAGGGGCGCCCGCGCCAGGGCCCGCGCGACTCGGATCACCACCACCTGTGGGCACCGATCCCACAGTGGATTTGCTCGGGCCTTTCTGCAGCAGAAGGCACCCGCTGGGCAAGTTTCAGGCACCCGGACTGCGGAGACACCCTCCCAGGCTCTGCTCCGGGGCAGAGAGGCGTTGGGGAGAGCGGCCAGCTGTGGGGGTCAGAGGGGCTGTGTGGAAAATGCAGGTGTTCTCGGGTGACGAGGCCTATGCATAGCGCAGAGAACTCTTAAGTGCCACTGCTGGGCTGTCTGCAGGGCGCTTTTCCCAAGGCCCCACCTACCCCGGTTCCTCGCCCCTATGCGACTTTTCTCCTACTCAAACCTGAGATCAAGACAGAGCCTGTGATGTTTCCGTCCTGCATCTCTCTTCCGTGCTCAGCAAAGAACACAGTGCTCCACAGATAGAAATTTGTGTGAAAGACTGACTAACTTCTGGGTCAGCAAACTTATTTTTCTCTAAAGGAAAATAAAAGTTTGAAAAACAGGATTTCCAGAAATGAAACTTTCCTTTACTAAGAATGGAAGTACAAGCTTCACGGTATGGAACCAAATAGGAAAATATGGCTGAAGTGGGATTCGGAGATGCACCTTTTACAAAATTCACTTTATCAAATGTCACTAATACTTTGGGTTCTTTCTCTAAGAGGAAAGCTGCTTCTTATTAGTCAGATGGGCCATACTGCGTTTGAAAATGTCAGGGCTCATACCCTTTAGGATGGCTACTATAAAAAGAAAACAAAAGATTTAACAGCATTAGCAAGGTAGTGGAGAAATTGGAACCTTTGTGCACTGTTGATGTAATGTAATGTGCAGCTACTATGGAGGGTCCTCAAAAAAGTAAACAATTACCATGTACCCACCAATTCCTCCTCTGACTATATACCCAAAATAACTGAAAGTAGAATCTTGAAGAGATATTTATACACCCACAATCATGGCAGCATTATATCACAATAGCCTAAAAGTGGAAGCTACCCAAGTGTCACCGGATGGGTAAAAAGGTAGATAAAAAGAGGTCTTAGCCATGCAATAGAATATTGCTCAACCTTCAAAGAAATTTTGTCACAAGCTACAACGTGGATGAAACTTGAAGACATGATGCTAAGTGGAATAAGTCACAAAAGGACAAATACTTTATGATTCCACTGATATGAGGTATCGAAAATAGTCAAAACTAGAAAGCAGGATGATGGTTGCCAGGAGCTGGCGAGGGGTGAATGGGAGTCATTGTTCAATGGGACAATTTGTTTGCAAGATAAAGAATCTTGAAATGAATGATGATGATGATTGCACAATGTACTTATACAACAATATACTTAGTACCACCAAACTGTTTACTTAAAAGTGGTAAGATGACAAATATTGTGTTACACATATTTTACCACAACAACAAAAAAAAAAAAAGGAGAAAAAAGTCAGGGCTGAAAATAGCTTTCTCTGTGATTTTATCCTTTCCCTCACACCAGCCTCCTGCTTCTTACTACTACCTCCTTTCAAGTTTTCTGAAACTTAGACTTCACCTTATCAGCACCCACCCTCTAGCTTCATATCCTAAGAAATGCTTTATGATTGAACCCTAGGCTCTGTGCACATTTGTTCTCAATGGTCCAATGAGGTGAGGGTCACCATTGCTCAGATGAGATCTCTTCCCCTGGGTCAGACCCAAATCCCTGTGCCCTGACCCCCCGCCGTCTCCAGATCTTGTAGAGTCCAGCATTTCTGTGGGCCCTTTACTTCCCTACCTTCTCACTTTCTTTTACCCTATTTCTCAATTTGGGGACAACTGGAGAACTTTCAAATTCACAGACATTGGTGTAAAGCTGAACACCCCTTACCACTTCAGTATTTCCGTTAATTCGTAACAGGAAGGTGGTGTCTGTGTCTCCCGGTTTTGTTTTCCCCAGTGGGGACCGATATGGACAAAACATCCTGAATCCCCAAGCCTGTGCAGCTGGGTGGGGACGGGTCTGGAGAGTGACTTTGGAACCTCTGTTGGCTCAAGTGCAGGAACACAAGGTCAGGTCCCAGGCGGGACACCTACTATAGCAAAGCAGAGTCCTTCTCAAGGAGGACAGTGATGAAATAGGGACCCACTGATAGGAGTGAGTCTGGGACAGGACACTGGGGAGAACTGAGGGTGTCATTCTTTGTCACACATTCAATCATATTGTGGGGAGGAGCTCAGGAACTTGGTTTGTGAGGCAGCCATTCCCAGAACCCGAGACTCTGTGACAGCAAGCACCTGTGCAGCTTCTTTGTGAGGCTCCAATTTATGATTTCTGCGAGGAACAGGTTTCAAAAATCCATTACTGGAATCCGCAGGCAGAGAAAGGAGAGGAGGTCATGACGGGTCCTAGCTGCAGCACAGACAGGGTCTCAGGGAATATCCGGACAGAGCAATGGGGGCGGGAAGGAGGCGTTGCTGGCCACCCCGGTGGCCTTGAGACCTCCATTCTCCCAAGAGCTGGGGTGCCACAGGACCACGTCCACAGAAGAAAACCCCAGTTCTCTCCACTCACCTTCCGCACGGAATCACCCGAACACTCTCTGCTTTGGACTTTGAGAATGCAGGCCCCTGGCGACGGCCCCGGGCGCACAATGCGTGGTACCACACCGCCGGCCTCCTCGCCGCTGGGGCTTCAGCACTGCGGACAGCGCCTGCAGCCTGGGCGTCCTGCCCCGGGGAAGACAAGGAAGAGGCTCGGAACATGGCTCTGTTCATGCCCTACGTGGAGTGCAGGAACTCAGGGACACGGGAGAAAGTCAGACAGCCTAAGGGATCTTTCCCGTGGCATCCTGGAAACCAGACATTTTCTTACTTTTCCCCTGAGATCTTCGCAGAAGGGCAGCTGATGGAGCAAGGGCTAACTTTCAGACCTGCAGCTGGAGGAGCGGTGTGCAGTATGGCACAGCGGGTTCAAATTCACGAGAGCACAGCGAGCAGCATTGGGAGAGCAGCGTGCTGGTTAAGCGAGGGGATGCATTCCGCTCACGCTTGCTGCTTCAGTCCAGTCCTCTCCCACCTCTGCACCCCATCTCCCCCCAGCTCCACTGTCAATGACTTCATGACTTCAGGTTTTCAGTTCCGTTGGCCAACGGAAGCCTCCACAGAGACAGGAAGGTGGGAAGGAGTGAGGTCAGGACCTGGAATCGCCTGGACACTGAAACCTCGCAAAACCTTGCAAAACCTCCAGTCCTTGGCTTTCAAGTTTACAGAGAATGCTAACAGCCTGGACTTCTGTAGACACTGTGATGACATTACTGCATGCATATAGGATGGGCAGTGATGTGATGTCCCTCATACGGGGGCAATCCTCACCAATGGCACATCCCTACCACGCAGAGTGAAGTAGCCCTGCTCATGCCTATGTGGAAGACACTTTCATGTACTTTGTGGAAAAGGCAAGTTGCAGAAATTGTGGTTCGGTCAGGGTCCACCTGAAAGCAGAACCTGTAGGAGGTAAGCAGCTGCAATCATGAGGGTTGCTAAACAAGTTCCCGGTCCTCAGAGTAGTGCCTCAGAAGGGCAAGAGCACCAACTGATGCTTCTCCACAGGCAGGGGTCTCAGAGAAGCCTAAGCTTTTAAAAGCCTTCCGACTGATTAGTCAGGCCCACCAGGATCATCTCCCTTTAACTTAAAGTCGATTGGTTGGTATGTTAACCACATCAGCAAAATCCCTTCACAGCAGCACCTAAGTCAGCATCTGACAACTAGGGAAAAGGGTGTGAGCTACAATCTGCTTCACCCCCCTTCCTTGTCATAACTATTTCTCCAAAATCCACCCAAGAGATTTCTGGTGGCCGCAGTTCAGCCCAGCGAGTAGATACATCGAAGCCATTGTAGACATGTGTGGGAGAAACCTGTTTTTAAAAATGCAGGCACAAAATATATTGACTGTTTGAAATGCAGAAGATAAGGCCGGAGTTAGCCACCCAAACTATTCACGGGGTATGTCTGGGAGTGAGGGGGGAGGAGAAAAGAAAGGAGGGGGGGCTTTTCCTATTTTTACTGAGGTTTTGTTGTTGTACTATAAACATAATGTTGTCTACACCCATGCCACCCTGAGTGTGTCCAATCTCATCTTATCTCCAAAGTTAAGCAGGGTCGGCCTGGTTAGTACTTGGATGGGAGACCACCTAGGAATACCAGGCACTGCAGGCATTTAAATAAATAAATAAACGTGCTACTTCAGCAACTTAACCAAAGTAAAGAAAATTTTATAAAATTTTGAGGTGCGGAAGGCCTTTGTAATTATATCAGAACAGGCTGTCTTGGCAGCAGAGGAAACATATTTTTGAATTAAAATCCTTATAATTAAAAGTGAAGAAGGAACTGGGACATAATTGCAACATATCACTGCCTCAATTCTAAGGCAGCTCTCTCCCAACACCTGTGTCGCATTGCGACGGAAGGGATGGAGCTATTAAAGGAAACGGGTTGAAATTCAACAGGGAGGTCTCGTAAACCCAGTAACGATGGTGCAAGAGCATCCTGGAATTCACCCCTGAAATGGCCAAGAAACATGAATAAAAAAGAGAGTGGCATTTTTCATGATTAATAACAGGCCTCCCCTCCCCGAGTACCCTGACCTGGAAAATCCAACTCAACCCCAAAGAAGTAGTTTGAATATAAGCAAACATGCACACATTGCTGTGGGTCAATGATAAGTGGAAATGTGGGGAACATTAGATGTCTGACAACTGATAAGAGAGCTGCTAAATAAACCACATAAGGTGGCAGACATACATGGACATCATCTGAGCAGTAGGTACAAAATCCTAAGAAAAGCAAACCCCAACTGGCAAAACAGTAACTATACATGTGCATTATAAAGAGTCTAAGAAAATATACCAAAATCATGGCATTGATTTCTGGAGAGTGAGACAAACGGCAATTCTTACATTCCTTTTTAAGGTTTCTGCATTTTTCAAGCCCTCTACATTAACTTTATGTTTAGGGAAAAAAATGTGTTGATTACAAGCTACACAATCACAGATCATGCCCTCAGCTTGGCTCAGGGCTTGCAGCTCCCTCCCAACAAACTTTTGTACCATGCCACAGAAGCCTGTCAGAGCTCTTGGGTTGGGTCAGGAGGGCTGCTAAGATAGTCTCCATGGACAGCAGGCCCTGGGGGCAGGGCATCTCCCCACTGAGTACCTTCTGCCAACAAGCCAGTGAAGGCAGATCACACCCTGCGTGGCTGGGCTCCGGAGGTGCTGCTGGGAGCCTGTCTGAGTCCTTACATCAGCCACCACCACCCCTCCTGCTCTGGCTCAGTCCATCCAAGTGACTTCCTAATATCCCCCTGCCCGGTAGTGGCACACCTGTAAGCTCTGTCCCTTAAAGGGGCCCCGGAGGGGGATGCACTCAACACCCCACTAGGCTGTGGGCTCCAGGGCCTGCCCTTCAGTTCTGATAACTCCAGTCCCCTGGGGAAGGCACCCTTAAACTGGGCCCCACATTCTTGCCTGCTTAGAGGACACTCTCCTGAGAGAAGACTGCTTGATTCCTGCCTCTATCCTGGAATCTGGAAGAATAAACAGAACAAGGAAGGGTCGTGCTGGAGGGGAGGGGGAGGGCAGGAGGGGGAGGGCATCCACTTGGTCTAAGGATTGTGGGGTGGGCTGGGTGCAGAAGGAAGACCTACAAGATGTGGGGTGCCCCATCCTTTACTCCCCTCTCCCTCGGAGCACTCACCCGCAGCTCATTCATTCAGGACACAGCGGGGTCCTGCCTGTGCAGGCCCCCTCCCATCATTTTCTGCAGCCTCTCCAGCCCCAAGCTAAGCCCTGGCATGCCAGCCAAAGGGGACAGGGAGGATCAGAGCACCCTCCCCACACACCTACTGTTCCCAGAGCTGGTCCTTGGGGGCCAGCAGTATGGGAGCTCACATGCTTGGTCTCCTTGGCCAAGTTAGTTCTGGGTGACCTTGGACTACAAGGAAGGCATTTGGTAGGAAATGTGGCCCTGCAAGGAGGGGCTAAATGACAGCGTGAGCACTTAGGGCCTGCAAGAGGCTGTGTGAAGGCCAGGCCTCCCTGTGCCTTGCTCTCACCTGGGCTGGCTGGCCTTGGTCGCTTGTTTGCTTGCCTGTGCGCCAGCTGCACAACCGAGGCCCCTTCCTTCACCCCTTGCTCCAAGAGGGAGATCATCGCTGTCTGGCAACAAGAAAGTCCACACGCAGGGAGCAGAATGGCATGCGTTAGGGGGCAGGAGGGAGGAAGGAGGCGATTGTTTGGCCAGAGGCAGAGGGAGAAGGTGCTGGGAGGGGGTCGGGAACACCTACTTCCCCAGGAGCAGGGCAGCTAGGTGGCCATGGGAGATAGAGGGGCCTTCGGCGTCCCCGCCAAACATGTCGGACTTCACATTTGGAAAGGAAGCTACTCCCCGATGGAGCTGGTGGAAGAGGCAGGCCTGTCTCTGAGGCCAAGGCCAGGACCAACTGGCGTCTCACTCAGAAAAGCTGCCTGCACGTAGCCCTGCAGCATCTCGTCCCTGTACAGCGCCTGCTGGCCAAAGGCGAGAAAACTCCACACAGTTGTGAAGATCGCGGCTGCATCTTCGACCGTCTTGGGGAGGCCTCCGTGGGGAGTGGGGGACGTCAGCCACCCTCCTCCAGGGCCCGCCCACACCACGATCCCGTGGCAGGAGAGCCGCTGGCTGGCCAGACTTCGGAACCTCTTGGGCACAGCGGGCCGGGCCACCGCAGCGCGGCTGCGCAGAGGCCTGGAGGCGCGGGAGGACTACAGGTCCCGGCGTGCACTACGCTCGCGGCCGCGGCGCCTGCCGGGGAGGTCAAGAGGCTTTGGCCTGGCCCCGGAAGTTAAGGCAGCTCGCGGGCGCCGCCTCTTCTTTTTCGGCCGCGCTAGGCACCAGGTAAGACGCGATTTGGTAGCGGCGGTCCCGGTGTCATCCGCCGCCATCCTCCGCCCTGGCGTCTCCGAAGGACCCAAGCGGACTCCTGAGAAGACACCAAGGCGCACAGCCGGGGATGGGGGCGCGGAGGGGACCAGGGACTGGAGGGAGGAGCCGGGGGAAAGAGGGCCCTGAAGCCGGGCGGCGGGAGAGCCTGGGCCGCCCGGACGCTGACAGTGAGCTGCCCCTAGACTGCCGCCATGGGCCGCGTGATCCGTGGGCAGAGGAAGGGCGCCGGCTCCGTGTTCCGCGCGCACGTGAAGCACCGCAAAGGAGCCGCGCGTCTGCGCGCCGTGGACTTCGCCGAGCGGCACGGCTATATCAAGGGCATCGTGAAGGTACGGGGCGCGGCCTGAGGCGGGAGGGGTTATCAGGCGGCCCCCCCGGGACCCCACGCTCACGCCACCTCGGCCCGCAGGATATCATCCATGACCCGGGCCGCGGCGCGCCCCTCGCCAAGGTGGTCTTCCGGGATCCGTACCGGTTTAAGAAGCGGACGGAGCTGTTCATCGCTGCCGAGGGCATCCACACAGGGCAGTTCGTGTACTGCGGCAAGAAAGGTAAGCCTCGCACCTGGGATGGGAAGTCGGTGGAGTGGGGACTGGGTCGCACGAGGAGACTCGCACTAAGTAAGAGCAGGGAAGACACCCAGGAAGAAACCTCACCTTGTGAGCCCTGCTGGGCCAAATGTATCCGTGGGGGTGCCCAGAGAGCAGTTGGACGAGGCTGGGTCTTGGTGGTGCAGAGCGAGTGCATTTGCGTTGTCTCTGGCTCGCAGTTGTCGAGATAGCACTTTGGTTCTCTGACTGCTGCGTGCTACTTCCCCTCACAGCCCAGCTGAACATTGGCAATGTGCTCCCGGTGGGAACCATGCCCGAGGGTACCATCGTTTGCTGTCTGGAGGAAAAGCCTGGCGACCGGGGCAAGCTGGCCCGAGCCTCTGGGAACTATGCCACCGTCATCTCCCACAACCCCGAGACCAAAAAGACTCGAGTAAAGCTGCCCTCAGGCTCCAAGAAGGTCATTTCCTCTGCCAACAGAGCTGTAGTCGGTGAGTGGCAGGCAGCAGTTGAATGCTGTGGGCCACTTGTGATTAGCCAGCAGGTAGACCGGAGCCCTGGAACCTGAGTGCCAGCTCCAGTAAAGTGTAAGCTCGGGCATGCGTATAGTCCCTGAGTTGTAACACTTGTGAAGTGGACATGGTGTTACCGCCTTCACTGCTGGTTGGGAGTTGAAGGAAATGGGGTTATTAAACAATCACCGAGTAAGTGCATAGAAAAGGATTTGGACTCAGGTTTGTTCATTGTGCTGTTTGGCAATACTTTCAAGTCCCTGTGGCAAACCCAGCCCTTCCTGCGGAAGCTCCTGAAAATATGTTCACAGAATAAGCAGAACTTGGCAGAAATATGGCAGGTTGTTGGCTCAGTGGTCCTCTTTGGGTTCAGAAATTGAGTGACCTGCCCAGTGTCAGACTTGGTGGAGGGAGAGTGGTTCCCTGGAGAACCCTGGGTTGAAATAGACATTCCAGGTGACGTGGGCAAAGACTTGGTTTGGCTGTTCCATGGAGCCTGGAGATACGTGGCTGTTGGTTGCCAGATTACGTAGCATTACTGGGGATTTAGGGAATTCTGCGATGATATGTACAGAGAGAGGGAGGCTGGTACAGAGAGGGTGGGGTACAGATAAGGACCTAGCAGTGTTGGGGAGGGTGTGATGTAACCATCTGTCTAAAGGGCCTGATTCCCCAACAGGTGTGGTGGCTGGAGGTGGTCGCATTGACAAGCCCATCCTGAAGGCTGGCCGTGCCTACCACAAGTATAAGGCAAAGAGGAATTGCTGGCCACGTGTGCGGGGTGTGGCTATGAACGTAAGTAGTCCACAAGTAGGCAGTGGGATATGCAAGGTGCAGGGACTTGAGGCTGGATGGGCATTCCTGGAATGTCCCCTCCCCTCTGGTGGGTGGTCTATGGTGTGAGCCTCGGGGTGAAGGTTTGTAGGTGTGATCCCCTCCTTCCCCAAGCCCTCCTGAGGTGGCTGCGGCCACCCCACGTTAACACCACCTCTCTCTGCCTGCAGCCTGTGGAGCATCCATTCGGAGGTGGCAATCACCAGCACATAGGCAAACCTTCCACCATCCGCAGAGATGCCCCTGCTGGTCGCAAAGTGGGTCTCATCGCTGCCCGCCGGACTGGGCGCCTGCGGGGAACCAAGACTGTGCAGGAGAAAGAGAACTAGGGCTGGGGGCTCAATAAAAGTCCTTCCGTCCCTGAACTGTGCTTGCTCGTGGTTTCAATGGGAAAGGGTCCTGTTGGGAGGACTACCATGGTGCTTCTGGTATAGGGAACGGGGAGGTGGAGTGAGTGGAGGGAGCTCTGGAGAGGAGGGGGTGCTAGGTCCCATCATGCCTTGGTTCCTGCAGCCCTCACACCTGTGTTCATAGCTTGTCCTGAGTACTGGGCAGATCTAGGTAAGAGTGGATGTTTTGGAGTGAGTGGTTCTCCTAAAGCCACAGGTCAAGCAGAGAAGCTATCCCATGGAAGGACCAGGAGTTTCTCAGCAAATGGGCTTCCTGTTTGGCCATAGCCTGTGGCATCTTGTCCCAAACTTGGTGACAGTTCTATCACCCAGAGCAAATGCTGCTGGGCAGGTGCCAACATATTAGTGGAAGCCTATTGGTACATTAGGCCCAGGATGTTCCCTTGCAAACCACTGAGCACTCATGGTGCAAGCTGGGAGTTTCCTGCATCAGAACTGGTCACAGAATTAGGTCATGTGCGTCAGGGTCCATCCTACACAATGAGACCTCGCTGTGACTTTCAGTTGGCTCCTCTCATAATGCATTCCTGGCTCTAGTAGTAAACTCACCTCCAGTTTTGAGTCTCACCTTCTGTGGACCCACCTACCTTTGGCCACCCACCACACCTAAGCAGTGACCCCAGCATGGCATGGCCTCAGTAATGGTAGAGAAGTGTTTTCTTCTGAAACAAAACATTAGTTTGGTTGCCTGGACTCTAACCTGCCACTGTTTCATGGTTCCCCTCGAGGTAAATAGGTCTGAGGCCTTAGGCAAGAGACTGACCATCTGGGAGGGTTTGCTACAGAAGCAGTCAGGCACCCCAGGAGGCTCGCGTCTACTTGAGGCTTTGACCAGTAAGCATCCTCTTAACTTTCCAGAAGAGGGTGTGGTTCCCTGCCCTCATCTGTAAAAGGATCCTTTGTTGGTTGCAGTGCCTTCAACAGCTCACTAGGCAGAATCACTGAAAATTACTGTTAGTCTTTGAAACTGGCCACCAAAGCCTCACCCTTTCCTCAGTTCTGAAGCCTCAGGATCACGGCTCCAGACCGCCACCTGGTGGCATCGTTCCCGATCTGCACCCCGTTTAGGGTTCCCGGCGCGGCGCGAACGCCCACCCATGCGTGGTCGCCCGAACGCGAGGAGGCGTGGCTTGCGTCACTTCCGGCTGGGTTTCGATTGGCCGTGCCGGTGCGGCAGAAGGGACCTGGGGGGCGGTCCCCGCTCTGCCGCCTGGAGGTGAGTGCGGGCCGGGTGGGCGGGGCTTCTTGGGCGCTCGGCGCGAGTCGTGCCCTCACGACCGCCGCGACGCTTGGGGTCGCCGTGCTCCCTGACTGCTTCCCCCACTGCCGCGCGGTTTTCCCGCCGAGCCCTCGCCTGTTCGGGGCCGCGTCCCTTCCACGCTGGGCTCCAGCTCCAGTCGCCGTCTCACACGGCCGCTGCACGGCCGCGCTGACCCGCCCAGTCGGTCCTCTGGGGTGGCTGCCCTTCTGCCCGCGCTGTGCCGCCTCTGGGTTCCAAGGCCTTTCTCCGGGCAGCCAGATTTTTGTTTCTCTTCTTAGAGGCCTTTGTTCGAGTTCTGAAACCTTTTCGTTTGCTTCATGGTTTTGTGTTTTTAATATACATACACACATTTTTAACTCTTGTGGAAATTTTTAAAAAATACAGAGTGGATTAGCAAACACCTATAACGGGGTTGCTAGTTCCCTGTTTGCCACAAGTGTTAAGCCTTTTTTTTTTTTTTTTTAATTTAAGAAAACTATTAAGGTGCAATTACTCAGCCCCAAGGACCCAGTTCCACTGGCTTTTTTAGGCAACTCAGTTGAGGTACAACTCAAGAATTTGTACATATGTAAGGTATACAGCCTAATGTTTTGATAGAGGTGTATATATATATATATATTGTGAAATCACACTCCACTTAATTAACATGTTCATCACCTTGCAGAGGCACCATTTTCTGTGTCTTTTTCCGCTCTGTGGTGAGGACATTTCAGATCTCAACAAATTTTTAAGCACACAATACAGTATTGCTGACCGTAGCCACTGTGCTGTGTTTTAGATCTCCAACCCATAACTCCCGGAAGGGAAGGTTTGCTCTGACAGGCACCACTCCATTTTCGCTCAACTCCAAGTCTCCCCCTCAGGCCCCAACCTCTGCAACCACCATCCCACGCTGCTTCTATGATTTGGACCTTTTTAGATTCCACATATAAGAGATCATGCAGTGTTTGCCTTTTTCTGTGGGGCTTATTTCACTTCGTAATATTCCCCAGATTCATGCACGTTGTTTCAAATGGCAGGATTTCCTTCTTTTTTCTGAATGAGTGATGCATTGTGTAGATATGCCACGTCTTTATCTATTCACCTGCCAATGAACACTCAGGCTGTTTCTGTGTCTTTAGGCATTGTGAATAAGATGCAGTGCACACGGGGGTGTAGTTATGTCTTTGAGCTCCAGGTTTCATTTTCTTGGATAGAAACCCAGAAGTGGGATTGCTGGGTCATATGGCACCTCTATTTTTAAGTTTTTGAGGACCCTCCATACTGTTATGCATAGCGGCTGCACCAGTTAACAGTCCCACCAACTGTGCATGAGGGTTCCCTTTTGTTCACATTCTAGCCAACACTTCTTTTCTCTTGTCTTTTTAATGACAGGCATTCTGACAGGTGCGGGGTGCCTCTTTCACTTTGAAGCTTATCTTTTAATTTTGTGGTATCTTGTACAGAAGTTTTTTTGATGGAGTAATATTAGACAAGTTTTCCTTTATGGACTGTGCTCTTTGCATATTATTTTCTTAGAACAGCTATACACATTTTTCAGACACATTTAGGTCTTCAAAGCCCCTGAAAGGTCTTGTGTGCCAGGGCAGGCAGGGATCTACTTAGACCTCCGTTTGGAAAGTGGGCGGTGCCAGCTCCGCTGAGTGAGCAGTGCGCTGCTGCTACCACCGCAGGCCTTTTGCTAGCGCATGCGCTGTACGATATCCCTTCATCTCTGCTGTGCTCAGACCACAGCACATCTTGGTGTCTGGTAGGCGTGCCTCTGCCTAACTCACTTCTGTTTTGGCGTTGCCTCGGTTAATCTTGGATCATAGCTCTTGTGGTATTTAGGATCATTTTGGTCAGATTTCATATGTCCTGTTGCAATTTTGATTGCTCAGAATTTGTAGATTCATTCAGAGAGAATAGACATTTTTATGATATCCTGTTTATGAACATTGTCTGTTTCTTTATAGATCTGTTTAACGTCCTTCAATAAAGTTTTATCATTTTGTCCATAAAGTACTTACATATTTTTGGTTAACTTCTTAGGTGCCATGTAGTCGTATTTGTCCCTGTCATAAATGTGTTTTTGGTTGCTGATTGCAAGCATGTAGGAGCAGAACTACTTAGTCTTTGTTGACCTCAGGTATGGCACTCTTAACCTGCTGTGCAGGGCCAGCCTGACCTCGGGAAAGGCAGCTTTTGCTTAATGACAGTGGGCTCTTTGGCCATGTCCGATGGTCCACACTGACTGCATGACTGGTGGTGGGTGGTCTGGGCCATGTGGCATTAGCTTGACATCTGGAGGGACTCAGTCACGCACACCATCATCTGTGTTGATGTCACCAAGCCAGTGAACACTCTGGATACCAAGGCTCGGGTGATCTTCCCTTGTTGGCACTACCCTGTGCACATCGTTACACATCAGTGCCAGCAGTGAGGAGCTGTCCGTGACTCTCAGGAGAGGATGACAGAAGCTGTGTGATGATACTTGCCCTGGATTCTGCTTCTGCAGTCCCTTGGCCAGTGACTGAAGGTGTCCGCTGCTTGTAATACACAGTAACCATGTGTGTCTCAGCTTTCAAGGTGAGTTCTGAGTCTTTGCAACAAGTTACTGACTTTTAGACTGATCTTGATGTCCCCTACTCCTGAGACTGGTGTTAGAAGTGAGGGCAAGTCTTGGGGACCTGACACTCTACACCACCTCACCTGTGTTTTTCAGCTCAGGAACTTTTACTCATGAAACCAAGTGTTTCCCACTATCCCCGGCGGCCAGAGCAGAGACCTCAGTGCTTCTCCCACTGCCATCCCCATGGTCTCCTCTGCCCTGGAGCAAGGTCAGCTCCTGGTGAAGCTCCTTCTAGGCCTTGGGCGGCCTGGGCTCCCTTTCTCAGCTTCCCTCAGGGCTGCCTCACACTGTCTGGCACCTGCCAGGTGGAGTCCTGCTGCGCAGTCACCTTCCCCTAGAGGTGGGCCCTGCTGTTGTGTCCCCACACCGGATGAGGTGGGCAGTTCACTGACATCACTAGCCAAGCATGAAAACTCCCCTTACCCCACTGGCTGCGAGCCCTGCATGAAGCAGAAAATCCTTTCCTCCGAGATCAGGAGGGACACATGTCCTCTTTTGCCTGGAACTGGCTCACCTGAGCCTTTCTCAGGCTTTCCTGGTTGAACATTCCCTTGCTGGGAACTGCCACTGATTTGTAGATCCTTACGCCCAAGTATTGGGTTTCCTTTACTCATGAACTTTCCAAGTCATTGCTTTTTTATTGGAAGAGGTCAGATTAAACAGTTACAGAGAAGTAAATTTCAGGTGGACTAAAGTGTTTTCCAAATAGAAAATTTGAAGACAGTTGTCAAGTTCTTGCCAGCTGTCAGGGGAATTACAGTTAAGAGAAAGATTTAAATACATAAAATGTAAAGACTTCAAAATAAAATTAGAGATTCCAAAGCACGAATGCTGCTGACAAGCCAGACTCAGGAGATGATGGCTGAGGAAGCTGTTAGGAGGGCGAGGGTCCTGAAAGGGAATCTTGGCCTCTGATGCTACTGCCCACGGCAGACGCGCATGCGCCCTAGCGGGTCCTGGGCTGCCTCCTGCATCTTGGGCAGATGACAAAAATGTCTGACCCGGGAGGAGGGGTGCTCCCCGCCCAACTCCATGGACACTGAGCCTGATGTTCACCTATGGACCAGTGACAGCCAATAGCAAAAAGAAGGCAGTGACATTCTGGGCACGTGACGCTACAATTTAATTGAACCGTATTCTCATCCTGACGGGAACATGGCTTGCTTTCTTTCTCTGTCACTTCCACGTAAGAACTGTGCCCTGAGAGGTGGTGGGCTATGGACAGCAGCCACCACGTCACGCCAGCTGTGGAGTCAGTTGGCTAGGGTTGGTGCCATCCCTTTATATGAATTTATGAGCACACACCAGTGACCAGCTCCTCATCAGTGTCTGCAGAGGGGAAAACATGCTTTTATCTGCATCACAGTGTGACTTAAGGACCAGCACCTCAGTGGTTAATTTCTCCTGAGAAGCTGATATGTTCGAGAAGAAAACAAATTACCAATAAGTCAGACTTATCACAGTATATGACAATGAATAATAGACTCTCTTGGAACTGGGAATAAAAAAAATGAAACAAAACAAAACTTTTCCAAGTTAGGAATAGAAATATTTGAGAGAAAAAAGAGCTATCTGAATATGAGAACTTTGTTTTAAAAATATGCATCAGGTCTTTTCAGTAATGCTTTTTTGAAATGCCACCTGGTGCAACAGCTAGCTGAAGTCTGAGCCTGGGTGTGGTGCTCTTCTCCTCCCACAAACAGGGCCCAGAGGCTCAGACACCCCAGGACTTATTTCTAGGGTACATGGTCCATGGGTCATGAGATTGTGAGGAAAAGACCCATTTTTTTGAGTTGAATTTTTACTAAGAAGTCAGGCACTGCTTCTGATCTTGAATAGAGCTAAAGCACATCTCACTAATCTTCAGGCTTTTTTTTTTTTTTTTTCATACAAACAGGTGGTTCCACAATATTTGGGGCCTCCAGCTGAATTACATGACGCTACTTGATGACAATCTTTTTAGTAGCATTTTGTCCACACAGCACTTCAGTGTTTTAACAGAATACTGAAAACAGCCCAGCATTCTACTATTATGTGCAATAATTAGGAAAGGCACGGGATGTTCTAAGAAAAACCTTTGTTTGGAACGTAAGGAAGTTTTATTGTGATAGTAATCCGTATGCCTTAACTTCCTTTCATTTCTCACCTAATATAACGAACTGTACGACGTTAAAGAATGCACGACGGCTGTCTTCACTGCAATTGTGTGAGGACTCTCCAGCAGGACGTTTTCCGCTGGAATAACGGGCCCAGACTTGTGCATCCCCGGCGGCCGAGGTCACAGTTTCCCGTGCACCTTCTGGTGCTGGATGAGGTGCCCATGCTGGTTGAAGGCGCGGCCGCACTCGGCGCACTCGTAGGGCCGTTCGCCCGTGTGGATGCGCTGGTGCTGGATGAGCACCGAGTACTGGCTGAAGGCCTTCCCGCAGCGGCCGCACTCGTAGGGCCGCTCGCCGTGTGCGTCCGCAGGTGCACGATCAGGGTGGCCTTCAGGCTGAAGGCCTTGCCGCACTGCGCGCACCGGAAAGGCCGCTCGCCCGTGTGGATCCTCTCGTGCTGCACCAGGGAGCGGCGGGCGCTGAAGGCGTGGCCACACTCGCCACACACGAAGGGCTTCTCGCCCGTGTGCACGCGCTGGTGCTGGATGAGGTGCGAGTGCTGCACGAAGGCCTTGCCGCACGCGTAGCAGCCGTAGGGCTTCTCCTCGCTGTGGATGCGCTCGTGGTTCATGAGCGTGGAGCGGTGGCTGAAGGCCTTGCCGCACACGCCGCACTCGTAGGGCTTCTCGCCCGTGTGCACGTTGTGGTGCTGGATGAGCACCGAGCGGTCGCTGAAGGTGCGCCCGCACTGGCTGCAGGCGTACGGCTTCTCGCCCGTGTGCACGCGCTGGTGCTGCAGCAGCGTCCTCTTCACGCTGAAGGCGCGCCCGCACTGCGCGCACGCGTGCGGCTTCTCGCCCGTGTGCACGCGCTGGTGGCTGCGCAGCACGGTGCTGTGGTTGAAGGCCTTGCCGCACAGAGCGCACACGTAGGGCCGCTCGCCCGTGTGGATGCGCTGGTGCTGGATGAGGTGCGACAGCTGCGTGAAGGCCTTGCGGCACTCCGGACACGCATGCGGCTTCTCGCCCGTGTGGATCTTGTGGTGCTGGGCCAGGTCGGAGCTCACGCGGAAGGCCTTGCCGCAGTCAGCGCACGCGTATGGCTTCTCGCCCGTGTGGATGCGCCGGTGCTTGCTGAGCACCGAGCTCTGGCTGAAGGCCTTGCCGCACTCACCGCACACGTACGGCTTCTCGCCCGTGTGCGTCCGCTGGTGCTGCAGCAGATGCGAGCTGCGGCCAAAGGCCTTCCCGCACTCAACGCACTTGAATGGCCTGTCCCCGCTGGGGACAGCCGCATGCCCTGCAACACGGTCCTCGGGTTGCAGGTCCTGACCCCCAGGGATAGCAACAGGGCTGGCTCGCGGGTCACAGCTCCCCGGGGGTGCGGTCCCCAGGATCACCGCCGGGCCCTCAGAAAAGAACGGCTTCTCACTCAAATCTCTATCTCGGTTTCCTCCCTGGTCCTCACATTCTGAAAAAACAAATCCAGAGTAAAAACATTAACGCAGATGTTGACCCACTCCAGCCACAGGGCGAGAAGCCCCGAAGGTGGCTGGGCTGCTGGGGTGGCCAGCAGGGCTGGCACACATGGCCACGTGAGCCGGATGGATGGGCAGAAAAACCAGTGGCGTCACACGAGACTTGTGCCCTATCCAAAGTCACACATGGCAAATGGCAGCAGGGACTGCCTGTCTGAGCCCTGCCCTCGCTAGAGTCCTGTGCACAGGCTTCCGGAGGCCACCTGCAGCAGGAATAAAGGCAGGGCTGACAGCTGCAGGGCACCCTGTCCCTCAGACAGCAACACACGGCAGCGAAGCCTGGTGCGGGTATGTGACCTGTTTGTGCAGAATGCCCTGGGGGCAAGACGGGACACGTGGGCAGCGGTGGGGGGTGACAGAGGCGGCCGTTTCTATGATCAGGTTGGGGGCTCTGGGCTGACGCTGAGTGTGGGAGCACAGTGGGCGCTGAGGATGAGTTTCTCAGACACCGAGCCACTGAGATGACAAGATGCCACTCGTAGACCAAGACTCCCTGAAGGAAGAAGCACGTTGTAAGGGCAGGCTGTGCTCAGACCCACAGCGGGGCAGCATGCAGGTCCTACTCTGCAGGACGGCAAGACAAGGCGAGGCCTGGCCGCCAGGCGCCATCTTCTCCCGAGCACCCATTCAGCCCTGTATCTTGCATGCAGCCCCACCTGCCACGCTGCCACCAGCTCAGCTTTGCAGAAGCCTCTGCTGGCAAGCGGAAGGTCCAAAGGACTGAGTGCTCACTGTCTCTTGTCAAACAAGGACACAAGGGGCTCTGAGACAGGTGCCAGGCCAGAAGCCCTTGGGAGGCTCAGCTTTACAAACCTAGAGTTGAGTCCGTGCTTGGGTGGCACTGGGCGCGCATGAGTGGACAACACCTCCTTCCTCCCCCCTCCAGCAGTAGCGGCATCACTTAGGACTGGTTTGTCTGGGAAAAACCCTGGCAGCCCAGGGAGCCCACAGTCCGCTGTCCACGTGCAGAGACCCACTGGATGGCCCAGCATGCAAGCCCCTCCCTACCTGAGCCTGGTGGAAAGTGTCTCTCTTTCCCGGGTTGTTAAGAAGCACACTGAGTGGCAGTGACATTTTCCAACATGTTTTGTCTGTAATAAGGGTATTTTCAAGTACCACCTGCCCACCTTGAAAAAGATTTTTTTTATGTGGTACCACCATTATGGAGACATAAGCTTAACCTTTTAACTGGTTCAGAACTTGGTTTGGTAAGACAGAAACTATGTAATGGGTCCCCTCCAACTCCAGCACGGACCCTTGAAGAATAACCGACTCAGAAGCCAAGCATTCCCCCCACAAAACCGGGGGACCTTCTGAGAGGGATTTGACATGTGCTTGATTTGACCTGCGGTGTCTCTGGGAATAGCTACCTTGGAGGGAGGCAGGCAACAGCAAACCCTCAGCACAGGGTCATCCAAGAAGAGGCAAGGGTGGGGCAGAGGGCTCCCCAGGCCAAAGTGGCTCCCAACCCCACCCTGAGCTCCAGCTGCCCTGCTGGCCTCCCTGCCCCACAGCTCTCCAGGGCCCAGGTATCTTTCCACTTGCTATTGGGTCTCCATCTGGACGGCCCATCAGCACATTTAGGTCCTGAGCCCAACAGAATTTGCTCTTCTCTCCTCCTGCGGCTGGTGGAGTGGGGTCTCCATCTCTCCTGACTTCTTCCTTTCTCTTCCTGCACCAGCGTCCAAGCCCTTGTTCCCGTGGCCAGACCACCACGTGACAGCTTGCTGTTGTCCACTGCTCACTCTCCTCTCCCTAGCACCGCCTGCTCATCAGAGGCACGAGAGGGCACTGCTGCACCACCCTCTCATCTCCAACCTCCACGCTCGGACAACTTCATGATCTCTCCAGCATCTAATCTGAAGGGCACCTGTCCAAGACTGTCCTCAGTTAAGACCACAGCCAGCACCGGGGAGCCCAGGTCCTGTTTGATGTGGCTCCGTGTTTTCCTGTCCACTGTGGCTGCAGCCAGCAAACAGTTTACAGTTGTATGCAGGACTGCCACAACATAATGCTGTGTCCGTTTTTAGTCACTGGAAAACTGAATTCCTCTGAAAATACCCGATTTTGCAGGACAGTTAAGAGGTGGGTTATCTGCCACACCCGGTGCCCCAGCCATACGGTCCCCGGGAACAAGGTGGAGAGTGCTATGCCCGCTCAGCCAGAGGCAGTGCTGCGCCAGCTCCATGCACCCTGAGGGGGTCACATCCTACAGGACAGGCTGACCGAGGTCCTCCTGAGACACAGAGGTCACCTTCCTCCACTGGACCGCTCTGCCCATCGCGACTGCAGAACAGTGCCGCCAGGGTGGTGCACTTGCTGTCGTCTTCCTTGCTGTGATTTTCTCCAGGATGGTCTTGCATGTCCTTTGTTAGATTACTGCATCCTTTATAGTTCTGATGCTGTTGTAAATGTCATCTTTTTAAAATTCAACTTAAAAACATTTTCCTTTTCTCTTTTTTGCATCTATATGAGATAGTGGGTGTTAAGTTACCGTGGTCATCCTTTTACACTATGTGGAAGTCAAATCACTATGCTATACACCTTAAACTTGTACAGTGCTGTATGTATGTTAGTTATCTCAATAAAATGGGGGGGGGATCACATTTCTGTTGCTGACAAATAGAAATAAAGCTTACTTTGTATCCAGTCAAGCTGGTGAATTCTAATCAATCTTCTTTAAGCAATCATATGAATTGCACACAATACTTTCTTTTTTACCAATTTTTATAACTTTAGTTTCTGTTTATCTTGCCTTATGTAGTGTATGAGATACCCCAGGACAATGCCCTACGGATGTGGGGATGGTGGGCTCCCTGTTCTTCATCTCACACAGTATGCTTTCGGCCCTCGCCATCAGTGACAGGATAACTTCCATTCATACCTAGGATGCTGTGTTCTTTTGTAAATCAACCAGAGAACTCTCCAAATCTGAACGGCCCACATGGACAGGGACCTGGCAGAATCAGAGGCAGAATCACCACAGGGTGCTCTCACCACTCACCTCTCCACTTGCTTCGTGCACGGGGCCTCTGTCCGGCTCAGCCGTGCCTGACCACCGGCTCCTTTGCTAGGAAAAGCCCAAGTGGAAGCCACCCCCACTGTCCCCACCAGCACCCACAGCCACTGAGACCTGCTAACCCCCAGTGGAGGAAAGCCAGCTGCTCGCAATCACCTGAACGGCCACCACCCAGGCCTCTGCTCTCCTCAGCTCCCTGCCCATCCAGCACCCACGGTTCTTCTCCTCGCTCCAGCTGGGAGATCACGTTGGGCTTGGTCCCTGGAAGTCCTGCTCGTGGGGAGAGAAGCGCTTTTGTCTAGAGCATCCCCACTCCACCTGAGCAGCCCATGGGCAAGACACAGGACCAACCCCCTCTGGAGCTGAGCACCTGGAGACCCCACGGCCCCACCCCCAGCTGAGCCCACAGACACATGACTGGCTGCTGTGGGGCCGCACCCAGCGAAACCACGTTCCCGTAGGTCTCCATCATCACATGTCGGTAGAGGCCCCGCTGGGCAGGGCACAGGTGGTCCCACTCCTCCTGGGAGAGGAAACACAGCCACGTCCTCGAATGTCACCTTGGCCTGGAATGACAGGGGTGGCTGCAGGTCAGATGGCATCTCCACATCCGAGACTGAGTGGGTGCAAGGAACACGGGGTGGGAACGTGCCCTGGGATGGGGGAAGAGCGCCATGACACACCAGGGGCAAAGGGAGAACTGAATGGGGTGACAGAAAGGGGCTGCAGAGTTCAGGGAAGGCACTGACACTCAAGTAGGCTGCCACCAGGAATCTGGGAATGGAAGGACCAAGAGGAAATGCAGCTGCACAGGCCTCGGGGCAGCTCACCTGGGGTCCTGCCGGTGGCGGCAGGAGCCTGGCTGCTGCCATCGTCCGGTCCCCTGGGGTCTCTGAGAAAGCTGGAAATCGGAGAAGCCTGTGGGGCTGAGGAAGTGGAGGGCACACATGAGGACCCAGTCCCGCCCCTGCAAACCCTGACTTCCGGGGAGCCCCGCCCTTGTGGACTCTGACCCCAGAGTTCAGGAGCCACATAAACATGCAGTTCCTGAGCTCTTTGTCTGTGGGCAAAGAAGTCACATCTGAGAGGTCTGGGAATGCCTGTGCCTGGGGAAACCCTCAGGTTTCCGGGCCATCTGCTCAGCTCACCGGGCCCATGAGAGAGCATTCACACAGATGCCAGGCTGCCCCAGAGACCACCCGCAATGCAATGCAGAGGGCTAGGGATGGGCAGTTCTGCTTGAGGTCCACACTCCTGTGGGGACCCCACCCCAGGCCCTGCACACCTGGCTGACCATGCCCCTCCCATTGACGCCAACCACTGACGCCACTGACGCCAGCTGGTTGAGCCCCAGTGGCCCTGGAGCTCCCATGCATGGGGCTGTCAGCACTATGCATGGGTGGCTGGGCTCTGGGGACACATCAGGACAGGTTAAGCTGAGGTGTCTGTCACACCAAATTGCTGGATAAAAGGGGACACTGGAAGCTGTCCCGATGAGGGGATGGGTTCACATGTTGGATGCCAACTGGGATCCTGCCACGGGACACAGAAGCCCAGCAGGCAGACAAGTCATTTAGGGAAGATGGTCCAAAACCATGATCAACTGTGTCGTGCACAGTGGGCCACCTAGAGGGAGGGAGGGCGGCAGGAAGCCAGGGCGCACCATAACCTGTTCTCGCTGTAAAAGGGCACATGTGTGTGCCCATTCATTCACCCAGACGCACCCTGAGCTCACTGCAGCTACCCAGGGGCAGGACGGGAGTCGGGGGGAGGTTGGCCCTCACCGCCTCTTCCCGCCGTTCGCCGGCAACGCCCAAACGTGCACGTGTGTTCGCACAACGCAGCCCTCACTGGAACCCGACCAGGTCTTCCCGTGGAGCGAACAGAACCACCTTAGAATTCGTGTGGACAGTGGTGCTGGAGGATGGGCAAGGCCAGAGTTTGACAGAATGGGGTGGTCCCACCTCACCTGGTCTCAGAACCAACGGCGGCAAAGCTGTTGTCACCACGTGCTCCACCTGCTGCCCCACCTGTCACTTTCCTGGGTCTCCCAGACCTGCCATCTCCCATGGTCAGTCATTCTCCCCACAGCCTTGTCCAGCTGTCTCCCCACAAGGTCTCTGTCCCACCTCCCACCATGAAGTGGCCCTGGAGGGGTCTCCTATGAACTCCCTGTGACCAAACCCTTGTCTACAGCTGGCAATGGGGATAGTCAGCCAAAAATCAAGTTCCCCCCAAATTCATACCTCACTAGTCTCCGTCCATCCTTGTCTGCATGAGAACTTGACCTTCAGGAATGATCCAGCTCTGGGCCCTTGGGTGCCTGGCACAGGTGGACAGTCACCCACACTGTGGCCAGTCTGAACTTGGGCTGGGACTGAAAAGGGGCCTCACAGTGGGTGCTGGTGGCCGGCCCTGCTGACCCAGGAGGCGCTGGCTCTTGTGGCCATGAGGCCTTGGCTGTCCCTGCACCTGTCTGTGCACTGAAGCTGCTCCCTGCCTCAGGTCCCTGCACAGACTGGGCACTGGATGCAGTCATCCTGCAGCCTGGATGCTCAGGGGCCCTTGAGCTGGCAAAACCCTTCCCTGCAATGCAGCATCTCCTAGAGCATCTCAGACACAGGTAACGTCTAACACTGAGCTCCCATTTCTGCACCCAGCTTAGTCTGCACACCTGTACACAGACCTGACTCCCGAGGCCGTTTCTTCCGCTTAATCCACTCTCCAAATGCACCCAGAGAACCTGGTCTCCTGGTAGCCGGGTCCTGCGCCTGCCCACACAGGGACACAGAGACTGTCCTTGGCTCTAACCCCTCCCTGGGCCTCCCCCTGCTGGACGCTCCTGCCCCGTGGTGGATGCTCGGCCTCACTGCCCTCTCACTGAGGCCCTTCCTGACCCAGCAGAGCAGCCAGTGGCCCAAGGATCATGAATGGCCTTAAAAGAGCAATGAGGCCATACTTTACACCCTGTAGAACAGCGGCAAGTACCAGGTGGACACCGAACACTGGCAGAAATGGGGAAGCTGACTTTCTCATACCCCACTCTCTCTCAGGAAGCCACTGGGCATATCAGATGCACCCTTGGACAGTAGGTGTCCTCCTGGAAGGCTCGGGATCAAAGATGGTGCCGCCACCAATGTCACCATTGTCCTTCCACACACAGGTCACTCACTCTCCGAGAGAAAGATATGGGCTGTGCCATGCAGCAAGATGAGTAAGCAAAAGCACAGATGTAAGGAGCACATCAGAGATACTCCCATTTCCTAAACTGACCCCAGGGCCACCAAAGGCATTTGCTTTGTCTCCACTTGTAAAGCAAGGAGAAGACACATGTCCTCCAAGGGCCTCAGGAGGACGGCATGATTAGTGAGACAACAATCAGAACAGCCTGGTGCAGGCAGATGCTGCTGGACTAAGTGGTTTTGTCTCATTCGATTAGATTAACCCCAAAAGTAGGCTGTCAACACGTGAGGCATGGAGGTAGGGGGCAAAGTGGGAGCAGGGAAAGAGCCTGTAATGGGTGAGTCCTGGAAAGCATTAAAAACAAGAGGTTTCTACCTAGGGTCCACCTGTACATACTGCCAAGTGAGAAAAGCATAACACAAAATACACTGCTTGCCGCACTCTGAATGTTTGTGACCTCCAAATTCATATGGTGAAACCCTAATGTGCAGTCTGATGGTGTTAGGAAGTGGGACTCTGGGGGGATGGCCTGCTGCCCTTATGAAAGACCTCAGAGGGCTCTCTGCTCCTTCTGCCACATGAGAACGCAGGGAGAAGTCTGCAGCCAGGAGGGCCCACACTTGACTGCACTGGCACCGCACCTTGCAGCCTCCAGAACTGGGAGCAAGCAGTAAATACCTGTTTTGTGGTCACCCAGTCTGTGGCACTGTGTTACAGAAGCCCAAACAGACCAAGACACCTGTATTTCAATAAAAAAATGAACGAAACAAATATAAAAAGTGGTAATGACTCGTTTTAAATTTTCCTTACTTGTACTTTGGTAGATAAGATCTGGATCTCTTGCAATAAGTCTTTTACCGGATGCGAAAACATGCAAAACACTGCGGGCCTCACACAGAAACTGCCGGACACTCATGCAGCAGAAAAGCACAGAGCCATCTGCATACCGAGATGGGCTTTAACAAGCCAGCCTACTCACTACCCCCCCGATTCTGATGTCCATCTCCAGGCTGTGCTCCCAGGGAAAAACACAGGCATTTAGACAGGAGAGAACAGGTAGGCACGACAAGCCCTGTCCAGATGTCCCCCAAAGCAGGAATCACCACACGAGTGTCAGGAAGGACTTTGAGGAGCCATTATACCCCGGCCCTGGGGCAAGCACCAACAGCACTCCCCACCCCTGGGGTGCCCGCATCAGCCACCCATCTACCTGTCAATTCCAGTCATTCTTCAGATGCAGGCAGGAGTTTCATTTTTTGGAAATCTCCCCAGACAATAAACCAAACACTTAGAGAAAATGGGAAGGAAGTACACTTCAAGGAGATGCTCTGCTAACTGGGGTCTCAAAGGTGACTGAGTTGCCGGCCAGCAAGGAAAGGATCTAAAAAAGGGACTGCAGAGATGCAAAGCGCTTAGAGTTTAACTAAGAATTTATTACTGTGAACTTTTTCTGTAAGCTAAGCTTTAGGAACTTATTGTCACCCTTGTTGGAATTCAAGCATGTCTGTCCTTCCAAAGCCCCGCCCACAGTGACAGCTGTGACAGACACCCTCAGAGTCCCTGGTCTTGGTTGGGCGGCTCCCAGGATCTCCCTTCCAGCCCCACCATCTGCACCCTGGGGTGCTCCTGCTGGAACGCTCTGTCCTCTGAGGTGGAAGCATCTCCAGAACGCACAACCCTGCAACCTTCCGGAGTAAATGGCCACAAATACGCATCCAAATCGCCAGCTTTCCTATACCAGCCACGCCCAAGCAGAAAATACAGGGAAAAGATTCTAGTCACAAATGACGACAAGAAACGAACTTGGAATAAACTTAGAAATGTGATGTCAATTCTGCCCACTGCCTCCACAAATCCGCAGCCCAGAGACAGACGGGCCTGGATGAGAAGGCAAACTCAAGAACAGAGAGAGCCAGGGCCAAGCCATGATTCAAATCTCTGGGGAAAAAATGATTCAGCAAATGGTGCTTGGATAATGGGTTAAATGCTCTGGGAAAAAAATAAAATCAGATCTTTACATAAAGCTCAACAAATCTCCCAGAAAGTAGAGCAAAGGCAAAGTGATGAAAACTAGGACATACCACATACCGAAAGTCTAATTAATGAATCCAATAGACAAATTAAAAATGAGTTAAAATTTAAAGTTACATCATAAGTTGAACTTGAATAAAAATACACACAATTTTTCATTAATTTAGGTAAGAAGGGCTTTTCTAAGCAAAATACCAAAAGCAGGAAGCCTGGGGGCAGAGACCCACAGGTCTCCAGCATGAAAATCAAAATTTAATGTAAATCAAAGCCACCACAAACATCAGAAATGGGCCCAAAGACATGTAAGAATTTAATACACGACAAAGGTGGTTTTCTAAGTCAATGGAAAGAAGAATTATTCAATAAGTAGTCTTGGAAATAGCATGATTGGGGGGGGGGAAGCTGGAGTCCCTTCACTCCACACCAGAATAAATTCCAGATGGTCCAACATTTTATAAGTATCAGAGAAAAACAAGAGTTTATTTTGAAAATAATCTTGAGAGTGAGGAAAGCCCTTTAAAACATAACTAAATATCTGGCCATTAAAAACCCCAAACCAGGACAAAACACCATAACCAGAGTCAAACAACCATTTGAGAATATTTTCAACACATACGGAATATAAGAAGTGGCAGATCGCAAAGGAAACACAAAGGCTAAAACACACGAAGAGTTTCGACCTCAACAAACGTCGGGGAATGGTAATTAAAACACTAATCTGGCCAGAACACGGGGAAATGACGCTAAGACTCCAGCCTCGACTTCACTCCACTGCCGAGTCGCCCCACAAGGGAACTGGGTGTCAAAGCCGGTGGAACACACCGCAGAGAGGACGCGGCAGTGACACCCCAAAGGCGTCACCGGGAAGAGCGGCCGCGCCCCCGCCCCGAGCTTCCCTTTTCGGTTAAAAACGGAAAGGCACGAAGACCCGGAAAGGACACAAAGCAAACCGGCCAGCGCCTCCTCCGCGCACACGGGCAGTCTGTAGCGGAGGGTGACTTTCACTTTTCATATTTTTCTGACAAGCTTGTATTTTACAAAAAATCACTGCATATTATTTTCTACTAAAATGTTGAAAAGCAAATAATAAACAAGGGAAACAATTGCAAACTGTTAGAAAAGGTAGGTCTCGTTCATTAAAAAGGGGCTCTTACGAAGTAAGAGGGGACAGACGGCATCGATGGCAAAATGGAGGGAGGGTGTGAAATTCGGCAAGAAGCTCTTTTCCCCACGAGACCCCAAAGACAGTTTCCCTGCGAGGCGGAGGCGCTCGGGTGCTGCGGGTCCGCGTAGGCCCTCTCAATCCCCGGGTCTGTACTTGGGGCCCCCCGCACGAGGCCGACACCCTTCCCGGGCAATCGCGCCCCGTTGTCCCCGCCGGGACCCCGCCAGGGCGCGCCGTGGGCAGGGGCCGGGGCCGGGGAGGGGGTTCGGACGCGGCGGAGCCGGGGCATAGGGGCCCGGGGCGTGGCAAATGGTTGGGGTGGGCGGTCAGTGGTCCAGAAAAGGGAAGGGAGCTGCAGCGCATCCCTGGGAGAGAACCGGCGCGAATGCAGGGGCCAGTGCGGGGAGGCACCGGATCCGTGTGGAAGCCGCGCCGGCTCCCGCGTCTACTGGGGGAGAGGGGCCAGGCCCACCCGCGCCCCACCGCGGCCCTACTCACCGTCCCCGTCGCAGCCTCACGCGCGACAGCGCGGCCGCCCGCAGCGCTCTCGGACAAAGGAGAAGCCCCGCCCCGTCGGCGCATCCACCAATCCTTGGTGGCCACGCCTCCTCGTGTCCCCGCCCACCTGCCCCAGCTCGCGATACCTCTCAGGCCGGCCGTCGGCCCCGCCTCCCGCCCTCCGCCCCCGCGTGACGGCCACCGAGAGCCGAGGCCTCCGCGTCGCTTAGAGAGGCCACACCGCGCCGTGGCCACGCACTTCCGGCGGCCCTATAGAAGCTTCCGGTGTTCTCCTATCCAGCCCCATCGCAACAGGCAGCCGCGCCCCCTCTGTCGCCGGGCATCTGGTCTCTGCGTTGGTGGGTCTGTCCTCCCTTTGTACTAGTTTACCTGCCTCCGTGTCGTAGCTTCTGATTGCTGCCCCAGCGGTTGGCAAGGGCTTAACGGTGGTCATATTTGACAGTGACGGCCTCCTCGTCAACCTGCAGTGATGCTTACCGATTTGAGGGTCTGTGTTAAACAGTGCGCCTGGAAGGGCCGTGGATGGTACACTGGCGCAGACGCGCGCTGCTGGAGTGTCTAGAACGGTTAGGGCGCCCGCTGACTCCCGGACAGGCCAGTGACCTTCCATCTGGCACGCGTGGCGTGGGGCTGTCTCATGAAGGACAAGCTGGCCAGGGAGTCAGGGAGGGCGTGCGGACGGAGCCGGTGCCCTGACGGTGCTGGAGGGGTTCCGTGTGATCGGAGGACGAAGCGGGAAATCAGTGGGGGAGGATGTGGCAGTAATTCCGTGGGTACCAGAGAGCTGGGGACGCAGGCTGGTAGTCTCAGCTATCTCCCCTTAACAGCCATGAAGGACAGGGGTTCCTACTTTGTGGAGTGAGGTCGGCTTCCCACAGGGAACTTCGTTTGCCACACACTCCCCAGTGTAGCAGGGTCCCCTCTGCCAAGGGACTACGAAGCTCAGAGCAAAGGTCGCCTTCCCAATTGGTTTTGCCAATTGACAGTCATTAAACAAGGAGGCCATCAGTCTGCGGTGGTTCTAATGCCTTGGCGCCTCCTTAAGCAAACCCCAACTAGCCTCCCAGTGAGACATCTGCTTAAGCTATAGCCAATCAATTTCCCTGCTTTGCTTCTGCATCTTCTCTACAAAAATCACTTTTGGTTTGGTGCTGCCCAGTTCCAGTCCATGTTTGCTCAAATAAATCTAAAACAATTTTATTACTCAGTTTACATTTAACAACCAAGAGTGAGCTGTCCCAGCGACCTTGGTCCCAACAGACAAATGATGCTTCTAGGACCTTCTCAGCATACCTTTGCTTCTCCACAACTTTTGTTTGCAAATGTTCATACATCCATAAAGGTTGAAAGAACCATGTAATGAACACCTGTGAGCCGTTCCCTCAGCTTCAACTAGCATTTCCCTCAGCACAGCTTTTTTTGTGTGCCTAGCTCTGCCACCTCTTCTATCCCTCTGCTTCAACAAGCACAGTATATATTGAGTGATTAGTCTCATCTCCACACAGCACATGACCTTGTTAAAATGGAAGTCATATCAAACCCTCCGTTACGTCCCCAATTCACCCTTGTCACGGCTACAACACCCTTCAAGGCATGACCACCCCTCTCCCCATTGCTCTCACCTCACCTGATTCGGCTTTTGCTTTCTCCATGACCCTTGAAAAGTCTAGGCCACTAACGCTCAGGGCCTTTGTACTGGCTCTTCCCAACGTCCTCACCCTCGAGGTAATTGCTCAGTCTCAGCTTCAAGTCATTGCTTGAAGGACTTCTAAGTGAGGCCTTCTCTGACTGCTCCTGTTTAAAACTGAACCCCCCAAAACGCCCAGACCCCATTCCCTGCTTTGTTTGCTTCATAGCAATAACCATTAGATCACTTTCTCTGCCCCCTAGAATGTGACTCCTTGGGGGCAGGCATTTTTGTCTGGCTTGTTTCCTGCTGTATCCTCAGTGGCATATAGTAAGCATCCAGTAGCATTCACTAAAAAAAGAAAAGAAAAAAAAGCGGTGATTGAATCCAAGATGGACAGGGAGAAATGGGAAGTCACAGCAGGGCTGAGAGTGAGGAAGCGTGATGGTCAACAGACTGGAGGTCTCCACGGAAGACAAAGTTAGTTGGAAGATAACAGGGCATGTCGTCATGACATCTGCAGAGGTGGCAGTTTAGGGTGTTACCTTGGGAATGGTTCCTGATGTGAAAGGGAAGGGGTGAAGAAATCTGCAGATGCCTCTGTGGCAGGCTAGTGCTGTTGGTCTCTGAGAGGATAGTAGGCAGTCCTTTGTGGCAGTCCTTTGCAAAGCAACTCATCCACACTTTCTTCTCTCTTCAAATCTCCCACCATCTGTCTCCTCATTTGCAATCGTGGCCTTGCCTCCACTTCCTTGAACACAAAGTCCAATCCCTTACCTTCCCACTGTAACTACAAACCTGACCACATCTGGGCACTTTCCCCTTTCCTCTTGGAACAACACAGAAGAGTCGTTTCCATCCATCCACCCTACGACACCCCAGGTTGATACCTGCTGGCTGGCAACCAGGGGCCTCCCAGTGGCAGACGTGTTGCTTCTGGGCCAAGTTCCCCTGCTCAGGGAGCACAGGCACAAGATAGGCAGTTCCCCCCTTCTATAGGCACCTAGCAGTTGCCTCATAAATGTCTGGTAATGAACGGACCCGGGAAAACACCCAAACCTGGGAGCATGCAGGGAGAACAGGAGGGGCAACGGGAGAGCTGGCCTCTGGGGACAGCCAAGACCCTGAGGTACGCAACTGGAGGTTGGGAAACAGGCTCATGTGCAATCATGTAGCAGCCCTGAGCAGGGATCAGTCTCAGCGAAACTGAGGAGAAAGCCTGATGTCAGATTACAGATGGGCACAAAGGGAGCAGCGGGAGACTTGTGTCCACTTACAAAATGGATAAGAAATGCTGAAGGACTGGTGGCAGCAAATACACACCACACTGGGGGAAGGTGACAGCAATAAGACTTGAAAAGCTCTCAACTGATTTTATATAAGTGACATGAACTACTGCCACTATCAAAGAACTCACTCCTTATGACGAGTCATCAAGCAAGGGAATTGCTCTGGTTATCTCAAACCAAACATCAGTGTGCTTTTTTGGTTACGTCTGATCACAGTAATAAACTCTATTCATGAATATGCAACATCTATCACCTTTTTCTTCCTAACAAATATGGCAGACTGGTAAAACAAAACCAGAAAACATGAGATGACATGAGGTGAGAGCAATGGCAGTGGGAGAAATGGGAGAGAACCTGTGAAGGACACCCCAAAGAAGGACCTGAGCCTCTGTGTAAGGCAGGTCGTGGGGTGGAAGGGTGTGCACTCGGCTTCGAGCCAGGGAGATGGCCAGAAGGGTGAGAGAGGAGCCACACTCAGTCTCACGGCCTAGTGTGGGTCAGCTGGTGCTTGACCAGCTTTGACCGCTGGCTGAAGGCCTTCCCACAAGCGGTGCAATCATAGGGCTTCTCTCCAGTGTGCGTCCTCTGGTGCTGGATGAGGACTGAGCGCTGGCTGAAGGCTTTCCCACACTCACTGCACTTATAGGGTCTCTCGCCTGTGTGGATAATCTGATGTTGAATAAGGTGTGAGCTCTGGCTGAAGCCCTTACCACACTCCACACACGTGTATGGCTTCTCTCCAGTGTGAACTTTCTGATGGTGTATGAGGTTTGAACTTCGGTTGAAGGCTTTCCCACACTGGTTACACTCATGGGGTTTCAACCCATTATGGATTCTCTGGTGCTGAATGAGAGTGGAACTCTGGCTGAAAGTTTTCCCACATTCGGTACATTCATAGGGCTTCTCTCCAGTGTGAACTCGCTGGTGAAGGATGAGGTTGGAGCTGCGGCCAAATGTCTTCCCACATTCGCGACACTCATAGGGCTTGTCACCCGTGTGTACGCCCTGGTGCTGAATGAGAGCCGAGCTGTGGCTGAAGGCCTTCCCGCAGACGCTGCACTCGTAGGGCTTTTCTCCTGTGTGGATGATCTGGTGCTTTCTAAGTACAGAGCTGTAACTAAAGGCTTTTCCACACACATTACACACATGGGGCTTCTCTCCAGTGTGAATCCTCCGATGCTGAATGAGGCTTGAGCTCTGGCTGAACGCCTTCCCGCAGTCATCGCATTTATAGGGTCTCTCTCCCGTGTGGACCCTGTGATGCTTAATAAGGTTGGAGACCCGGCTGAATGGTTTACCGCACTCATCACACTCATAAGGCCTCTCTCCAGTGTGAACCCTCTGATGCTTCCGCAGGTGTGAGCTCTGGCTGAAGGCTTTCGCACACTCATTACACTCGAAAGGCTTCTCGCCTGTGTGGATCCTGTAGTGTTTGATGAGGTTTGAGCTCCGCCGAAAGGCCTTCCCACAATCACTGCACACATATGGCTTCTCCCCCGAATGAATCCTCTGATGCTGGATGAGGTTTGAGCTCCGCCGGAAGGCCTTCCCACAGTCCCTGCACTCATAGGGCTTCTCGATCATGTGAGACCTCTGGTGCTTCTTAAGGCTGGAGCTCTGGCGGAAAGCCTTCCCGCATTCCTCACATACACAGGGCTTCCCTATGCTGTGTGCGCCCCGCCGCCTAACAAAGTCCGAGTGCACACGGAAGGTCCCCACACAGTCACTGCACTGGCAGGGCTCCTCGCTCACACGAGCCCTCCGCTGACCATTAGGGACTGAGTTCTGGTGGAAGGCCTTTCCGCATCCCTCACACACGAAGGGTTCCTGTCCACTGTGGAGGGTCTGATGTTGAGTGAGGTCAGGGTTTTCTCTGAAGGTTTTCCCACACTCGCTACATATGAAGGAGCTTTCAGCTGTGTGAAGCCCCTCATGGCTACTTAGATCCACGCTGTGCTGAAAACTCAGGCCACACATGTATGAATATGGCCTCTCTTCCACAGGGGATCCCTGATATGTCACTGGGTTTGGGCTCAGGCTGAACCTCCTCTCAAGGTCGTCCCAGTCCAGCCCACCCTCTCCTAAGGGGCTCTTAAGGAGCGCGGCTTCTGGAGTGAAGTTCTCCCGGCAGAGGGATGGCACCCGTCTTGAGTCGTCAGGGAGTCCCCAGTCTCTTTCTAACACGTCGCCACAGGGTTCTCTGAGCTCAAGCTCCTGGGAAACATCACTGGTGTAGTTCTCTGGTATTTCTGCCTGTGACTCCAAATCGTCAGAAACAACTTCCTTCTGAAGAAACTCCTCGCCCTCGATCCTGGTGTCCCCATCTGAAATGACAAACAACGTCACAAGGAAGGAAACAGGAAAATACACAGATAACAAGAATGGGAGTTGGGACCCACTGTGGGTGGTAGTACCAGATTTCTTGAGGGGACCAGGCTGCATGGCAACTGAAGATGAGCCCTCAGTCCGTACCCAAGCACCCACATCTCATGTCATCTGCAATCTCCGGGTGCCCCTGGTGCACTTTGTCTCACACACAGCAAGTCATCAAGTCCCATCAGCTGTGCTATTTTGTGTTCCAAACCCAGGCCCTCAACCCTCTCACTTGTACAAGGATAACAACGCATGCCTCGTGTTACACTGGTAAACACTGTACTTGTTTTTCTTTTCCACAATACATGGAACCTTCTTGGCCCCATCTGTTGTTTACTCAGTGCTAATCAATGGCATTTGGGCTTTGTCTTAGGAGAAGCAAAGTTGGTTCTGACTGCGTTGTGGGCTGAGAATTGTGGTGGAGACATGGGACAACATCAGATTTTGTCCCATTCAACACAGGAGGCTTCAGAGACCGTAGCCTGTCCCACCAAAGCCACCTTTGCCTCTAAAACCTGCAGTTCTGACTGATGTTAGCTGAAATGACCTCGTCCCACAGTACACTGTTTAAGCTGCAGTGTCAGTCTTTCTGAAGGCTCCTTGTCACACCAGGACAAGGAAACCCCCGTTCCCCTGGATCTCTCTCTTGAATGAAGATCCTGAGTCTCTGTCTCCTTTCAATTGTGACATCCAGGCTACACTGCTGCTTTCTTCTCCTGCCTGGATGATGAGTCATGTTCCCATTTTCACTTCTGAGTTTTGTCAATTTAAAGGTCAGTTTTGTTGATCTTTTTCAAAAAAAAAAAAAAACAATGTCGAATTCTCTTTTCTTTGTTTTTTTCACTCTTGATTTGACTTATCTCTGCTCTAATGTTTATTATTTCCTTCCTTCTGCTAGTATTGGGTTTAGTTTCCTCTTCTTTCTGTAGTTCCTTAATATGTAAATTTAGGTACCGATTTAAGATCTTTTTAAAATTTCTCCTTTTGCACTGCCTTCCCTGCATGCTATAAGTTTTGGTATTTTGCAGTTTTGTTTTTATTTGTATGTATTTTCTAATTTCCCTCGTGATTTCTTCACTTACCTGCCAATTAGGAGTATGTTGTTTTATTTCTACATATTTGTGAATTTTCCTGCTGTCATTAGTTGGAAGTGATACTTTATATGATTTTGACCTTTTTAAATGTATTCAGACTTGTTTTGTAGCTTAACATATGATCTATGTTGAAGAATGTTCCACGTGTGCTTGAAAATAATGTGCATCTTGCACCTTTGAGTAAAGTGTATGTCTATTAGCTCTAGTTGGTTTATATTGTTCAAGTTCGTTATTTCATTATTGATCTTCTATCTAGATGTTCTGTCCATTTTTGGAAATGAAGTACTGAGGTCTCCAATTATCATTACAGAACTATCTATTTCTTCCTTCAAATCTGTGTGTTTGCTTCATATATTTTGGATTCTTTCTAGATGTGTACATTTATAACTACCCTATCTTCTTCATGAGCTGATCTTTTTATCAATATATAATATCTTTCTTTTCTCTTCTAAGAGGTTTTGACTTAGTTTATATTGTTTGATAGTAGTATAGTTACCCCAGCTCTCCTCTGGTTACTATTTGCATGGAATGTCTTTTATCTCCCTTCAGTTTAAACCTTACTTGCATCTTTGGACCTAAAGTAAGCCTCTTCTACACAGCATATATAGTTGGATCATGTTTAGAAAATATATCTTTTCTGTCGATATGTGCTTTTTGACGGGAGAGGCTAAGCATTTATTGTTTTTGTCCCTCATTTCCTCTATTTCTATCTTCTTTTGTGTTCAGTTTATTTTTTGTAGCGTACCCTCTAGAGTTTCTTTCTTCCTGTTGTGTATATTTTAAAGATAGTTTCTTAGTGGTGTCATAGGGATTACAGTGAATATCCTAACATCCTAAAAGAATCTAGTTTGTTTTTTCCCTCCACAGCCCCTTTCTCCTCGCCCCCAAGCTGAATTGAAATATACTGACATACAGCATCATGTAAGTTTGAGGCATACAATGTGATGATCTGATGTATGTATATACTGCAAAATGATTACTGTCATAAGGTTATTTAGCATATCTATCATCTCACATGCTGCCAGGCTTTTAACATGGTGAGAACTTTTAAGATCTACTCTCTTATCAATTTTCAAGTGTACAATATAGTATCATTAACTATAATCACCATGTTGAATATTAGATCTCAGAATAAAACTGTCAAGTTTGAACTGATACCAACTTAACTGCAACAGCATACAAAACGTTGCTCCTACACAGCTCTGCCCTCACCTTTATGTCGTTGTCACAAACACACCTTTATATGTTGTGTGTTCAATAACAGATTTTTTGTTACTTTTGTGTATGTCTTTTAAATCATGTAGGAAATAAAAAGTGGAGCGATAAACCAAATATGCATTAGTTTTTGTACTTGCTTATATAGTTTCCTTTAGCAGAGACCCTTTATTCCCTCATATGGCTTTGAGCCCCTGTCCAGCGTCCTTCCATCTTAGCCTGCGGGACTCCCCTAAGCACTTCCTGTATAGGGCCGGGTCTCCTGGCAGTGCACAGCCTCAGCCTTTCTCTGTCTGGGAATGCCTTAATTCCTCCTCCACTTTTGAAGGATAATTTTGAGAAAATTACTGTTGACAGTTTTTTTCTCTCTCAGCTCTTTCACTGTCTTCCAATTACTTTCTGAGCTCCGTGGGTTCTGATGAGAAACTGGCTGTTAGTCTCACTGAGGGTCCCTTATAGGAGACTGGTTGCTTTTCTTCTGTTGTTTCCGAGGCTCCATCTTTTGACAATATGATAATTTCTGAATGAGTTTTGGTGTAAATCTCTTTGAATTTATCCATATCGAAGTTAGCTGAGCTTTTAGAAGTGTCGCCTCATATCTTTCATCGAATTTGGGACGTTTTGACCACGTCTTCAAATATTCTCTTGCTCCCCTCCGTCTCAGACCCCGTTGCGTGTGTCAGTTTGCCTGATGGTATCTCACAGGTCTGTGGGGCTCCGTTCACTTTTCTTCAACCTTTTCTTTATCCTCATCGGATGGGACAATTACAATTGTTCCACCTTCAAATCTGCTGATTCCTTCTACTTGCTCAAATCTAGTGAACTTTTCATCTGTCATTGTATTTTTCAGCTCTAAAACCTTGATTCCATTTTTATAATTACATAGGTATTTTATTTTTATAATTATATAAATTTAAAAGCTCTATTGATATTTTCATTTTGTTAATGCACTATTTTCCCGGTTTCCGTTAGCTGTTTCTTGTAGCTCTTTGACCACAATGAAGACAGTTAACTTACAGTCTGTCAAGTACCTGTGCTTTTCCAGGGATACTCTCTCTGGAACCGGGGACCAACGCACCACTCCGGAAACAGTGGCTGCTCACTTCAAAACTGCTACTGACCCAGGGAGTGTTTGGGGCATGAGCAAGTAAAAACACCACAAAGCCTTCCGACCACTGTTAAGTTGCCTTTTCCTTGATTCAGTATTGGCTTGGTAGCTGTACATTTGTTTTCTAGCTTTCTGAAAAAGTTGGTCCATGTTGTTTCAGCCTTTTTTAAAAAAAAGTTTATGTGAAAAAAAAAGACTCTTTGGCGCTGCCTGCTTCACCACTTGCTTCATGGCTTCTGAAACAGAAGCTTCCATTAACCCGTTTTTTTAACCCCCCCTGGAGCAAGCATCCCAGTTTCCCTCGCCCAGCATACCATTGGCCATCTAATTTACATCTGTCACTGCCTGGGACAGTCAGCAGGGCTGTCTTTCAGAGCCACTTCTTGGGACCTTGTCAGGTCTCTCTCTTCTATCCACCTCCCTTCTCTGACACACGTGCCTCACACCACCTGTGCCCTCAGCCCAACCTTCCATGGCCACACAGGTTCTGACAAGGGTACTGTGCCCAGATATCCTGAGAGTAATAATATGTCCCATGTGGTTAAGAGTGTCCTCTGTACAACAGCCACCATCGGACCCAGTAAGGAAAGTTAACACTGAGTAACCATCCTGACCGCTGCTGTGAGGCCCACATAGGAGGCAAGCCAGTGAGGGGTTTTCAGGAAGGGCTCTCTGGCAGGACTCTGAAGGGGATGGGAGCAGCTGGGCAGCATGAATGCAGGCGGAGGGATGGTTAGGGTGGTGGCTGTTGTGGGCAGGGTCAGCACTCTGCACCCCTCTGTTTGTCAAGTGGGAAAAATGGAGTGTCCCACTCCGGGAACCATGGCAGCTAGGGGCCAGGCCAACTTCCTCTCTGACCTCCAGCCTTGGCCCCTCAAATCCACAAGGCATCCTGCCCTTAAAAATGACACAGGTAACACCTGGAGTCAAACTCAAGGTGACATGGGCATAGTGTCCCCCAAAATGAGGGCACCAGTGGGAAACTCTCTCCTAATACCTGGCTGCTGATGGTGAGGGGGGGTGGTTCCCAGCTCAGTGTCGCTGCAGCAGAGGGGACCACAGAGTGCAGATCCACGATGGGTCATGGTGGAAGCATCACTCACACAGGCCTGGGCAGCACAGGTCCAAGGGCATGGTCCAGAAACGGAGGGCTCCATTTATGCCTCGTGGGCGAGCTCTAAGGCTGGGCATGACTGGAACCTGGAGACCAAAAAGGACACTGGTGAGTGTGCAGAAGGGCTAGTCCCAGGGACACAACCTCCCAGCAGGTCGGGGTCCCTTCCTCCTCCCCTGCAGCCTGAGACCTAAGGAAAACTGGTACTGAGTCCCAGAGACTAATGACATATTCCCTGATCCTGGGCCCAAGGGGGGTCAGCCAGTCATGGGGGTATATACTTGTAAGCCAGAGCCATGTGTGGGGGACGAGATGCTGACCCTAGGGTGAGATAAGCCCAGGCCAGCCGTGACAGGAGAAAAGCAGTCGCCACAGAGCCTCCACTTGGGTAAACCCCTGACATGGTGCCCTGAGGGTGAAGCATGGCCCCATGCAGGGGGAACGGCAGCTCAAGGCCGGGCAGCCAGGGGCAACCTGAGCTGCGGACAGGCGTGTGGTCACCACAGTGCCACCCTGGCCCTTCTGGCAGCAGCCACAATAGACACCCTCGTCTCTACCCTCCTGTGCCAGCAGCTGCCCCCAGGCTCCTCCTCTCCCTCTTTATGTTGGTGCTCCAGGGTTCACTTCACAACACCACTTCCACTTCCTCAGGTAATCTGTCCTCTTCTGAATTATTGACAACCCAAAGACTGCGAAGACTCCCAAAGCCGGGCTCATCTCCAGCCCTAACTGTTCCCTCTGAGCAGGAAAACACAACATTCCCTGGATATATGACAGGTCTCCAACACCACTAAGCTACTGACCCTATCCTTCCCACTGCCCATCTCTACGCAAATGTAATATGCCTTGCCCAGGAGTCCACCTGGGAGTGGGCGACATGCCCTGGCCCTTTATTCCCACTGCACCATCAACAGGTATACCGACCCCTCTGTCTTTCAGGCGTGGAGAAGACAAGGCAGGAAACGTTGGTAGAAGTCCATTTTGGACACTGCTTGCCAATCTATGTCCCTCCTGGACATATGTTTTCAGAGTTTCCCAAACACCTACCATATGCCTGGGTCTGTTGGGAACACTGTGAAGATACAGCAGTGACCATCACCCTCGGTGGGTAGATAGATCATACCAAATGCATCAATGAGATGGGCAAGTGCTCTGGGCACAGGCATTAGAGAAAGGGTAGAGCCCTGGGCTAGGCCAGTATTTGAACCAGGGGTGGGGTGGGAGGTGGGGTGGGATGGGGGGTGGTTAGGCCCCGCCTGGTTAGCAAGGTGGAAGAAGGCAGAGGTGTGGACAGAGCTCAGAGGCAGAGTCACTGGGGGACAGAATATAAGAGGCCTTGGCTGCCTGAGGAAGGTGAGGCACTGTGCACATTCCTACATTAGGAAAGAGACAGAACACAGGAAACATCTCAGGAAGGGTAACCTGGCACAGGTGGTCAGTGGGATGGCACAGGCAAGACTCACAACAGGGAGAGCACTGACTTAAGGCACTAAACCACGTGCAGCAGAGTGGATGCCGTTTCCATGAGTGTGGGGGGCGGGGTTCACACTCCGTCTCCCAAGGGGAGACCCGATCATTTGCAATATGTAGTCAGTTCGTTTTAAAATTCTCAAAATCATCATCACTGTCACCGAACAGGGGCACAGTCACATGTCTTGAAATTCAAAATGTAAAAAAGGGCTTATGCTGAAACATCTTCCAGCCAGCCACTCAGTCCCCCTTCCCAGCCTCTAATGTACCCCTTCAGATTATTCTAACATGAGCAAATATGTACATACACATTTTTTTGCCTCTTTATTTTAAACTGTAACAAGCTATGGCCTTTTCATATCTTGTTTTTCTCACCACAGTACGTGTGGGATTCTTGCCCAGGACACTGACCCAATCGGTGGCAGACAGAATGACCTCACCACCCGTGTCCACCTCTTAACCCTTGGAACCTGTGGATATGCTGCGCTACACAGCAAAACAGACTTTGTAGAGGGAATTAAGGTTATGGGCCTGGATTACCCTACTAGACTTAAAATAAAGACACGAGTCTCTGCTGACTCAGAGACGCATGGGTCAAGTACAAGGATTGGAGCCTCCAGGAGCTAAGGATAGTCAGCAAGAAGGTATGCACTCCAGTGTGAAGACCGCAAGAAACTGGGTTCTGCCAACAAGCTCAGAAGCGAATTCTCTTGGCTAAGTACTCAACCTGGAGCAGAGACCACGACAGGCGTCCATAGGATGTGCATGAGCCACCACCAATCGGCCTCCCCCTCCAGTCCCTTCTCCACGCGCAGGCCGAAGTCACCATCGACGGGGACCCCAGGCAGGGTACCCGGTGCTGAGCGACGACTCCACCTCTCACCTGGCCCGGATGTTCTCACCGGATTCCCGCGGCCCTTCCTGCACCCAAGCCACCCGCCCCACGGCTCTGCGGCAGTTTTGGCCCGGGTGGCGCCGCCAGGCTGCGGGGCTGCGCCAGGCTCCACCACCACCGTCCCGGCTCCGGAGGGCGCCACCCGCCCCTCCAGGCTCCGGCCCCGCCTAGGCCGAGCAGCCCCGCCCCTTCGCCCGCGGTTCCCATGACCCCCGCCCTTCCGAGTCCAGTCCGCCCGAGGCCGGCACCCACCGCAGAGGAGTGGGAGTCACGCGGGACCGCGTAGGCAACGAGCAGCCTTGACCCTCGCAAACGCCCCTCCGCCGGGCGCCGCTCCGGGAAGGGCGCAACGCCGCGCGGGCCGATGCGGTTCCAGAAGTCCCGCCCCGACTTCCGGGCCGCGGGCCCGCCCCGCTAGGGCCAGGGTAGCCGCTCTAGGCGGCGGGAGGCCGAGGCGACTCTGTGGCTCCGCGCTCGACACCGGCACCGCGTTCGGAGCCCCTCTGAGATGACCGCTGTCAGAGCCGGACCCTGCAACTAACGAGGTGGTAACTAAATATAAAAGGAAAAACGATTAGAAAGGCTGGGAGAATTAGATATCTAAGTTGTGGGACTTAGATACACAGGCACCTAGAATCGGAAGACTGTAGCTTGATAAAAACCAGTGGATCCACGTGGAACAACTGAATCCCCAATCAGCAAATGATGCGACGGACAGAGGGAAAAACTCAAATTTCTTAGACAGGTAGTATACATTTCGTGGGACTTTTCATGGAACATTTACAAAAGTTGATGATATGCTTAGACACAAAGAACACAAATACTTTTAAGGCATACATTTTGCAGGCAGATTAAACTATCAAAATTAGGAATATATAAAAAGTTGGTTTAAAAAAACCTATGTATTGTAATTTATGAAACACTGTCTATATAACCTTGCAATAAAAAATGATACTAACTGGAAAAATACAGACTATAAGGCAAGGAAAACCAAACACTTCATTCTTACACCTAAGAAACTGGGTATAAAGTGTAAAATAGATAATAGTCATCGAAATTTTTCAGAGAAGAAATACAAGTTAACAGGCACTTATGTGCGGAACAGTTTTTACAGCAGAAAGACCAGTTCCCCATCCCTTTCTGACCCACATCTCCAGCTGTGGGTCAAGAGCAAGGGGTGGAGGACAAGGACATGGGTCCACCTTAGGGCACTCGCTGCACTCATAAGACTTCTCCCTGTAATGTATTTTCTGAAGAGGCTAAGGGAGTAGGCCAAGGAAAGATTGTTTTAGTGGGGACTAGTGTGTCTCAAGAGCTAGGAAGCAGCCATGATGATGGAGTGGAATGTTAGGAGTGGTTTCTGGAGATGCCGACAGTCCGGGAGACTTCCTGTGGCTCTCGCCGTGAAGACCTGCACATCAGTATGTGGGCCTTTATTACATGTCAACATGGGAGGCAGCGGAGAGATCTGGGACTTGGGACTTGCTGACATGGAAGGCTGGGTCCTATATACCTCCCTCTCTAAATGTCTTCAAGGACCTGCTGTCTGGATTGTGGGGCTGAATAGGTGCGAGTCCTGCCAGGGAAGAAAAAGGAGGTGGCTGTGAGCTGCTGGGGGCAGGGGAGTGGTCAGGAGAACCAGAGCAGATTGAGGTCTGGAAACAGTTGCTTCTCTATGATTTGCAGTATGTGAGCTGACGGTAAGGTTGGACAGACAGCTGCCCATGTCAAGTGAGGAGCTTGGACTTTGTGCTGGAGGACAGGGAAGATTCTGAGGCAGGGCAGTAACTTGGTCAGTTTTTTAGAAAGATCACCTTGCCACAGGGTGGTTCAGAAAAGACAGGCAGAGTGAAACTATGGGCAGAGATGACCCTGAAGATGACTGCAGTTGTTCAGAGCTGGTGTATGTGTGGGGGTGGTGGGCAACTGGTGTGGAGACTATATAGGGCAGGGGTCCCCAACCCCTGGTCACAGACAAGTAGGGTCCATGGCCTGTTAGGAACCAGGGTGCACAGCAGGAGGTGAGCGGCGAGGCAGGTGAGCAATAAGCAAAGCTTCATCTGTATTTGCAGCCTCTCCCTAATGCTAGCATTCCGCCTCAGCTCCACCTCAGGTCATCAGGCCTTAGGTTCTCATAGGAGTTCCAGTCCCTGATGCCAAAAAGATTGGGGACCGCTGATTTAGGGGACAAATTGATGGGACTCGTGGCTGATTGGATACAGGGGCTGTAGATGGGGAGGCGTCTGATGTGGGGCCTGTGCTCAGGAGCAGAGGCGGTTCCGGCCAAGTCAGAGCATGGCTCACATGCAAGGAAGCAAGAAAAAGCCCTATTTGGACCTGAAACCTCCAGTCTCCCAGAACTGAAATACATCCTGTATTGTATTTAAAAGTATGTCTTAAAGTCTTTGATAAAATGCCTCCCCTCAAAGGCGCAGCAACCCTATGAAACCCTGAGCTGGAGCCACCCAGCTGTGCTATGCTAGATCCAACTCTCGGAAACGGCGCGAGATAACGGATGTTCGCTGCTTTCAGTCGTCTAAGTTTTGTGGTGCTCACACCACAGTAATGAACTAAAGTACTATCTGTAGTGCAGAAACTCCTACCATCTGACACCTCCCAGCCCAGGCAGACGACAGGAAACGACCCTTTCCAGCTCGGTCCCGACAGGGGCCGCCATGTGCCCTGGTCCCCCTGAAGTCCCGAGGTGGCCTGGCCCCTCCCCGCTGCCCGCCGGCCGGTGGCCAGCAGCAGGGCTCCCTGGGCGGCTCCGGCGAGGAGCAGGGGCTCCGCGCCGCGCCCGCGAAGGCGCACGGGTCTCCTCCCGCTGCTGCCGGCCGCGCCCGCGGCCTTTTTTTTTTTTTTTTAAGTCCCAGTATGTTTACTGGACTTTGGCGAACAGGCTCGGCTCGAGGAAGATCGGTGTCCGCACGGTGTCGAGCCTTCCACGCCGTGCTGAGGGCTGCCCCGCCGTCCACGCGAACCTGCAGCCTTCGCTGCTCCGCGTTGGTAACGAGAGCCGGTCCCGGGGCCCTCGCTCACGGCCTTCCACGTTTCTGTGTCTGGTCTTCTCGCCCCGCTGGAGGGCATGTTTGGGGCCCGATCCCTCGTTCCCGGGCTCGCCCTTTCATCCCGAGCGGTTCCCGCGGCGTCTAAGCGCGAGCGAGCAGCGGCGCCCGAGGCCCGCCGCGGAACCCTGCTCCGCAGCCGCGTTTCCGGGGACAGAAGAGGCGTCGCACGCGGGGCCCTGTGCGGCTTCCGGCAGCAACCGCGGCGCATGGCGGTGAGCCGCGCCGAGGGGGCGCGCGGGCGGCGGGGCCTCGGGCCCTCGGCGCTCCCCGGTGACCCCCCTGCTGGCTCCTTTCCTCCAGGCCCTCGGATGTGCTGCTCTGGAGACGTCGGCGGCCCCGGGCCCAGGTACCGCTCGCGCGCCACGCAGCCCGGGGCTCCCGCGGCCGCTTCCCGGCGCCGCGGCCCGTCCACGGTAAGGCTTCGTCCCTCTGTCTCTGTTCAGGGCACCGCATGTGCAGCGACGCCGCCCCCAGGACGCATACCGCAGGCGGGGAACGCGACGCAGCCTCTAAGAAGCAAAAGAAGAAAACCCGGAGGAGGGCTTCTCCTTCGAACGGAGGCGGGAAGGCCCCCGAAAAGCCGGCCCCAGAGGAAGCCCCTCCAAGCGCGGAGGCCCAGGCAAGGGCGGCCCTCGGTCGGAAGGATGGGGTTCCCGGGGCGGGGGTGCATTCTGGGTGCGAGGCCGGCAGCGGTGGTGATCTCGGATTTGCGGAGTTGAGGCAGGAAAAGAGATGGGGTGAGGGTTTGGGGTCCCTGTGGGATAGGGGTAGAGGCCGCTAGGTCCAGATACCCTCTCTCAGCCACTGTCCCCAATCCATTACAGGCGGAGAAGCTGGCTCGGGAACTGGCCTGGTGCGTGGAGCAGCTGGAACTGGGCCTCAAGACGCAGACATCCAGCCCAAAACAGAGTGAGGGCCCTTCTGTAGAGTTGGGGGGAGGTGAACCGTGACAGTGCTGTAGTCTATGGGTGCTGCCAGGGGATGGGATTGTTACGTTTGAGTAGGAGGTGAGGATAGAGGTCTCTAGCCCTTTGTTTCTGTTTGCAGAAGAGCAGGCTATTGGGGCAATCCGAATCCTTCGCAGCGAAAGAACCCCCTTGCCTCGGAAGAGGCAGCTGATGCACTCCTTGTTTGGGGACTACAGGGCTCAGATGGAAGCTGAGTGGCGCCAGGCCCTGAGGGCTCTCAGGACTGGTGAGGAGCTAGGAACTGGTTGATTCAGGACTGCCTAGTTCAAGGGAAAAGGGAAGAAGAGCCTAGGGAGTGAAACAAAGACTCCCAGACAGCAGGGCTGGTGGGGAAGGAGATTGGCTCAGGAAAGCTTGGGGGAGCAGGGAGAGAAAAAGCCTGGACCTCAGGAGGCCTGGGGGGTGGGCGGGGGGAGAGGCGGGGGTAAGAGTTGGCGAATTTCTCTGAGATTCTGAGTGGGTTGTGATGATAATACGTACCTTATCATTTTGAGAAGTAAATTAGTTAATTTGCACAAAGGGGTTAGAGCTGTATGGGCACAGTTAATGTTAGCTGTTATTACTCAGTTCTGACGATGTCTCCCCTCCGCCACAGCCACCCACTCAGCCCAAGTGCAGCCTGTAGGTGAGGCTGCCAGGAGGAAGAGCGGGAGGATCTGCAGGCCTCGCCCAGCACAGGGAGCCAAGACAACACCGGACACTCCCAATGAAGAGTTTAGGTTCAATTTCTTTTAGCCTCCACTACATCCTGGAACAGTTCCTTTCTGCAGGTGGTGTGGGAATTTGTCCTGATGCAGAGCCTTTCCAGGAATGCTTTGTCCGACAGATGTTGGGTTGTCTGTCCCTGGCAGGTCAGTGAATCTGGTGCCGTGACTGTCGGGCAGGTGTGAGACCAGCGCACTGAGTACTGTCAGAGCAGTACAAGACCCATTTGTAGAGTCCAGACAATTGTCCCTCCTGTCAGGAGAGTGAGGTCCGTTAGAAAGGCTTCCATAGCAAGCTGAAATGAGTGCTGGCATGTTGTGGGGAGGACGCCTTACTCCATGTTCAGGGTTAGACTAAGTGGCTGAGGGTGAGTGGGGAAGCTGCATAATTGAATTGGGTCTCACTTACGGAAGCGCATCCTGTCAAATGGGTAGTGCTTTGTGCCATTATGTCACGTTGTCCTAATAAAACTATTTTTATAAAAACAAATGAGAGTATGTGCTAGCTGCCTGTGTTAGATGAAGTGCAAATGATGAAGGCCTCTGATACTGATGAGTCCAGGCTCCCATCCCAGCGCTTGGTCCTTTGTCTGTATTGCTTTCATCCCTGAGCAAGTGTTGTCCTCTGCAGCCAGTGTGGCCCCGTGCATGCCAGGCTTGGATCTCAGGAGCAGAGAGCTTGGGTTAACAATCCTTGACAAAGACCTGACTGAGCCTCTGTGGATGACCTCTCTAAATGCCGGCTGCTGCAAGCGGTAGTCCCCGGACTTGGGCTGCTTTGAGTCGGGTTTTCCAGGTGGCTCAATCCCCCTCGGCGGCTTTGATACCATCTTTGCTGGCGTCTCCCAAACTTGCATCCAAGACTAGATTGATATCTGGAGCTCACCTGCCTACTGAACATTGCTACTTTGATGTTTCATAGGCATCTCAAAATTATCCAAATCTCCCTTTGTTTTCTGGTTTTCAGTAAATGGCACTACTGCCCACCAGCTGATTAGGCCAAAACCGGGGTGGATGTTCTTTTTTTTTTTAATGTCAGACGGGTCATGTGCCGATGTCGTAACAAGGTTTGAGGGAGGCACATCTCACACAACAGCATGAACACCCAATCATCATGCTTATGAACTACATAAGGATCTGGGTTGTTCTTGATCACTCTCTTTCTCCAACACGTACATTCAGTACTTCAGCTGGTATGTGAGCTCTGGCTTCAAACAAAACCAAATCCTTTGTGCTTTCTCTGTCTTCGCTGCTAGGCCTTCTAGTCCTGGCCCTATCTCTCACAGTGGTGTCTAGAGGAGAAGGGGCTGGAATGGAGACCCCGGCGGCCACTCCGCCCACCCCAGGCAAGGCGAAGCACGAGGCTCATGCTGCATCTTCCTCCAGGACCTGGGCGCTGCCGGTCTGTGAGTCCGGCCGAGGCTCAGGCTGCAGCTCAGTGTGTTCACGGTTCTAGCAGTGCCCTCACCTAAGATGGCAGGCAGGACTCTGAACGGGCTCCCGGTGCCCTGGGTTGGCAGGAGCAGTAAGTGGGTTCCACTGCCCCCACCTCCCTGTGCGCTCGGGCCCCAGGTTGTGGGGTACCTTGGGCAGCCTGGAATGTTGGAAGAGGGACCCTGTCTTCATAGCTTCCTGAGTACTCTCATTCTTTGTGAAGTTATGGAAGGTACCAAGAGGTCACAGTGGATTCTGTTTTGTAAAACGTAATGGATATCAGGCCTCCTCAACCCCCAGCCCGCAGGCTATTACCGGTCCGTGGCTTGTTAGGAACCGGGCCACACGACAGGAGGTGAGCAGTGGGCAGGCGAGCAAAGCTTCCTCTGTATTGGCAGCCGCTTCCCAGTGCCAGCATCACTGCCTTAGCCCCACCTCAGGTCATCAGGCATTAGATTCTCATAGGAGCACTGGTCCCCGGTGCTACAGATATTGCATGATGTACATGTCAGTTTTTAGTAAAATAGATCATTAGTTCTGCAAACGGTCATTAGCTCCTGCTCTGTTCCCTGAGGCCCATTCCGAGGACTGTATTTTTTCCAGCAAAGGGAAGCTGTTTCCCTTACTAGAGTCCCACTGTCTCCCGAAAAATGGAGGTGCATACCCCAGGCTCAGGGTCACCCTCTCTGTCCATCAGGATTTCAGAGCCCCAGCAATGCCCACTCGCAGCTGCACATACCCCTGGTGTCTTGGGGGCTCCCAGACAGCACCTAGCCCAGTCTGTCCACTCGCCTAAAGCTGATCCCCGAGTCCTGAGCCCAGTTTCCCCTTCACCTCTGGTCATGTGGATCCCACATGTGGGGAGATTCAAAAGCAGGTGACAATGAGTCCCTTGCTCTGTTGTTTTTCTTGGAAAGAAAGAGTAGTTCCACACTCATCACTCACAATAACAAATACAAAGGAATGGAAGAGCTAAGGCTGACGCCAGCCTCTGGAAGTCCTGGGGGACGAGAACCCACATTCAGTGCTGGGGTGTGGGAACGAGTGAAATAGAAAAAGTGAAACAGAAGAAAACCTAGTGATAGAGGAGTGGTTTAGGAAATGGGGTGTAAAAAAAGATCACTGCATAGCTCATGAAGGAGGGTTTGCAGAATTTTATAGATTCCATATACTGAGAAGAAGATATTAAAAATGACATTCAGGCCCCTGAAACTGATAACTCAGTTCCTGAAGCTATTGTAGAACACACAGAGCATATTTTTTTCATTAAGAGGGCAAATAGTAAATTTAGGGTTGTTTTTTTTTTTTACTACATATCTCTTTTCGATGTGTCGTTTATTTTTTTTTTCTTTTACTAAAAATAACACAGAGACCTTTTTTATTCCTTACCCCTTGCATGGTGTCCCTCTAAGGTTTTACTGGGGTAAAGAGGCACTTGGAGCAAAGATGCAGCACTGGAGGCCAAAATGGAGGTCTCCACAGCCACTATGCTGTTGCCCTTGGGCCGTGGTTGATGGGGAGAAAGGTGACCAGACTGTGCAGGATACCAGCATGCTGAACATCACGAGCTTGGCTTCACTGAAGGTGTCAAGCAGGTTCCTGGGTGGTAACCTGGAAGCTCCCTGGTCCATGGAGCCACAGGTCTCAGCAGAAGGTGGAGACTGAGTCTCCCTGTGTATGAAGAGGATGCATCGAGGCTCGGAGCGCATGTCTGGGTCAGTGAAGGGGCAGAGGTGCCCACCCGGGTTTCCCAGTGAGTCAGCTGGGTCAGGGAGCTGATGGGAATGACAGATTAGGTGCCCCTCACACCAACCGATGCCTCACCCTCCTCCCAGGAGCAGTGACCCTGAATGCCAAGACCACAACGATGGTTTTGGCTAGAATGTGGGAACAGCCACAGCAAAGACCTCTCTGAAAGTGGTTTGCTGGAGGACGCAGGTGGCTGTGTTGGGATAGTCAATGAAGAAGAGTAAGGAGCAGAGAAAACAAGGTGAGGGAGACGAGGAGGACGTAGCTGAGAGTCCGGTCGTCGGCTATGACTGTGGGACTTTCTTGGGGTTTCATAGAGGCCCCAAAGGACCACAGCTGGAAGGCAGAGAAGGAGAAAGAGCCGTGTTGGTCAGAGCCATCACTAGATTCCTCAAAAGTCAGGAAGGTCACAGCCTTTGGGGATAGCATTCTTTTTTACTGCTTGAAGGTCAATCATCTGGACACTTCACACTTGTCTGTATCTGATGAGAAAAATGGAGACAGTTTCTTGGGTTCAGTAATTCTTACAGATTCACAGCACCAATGTGTGGTCAAAAGAAAAGTTTGGAGATATTGGTGCACCCAGGCAGAGGTGCAGGGAAGCTGTCTCATGCCTAATTCTAGGTTTACATTCCTTGTGGTTTTACAGAAGAAATAGGATTTTCTTGTCCTCTTTTACGAGGGGTATAATTTTTTTGTCGATTATCATGGAATACTCCTATATATTTAGCTACATAAATATTATTTTTCATGGTGTGTTCTCAGTGCCCACATATCCCTACCTTCTGGCAATAATTGCTTTTGAAAACCCCTCCTAACTGAGTATTGGGATGATATGTAGCAGTTTTTGTCAAGTGCGTTATGTGCAATATGGTACTGTGGTTTCATTTTCCGTAGGTACACACTGAAATATTGTGGTTCTATAACCCACAATAGTCTCAATACAAAACATGAAACGAATATGGTAAACTCTTCATAATTGTTAAGTCTACATGTTTGTATTCAGATATTCATTACGTCACTCTTTTTACTGTACTTTGAAACTTTTTATATTACTTAGTAAAGGAAAAGTCTGCCTAAATAAATTTTCTTAAGTCGAACATTGTGTATTCATTTCTTGTTTTCCAAATGAATCCTTATTTAAGGGGTAGCAACATAAAATCATAATTGAAAAACAAGATCACTTGAAATGTTAATGTTAGCTACTACAACCTGATATACCAGGGCAGTTTCCTCTCACTGATGACCAGTAACAGTTCTTTTGTAGTTGTAATGTCTGAATAGGAACCAGTCATTGATAGGGATTTTGTGGTGTCATCAACCTCTCAAGGCCGTGTGGTTTGGTTACTCTTCCTGGAGGCTTACCAAGCCTCAGGCCTACTTGCATATTATTCCCAACAATACTCCCAGCTACCTAGCATCTCTTATTTTTTAAAAAAGGGAGAGAGAAACACTGTACTGAAATTATCTTATGAATACTGTAACCTTTTCTTGCTCAGTCGTAGCTTCCCACTGCTGGTCCCACCACCTGCCATTTATTTAATTCATTGCTCCATTCCAGATTACAGAGAGAGTGGTCTCAGAATTGTGAGCTACTTCCCCCAATGGAAACAACTTTATAAAACAGAGTCAACTGTTGACATACGGTACAATTTGCTTTAGTGTACAGATTCTGTTCATTTCCAAAGTTATTTAGATCAGCACCTTTTGCTGCACCACCTGTAGTAAGTTTTTCCCCCTACATTTCTAATGCAGTTAGATTCTTTGTCACATTCTCTATGCGATCCCATGGTATTCCCACATCCTAAATAACTTAATTTTAATATGTTATTTACTCTTTGGGCTGTAAAAATCTATGAGTTTTCATAAGTGCATAGTGGCAGACATCCATCACTAAAGTAGCTTATGGAATATTGCAAACCTTCACCCCATGATTTCCCATACAAAAGGGCAGCTTGTACTCTATTTTGTCCAGAATCCTTCTGGCCCATCTTGACCCATGTACACCTCAGTTCTGACTTTGAACTGTGTTTAAATTAATTTTCAGTTTAATTACCTGCAAAATGGATATAATTGTCCTTGCCTCATCTGGCAAATGGGAGCAGTAGGTGAGATAGGGCATGTGAAGGGATTAAAAAGGCTTTATCTCAAAGTGAGCTTAGTGCCAGGGGTCTGGGTTCCCATTTTAATGTGGAGTAAGCTGAGCTCTTAAGACAGATAAATGTTCTCCTCTGCTGCCATCATCTGTGTGCTGGGAATGACACCAGATGAAGGTCACCAGGAAAGATTGTTCTGTCCTACTATCTAGTGTTCAAGTCGAGAGTGTGGGGTTGGTTGGAGGTGGTGGAGCGGGGTGGGAGAAGACTATTCTCTGCTGTCATCTAGTGTGTGTCCTGGGAATAACACCAGAGTGGAGGTCATCAGAAAAGTCTTTTCTCTTGCCATCTTGAAATAATACAGAGCTTGCTTTGCTGAAGACACTTTGGTCTAATTTTTTTTTTTTACGAGAACAAAAATGGGGCGAGACTGTAAATGCAGAATATGTTTTATGGGCAGAGTCTATTTTTTCCATTACTCAGGAAATGAGCAGACTGTACCAGTCGTATTACAGCTTCACAACCATCACTGCCACCAGGGGTGTGTTGGGAGGACCCCAGAGGGCTGGCCAGCTGGGAGGAGCTTACAGCCTTGAGACCTACACTGGGAGTAGAGTGGGCCTCCCTGGTGCTCTGGGTCCTGCAAGACCTGACGTGGCTGGAGGCAGAGGAGTGGGGAGGTGGGTGAGGACACAGTTTTGCCCAAATTACTAACTGTTTTGTTTGTATTTTCTTTATTTTAGAGCTCATCTTGTTAGTGTTTATTTTTACAAAGTAGGGTTGTTATGATAGGAAATGAGACCAGGAGAGCAATGGGCCTGATAAAGATTCTCTGCACTGTGCCGATGATAGAGGCTTCATCTTCTAGGCTGTGGGAACCCGTGGGCAGGTCTATGCACAGGAAGTGACAGGATTAGATTCCTAATTAAGAAAGATTTAGCTGGTCACAGGGTGGAGTCTTTAATAAATGAGAAATAGACAGGAAGCAGGGAGAACAGTGGGAAGACTGATGAGAGGTGGTGCTGGCCTGAACTGAGGCAGGGAACACAAGTTTGGAGAAGAGCAGAGGTGTAAAATCCAGAGAGGGGCCTTGGTTCCTGAGGAATGCAGCTGGCACAGATGCTGGAGTCAGCACTTAGGGGAACTTTGGCTATTTGGACCCTGATAGGTGAGTTCATTCGGCTAAAAGGAGACTATTTGTTAAGATCTTGATTTATCTGGCCCTAGAAGGTAGAGGAAGGACTAAAGAAAAGAGTGAGGGAGAGTGCTGATCATGTGTTGGGCAGAAGCTAACATGCACCACCTCACCGAACCCTCACAGCCACCGGAGAGGGAGCGGATATCCCCATCTGACAGGTGAGAAAGTTGAGTTTTCATTTCTTTGCCTGAATTCACACAGCTAGTAGATGGTGGTGCCAGAACTCAACTCTGTGTTTGTCTGAGCTCAGGCACTCCCTAACAAATAAACTGCCACCCTCAACTCTACTCTGAGCAGCCAGGAAGCTCTTGTCAGTTGACGTCTCAGAGGAAGAGAATATGGGCAGAAGAAGGCTGGTGCTCTGGCCTAAAGAAGAACAGATTTTAAAGAGCCACAAGATGGCAGAGAGTAAAAGTGGGAAAGTCGTTATTATAGTAATCTGAAGCTGGTTGTATTCCTGTGAGGTACAGGGCCATCTTCTCTCCTCCATTGCCATCCCCAGGTACCTGACCAAGTCCCACAACAAAAACAAAAATGGTACATGGCAAACTGGACCATTAGATTATGCAGATTTTCTTCAACCAGAGTGAGGAAGATTCAACCCAAAGCTGCCAGGATTATTTGGATTACTCGATTTGTCCAGGATCCTGGATGAGTGAAGATCCTGGACTCAGAACTGTGTTAGAATCAGTCTTCAGTTTAAATACCTGTAAAATGGGAAGAATACATTTCCTGCCTCATCTGGCAAAGGGAAGTAATACGTTAGATGAGGCATGTGAAGGGCCTAAAACAGGATTTAATTCAAAGTAACAGTAGTAAGAATCTGGATTCTTATTTTAATGAGTGGGCATAATAACCCTTAAGGCAGGGACATGCTCTTTTGCTGCCATCTCGTGTGCATTTTGGGAATAACACCAGAGTTTAGGTCATGAAACGTTATTCGTTATCCTTTGCTGCCATCTCGTGTTCATTTCGGAAATAACACCTGAACATAGGTCGTCAAGTGTAGGTCATTATGCATATTCATTCTCTGCTGCCATCTGGTGGAAAATTAGCGAATAATATGACAGGGCAACTCAAAGTTATTTCTGCTGCTTTTTCATGTCAATTTTAATAACACCCTGGGCATGTCATTATTAAAAGTTTTTCTCTTCTGCCATCTCGTGGGTATTTTGAAAATAACAACCAAGTGTATGTTATCATTAAAATTTATTTCCTGCTGTCCTTTGGTGGGCATTTTGGGATTAATACCACACTGTATGAAATTTTAAAAGTTGCTCTTTGCTGCCATCTGGTGGACATTTCAGGAGTAAAACCTAGTGTGGGTCACCGTAAATATTCATTATCTGCCTTCATCTATCGTGCGTTTTGAGAATAACACGAGTGTAATAAAATTTATTCTTGTTGTCATCTGGTAGGCATTTTGGGAATAACACCAGAGTGTAGGTAGTCATGAATATTTTTCCTCCCTCATCTCATATGCATCTTAGGAGTGGTAGCAGAGTGTATGTAATAAAAATTTTCTCATTGCTATCTGGTGTGCATTTTGGGAAAACACCACAGTGCATGTTATAAAATGTTATTTCTGCAGCTATCTCACGTGCATGTTGAAAATAACACCCTAGGGAATGTTATGAAAAATTTTGCTGTTATTTCATGTGCATCTTGGGAAACACAGGAAAGCTAGTCATGGAAAGTATTCTCTGCTGCCATCTCATGGGTATTTTGAAAATAACACATAAGTGCATATCATAAAATGTATTTAATGCTGAAATCTGGTGTGATTTTTGAAAATAACACCCAAGTGTATCTCATCATAAAAATTTATTTTCTGCTGCCATCTGGTGGGGACATCTCTTGAATAACACCCCAGTTATGTCATGAAAAGTTATTCTTCTCTGCTGTATTGGGTATCTCGGGAATAGCACCCGAGTGTAGGTAATCATGAATATTTATTGTTTGCCTCCATCTCATGTGCATCCTGGGAATAAAACCAGAATGCATGTAACAAAAAATTATTCTCTTCTGCCATCTGTTTTGCATTCTGGAATAACACCCAAGTATATGTTGTCATGAAAATTCATTTCTGTTGCCATCTTGTGGGCATATCGAGAATAACAGTGTATGTCATGAAGTCATTTTTTTTGCTGTTATCTTGTATGCAGCTCAAAAATAACATTTGGAAAAAAAAAATCCAAGTGTATGTCATTTTGTTGGCTTCTCCTGAATAACCCTTGAGTTTATTCTCCGCTGCCATCTCATGAGCATCTTACAAGTAAAAATGCATGTATGTCATGAAAAGTTATTCTCTGCTGAAATCTTATTGGGATTTTGGGGATAACACCAAAGTGTATGTCAGCAAAAGTTATTCTCTGCTTCTGTCTTGTGTACATTTTGGGAAGATACCTGTGTGTACATCACCATGAATAGTTATTCTCCGCTGCCATTTCATGTAAATATTGGGTATAACATCAAAGTGTAGGTCATCATAGAAAGTTATTCTTCTATGCTGCTATCTTGTGTGTATCTTGGGAATAACAATAGAGCGTATGTCATAAAAAGTCATTTTCTGTCTCCATCTTGTGTGACACCAGAGTGTATGTCATTATAAAAATTATTCTCTGTTGCCATGTCCTGTGCATCTTGGGATTAACACCTGTGTGTGTGTGTGTATACATATATATATATATATATATATATATATATATTTAAAATTTATTCTCTTTTGTCAGTTCTGGACACTTTAAAAATGACACAAGTGTGCATGCCATGAAAAGCTATAATCTGCTGTCATCTTGTAGGCATTTTGAAAATAACACCCAAGTGTATGTCATCATAAAGATTTAAAATCTGCTGCCCACTGGCAGGCATTTTTGGGAACAAAATCCAAGTGTAGGCCATTATGAAAAATTAATTTCTGTCCCCATCTCATGTGTATCTTGGAAAAATACCAGAGTGTATGTAATAAAAAGGTTTTTTTTCTCTGCTGACTTCTGGTGGGTATTTTAAGGATAACACCTGAGTGTTTGTCTTCATGAATATTTATTCACTGCTGTGATTTGGTGGGCATTTTTGGAATAACACCAACTGCAGGTCTCAAAAAGTTATTTCTGCTGCTATCTCATGAGCATGAAAATAAACCCAAGGGCCTGTTGTTATTAAGTTATTCTCTGCCGTCAATTTGTGCGAATCCTGGGAAAATCACAGGAGTGTAAGTCGTAAAGTTATTCTCTGCTGTCATCTGGTGGGCATTTTGAAACCAACACCCAGGTGTATGTTATCATAAAAAGTTACTTTCTTCTGGCACCTGGTAGGCATTTTTAGAATAACGCCCAAGCGTTAAGTCATCTTGCATATTCATTGTCTGCTGCCATCTGGTGGGCATTTTGGTAATAACACCATAGCGCATGTCATTAAAAGATTTCTACTGCTTTCGCGTGTGCATCTAAAAAATAACACCCAAGGGCGTGTTGTTGTGAAAAGGTTTTGTCTGCTGCCATTTTGTGCGCATCTAGGGAAAAACACATGAGTGCATGTCATGCAAAGCTATACTCTGCTATCATCTCGTGGGTATTTTGAAAATAACATTCAAATGTATGTCATCATAAAAAGTTATTTTCTGATACCTTATGTTGGTATTTTGAGAATAGAATCCAAGTGTAGCTCATCAGAAAATTCATTTTCTGCCTGCATCTCGTGTGCTTTGGTATAACACCAGAGTGGATGTAATAAAAAGCTATTCTCTGCTGCCTACTGGTGGGCATTTTAAGAATAACACCACACTTTTTTCTTATGAATATTCTTTCTCTGCTGCCATCTGGTGATATTTTGCCACTAAGACTACAGTGCAGGTCATGAAAACATTTCTGCTGCTATCTTGTGTTAATTTTGAAAATAATACCCGAGGGCATGTCGTTATAAAAAGTTTTCTCTGCTGCCATTACGTGTGAATCTTAGGGAAAATGCAAGAGTGCATGCCATGAAATTATTCTCTCTGCTGCCATCTTATGGGTATTTTGGAATAACACCCCAGTGTATGCCATCATGATACTATATTTTCTGCTCTCATTTACTGTGCATCTTGGAATAACTTCAGAGCGGAAGGAATAAAAAATTTACTCTCTGCTGCCATCTGGTGGGCATTTTAGGAAGAACGCCCGTGTAGGTCACCATGAACATTCTCTTCTGTGATCTGGTCTGCATTTTGGGAGTAACACCACAGCGCATGTCATGAAAACTTATTTCTGCTGCTGTCTCGTGTGCATATAAAAAATAACACTGAAGGGCATGTTGTTCAGAATTTTTTTATCGTCTCCCATATTTTGTTAATATTAGGAATAATGCAGGACTTCATTTCATGAAAAAGTATTCTCTGCTGCCATCTCGTGAGCATTTTGAAAATAACACCCTGGTGTACGTCATTAGAAAATTTTATCTTCTGCCATTGTCTAGCGGGAATTTTAGGAATAACATCGGAGTGCTGGGCATCATGAAAATTCATTTTCTGCCACCATGTAGTGTGGGAATAACATTAGAGTACAATTAAGAAAAAGGCATTTTCTGTTGATATCTGGTGCACATTTTGGAAATAGCATCCAAGTGTGTATCCTTAGAAAAAGTTATTCTACGCTGTCATTCGGGCATCACTTGAGTAACACATGAATGTATGTTATCATGAAAAGTTATTATTTGTTGCCATCCAGTGTGTATCCTGGGAATAACTGATGAGTGTACGTCATCATGACAAGTTACTTTTTTGCTGACCAGTCCCGAGATGCGAGAGCGCCCACCCAGACCTTCGGCACTGCCACGAGATGGCCAAGGCCCGTGGTGCCCTACTGAAGCTGATGCTTGCTGGCCGCTGCCTCGACGGCAGAACCCCCAGAACCCCCCACCCCAGTAGGTGCGCTTCAGGTGCAGGCATCTCCGGCGCCTGGGAGGCCAGGCTCGAGCTCCTGGGGCAGCAGGCGAGTGACTCTCCTGTCTACCACCATACACCACCCTGGACGTTCTGGGTCTCGTCTGATCTCAGAAGCTAAGCAGGGTCGGGCCAGGTTAGTACTTGGATGGGATTCCGCCTGGGAATGCCAGGTGCTGTAGGCTTTTGCCACCCCTCCTTTTGCCACCCTCGGCCAGGGTGTCCCTGGATGCCCCGGGGTGCTGCTCGCTGGCTCGTGGTCTCAGGGGTCCTGGGCAGCTGCCGGAGCCCAAGGGCTGCCGGCACAGCCGCGCGCCCTCCTCATCCCCCGCCTTCTCCACCTGCTCTGCAGCCAGCCTGGGCTGTTTTCTCTCTCCCCTCTGGGTCCTTCCCATCCTGGGTTCCACGGGGTTGAGCCCCAAGGGCCGAGGGCTCTGGGTGGAGGGCGTGGTCGCTGGCCAAAGCGTTGCCTGGTGGTTTCGCCTGTGTCTCTGTGTGGTTTTGGGCAGGTCAGGTTCGGCCACGGCAGGGAGCGGCAGGGGAGAGGTGGGACTGGGTCAGGGGCCCGGCCTGGACGTGGCAAGGTCCTCTGCCTAGATACCCAGGTGGCCGAGAGGATGGCGGGCCATGCCCGGGCCGGGGTCCTACCCAGCGACCAAGACTGGGGAGGCGGGTGGCCTGGGGAGGGGGCAGTCCCGGGATGCGGAAGCGCCTATCCAGACCTCTCGCATTGCCGTGCGAGACCGGCCAAGGCCCCCGGTGCATTAGCACGGCTAGTGCTAGCAGGCCGCCATTTCACGGCAGAACCGCCCCCCCCCAAACCCCCCAGGAGGAGCGCTAGAAGTGTGTGTGTCTCTGGCGCCAGGAGGCCAGGCTCAAGAAGCTCTTGAGGCGGCAGGTGGGGCTTCTGCTGTCTATGGCCACACCACCCTGAACGCAACTCGATCTTGTCTGATCTCGGAAGCTAAGCACGGTCAAGCCTGGTTAGTACTTGGATGGATTCCGCCTGGGAATCTGGGTGCTGTAGACTTTTGCCACTCTCTGGCCAGAGTTCCCCTCAGCCCTGCGCGCTCGCTTCCAACCGCCTCGCACTCGCACCCTCGCCGGCCCTCACCTGCTCTCCTGCAGCTAGTTCTGGGCTGTTTCCTCTCACCGCTCCAGGCCCTTTCCTTCCTGGGCTCTGTGGGACAGAGCCCCGAGGACCGCCATCTCTGACACACGCTGGGAGTGCGCTCGCATCCCTGGGACGCGGGACCGGCCACCCCACCCGCCCCGCCGCGACTCGCCTGGCCCCGCCCCGGCAGAGGCCGCAAGTCTCTTACACGCTTCTCCCCGCCCTTCTCACCCGAAAGCCAGGTGCCCTCGGACCAGGTGCGAGGCCGCCGCACACCCGGAACGGGAAGCGGGACCGACCAGCCGCCTCAGAGAGGCCGAGACACACGAGAGCGCGCGCGTGTGCGCGGCATGAGCCCTCTCGCTCGCGCAGGCCGCAGCGAACAGCCACACACACACACACACACACACACACACACACACACACACACACAAACTCCGGGGAGCTCGTGCGTCTTTCCTTCTTCGGCGGGACCCCGGCAGGACTAATAGAACAACGAGACTCCCTGAGCCCCGACCTGTACCGGGGCACTGGGTATGGGGCACGAACCGCCTCCCTGCCCAATCGCAGTCCTGGCACGACCACCGTGTGCTGTGGAAGCAGCCTCTTCAGGGTGGCCGCATGTCTCGGGGTCACAGCCAGGTTCCTGCTCTGTGCGTCGCGGCACTCATCTGTGCATCCTGTCCCGCTCTCTGCTCGGGCAGGCACGGGCTCGCGCTCTCTCGCGCTTGGGATCTCCTCTCTCGTCTCTCTGTCTCTGTCCCTTCCATCCTCACTGTCTCTCTCTGTGTCTGACGCAGCCTGCTCCCACGGTCCTCCCCTTCCCCGGTGACCCTATCCCCTCCTTTGTGGCTCTCACTGGGCCTCCCCCGCTGGCGACCTGTGTTCTCCTTTCTCCTTCCCTCCCTGTCACTCGCTCTGCCTCTGGGTTTCTCTGTCTCTGTGTCTGTCAGCTCTCTCTCTCTGTCTGTCTCTCTTGTTGGAGAGAGTTGATGTGAAGGCAAGGGGCAGCGGATTGGGCGGGTCCCTGGTCCCGGCGGAGGACGAGGGCTGCGTCCGACCGAAGCGATGCCTCAAGGTGTGACCAGGGGCTCCGTTTGTGTTTGGGCAGGTCGGGCATGGCTGCGGGGAGGGCAGGGGAGGTGTGCGTCTGGGTCGGGGCCAGAGCCCGGACTTAGTCGGGCTGCAGGTACCTGGGTGCCCAGGTGGACGAGAGCATGGTGGGCCATTCTCGGGCCAAGACTGGGGAGGCGGACGCCGCGGGCCTGGGCAGTCAGTGGATGCGATAACGCCCACCCAGACCTCGCACTGCCCCAAACCAGTCAAGGCCCGCAGTGCCTTAGCTGAAACCCACACCCCCCACAGGAGGTGCCCTGTACGCGCAGGCGTCCCCGGCACCGTGGAGGCCAGCCTCGAGCTCTTGGGGCGGCAGGCGACAGCCTCTCCTGTCTTCGGCCATACCATCCTGATTGTGCCTGATCTCAAAAGCTAAGCAGGTTCGGGCCTGGTTAGTACTTGGATTGGAGACCTCCTGGGGATACAAGGTGCTGTAGGCTTTTGCCACGCCCTCCTTTTGCCGCCCTCCAGCCAGGGTGCCCCTGGACGCCCCCAGGCCCTGCTTGCTCGCTGTCTCGGGATCCCGGGCAGCCCCCGGAGCCCAAGGGCTACATGAACGCCCATGCGCCCTGCTCCACCGCCCACCTCCACGTGCTCTCTATGGCCAGCAGCCCTGGGTTGTTTTCTCTCTCCGCTTCAGGCCTTTCCCTTCCTGGGGTCCCAGGGCAGAGCCCCAAGGACCGAGAGCTCTGGATGGAGGGCGAGGTCGCGGGCCAAAGCGTTGCCTGGTGTGTGTCGGTGTGCCGCGTGTTTTTTGGGAGGGTCCGGCTCGGCGCGGCTGGGAGTGCAGGGGAGGGGTGGGTCTAGGTCAGGGCTGTGGCCTGGACTTGGCGGTGCTGCACCTACCTAGGTGCCCACGTGGTGGAGAGATTGGGGGCCCGCCCGGGCCGGGTCCTGTCGAGCGGCCAAGAATGGTGAGGAGGGTGCCGGGGCCTGGTCAGTCCTGGGATGTGAGAGAGCCGACCGAGACCTTTGGCATGGCCGGGAACGGCCAAGGCCTGGAATGAAGGGGCGAGGCGTGCACGCTCTCCCCTGGCTCCCCAAAGCTGTGCGCGCAGCGCTGGAGGGCTCAGAGTGCGGGCAGCCTCTGCCGGCGAGAGGTCTGCACCGCATCACCTCTGGGGCCAGTGCGGCGGCACGGTGGGGGTGACGCTGCCCGAGCGGGGCGTGAGTCGCAGGGAGAGCGCTCATCCACGCCAGCTGCGGCCATGGCTGCGCTCCTGCCCCCGCTGCGGCTCTGGCCAGTCTACGGAGGCCGGCTGCCACTCAAGCGGGGCGGACAGGAGAGGGGGACAGGGGCGGGGCGGGGAGGGACTGAGGGGGGGTCAGGGAGCAGGGATAGGGGAGAGGGCACCACCGAGGCGGGAGGTACAGGGGAATGTCAGGGGACTGGCCCGGATGAGAAGGATATGCAAAGGACAGGAGTTATTTCAAAGTGAGGTAAGTACCAAATGTCTGGAGTTTTATTTTAATGGTGAGCAGAGCCCTTAAGGCCGGAAACGCTCTTCTCTGCTCCTACTCGTGTACTTTTTGAATTAGCACCAGAGTTTAGGTATTGAAATGTTATTCCTTATCCTCTGCTGCCATCTCGTGTGCATTTGGGGAATAGCAGCAGAGGTTGTCTCAGGAAATGTTATTCCTTATCCTCTGCTGCCATCTCGTGCATTTGGGGAATAGCAGCAGAGTTGTCTCATGAAATGTTATTCCTTATCCTCTGCTGCCATCTTCGTGTGCATTTTGG